>JAHFWI010000037.1:0-5000000 GCA_028554975.1 Himalopsyche kuldschensis | reverse complement strand
ACAAAATTTCAATATTTCTTTTTTATTCACTTCAATGCTTACTTTTATTTATGAGAGAACTTGAACAGTAAAAAAAATCGAAATATCTTTCTTGCATGCTCCATAGTAGAATGATAAACGTTCCAGAACTTTCACCGTTCGCCAAATTGTTGATCTTTTCCGAAAGAAAGGAATGTATGTTATGTTTATAATAATTATATTCTGTCTTACCAACTTCCTACCCAATTCAAACACACATTAGCTTAAGTTCCAACGTTCTCCATTTATAAAGCATGCTTATTTCTAAGCTAATTTTAAAGATTGACTGATTAACAATGAGTTATCATCTAACAGTTTATGAGGAGTTCACAATATGCTGTATTGGAAGTTAGCATGATAATTATTGTCGGATCTAAATAAGGAACATATAATCTTCAAATGGATTATTCAATCTAATCAACATATTTTCTTTTTCATATTATTTATGTAGTCTCAAAACTTCGGATTTCGTCTGTGTAGATCACGAATAAGCCGTGTATTTTTCTTTTTATCCTCCTCCCGAATGTACTGAAATATAAATGACATTGAATCAGTAATGTAAATAAAAAGTTCATCCCAGTCCATAAAATTTATTCAACAATGTGTAGTAGTGAACTCTTTTGCATTCGCGGAGCAGTAAAATGGTACAGTGGTCAACAAAGTAGACTCACTCTCGACAAAAAACCGTTTCAATAAACGTACAAATACATAAAATTATAATATTAAACGCTGCTCATTATTAAGCGATCTGATATTTATCTCGAATATAATTCTTACCATATTTTTGATGAAAAAATATTGTATCATAGAAATCTTTGACTTTTGTTAAACTTTAAATATAATATGTTTAAAGGTTATCCATGCAGCTGAATTTAAAATTGTATAAGAGATTGCTTGGGCAGTTTTTGATTAATGTTTTTAAAATACAGGACATGGAATTTTGGCTTCAGATTTAGTAAATTATTAGTATAATACATAATGAAGCCATGGAATAATTGTTAAATATAATGATATCAACTCCCAAATCCCGACTAGTAATTGCAAATACCAAACGAATACCTAATTAAAGGTATTTAATTTTGAATACCTATTAGTAATATAAATACTGACATTTAAAAATCAGCTACCTACAAACGATCAAATAAAAAAAAACAATAACACAAGAAGTAAACTTTTTGGCGATCACCTTTCATTTTACATACAGAATATAAAATATGTAATGAATACTTTAACATTGATTTATACATATTTTAACGTGTATTGAAATATACTTTGAGACATGCTAACAGTGGAAGTTGTTTGAAACTATTATTATGACTGATTTTTGATAAATTTAATTTGAAAAAAAATCTAAGCGATTACTATTTTTGAATGAACTATTTTTTATATATTTTTTTGTTTTACAGTCGTGAAAAGTTAGAAATTGTGCTCGTACCTGGCTATCTATCGTCTTTTCAATCACTCTCCCACAATAATTCTTCAAACTTTTATTTTAAAGTGGCTTGCTTCAAGTAAACTAATCCATTTTTGGGACAACCATATTCTACTCACTCGGTTAAGCATTCCATCGTAAATTTTATTTCATTCAATACGTTTGACGGGCTGACGAATCCACTGCTATTTTAACCAAGAAATTTAGATGTTTTGTTTTACTTTATTTTGTCTTTTTGGAATAATTTCCAAATGATATTCTAAAAAGAAAATCAACAATTTATTATCAAAGGACATGTTCATTCTACTATCTATCAACAAAATTTAAATGATGATTAAGCTTTTTAGTCAAACATTTTTGATTTTTTATAGTTGATTTATTTGGAACTTACTAGGATTACTTCTTTGCCATTTTTTCTCTTTCTTTCTTTCTTTAAAAATATATTTTCTTTTTCTTACAATGTTTTAGTTTTTTTTTCACATTGAAAAAGAAATAAACATATAATTTGTGATTTTTATTATGTACATAATGTACATATTGACACCGCCTTATGTGGTAGGTCATCAGAACTCTCTCGAACGATCTATTGTTCACCTCAGTCGATGAGTCAGTCGATATCAGAAAATAAATTCATTCTTATAATAATCTATATTGCAATCTATAGCGGTGCAATGTATGAGTTATTTCAATTTCTCTTATCTCTTGACGCCCGACAATGCATGTGCTTCATAAAAAGTTCATAAGGCGATAAATCACTCCTTATCAGCGGGCGCATGTGTTAACGATTTTTGAAACGGCCATTGTTGTTTCTTTCTAAAGTAACCGTTTGTTTTCATACAGCAGTGAGGGATTGGACTGCATTGAGAATGCACGCGCCTAATCCTCTCCCTAAGAATTAAATTCGCGTAAAAATTCCTGATATCTTCTTCGCTTATCGTAATATTTGTGTGTTGTATAACGTCTGTGTAAACTATAAACAATTAAATAATGGATGCTTACCGCAACCATATAACGCTTTGAGATCGTGTTTTGTTTTAAAGAGTACCATGTTTCTCCTACTCCGTCCCCAAAATCCCTCTTTCTGAGTGTCGGATAGGAGGCTCCTTCTCGATTACGAGGGAGCCGGAATAAAGGTCTTCTCAATTGGCTCGTACAACGTGGAGCACTTGGCCCTAACGTCTAGTGCCTCAATTCTTAATTGTTGCCGACGACTAGGGCTAACGATGTTTGACAACATCGGAACTCACTCCCGCCCACTTCATGCTCTGAGGTCTCAAAGCGTCTAGGTCCGTATAACCTAGTGGCGCCCAGTGAATAGTAATAATTTAGTGTTTTATAAATAATTACGTAAATAATTTCGAGTGCTCCGCAAAAAAATCATATCTGTGCATCGTTCATAAACGCGAACGATCGCGAGTGCTTCGCGGAGCATCATTAATTACGAGTTAATAGTTGTCAATTAATAATATTTATGTTTTGTTGAGACATGAGTATGTCGCAGAATTAATAAAATAATGTCTTTTTTTTTAATAATGCGAATTCTCGCACGTGCTTCACGGATAAGCGATTGTAATAATAGCAGTATTTTGTGTGTTTACTTAAAACGTGTAATAATTAATAATAAATTTGTTTGTGTTGTTCGTAAACAACGTTGTCAAAGGTGCCGCCCACCAAACGCGCAGCTAAAATAAATTGATGCGATATCTACCGAATGCCAAGGGTAGTCAGCCACGTAGGTGACGAGGAGTGTACCAGGATGTGAGAGAGCACAATAGCATGGGGTTAAGCCATGCAGGACGATACAACAACCTGGATGACTCACGAAGACGACTGGGGAGACGGCGTCTCCACCATACCGGTATGGCCAGAAGACAGTTGTCATCCGTGCCTACCGAGATGACCCAAGAGTGGGCATAATGGAGCCAAGGACCGAGGGGACCAGCAGCCGCCTTCGAACCTGGAGTAGTGACGGCGAGACGTAGTGATCTACGTCCATCAGTGCCGGGCCTACTTCACCCTAGATCGCGTGAGCGTGCGTGGCGACCAGAGGTGCCGTGGCACCAGCATTTGGAATCCAGTCGTCCAGTCAGGGTCGTATCTCCTGCATGAGACCTAGCTTGCCACCACAGACCTTCACCGAAACCTCGCCAGCCAAAGGCGACACTCGCGTATTAGCTTTGTATCGCGACTTATTGCAGACCTCCGTGACATGATTGAAACAGCAAAAGAAACCGACGCGACGAAAATCGACACTCGATATCGCCGCGTTCATGACGTTGTGTTATCGCGCAAGATAAGGTGACGCCTGCGCCGACCGAAACTAACGCACCTATTGTTCTTTTTAACGACGCCGCTGTGTCGCTTATATGCTTTGTTTTATTCATGTGATTTTTTTAAATGTGTGTTTTATTTACGAAAATACTTTAATATGTTTTCAAATCTAACTTCTTTTGATTCTTAGTCAGGATTTGGAAATTTGATCATTAATGTATGTTTTCCTTTGATTTATAACTTGGTTTACGATTTTTTTTGCTTTGATTATGTTTTTACTTGTGATTTAGGCATTTAACTTGAGTAATGTTATACTCAAACTATGCTTTGAAATTGGATGTATCCTTTCAACTTGATGTACCACGGTCCTTCAGACAGTAGTTGTGACTTGTATAAAAAAAAATTTTTTTTTTTTTGGTATATTTTGTAATTTTTTGCTTGCGAAACCATTGATTGAGGAAGACGTCCGAGATAGTTGCTGATTATCAGAAGTAGGGGGATTTGACACCGCCTTATGTGGTAGGTCATCAGAACTCTCTCGAACGATCTATTGTTCACCTCAGTCGATGAGTCAGTCGATATCAGAAAATAAATTCATTCTTATAATAATCTATATTGCAATCTATAGCGGTGCAATGTATGAGTTATTTCAATTTCTCTTATCTCTTGACGCCCGACAATGCATGTGCTTCATAAAAAGTTCATAAGGCGATAAATCACTCCTTATCAGCGGGCGCATGTGTTAACGATTTTTGAAACGGCCATTGTTGTTTCTTTCTAAAGTAACCGTTTGTTTTCATACAGCAGTGAGGGATTGGACTGCATTGAGAATGCACGCGCCTAATCCTCTCCCTAAGAATTAAATTCGCGTAAAAATTCCTGATATCTTCTTCGCTTATCGTAATATTTGTGTGTTGTATAACGTCTGTGTAAACTATAAACAATTAAATAATGGATGCTTACCGCAACCATATAACGCTTTGAGATCGTGTTTTGTTTTAAAGAGTACCATGTTTCTCCTACTCCGTCCCCAAAATCCCTCTTTCTGAGTGTCGGATAGGAGGCTCCTTCTCGATTATGAGGGAGCCGGAATAAAGGTCTTCTCAATATATACATGGATATGCATCAAAATAAATATCGTTTTCACCACAATTCATTTTCATTTTGAAAAATTAACCTCATCCCAAATGAATAGTTCCTTCAGACTTTTTGCGACATTTCTTATTTATATACCTTCCATTCATACGAATATATAATTTCACACTCGAATAAAAACTCATGTTACGTTAAAAGTGAAGATTAATTATGAAAACGGCATATGTACACTTAAATCATATTCGAGCCAGCGCGTATTATACCTTATTACCATATCAAAGCGTAGCTCCATAAAAACTAACCGTCGCATGCGGCTGACATATTTATTTTCATTAAAAAAAAGTTTTTTCCTTCACATTGCCCTAGGCGCAAGTAAAACTCTACTTATCATATGGAGCGTGTGTTAACGGGAAAACTATATGAACTCTTCTTTGAGCAGGGATTTACTTCAACTTTTCTATCATTTTCATTTTTTTGTATTCATACATATTTATATTTCACATCGTCTACCAATAGAAAAAGACGTAATAAAAATTAAATTTGATAGTTTTGTTATTTTATGTATTGTTTCATAAAGAACGAGTGGCTTACATTCTTGAATAGCATCTTCAGACTAAAAAGTTATCAAATTACACCAGAATTCATCAAAAAGAAAGTAGACAAACAACTGACTCGCATAAAGATGATGCACAAAATTTTAATTGCATGGGCATTTGATATCAAGTGTGTTCAATAAAATAAAATCAATCCACAACTGCATAATTCCTTTTTAAAATCTAATAATTTATGCAAAATCTGTATTAAGATATCTCCTACAAAAACGGTGATCGTTTTACAATAATATATTTCTAATAGAAATACACACAAAAAGATTGTATCTCAGTAGCTAAGAAATGAACAAAGCCGTCAAAACTACAGAAGTTTCTGATGGAAGAAAGATGTTTGTGATAACAGTGTACGGACTATTTTCGAAAATTGAGGAATCGGGCTGAATCGACGACGTGAATTGAAATTTGATCACAAAAAAAATGAGACTTATTTTTTATAATTATAATTTTCTTACCAGAACTCCTGTGAGTGATCAAATAGTTTAAATATTTTTATACGAATAACATATGCTTGATAATTCAAGTTATAGTTTTCTCGTGACACGCGTCGTGCCGTATAGCTGTGAATTTAAATTCTTCGAAATGAATCCATCATGAACTATTTTTGAACAGTGAAATATTGATTAAATTTGTATTATACCTCATAGAAATTTCATTAGTATCTATGTATATCTACCGGCTTCCAGTACTCCAGTTTTTTTTAAATAGGCGTTTGTAGGGCTTGAATTTACAAACCGTTATTATTTTTCCCTTGCAAAACGATGGCCAATAAAATCAGTGTACCGTTACTCATTCAAGAACAATTAATCAAATCTAAAACGGAACAAGTTTTTTCCCACCCAACCGGAAGTCGTCGAGGAGTTCTTTTTTCAAAGAGCCTGCGGAATAAAAAATGCTCTGATCGCGTGAAATATGTAGAATTTTTCGCGCTACCGACGATTTGAAATATCGTCCGTGACAGTTGAACTTTTGCCTTTTTTATAACTGTACTCTATGAATATGTTCTTGGATACTCATGCTAGCAGAAAAATATTTTTAAAATACTTAGTAACTGAAATGGGAGCAAACTTTGTGCTTTACTTTTTTTAACCGCTTTATCTTTAACTAAAAGAGGTCATATATTTTTAAAACCGCTAGAGAACTTATACATGTATAACATCTTTAATTTACTATATTATATATGAATATGTATTCTCTTTTACTAGAATATATGCAATTATTTTTTATGAGACGTGTTTAAAGAAGTATTTATAAGTAAGTATTAGAAAAAATCTTGTTGTACTTATACTTTATATATTTTTCTATAATAATACAAAATTGCATGATCTACTTTATCGTTCACAGTATTTCTTTACAAATTTCATAAATAGACGATACAAAAGCTACTTATTCATAATCCCATAACCCCAATCTTGCAAATTTTTCTTATGAACATTGTTTTTCTAAATGCTAGCGTTGTTTTTCTTGTTATAAAGGGATTTAATATAAATAATAAAACATTCAATGTGGATTAAGAACTAAAAATGTTTTATTGTTTTTATTATAACGCCATTCCACCAAGTATTTAAAATAAATGAAATGAAGCCATAATATAAACATAATAAGTTTTCATTAAACAGTCAATACTTGTTTTTTGGAAGCAAGTTATAAGTATTTTTTACTGACAAACTCAATCATTTCAAAGCACTTATGCTGCTATGTTTTGCAATGCACTTAGTATCAAGAGTATTTAAGCGGCCGCAACATGGAATACTCTTATGATGATTGTTTATCAGTAGGTAACATTAACAATATCGTTTTCTCACCGTGGAGTAACATTAGTCTACAATTATGAATTTAAATAAAAACTTGTTAAAAATCTAAAAAATAATGTTTTTGTGAAATAACATAAAAATGGTTCATCATTTTCATTTTCACCCTTATTTACTGCATGGTTAACCATGTTTTAACCCTCTATTTTAATATTAAATATGGATAAAGTAGTATATAGAAGGTTAAAAAAATAAACTGACTACTATTTTCAAAATATAATAAATATTTTCATAGCATCATAAAATCCAAAGTAATATTTATAGTCATAATTTAATCATTTGAAATATCAAATAATAGAATCTACATAGAAATTCACTGACAAATACACCCGCTTCTATCGCTTCATAACTACGGATATATGATAAAACGGGGATCTAGAATGTTATTCACCACCTTCACAAATCTCTCACGCACGAGGGCGCATCGCTTTGAAGAGCGGCATTTACGTTCAGCAAATGTATAGGGGATTTTCTAAGAAAAACGTATAAATCTATCTGTTTCAGACATTGGAAGATTTTTTCGTAAAAGAGCTCTGGGAATTTGCGTTTGAAAAACAGAATCAAATTTTTAATTTATCAAATGAAAGTATTTGACATATTCGTATGAAACCCTTTTGGTACACTTCAATATTTCAGCATTTAAGCAAGAAATATAAAAAAAACGTTGTCATAAACAAGTTTTTTCAGAAATTAAATTTTATCACAATGCGAAAATTATTACAAATTCAGGAAAATATAAAATATATTTCATAGTAACGGTAAATATTAAGTGAAAATACTTGAATTCGAATAAATTCCTAAAGTTCATTTATGGGATAAACAAGCTTAATTTAAGCTTTTATAATGATTCTTTTCATCAGCCAATCACAGGCATAACAAATTAAGAGAGAACCTATCTTTTTTCAGGGTTTTATTATCTTTCCCAATTATTCTCAAATAAACTGCCAGTTAATGTTGCTTGATGTATGATTGACGGTCTTATATGCGTGTAGCAAAACAAGTGCATCATTTATTATTTTCACTTTGAAATTTCATTAAAACTTTCTAAAAATAAGGTTTGGTTAACATGTAAATTTATTTTTAACAGTTTAAATGCAATCGTTGGATTATTTAACTTCCCAACTAATAAACTACTAATTATCCAATACAAATAAAATTTAAACTTGCCATGCTGCATTGTTTTCATTGAACATAATTGAATATTCATTTTGTTGATTAAATTTCATAAACAAATACAATTCAGGAGTTTTATATGGATGTCAATGCAATATGCAAAAATCACAGTAGAACTACTATTGTTTTATTTCGTAGATAAATCATGTAAAGTGCACATTATATTACATTGATACATTATAAATCCAAATATAGATGGAACTATTTGGACGCGTTCATTTAATACCAAATGCAATATTTATTTATCTGACTGTTTAAATACATTTTGAATAAATAAGCAAATATTATTAAGCTGCCCAAAATGTTAAAACATTCAACTCTATCATTTCAAAGGCAATTCAAAAGGCCTCTTATTAAATAGCTTAAGACTTATTTCTGAGAGAAACACTAAAAACAATTTAATAACGATAAACAATTTACTGTTTTGTGGAATTAACGAGGTCCTTTGTTCTCGTAATTATTTTTACGTAGGTGGTCGTATATTGGGTACACTTATTTTCTCACTGTCATGCTTGTGGTTAAACATACAGTAGTTGTTAGCATTACCATGTAGTGCACCAAGGGTAGGTATATAAACTTTTAAAAACTTACCCTTGTCATAAAAACTTACAGAGCTAGAACCAGAAGTCAACCACAAATATAAGCAAATGATTATTTTGTCTGCATCGTTTAAATAAGGGTTTTAATTCTTTTTCAAAATACGTTACTTTACTTTGAAAAGGTTCCAATTGACATTTCTACCTTAAATTACCTTTTGGTCGGAAAAGCTTGTATTTTCCGCATTCTATCAAATATATGAATGTCATAATTATCTTTGATTGAATAACGAATGTTAGCAGAATTTCAGAGCTGCACTGCATCTGCACACTTTTTTTACTAAAATTATTCGTCAAAATTCTAAGATCATCATTATTTCCATCATAAGATCTTTAAGATTATTATTTCTCAGCAAGAGTTTGCAACAATATGAACAATATGCTTAAAATAAGTAATTTGAAACCTTTTTACTTGCTCATTGTTGCAAGTGAATTTTAATCAATCGAAACTTCAAACGCTTCAACAGTTACAACTTTTTCAAAGTAAGGGGTCGAATATATAATACAAAACAGCCTTGCGTGTTTTGATAAAAAAAAATGATATCAATGATAATGCTTCTATTTTTATAATATGGGATATTTTAACAAAAGCGAAACATACATCTTTTAATATAAAATCATTTTTGGCGTAAATTTGTGATGATACATTCAAAATTATTTTGATAACTAAATCAGACAACAACGAATGTTTAACCCTATACCATAACATAGACGTATGCTTCACACCTTTAAAAGGACTTGAATAAAATACTTGTGCCCTTTTATGTCTAACTTTTACTCTAAAAAGTTACGATGCTAAATATGTTGGGAGTAATAAAAAAGCACTTTGAATGACCACTGTAGTGTGAAGTTTATCCCTTAACTTTTACTTCAGGGTTACAAAAAAATACTGTTTTATGACGTCACCTACTTAAAAAAACAGTTCCATTTTCTTTTGATTTGTTTGGCTTGATTTTTTTTATGTGAACATATGCAATTTATTTATAGGAACATTTCATTTTAGTCCGCAAATGTCACTAAAACTTAATGATTCCCTGCCACACCCATCCGATCCTAATAATGAGACGCAGCGAGATCGATTAGCCAGCCACTCGTTCTGTCATATCCCTCTCTCTTTGAAACAAACAGGTTCGGCAACTTTAAGAAAAGTTTTCCTTAATAAGTCCATATTCTCTGGATCATGAGTTTGACATAGTTACAAAAATTGGATTCTGGGCCCCAATAACAATACCGCAAAAACTTTGTGGACCACAAGTTGGCTAGCACTGCACTACAGCACTGCTTATATTCTACTTAGGAAACGAGGATTCAAAAATAAAACTTAAAATTGTGTCAGCAAAATGATTATAGTTCGTCGTGTTTCTAGCCCTGTCTTTAAAAGTTGAAGTGTATGAATAAACGACACTCGTTCTCTATAGTCACTATACCATAAAAAATATTTATTTCTTTGAAAAGGAAAAATATATTTTAAAAGTGAAAAGCGTTTGATCGTCGTAAATAAAAATATCAGTGCAAATTGGAATCTTTAGAATTGTGTACTTTTATATGAGATTTTTCGCCATCGACCGGGGTTTTGGCTTACGGCATTTCAAGTCCATGAATGAACTTGAATTGAAAAAACTCATGAACAAGTTTCAAATTCAAACGATGAAATTTAAATTTAAATTCCATCAAGCACCTTCAGTTGAAATCCTCAGTTATATGAGTGCAATAATATACAGATTTTTCAAATTATTCGTTCAATAATATTAAACATAAACAGTTTAATACGGAAAGAAAAATATGTCTTTTTCCAAATTCAAAATGTTAAGAACCATGAACAATTTCTAAGTGTTTTTATTTTAAATTGTTTTATTGTAAAACAATTTAAAAATAGATGCACTTAGAAATTGCAGATTTTAATAAATCAAGTTATAAGCTATCTCTAATACACGTTTTAAACATAGTTCTGACGAAGGCGTAAGCCGAAATAGCTAATGTAGAATTAAAATACATTGTTATTTTTCTTTCCGTATTATAATGGAGTTCTACCAAGTAAATGCCTACTCAATCAATATAAACAGTTCTTTCTTCCAAATTCAAAATGTTAAGAACCATAACTTTTCAACAATACTACTGTGTTTAATCACAACCAAATATCAAATGGATTTACGAAATAATCATACTAAATATTAAACTATAAAAATCATTAACACTAATCGGTTTCACTAGAACATGAAAAAGTCGCCCATTTTATAAGTAAGCATACCTATTACACCCTCGATAGTGGTTTTCGTTGTTTCTGAGTGCAAATTATTACGTAGAATTTTTAAAAAAGCATATGTTTTCTTTCCATTTGAGCGGTTCATATAGTGAAACCTGAATTCGATGAAAGAAAAATCTGTTTTTTATTTCCTTTTCAACAAAACCTCGAACATTTAAAGAGTCTAGAATGTGCAAACTTGTATTTATTTATCCGAAGAAAAAACTTAAATGTTTCCTAGGTATATTACCACTTATAAATGAAATCCAAAGTTTCATCTCAAATCTTCTAGTTGTAATAGGTAAAAAAAGGCTCTACAACATACAGGATGTTGAACACAGTCAATAAATGCTATTTTTTTATATTCGGCTTACAATATGCGACGATTTTAAAAACGATTTTTTTTATTATTACAGATTGTACCTGTATGCACAGGTTTAAGGTAGGACGAGAGCCAAATCAATGGAGCATTGATGCCATGTAAGCCTTAGTGAGCGACATCAGTGCAATGCGTTGTCCACTCAGATAAATCCTCTTGACATATCCAACTTTTGCTCCAGAGTGCTATTCACTAGATGCGTTTCCTGCTCCAACATAAAAAAGCACTGCTTCATATTTTAAACTTACGAGCTTAAAAACTAAAGCTTTTGACTGACAGTCTGCATAAATATATACCGAGTTAACGTTGTCTACAATAATTTTCTTTACGTGATGCTATTTCGATAATCTATCATCAAAGAATACGTATATAAAAATTTAACAACATAGTTAATGCGAACGTATTTGTGTCTGTTTTACAGATGAATCATTGAAACTGTTTACATAGAATATAATTGAACATATAATAAGCAAAAATTAACCACTCACAGTATTTTAGATATTTCGTTTAAGCTAGCTTAGTCTAAATGCCTCATTATATCAACATTCAAATAAACAACCATCCACTGCTATACAAAGGCATTACAATATTCATATTATTTGAATTACAAAATAGTGATCCTCAATTTTCCTCAATTTTCGAAATGAAGCAAACTAGTAGATTTGTTGGAATTGTACAAAAATTTACAATATTTTCGTAATACCAGTATTTCAAATGAACAACTGAAACACTGCTTATGATATAATCTTTCTGTATAACAATCTCAATTTAAATATCTTACTTCTTCAGTTCTTAGTGTTTGATTTGTTATTTTATATTGAACTAAGCATTTTCGTCAATATGACATCCTGTGAATGGGAACGTCTCTTATATAACAACGAAACTTTAATTTCTTTCTTTTCATACTTTTCCAATAAAGCGTCCGTAGGCTTTGCCGCTTACGAAAGAATAGTAATAAATGTTTTACAAGTGCTTTTTTGTACACCTAACGGATAAAGTTTTTAATACGAAAGGCAACATTACAACAACGAAAAATTGAAATTATTTCACGAGACTTTCAAAATATCATCAGCAATTATTTTTGGTACACTATTAATAATTTTTAAATAAAAATCACCCACTACTCCAGTCTAATTCAATCTTTTTTGAAAACTACTAAGCAAACATAATTATTTATTTTTACCTACAATCTGTCAAAACTAACCTATATATTTAGTATCGATAAACACCTTAAATCAATTTTATGTGATGAATTTAAGTATTTGCTAATATTTTTTGTGCTCCTTACTACTTAAAAAAAACATGAAACGTCATTGGAAATATTACACACAAAACACAATTAAATATTTTTACCCCACTTTAAAACGTGTACATAAAGCCAATCAAAGGTTTTTGTTTCCAGGTCTGCTTCTAATGTGAATCATGCAAACCTCTAATGGAGCTTTTCTCAACAAAGCTTGTTTTACAAAAAATGCTTGTTACTCAGTCATTTGACCATTTGAAGTCCATATTTTCCACGCTGAAGATCACCATGACTTTATTAAGGAATGGTTTTTGTTTATTCTATAAACTTATTTTACACATTTGACACATTTATTAAAAATATTTGTTCTTAAAGTAAGTCGTTTTTTTAGTGAAAAAGTTGACAAAGCAAAATAGTACCGATGACTCAATTCATTCTATATGCGTTTTATGTATTTATCTCGCGTTTCGATTAAAGATAGAAATAACTTGATTACACACTTTATGATTCGAATAAAGCACTACGCACGCCTGGGGAACTCCCACGCACCCCCGGTTGAATAAGGCTGCACTACTATCAAGTTTCACAATGTTATTAAATAAGTTTTAAATCGTTATTAATTTTCATTCTTGTGAAAAGTTTAGAGCTTTTTTCAAATTTTCATTTACTTTGACAAAGGTAAGATACTTAAGTTCTAACGTAATATTATTTTTGTTATATTCTTCTTAATGATAATCCTCGATGAAAGGTGACTTTTAAATACTTCCACGAAATTTTAAAAATTCTCTTTCATAGCTGAATAACATTTTTTTTTCAAATGAAACTTTCGTACATTTAATTTTATAGTTTACAATTAATTATATTTCTTTTATTGACATCTTTTTCATGTTTCTTCTCGACCATATTCCATAAAATCAATGGCCAAAAGCAACTTAGGTATTTTTTGTAAGACCATGAGTAGATTAATCTTGATCATCAGATATAGAGGTCAGTTTTTTTTTCTAAATACCGAGAAAAGAATTTTAGACATTGACATCGCATGCGATAAGTAAGGTGGCAACTTTTTCATTGGAAATTATACTGTTGGTGTTAACCGTACAAAGCTAAATAACATAAGTCTAGAGATATGGATTTTCATTTAAATCTATTTTAAAAGCTTAAAATTAAATTAAATGATCTTTCTTTTTAAGGTATATTTATTGGATAAATATATAATTAATTAATTTCAATGACTATCGCTGCTATATAACAGTCAGTTATCTAACCGAATCTATGGATAAATGACAAATCTATGATTTGCTCTCTTTTAAAATTTTAAATAACACAAATGAAAGAGCTATTTTTAGAAATAACAGTCACTAGAAATATTAAAAGAAAAATTGCATTCTTATCAATTATTCAGTCAATTTCCCTTATTTCTTTCAAGCAAACGTATGTTGGCAGTTTGGTATCATGGCTTAAAAAAATCTAAGCCACTTAACACCTTTAATATGTTGGTGAGGCCTTGTTGACAATATATTACGATCTATTAGTGTATTTATTGCTTAGTGATTCATACAAACTATTCGTAGAAAATAGTCGAATAGTGATCTTACTGTTCTTACGTTCTTTTAGAAGGACTATTCCCATACAAATTCACCCTTTTTTATTTAAGCAAGGTTGGAAATAATATTAAACAATTCACAATAATTTTTTAAAAAATCAAGACTTGATCACGATAGCACGCCCTGAAACGGAATTACCAAAGCTTAAATTATATTTGGCTGTTTTTGATACTTTAGTCTTTAATATTAAACCAGAAAAAAATTATCATCATCAATACAGTTTTTATAGTCAATTTCTTATATTATATCCAATATTTCTTTACTAACGTTCAATTGACGGTTAACTTGTACACTTGAATGCTTTAAGATGCTGAAAGGCGAAACCCGGGACATTGAAGACAAAAATTATAAAAGTGTACGGGATTGGATATCTAAATTCCATCAGGTACCCTCAATCGATTTGTTAACCCTTTATAAGGCAAAGGCTGAAATTGGTTAATATATTAACCACTAGCATTAAGGTCAAAATATCCAATACCACCCATAATTAAGTCAACATTAGTATCTCAATGCATCGTCAATAATATTATTTCATCATAAAATTGATCAAATAGCGGAACGTTTGCGTTGTCCCGCGAGTTTTTAAATTAACAATTGGCCGTTTGTGCGCGCAACTAACAGCTTTGGAGCACCGTACTTTGGAGCACCGCACCGCATTTGGACTTGAATTATGCAAGTTGTTTTGCGATTTTAAGAGAAAACTATTTTTACAATCATTTCATATATAAATAAACATACATTTATAAAAAAAATCCCATAAATTATCAGTCTGTTGTTGCCTTAGCAACATTTTATCGTCACGTTTTAATGGAAAAATCTCCAACTTCAATGTCGCACAGTTGACTTTAAAAAATTATAAATTAGTCAAAATACATATTTTTTTATATGGTTAATAAATATTTGAAATTTCGTCTAAATTCGATTTTCATAATATTTAATTTGACCTATAAAGGGTTTAACATTTAAAAATTACGGTGCTCTTGTTGGTACTGTAGTAGACATCATACATATAAATTACACATAACTTATTAATGTAATGATTCAATTATATCTTTGCTTAAAATAGCTTTCCTTGCTTATCACTAATAATACTGTATAAATATGTCTTAGTAATCAATTAATACCATGCCAATTTAGATTTTGTTCGAATGAAAGCAACCCACGTAAATATTTCTGTTCACATAATACTTATTCCGACTATATATAATAATAACATCAAATTACCAAAATAAGTCTTGAGTTGCTCTTTGGATGAAAATCAGCTGACAGATTAACCGTTAACTTGTAGCGATCTATATCAAGGCCGTCTTGCTTACAGCCTTCCTACGGATAGCTCCGTGTGCTATTTATTTTGTAATTTCAAAGTTCCGGATAGATCCACAAACCACACAGCAAATAAACATGCTCAGAGTATTCTCTCCAAGAAATTCGCAATAGACCCACGCCTAAGTCTCAGCAAAGCACAAGTGGTAACTTATTCAGATTGAACACATAGTGAGAGTTTAATGTATTGATCAATGTTGTTCAATTATGTATTGTAGAAATACAATAGCAAAATTCTGTTTAAGTGGTTGTAAAACAGCTAATTTACAAGAAAGTAATTTTCAGCACCAGTTTAAAAAATCTCGTCTGAATATTCTTTTCTCAGCACATCATTTTTTAATTCCATTTAAGCTTTCGTCAACTAAATTTTTTCAACGATTTTTCCAGTTTCAAGAAGCTTAGTGGTAGCTATCCTTCTGAAAATATTGACATATAGGTACATTATGTCAGTTCGAAGCTAAGAATTAACAACTACTTCCGCAACGCTTTTTTGGTTAACCGTTTCTTTTTTTTACCCACTTAATACAGAAAAAAACTGCATGCAAAACTATTTAAGCTTTTTTAAATCGCTTAAATTTTCTATTTTAACAAGAGTTTTGTCACGATCAACTCGTTTTCGCCTTTCGGCATCTTCAGGCATTTCAAGTGCACGAATGAACTGGAACTGACGACTCTTATATTTTAATAAAATGCATAAATCCTTCCAATTGTAATTTTATGTTTCAAAGTACTTCAACGAGATTCCGGAAGTCTTTTTAATAATCTGAGATAAACAAAACTGAAAGAAGGCGTACTTTTCCGCTTTTAAGTTTTGATATTATAATATTTAGTACATTCTTTGCTTCACCGCACAATGAAATTTCAAAACTCTAGTCCCTGAACTTAATTGTTATAATATTGTGAATAATTGTTCAGTTATTTAATCGTCACCAAGTTTTTTGATTGTTGTTTTGATATGTAAATATAAAAACAAAGTATTGTAAATAATATAAAGAAAACTAAAATACACTGACAAAACAAACGCATGCCTTGCATATTAAGGCATATTTTTAGATAAAACTAACAAAAAAAAGGATGACAGTTATTTAGAATTGTTTGCAAATGGCATCTTAAGAGCATCTCATAAAAAATACCTCAAAAAAAGAAACATTTTATTTCTTCCTAAAAAATATCCACTATAATCCAAATAAACAATGTTCATAAAAAGTTTCAACATATCATTTTAGATACAACTTAGGTTGTAACATAATCTGATTTCCGATCAATCATTTATCCCCACGATTTCTACGATCGTAAATTAAGTGACCATAATTCATTTCATTTTTTATCATTTTCCTGCCCATTCGTTCTTCCAACGGTTATCCAACCCGAGCAGCCTTATCTCTGTTCGACATTAATTTCCGTCTTCAGTATACCGAAAATTAATATGCTGTCTTTTAGGATGAAATTAATAATAATTCTTTGCCTATAAGTCATCAAGAAACCGCAATTCGCTACAAGATTTAGGGGTGTGCCAAACGCTATGGCCATTGTAACATATATTTTTTATCATTGTTCTGTTATAATCTCGTATACCATTCCACAATTACGTTCACTAATTATTATTTATTTTCATACACAATTCGATAATTACTTTTTTTATTCCACGTACTTATGGCTACGGGGAACGTGGAATACGCATCGTTTCTCCATTTGTCCACATTTATCTGTATTAATACGTAGAAAAACAATAACAATTTTAACATCTATGATAATTAATATTTTTAGTAATAATTATTACAAATGATTAAAAAAACTAATTCTAAAGAATACTTTCTGTTATTCATATGTTAAATAATATAAAATTACATTTTATGCTAACATGAACTTTCGTGAAGTTTCCACTTAGTCGTTATATTATTTACCATAAACCATTGGTACAATTTTTTTTTTATTTTAAATTTTATATTTAGATAAAGAGTAAATAGAAAAGGCTGAAATTTGAATTTAACTGGTACAGATTTAACTAGTACAGATACTGCTATTTTTAAAACAACTATCGGTAAATTATGGATATATGGTCATGGGACAGAATTTAAAGATTTATGAAAAATAAGCACATTAAATGAAATGAATGTAAGGCTTACGATTTTTTTGAAATGTTTCGTCTTTTATTTTTAAATTTATTGTAATAAAAGATCCTAAAGAATACTTCGCGATAAGTATGAAATCGAGTTGTTGTTATTTACAGGAGCAAAAATGCAACCACAAACTACACAAATAATAATATTATACAGATAGAGACAGTCACATAAGTTTATTATTTGTTTAAAATAAAAAGGATAATTCTTTTATAGGCTAATATTAAAAAAACAAATTCTTCTTTCAGAACTCATACAATAATCAGTAATATTCTTCAAATTTAATCATTTTGATTCCACATCTTATAATAATCCACAAGAACTCAAAGAGTAAAGTCAAAACATAAAATTATAAGCCAGTATGTATAAATTTTTTGAGCTTAGCTCGAGAGGATTGCGATTCTGTCCCGTGACCATATATCCATAATTTACCCAACTATCTACTGTTGTTGAAAAATACATGAAATTACATATTCTTTATGGTTCAAAATTATAAGTAGGTCAAATATTTTGAAATTTTTGAATCACATTAAATAAATAAGTCACTCTAGGAGAAAATATATCACATTGATAATAACCCAATCTTGAATGACCAAGCTGAAACATGAATCTAGATCGATCGATTTTCTAGGGTTAACACTTCACCTGAGAATCTCACGTTACGAGATCATATGCTCTACATTGGGAGAAAACATGTCGAATATATATACCTGTTTCAACTCTTTAATGAGTGTGAAATACATTCAATGATCAGTAAACATCTTGCTAAGCATTAATAGCAATTCTACAATGAGAAGGTCTTATTGTAGAATTGAAGAAGTAGTCTTATATGTACCTTTTCTACACCAGTAAATACATAAGTAGATGTATGTTTAAACATTGTTCTGACGAGGGTGTAAACCGAAATAGCTATCAACTATATTCATATATAAATTGTTGTTGAACTTAAATATATTGCTATTTTTTCACCGTGTTTTAATCGAGTTCTACCAAATCAATAACAATTCGATCAAAAATGTTCTGTAGTTATGAAAGAGAATAATTTTCCCTTCAACTTTTTAAAATGTTAGAATTCAAATGCGTTATATACAATAGATCAAAAACCAGGTAGCTTGTTTATATATAATTAGCATGGAAATTCGAAATGAGGCTGCCCTTGCAAGGAAGGAAACAAGCCTAGGCCTTTATTAAACTGGTTTTGTGTACCAACGATCGCCACGGGAGGTGTTCGCAATTTTCATAATTTTACTTACTTGTGTATTATTTTACTCCGTTACGTCGCTGTTTGAGCTTAAAAGTAGGAAATTCATCAATTCCGAGGATATTTAATGTTTATTTTTTTACCAAAAAATATTAACCAACATCTAACGATATGAAATGAATGGGAATTTAATTACGTGAAGGCTTTTATACTTTATAATGTACCCTACTTATGGAAGATTTTTTTAGCTTAATAATCAAGCAACATAAACCTACCTTTATTCATATCATCAAAAGATTTGCACTTTTGGGTTAAGATCAATTTTACTGTATTGCGTGTAAAATTCGACAATCATTTTTTTTATTTGATTAAAATGACACGGGAAACATATTTGTTGAAGATGACTGAAATTGTTAACTGATCAAAGAGAAAAAATATTAGGTTGCCAGATACATGTATTTTTAATGTATTGGAGATCATCTCAAGAATGCAATGGCAAAGTTCGCAAAAAATATTCATTAGGGTACAACTACATATTACTTCTTAACCACCGAGACCGTAAGGCAAGCTGGTCATTGTTAAATCATATTTATTTTCACATCAGGTTTTTTATTATTTTAGCAGGAGGTCTTAAAATAAAAAAAATATGTTGCACGATGTTTAAGGCCTACAAATAGATATGTATATAAATAGTAAGAGTCGTATTTTATTTGTGATATGCTTCAAATACCAATAAATTTATTATGAATGGTAAATCTTTTCAATATTCAAATTGGAGCCAATGAATTAAAAAACGAACATGGTTAATCGAAGATATTTTGAACAATTGCCAAAAAGGTGGGAAAACCAGGCAGTTTGCACGAAAATGGCGGCCGCTAAAAACGGATGTGGCAAAGCGCGAAATATGGGCGCGCGGGAGCGGAAACGGAATCACGATCGTCCAGTGATTTCAATACACAAACAAACAATTTGCATCATTTTTTATTTTTATATTTTTTTCAAACGTTTTCTTTTTAAAAAATTCTGCTAAGGGTACCCTATTTTTTTATGGTAACTTTTTCATAAAACTGGAGTGATTTTTTTATTTAAACGAATATGAATTCTATTATAAGTAATTACCTATTTACGAATAGTCATTAACATCAAAGCTTGATAACATTTTCACCCGTTTGACCGTATTTTTTCTAAGCAATACAGATTTTTTTCTTGAATTTGTACATTTTTATTTGAATTAAATTATAAAATACTGAGCGTGACTTCGAATAAATATGTTTAAAGTTCTATCAAGCGCGGTGAAAATATATGCATTTGAAATTTGTAAAAAAGTACTTGCGTATCACACGTATTATTTTTGCTAAGCTTTGTTCATAGGAAACATATTTACGATTGTAGAATAAGTCATTTAAGTGACGAAAAATAAAACCAAGTATGATTTTTATTTACTCAAAAATTTAAAAATAGTTGTTTTTCCTATTTTTTCTAATGAATGTAAAAATCTGTAAAATAGAGTTTCCATTTAAATTACTCATCAGCTGATGATTGATTTTCAGTTAATATGAGCGAAATCGGTGCTGATCACTATAATAGTATGTGTAGAAAAAGTACATCAAAAAAAATCCACCAAGAAGTAACAATGAATACATTGAACGTGATTTTTGAAAGTATTTCTAAACGTAGCATCAATAATTCATTTTGTAATTTTATTAAAAATTTTCGGATTATAAAAGTATTCATAGAATACTTTTTAACTATGAGATTGATATTTTTGTACTCAATATGACGCCTTATTTAACACATATCCACTATGCAGCTATGTTGAATTAATTAGCTCTGTGGAGTTGACTTGTTGTGGATTGAATCATTTCCAGCCAGTTAACGAACAAACGCGGCCAAGTTCGCGCAGGGACTTCCGTCCGCATGCTGCACCAGTTAAAGCATTCCCCGATATTCAAATGTAATGTTTTGAAATACTACTGCTCTAAGTGTGATTACGCGCTAACATCTAAAACAATGCATTTAATTCTACAAAATTAAATCAGTTACGATTAGTCAATTTGAAAACAAATGTTTACATTTAGTAATAAGTATCATGCTTATATAATCCCAGTGTTTTAAAAGCTAAACATTGGTTCGTCCGCTATGTTCTTGTTCGTAGACGGAATTTGCTTCTTAATTGAAGTAAATGGCGACCAATTCAAACCAGAGTTCCGACGCCAATTGGTTAGCTTTATCCCATGATATGACACCCTGTGGATGATCACCTGACGCTGAAATCTAAAACAGGACTGAGGCTATCCGGAGGCATCCAAAGCGCGTGACCCATTCAGTTCGAATGTATATTCAAGACCACTGACATTATATGTACAATATATACAGTTGAACCTCGTTTATCCGGACTAATTGGGGGTGAATATAGTCCGGATAAGGACAAATCCGGATAATCAAAAAAATCATAATTGACAACAAAATACTAAGTATATTCAGTATAAATCATTTGTATTTCTTTAGATTAATACATAGCTCTAATAATAAATTATTTTTGATTGAAAAAATCAATTATCGATTTCTGCTTAAAGCTAGCTTTTCTTTTCGATGCTGCCAAATCAAGAATACTTTTAAGACACATGAGTTGTCTTGAATAGCACTCTTCTTGACTCTCAAGTTACTTCATGGCGACATCTAGACAATGAAAAGCTTCAGAATGTGTAGGACCAATATCTCTTCCCTCACAAATCTCTTCTACATCTTCTTGATCTTGTTCCTATGAGGTTGATTTTTCCTTAATTATCTCGTCATCATTCGAAATTTGGAATCCCGGATCGTTTGCACCCCGTTTCAAAGCATTGATTATATCCAATTTGTCTTTTAATGAAACTACGACACGTTTTCTTTTCGTCGACATATCGGTAATATTAAAAATAAATATTTAAATCGTGATCGATTTTTCAAGAAACAAACGTTCTATACGTATCGAATTTGGACGATGACTGACCCATATTGTACACAGGAACTATTGTTAGAACAAATGCAACGATCAAAATATTAAGACTGCATTCCATGACGTACGTTAACAGTGGACGCAACTCGCCACGTGCATATCAGCAAATTTGTAATATTTTTGACCAATCCGAATAATCTAAAATCTGGATAATCGAGGTTCTACTGTATACTGATAAATAGCATTTCAAAACCTCACAAATGAGTTTAATAATTCTGTAAGATTTTAAAAATATTACGATTGTTAATCATTTGTTCACTTTTCGTAACATACTCTAAAAGATTATTCCATTTAAATGAAATTTACCTGTCCCTCGACGAAAGAAATGCCTGGTCTTTTAGACAAAAATTCACAAGCATTCAAAGACATTGTATTATTTGGAACATGTTTACTGCATTAAACGTCTTAGTCTTTTTTACGTGGTATATATGCAAACTCTGTGATATTTCTAACAATAGAAATACCCTTACTTTCTTACGTAAGCAGTTATTTACAGAATTTGAGCGTCTTTTATACCGAGTGTATTTTCTTTTGTCACAACAATGCATGATTAGAAGATAGGATCCCTGTATCTGTATATCATGTTAAGAATGCGAAACTCCTAAAATATATTTTATTCTTCTTTAACGACAATGGGTGTACACATGCATCACGGTTAAATAGAGTTCAACTCACCTCTACTTAAAATATAAAGAGGTCCCGCGTTATGTTATTCATAAAATCGAGTGATAATTGTTTGTAATGTTCAACTAACTACAATATATATTTTTTTTTAAATGTCCGCTGACTGTCGCACGAGAGTCAATCTTTTCTTTTCGCATTGCAGAAAGTTTTCGGAAACAAAATTTTGATTTAATTGAAAAAAACCCTATATATTTTCGAAAAAATGTAACAAGAGATGAAATTGACGAGGAAATGCTAGTTATTAAGAAGTTATCTAATAGCTTTCGCAACGACTTGTGATCAGGATAAGATAGAGTGGATGTAAAACGATGAAAACATGAGTTATATCTGTACAAAACAAAATATCGAATAAAAATATCGTGTAAAAAAGTTTAATCGGACATTCAAACATATGGAAATGTATCAGTAAAACATTTTAACTGTTTTAAAACACTGTTAAAATGAATGACTCTGATTTAATAATCATCGGTAAATAATAGCTTAAAAATAAATCTACATTAGTGCTAACATATACTTAATTACATATTACTTTAAATGTAAATGTTCATTTCCATTTAATTTGAACTTTGAATCACAGCCCTTGAGTAAAACTTTAATAAAAACTCATTATAGAGCAACAAGAAATATTTTTCGCCCTGAGGGCTTTTTATGTCGATGAATTAATGACAGATCTTTGTTTCGAGTGACAAAAGTTTAGTGGCGTTGAAAAGGTAATAACGAGAGCATGCGGAAGCTTTTCAAAATGTGTAAATAAATAAGAATTTTTATTGATAATAATTTATATTTTGGAATTCAATTAACATAATCGTAGTCGTTTTTTTTCAAAAACATTTGAGAGTATTTCTTTTGCACTTTTTTAATTGCATCAGTTTTTTGTCAATAATAAATAAACTAGAATAAAATCTTTGTTTCAAAAAACTTGGTGATAGTGAAAACGAAATTTCTCGGAAAGATAAACGGAAGACAATCCATCGCATTAACTTTATTATTACTATATTACGAAATTGGTTCAATCTCATGATGCCTTTAATAATATGAAACACATTTTTTTTTGGGGTGTTCACTGGCATTGGTGGAATGGCATTATAATAAAAATAAAAACTGATCGGTCGATAATGCTCGCAATGAAGGAAATCTATCCTGATATAAATAAATTCAATGTGAAATAATTACTAAAAACGTGCTATTATTTTTATTTATTCTTGCAGGTTTTATTAAATTAAAAGTTATAAATATATTCATCTGACACTTTTTTATTTCAAACCTGCCAGTCATAATATAAATAATCACACTTTGAATCTTTTTCCAAATAGCATATCAATATGATATGTGTAGTATATATATAAATAATGAAACAGTGATTAAAACAAAAAGTTGTCAAGACTTTTTATCAATGCAATGCTACTATTTATCGTACAATGAATTTTCTAGGCTAAATATTTATGTACACGATTCATAAAGTGGAACGTTCTTTAGTATTGCTCCTTTATTTAATATTTTTTTTCATACTCACGCACTTATTTTTTTGTATATATTGTATTCTTATTTATTGTATTATATATCTTGTAAAATTACAAAATTTTACAAGGCTACGTCGGGAATATAATAACTATAAAAAACTTTCTCCACTCCGCTTGAAAACACGAAAACTTTGACTAGAATTCTTAAAATCGTGTCACATTTTTTCAACTTACTACATTAAAGTTTTATTGTCATTACTTTTCTATTCTATGGACGTTCCAGAATATGACATTTTACTACGACTTTTTGTGTCAGCTACTCAATTTTCTGTGAAGGGTTTTGTGTTAAAAAATAGGCTTCAAGCAATAGCCGTAGATCATTTCGCGTGTTGTTACATCTTATATATAAAACCGAAACGGCGTATGTATGTCTGTGGGTCTGTAATTCCCTTTTGCATTGTTGGTCATTAAGTTGCCATAAAAATGAATATGAAAGAAAATATGTTTGAATTTTTATCGGCGAAGACATTTAGTCAAAATGTAATTAATTAGTCTTCTACTGAACTTTCCCGGCTTTTATTAATATTAATAATGAATATTATTTACGTGAAGGTATTATTTGACATTTCTTTGACAGCAAATTAGATTTTTTCCTTGAATTTGGACATTTTAATGGGCGAGAATGGAGCTGTCATCAAATTAAATAAAGTTTGTGATTTTATTTTAACTCTATTTTGGATGTTAGCTATTGTGATATAATTATGTCGAATGATATAACATTAAATAATTATTGGTCGCTTAGTCCGAGCGACGCCGGGTAGCAATACTAGTATATTATATAATATAGATAAGTATCGACAAAAAACTATGCAACTTTTCCCGATAACACGTTGGTATATAATATTTTAATATAACAAAAAATACCACAAACTCTTTAAGCATATACCCCATGTGTTTTATAAATATGACAGTTTTCATTAAAGATATTTCCTTTTTTCGAGTACTTTAATTTTCTGAAAATGACGGATTAAGGAAAGAAGGTACTTCGATTTTTGCTTGATTTTGTTATCAATGACAATAAAAACAAAATAATATGGTTCGTTATATCTTAAAGATTCATATCAATAGGAGAAGTGGATACGAAGATATTTCAATGCGTATTTAAACCAAACTTAATAATTATTGAATGGATACACACGAGGAAAAAAATCCCCATTTGCTCCATTTTGACCTTTGATATTGACATACTTTTTTAATCAGAAATATTATTAGTATACAGACAAATAAAAAGAAAAAAACGATTAAATATTTTGTATGCTGCATTATAAAAATTCATATTCATAAAAATTCAACAAACTCCACGTATGCGAAGCACATATTTCTTACGGGGAATAATCTTTTATCCAAGAAAGCTTTATTATATTTCGATTTAGTCAAGCGGGGAAAATTTTGCAACTTCGTTTTGAGAATCAACGTCTAATCTGACATTTCTTTCATATACCTCACAACTCAATACCCTTGTCAGAACAGTTCAAGACTATATGGATATATAATAATGTGGATTGGCCAGCACAAATACTTTTTACTGAACACAACATGACAACACCTACCATAATTCAGAGGCTTCAAGATTTAAAACGTTTACCCAGTTAACAAAAGCAAAAATAATGAAAATAATGGAGAGAGTTTTTCGTAATTTTATAATGTCATTAGTACAAGTTTTTCTCTACAACTTAACTGCATAAAAGTATCCATAATGACAAGAAAATAGAATAGTTACTCAATTTGGCTATTTTCAATTCGAATAATTTTCACTTGAAACTAAATATTATACATACATATGTATATATGAGTTTTTTTTTAGATTATTTAAAAAATTACTAATGAAAAAAAACTGTTAAATCATGTCAGCTGAAAATTTTTCACAGAATTAATTACTGTTTACGTAAGTGAGTGTCGATATTTTATCAGTTTGAATTGTGAAACATGCACGTAAAGTATTTTGTATACATAATTTATTTCCATAGTAAAATAATATTTAAGTATAAGAACCTATTTTTCCATCGCAAGGACTTAGTTATTCTGTCTTTCAAGATAATTCCAATCGAATTAATAGTTTCAACATGAAGTGTTTTATACATTTGAGAATCTTTTAAAATATAGGAAAAAAAGTGTAAATCATCGTTGAAAGAAACAACATAAAAATATTGTCAATAAATGACGTAGTATCAGATAATAAAATAAAGACTTTTTAAATAAAACGAATATTATGTGTGCGTTAATGGTCAGTTATTAGAATTTAATTAGTCATAAGCTATAAAGGTAAATGAAAAAAATAATAAGTAAGATCTTTAAATAGCAATACTGAACGGTAGGTAAGGATGCCAGCAATTTCGAAATATTAATTTTAAAAAAACGTTTTACAGTAATTGTACAAATACAAATTTACTACTATTTAATTTGTCTTTTAGAATACTAACTAAACATTTTTAACAATTTAGACACTGACTGAATAAATTGTTATTTCAGGTATAATAAAACAAAACTAACCCTAATTTTCTTATAATTCATTGACTATCAAAATCACTGTATAAAAAACCTATTCCGTTTTATTTATTTCATTTGTTGTAAAGTCAAATAACAAGACTTAACTAAAGAAGATAAATCTAATAACGAATCGTCTCGTTAAACTAGCATTAGCGACAATATAATTGTAAATTAGATTTATTATTATTTATAAGTTTCTGAATTATGATTTTAATGAAGTAAAATTACCAGAAGAATCTTCTTATATATAAAACCGAAACGGCGTATGTATCTATGTCTGTAATTCTCATTTGCATTGTTGTTGCAAGTTGCAATATAATAATGTTTATTATTTACGTGAAGGTATTATTTGACATTTCTTTGACAGCAAATTAGATTTTTTCCTTGAATTTGGACCTATGTCATCATTACAAAGTATAACAAAATTTGTAAACACCACTTGGGTTTATCATAAAATAGTTTCGCAACAAAATGATTCCAATCAAAACAACATTTCACATCGTTTACTTGAAAAAATAACAATAATTTTTATGAGTGACTTCTTCGGCAATTTTTATTATTGGAAAAGTGTGGAAAATAGTCATTCTTACTTATAGCCGAGAAATGAAAATTATTTTTTTCAGTTCAAGTACATAGGTCCGTAAAACAAGGGGTCATTTAACAAATGTCAACTGAGAAGCTTAAAAAAATCAACAAATTGAGTTACTTATTTATATGCTTGGAAGAAGTTTAGTATATACATACATATTAAATAAAGAAAACATATTTAATAGTACATTTTACTAATAAAAATTAAGACCGGTTTCGCTTATCAACTGATAAGTTGAGCAACATGATCAGGTGATAATGCTCGTGATGATTTTTTTTATGTAGTTGGAACTCACTCGGTTGACTTCTTTGCCAATTTAAAATGTATTTTTTTTCATACAATGTTTTAATCCTTTTTCACATTTCAAAAGCAATAAACTTTCTGTAATATATTTAATTTGGAAGATATAGAGATATAATTAGAGATATTTAAATAAGATTTCTGTAATATATTTAATTTGGAAGTAGTATTGTTAAATGTGTTTTACTTTTAAAACAATGCCTTTCCACCATAGAGTGACAGTTTACATCTTGAAAGTAAATATTATTAGTAAACCGTTTCCGTTCAAAAATTCTGTTATATTACAAAATAAATTTTGATAAGGTAGATAATGTTTTTTCTCTGTCATCGTTCATTGCTCGGTGAGGATTTCCATGATCAGCTTCAGAGACAGTGAAACCCTTAAAATAAAAGTTTTGGTCACTTCGTTCGCGTACTGCCAGACAGCGTTATTAACTTAAGTACGAATCCTATTCTTGCAGAAAATGAGTGAGACTTTAACACTTGGGGCACGCTTTGTCATAATTCATTCAAAATAATAAATGTCATAAATTTTAATAAAAGTTTTACTTTCTTAATTGACTTTGACATACAAAATGGAGAGGACAAATGAATAATTCTTAACGATGCAATACATTTACAAACTTTAAAACTGTTTTAAGTTACGTTTTTCGCAGACGAAGCTATAATTTTGTTTAATAAATATTCAAAATGAAATACGAACTTGCAGACTTTTATCAAATGATAATGAAATAAATAAATTGATTTTGTCGGCATTTACTTGGTAGAACTCCATCATGAAACTAGTTCTGACGAGGGCGTAAGCTGACAAACATACAAAATAATTTGTGTAGAATTAAAATACATTTTTATTTTTCTTATCGTATTAAATAAATAAATGTTGTAAAAAACTTAAATATTGTTAAAATTGCTTGATGTTTGCGGTGTGCTTAAATATGTAAGTGCAGATGATGCCACTGGCCAGCCTCAACTCTGCATTCATCTTAGTTGAATGACAAACATACAGAAATGAAAAATAGTATGTAAATATAAATCATATATAACAATAAACTTTTACATTCGTACTGTGAGACTGCCTCCAGATGAATGCTGAACGAGCAGAACTGTCTGCTGCGGTCCGTCCTCATACGGGCCCCATGGCAACGCTGACTTGATCTCAAACAAGGCCAATTTTGAGGCATTCGATAAATTTGGAACATCATATGGGGAACGGGATACTCTTGATTCCTCTTCAGATTCAACGCGAAGTAGATTAAACTCCACGGATTCTCAGTATACAGATACATAGGATACTTAATATCACTTTAACAAAGTTGCTGAGATAGTCAAATTTTCTTTTTTTTCCTTTCTATATTTCTTTTCTTTAAGCACTTAAGTGCATGGTTAAATTATCAGTCCCGTGCAGCTCTGTCTCGGGCCAAGTAATTGAGGAGTTAATTCGCTTCTTTTCTTGGTCGTTCAGCGTTATGGAAGGCGGCTGTGAAAAACCGCTGCGCACACAGGGTGGTGAGACAGCCAACTTATTCACCCAAATTATAATCTTTTACATTTCTTTTAAAGCCTGTTGTGATATTTGTGTAAAATATTTGAGCTTTTTCATTTTAAAACTGGAAGCTCATTAATTTAAAATGAATGGTTTTGTAAAGCAGTGGAAACGCACCATTTGATTTTTACATGCCAAAAGAATATAAACATATTTTCAGATTTTATGACGTAATGGTAAATTTTCAAAAGCAAATCGTTCACCCTCTTTCTTTTGTTAGAGTGTGAAATTTTCACCACTTGGGAAGCGATTTTAATCAATGCAGTAAAAAGGAAATATTTATTCTGATAAATAAATTTAAACTTTCTTATAGAAACCACAGCTAATTAGTAGCTTCTTAATTAAAAATGACTGTATAAGATTATTTTTTTTCATTTGAAATCAATTTCACAGTCCGAGCTAGTGTGTTGCAGCCTAACTTATATGGATCTTGTTTTACCCGATTCTATTAACACGAAAACAAGTGAGTTTGAAACGTTTTCATAGTTTCTTAACTGCCATAAATCTTTGAAATTTCTCATCTGGCCATAAAAAAGATGGAACATTTACGGGTTTATCGTTATTATACGGTAAAAGATAGTAAGATACTTTTGTAAAGTGCTTTTCCCGTTATGGAAATTTTTAATGAAATTTACGGTTTTTTTAACATTAAAAGAAATTGTCAGCTTTATTTTTATCCTCGAGTATAATGGAATTATTTCACCAAATAAGATTGTACGAGATATTTAATAAATTGCCCTACTTTTATATTAAATTTTTGATAATTAAATATGCAGATACACACTTTCCAGAGATAAGAACAAAACCAAAGCTGTTTTTTTAGTTTAGTAATTTACATTTTCAGAACAACTTTGGAATTACTATTTGAATAAACTTTTTTTTTCGGGTAAGGTTGCTTAGAACCTGGTCATTTGATTCATGATATTTAACTGGATATATTACGATTAATGTTTACTAAAAATATATATTCTTTGGCGTGGCGTAATCTTAAACAATAAATATTTTTAAGAGCCAAATTACTCGACATCAGCCTACATGCTATGGTTTTTTATCTGAGATTAAATAGTTCATAATATTTTTTACTTTGAATATAGTTTTTTTGATGAAATGGTGTACTACAACTGAGTGGCAACACAATGCGCGATAGTTAAATCTTATATTATAAATTAAGTAAAAATTGAGTAAAAAATTTGATATTAATGTATAATTCTTTGGTTCAAAGCCAACTTGAGAGTGGATCGATTGTTTGGGCACCGAGGGGTGTGAAATATGTTCTTATGGTAGAGAGGGTTCAGAAGAAATTTTTGAGAATTTTCTATTTGAGGACATATGGGTACTACCCATGGCTTTATCCAACCGACTTTCTCTTAGTCATGCTCACTTTCAATAGTTTGAATACTCGAAGAGAAATGTACTTGGCATTATATTTCTTTCGGTTTATCCGAGGCCAAAATGAGAATTCCACCATTATTGAGAATGTTAAATTGAATGTTCTTGATAATTTTTTGAGGAATCGTGAACATGAGTTGTTTCTTCTATGGGGCAAAACCAGTCTGAAAATGCTATTGGGAAGAGCTTTAACTATTTTAAGCGGCATTGCTTCGGATGTCGACATATTTCACTTTTATAATTAAAAGTTGATTTTGTCGGAAATCACTCGGTTGACTTCTTTGAAAATTTCTAATGTCATTTTTTTTCTCTGTTCTATGACTACAATTTGTGGTTTTTATGATGCTTATACAAATATGGATGCATATATAAATAAATGCATTTAAATTTGTCAAATGCATGGCATATTGGCGTCAGCTGTAATGCCATGATATTTTTTTTTTTTTGAATAAATTAATACATATTTTAATTATAAAAACGTCTTCATCCAGAAGTTGATTAATGACTGATGATGATAACGATATGCCAAGTATGTATCGGTAAAGGTTATGACATTCATTCTGTCGATATAAAAAAACGTCATATAATAAGGTATACGGGACAGATAGCTGGTTAATATTTATAGGCTGTCATTAGAAAACTATGGCCATTTTGATTCCCAACGCACGTTTTCGTGATGGACGAACGCAAGTACAGGCAGTCGGCACGAAAAGTGGCTTAGCCCACTTTTTTCGATATATTTTTTTTCCATCCCTTCAGTCAAACTGTTTACCAGTGGCGTCACAAAGCAAGCAAAATGAAATAGAAAATATTATAATGTTATCTTTTTTATTCCAACTGTCTACAGTTATCCTTAGAGGAAATAAATTATGTTTTCATAAATTCCAAAGCATGCAATCTATATCACAGCGCAAAATAAAAATATTGTCAATTCATGTAGAGAAATCAAATGAATGAATGGTAAATTTGTAATAAGTTTAAATATTTCAGATTTTTAAATAAAATAACGTGCTTCACTTGCTTCATATACATAAATATATAATACGGTAAGAAAATAACAATATATTTTAGTTCTACATAAGTTCTACATTTATGTAGAACTAAAATACATTGTTATTTTTCTTAACGTATTATAATGGAGTTCTACCAAGTAAATGCTTACTCAATCAATAATACATAAATATATAACCTATATTTTTTTACAGTTTCTTTATTGACTGATTCAGGACGATTTGGTTTGTATAGCTTGTTTAGCTCTTTTTAAGAAGTAGATTTTTAAAATTATTATCCGTTTATTCCGTTCTCAAAAAAAACTATTCAAAAATGTAACTTTCCATACTAAACTAACCTTACCTTAAATTTTAAAAAATTGTCATAGTGAGCCGATATTGTTATTGGTGGCCAATTAAAAAGAATAGATAACAACATCGTTTACTAAATCAGCAAAGCAATTGTTGATAACGCTTGTGATGAACTAAACATTTATATATCTTAAAGATGCCTTCGAAAGAGGCAAAACACGGTTCACTACTAGAAACACAATACGTGGAAAAATCAAATTTATTTTATATCTAATATTAAATAAACTTCCACAAGTATCGTCATATCTTATTAAAATATGATATTAGCACAGAAAATAGGGTTTTTTAACGAAAAAACAGTTTCAAAAAATAAACGATTCCAATTGCGATGATTCAAATATTTTATTTGATTAGAATTCACCCAGTCCTTGAACGCTACCACTGACAATAAAATAATTTTGATACACAGAGCACGTATTTAGTCTGCGCGACACAAACTTGTGCCATATATAAGATGATTTTTCAGAAGCGAGTGCTACCTTGCAACAGCAACACAAAATATATCATACAAAATGTATCGCACAAACCCACATACAAAAATAACAATGTCATTCACATCACTTCAATTATTTCGTCTGTATTATGTTTTTTTTGAATTGCGTTTTATTTTAAATCTTGTTGAATTAAACTATTTAATTTTTTTAGTTAGCACTCATTTATGTATAATTGTTTTATACAGACTGCTTCAAAGTATCGCCGTTTTTATTATCATTTACGGGCACTGGAAATTAGTCGTACAAAGTTGATTAATATAAACATGGGCGGTCACGTTGGAGTGATAGGATGGGTAATAGCTATCATTGTAAGGCTCTACTAAAATATCAATGGTATTGATATCAGTACTATAAATTTATATGCCTTCTAGGCATAAAGGTAGATTCATAAATATTATTGTTAATAATCGCCTTCTTAATTCAAATAGAGGAATGTCCAAATATATAATTATGTTTCTTATTTTCCTACAGGTACAGATAAAAAACATTTACCTGATATGAAGATTTTTTAATATATTAACATTATATTCAATTGAGATATTCTTTTTATAATAAATCCAATACAGTTTTGTTAAAAATTGTCATCAAATAACGTAATAAAACAAAATCTACTTAGTTACCTAGAATGAAAGATATTCTTGGCAATGACACTTTTGTGTATATGTTACAGTGAAACTTTATTCTCAGTGAAAATGTATCATGCAATAAGATTTGTATGACAACATGATTTCACTGGTCACGATCATTGAAATTATTGGCCCAAGTCGATGATTTGCCGGCCTTCAATTTTGGTTTGCTTCAATGAAACAAAATCAGTAAGTAGTCCCTTTCATAAAAAGAGAACCAAAGAAAAACACAGACAAACATAGGGCTGAAGATAGGGCGGTCAAATTTAATTTCAATGACAGCTTGGAGAAGAATACAGTTTCACTGTAACATATATAAAGGTAAAAAAAAGATCTTTAACATTTATTTAATATGTATGCAGCTATCGATTGATTCATTCATCCTGTAGCAGTGTTGTGATTGATTTCATTTGGCTTTGGATTCACACTAAACAAACATTTACTGCTAAATCCTTATGTGGATTTACCAGGGCTGTGGAGTCGGTAAAAAAAAAGTCCGACTCCGACTCCGACTCCGACTCCAGCATTGACCAAAAACACAACTCCGACTCCGACTTTTTCCCCTAATGTTCCTATTTATGTGTATTCAATTAAATATCAACCCTATCAATGCGACCAAAAGCCAAATTTGACATATAAAATGCAAAAATAAAAAGTTCAAACTTTTAAAAATTTCCGACTCCGAGTACGATTCCGGCCAAATCGCCGCGACGACTCCGACTCCGACTTCGGCCAAAAAGCTCCGACTCCATGACCCCTACTCCACAGCCCTGGGATTGACATCTTAAGTCATGATGTCAGTTGGTTAATGCCTTCATATCCACTCTCTGTCCAATACCGATAACATGGCGCAAAGGAAGCGATTAGTTAAACGCTTGCCGTACAACTTATTTTAATTTTATTAAAGACAGTGGTAATGTGACTGATTTACGATTAGTTATTAAAAAAAACAGCTTAGATAAGGGTTTCCAATCCCGGGATCCCAAGGATTTTCAATACCTGATGAATTCCAGGATTACAAAAGATAATCCCGAAATGTTCGAGATTGATCTGTCATCAATAAAAGCGTAATTTATTTCCATTTCATATGACTTTATTTTAACAATATGATTTTTTTTTTAAATTGCATAACCAGACTTATTTTATATTTCAATCAGTTATCAGATCACATTCGAATGAGACCGATACCCTCCGTACATTAAATTTTCCCTCTTTAGTAACGGATTTAGTAATCCACTGACATATGATATTCATAAAAAGATAGTGACTATTTTTAATAATTCATTAACCTGGCTAAAATTTTATAAATATGAAAATTATCGACAGTAAAAAAAATAATCTAAATCCTGGGACCAGTCCTGGGTACCCGGGATCAAATTATTGAAATCCCGAAATCCAGGGATCAAAATATGCTTCAAACAAACCACTGCCTCAAGGCTTAAAAAAAGTTACATCTAGAACTAATTATTAAAGATTACACAGAACACTTATATTGTATTATGTAAAAGATATCAGATGTTTTAGCACTCGTTATGTATGCAAAAAGAGAGAATTGTTTCAGCACTTACTATACTAAAGAGTACTCAACAAATGTTTGAATAATAATTAATTAAGCAAATAACATTATTGATTCAAACGTAAACTATAAATTAATTAAATGTTTCATTTTAATTAGTGATGACATCTTTATTCTAGTCTAAGTATCTCAATAGTGTAATATAATATGTTGTCAGCTTTCACGTTGAACATTAATTAAGGAACAAACTTCTGCGCGTTTCCGGAAATATCTTCGTTGAATTTATTTCAATTAGTTTCCTTCGCTACAATAATCAACGTGTCAAAATGAATTCGAGAGAAGAATCAAATATTTTTGATAAATTAATTTTCATTTACGATTTTTTTCTATATTTTAATATTTATAAACACAATTAAGCAGTGTTTACCTTTTCATTGTAAACTCCTAAATATTTCTCTCATTCGTTACTTTCAAAAGAAGCTATATATTGACCTCAATGGTCTATACGCTGAATCAATAAAGCTTTAGTATATAATTGTATTTGCTGTCTTTTGAATCGACGGGCATGTTGAATTAATACGTTTGTTGGTCATTTAGGTAAAAATGACAATTAGAACCTTTTCAACGTAAGGTAAAGAAATAATGTAGTTTTGTTTAAACATTTTAAATATAAAATTCTAATATATTATAAGATATATACAAGCGTTTATTGATAATCAAATGTAAAAAAATATCCCATTACATATTGGTAAGCAATAAGAGATACAAATAATAAATAATGGATATTGTTTTAATAGTATACAATACAAAAACATAGACAAACTCGGGCTATTTGCTTTTTGCTTTTAACATTTTTTTCTCTTAAAGTTTGTTTTAGTGAAACTGGCACTTTCCGTTACCTAGAGGAAATTTTTATTGACAAGTGCTAACTTCTTTTTGGTGCCTTTATTTTTGTTTACATCTTTTCCGAATCAAATCAAAATCGTTGATTTTTTTTTAAGAATATAATGTAAAGAATCTAAAAGGATGCAAAAAGTTCACGAAACAAAATTACGTCACGTAATATATTATTAAGTGAGCCAATGAAGACCGGCGATTGTGTAAAAGGGAAAAGTCGTTTTTTTACTCGTTTTTATTTTTCTTATTTCTTAGAGACCCGTTTGACACAGCGTTCATTAAAAAGTAGGCGTTTTGCCTAAAGAATGACAATGAGCCTTAAAGCAGTGGTTTTTAAAATATCTTTTAAAAAGCTTCGAATAAAAATATTCACCCATAAAAAATCCAAAACAATATCTGATTTATTAACTATTTTTCTCCCATGTCCGCTCCCAATGAGGAGATATTGACGACTGAGTAATAAAGACAAAGATTTTTCTTGTTGAGATGAACTTCATTAGGAGTCTTTATGCACCAAAGTGTAAGCAGACATGTTTAAAAAATGAATGACTCCCTGTTAATTCTTATCAGTTGGCTTTTAACCAATTATTTTTCTCACCTAGACTGGTTTTCTAAATGAGATATAAATAAATACCTGTATATATTACTGTTTTATATTTTATGAATTGAAAACTTTTGCGATTAGCCAGTACTGTTTTGATGTGAGAGTATCTTAGTAAAAATGTAATATATTTATTTAATCAACCATAATACTTTTTCGCCAAGAATTGACAATGGAAAGAATATAATAATTAAATGCAAAATTTTGTGTGTGTCAAATATTGATGATTGTTTTGTATTTATTTTAATGTAATGTTGCTAACTACGCTTGTGATGAAACTATTCAACAAAATTTATTTTAGGAAATATGTGTGACTGACATATTTTTGTTACAATTGTATAACGAATACGATATCATCAAACACTAGTTATACTCTCAACAAGTTGTTAACTTTTTTTTGAAAATATTTGAATATTTGAAACTCTTAGAAACTTCGTTTGAGAATAACCCCGTTTTTTGTTCCTGCTTGGAAATTTTCTTTAAATAAGTTTGCATATTTTTTTATCTAACCCAGCGAGACTATATAAAAGCATTACCCTGATGGGAAGTGGATTGACTGTGTCTGATTAAGGAAAATTATTATTTTTTTATCGCGATAACAATTTAGAATATAAGGAGAGAATAATATAATTTCAAAATATGACTTTTTTTATCAAAATATCAAATAACACCCTCCTATACACATGAAAAGTGATAAAGAATTGGTAGAAATTAAAACAAGAACATCTTTTCTTTTAATATATGTAGTTCTCTAAAACCATATTAATATGAATATATTTTATATTGGCATTCAATGTCATTGGTGTTCAATTTGTCAAATGATAAAAAATATTCATGTTATTACAGGAATTACAGGAAATACAGAAAATTACAGGAAGCTGAAAGAAAATAAGTATGTAACTTTAAGATAATAGCGGCGACAGAGACATCTATTGTTTATATAAATAACTATTTTTTGTATTCCTGCTATTTATTAAATATTCTGGTTATTGAATCAATCTGGACCATGAAAAAAATTATAAAATAGAAATGACAGTAAAAATATCTTTGATGAAGAAAACAAATAAAATATACAATTTTTGAAAATATTCCGTCCTAGTAACCAAGCAAGTTTTATTAATTAGACGCTAAATATGGCACAGTCAACGATTAAATATTGAATTGGTCGTTTGTTTGATACATATTTGGCTCATTTATTTATATAATACATTTTATATTTAAGTTGTCATTCTATTGTACAAATTCGGGTAAAGTATTTCATCTTGAATGTTCAACGGGTATTATTATCTTACACAACAATTCAAAGATTAAACATGCTGAATCATATAATTAAATATTTAAAATAAAAAAATAATTGAAAAAACAAAAGGATGTAGAAAACAACAAATCGTTTTGAAAATAGAACATTATACCTAGTCGGATATCCGAAAGTATGTAATATAGATTCTTTTATTTCTTAATGATTAAATCGGAATAAATTCCGCTTTGTTTGAGTTAAGACCCACGAATTTATTTCCTGGGAAATTTAATTTGGCACTCTTATACATCAACCCAAATCAGCCGTGGAAACGCTGTCCTCTCATAAGTCCTTGAAACTTTTTTAAATTCAGTTAGAATGAAAAGTTTTACCGTTCTTTTGTTTGGAAAAGAACAGAAAAAAGGCTGGCAAGCAAACAGTCCGTGGTTTTAATGATCACTTCAATATTGTGACCTACAAAATTCTTTTTACCAACTTCTTAAACCATCAGCGAATTTAATAAATCAAATCGACGTTCAACTATTATTGCTTCGAATCATTATTCTTGAAAATAATAAATGTTAGGATTACTTTTTTACCGTCCCATTACACTACCAGTTTCTAACCGGTCATGGCAAGTTGAATGCAATACTCTTCGCGTTAGGCAAGTTAGTTTTAAGGCCGGGCTGTACTTGTGGGCACGCCCACCAGGAGCTTATCACATCCTATGGGACTGCCTCCAAATGAATTCCCAACAAGCAGAACTGTTTGCTGTGGTCCGTCCTCACACGGGCCTAATAGGTCACACTGACTTGATTGCAACTAGAACTAACTTCATTGCATTTGAAAAATTTGCAAATTTATTGGGGGATCGACATAATCTCAATTCTTTACAAAGTCAATATACTCGTCTAACACAACGGGCTCTCAGTATACGGATTATTCAGAGGATACTTTGTATCAAACTGAATTCAATGGCTGATTTATTTCACTTTTTTTTATTTTATTTTCTATTTTCAAGCACACTGGTGGCATGGTTCAAAGTCAGTCCCGTGCAGATCTGCCCGGGCCATGAATGTGAGGAGTAAATTCTCTTTTCTATATCGATAGCGCTGTGAAAGGCGGTCATGAAACATTTGCTGCATATACACAACGGGTGGTGGTAGAAAAAACCATATCTATTTGAAGAATAAATAAACAATTAAAATCAGTCATTAAAACTTCTGATAGAGAGGTTATGTACTTCTTATAAAAGGATTTTAATAAATGGTGTGATATCATGACCGAAAAATACGTACGTGGGTAAAAAAAGTAAGTAATATAGTTATTTTCACTCTGTAAATTGTTGATATCAAAATTGGGTAGTATGATTATGAGTAGTATGATTATGAAAACAACAGATATTCATACTACTGGATAGAAATTCACAATTGATTTAAAATAATGTGCCATTGTGGGCCGCTAGGACTTTTCAATCCACACCACTGAATATTTCGTTAACCGACGAGTACGAGATTCCAAATTGTTTTTGATCAGGGAAATGTTAAAAGGCACTGATTTTTGGTTTTGTTTTGGGTGCAATTTTACCCAAAACGAACTTGTATAAATAATTTCTTTTTTTTAAATAATCTCTAATTTAAATGCCTGTTTTAATTATATTGAAAAAGGTTACATTTAATCTTTGTTCATTTTTTAAATATTGATTCGCATAGCGTTATTCTCGTAAGGTATCCACCAATTCATGTTGAATTTTTTAAGATTCTACTCCACAACAATAACGTATATTGACTAATTCTTTATGATTTGTATCGATTTATTCTGATCCTATTTATTAATTAAATTTTAAAGATAATATTATGACGGCTATTGAGGCAAAACATGATGGGCAAGGTATTTATTGTAAAATATCCTGGTTAAAACAAGCCATATTGAATCATCTGTTTTAAAATAAACAGTAAAATATGGTTTCGCGTGTTCTATAATATTCGCGAATTGTATCATTCTCCTGAAACTGTTCACTTTACAAAGCCTTCATTTGTAAACTTCACAAAGACTAATCGTTTATTTTCCTACATTTTTTTAGTTTTATAAACTTCCATACACATATATATAAAGCTTACTGTTTAGAGGTCAACTAGGAGCAGGATGTTTAGTTCATTGTTATAAGATTACGGTTAAATAGGCATGACTAGCGGGTAACTTATCGCTGTCACAAAACTCCGATTTTTGTTAAATACAATAATTGTGACTTTCTAAGCTAGGATTCGAAACCAACACCTTAGCCAAAGCCGATGACGTCGACTTCTCTACCACAGGTCCGTTAATAAATGAAAAAATCCTCGTTTTAAACGGTGAAAAGTGAATTCAATTTTTTAAATATGCTGTTTTTTTATCACATCGATTTGTCATTAAATCTACCATTAGTATGAATTCATTTTTAAAACGCATCACTCACAAATAATGACGTCACGCAATTAAGCACTATTTAATATCAAAATTAATCAAGTTTGACAGATTCCACCCTTGCCCATTAGGTAAATATTAATTACTAAGGTCAAATAATGAATGACTGGCATATTTTCCGATAGAAAGGCAATATCAAAGGAACAGGTTACAATGCCCTAGTTTAAGTGCTTTATTGGTTACCTTAATGTGTAGTGATAATATTTCTGGTTTCGGCTTACAAAGCAATATTTTGCATTATATTTTAATAACTTAATATAGAACCAACATACCAAACTAAATCGTTTATAAATTATAAGTGAAATGATTTCACGCCTGATGCGGTATTTGAAAATTATTTTTGGTTTCTGGAAACTTCTTTACCACGTTAAAACAATATTAATCTTTAATTTTAAAAGTTCATATTCATAGATTTCTTACGACAATACTTTCTACCACTTACGAAAAAATATCAACTTCAAGCAAATCTAGCTAGCAAAATAATTGACCACAGAATGTCCAAGCAATAAAATCTTCACACACACATTTCATTGTTCTCAAACTAAGAACTCGCTTACTTTCATTAATATTAAACTTCAAAACAAACAAAAGTCAAATGTACATCCATCTTATTTGTAGCTCTCGATTATTTTTCATTCTATTTGCATTGAATAAAAGAAGTGTGAATATGCAAAAGAAGTTCTACGCTTAGTAATTAATCGTTTCACAGTACAAAAATCAACGTTAACTTGTGTCACTTTTAACGTGTTCACTGTCAATACTTGGTTGAATGGCATAATAATAAAAATGATAACACATTTTTGGTACTTATTCCACATAAAATTTATTGAAACAAGACTGGTTTCACTCATGGCGATGATGAATATCAGTTGATAATACTCGCCATGAGCGAAACCAGTCTTGATCAATTAAATTTAATCTTGAATAAGCACTAAAAATGTATTATTATTTTTATGCTAACTTGTGTGTCTTACCTTTAAGCTCATTTGGGTATGTTGTATCGAGTTTCATTGTGTATATCAGTGATGCACAACCTGCGACCCGAAATCAAATTTCATGCGGCCCAATATGTCAAATATTAATCACCTTTTTTCCTTAAAACTTTTCACGCACGATGGAAAAATAGCATAAGCCATAAGTTAATAAAAAATATTTTACCCATGCGGCTCTCGACCAATCTTAAAATCGATTAACTGGCCACTCGGCCAAAAAGGTAGTGCATCACTGGTAGATATCATTACAACTATATAAGAAGTAATTTTGCATTATTTTTTTATGTGGAAATTGTGATAGTGATAAATCATTGGCGAAGAATTGTTGGAATAAAAAGGTTTTATCCTGTTGACACTGTTATCAGAGTAATTTTTGAAAGTCTTATAAATTAGGCAATGTGTTTGGTTATTTAATTTAAAACATGTCTTTTAGTGTTAGCTCATCTGTAAACTGTCATCAATAAAACTAACATCACCTCTTCAAATTATTTTATTCTGACGAGCATCTACTTGACATTTATAAGATTAGTCGAAAAACTCGACGATTTATGTTTTCTGTTTACTTTCTTTGCATTAAAAAGAAATTAAATTATTATTTCTGATGTTATTGCCGAACAAATAATAATTAAAAACCGTTTTTTCTTAAAAATTCGTCACGCATATCTCATCGTGATTTTCGAAACTCTTACATATATGGCTAATTTTATTTTAATTGAAATCTTTTTTTTTAGATTGAGGATTTCTACTGAAGTTGCTTAATCGTATTTTATTTGTTTGAATTTTATACTTTTCCATAAGTTTTGTCGCTTACTACCCAGGTTTCACCCCTTGGCACCTTTAAGCATTTCAATTGTACGAGTAAACTTGAGCTAACGCGTAGTAAATAATAATGCCTACTTTTTACTACATATGCGCCAGTTCAAGTTCACTCGTGCCCTTTAAATTCCTGAAGCCGCTGAAATGTGAAACCTAAGTCGTTTGCAACAAAACTCATCGAAAATAACATAATATCTCTTATAAGTCTGGAGGGTTTATGAACTGTATTTAACTATTTTCTTTAAGAATAACTCGTTGAAATTTATTATAAAATTGAATATCATCCGTTTTTTCATACCAATAACATCTGAGAAACTTTTTTATGCATACTTCCGTCAGTTAATCTTTATTTTTTTTAACCATGTCAGCTCCCAACTAAGAGCATATGGACTCCTCACGGAGCGTATCTCAACATATGTTTTTTCTACGAGAACTGCTTGTTACTCAATTGCTCAACCTCTCTTTTTCGAAGAGAGTAGGGATGGAAAGGATACCAGAACTAGGACAGGACTAGTGATTAGCTTATCGCTGTCACTATGCGTCGCTCTTTGGGATCGGAAAGGTGGGAAGGGATTTTCAACAACACAAACACCCATGCCTTTGAACAGATTTATCGACTGAAAAAATCCGCTCGTATCGGGAATCGAACCCGACCTCCCGGCACGCAAGTCAAAGCCGTTGCCACTGCGCCACGGACCGGAATCTTTATACCCACTACTTATTTTGATGCAACCAGTTTCAATGAAAAATCTTTTAATGATGTAATTTTTTTATGGAGACCTTACCTACATACTATCTAATAACAGCATAAAATAATAATACAACGTTTGTACATTACAACAGAAAATATTTACACATCATATTAAGCAATCAATCAAAAGTTTCGTGTCAAAACATGTGTAGTTAGCTCTAAGTATCTACTTAATAATTCTTGGCAAAAAATGTGGTTTCTGGTAATAAAATCCTTTTTTTGTCACCATCATGTTACGCAACGTCATCTCAAGAGGGAGAGAAAAATATTATAACACTGTCTTTGTTTCTTTACCTTTCGCTTTCTTTGTTACTCGGGTTTAGCGATAATTAATTTCCGCCGTAGAAGGCTGGTTCCAGTGGTAGGACTTCGGAAGAAGTTTGTTGATAAATTGTTTGCCGTGTTTTTCACTTAGCCATTTGTACTATAAAAAAATTGGAAAGGTTTTCTTTTTCATCCGCTCCCAATTTGAGGCATATGAGCTCTTCACGGAGTTTATCTCAACACATGTTTTTCTACTATAACTGCGTGTTAATTAGTTGCTCAACCTCTATTTTTCGAAAAGAGTAGGGATGAAAATGATACAAGCACTAGGACAGGACTATTGGTTATGTAGCTTATCTCTTTCACTATGCGTCGCTCTTTAGGATCGGAAAGATGGGAAGGATTTGTTAAACAACACAAACACCCACTGCCTCTGAGCAGAATAGATTTATCGACTGAAAAAATTTACTCGTATCGGGAATTGAACCCGGGTGGTCCGACACGGTAGCCAACGACGTTGACCACTGCACTTTGGACTGGGCTTGAAAAAGTTATCTCGTATAATATATTTTTTAATAAAACTGACTTATATTCGTTCGCTCAATCTTCCTTTCGATGACGCACGCGAAAAGGACGAAAGCCCAAAAGTGGCTGTTTATTGAATCTAAAATTTTCTAAAACGTTCGTGCTCAGGATTTTAAATGTTAAATAATAATAAATCAGCTACGTTGGGCCTTGAACTTAAAACTTACAGTAGTGGGCGAGCGATTTCTTTTTATTTTATTGAATTGAAGTCGCAACAGAGATGTCTTATTTGTTTGCGACGTTCGTTGTAGTAATTTTCTTTTTGATTCATTGGAAATGTTTAAAACGGTTCACTGATTTGATGGCACGTTATCAAAAAAGAATTTCAATCACTAATTGAAATGATTTTTCTTTTTCAACAATATTGTCAGTAAATCTACATATATAAAACAAAGTCGTGTTAGTTACACCACTTATATGTCGAGAACGACTGGACCGATTTTGATGATCTTTGATTTTTTGGCTGTCACCGTCCCTAAAAGCAGATTCATTTTGATTTTTGCACATTTATTGAACTTAATTCATTTTGAGTATTCATTTCAACCAAATAAAAAACTGAATTTAATTCAGCTTATAAGTTATCACAACATCTTTTTTAAGCCGGTACAAAGTTCGCCTGGTCAGCTCAGATTTTTTTAAACTTTGCTGGAAAGGCAAGTCTATATAGAGACATAGAAAATGTTTTTTTTAGTGAATTTAAATCGAAATTAATGGATATATTTAATGATAAAAACTTTTTTGCCCACGCCTTATTCAACACCGATAAAAAGAACAGATGAAGAACAGATGAAAATGAGAGTTGTATCTGTATCATTTCAAAATGAAAATCTTGTGATATTTAAAATAAAGTAGTCACCACTCAACATATTTTCTTAAATAGTATTTGAATGCTTAAATCAACGTTAAAAAAAATAAATGGAATTGACAGTTGTTAATGAAAATCTGCAGAAAAATAATAATACTATTTATTCCGAATGCTTTATTAAATATGACAGCTGATCATGCTATCATTTTGATTTAAAAAAAATGAATTATCACACAAAATCATCTTAATACAAAATATATTCACTGTCATGATAACAGAACCATTTTTGAAATACCGTATGAAAAATCAGCATCGTACTAAATAAATAGAAACATTGATTTGTTTTAAATTGTATTTAAATTAAGGCATGATCCTCGCTATAGGTGTGCCACTGGTCTCTTACCCTAATCAGAAGTCTCGCAACAAAGGGTTGATTCAGATCTTTAGCCTGGGGTAAAATGGCAACAAAAATACTGCTCCTTTGGATTTTTGTAATAAAGGCCGAGATATTTTTTTTACGAAATTGCTGAAAATAATATAATCCTAAAAGTTAAGGTGTCAGTTTATAAAGTATGGGCACGTTTCTAGTTAATTTATATGGATTTAGTTAGTGTTGCTTATGACATCCATTTCAAGATTTTTTTTACTCACTTAGGTATATCGAATAATCTTTTAAAGTGTTTTTGATTTTAAAATGAAGCGCTAACACAAGACATACTCTTTGACCACAGGGTTATAATATTATTACTAAATTAAAATTCTTAAATAATACTTAATTAAAATTATTTAAACACTTATTTGTTGTATGTAATACGGTCATGAAGTATTTCCACCATTTAAATGTACTCTATAATAATTGCGTCAGCAAATCTGTTTTTCAAAACATACCTAACACAAAGTTATTTATTTATTTATAAATATATATGTAGATTTCAAAAATCACAAATATTAAGTTTATTGCGTTTACAATGTGAAAAAAGATGAAAACATTGGAAGTAAAAGTTACATAGTCTACAGATATAAGAGTGAAAGAAAAAAATACAGGAAATTGCCAAAGAAGTCAACCGAGTGAGTTAGCAAATAGCAAATAGTACTCGTATGAACTCACTCACGCCCATGTAAAATATGTCGACATCCGAAGCAATTCCGTTAAAAATCACTGAAGCTCCTTCCAGTGGCTTCCCCATTGGTAGGCTGGTTCCATTTATTGGAAGAACAAAAACTCATATTTACGATTCTTCAAAAAATTATCAGGGACATTCAATTTAACATTTTCAAGAACGGTGGAATTCTCATTTTGGCTGAATTGATTGTACCTATGCGTAAGCTGTTGGAAGATTATCCAAGCGATCCTATTATATTTTTTTTTTAATTTAAAAATTAAAAAAAATATTTGGCATTACAGCTTACGCCAATGCGCCAAATATTCTTAATTGTGAAAGTCATACGAGATCAACTCGATGATAAGTAATGAATCAGTTGTGCACAAAATCAACAATAAATAACATACACCCAGCTCAAGATCTCTTTTTTTCAATTGAAAAAATCTGACCTTGCCGGGAATTGAACCCGGGTCACTAGATTGCTAGGACAAAGCTCTTGCCACTAGACCACAGGGACCGACATTATATGTCTATCAATAGTCATTTTGAGACCTTGAGAGCATATCAAAGTTATTTCGTCTAGTTAAATATCATATTACGACCAACTTGATATGAACTGAACACTCACTACAAGTATTCGTACGCTCCACATACTTTCAGTTGGTAAATATAGGAAGGAAAAAAGATCCTTTTTTGACAATAATTAATTCTATTGGGCGTATCGTTTGTTTGTAAATACACTCTTCATTGAAAAACTGTGTTTTAAGCGAAATGTTTTTTCGTTGAAAATAACTCCCGACAAAATAATGGCAAATTCAACAAACAGATTAAATGTACTTAAAATAATTCATGAGGACAATATTGCCTGAAAGCAAAACGACCCGAAACATTTTTTGCAAAACTATATCCGACAGTAAAAAAACAAGATGATTTCGCTTATGAAGATGCGACATTTCAAGGATTTTAATCAAAATAATAAATAGTTAAGTGGCTTCACTCGTATTTTATCAAACAAAAGCTTTATAAAATATTGGCATCCTTGAACTACATACAAAATTTGATAAAAACAACAATCTCAATTTGTACACGTCAAAAAGTTTTTATTGTTTCCTCAAGTAAATACAAAACATACATGTTATTTTGTTTTATGGCACTGCTTTCTCAGAATTTATTATTACTGATGCGTACCGAGAGAATGTACTTATATATCATTGTCATAACTATAGTGCAAGCGAATTTTGTGAAACTATTAAAGCTTTTAAGTAAAAAAATTTACAATATTATTCCTTTCGATGGATTTGGCGGGAACTATGAAATCATTTATACAATTCAATTAGAAATATAAACGTATTATGTAACTATTTTTGACATGTGTTTCACCTCTTTCAAATGCATCTTTAGACTTGATATTGCAAAGTTTGCGTAAGCAATAATTTAAGAGTGATTCTTATATTCTTACATGATAAATTACAAAACGGAGGATGTGGGGTGTAATTTTTCACGGGGAGGGAGGATAGAAACAAACAATCAATAATTATGCTAATAATGACGTTAACACAAATTATTAACTAATGAGTTGCATTAATTTGTAAAAGTTAAACTCACTAAATATTATTTTAAGCAGTATTCCTATTCCATATGAAAATCATAGAATCATCCATGCGGTGAAGAATTTTTTGTTGACTGTGAAAAACATTCTGTCTTATTAATAAAACATTTTGATATCTTTTTAAAATAACAAAAAAGTATGAACATTTTTACCAACGTTATTCCGATATTTTTATTACCACAAGAGCCATAAATTTCTCTGATCTTGTGTCCAATTTTTCTGATTCACATTTCAATGATTACAAAGTTGGTATTTTCTGCAATATCAAATTTCATCTACTGTCAGCAATAACATTAGAAATAAAAAGTTTTTTTAATTTTAAGTCGTGCCAAAAATCCAAAACCTCTTACGTTGAACGAACATATGGTATAAATATTGGATGATTGTTATGCAGTAATACAATAACAACTATAAGATCGATAAGATTAAAATGAACGTTTATTTTACAGCCGAATTCCTACTCGGTCTTAAAATGGCCACTTGATCAAATTTATGGAACAGTAAACTATTTTCAAATATTGACAAATCAAATCCAAAACCGACTCTGTTGGAACTGTCATGAGCGTTTCGCAATATCCAAACAACAATCATCATCATATCCAATAACGGTGATTTTTTAGATCCCTCTACATATCGCTATGCAGTAATACGCTCTTCCAGTATGGTGCTTCGAGAGAGCATTGTCTTGCACTGCCTGACTTAGTACACGTGATCGGATTGTAAGTCTATCGTCTGTTCTGAGCCGGATGTACGGTCCTCATATTCAAGACAATAGGATGATAAGGGATTACAATTCTGGTCATCTTATTACCGAAATCTGGGATCTCAGTAATATGGCTGTTTTTAACACTTGGCTTGTGAAGCCATCCTAAAAAATATCGTTTCAAGTCGTAAAGTAACCTAAGCGAAAAAAATAAAGTCAATTTTTTTAATATGCTTTCATACATATTATATGCATGGTTGTCGTAAATTTCATTTTCATTTTATTGAAATGAATTAATATCAATAATAAAGTAGACCGAATGCCCGGTTCTCAAATACAAATATCGGTTTGTTTGTAATACAATAAAAATTAGTTAATTCTGACAGGTACGCGGTCGTGTTATGCCGTCGTTGGTTTTGGTTAAGTATATCTTTGGCTTGAATCCCAGTCCGGGTAGCTTCATGTTTTCAATCGATTTTTCATGTTTAAATTTCCTGCTACACCCTTCGGATCTTATAAGTGGGACGTAGAAAGGGGATAAGCTAACCACTAGGACGGTCTTAGTCATACCCTCTTCGTCATTACTCTCCTCTAAAAAGAGTGACTGAGCAACTGAGTAAAAAATAATTTAGGATAAAAAACTTATATTGAGATAAATTCCATAAGGAGTCAGGAGAGATAATCAGTCTTTTACACATATAATGTAATTCAATATATATTTTTAAATAGAATTGAACGTCCGGTTTGTCCAGAGATAACACTTTGCCTAATATCTAAAGTACCTTATCAGCAAGGATTTCATTGTACAATATTTTAACCTAACACACCCACTTTCATTCTATTATTTTATAATACAAACATGATATCTTCGTTTATCTTCCGAAAAGGTAATAATTGTTTTAAGTTATTTGAAAAGTACAAGCAGCTTTGAGCAGCGTTTTCTGATAGACAAATAATTATTATTTTTTGAAAACCTTTTTTTAAACATTGTTCTCTGCATATTATTGACATGTATTGTAACAACTCGCATTTTATTCACACGAACAAAACTGATTTATTCCATTGGTTAAGCTATCATCTGGTGTGACACATTTATCGATAGATTTGAATATATTATAATATTTTATATTTTGTGTTGCAAAATTTTCTACCTGTACTAAAATTAAATAACCGTACTGTCCCTGCCTGGTTGCCATGTTTATTTATTGTCCAACGTGCCCTCATAACATTCGTTCTCCATCGCACTTCCACAGGTATAGATATTTCATTAAATTAATTTAATATTTCATCTCAGGTAAGGGCCTTCGCTGTACAACCTCACTTAGTGCCTCCCACGTTATGAAAATATGTTTGCAAAATAATTACCGAAGGAGGCGCCCCCGCGTCGCCTCTCAAGCCCGTTACAACGCGCCGTTATTCGAGGCTAACGACTTAACGAGATCGCGTTACGACCCGTTATGAACAGTCATCGATTGTTATGTGTTGCTGCTAAAAAGCCAACAAAGTCCTGTCAACGAAGATCAGCCCTGGATGAACGAGGAGTGTACAAGGTCAAAGTGCTTTTCATTGATGCAATCAATATTGATTGTACATGAGAGTGTGCGGTGAAAACTTCAAATTTATAGTTCAATGAAATTCGTGTAAAATATCATCTTTTTGATTTTCAAACCGTTTATCTACACTTTGGGAAAGTTTTCAGGGACATAAACAAATTGGAATTCACACTGGCTTTGTTACTCTTTAGAAAAAGTTTTATTTGGACATCTTTTATTCCACTTAATTGCTTAGTTTATTATAGCCATGCAAATTTTGTCTATGCGGAGTTAGCAATTTTTCAGGTTAACGAAATCTAAATAAAAATATATTTGAAATTTTAATTTAATTGAAAACAGAAAATTCCTGCAAAAAATTGAATGTTTTAAACAAGTTACTGTGTAATATAGCAAGTCGTGTTAATTTATACCAAATCTTTTGCATAAGTTTGATTATAAAAACATGTTATAATAATCTCGTCATAAATAAATTTGAAATATAAGGGAATGACTTCATACTTTACAGATATTTATGTTTAATAAATCATTCTGTCTAAATAAAAGATGAAGGGTATGGTAAAAAATTCCTTGATAAAATTTTAGAATAATATTTAAAATTCACTTATATTTATATTTCGAAAAAATATTATACATATTTATAAATGTCCGTACTGAGGATTGCGCGTTTTATTACCATATGTATGAGTTTGGAATTTTTATGCAAAATGAAATTTAATCTTCGCTGACCGTTACGTTTTCAAAATTATTTTATTATTCCAAATTCTTCGGAATCTACGCTCACATAGCATTGTGCTCCGCCCGACGTATCTCTACGCCAAAATGAAAATTCATGGTTTGTTATGCGGCGCTTCCCGGCCAACAAAAGACGTCAAACGCTGCCTGATCCACCGTTAAGGTTGACTTATTTTTCCGCTCAAAAAAAAGCTTCAGTAAAATCATCTTCTCGAACAAGAGAGGTTTGAGTTTTTTAGACATCAGCTGGTGAATAGCTCTTGAAAATACTTTCGATGCCAAAATATTATGATGATCCGTCGTTACGAAAATGACAATCTTAAATGTGAGTATCAACGATGTATAAAATAATGCGAGTCTTCATTGGATAGGATGTTCAAAAATTATCAATATTTTATAGCTATTTTTTTTATATAAATGAAACAAATGTTCTTCAAATTAAAAACATCGGTTTCAGCTCAAAATCTGAGTTAATAAATTTCATAAAAAAAAAACTAAACATACTCCTTTTTTACAACAATTTAGTTAATTTCCTTTGTGCTACTGAAACTTATATCAATAATATTTTATTGATCTTATTTAAAAGTTTATTTTTCACACTGTTTAATCTAAAAATAATAATCGACACCTTAAAAGTGGTTTTCGTATTTCATGACTTTTTCACGCTACGGTAATGCCATATTTTTGCGATGCGATCAAAAAAGTGCACTTGACTATATAACAACATGCTCATTTACTTACAAAATTAATTGTTTTCAAACTTTAGGCATTAAAATATCCGTTAATCATTTAAACTGATTATACATTACGTTGAAATTTGAAGTATATACAATAGCAATCCTATTTGTAACAAGAGGACGCTTTTTTCTCCTATCTTGCCGAAAAACTATTTTGACATATCATTTTCATTTCAGTCTTTCAGTCTTTAAATATAATTTTCCACACAATGCTCTTCAAAAGACGCATTAACTCTGACGTTTTATTATAATATGAGATTGAGTAAAGAATTTCATATCCCACACTTTTTTTGCACGATGATGAATACATTAAAATACTTAAAAAGATTAATTACTTGGCTATCCTGAAATGAAATCTCGCATACGTTAACACCACATATTTATTCTTATCATTTTTGGGATTTGTGATATCGTTTCATGTTGAGCTGTAAAACCCCCTCTTTCCTTTTATCAGCTTTAATTACAAACATCATAGATTGATGTTTTCTTGCCAATTGATTGAAAATTCAAAATGAATCGCTTTATTTATAGTAAAGTCATTGAAATTTCCTTGAAAAATATTCGTCTCAATTATTATTTTCCTAGCGCTTAAAATACGGTAATGTTCTCGCTATTTACGGAAATGATGAACAGTCAATGGCATTTGAAGAATAGTATTTCGTATTTACAAACATAGATAACGAACAAAAAATGAATTTGCATTTCAATTTTGGCGCAACATCGCAGAATACATCAATGGACCTGAAAAAACATAGTGTTTGACTTTCTATTGATAAATCGTTGGATTCTTTGGATTCTTTGGAAGCCTTTGAAAAAATTTGCTGACTCATTGCATTATTTGTTTGTTTAGGAAACTTACCAGCAACGCAATGTAGGAAACATTTCTCTGCTCTGTTTGATTTAGAATGAGGTATAATATTGCCCGTTAAGCTGTAAAGGAAACAGAACATTTCAATAAGAAACCTATATAGATTTATAATCGAATATTTAACCAGTAAGGTCTAAAATTATCATATTATATTCTTTCACAGGAATAAATTTTTAAATTGGATGGAAGAAGTACTACAGAGTGCACTCTCATCTGGTAATTAAGATGAAAATATTTTTTCTTTTAAATTAAGTTTTTAATTAAGTGCATATTCATGGTGGAAATGCAATATTTTAAATAAATAAAACACATTTTTTCGTAGTACTTCCACGCAAAATATCATATTTTTTAGGACGTTCAAAATGCACTCAGTACATTCGATGCATGTGATTGGAAAAATATACGTGTTTTATCCGTGAGAACGACAAGTTAATTAAGAGTAAATATTTTTTAATCATCCAGTTTGTTGTTTCAAATAATCAAAAGATAAAGTAATGTCTAGTATCGAATAGAATATTCATACTGACTACAACTCCTCATACTCCAACCATATCAAATTATTTTGTTCAAGGATCATTGGAGAACTCAATCCTTTTCTCTTTTGTACTGACCTACAAGAAAAATGCCAAGCTTCCGTTTTGCAGTCTTGTATATTTTCCTTTGAAATGTGACACGCAAGATGGATAGAAAATATATTTGTATTTAAAGTCACAGAGAGTTTTCCGGCTGATTGTCCCGTGTGTGTTCCAGTAAACAATATGCCAAGAAAAGATTGTGATATTTTATAGGATTAAATGTGGTTAATATCTTTTCATGGAAAATATCAGAACATTTACGATGGTAATGGTTGAAAAAAGCTCGGAGAAAGTCACTGGAAATTTAAAAAAAATCATATCACTGGTTACAATTAACTTTAATGAGATTTCTTTGCTTTTTTCAATTATTTCTGCAATATTTCCAAATATTATTAGTTTTTACTGCAGAAAATATTTTTTGATGAATTTTTTAACGAGATATTTATGTAAAGCGAAAATAAACAACATAAAATATAAATCATTTTACAGATGAGTAAATTCTACATTTAACTCTAAAAGATATTAAGTGACAAAAGAAAACTAAACTTTGCAACATAATTAGACCGCGTACCAAGGATTGAAGAATTATATCCATTTCGTTTTATTTTTCAAACGATATCAATTAAAATACCTGGATGATGAGAAAATGAAAATATAAACAAAAACACAATATTTAGTAATTTTAAATGTTTTTAATTCAGTTAAAAATACCCTCTCGTTGAGCGAAAGCGATCGTTATCATAATTTAAAACGTGAAATAAATTATATTCTCGTTTTATTCATGTATCATTGTAACTAACTACAAGGTTTTTTTGGTAAGCATAAATCAAACTCTTCAAAATGGTAAAAAAGTAAATAATATGAAAAACTGTTTTTGTTTTAGTTTATCATGAACAAATCAGATTATTTCATTTAAATATTTTGATGAGATACCGATGCGACATAATAATGTGATATTTCACAATACCGCTTCCGAAATTTTCCGTCGCCTTTTTGACGTTTTGCATACAAATTGCTGTTTAAGACCAGTCTGTGTTGACTGCTAATCGCTTCGTCCCTTACTCACTAATTACACGCTTATGTAATTAGAGTGACACACACAATAGAATTTATTATTTGTTTTCCCTTCATAATTTTAAACATGTCGGGGAAAAAATGTCGACGAGAAACCACTGGGGTACAGTGCTGAAGCAATTGGAATGGGTCCTTGAATAATTATTCTATTAAAATTGATGTTATGATACAGATTTATTTTTCATTAAAAAATCTAAAATAATATCAAATATTCTTTTTTTCAAATTTCTCTAAACTTATTTTTACTATTACATCTTGGCTTAGCTTTGCATATTGAAAATTTCTAGCAAAACAACTTGAGATGGACGTAGTGAGTTCATGACAATTACATTCATTCTGTTTCCTCAATTACGCATTATGTATTATTCTCATGCTTTATGTAAACTTCTTGAATAATAAAAAACATTCGAAAAACTAATCTGAAATAACTGAGTATATCACGTCACACAAATAACAGTGCCCGAGAGCCTTTCCTATTTAAATTGATTGAAACAGCCATAAACGTCCTACGATACTAATATTTATTAGATATTTGTATTCAATATGAGTACCAATACATTGACCACAAATATTCTAACGATTCTTTTGGGCTATTTAGTGAAGCTACTTAGTGAAGTTTTTTTATAAGACGATATTTTGAATATCTTTATTCATAAGGAAAATAAATGGGCGTCAATAAAGAACAACATTTAATAACCACGGAATATGTAAACTGTATTATTAGCCGTACCACTAGAAGTATTTCAAAATTTGGATGTTTTTATACATATTTAATTTGATACTTTTAAGCAGACTGAAGTGTTCTAAACTGTGTGAAATCATTTGAAAGAAGCTTTTGGTGAGAAAAGCGTATTTTATGAATACATCATACTTCAGTTTTTTTCTCTTCAACTTTGTTATATAATTTTTAGTAAATTGATAACTTAAAATCTATTTTCCGCAAGACTATAATAATGTACTGCATTGTAACTAGTAAACAAAAGGCTTTAGAAAGTGAGTGAATGGTTTAATAATAGTTGTTTAAAACATAAATTGATCCCTAAACTCATCCTTAGTGATCTACTTTTATTTTTGTATAAACACGATACAAACTGTTTGCTGCGTGTCAGTTCAAGTACGTCCGTGCACTTGAAATGCCTGAAGATGCTTAATGGTGAAACCCAGGTCGTTAGCAACAAAACTCATGGAAAAGTACAAAATTCAAACAATTCAAATGTGATGTGGGAATTTGAACTTTAGCGGTTATATTATTAAATTTACTATTGTATCTCCGAAGGGCTATGAAACATTGGTTTACACGTATTTCACTTAAATAAAGAAATCTTTGATAAGTAAAGTGATTCACATTTTTTATGAGGAAAAACACTTATATGAAAAATCAATTATACAAAGTACGTTGAAAAAACATAATAAAAACCGGTTCAAAAATACCTTTGAAATAACTCTATTGGTGCCATCTTCCATCTAAAGTTTGCGACCTGACTACGTAACGTCTCTCAATTTTATTAGATAAGTTTTACAAGTTAATGTTAACGACAGTGGTTTCCTGGATTCACAGTACTGCAGTCTTTGTGTTGATGAAATACGATTTATCTTCGGGTTTAAGCCAGAACTAATGATCCAGATCCCTATCTCCAGGGATGGTTAATGACTTCCCGAAATAAAAATAAACAAATGCAATTTAAGATTTGGTTGAATAATATGTATGAAGACAAAAAATTAAGCTACAGCTTAGGTTACAAAACCTTCCGGTCTAAACATCGACACCTAACTTTGAAAATGTTCTAACTGCTCTTGACATTGTTTTGAGAAATGAGCGTTTGAAGTAACGATTGATTAATATTCACTTGTTACAATGAGCAAGTAAAAATGTTTCAAATTACTTATTTGAAACATACCTTTTCACAACTCTTGCTTAGAAATAATGATCTTAAAGATCTAATGATGATAATCTTCAAACTTTGTAAAATAAATTTAGTTAAAAAAAAGTTTGCAGATGCAGTACAACTCCGGAATTCTGCAAACTCCAAACTCAGGAGGTGGTTTTCAAGACTGGTCAATTCCAATATTTTTTTTTTCACCACCAATTTTAGATTATTCACAACTCTTGCTGAGAAATTATGATAGAAATAATGATGACCATCTTAGAACTTTGTCAAAAAAAAATACTGAAAATAGTGTGCAAATGCAGTGCAACTCCGTTATTCAACCGTAGATAACTCTGAAATTCAAATATATATGGGGTAAATACGTGCTTTTCCGACCTAATGGTCATTTTAGTCAAAAGTTTCAAATATAACTTATGTAAAAGAATTCATTTTCAATGCCAAAAAAATATTCCTTTCTAGCAACATCGAATTAGGTGATGATTATATTCGAAATAAGTGATTGTTTGACTATGTTTACTCTTTTAATACCCTTGGGCTGGTAGCTTTAGAAGCTTACTTGGAACATTGTATTACAGTATTCAACCCCTATTTAACATCTCTGACCTTTTAGTTTCCAACTAAGAAAAATAATATTGGCATTTATTTTGTCTTCTAGGTACTTGATTATATAACTTTTTCTGGGAAAAAAATATATTTCGCATCATAAAAACACTTTCTTCAATATTATTCTTCATTAATTTAAGTTGGTATTAAATTTACAAATAAAAAAAACTAAAAATTGCATTATAATAAAAATAATAATATATTTTTAGTACTTTTTCCACATAAAATATATTAGATCAGGACCGGTTTCACTCATGGCGAGGATTGTCAACTGATGATAAATTTTACGTGGAAAAAGTACTAAAAATTTATTATTATTTTTATTATAATGCCTTTCCACCAAGTATTGACAGTGAACACCTTAAAAGTGAAAAATTTCATATTGTAATTTAAATTCGCGAAGTGTTGTTTTACTCAATTGTTATTATATCTCAATAAACACTCAAAACTTGAATGTGCTACATGAATGTTCAATAACGTGGAAATTTATGAACACTGAGAAAATAACATCTAAGAGACTTTGTGAAGGCACTCATCCATCAGTGGCTTGACGTTCGCTAATGTACGAAATGTGAAAAGGTAGTTTCAGTTTAAACTTTTTAGTTATAGGTATGCAGGAAGCATTCAGACCATTGACATACAAGTAGAGACTCCAATTCGAGTATCGAGTACTCGATACTCGAGTAATTTTTAAATTACTCAAGTAATACTCGTAATTTATAAATGAGATTTTTTTCTACTGCGGGAATAAAAACAACAAAACTTTGAACCAAATTAAAATTTGAGACGTTATATCCTCTATTATTTTGGAAACACATATTTTATAAATTGCCCTAGCTATCAGATGAACCCGGGTTCAAGTCCCAGCAAGGTCAGATGTTTTCAATTGAAAAAGAGATATTGGCTGTATGTAAGTTTTCGTCGAGTTGTTCTTGACTGATTCATTATTTATCATCAAGTTCATCTAGTATGAATTTCGCAATTAAAAATATTTGGCTCATTGGCATTAGCTGTAATGCCAAATATTTCATTACATTTAAAAAAAATAACCCTATTTATTTATTTATAATCTATTTATATGTATATACACAAATTAATAGTAAATATTTTCGTACATCTGATACTACTCGAGTATACTCGAGTAGTCGAGTATTTTTAAATTTTACTACTCGATACTCGAGTAGTTGAGATGTCGAGTAATTGGAGTCTCTACATACAAGCCATCAATGGAGACTTAGATATTTTGTTTAACAAAACTTAGTTTGGAAATTACGGACTATTTTTTTTTTTAAATAATTGAATTATTCTTGTAAACATATTGAAAATCTATTATCATTTTGATTTCAATTGGTACTTTTATTGGTAGTTCAATCTTCGTTGGATTTTTTAGTCATTGTAAAATTCATTGAAGGAAAGGTATGGCATAGTTATTAAAAATAACGAATGCTTAATTACTTTCCTTTTTAAATAAGCAAACATAAATCTATATGCCTTTTGTACATTTCATGAATACTTTTTTCAATAAATAACATTTTCATTCTGTTGTACTGTTCAATAAATAATCAAGGCAAGCTTCGTTCATCGAGTTGTCAAACAACAAAAGAATAATTTGAATGGGTACAGAAATAAAGTTTTTGATATTGAAGTATATTTTCAGATTTTTCGCCTTTATTTATAAGGTAGTGTTAACTTTCGACTCATAGAAATATCAAAATGCTGTCAAAAATGTAATAAAGGGTATTTTAATAGGGACGCTCAAAATATGTTACTTTGTCCTGCTGAGTAGATTATTCATTGTTTAGTGGCCAAATTTGAGTCAACCAGTTTGGTAAATAATCGGCCAACACCTACCTGTACGTCATCAAAATAAATACAATATCTGGTGAAAACATTGCTGCTGTGTGTGAAAGTGTACAGGAAAACCCAAGGCAGCTTATTTCTCGTTGTTCACAAGAACTTGGCTTTTCTGCGACTTCAACTTGGCGAATTTTGAATCGGGCCTTATGTCTGCACCCGTATAAAATCCAACTAACCAAGAAACTTCAGGTAAACGACCACAGACAACGCCTGATTGGGTTCTGGAGCAGTTGGAAGTTTACCCAAATTTGTCAAAAAAGTCAACTTTAGCGACATGGCCCATTTTATAATGAATGGATATTGGCAGACATTTGATGCTATATTCCATATTTAATGCCGTAAAATATACTTAAAATAAAATTTAGTCGAAATCTCACAAACAACTTGTTTTATTTACATTTCAAAACTAAGCGTCCTTATAAAAAGACCCTTTATTTGAACAGCAAAAGTAATAATTGCTGTTGTCTTATTTTCTCGCAAATCTTTACTTTTTTTGACAATTTTTTTCAATTATCTATTGTAAGTTTGCTTTAATTTTTTTATATTTCTTCAACGTACTTATGTAGCTTAAAAACTATTGTTCAGTTAAACATGGTTATATGATATGTATTTCGATACATTGATTGAGTAGGCATTTACTTGGTAGAACTCCATTATAATACGGAAAGAAAAATAACAATGTATTTTAATTCTACATAAATTATTTTTAAATATTTGTTGATAGCTATTTCGGCTTACGCCTTCGTCAGAACTATGTTTAAAACGTGTATTAGGGATAGCTTATATACCCTTTGCTAGACAGGGTGCCTCCTACATAATCTCTTTCTGTTGAAACCATACCGACGTCACATGAAAGAATTTAAATAGGTTTGATTTATTGGTCTTAAGTAATGGTGGGAAACAATAATTTGAGTATTTTTTTTTGGGGTCGTGTGAAAGCACTTAAAATCTGCAATTTCTAAGTGCATCTATTTTAAATTGTTTTAGGTTTATTGTAATATTCTATACGATAGCACCGATAAAGGATACATCGAGATAACTGTGTATATTTGAACTATCTCATTAACTAGTCATGCTAGTCAACTAGGCAAGCGTGTAGTGGCCGGTAAATGTCTTGTCGATAGGCGCAATCAACAATGTCTTCGAAGCCAATAATGTGGTCTCAACACCGACCATGGCATAGAACGTAGAAAATTATTAACTGAACTTCTGACCAAGTACAAAACAACAACAGCATTACAACGCTATGTCAATTAAAAATTATAATTGAGACTCAATAAGAAACTATGTATATATTTAAAACTACATACATTTTAACCAAAACTTTATTTCATTTAAATCGGTTATATGAATAATAGATATTTAAAAAAAAAACGATATTTTGATACAGGTGGGTAATCTACTGAATAAAAACGTTTCAGATTAGGTCTTTAAGGATTTATGGAATCAATTTCTTTCCACCATATTGAATATAATGTCTATATATTTCAAATCATTAGATCTATTTTTTATCATTATTTCATCATCTTTCTCGAATTAAAAGTGCAGTAGCTTCAAAACTTAGATTGACTATCATCACCAAGTAAAACGTGGCTGTGTAAATAGTGTTTTTTTGTTTCACTTATAGAACAAGTAGAATAAAATAATGACTAGTTTTCAAGCTAAGAGTTTCATTCTTGAAATCGCAAAAGCTGTTATGGTAGTTTGACTGTAATGTCGGGAAATAAATACACGATTGCGTTCTAAATAATTTGGAAATAATGAATACGAGCAATTGTTCTTTACATCTTTTTAACGTTTTTTCTACAAGTCACTGAAATTCTCCCGATACGAAGAAAAAACAATTATTATTACCTACATATGTATTTATATTTATATAAAATCACATCTTCCACTCATTGATTTTTACTCAGTCTTTTATTCTAAAAAAGTGATTATCAAACTATTAGTTCTTTCCCTGACCCATTCGTTTACTTTTACTCTACGAAAAAACAGGTTAAGCGGCTGTATGAAAATTAAATCTGACAAAAAAACATATATTCACACAAGGGAATCATTTAGTCGACATTGGGATCCGGCTAGTAAAAAACAGCTCCAAAATCTTCTAAATAAACTAGACTTTAATATGTATTATTAGTTGAATAAGAATTTTTCACAAACATTGTATTTTCAAGTATTTACATAAATACTTGATAAATAATGCGGGATACAATTTTCAAAATATTTATTTGGCCATGTCCCTTCTAATAAAGATAATAATATTGAACAGTAATGGAGCGTTTTCCGACAAAAGAGTACTGTTTGTTACCCAATAACTCAACCTTTTCAAAAATGTGACGGTAGAGGAAAGGTATTTTATGTTACATCCATACATATAAAAATAGCTTAAGTAACAATCCAACACTTATATGACTGCCTTTAAAAGAAATACTTATATTTATTTAGGTTTGTTTACGTTCAAAATAGTAGTGGTACTCTATCAGATAGCAATCAAGAATAGACAACATGATGTGAAAATAAGTTTATTTTAAATAATCCACGAACCGAAATTGATATTGAAAAGAGAAGTTTTTTTGAAGAATATATTGAATCACAAATTTTTGAAAACTCGTTTTCTCATCTTAACACAACATCGCTTCAATCTCTCATACAAACGTTTAGTATGTATATCATCGACTGTCTATCAAAAGTATTATATCGATTAAATATTTGTGATGGTTTATCAATATTTGTTTGTTTTATGGTAGTAAAAGTAATAAATCAAGCATTTTAATTTTGAGTGGCGCATACTATATGGATTCATATTTTTTTCATACTTAGGCAGATATGTGTAAAAATTCCAAATGATCGTGTTAAGTATAAATTGAAAGGCATGTCAATCTAAAATTTTGTCGTTTTGGTGAGTTTCCGTCAAAACGATTGAAATTACTAAAAGCTACAAATAGTCCTGTCCTTACCTAATTCTTCTTTCTTTGTAAGCTTTTTATAAGTGTTTATAGCATATAACTGTGTGAAAATCATAACACTTAATTAAATGATATATTTGTAATAATTAATTTATAATATATCTTTTTAATAGTTTGATTCGTAATCATCAATATTTCAATTTGACATTTCATATTTGCTAATATTTACATAATATATCGGGGCATAGAAGTTTTTGCTTTATTTGCTTAGAAGGTTATTGAAGGAGTGCTTAATGACTTTATCCGTGATTAAGTTTGTAAGGCAAGACGAACTTGCTCTAGTTGTTTGTTGCCAAACAATCCCATACAGGGGGTATCAAGCTCAATAATTAATTATTATTGGAAAGGGAAGAGTTTCTAATTAAAATACATTTCAGAATGTGTTGTATAGTATTGTGTGTAGTAAAAGCAGCTGTTTAAACTCGTAAGAGCACGTATCACTTTAAAATTGTACAATTTCTGAAAAGTTAGAAAAAAACTGAGAATCACAAATGACACACAATACAGACTTGTTCAATCATGTACGGGCTGAAATGTGAGCAGTGAAAAGTTTAAAGGGCACGAATGAGATTGTTTGAAATCAAATAAAGACACTCAACACAATAAATGTCATCAGAACAGAGATATCTTCAAAGATGTTCACTGTCCAGTTAATACTTGTGAATACCGGTGAAACTACATAATAATAATAAATATTATTTGCACTTTTTATATGATTAATTTACTAAGATTAAGATCATTCCCACTCATCGCTAGCATTTAAAACTGACTATTAGTTGCTAGTTTTTGCACACAAGTAATGAATCGATTGATAAAATACAGTTTTGATTTATGGTCTGAGCCCAAGGGCACCGCAATAAAAATTACTTCAAACACAGCCGGGTATATTGCAAATAGTTTTGTATCGAGAATAAAAATTGTCAATGCATAGTGTTTTGAAACCCATCTTTTTACGTTTGAGTAAAGATAGAGATTTAAAGTTAACACACCTGATAAGGATGTATTGCACACAAACGATATAGCTCTGCGTAGCTATGTGGCATAAGTTTATTGCCCTATGTAAAACACCAAAACTTGGACGTCTGAACCTAAACGAAGACATTCGTGATTGTATTGTAACATTTTAAACTAATTTTCAAAGACATTTTATTATTTGTGTCTTCAAAAAAGTAACTTAATTACTTATTTGATTGAAACGGTACGATTACCTAAAATTAAAATAAACGATTCCAGTGATGAATAAGAGATGGAAAAATAAATTCGTGCTAGTTATAATATATGTGTACATATTGGTACACTAAACAGAAAAAATAAGAATAATAACCAGATTATTCCCAATTTAATTCATTAATATTAACAAAAATATGATCAAAAACAAAAAAAATCGTTGAGGCGGGTTTTTTTGGGGCTCGTTTTTAATAATCGTCATTTTCAATTGCAAAAAATTGTACTTGTAAATACAATGTTTGTGAAAAATTCTTATTCAATTAATAATACATATAAAAGTCTAGTTTATTTAGAAGATTTTGGAGCTGTTTTTTTCTAGCCGGATCCCAATGTCATAATAAATATTGATAAACCTTCACAAATATTTAATCGATATAATACTTTTGACAGACAGTCGATGATATATTATTATCCTTATTAGAAGGGACATGGCCAAATAAATATTTTGAAAATTGTATCCTGCATTATTTATCTTTTTTAAGTAAGTCAAAACACACGTGTATATGTATTTCTTGCTAAGTTTCTATATAAAGAATACAAAAATACAATATAATATTACGAAACGCGTATTTAGTAAGTGTACGTTGAAATCCTTTTCAAGGCCTAATGGTAAGGAAATATAAAAATCCAAGGCCTCGAATATGATCATTATGGTATATAATATATATCAACGCTTCAGGAAAAGCTCATAAAAAAGGTAAAGAGTGTCCTGTACCAGCAACTAGTAATTATTATTAAGTTAATATACATAAGTACGAAAAACATGTGTCTGTTGTATTTTTAAATTAAACTTTAAAAAAATACAAAAACACTGGATTTTATTATATATAGGTAAAACACTGATTAATAAATCACTACGCATGCGTGCCCCCTCTCTTTTGTTATATAACCCGAAGGCAGGGGGCATTGTGACGGTAGTGGTGATTATTAATATTGTTGAAAGTTTTAAATATCCCATTTTTTTAAATAACGTTGTAGCAGCATAAAACAGCGGCCTTTTTAGCATGCTGAAAAAATATTCTGTCTAATTGATTATTAGTGAATTGAAAAAAAAGGATTCAGCACTGGATTTTAGGTGATTTTTCCTGATATAAACTAAAAGCTTTTTGGTTTGATTTTTTTTCTTTTATATATTCATTTTGAAATTGATGGTAAAAATACAAGATAATTTTTTCAATAACTTCAACACATAATTTAATAACGATAAGAATCAATTTCGCTCACCACGAGCACTATTAACTAAGCGAGACCGGTCATGATGTTTATAAAATTATGTGTGAAAATAGTATTAAAAAAATGCCTTTTCACACAATAAGTGGAAAATAACGCACTTAAAGTAAAAAACATTCAATTTCAAGAGATACAGGATTCAATGCTGTTTTTAAATCTTCGTTTGCAAAAAATGTAACTTCAAAAGGATTTAGGGATAGTTTATGTTCAATTGGTTTAGATTCATTGTGATTATTCAAAGAAAAATAGAAATACCTAAGTTTTAATAGTCTGTCATTTATTGTTTACTCGATATTTAAGTAAATTTCTTTATTGCTAGATATTTTTTTAATGATATATCTATTTTCTTTTTTATAGATAAATATTGTGTTTTTCACGAAATCTTTTGTACCATTTTTTAGGCGTAAATAAAAACAATATTTTATTCATATCTTGGAATAGAGATAGTTTTTACAATGTTAAATATAATGATATTGTGTACACGGGTCGCTGTTCGATAACGTGTCAATATTGTTTAACTACCACAGTCTACCATATCAGCTATAAAGACGTCTAAACGTTACCAATTCGAGTCCAATCTCTTCACTCGCAAACACACAATCCCGTCCACCCGCACACAAATGCAATCACCGAGCTGCCTCCAAAGACCAACCTTATTTGTTTAGGCTTCGTAAAAGTAACCCTAAAGTCAGATAGATTCCTAGACCTTCACCATTAACACCGAACCCGTGTTGGAATATTCGCTGAGTCTACGACGTAGACCGTAGAGCTTTCGTAGTACATAACTACGAGGGTTGAAAATACTGAAAATTTAAATTTTCTTTTTATACAAAAACTTCTATTAGTCGTTTTATCGAATTGATAAAACTTTTATATTCACCATACGATGGTGAAAATAATACTGTCGTCATACAAGAGAAAGTGAACAATTGTGAGGGAGAAAAATATGAAAGACATTTTCCAGCCAGATATGTTTGTTTTTAAACGTCATATAAGATCTTTTAAATTCACTTCCGTGATTTTTTTTCAAAATCAACCGACTGATTTACAAGTGAAATTATCTATTTGCAAAAACATTGCATTTTTTACTGCCATTTGATTAATCTTTAGCTTTTTTCATAGTTAATCTATACATAGACCTTCTTAAAACAGTGAAAGCAGATTAAATTTAATCAATTTATCGATATTATGTTAATGCCAAGAAATTAAATTTGCGAAAATCAACACTTGTTGACTCACAAACTGGCTTAGGCGATTCATAGTATCATTAAAATACAACTCATATTATAATCCAGCTGTCAATGCCATCAGTCAAATCTCACTCTCTACATTGTGCATTATGTGCAAAACCAGTGTTATGCTTTTTTTCAATTTGCCTACTCTAAATAAAATATTTAATTGTTTATTTGACATACAAACAGGAATTGGTGAAAAATATATGAAATATTTACGATTGTATTCGATATGTTAATTTGATTTTTTGCCGTTTTGGCCGGCGGTCAATTGATTAGTCCTATGAGGGTTTAGATACACTATTGTGTGGCTTCAAAGTAGACTGGAGTCTTTTAAAAATTGGTTTTGTTTCTTTATCCTATTCTTCTATCTTGACCACATCTTAAAGGAATGGATGAGTGACACTAAAGTCAATTTCGTAAAAAATATTTTTTGTCGAGACGCTCTATGCGTTGTCTTTATTTTCTACATCTAGACGTAATGCGGTAGTAATTGCTTCTATCTTCTTTTCAAATAACGCCATATTTAAACAAGAAATCCATTACACGATATTTCGGGAAAAACAAAAGTCTTAAAAAACCGACCAGTATTAGTTTTTCATTTCAACAAAATTTTGTTAAACACAAAATCATTTTTTTATTACGGCATAAGCCATTGCTGTGTAATTATCAATTACTCGTTAAAGTGATACAAAAAATGTATCTTTCTCGTGGTTATACGTTCAGGTTTTGGGTACAAAAAATGATAATATTTTGTGAAAATAATTCTACCCAAGCTTTTTTAGGAAACATTCAATCATACTTTTTGCAGCACTTGTCACTTAGAGTAGAACGAAAAAATTCTGCACTTGACAGCTCAGTATGAATTGGGTTATCGTTTTTTTCTGTATGATATTTTTAAATTCTCTCATGCTCTCACATCACATAATTGGTGGAAGTAATAATTTACAGAGGAACAGAATAAAGCCCCCAATCTGTTTCAAGATTAAAAATATTCTTCAAGTATGTGAAAAAAAAATCTTCGTATGTCGTTGGTACAAAAATATTTTTTTTACTGTATTTGACAAAAATATGATTTCACACATGTTGTTTCCCAACGTGGAACTCATCACGGAGTTAATCTCAACATATCTTTTCTACCAGAACTGCTTCTTACTAAGTGTCTCAGCGTCTCCTTTTCGAAGAGATCATGGGTTGAAAGGATACGAGATCTACTACTGGAATAATGGTTTGGTAACTACTAGAGACTCCAATTCGAGTATCGAGTACTCGATACTCGAGTATACTCGTCCATTTTCCAAGTACTCGATACTCGAGTATTTTGAAAAATACTCGAGTAATACTCGTTTTAATAATAATCGTCGAAAGTTTTTTCTACTGCGAGAATTATAAAAAAAAACAGCAAACCAATTTAAAATTTGAGTCTTTTAATTTACTATTATTGTTGAAATATATGTTGGATAAATGGAAATAAATGTATTAGTAATATTCAATAAGTTTCTTTAATTATTTGTCACACAAATTCGAATTAAAAATATGTATTTTGGTACATCTGAAACTACTCGAGTATACTCGAGTACTCGAGTATTTTGACATTTTACTACTCGATACTCGAATAGTTGAGATGTCGAGTAATTGGAGTCTCTAGTAACTACACTCACTGCGCACCGCTTTGGAGATCGGAAAGGGGGAAATATATTTTATTTATCAACACAAACACCCATGCCTTCGAACAAGATCGATAAATCGGCTCAAAATATCTACTCGTACAGGGACTCAAACCAGGGAGGTCCGTCACAGAACCCAATAACATTTATTACTGCACCATGGACCCGGTTTCAAATATTTACTGGTGACTTATTGATTGAATAAATATAACTAGATTATACAATATTAAAAATAGTGAACAACTCTTCTCGGTCAACTCAACCTTGTGGAAAATGATATATTTTTTTGAGACTCAAACTAAATAACTTAAAAAGTTCAAGGTTCAAGGTACCTTGATATAAAATGCAATTTTAGAGGACTTTTTTTTCTATACAGATAATAGCAGCTTAATTCATTTAATAGATAAATACAAATAAATTTACTTTTCATTGAACGTTTTTTCTTCCATAATGTTCCAAAAATTTCATTCATCAGTGTTAAAATAAATTTTCAAAACTTTAAATCAAAATATACACACATAGGCTATAAGTTATTTTTTTTAATATGTTTCATACATAATTGAAATAGATATGATGGATTCGGCGGTAACGTTCTGGAAATTCGTTTTTAATATTAATCTAAATTGATGTAACAAAATGTATCTAATTGATGTATCTAAATTGATGTAATAAAAATCAATGTAACAACAAGGTTGTAAAACTCAATATATAATAATTAGTTTTATTGAGAAGAGGGTTGATTAAATTTTAAATAAAATGAAACAAAAACTTAAAATATTTTACACTCTTAAAAGGGAAAACATTTTTCGTTAGCAAAGCTTGAATGATGAATGTTGAAAAATAAAGGAACTAAACCTAGCCAGAAAATTACATTCAAGTGACGTGGCAAAATAGGCAGGACATGTTTTGTTTATTTCTAATTTAATGGTATCTTTAGTCAATATCAGCTATTGAAAGCGCTTAAGCTTTTATTTCCAAAGTGATAGTAATCGCAAATAATAATATATAAGCATACATCTTTGTGAGGGTCATCTTTTCTACTGGCTGTATATTTTGTGCCTTCTAAATTGACCACTCATGCTAGACGACAGTTGTTATAAACATTTTCATGAAAAATAAATTCTAAAATAATGCAGTTCCAATAAAAGTGTTTTTTTAATTAGTGTGGTTCAATTATCTACCGTTGTAATTTCACTGTATATAATATTTGACGCTGTGAATATTTGTTGGGTAACTACATATAATAATATAACTGTTTCGTGATCCGAAAAGCGTGGTTTTGTCATTACATTGTTTTTACATTAAGTCGAAGCCTTTTATAACTTGTAGAATACCTGTATCCTTTAAAACATTTTACCTCGCCTACTAAAAAGAACAAAATAATTAAAACGTAAAAATATCTGAAAACATATTGAGAATAATAAAAAAGGGTCCGAAAAAAAAGCTTTGAAATATGCTACACACGAACAACATACAGTTAAAATAAAAAATTAATAGCAAACAACTGAAAAACAACCAATAAGCTATGAGGCAGCTTTTTTAAGATTCATCACTAGAAGTCATGTGCACTTTTTGTGAAAGAACGTTCACTTATTTTAAGACAATATCTGTTGAAATACCCTTCAATATTAAAAATACCATACATAGTGTATGATTAAAAGATCAATCCCGTGCAGTTACATATAGAGCCAAGTAAATGAGGAATAAATTCGTTCCTTAACATACCTACTCGTATTTCGTCATGAAAGGTGGCCACAAAACAGCGGCTACATACATGTAGCCGCGGGAGGTGGTGTATCAACCAACTTGTACTCTTTATTATTTATTTCGAGTTAAGACACCCTAAAAAATCGATTTTCCGTCGTTAAACCTATTTAAAAAGCTGAAAAATCACATATTTTAATCGTGCTATAATTGTTAATGTAATATCATTTTCAGCTATATTACATTTATATTTATAGTTCTACTGAAAATCATTACAAAAGTTTTAAAACAGCATTTGGATATAAATAATATTGATAGTAACATGTTTTTTTTTTGATTATTTTTTTTTATATTATGTCAGATAAGATATTGAATGGAAACAACAAAAAAACGGTTGCCGATCCTCTGTTTTTCAGAACGTTTTTCCAAGGTTGAGCAAAGCTTTGTAGGCGATGTCCAATTAAGGAAATCCCGAGCCAAGAATAATCCTCTTGACCTTTGTCACCGTAAACCGTCACATTAATTTCTTCGGCCAAATCTTTTGGTCTCCTTTATTTCAGTTAGCGAAGATGACACAAAAAAGAACAGTTTTTAGGTACACAAATTAAGCAATGCCACGTGTGGTCTTATACAAACATGAACTTTCCCATTTACCACTATTAAGGTCATTATTAAACATTTTAATCACAACCCACTTACTTTATTTACTGACTAAAACATCAGCTTCCATTTAAAATCTTGTCAGTTACTTTTTAATAATGGCCAACTACATTTCAAGTGTGAATTACTTTACGATTTCAGTCATAAATTACGTTTTTTTGTGAAAAGTAAACAAAAAATATGCAAAATTTTCATCACAAAGCAGTTTAGATTTGCTGGCACACATACAATACAATGAAAATTGATAAAGCTTAGATGTTTTTCAAATAAATCGTCTTTAACTGAAAACTACTATTACAATACGAAAAATTCGGAACGTCATGCGCAAGTCATAAAGTTATATTATACTTTTCAGACATTCTCAAAAATACCTTTGTCATATATACTTGAGTTTTTATTTTTTATACGAACATTCGATAGTCATTAATATCTTGATTTTTGTGAGTTTTATCTGAATACAACAATACAGAAGTGATGGAACAAAAGTAATTGTTATCTTTACAAATTGATTTTCGATGCTTTTTATTACGAAAAACACGGTTTTCTTTTGTACACTAGGCATGGAGGCAGGTTTCAATAATTGTTTGAATAATAAATCGTTTGAAGTATTGCGTATTTAATAAATGGTATACGTATGCAACTTCAAAGAATTATGTAGATCGCGTGACCACATAACACTCGAAAAAGAGGCAAATAAGCCTGAATGGGAAATCCACCCGTTAATATTTCACCTCGCCTTTAAATCTGATATCATTCAACACCTGTAAGGACGGATGCTTATCTTGAGCGCTAACGGATATTTTCGGGATATTTCCAATGGGGGAAATCTTTTCAATAGTGAAGGAAGCTATTTGAATGTAAAACAGTTGGATTGAACCGTATATCCCGGAAGGTTGTGTGCAAGTATTTGGCACGCCGGGGGTTCGTTCACACTACAGCTATAATAATTTGGCCCGTGTCCAAATTTTCTGACTGGTTTTTTTTGCCTTATGTAATGGTGCTTAATCTATTCATACTTTCACGAATTTTAAATTAATATATACGTCTGACGATAATTAAATTTATAAACTTATTTTAAAAAGCTTAACTCGGCATATTTTTAACATAGAACTATTTTTTAAATTGTAGTTTAACATAGAATATTTGCCAGGGAAAACCTTCTTGTAAATTATAGAAAGCTGACAATAATCCGCTCCAACCAAATAAACTCATCATATTATTCGCAATCGTTAAAAAGTATTTTATAGTACAGTTAATTATAAAATGTATGGTATAGTTATGCTGATTAATGTAAAAATGTTCATCTCGTTGCAACACCGAATGGTTTTTCGATTGCCAAAACTTTTTTTTGTTTGACTTTTGCTATGTTTGGATTTGATGTCAAGAGTTTTAACCTGAAAATGCACATTTAACGAAATTGTCTTTTAAAACTATTTGTGAATTTGTGACGGAATGCAAAAAATGGTTGATGTATTCGAAAGGGATTTTGCCTTAATATTTTGTGTAGGTAATTTAATTTTAAAATATCCGAATAAATACTTAAACGCTTAGTTGGTGTTGGTCTTACAGATCATACCTCTGAACTATTTTTCTAGCGGTTGAAAGCCTGATGTTTTTTATAACTTTTATCAAAATACTTAATTTTGAGTCTTTAATTGTGACTATAAAGTAAAGCCTAAATAACTGCAAGTTATAATATATTTATGCTTTCAGAACTAAACACATTAATTAGAATCTGTTCTAAAAATAAGATCAAATAAAATTTATTTTTATTTGTATCTTTAAAACTATCAATAATACAAGAATACTGAGATTTCTTTTAGGATTCTTATAATTTTATGATGTATATTTATAAATTCTTTCACACATGTATGGACGATTCTTAAAATGCCGTATCTAAGTGCCATGAAAAATGTAAACAGGATTTCGGTTTTCCATAAAAATGGGTTAAGCACACACAATAGTGATTTTGAACGATCAGTGAAGGTGTTTTTATATTATCACATTAGCAAAAGGAATCAATATTACATATAATTGTTTTAAATTTAGCTTTTTTAAAGCAAAAATATACTAGGACACAACATTTTTTCAGTATTCATCAATACTATGCTTAAGTGTTTACGACAGTGACATATCTTTATAAAAAATAATGTACCTAATTGATAACAAGAAGGCAACTCCCTTGGCAGTTTGTCATACATAGTTGCTATAACATTTACTCTTAACTGCGAACATACATTAATATTTCAAAAGATCTAATAATTTATATGTATATTAAGCGGCTTAAATGTTTTTATATAAAAACATTTAAGCCGCTTATTATACACTTCGAAAACAGAACATTGGTTAGTGAAAAATAATTAATATAATTTGCATTTGCTTAATTTTTCCGACTGTCCATATACTTATACTTAATGAAATGATCATAATCAAAAAATTTTGAGAGGCTTCATTAAAATAGAAATATTCTTTTGTTATCGTATTTAATTTTGGTCACTTGAAGTTATTTGAAACAAAATTGCCAGTTGAAAAAAAAATGTTTCCTTTTTATAGAGCTTCATTTTAAAACTATGTTGGTAGGGAAGCAGGTACTAAAATTTTGAATATGGAAACTTCAGGTATGAAAACTACGGACACAAGTGTGCGAAGGAAAAGGACATTAAGTTTTATGTCAATACTAAAGTCAACCAGATATTATATTTTGATTTGATATTTAAACAATTTTGTTGCCGTTAGGTAACCATTGTCACGTGATCTCGGTAAATTAATCTAGTAATAGTAATGCCAATCGCCACAAAGTGCGGTTCGAATCTGCGCCAGCTGGTTAATTTAGCAAACTCGGAGTGTAATTTATATTATGCCATTAATGAAATTAACAATTGCCACGGTAAATAATGGAGAGCACTTTTTCATCCCTACCTAAGCAGATTCCACGAAAGGTGATTTATATTTTAAAGCCGAGTAAAAAGTTTAAAACCTGTGTATAATTGAAGCACCGTGTTTTGATCGGTTTTAATTGAACGATTCGAAAACATGAAATAATTCGGCTTAAATGTGTAAATGAAAGTTTTTCCATTAAGACGGAGAATTAAAGTTTATTTTTAACAGTTATTATTTACGTTTTGCTATAGGGAACGTAGCAGGCAACGTCCTCTTGCCTCAATGATTATATAGGGCCGTTGGAACTGGCTGAGGCACGTGCTTCAGTTACTTATGTTTCCTTTTCTTCCAACCAGTGGGATCCCAGCGTCCTGGCTCACTATCAAGTTATATCCATTGAATGTACCTGTCAGAACTAAGGTATACAGGAAAAGCAGTCGGTGATTGACAATGCATCGCATGGAGGTACCATGGTGCCTTTTTACTTCACACTTTACATCAGCTGAGCAGAAAGGGGTGTGAATATAACATACACCCATATGTTTGATGACAAATCCAGGCACCATTTTATAAAATTCTTGCTATCAAAATTTGAGATGGTATTAACTGCAAGCAAATAGGTCTATGAAATTAAACATACAATTTTTCATATTTTTACACTTAAAAACGTTATTTACGAGTAATATTGCAAAGCGGGCCTGACCTATCATTGAATGAATGTTCGTGATATTTTTGTTTCAAAACCTTTGAAAAACTGACAAAAACAAGAACATACAAGTGCCTCTGTTAAAAACGAATTTGTAAGTTTATCAAATAATATTAGAGTCCATTCGTATGATTTATTTTAAACACTAATTAATATAAAAACAAATAATTCACAATTTACGAATAACGCCATCTATTGTAAAATGATCACGACAAGTTTTGCTTATCTCGATAATTGTCGTAAGTAAAGTATACGATCATTAAACAATATGTGTGGAAGAATTACCAAAGAAATTTTTGTACTAACATACATATGTAAAAATAATGCTTTTCCATCAAGGATTGGCCATTAAAACCGTAAAAATGAAAATTATTTGAATATAAACTGAGATGAATAAAATGAATTGAAATATTTAAGTACGTGATAAATATGAACATATTTATCACGTACTGAAATTTTTAGATATAGATAAAACATTCTTACATTTATGTGAATAGTTTTGTAACAAAATATGATGTTAAAGTTTATAACAAAATCCTTTTACATAACATCCATCCTTCCATTACATAAAAATCAAATCACTCTAAACTACCTCCGTTTTGATATTCAGTAGTTTTTTACGAACAAAAAAATGATTATTTTTACGAACACATTTAAAAAAAGATGTAAGTTCAATGAATCAATTTTTTTGAAGCCTTACTAAATTACTGGCTAGAGAATATAAATTACTCGATGTAGAAAACATTATTCATAACACCAAAATAAGTAAGCTATTTCAAAAGTATTTTAGATTTTTTTCTGCTTCGTTTTGAATATCAAAACATTAACCACAAAATACGTTTTCAAATGTTTTTTTTATTGCCAATCTCCATATTTAAAAATTTCCAAACGGATTTTTTGTGGGAATTTAGTTTGTGGAGTGGATGCTTCTAGTTAATCAAAACACTCTGTACTAAAAATGTGTTCTGCGATGTAAATAGATGCGCGTTTTTCAAACTCACTATTTTTCAATTTCATTCCATCGATTTGGTCGTGTAAGTAATATAATACATCCACACGCTTCGCTACAGACTGTTTCAAATGCATTTCGTTGCAACAAAGGCTCATTTAAAGGAAAACTTTACATAAAGTGTGTGATGAGTAAGAAAAATAGTCGAATTGAATATTATAAAAGGTTAAATGATCTGTTAATATAAATAACTAGTATTGCTACCCGGCGTCGCTCGAACTAAGCGACCAATAATTATTTAATGTTATATCATTCGACATAATTATATCACAAAATCTAACATCCAAAATAGATTTAAAATAAAATCACAAACTTTATTTAATTTGATGACAGCCCCATTCTCGCCGATTAAAATGTCCAAATTCAAGGAAAAAATCTAATTTGCTGTAAAAGAAATGTCAAATAATACCTTCACGTAAATAATAAACATTATTTTATTAATAAAAGCCGGGAAAAGTTCAGTAGAAGACTAATTTATTACATTTTGACTAAATGTCTTCGCCGATAAAAATTCAAACATATTCGTTTGTATGGCAACTTGCAACAACAATGCAAAAGGGAATTACAGACCCATATACATACATACGCCGTTTCGGTTTTATATATAAGATATGCAATAAAAAAATTCTCAGGTAAGTCAAAAGTTAAATTTTCATCAAACTAACAAACACAGTTTCATCTTCATAATCAGACCCAGACAAATATAGATAGGTACATTAATTGTCTAAAAGAACAATTAAATTTCTGATTAATATTGGAACTAAGTTGTAAAAAATGGCTGAATATTTTGTAATCATAAGAAAGAAAACTTTTTTTTATCGTTATTCGATAAAAAAATAAAATTAGAAAAAAAATCAAGAACATTTTTTTTGTACAAGTCGGTTCCAGTAAGTAAATGTTTTCCGTTGATTTTTAATTTTCTTGCTTTTAAGATGTTCACTGTCAGTAGTACTTGGTGAAATGACATCATATTAAAAAACAAAAACACATTTTTTGTACTTATTCGACAATTATGATCAGTACCGGTTTCGCTCATCGCGGTAAAATCTAGACTTAGATTGTATCAAAGATATCAATTATCTACTGAATCGCTTAAAAATTGTTTTTGTTTTAGGTATCAAATACTTTAAAATTGATAAGTCATTCTCTTTCTAAGGCGTGGTCCACCCGGTGGATGAGAAAACATCTTGCAATATATCATCTTCCATAACATGACAACCAAACAATGAAATTTTATCATGTTTATACATGCTTTACAGCTGCAAGGATAACAAAACTTAACGAACCCAAAAACAGCCAAACGTTGTAAATTATTTTGGCATCGTTAATCAATTTTCACTCTTTTCTTTGTCAATGCTGGGACAATACCGTACAAAAAAATGGTTTTTCGTTTGAAATTCAATGGTCCCATACAAAAATGATCGAGTATTTAAAAATATCTTAATTTCCCAAAATGTTTTGTACCTATAAAAAAAAATCTTTGAATTCAATTGTATGCCTAAACGTTATTTTGTTAAATGACAACATTATTTTGCCGTTCTGGCGCCACTTAATACAGGACAGTTGACAGGAGTACACGATTAATGAAATGCTTTCCTAGCTGTGCAATTTAAATGAAAAAAAAATCACAATAGTTCTGCTCAGGGCTTTTTTTTGAAAAAAAATGTGCCGGAACTCACTTCATGTCAAGCTTTTTACTAAATAAAATTATATTCAAATTTTATTTAAGTAAAATATTGTCTAATTGATTTTGAAATCTGTGAAAAAAGGTGCCGGAACGCCGTTCCACCGCGTTAAATGGAAAAAAAGCCCTGGACTTCTGCTTAATAATAATGAATGATACCAAGACATATCTGCGATTTTTGAAACCATTAAAAGCTTTATAGGTATTTGAAAAAGCAGCTTATAGCTGTCATTGTCTGTGGGTCAATTAATTTGAAAATTTACACCACGTGAGATAAAAACAACAAGAATTTTAAATTCATTTGACATCAGCTCTTTGATAAAATACATAACATACACTTTACCAGATTTAATATTGACGGTGCTGGGACTCGACTTTATTTGACCGCTATGGTAACGCTTTTACCACTCAACAACAGAGGTCGACTATCGACTGTATCCGCTCTTAATATGGAGCATAATTTATGGTATCCTGACAGAGATCATTTTTATAGAAGTTTTTTACAAAACATGCATGTTACTCAATTACTAAACCTCTCGTTTTAAGAAGAGAATATGGATAGAAAGGATAGGAATAGAACATAACTTGTGGTTAGCTTATTGCTCTCACTACATCACATTCCTTTATGTTACATTATGAAAACGAACCTGATTTAAGACAAAACAGCTATGCATGATGTTTTCTTAGAACCATTTCCCGTGTTATAGGTATAACGAAAGCATAATACACTCTCTAATCGGCTACAAATATGAATTAAAATAAATATGAATAAAAAAATGCATTCAAATAAGAAAAATCAAGACACAATACGATTCCGAATGTATTTTTTTGCTAACCCAGTGTTTTAATACATAATCAACAAATAATATTCTACTGAATCATCAAATATTCTAATAGTCGCATACCAAAAATGAATAGTCGATTGGATTTTGTAGCTGTAGTAATGAATATAACCTTTTACACTGGAATTCGAGTTATTTTACAGTTTATTGATTGTTTAATCTCTCCCTTGTCATTTATCAACAACGAGTATGCATTTAAACATTTTCAATCCATTATTTTAAATATAGAACCAAGTTTGGCTTCAAGATACCGACACATTGATAATTGAGAAACTTATGGAGGCACTGTAGGCGAAAGAATTTCTCTCTACTAACGTTCTGCTGCCCTTTATTTTGTTTTTCGTATGATATAAGCTTTAATATTGGTTTTAATAACTTTCATATTATTATTTTTAACTAAACTTGTAAAAAATTGAAGCTCATTAATTTGGTCATTCATATTCATTATTTTAACTAAATTTTATACCTAAGACATTTCAAAATTGACAATGTTTAAGCTTATTTTTGATATTGTATTATAAAGCTCAAAATCTAGCACCTTATCAGTTTACGCAAACTGAATTGAAGACAGTTTCTTGATTGATAATGATTGATTGTATCTTAAATTAGTTTTTTTTTAATTTCTCACGTTGCATTAAAATCAAAATATATATTTTTGATAATATTCATTCTTAATGCGTAAAAACACATTTTTTTGACAACAAACTTTTATTTTTACTTTGTTTATGAGCTAATTTCTGTTACAGTGTTACTTGATATACAAATATTGATAAACATTTCTTCAAAGGTATGTAATGTTAACATTCTTCTTATGCGCACGAATGAATGAATACTAGACCTTTTAAAAGAGGCTTAGTACAACTACTAGTCTTAACTTAGCTATATCCTCTTATCCATGCCTTCCCGGAAAAAGAAATGTGAGGTAACCTGACACGTTATTAAAAGCTCTATTAAAACCTATACTTATGATACAAGTCAATCTTTTCACCATAGTAATGTATGTCAAAGTCATATCATGTAATACAATCAAATTAAAAACTTCTAAATACATTCCTGTTGTGACATCATATTCATGATTGACTTAAGAAATTATGTAGAACTTAACTATTGCACGACAAAAAAAAAGCGTAATTGTATGTGGGATGGATATAATCACGACTTGTTGGAGAAAAGCTTTACATTTATTCTGAATATCAATCAGTTCTTCTTAATCAACTTCTGCTGAAATGCGTGATCATGAAAACTGTATATTATTCAAATTCAGACCAGACATGGTCAGCAAAAAACATAGTAGTAAATTGTATAGTAAAATAAATCTTGATTCACTTTTTTTCTTTCATATAGAAAATATGATAATATCCATAGCACTAACTTATCGATACAGTAAGGAACTTATTATGCCTCTATGGACTGCACGCTTCTGATTATACGATTAGATCAGCCTCACATCACGTTATGTGAGGCACTTTCTTGGAACACGGTTCGAATTTATTGATTTATGTTTTTGCCTGTTAGACTTTGATATATAAATTTGATTGATGTGAACTTTGGTACAGTTATGTATTTGGTACTTCGTTTACATTTCCGCTTAAACTGAAACCAGTGAGAAATCGTATAAATTTTGATTTTCCTTCGAACTGAATCACAATTGCATGCACCATTATATTATTATAACATCAACTGTATTAATTAAAATTCTATACTATATTTTGCTTTGCATCTATTGTTTTTCCACAATTATTGTTTCAACAATATATTAAATAGGACAGTTCGGATCCGTGGTTTAAACTCTAGGGCAGTGATTCTCACATATAATTGTACTGTGACTGCATCATCAACATAGGTCCTCCAGAAATGTCTGGTGGACGCACCAAATTTTTGTTGTTTGTTGTGTTTGAGTTTTTCGAATGGACCTGCACATTTTTGACAATTTACTACTGGTCTTAATTGCATACGAAATATTTCATTTTTAGAGTCTTTGTTGACAAATTTACTTGTAAAACCACATTTTGTTGTAAAATTAATATTGACTATGTTGGTGGCCGCCCATGAGAACCACTTTGGCAACGTCGTTAAGCACATGGGTTCGAGTTTCAGTCCGAGAAGTTTATTTTTTTTTATTTTTAATGGAATAATTGATTTATACTCGAAGACATGGAAATTGTTTTAAACTGCCTCCCACACCCATCTGATTCTAATCATGTAACGTAGTGAGAACTCATAGCTAACCATTTGTCATCTTCTATCCCTTCTCTTTTAAAAACTACTGAAGATGATACACTGCACATATTGAGATGGACTCTGTACTGAGTCCAAATATTCCAAACTAGAAAGGGGCACGATTTTATTTAATTTTAAAAATAATTAAATAGGATAAACATACATTCACATCAAAAATAGAATGTACCTTTTTGTTTTTATATGTTTTACGTTTTTTCGGTATTCTGTTATATTTTATGAGTAGTTTACTTTGCTATTTAGTTTGAATATATAGAAGTTTTTAGGCTGTGATGTTTTGTATCCGTTTTATTATTACTTCAGAAAGTCACCGTGCCAGAAGTGGTAGTTATTCACCAATGCTTTCAAACCATTTTTGACTGTTATATGAACTGTTATTTCTGTTTTGGCACTTATTTTTAGGTAGGAATGAGTTTGTAATCATGGACATTTTTCTTGACAAATTTTATTTTTGTGGTTCGTCAAATAGTTTTTCTTATCTATTTTTGTGAAAATTCACTTTGTCAGTCTCTTTTTTATGCCGACGGCTCATATGTGCGTGATTGGCGTATAGCATTTGTTAATATAGGCAAACACGCATATCTTTGATTAATGACAATATAGAAACATATCACTACTCAAATAAGGTAGAAAATAAGTGAATACTTAATTTTTTTTGCTCATTAAGTCCAGTTCCTCAAAGATCTCTCTTGTTTCCGTTAGTAATTAATATTTAACAATTCTGTCCATTTATGAAATAAATTCGTGTTGTAATTATAATGTAAAAAAAAACTAAAAGGAAAACGATTTTCAAGGGTAATGTTAAAGTTGTTTACAATGTTACATAATAGTATCAAACAAAATAATATAATAGTGCTAAACTTGTTCAAGTAAATTCAAAAAGTGTAGTTGGGCCAAAACTTTATTCACATTTCACCATAATCACTTTGAAATTGTTTGTTTTCTTCAATTAACAAACACCAAAGTTTCAAGACGATCACAGTGTGTAAAGATTTATTTAGAGTAAGTGAATTAAGGGAATCATTAAAATAATTCTTACTTACAAAATAATATTTATTATTATGTAATGTTATTTGCTTTCCGCTCGCAAACAAAATTTTCAGATTCGGTAATTGTCTGTCCACAAAATAAAGAACAATGATTTTTTTAACGTGTCTGCTCCCAATGTTGAGCATTCTGAATCGTTATGGAGCTGACGTTAATAAAAGATTTTTATTTTTACGAAAACTTTTTGTATAGAAAGTATAGATAGAAAGATAGAGCTAAGACAGGACTAGTGGTTAGTTGATCGCAATCGCTACGCTCCATTTTAAGGATTGAAAGGTTAAAGGGGGAATTTGGGATCACATACATCCATGGCGTCAAGCAGAAAGCCGTTAATCGATTGAATGATCTTCCGTCCCTTCTCAAGATAAAAAAAATTACGATACACAATCAACAAGATCTTTATGGTAGAGTGAAAATGACACTGCACGTAAAACACGATATATCATCAATATTATAAAGATGTAAGGGAATAGTTTAAATCATTACTCATCGCACAACTATTTTCTGGCTATATTTAAGCATTGTTACATCATTGCTTTATTGGCTATGATTTTATTTGATAAGGAAGCTAAATTTGATTTATATTTAGTTCTTATCTTAGCGGATATTCATTTTATAAGTAAAATAAACACGATATTAAACAAAACCATGCAATACATGTTGTGAATATCTTTGTTTTCGCTTTATTTTTATGTAGGTGATTATATTTTTTTTTTAACCAAACATCACACAGTGCGATTTACGTTAATTGTGTGTGCATTTTTTTCGTGAAGCTTTGTGAATTTCTTTTACAAGAGTTAAAAACCTCTGTTAAAAATTTAAAAGAGGTAAGTGAGGCTGTGAATTTGCCACCCCACGCTGGGATTTGTTTTTCTCATTCATGCTTTTTTGTTTGGTTCTTTTGTCGAAAGTGTTTTTAATGATGGCCTTTGTCTCGATGAAGCTCCGTCTTAGAGCTTTGAGGTGCAAGTAAGAAAGCTTTACCTCATTTGAATGTTTTTGACGCCGTTTCAGTTTCAAATATGAAAGTTTCACTCTTATGAAGCTGAACTTTTTTGATACATTCAATTCTGAAGGCAAATAATTTATCATATTAGAAATATAACTATACTGTATACATTATGCTATCAGGATCATCATTTTATAATGGCAATACAACCTCTGAAGATGAAACTCATGAAAGAAGCCTTCCTACATGATAAATCTTATTAAACATCCAGTGGAATGAATTCAAATCGATTAAAAATAAATAAGTGGAAAGTATTACAGGCAAAATTATTACATAATAAAAAAGAAAGTTCTAGACGTTGTCCTCTATTTTGCAATGCCCATTGTAGAAAAATATTATATAAGCTGGCACACAGCTATCATTTTACGTCGTCGAGGATATGCCATCGTCTACCAAAATTAACTCTATTGATGGTATTTAGTACACCACTCTAATTGGTTTGTCAATTAGGTAAACAAAATGAAGACTTAGTTTTAGTCTTATATGACTTAAAAACATTAAATCAAATAGTTTTTCATTTAACGATCATTTCCAGACTTCTTTCTGACGGCATTTAATTTAAATACTGAATCTTTAAACAAACGAATATACGCTCAGAAAATACAAATTACTGGCTGATTTTTTGGGAAATTAGGGTTGAGTTTATTTCTTATGTATACTTATTTTTGTAAATGAATTAATAACGGCTTTTATATAAATATTTTAGGTATATTGTTTATATGAAAAACAGTGTTTATGAAACAAAACTTGGCAGTATTATCTTCGTGTTTATTGCATATCGGTTTTCTTTTTGACCAAACGTTTCGCAGATTCGTTTATTTACAATATGCTTTAAATTCTCGTTTTAGATTGGGTTTTTATGCCGCAATATTTATAAATCTGAAATTCGTAACGAAAAGCGAGGTGGTATTTTCTTCCACTGAGAGTCTTCTATTCTAGACGAAATTGTGTTACAATAAATAAAAAAAGGTTTTTTTGCAATATACAGTTTGTGTCAATATCAAAACGACTTTCCCGGCGCCTAGCTCAAAAAAATTATGATACACTCTCAACAGAATTGGATCAAACAAACGCCTAAGGAGAAAAAGGTTAAACCAGAGGGTGGTTACGCAACACAGTGTCTCCACTGGCCACTGCTTACCTGTAACGTCACCCCTATCCTTTTTTGCTGCTCTTTAATTAGTCATGGACGTTTTTGCGAAACACAAGGGCGCAATCAAGACCCAAGATTGACCCGAAATAATAGAAGACATTCAATACTAATTATTTATACGTAGCGTATTCAGCGAGCATAATTAGTTTATATTTATATTTTTTAATAAGGAAATCAATTAATTAATATCCGAGGCGTTATATTAATTGACTGCTATTCATAAACTAAGTTTTGAAAATTTTGTGTTTCATTTTCAGATAATCGTTATGGGAAAGCACTGAATATATGAACATGAATGAATTCGTGAATTAAAACTTACGTTTAGGAAAAAGAGTATGTACCATTTGGTTCTGTTATTTGCCAACTTTTAATATTTATATTCGTTATAAAACATTAAGTGTAGAAATTATTGTTCTTCTTTCAGAAACTGTTTAACCAACGTTTATGATTAAATAAATTGTTTTAATATTAAAATAATTATGACACATAAATAATGCTAGATTATTCATAATAATCGGTCACAAATATTTTTAGTTTCCAAACTTTCAACAGTAAGATTATTATTCATTATTATCTCGAAGATATTACTGTCCAAATTTTTCTGAATTAATTGATATTAATCTCAAATTAAAATTCTCATTAAGATAGATAAGAATTAGATATAAAAACGATAAGTTTTAAAGATAGATGATGAAATATAAGTGTGTTTTTTGGTGGAGATCATAGTATAAATATTTTTAATTGTCTGGTGAAACTATGCTCAAACAGTTATGTTTGTATTAAAGAATAATACTCATTTTTTGGACTAAAAACCGGTTTCGCTCACCGCTCTCTAAATGCTCGTGAGAAGTGAAACTGGTCCTTATCTTAATAAATTAATTGTGGACTAAGAACAAAAGATGTTAAATATTTTTTAATATAAAACCTTTACACCAAACATTGTGGTTGTGTGACACGTGATTCATTTTAAACATGATTGGCAACTATCCGTTACTTAATAAATTTCCGATGTGACTATTTTCTCCAGGTATTTTTTTTTGATAGTTAAGTTAGTACTATTTATTATTGTCTTCTTCTTTCTCGAGATAGTACAGAATTAGATAAGCTATATGTAACACTGAATACATATAAAGGCTTCCTAAAGAGACGAAACATACGTTTTTTTAATTACACAACCAATGTTATATTACAAAGTTTCCAATTTTGATTATTCAAAATCAATATCCATAAGTTCATTTCCAAATCCATCGAAGAAACCAAGTAAGTTATTATGTATTTGGAATGTAAGTCTATTTTCTCTTTTAACGTCTAGCCATGAGATTATAATCAATAGGTACCAACATGATTCATGGAATTTTGATGGAGAAACTGGAAATTTGTGAAATCATATTTACATAACTCATTTGGAAATAAAAAGCGTAATGTATCGTTGGCAAAACTTGATTCAAAATACAAAAAAATAGTTTCCCATAGGGCAAAGTTCAGATTGCGACTCGTTACGTCACGTGCGGACAAAGTTAACTACCTGTGATAGAGGGTGAACTCGGTGGAAAATGTTGAGAAGCGGCGATAAAGTTTTATTACCCTGTATTCGAAACTCGCTGTAGCATATTGGATTCCTCAAAATGATGGTTCCCAAACCAAATGCTGATTACACGTAAGCATTGATTTTTTTTTGCGTGCTTTCAACCAGCTATTTGATAATGAAAAATAAATATAAATGATTGATGACAGGTCACATATGTATATACTGCATTTTGATAATACCATGAACACTTTATTTACAGGACGATAAATTGTCCATAAAATTTTCCTTTTTCCTTATATAGAAATTTTTTTTTTTTTTTTGAAAAAACAACATAAGTATCTATTTATTTACTTCGTTTTTCAAAAAACACATCCAACAAAGAGATAATTCTTCAAAAAAATGAATATTTATTTTTAAAATTCACAAATTCTGTCGATTCTTGTCGTTTATCTCAACAGATGATTTTCTACGAAGGTTGCTTGTCGCGTCGTTACTAAACCTCTATTAAGATAATAATCAAAGAAGAATAAGATTATGATGAGGCCAATGGCAAGCTAATCATTCTTGCCATGAATCTAAGCAATTTAGTAAATTTATCACAAACACCCATATATTCAAGCCCAAACCATAAATGAATTGCAAAATCCATTGATAAAAGGCTCTGTGATAGATATTTGAGCCCGTTTACATCGTAATAGAACTCAAAGACATGAAACACTCGGCTACAGAACTGGCATTTTACATTTTTTATATTTAATATGGCGTACTGAACATTAAAAACGAATTGCACTCATTAACAATATCAGTAAATCGCGCAGAAATAATGTGGCATTTCAAAAGTTTATCAACCTCTGAGAAAAACAATTGGCATATTTCAAGAACTTTGTGAACAATAGCACAATATGAAAAATGAAACAATGCGGAATGTTATTGGCTTTTAAGAATCTTGAAAAACCATCGATCGATTTTTTCTTTACTTAGAGAAAAACATAATCAAATGATATTAATTTTGGTTCAGTTAGATTAGATAGATTTGATTTTGAAAAATCGTTAATTCGACTAAAAAGTTTCGGTTGAACTTCATGAGTTAAAAATGAGTTTACGGCATCTTTCTCCATAGCAAGATGCAAATTAAAATTGCGTTCACTTTATCCTTTTCTGAGTTTTATGAAGCTTATTATATGTTTTGTCATGTGTAGCCAAATTCGTTGTACCTACAACAATCAACCGAATTTCTTTAGTCTGAAAGTTTAAAAATATTTTTTACAACAGAAAAAGATCGCGATACTAAAATGTTTTTCAACAAACTTTGTGTCAAACGTTTTCGTTAAAAGCTGGGTCGCAAGTGTATCATAAATGATACGTGTTTACAAGAAGCTAATGTGAAGAATATTTAATTTTTTCACCCTAAACTGTTACATATAAAATTTTCTTTTTATAAAGCAAAAAAGCTCTGAGACGAAAAATCCATTTTTACGGTAATATTCCCCTAGCATAACATACTTTTCTTCCGTCATATTAAGCTAATCAAAACAGCCTTCATTTTACTGAGCTTAAAAAACAGCCATCAATCCAGAATGGATGAGACAAAAAAGCTCACTCGATGCCTTCGCGAAAAAGATCCTCTTTCAGAGTACACTTACACCCAAGTCGTAAAAAAATCATGAAATAGCGTGAAACAAAAAAACACGTAATAAAATTATGAATTTCAAGTTTTATTGATAAAAAATAGGTCGTCTGTTTTATTAATAGTATTAAAATATGTCTTTATTACCTTATTTTCTCGTTTAAATAAATCATTTTTTTCAAGAATAAAATATATTTTTACTACTTTCAAAAATATTTTTTTGTGATTGGGACCGTTTCCCCTTACCACGTGCATTTTTAGCAATTATTTAAAAGTGGGACAAAAAACTGACTTGTCTTCAGATATCTAAAGTTTAAGCCCGGACCGTTAGCGACAAAGCTCATCAGAAAGTACTTAATTTATAAAGTTCAAATTTGATATTGAAATTCCTAATAGCACACCACCTTTAGTCGAAGTTCTCAATAATCCAAATATATTGCCTTTTCGACACCTGAAATGTGATTTTCCAATGTAATGCAAAATTATTTTATTTTTTTAAATGAAACAGAATTGATTTTTGTATAAGTGTCACATTTCAAATGACAGTCAAAACACTTTATCTTAATTATTTTCAAGTATCACAAAAGACTTCATTTGGTTTATGGAAAAGAAGTGCACACCAAGCAAGTTATTGTTTTACTTCCATAAAAATCCTTAATTCAATTATTCATTAGAGTTTTGCCTAGCTTAATATAAAAAAAACAATAATGACATCAGATTATACAATTAGTTTATTTGTAACGTTTTTTTTTTAAATTTCCTTTATCTTTTTGACAGTGCTACAACAAAATGCTTATTATTCAATTTTAGCTTTAAATAAATTTAAATATGAGAAAATACAATTGTACATATCTAAGAAAGTTACAGATTCTTTAGTTCAGTCATCATTTTTTAAATTTAAAATAATACATGTACATATGTGATCGTAAAGTTTTTTAAAAAAAAATAGTTGCCAACGTATCAAATTTGATCAGTTACTTTATCGCAACCTTGCTTCTGCCCGCACGACAAAAAGATGCAAAGGATTTCGAATTGTGTGAGCTCACACAGAATCTGTCACATGAAAAATATACGTCGCCTGTAATAGAGGAAAACATTGTACTCTCAAATGCCTATCGGTTGAAAAAAGAGATGAGATTATACCTACGGCATTGCGCTGTTTTCTCAGAAGCGTGTTTTGTTAAACATTCACCTTGTTGCTTTGTTGTGGGAGGCTTACGTTGTAACTAGAAACTCGTGGCTTTTTCAATCCATTTTACTATGGTCAATACATGTCATTTACAATAGATAAAATGGATATCTATAAATATATGCATATTGTATTATCGTATATGACTTTTTTCATCCACCAAGTACTTGTAAACAAACGATCATTTATTTAATTATATTAATGATATACCGTTAAGAAATATGAAATTCTTGTATTGTTTTATTAATTCTACATGTGTAATTAATTATTTGAGCTGTTATCTCAATCAGTATTGCAGTCACCAGACTAAATCCACAAATCGAAGTTTTGATACTTTATTTCACTCCCTTTTTATACAATTGATTTGAATCAAAATTTATGGGCTTATATAATAACTTCTGACAATCAAAAAACACGAAGTAAAGTGATGGTTATTAATTTTATTTTAAAATTGTTCAGCTTCATCTTTTATTTCAGCAAATTGAATGACAAATAATTTTCACTATTAGCAATGATTGTCGGGATGCAAACATTAAATTTTTTATGTTCCGCCCAAAATTCAAAAACATTATTCTTAAGCGCAATACAACTTATATTTATGTGTCATAGACAAACATGACAACCATCATAGACAATCATTTTCAGTATTCATAAAATATCTTTAAAATAATAAATTGCTTTTTAACTTAGTATTAAATACACAAAATGCAACCAAGAAAAAAATAATCAATGGGTGCAAGTGCTTAAATTGACAAATTTTCGAATAAAAAAAATTCTAACATTGACAAAAATTTTGCTAAACGAAAACTAAATTGTATTTGCACCTTTTACATGGACTTATTATATGGCACCTCATAATACTTATATATTGCAACTGTCCTGCAATAACCGACACTAAAATACGTAAAATTAGGTCAGATTAAAAAAAATGAAAAATATACATCCCACGAGTTTAAAGTTCTCTGTGAATTGCTTATTTACAGGAGCAAAGCCTGCCGGAAATAGTAGCGATTTTCATGTCTCTAAAACACCTCAGAGCTTTATTGTGTCAGTCGTCAGGGGGCTTTGAGCTTTTTTCGGACTTTACGTTTTAAAGCTCTGTCCAGTGAAAGTGCACCATATAATGGTGGCTCAGTTAACATAGTATTATTTTTATTCTGTATTTGACTGGTGACAAATTCATTGTTTGAAAATATTTATATACCTATATTACATAAAATATGGAATATTTTTATGTTGGATTGTAAATAAAATTCTTTGTTGTGTATACTTAAGTTTCGTTTCAATTCAAAACGCTGTTTTTCAAAGTAAACATTTACTCTGCCAAAAACTAAAATAAGTTTAAATTTATTCAAGATTTTTTTTATACTATGACGAATTGTTTTTTCGCAGTAATTTTTTTACAGAATAGTGTGTCAAGAATGTGGAAAACGTGTTATAAGGATGGCATATTGTATGTCAATTGCTCAATCTTTCTTTTGACAGAGATTAAAATAAAAAGGTTTCTTTTTTACTAATCTTACATAGTTACTTAATTAAGATCGGGATCTATTTTTTTATATTGCTTTTAATTAAAATTAGACAATTAAAAGTTGATAGCACCTTAAAATTCTAAAACGGTTAAATATACTTGTTATAATAACACTTCAACCTTATTGATTAGTAATTTCACTGACTATCTATCCGTAGATTTGAAATTTTGACAAAGAAAGAAAGCCATAGAGTAAGGGTTGTTAAATCAAATTCTTATGATCATTTTTTTTAATTAATAGGATAGATAGTCAATCATTTAATTGGCAATAACCCACACTGGAAATAATATTAAAAAAGCATTCACAAAAAATCTACTGAGATATCAAAGAACGAGACTTTTGACGAAAAAAAGTCAATACGAGATCAATTAAAAACTAAGCTACCAAGATGTGAGAATTTTTTTTCAATTCATTTTACTGATTAAGAATGCATTTTTATTGTTTTTTTTTTCTTGAAGATAAAATAATGGCAATAAATGCATGTTCATCTCAACTGCATTTACTTTGGCTCAAAATATTCTTTACGGAACCCATGCTGATATTCACTTTGACTCTTGAAATTGTGCATATAACATATACTAACAGTATTTTGCAATCTGATATTGAAATGATGTTTTTTTTATACAATTTTAATTAATATTTTGACAAAATAAAAAATATCGCAAGACTTCCAATGCAGTGGAACCCCGATTTTACGTTCTCGCATTATACGTTTTCCCGCGTGGTGCGTTCATTTTCTATAGTCCCGGCATTTAGTTCATATATAAAACTTTCCCGCATTCATCGTTTCCCGCATTTAACGTTTGTTTTATATGGTCCCTTGAAAAAATTAGAATCGGGGTTTCACTGTACTTTCAAATCACACTGATTGAAGTATTAGAGAGAACAAGCACTGACTTGATAACGGTGTATAATTTATAATTATTAATGTTCTATTAAATATTACTTTTACTAAACTTTACACATTTTATGAAAATATGAAAAACCGATTATCCCACTCAATGTAAACTGATAATTCAAACTTTGTATTATATCAATATAATTTTATTTTTTAAAAACTCAACGAGAAAAATCATCTTTTCATTCTTCACAGACAATAATTAACATACAAACGTGATTGCAAAAATAATATTTAAAAAAAAAAAAAAAATTTTAACTTTGCAAAAAACTATATGATCAATCTGTAAAAAATTGAAAACCGGCATTCAAATATTCAATAACTATTTTTCACTCAATGTAAATTTACTGTATAAAATGATAATTGTTTAATTGATGGCAAAAATGTCTCCTAGTAAGTCAAGTTTATCTGCTTCAATTATATTTAATTAACAAGATTATTGTAAAAACTGTCTTTATACTGAAGAAATTTATGTCACCATTTCAAAAAATAAAATGAAAAAATGTAAGCTCCGTAATAAATGTTCTACGCAAATCTATTCAATTCCATTAAACTAAATGATGTAGAAGACGAAAAAAGCTTTAAAAAGATATCTCCGCTGAGTGATTGTTTTAGTTTATATTATTTTATACGTGTTTTGAAGCGAAGCAAAATAAATAGGTGTTTTACTGACATGCACCATTAATAACTCACAGAAGCCAGCTGATTTCAAATAATGTATTTTGCGTCTATTAATCAATGCAAAAACATTTTCGCTAGATTGGTTCTGTTTATAAATTTTAATATTATCAGATGGCAATACAAATTTTACTGTCATCCATATGTTATCATCAAAAAAACACAAAATAACACGATGTTTTATTCAAATTAAAAAAAAAATATTCATCAAATATCTGTGGGGGCGTCAATAAAAATATTGGTTTCTAACCATATCATTATATATATTCCTTCAAATAAGATATCGATAATTGATTTTGAATTCAATTTTATTAAGATATTTCGATTAAAATGAATACCCAGTGTCTTCTCTAGGAATCTATTTGTAAGAGTTTGGACATAATAAAAGTTAAAATTCTCACTTTCACCATTGAATTGTTATATGCAAATAACGGCAGCTGAGTTTGCTATTTAATTTCGTTTGGGTGTTAATTAATATCTGATTCGATACACCTATCAAATAGTCTAACTGAAAACGCTAGCATAGTGGCGTCTGTGGTTTACCAAGACTTCGACAGGTCTGTGGTATCAAACAGACGAGTAAATCTCAGTTCAATAGGCACTAGGGTCTTTTTTATTTTATACAGGGATATTTAAAGAAAACTTAAGTTAAAATAAAGACAATGTACTTTTTATATTATAAAGTGGCGTTTTTTAATGCAAAAGGTAAAAAAAAAGCAGAATTTCAATTTTAGCAGGTAAAAGATACCTTATTTTTTTTCGTATTAGACATCGTCGAAAATATAAAACATGCTTTTTTTCACGTTTGGATTGATTATCATAGTAAGGAATATAATTTAACAGTAACACGAAAAAAAGATTTTATGTTGAAATGTTTCTTTTTAATTAATAACAACATGATAAGAAATACTTTATACGTATGATAAATAGCATCATAAGCACCATTGAGTCTAAAACAAATCAATATTTATAAAAAAATATTTCGTCGACGATATTTTTCAAATGGATTTATTTTACTATATATAGTGAGTTAGATATCATCATGTCATAAATCATTGTGTAAACTATGTATGAGAATGAAATGGGTACGGTAAAATCCAGTTATAACGACCTCCAACAGACGTTAGAATGTCATTGTCAAAATATAGTATTTTAATCTTAACAAATATGAATGCGGCGTGTGGTACAAGAAAATTACTGCTCCACTTTGGCTTCATTCGACGGTATTTCATTTCACATAAGATATTACAACAATATTTGACACAAATAAAAAAATGTATTCCTACAGAAATAAAAGACATGATTTAAAAAAATGAGAAACACCAAAGTGAAAAAGAATAAGAAAAGTACCACCGAAAAACATTTTAATATTTAAAAAGAACTAGAGTAATAGGTCAAAAGAACCATGATTGTTAAATTGGGATATTTTTACTGGAGTTGGACTCTCTTCTGGAAAATCTTGCTGGCATTAATTAACTTAAATTCCCTTTTTGTTTTTTTGTTCACTGTGTTCGCAAAACAAATTACAGTTTTACTGTATATTTATTTATAAGAAGATTTAGCGTCACAGGTTAATCCAAAAACTCAAATAATGTCTGGTTTGTCAAAAAATTAATGATAATCGGAAGTCATAAATTGATGAAATATCTATAGGTTTTTGCATCATAATAATATATCAACAAATAATTATTGCTGTATGAAATAAAATGAATATGAATTTCAAATATGGAACTATAAATGTCGAGCTAGAAAGTTCAACAAATAAGCAATTACAAACGTCAAGCATTAAAATTAAAAAAATTTGGAGACCTCAACAATATGTAGATGCTTGTGTTGAATATTGGTGGGATAGGGGTTTGATTTTTCGAAAAACTCGGAGAATAAGAAACAGAGCATACAGCGCTCTATTACATCACGTACTGCAGATGCCTCCGGAGAGCTTCAACTCCAGCAGGTGGAATTAAGACGTAGTGGACACACGCCGGGTACTACCCGTATTATACTCGGATTTTAAGAATTGTGGCATTCTCATATGAGAAAAACAATTACCGGGTGACAACGTATCATGGTGGCGCTGCATGGTGGCCATGATACAAGAATGGGATAAAATCTTATCTTTATATAATTTTGTAATATTATTATGCTTTGTGCTTTGACGCAACGACTGAAACCCCTAAATATTTTCAATACGTGTCAAGCTTGTTTTAAAAATGCATTATTTTTACGATGGAATATTTTTTGTACCCAGTCGACTAAGCTTTGCCAACTCTGGAACCTAGACTTTGATCTTCTACCAGAGTTTCACTCACCGGAAAAAATTAGCTTTAATGAAAAGATGAAGAAGATGACAAACATTGTGCCACATTATGCAGACAAAATATGTTACGTTATTTTTTACTTATTATAATTTGATTATTTCTTCTCGCTTTTTCATCCATGACATTTTGTCATAATTCTCGTTGAAATTTATTATAAGCCTTCAATATGTTTTCTCTGTTACACTTGTTAGTTGTACAGCTATGTTAGAATTATAACTGAAATTTCAAGAATGAAAACTATTTCTATAAGCCGTGCATACAGACGGTTTTAACATAATACACACATCTGTCTTGAATTCACCCAATAAATAAACCAAGTGATCTTAAGTTTGTACTTACATCTGTTAGTTTATGGCTATATTTAAACGAATAAAAGCTAATTGCTATTGGTAAGTTTACGGCTTCGATTTAGATTATTTGATTATTTTTGTGAATGATTATTTCTTGAAAAAAATGTAAAGTTCTGTATGGTACTAAAATATTAATAATAATCTCGCTGCCAGGTTTGTGAAAAAAATCATTTGGTATGGTATTTTTAAGAAAGAACGCAATCTGTGTAACAATCATAAATGAAAAAAAGCGAATGATTACCGTGCGTTTTTTTTTATTAATATTTCAAATCGAAACGCAAAAACAAATCAAGAGTATAAAAAGTTTTTTTTACATTGACACAGAGTAGAGGCAGTTTCAATGAGTACTCATTTTCCGCAAATTGCTTTCGTATTTTTTGTAACAATACAAAATAGGGAAACGAAATGACAGGTGTTGAAAATATTTTTTTATTATTAGGGATTATCAAAAACATTATTATTTTTTTGTTCTACCAATGAGAATATATCCGTTTTTATTCTAAAACACTGTGATTTTGAAACTGTCCCCACTTTCAAAAAGATGTTTTATTTATATGAGACGGTTTAGTATAAATATCTTTATAAAATGTAATAATCATTTTTATATCTAAATAAATAGTTTATAAAGAAGCTGTTAAGTGACTTACTGATACCGAATACTTAAAAAAATAATATGTGAAGAGGGATAGTATTCTTTTATTATTTCCATGAAACAAACAGCAGATATTTTTTTTGGCAGCGTTTACTTTTTAATTTAACTTACAGATTCCTAACAAAATTCTAAAATAGAAAGCTTTTATTTGAATAAAGGTGTAATTTTATTGCAAAAAAGAGTAATAGATGAAGGGATTAAGAGTAATAGATGAAAACATATTATGACGAATACTTTACTGTTTATGGATTCGATTGATTTACCAATTTTTTTTTAAATATCGGTAAAAAAGTAAACATAGCGTTACCAAAATAACATTAAAAAATTGAAAGCTATTTTAGCATCGTGCCATCGACGGGATTCCGAGTTTTAATTTCAGGGACAGAAAAAACCAAAAGATTCGACTTAAGATGTGCTGTGTATTAATTGAATAAGCATTAACTTTGTGAAACTTATTTTTTCAAAGTTAAATATAGCGAATTATTCCTCTTGAAAATGTAGAGGCTCTTCGTCACCGTGCCATTGCTAGAACTGTGGCACATTTTAAACTTGTGTAATTAGAACATAGTCATCATACCTAATACATAATTTTTGTGTAATGGGATACATAAATTTTTCAATTTCATTCTTCTTATATTTTTGTTACTCAATTATTGTACCTACACATTTTTACATAAATAAAAATCATTATTTGTTTGTTTGATTGTTCGCACCCTGCCATACCGTGCATCCGATCGCAATGAAACTTTAACAAACTTTTTGCTTGCACTTGCGCGTAGTTTTTTGGCATAGTAAAATTAGCTTACAGTAGGTATTTTATATAAAAATCAATGTTTTTTCATATTTAATGCGCTGCCATACCGTTCATTTTGACCACTTACTGTTGCACTTGCGCAAAAGTTGTAGACATAGTACAATTCACTTTCATTAGTTGGCGCGTGTGTTGTACCATATCCAATCGGCAAAAGACAAACAGCAAACGTCAAACGGCAAATGTCATCGATACCGATCAATGTTAGTGAAATTAAATGGAAATTATTTATCTAAAATATTGTTCATCCGAAACACTTCACAATAAACACAAACACTTTCTTTCTTTGAGTGGCATTACAACGCTTGCTGAGTACCGGCTAGTTTTCAATAAAAAATGTAAATTTACAATTTCATTTCTGAAACGGTGTAGCACGGCTATTCACGTATGTTGTTCCTTTAGACAGCTGAAAAAAAAACTCTTTTAATTATTGTTGGTAGTCTTTGTTAAATTATTTCATACAATTTATTTCATTAAATTACATTTATACGTTAAAAATAAAAAAAGCACTTTTTGAATTATTGCGAGTTTGAGCTGTTTCAGACATAAATTTTAACATGCCTGGAATGGACAGTGAAAACGCCAAAACTAATTTAGCTGATGGACAAAATAATTACAAAACTAGTATGCGCTTAAACTTTTTTTATCGAGTACCCGCGTCAATTTCGACGGCACTTCCTTTTTTTAAAGCCATAAATCATTATTTAATAGTACACTTTGAGACAGACAATCGGTCAAATTAATCGAAGCCAAATGAGAAAATATAACTCACTCACAAAGTTGACAATGCTAGACTGAATCGTAATTATTTCACTCATTTACTTAGTTTTGAAACTTTTTCATGCCATTTTCAACCAAAAAAAATGTTGCTTTACAAAACTTTCTTCAAACGTTTTTCGTTAAAAATAACTTTTCTTAATAATTTTGAATTAATTACGGATTTCGACTGAGGCTGCTTGATGGAATTTCAATTGTTTGAATTTTGTACTTTTCCATGAGTTTTGTCGCTAACGACAAATCAGTTCAAGTACATCCGTGCACTTGAAATGCCTGAAGATGCCGAAAGGCGAACCCGGGTCGTTAGCGACAAAACTCATGGAAAATTACAAAATTCAAACAATTCAAATTTAATTAATAAATAAAAATAATAACACATTTTCGGTAATTATTTCACATTGGACTTATTGAGATCAGAACCGGTTCCGCTCATCGCGAGCATTATCAACTGATCAAACTAATTATGCTATTTCACCACATATTGACAATGAAAATTCACCTTATAAGTGATTCAAGAATAAGTGCTAAAAACATACCAACCGCTAATTAGATGTAAAATAACAATTTACCGATTTCTGACGATAGTTTGATATTAAAATAATAGTTCTACATCGCTTTTGTAACACATAACATTGCAATTATTTCTCAAAAAAACATTTTTTCTACAAGTGACTGCCAATTAAATCAACATAAATCTGTACTACAATAACTATTAAATTGACTATAAAGATAATTTTTTGTGGAGCAGGATAAAAAACATATACGAATATTAGCCATATAAAACGATAAAAAATGAAATGTGCCATATTTTTTTTAATTTAGTAGTGAACGCCGCAGAAAAATATTTACTCTTGTGCAAAAAAAAAACAAAATCCAAAGCATTTTTTTATTCAGACTGGTATGAGAATAATGCCAACAGAAAGAAGCGAATAAGAAAAAAGCTGGCACATAAATGACGCATACTGCACAAAAATTATTGACATTTCAAAAGTTTCCGCCCCGCCGAATCATAATATTTAAAAAATTCTTTCGCAGCGGAAGGTAATGCTCGGAGCCTGAGAAAATCTCTAAAGAAAAATTCATCCCCCGTATCTTTGTTCGGTAAGAAAGCCCACCGATCTGTGGGCGATATATCATAGCAGGCATTATGCTAAACTATCGGTCGGTAAATGAGAAACCTGCTTTTCCGACTCTGCTCCAGACAACTCGTGATGAATGTTCCGGGAGCTCTCGGTGCAGAAATTCTGTGGCGCTTAGCAGCTTTGTAGAGTATAATTAATAATATGTTGATACCGTAAATTATTTCCGAAGTATTTTATATTTAATATTACGTACTATAATTTTATAGCACAAAAACAAGGCCTGAATCAACTTCACAGCAGTTCTCCAATAAAGAGAATATGACTTGATATTTAAGGTTTTTAAGATTGGCAGAAAACAATTATCCTTTTTAAGGTGTCAACTGTCACTTCATAGTGGAACGACATTATTTAAATAAATAAAACACATTAAATAGTACTCGGTTGGAAATGCTCGCAATGATCTAAACCGGTCCTGATCTATATCAGAAAATATGTGAAGGTAGCACTACATATTTTATTGTTTGAATTGGAATGTATCTTTTAGATTTACATTATAAGTCGGAGAAAAAATACCATTGTATTTATGCTCTACAAAAATTATATAGCTATTTTGGCTCGCTCTAGTCTCCGCGTTATAATGGAGCTCTACCAAGTAAGAGTCAATTCAATTAATAAATTGAAATTGCTTGATATGGCTTCTCAGGCATTTCTTTTTAATCTTATATCTGTTCATATTATATTGTGTTTTATTTATTTAGAAAATAGTTATAATACGTAAGAAAAATAACAATGTATTTTAGTTCTACATAAATTATTTTATATATTTGTTGATAGCTATTTCGGCTTACGCCTTCGTCAGAACTATGGTTCTGACGTATCGTATTATACTTACCGTATTATAATGGAGTTCTACCAAGTAAATGCCTACTCTATCAAGAAAATAATTATGTTTAAAAATTGATTTTTTTAATATCGATTATATGTTTATACATTATTTGGTTATTATAAGATGATGTTTGCTTTTTTGTTCTAATCGGTATTTAAAATTTCTCAATCAATTGAAAAATACACCTTATTATATTAGAAAAACGCAAAAAAAAAATATCACTTGAGATTAATTTTAGATGACCGCGGCTGAGTGGTTATGTTCACTACATTTTGTATGAATTTTCTAATCAGGAGTTTAAAACTCTCAATAAATACGAGTAAACGCTTATCGGTGAACATTCATATTAACGTATTGCTGCTCTTTATTTTCTAGATAAAAATAAAATATATTTTTCGTAAATTATATTGTGAGCAATTTCAGCAGAAGAATAAAATATAAAAAAAGCTCCATTTTGAGAATATCGAAAGTCTCATGTGATAACTGGAAATTTTCGCACTAACATAAATCTTTATATTTATTTATTTTTAAAGATGATCATTATCAATTATCAGTATAACAGATAAGGCGAGCAGTATTTTTTAATCACACTCGATGAAATTTTATTTAACATCACGCAAGATCAACGTGACAAGAAAAAACATTGGGAACATCAATGTCCAAATTTTGTTTACTGTACATTTTTTTAGTCTTATGGTTGAGTGGTCAATGGTATAAAGCTTTCGTTCAGTTACTTGTAGAACCTTGGGTTTGAATCTCCGAATGAAAATATTCATTGATTGATTGGTTAAGCAGTAAATGGATTTTTCCCATGATGCATGGGTTTCTGTGATGTATAAAGCCTTCTCGAAGTACTCTTTATCCGATGCTGTAAACGTGGTAAAGAAAGAAAGATTATTTTTACATTTATTAGCTCTATCTTAGCTCAATCTGTATGTCATGCTGTATTTTCTTCACAGAACAAAGAGATTTAGTTCTTGAGTAAAACATTTAGTTTTCGTTTAACAACTTCTTTCGCAAATCCGTGAGCTTGAAATAAGAAGTGGTCATGATTGGTAGAGAAACAATGTTACTATGTTTTGTTTGTATTCGTTATTTGGCATTTTGTTCTATAAATAATAAGTAATATGATACGGATAGAATACTCGCCAAATATTCTTTAACTTATGTTTCTAAAATGATATGGCTTTTGTTTAGTATACATACATGTAATCTTTTAATCAGAGAAAATACTTGATTTTTTAGAGGCCATACTTCCACGTCCTTAGTTATTAAAACGGACCAATTCTGAATTTTATGTCGACCCTAAATAAATAACTGGCATTTTCTTATACAGCTTCCTCGTAAGTTGTGACCGTTTACGACCGGGGAAAATCATTATATTCAAAATAATATTGCCAAAACGTATGTGGTGGTAAAGAGGGGTGGAGTTTATTATTTGCCGTTTGCAGAACCCTATTAATCTTGACCCGACGAATTATAGCTTAATTTGTCACTTTTTTAATAACTTCTTTCGGTATAAATGTGAAATAAATCTGTTTGTGCCTACTTTTAAAATAAATAATATAATAAAGTTTTATTGTATCGTATATGAACGAAAAAGCATTATTTGAAATATTAAAAATTGTACAAAATTATTCATATACCGACATAATAAAAATATATTAAAGGCTTTCATTCAATGCTGAAACATATGTTCCCTTAAGTGAAGTAATAGCAATTGAACTACCGCTAAATATTGTATAAAATATTAGGAATCACCCAACAAACAATTTTTTTTTATTTACCTTTGTCAAAAACAGTGGTATTTTTTAATAAAATTAGAAGAACATGATATTGAACACTTCATTACAAAGTATTCAAGCCTTATTATTTTGACCTAAAATTCAAAATTATAGCTCAGCAGTCGTAAAATTATTTAACCAACAAAAATACGTGTTTCTGTAATCTCATCGCTTGAATCAGTTGAATGCATATCATTTTAATATTGTCTATAATAGATCCTCCAGAGAATGGTATATTTGCATTTTCAAAATTATTGCTACCTTTTTTTGATTAAATAAGGAATTGAAATAAGTCTAGCATGCTGTGTTTTGTATTTTTTTTAATCATTATTTACGATTTTAGCCTCTCTGTATATTCAACATAATTTTCTTTTTAGATGGCTGCACTGAACTGGCTGAGCTGGCTGAACACGCTAGGTGAAAAGGGTTAATTTTGATATAATTATTTTTTTATGAGGCGGAATTTTTTTTCTTCAGTTTTCTTGACAGCACAACTCTATTCTGTCCTTAAAAGAATCTTATTTGTTAGAAAACGTAAATAATTGTTTTGTATGCCTTGCTTTTTTAGTAATTTTTTTTTTTTTTAATATTTGGCATTACAGCTTACGCCAATGCGCCAAATATTGTAAGTTGTGAAAGTCATACGAGATTAACTCGATGGTAAATAATGTATCAGTTGTGCACAAAATCAACGATAAATAACATACTGCCCAAGGTGTTTTTTCAATTGAAAAAATCTGAGCTTGCCGGGGATCGAACCTGGGCTCCCTGATTGCTAGGACAAAGCTCTTGCCACTAGACCACAGGGACCGACCATGAATAAATTCTACCAATAGTTTACTTGAAAAATCATTTTAATATTTTGATTATGGCATATTCTTCGTATCAACGCTCTCCTTATAAGAAAGTACAATTCTATTTTTAATTTTTATCACTTTTGAAGTAATTTTGGTATTTTCAATCTGTTTTTGTTATCCTCATGTAAACATTCGGTCATTATAACAATTGCTGACAGTAGAAAAGCGAATAAATTTTGTTGTATTATCACATTTTTTATTAGTTATATAATATTGCATAGGAACATGACAAAATTATCGATTCGACATAAAAAAAAATATGCTATGTATAGATTATTTTTACTTCGGAAAATAACGATACACGACATTATTGGCTTGAAAAACGACTCAGACATATAGTGCCTCATCCATAAATCTCAATAATCACGTCCCAGTGAACCGACATTACGTGTTTTGCCCATAAACAAATTTTATACCGTACCATTTAACTTTTGCATCATAAATTCCTGGCAACTTGAGAAATCATAAAAAACCTACGTTTTTTGCCCGACGCATCATCTATTCGTGGCTCGGTGTAAACGTATTAAAAGTAATGATTTATTAGATAAAAAAGATGAATATTGAATTCAATATGAAACTCTCTTTTTTATGCGGTGAACTTTATGATAATGTTGTGCATCCAACAATACAATATTTAACTATAAATATTGCACACATTTTTATGCTTGAATGAACAATAACAAAATACATAAAATAATAAAAGAAACCAAATAATAATAAAATAACCATCTCAAACTTTCAAGCCATTGAACTGTTACTATAAATCTTGATCTTGAATATTATTTAAATCTCTTCAATCAATCACTATATAAAAAACAGGATAATTTCATAATCGCTTTCAAAAATAAAATTCACATTTTGAAAAAGTCGTTCATGTTTATTTACACTGTTACAATAATTGTAGGCCTTATTTCTTATATTTTAATACCATGTATTAAGATATAAAAAATAAGGCAGGCAGGCAAATCAAAACCTCCTCCCCTCCTTCCGTATCGAGTTCCTATAATATAAAAATATTATTATTTAGAATTTAGATAGTAACACCTTAAATATTGAAATGTAGAAAAATGTTTTCATATTTGATAAACGAATATTAATTTTCAAGAGTAATTTATTACCCATGTACATTTTCAATCAAGTATTTCAGTAGACTGGTTGTTCTTCATTTACTCACGTTCTCATTTTGGAGGACAACAAAGATCAAAATTGTGCCTTTGAGCAGTACAACAATTTAACAAATTGCGTTATTCTCTTTTCTAATTGGATGAGTAGAGGAGTAAGAATGGACATTAAAAAAGCAAAGAAATAATTGTAAATTTTTCAATTCAAATACATAAAATTTTTCGGTGCTGAGATTTTAGCCTGTGAACTCTACAACCAAATAACACAAACCTATATATTAAAGTAGTACATAATTTTCCTGAGGTGAGCACGAAATAAGTTTTAATATAATATTTACACATATGAATTTCCATACGGTGCGCTATCAAAAGTAAAAACTTTCATTCCAACATTAAGTATTGCGTCACGCAGAAATTCGTAAAGAAATATATTTCAGCACTATAATAAAACGGATTGCGAAGACACGTATACAATAAGAAAAAACCCGTAATACCCGAATGGCATGTATTTTTATTGGCCCTTAATGGCATTGCCTTGTCGTTGCTATTAATAAGTTTTCTTTTGTAATTTTTCTTTACTAGCTTATTTTATTTTTTACGCAGTTAAAAAGATAGTTTTATTACATGCCGTTGATGGAATGAAAAACTGTACAGTGAGCACGGTGGAAATTTTAAATAACGACCATTATTATTTGTTATATTGCTGTTACCATCTGTGGTAATTACACAGTTTTGCTCGTACCTTAAAACCATTTTATGCTATTATTTTTTTCTTTAACAGTGTTGTGCTAATACGTGAATAAAAATTTTACTCCTTTTTATGGTTTATCACTTTTTTATTTCTCAGCGAAGTTTTCATTTTCAGTTCAATAACACCAGTTCGTTAATTTCTTAAAATCTTTCTGTTGCAAAAATAGTTTTTAAAATGTATATTTATCATATTTCAAATTCATTTGTATCTATTAACTATTATCTCCACTAGTTTTAATTTGCATGCGCTTTGATAACATTTTCTAAGTAACAGAATTACTTCGCAATAAATGTGTTTATTGGCTTAAAAACATCTACAAACTTCGCCATTGTTTGTGTCTTATTAAGTTTTTATGTGTCATGTAAGTAAATCTGGATTTTCGACAAATAATGTATGAAATTAAAAAAAAGGAATTAACTAAGTGCCGTGAGATCCAGATTTGATTCATTATTACAATACCATGAGCAATCTGTTTCTTATTAATTTTATCACCTTAAACTATAAAGTTTTCGAAATTAGTTTTTTTGTTATTTAAACTCACGAAAATGAAAAGATTTACGCTCTAAAAAAATCTTATGAATGTTGAAAATGATATTAATCATGTTTAAGTAACGTTTGATAAGAATTCATTGAGAAACATATTAAATTGAATGCTTTTTCCACTCACACAAATTTCATATCAAATAAAAATTTATTTCAGAATTACTATGGCTGCAAAGCCTTCATAATATATTATAATTGAAAGTCTTTCAAACTGGGCTCCACTATTCTGCCTGAATTCATTACAGAAAAATTCTTTTAAATGCATTGAATACTCCCACTAGTAGAATTATATTATTTTGTTACTTACTTACAAAATAACATTTCACAATTTCGTCCGATAATATTTTTTCATATAAACTAAAACCAAGACTATTTTTACTTTCTTCCATGTAAATAGAAAAGAAAAATTATCTTGTAAATTAGTATCTTAAATATTACTGCTAGATTTGGTGATATATTTATTAAATTTGAAAATTTCACTCGCTCAATTTTCAATATTCTCTTGTACATAAAAATATCTCTTTTTATTCAACTTTTACATAGATTTACAATTTATTTTTGTCATGTCATCTTTACATGTTGCTCATAATGATTTCTTATAAATTATCAATTAGTTTTTCTGTCATTTCTGTAATTGATATTGGGTTATGAGAGATATTTAAATATAATAATAATATATAAATTCATTATATCTCCTTCGTTGAAAAGAATATCAATATAATATTACATACATACACCTATCTTCAATAAAGAAAAGGCCTGTATGTTCCTTTCAATTAAGAAAAATACTTGGTGCTTGTTTTACTTATAATCAACACTCTTTTCGAGAGTACCAAAATTCCTTTCCGTATAATTCATATACTGAAATAGAAGAAACTGATAGAGAAAGATGGCTGAAAAGGTGTCGTATAAATTGTCGCGACTTTTCGTAGACATCAGGCTAGGTGCTTGTCGCCGCCGGCAGATGGCACTACGCTACCGCATGAACCATTTATAACACATTTGTAGACGCTACGACAGTGCTACGATAAAGCTCCACAGCTTTCGAAACTTGGCACTTGAAATAGCATCAGCGCTTGGAGTCAAAAAGTTTCACCGTTAGATTAAGCTACTTAATTTTCCTGTTGTTTGCATACATCATTATTGTACTTATGAACCTACTATTAAAACTGCATATTTCTAAAAATAAAATGGTTTGGTCCAGATTTAATTTTCATCAATTATTGTATTGAGAAATTATGGATACGAGCGTTATTGATACAAAAGATATTTGAATAAAGAAACTTAATGCATTAAGATAATGGTTTGGTGGTTAAGCTTTCGTTCACCCATCATGATAATTTTGATTAAACGGTTATTTTAATCTTCTGTCGAAAAAAAGTCTTTGACACTCGCCAAACATGTGAAATTCAAAAATTGGCATTTGTATGACGCTTATCCTTCACATTTATTTCTTATATTCATAATTTATTTACAATTATTAAAGGCCCGATAAAATTATAAGAGTTATAGTCCTTAAACTACATTATTCTGTCAAGTGAAAGAGCACATCCAGCTAGGGCAGGCTCGCCGGTTTTAGCACCTCCCAATACTGAAAAATTTATAGTAAAAATATCGCGCGTAAAGCGCCTCATTTGAAAAAGGTGCTTTAGTGCCAGCGTCTGTGTGCGCCGCACGATTCGCACATGCCAAAAGCTGGCCCTGCTTCCATCTATTTTATTTATTTTGAAAATACATTATACAAAATACAACAATATTACATACCATATATGTAAATTATATATGAAAACAAACTTCAGTCATAATTAAACAGGGTATTTAATTATGAATGAATCCAATTTAATAAAAAAACAAAGTTAATTAAGAAATCGATAATTCTAACACGAATATTAATGAAGCTTTTATTAAATTATTATCAGTAAGAATAGTATGTTCATGACCGAGCAAATAATATATAGTTTTAAAGTGATTTTTCATGATAGGTTCTAAGATATCTAAAATGTTTTTTTAATGATCATTATCATCTTTTCATTTATATAAATTCCTCAATTTATAAAAGCAAACATACATTGATCATATGTTTATATTTTATTTAAAAAATAATGATATTAATTTCTCTTAATACACTCGTTTTGAATTTAAATCTACTAGATACTCAGTAATTAAGTACAACCACGTACGAAAAGAAGTCGATAGTATTAAAGCTTAATTAATCTAAGATTCTTCATTTTTGCTTTCGTTTTCTTTTAAGAAGGATTTAATGTTTTCTTTTCCAGCTAAGGTTAATTCTTTTCGAGTGTTCAAATGAAACAACGTATCCATAAATCTTTGCCAAACAGTTTACAAAATAAACCGACATGCTGTTCGAACGTTAAACATGTCTGGGGAAAAACAATCAACATGTTAAGTGTACTACTAGGTCTTCAGTTTATCTTGGGGTTGGAATGATAAATGAAATAAAAGTTTTTTTTATTCCTGATGAAATCGTTAGTATAAAACGCAATTCATTGATCTGTTTGTACAAAAGTTTTTATTATAAACGTTTACCTATTAATTCAATATAAATTTTCAATTGATTCAGTGGTCACTCAATGAAATCAGAATTTAAAACTGATTGCGATAGTTGCGTGTCTTAATATCTATTCAAATAAAAAATATTAATACTTTGAGCATGGAAAATTTTAGTTATGCACAAAAAAAACGTATTTATTTATAACAGAAGAAAAGGAATCGAAAACATTTTATTTTTCAAATATATTGTTATTATTGTAACTGATTACATTGACAATATCATAAGTATTATACATTACACAACTTTGGCGGTTTTATTGCGTTCCGGCCAATGTTTTTTTTTTCTTTTACACATTATTGAAACATTTTACGTATTTAACCGGTATTTTTCTCAATAGAAAAACCAATTAAACTAATTAGGGAAACCCCCGCCCACATTATTTGTTTTCGGGCGTTATAACTGTGTTAGCGTTTTAATGATCTATATTATTAACGGAAAATGCACTAAAATGTATGATTGCGAGAACTGGATGTAAACCAACCATATCAAAACTGCTTTCATTTTTTTTTAAATTGAAGAATACTCTTGTCTCTAACTTTTCACATTTGATTATCCATTGATAATATTTTCACAAATTTTATTGTGTTTTATATAAATATATAATAATTGTATGTAATAAATAATAAAATTAAACACAACTAATCATGAAAATGTAATCGAGTGGTTTTGTACCTGAACAGTTAAGCCCTGATTAAAATCAATTTGGTATGTTGCTTGAATACGTTCCAATGCACCTTTTCATTCCAATATGTTGAACGAGAATTTCTCACACGAATTTCAATGCACACCTTTTCAATATTAAAGATTTTATCTTTGAATTGTGTGTCGATTTAATCGAAAAACTCTATTGGATTGTTAATTAAATAATATTTATAAAAAAAAAGCAAGTATTAAGTTAGTTTACTACCTATTCAGGATATGATAATTTGTATTTGATCGTTTAATTATAAGTACATATTTTTTCTTCAGATATCTTCAACGAAATACGGTGTCATTTATAACAAAGTTTCCTACAATTATTTTTTTATATATATTTGATGGAGCTTCAAGTTCTAAGGTGGGTGAGTGTCATTTTTTTGCCTTTCTCTTTCGTCGCTAAGCTTTGTTTGTATTTTCAAGTTGCATTCTTTTTTCATCGCTGCTGACAGAAGGGCGCGATTGCTGTAGTGGTGAACAATCCCTAGTAATGCCAGTTCAAGAACTCAACTTACTTTTTACCTATGTATGTAGGGTCATCGAAAAGAATGGTTTTAGGACTTACCTACAAATGCCATAACAAGCTATTGTTATCAATTTTTGTTGCAATAACAAAAAAAATCATATCTCAACTGTTATATCCAATTACAAATACAAACAACATTTTTTATGAGAAATCATTTAGTTTATGCAACCTGCAAAGCAAACAGAAAATAATAAATCATTAAATAATTTTAAAAGTTACTGAGATCAAATTGAGGTGAAATTACATATTAAAATATAATACATAGTAAAAATGATATTAATATTTCCTGAATTTGAACCCACGATTATAAAAAGTCCATCAATTTAAAAATATCGATATCTAAGAAAAGCTTGAAATCCTCTGGCTTAAATCATACCATATTAAGCAGTGTCTCAAGCAGTACCAGCATTCAACGAAGCGCTCGCTTAATTGAGAACCAATGTTTGGGCGGTTCTAGCATGTAAGTTTTCCTATACCTTACATAGAACAAGTCCTACTTGTATATTTCACTTACTTTAAGCAGCGAGAATTGACTGATTACTTTTTGAATAAATCCTTTGTATAAAACTGAAAATTCACACATACATACATGATATTATGATATGATGAATGAACACATAAGTTGTGGTGAAACACTGCATTGTTATATAGTCATAAAAATATTATCAACCTTCTTTAACTAGTTCATTTTGTTGTATGCTGCTATGCTATATGAGAGAACGATCAATTTTTAGCTTTCATTAATTTTATGTACCACCAACCTATTGCTACAAAAATTCTTTGATTTCAATACCAATGATGATATATCTCGTAAATAAAATTAAAATCGGAAATATGCTAAAGATACATTTCCCTATAGTTATTGGGGAAATTTGAGCACTCAAATATTTACAAAGGAAATTTGAAGTAATACGGTAAGAAATATAACAATGTATTTTAGTTCTACATAAATTATTTTATATATTTGTTGATAGCTATTTTGGCTTAGATAGATAGATAGAAGGCGTAAGCCATAGCTATCAACAAATATATAAAATAATTTATGTAGAACTTAAATACATTTTTATTTTTCTTACCGTATTATAATGGAGTTCTACCAAGTAAATGCCTACTCAATCAAGAAATTTGAAGTGTTTTCTTTCTTTTGATATCGCAAACAATATAAACTGACATAATTATTTTAGCGATGTTCGAAATCGGTCTTCTGTTTTACTGCGGTTATGATAAATCCAAAATATGTTAAAATTTCATAAAAAATGGTTCACTGGAAAATAAATGCTGGCTTTCATTTCGTTTCCAGTTCTTCTTAGTGACTCAGGGTAGGTTTTAATGGAATCCAAAAATAGTCTCCATTTATCCATATATCCCTCAGCTCAGCGCCAATGTTCTCCGGTTGGCTGCACTGACCACACCAGATTCTCTGTTGACAGAGTCTAGCCTTCGAAGTTTTAACCTACTAATTCACATACGAACGTCTGCTTTGCTATCAGAGAAGCGCCTCGCTAGTTTAACACTGTATATTTGATCCCCATAACCTGTTCATTGAGACCATTATAGCAATCGCCTAATAAGAAAGTGCGAATATCTTTATGGGTTCAAAATAAAGTTACTGTTGCTTTGCAGTAATTCAGTTTTAATAAAACCATTATCTTTTGTTAAATTGCTCACAAGTTATTTGAGAACCGCAGAATATGTGTTTTTTATTTTGTAATATTGTTTGTAGGACCAATGAGACTGCATATATGTTGATTTTCTTTTTTAATATTGGTTTATTGATTTTGGTGTTAGTATTGATTTTAATAATATTGATGGGGAGCCTGAATCCTTCCCGCCTCTTTTATCAACCTGATGGATCTCAACGCTCCGGAAGGTCTTTGATGACCATCCATAGGATGTACTCAGGGGAGCTACGGGACGTCAGGATGACCTGAAAAGAAGCGAGGATGTTGGCGGGTGACAGAGATACCTGGAGGCACAGTGTGGCGGGCATATGCTCCGAATATAAAGCGGATATGGGAAAAAAAATATTGATATTTTGTGCTTGTGGAAACACTGTGTGACTTCTTAATGTATTTGGTTCAGATTTAAAATTATAATGTTTAGATTCTGCTACTTATAATAAAATTTAAATAACTGCAAAGATTAAAGTTAAAAATAAATTTGTTTGTTACCCATGGATATTTCATTATAATCAACATATACATATTAATGGTTTTCATTTCCAATACCAATTTATTCTCCGATAAATTATTATTTGAATTACCTCCTGTGCATTCAACCTGCACATTTGCCTAATGAAGCGCAACGTACTGTAAAAAGATAGATTGCGTGCTCCGTCCACGTAAATTCGAAGTCAGCGCTATTGGCAAATTTATCTTCCCTCCCCGTTGAGAGCCTAATTAAGCTGACACTTCAATCTCACCCCAATTATATATCCACCATTCATTTGTCACTATCATTCAAATCAGCTGTAGAAGCAGACAGCTGCCAGTGTCAATTTTCTAATTAAGAACTGTTGCGTGAGATATGTATGCACATACGTCTCGACTGCATCAACTAATTATTGTATCATACAACACTACTCTAAAGATAAAATAGCAATGCATTTGTGGTGCCTAGGTTGTCAAACATTACTAACTATTTTGACATCAACAATTTCACAACTTCACAAAAATATTTGACTTTTAGAAAAATGTATTGACTAGTAACAGCTATAAATCGTTGTATGGATTCGTATCCCAAAAACATGGATAACTTTGATTGTTGAATTACTTTAATTCATGCACCACCATTGTTATTTACTGATTTTCGAAAAAAAATGGCTACACGATTGATAAAGAGAAAACTTATATGCCCTTACCTTGGACCTTATCCTGAATCTCTTTTTTATTAATCGATGTGATTTATTATTATTTGCCTCTTCATTAAGCAAAAACAAATAGAAAATACTTCAAGAAGAGATACGTCACAATCTTTTTAAAGCTTGAATATGTTGATGCTCTGACTTTTAATTCAATATATGAACATGAATTTACCATTATTTATAGTGATATTACCTAAATAGTTTGCGAACCTTTTTTAAAGCTACCACAGAACATTTTTACAGTAATTTACGTCACTACCAGCTACTAAATGCCAATTCGATAAGGTAAACTGACATTTGTTTTTATAGATTTAAGAGTGTGATTTTGTTTGATTCTGAAAGAGTAAAAATGAAAAAAATATTGGAACAAACCGTACTTTTAGTATCGTTTAGCATCGCGACAGTTCCGTAGAAAAAATCGTGCACTGTAATGTACAGATCATTTTTTTGGAAAAGGGTGGTATTTGTTAATTAAATTGATTTGACGTCGAGGTGAAAAACTTTTTTTTTATTTTCCCGCCATAAATATTTAATAGCGATTTGGTGGTATTCTTGATTCAAAATTATCGTAAGACCCTGTCATTTAAGCAACAAGTATCGGTTTTCTTATATTTTTATATTAAGTTTCCGTGTTTTTGTGTGGAGATACAATAATCTAAGCGGTTAAAACAAACGGCTGATTGGAAAACAAAAACCTTTTAAAGCGCTTACATATTCGTTCTACAATTTTCTATAACTATATGTTTTGTGGTTATTATGAGAGTAAAGAGGAGACTTTTACGCATTGTAGCGAATTAGTATTGGAATAATTCGTTATCCGTATATAAAAATACATAATTTATCACTGTGTTGGTAATGAGAAAAAATGCCTTGATATAATATTTTCTTGTTCTAGTATGAAAAACCAAACAAAAAATCACTGTATAGAATTTTCCAAACATATTCTGCTCGCTCAAATGTTGTATTGTTCATAATAACGAATAACATTTTACTGTTATGGCAGCGTACCCTATTTTTTCAATTTAATTATCAATAAAATGTACCCTGTACCCTTGTCTACTAAACGTAACACAACAATATAACAAGAGGCTTTTGCTTGATACGGAAGGGTGCGTTCTGCCGGAAGCGAATGTCAATTGTTTGAAGGCAATATGTGTTACCTTACGTTTTGAGATTAGTAACAAAGGCACCTGTTTCAAGTTAGAACTGTTTAATTTTGTTAGATGAATTCAACATTATAGGCTTCCGATCTCAATCTACTGTGTATCCTTGAATATAATACATTTAGTATTTCATAATTGTACGTACATTGTTTTATCGTTACAATATTCATAACTAACTATGATACTTAACTATACCGATGTGGTCGGTTGGTCTAAGCTTTTACGCGTGTGTACTATTTGGTTTCAGGATCACGGATTCAAATACCCTATTTATCTTTATTTATTTTTTCCCCCATAAATTTAACTTCGAAGGTATGAGCTGTCTTAAATTTTTCCGACACCCATCCGATTTCTAAAGTGAAGCGTAGTGAAAATTATTAACTTACTCTTTTCGTTTTAAGTAACTTCTCGTATGAAACATCTGTGATTATTAAAAAATGTCTAAAAAGATTCTTTATACTCTAAATCGAGACATGTTACAACTAAAAAAGCGGCACTCACTCCAAAGACATCTGTTAAGATTCTCATTTAGAAGACATTATGTACCACACTTGGTGAAAACATGGGAATATTTTTACTTAATCTTTTTTTCGTGCATTTTCGTTTATGATTCTCATCGTATTTTTCTTGATATTTTTAACATTTAATACTTTGATAATGAGTAACCCAGGTGGATTTCTTGGGTTAACTATGTATGAGTTAAAACAAATAGTTTTAAGTCTTATTAAATTTTATAATTATTTAAATAAATAAATCAATGCAAAACAATTTCAATGTATGGAAACGGAACTGTTCAAGCCAAAAAAGTGTTTAAATATTAAAAATTGACCATAATCATTTTGACGGTATCAAATATCATTAGTTATTATTGATGAATATTTTTAATATATAAAAAAATAATTCTAATGAATTCTTGAAAACCAGTTTAAGCCACTCGCGATCAGCTGAACTGGCTCTTATCGTTGAGTAAAATTGTGGAAACAGTACAACATATACGAATTTCGATCATTGAATTGAAAATATTATTAAAATAACTATCTAAAATATGTATTTGCATAGATACTTATTTCTGTCGAAACTTTAATAAAAATATTTGTTCAGATTTAGCATGTTAACAATCTCTGTGACCTCATTTGAATCCTGCATCCTTCATTGAACGCCAAAGGCTCTATCAGAACTATTCAAGTGGAAAATTAACTAATTGACAAAGTATATTTTTGTCTTCACACTAAATGAGTCCCATTGATATCATGATCAACGGAATAGAAACAACCCTTGGCATTCTGACTACCTAAATATAGTTTTGATTTAGGGTTCAATGGAATTTAGTTCCCGAACTTCCGCACAAAGAGGACTTCTTACATAACTATACTCGTAGCCAGTTTGTCAGTATTGTTTCGCCATCTTTGAAACATCTATCTTCTTTCACCTAATACAAATATTATCTTTTATATGTATGAGTTATTCACATAGAAAGAAAAAAAGTTTTTTAGTTTTTTGTATTAGCTTTGTATCAATTATTTTTAACTTAAAAGATGACTTAACTTATTTTAATTTAAAATAAAATAAAAACTTAAACACTTACTGAAGATTCATTTATCAGAGCTTCATACTTCTAAAAACACGGGGTAATTAGCTAGTTTCCGACTGATTGAAATCTTGATGATCTTTTTCAGTTGCCTGAATACGTCCAAGTTACTCAAATCAGCACAAAAGTTTCGTTACAATTATTAAATAAATAAATAACCTTTATGTGCTTTAAGCTTAAAGTTGAGGCAAACTGTTTCTGATTTCCAATACAATCTTCACATAATATTGAACACAGAAGAGAATTTGGCAACATAAATTTACGCTTACGTATCCTCCTAGCCAAATTTTCTGTTTTAAAAGTTCATTTAACCTTATTACATCAAACTTTACTTAAAAAATATTAAATTATTGACTAGGATAGCTTTTTTTTGCTTATAAATCATTTTTAAATAAAATCCTTCAATAATCTAGTAAATAGATTTTAAAATGTGTAATATATTTTATCAGAATTCGATTACCTACGCTCGATTGGCGTTTAAACTTTTAATAAACCCGCAAGAGATGTCGTAAAACTTTTCGAACATTCATCCTACGAGCTTTGGATTATGTTACGGTTCTTAGATAGCTTTCATATGAGAGTTTTACTGCTGGAAAGCGGATACTTATTACAGGTATTTACCGATAAGGTTACTTCAACAGATAAGCACTCATATACTTTATCCATGAAAGCTTGAATACTTCCCTTGGCATATCATTGAATTAACGATGAGGTAATCTGAAATCAATCCTCGAAAAAAAAAATTAAATGAAAATTAGCATAATTTTTTAATGCATTTTTTTTTTTAAAACAAGATTCTGCACAAAAGTGAATAAAACCTCCATTATAATTTGGTTTAATGAAACATTGGAATTTAAATTGATAAAATAGCCTTGATACTTTATTATGACCGATTAATTTATATACCTACAATTTTCTTAATATTTTTAATGGAAATACCTTTTTATGTTTTATTTTATATTTCTTGTTGATGGCCCTTGTGATCTCCCACAGTGAAGACTCGCGTGGTCTTATAGACCAACCACTGAGAATCTTACAGCATGTTATGAAAAATGGGATGTTGGTAAAATCTCGACGTGACTTTGATATCAATATGATTTTTCTCACTAATACCGTGTTTTTAAAATTTTATGTATTCTCAATTGATGTACAGCTATTTATTTCGTTAAAAGATGACACCTTATTAACTGAACGAGATGTGACTATTTAGTTTAAAAAATACACTTATTTCATCAAATTTACGGAAACAGCTCTAGATTTAGTCTTCTTTAACACCGATAATAGTTTCACATTCTGCTGCAACATTGAATGTTAGATAACTTCCATCGATTTCAAAAAGCAGCATTTTTAACATCTAAACATCAGCTTTTTCTGAAAAAATCTCTCAGCAACGCACAAAAGATACACCTAAGAGACAGAAAATGTTAAAACGTATCTCAGCATTCCCAGGTCTGTTTTTTCCATCAAAATAACCAAACAATTAAAATATAATTAACTAACCATTGATCTGACAAGTAGGCGTTTTGTCAATGCTAATTTTCATAGTCTTGATATTGTTTAATCAATTAACCGCTCCATCTTAGGTACTATCAAGGTTATGCAAAAATTATCCACTAACGATTTGATCGCACATTTAGGATGTTCAGTACTTCTTTCGCGTGCTCTCTCGCGTACTATCATCAATCAAAAACAACCTCATATTTACCACACTCTTGTTTGATTGATCAGCCAACCATGCCACTGCAATCACTCAATCTCGCAAATAACCCAATCACGCATCTTCGTTATTAATAAACTTACAATACCCATGTCGCAACTGTGTGAGGTGAGATATTTATTTTCATGTTTGATATAAACAGTTTTGGATGCTATAATAAATCCAAAATGTATATCGCAGACGGTTAAATATCGACAGTTCAAAACTAAAATTTTTTTTTTTTAAATGTAATAAATTAGTCTTCTACTGAACTTTCCCGGCTTTTATTAATATAATAATGTTTATTATTTACGTGAAGGTATTATTTGACATTTTTTTGACAGCAAATAAGATTTTTTCCTTGAATTTGGACATTTTAATGGGCGAGAATTAATGTCATCAAATTAAATAAAGTTTGTGATTTTATTTTAACTCTATTTTGGATGTTAGATTTTGTGATATAATTATGTAATAATTATTAGTCGCTTAGTCCGACCGACACCGGGTAGCAATACTAGTATTTTATAAAATGCGCCACGGGGAAATTTCACATTAAAAAAAGAATAAAGAAATCTATTATCAACCACACTGCGCGCATGCATGCAAATTTATTTAAAACATTATTCACACTTCAACAAGGTGACAATTCAATAAGCTTACATTCGAATATGAGTGTAGTAAAATTATAAAAATCCATTAAGATGAAAAAAAACAACGATCTATTTAGTTCATACATATATTTTTATACAATAATCACAGAATTATAATTTAATTATTTATCAATCACAGTAAAGATAAATTGGATTAAGTGCGTTTCATTTTTTATAACCCTAATGAAATAATATTTTTGTCTACAAGTCAAATACATTTTAAATTAAGAATCCAATTACAATTTGTCATTTATTACAATATTGAATGGTTACATAGCTCAATATAAAATATTGTTTAAATTCAACGTTCTTGCCGTGGACCATTCACATTTCGTAGAATTACTAAGATTATAAATGAAGAAAAATAAGATATTTTTTCAATATATTTACAAATAAGTATTTTAAATGACATATTTTGTATTAAATACATTATGACTATTTATTCTAATATATACAAATAATCTGTAATATTTCAAGACCTTAATTTATTTTCTATTTAATATCCTTATTTCGATTCTACTGACAAGTATGTTTATAATTTTATTTATACATATCACTAAATAATAACCTTTTTCTCTTTATTTACATTCAAAAATACCAGAATCATTTTCATTCGGATAGTAAACTTGACATTTTGGTCATTCATATGTTTTTCCAGTACAAATATTTAATTATAATTACTCTTACATATGTATTTATGTTAACCGACTAAATGGACATTTTCAAAAGGATATAGATATTTACAATTTCATAATTTAATACGGATAAATACATAAAAAAAATAAAAAGATGATTGATAATCATTTTGCAGTTGGTTGTCAGTATTTAACTGAAAAAAACGTGAACGTGTATTTCAACCGTTGAGGGCTGAAATTTATATTGTGTGATTATCACCAAATTTTAAAAAGTTAAGGGTGAAAATACTTTTTTTTTTAATAGATTATTATCAAGAAATAGTTGTTGTTTGCTAAAGAGGTTAAACTGATATTTTTTTTAAGTTTTATTAAGATATCAAACATACATATTTGTATTTCAAATATTTTTTTCTGTGTCTACTTCTTCTTTAAAAAATTCTCGACTCTCTCCGTACTACATGAGAAAAAAGATGCTATCATTCCTTTTGGCTGAAAAACATGTTGTATTCATAAACCAATCATACATTTGATTATTTATATAATAAAAACAAAAAGATATCCATTTCTAATTGAATAATAGAATCCATAATATGATACGCTTTACAAAATGTACAATTAAATAACTACCTATCTATTACAAATTATTTAATGTTAAAATTTATGATGAAGTTTTTTTTACATATGGTTTGATATGACGAGTTAATAACGATGGAAAATCATAAATAATAATATTTTTAATTCTGATACATAACTGTTGCACATTGTTCGGGAAATCAATTTTAGGTTTTTTAATAAACTCATCTTGCTTCATTGATTTTCTCGTGATATATATATTTATAGTGTCAATCTATTTGAATCCAAAACCTTAGGTTAAAATAAAAATAAATGATCATACACAGTTGCATTATTATTCGAAAGAATAATTGATATATTCCAATTGAAAATTTATTTTGTTTTATACAATATTTCACTTTGAAGAAAAATGCGTATGTTTGTAATGTGTGTCTCATAGATTTATATATTCTGGAAATATGTTTTGAATATTTTACTATGCATTTTTAACAATTCTTAAAATAAAAAATATAAATTGGGTGGTTTTACTAATGTTTTATTCATCATGCCATCGCTGTTTTCTTTCAGGAAACTCTTGTTGGAAATAAAGAGAATAATCATTATAAAGTATTGTTTCAGATTTTCGATACACAAACAAAGTTTTTCATCCTTTCTCCGGATTTTCTTGTTATCATAAACAATGAATTTTTGCAGTACTTAATTCTTGCTAATAAATCGACAAAATGAGGTTAACAATTTAATTTAACATCAATTTCCATGTAACCAATTCGCTCATCGCTACTGCATTACACTTTAAGTATCCAATTAAGTGGTATGTAAATTCTCATTGAGCTGATGGAAAAATCAACAAAGATGTTTGAATGCATTTGAACAAATCCATTACAGACGAACACCTAAAATCATGATGAATAATATTTGTAGCGCAAAAGGTCACAAATGAAAAAACCTCTTTTTCTGGTATTAATTTCACGAGAATAAAACACATCCATGAAACGCCTCACACTAGTTAGCAAACTATGCATTAAATCTACCATAATTGATGTAAACAGCAGATGCTCCGCAATTTTCAGACATCCACATATGCGAGCGAATGAAGAGTCTCATGCAGTAATTCCACTTGTTTACTGTTTATTACAACACGGCATCCTTCTTCTCAGGTAAAGAGGTTTCAGTGGGATTTTTACGAGTGCCATCAGGCTAGAATTTATTGCTCGAGTCAAATAATGAATATACCATAAACGTGATGCAGCGCCATGTTAGATGACTATAAATTTATACGACGTTTGTTAGCTTCTTGGTATCTGTGCATGCACATTTTTTTATCAGTTTTTAAATACGACAAATATTGTTGGTTTGAAAGTTAACTTCAATTATTTTACAGACATTAAATCCAAAATCAATGAGGTGAAAAAAATGTTAAAGATATATCGTAATAAAATGCGTCATCATATGATTTTAACGCTTATTCATACTTTTTTGCGTGGAAATTAGATAAGAAATATAAAAAAGAGGAATAAACATGTCATATTGAAAAAAATATTCTGCTGAAAGAAGTAAAAATACAGCTCAGCGTAATAAATCTTTTTTAACACGTCTACTGCGGAATAATTTAGATATAAATTAATGCAGATAGGTGGCAACCAAGATGGTGAATATGGTTGAAGACGCGAAAAATCAATGCTCAACTATTAAAGGAAACATAAATTGCAATAGACGAGATAACACGCATACCGTGATATATTCAAGCTATGACTATTTTAATAGCGTACGTTGCAGTGAACGTGTAAAGAAATTAATTGTAAAAAAAGACCCATTCGCTAATTGACAATTCCATCATTAATAACTCTTTAAAATATTTACGGATATGAAGGTGAAAACTTATAAAGGACAAGTGATTAGTTCTCGCTGGGTTATGTTAAAGACAAACTGAATCGAAGGGAATTTCGGGAATCGCACACATTTATGTATGCCTTCTAAAACGAATCCACAGGATTAAAATCAATTAATGAAACTGTCATTACTGGAATCTTATCTCGTGAACACCACAACCGATGCTTACGACGTTAACCACTCGGCTTCGAGGATAATAGTTATTTTAACTTTATAATCTAAGATTTCGAAAAAAGCTTGCTGTACAAGCAAAAACAACTGAAGAAATATTAAGTGTCTGGGACAATCGTATTCATTGAAAGCCAAATACCGGAAACTAAAAAATTAGCGTGCCAACAGTGTAACAAAATAAGGCAACCAGTAAAAATTGTTTTTTTGAAAAGATCATTCACGTTTTTTGAGTAATTTAATTATAAGGAAGGTACTTTGCAATAAAATATCTGGTGTCTTTATATCTGATTTAATATTGTATTATAATTTAGTTGGCTTATTTACTCATGTTTATGAACCGCATCCTCCATTTAATTGCATTGAACATTCTTCAATCATGTTTCTTTGACTTTATCCATTGAAGAATACATGTAAGTTTCCCACCATCATCAATTGTATGAATTTGTTTAAAGACCGCTTTTGAACGAAACGGTGTTCTAATCGAACACTTATGGCACAAATATAGATGCTGATTTGGATCAATGAACTAGTTGAATTGAGAAAGTAAAAACGAAATAAATTAACAACGAAGGCCACCACTTGTCACCTTTAAGATGACATTCATCTTACCAGTATTTTTTCTTTAAATTTAATAAGACATTAGCTTTAAGTTATGTTTAATTTTATCTATTGATAGCATCCAACGGTTATTTAGGATACTCAAATTTTACTGGCCTTTTAGTATGAAAAATATGTTGAGGCTCTCCGGACTCATTTCTTCATGAATCCTGATCGAACTTGGTGAGCTGTTTGATTTATTTTATAACCCCAATATCCGGCGCTAGCATCGATTCTCAAACATCAATACTGTTTTCAATCTCTGTCACATATTTTGATCACTACCGTTAAGCAACACTGGTACAATTCCATCGTTAAATAGATGACCTTATTTCAATTTCCGAACTGTATATCGATATTTCAACTATTCTTATTGAAATAGGGAAATCTTTATTTGTATTTATAAAAATCGCGATGTGAACTTCATGGCAGTGGGATCTAAAGCGTACAAATATTTAAAAGTGGATTTGATAGGGCTACAATATTTTAAAACGAACTAAGAAAAAAAAACATATTCAAAGTGTCATGAAATTAATATCTATTTAAACAAATTGTATCAATCAACAAAGATTGCTAAATTAAAAAAATACAAAAAATATAAAAGGTAAAGATATGGAGGGACACTTTGTTTCATCTTGGTTTCGAGTTTTCATCAAACTATGCATACTTAACTAGCGGCTTTTTTCCATGACCTATGCTTTTTCCCCACCTTTGTTGAAACATGAAACTTCACAAAGCACATATAGAAGGAGCTTTTCTCTGGCGCAAAGCTTTCTCATATTTTTACACGGCGTAATTTCGTGTTATGGAAAAGATACGAACATATTTCATTTATAAACACATCAGGCTTGTGGTTTTCTTCAATTAACAAGCAAACCAAATTTTCTACACAGAAATTTGGTATGAGAATAATTATTTAAAACAAACATTGTTTATTATTACGAAAATACACAACAACAAACTTTAAGCAATGCTCACACATAAACTATTGATATTTATAGATTTTTCATTACGATTCTTAGTGTTTTTTCATTTCTTCTTTTCAACTTTTCTGTGTGTATTATTACGATTGGAAATCGTGTAGACTTTTTATGAACTGACTCAAGAATAACATAATTCAATGTTTTAAATTATCGCATCGCATGATGAGTGTTACATTTGTTTATAATGAACCACCCTTTTATAAAATTTTTGTCATTTTGTAGACTTTTTTATTTATTTGGCCACATATTTTCATTTTTGATGGTGATATTTTCAATAGATTTGGCAATGTTTTTTTTTAAATTGATTTAAGATACCAAATTTTATTTACAAAAAAAGGAATTGCTGTCAATATGTTAACATATGTGCACTTTAGTTTTTTCAAAACCAACTGTCGTCTCTCATCAAAGAAGTATCAGAAAATAATGCGTAAATTAATTAATACTTTTTCATTTCGTTGAAAAAACATCGTTGCTACAATGAATAAAAATCAGCAACCCAAGAACAAAAAAAAAATAGTTTACAATTTAAATAATAAAAGAATAAATAACCACTGTTACTAAAATCAGTTAATTTACATATTTTATGTGATAACTAAACGAGTGTCAAAAATCGTAAAGTTGACAAAATTTTCAAAATAATTGTTTTACATTACCTCTATAAATAATATACCAAAGAAGTCTTTCAATATAATTTAAAGCATAGGAATGTCTTTGAGTAAAGTTGATTTCCCGAAGCATACCTTAAAACATATACAAATTAGCAACCAACTTTCGTTCACGTTATAATTTGGATTTGTTCGCTTATAATTTGTGTACTTTATTAAAATTTAGAAGATAAAGTCAATTTCTTGTATTTATTTAAACAAAAATATTTTTTTCGTAAAGATGAGATGAATCATTTATCATTATTATAAATATTTAAATTATTACAAGGAAATTAAAAGTCAAACAAAGTTCATACAACAAAAGATATACATATTATCAAACAAACGTATTTTTTTTAAATAGTGTTACCAGTTAAATCTTCTTACAAATAAAATCCAGGATTTTTGTTTTTTAAGCGCTATTTTTAACAAACTTTCTCGGCTTCTTTTAAAGCACAAGGTAAATGCAATATTATAAATAATGTTTATATTCAATTGATTTTACAATTCATTCAAAAAATAGTTTTGGTTTTTTTTTTTTTAAGAAATGCGCAGTAGAAAAATGATTTATCATTGATTTAGTGATTCAAAACATTTCTCATTCGTAGATTTAATTTGAATAACTTGACAATCGATGATCGATGAAAATCGGTTTAATTTTCATAATGAAGTTTTTATCAATGATTTAATCAAAAATTACAATTCAATGCAATCAGACTTTAGATATCAATATTGTCTGATGAATTATTAATTCAAAAAAATCTTTATTCGTACTTGTATCATTATCTTTTTTTTATAATTGATCAATGTAAAATCGAAATAATTAATAAATTCTGAATAATCCTTATTGTTTCTTTTCCTATGGAAATATTAAACTAGCTGATAACATAACATAATTCTTACTAGTGATATGAAACTGACGATGACTGATTTCTAGGTGAACTAAAATAAAGTAGAAAAAATTAGATATAAATACTTATGTCGTACATACTAATAATCGAATGATATAATACACTAATACTAATTACTAACGAGCGAGTCACAAAGAAGGTATTTTACAATTGAGATATTTGTATATCAAAGTTAATATTTATCTGGGAAGCTTAACAAAATGAACAACAAAATAATTTATTTAAAATCATTCGTCCATATGATTGCAAATGATAAAAAAATATTTCTGGTAATTATGCAGTTATCAAATCTTGTAACAGATTGTATGGAATATCAAAAGATGAAATAATCGAGGGATCGTATTATCGCAAACCAAATACGTGTCAGCCATATCTCAAACGTACATACCCTTAGTGCGACAAGGACGACAGATTATACTCTATAGAATATTTTTTATAACATATTTCCAATTTTTTCCTGATTTTATATCATCCTCGTCCTGGGAAATAAATACTTTCCGAAAAAGTCTTGATTTCAAGTATGTATTCCATTATGTTTTAAATATCCGAAACCAAAAATTCTGAGTAATAAAAAAATACATTTATTATGAAATAATTGAAAGGGAAAAAAATGCATTTTATGTGGAGTATAAAAAAACACTTGATCCAAATGCCAGGCTCTTAAGAAAATTTAAAAAAACTTTGCAGATTATACATATTAAAAACTGTTACATTATGTGTAATTATAACGGGGACGATATAAAAACCGTTCCATCGTGCTAATGACGATTGAAAAATCATATTCTTAATCGTTCTTTACGAGCTTCATTTTATATATTAGTTTAAATAATAACACTCGATCCTTAAACTATTTTTTATTTTAAAGATTTAAAACCTATTAATTATATGTGGCTGCTGTTTATTTTTTATAAAATAGTAATAATTGTTCTTGGATCATCCACCGCTTTTTTATGGGTGAATTAATTGGTTAAATATTGTTATTTTTCTATTTATTTTTATTGGGTGGCAGACTAAGCGCGTGAAGGTCAGCTGAAGAAGAAGAGTGCAGATTTCATTATCAGCCCGATCATGGTACACAATTTGAGGATTGAAACTGACAACTCCACGCGATGCGAACCACTCTGCATTGCTGCAGGATTCTCACCTGTGAAAAAAAAACAGTTTTTATCGATTAGCATGAATCAGTGTTTCTGTTTTCAGATTTGAAACATTAGCTTCAAAACGAATGAAAACCGAATCTTTGTATAGTTATCACTCTTATAGCGATGGATATGTAGCTTTTCATTTTTTATCTTGTTTCAAACTGAAATTTTCAATTTCAATCATGTATTCCTTCGATGTTAAATTTGTCTTCGTAATAAAACACTTCTTTAATAATTAGTAATCAAATTTTCAAGCTTTTAAAAGGAAAAGTATTCTGTTAGTCACTATTTTAACGCTCTGTTAGATATGTAAATATAAAAGATGTTGAAGATATGGTAAATGAAAATAAATGAAGACATTTAAGGTTTTTTATATAAAAGAATAAATATATTTACGAAAACCTTTTATATTGAGTATTTTTCGGTGACGGAATTCGTCTTCCACTATATTTTTGTTATATATAGCAGGCAATATTACAAATTTCAATTTCAATTTATTATTTTATTTCGTAGCTAAATTGATTCAAACCAAGCTTTATTCGTTGAATTCTATTTCATTATTAAAATTCTCCGTCAGCTTTACTGAGTGTATGTCCCCATGTATATTTATTGCACACGTCTCTGACTAAATCTAGCTAATGCACTTTGCTCTCTTTCTAGAAGAGAAATACAGACAACCTCTGATGTGGATACACTACCAGAGTACTAAAAAGATCTGCTTTGCGCCATTTTCAGTCACACAGAAAACATAGCTTTTCAGTTAGCATCAAAAGTACGTTGGGCAAGGTTGATATTTTCTATTTTGGACAATTTCATTCTCAAAAATAACAATCGAGTATATTTTATTTGCTCACAATAATAAATATGTAGAAAATTGACAAAACAGTTATCTGTGTCCAAACAGCTTTTTTCAAAACACAGAATAAATTATATATTGCATAGCTAGTTATGTCAGTCTGAACTTTTCATTTGAGAATTGTTTGAATTCGCGGATTGAAAAAAGCATCATATTCAGAAATGGACATTTATTAATTTAATCACGATTTAAAAACTGCGAAGTATTTTTATTTTCATTAATATTTACAAAATTATGAATCATGAGGAGCAAAAAAAATGCAATAAATAGTTAACAACGTCAGAACGTCTTTTAAATTTACCGATTTTTTAACGCAATTGCGATCAAACGCCTTCGTCAAAGTGATAAATTCTGAATAACGATTATTTTTTAAAAAAATTAGATGTGAATAAAGGAGCTCCTGTTGATGAAATAGTTAATATTTTACTGTTTTTGAGATAGATAACTTCCAAAGCTGTATAGAAATCATTTTCGAGATAAATTTGAAATATTGGTTAGTATACTTGTTAATTTTTACTGTTTTGTGACATCGTAGTTTATAATTGTACTGTAACTTTATTTAGAGAAAGCAGATCTATTAAAACAGTAATTACAAGCCATAATTAAAAAAGAAATATTAATCAAAAAGGCTTTAAAACGCACGAACGCATTTTTAGTTTATTTAGATTGTGCTCGTTGTAAGTACAATATCAATTCATTTTTCATTTTTTTAACGTTCAATAATTGAAGAACTAAGATAAATAATTTCTTTACGGGATCTTCAGTGGTTATATTTGGGAAAACGTTTATGTTCTCTTTTTCTCTTCATACGATTTCAAATTAAAGATACTGCATGCGTCTTAGAAACACATAATTATTCATTCAAGAATATTTTGGCTGTCTTTCTTTAGATTTTTTCAAAGTATAAGATTAAGTAGGTTAATTACATTAAACTGATAGAGTGCAAAAATATATTCATTCATCTATTGGCAACCCTGCCAAATAGGCCGCTGCGAAAATAGCAAAACAAAAATTTATTCTTCGCATCAGAAAAATATTTTTCCGAGATATTTTTACTTTTTTAATGCCTTGGTAACTTAGGCTCATTTCATTTAACGGGAATGTAATTTAAATAAAATGAATGGACTTTGAAGATTTTTTAATTTATTTAATATGTTTAAGCACATTTTACAGAAGCTTTCGTTTTGAGCTTTTTAGCTTACATCCTTTAATTAAATTAGATATCGTTTGTATACTTTGCTCAATTAATTTCAGCTTTTACTGATGAATTCGTACTGTTCTCAATATATCCTTTAACATAAACATAAGTGAATCTTTAAGTAGATCTCCTTTTTTTCTTGGTATCATTATTTTAAAAGAAAAAAATATGATTCCTCTGACAATCTAATAAAGGTTTATGATTATATATGCTTAAATCATAGAAAATAATTGCCACGGCGGCTAGGTTGTAATGATTCATTTTTACCATGTGGATTTTTAGTTAGTGTGAATAAATTAACTATACTTTACATTATCAATAACCTTATATCGAATACTTTATATTGACATTTGTATTATAGATTTTTCAATTCATAATTATTTTTTCTTATTAAAAAGATAGTATAAGTCATCTTCATTGATTCTCAGATATCTTAAATTTTAAAAAACTTATGAAAGACACAAAAATTGATTTGTTTATTTTATAAATCGTCATTATCATTGTGTCAAATATTTTATTTTAAAACGCGTTAAAAATACTTGCTTAAAATATTCAAGCCTCTCAAGATCAACACGAAATGAAAACACATAACGATCTCCTACGCCCAAGACTTCAAATAGTATCCCTGTCTATTTGATGGCTTAGTTACAGATACCGCTTACTTATAACGCGTTCTCAAAACGCTTGTCAACGGAGACTAAAACATTTTGCATTTACCAACTGTACGCATAAACAGGAAGAAATAATCTTTATGAAAAATATAAATACAGAATTCTTTTTTGTTGTAGAAATGTTTATTTCTTCTATTGACGAAAATAAAACGAACGTTAACAAGATCATAATACTGTCAATAACTCTTATAAAATCAAAAAAAAATACTGAAGCTACTCTTACACGCCCTGGTGTACGTTAGATTGCCTTGAGATATAGCTTTGAAATATTTGAAGTTGATATTCAGAATATCTCTTCCTTCTTGAAACCACTTACAAGCTCATTCAAAATCACGCTCAGTTCAAAATAATCTATAAAAAATACAACACTTCAATTCCCGACTCTCAATCACAGCCCTTCTTAAATAGTCTAATATTATGTACCGGAAAAATTATATGAGTTTTAAAATCAGTTAAATCTTTTGGAAACCTTCCTGTTAAATAGTTGCAACGCTCATCTCAGCGCTTAATCTGAGGTGAACACTTTGCCACCTAGCCAAAGTTTGTTTGTTATATGCAAGTTCAATAGACCTTTTAATTACATGCACACAAAGTATTTGTTTGTTTTACTTTATCGGATTTATAAACGTTCAAATATTAATCACATTTCAGTTCATGAATCTCTGAATACGAAGTAAGAAATCTTGAAACAACACAGACCAACACACAATAACTCTTATTTTAGAGCAATGCTGAAGCTACACCATAAAGAAACAATCAAATTTTAATCTAATTGTTAATAATATAAATAATAACACGTTTTTAGTATTTATTCCAAATTAAATTTAATAGATCAGGACTGGTTTCTCCCATGACAAGCATCTGATAATTGTCAATATTTTTTTAATTAAAAGTTACTGCACGGAGTATATATACGGTATATTTTGATTGATTTTTGATAGCTAAAAAAAAGCATAACGGTTATTAAGGGCCAAGATAAGAAACTTTTTTAGTCGCAATAATTAAAAAAATCACTTGAGATCAACTCGAGAAGAAAAGACAACAAAAAAAAAGTATTTCCAAGATTTCAAAAAAAAAAAAAATCTTTTTTAATTATAGCTGAGACTCATACCCATGTGATCGCTTAAATAAATCTTCTACCATTGGACCACAGAGATTCAAAACTTACCGTTAAATATGTGAACGTATATACTGGCAGGATGCGCATTATTCGGCGCACAGGAATAGTTCCCTGCGTGGGATGATGTTGTAGCAGGGATTACCAGTGAACTGCTCCTGGCTGATAAATCTGTGCTAACATTCACCCCAAGGTCAATGTCGAAGTTGATCATGCGACTATTGTGGAACCTTTAAAAAAAACACATAGAATTACATCAATAATAATTATTATACTGTAATGTTTCGAACCTGTTTCAAGTTAATAAATCTAATAGTCCAAAAATCACTGTCACTCAAAATAATCTTTTGAATATAACATTAAATCGATAAGTTTGTTATTCCACGTATTGTTTAACGAGCAGTTACACGTGTTTTACCTTTTTGAGAAGCATTATAGAGATTTACTATCATAAGGTTATTTAAGTAATAATTCGTGGAATACCCGAATGTATTTAAATTTTATAGATTTATTGATTGAGTAGGCATTTACTTGGTAGAACTCCATTATAAAACGGTAAGAAAAATAACAATGTTTCTTAATTCTAAAGAAATTATTTTATATATTTGTCGATATCTAATCCGGCTCGTCAGAACTCGTCAGAACTAATAACAGAAGAATAGTTCTGACGAAGGCGTAAGCCGAAATAGCTATCGACTAATATATAAAATAATTTCTATAGAATTTAAATACATTGTTATTTTTCTTACCGTATAAAAGTTTATACATAAAAAATAAGGATTTACATGGTTGTTAGGTTTGATTTGTTGATGAAAAAATATAAAACAAAAAAACTTGGAGGACTAAAAACCTCTCTGGCTTGCATAATATTTCAAACAAGAATATAAATGTAATAGATTACATAAATTTCTCACCTAATTGCTTTTTCTCACACATATTATAAGTAAGTTGTCGTTTCAATTTGATTAATCAATTCAAAACGGCACTTTAATTTTTATTATCAAAACGATAGCTTTATAAAATTGAAAGGTTTAACGTGGATAATGCTAAATCATGATTTTTTAATAGATGAATGTATTCTTACGTCACTTTTTTGCATTCCATGTTTATCGTCAGTATTTTTTTGCTTCTATCCTACAAAAATATTATTTGCCTAAAATAGAAAACAAAATTGTACGAAGAGCAGTTAATAATTAAGAAAAGCTTTAATTTGCCACTGAGTAAATTTCACTGATGCGCCCCTAAAACAATTTTTAATGAGATTTTAATGAATTTAACAAGCTGAATACCTCACTTTTGCTAAAATTTCCGGACCTTTTTATGATGAACAATATATTACATTATTTTTGGAATGTTGACAACAATGTATTTCGTTTCACGCACTTTATTATAACAACATACCAAGTACGGAAGAACGTGAACAAGAATTCGGCATTTCTTTATTTAACGTTAAAAAATGTACTGTTATTATAATAAACTTTTTTTCTGCCGTATCTATTTAATCTATGTATGTGATGCCTATGAAATTACTTAGTCTTCATATCCCTCTCCTACTTTTTGTTTAGTTCATGTCTTTATTAGAACAGTTAATTTCAGCTGAATGCTGTTATCTTTAATATTATACCTGCAATTTATGTTGCCAGTAAAATTCAGACCAGATCACATTCAAAAATTTGAGAATAGTTTCAAAATACAGAGTCACATATCCTTGCTGCAGTATCAAGTCCGTAGTCGATGGAATAATGTTCTACTGTCAAAATGGGGCATCGTGTGGTTCAAAGAATTATAGATGGTCTTAAGTTTGTTCATAATATTTTTGATATCGTCAAATAGAACCATTTCACACAAAAACAATTAACGAAGGATTTTCATTGTATTCGGAAATGCTTTAGTCCACTAATTTCACAGAAGTTGAACGAAAGCCAAAGAGTAACTACGTGCCATTTAAAGTAGGGATCCTTTCTTACATACAGAGGCTTGTTTTAAATGCGGAAAATTGGCCAAGTCACTTATAAATCAAGGAATGGGTGACAAACACGGAAACGTTACGATTACCTTCAAGTTGATGCGAATCTCAAATAAAACTATCATTTTATTACCATAATGTTTCCGGCTTGGAAGCAAATGTGATGAATTGTTTGGCTCTAAGATTATTCTAATTTGATCCTAACTCGGTTGACTTTATTGCCAATTTCCAATGTTTTAATATTTGAATCTTTTTCACATGTTAAAAAAGGGTGTAGCTTTTATTTTTTATTTGGTGATGAAAATGTAAATATTTATATAAAGAAAACAATGGAAAATAACCTGTCACGAATACTTACTGTGAATATTCAGTTAACAAAAGTGTTTTCAAATTTTTACTTCAACTTACCCAGTCCCTTACTGACTCTTTAGAGTAGCTTGAATACCTTCATTTGAGTAATAAACTGATAAGAGTATATGATTACAATGATTACTGTCATAAAAATAAAGGCGTTATTTACATTCCATCTTCATTTAGCTATCTGTTTTCTTATTACTGTCGTTTTATGTGAAAACCGTTAAATATTTGTATAGCCCAAAAATATACCTACAGTTAACGCTAAACATGACGCTGAATTTTGCGCTCACCTCGAACATTTAATGAGAACATTTTTGAAATGGATCATTTGAGGTTTTACACACCTGTTAACAGGCAGTTTGCGTTGTGTTTAACGTTACATGAAATTTTTACTGACTGACTTATTTTGCCGCGATTATGCCTGATGTAAATTTTGAAGCTGATGGCATATTTTTAGTGTTTTTAGAATTGTGCATTGAATTTTATGCGGCGCTTAATATATATTCTCACATTACACTACATTAAAGAATTTGATTATAAAGCCACCATCTTGTTTTCTGTTAAATACTATTTTTTGTCAACAAATCATTTGAATGATGTAATATGAAAGAAAATGTGAATACATTTTATTAAATTATATTATTTGTAACATCATTGATTGTATTTTTTACTAGTTGAAAAAGAAGCTAATGATAATACTGTTTTATAGTAAATAAAAAAAATCGTTGGTAAGCTATGTTGGTCCCCTGGTCGGTAGAAACGTTGGATAATATAGCATATTTTATCAAATAAAATGCAGACTGGTGATTTTATCATTCCCTCTTAGTAGTTGATTGAAGGTATCATAGATCGGAGTGACAAAACATTTCCTTTCAAAGACAGTGTATAATATCTCTCCCAGTAAATTAAATATTTATTTTAGAGACTCGATACTCTGCTATAATAGCCGTATATAAGAGTAGCCAGCTTGCTTGGTATAGTCGTAAACTTTATGATTTTTATAGTATGGACAAACAGGCCGAATGATTTTTTTAACAATAAAAGCGTTGAACTTTTATGTTATAAATTTAATAGGTGAACATGGTGAATTCTTTCATAACCTTTCGAAGTTAATCTATACTGAATGTAATTCAACATAATCTTGCTTTATTAGTCCGAAGATCAAAAGTAGGCAAAACACATGTGAAAATTAGTTAACATAATACGTGGAATAATCAAAGATATTTTAATTTAAAAAAATGAATTAAATTCATTCTACTGTTTGAACCAAATGTACTATTTATCTTGACCACTTGATTGCACCTTTTAATAAAAAAAAAATTTAGTTGATTTTTTTCCGCCGCAAATAGAAACAGCCCCATATTGCAACCGCGACATTATTAAACATTTTATGGGCACAGCTACTGATTTATACTGAACATTTTCATCCTACAAGTTACATACTAAATCTATGACCAACAAAACATTCAAGTGTGTAAATCATCGATGGAATCTTATATAAAGCCTTCCACTTCATTGGGACCAGTTTATAACCTAACAAATCCCGCCAGAAATATGATTCCGACAATATTTATGGACATCCGGGGAAAAAAAATCAGTTGGGGCGAAATATTTTCTTTGCCTCTTGCCCAATTTAATATTCAACTGACCGTAACTCGAAGCTTTTACCTGGAAACCTTTTGGCAAATTACAGATATGGTCCTAAGAAATATGATTTGTTTATGCTTTGAAAAAAGGGTTCGTTGAGGGGATGTTTTGTTAATCTTAGGGTTGACTAAATATACTGAATGAAACGTCAATTTCAAAAAGAGTAATAATTGTACCCGAAGAACGTTTTTTCGAGTACTTTATTGTGAGGTCTTTTATTTTTTATTAATCTCTTTACTTTTTATAGACGTTGTATCAACTCACCAACAGTGCAAAATCTGACCTTTTTTTCATAAAAGTGGGGTCCATAATATTGAATGAAGAACGAGTTTTCTTTATATAATATATTTATAATAGTATTAATATATTTTCACATTTTCTTTCATTTTTAGTTAGTAATTTATAAAATTTTACTAAGCCGACATTGGAGGTCGTTTCACTTAGCTTTTATGTGGAACATACTTATTGAAAATACAAATCTTTAAAATGTTTTTAAAAATTTTCTCACTCTATTATGGCCCGTATTGTTTTAAAAGTAAAGAGGCGTACATTGCGTAGAAAAGTTAGTAGATAAATAAAAAAATGAGTCCAGAAGTTGGTAGTAACCCACAAATATGAATGTATTAGTTATGGCATTTTGCGCTCCGTCAAGCGTTCGACATGGCATTCATTTAAGTCAGTGATGCACAACCTATTTGGTAAAAAGGCCAGCTTATCAATTTTAAGATTTTTATAAGGCAGCATGGGAAAAGTTATTTTTAATGTACCATAAATTAAAAATAATAAAATTTTATACTGTTCTTCCATCGTCCGTGAAAAGTTCTGAAGAAAAAAAGATGATTTATATGTGTCATATTTGGCCGCATGAAATGTCACTTTGGGCCGCAGATTTAAAATCATTTACTAAAGTGAATGCTTTAATAATGAAAACAAAAATATTATGCTTTTTGCAATGGATCATAAATATTGATTATATCGAAATTATGCTAATAAATATATTTATGGAAATATTGTCAAACAAAAAATATCTCATACTTTGTGGAAGCTCATTTTCACATATAATATTGTTTATTCTACGTATATATTGTGTAATATTAATTTTTCAAGCAACCTTGCGCTAGTATTTCTGGTGAAAAATAATTGTCACTTTCTATAACATAATATGTAGAATAAATAAAATTATCTTGAATCTCATATTGGAATCGACCTAATTTCAATTGAATTAGAACATATTTTTATAAATATAGTCTCATTTAAAGAGAAACAATGTTGGTCTACACTGCAGTGGTTCTCATGTGCGGCCACCAACAGTTTCAAAGTTAATATTGATATATAATAAAAATTTGGTTTTACAAGCTAATTTGTCAACAAAGACACAGAAAATCGAATATTTCGTATGCATTGCATTGTGCATCAAGAATTGTTAGTTCGCAACAACTCAAATACATGCATGTTTAGGTCTTTTTGTCAAAAGGCGGCCACCAAACATTTTTTACGTGAGAACCACTAGTCTATAGCATAAAAACAACTGATAAATATTCTTAACCTTTTCAGTACCGTGAAGCTACTGGTGGCCGCCGCGTACGCACGTTGCGAATACCGTCAAAAATATTGAAAAAAAATCCAGTACGAATTCTAATATGTTTGCATAGCTAGTGACATTTATACCGTGTCTCTATATCAGTAACTTTTATTAAAAAAACGTTTTTTTTAGAAGAGGTAGATGTAACGATGGCCACCACTTTGCTCGGTACTGAAGTGGCTTTAAATCAACTTACCAGAACATATAAGATGGAGTTTCAGTCGCCTTGAGGACTACACATTGCAGTCGCAGTGCAGATCCAGGCTTCACATATTTTTCAGATGGCCCGGATATCTGAGCTTTCGCCTCTAAAATAAACATTGCGGATTAAATCTCAATATTAAAATATACAAATATTTTTTTATTGAGTTTTTAAATAGTTTTCACAAACGCCTGTTTTTAAATTCTCTTTAAATCAGCATTTGTATCTGCCATTCATAAGTTTGAAATTCCTACAAAATGTCCAAGCAACATATTATCGAAAATTATCATCGTCTTACATAGTGAATGATACACGATTTTTTTTTGTGTACTTACATATGTATGTTGCTTCAATTTTCAGATTTTCAAGTAAGCTGAATATTTTTTAATAAGTTTGCTTAAAGATTTTTTGTACTTTGAATAAAATGGGCCAACACAAAGCTGTAAAAGAAAATTTTGAAACAAAACTATCAACGGTCTTTTTTACTACTTCTATTTTTAAAAAGTTTTCTGTTTGATTTTTCAAGAATAAAAAAGATTTTTAACTTGACGAAAGATTACTGTTAATTTAATACGGGCTTAAAAACAGTGTTTGATCGCCGATTATAATATTGTATTCAGTTTAACAATTTACAACATAAATGTTTCGATTGAACTGTGCAATAATAGCTGTTCAATTCAGAGAATAAAAAAAATATTCCATGGAATTTTCCGTTTAATTTTTATATAAAATTCAAATAAAAACTTATTTATCTTTTGATACTTAGTTTTGTAACAGAATAAAGATTTTATTTTATCGTAACGTAATGTGGTCATATTTAAAATCACAGTATTTTTTATTTGACCACTATATTGTAGTTTTTTACAAAAGGAGGATTTTCCATTAAATATCAAAGAACATTATATTCTTTGTAATTGGTACTTTCTTTTTCGCTCGTGGCATAATAATATTTTTTAATCTTAAACTAACTTAGTTTTACTGTTAAACAAAAACAAAAAAAAACAACAATTTTATTCATTCAACACAATTTATTTAAAATAGCATAGAATAATAAATGAAATACAAAAAAATTATAAACAGATCAAACGGAAATGTCACGCATAATTTATTGTTCAGGAAAAATGTTAATTTATGTACGAAATAGAAACTAACAATAAAAACACTAAGGCATTTGTAATAATAACAGAAGCTTTTGACATTAATCGTACAATATTTAATAATTAATTTTACAAGATGCTTGATTGTATGCTTAACGGCAATATCTGAAATATTAAGAGCCACCAGTAAATTTTAGCATCCCAGTTAATATTTAAAATCGATTATATATAATACATATATACATACATTGCTTTAAGTTATATATTATTAAAATAAGACCTCTGCCACAAAGACTTTCAAATATAACAAAATATTAAGATAGCTGGACTGTGTATGTTAGATTTGAATATTGTTTCTTAATTGATTTCGTTTTAAATTAAATATAGGTTTTCCCTATTTTTCTTGTTCAAAATGATGTTAGCTATTTTTTGACATAATTTGTCAAATATACAGTGCATTGATGGTATTTTCTGGAATTAATAATCACTGAACGCAAATATTAAAATTGTATCGCGTTTGATTTGTTAACTGTCACTTTTTGGTGGAAAAGTTTTATTTTAATGAATGACACACATTATAAACTACTGTTTTCACACGTATCCTGATAAATATTAGGCTCATTTTCAGCTGATGAGAAAAACCGGGTGCAATTTTTACTAGAATACATTTGAAAATATTACTTTATAATGTGAGGTATTTATTTAGAAACGACTGTTTCAATACTGTTTGAATTCATGCATTTACGCATTGTTATTTGAAAATAACCAGAATATTTATGAAATAACATGTTGGTTTTCCAATATGACAATATGTAAACAAAGCACCCTACATAAATTTCGAAATGGAGTTGTCGACGGCATAATATTATACGTACCAACGACGTTGAGCTGGACAAATATGCTGGCGGGCGGATGCGAGGAGACCTGGCACTCGTACAAGCCGGCGTCCCTCTTCTGAACGAACTTTATCTGCAGCGTCCAGTCCTGCGAAACAAACATTAAAACTTTACCCTCCTTTTATATACATACAAGCACATCATTGCCCACATTTTACAAGGCACTTGGAGGTTGTATTCCAGCATCAATTTACAGAGTTGCAACAGATTATCATCAAATTATAAAATTAAAATATTTATCTCTTTCAATATTTGGTGGAATGGCATTATAGTAAAAATAATAAGACAATTTTAATACTTATTCCATCAATTTTTTTTGGATCAGGACCAGTTCGCTCATGGCGAGAACTATCAACTAATGATAATGCTAGCCATTAGCGATACCGGTCCAATAAATTTGATGTGGAATAAGTACTAAAGATGTATTATGATTTATTAATCACTAATTATTAGTTAAATAACCAAAAAAAAAATAGCGGTCACTCACCAATCAAATAAATTTCTACTAAAAACATTTATTTTAAATATTATGATAAGCTTAGGAACGATGACTCTTTTTTATTGATTACTATTTATTCAATTTAATAACGAATAAGCACAATCACACTGACTAAATACTGATCTCATAATAATATTTAGCGTTGTTTATATAATTGTACCTTTCCTAAGATCTTACTTATTCTACCAAAAAAATATATTCACACTACATATTTAAAACTCTACAAATGAATAATCCGCCCAATTTAGTTTGTGAAAATAAATAACAGTTCTTTTAAAATTAAAACTCAAAATTGTAAGTTTTAATTTCAAATAAATCTTCTTTATTTTGTGTATGTCTGTCAATATCTTTTCAATCTCTTAATAAATGTACGGTTAAAGAAAATAGCCTTTTCTACTGCAAGAATTTTTTAAGAACATAATTGTTGTATGTTTTTGTAATAAACATTAAGCAGCACTTCACAAATGAGTCATAAAAATAAATTTTAAGCGTATGGAAATAATCTGTTTACAATCCAGCCCTGTTTTCTACCAGTGCAGAACACTGATTATTGGAATCAAAATTGCAGCCAAATGAAAATGTCACTACTATTTTCACACTGCTTTCCACCAAACTTTCGACTGTTCACATGGAGTAAAATATTTCAATCGTTTAACTTTTCAACGTTTCTAAAAAAATATATAGAAATTAGAATTATTTAATAAAACCATTTTTTTAAATTTTTACACAAAAATTATATAAAGTCATCAGTTCTAGTTTCGCACATTGCAAACACATTAAACTTTAAACACATAATGCAATTAATTAAATGAAAATTTACATGAGGACTGTAGATTTTGTATCACAGATTAGGGAACGTTTCTTTGTTATAGCTCGTTAAAATTTTAATCATAGGCAAATCAATTTCGTTTATTGATTAATTTCAACGAGTATCATCTAATTCCTATCATATTAACATAATAATTAGTCTACCTTGTTTTTATACAATATTTCACTCGCATTGTTTACAGTATCTTTTTTCTTTGATACACCATAATATGGAAATAATTTTGTCGATATATTTACTTAAGTGACATAGAATGTTGCATTTCGTGTGGACGAAATGTAAGGATAGGTAGGTGACTACTACACGAGATAGGCGTTTGGTTAAAAGCTAGACACTAATGAATAGGGGCGACAGATAGCTTTTAGCGCCTTTGTGTTTTATTCATTTGCTGTGTCGATGGTGCATTTAACTTTGAAACTTTCTGGAACACTCTATCGGCAATTTTTTTTGTAAAACTTTTATAGACACCAGCACACTTGTGTTAAATATTTTTTTCGCTTGACTTATCATTTTTTTATTTGTATATGTATAGGGAAAAATACAAAAAAAACATTTTAAACATCAAAAACCGGTTCGCTCAGCAAGCTAAGTTTCCATAAAATTAACTAATTTTAGTGTTTCTTAAGCAGTTCAAATTTATACGGTGAAATAAAAGCAATGTATTTTAGCTCTACAAAAATTATATAATGTGTAGTTGATGGCCGTTTTGACTAACGTATTTGTCAGAACTAATATTCTAATAAATATTTTCATGATATTGAAAACACAGTATACATTTCTTACACTAATGGTTTTCTATTGTACTCTTTTAAAAAACACGTGCTTACTATCGCAAGGAAGTTAAACTGTTTATCTTATCTTATCTTAATTGAGAATATCATAAATCTATACCTCGAAGAAAGTGGTAAATTACTATGAAAAAATAATGTTATCTTCTATGACTTATTCGATGTAATCGATAACGATGCAAAAATTGTATACTATACATGAAGTTCATCAACTTTCATCCAAGATCATAAATATTGCAATGTGTAATCAGCATCTTTTAATATTTTCTCTCAAATGACAACATTTGGGTGTTTAATCCATCTGGTCAATAAAACGACGGTGGTACATAATCAATTGGCTAAAAGTGGCACAAAGAAAAAAATAACAAATCTTTTCTGCTCTTTTGTTAAAATGTCTAAAAAGACATGCTGTCCACTGCCTTCGGGGTATAGCTACAGACCGCATAATTGGAAATACTGAATAGAAATTAACTTTTAAAAAGACTTTTTACAAACAATTCGTGAGTTTTATTTAAAGTGGACTCGGATTTCTAGCATTTTTTTATTACAATCATTCCTGTAAGGAAAGAAGATTGGGACCAGGAAACGTTTAGCTGCGCCCTTGTTTTTTGTTGTCGAATACATGAGAGATATGTATGTATGCAATGGAACATAATTTCATAAATTGATTAAAGAATCAATAGATGGAAGTGAAAACGTTAGTATTTGATTCTAGTACAGTACGGACGCTGAAAACCTTTCACCACTCGGATTCAAAATATGTGTTTCTGTTTATATATCACTATAATTATTTTAAAAGATATTGTTTTATATTCACCTCTGAATGCTGCAGATGAACAACTTGATATCTTTGATCAGCATTGTATGTGATCAGACCAACTGTTATAAGATGCCGATCCTTTCTTCTGATCCAAGAAACCTGTAAACACAAATAATTCCATATTAAAATAAAAGAAAAATGTAGCCAATAATAATCGACGAAATTTAAAAAAAAAACTCTTACTTAGTTACTGGAATATGTATCAACAATTAATTATAAAAAATCAGAGCCGCCAATTTTTAAATGATAAACGATTTTTAAATTTGTGGAAAAGGTAAACGTTATCATTGAAATTATTTCTAATAGTACTGCTTCAGATATCTAAATATTTTACATGGAAGTGAGTGAGTTCAGACTTTTACTTTTTTTTATGTATTATTGTTGATTTGTTGGAGCTTACTCGGTTGACTTCTTTGCCAATTTCTAATCTTTTAATCTTTTTCACATTACAAAAGCAATAAACTTATAATTTGTAATTTTAATGTATATCGGGAAATATTCCCTTTTTCAATCTTTATACATGCTTTTCTCATTCTGACGATATTAAATTTTGTAACAGCATTTTTGTTCCATGTAAAATACGTGTTAAGCAACAAAACCAGCAGCTCATTTTACCAATTTTCACACATCGTGTAGCGTCTAAGTTTTCCAATATATAGAAGACTCGTATTTCCTATTTAAATGACCTCATATTTTAGCATAAGGTCTGCAAAAACTATTTGTCGAGCAGCGAACTCCGCTCGAGATTAATTTGCAACACGAGGGGTTAACTATCCATAAACAAGACCCTTACTCGGAGATTGAATATCCAATGACCCATATATTTCGATTGATTAATGTCTTGGGACAAAGATCGTCACGCTGCTTTGCGGCAGAGTGGTCGTCGGCATGTGCCCCCTATACTTTTAAAAGATTTTTTCCCATATATAAAAGGTAAACAATTCTAATCTATCGATAAATCTGCGGTCCAATTCATGCCCAAATGATTTATGTCTTCGTTTCAGTTCTAAGGGAGATAAGAAAGTTTTTTTTTGCTGTTTAAGATATATACATCGAAAACCATTGAGCCCTATCTGGAATAACGTCTTCAGTTCTATTTAGGTTATGTCGATTATGAAAAAGCTATTAACTTTTTTACGTATCTAGTTATAAACTATTACAATATATATCTACTTTTTCGCCAGTATAATAAGCGAATTAAGGTATTTTTTAGAAATTACCAAAAAAACTGACGAATCAAACATCTTTTGACGAATCAGACATTTATTGTTAATCCTTACGGCAAAGAAGATGAAGGTGTCTATACTGTTGAAGCTATTAGATTGAATTGGCATGACTGGTAGAACAGCATTAAAAAGGGTAGAAGTATCAAAACAATTGTTTTATAGCTACACGGTAATAAATATATATAACAATATAATATTCATAGTTTCACGTCATCGCCATTGCTGTTTAAGCTATTTTCAGTTTATCATAACAGACAGGACATAACTGGCTTAGATTTGGTAGATACTTTATCATCTTACTCTTTCAAATAAATTATTAAATTCGATAATCTTGGGTTTGATGTGCTCTAGGCAAAATACCCATACACGATACTTTAAATCAATGCTAGAAGCGTTAAAATTTAACGATTGCTTGTAATTAACTTGTGGAAATGATGAATAATTCATGTATGTTTTTATTAAAGATATTTGTTGTCATTAAATTTTCACTTTTTTGAGTTGTTTTTCGAAAATGTAAACTAACTTGGACTTAATTAGACTGTAATTCTTTTGTAATGTAGATGTTTCTAAAATGGACCTTTTTTTCAATCCAACTAAAAATTGTTTAAATGATACTTTTATTAAAGTTATGAAGTCAAAATAAATAAAATATAGTGAAGTTGAGTTTAAGACAGCTCTGCAGTCTGTGAGAATCTTTATGCATAAAACAGCATTAACACGTTCACTGGGGAACAATTAAGGTAAAAGTTGATGTTGCTTCAAAGTGCACATCCATAGATACCGACCAATGTGGTGAATATTTATTTTGAAGAAGAATGGAGACACGAGAAATCAATTTCCAGCTACTGAATAGCAAAAAAAATGCAATGGATAAGATAATATGCCTAGTGCAATATAATCATGATTGGACTACTTTAGTAGCGTACGTCGTAGTAACAAGTTTAGAAGTATTAAAACTGAATAAGAAAATTTTTAATCATTTGATAATCTTGGCTAAAATGTATTTCCGTTCAATCAATGTAGAAATAGTCTAAAATTGGAAGTGCCACACGGCAATTTGCGTTCAATGTTACTTTGGCAGACAAAATGGACAAACTGGAGATTACCAAAGTTTTGAATCACTCCATTCGCCAATTCATAACAATACAGATTTTCCGCCAAGTTGATCCCTGACCGTTCGACTTTATGAAATATTGTTTATGTGCAGGGTGCTGATCAAATTATCCGGAGATGAACAATGGTATGAGAGAATCACTTAACTTGAGTACTTACTACGGCCCACGGTCAAACAAGCCGCCCACGCTAACTTGTTGGCTGCGATGGTGATAATATTGCAGATTACATTTGTGATGCCTCACAGAATGACCAAGTATATTATCTCTAATCAAAGCACAGAGCATAAAAATAAAGCAATTAATTTCATTATATTTTAAGCAAATAACGCTGCTCCCATGTGAAATATTCCCAGCTTAACGCGGTGTTTATTTTTATCAGACAGTGATGTGATTACCGTATACAACTCTGGAATAATATGATTTCCGGTTCAACATTAACCACTCATAAGACACATCAATTTGACGTTTCAACAGGCGACCAGTGATACATTGATAAAAAATCATAACAAGATTCAAAATGAAAATATATATTTATTTTGAAGCTGACTCAGTTATTGTATACTTTTGAAATATTTTCCAATTAAAATGAATTAATCTTCAAAGCTTCCTTGCGGCGAATATTAGGGGTGCGGTGATTCGACTTCGTCATGAACACGGAGGTAAGAGAGCGGACAAAACCCGCCCCTTATTACGCACAAAATTAAAGGCGACGGTGGACCTGGCTTGGGCATGAGCTGCGGATGCCCCAAGGGAGTCTGAACCTTGCCAGTCTCTTCTACTAACATGATGGATTCTTCCGTCTCGGAAAACCACTATTGACCATCCATAAGATGTACTCTGTGGAGCTACGGGATGACCTGGAAGGAAGCGAGGAGGTTGGCGAATGATAGAGAATCTTGGAGGCACCGTGTGGCGGCCCTTATGTGCGGATATGGAAAAAATCTTCAAAGACAATTATGTTTATGTAAACTACCTATTTTTCATGGATTCAACAGTAACATGGAAAAAATCCTCCCTAGAGTGTTTTTTGTACCGATTAGAAGATACCTAAGGTAAATATTAATATTTATATATAAATCAGTCTTTTACTTGTTTAATATGTTAGAATTCAATTTTCTTGCGATACAACATAATACAAACGTTAAAAATACAGAGCATCAGGGTTTTTTTCTCATATAAAGTTTGATTTTCATATTCAAAGTTCTTTAATAATAAATTATTTCTCATTTTATAATCTCCCTTTGAACTCACAACTGTAATATAAATGTAAACAAATATTAAAGAATATAATTCCCAGCTGATGATTAAATATTTCGTGAAAAAAATAAAACTTTCTTTGTCTCGTGGCATATCTGCGACGTCGAATAAATACTTGAAAAATTACATCGATATTAACTGCTTTCTTGAGACTCATAAAAGATATTTCGAACGTTTTAAAGCATACGCGTTTCTTGTGCGAAAAATGAGAAAACTTTGACACTTTGCCGATATCTGGCATCTTTGACGCGTCTAATTTTTGAAGATCAAAAAAAGGTCTAATATGGACGTCATTTATAAAATGCCGTTCAAAAGAACCGCAGACTTCTTTTTTTACAGATCGATTCTTTTGCGTCTGGAGTCTGAGTCGTCCGTTTGATAATATTCGGTCTATGTTTAAGTCTTGTATTATCAACTGTTTCAGTTTAAGTTTTAACGAAATTTTCAGCATTATTTTTTACATTAAAAATAATAACACATTTTAAATACATATTCCACATCAAATTTATTGGATCAGGACTGGTTTCGCTCATGGTAAGCATTATCAACTGATGATCCAAGACAATTTACATGGAATAAGTACTAAAAAATGTGTTATTATTTTTACTATAATGCCATTCAACCAATTATTACATTAAAAGTGATTATTGATTACTTTTACCAGAAGCTCAAAAATATTTTCTATAAATAATATAATATAGAGTTTTTTTCATATTTTACTCTATACTTCTAATTTATGTTCAGTAAATAAAACACATTTCTTTATTACATCTTCCAGATATGATTTGATATCAGGACCTGTTTTGCTTACCATTTGACAAAAAATGTGATGAGCAACACCCATTCTGATCTTTATTTAATTTGAATTGGAAATAGTACTAAATATTTAAAATAATGCAATAATTTAATTGGAATTATTAATACGAATAAAACACAATTAAATTTTAATTATTTATTAATTGTATTAACCTTTGTTAATAAGCAGGATAATGCTCTTCCAATTCTTTTGCACACCTTGTCATAGGGCATTTATAAATTTTACTACACAAGTAGACCATTTCGAATTCATTATTTTTCATCGGAAAATCAAGCTTTTCGAGCAATGAACTTAACTACACATGCTTTAAATCATTTTAAAGCTTTTCCGTCAAAGATCGGCAGTATACACTTTGATTGTATAATAAATGTTGTTTTATTGAAAACTTTTATAGTTGTCATAAATACAAAATTAAAAATCTCGCTATACACTTTGGTATTCGTTTTCCGTTGCTTTTTTTTATTCTAATAAAACCACAAATTAACGTTGATTTTTTTATTTTTCTCATACATCAATCTAGTCACTTTTGATACTCTTGAAAATTTTGTTTTCTAATGACATCACATTTATTATGAGTGGCGGCTTATATCACAACTTGTATTTCTACACCCCTGTATCAAGAACCTTCTTTGCTATGCAGTTCATTGACGCGATGTCATTGAAACAATATCCCGAGGCAGGGATAAGTATAAAGCTATATTGATGGCAACTTTCACGTAAAGCTCTGTCAATCTCTTGAGCTTTCACCTATAACCCTATCATGCAACGCATGATAGTACCAGGACCCGAAAGTTACTTCAAGTGATGCATAATCTTTTTTATTCACTCATATATATCACAATTTATTTTCTTGAATTCTTGAGTTCAGTTAGACTGTTCTTCTTTGTGTAAATCAATTTTATAATCTTTTTTCTATCTATTTCTAACTTGTATTAATGATCAGTTCCAATCTTAGTCCCAGTACAGATAATTTATTCAATTGATTCCTTAGTCAATCTTTCGACCCTATTTGAATGAATAAGAGACTCAAGAGAGATAAGTAAAAATAAAAATACTCGAGTAGTTTCAGATGTAGCAAAATCTATAAATCAGTTTATTTAATTTCATTAATACATTTATTTCAAATTATAAAACATATATTTCAAAAATACTAGAAATTTAAACGTCTCAAATTTAAGTATGAGTTTAGTTTTGTTCAGTCCGATTAATACTCTAGTATCGACTAATTGAAAAATGGACGAGTATTCTCGACTATAGAGTACTCGATAGTCGAATTGGTATATCTCTAGAATGAATACATATCTGTGATGTCAAAAATTTTCCCTTATCCATTCGATCCTAGAAACGAGGCGTTGCGAGATATGTGAGAACTCTTTCAAATAAAGGAGCTGAGCAACTGAGTAACAAACAGCTCTTGTAAATAAACTTCTGTTAAATAAATTTAGTAAGTGTCAGTATAAAAAAAAATGTTTAAATGCATAGATGCCGGATTAGAGAATTGAGAATATTACAGGTGAAATTTCCCTCAAACATTGGTCTTGTAAAAAATCGTATATATACTTCATAAGCAACCAATAATCCACCTGAAAAATGTTGACATTTAATTTATGTACATATGTATGTTATCTATCTGTGTTAAAACGTTTCTCTGCTTCACAGCAGATGCCAATCAGTAAATCGTAGACAAAAATATTTATTTGGTCTCTATACAAAACTTTAAAGAAGCTAAACAATATTTTATTATATACTTTCCTTAGACAATTTTCGTTTAGTTTACATGTAAATGTTGGACTCTATATATGTAGGTCCGTTTTTTTCTTATTATGAAATAAAACTAAAACTGTTTTTATCGCATTGAATAAGCCAAATTATAGATATTAAAGAAATTTGTAATTATTATTTCTTCAAAGTTAGTTTGTACTGGAAAAAATACACCAAAAAAACATAGTTTTAGCGATTTCGTTAAGCCAAAAAGTCATGAAAATAGTTGATGATTGCTGAATAGGTTAATATTTTAACGTTATTAGAATAACAAAAAATATCACACAAAATGCCAATTCTATTAGTGTAAATCTATATTATAATCCGATTTTTTTACAAACAAGATTTGCAAAATGTTGTTTATTTCGAAAATTCCACATTACGTTGCTACAAAAAAGTTTTGTTTTTGAGGTATAAAAATATTTTTAAAGAGAGTGTAAAAATACAAAAAGCTCCAAAGCCCCATTTAAATCTCATTTTCGCTATTTCGGAAGCTGCGAGCTTTACACTCCGGGCTGACGATATTTGACATTTTAAAAAAAGGTAAGCAAAATGTGGAATGTATATTTTTGCTTTATTAAATAATGTTATTCTAGCGAAGATTAATTCTTAACATTTTTTGAGCAATGAATACACATTTTATGTAGTAGATACATAATACCAAATATTATCGATGTAAAAATAACATACATTTTAATATTCTTATTGAATTCATTGAACTTAAATTTAATATTATAAATGATTTTGTTTTCCGATTATGAATTTTAAACAAATTTTTGTAGAGGTTAATGCTTTATAGTAGAATTAAATTTGAAAGCTTTTCTGCGTACTGTGTGACAAGGAGGGACTCGCTTTTTTTCATCTGACCTGTATATTATTTGCTAAGAACAATGATGAAAGTACAGTGTAAGGTATTTCCCACGCATGAATGTCCAGTGAATTTACCAAATCAGCAATCATGGACCGTGGTACACGCACAGAATGTATAAATTAGTTATAAAATCAACCCATCAGGAGAAAAAAATTCGATGAGATCGAAAGATGTGTTTAAATTCGTAATTCTCAACAGCTAAATATCTACAATAAAGAAGGAAGTTTACCACAAATGAAAAGGCTCAGTTTTTATAACTGATTACGATTGTGTTTATTTATTAATATATAATTTGGAGTCTTTAATATTTTCAACATTTGAAATGGTAGGCTGCCATATGTACGCTCATTTTCACGTTAATGTGAATGCTTTTGTATTAAAATGCATTTTATAAAATTGGTTTTACTGTCAAGACAATTTTTATTTTCTAAGGGACTTATTTTCACTTGGGTGGTGGGTATCTTTGAATATTTTTAGTGTATAAAAGTGATTGGTAGTTAGAAGAACTGATCAAGACAAGCCAAAAACGGTTGAACAACAACCTAACTACCGAATCTACTTTTAACGTGGTAAGTGGGACATCTTGGCGTAAAAGCATTATTTAAATAAATTAAACATATCATATTGTAAATAGAAGTATTTTATGTGTTTTATGTATTTAATAAACTAACAAATTTTATCCAGATTTTTTTCGCACTATTAAGAAAAAACTAAATATTATCTAAATTGAACACATTCGTGTTAATACAATATATAAAAAGAGTAAAATAAAAAAAATCCTCCAATCAATAACAATCACTAGTCTCAATGAATACAGTGAAATATTGAGTCCTTAACTGATGATAATTTTATTCGCTTGTAAAAAACCGTTATATAATATTAATATTATATATGGTAAACAGTTCGGTAAGAATTCAAGTAGGCTTATAATACATTGTTGTTTTCTCCCTATCAGAAAAATCCTACGTAAAAGCACATCAAATACTAACCGTAAATGACCACGAGGGCACTATTTTCTTGATAATATCCTTATAAATGGGCTCTCTGAAAGCGCTAGTTTAAAGCTTCGTCCATATCCGATGCAACGTTATTTTAACAAGTGCTTTTTGAGTCGGATTGATGCTACGACGCAGAACGTAAAACATAGGTATCTCTTTTGAGTGGTCAGGTGGTAATTTATTTAACGACTGTTTTATATCAAACCTCTTTATTTTATATCTTCTTCTTAATATCAGCATTTTTTTCAATTGTATACAGTCCTTAAAACATAGAGCTTACGTAAAGTGATAAGTACTCGGTTCTCAACAATAGACGTAGAAAGAAATCCGTATATTATTTTAAGTATAAATATACGGCTGTGTTATTTATTACAAAGGCAACTCAGCTATTATGCTTAAGTACCCATTTCTTTGATTTTTTATTTGTATTTTGCCAATTTCATTCCACAGTAGCTAAATATAAATAAGAAAAACTACTTAAAATAACACGCTATTGATTTTCTCAGCACATTAAACATGAGCATGTCAGCATTTCCACAAACCAAATTCTGACGTTAGAAAATTCGATTACTTGTTAAATAAAAATCATGTCAAACTATTTTATGTATGGTATTTCGTTATTTGTATCTGTTTTCAAAATAAATCACAAGGATAACCAAGGAAAAACTTTAGCACGAACGCTCTTTTGTGACACTTGGTTCTATCTATGTATGATAAATCAGTATTGCAAATTTTCCAATGAGACACGCTTATGGTATATGGAAATATGGAAATTGTATTGATTGATCATTTGACAATTCTTTTATTTTCATGGCATAATACATATATAAACAAAATTTATTTCATACACCATCCTTTTTTATCTTAATTCGAATATCGATTGAAAAAATCTAGAGGAAATATTTTAATAACATGAAAACAAAAATGGCAAACATTTTTAAGGGAATGCTGCGATTTTATTTCTATATAAATAAGTTTTTTTTAAATATATTACTGAATTAACTACACACTTAAAAGACATTTCATACTAGCGTTCGAGAAATCGTGGAATTATTTTTGATATTCGTCACAATGTTGGCAGTTATTACAATCATATCAATTCTTCTTGTTTTTCACGCGACCTATAAACCAGGTTAATATTTTTGTTTTGGTTCATTAATGTAATTCAAGCAATAACATTTCAAAAACTTTGATAAAATCGGTAGAAACGTCTTATATAAATATGTCAAAATATATATGATGCCTCTGTAGGTCAAAATAGTACTTGCTATTAACAATATACATTTTTTTTTGTATATCAATATTTTTTTTAAATTAACAAGCTTCCATTTGAACTGGTTTTTATAATGCGGTTGGTCAAAATCAATAAAAAAAAAAAAATATTTTTGCTAACCGCTTTTCAAATTATTGTCGGTCGTTCTTATGCAGACACTGATCATCATCAGAATCATTTCGTTAGATAATTACTATAGCCCACTCGTTTGTGAATCAATTTAAAAGAATGGAAATTATTTCAAATAAAATATTTAATTAAAATATAGCCTTCATGGGCTTAAAAATCTTTCAGCGTGTAATAAATAGCTGCATTTGTCGGTTGAGAGTCTTGAATATCTTCATTGAAAAGATGTCGTATTTGAAAAATGCTAGTTTTTGAATATCAGCGATGTAATGTTGTTAATTTTATATTTCCTTGGCCTTTAACCGAGTGTTGAAGATAACCCCTTTAATTTTCAATTTTTTCATCGATAAATGATTTGTGTTGTTTGAGTGGATATATATAAATATAATTATTTATAAGTTATCCACAGATCGTCAGATTCTTTAAATGAATCAAAGCGAAACAACGTATCTTAATACTTTACCGTGACCCAGATCTACTCTTCTCTTTACTCTTACTGACAAAGTTAATCAATAATAACCAGTTATCGTAGAAAACTTTGTCTTCATTATCCACGCATTCAAGATTTGCCAGTTCCTTGTGGAAAGACAGTATCTCGTAATATCTTTTGATCGGTTAATAACTTTAAAATCTTAATAATTTCTATGTGTGACAACATTGTGTTTTGCTTAATTTGTACAATTTTATTTCGATTTTTTCTCCATTTTTCTATATGGTAATCAAAATTAGATATCAAAGGAGTTGTACACCTTTTGAAATTATTTCATCAAAAATTATGACGTAGGCGATCGTCAAGGAGTTTTTGTTTCTTTTGATGTAGGAAATTTAATCATAATGTAAATATTTCATTTTAAGTCTTTGAAAAGTATTTTTTTACCATCACCTCACATTATTTTTAAATGGCCTTGACAGGTTTGATACATTATATGTTGGAAAACCGAGCTCGTTTTGCACTCTACTTTTTAAAAGAAAAATAAGTGAGTAAAAATTAAGCTTCCAAACCAAAAACTCACTGAAAAAGTAAATGTTGATCAAAATTTACAACCATGAGTACTGTATATTTGATATTATTATACTTTTTGGCTTATTTAGTAGAATAAGTATTGATTCAAAGATTAACTTTTTCTTTCCATTAAAAGATTCTCTTTTATTCAAGGGAAAACATTTGATTTTTATTCTTTATATTTTACGTAACGTACACGTGTTTTTATTATATATCAGTGAGTTTTAGTATTATTTTCAATATATTTATATTATTTTTAAGACAGGGAAAAGGAAGAAAACATTCTAGCTATTTTAAATATCATTCAATATCATTGAAAGGCTAAAAGATATGACATAAAACCGTATTTAATAAATCAAATTATAAATTGAAAAAATATAACAAAACATAAAGCCTAAATAAACTTTACTGGGATATGAACTTGGAACCATACCCTCGCAGAGTAACACTCTTAACGCTTGGCTATAAAGACTGACGTGTCCTTCTGTAATAATAAATTATTACTATAATACTTAAAACCTCGACCTTATGATGCGCGCTATAATAATGAAAATGCGCACGTTATTGTGTCGGTCATATAAAGTCATAAATTTATATTTTCATTAAATATAATTTGAGAGAAATGTTACATCAAACAAAAACATTATGGTAATTTAAGAAAAGTTTTTGGTCCAAAAAGTTGTTCTTTTGTTTGATTGAGTTGGAATTTACACTAAACTCGTAGGCTGTGATTCAATAGCAGCTTTCAAAATGGTTAAAATTCATTTAATGTACTTATATATGTATGTCATAATTTTGTATGCAAAACTCCTAAAATATCGTAGACGTAATTAGATACCTACATACCTACTCAGTGCAGACGTCCTCGATCCGTCCTCGACTTAAAGCCTTATTATTAAATTAATATATGCCGGCTTATAATATTTTTCAAAAAAATGTATTTATTATATTTAAAAGCGAGTGGTTCAAACATTTATCACCAGCTTGTTTTTTCCGACATCGATTTTAATACTTTTATAAATATCATTTTCAATTTTTAACACTGATTATATGAATCGATATACTTTAGTTCAATGCGAAGGAAGTCAAAACAGTAAAAATATTAATTTCTAGTTTGAAATTAATTTTGATGAATCCATAAGGTGCGAAAACAATATCAAGTTACATGTATCACTTCAAATAGTAAAACAAAAATTTCATACATCATCATATATTATATCGTTCAATTATTGAACTGTTTTCACCTGGTGATGAGAAAATTTGCAAAAACATCATATAATATAAACAAATGATTTAAAATATAAAATCATATATGTAATAAAAGCTTTCTTTCTCAAAGCTTTTTTCCGTCCTCAATTTAAAATTACTGTTTCGCTATAATTTTGAGCTCCTTTTATAATTTACGATATAATATTTTTCAGCTTTTATTCAAAGGTTTCTTTTATAACTGTAAGTAAAAGCTATTTTTAAAACCTCAGAAGCTTCTCCATTGTCTTTTTTGCGTTTTCAAATCTGTGTTTTTAAAGCATGCTCTTAATATGTATACTAAAAAGACAATACACATTCTAGAAAGTCATTCTCCGACTGATTTTGTTTTCCTCTGATTCAACACTCCCCTTTTTCACTCTGCTGAAACCCAGAACGTCTTTTTTTCTTACGAGTTGGTCACGTAAAGTTGTATTTTTACTGGATCAAGATGCTTGCACATACAACAAGAAAACTATTGTAAATCAAGTATATATAGTGTACAAGTATGTAGAGTGGTGTTAATGTGGTTCTTGATTCCATTTTTTTTTTAAATAGAAACTTTTTTAAATAGAAAATTTAAATATACCAAAACAAATTTCGTATTAATCGTAAAAAAGCAAATACAAAGATATTTTCGTAATTAACAAAAGCATTTGAGTAATAACAATGTTATTAATCTTAGTTTGAATATGTGATGTCTTTTCACCATGGAATTTTTACAGTAATTTAAGACAATTTCACAGATGTTTAATTATATAATAGCTTAATGCAAGTAAAATCGAAGTGTAGAAGCTTCTAGAAGCACCCTTTTCTCTGAGCCTTCGGATGCGTCATTTTGTAAAGTGCTTCATCACTGTTTTTGAAATAGATCAACTTGAAAGCCTAAAATTTATAGAATGGTTTTCGTTAGGTAAAAAATGGTGGTATTTTTCCAAGAATTTTATTTATAGAACAGTGACACATTTTCCAAATTATTCGTTAAACCTTTAATCGTGATGCTTTTTTTCATCAACTTTTTCTCGGAAAAGGTTTTTTCACAAACCTACAGATTGATTATTTGTTGAAAAATAGCTCGTGTCTTTTGAACAATGTACACAATAGCTCTGATTGTCATTGAATGCTATACATTAAAGAATGAAATAATTTTTATAAATTCATAGAAAAGGCGTTCATTCTTCTTTAGTAGAAAAACATTCTTAAAAATAATATTTTACGACTCCGATTAATGCAAATATGATTTGAAAATTTAAATGAGTGGTAAAAATAACTTTGTATCATCTTGAACTCAAAGATTAACTGTCTCTCCAAGATTATAGCAAAGATCATATTTTAATCTCATCTCCGACTATGAATAGTATTACAATTTTACACAAGATAATCACTTTGAACTGACGCCATGAAAATTTAAAATTTAGATGATAATGGTGGTTTTCATTAAAATAAAATTGCATTGGCATAATATAACAGCCTTTAGTGAATGAAAATATTGAAAAAAAAATACTTTTACGACTGATTAAAAACATAACTTATATCAATATGTGTACTACCATTCGTTAACAATGAACTTTTAGTAATGAAAAAAATAATCTCAAATATGAAAATAATATTATATTCAATTCATCTTTTGAGTTGAAACATTCAATAACGAAGTTTGCGCTATACCTATGATTAATTAAGTACTCTCTCAAATTTCAATGCAGAAATTCCGGTGAAACGGATTTTTTTTGTAAAGGGAAAAATCGTTTCTGTACTTTAAAATGACAACTAAAAGACATAAGGACTGTCAGTATTTAAATGTCAAACATATCCAATGAAAACGCAAACACAGACCCGAAGGCGCCCGAGTGGGAATCGGGGATCAGTTCCTGATCTGACAAGAAAAGACAGACATCGTAGTCGAGTTGAAAGGAGCCTCTTGAGAGTAAGCGAGGAGTCATGTCTTTCAACTTCCAATCCATCTCATAACTGGTAACCAAAAGCATCGCACAATGTGTGTTCTGCCAATATCTTTAATTGATGTCAGAATTGTGATCATTCACTCTATTACAAGATCAATTTGAAGTATACATTATTTTACCAGTCTTTTCATTTAATAATTTTAACCAAATCATGGAAAATGGACTGAAATTAGGACTAGGTTACATAAAGCAAATTTGAACTATTTTGCCGATGTTTTATTTGACAATTTATTCTGAAATAATATCATAAGCATGATATTATTGCAGGTCTATATTAAAATATCCTTTTAATTAAAAAAAAATGTTTTGTTTGACTGGCATTCTTTTTTGGGTCCTTTCGTGTATAGCACAATAATTTTAATGTGGTAATTATTAACCAGTCAATTATTAATCATATATTCTATTGATTCTTTTTGAATAAAAAGTATATATGATTAAAGTTTCACAACAACAATATAATAACTATAGTTGATAAGTTTTCACACCATTGTCAGATCTTTTTTGTATAAGATAAATTTTATTGAAACAATGGAATGTCATTATTCAGAAATCAATATCGCTTAAATATTTGACGTTCGTGATATTTTATACCGAAGTTACAAAAAATATACTTACAAAAGTGGCTCTTAAATATAATATACGGATATTTCTCAGTTTTCAACTTTGCACTGTCGGCCGACGATATATTTTATTACTCTTCAATAAAGAGTAATTTATATTTCATGTAAAAGTGGGCACGATTGTTGGTATAAATTTGTGGGCTACTTTTTGCTGCCGTGACAGTTTTGTACGTGCTCTAAATCTACTCGAGTATTAGATTCACCACCCTCAATGGTTTTTCATTTTTAGATATTTTCATAGAATAAGATTTAAAGTATGACGTTCTCACATAGCATGACCTTATAAAGAATCTTACAACATTATGAAAACAAACATTATCTAAAGGTCATATAAACTTGATTCAAGAAAATGCTAAAGCTACATTATTACTTAAAATACATGTACCCGTAAGCTCTCAAAATATCGCTGAGGCTAATTTTCGTAAGTAAAGTATTACATCACAGGCAAGTTACGCTCGTATGTGCCTACGTACATATATTATTTTCTACATACATTGCAGGCCATAAATAAGGCGAAGACAGACAATATGTGGCAGTATATTTCAGGGCGGTTTCTTAGGGGGAGCTATTAGCCCCACGAACTACCATTATTTACATCGATTGCTTCTTTTACAACCATAAACACGGTTGATGTTTCAGTGGCGTGAAATCAGTATTTAAGACCCATTTATTACATTTAGATTTCTTTCTTTTCCAGTTTCTTAATTATTATCATTTTGATTCCAAAAATAATCTTAAAAGATATTTGAATTTTACAACAACAAAAAAAGAAAATCACGGTTAAAAAAATATTACAAAGTAATTATTGATAAACTTTGCAATTGTTTTTGAACTGAATCACGACAAATGAATATTTATTAACGTGCAAAATAATGTTTAACCCGCTGTTAAATATGACAAGATTTATTTTATAAGATATTAACTTAAACTTTTTGGTGGAAAGGCATTATTTTGAATAAGTAAATTAAATTAATCACATTTTTTTACTTCTTGTAGATGTGTATATTCTGATAAAGATCAGGAAAGTTTTCACTTAACGTGAACATTATAAACTGATGAAATATATAATAAAACAATGATATGTTTATCAAATTATGGTTGTACTATGGTGCTTAACAAATATATATGAATAAAGACATGCAGTCACAAGTTTTGGGTCAGTATTTTGATTAATAATTTTACTCTACTGAAACCATTATCGTTCGAGTGATTGTGCCTTTCGACAATAAGCCGAGCGCCACTGGCAAATGGTGTAATAGCTTAACCAACGCGCCGATAGAAATAACAATAACCATCGGTAACAACCATTTAAGGAATCATTTTGAGCCGAGCAGTTTAACATTTAACCGCTGAAATGTCTACATCTTACATTTGAGAGGCTGTAGTTTTATACAAACGACTATAAATAACTTAATGTAGAATACAACCCTTAGGAACTCCCACGGTATTTGGGGTTTTGCCTGTTCGCGCGCCAATCTATACAACGTAACAAGCTTTTATTTAAGACGTTTAATATCTAGGCAGGTCACTGAACTTGTTGATGTAGATGTCGTTGGTGAACATTTGAGGCTGGCCATCATTTAAATTTGCCTCACAATAACTATCAAATTCTCTTCCAATTCATTGAATAATTAATTATCTCTTGATTCAAAAAGTCCAATATTTTTAATATCGTCAACTCCAAATTAACAAGAAAGCTTAAAAACTGATGTTTAACTTTTCTTTTTGTGAGTATTTTAATAAAAAATGTTCACGATGAAACAAAGATTTTACGAATTATAGAACGAAAATCATAGGCTTAGTATATGTAGGTACATGTAAGAACTTTAAGCAAAAATCTTAATGATCAATATCAGGACTTTTTGCATAATATTTATCGACGGTCCTATCTATAATATGGCTTTATTCTATAAAGGCTCCATATTTTATTTAAAAGAATATTTCGTCACATTGTTTTTCTAATGCTTTTCTCTCTAATACAACGTATACTATGATTGTGATTGCAGAAGATTTAAATTGTTAAAATAATCATTATGTACTAAAATTCAAATGGAACCTTAATAAAACTTCGTCTAAATTGTGTAACTTTATTGAAAATTATTTTTCAGTCTCAGCTTTATTACAGAACTACTTGATACAACTTGAGGAAACAGAGGAATACTATTTACATTTGTCATTACTAAAAATATTGCATTTCTGTTGTATGGTATGCTGAAGGTATTTTCTTCGAGGAAGTTCAATATTGCATTCTGTTTTCATTTTAGTATTCTACAATATTTTCCACTAAGTAAAACTATGTTAAAAGGATTCTTTTTAAGCATTCGTTTGCAACGTTTTATCTGAATCTTATGTTAAATAGCTCTGACATTGAAGAATTTCTTTAAAATTCTTGATTTTAAAACATGTTGTAACTTATAAAAACTCTGTTCATTTTTAATGCTTATAAGGCATACGAAAATTATGTTATTTTTAGTCGTAACTGGGGCATAAATATTAGACTTCCGAATGTGTTTTTTTTAGTTTCATTGTTTGTCCACCCGGCTCCGTAAAAATGTTACTGTTATCTTTTTCAAAACCACGACAATCTTTCGCGTTGTTTCGTTGCAAACGTAAAAAAATCAGCGTATCAAAAAATTATTCGACGATATTTTTTTTATCGTGACGGATTGTTCACAATAACGTTGTATTTTTTTTTTATTTGGCTAATTGAAACACTTTCTTTAAAGTGTATTTATTTTTCTTCTTTGCCTGTTGCAAAAGAACATTACGATTTTTGTGGAAAAAAATGTATATTAAATGTTTAATACGTGCAGTCTGGGATGTTTATGACAAAACACATGACATTTTCAAAAAAATATATATTATATTACATATATTTTATCCCACGCTTGAAATGAGGTATAGCGAAATTGATACGTGAATTATCTTTTAAGATCTGTCTTAATATTCTTACGTTCACAAAAAAGAGAGATCAATTAAGTAACAACCAGTTGTCGAAGAAAAATTTTCGTTGAGATTCAAATCATATCTACGTGATTAAAAAATATGTTGAACACCCGACCATCATTTTTCTTCAATATTTTAAAATGGCGCATTTTATTTATAGCAAAATTATGCTGCAAAAAATACAATAGGTATAAAAATCTCCAGTGATACCCTTTTCAATTTTTTTTTAATAAAAACTACCTACGTGAACTATTAATTAAAGGAAATTTCATCCACCTTTATTACAAAAGGAACATTTTTTACGCCAGTTCGTAAATTTTTGAAAGAAAACAATGGAAGTTGATTAATGGGAAATTTAATACGGCCAGTGGAGGACGGCTAGAAGCGATTACACCGGTAGCTTTATTCACAGAATTCATAAATTGAACAAGTCGTATTTAAGGATAATAAACTGGAAAGTTTCGTGTAGAATTACTGGATCCACGTATTCACGTCGAGGTCAAGTTGTGGCGGTTGGATTGTACCGCAATGATCAGCAAAAAATACTATTATTATCATCTGTTGATTGAGTAGGCATTTATTTGGTAGAACTCCATTATAGTTCTGACGAAGGCGTAAGCCGAAATAGCTATCAACAAATATATAAAATAATTTATGTAGAACTAAAATACATTGTTATTTTTCTTACCGTATTATTATTTGTGGTGAAATATTAACTAATTTTTCTAAAAATATTTAAAAACTTCTTTTAAAAATGTAAAAAATGGGCCAATCCTTTTCGATTTAAATTTCGATAAGATTTATGTATTTTCAACATGGGGTTATGCAAATTATATTCTGAATTTTCCTCTTTCAACTTGCTGTAAATTATCTTAGCGATCAGAACAGAATAAATTTCTTGCATACAAAACTGAATAGACAATATTTTTGAAAAAGCCAGTTTGAAAAGTTGTTTTTTTAAACATTTATCATTTAATAGTTTTTAATTGTTCGTGAAGCTTAATTTAAATCACTGCTTTCGATGGTTTCGGCGGTAACTTTGTGGAAGTTCATTTTAATATACAATTTTATAATAAATGACTGCCTTTACTAACTATTAAACAATACTTTACCTGTAATAAACCCTATTAAATCTTTATATAATATATTCTTTGGGTTGACCGATAAGATTTGGATAATACATTTTTCTTTTACAAATTTCGATTCATTTTTAGACTAAGTGAATCATAAAATGTTATCTTTATCTCAGATTTTAATTCTTATTAATGGAATGGGGTAAGAACTTAAGACATGCATTAATTTATTACGAAGGGGAGAGCTAAAGACTTAAATGTTCTTGGTAATTCTTGTTTTCTTTAATAAAGCATAGCAAGAACTTCCAATTAATAAATTACAAAATAGAGCTGTTTCCATCCTACTTTACGCAGGGGTTAAAGGCTAGATAGAAATATTTTTTTATCTCAATCTCAATAAAAAGCCTTACGGCGGTTAATTTTAAATTTCTTCTCTAGAAGGTGCAACACTTTTGTAACATAATTATTGGAAGAAGAAAAGTAACAAATTTGATTACAAATGTATTTATCTTTCTTTAGTTTTGCAATGTGACGAATTATAAACCTCTGAGTTAACTTTTCTGAACTCAGTCACGTCCACGTGAAATATTTCAACATCCGAAACAATTCACAGCAATATGACAATATGCAGGCTGGTTCTACTCTTAAAAGAACACGCACTTTAATTCAATGATTCCTTAAAGACTTTATATCTGGCATTCTTACAAATCGCAAAATTCTTATTTTGACCATTAATTTTTAGATGCAATCATATAGTAAAAAATGATCTTACCACTCCATCTCCGACATTATGTACAGCGCATGGCAGCAATGCAGTCGAGCCAGTCTGTGAAGTGACCAGTGTCCCGTTGTCCGTTCCAAAATGCATGTGCATAAAATCTGCACTTCCATCGGAATCAATCCCATTTAGAACAGATGCCAAGTTATTTGACGAGCCATCTTGCTGGACTAAGCTCTCTGTCTCGGAGTCTTTTAGCAGAGGATCTGAAAAAAAATCCCTTTACAACTCATATTCATATTTTTGATTTATGTATCACAAGCTTCGTTACAATTAGTCGAAAAGTGTTTGGCTCCTCAAGAGCTTTGTTATAACGCTACTTCAGCACTGACTAAGCTTATATAATTAACAAGTATGTGAAACACACTTATAAACACCTAATTTTTATTGCGTCCATGTTGGACGTCTGTGTTTAGTGGGTACAAGTCACATGGCAAGTACATATCTAATTTAGATTTTCTTCAGTATTAATTTAAGATCTTTGACGTCGGTTTTTGTGATGTAATTTCTTATCAAGATGATGCCAAGTGAAAAAAATTGATGATTTATAACTAAATTTAGACGTACATTATTGTAACAAATCAATTTTAAATTGAGCCAAAAGTTCTCCACCCATTTGCTCATAATTTCTTTTATTGTATTTTCATATTCTTACAACCATAACAATAAAGATAAAGTGGCTTAGGTACTTAAGTCCAGTTTGCATTTACGTAATTTGTCAATATGCTCAGATTTGACAGGCCAATGTATTTATTTGTTATTAAAAATATGATCCCTTTTTACGATGAGATTTATTACAAATGCGTACGGTTTAATTCCTATTGATCACTACTTATAAACAAAACGTTTCTAATTAATTTTTAAATAATCTGTATTTTAATTTAATAAATATTTTATTTAGAATGTATAATTTTAAAATCATTTATCATGTAGAAATAAATAGTGAAAAACAGGTGGTGTTTGTTAAATCGGATAAATTTGATACACTAAAACACTTTTTGAAGACGTGGTCTAGACAATACAATATTGACATTATTATAAAGATTTATCAAAGAAAAATAGAATCAATTTCGTTAAATAACAAGTTTATAGTTGATTCAACTTAAACATAACGCTTAAATTTTCAATAACAACATAGAAGCAAATATAAATTTACCTGTGGTGCCTGAAATCTGTACTGCTTATAACTTTTAAAGTATTATTAAATTTAATGTTACTTTGGAAGTTTTTATTTTCTGTGTTTAAGGTTTAAATTGATATAAACAGTGACTTGGGAAAAGTTTTACTGTTTCCAGTATTTATATATCACAGTGGAGTGCTTGTGGTATTCGGACAAACAAAGTTATTCTTTGTGTTCATATTTTTACAATTAAAATAACAGTGGCGTGGTGAAAATAACTGTACAGAAATTTAAGCACAAACTCAGCCGCTAGAAAGAAAATTTCATAAAAATATCTCCGTGGTCTCGTTAATATTTTCTCAGCGCTGTTGATAATTTATAAAAAAGCTTAAACAATTGTTTATTCTATGGATTCTGCGATAACTTTGCGTAATTTCTTTGTTTATTAAATTAATCGTTACAGCTTTGGTATTCCACTGGTTTTGTAACTGATTTTAAAAAAAATTCTCGACGTGCTTCTAAAAAAAATTTCTCAAAGCCTCTATCAATAAGGCTTTTTTTCTTTGATTTGTTAATTTTGCGTAAATTATTTTGATGAAAAATATATTGATAAATTAAATTAACTAAGCGACCTTTTTAACAGTTATAATAATCATGTTTCGTTTCTTGTACATTAATAACAAAGACTGCTCCAAGTTTAAGAAAAACGGTAATACGACTAATTCTTGATATCTTTTGTATTTTTTTACTTCATAAATATTTGTATAAAAGAAAACCATTTTTATTTACATTAACTAAGTCAATCTTATCACTTTCTCGTCCTTTTTAAACGCAACCTTTCTAAATTAAACAAATCGTCAACAGATGAAGGCAATATTTTTTAACAATCTGTAAAGAAAAACGTAAAGAAAACGTTTTCTGAACAAAAGTTGTGGCACAGTAATTAATCACAGCGCCTATCTTTAATAAAGTTTTATCAAATTTGGCCTATGGCGGAATTATTGAGAAAATCTTTTTTTTCTTGGTTCTGAATTCAAACTTTGTATATATTCGAACTAACTTACTCGATAAGTTTTCATATTAACTTTACTCCAAAAAGGGAACATAAAACTTTATTTTATTTGTAGAAAACATGTAAAAAATCCTAAAAATACAATGGAGAGCACTGAGCTTTTCTATAAAAGTTAATACATCGTCGGTAAAAAGACTCAAATTGTTTGCTTTACCATTACTTTGTGAATTTTATTAATCTAGAGCTTTGTATAGAATTTGTATGAGGCACTTTCAGTAGGCAATACAACCCTGGAGTAGTTGATCAGCATCATTTAAGGGTGCAGGCAATGCTTGCAACAGCCAAACAAACTATTTCCGGCTACTACCGTTTCGACCAACAAATGCATTCAATCATTTCGGTATTAGTTTCTTTTACTTTTTACAGATATTTTTTGTTAAAAATTACATATAAAATTAAAACAAAATAATCTTTTCGTTAACTTATGTTGCAAAATAATTTTTCATGCGGATGACATAGTCATCTCATGTAAGTATCATCACATTCTGCAGTTCAAGGCGTTAGCCATTGGAAAAACTTTTGAGCAAATTAATTTACACTATTGACAATCAAGAGTCATAAATTTCATTAGAAGATGATGGAAATGCAAAACATGTTCGAGTTTTAAGTGTTCTCAAAACAATTTCAGTAGGATAAAACGAGACACATATTATGAAACACGACAATTCACTTTTTGTTTGCAAACATGTATGAAACACGTTTGTTGGCTTCTAGGTTTTGTCATTGTTTGGTTGAAGTATCGACATATTTCAGTCAGCTATAATTCAGATATATTGTTTACTCTGAAGACTTTGAAAGTAATAAACTTGGAAATGAAGGATCAAGCATGGATATTATTATTCAACAGAAGACGATCTAGACGAATAGTCTTACTGCTTGGAATAGCCTCAATTTTTAAGATTTATTTATCACGCATATGTAAACTAGTAACTTTGCAGTAAACCGGTCACATTACATTCTATTTGGCTTTTTATGAAAAAATACCTTTTAATTGATTTTGCTTATGTACTGTAAAACACTGCGTAGTATGAGCGATAATTTAATTAACTACTAGCCTTTTATAAACACCAAAATTAGTTAATAAAAGAAAAATAAACAGTTCTTGTAGATTAACTTCTGATGATATAAGCTCCAATATAAAACCATATATAAAAAAATTAGAAAACGAATCATTTTAACATTTTAATAACAACTCTATTTAAGTCAGACGAACTCTTTTTTCAATGAGTCTAATGAAAGTTTAACTTAATTAAAAATAGTTCAACAATCAATCTTTTGCCGTCTACAAGGGTTAATAACATTATTAGTATTCAAATAAAAAAATCATATGACATTTTCCGTTCTAGTATTAGCCTTTCATACAATCGAGAATAACGGGAACCCAAGAGTAGAAATAAATTCACGATCTGTGTCTTATTTATAAAATTGCTTTTTTACAATAAATTTTACTGTCAATGTATTTACTTAATTTCAAAGATCGACAGTAATTATTGGTTGTTTCACATTGTAAAAAAAACAATAAGTATAAGTACGTTTGGTCAATCTATGCCCTATAGCAGTACCACTCGAATAAAGATAATAGGCTGAATATAATGTAGAAACACATCACGTGATGTGGATAACCTGGAAATATTTACATCGAAATGGTTTTTCTTTCAGAACCAACGGTAAAAATATCAAATACATTAAATTACCATAAAAATTCTGATATCATTTTCTCATCATTATACAAAGTAAAAATAGTTATATAATGACTCAGCGTGTATTTCCATAACGAACGTAATACACCAGAAAACATTTGGTTTCTTTGATTTTCTTCGGCATTCAAATTTTCCGATATTTTTACTACAACAATTTTGTTTTCACAAAACTCTAATGACCTCTGAAGGGGAACAGTTTTTTTGTATAAACAAAGGCAAATTCTTTTGATATTTTTTAAAATTCTAAATATTTTTTTAAAATTTTGATTCTGGTTCTTGTAAAAGAACATATTATATCTTTATTATATTTTTTATAGAATCTTTTAGTATGTCTTTTCAGGCATTTTTTCAAATTGTATTGAGACCGAAAAGCTTTTTTTGATTTTATTTAAACACATCATTTTTCGTGAATTTAAATTGTATTTCAGGAATATGAATACTTAATTCGTTTTGATCGTAGTTACATATAAGTGAAATTATTTTATTTGATGCTTTATACAAATATAATGTTTCGTTGTCATATTAAAGAAATATTTTTCTGGATTATATACTGGTATGTTACATATTTTTATATTGCAAGCATTACAAAAGCTCTACGCCGATGATCTCACTTTCTTAAAAGTATAAAATCATTATCACGTATGCTTTTGACGATAATGCGAAGATAACATTTTCTATAGACAAGGGTCGAGTTTGGTTTAGTTGACATGTATTCCACGTAAACGCGATAATCAGAAACATGAAAACGTTGAAGGTTCAATGTTTACTTTTTGTATCATTAAATCACGATAAAAATAGTATTGACTCACTATTATGACAAAACTGACAAAAACGTGTTTTAATTTCTTAATTCAATCAACTTTATTCAAGAGTTGTTATTAATGTATGCGTAAGTAATTTTGAAAAGCAATAAACCTGATTTCCATTAAATTTACAATGGACTATTATTCAATATCACATTAGTCGTCATTTTTATGAGCAACGATAAATAAACCACTTGGAGATTTTTTTTAATCTATAGTATAATATAATTCTTACTTGAAAAAAAGTTGTCTAAAGTTACTTCATCGATTTATAGAATTGCTAATCTGAATGATGAATATATTCATAAAAACGTCATGAAAAGGACGTAAATCTGTAGTGTGCCAGTTACAACAATCTGTTGAAACTGCTTATAATCAGTGCAACTTAACCTGATAATTACATAAAATTATAGAATTGGTACAAAACAAAGTGTCAATAAATAACCTATGAAGAAGGATTTTGGAATGTTTCTATTAGGTATTAACAAGTCATTCAACGAACTTTAAGCTGAGTGGTTAACGTCAGTGGCTACGACTACCCTACTCACGAGCTCTTATCTCGGTAAGGACTTTGAAAAACAATTTTCCAATAGTATTGTGGATTTTTGTGGAATGTGTTAATATTGTGTCTCCTACTCATTTGATCAAAAAATTTGGCGATGCGTTAGCTCATTGCTTATCACCAATAAGTATGCTTTGATTAATATTATTTCGTGCTTTCAAATAAAAAAGAATTGTTGACGTTTGTTTACAACTGATTAACAAGTAATCTGCATAGAAAACGTATGTTGAAATAAGCTCTAAAAGAATTCCATGCGCTCTATATTGGGAGCATAAATGGTAAAAAACACTATACAACAGAACAACAAACATAAAATATAAGCTTGGTTGTTTTAGCAGCATATTTCTTAGAATGGGTTACGCCTTACTACGCTTGAAATGCAAAGGCAACGCTATAGCAAGATAATATGGCAATAACGGATGACACAGTTCCGCGTCGTTACTGTGGCTTGTCGGTTTTTATTATTTAAATACAAATATTATCACAAAGCTTTTTCTCAAGATTTTTTGGCAGTTTTTTGTTCAATATGTACAGCTCAAAAACGATCGCATTAACTGTAAGTAAAATTCAAACGATTTCACATATTTGCGTAGTTAAAATCACAACAGACCAATAACTGTTGTTCACCATGATCGGCACTCCTATCGACTTGATTTTGACAAATTAAATATCACCCTTATTTTTCTGAATGATAAATTAAGCAGCCACTGATAAAACTACAGCATTTTACTTCGGTGGTAAGTTCACCCTTGCACTGATGTACCACGGTAACCAAAGCAGAATTGCTTACTCAAATTCAGAAAAACAGGCAAAAATGTCACTGGCAGTGTTGATCTGAAAAAAGCTGACCACTGAAGAATAGTACAGTTCACAATTTCGTTTTAATCAAATATGTATTATTTGCTTAAAACGTGCCAACAACTTTCTTTTCCATTAGCGGTTAGACACTTACAGCTGTTTACTTATAATTATGGGATTATTATTAACATTCTCATTTATTATTATTAGACCTACGAATCTTAAAAACAACATTTGTGTCACTACAAAACTGGTCAATTGTTTTGTAAATTGAAAAATAAAATCAACTAAGAGATTATATCGAAAACTAAATGAATTATTATTATATTTGTAGGTACGCCGTTTGTTAACCAGAAAGCCTTGAAAGATTAATAGTCCTGGGCAGTAAGCCAGGTAAAATAGTTAGAAGACGTGCGACAATGCGGTGAAGTGAATGGCGAGAAAGTGAAATGGAGACCGCTGATCCAGAATTCCGCAGCGCCCCAAAGGTGGTTGAGGGAATAAATACTCTTTAATTCATTTAAATTAAAAGCTTCCGTGGCTTGTATTCATAAAATATTAATTCAACAATAGTATGGAAATTTTTCAGCCGAAAATGTTTTTGATTATCAGATGAAAATCAGTTGAAAATGCTCTCGATGAGCGGAACCGGTCCTGATACGAATGAATTAATGTAGAATAAGTACAAAAGTATCTTTTTTTTTTAAATTATGGATATCGATAAAAGTAAAATTCAGCTTTCAATCTACAGCATGTTGACTGTTAATGAGTTTATCTCAATATGCGTTTTTCTACAATAACTGCTTGTTACTCAGTTGCTGAACCTCTTTTCTTCGAAGAGAGTAAAGATAGAACTGATAAGACTAGCACATTACGAATGGTTAGTTAATCGCTCTCGCTACGTCTCGTTTAAAAAATCAGTATGGTAGGGAATTTCAATTAACACAAACATCCTTGTATCTAAATCAGAAATCCATAATTCTACTTATAATAAAATTACCCGGATTGGGATACGAACCCGTGCGCTAAGTAACCAAAGTCAACAACATTCTACCACGGACCCACCCGACTTACATATATAGGCTAGCTAAAATAAAGCTTAATTTAATAGCAAAAACGTTTAAATTGATTACAGCATATTAGCTTTTGGTAAATTTTCAATAATATTTTACTTCTTATGTTGATAGGACACCAGTGGCGTGCTAAAACAGTTAAGTTTTACTTTATTTTAACTCATTAAGCTATCATAACTTATTCACGTTATTCAATTACTAAAATTATATTAATCGTTTTCCAAAAATTAGATTGAGTATTATCACTGTTTTTGAAAATCAAAAGCTCCGTTTATAGATTCGCTACACAAGCTTTTTAGTCCTTCACTATCTAACGAAAGATGGATCAAGTTTGATTTCTTTTATTAATTGCCTCTCATTTTTGATGATTTAAATTTTAAAAGTAACATAAAACGTCTTAATTAATAGTTTCGACTGAGGGTGCTTTATGTAATTTCAATATCAAATTTGAATCGTTTGAATTTTGTACTTTTCCATAAGTTTAAGTTTAGAGTTGTCAGTTCAAGTACATCCATGCACTTGAAATTCTTGAAGATGCCGAAAGGCGAAACCTGGGCCGTTAGTCACAAAACTCATGGAAAAGTACATAATACAAACGATTCCAATTTGATAAAACGTTATAGTTAGGATGAATTAAGTTATTGAAAAAAATATTAGGTTACTGTTAAGGGACGTCGAAGGCACTTGGTCCATCTTATAGAGTAAACTTTTCGACGAATAGTATTATTAAAAATGTGTTATTCAACAAATTTTAATTATAGATACTTTTATACTATGATTGATCCAGGTTTATGTTAATAAATCATGTAATAATATTTCTCATTAATATATGTCACTTTAATAAAAATAATAACACATTCTTAGAACTTATTTCAGATTAAAATTATTGTATCGCTCATGGCGAGCATTATCAACTGATCTTTCGTTTCAAGATATGTCACTGTCTTGAAATCAGGAAAATTCAGCTCATGCGTAAAAAGAAAATAAATTATTATTTTATACATAAATAATTATGTCTTACCGGTAGATCCGTTCGCCACTGCAAGGAATATAAAGGGCCATAGGAAACCCAACCACTTCTTCGAGAGACCCATGTCTCCCACCGTAATTATCACACACCCTGTACTTTAAAATCACTTGTCACCATTTTATTACCACAACTTCCATTTATACTCAAATTACGGATAATTTTATCGAAAACATACTCAATCAAAACCACAAAAACACTTTTTCAATCATTGCTTAGAACTGTTTTTTGTTCTGAAAGTAAACAAATTATGAACATCTTTGAATTAGTTTTATTGATGTTAACCAATATAAACCTTTTACTGCACACTAAAATAAATAAAATATTTTCAATTATATATATATGTGTATATGAATTATAACGTATCATATATTTTTCTATCGTTATCTCGTCATCAAGTTCATATACCTTTTATAATATAAATAAAATATGCCTTAATGTAAGAAAAACGAAACAAAACGTACACACAATGCTAAAAGAAAAATAAGCTGTTTTTTATGTTATTTTTGTTATGAATATGTCCACGAGTTCACTAGACTTTTTTAAAAAAGTCAGGTTTAATTTTATTCTACTTATGTTTAAATAAAATATTGGATATTATTACTTTGAAAAAAAATCATTTTTCGATAAAATTGTATTTTTGTAATTCCGTAAAGAGCGACTTATTGTTGTTCTCAGAAAGCTTTTTCAGTTATAGTAATAAATTACAAAGATATTATTTTTATTTTTCGTTTGTCGGAAAACAAAGTTAAGTCGAATTATAATCCATCAAAAAAAATTTAAAAGGAAATTAAACCTTTTCTTTGTGCTTTTTCAACTCCGGCCAATTTGAATATTGAGAACTATTGTTCTATTAGTATCTCATAAACTTTAATGAACAAATAAACATTATAACCGGCACGTCTTTCAATTAAATTTTGATGTTAATTATAATACCAATAATATATTATTTAAATAATATTTTGATAATTACAATATATAATTTATATTCTTGCAAGCACTATAATATAGACTCAAGGGATTAACATTTCTATTAAATTTGTTTCTCAAAGAGGAAGGTAGTATAAGCAAAAGAAATCGGCAATCGCTTGCAAACTTTCTTCAAAGCTCTCCTTTGAAAATTTCTTTTAGCATAAGCTCTGAAATTCTTACAGATATAAAGCGATTGGTTCAAATTTAATAAAATACTTAGATTGCCAATTTAAAAGAGAACCTCATTTATTTTAAATTCTGCATGCATCATAACGATGCTACTTTATTTTACTGTATTATTGAAACCATTTTTGTAATTGACATTACCTTTATAAAAAATTATACATTATTCTCAAAATATACTGTATACTTCGTCGTGAATTATTTAAAAAATATGTATGTGTATGTATAAATAAGCATCACACCATTGTCAAAACAGTGACTATGATGCGATGCTGAAATAACTGCCAACATTGTGACAAAATACATTTGATATTTTTCACCTTGTGAAATATTCCGCAAGTAGAACTTTTATCTTTGGAGAATTCCACGCTTTTTATGTGGCTGTTAATTAATAATATCATAAAGTAAATTAATCACATTTTTTACGAAATTTTGCGTCATATATGTCACTTGCGCGTGTTTCATTCGTTAAGGGCAGGGAGGGGGCAAACTTTTCGAATAGGGGGCCAATTCCAAAAAATCTAAATGAGCAGCAGGCCGCAAGTAAAATACCATTTTTAGATATACACCCGATCGTTTTTACGTGATAAATTGGTTTCAAAAAGTGGCGCACCTAAAAAAATCGTGGAAAAAAGTATCCAAAATACAAGAAAAAACAGAAATTGTTTTTCAAATTCGACCTAAAATATTTTAAAAATATACCTAAAACATTCCTATTTTCATTCAAAAATACTATTTCTATATTCAGTTCGTAATAATTATTGTAAATTTAATATATTTGGACGTCTGAAGTGCATTTATTTGACATAATAACTCTTTATGATACAATTTACGACCGGGAAACGTGCTATTTAACGAATTTATAAATTTAACCACAATAAGTTTCAGATCAGAGTCACCAATAATATCGCATGAGTTTACGCATAATTTTGTCCGTAAAAAAAATAATCGCGTACCTACGATTATTTAATCACATAAAATCGAAATCACTGAAAAAATCGTTTAAAAAGGGGACCGGGTGTACTCTATTTATTATCACGAAAAATATTTTTTTCAAAAAAAATATGAGAAGAATGAAGCTGTTTCAAAGATTGATTTTTTTTAAATTCAGGTGCTCATTTTGTAGTTGATATTTTGAAAACTGCATTTGAATGGTCATAGAAAAAGATGGAATCAGAATTAAGCTGAGGTTCATGATCAAAAATATCTGTTCAGTGTTACATTGCAGATCAATAATATCAAGTTGTAGCTCTTTCACCACAGTTTTAATATCCATTGGAAATGGATCGCTTACTAGCGCCAAACTTGTCTAAATTTTTTGGAAGTCACCAAATCTTTGTGAAAAATCGTCATTCAGAGCGTTCATAACACCGAGTCAATAGTATTTAAGTATGGCACGATGTCCAGAGTAAATGCAAAATAACAAATTCCTAATCATCAGTATATTTTTCCAAACAAAGCCATCGAATTTGACTGTGAAAAGGAATATCTGTAAACTCACTCAGTATTTTGAAGAATTTTTATTTGATTTTAATATATTTTTAAAAAATATTCTTACTTAGAATTTATTCATTAGTTAATATTAAAGTATTCATATAAATATATAAAAGAATAATTTAAGTTTGGACTGTTGGACTTATCTCAAAATATTGATAACCGAAGCTAAAATTGATGAAAACAAAATTTTGAAATATTATGTAAAACGGAAAGAAACATTTTTTCTGGCCCGTCACTTTAAACTCAGTTTTTCAATGGTTGCCGTTGAGCTAGCACGTTGTTGTTTGTATCATTTTGAAGCTCTGTGTGTATTCTTTTCATTTCAACATGTTTTATATTTTTTTTGCCGTTTATAAAAATGGAGAAGCCTGAGATTGGAGAAACACATTTGCTACATATGTATCATAGAAATTTGTGCAGTTTTATTGGGTTTTGTTTAATTTTTGCTTTCAACACAAGATGTTTTGAATTTAAAAATACTCTTTGATTCAATTTAAATTCTCTCTCAGTCTTCTAGGTTCAGATACAATTTTGATTTGCTAATCTCACATTAATCATATTTCATGAATTTTGAAATCATTATATTTGCTGTGTTTCTTTTAAATATTAATATTTTCGTACTAAAATAAGACAACATTTTACAGAACCGTCCATTTGACGCTTGAAAATTTCGCTCCTATTTATACACCATCACTTTGCCTAATACAATAAAATACTTCTGTGACCGCGCTCAGACTCACAAAGCTTTCCCGTTCTTAAAACTTGACACCTGAAAACATTTTTCGAGATAAGTTAAGTGTAAATTGCTTTACGCTATTTTTGGTCGCAGAAGACTGATTTTATACTTGAAACACATATACAAACAGTTTTCATAGTGTAATTGATCTTCTTCAGAATCTAACTATACTTATTTCAAAGTTCTTATATCGCGTGGTTTCCGCCAGAGCTTTCCTTTATGTAAATTTGAGAACAAAATAGAACTACGGTTTTACTTTAATCATTATTAATTGGTTAGAAATTAGCTTACTGAAATAATACTTTTATTTCCGCTTGCCGTTTTAAAAGTCTTATATATATTTTATATATCTATGCTTAAAAAAAATCTGGCTTAAAAACTAACAATCTGAGTTAATTTAGTCTGCTTATTCATGAATTAAAGTGCAAGAATTACCCTGAACTTACAATTAGTAAACAGTTTATATCGTAACCCTCGTAAAAATGTTATGTATACCTAGGTACACAGCATATTAATTGTACAATGGAATTGTAATGAAAATCGGTTATTTTTCGTTTTGTTACTGTTACTTCATAGTACAGCCACCTCTAACGTAGCGTTTTTTGTTGATCCAACTCCACCTACATACGTATATCCAGTCTTAGGCCTATTCAATATCTTTTATCTTCATCTTCAGGCCAAAGCTGATAATGCTGCTAGCTTTCACAATGAATGTTTATCAGCTCCCCAGATTTTGAAGTATACTAATGTATTTTCGACTGAATCAGATTAAATTCAAACATATATTTTAGCCATAGGCCATACAAATTGAAGCCATATTTCTTCGAAGGTTCTTTACTATCATACTTTTCTTGAAATAAAATAAATAAAAACAAGAATTATTAACATATTTTCATGCTTTTTAAATATATATATTTATAAAATACGACCTTTGTCAAATATTTAATTCTACATGAATTAAATTTTGAGTATCCATAAAGTTGTATAAACGTAATTTATAGCCAAGTGGTCGTAATTACACACAAATTAATTAATCAGCTACTTGCTTAATTTCTCTGTAATCATGGTAAGGTAAAGGAGATGAAGCTAAGATCTCGCTTGTAGAGAGCTGCACACTGATTTCAGTGTGTGATAAACAGTGTGTTTAGATTTGCGAAAACATCACGTATATACCTAAAGATAAAATCTTAGTAAGTTAGATAGAACGGTGATTTATGAATGCCTTCATTTTGCATACAATCCAATTACCCCCAACACCGAGTGGGTGAAAGCTTTAGATCATTTGTTCACTCAACTCTTACAAAGAGATTGATTGATAATAGGATACAAATCATTTAAATATTTTGCTAATAACCAGGTTTATTTTATGCAAATAAATACTGACTGTAAATATCAAATGACTAAATAGTACGCCATGCCCATTATTTTTTGTTTATATGTATAACAATATAATATTGTCATGTTGCTAAAGTTAAATCCTCTTATTTTGAACGTGTGCATTTAAACAATCCATTATACAATAATCTAGCTTGAAAATTTTGCCATTAAACAAAACAATGGCCACTGTTTCGTAACAACGAGTTTCTACAATAGGATAAAACAAAACTATTCAAGAAGTAGCAAAATATCCATTGTCACAAAACGCTGTCAAATAATTCCTGTTTTAACGCGACTTCTCAAAATATGGCGCAAACTGTAAATAGCTCTAAGTGACTCCTTACTCATCGAGAATTTCTAAATATAACAAACAAAAGCTTCATTTTGCTAGACGTAGAATGAAAATTTTATTATTAAACATGATATTCCTGGACTTTTTTTATAGATAGAAAATATTAATCTGTTTCGGTACATATGTATAAGCGAATTGAGATAAGTTTAAGCTTGACTTTTAACCATTATATTCACATCATATTACCAAAATATTCACAGACATTTAATATTCTTGAACATAAATCCATCTACCGCTAAGAAAATCAATTGAAAAAACTATGGACATCGCAATCAAACAAGTTGAACACATGAAAGATTTAATCACATAAAAACTGAATAGAAGAAATAATGTTATGAATATATGTATATATATTGTCATAGCATCACTCCTTGAAATCTCATGAACATAGAATAGATCGCAAACTGATTCATAGCGGATTGTAATATATTTTCCAAGCTAAAAAAATGTACATTGCAATAATCACACGACAATTGAGCTTTTTTTTGTGACAATGAATTGTTCTAATACATTTTCCACTTGATTTATTTTATCTTCCACCAGCTTATGATGTGCATATTTTATTACTTTTCTGTGAATGCTCAGCAGTAAAAATAGGGTACTTGATGTCAAAACAATTATTCGCAATGATTAAATAAAGTACTTTCGTAATTGTTGAAAGCATTCTTAGCACGGTTTAGGAATCTCTTTTCAAAAGCTTTTCGACTCAAACCGCGGTTATCAAAATTTTACGCTTTCACAAAGCATGTTTTGTTTTAAAACATATAATATAATATTAAAACAATTTTAAAAGGACACTTATACTTTGTTGGCGCATTTTCATTGCCAAATTAAACATTTTGTTTAACAAGAAACACATTTTCTAAAAAAGACATTTTCTAAACAGACTAATTTTCAAGCCTAATATTTAATTGATGCCTAATAGATAACCACTGTCTATTACAGCTATAAAACCTTTATTAATTATCTCAACAGCATACGTTTTACGAGAACTGTTTGCTATAAAGTTACTTGACTTATCTTTTCCGAGTCGGTAAGGACAGAAAGATGGGACTTAAAGTCAAGTAATTATTTTAAATATTAAAGACGACGATTCTTTCCAACACAAATTGACATAAAAGTGCTCGTCCGTCGATTTTCACAATTGATCCTGGGATTAGCTACGGCAAATATACAAATAGAATGAATATAAAAAAGATAAATATTTGGATACACAAGTGACTTTATTTGTATCCAATAAAAAGTAAACTTAGCAGTAATGACCCACATATTTCAATATTAATCAAATTTAAATCATTCCATTGCTGTACACTTCTTTAGATTTTTAACTTTCTACTTTTGACACCTATATTTATTGAAATATCTTGATGAACTTGGATTGGCAGTTGGTAGTTTGCTTTGCATATACATATGTGTATCATAATAATGAAAATAAAACAAGCTCTCTACAACTTCGTCTATAAATTAAAATGACATAGAATTTTGATTCGGTTAAATTTAAACGAGATATATAAAAATCTTGTATTAGGTATTGGTATTGATTTCAGTAATAAATGTGTCCATTAAAATCACTTTTGCAACAATACAGAGAATAACCACCGCCCTAACAATATCAAAGAGATGTTTACCTTTTAGGTTCGATTTCGTTCGGTTTTGTGCCGCAACAAAATAAATTTCACATTACGTGAAAATCGGATCAAACCGGCAAAAGAAATTAAATCATCTAAAATGAGAGGAAAAAAAAGTATTCCATTTCCTGAAAACAAATGATTTTGTGTCAAAAATAGATATGCCAAATTAGAGGCAGAATATCTGATACAAATCCCATAAAGCCAGGCTGAATCGAGAAAATTTAACTAATCGCATATTCTCGCGGGGTGAAACTCGATTGTAAATATATTCAGAATTGCGAAAATTACTTATTTTTTTGTGTTTCAACGATACAATAATTTAGATTGTTTTGAAATAATATTGATTGCCGGGGTGGAATGGCTCCAAAATTTTCTTAATGAATTCTTTCTTAAATCAACGTTTTGAATACATCAACAGAAAAAAGGATTTTTTTGATGGATTCGGCAGTAACTTTGTGAAAGATCATTTTAGGATAAAATTGGACAGGCTGCTCGCCACTGCTTAATTAATTTCCAATGGTTTTAATCCATCCTTATTGTTTGCATCGCATTAGTTAATATTTTTCAATTTTAGCGTCATTGGGAGTAGGGGTATAATTATTATTTGTTTTGTTTCTATCCTCCCGTCCTTGTTTCCCGTAAAATGGAAAAATTTCATACACCATTTTTGTAATGAATCATTTTAGAATATTAGAATCAATCTTCTATTATTACTGAAGCAACCTTTGCGATATTAAGTCCGAAAATGCATCTTAAAGAGACGAAACACGTCTCACAATTAGTAACACAATACGTGTAATAATCAAAATTGTTATAAACGTAGAAAAAAGGAAATCATAAATATGTTCGTTGCCATGGTCAAGCTTAAACGATCAAGGACTTTCATACTTTTTGGCTGTAAGCTTGGAGCTCGGATCTCTGAATACAAAAACAGATTTATGACTTTCTATCCAAAGTTACTTTCACTCTTAACAATATTAACAAAAGCCTTATCTTTACCTTCTGCGAAAATTTATATGTTTATTAATCTGGAAAATAGTAAATATATATCTTCGTATTTGTCTATGAGTTCGTTTGTTTTTATCGTTTTTAAAATTACCATAGTAAATTCAGCCTTTATTTCATTTCGGCAATCAGATGTTATTTTTCCCTTCGTTAATTAACGACTCAGTTAATTTAGCAACGAAAGAAACTGAAAACGGTCGGATTCCTAATTGAAAAGCAGATAATACCGGCAGAGTTTCTCGGAAATATTCGAATGGCATACCAGTGTTGTTAATTATAAAAAAAAACTGTTTTGCTTTTTGATAATTATGCTGAAAATAAACACAATGTTGAGAATTGTAAAGATAAAATACATGTTCTTAACGAAACAATATAATTGTACGAATATTGTTAGTAGGCTTAAAAACTACAGTCAATTTAAAAACACAGAAAACATTTTAATGTTCTAGAACAGTGATTCTTACGTAAAATTGTGCTGTGGCCGCATTGTAAGTATAAGCGGAAAAAAATATTGTTTTTTTTGTCAAATTATCCTTTATAAATACAATATTAATATTTTCTTTGAAGCTGTTGGTGGCAGCAGGAAAAGCTTCTGGTGGCAGTACATGAGATCCACCGATCTAGAATATCTTAATAATGACTTTGTACATTTATATTTAATCCTATGCACTCCTCGATATATGATTTTATTCCTTCCAGCTACTCCTCAATATATTTGTAAAATTTATTGATAACACAGGGTTTGCGTATATTTGCATGATTAAACGAAATACCGAAAAATATACCACACAGTGAAACGTTTTAAACTTTAACTAAGGCACACAATACAATAAATACGTACAATGTAAAAAGTTTTACAATTTTACAATGCCGAACAGTATTCGCCATAGGCGTTGCGCGTAACCTATTCGTTGTCGAGCTAGACTTGATATTGAGTTACGAAGGATTTGATTACATCATTCTTTTTATCCATCGCTTATCTGATACATCAAACTAGGTTTTGCGAGATTGATCGGCTTACTTTTGTTCCTTTTCTAAGCATATCTTTCTTCTTTTGACCTTCCTGAAGGGAAATTTTAACTACAGTCAAACCCCAATTCTACGTTTTTCAAGTGACCGTATAAAACAAACAATTAATGCGGGAAACAATGAATGCGGGAAAGTTTTATAAATGAATTAAATGCCGGGACTATAGGAAATGAACGCACCACGCGGGAAAACGTATAATGCCAGAACGTAAGATCGAGGTTGCACTGTAGTGGCTTACAATCAGTTATCGTTAGATACCTTCAGTAAGGCTTTATAAAACACGTGATCGGGATGCTATTATATTTTGTTTAGATATAGAACATTTTAAAAATCTAAAAATGGATACTAAATTCATCACAGTGGTGAACGTAGAAAAACAATTCCATGACCGATACTGAAAATTTATGTTTTCGTATTTTTAGCTGTCTGAACAATAAATGCGTTGAATATATATAAATAAAAGACATAATGCGCACTATTTCGATTTTGTGGTCAACTGTCGATGTCGTTAGCTTCTGTGCTTCGTGTTTGAATATTCTTTCCATAAATTCAATATCAGGTTATGCCCAAACAACACCGATATGAATGATAATAAATTTGACGTTTCAAAAGTTTGTATTTTTAGGATTTGATAAAGAACTCGCTTCCTGCTGGTAAATATTTACCAAGAAAGGTTTCCTTGAAGACCAAAGCCATTTTTTCACAGCAAAACTTTGGTTAGTACTAAAATTCTCTCAAGAGATACAGAACATACTTTGACTAAGAGACATTAATCCTGTATTCGAGTCAGACCTCCGCACCAAAGATTTGATCCTCAAAAGCAGAGAGGGAGATACGGAGGAGATCGTCAGTCGTGTAAGGCAGCTCGTACAAGGATATACATAAAAATTCGCGTCAACTGTACTATAAAAAACTTTCGATCAAACTCTTTCAATCTTTCCACTGTTAGAACGATCAATGTGGCTTGTGACGTATCCACACTTTTTTTATAATTCAAATAATATTTTCATTTGCTGTATTAGTTACCCAGTGGTAAATTGCTGCATAGCAAATTTTCGGATACTTTTTTATACAAAACAAGAATAAAAACAAAAAACAATACACTACAACCATTCACAATACAACATTTTCCGCCTCTAATATATAACATATTAACTCAACACTAAAATAGGCTTAGCTGATTGTTCTAGATACGCCCCGTTTTATGAGTACTATTGGTGAAAAAGTGTGCATCGCAGACGCCCATTATTCGAACGCAAATCTGTTTGTCGATTGAAAAATCAATTTATGGACATGTTATTACTGGTTTTGAACCCATTAACACTGCAACCGGAGTAGTCGATTTGAACCGATCTCCTACAACTCATGAATTTGAGATAATTTCTAAGGATGCAGGGAATCTTTTAAACTTTTTCTGTTGGTAAATATTTGTTTTATAGCAGTGTTGTGGGTGATCACTTAATTTGTAATGTGCTTAGTGCAGTTTAACCTGTTTACTATTTATTCGATGGAGACGTCAAAAATCTCCCGATCTCCTTTGTTTTTTAGTTTAGTTTTCACAGATAGATTTTCATCGTTTTTAATTGGAGGGCATGATTGTTACCGTAGTGAGCAATCCATAGTGTACAATATATATAATGCATATCACTAAACCGTAAACCTTACCCATATAAACACAAATGTACATCCGTTGGTAACTTTTTTATTTTGTATGGAACTTTGATTTGAAATATTTTTCAGTTAAACTGACGTCAATACCAAATACGTTTTTATTTTTATTTATCAGAGCGAAGACTGTTTACATTGTAAATAAGTTGACATTTAGCTTTGACAGTATTTTATTGGATATTGCATGCCGCAAAGCAATGCCTGTGTGAGACCCGCCTAATAGATAAGAAAATACAGTGGCGGCGTTTGTTCTCGTAGAGAAATGATTGCGGGGGGGTCTGAATGAGAATCGTGCGGGAAATTTACGACGCCTCTGCGTGAGAAGGCTTTGACGGATGGGCGTCGCGACGTGTGTGACTTGCGATAGTGACTCGGCGCCGTTTCCTTTTGTGACGGTAGGTAATGAAAGGCAGATGAACCTCAGCCTAAAAAATATGTGAGAAGGAAAATCACCTTACTTTTATGATGATGGGGCCTACCTAGAACAATTCGAACAATCTGAACCAACGGGGGGCTTCGAGGTGAAATAATACAAGATAAATTCCGAGGTAACCGTTACTTCAACAAACTTGTCTAAGGTATATATTTTTTTCTCATTGTATTTAATACCCTGATATTTATTCAGTAAGCTATAATACAAACAGAGCAATCTCAGCTGTACTTATATTTTATCATTATGGTTTTGTACTCAAAGCACGGTCCTTTTGTCAACAAAATTTTATTTTAAATTATAATTTAAACCTAAGATTATCTATGTCTTCGACATTAACAACTATTTGTCGCAAAAAAAATCGATATTTAAAAATGACTTTTGAGGAATAGTTCTTAAAACTTTTTTTTACCTTCTCACATTACATAACAAAATATTTTAGACCCTAGAATTCTTTTAACTATATTTTTAAAAACTTTAACTGGTTTTCTGCCGCAAGCGAGCTTAATCGCTCTACAATTCTGTGTATGTAGGGCCGGCCTTACAAAATGCGCGGGTTAATACGCTCTACTTGATACTTGATTTACTTGTCACCAGTACCTCTTTTAAATATTTAAATTTGTCGTGCATACAGTGACATCTTTTAAAATCATCTTATAATACTTGAACTGGAAAGATATCGTATATTATTCTATAATACATCGATTTTTCATACATATATGTATTAGGTTTTATATTTGGAAAGAAAATCGCGGACCTCCATGTACAGCCATACTAATTCATCCAGGCATATAATCGGTTAAAAATACCATTCTACACTTATAGATACAAAACATTTACATAACTACATGTTTACGATTTCATATATTGACGGATTCTGTACTCCTCGTGTTCCGTTTATAAGATAATACTTCTAATTTTAATTTTTTTAAATATCATATCTCTATTTCAAAACTCTCACAAGCAATTCATGTATTTGTTATGAGTCGCAATGGATTTAGAATTTTGTTAAGTGGGCTTAAAAATAATTGACAACTAACTTAATCATAAAAATAAAATGATTTAAGCACATTGAGGATGACGGCTGGAGGTTAATTCGAATCGTTTGAATTTTGTACTTTTCCATGCATTTTGTTGCTAAAACGACCCGGGCTTCACGTTTTAGCCTATTCAGACATTTCAAGTGCACGAGTAAACTTGAAAAGACATGGAAAATTACACAATTCAAACGATTCAAATTTGATTGAAGCACATTTATTTATCGTTTATTTTACTTCAGTGTATTTGCTTAGTTGAAATTCCTAATTGTTTGTCATACCTTGTATTTCTTATTGATTGAGTTGGCATTTACTTGGTAAAATTCCATTATAATACGGTGAGAAAAATAACAATGTATTTTATTTCTACAGAAATTATTTTATATATTTTTTGATATCTATTTTATATTACCATATTAAATTAAGATGGTGGAGCAGAGAAGAAGATGTATTGTGTACCCTGTCTAAAAGGTACATGTACTTAATCTAATGCACGTTAAAAACATAGTTCTGACGAGGGCGTAAGCCGAAAAAGGTATCAACAAACATTTAAAATATTTTCTGTAGAATTAAAATACGTTGTCATTTTTCTCACCATTTTGTAATTCTTACTTAACTTTTGTATAAATATCACTAGAGCGAAACCGGTCCTGATCCAATAAAATTTATGTGGACTAAGTACTAAAAATATTTTATTATTTTTATCATACATAATGTACAAGTTTATTGCTGAAAAAGGTTCTATAGGAAATAATTTACAAAATAGTGGATATCGGCAAGAAAGTCTTCCGACAAAATTTTTGAATCTAAAAGCAAAACAACTAACTCTTCACGTTTGTTAATTCGTATTAATAAGATATTTATAAATTACACCAGCCCCATCGTTTGCTTGAGTGTGGCTTTACGATGGATTTATACGCCAAGACACCTGGGAATATGATAATACGAATTTGTAGAATCAACCTCCCCGTCATTAAAACTTCGTAAACTACCTTGAGTTTAAAACATCAAACTCATGTTAAACAAAATATTTAATGACATTTTACTGAGTCTATGTTTATAATAACAAAACAAACATCAATGCATATTTTATAGAATAGATTTTTTTTTTATTTTAATATTCTTATAGCATGCATAGACCCATGCGTAGACAAAAATTGGTTGGCACATTTGCATTATCATTTATGTAAATCTAAATATTTTATTCGCAATATTTTTTGCTTAAGTAATTATTGCTGTTTTTATGAGGTCTGCATAATTGATTTTTTTGTTAATTTTAAAAGGGAAAGATAATATGCAATAAAACAATATAATTCCACAATTTTATTTGAATATAATGTGGCTTTATTAAGTTTTTGGTCTAAATTAATTATTGGTGTTATGGTCTAGTGGCAAGAGCTTTATCCTAGCGATCAGGTGGGTCCGGGTTCAATTCTCGGCAAGGTCAGATTTTTCAGTTGATAAAGAGATATTAGGCTGGGTGTATATAATTATCGTTGAGTTGTTCACGACTGATTCATTATTTATCATCGAGTTGATCTCGTAATACTTTCACAATTAAAAATATTTGGCGCCAATGCATTATAGCTAAATATTTTTTTTCTTCATAAAAAAATTAATTAATAAAAAATCATTTAAATAAACTCATAGATAAAAGTGATCATTGTTCATACGAAGATATCAGCAAATTTTTTTGAAAGATTCTCACAACTACTCTTTACAAAAAAGAGAGGGATTTTACTTCTGAGAAACTAGCAGTTCTCATAAAATAAAAAAAAAATGTTTAAAAAACCTCAATTGAAAGTATAATGTGGTCCACATTGGGAGCGGACATGGTTAAACGAAAAATATTTAAGGTTTTGCATGTTTCAAAATAAATTTTCGATCATTAGTAGAAATGCATTTTATATCACGTACTGTATTTACTTTACCGATCGGAAATAAAAAAGTGCTAATTCAACATTTGAATTTTTAGCAAGATCTTTGGATTATTTCCCTTTTCCTTAGTTACGACCTACTAGATCAGGCTGCTTATCGTCAGCATAAAAAACGGGGTTTTCCTGTAACGCAATGGAGATAAAAAAAAATAGAAACTCGTTTATAAAACATGATCGCTGACTATTACTTTAAACAGATAAGTAATTTAAAAGTGACATAACATATTCATCATTTCCATTATCTTTGTAAATTGAAATCGCTTATTGAATTTGCAATGTCGCATTTATTCTCAAAAATATTTTAACTCTTTAGTATAGAGTTAAAATAATATAGAGTCTATACAATACTGTATAAGCAAATTTTTATTTGATTCACTGCTTATTAATTGACCAGTGTCGTTCTTTATGCGGTTAGATATACATGACATATAAATTTAATATAACTTGATATTATTTGGTTTGGTATATATGACACACCAGTTGAATACAACGTACCTATTGAAATCATGTACATAATTGGTGAACACTTTTCTATGTTTCAACTTTATGAAAGTACGACGTGTTGTTGCTCAAAAAATGACGAATACTTTTTCTATAATCGCATCTTTTAAAATCGAAATCAAATCTCAAACACTAAAAAAGGTATTAAAATGTGTCTTATTCCAAGATGACAATTCTGTCATTACCGTTTATTACTCCTACAAAACATATTTTGTTATATGACAGCTCTTTTCTTGGAGACAAAGCTTTATTTCAAGGCAGGTTTTTTTCTAAGTCATCATTCCTCCTGCGACAGCAGTCATTAGTGAAAGTTTTTTTCGCTTAAATCCTTAGCAATATTTTTCTCAGGCAACATTTCAAATGTGATTCCAATTATCGACGGATTCGTCTGAAAATACTTTAAAATATTCTATCACCGTGTGACTTTTTTTTGATTTCCAAGCCTATTTTTTCAAAACCTCACATTTGAGGAGAAAAAAAACGGATTTTTGACATTTCTCAAAATTGTTCGATTGTTAATAAAAAAAACTGTGTAAATTTTTTAAAATTATTATTGCTCATATTTCATTGGATATAAATCATTTATTATAGCGTAAAATATAATGTAACTTTTGAAAGCATAAATTAATCAAAAGTCAATACCGTTTTTTACAGTCTTCTAGTAATATAAATTCAATATAAAAAAGATTTTAAAAAATCTATCGGTCTCAACTCTATTCAGGGTATTCACAAATATCGAATATTGATGACAAACTTATTTCTTTTGAGACTGGAAAAATAAAAAAATTATACTAGCAGATTTGAATAGTTTGAATTGTCGAATCCATGTGGCTAGTGACAAAACTCGTGGAAATTTGCTAGTGAAATTCCACTATGCAACTTCAGTCGCTATCCTCAATTAAATCTGTGCTACATTGTTTATGGTCAAAATACGATTCGATTAGCTCAATAGCAGTTCGGCGGGGTGGGGGGTCATCATATTGTATTTGGTAATTGTTTCTTTAAACATAATATACTTGAGAAATTACATTGTTAAATTGGCAACCCATTTAATTACTGAACATCAAAATCAGTGTTAAGCATATTTATTATTTAAGATCTTCTGATTATTGTTGATTTTAATACTAAATCCATTAGTAACGATATTAAAATATCAATAAAAATATTTTGTTCTTACATAAAATAAATTGCTAAACATTCATCTTTTTCAATTATTTTGAGTCTTCAACTGCACGTTGATTATAAAGAATTGATTTGTAATATGTTTTTCAAGCCATAATTTTTGCTGTCTTTTATGCGGGAATATAAGTAAACCAAACCCATTTTCTTTTGAATTATAAAATCAATTACCATCTATAAGCAACACTTTATTCGTTGATGTTTTCAATTGAGGGGCTGAACGTTTTATTCCCTAATTTTAACAAACATAAAATACGCTCAATGGCTTGCCATTCCAAAACACAATCAATTACAAAGCTTTACAATTAAATACAATATACGAAACAATTTATTGTTTTCATGCAAATGAATTGAGTTTAATTTCTTGTATAACGAGCCAAAATGATAGACTGTATTATCGGGGTAAAAAAATGATTCAACGACCTTATGAATAAATATAAATACTCTAAAATTGAATGCTTGCTTTAAGAGATAATAAAAAATCCCAATTTCCAGTATTAATTCGTTGAAATCATTTTTCTGAAACAAATAACTTCCTCGTGTATTTTTGATTTCTAACGTTTGGCTAGTTTTCTTTATTTGTATACATATATTTGATTTAATGTTACTATCGTAAACAAAAAATATGCCTGTTATAGATTCATAATAAAACATTAACATTTTTACCAACTACCGACGCTTGAACCATTTCAATAATTCAATATAATTTTTAATTAGAAATGAAATTGTTTTATAAATTCACCAAGTTAAAAGATTTCTGAATAAGAGAATTATTAAATGCTTAATAAATTTCATCAAACTCAAATCTTTACAAAAGGTCATCATTTAACATAATATATAACATGATAAGCAGTACTTTTTTACCATTTCATAGAAATAATTAATAACACAAACTACTTTGCATCATTATTTTAAATGTCTTTAAATATTTATTTTTTTAAATAAAGTTTTGGTCCTTTTCAATAAATTTAAATACAATTTTATAAAAGGTGTATTTTTAAAACATTTAAAAAATACATCTCTCAATAAAACAATTAAAAAATTTGTATAATGCAGTTTTCGATTTGATACATCAATAGTCTAACCATAGTAAATTGACGCAATTAAACCACTAGCCATAACACGATGTTTCAATTGAAAGCTGAAATGAAAAATATTCAAATTTGATTGAAAGCTCGACAGTATTTGAAAAAAACTTCCCCAGTTATTAAACAAACATCCTCAAATAAAACGTCAATATAAGTGAAGGCTTAATATTTCATTTGTGAAATGATTGATTCTTTAGTATTTATATTTCATTTAAAAAATAATTGAAAATTTTAATTGCTTTTGATATCATATTGATTGATCAGTACATTTTTACTTGTTTTCAATATAAATATCAATACCTTTTTGATTTGGACTCTTTAATTTTATTCACATAAAATTGTCAGCTATTGTATTTCAAATATCCATAAGTATTATTAAAAATTTTCACATTCAAAATTCACCAACAGTCATAACTTCACATTCTCAAAAGTTTTTTTAATTGTAAATCACTTCACAGTTTACGGGGATAATATTTTTGAACAGCGGTCCGCCGTAACAGGCGATGTAACGAAGCGGGAAATATTCGAAACTGACGTCGCGACGTTTCGGCCGTCGGTCCGCAACTGACGCCTGCGCCCCCTTCTCCCCAAAGCCTTCCCGCAATGCCTTGGAGGCTGTGCGCCACAACCTTACATTTTAGATCGTCCGTTTTCTAAAAATGATTTAAGAAGACTTCCAAGAGTCTGACACGATAACTGCGTTTGAAAAAAGATTGTGCTTTTAAAATGGAGTTTAAATGCGCTTAGGAAAGGTTTGAAATATTTCATACTCTTCTCATGAATCAGAAAATCACGATCACGATTAAGTAATTCTAAGCATATTTTCATGATAAAGATGTCAATTTTAATTCCTTACTGTCATTTTATCAGTTACACTTCAATTGATATGCTGGGTAGTCGAGGGATCAACGTCATTGACGTCGGTGCTCATGGGGAAATGTTAGTATGACTGTTTCATGAATTGATATTTCCATAGATGTATGAATATTCGTTCGAATGTATTCGTTTGTATAATGTCTAAAAATTTTCTTTGATGCTTAAAGCGAGGCGTAGCGAGAGCGATTTTTTAACAACTGGTCCTGTCCTTACTTTATCATTCAAGCCTTGCTTTCTTCGACTATCAAGCAGTTTTCATTGAAAAACTTCTACTGAGACAAACTTCATCAGAAGTTTGCGTGCTCCATATTGGGAGTGGACATTAAAAAATAAATATATCTATAAATCTAACGGAACTTACATCTGACACATTTGTATCCTTTCTTACCCTACTCACTCCACGTCGGGCGTTAACTTATTGTCTAACAATCAACCATCTCAAATACATCTCTATTTTTACTCGAAAACGTTCGGAAAAAACGAAAGGTAAAAGCTTCGGTATTATTTAAAGGACTTTTTTTAAAAAGAAAGTATGTTTTCCCAAATGATAGAGTAAATTTTTTACAATTTTAATTTTTTATATAAACTCTTTCTACCAAAAGATTACAGACATGCAAAGTGACAGAAATAATAACACATTTTTAGTACTTATTCCACATAACATTATCAACTGATGCTCGCCATAAGTGAAACCGGTCCTGATCCAATAAATTTTCCAACAAGTATTGACAGTGAACACATGAAAAGTGATTAACGAATTTGATAGATTTTAATGCAAGCAGCTATTATTTTTTATTAAGCATTTTTTATGTTAAATATGTTTAGCTGGTTATGTATATTTAACACTTTTTTCCAACTAATGGCCATTCACAATAGAGCATTACACAACAAACGTTGTTTTACAATAACTGTCAGTGTCTCAACTTTTCTTTTTTTTCGGAAACGGCATTTCGGTGACAAAAAATGGGTTAGTTGTTTGTTTATTTTTCCCTTCCACCCAATCTTAGAATTGGATTTCTAAAAAAAATATACATATTACCGACAGCTATGTTTTCAACATAAATCTGTGAATCGATTAATAAATCAATATGTTAAATAGTTCGGAAGCTTGAAACAACGCAACCACAAAAACATGCGTCTTTCATTTCGTATTGAATTTGCTTAGAACGTCGAAATGTTTGTTTTGTACATATTTTGTTCATAATTTATAATTGAACGCAACGCCTTATATTTATAAAGGAACAAACAGGCTCGCATTGTTTAGTATATAATAGCTGTTTAATTATTTACGAGTAAGTTCACATTATTTCGATATGAATGTATACAAGGAGTAATAATCAACGTAAGCTTCATATATCAAATAATCATTTGACGATGTGTCAAACACAAATTGTTTAGTATTCAAATAATTCATTAAGATTACGATCATTAATAATTACTGGTAAATTAATATCAGATTGATATTACCTTGGCTGAAATTGAATTAAATGATTTTCAATCGAAGCTTAATAAATATAATAAATACATTTCCAAAACAAGAGCTTGAAAAGCCAATAATCATCATAACCGGTTTCTCTTTTCGCAAACATTTTTTACTGGCAAAAACCAATTCTGGTCATATCAATAAATTGTTGTACAATAAGATATGTTGTCATGTCATTTTTTGTGTAACCTTTGTTCTAATTCATAAGCGCTCATTACCAGAAACAATCCATGCATAGTTACTCTATTTTTATGGTCTGAACTTTCTTGAATCGGTTGTTTATTTTTTCACTCTTTATGTATTTACTGTGAATACTTACTTGGTGGATAGGCATTATATCTAAAAATAATAAAATATTTTTTGTTATTATTTCTTAATTACGTTATAATGATCAGAATCGGTATCGTTTTCTTAGTTTGCTGTAATTGCGGAACAGTTTTTTTTTAAATTAAAACATTCTTGGCAAAATTTAAAGAAAATAGATCAACCACCTAAGCTCACTCTGTGAGTCAGAAGAAATTTTCAATGCCTATTATAGTTATTTGGTTATTTTGAGATTTATAAGTCAAATGAATAGCAAATATCAAGATATTTTTACCCTTATAATGATCGCGATAGTTGTTAATATTTAAATTCTTTCTTGAAGTTTTTGAAATGAAGCCATTTGTTGTGCACTGGCAGTTGTTTCATTTTGGTGCATTAAATATTCATGTCTTTTCATTTTTACCTATGTATTATCTTTAGTGTAAGAAGACATGAAAATGGGAAATTTGCACAATGGTTGTTGCCATATATATACTTACATGAGTGCATATCAGCAAAGAATGCTATTTAATACTTACACATTCCTGGCATCTGTAATATTTGATACGCCCAATAAGTACTAAACATCTTTAGCGGGGGATGGTGCGTATACCGTTGAGTACCCTATTACAGAAAAAAATTCTCTAATATGGTATAAAAAGGTGAAAAGAAATTACATGACGTAGTATTATTGTATACAAAAGTGTTGTAAAAAGAAAAGAATGTTCATCACAAGACTTAGCGCGATAACATTTTGACGAAGTATACATAAAATTTATTCATACAACTTTCATTTTTACGAAAATGAATCCCAAACTGAACGAAGAACAAACTTCTATCATTATGCCTCGAAAACATATGGACACTTACTGTAATAATATGTGAAGGACCTTGAAACGGAGGTGGGGAGAAGAAAAATAACCCCTTTTTGCGCTATGAAACTTTATGTAATTCGAATAAATCCTGTAGGCTTATCAAGAGAAGTTTCTTTACAACTCATCAATTGCCGGAGCAAAGTTTCAGTATGGGAATATTTTTATGCACAATAACCAAAACGGGTTAACTTTTCAATCTTCAAGTTTTAAAACTAATATATTGAAACACTCAGTGTTTTATTGCTAGCACAAATTTTTCTTTATCTCTAACCTTTTTTAATCCATGCCCGCTTACAATGTGGAGCATATGGCTTCCGGATGGACGCATCTCAGCATGATTTTTTTTCTACGAGAATTGCCTGTTATTCAGTAGCTCAAGCTGTATTTGATTGATAAAAATATAAAATATTTTTTATACTTATTTCGCATTTGTTTTAGATCATTACCGGTTTTGTTCATAGCGAGCATTATCAACTGTCGTTTTAATTCGTTAGTAGTAGAGATTATTTATTTGTCTTCTTCATAGAGTGTGATAATAGAATGAGACAGAAAGTGACAATGTTTTTTTAGCGTTCTCTCTCCAGCATTATTGGTATTGAATAGAATGGTTGAAGAATGCATGGGAAATCTTACGAATATTAAATGAGAGGAATCTAAATTTCAACTGAAAATCCAATATAAAGATTAAAATGGTCTTAAGCGATCCGAGCTCTTGGCCACCCAATCGAGGAACCACATGACCATGGGACCGCTAAAACAATCAAATCGTTTTTTAATTTCTTGATTTGAAGAATAAACAGAATCAAATCAGGGAGAATTAAAGAGCTTCACTATTATACTCAAAAATATATAATGCCTTTTAAAAACGCGTTTTGGTAATTGTAATATTTCACGTTTTACCGTAAAATTAAAAAAACTTAGTTGCTTAATTATGTGTGAAATTTATACGCTATCAAAATAATACAAAATTCTGTTAATGATAGAATTGTTTCATCTTTACAAAAGACAGAAAAGGAAAAATGTCCAAAACGTGTCTGTTACTTCAATTAAAATTTCAACGTCAATATCTTAGGGTCTGTTACAAAAAGCTGTGTGTTCTCTGTTTGAAAAAAATATTCCTAACACGATTTTCAGCTGTCAGAAAATTTCGAGTTTTCATTCTAATTTATTTTGTTTTTATGTATTCTTGACAATGTTGCTATAATTTATACGGGGAAAAAAACTTCCCGGAAATTTATGTGTAGTCCCTACACAAGGTAGTAATTATAATAAATTGTACGTTTATATATTTTTACGAATATGCGCGTGAATACGACACACGTTACGCCTTATTTTGACACACATTTTGCTGTCATAAAAAATATACTAAGATTAGTTTACGCTGTTTACAGTAATGGTTATTTCTATCAGTTTTCATGATTCGCTTACGGAGATAAATGTAAATCCTTGAGAGGGTCGTTTATAAACATTCGTTGTATTTGTATGATTGCATAATCCAATATAAATCTAATATGTAAAAAAAATAATATTTGTTTGTTTATTTGTTCGCACCCTTTGCCCTGCCATACCGTTCATCCGATTGCAAAAAAACTTTGTCAACTTATTGCTTGCACTTGCGCAAAGGCTATAGGCATAGTAAAATCATCTTAAAGTAAGTTTTTTGTATAAACATCATGTTTTTCATATTTTGTCGTTGTCAAAATGAACGGTATGGCAATACCGTTCATGACAACTTATTGTTGCACTTGCGCAAAGGTAATAAACATATTACAATTAAATTTCAGTAGGTGTCGCGTGTGTTGTACCATAGACAATCGGCAAAAGACAAACAGCAAATGTCAAACGGCAAATGCCATCGATAACGATCAATGTTAGTGAAATTAAATCGAAATTTTTAATATTAAATTTTATATTAAAATGAACTTCCACAAAGTTACCGCCGAAACCATCGAAAATATCTAAAAATATTGTGCATCCGAAAGCACTTCAATAATTACAAACACTTTTTTTTTTTGAGTGGCATCGCAACGCTTGCCGGGTACAGGCTAGTTATTACTAAAAATAATATATCATTTTTAGTCCTTATTCAACATTAACTTTTTAGATCAGGACCAGCTTTACTCATCGCGAGCATCATCAACTGATAAGAAATAAAAAATACAGCGTTATTTATACATCACTTAAGGCAGTATTCTGGTCTAGGATTCTGAAAAAGCCGTTTTTTATTGCATATTTTCAAAGCTCAAACATTTTCTTATAAGATTTTTGTTTAAATTCTAATTATTGTTAGAGATATAGCTAATTTAGTGACGTAGAATCTAACCAATCTGGGCAGTTTTTAACTTTGCTCGAAACTTTAAGCACTTTTTTTCATCATGGGATCATGGCAACTATAGAGCCTCATTTTTTTGAGACCTCCCACTTTACCAACCTGTAACTTTACAGGTTTTTTTTTTTGGTTTGAATATTTTTTTGGTTATGCTTAAGATATATGTAAATAAATATTTGGTAAGAAAATAGGTACTAAAATTGTAATTTCTTTTTTTCTATAGCACTTGCAAAAACACCTAAAATTTCAGCCTCTAGACCAGAATACTGCCTTAAGCAAGAATTCAAAAACAGTTCAATGCGGAATAAGTACTAAAAGATTTTATTATTTTTATTATAATGCCATTCCACCAACTATTGACAATGAACAACTTGAAAGTGATATGTAATATTATTTATTTATTATTTGTTCAAATATCGGATAGTATAATTTTTTTCAAACGTTATTTTTCTGAATCTCTTTCTGAACAAACATGGATTTTTATAAAATTTCCATACTTTGTTATCTTACTCAAACCCATAATGTAAATTATTATCAAGTGTTGGTTCTACTTCTCAATATACGCTCAATATGCTGAATGCGAAAAATACTCAGGCAATTTATAGAGATGGTGTGTGTGTTAAATATTCACTCACATAAAAAAAACATATGCTCAAACACACTCTCCCTCTTCGCATGTGATAGATAGATAAATCAACTGAAATTTTAGTATACTTTTCTTTGACATACATACCCATACGTTTAAAAAATCACTTGTCTAACTTACATTCATAAATATCTTTTTTGTACCTGTATTCAATGATAATTATAAAGTCAATATTTATTGAAAATAATTTGCATTATTGCTTCAAATATTACTGGGAAATGGTTCTTTACTTCTATCAGGTGGCCATCGCTTATCTCCCGCTTCCAGCAACTGCTTTGTAATAACAATAACCATTAAAAAAAACCTACATCTCAACCATACTCAAAAAAATTGGGAACACAATACCAAGACCCCCATAGGATAATAATAATAAAAAAACATTATAGCAAGGTAATAATTCTTAAAATACTTTTTTCAAAAACATCCATTAAGTTTAATGTTTATTTCTAAAATGAGAAATACAAACATAGCCAGTTTTGAAACATCGTAAAAAAAACACGTTTAGATGTTCGATCAATCATTCCCATCGACTGTTTCTTGTAAGAACAAATTTTATATCAAACTCTTTAGAAAATAGTATAAAATATGCTTCGAGCTTATTACTTTCATTTAAACTTATCCATATATCTTATCGGTATTTTGAGGAAATTTTCGCAAGAAATATAATAAACTGTTTTTCAATCAATTTAAAATTAATTTCATAAAACTTAAATTTTTAAGTCGAAACTATTTTTTTGCAAAATGGTAGTATTTTTGTGATAAAATTGAAATGAGTTTGAAAGAAGCACTGATATTTCCGCTATCATAAATTCTTTTTAAATCGATTAAAAAAGTGTGCGGAATAACAGCAAATAATCTATTTTTTTTAACCATCTCCGCTCACTACTTGGAGCATATGGACTCCTCACGGAGTTTATCTCAACATATGTTTTTCTACGAGAACTGCTTGTTACTCAGTTGCTCAACCTCTCTTTTATGGAAGAGTAGGGATGGAAAGGATACGAGGACTAGGACAGGACTAGTGATTAGCTAATCGCAGTCACTCTTTGGGATCGGAAGGGCGGGAAGGGATTTTCAACAATACAAACACACATGCCTTTGAACAGATTTAACGACTGAAAAAATCTGTTCATACCGGGAATCGAACCCGAGCGGTCCGGCACGCCAGCCAACAACGTTGGCACTGCGCCACGGATTGGAAAATATATAATCTATACCAAATATTACTATATAAAGCTCTATTCATTAATCCAAAATATTTTATATATTAGTGGTTAAGTGTCAGCGTCGTTAGATTTGGTTACAAAAATCACGGGCTCGAGTCCCAATTCAAACAGTATCACTTTCCAATCAAATTATTGTTTTTTTCTATATGTATAAAACTCTTCAATTACCCATTCAATACTTAAACTTAACTCCGACAACTGCTATGTCGAGTCGAGCTTGAAATTGTATGGGTGACGCGACACTTGTATATCGAGTCTTGCTCGACATTGTAAAACTTGGTTGTAAAATATTTTTTTACTAATTTTTAATTATCCTTTTGTCAAAGAAGTATATTTTCGGTATTTCATATAAATCAATTTCTCAAATCTATTGAGTGGTTGAACTTAAGTCACTTAAAAAACAAATGCAGAGTTTAACTTTAATTCAAAATTACAAAAAAGCGTTTTCATTTCACTTACATCACTGTTATAATTATATAATTAGATAGATTAGCATTACAATTTATAAAAAATATCTATCGAAGAGGCGTGCACAAGTATGTGTTAATCCTGCTTAAAATATACATACAACTGTGCCCAACGCGCATTACGATATTCGGCTTTCCAGCAATGGTAAAAAATGACGAGTAGTATGAGAAAATACGCACCGGACATCTTTAATGGAAATTTGACACTTAAGAAAAAGATAACGACCTTTTATCAAGAAGTGACAACAGGCCACGTTTTATTAATTAGGTTAAAAATAACAGCGTCTTTTATTTCACGGCAGCTTATTTCTTTCATGAAATGAGTTACCTTTTTTGTTTTCCTTTTATCATAATAAATAGAAGCCAGTCGGTCTACGCCAAATTAAGGTTTTATATAGTAAATAGTATATATTTTTTAAATGTGATATTATTATATAGCGGGTATTTAATCATATTCTAGTGCACTTTCCACTAAAAAAATTGTGATGAAAGTGTGACGAAAACTGCGTTGAAATAAACCAACCAATACTGTTTTGATTTTGTAAAAGATCAGTTCCGTGCAGCTTTGTATTAGGTCAAGTATGTAAGGAGATTCGTTTTTTTTTTGGTCGCATACCCTTATGGAAAAAACAACGGCTCTATACACATAACGGGAGGTGGTGGAGAAACCAACTGGGAAAAATGACACTTGTTTCAGCACTAGTTTAGAACAGGTCTGAGCTTTTTACGGATGATGAAGTCATTTTTACAACAAATATCCAGTCCTAATGTAGAGCATATGGATTACTAATGGAAGTATAACTGCTTCGTGATATTCGATAAATTTTCAATATCAAAAACAGAGATGTTTATTTCTAAGAAAAAAATACCATTCTATTGTAGATCAAGCTTTGTCGTAATTCTTCGAGTCTTACCTTACATATAATCCAGTTCAACACCCGTTTAAGCCCAGTCGGTGTTTGTGGGGGTTGTTTATGTATCGGGTCAAAGACCAGTCTATATATCGGGTAGGCTTGTATTCAAGCAAACGAATAAATTTCACGGCAATTACGCCGTAGAGCAATTAACGCTAAGGCAAGTAGTGGCTTAAGATAATGGCACCACCCATTCGGAAGATGGCTAGCAATCGAACTCTCGAAACGATATAGGCCCTTAATCTTGTACAACGATTGCGTGGCAATTAAATTATATTATAATGGCCCAATAAGCATCATCATTTTAATCATCACTAACACAAAAACTCATATTGTGTATTCATCATTATTTTGTGTTTTGGTTTCCTAGTTTTACCCTCCGAGCATACAACTAAAACCTCTTACTCTTTGGGGCTGCAAATAGAAAACATTTTCTCACTTACATGAGAATGGGTTTATTCTCATTTATTTTCAGTTGAAACTGAGTTGCTGAATGAACATTCTAAAACACCTATTACAAATACGGATAAGGTCTTCCGCTTGGGTGCCAATATCATTGATTTTATTCAAATATTATTGTTCTGAGATTTTAAAACTGCAGTCCAATTTCTGAAATTAATTAACTATTTCACAAACTTATTTACGAGTAACACCACCTCTTAAATCTATAGAAGTCTATTTTTAGATCCAAAATACCACATATTATATGCATACATTTTTTTTCTAGAAAATACTTCTGAATATACAATTTCATTTAAACATTTAACGACCGATGTGTTTAAATATGGCACCAATGAGCTATTTTAAAAATGAGTTTTATTTGTATACAAAAGTCTGGCTCATAATGTTATTAATTTAGGACAAGATTCCCTCGGGATAAAATAAAACCAATTTTTCGTTTTAAATTATTTCGCAGCTAAGAATTTACTAAAGGACTTAACATAAAATCTAATCATTTGATTACACTCCTCATTCAAATAAGCCCTCTTTTAAAATTGCGTGAAATTAAGGTTTTATTAAAGATTTCGTATTGTGGACGGTCTTTAGCTGCAATAATGCAATTCACATGAAAAACAATTTGTTTTCATTTTAACGTTCATAATTTTTTTTTAGTTGATCATTGCATATTTATCACAAATAATATTTTTTGTTTAGCAAAAAAATGTTTGTCACTGCCAAGTTAATAAAAATAGTTTAGATATTAATATTTATTTTCCACTCAGTTCAGTGCCTGTTACAGAGCGCATAATATATTTAACAATCAAAATTTGATGGTTATCATACATAATATACAAATCCAATTTGTTAATTTGAATATTATTTCGCAGTTAAGATCAAAACATGGTTTTCTTCAACTTTTTTTATAAGAATATCAATCTTTATTTTAATAATAAGCGTCATAGATTAGTCTATTTATTTAAATTATTGTTTGGTTCCTAATTTTCTGCTTAGATCAACGGTTATCAATGAATGTTGTATTCACCAAAAGCACATTACACAAGTTTTACATTTTTATCATAGAGGTTCTCACATGTCAACAGCGTGCAGTTTTTTATTATCACTTGATAATAAAAGCCATAAAAATTATTAAAACGTTGCAACAGAAGTCTACGCATTGTCTTATTTTGAATTGAAAACTACAGTTTTAAGAAGACTTAAAACTGTATGTAACCAATCTAAGTAACTACCCACTTTATTCAAACCGCGTAAAGCAAACAACACCATGTGCGCCTTCCTCAATGTGGTTGATACGAATTCTTAATAAAGCCTTTTTTCGTTGAAAGTAATCATATTACGATATGGTTAAGAGATATGTTATAGGTATCCTATACTCCTCGTTAAGAAGCTAATAGGTGTGCAAAGACTTACTTTACATTATTGTCAATATTTGTTTCAAAATGGATTTGCAATCAATTGAAATACACAAATTCAGATCAAATATTTTTTCAAAATAATAAAATACTGAAGTGTAAAACATTAGCGTCCACATTTTTTATTGGTAAAAATCGCTCTTCGGTGATAAAAACGATTCAACAACATGTGTATGTTTCTTTAACGGTTGATTGTAAATATCGAGTTGATTTATGTATTATATTTGCACCCGTAACAAACAAAAAAACAAAAGAAAAACTATTTTAACGAAGAAATATTTATAACGAAAAACCTACAAAATCAGTTTATAAAATAAACGTAGTAAGTAACAATGCGATTCGCGTGCATGCTACGGCATGATGAAAAGCTTTATATATCTGAAAAGGGTAAATAAAAAACAGGCAGCCTATTTGATTCAAATTCAAATTTTGTAACAAATGCAAATTGCCTTTCGACGCATAGAAAAACGACCTGTAAATAAAGTCAATATGCAAAAATATATCTGACATCCAATTTGTTTTACGAGACTCTATTTTTATACGTTTAATAATGAATGAACTTAAATACTCCAATATTTATTATATTATTACCAAGTCAAATCAAAATAAATATTTTGTTATTGAGAGTTGACGCCGGTTATGGTGCTTTGGTTAGCGCTTTTGGGCGCTTCCCATTAGGTATGAAAAATTTATAATTCGAATATAGGATTTTTAATTATGTATCATTTGCTAGTCCAAATATTTCATACATTCCACCACCAAGAGAGAATGGTAAACACTCCATCCTGGAAAACTAATTGAATTAAAATTAAAATGCCGAATTGAAATCTACATATTTATGCTATACATTTAGAATGGATATGATAAAATAATTAAAATCAGTTTTTTGTATGAACCTAAAAACTAGTATCCAGCAAAAATATGTTTATAGTGTAGAAAACAAATATGCAATAGTATATATAAGTATGAAGATTTTTTTTCGACGAGTGAATACGTAATCCAATGCCACCATTTCAGTTACTATAGTTTATTTAGTTGCTTAGGTGTTTGTTATCAAGTGGTTTATTTCCTTGAATAACATAAGAACTCCTTCAATCGTGATAGGTACATTAGTTGTATCCTTACTTAAGATGTATTGAAACTCATAACTCGTTTATATCTCAATTAACTTCATTTGACCCAGAAGGTAAATTGGCTGATTGAAATCAATTTTCAGTAAATTCAATAAAATTAATTAAATGTCTTTAAATTTCAATAGTTTATATCAAAGATGATATCCAAAATATTATCTTACATTTGAAATACAACCCGCCGGGAAAATAGTGTAGAATTAAAACTCATTTTCTCAAACATATTGTTTGCTTTGCTATGGTAAGTTTTATTTTCAAAGAGTTCGTTTAAAAATAAATACAGTTAGTTTAAATCGCAAGCATTCAATCTAGAGAAAAATGTTTATTTACCTTCTACCGCTCTTTGAGATTTTAGAGCGCCATCTCGGATCGCATTACCAAAGCAAACAGGAACTACAAAACATTTCCCGAGTGTCACTTTAAGTTTTGTTTTTTCTTTATTATTTCGCGATATCCATCTTATAATAAAGAATGCTTCTTGGAAAAGTTCTTCATACTCTACAAGCTATTTGTTTTTTATATACTCCGCCTGTTTTTTTTTGCTCTCTCTGCCTATATTTTGCACTTAATTATACTCATGGAGTAATTAATTGTTATCTTTACCATTACACGAATAACTTGAGTAATTAATGGACCTAAAATATTTGTAGGTAATTATTACTTTCATTTTAAATGATACAAATACACGAGGCTGAGATTTATTTTTAAGTGAAATTTTCATAATATTACTATGCCACTGTTGATGCGTTACTTTAGTGATGAAATTTACTATTTTTCTCCAACAATTATATGCTTTATGCTGTTGATTTGTCTTAAATTTATAAACGATTAAGTATAATTTAAACTTTTCAAAAATTCTCTGCAATTTTCTAGCACTTTTTGCTTGAATCGAATTTTCGTACCAATATTGCGCCTTTCTCATCCGTAGCTTGTAAGGAAGTATTCATTTCGTCATATAGTGTCAATACCATTAATCTATACAATGCTCTTTTTCAACACTTCGTCATATCGAGATTCTGCTAGGTATCCGAATCCATTATCTAAAGATAAACAAAAAAACAAGATATAGGTTTGTACTTACATCGTCGATGTTAATGAATTCAAAATTAAAACAAACCATTGAAATGAATTATCTTATTACTGTGAACACCAGATATTTTTAGTTTCTCTTTAAATAATATTCCTTTTTTATCTATTCTTTACCCTGCTTGTTACCAATGTTGAGTATGTGTATGAAGAGTAATGCTATAATAATTGAAATAGTGATGGACTGAAAGTTGGCTAATTGTTCTCTCTTCACGTTATCTTTCTCGTTCTCTAAAACATATTTAATGACATAAAAATCATAAGACCGAGACGGTAAAATTCAAAAATCAATTCAACGTTCTTAAATTTTAAGATCTCTTAAAAATGTAATAGGCTAATTTTGAGATCTTTTTAAATATCTAACCAATTTTGTGCTGATGAACTCGTAACGAAAATTATTTTTAGAATGTAAATGGGTCGTTTGTATCAAGAATTTCTGCTTTAATTAGTAACTTAAGCGAGCTATTAAGAAGTTTCATCGATGGGCCTATTATGTTTCATTTTACGGATACGGACTAAAAATCTAGTAGCAGGGATATAATATCATTCAAAGCAGTGGCGAACAATGCATAATGCTGAATGGATAATATTTATAAAATAATCTTTACAGGTCACAAAACACACAATATTGACAAAATGGAAAAACCACATATTTTTTTATTCTTCCGATAGTCCTTAGCTCGAAGAAATATTCAGGTTATAATTATTATCGCAATGCATGAAGTAACTAATACTGAACCATCACAAATATAAAAATCAGAGATTCCTAACCAAAATTGTGAATATCGTGTTCTCATTTTGTCATATGCTTAGAACCGTAGAAGAACAAAAGAAGATCACACCACATTATAGTATACAATTAGTTCAGGCGTTCATGGTATCATACTCAAAACAGCATCGCTTATTTCGTCCCTTCAAAATCAGCCCAGTGTCTGATTATTAGGCAAGTATATTGAAAATAGACAACGCATCATTTCAACATGTACATAAGTGATCGCTAATTGACATCAATTATACTGTGTACAGCTATGTTAGGAGATTCAGTTATTAATAAAATTCTCGAGACCCATCCCTAGGTTTGAAAAGTGACAATCGAATTGATACCATCTGGTAAAACGTGTTTCATATGACAAAAAATGTGACGTCAAATAAAATTTTAGTATATTTTACAGTACGAAATACTTGAAATGAATGGATGCGCTGTGCGAAATATTTACAAGGCTGAAGCTGATATGCTGACATTAATTAATGACATAAAATGTCCCTCCGTGACATTTGTATGTCATTGGGTCTTATTTATTCTTCCATTGCGTAAGATTCGTATGATAAAATGAATTGTGACAAAAATCTCAACAATAATTGAAGGAAATAAAATAAACGTTTAAAATCTAGAACCATCGACGGGCAGCGAAATGTATTGCCGTTGAATCATTTTATTTTTTTAGATCTCTTTGTTCTAGTCAGATGGGCTTGAGCTCAGGTGCCGGTAAAATATCAAAATCAGATTTTTTAAATATACGTTTGAGATCATGACCATTAAAATTGTATCTCGTGTGATTTTAATTATCTAACACTTATAATCATCTGAATTGTTGTTTTTTTATATAGCCGGTATGGAGCTAAAGATTTTAATATACTTCTTGAATTTACGGTAGAGAAAACCGCAATATCAAAAAAATGAGCGATTAACATAAAACAATGCATATGAGAAAATTTCTCGTAATGAATTGTTAAATAATTAATGAAACGATCATTTTCACATGTGGTTATTTAGAATAGACTTACGTGGGTTTTTGTGGTTCATATTTAAATTCATTACTTCATAGCATTATGTTTGTCTCTCTATTCCTTTTCAAACAAATTTTGACTTGGATATTATCGATATACTATCAATTTTAGCTTTTATACTGATTTAATAAGATTTTTTTTTTTAATATTTTGTTACAATCTTTCTACTGCTGTATCTTCGCCACTGATGTAAATGCTTCAATATTTCAACTCGACGATTTTAAGTGAAGATTTTCAGGTATACCTAGTCCGGGCTTCGTTCACTAAAAGGGAAAGTCTTGCTTGATTTCATTACCAAAGAAATCTTGAAAACGTGAGATTATCCGTTAATGCCTCTTTAACGAAGACTTAACTATATCAAGACAAACGTCTGCCATTCAAAGAAAAATCTCTTTCAAAATTAATCAAAAAGATACGTACACGGAAATATATTAATATATAAAGCTATGCAAGTATATACAGTATCAAAAGCTCTGTGCCTGTCAATCTGTCTCTCGGTTAAGAGAAGGGTTAATAAACTGGAAATGAATTACTAATTCAGGTGCTTTATTTACGAGACATCAGCTGCTATCCCTTTTTAAGTGAACTAAAAACACCATTAGTTATTTCTTCTATAAAAAAACACAAACAAAATAAACTAAAACCAATAAAATTTTCATTGTTTTAGCCACTGATGTACTGAATATTTTATATAAGTCAATCATTGTAATTATATTTTTAAAAACTTTATGTTCTTTAGTTTCTATCTGAATAGGCTAGTCCGTAAAATGTTATAACACCGCATTAAAAATTTAATATTAAAACAAAGTCATTTTTTTTAGTTCGTTAGTATTTCACACTCTACCGGATAATATCTTTATGTGGCGTACGTTCCAAAACTTACCTGCAGTATAGGTCCATTCAATGTTGCCATGCAACAAACGAATACGTTTATGCGCACATAGTTCCGTCAGTTATTTTGATCAACACGAACTATCATACATCGCATTAATAATGGCTAACCATTATTCTACCCTAAGGTTATAAAAAAATGAGGTAAACAATGATGGAAACCCAATAATCATATACATACCAATTTCCTGATTAATATAAAATTTAAAGACCTACAAAACTGAACATAGCATTAGATCTTTTTTTTAAATATACTACAATTAAAGTGGTTTCATATTGTATTGTATGTACAGAAATTCTGTTGGTTTTTGGAACAATACAAGAAAATTAATCAAAATTTTAACTTTGAATTCCTTTACATGACTGTAATAAGTCATAAACCTTCGAAGAATAGAGCCTTAACCATTCTTCGTATGTTTCTTACAAAATCTGATTACACCCGACCCTCATGATTTCATTTTGAAATCTTTCGAAATGATAAATGTAAGCTTCTAGTATAGGGGTGTTAATCTCATTTGGTAAAGGAGACAAGAAATAGGGTAAAAAGGTACGATTCGTTTAACTCTAAACAAATAAACCATGATACATATGAAAAATACTTACGAAATATGAAGTAATGCTCATTAGTTTATTTTATATGCATTATTAAAAAGACTGTCTAGGAAGCATGTTAGTACTATAAAACTTTAAAATTATTTAATACTCATCTAATCATGTCGTGTTTATTATTAATAATCCGGATTTCGAATATCTTTATTACCGATTATATTGAATTTATAATATTGATTACTTCATGATGCCAACCTCTAATACATTAAAACATTTTAATAATTTTTTCGGATGGCTTTATCCCCGAAATATATGTTATCATTATTGACCAATGTCCCTCACCCACACGTAATTTTTAACGTCATATCAACGGCAAGTTCCCATCCCACCCTCAATTTCTTATTAACGTGGGAATAAATAAATAAAATTCAATATCTGCCTTAAAATATGTTAAACAAAATGCAACCGTTTCTTTTCACAAAAAGTTTTATTCTAATAATTTGATTCTTTGTATAAGGGGTGTGCTAGATTCTTCTACAAATCAATCAGCATTCTTTTGTTTATTCTTACAAACATTTGGACAATTCAATTTTACATAATGTATTCGCATGATGCTTTTTGGGGCAACATTCTAAACTGCTTCACGCTCTCTTAAGATGGTGTATGCTGCAATACAACAACGTTATCCTTGTTGTTTTTATAGTTTATCCAAGTTTTTCAATGAATGTCTGAAATAAATTCTTCAAAACTTGTAAAAGAGAAACGTATGGTATGAGAATGGCATTTATGAAGTAAAATTCACATAAATTTCCACTACTTCTACTATTTCAACTCTTTGTACTACTTCTTGAAATGTGATGATTATATCCCCAGCAGATGTGATAAGCAACCTAAAGGATATTACCAAATTTTTATGTTTTGATATGAAATAACCAGCTAAGCTAAGGAAAACATGGCAGTGACTTGACCATGGCAAGTCATGTAATTCTTTGCAATAATCGCACCATAGGTTGATGTTTGTCAGTTTAGATTTGAAATTTTAAAAAAAGACTACGTAGATGCTTATAAAAACCAGCATAGAGTGGAATGATATTCAAAAAATAATTTATCACGTTGTATTCTTTGGATATTAAACAACGCTGTAAACTAAGGTATTACAATGAAGGGCCTGGTACTAGGTGTTAAAAAAACACGCTACAGTACACGCTGCTACGGAGTGTCAAAAACGCAACTTTAGTTTGTCAAATTAACTTTCAAGTTGACATAGGCGTGACAATTTGAAAGCTTTTTACGCGAAAACAAAAGAAAACTTTTCTTTTTATACGCGTCGTATGTCAGTGAAGAGGAACTTTTTCGTCGATACCAGCTGTTGGCATGAATAAATAATGTAAAAATCCAAATGGTCGTAAAGATCGTACGCTAGCATCTGCTCAGTTGTTGTTTTTACTTTAAAAATGGTTGATGCCTATATGATACTTTATGTGTATGATACACTAACTGTCCAATACTTCTGCATTCTAAATCATGTATGCCACACTTCGTTTAGAAAATTAAATAGTATTTCTTATGGAAATCAAATTGAGAGCTGTTTCATTTAAAGACGGGTGACTGTTGGGAATCAAATTCCACAGAAAGCATCGTGTGTATTACATGAAGCCGTATTTCATTTTACGTATTCAAAAGTGAATATGTGATGTTGGCATAGCAACCCAAAATATACGAAAAATAACAAAATACCAAAATTTGCATATTGCGTGATTTAAGAGAATCAATTACATATTGTAAATTACTAACAATAATTCAAAATTAGAAGACAATACGACTGTTTCAGGAAATTTTGTCATTTTCATTTTGTAAATGAACTTATATTGGAATATTTTTTTAATGAATACTGATTGTTAGTCAATCTAAACTTAATTTGGTTAATGTAAATAATGAATGACGAATAAAGGTGTTTCTATTAACTAGAATATCACTGTCATTGTTTCAGTTTTGGGATCGAATAAAGAGTAGATAAGGGTATTTTTGAACACCATAAATTGGTATTAAAAATAGTTTGTGATAAACATCAAAACGATTAAACACTGGACTACATACATGATTGTCTATAATATAAATCATGCTTTATGACGTCCGTTATTAATAATGTAGGTAGTGAAAATAGTTATTTTTTTAAAATCTAATTCGAAATTCATGATGCTAGAATTAAATAGATAGATGTTTGCAATTTGAAATTATAACTGTTTTGCGAATTCTTAAAACTATTTTATTTCGATTAATGATTTGAAAGTCATATGTTATTTATGTATTCGGGTTCTGCATCACTTTTCACGTGCCAAAAACGTTCCTTTAGGTATTTACGAAACGTAATAAAGTTTACAATTCTTTATCATCATTCGGGAATAAAATTTTTAATAAAATTTTAAACGCTTGAACTGTTGTCAGAAGAATTTTTTACTGTCCGCACAAAAGAAGAAGTATCGGATTTTTAGTATTCAATGATTTTTTTACAGTTTTGCTATTCAAATATTTTACCTTTATAAAAGAAAACGCAGAGCGTAATCTAGATTTTTGAAAATATTCATTTTATTAACGTTTATAAAGGTGAATAAATGAAGCTTGAAATGGGTAATTTGAATATTAAGCAAAGAAATTTGGTACATTTTCAACTACTATTTCTTTAAAAATATTCTTTTTAACCAAAAGTAATATTAGAGGATTATTATTTAATTTTAGAATAAATATTTAATACTTTTTTACGTTCAACTAATTAGAGTATTCTAATAATTTTAATCTCCATGCTCAATGCTAATGTGGTCACGTTGTAGATATGATATTATTAGTTTGAATGAAATGTCGCTTAGGTCATATGAGTCGGCGGTCACAAGGGCTGTCTATTGAGGTGGACACTTTCAGCATTGAACTTGTTGTTTTGTTTATTTAATTTGTTTTACTCTTATAAGTTCTATATGAATAATATGTTGTCTTTTATGCCATTCTCTATTCTCTAATTCTTATGTTTTGATACATGTATTTTATTTTATATACTATCTTGTAGTAAATTTGTCAAATGTATGGCACATTGGCGTCAGCTATAATGCCATGTATTAGTTTCAATAGCAATATACAATGTACCATACTCTTCATTGCTTAAATTATTAAACTTGCATTTATGTCAACAGAACTTAATGAAACTTTTAAACATTTTTTTCTTATTCCCAATCACGGCAATTGTTTTTATCATTTTTTTAACTAGTCCCGAATATTCTAGCAAGTTTTTTTTTCAATATTTGCATTTCAGACAAGCACAATCATATGATCGCTATAATTCGCTTACACATATAAAAAAACATTATAGAATTAGGGTCATAATCAGCCATCATAAGCCATTCTCTCGACGGAAGTTTAAGTAATTGACTAATAATTTGTCCGACTTACTTTAAGTTTTTTACTTTCTCCATCATTATCATCCTAATTATTTATTATAAGTGTGTTAGATTGATTTACTTAAAACTGTTTCTCAGTAAGTTTAATATTGGTGTTGGAATGCATGGAAGTCATTATAAAAGATATCTGATGAATTCATTGTGATAAATTATTATTAATAATTTATATAATAAAACTGAAATTCAATCATTCATTTTTCTCTTTCATATATTTCTCGCTAGACTAAATAACGATATATTCCGACGTAAATAGCTGCTGTTAAAGTGTTTTCGCCGTATTCCAACTGAAAATTTGTCATTAACTAAATGATAAGAATTTCCTTTCAAAATTGAGTATGCTTTGAATTTTTAATGAATATCGCTTCTCAATAGATATGCATGTTTGATTATTGTGAAACGCCTCTGTTTTCTCAGAATATATAGAAGTCGTGCCTCATGTTTTTGCAAAAGCTCCTTTTGTAGTTCCAGGAACGTCATGAAGGCTAAAAGAAAATTAATATTTTCTTGAATGCAATAAAATTAGTTCGGTTTTATAAAATCGTGCAACGAATCCACACTTTTTATAGAAGGTTCAGTTCTTTTTATATGCAGTTTCTGTAAAATGTATCGACCGCCTGAAAAAAAAATTACTAAAATACTACATATTATTCCATTACGACGTATAACTTTATAAAACGTCATTTTTACTTGAAAAGTGGTCATCTTTGGAAATTTCCAACAAAGTTTAGCTTTTTAGTGAAATTGCTGTGACGTTTTGTGGAATTTCATCATGATAATGCGTTCTCTAGCGACTCTTCCCAATACACATTATCAGATGACGCCTGGAACTAAAGCAGTATTTTTTTTCTCAAAAACTGAGAATGTCACAAAAAGACCAGAGGAAGTAAAGATTTATTTCTTTAGCGAAGAACAAATGATAAAAATTTGAATCCAATACAGAAACATATTTATAATATAACTGTGACAGTTTTAAAAATATCATTTGGAAAACCTATTTGGTTGTTTATTTTAAGTGACTTTATGCATTAAAGTTCACCTCTCGTACAGATAAGTCCGTTAAATCTACTATTTTTACCGTAGTGCAAACTCTACGCCTAAAATATAATATCGCTTAAAGTAAAGTATTTTTGCGATGACAATCGCGTTGAATTCTTTTATCGTTAAAATACGTAAAAAAGAAGATCTTACTTATAAAATCTAATCCTATTTAAAACTAGTCTTCCAGTCTTTATAATGTTATTTAATACTGAAAGATAATTCAATACAAATATGTATAGAATCTAAAAATAATAACTGCAATATTTTATTCATTTTTTTTAAACAGCAAAAAGAGATTGCCGCAAATTTTACAAATCTAGATTTACTCTACAGCCGATCAAATATTCAGTTTTATTAAAAGCTTCACTGTAACTCGCATATGTTGAAAAAGAAAAACATTCTGAAAACATCGAACAGCTTCTTCGTAATAGAAGAAAGAAAAATTCTTTTACAGTTATTGCGCATGACTTCGAGAATTTTTTCCAATCCTACACAATTTATATAATACATGGGAATAAATACTACGATGCATAGAATTCAGAAACTGTCGAAAAAAAACTATTTTGTCTGCGTTAAAAATTACTGAATAAAAGTTGTCAGATCACAAGACAACATGCATAATATTGTCATGTGCTACAGTTCCTTAATAGCTCTCTTAAAAGCATACATTTCCTGTGAGCGCTTTTTTATGAGCTAAAGATATTGACCAAGTACTTCTTGTTTCTTGATCTTATCTTATCATTGTATTTTATTCCGTTAGAAAGAATAGACCAGCTAACTCACAACACGTTCTCACTAAATTTAAAGCTCTAGTAAAATTTCATTTTAACGATAATATACTCTACATAAGGTGTAAACATATTCAATAACTTTGAATTCTGACACCGCATATTAATCTCTCTAATAACTCCAAAACCATAAATAATAATGATAAAAATACTGTGTATTATTGATGATTCTTATGCAGATGGTTAAAGCATAAATGAAACTTAATATTTTCGAACTCATCGAGGTTGGCAAAAAATTGTTTCAACTTTATTCCGACAGTGTCCCAAAACAAAATTACCTCATTTTTTAATAAAATTGAATGTGAACTATTAAGGTTGTGATATGATAATGATCGTGCGATAAAAAAGTTATGAACCGCCGATTTAAACCAACATTCGGGCAGTATCAATATTTATTTATTTTTTATCAAAAACACTCTTCAGAAAAATTGTAGCTCATAAACTCAATAAATCAATGGGGCCAGCCAGATTGCTGTGTTTATTTTTTCAATTTGCTTTTACTCTTTATTTGTTTTCTTGTGATATGATGCCTTTAAAAATTTCACAACGAGATGATTTCAAGTGACTTTCAAAAAATAATATAAATCTGTTTATTTGTTATATTCTGTGTAACGTCTTTCAATTCTGTACACTTGTGAAATTATAATAGGGTAAATATCAATAAAGATTCTATGGGTGAGTGGGGATCTAAAAGGTCAATATAATATAATGGGGCAAAAAACTGGTTGCTTAAATATTGGTACCGTCAAGTTTGGAGAAGATCCTTAAAAGAAAGCTTTTTATCGTAGATATAAATAACCTTCTGAACAGTCAATTAATTTATCATTGATTGGCATAATATTTTTTCATCTTAAAACCACTGTTTTTCAATAAACGTTAAAGGGGTGGTTTTCTGAGGTCCTCCTTCCCACACAAGGTTGGCTTGACTGCAATTTCATTGAGTGAAAAGGCACTGTCTGTGCGCGATAGTTTATTGATATTGGTTTTAAATCGTATATTTAAATTGAATATTCTTCGCATCCTTTGTTCTTGACCACTTATTGGGACTTAAGATTAAATTCGATTTCCTTGTAACTCCCAAATACGTCACCATAAATCTATGTTAAATGGTAAAAAAAAACTATTTATAATAAACAAATAATTCTTTTGAATTTGATTTGAAATATTTTTTTTGTTTTACACGACAAATAGATTAAATATTGATAATACGCATGATAAAAGCTTATAATTATTGATATGCCTGGTTCATGGTGCAGGAGTCGACATCGTTGGTTACCGTGATGGAAAGCCCGGATTCGAGACCTGGTACGAGCAGATTTTTTTAAGTCTATAAATCGATTCTATTCAAAGGCAATGGGTGTTTGTGTTGTTAAAAATTCCATCCCACCTTTCCGATCCCAACAAAAAGCTGTGGCAGCGATTAGCTAACCATCAGTCCTGTATTAGTCTTCGTATTGAAAAAGGAGGTTGAGCAGTTGAATAACAATCAGTTCTTGTAGAAAAACATATGCTGCGATAAACTTCTTGAGGAGTGCATATGATCTAAGTTGAGAGCGGACATGGTAAAATAAAACAAAATATAGCTAATATCTCATATAGCTTAACTCACGTGAGATAAACTAAGTAATATTTTTTTCTCGATTTTTTCCTCGAAATACTATGGAAGTGTTTTTCTGATTGATATCATTTATATAAATATTATTATAATTATAAATAACTAGTATTGCTACCCGGCTTCGCTCGGACTAAGCGACCAATAATTATTTAATGTTATATCTTTCCAAAGAATTACAGACCCACAGACCTACATACATACATACATACATACGCCGTTTCGGTTTTATATATAAGATAGTCTCGACGAATCGTGATGTCAGCTAAGTTGGATTTCTTTTGAAAAATTCGTTATAGAAATCGGTGTATCTTCTTATTGAAAACAGAACCTTTAAAAAAAGGTAAAGGGATTCAACAATATTGTAAATACATACATTTGCAAAAGACGCGTCAATCTATGAAAAGCCCTGGCTAGTAAAATAGTTTTGTGATGACCATTGATTTGATAAAATATAAAAGGAGCTTATACCAATATCCATATTTTCATAAATTTCTTTGGCGATATTACTAATCTTATAAACCGTCGGGTCTGTGGAGCGGTGGTCACCGTCGTTGACTTTTGTGACGAACCACACAGATCGACTTGCTTCTGTTCGAAGGTATGGGTATCTGTGTCTAATAATTCCTTCCCACCCATCCAATCGTATTATAAGTGAGACGTAGGGATGGCGAATACTTAAATACTAGTCATGTCTTAGCCTTATTTTTTCCGTCCCTTCTCTCATCAAATGAAAGAAAGGTTGAGTGATTGAGCAACTAATAATTCTCGTAGAAAAAAATATGTTGATTTGCCTTCATTAGCAAGCTGATTTGAAAGCATGTATTACACACACAATAGTTTCATTGTGTATTTTGCATTGCTGCCGGCTGTAATTTTATATATGTTTGTTTCCCAACAAAAACATATAAGATCTGTGCCCCAAAGAGATCACTTTAACTGTAATTAAAATTTGTATAAAAATCACAAATATATTTGTCCAGTCAAAAAACAGGTCCACTTACTTTGAGAAACTTCCACAAGGAATTTCGTGTATTTATACTCCTATATAAAAGTTAAATAATCTTTATATTATTAATTCCAATGAATGAGCCGCCCTTTTACTTGTATTACAAAACACACTCTCGCGTCTCCATATCAATTTCATTAGAAGTAGAAGTTGACTCCAGTAATAGAAGAGATGGGCTCTTTTCCAAGCACTTTCACTAAGCCTTTCGTTATTAACCTAGGGCTCGCGTTCCAACTCTTAATTTTCCATTAAAAAGATTATTCCATAAGAAAGTAACGAAATCCATTCGAGGAATAATTACCATAGGATTTTATATTTTTGTGAACATTTTAGTGGTCAGTAAACAGTAGAATAAAATAAAGCATATCTCACAGAATATACACTAAGTTTATAAATAGTGAGCATCTTCTTTAAGGTAGCTAATTTTTTCCATGTTTAATCTCGTGTATATCATGACAGTATACCACTGATTAATTTAATCATATTTTATTAATTTTTGCCTTAGCGCACATTTTTTCTTAATATTTTACTATTATACTGCAAAAGCCACTTCTTGGAGACTATATTACAACAGAAACAGTAAAAATAAAAATATTCATTCGAACTCACTAGTGTAAATATGACATGATAGAATCATTTTAAAAATTACACTGTCGTCTAGTAGCAAATCGTACGCTAATATAGTATAGTTATTGGCTAGATAAATTCAGTCTTTCAGGGCATAGAAATATTTTTAATATAGTGAGTTTATATGACAGATTGGAAAAAATCTTAGTATCATTATTTTTTCTAAAATGTGATGAGTTCAAAATTCCTTTTTAATGACAATTTTGTAATAAAATCAATTTTTATAAGCTGTCGATTTGTGTTTTTAAACTGTATCTGTGTGCAAAGCTGTGGATTTCAGATGCAGAAACGAGGCAACTCAAAGCAAAAAAGTTCCACCGTAACTGCTGTCTAAGCAATAATGTTGAGTAATGAAGTACCACCAAATGTCCCGAAAGTTGTGTACTGTTATTGCAAATGAGATAGCCAACGCGCCTCTTGAGACTTTCGGGAAGTACTGTTGTTAGAACAACAAGAGGATATTCGATAAGGGTTTTTTCTCAGAAAAAAATAAACATTGGGCACAGTTTTTGGAGAGATTCGTGTAATTTGCTTCGGGTTATTTGCTATAATCTGATAATAAAAGTGAATAATATCACGAATGCTTGAAAGTCTATTCAAGTACAGACAAAAATATCACAATTTGATTGTGATAGAACAAATTAATATAAATAAATATTGTTACGAAGAATGAAAAATAATTTCTTTGTTATTCCAGTGGTTGTATAACTAGTTTTGTTTTTTATGGTTCGTCTCTTTGATAGGCACTTTCAGCCGTTCTGTATGGTCTAGTGGCAAGAGATTTGCCTTGGCAGCTTGGGTCTTGGTTTAAGACTCGGCAAGGTCAGATTTGTTTATTTAGGGTGTGAGTGGTACACTATTTCTAAAGTGCACCATTTCTATTTAAACAAGATTCAGAAACCAGGGCGCCAGTTTATAATTCAAGTCAATGATAGGGTATTCCAATTACACAAAAAAGGTTACCCACTCTGATTTTGCAGTAACCCTAAGATTACATTGTTAAATGACCCAAACCAAAAAAATCAATTGTTGTAAATGTTAATGATTATAATATTGAGGATATGAATTAATTGACTACTGTAGCAGCTGATCTTTTATAAATGAATGTTTCAAATCAAAATCATCGTTTATATTGCCATCAAACTAATCTATAACTTTACGGACCAATCAAGTTCTAATATGTCTTTAGTAATTAGTTAAATTAAGGTTTGCTAATTTTTCTCGTGAGCTCAATACTTTTTCATAATCAAAATTTTTAACCTTAAACATTAAATATTAATCTTATAATATTTAATGAAATAACTTACTATTCATTTCTCGATTTAAAGCTTAATTTTATCAAACTTTTAGCATTGACAGACCACTAACCTACGCAACCAGACAAATTTTATTTCGCTTGTTTACTGAGTTATGAATACTTATTGTGTAGATGTGATCAGAATAATCAGCTCGTGAATTTATAGCCATAAAAAGCTCATATTAAAGAGCTTTGAATACTGATGTCTCTGCTAGATGTAGCCTCGGGTGATTTAAAATCTTAATATGTTTCATAAAATATTTCGAGCTTTTTCTTTTTTTTTCTGCTGATATATTCTTTTATGATTTGAAATGTAAATAAATTTGCATTTTTCCTAATACAATACAGCCTTTTGATGTAAACATCAAAAGAATTTATTTAATTCTTTACCATTAACTATTGGCTGGCAAGGTTTTTAAACTCTAAATATTTTGGGGTGACTGGACAAAGGGTTACAAAATCTTAAATTTTAAAGTGCATGGTTATAAAATTTACACCTCTTACCCTAGTAATCGAACAAATATAAAGCTTACAATTAGAAAAGTCCATATCATATCCAATGGTGAATACACATGACATGGTTACATATAATAATTACTTTGATTTAATTTTTAAAAATCTTAACAGTAATTCAAATATTATATCTTAACTAGCTGACCTGGTGAACTTCGTACCGCCTCAGAATTAATGGATGTGTTAACTTATTAGCTTAATTAAATTGAGTTTTATATTATGTTAAAATGAATACTCAAAATGAATTTAGTTCAATAAATGTGCAAAAATCAAAATGAGATTTTTTAATACTTTAATATAAATATCATTTTCCTTCATTTTTTTGCCGTCATACTTTGGGATGATACTTATTCTGCTATTCGGGACGGTGGGCCAGAAAATTAAAGATAATCAAAATCGGTCCAGCCGTTCTCGACTTTGAAATGGTGTAACTAAAACGACTTTTTTTATAAATATATAGGTTAGCTGACCCGACAAACGTTGTTCTACCATATAAATTATTTCTTGTGAATATTTTGGTTGTTAAGTACAAAAATAACGAATGTATTGTAAGTGTGTGGGGATGGGATCTACGACAGAAAGAGGAATGGAGCGCTGTAGTCGATGACCGAAAACAAAAAACCAAAAAAAAAACAACCTTTCATTTTCTCAATTCATTCATGTATTTCATTAAAGGAACGGACATAATTATTTTTTGATCTCTTAAAATTTAAATGTAAATTTTAAAAAAATATATATTTTTTATCCTAAAGTAGGAAAATGAAATACAGTAGAACCTCGATTATCCGGATTTTCGATTATCCGGATTGGTCAAAATAAACAAAAATATTACAAATTTGCTGTTATGCACGTTGTATCAATGTTAAATAACAAACTTTGATGTGATATATTTTCATACGATTATGAAAAGCGCCTCTTGTGACTGCTTTGCAAAGCTTAAATTTAATTCGCTGTATGAAATGTCAAACGTCACGCGCGCCCTCTGTGATTTAACAACAAAAATAATTAATAATGACAGATGTCAGAAATATTAAAATACGTCTTGATAGAGACATCCTTCACTTAGCGGTATGGAATATACTTTACAACCTTCTCTCATATCTAAAAAATATACATACAAAGTTTCATAATAATCGGTCAAGCCGTTTCGGAGGAATTCGACGACAAAAATTTGTGTCGAGATTTTTATATACATATATAGAGATAAATAGATTTTCAAAACAGATGTTTACTATAATCAATGTTTACTTAGTCACCCAAACCTTATTTTTAGGTAAAGCCATAAAGATAGATTGAGGTTAAGATTACTTGCTAACCAATCGCTCTACGTACACTGAATTTTCAAGATTGACAAGATTTTATAAACATTCTCTTAACCATTGTGTTCATTAAAACAATAGCCCACTCAGTAAGCCAAATATTTAGTTACCAAGATATATTTTTTCGTGATTTTTTCTTTTTTAAAGTGTGCGTAGCTTGATAAATAAATGAAAACTTTTCAAATTAATAGACACAGCTTAAAGTTTTTTGAGAACTATCAACGTAGAAATTTTGCTACCTAATTAGTGTTTTTCTGCTCAGCTCAAAAGTCAATCTTAACTTTTAAAGAATCCGATAAATAACATCAAATAAATATGAAAGCTCAGAACTTGTAAAGATTCCTTCAAATTTGAAAGTTACAGATAACCTAGCAAAATTTTAAAACCATTAATCACTATCGACATTTTGGCAGGCTCTCCGTTTCAATTATAAAAAGTTCAAAACAAAATTTTCACTGGAATTTTTTTAGATAATTTGAGTCACTCAAGCAAATTATATCCATTGACCTTAGCATATTTTATTTGAATTATGAATGACATTTATTGCATATGAAATTTATTACGCATTTGCATGACAGAAGTTTATTATAGAGACGATCATTCACGGTGATATTCTCACATTAAAAAATGCTTACAAAATCACATAAATTATAAGAATTATATATTTTTGTTCATTAGGCATATGTATGTATATATTTATTTTTTTAACCATGTCCGCTCCCAACTTGGAGCATATGGACTCCTCACGGAGTTTATCTCAACATAGGTTTTCTACGGGAACTGCTTGTTACTCAGTTGCTCAACCTCTCTTTTTCGAAGAGATTAGGGATGGAAAGGATACGAGGACTAGGACAGGACTAGTGATCAGCTAATCGCTGTCAGGAATTTTCAACAAAACAAACACCCATGCCTTTGAACCTGGGTGGTTCGGCACGCAAGTCAAAGCCGTTTTCACTGCGCCACGGACCGGACGATATATATATGTGATGTCTAAATTTCTTTCCCAGTTTCCTGCACCAAAAAAAGGAGATCAATTTTTCTACACCAATCAATTTCCACTTTTATCAACTCTATACTTTCTTGCTCTAAAATGGAAAGGTTAAGAGACTGCGTTACAATCAGTTTTCATACAGCAAGTTCTATTGAGAAAACTTCCGTTAGCAGTCCAAATAGTCTACATTAAAATAACTTTATCTCCCAATATTATCTCTCGTTAGGATCAGGGCGATCGAGATGAGGTAGGCATTGAAATATCGTTGAACACAAATCAAATAACCGTTTTAAAAATCATCTAATAGATTGTCCGAACATATACATTATTTATAACGCTTTATTTAAGTCTTTGGGCTTTGCCATCGTTGTAAATAAAAACGAAACATATTTACATACACCTCTATCAAAAAGTAAATTAAACATCATTATGAATTCAATTGAACATATTTTTTCAAAAGACATGTAAAAAATTGGAGCTCACTCGCAATAAAAAACGAGCGTAATACGTCAGCAAAGCGAAATTAATGCCTTCGGCAAATAATGAATATTTTTGATGCCATATAGAAATTCTGAAATACATTTCGTAAGCGTGCTTAAAATAGAAGAAATGTATTCGTTTATAATTATTTTACAATTTTTTAATTATCATTGAGTTTTTTTTTTGCGATGCATCAATGTAGGAGTTCAGGTTGTGGAGTTTCTACAGACAATTTAAAATTCAATGATCGCGTTTATAAAATATTAAGTAAATAATTAAGGTTTCCAAATAAATTTTGAAATTCAATATAAACCTTAAAACCAACCAATTACATTTAAATCGCGTGCAGGAAAATATTGAAACACTCTCCCAACTTCTGTCAGATAAATATCAGTTAAAAATTAAATCCTACATTATTAAGTATTATTAAAGGTTAAAATCGGGTATGTGGTGCAGAGGCATCCTTGACAGTCATCACGGATTCAAGCCGTAGTATGAGCAAAATTCTTTCAGTTGATTTATCGATTCTATCCGAAGGCATGAGTCACCCTACCCGGTCTTACAAGCAGGCATAGCAAGAGAGACTCGTTTACCACTAGTTCTTTCCTAGCCATTTCATTTATATTTCTACTTTCCATTAAACAAAAGAGAGGTTGAGCGAATGAGTAATAGGGATAAAAAACAATTAAGAACGATATATTTTGTCAAAGACTCAAATATGCGTAAATCGAATTACACTTGTGTTACACCAAAAAAGTTTTACCTTCACCTTGAAAGGCATTTTTATGTGATACTATAAATTAATTCACGTTCATTTTTAGTTCAATTCAAACCCAGTTTTTTTGGCGTGTGAGTCCACTGTATGCAGGAAAGTTGTCCAAGCCCATCGCGACCGATTAAACACTGAACTTCCAAAATGCTTATTTTATTCTCAATAATCCTGAATGGAAATCCTATTGAGATATATACTTTTACTCGCATAGATTCAAATCTATACGCATTAAAATAGACGTTGTACGAACATTATTGCCCATTAAATCAAATACCCTTCCAACGCTGCTTGAAGGATTTCATTGACCGTTAAATAAATAGGCATTGATTTTCTATTTGCTTTCTGATCACAACATTATTTATTTCGTTGAGGAAATTCACCTTTCAATCAACGGCCCTAATTGTATGTTCCGCTGAGAAGTTGGTAATTTGTTAAGTTGTTTGTAGGCATCCAGAATTGCTTACATCATAATTACTGTGGCTTAGATACGAATAATGACCATTTTATTTTGCTTCAGAGATTTCTTAATGAATATAAGAAATTGTAATTGGTTTTTGTAAATGGCAATTTGGTTTTGTGTGTTACTCATTTCTGAGAAAGCAATTAAAGTTTATTTACTCAACAATTTATTGCTTTGTTAAATACATAATTAGTTTTATAACTTAAATTAAATTCGTTTGAAGCCTTAAAAAATGAAGAACAATTAAAATTTTATTTAATTAGCATATTTAACATGGAGCACGGAAAATTTGGCATTTCAATTACGCAATTTATTTTCATAAACCTAGTTACGCAATTTACCTTTTATTACCAAACTGATAATGCTTGCGATGGGTGAAACAGATAATTTTTTTTTCTGTTAATGTAATATAATGAAAAGGGATTATCTTATGCTATATATATATAAAAAAACACCTGAAAAGGGATTATCTTATGCTTATTTTAGGCAGAAGTCGATATATTTTATTAATCTCAACCCTTAGAACATCTGGCTAAGTTGTACAACTTCGATATGATTTCCTTGTTATAAATATTATTAAAGTCTTAAAGGAAAATTCTTACACATTTAACTAAATATGTATGGTAGTACAAGTCAAAATTATATGAAAATCTGCTTTAAATCAACTGATAACCGAATTCGAGTAATAATTCATTAGGCTTGTTAGCAAAACAATGAATGTTTTTGTACATTGATTAAGCAGCCGATTGACGGCTTCTTCCAAATGCATCGATCTTCAATAATGGGATTGTTAAAAGACTGCTATGTTTATTTGTAGATTTATCCAAAAGATCCATTCATATTTTTTCCAATGAATGAAGTTGTGCAACTGAGTTACAGTCTATTTAAATTTATTCTTTTGTCTTGTGTTAGTTGACATTTATGGAAAGTTGCTAAACCATCGTAATATAATTATCTTCTGTAGTTGCCTAGTTGATAGAAGTCTGCATCGTCACCAAAAGGAGAAAGTTTCAAATACCAAATAGTATTAAATAAATTTTTGATTCAATACATCTGTTACTTAGACAAATACGCTGCTATGCCAAATATTATATATATTTTTTTTTTAACAACAATTAAATGCTACATACAACAAGTCTATATAAAGAAAACCATAATCAATTATTTTTGTGAAAAGTATGCGAAATACCATTTTTTGTAAATGATAGTATGTTGGCGTTTATGAAAGCTAGTCTTAGTTTACAATAAATTACAATACACGTCATTGTAATTTCATTAAAAAATACTTTATTTTTAAGTCTTTAATCAGCTTTGGAACGTAAAAAATATTAATTCTTTGAAAGTACTTCGGCAGGCACTTAACGTAACAAATTTTCGAAGCTTATGTTTAATGTAAACTACAGACAATTATTTCGATGAAAGTAGGTGAACGCTTTCTTTAATTTCGTAGTCTTTTTAATTAAGTATTAAAAAACGTAATATTTTTTTTTTAATGATAACTAGGTTTGTCGTTAGGTTATCAATTATGTAGGGTAAATGAAGCATATTCAATTCAGTGATTTATTTAAAGGATTTGTCAAATTCTTAGATTTATAATATATTTAGTATTTTCTTAATTGCTGAATAAAAAATTGTCTTTTTCCATCAGAATTAAGTAACGTTCAATCTGTTTTATTCGGGACAGTTATGTTTGAAACATTAAATTACTTTCCTGCGTAACAATTTTTAGACAAACGGCATTATTGTATTATGAATTCAATATAAAAATTTATTATACACGTAATAAAATGTATTTTACAAATTCTTATAGTTTGCATATCTTTGAAGGATTATTATATTTACAAAGATCTGCTTTGATTTCGAAACGAGCTTCAATTTCGCCGGAGCGATTCGATGAGCAGTTCTTAGAAATTAAATAAAGCAAATTATCACTATCAAATAGAGTTTGGTAAGACCAAGCAGTGGACCGATAGTTTTAAGTGTATGCCATAGTTTATTCAAACATTGTGAATAAGTGCTTGTTTGCAAGAAGTTTATCTAGAGCGATAATTTATCCGACTGATTTTGTTTCTAACGTCGTTTATGATAAATTGACTTAACGCGAATGAGACAACTTTTTATCAGATTTGCATCAAAGAGTTTCATTAGCAAAAAAGTTCGTCTGAACAAAAGCTCCCAAAAACACAGCTAAAGCTATCTATCTAAAAAAGCTCACATGCAACTCAACGTGAAAATCCTCCGGCTTAGCTTTGAATCTAATATTAAAAATACATGAGTCCATTTACTGTTTCAGTTAAAAATAGGAAATTAATAACTATCATTCTTATATTGATTAAATGCAAGTGACGATACAATAAAAACAACAATAGATATCGAAGATTAGACAAAGCTGTATATCAACCCAATGATTCCTAATCACCATTTCTTAGCGGTCATGAACTGAACTCTCTTTTCACTCACCAGTTTTTTTATTGAAATAAATTCTTGTCAATTCAATATTATTGCTTTGGAAATCAAAATGATTCATTAATTATATTTTTGGTGGAGATTTCTTTGACATTTTAATCCCTATCTACTATTCCAAAAATTCTTCGTCAAAATGACACATGATATCGCTGTATGAAACGAAATATATTTTTTTACTGATCTTTCGATGATTTTAAAATATATTCATTTTATTGAGTATGTTTTTTGGAATAGGAAATTAAGTTATAGGCAAGAAAGAATGGATATATAACATTATACCGTGTTCATTTTTTTTTAAGTTCATAAACATATATTTATTACGCCATTGTCAAAAAATAATTTAATAAAAACGAAAAAAAATAAACTTCCACTGGATGGATATTTGTAGTTGTGTTTTTAAAATATAATGAGATGCTTACCTTTTTTTCGTAAAAAGGTGATAATGATGTTGAAAAAGTGTATAAATAAAATGTTTCCTTTATATCGATTGGCAATAAATCTATATCAAGTAATTGGAAAAATGTAAGCCCTTTAAAAGCTTCGATGGGAAGGTTAGCCATCCGAACTTTTCTAATTAACTGTGAGATTTTTTTGTTCGAATGACCGCTGACTGATCAACGGCGAGCTTAAAAAGGGAAAAAATCTTTTCCGATAGCAGTAGAACCTTTTTGTATTATCTTATCGGGGCTCACTTTAACACATTAGATCTCGAGGGTTTTTTATAATCTCCTATACATGGCCACATTCAATTCTAAAACATGTGTTATTTTGTATTTTATTTTCTTTTTATGAGCTCTCTTCTTAGTATATTGTATCGATGTTGACAGATGGTATCATCGTTCCGATAAAAGTAATGTTGAATCACTAATACTTCTTATAGTACACCTTTTTTGTCGCCTACAGCGGTATTTTTTTAGCTATTTGTAAAGCGTCCTTTATCATTGCAAGATTTTTTTCTTCACACCCACATCACTATTTTACTACTATGGTGGAATCCTGATCTTACGTTCTCGCATTATACGTTTTCCCGCGTGGTGCGTTCATTTTATATAGTCCCAGCATTTAGTTCATATTTAAAACCTTCCCGCATTAATCGTGTGTTTTATACGGTCCCTTGAAACGTAGAATCGTGGTTTTACTGTATCTCGTATTATCGCTACCGAAATTAATAAAAATATTAGAGGTGTTTTAAACGGGCAATATTTAAAATGATTAAATTCGGAGGTAATAAATATTTTTTATTACTTCTATGAATCAAATAATTTGTTTTGCCACTCATAATGTGCTAGTGATTATATTAGAATTGATGAAATGAAAATTCTTATCAAATAAAATTACCCACAATCACGATTTTACAAAACAATTTGTTTGTCTTCGCATGAATTAGAATGAAAGAAATTTTCCTGAAAATATTTTCTTATCAATGTAGAATGAAAAAGATTTCCGGTGTGATTATTTGCACAGTTTTGATTTTAAAATATCATTCTGTGATGAAAAATATGATGAGATATGAAAACTCTTTTGCATTTTGTTATCACAGATGCCTAGAGAAAAATTAAGCAAATCCTTTACAAAAACGAGATATCGCCTAACATTAATATTTACGAAGAACAAATATTACTAATACTCTTATAACCTCTATATAATATGGTCGGTCCCTGTGGTCTAGTGGCAAGAGCTTTATCCCAGCGATCTGGATACCCGGGTTCAATTCCCGGCAAGGTCAGATTTTTTCATTTGAAAAAAAGAGATCTTGGGCTGGGTGTATGTTATTTATCGTTGATTTTGTGTACTACTAATTTATTACTTATCATCGAGTTAATCTCGTATGACTTTCACAATTAAGAATATTTGGCGCATTGGCGTAAGCTGTAATGCCAAATGTTTTTTCTTTACTTTCAAAAAAAAATAAAAAATAATATAAGGTTTACAAACGCTTCATGAAACTCATTTTCATATAACTGTAACATTAACCTTTTATTCGTTCTACTATCAACATAAAACATAATTTTAAAAAACAAGCAGTAGAAACTACAGATTTTAAACAAACAAGTTACATTTAGATATTCAAAAATCTCTGAATAATTCTTACTTTCTTTATTATTCAGAGTATAAAATATTAACAATATCTTTTCTTCTCTTATTTTGTAAAAAAATGTTTTTTAATTCATTTACATTTTATCAAAAGCTATTTTCCATCCTGTTATATGAGAAAAATACAACACAATTCTCTTAGTAACTAAAAGTTTTGTTTCAAATATAAATGCTAGTTAATAAGTTATGCTTGTTTTAGAATAGTACTAAAAATTATTCAAAGGCGAACTCTAAGAGCTTTTTCCCTCTCTCTATAATCTCAGACTTGAATCGCTTATTGGAAGGAATGTTTCAGACTAATTAAAAAAGACTTTTTGTTATATAAAAAAATATTCAACAGATTTTTATCTGCTTATATTATTCCCAATTTCCAATATAGGTAGTTGCAGGGTTTTTATTGCAACTCAATATTTACGATTCCGTAATCTTTTTTTTCTTCATCCTTCTGAAGACAGTCGTTTTATTTTTCATTAATAGGTAGATATTGACAATTTTATTCATTATTGTAATGCTAACTTTTTAAACATTTTTTGCTTTGTTGCGTGTCAATATAAATCACCCGCAATTATTTATTTGTTAATGTATTACAAGCAGTAAGCCGTGCAATGTTTATAATAAGAAATGTTGTGTTTTTAACTCTGAAATAATAAGTACATACTACTTAAATCTCTATATATATAAAAATTTCGTGTCACAATGTTTGTGGTCGAACTCCTCCGAAACGGCTTGCCCGGTTTTTATGTTTTTTTTTTATGTATATTTGATAGATATGAGAACAAGTTGTTAAATATATTTCATACCGCTAGGTGAAGGGTGTCCCCTTCCAGATTTATTTTTGCAATATTTTTGACGTCCGTCGTTCGTATTTCAAACAGAACGAAATTATATATGCTGGTGAATGACAGGTGGCGTAACGTGCGCTTCATCGCAAGAAGCGTGGCGTCATAGACAATGTGACATAGAAAATGTGTCATATTCAATGTTTCATAGATAATGTACCATAGAGTATCTGTCAAAGACAATGTGTCATAAAGAATGTGTTGATTTTCTTTATTTCATTTTCCTACTTTAGGATAAAAAATATATTACTTTTATTAAATTTACATTTAACTTCTAAGAGATCAAACAATGAATATGTCCGTTACTTTAATGAAATACATTGAATTGAGAAAATGAAGGGTTGATGTTTTTGTTTTTATTGGCGGTCATCGTCTTCAGCGCTCCATTCCTCTTTCTGTCATAGATCCCATCCTCACACACTTACAATACATTCGTTATTTTTTACTTAACAACCAAAATATTCACTAGAAATAATTTATGTGGCAGAACAACGTTTGCTGGAGTCAGCTAGTTAAACTATATAAAGTATATTACTTACTATTCGTGTTAAGCTTATTTTAGAATATAACATATCAATAAATACATTGGTCAAGCACCATTGTTATAGCTTTTGGATGGCATGGTTACAAAAATGTTCAATCAACCGTATTTAACATATCTTGTTGAACTAAACTCTTGAAATTGAAAAAATTGACAAATCAGTAGATTTAGTATAATTTTTGATGTATAGTATTCTCTTGTAAAGAATGATAACGGAGACTAAGATTATATAATCCTGAATAATGTCTAGATTTCCGAGGTTTTCTGATGATATAAAATATATTGAAAATGATCTTGTTAAAATCGTTTTGTCGTGCAAGTGAGTGGTCAAAAAACCAAAAAAATATTGCAATTAGTAGAACAATGAAAAATGAGACCGGCAAACGAACGACAGCTTTTTTCACAAAAAAAACTCTTACTCTCACTTTGAATCCGCTGTACAAACTGCTTATTTTTTCGGATTTTTTTATAAGTAAAAAACTCTTCTACTATTTGAATTTCAAATGTTTTTCGTGATAAATATTTGCGTGTTGTTATTTGTTTCTTTTATGTAAACCAGAATGAAACTTATTTTCAACAGACCTGATGCTAATGACCACAAAATTGAGCCTTGAAGTAATTTCAAGAAAAAGCGTTTATATTTAGTTTGACGATTAAAATACATGCACTTTCATACATGACTTACATCTTATTTTTGTAAATATTATTTAATTTTGTTTTTCAAATATGTAAAGAAAAATCTTAGCAAATAATTATTTTCACATTTGCTACGATGTCAAAACGTTGTATTTCGTTTCATATTATCTAAAAATAAATTAATAATTATTTATAGTATTTATCAAATACTTCAGGGCGAATATACCCGCAACCGTGGATAATACAGACAGTGTACAGCTATTTTTAGTGTTTTTCATCTCAGTTTGGTTTATATAGACTTAGTTTAAAATTGTGAAATAGTGAATCATAAATTTCATAGTACTACTTTTTTACACAATTGCATCTCTTAACCCGTTGCACTCCTCAATAGATTTGATAAATTGATTGATATCAAAGGGTTTGCGTATTTATAATGTATAATGTATTTATGCTTAAGCGAAATATTAAAAAATATGCCACATTATGGACCATTAAGTAAGGCACACAATCCAATAGAATGGATACTGTTTCAATAAATAAGAATAATTAAAAATTAATAAAAATTAGCGTTTTAACCAAGTTTTACATTGTCGAGCTAGACTCAACATAGGAGATAAACTCACAAAACGTCAAAATTGTCAAAACTCTGCTTTTTATTCGATTTCGTTAATTTATCAACAGAACCTATGTATGTATCTCATGTATGTCGTGCTTCAAATACTCCTTAAAAATTTAGTGGCTACACTGAAAAAACTTTTATGACTCAAGTCATGCATCGCTTATATTTTATTTGTTTATTATCAAACAAACTAAACGCCAAAAACTCTGTCTTAGGCATACATTGCCGTCAAAAAATGACCTTTTTGTTTTTGAAAAAGTTTTCAAAAGACTAAAATTATCGTATCAAAAATCCCTCCACCATCTGTCTAGACACTTTATTTTAAGGAGTGGCTTATTTTTTTGTATAAAAATAAGCAAAATGCACTAAATTTAACTTTAAAAATACAATCGTATTGTTTACACAGCGCTGAAGTGCAAATTGTAAAATGAGTTACAAACCTAATCCATTCTTCAGTGGTTTTCTATTATAGAGCGTTGGAAAGTAATTTTAATCAAACATAAACATTCAAAGCTTAAGTTAAATTGAAGTGAATGACATTAGGCCATATACATCTTGATTAAACTGAAAAGCTCGTGAAGTACCAAAATGTACTTCACGTGCTTTTTTCTCTATGATAAGGAATCTTCATACTTTCTAAAACGAGAAAACATCAAACTTTAGCATATATTTTATTTAGATCTTTTTTGCAATAAAAACATTTTAAGCGTGAGTTCTATATTGGATGAACACACTCCAAAAAATTTCAATCTGCTTTTTTTCTGATTCATTTGGTTCAAATTTTTTAAATGTTTTCTGATTTTTTAAGCATGTTTATTTATATACATTAGTTAACAAATCTTTATAAACAGTTATGCACATTTAATATATGTGTTCACGTTGTTAAACATGCGCCATAAATAGCATATTAAAACGATGGCAATATATAATGCATTAATAATGATACATTTTTAATTTTCTATAAATACGCCAAACTTAACATAACTCTTAATTAATTTACACGTAATAAAACCATTCGACGGTCAACTATTTATAAATAAACAACAGTTTAGTCAACAGTCAAGTCCGAAGATGCTTTAAAAAAAAGTGAAACAAATGTAATAATTAACATAATACGTGGAATAATCAAAGTTATTTTAAAATTCATATTAAACAACACTATATTTTTCTTATAACGAAAATAAGTTAAAAAACTTCTGATAAAAATCCTATATAACAAACCAATTGGAATTGAATGTCTGATTATCATCGATATATTTCACTTACTTCTTGAAAGGGTTTTGATATGAGCCGATGAGCCATTATATCTTATCAGATCCACCGAACAAAGATTAACTGCATACTTAGATGACATTTTCCGCAAAGAAAAACGAAGAATTTGAAATTATTATCCTAGGAACTTTGGACGGTCACAGAGTTATTATAGAAAGGTTTAATTGATGGTCTAATTTTCAGTAGTGGTTCAATTTCAAAGGCGTTTGTGATCTAACAAGTAATTAAAATTAGATGTACCGTAATTTGGTCGCCAAACGAAAAGAATATTGTAAGGTGCTTACTGTCACTACATGGTGGAATGGCTATATAAAAATAATAAACACAATTTTAGTACTTATCCCACGTAAGATTTATTGAGATCAAGACCGGTTTTGTTCATCATGAGCATTATCAACTGATCACGAGCACTATCATCAGTTGATATTGCTCGTGATGAGCCAATGAGCCAATAGATCTTATCAGATCCACCGAACAAAGATTAACTGCATACTTAGATGACATTTTCCGCAAAGAAAAACGAATAATTTGAAATTATTATCCTAGGAACTTTGGACGGTCACAGAGTTATTATGGAAAGGTTTAATGGATGGTCTAATTTTCAATTTCAATTAATTAAGTGGTTCAATTCCATGGGCGTTCGTGATCTAACAAGTAATTAAAATTAGATGTACCGTAATTTGGTCGCCAAACGAAAAGAATATTTTAAGATGCCTACTGTCAATACCTGGTGGAAAGGCTTTCATAAAATCACGAGCACTATCATCAGTTGATATTGCTCGTGATGAGCGAAACCGATTGTGATCTCAATAAATACAATGTGGTATAAGTACTAAAAATGTGTTCTAATTTTTATTGAAAAGAATATTATTGAATTATATTTTCAGTACTGGATACTAGGTGTGCGAAAAAAAAATAAACATTACATACACTACGGAACCAAATTCGTAAACCTACTTACGAAAATATCCGTAAGAATATGCTTCTTCGTCTAATTCCATCACGTGAAATAAAAATTTATTTCAATTTTATTGACGCCTACGAATGACTCGAGATAGTTTGACAGTTTTTCATCTCACAGACACTTGAGTAGTGATAAAGTCGTACAAATACCGGAAACAATCTATATGAAGTGTCGCACTTTTCCATGATTTTCCGGGACCGTTGGAAAATCCGAAAGTGGGCAATCGTCAGGTAAGACGGATGGAAAGTTTTTCGTTACAAAAGTTTTCCAATCTCCCTTCGCCATAGCGTCAACAGTATGGCAAAAGGATTGCGGCTCGGCCGGTCAACCATAAATCAAAATGTCTCCAGATTCTTTATTTCTATGTGGATTTTATACGACTTTGAAATCGCATTGTTTTATAATCCAATTACAGAAAAGTCTTATTTTATACGATCTTTTTTATACTACTTTGAAACAGCGCGTGTAAAAAATAGAACAGCGCAAACGTATAAATTTAAGTATGACATTTTAAATGTATGTTCTCTATAACGAAAATTCGGATATAGTATATTGTATTTTATTTTTTGACAACTTGGATTGATTTTTATAGATTGAAATCTATCTCTCATTTTGTGTTTATTTTTATCGGACTTTAGAGATTTCTACGCGGAATTATACACCTTTTAAAAACAAATCTACCCAATAACGAGAGTATGTTGATCTTATTTATCCATTAATTTTATATTTTACTTTAAAACGCAAAACTATCTGAATAAATAATATATATGATACACACAAAACACAAATATATTGTTTTTTCGCTAACACATTTTTGATCATGTCCGCTCTTAATGTGAATAATAATGACGTATTGTTAACAGAAAAACACAACAGACGATGTTGTCTTTTGTAATTCAGTCACTCTACCGAATAAATGTGTAAAATTAAAGGATGGATCAAAAGATGTAAAATTTTTATATTTCGATTTAAAATCACTTTATGAAATCGTTAATACTGGCACTTGAGCATCTCAACTTAATAATATGAAAGCCTAAGATTTTTTACCACTTGGCTACGGTACCGGAAAAACATTTCTTTTCATATGAATTATATTTTTAGTTGCATTGTCGGGTTCGTGTAACTTTAAATCAATTTATTTTTTATTTTAACTTCATCAAGTAACTGGAAAGAAGAAAAAAAAATATAGACTTGTAAACAATTTTTTCATCACATACAATAAGTATACACATGTATATCAGTTGCAACTTGTTTTTCAAAAGCTTGCGGATTACAGTACCGAAAAATCTCCATGAACCTTCACAAATTAATCTCACAATACCAAACTCCAAACAAGCAAGTGTATTTTTCACCAAGGATTAAACGCTATTTAAAATAATAACTTTAAGTAACTATATTTTTTTGTTTGTGTCATCTCCACTCTGATATCGAATCCCTTCTTAACGAGGGCGTTTACGCCTCTTTGAAACATATTAAATATGCTGAGAATTTGGGTAGCACTCCGGTTAGGTGATTTTATCATTACATATTGCGATACAAATAATCTCTCCCAATGCTTGGGAGACGGTTGCGTTTATTTTGTCCCATCAATGTGACTGAGCTCTTCTGCATTTCAATCACTTCCATTGTATCAAATTCACATAAAAATGTGTAATATTATGTTTTATTTGTTGTGATACGTCTGCTAATTACAACCACTGTAACTTTTTATTTATTCAAAAAAATATATATTTTTTAAAAAAATACGTTGGCAATCACTACTTTTAATAATCTCCGCAGGCTACAATGACACTTGCACGCCTTGCGGGTTAAGAAACCCTCGGTGAAGAAAACTTTCGGCCACGCTGAACTGACACAGTAACTTGAATACTACAAGAGATGTCGCTGATAGTAAATAATTTACTTAAGCACAGCTGACAGAAACACTTGAACTGATAAGAATAAACATTACTTCAAAATGTTTTTCATTATTTTGTCTAAATTAATAAAAAAAACTTTTGAAGCGGTGATATTTTAATTTTCAAATCCCGCCTACAACCCATTCAATGGTACACGATGTTATACCATCATCCACTCCAGCTTAACGTACATACATATATCATATTAATATATTATACTAACATAGTATAGTTATGTTTGTATGGGTTACTAATAATATTTTATGTTTTATTTCTATATGAGATAGCTCATTGCTACTATTTAAAAATATCTGTATTTCCATAGTAAACAACCAACACAATTAAAAAATTTATATATATCAATAAGTTATTAAAGCTACGGAGTATCTTTTTGCGTCGAATTATCTATGCATACCTTCATTCGATATCGTTCTTAAAGACACATTAACTTTGATTATTCCACCAATACTTGGAATAATCAAAGTTATTTTAAATGTTATATGATAACTGTAACCAGGACCGGCCCGTGGATTTTTGCGCCTGTGTGCGAGGCGCCTTCGGCGCCTCAAAAAACCAAAACTCAAGGAGCAAATAATTTTTATTTACTCAAATACAACATGAAAAAAATAATAATAATAATAATAATAACATTTTTTAAGTTTGTGAAATAATGTTAAGTTTTAAACAGAAATTCGCCTGGCTTTAATTTTAGCGAAATCCATTCGTAAAATATCCAAATCAAGTGATTGGTCAATTTCATTTTCAATTGAAATTATTGTCAAACCATTCAATTTTTCCTGCCTCATGCTCGAACGTAAATAAGTCTTGATTATTTTAAATTTTGAAAATGAGCGTTCTCCCGTGGAAACGGAAGTGGGCAAAGTTATTAATATTCTTAAAGCTATTAAAATATTTGGAAATAATTCATTGAGATTAGAATTTTATATCCATTTAAGAATTGAATCAGGCGTGTTCTCTTTACTTTTGCGAGATATTAGTTTTAGCTGTTCACTCATATCCACTGCATCAATATCTTTTTTATCATTGAAGCTTAGTGCGTTTTCCAATAATACACATTTTTCCATTAATTCATTATCACATCTGCACTTTCGCGCGATTGACCGTGCACCAGCGCATGCGCCGCGCCACGTCATCCATGTGTCAACGCATTAGCGCATCGGGTGTATGCATAAATTTTTGGAGCGATCCACCAATTCGCGCCCTACTGAGAGCCGGCGCCTGTGTGCGCCGCACACCTCACATACGATTAGAGCCAGCCCTGACTGTAACCCTTGGTGGAAAATCAAAATATATAAATAGAAACCATCTCTTTTATATAACTTCCGTGTTTATAGTTTAAATATCAGAACTGGTAAAGCTCGTCACGATCATTCAAAATTCCATAAGCTTAAAGATTTACAAAAAATAGTGTTCTATTTATTGAAATATCGCCAAGAAACATATAAAGGTACTGCAATTTTTCTGTTTTCTATGGATTTACATTTTATTTTCTATAAAATCTTAACTATAAATAAATATAGTTTTACTATCACTGAATAATTCATATCAATTCAGAATGCTTTCTACAAGTTAAACGACAAAAGAATATGTTTTTAGAATAATCAAATAAAATCTTCAACGCCTCTATCTGATTTTTTTCAATAGAAGATATACATAAGTCGCTACTGCTGATGATGATAATATAAAAGACTCCCATAAAATAAAGAAAAAGAGAAAGGCTCTATAAAATTAAGGCACTTGTGACTTTTAAGCAATCAGAATGTAATGGCCTTGATTCATAAAGTTAATAAAACTTTTTTAAAAACTCTTAAGTAAATTTATAAGACCTGTATAGGTACAGTCAGTTTTTTCTTAACATAATAACTTAACTTTTTTTAATCTTGCTGGGAAGCATGCACCTACAGCGGAAGACTTAATTTCTTAAAGAATAAAATATGAAAAAAGCTCCGAACAAAAGTTGAGTCATTTAAACTTTACACTCAGAAGTTTAAAGCATAAACTTGCTCTGAGATAATTCCTGACATTTTTCCACGTAAATTGTCGGCCGAGCTAAGAGTTTTGGAGATGACCCAAATTGGTCGTAGTTTAGATGAGAGATTCTCACATTAAATTATGCTTTTTAAAAATAATGCCAGATAATATAAGTACCGTCACATCTCCACTAACTAGCATTTCCACTTACGACGAAAAACATAAGCACCATTGCTACACTCATTGATTAATTTGAATATTGCAGATATAGAAGTCGGTAACACAGCTGATGCAGATACAGTCGTACGCGAGATACGAGTTTCGTCAATTCCGTAACCTTGCCCGTATCTCAAAAAAAAAATCCTATTGAAATTAATTGATATGCCATTAATCCGTTCCAGCCCCAGTTTTAGAGCGCCATCTATGTTTTACATATGGGATTTGTCGGTTGTGCAAAAGAGATGGAGCTAAGTATGTTTTTAAAGTAGGTCCATAGCGTTTGACAGTCGACATAGAATCCAATACCAACACAGATATACATATACGGATTTGCCACCAATACATTCATATGCACTCCTTCCACACAGCACACAGATACACGGCCGTTCCTAGTACCTCAAAAGTTGCTCGTATTTCAAAGCAAAACTTCGCTCGCTTGACGACTCGTATCTCAAATATCTCGTATGTTAGGGCACTCATATCTCGAGGTATCACTGTATTTCATAAGTCGATAGTTGACTGTACTATAGACAAGTCTGTTTTAAAGCCCTCTTGTGGGCGTCATTTTATACCACGAGAGCTTTTTTTTCTATAAGCTCATTAAAATCAGTTAACTATAAGTTTATCTTATTATTATTTCAGTATAATACATAAAAATTGTGCGACATTATTTTTTTATAATTAAAACAGTACGGTTCAGCAGCAATTTTTATTTATCATGTCTAGACACTTTTATATGTTGATCGAAACTGGATAACAGTAGAGCCACATTAGTTCCGTGAATAGAAATCTCAGGGGCCTCCAAGTCTGGCTAAGATAAATGTGAAAAACTTATCTTTCTAAATGTTTTGTTGAACTTATTGAATTTTGATTATTTCGTCACTTTGTTGCGTTGCTATCAGCTCAAACAAAATCAAATACGGGCAGCGCATGCTACCAGAAATTATTTTAAACAATATTTTTTTATTTATGAGAAAAATCTGCAAAGCCAATATGTATAAAAGCAAAGTTAAGCTTGTGTTTACTGGACTAAATTTTAAGAAAATGTATCAAATAATGTAATAAATTGATATCAAGTCAATGAACTTATTTTTGCAAAAAATTTACCAAAAATATGAAAATTGGTTAAAAATACTACCTTTCCATTCATATTTGCTCAGAGTATGATAGGGTGGAATGGAAGGGACATTAACAGTTTGACCAGGTTTCGCTTATAAGCATCTTCAGGCATTTCAAATGTACGAACTATCAGTTGTTCATGTCTGAAATGTCTGAATATGGCTGAAAGGTAAAGCCTGGATAGCTAGCGACAAAACCCATGGAAAAATACAAAAATTCAAACGATTTCAAATTTTATGTTGGAATTTCGTCAAGTACCTTGAGTGAATATTCAAGAAAAATCTTTTACTCTCTATTGGTTGATTGCAGGAAAAAAGTCTTCTTGTCAGACAAAAACACTTACTAATTATCTTAACTTCTATTTTTATTGGCCACATTAAATTTGATATCCACACAACAGTTTTAGTTGGCTACAGTTCAGTTAAGATAAAATGAAATAATATTGTAAAATTTTAGATGATCCAGCATCTTTTTCTTTTCTCTTTTTAAACGTTCCTCGTGCTTTATCTCGAAAACATGTAATCCTAAAATATGTAAATGGACTCTAAATTTTGGTGGCGGGAGCAATTTGAAAAGGATTTGTATATACAGTTATGCATCGAAGTCATATAAAGAACACTTTGGTGTATAATAGAAGTTCCACATTCTGCATTCTTTGTGTAATACATTGTGTATTATCAATTCTACAGCCGTTCAAATTCATCTTAATGTCTTATATTAGCTATTAAAAGAAGCATGTATATTCTAATTTCGAATAATGATATCATTATTATACTCGCGTTAAACGGTAATAAAAAACTTATTTGAATACATTATTGAACTGTATTTATATATTATATTTGCGACATTTTTAGCAATAAGAAGTCTCCCATCTGGTATTTTCCGATCGAGAAAAAAATTGTGAAGGATCTAGTACGTGAATTAATCTTAACAATGTATTGCGACATATTTTCAAATACAATAGTAAATCTTTTTACATTGTTTGTGAAATATAAATCCAAGCGTAATAAAATTCACACGAAAGAATATATTTTAAAGATGCCTTCGGTATAAATGGATTGGTGGGGATATTAAACAAAATTTCTGTGGTCTTATATACTATTAAAATATATTCCTAGAAAAAACCAGCAAGATATTATAGCGTCTTAACCAATAGTCTCGATTTCAGAGAATTCCCGGGACTTGTTGTTACTCAATCACTGAGATGTGATAAGTCGAGACTTATTCGAGAGTAATTTATGAAGATTTTTAAAAAACTAATAAATGATAGTTTAAGTGTCATTTATTATTCTGTTATGATGTCCATTAGCAAAATTAGTTTTTATTTTAACCGTACGAAAATGAAATATTTAAGCATTTAATCAAAAACAAGTCCGACGACAGCCATTCAGAAACGAAATACACACGTCAGTCACTGTTTTATAGTAAATATGAAGGACAGCTAAGTATTATTAAATTAAAATGATTAAAAGCATTGTATGTCATGAAAATTTTCCATATGTATGAAAATAATTAGTATTCAAATAATATATTTTTATGGATAATATGAGAGGTAAAGTGATCCAAATCTAAAAATCTCTATAGAACTTTTAATTGAGTTCAATCGCGTTTTTACTTAACTTTTTAACACTACGTGGTAGCTCACTACATAAATGAACAGAAACAAATATTTCAGGGATATGATGAAATAGTGTTATTAAATTCACCACAAACAAATTATTCAAGCCCTTAGGAAGTGAAGTGAGCCAAGTAGCAAAATTATGAAACTTTTTATTGGCTCAGAGCATACTTTTATCATATGAAATAAAAACACCATATCAATGTTTTTTATAATCTCACTTCACTTGTAGGATACTTTAAAACCTGAAGAATATCATACTGAATCTAACTCATTATTTTCAAAAAGGCCACTTGGCTCACTTCACTTCTCAAGGGCTCATATTAATCAAATCCTACAGCGACGGTGTGGTGACCATGTGATGTACCAAGTGATAAACACAATCAAAGAAGAGAATGCGGAAAGTAGTTATATATTTATTTAAAATACATTCCATCAATGGATATTTCAATGCAATCAAATAACATTTTTCAAACATATGAAAATGATTGAATCAATATAAACTGACTTAATTAATAAAAAAAAGTCTGTTGACGCTTTTTCAGCGCAGGCCCCGACGAGATTCGAACTCGTGATCTCCTGTTTACTAGACAGGCGCTTTAACCAACTAAGCCACGGCGCCGTTGCAGCATACGAGAAAATTTCATATTATGTAACACACAAGCGGCCTTGATAAATTTGTTTTTCATGTTTACTATACCGTCGAAACTTTTCTCGACATACATAAATAAGAATTTCATAACAAAATACTAAAGTATGAGAATATCCAATTATAAATGCCAAAAATCGGATGTTTTATTATTTTGATAAAAAATGAAAATGAAGAAAAAAATATTGAAAATCAACATTATTATAATAGATATGTATATCGACATCCAAAAAATGTAACTTGAAGAGTTTTTTTTCATTTACATAGTTGTCGTAGTGCCCCTTCAACGCGTAATTATTTGAGTTGTGAAGTCATTGAAAAAAATTATATCTTAAGAACAACTTAAAAAGATTAAAAAAAGTACGCACAAATAATGATAAACAGTGTGTTTTTATCGTTTAATACCTACCACTCAAATACAGTTTTTTTTAGATAAGAAAAAATCAAAACAACAACGTTCAAATATAAAGAAAGTAAATTTATAAATTAATGATTGCTTATCAACATAAGCTATTCAAAATATTTAGAGTTTTCTTACATCACTATTATTTTAATATACCTAGTCACTTTGCAATAACAAGTTATAAAAAAAACTCTCACCTTCGACCTTTCTCTGAGTATAGAAGCTTGTAAATACCTGACATAAATAGCGTGTAGATTTGTATCCGTTAATTTTGTCTTTATCTATCTAATCTACGAAAATGTCGCATCATTTTGTTCGGAAATGCTTTTAAATCTAGCTTATGAAGGATATGAAAATTAAAATAACTCGTAATTTAATGAACGCGGTTGTACACAAAAATGGGTGTTACTTTATTCAAGGGAACGTGGATAGGTAATTTTGTATCAGCCACCTTTTCACTTCAGTGTCGATCAAGTGATTATCGACTTTGGATTATCCGATCAAAATATTTTATTGATTTTTAATTCGATTTAAAGGAAAGAAATATATCATTTGACTAACGAAATTCTTTAACAATTATGAATAATTACGAATAATAATAAATTTCCCAGTCCGAACAGACTTGATTTTTGATTCGAATTATTGATTTTTGTTTGGGGATACGTATGAGCGACTGAGTAATTAGAAGCTCTTGTATAAAAACTTTTAATTAGACAAAACACATACGAAGTCCATATGCTTCACATTGGGAGGACACATTGCTAAAAACCTATTCCGCCGAATAATCGTGCAAGATAAACATAAAATTAGCCGTTAATTTTTTTACCAATCAGTTTTTATAATAAAGTATCTTAAAAAGGACCGACGCCGAACAATGCGTGTTTCAAAGTTCTTTTAATCACTGTGCTAAAAAGGTGTTTATATCGAACTATTTTATTTTATTAGGGATCGTAACAATAATGAATCAAAAGATCAAATTGAGAGCAGCATCAAAACCAGTCTAATTTTCATCTCACAAAGTCACTTGAGGTCGTCAGTCTAAAATGATGTTCTGTGGCTTACCATAAAGTGTCCCAACCCTTATTTTACAACTACCTCGACGAATGTTATAACGTCTGCGTAGATTTCAAACCTCGTAACTCTAAATCAATATATTATATATACAATTATTCTTTAACGACGATTTGCAAGTATATTTTCTTTTCTGCGTATTCTGTGAAAATAAGCCATCTTCATTGATATATTTTTCCCCTTTAAACATGCTGGTTGCGGTCGATTTCCATAAAGCCGAATGGATAACGCTTTTGCACAAATGCTCATTCTCAAGTGCGAGTTCTTGAGTGAATACGTTCTTACAAGATTTTTGCATATTCACGGATTTCTGCCGAAAGTCATTATCATAATTTTTTATTCACCTCCTTTTCAAATGTTCGAGTCTCGGTAAAGGTTGATATCGAATGAACGTTTTTTCGAATAAAAAATGTATCATGGAATGGGTTTTTGTGGCTTTTCTCCTAGAGCATCAGACTCATTAGTTATTTTTAGGTGAGCTACAGCAATTTATCAATAAAGTTACAGTTGTAATGTTTCTACAAGAACTCACATTCTTTTCATCTACATAGTACAAAATGACGAATCAATGAATTGCGTTTTAAAGTTCTCCCTGTAAAGTTGTTGTCTGTGGAGTTACGAGCTTTGCATTCTAGGCTGATGATAATATTGTATCACAAAACCATACCATATAAAGCTAATGCCGAATCGTGAATTAGTTTTCAGCGGGGACTCCCAGTAAACGCTTCCAATACTAACTTCACGCTGGTTTTGGAAAGTAGTTCAACTCTGCTAACGTTATCTGTAACTATTTAATTTTATTCCAAAATATTTTTCTGTTCAACAACAATAAAATAATCTATCAATTTAACTCCCTCGCAATCATTCTATCTTGGAATTAAGGCGTAGCAGAGGCAATTAGCAAACTGATATATCCTTATTATTTTCGGAAAAGTTTAAAAACTGACCAATTTTACCAATTTTCTTTCGTAGAAACAACAATGTTTTATTGGTGGTCTATTGGAAAATATAATAAAGATATAACATTGTGCAAAATATTTATAAAAAAACATACAAAAATATATTACAAAATGAATGTCATAAAAAACACCACATAATAATATGTTGACGTAAAAATTAAAAGAGTAAACATGAAACACAAAATTGTTTCAATCACTGGCAGTGGCTGATTAAGCCGAGCAGCCTTTGTGACTGGTGACTCATAAGATAGAGAATCCATTCAAGTTTCGATGTTCCACATTGAAAGAGGGCACAGTTACAAGCATTGTTTTAATATAATCTTTTCTAATGCGCTTATCCTTCAGATCTATTTCGTATTTCAGATGAAAATGATTGCGATTACTAAAACTGGACAAAGAGATTTTGTACTATTTTAATACTTTTTTTCAAGAACAGTAATCAAAACAAATTTTAATTCTGCTTAAATTTTAGCAATTACAAATATTATCCATCCTTCAACTGTACTAAATACGTAACGATTCTTCTTGTTTCAAAAGCGCAAGTCACAATATCGTATTGGAGTGAGTATAATATGAGTTCATAATTCTCGCAGGGTTTCTCGCATAGACTTATTTGTGTAAATAATGTGAATTGTCTTTACGTGGTTTTCGCTGAGTGTGCTCCCAGACAAAGTTTTAATAATATAATTTTTAGCTTGTTAAGCTGTCAAAACGACTCTAGGCGAAATCAGACGAAAATGATTAAGTACTATAAAACATAAGACATTACAAATTAATGTTTTATCGGTTTTGCATCAAATGTAACAACCATTACAATAGTGTATATTGTTTTGATTTGAATCGAGTAATCAAATTCAGAAACGTTTCTTTGATCATGAAATGATTTATATATTCTGTGGCCATTTGGATTAAAATTTATACGCGGTCATTACATTATTGTGGGCCTTTGTTTCATTTTTTTTGATTCACACCTGTTCTTATTGTGGATTATATGGACTCCTAATGGAGGTACACACTTTTTTAGTTCAGTGAGAGTAGGGACAGAAAGGATAAGACAGGACTAGTGATTATCTGCTAGGACCAGCTTATTAGATCGGATGAGTGGAAAGGATTTTGTAGACAACCCAAACACTCATGCTTTCCGGGCGTAATCGATAAGTCTACTTTAAAAAATGCTGCCCGTACTGGGACTCAAACCCATGACGTACATCACAGAAACAAACGACGTCGATCAGTGCACTACGGACAGGACCTTGTGTACCAATATGAAAATACATAACCAGTTCTCTCTGTTAAAATATTATTTGTAACTTTACATGAGGAAGCAGGCATTTTTTTACAAACATTTTAGATTAAAAGCCTCATTTCAACTGCCTGTAATTTAATATCCTTAAAATCTCCCTTTTATGGTTTAATCTTTGATATTCTATTCTTTATGTGTTCCTGAGTTTTTTCAGACACTTCCCACTGCTTTCATATCCTTTTGATTCCGTTGAGTTTGCCTTCGGCTAATTTTCTTGTCTAGCTATCAAGTAAGCGTGACTGATTTTTTCTCGTGCAGTAGCCAATACTCACATAACGTGCTTAATATTTTGTTTTATGGCGCAAAAATTCCATCTTGATCCATCAATTAACCGCTCTAGCTCAGAGAGCTTGGCAGCGAAATCACCGCCCAGTAATGAATTGGTTCGTTCAGTATTATGGTAATAAATCCTTAATTTACCATAAAATGCTCGAAAGGAATGCTCAGGTCTAGCAGGTATTGGAGAAGATGACCCACCATTCCTGCTAGACCCACAAAAAGGCGTTCATCACATCGTATTTTAACGGACAATTCTCCATTATTCATGAATGCATACACAGAACGGGTGATGGTACGACAGATAATTTCATGATCTGGGTAACAGGTTCTTTGCAAATATTTCTCATTGAAACCATTTACTCTGCATATAAGGTTGCTTAATCTAATGACTAATGACAAAAATCTCAACTAACATTATCAGATTTCTTAAAATTTATAAGCAATTAAAAGCACTAAAAATAGAAAATATTATAAAATACTTTTTATATCTGTAATTTGTTTATAAGCATTTATCAGTTAATATCAATGTTAATAAAAAAAATCCAAGCTTTTAAGTCGTGACATTTTTAATATCTTGTGAATTCCAAAATATCTCTTTTGGTGTCGTATTTATTTCTATCGAACGCTTGCCAAAATTCTGGGAATCCCACTTTGGTGCTACTTCATGCGTAAACGAACTATAAAATTTGACAAAGAAATTAATATTTCCCAAACAGAAAACTGAAAACAATTCTTCGCTTATAATAATTATGTAACAGAAACGTTTGGCAAACTTATTGGGTTTCTGTTTGCAACCTAATTGGACATGAAAGGATTTATAAATTTCAACATTTTATTTATAGTGTAGATTTTATGGCATTTGATATTTGTTTGATAAATAGCTTTTATCTGATAGAGTTGAAATATTACATTTCATTTAATAACACCGCGGCAATGTTTCAGCTTCTTAAATATCGCAGATAAGAAACAATTATTGACGTTTTGTTGTATCAGTGCGAATGCAATAAAATCAAAATAACACAATGTATTCAGTCACTTTTAACACTTTATATTATGTGTTGTTACCATGTAGTAGATTTCCATATACAATGGCATTATCTATACATCAGCCAATCTTGGTGAAATTAGAAACATCAATAATAAAAAAAGTATACCAGATTTTAGAAGTAAATATTTTTTTGACAAAATTATTAATAATTTTCATTCAAACTCAGTTGAGTGATAATGTTATTATGGAGAGATATCGATTGTGGTCATATATATTTCAATTATTTTTTTGAAATTAAAACAAATGAAATAACGATTTCATCAAACACAGCTATAATTCAATTGATATTTTTTTGAATGAGAATGGCATAATTTTATTATCAATTCCTGATTTTCTAGACTAGATAAAATTTATGCTTTATTCAATTATTGATTTGATAATTATCTTCCATACAATCGTAATTATATGGTGTGTAACGAAAAACAAGGTTGATAGTTCTATCCAACTGGTCATTTACGTAATGGAAAAACTTTTAATGAACATTTTCCAACGAGTAGTCCAATAAAGGTTTTATACTATGGAACAAGATAACTCAGATATTCAGAGTCCAACCTCACATCATTGTTTTCAAAATGCACGTGTATGGTGGCAGAGTGCATTTCTAATCCCTCCGTTTCCACAGTAAGTGGATAGCCGCATTAAGGGATGAATCATTTAGGCTAGCTTTATATTGTGATGAAATTAATTGTAATTGCATATGTATGTTACAAATAACCCAACGGTAAAATACATCGGATTCAAAAACATTAATTATATATCTTATTAATACTTTTCTTCGTTCAAAATCGTAACATCATTAGTCATATAGAGCTAAAAGAAAGATTGCAAAAGGTGAAAATTCATGAAATAATACACAATTTCAACGATTCAACTTTGTTTTATCTCACATTTATTCTACATGTGATTTTGTATATAGTGAAAGCCGATACTTCCCAAGCTTTTTCATGCAACGGCCCCTAAATCTGAAAAAAATAATCCGAGGCACCCCTGAACAAAAACATGTTTTGTGCGATCCCCAGTTTGGGACGCACTAGTCTCATCAGTCGATATAATTTTATTCTTTTTTATATATATTTTATTAATTTAAAACTTTGTATAATATGTATTTTTTATTAAATATTATTTAAGCGAGTCATTCTCGGTAGAAGTAAAGTGAATCACTATCAATCAGCAATATTATGAGAAACTTTCTGTAGGAACAAGCTCGATAAAGATTCCATATGTATTGAAATTGTCACATTTCAACTGAAGACTCTCAAAAGTAGACACAGATAAAAGAAGTATTTGTGTCACAACATCTCAACTTTACTCTATCGCGTTAGTTGTGACTGATATGTTTCATTCATTACTCCTTATTAAAACGACCCAGTGGCCACGTGAGTTGTGTGTCCCTGTCCGAAACACTTAACGCTGATGACGTAGCTACTGCCTATTGTAACGTAACAAACCAGAGCCGGTCCTTTTTTGCGTCCGCCGGCACCAAATCCCTTTTATATTAAGGGAAGGATTTATCAGAGAGCAGCGAAGTGGTATTAAAATGCATACATCATTCGCAGTGGGTAGCACTTTACGGGTTGAATATATTTTATTAACGGTTAAACCGTTTTTGAGGCAGGGTGAGGAATGGAAATAAATATTTGAATAACGTTAGACCGACAGCACTTGTGACAAATCAAATAGCTATTCTGAACATTTTTCAATTTCACTTTAACCCCATGGCATAAGAAAGACACCCAAATCTTATTTGTATTTTATTCAATGAATTGTGCATACATCTCAAAATTTCATCGAAACAATTAAAAATAATTGATCATCCCACATGCCTTTTGTTCTAAGAGTGTATAGAATATTAAAATTTGGATATATGTACATATATAAAATCGAACTCTACCTTCCTTATGTTTGAACTGTTAATTTGAAAAAAATGCTTTAAATGTGTACATGACGTTAAGATATCATTGCAAGTTAATACAAAATATACCTCGTTGCAAATACAAGAGCTTTCGTAGACGCTGTACGATATTGGCATAGACGTTTTCATATCGGGCGCTACCTGTTCAGAATATGAAACGATTACCTATATTGAAAAATACATCGCAAGATTCTACGCTCTTTGTAAATTCAACTTGTTTCTCGTAGATTAAAATGAAAATGTGTTATTGTTCTCAGTGAAAATGTATTTACTGATAAATAAAATTGAATCCATCGCTGGAGTATATTGAATATTTAAAAAATAACATTTTGCAATGCTAAATATTTTTTTAAAGCTTTAGCTGTGGAAACTTCATTGATAAAACAAGTAAAGCATATATTTTTGTATTAATTTATTAGAATATTGATTCTGATGGAACACTCAAGTTGCCGATGCTATTCCAGGTGATATATTGATATATTATAGAGTCACGTGCTTTTATTTTTAATTTTAACAATCTTTTAATAGATTAATTTTACCTCATAAGTAATAACATTGTTACTCTTCTTTTCATCGACTTTTTATATTTATACAAAATGGAGTGACAGCAAATTGTTAAATAAAACGAAAACCAATGCTAGAAGAATTTAAAGATGCTAGAATTACTTCTTGTATTTAACTCATATAACGCCTCATATAATGTCGAGACTAGCTTTACATCGTATAGGTAACACGCAATGACATTGTACAACTTGGTTAAAAAGGTATTTTTTATTAATTTTAAATTATCCTTGTTTCAAAAACCACACTAATTGGATTGTGTGCCTTAGATAAAGTTTATAAAATCGTATAATTTTGTTTATTTTTTTTTCTTCTGAAAACCTTGAAGATTTAATTTATTTTTCACACTTTTTTTAAAAAACGATTTTGGTAAAAAAAAATCTCAAAGAACAAATTTTAAGCTAATAATTTTACTTTTGTTGGGTATGAGATGACATTTTTCTTGCTAGGAAACTCGAAAATTGTTAAAATGTCGGTCATCCAACCCGAAAACTGACAAATTTGATTATTGTAATGGGACTTCCATCAGTAAAGTTTGTATTGCTTTTCGGGTTAAAATTTATAAGATTACCAGTTTCGTCATTAATATTCTCTGCGGGATAAGTGGTTTCTATTTATAATTGAGTCGATTGAATCGTGCTGATGCTTTTAAAATAACACCTTCTGAACTGATATATTATACGTATGTAATATAGAGTAAAATGAAAAATACACTCGACATTATATCGAGAAAACGATTTAACTTCAGTCCTGATGGTTTTCACACGTGGAGGTATAGCGTGTTAGAAAAGGTGAATTGGAAGTTTTTTTTATCACCGTTTACCATTTCATGATCTCTTGAATTGGTATAAAACCCTAATTTTTCTTCAGAGATACCTTAAAATAAACACATCTGTTATGTTTAAATTTCCTTTCGATATTTTATTCGGCTAGTTTTAGTTTAATGTGACTACGATTTTTCTTCTTGATAAAATATGGATTTTTAAAAAAATCCCAGAAATAGCTATGGACTATTCTGCCATATACAATTATTGTAAGTGGTGACTGATATACAAGTTGTAACAGAATTACGATAAAAAACATTTAAGTTAAATTAACATCATTTATTAGGTAATTACTGAATCTTTTGGAAATCAAAATATAAATATTTTCACAGTCATTTACATGTTCAGTATGAACTTATTATAAAGTCTTCAAATTTAATTTTCACAGTCATTTACATTTATTGAACTTTCTCAAGAAATGAACTTCTTAATTGTTTCAAATTAATCTCAAAAAGATTTTGATTTCAAACAAACACATTTTTCCTATCATTATAATCAAATTTGAATCGTTTAATTTTCCATTAATTTTGTCGCTTATAGCCCGAGTTTCATATCTCAACATCTTCAGAAATTTAAAGCGCTTCGTGAACATTAGTTTTATATTGAAATTTCATCATGAAAAACACACCATGGCTATTGCAATAATACATGTATGTAATATTATATTGCTTTAAATACAATACATATAACATTACAACTATGACAAAAAAAAAACAATATTTTATATTCAACTTGTTAATATAACTGGAAACAAAATAAAGATCTTTCATACTGAAATTATTACAATCGTTACTTATGTAAAGTAGCATCTTTAAATCGTTGATGATTTATCAGAAGTTAGAACTATCTTAATTATTTTCAGACGTAGATCAAAGTCCGGACTAATCTTGATGTTGACGTATAGTTCATGGAATTATGATAAATACATATCAAATATTTGCATCATGTATATTCGCAAAGTATTATTAGATTTACTTTAAAAATATGTATTATTAAAAATGTATTAACATTTTCTTTTCCATTCATCTGTAGCTCAGAATATTATGTTACAGCAGCGGCTACGTGAAAATAGATATTTCACCTCCAAGTTCTGTTGGTAGCGTACGAATAAACCAGTTTCATTTTTCAATATACTTTGATGTTGTTATATCGCAGTAATATTTCTTAGAAACATATTGTATTTCATTTCTAAGCCATATTGAACTATTAATAAACAAACTGTTTTCTTACTTGTTAAATCATGTTTTTCAAAGCATTAATGAACATAAAGAAACCTTGCATTTACGTTGTAAATAAACTTTGTTCGTAATTTTCAATATTAAGCGTTTATTAGGTTGTCAATTCTACGTTTATAGCAACTTTATTTACTCTTCTATACTCTACATTCCATCTGAAACTTTGAAGACCATCTAAAGCAGGCTCCCAGATTTCTAGCAATTTTAATGTTAGGGTATGTACACACTCTTGATAACTATTTCTTGTTTATATTGTACTGTTGATTTATTCTGAGAGGAACCGTTCGTGTGAATCAAATATATATATATATTGTAATATACTACTTTCAAATAAGGAAACAATGATTTGAATATTTGGTATTAATCAAATTAATGTCTTAAAAATAAAACAAAATTTTTATACACTAAAATATAAAAATTTCTGCGGATTAAATTGACTTAAAACTAGAGACTCCAATTGGAGTATCGGATACTCGATATTCAAGTATACTCGTCCATTTTTCAAGTACTCAATACTCGAGTATTTTGAAAAATACTCGAGTAATACTCGTAATTTATAAATGAAGACATATTTCCAAATTTTATTTACTTACTTTAATTTGCGCTTACACTGAGGTTTTACTGTCGGGTAATATTTATTTTTAATGGTTTTATCGTTGACAGTGCTGTGCGAGAATTTATTTTGTTATTTTTGCTTTGGGTCCTGCTGACTTATCTTATCAACGATTATGATGACAAGAGACCAAATTAAATATTGAAAAAAAATATTTTGATTTGCCGACTATGGATGCAGCTGTGGCATAATCAATTAAATACGCTTTTTTATTTATTAATCATTCATTTAAATACACAATTTTATGGTCCATCTGAAACTACTCGAGTATTTTGAAATTTTACTACTCGATACTCGAGTAGTTAAGATGTAGAGTAATTGGAATCTACTTAAAACCCCTCGTTCCGGGAACGTCAAATTACGAATTCATTTGAACACGATAACTTTATCAAATATTTCAAATCATCCCTTCTATCAGTGTTAAAAAAATGTGATCATTTATAATTGAATAACAGCAACCACTAACTACTTAACCATCCATTACGGTGAAGTGGGTAATCTGCTTACGAGATTTTAAATGCATAAAGCTAACGTGCATTTGTGGATAATGGATGACTTGATACGTCGGGTGAAAATTTAATATGTAGATAACTGACAGCTGACTGACGGCTGCTTGGTCATTAAATTACTAAGTTGCGTATAGACTGGCTAAACTGAATACAATTTTTAGTTTAAAATCGTGATTTCATTAAATACTAATATCATTATCTTTGGCTACATGTCAATATTCGATAATTATACGTTTTCATGATTTAATGTATTTTTATTAAGTGACATGTCATACTTTAAAAGTAAATTTTAATTTCCGTGAATTATGTATGTTCTTCTGCGGCTGCTTGTTTTTGATTTTCAGCGCAATCACTTTTATGAATTGATTTGTACTCAAAGTCATGAATGTGTTTGTGTCTTAAAAAACTTGTCTCAGTTCGGTCCTTTTATCTTTTCACTCTTTAAAAAACGAAAAGTAAAATGCTTAAATAATTAATAATTAATGTCCATTTTTTTTTGCTCCACACTGGGAACAAACATTGAAAAAAATTGTTTTTCCAGGCGATAGGTATTACAAAAAGAATATTATTGTATAAAAAACTATTTTGTTTTCCACTTTCTCATTAGAACGTGACGATATATAAAAACCGTTACCGCCTTCATCCTTTTACTAAGTCCCGAAAAATATTCTTAGACACCCAAACACATCACCTTTTGTAAACGTAAATCTTAAAGGCTCGCTTTTTACTGAGCAAAAATATTAATGCGTAAATGAAAAATTTAATACTTTTAAGGTGAAAGTAAAAGCCAAGTGTGTTTTTTTTATCATCAATAACACGCTTTGTTTATCTCCATTTTAACACTTTAAAATATAAAGTAGTCATTTAGGATTTTCTCTAATAGAAATTGTCATTTCTAAATCTAATATATAAAAATCAATCAATTTTAAGGTATTGATTGAGTAGGCATTTACTTGGTACAACTCCATTATAATAAAAAAAGAAAAAAACAATTTTATTTAATTCTACATAAATTAAAATATTTGTTGATAGCTATTTCGGCTTACGCCTTCGTCAGAACCATGGTGTATTAGGGATAGCTTATATAACTTTGCTAGACAGGGTGCCTACATAATTTTCTGTTGAAACCATACCGACGTCACATGAAAGAATTTAAATAAGTTTGATTTATTGGTCTTAAGTAATGGTGGGAAACAATAATTTGGGTATTTTTGGGGGATCGTGTGAAAGCACTTAAAATCTGCAATTTAATTGAATCTATTTTAAATTGTTTTAGGTTTATTGTTTGTTTGGTTTTAACAGAGGTGAGCTTTATGCGATTGATCATTAAGTTCATCTGATTATACCAATTAAAAGCTGTTCCACTTATTGTTTGAGGCCCTTATTGTGTTTACATTCCTGCAAAAAGGGCCTCAAGGCATAGTAAAATCAACTTATAGTACGTCTTTTGTTTAAAAATCAATGTTTTTTTATATTTTATGCGCTGCCATACCGTTCATTTTAACAACTTATTGTTGCACTTACGCAAAGGTTATAGGCATAGTAAAATTAACTTTCAGTAGGTGGCGCGTGTGTCGACCCATAGACAATCGGAAAAAGACAAACAGCAAGTGTCAAACGGCAAATGTCATCGATACCGATCAATGTTAGAGAAATCAAATCGAAATTATTTATCTAAAATATTGTGCATCCGAAATCACTTCAATAAACACGAACACTTTCTTTCTTTGAGTGGAATTGCCGGTTACCGGCTAGTTTCATACAAAATGTTACCCCCGTGTCAAATATATGGATAATTTAAAATCATTTCCTCGTTAATAAGTTATTGCTTACTTGGCTATGCCGGATTTTGGTAAAAATAGTTTTATTTAAGCTCGGAAGCTTATTGTGAAAGCTATACGGCCTAATGAGCTCTTAATGAGCGTATTATATACCCAAACAGATTTTAAGACGCCTAATGAATGAAATTTCAGTTAAATAATCATGTTATTTAGATAAATACATCGGTTCATCCAATACATTAAATCAACCAATCATCAGCTACGTTTTATATTGCATGCCTTAATGTTTTCTATTTGTATTCAAAATAATACCGATATTGAAAACTTTATTTTAAATTATCACTTTCTACGGTTTGTATTCTAGTGGCATGTTCACACGTTAGAGATCTCGAGGCATAAGAACAGTTCCTGTCACTGGCTCATGTTTTAATTTGCATACATTGAAGTTGGATTCACTGCACTATAGAAGGGAGTTACCTGATGTATAAAACATTAAGCCCCATACACAACCGAATCTTCCTTACTGTAACAAATAAAAAATATATAGTTGTGCTAAGAAACATAAGTCCACAGTAACAACATTGTCACCTGGCTTTATGCAAGCTCTTTTTTACCATTATTTTTTTAATAAATGAAATGAATACTCTAACCGTTTTCAGTATTTATTGAATTTCGAGAGCTTAAATAAGATGATCCGAAATATTTGTAGACAAAGGGTCATTCAAAAGTTTGTCTGGAAATTAATAAATTTTTAATAGGTCGTTAACTATAAGAGTGAAAAGAAACAGTTTGCAAAAATGGAAACTCAAATAAAGTTTTGATACGTACATTTTTATACTGTGTCGGTTTTTTTAATTTTAAAAACTAAGAAAGTGCTGACAATATACCATTACGTTATGAAAGTTATTACATATGATTATTAAAATAAAATTTATCGATGATTTAATTATACAACAAAGACATAATGAAAGTTTTTTACAATTTTTCATTAACCATCAGTATTAAATACTAAGTTTACATTTAAATATAGTACATGCATAAAAATATCATCTTTTTTCTTTGCATATTATAATATACAGTCAGTCTCACCTATGAAAAAAATGCATTTGATGTACAAATCCGAACCTCTTATTACCATCACATGAATAGATTTTATACTTCATAATTAAAACTTATCACGAATTTCCTTCAGCGATTTCATAAAAGACGCATGTATGAAATGTAAGCCCAGCTGCGTCTTTTTCGACTGTTGGTACTTTGGCTTTCTGGACAACTGTCTGGTCCTATCCATTGGATATACTACATATTAGGAATCAAATGAATGATTTTCGATAAGGCATCATGGAGGTGACGCGTGGTAGCCTTATGTTCAACAGATAAGAAGTTGGTAAATTTATTTAAAACAACCGTTAGTTTGTGGTTAACGTATTCAGTGGGTGTGTCAGTGGCTTCACATACCCACCACTCTCGTTATGTTGCAGGAATGAAAGTACATATTAGGCGACCATAACAAGCGACAGATATACGACTTATTCAATTTACGCTCTATGTATGAAAACACTGAACGTAATTAAATTGTTCAGTTTGTACCAGCCATTTGTGATGTTAAATCAAATGCAATTAAATTTGTCGTCGTGCGTTGTTTTGATTTATTACAATTTCAACGAAATCTAAAACATATATTTTTTCATAGTTAACTTCACGATTCCTGAGTATTCGTGATACTTTTATTTAAGCCGATTTTTATATTAAATAGAACTTTTTCATATCAAATGGGATAGTTATCAATAGACGTTGGTCAATTCTAGATAAGCATCGACCGATCAATAAATTCACCAAAATTTCTTTTGAGGAAAAATTTTCAATGGAGGTATTCACAATACTTTAGAAACTCAAAAATAATAAATAAAGCTTTTTCTCTTAGTTTATATGAGGTTGACTTGAGAACAGTATATCTGAAACTTACAAAAACTTTCGAGCGCAACGACAAATATTTTTCCCCCTATTATTAATCAAAATTTAAATATTGATTTAAATCATATCAATCTAAAAACCTTCTGAATATCGTATTCAATAAAATAAAACGAATATGGCAGTTTTATTTTTTAAAAAGTGTGTTACTTCAAGTCAATAGTTGTATGATCATCTTTCAAAGTTCTGTGTTTCAAATCAAATGAATCCAAAAACCTTTTGATTATATATTCAACAAGAAAGGGGCAATTCTATCAATTTTAATACGTGAGCTGACTTAAAGCCAATAGTTATATAGTTTTCTTTGAAGGGTAATATAAATTACAAAGAAATGTCTGAAAACGTCACCAGCATGACTAAAAGAAATCGAGATTGCCGAAGATAAAATATGAATTTAAAATCACACTTGGAACACTTTGGTTAAGGTTGGGAAAATTATGTGTTTAAGTAGGTCTAGTTTATATCCTATTCATTTCAGTTTACTTCATGCGAATGAAAAATTCTAAATAGGTCAAGTTTATTTTTTAAATAAAATGAAACTGATTTTGACAAATTTGTATGTCTCATATTATCTATTGGACATCTAATAAATTGAAATAGGAAGTTACTCTCAAAGTAAATATTTATTTTATTTTCCGGCAACGATTGCTATCTTTAAAGCTCCAAATTTTCACATTATTTTCTGGACCATCGCCTCTTTCGAGTAGCGATATCCGTTCCACTTACCAATTGTGATACTTATGTTAATAGTACAAATTTACCAGCGAATTTATATAACATGGTAAAAAACAAGACGAGACTTTTTTACTTTTGATTACATAATTCTTTTGAATATTACAATTATATCAGAGTAAATTTAACAATCTTTGTATATAATCGAATTAAATATTAAACACACGACTTAAAGAATGTTGACTTCTTATTCAATACTAGCTGGTACCCGACAGGCGTTGCAATGCCACTCAAAGATTGAAAGTGTTTGTGTTTATTGAAGTGCTTTCGGATGCACAATATTTTAGATAAATAATTTCGCATTGATCGGTATCGATGACATTTGCCGTGTGACTTTTGCCGATTGTCTATGTGTCAACACACCCGCCACCTACTGAAAGTTAATTGAACTTTGCCTATATTCTTTGCGCTAGTGCAACAATAAGTTGTCAAAATGAACGGTATGGTAGCGCATAAAATATGAAAATAAATTGATTTTTATACTAAAAAAAAACTTACTATAAGTTGATATTACCATGCCTATAACCTTCATACAAGTGAAAGCAATAAGCTGAAAAAGTTTTATCGCAATCAGGTATTGCAATCAGGTATACGGTATGGCAACGTATAAAATACGAACAAACAAACATTGATTTTTATATATTAGATTAACCAATCTTAGGACTGTTGACGATGAAATCAATGAAAAATATCCTTCATCGTTATTGCATTCATAATGTTATTTAAAATAAAAACCTTTTACAACTCTTTCATTTGATTAAAGTCATTTCCAAGTTTTGAAGTATGGATATCTAATGGTCTCAATTATTGAAATGACTTCAAGAGTCACATTAAATGCTTGCATAAAATATAATCATCAAAAATGGTCGACCGCTCAACTTATTTAAAAACTTTTCGACTCGAATTTTCTTTTTAAAAAGATCTCTCCAAAGTTGAGGGTGGTTTTTCTAAGGTTTCAGCGCTTCCGGGCGACAGTCGAGTAATAAATATGATAAATTTTGCCTCACCAATCCCAAAGTAGCCCGATGGTGGTGACTAATTTTCGTGACACTATAACTTAGGGTTGCCAATCATTACATGAAAATACGGTACCATAATTATTATTATTTTAATCTACAAAGACTTTCCACGCTACATTATTTAAGAATCAGTTGACGATGTTCACGATGAAAGAAATTGGCAATAATTTTTGTCACAATATACATATGTAGAAGTGGCACAAAAATTATTCCATACTGAATTTATTGAAATCTGGACCGGTTTTGCTCTTCGTGAGCATTTTCAACTGATCATCAGTACATAATACTTTTCCACCAAGTATTGACAGTGAACACCTTACAAGTGATTGGTCACATAACTTGTGCTCGATATGTGATTATATTTATTGTTATATTTTATAATTTAGCTTTCTTCAAGTTCAAAAGTTTGTTTCGACGAATTGTTTTAGATTTTTTTTTACCATGTCCGCTCCCAACTTGGAGCATATGGAATCCTTACGGAGTTTTTCTCAACACGGTTTTTCAACGAGAACTGCTTATTTCTCAGTTGCTCAACCTCTCTTTTTTTAGATGAAAAAAAGGATTGAAAAGAAAGACTACTTAGGACAAGACTAATGATTAGCTTATCGCTCTAGCTACGTGCCGATTTTGGGATCGGGAAGGTGGGAAGGGATTTTTAAGCAACACAAACACCAATTGCTTTCAAACAGATTTTTATCTATCGAAAAATCTGTTTTGTACTGGGACTAGAACCCAGGTGGTCGGACATGGAAACCAACGACTTAGAATGCTGCACCACGGATCGGACATTTTTAGCATTCACTAAATTAATGAATCATTGAACTTACCTTGCAAACTCTGGTTGTAACACGATTAAAACCAACATGGTACAAATTTTAGTTATGTATGAATCCGAAACGTCTCTATACTAAAATCACTTTGGAGAATTATGAGCATTCAGTTTCATTCATCTCTGAAGTAGATATGTTTTACCTGACGTCAGCAACATAGTTTTTTCTTTGATTTTCACTCTGTACTGAAAATTATTCTCAAGTTATTAAATAACCACAAAAAAAACATATCGTTTGAATCTCACAGTATTGTACTATTAGTCGTTTAATTATACAATGCTTTTAACGATACAATCTAATGTGTAAATAAAGGTGTTTGTGTGTAGTGTACCGTCATTGTCAGTGTTTTCCCTCGTTTAACTATTTGACAACCCTGTTTGGTGTAATTCCCTTTTCAACTGGCTTTAGGGCGAAATAAAATTTCCCAAACGAGTTCAGGGAGCGTTAAAAGAAAAACGGGACCGCCGCCTATAAGGGACCACTTAATTTATAGCGTCGTGGGGGATTAAAACTTGCTTTATGTCATCATCCTAGATTAACTCGCCTTGGAGTGAAATAAATCCACACAATTGTAATCGGAGATTACCCATTGAAACATAGTATATCACATTAATAATAGTATTTTACACGTTTAACTGTGAAATATGCATCTCTATTTTTTAATCACAATAATACATATTCCATTTCCAACGTGACTGTGATATCTATAAATTATTAAAGATTGATTGAAATATTATTCAACTTTGGTGGTTTGCGTAACTTCTAATGTTGGAAACGCATCTGTAAAGTATAGTATACTTTATCGAAAGAGACTTATACTTAAAATTTCACCAACCGTAGACTGTATTAGCACTAGGGGTTACAATAACGAAATGATTTTAACTTCTATCACCTTCTTCTATTTGGAAAACTTTATCGAAAATTAATGATAATAAATACTCATTGATTCTAGATTTTCGTGCGATCTCTTGTAAGACATTTTTTTGAAGCCGACTTGTCTTTATTGAAATCAATAAAACCTGTTTGAGTGATCGTAAGCATTATGAACTAATACGAAAACTGCGTGTTACTTAGTCGCTTAGCTCATTTTCGGATGGAATAAAGCCCTTATAGTTTTTGTTGAAATATCAGCGAGTGTGAAAACAGTTTTTATAAAATTCAACACAACAATCATTATATTTATAACACACTTTTTACAGCATTTCAAATAAATTCGTTACTGAATTTGAAAATCGTTCTTTTAAGCTTTTGTGATTTGATTGATATTCAAATAGCACTTTAATTTAAATTTAAATATTGCAAATAAAATATGGATGTGTGTCTGCAATAATACGATAAACCGGAGTTCAGGCTTTCATATATTATTTAATTGGATTCATTGGGTAAAAAAATACCATTATGAAATAAACACAAGCCACAGTCTCAGCTTAAAATTTAATCTTAACTATCAAAAAAATCAATTCAAATTATAATTCAAGATAATTAAGCGAGTTTTACTTTGTGAAAATATTCGAAAATTGGCAGTCTGGTTCATTATTAATAAACAATAGAATATTATTTACTGTAAATTGAGTTTCAATACCCTTTTCTATCAGTTATTTAACCGTAATAAAAATATCTTTTTTAATTACTAATTAGCATCAGCCAAATGTAGTTAATAGCATTTTTTTAATTATCTAATATATATGTTTTTACTTACAAGTACCTAAGTTTCTTGAAAAACATTTTTATTTTGTTCTATAATGTACTTTAATTTACATATTTCACATAGTAAACATTTTAAAAACCTAACTAAAGCATTCATAATCTTTATACTACAACAAGCGTAACATAATAAAAAAAGGTTGTTCCGTAATTGAGTGTTAATGGCGCTCATGGTCGGCAATTAACATTAAATAAATGCACGCTTACATTCATTAACGGAACAGGCGTGTTTGATTTATTGTAGTTGAGACTAAGTTCTAACTAATGTATGTTCTAGATTTTTTTCAACGATGAACTTTACTCTTTACTGTTATATGTACATAAAAAATACATGTGTTACGAACAAACAAACAAATTGAATTGATAGAAAAGAAGAATGAATATTACGTTTAATAAAAATAATTTGTAAACAAATAAGATTCTTCACATATTGCTTTAAGGAGATGTGACACATTGATATCGGTTTTGTCATTAATTGGGTTATTCTCTCGAATATAATATGATATATCTTTTATCTCCAATATTTTTAGCACATTTAATCGCGGCGGCTGGTGTAAAACCGTTAAAAAAACTCCGACGCCGTATTAGGATTTATGTTGTAAAATTTATGAGTCGATTGGCAATTTGGGAATCGGATTTTTTATTGTGAAATGATCGAATGCGTTCCATAAATCAAATTGAAATTTTCCTTTCTGTCAGTCCAATTACAAAACACTGCAGTTTTCGCCCCAGAGTCTATAAGCTCTGGTTCGTCATGAGAAGCTAATGTTATTTCACATATAAAACCTTGAATTGTTTTCATTAATATTCATTCAATAAATTCAAAATTCCAAAAATAAAGTTTTTGAATTGAAACAATCTATAACTAACTATTTTAAAGGAAGTATGTTGTTTTAATTAATTTTAAGTTAGTATATATACATAATTTTCGCCGGGAAGGTCTCATTTCTTTGGTCACAATTTTGGTAAATATGTATTTTTACAGTCCATATTTGGTGTAGCAAATTTATTTTGGAAAAAAGTTTGATAAAGCAGCGTGTTTTAATCGTAAAAACATTTCATTAAACTCAGGCATCAATTATTTTAACAATTAGAAAATTACAAGGAATTTTGTGTATGGATAATGTGTCATCAAAACAATATTAAAATGCAAATAAAAATCGAAAAACTCGCTAACCCAGTATTGAATAATGAAAAAAAACATTAGCGAAACAGGTCCTGATATTAACCATTATGTAAATATATTTTCTAGCAAATTATCTTTTAGCTTTGCTTTCGTTTCACTCCTTGAAGCTCGAATAACACTTTCAATATTTAAACATTTTTCTCTTCTTCTCGTGGGCCAAGTTGATAACCCTGACATCATCAAAACTTTAAACTTGCATTCTTCCAGTTTTAAGCTACGTGGTCTCAACCAGAGCCAAAAATTTTCTCCTATCAGAACTTTTTTGCCACGTAGGTCATTTGATTCACCATTCGCAAGGACTGTTCGGCTAATCAATGCACTGGTTATTGATATTAAAAATTTTCAGCACTGAACTTGGTGTTTTTTTTTCACTTTTATAATTTATATTTTAATATTATGTTGTATCTTTTATGCCATTCTTTATATTCTATAGACTTTCTTATATAATATTTTTCAAATACATGACGTATCGCCGTAAACTGTAATGTCATGTATTAGTTTCATTCGCATTAAATAATAATACACGTGGAAGTAGTACTATAAAATGGGTTTTATTTATATAAAATTATATAAATAAAACTGTGATAGTAAGTTAATCATTTTACGAACTAGAAAGCATATTTTCAGAACTACAAAAAATTTTTTAGTTCTTATCAAATTACATTATTATTCCCCCTAGTTCTGGTTAATTTTCATTTCGGCTGAAGGGTTAAAGCCAACACATAATCTCTTACGACGATCATTACGGTTTTATGCCCAGAATTAAGACACTTCACTACAGAGCAGCGCAAACATTATGACAGTACCGGGCATACTTGGCCTGTGTTTATTATATTGTACGGGAAAATTAAATATTTAACTTTGTTATACGATTATTCCGAATTGTTTGGTCTAGCAAAACAGCGACGTTAATCATTGTCTTCTTCTTTCGGTGCCATAATTACAATGATGAAGTATTTTGCAAAGCATCTGACACCTTGAGCTCGTGCTAAATTGCTCGTCTCTCTTGAAGTAACTAAAATAATTCAATTATTTCAGGTCTGCTGAGTCAACGTCTCTGGCTTCGGTTTGAGGAGTGCACGAGCTTGAATCCCATTCCGGATAGTTTCATTTTTCAACCGAAACAATTATTTCTGCTCGGACACATAGTATTGTACACCCAACCGATCTTAACAAACGGATTTTGGCGAGAACAATTAACTTACCACTACTACTATCTTTTTCCTACTCACTTTAGAAAAAGAGTGCTTGATCAACTGGTTAACAATCAATTCTCGTAAAAAAAAAACAATTTTGGTATAATCAATATGCTCCACATTGATAGTAGAAATTAGCTAAAAAAATGAATTATAACCTCATTATACCTAACCAATTTTTTTTTTGCATAAAATTACGTTATATTTTTGCCCTAGTCGGATCATATTCTTATCGATATAGACCGAGACCTATTGTTCTCGATGGCCCTCCCTAGATAAATACGAAATAGTAAGCTGACTTCTTCAACTGTAGCGATCGCGCTCTCCTGTCGGCAGCGATGGTAACGTAATGCAAACAAATAAAATAATTAAGTTAAAAACATTTAGAGACGAAGGAGACTGGAAGAACTTTAACGCTTACACGCCTTAAAACTTGATGCTCCGCCAAATTGATATCAAAAAAAAAAAAATCTTTTCGTGGCAAGACCTGTCTGGCCCGTTAGGGTTGAGCTATTGCCCAAAGTTGCTTTCATTTCAATTCTAGTATTTATGTTTTTCTGCACAATTCTCTTTATCATAGCAGAATATGTAACATGCACAAAAATAATAAAAACAATTTTGACCAATTGAAAAAATAGTTTAGTTAGTAAGATTTAATCAAGATGTTTGAATAAGATACGATGTGAACTTCAAAATGGCAGTCGCTAGAGACGCTGAAACAGCGACATGCGTCAAGTTTTTCTCTCAAACCTGCTCCAAATATACATGTTATATTCGAGGCCGTGTTATATTAGGGCCAGTGCGGTTCGTAGTAATTTTATGTAAAGGGTCAATTGCCAGTCTTTTACCCAAGTGGTAAATGCTCTTGGGCGTTCGTCCTATTCTGTTGCTTTATCTTCATACTATCTCCGAAAATCTTTTTATCCCTTTTTATATAAAGTACATTAGGAGTTCTTCACTAATTCACATTGGGAGCAGACTAAATTGACGAAAGGTAAAACAGCAAGAAAAATAGCTTTAAATTTGTTAAAATATCATTTTCTCTCGTCATCTTAATTTCTATAGTTGACGATAAAAACAATAATTGTTGGATTGTAAACAAAATAAGTGTCAGAAGTGCAGTACTGGAATTGCAGATATTCCCATGTTCATTATATAAAAATGAGAATTATATAAGCTTTTGATTAAATTTGGATTAACTTTGGTAAAATCTATTATAACACGTGAGATGACCGCAGTTTCCGCGCAAAGATTTTACTGGCTTTCCACCACTCGGAAAGCCCCTTCATTTTCTCCAAGGAAAACTAGCCCCATAAGAAAATGCAGGCTGCGTTAGGCGCTCATCGCTTAACGCGATCTAAGAAAAACCTTCGTCGTCGGAACTTCAGATAAAAAGTCCATTTGTTCTTTAGTTTGCTGTCGAAATAATTCCGACAGCCGTAAATTTATTTATAACAAAACACACATGAAAACACAATATTAAAAGATTAGCACCTTCCGTTGAGACGTCGAGCTCTCGCGTCTCCGAATGACGCACGCGGTAATGAGGTTACGTTATACGATAAATTCCAGGTTAAGTTCATCGGCGACTTCAACCCTTGGAGCCTAGCTTCCTCGGACGCCATGGCGGAACTCCACGTGTTCACCACGTTGACGTCCAGTCAACTCCATGGACTTATACCGGAGGTCTATAACCCTGAGGGGGTTCGGCCCCGATAAACCCCAGACACGAGGTCCTCAAGCCCTCTGATTCTACGTCGGCTCGACATTCCCAGCGGAAGTACTTTTCTACATACAAAGTTAAGAGGGTAGGATCTAACGGGTCCGCCCGGTTATCATAATAAAAAGTACACAAAAAGGACATCTAAGGATATTAACTGTTACACCCGACACAGCGTACACAGATAATAACAATTAGATTCCCGGATTAATAAAACAATATTATTTACAAAAGAAAAAGATACAATTGAAAGCCTACTTACGTACCATCGAGACGATGCGGCGCCGCCTAGTTCCCGCCGGCCATCCGCCGTTATTGCGAGGGGTCTTTAACCAAACAGTTTCCTTAAGGGAACTCTGCCGTAGGTTTAATACAGTCCCTAAAGCGGACTGCTAGAAAAATGGACGCCATTTTTAACACTGATGTTACTTACTGCCCCTTCTCGCTATGGCCAGCGGTAACATACCGCAGGCACCATCTCGAGGCACACTATCACAAAAAACACCCTACGTCTTCAAGGACCAAAAGATAAGAGAGTGAGGACGCGCCCGCTACGAGCTTCGCATCCCCCGAAAAACTCCTTTCACCCGCTCGACCTTTCCCCTCCCCTTGGCGGACGTTGCATACCTCGCCGCTTGGCAGCCGAGCGGGTAAGCGCCTTTTCCCGCGAAATTTGAATTTAGTTTTTAACCATTTTTTTATTAGACAAGCTTCCGCTGGTCACCGCTTGAAGAAGCCTATTAATTGGGGCGCTGATTTTGCAGTCGTGACACACGGTGAAAAAATAACAATTCATCTTAGTTCCACAAATATTATTTAATATGTATAGTTAATAGCAATCTATTTTTTTTTGTCCATATCCGCTCCCTATTCGGAGCATATGGCCGCCACACGGTGCCTCCGAGATTCTTTATCTCCCGCCAACTTCCTCGCATCTTCCCATGTCATCCCGTCGTCCCGTAACTCCCCTGAATAAATCCTATGGATAGTCACCAAAGGCCTTCCGCGGCGCCGGGATCCATCAGGTTGATAAAAGAGGCATGCAGGATTTAGGCTCCCATGGGGCATCCGCAGCACATGTCCAAGCCAGGTCCATCGTCGCCTTTTTATTTTGGACGTAATAAGGGTCTGGTTTGTCCGCTCTCTTAACTCTGTGTTCCTGACAAAGTCAAACCACCGTACTCCTAGGAGGCCTTGCGGTGCGTCTGAGTCTGAGACGGATTATGCCGACAAGCAGCTCATGATCGCTGTATATGTCGGCACCCCTGTAGGTTCGTACGTCAAGAAGTTCCCTTCGATGAGTCGTGCTGTAGAGCAAGTGGTAAATTTGCGCTTTGGTGCGACCATGCGGGGAGGTCCACGTGTATTTGTGGATGTCTCTGTGGGGGAAGATTGTACCGCCAACGGTGAGCTCATTCATAGTTGCAAACTCGATGAGTCTCTCGCCGTTGTCGTTGGCTACACCGACAACGCCATGTTTGCCCATCACTGTTGGGCCAAGCAAAGGGTCAGTTCCGACTCTAGCGTTAAGATCCCCCATCACTACACGCAGTCTCTGTTAGGGATTGTTGAGATTGCAGCGTGGAGAGAGTCATAGAACGTTTCCTTCGCCTGTGTGTCGGCATCTTCGGTGGGGGCGTAGCACTGAAGGACAGTTACCGAGCTATCAGTCGTCTGGAAGGTGGCTCGTATCAGTCGTTCTGACAGCAGCGGGCTGCCCTTCCCGACATCAATACTGCCACTACCTGGCGGTGGTCTTGCTCCTGGCCTGAATATAAAATTGTTCCTTCAATAACTTTTTCCCGGCGCCTTTCTAACGCACCTCACCCAGCCCTAAAACGTCAAGTTTGTAAGTTTGCATTATGCGGGTGAAGTGTAGGTCCTTTGCTGTGAAGCACATGGTAAGCACATTATATGCGCATATGCGCATTGAGCAGTTATTGGAGAGTATCATGTCCTTTTTTTCTTTCTGGGTCGTCGAAGGGCAGAACAGGGCGTCCGAGGTGGTGGTATCGTAATCGATTTTATTTAAGAGGACAGGTTGATTAACCCTGCGCCTCCGAGGCCTGAGTCACGAGGGCTCTACAGTTTGGCTCAACTCGGTTTTTCTGTCGGGGATTTCCTTCCCTTAGCCAGAAGACTGGTTTTTGAGGCGCCGGATGGCTCGCCTTTCGCCCCCTGCTGTAAGCTACGGCTAAGCTGCATTGCCCGATGGTCGCCTCGGGAAGGCCAGCAGATGGACTTGCTGGGTTCAATATTTCCCATCATTTACCATGCGCACATCTATTGGCATCGATGCACTCACATGGGAATCACCAACCATTAACCATCAATTTGACCACTATTTTTTAACCGTGCTATAATCTATGCCAGTTATGCACAACCTTTTTTGGAGAAGAGCCAGATTATCAATTCTCAGATAGTTGGAGGGTCGCATGGCTAAAAATGAATTACCAATACTTTTAGTGTATGTATATAAAATTGAAAATTTTATTGTTTTGTATTGGTCGCCCATCGTCTGTCAAAAGTTCTGAGGAAAAATGGTGTTTGATATTTTTCATTGCAAGCCACATGAAATGATATTGAGGGCCGCAGGTTGTGCATCGCTAATCTATGCCATCGATTTTCAATAATAATGAATTTCGTTTTGATTCTTTCAATAAAGATAGGAAATACTATTTTAGATTGTTCCTACTTGGCTACGACGATGGCATCACTATAATATTTCCGTTCTATCTGGCATCATCATTCAATTACATCTGGATGAAAGCTTTAGTATTATTCGAACCTTAGTTGTTTTTAAAGTCTTCGGTATTTACGGTGCATAAAAGATGTAAATTATGTGTCAAACCTTTAACTGCCTTTATATGTAATAACAATGCAATGGCGCTTCCAGAAGACTCGCACCATACTTGTAAGTAAATGTTGAAAAGTGCGTGACAAGAGTTTGTATAGATAGTGCTTACTTATCAAGAACAAAAAAATGCTCTCATTTGCCATATCCAACTGGAAACTGCAATTATATTTTTCTCTTAAAATTTGTCAGCTATCAAATCTCCGTTTTTATAGTCAGAAGAAGTGGTAGGTCAAGATTTAAAAACGCTTCCTTTGTATGAGTTAAAGGAAATGTTTTTAAATCATGACCTATTATTATTAAAAAACCTGAAAGATATTTGATCTATATTAAAAATTTTCTTTATTTTATTTTTTATATTATTCATTCGATATCAATGTTAGAAAATATTGATATTACTAAGCCCCAAGCTCTCGCGATTACAATTATCAAGATTTCTGATCATCAAGCAGTGTTTTATCAAACACAAACTTTTTGACAGCTCGGTAATGAGAAATCGCTCATAAAACATATTCAGTATTTATTTGGAGCAAACTTTAAAGGCAAACCTATTTTTTTAAATACAATAGGGTCAGTTTTATTGATCAGAAGAAAGTACTCGCTACACGTGGGTACGTATATTCCCACTTATGTAATAAAAACCCAGATTAGCTTTCACTTCGAGAAATACATCAAATCAATGTACCACATTTAATAACTTATTATTACCATATAAAATAAGGATGATAGAAAAGAGAAGAAGATGTATTGTGTACCCTGTCTACAACGGTATGTATAGTTGAGTAAATACACGTTTAAACATAGTTCTGACGATGTCGTAAGCGTAAATAGCTATCAAAAAATACATACATATATAACATAATTTCTGTGGAATAAAAATAAATTGTTTTTTTCCTCACCGAATTATTTGTATATTTATAATGAATTTTCTACTAGTAGTTGATAGTTAAAACCTTAAAAACAATTATTTTATTTCAATAAGTATACTTCTTTGGGTTTAAATCTATAAATCGACTGTTGTAAATCAAATTCGTAAAACCTAATATCATAAAAAAAGTGCAAATGTCGTTATCAAAATGAAATATTCATAGATTAGACACACGTTTATGGCTTACTGAAAATACATGATATGTAGGTATCCACATACAACCGAATTATTTCTTCCTGCGCAGCAAGGTGAATGAAACTCTATCCTTAAAGTCCAAGTTTTGTTTGCCTCTGTAAATTGAATTGCGTAATTTGAAAAAGACCTGAAGATTTGTGCGAGGGAGAAAACAGCAACGGAATATCGGGACTTTCTCTCGTATAGGAAATTTTCACAAGTGGGTAGAATAGCATCTTACGGAAAAAGAAAATTACATTTTTGTAAAGCCAAAACGTGTGAAAGCCACGCGAGATTTTCATCTTATTTTGATTGGTTTATTTATCGGAGTTGGAAAAAATAAGACGAGAGTATTTAACTATACAAACTAAGCATACACCTGTATAATTTAAGATATTGTATTTTAATTGTTAAGATCTGTTTTTAATTCTCATAGAAATATAATTTTAAGTCCAATGTATTGAAATAAATCACGTACTGGGTATAAATAGAACCATATTGAATTATTAAAGTATATCGTTAGCAAAATGATTTATTATTGTGAATTAAATCAAATTGATTCTCTTCCCCGTAATAATTTCAATAAATAATATCACACAGTACAAAGAATACCTAATATAAAAATAAAGCAACTGTTTTTTTTTTTATCAAGGAATTTAAAAACATGTGTATGTATTATAACTATGTGTATGCTCAACAAGTATTTCGTTCCAATCATTCCTGTTTTAACGTATAAGAAAAGAAAATAATAACATTTAATAAAAAAAAATGCTTAGGAAGGTAACCTTTCAGAATTTCGAAATAAATTTTGATATTCATTCACATATCTTTTGCAACACATTAAATATTTTTTTTTAAGTCGAACTATTGCCTTAAGAATTCACCGTGTTGATTAGTGGTAATTTATCTTACAGGGTCTTTCAATATAGAAAATACAAATTTGTTAGGTTGTAGCAGCCATGTTTTCAAAGTTACATATGTCAAATTTGTTGTCAATTGTTTTGTAGTGTACGGCAAATCACCATGGAAAGTAACAACGTGTGCAAGTCACAATATTTTATTATCAAAGTCAATGTTCCAATTGAGAAAAGTTTGCGCAATACCATTTTTGGATGAATGGATGTGGGAACAAGCAAAATTGTTGGATTTGGGGCGATTCCTATCCATACAAGATACACTAACTAGCACCAAATTAATCCCGAGAAAGTCACTCTTTGGTGCGGATTTTGGTCAGGCGGAATCATAGGTCAGCATTTCTTTCTAAACTATGTAAACTGGCATTGCCATAACGGCGAGCTACAGATCGATGATAAGCAACTTCTTTTGGCTTGAACTAGATCAGGGTGGGGCAAAGTGCGGCCCGCCGAGTGTTTTCTGCGGCTCGCCATCGTATTCCTAAGTAGGAATATTTTTTTTATAAAAAAATATTGAAAATCGAATGCAATTTGAAGAATTTGTTGTTTCGTTAATATATCATCTCAGATCTTGTTGAAATTAAGTAAGAATTTAATTTGAGAAGATAAACTTATCTCGACGAACCGTTGTAAGAAGAATTGAAGTAATTGATAAAAAATTAAATGAGCACAATCAATACTCGAATCGATAACATGGTCATACTCGAAAGTAACGATCAAAAGGATACCACACAGTTATTACTTTTCAGGGTGTACCTCTAACTTTTAAATTTATAAGGAGCTTCTTTCCATGGAATCTCTTAAAGACTAAACAACAGGAGCATATTTGAAAAAGTTCAAAATAGTTTAAAAAAATATAATTTACAATGGAACAATGATGGATGGTAAGCGTACAACTGACGCAGTTCGACGGGAAAATTGTTGAAGAGTTTAAAAAAAATCTTAAGAAAATTTGCGAAAACTCTACCGATTACAATTTAATTAAAATTCGTTGTATTATAAATCAACAAATACTGTTTAAAATATTTTACAAGTTGGACACGTCACATCATGCATTATAAAACTTGTAAATTTAATACGATCGAATGGGCCTTAACAACAGACAAGTTAGTTTTCGATGGCTTTGCTTGGGAAAAGTGCTTCGAAGAGTTTGGGATATAAAAGATATCATTATTATATTTTTTGAAATGAAGAATATTGCTGAATTTTCCGACACAGATTATAATCACTGGATTTGTGATTTTGCATTTATTTTGGACATCGTGACAAACTTAAATACTTTAAGCTCATGTGCCCATGACATGGTAAAAAGTTTGAAAGGATTTCAATTAAAACTCATGTTATTTCTTCAACAATTATCGAATAACAGTTGCTTCTAGCAATAACTTCCAAATAAGAAGTTACTGAATATACCAGAATATAAATTTGAAGAATATGGTAAAATTATGAACGCTCTGAATGACGATTTTTGACAAAGATTTGGTGACTTCCGAAAAATTGAGACAAGTTTGACACTCGTATGTACACGATCCATTTTCAATATATATTGATTGATACTGTACCGAAAGAGCTACAACTTTAAATTATTTATCTGCAATGTAACACTGATTTAAGAGGATTTAACCGTCGCGACGAAATCTGTACAATACTCCTCCTAATCAGACAAATTCAACCAAATTAAAAAATTTGCAAGAAAAATGTGAATAGACATTCTGATTCTATCTTCTTCTATGACCATTAACAAGCAATTCTACAACAATATTAACACATGAATTTTAAAAAATGTTGAAAATTTTCAAACTTTGAAATAGCTTCATTCTTCTCATGATTTTTCTTTGTGATAATAAATAGATTAGGTACACCCAGTCGTCTTTTAACACGATTTTTTTCAGTGATTCAGTTTTACACGATTTTTTTGGAATGAGTACTATAACTTTTTTTTACGATTTACTCGTAGCTACGAGATTTTTCTTTCTACAGATAAAAATAGTGCGCAAACTCATGCGATGTAATTGGTGACACTGCTCTAAAGCTTATTTAAACACAAAGCATTTATAAAATTCGTTGAATAGCACGTTTCCCGGTCGTAAATTTTATCACAGAAAGTTACTATGTCAAATAAATGCACTTCAGACATCTAAATATTTTAAATGCACAATAATTAATACGAACTGAATATGGAATTATTATTTTTGAACGAAAATGGGAATGTTTTAGGTATATTTTTAAGCAAAATTTTTGTGTTTTTTCGTATATTTTTTCCGCGACTTTTTTATGTGCGCCACATTTTGAAACCAATGTATCGCGTAAAAAACGATCGGTTGTATATCTAAAAATGGTATTTTACTTGCGGCCCGCGGCTCATTTTGAATTCTTGAAATTGGCAATCCTTGGATGATGTTTTCTGAAAATACTTTATTATGAATGTAAACAGACGGTGACAACTTTAAAATGTATGTTTTAATCGACCCATTTTTCAATCTAAATTTGAAAATATCATCGGTAGCTAATCTTTTTTTTTATCAAGCTCATGCAATCAAGACCCACGTGAAAATATTTAAAAACAAAAAATCTTTGCTTCATATCATAAAAATTATATAGGTTTTAGCTGAAGCTGAACATTCGTTCGAATGTCAGATTATTTTAACCCTAACTTTTGAAAGTGTTGCGTGCGTCCGCATTTTCTTGATATTTCGAGCAATGATACAGCGGCGTACAGGGCGTCTAGCATTTTACATCCTGCAAGCATTCCCATTGAAGTCATCAGTTGTTTTTTACATAAAAACTTTTACATACATATCTAAAAACACTCAAGTTTTTTGACTGGCACAAAATTACGCCAATACTCAGATTTTCGCTCATAGCGTTGTCAAACAGACATCTGCCCCTTATTTAAATATATTGTCGATAGGATTGAACTCTTCAATATTTCTGCGTCAATTAAAAGATAACATATATTTTTCCCTCTTTATTTATCCCATGAACAAAATATTTAATTAAATTTATGTGCAGCTTAAAGTGTGGAAGTTAGTAAAAAGAGTCAAGCCCATTACACCTAAATAAAAATATCCAATTCTTCATCAATACATTATCGTATGGGTCTTACTTGATAAGGATCTTCCAAATGGCTAGTTTCAACGAAAAGATTCAGTTCAGTAAGTTCTGGGTACTGTTACTTGTTATCTGTATTGGAATAAACGAAAGAACAGTAGTTGGTACAAAACTGGCACCACCAAAGAATTGATTCATTGTGTTTTCATTTAAAAAAATCACCAAAATGGACCATTTTAAATACGGGTTACTACAAAATAAAACATTGCAATCGTTATGAAATTTAAAATATCAATATGACACTATCAATTCTTGAAACAAAATTTAGTATAATTCAAAATTTATATACATTTTACTAATACCCTGTAGTCGTTGAAGTGTCATCAGTATATCTAATTTACTAAATTCGTGTACACTTTTGGATCTTTGAATCTCAAGGCTGTCTGACTTCAATTCTTATACCATTCCATAGATACAAGGCTCAACGTGTGGAGCTTACTAAACACCTGGTTTTAATATCGCCTAGGATATACAAGTGGAATGAAACAAGAAACGTGCCTTAAAGTAAACGTCTAAAAATGAATGATTTATTTAATATTTAAAATCGATATCCTATATTTTTCTCGCATGAAATAATAAGTTTTAGTATCAACCTGTAGAAAAGCTAAGGTTAAAATAGACACATTTGATTTACAGCCATCTCCGATAAAATACATTTTTGATCCCATTGAACAAATATGTATAATAGAAAGATAATGTTTGTCATAGCCAAGTGTTTGCCAGTTAACTCCATCTATACGCTACGGGTAACATGTAACCTAAAACGTTTGATTCCAGCATATGTCCCCAGAGGACGACACTGAGTCGACCTCGTTTTGATCCTCTGAAAGATATAGAAGTAATCTGCATAGAGATGTTTCTGACAAAAGCGACCGAACGCAAAGTAACAAAAGAAAGGCTTTCTGCTAAAAAGAGGTTTCAGACATAATCTACATTAATAACTTTTTATTGCCGCTTACGGGACAATGGTTTATAAAAAGAGAAAGGATAAACTCCGTGAAAAATCCTCACGATTTTTCGGATTATCCATCGTTCATTAGTTTTTATAATGGAAACCATTAGATAATGATCTCAAGTTTTCATAAGTTATCCTCTCATTTAATCTCTTATTGTCCTTAAAAATTAGGATCATCTCAATTCAATTTCAAGAGACAATAATTTCCGAAGATATTTCTTTATACGAAGGGAAGGACGCAATTGGTGAGTCATCTTTTAAATATTTTTATCTTAATCGTCGTATAAAAAATAGTCCCACTGTCTTGCGACAATCTATTAGAACAGATTTCAAAACATAATCAAAACGAATAAAAATATCGTTGGTGTATTAAATCGTTTTTTCAGACACAACGATAGTCTTTGTGCTGACCATAAATCTTGGCTATTATGGTATAGATATTATATATAATGCATGTCTAAAATATGGTTAAAAAGCAGAATATTTCACTAAAAATAAAAATCAAATGAACCAGTATCCCTCTGATCAAATTTCTCCATTCCCAAAGCTTCGACGAAATCCATGTTGTAAAATATTTTTTTTTATTTATCAAATGATTATAGCAACCAATATCGAGGCCTCAAGCGTGGACATGTTCAACCAACCTGTGCAAATTCTCGCTCTCTGAGAAATGCTGGTCTTAACCATAAAGTATTTTTTCTATCTTCATTTAAAACTGTTTCTATTTTCCAAGCAGTACACACATCCATCGCTTCTTCTCGAATACTTTCTAAAAAAGGACTTCGTGAGAGCAACCAGATAATCACATATCCTGTCTTTATTATTATCCTTTCTATGCCTACTCTCTTCGAAAAATATAGATGGAGCAAATGGGCTACAAACAGTTGTCGCAGAAAAATTCTGTTGAGATAAACAACGTAAGAAGTCCGAATGCTCTATGTACACTTACAGTGAGAGCGGACATGGTTCGAAAAAATCTTAGATCTTATGAATTTGTACATCTTCGACATCGAATTTCATTATGACCAACGATTTTTCATCTTACACTGGTCTCCTGGCTATGAGAAGAAAAAATGAGAATAAGACAACCAGCAAGAATTTCCATGAGTTAACCATCCCTGAATACTGGCTAGTTATTGGTCAAGTTTCATTTTATTTTTGTTTCAATCAAAAGTAAAACGACCTAGGAGACAATATTTCGTAACCATGTACAGGACTTTTTTAAGCCACCAGTTTATTAAATTAAGATCAGGACGATAGTAAATAATCTAAAGTAACTGTTTTGCCAACTTGTTTTAACCAGTATCCTAATATTAAAATGATTTATATTTTGTACATTTATTTTGCAAGTAATTTAGATGATTGGCGTGACACCTTTTTTTATTATAAATATGTGCCTATGTGCCTATGTGTGTAAATATGTGTAATATTTTTTTTATATAAAACAGATCTATGTATAATCTTTACCATTGCTTACATAATATCTATTGTTTGTCATTATTTAACCAATGATAAAGCACGACGCCACAATAACGAATTAAATGAAGCCGGTTCCAATTATATTAATCCCGGAATTAGTGTCGTTTTTTAAAGTAAAACTCAAATTTGATTTTTAAATTATTTATTATTTTTTTTTAAGAAAGTAATTACCAATGTTGTCTATGACTCTTTGCCAACTATTTTCAAGATCTAAAATTCCTTTCTCATAATAGGTCTTTGGTTTAGATTCGAAGAACTCCGAGAGACCTAATTTTAGTGCTTCAATATTGTTGAATTTTTTGTTCCTTAATTGCGTTTCTATAGAACGAAACAAGTGATAGTCACTTGGTTCCAAGTCCGGTGAATAGGGTGGATGCAATAAAACATCCCAGCCAAGGTCGGTTTTTCGTGTAATATCGGCAATGTGCGGACGGGCATTGTCATGTTGAAGAATAACATTCTTTCTATTCATTAGAGCGTGTCTAATTTTTTGTAACTTTGAGTTTAACTTGTCCATCTGATCACAATAGAGAGCTGCAGTAACAGTTTGTCCTTGTTTTAACACTTCATAATAAATCACGCCTTTCGAATCCCATACACACACAATAGGGCTTTCTGAGGAGCGCGTGAGGAACCCAAATACCTTCTTTTTGAACTTTCCCCAGTTTTTCTAGATAGCGATGAGTATTCGATCGTGATGTCCCGACCTTCTTGGATAATTGATCGATGGTCATCGTCGGATCTGCTTCAATTTCCACCTTCAGGGCTGCTTCATCCACTTGAATGCGCCGTCCACTTCGAGGCTCATCTTTCAAATCGAGATTGCCCGAGCGAAATTTTCTGAACCATCGTTGGCACTTTCTTACGTCCAGTATATCACCGTAAATCTCACAAATGGATTCCGTTGCTTCTGTTGCAGTTTTTTTTTAATGGAACAAAAACAGCATACAGCTTCTTAATTGTGTTTCCAAAGGACACGTCTCTGCCATTTTTTGTAGATGGGGTAGATTTGTTTTTTTTTGTTTATAAGACAGGTAAAGAATCACAGAGAAGAGAAAAACAATAATACACGTTTTTACTGAGCAACAGACCCAAACACACTGAGTCAAAGTTGCATATTAAAAAAACGACATTAATTCCGGGATTACCTAATATTATATGTAGATTCAAACAATATAAATGATAACTATCTATAGTTTTACGCATACAATTCTTTCTCTTATGCAGCATTTGAAAACATAACTGCTTTATTTGAAACATTAAATAATTAACCATTACCACTTTGTTATAACAAGTCATATTTCAAACCCCCATTATTAGTTTCCAATAGGCAAACGATAAATAAGCATTCAGCCCATTATTATTAGTAATATTGTTTAGTATAATGTTCAGTTCCCGCAAAGCTGGCATTGTTATTCATTAAAACTCCATAAAGACTGTTATAATGTTTTCAATTATTCTAACTTACGCATATTAACTGCGATGTTGTGTTTATCAGTGTTGATCAAATAGCATTATGAAGGATGTGAAATGTTGACGATGAATGTATAGACCTCGACTTAAAGTACTTTTACTATTGACTACATTTATATAATAAATATGTCACTTTATTATAAACAACAAAGACATTAACAGTGTACATTTAATTACAATAATGAGGCACATATTCTGCTGGTATAAATCTGTTATGAATATAATAATAATACCAGGGATCAGTAAATGAAGTTTCATGATCTTGAAGTCAATTTTAACTTACCTAACAATTTAGAGTAAAGAACGATTTTTTAATACAGGTGTATCTACAAAAATATTGGATTTTATCATATTAAAGCGCGTCCCATAAAAATCTTAAAATCTTAAATCGATTTCTAGCTTCTGTTCAATTCACAATAAATTAAAATAAGGGAATGAGCATTTTATTCTGAATAAATAAAAATACTTGCACCGTATAAAAGTTTATAGTGCGTCAACGAGCCTAACAAATATTGCAATTATCAAGAAAAGTATTGGAATTTTTATAGAAAACAGCGAATAATTAATTAACTACAAATTTATTCCACTGGCAACACATCTCATCTCATAATGAGAATCATTACCTGCCCATTGAATCGGGATAACATCTGATCCTAACCACTGCTGTGAGCTAACTTGCTGGGTTAAAGGATGATAATCCTGATTCATTGCAACTGTGCCGGACATGATAATTAGCTTCAGTAATTATCTGCATTGAAACACTACACTCGTATCAGATTTTGCATGAGAAATTGAATACCAAGACAACAATAGTCTAATGATTGAGTCGCTTAGGCTTTCTCCTGAGGCGGCGAACGGGCTTTATTTTTTCAGCTAATGTACTAGCAAAACAATCCTATATAAATCTCTGGAACAGCAACTTTTTATGTAATTCACCAAAGTTGCAATGGTGGAAGGTAAAGCATTGTTAACGTTGGCACACCAGATATTGATCTGTCATTATAACTTGGTCGCCGGTAGAAGCAAAACTAAAACAGTCAATCGAAAGCTTGTTGCTGTCAAACGTAGTGTAGCAACAATACTCTCGAATGTTTTTGATTCATAATACCTATTTCAATGTGAATTCTTCGATGAGATCTGCTATATCCAGTCACTCCACTTCTTTCCAGAAATAGTAAAATGTAATAGTGTATTGTAAATAAAAAAATAATTAAATAAGTTATCAACAATATGTTAACAAAATCGAAAACCTTTGATAGGAAGAGGTGAAAACATCACTGACACGTATTCGATAAATAAACAATGTTTGAAAGTCCTACAACCTTACCATTAAGCCACAGAAACACCATTTGACATAACTTGTGTATTCAATTTTAAAATTAACGTTTTAACTATTTATATAAGAAAGATTTTACATGTATAATTATTACTAGGGTAACATTCTATAAAATTCCATTTAAATTTTAATGATAGAAGGTCACCTTACCCAATGGAATTCCAGCTTTTTTTTCGGTGAAACACTAGGTAGGTATATATACGATTTTTTACATGACCTAACTTCATATTTAAAATTCCTTTTTCAAAAGACTACGTTTGGGCTCACAACTCACTTGACTTCATACATACATATATAAACAAGTGACTTCCTTACTTAACTTTATTTACAAAGTAGTGTTACAATACATTCAAGTACTTTAACAATCAGTTTAGTTTCCGTATGTTTCAAATTATTGAAAAAAAAATAGTTTTTATGTATAACATTTTAAATAAAGAGATAACACACCATTCAAATAAAATACATGAATAAAAAAACCCTTGGCAAACATTTCATTTGTAAAAAAAAATCCAAATATATTTCATGCTTGCAGAATAAATGAATAGGTTAGAGTTACATAAATTTCATTTATCATCAAACTTTTCAGTGGGTATGTATAATAAATGAATTTCAGCATATGGCTGTGTCTCGCACGAGACTTCACTAGAACTGACTTCATGTCTTTTCAAATATCAACGTTAATTGATTTTTATTCAAGAAAAAGGTAAAAATATACAATATTCACACTGTCTCATTCACAGTATTCTTTCTTAGACATTTCCTCGGTTTAAGCTTGCGCATATTTCTCGTCGAAAATTTTACAGAAATAAAATCTGATCGGTTCATTTAACAGACTGCCTTAAGCCAACTCTCTCGTTTTAATATGCTAGAACTTAATTTATATTTTCCAACTAGGTATTTCGCTTTTTTGAATTTTGTTTATTTGTTCAAGGGTGATTCTGTTTTTTATACACTTTACTAATTAACAGACTAGTTAAAATAGTCTACACTATACGTCTTAAGAAAACCAACCTTATTCTTCAACTGTCGTCCAAAAATTGCTATTTCATTCTTTCAAGTAATATGTATATTATAATTTGTAGTTTTTTTCAAGACTTATACCAAATAAGTGGTAAAAATGTATTAATATTTTTATTATAATGCCTTTCCACCAAGTATTGACAGAAAACACCTTAAAAATAAGTGGTAATTAATTTCAAACAATTCCCATACGATTTTTTCTAATAAGCCATAATCTGCAACGTTTGCTCATTTCTCTCTCCGATTTGCCAGTTGAGCAAGTTTTTGAAATATTTCTTTCTCTTTAAATTATGAATGATTTGATAATATCGATAAAAACAGTCATTGCAAGCAACACTTCTGATACGATTCGCATAAAATGGAAAAGATTGAAGCTTCAGTTGAAAAGTTATTTGTTAACTTTGATTCTGTTCGTGTGGAATAGAGCTTACTTCCGCTGAAAGTTTTCCCTCCGTCTACACATAAGACTTCTCTTACATAACTTTGAGGCGCTTAGGTAAATATTTATCAATCACTTCAATTGAAGGTTTAACTCCTGTCTGGCATGACTCAAAACAGAAATAAACAACACAATTTTATGTAGCTTTTTGAATCCCTATTTTTTCCAAACTATAAGCTTTTTCCGTAACATGCATTGTTTTTCATTATTTTGATTACAAATACATGAAAATAGCGACAGTAGTACTTTATCTGCGATATCAAAATATAAATAGCGTCAGTCATTTATCAATTAAATCGGTTTTATCACAAAAACAATGCGAGCATATTTTCATTGGCTTTATTTCGCTAATATATAATTATTTATATAACCATTAACATTATAAATGGAAATGTTCAAAACTCTGTTTTATCAAATTTGTACATATTTTTCATTATAAACACAGCTATAATTTATATCTGTGTCGATATAAGTACAAAAATGTGTTCACATTAATGAATTCATAATGAACGATAAATTATTACGTTAAAAACCATCTCATTGGAATAAAATATTTTCACACATTACTTACAGATTTCGACGGTGGCATTAATGTTTTAACAGAAATACATTTATAATTAATGATTCATTTCAGTTGACGATCACAGACATGCAAATTCAACCATTCTTAACAATCGCATGGGAGGCAGAAGTAGGGAATTCAGCGATGGATATAAGAGGTGCTTATTTGGATAATGAGATAAGTATTCTCGTACGTGTTCAGTATTAACACTAGAAGGACTAGGTGGCACTCTTCATTATGTAACTGATAACCATTTGGATATATTTTAATTCAAATGCTGGTAGTATGAATTCTGAATCTAAATCGTATCAAATATTAGTTCATATTAAAATATTTCTCATTGATGACTAATACCCGACATTACTTCAAGCATTTCAAACGGTTAGATGTTTGCTTTTGGATACGATAGCTTCGAGAAGAATGGTGGATTTAAAATATTCACATTTTTCTGGAAGTTTTTTTTTTTTTTTTTTTTCCCATATCCGCTCCCCTATTCGGAGCATATGGCCGCCACACGGTGCCTCCAAGATTCTCTGTCTCCCGCCAACCTCCTCGCATCTTCCCAGGTCATCCCGGCGTCCCTCAGCTCCCCTGAGTACATCCTATGGATGGTCATCAGAGGCCTTCCGCGGCGTCGGGATCCATCAGGTTGATAGAAGAGGCAGGCAGGATTCAGGCTCCCCTGGGGCATCCGCAGCACATGTCCAAGCCAGGTCCATCGTCGCCTTTTAATTTTGGACGTAATAAGGGGCTGGTTTGTCCGCTCTCTTACCTCCGTATTCCTGACAAAGTCAAACCACTGTACTCCTAGTATTCGCCGCAGGCATCTGTTTTCAAAGCACAGTATACGGTTACCCTGTGCTTTTGTGATGTGCCATGACTCGCAACCGTAAAGCAGCACAGTCAGTATGCATGCGTTGAACAAGTGGCACTTGGTTCTGACCGAGTACAGCCGTGAGTCCCAGACTTTCCGCATTGAATTAAATGTTGCTCCAGCTATCCCTAATCGGATCGCGAGCTCATTACGCGGGTTGCCATCTCCCGTGATGTGTACTCCCAAGTACCTAAAACCATCGACTCTCTCGATTTCTTGCCCCGCACTCAACAGAGAGTAGTCTGGATCTGGACAGGCGCTGTTGCAGAGCACATTGGTTTTACTCGCGTTGATTTTGAGGCCAACGCGATACGAGTTGCTCTGCAGTCTATCCATTGTTTCCTGGATACCCGCAACTGATTTGTCAAAGATGACAGCGTCGTCGGCATACTCGAGGTCACATAGTTTCAGGTTGGGAGCAACGGCTACTCCTCGGTCAGGTGGAATTGACTTCCTCAGGATGAAGTCGAAGATTATTATAAAGAGGAACGGAGCTAGAACACAGCCCTGTCTGACGCCGGTAGTGATGCCAAACCATTCCGTAGTTACGTCACCGATTCTTATGCAGCATTCACTGCCCTCGTGCAAGCATTTGATGATGGCGATTATCTTGGGTGGGATCCCATAAAGCTTTAAAATGGCCCATAGAGAAGGCCTATGCGGACTATCAAAGGCTTTCTCGTAGTCGACAAAGCAACACGCAAGCGAGCTATTGAATTCATTGCTTTGCTGGAGAAGGCATCTAAGGTTGTGGATTTGGTCCGCACAGGATCGGCCAGGTAGGAACCCGGCCTGATTTTCCCTGAGGATACGCATTATTGGGATCCTTATTCTCGCCAAGACTATCTGTGCCAAAACCTTGCCGGGCACGCTGAGCAGCGTTATACCTCTATAATTGTCACAGCATAGTGGGTCACCTTTTTTTGTGGATGGTGACTATCTCACCGTTGACCCAGTCTCCTTGGGCAGCGCTCCTGATCCCACACCTTACTAATAAGTTGGTATAAGGGGTGCAGAAGCGCCTCCAGGCCGTACTTGAGAAACTCTGGGTGTATACCATCTACACCGGGCGCCTTCCCATTCTTCAAACGCTGCACGGCTGAGGTGATCTCAGCACGCGTAGGCGTATGGTCGGGTATATTCGACGCTCGGGGAATATCTACAAGTAAGGCTTCATTGGGTATATCAAATGGGTTCAAGGGAGGAGGGCGATTTAACAACCCGCAGAAGTGATCTCTCCAGATCTTTTTGACACGCTCCGCGCTCGACTCTATTGCCCCACTTGGACTACGTATAGGCCCGGAGGTCGGTGGTCGTCTCCCGCAAATTTCGCGCGTGATTTTAAATAATTTTCTCGTATCACTTCTGCGTGATGCTTCCTCTGCTGCTTCAATTTGGCGATCTAAGAATCGGCGTTTATCGAGTCGCACTGACTTTTTAACTATCTTATCATGGTTATGATAGTCAGTCCGGCGGTCCTCGATCCGGTTTGGGTCTGTCTCACTGTCCCTCAGTGTTTTAAGCCGAGCTCTTTCTGCAATACTCCTCCACGTGTCGTCGGACATCCACTTTGGTTGATCACCTCCGAATTCCAAGCACTTCATGAGCGGCTGACGCGACAGTATTCTTAATACTGGACCATTCTGATTCTATGGCGTCGGGTCGTGGGTTTTGCCGATCATTGGCACTGTTGGCGACGTTTTTCCTCATAGCAACATCAAAGTTCAGCTGAATTCGAGGAAATTGAAGTTTTTCGACGTCGATTCTACTCCGAGTTGGAGGCCTTGCGGGGCGTCTGAGTCTGAGACGAATTTTGCCGACAAGCAGCTCATGATCGCTGTATATGTCGGCACCCCTGTAGGTTCGTACGTCAAGAAGTTCCCTTCGGTGATTCGTGCTGTAGAGGAAGTGGTCGATTTGCGCTTTGGTGCGACCATCCGGGAGGTCCACGTGTATTTGTGGATTTTTCTGTGGGGAAGATTGTACCGCCAACGGTGAGCTCATTCATAGTTGCAAACTCGATGAGTCTCTCACCGTTGTCGTTGGCTACACCGAGGCCATGTTTGCCCATCACTGTTGGGCCAAGCAAAGGGTCAGTTCCGACTCTAGCGTTAAGATCCCCATTACTATCACGCGGTCTCTGTTAGGGATTGTTGATATTGCAGCGTGGAGAGAGTCATAAAACGTTTCCTTCACCTGTGTGTCGGCATCTTCGGTGGGGGCGTAGCACTGAAGGACAGTTACCGAGCTATCAGACGTCCGAAAGGTGGCTCGTATCAGTCGTTCTGAGATGGGTTCCCATTTGACAAGGCAGCGGGCTGCCCTCCCCGACATCAATACTGCCACTCCCTGGCGGTGGTATTGCTCCTGGCCTGAATATAAAATTGTGTATCCACCCTCCAATAACTTTTTCCCGGCGCCTTTCCAACGCACCTCACTCAGCCCTAAAACGTCAAGTTTGTAGGTTTGCATGATGCGGGTGGCGTGTAAGTCCTTTCCTGGGGAGCGCATAGTACGCACATTATATGCGCCTATGCGCATTGAGCAGTTATTGGAGAGTATCATGTCCTTTTTCTTGCTGGGTCGTCGAAGAGCAGAACAGGGCGCCTGAGGCTTCTGCGGTGGTGGTATCGTAATCTATTTTTTTTAAGAGGACAGGGTGATTAACCCTGCGCCTCCGAGGCCTGAGTCACGAGGGCTCTACAGGTTGGCTCAACCCGGTTTTTCTGTCGGGGATTTCCTTCCCTTAGCCAGAAGACCGGTTTTGAGGCGCCGGATGGTTCGCCTTTTGCCCCCTGCTGTTAGCTACAGCTAAGCTGCATTGCCCGATGGTCGCCGCGGGGAGGCCAGCAGATGGACTTGCTGGGTTCAATATTTCCCATCATTTTCTATGCGCACATCTATTGGCATCGATGCACTCACATGGGAATCACCAACCATGACCTTCTGGAAGTACAAAATAATAATAATGATAATTAATGGTATAATTTTTTTCAGTTTTTGAGTTTTTATAACCATTTGGAATTTATTTACGTTTATTCTCGTTTAGTAAAAACCCAGATTAGCTTTCACTCCAATCAATTATTATTACTATGGTGGAACAGAGAAGAAGATGTTTTGTGTACCCTGTCTAAACGGTATATATATACAATATCTAATGCACGTTTAAAACAAAGTTCTGACGAGGGCGTAAGCCGAAATAGCTATCAACAAATATTTTATATAAAATAGTTTCTGTAGAATTAAAATACACTGTGATTTTTCTCACCGTATTCGGAATTTAAGTTTATTAAATTCGCTCTCTTTAGTTTACATGTGAAGTTTCAAAATAAATCGTTCCCTTATGCATATTAAATATGCACCGAAAAACTATATATGCTACTGCTTCAGCTTTTATTTAAAATCAACATTTCAAAGGACGTGTATTACTTGTAGAGTTTGTTTTGTAAACTACCTTTTCTCGGAAGTGAATAAACAAAAAAGCTCTTTATATATAACCATGTTCTGAACAGATCACTCAAAAAGTGACTATGTTTAAAGATGATCTAACTGCCATAACCTTACTGTTTTTACTGTATGTATATTCTATGATGTGAGATCCAAAATGTTTTTATTCTTTCATAAATATAAATACCATGATATATAATGTATTTTTAACAGAGCTGTGGAGGCGTTAAAAAAAATTCGACTCCGACTCGAGCATTTCCTAAAAACACGACTCCGACTCCAACATTGACCAAAAATACGACTCCGACTCCGACTAAAAAAGTTCAATTCTGTCACCTTTTTTTCTATGTTTCTTATTTATGTGTATTCAATAATATATCAACCAACCAATCCGGCCAATAGCCAAATTTGACATATTATATGCAAAAATATAAAGGTTTTTTTAAAATTTCCGAGGACGACTCCAGTCAAAACCCCGCGACGACTCTGCAAAAAACTCCGACTACACAGCCCTTATTTTTAGTAATACACGCATTTCTTTTACAAACACTACTTTTAAAACTATAATATTATTAAATCAGCAGATTTGAAAAAATAGTATACCATTCTGCAGTGTTGAGTTCTATAGGTTAAAATTGGCTAAATAATTACATCCAACAACACGTCGGCATTCAAAATGTAAGCGTCTACGTTCGGCGTAGATACTGCTACGAAACTTGGCTCTGCGAAACTTCAGTGTTCGTAGTTTTAATGTAAGTTTCATATCGAATACTTTGAATCTTTGGCGTAGCTCATTTAAAGTTGATTACTTATATGCTTCTACCTACGCGAGCTGTTTTGACACAGTCGTTAGTTATTGTCAACTATTTTAATACGACATTTTCATCGTTTGCTTTAAAAAGTTTTGATAAACAACATAGCTTTACGTAAAGCAAGCTTTATTTGATAATTTTTGGTAGAATTATTGTTTAATATAATTAAAATATTGAAATATTCTATATAAATATTCTACCACCTAAAGGTTTGAACGCTTATCTCGTAATAAAGCTCTACTCCGTAAGTACGCATTTCAGGGGACCGAATAACAATTTTTCTTAATGGTTATTAAAACAACGGATGGACCATAAATGTTTTAGCTTCAATTAATAATTTGAAGGCCACAATAAGGAAGCCATTTTAAAACTCCTTACTGAAATCCTTGATAAGGCAGGCGTCAGGACATTCTTTTATCTACTAATACCTATTCCTCGCAATAGAACGGAAAGAAGCAATAAGGCAGACACTATTCTTGAAGAAGACGACTATTGGACGCGTTTTTCCAAGGTCAAAGCTCTCAACTTCACACTATTTTAACTTTACTGGAATCAATGCTGAAAAACTGCAGTTGCTTTTATTCCATGAAATCGGCATTTTGTTTCATCAAATCATCGTTTTCATAGGATCAAACGATGTTTGTCATTTATACTCACTTGCTCATTATATTGTATTTGAACTATTAACAAACTAAAATCTACCTTTAGTTTCATAAATTCTTAAAATATCAGTTCAATTGCATAAATTTTCGCGCTGTTTTTAATAAGTTATTGTCAAGTTTTGAAAAAAAAATGCACCAATTGGCTCTATAGAATAGTTTCATTTGGTCTCACTATTTTATTGCGAATATGTTACTTGACTGATTCCGTGAAGATAATAATGCTGTTTTAAAGAACAGTAAATCAATTTTAAATGTCTTGTACGCCATGCTAAATCTCTTGATTGAGCTGCTAGAAGATCTTTAAATTCTGAACTGTAAATCGATTCAAAGCGTAGGAGAATACTAATTTTGGATCGCAGTCCCCCGGGACGACACTGTAAAACGTGGAAGATAATTAATACACTCAAATGGCTATAATTGATTGGTTTACAAAGTGAGAGAGCTTTTGCTAATTTAGCTCTAGTAAAAAAGTTTCGCTAGCTGCAATTAAGAATAAACTATTAGCTTGCCATTTTGCACGAACATGCAATATTTGCAGTCAGCAACTAAAAACTGCAGCTTTTATTTAAAAGATTCTCTATGTTTTTAAGTTATTATATTCATTTCACGATCTGACCGTATTGCTATGAAACTTCAATTGATAATTCAGTTTTTAATATGAAAAGAATAAAGTTATTTTTATTGACCATTTTTTCATTTTTAACGAATAAAATAAACCACATTTCGATCCCAAACTATTGCTGGTCTGGCTCTGATTCAGTTGCTCAGTGTACTTTTTTAGAGAAGATAAAGATCTAAAAATTGAATTAGAAAATACATTTTAGTTAGCTTATCACATTCAATTTTAAGGATCAGATAGACAGTGGGATGCGAAGGAAAGTAAAAATCATAAATATCTTAATTGTATAATGTCCACTCACACTAGAGACTCCAATTCGACTCCATATTCGAGTATATTCAAAATACTTGAGTAATACTAATTTTAGTAATAGTCGTCGAAAGTTTTTTCCACTGCGAGAATTATAAAAAAAAATCAAATCAATTTAAAATTTGAGTCGTTTAATTCTCTATTATTGTTGAAATATATGTTGCATAAATAAGTTTCTTTCATTATTTGTCATTTATTCAAATATACACAAATTTTATTTAAAAACATATATTTTGTCTGAAACTACTCGAGTATTTTGAAATTTTACTATTTGATACTCGAGAAGTTAACTAAAAAAAGATCATCAAATAAATCTTTGAAATACTTTGAAAACTGGGCGTTAATTATTGTTATACAAACTCGCATTACGAATGATTCAAAACCATAATGATACTGAAAATTAAGTACATATTTTACAATGTTAAATCTATTTAACCGATAAATATAAAATTTCCAATATGAATACAAATATGTGTCTCTATATTTCAAAATATTGAAAAGTATTTATTAAACCATCATCATGGTAACCTTGCGAGTACATATTAAATGGGTTATTTTTTGACAACTGAGCATATATCTATTTAAAATTAAAAAAAACGATTTAATTAAATAATCTTTTAATTAAATAATGTTTGAGTTTTAATATATCATAATATAAATGGAACGAATCTTTAAATAATAATAAATTTTCATCCATTGTACATTCTACCGATTTGTATCCAAATGAGAAGAATTTTGCATTTTTTATTACCTTTTTCCGAACCCAATCTTGAAAAAAGCACTTATCACCAAAAATCCTCTTTCAAAAATCGAGGCTAAGCGAAATACAGACGTCCGATATTTTTACTCATTATTGAAATTAGAAATTTTAACATTAAGAATTAACATTCTACATTTTTTTGAAGTTCAGTCTAAGATTACATATTTTTCCTTTTTAACCCTTAGTTAATATATTATTACATCATGTAAGTGAGCTTTTTATTGATGGAAATGGGGAATGACCTTTTATTAAGATTTTATTATGGGCTATTTTTAGTTTATAGAAAATTCCATGTGTATGTTATTCTTGTATTGCGTATTTTAAACTAACGTCTCATCAGCTTACGTATAATATTTCAGAATTAGTCATGATGCGAAAATAATTACAAAAAATCGTACTTGTATACTCAAATGATTGTTCAAACATATGTATTACTCAATTAAAATTCTAAATGAAGTTCATCATATTCGGTGATTGATACAATGAAAAATTACCATTTTTGGGCCAGATTCAAAATAAAAACGCACAAAAACATAGGAATCCGATAAATTGCTAGCCCTACAGTAGGGGTGTCGCCGATGCCCAGCGTTGACTGAAATATATTACCGAGCGGTGAGAAATGTTCAATTATTCTTGCGCGAAATGGTTGAGGGAAGAAGAAGAAAAAAAAAACTTTGTCTGCCAACAAATAAAAAGATCTCCATGTAAATTTTACGGTGTGGCTCAGAAAAAATTCCTCGACCGTAAATCTTTTTCAACTGGCAACGAAATGCCGTTATGTGTCTGCATGAAAAGTGGGATGAGAAATGCGAGACTGATAGTGATGCCTAAGTACAGAAGCTTTCAATGAATATTTAATATAAATTCTAGTGTATTACGTGAAAAAAATCCCTTGAACGTTTTTATACTTTTTCGATTAGACAAAATAATTTCATTCTGTTCTATTTACTTATTCATCTCTTGGTGAATTTTATTTTCTTTTAACCAATTATAAGAAGTTTAATAAAAACTAAATATTACGTAAAAATATCAAATCACTTGATACAAACACAAAAATTATAAAAGACTGGGAATCATGAGCACTTCTATGGATTCATAGCAGCATAGAAAAAATGATTTTTCTGATCAACTTCAACGTGATTCTACAAAACTGAATGAATAGTATTGCTTGTTTCAACTTCTGGGTTGATATTATTCTGAGAACAAACTCCAGACTAAACAAAACTTTATAAATATATTATATCATATATATGGTTCTGATTTTATACCTTAGCCCCGAACAATAACATGGCGTTGAGCACTGGCTTACAAAAACTTATCAAAAAGTTTTCTTTCTTCTATTCACAATTCCTGAGAAAATGTTCTATCGAATGACAACTAGTGATTTTTAAAATATTAACCTATACAATTATTGGCGGACTTACAATACATACATATCGTTAAAACATTGCATTCATATAGAATGCCTAGAATAGCAAACTAATTAAGAATACAATTCAAATTTTCATTGTTAATTCCTGAACTCTTCGTAGTTCTAGTTTTGGACACTATGATAAAAGGATTATTTGCCCTTCCATTTTAATATAAGAGTGGGTCTTATGCATTCGTTACGGTCTAAGTCCTGGGGCTGTCGGGCTTTTGCCCCCAGACTCTGAGGTCTTATTTTCACACTGGCCTTTTTATCATAATAAAAGAGACAAGATTAAAATTCAAAACCCTCACACAGGTCAAGAGTGATATGAATATTAAATTTGAGCCATAGTGTCTTTTTAATGTGAAATATGTTTTATATTCAATACATTTACATTGCAGTGAGCTCCTGAAACAGTTGTGTTTTTTATCATTTGTTTCATTATCCATGTTGTATCTATCGATACGGTACATTATTTTAGTATTGGTTAAAACAACGAGAATTGTCGTCATTACATCAAAATGTTTATGATATTCAAGTACTACACCTGAGTACTAATTTGTATTGTATTTGTTACGATCATACATAATTCAACAATGGATTTTTACCATGGCCATAAATTATTAATTGAAGAATAATAAACGTATTTCATTTAAGAAAAAAAAGGAAGTTTATTCAGACTATAATTGGCGAAAGAAATTTAATCTAAATACATCAAAACATGAAATCGTAGAACGGTGGCAATATAGTAGGAAAACTTTGATTTTTTAATGAGGCCATTTCAAATACGAAGAAAATGTATCATGAATATAAAGTTACGTTTATAAAAATAGTAAAATAAAAGACACATCGCTTCATATCTTTTCAATATTAACTTAACAACATCATTGTGTTTTTCTTAAACAATACAATGAAAATGTAGCTGCGATAAGAAAATATGAACTATTTTCACTGGTGAGATGAGACACTGTAAACTTGTCTGTTTGTCATAACATCACCACGTTAAATTTTAAAGACATCTACCTTATTATAAAAACGAACCTATGACAAAATATACTCTTAAGCCCATAAAAATACCTACTAAGTTTTTTATTATGTTTTAATTCTCCAAATCATAAAACAATAAAATCTTGTTAAATAGAAGAAATATGTTAATAATACTATTCTTATACGTATAATAGGTTGTATGGCAGAGTGGTCAGCCTCCAGGGCTTCGTTCTACTCTGCACCCAAACACTATTAACTCTTAATAGAGTTTATTTCAACAAATGTTCTTCTAATAGAACTGCTTGATATTCAGCTGCTCAATCTATTTTAAATGAGTAGGGACATAAAGGATAAGAGAAGGAAAGCACTTTTGGACAACATATACATCCATGTCACCGAAAAGAAATTAATAATTCGATTTAAAAATGACAGAATGCCCGGACTGGGACTCGAACCCAAGCGCTCTGCATCCGAAGCCAATGACGTTGACACTCGACCACAATTTTACAATATTTTAGTTACTACAACTAGATCAACTACTGCAAAATCAGCTATACCAGTCGAATACAACGTCAAATTAGTGAATCGAAATGAAGTACAACAAAACAACACACTGTATCATGAATAAAACATATGCATGGAAACAGTGCAAGAATAAGAAGAGTCAGTAGCGCGTAAACCCTGCCATATATTTCTTGTATAAACATACAATAAACATCATTCACATACGTGCATTATTGTTTTATCATCAGCGATCGTATGTTGACGGTAGTGTAAAGAGCTTCTATCCAAAGTCCTTTTCAATTTTTTCTGATCTCTGAATGTCGGGTACATGTTTTACTTACAAATAAGCTGTGAACTTTCTCGTTGAAAATACAAGCGTAATAAATATAACTACTCACGTATTGTTTATCGCAACTTCTCGTTGCAGTAAATTTTTAAAAAAATAATACTTTAATTAGACTCTTTGACAACTTTATTCGTCACTTTTTCAAAAAAAAAAACTGTATTTTAATCGCTGGAAAATAATATTTCTTGATTCTGTAAAAAGTGAATTATAACGTTTTTAGTTTTATAATAACTACTTGATTAATTTTGAAATTACTTGATAAGTAAGGCTCCATAAAATTACGGTAAAAATGGCGATGATTTTGAATAATGGTGGAGACGAAATATCTCTCAACCAAACACAGTAATTCTTTAAATAAATAAATATGTTTTATTTAAGTAATATGTCAGTTGACATCAAATCAGTTGAAAATGCTCGCGATGAGCGAAACCAGTCCTGATCAAATAAATTTTATTTGGAAAAAGTACTAAAAATTTATTATAATGCCTTTCCACCAAGTATTGACAGTGAACACCTTAAAAGTAATATGTATAATATTTACATAACTCTTTTAAATCAATCTTTCGTATTCAACCCTGTTTGTCTTCCAGCGAATAGTTTGAGAAGTTTTTTCTCATTTAGACTTCTTTTGAGGACATTTTCTGGTAATCGTGACTCTTCTGATGGGAACGGCTCAAAATCTCAACTATATGATTAAAAAATTCAATAAAAAAAAATGGTCTGAAGATGATTCTCATGTGTCTCTTCTTGTTACACAATGCTTGGAATAATAAAGTTGTCGAATTGTATTATTTGAATTGAAAATATTTTATTAGCAATCTGCTTTAGTAGTCATTTAGATAGCTTAATGAATAAATTGTTATTCCAATAATGAAACAATGAAAATATTGGCTTATTTCTCATTTCATTGAATTTCAATATAATTTTTAGTTTATAAAAGCTTAAATCTCAAGATTAATTTTCTTAGAAAAAGATTTAAAATTATTCAATTCAATCGTTTTAAAACTAAAATAAAACAATGTTTCCCATTTGATGGTAGCGATAAATGGTTTTATCCGTTCTTCCCTTCAGGCCTTGTTTCGATGAGGAAACGCGAAAGTCTGTTTCCCTTTTAATATCTTTCGGAGCCAATTCAGAACAAAGACTACTCCGAGAAGCTTAAATATTCAAGTGGATTTCTGCAAAACATCAAATGGAAATTTTCCGCGATGTACATTTTATTGCCTTTGACAGCAACACTTGCTGATAGTAAAATGTTAACAATATCACATGTACAGGAATTTTCACATCTGTTCATTAAAGAACGAAAGTATCACGGCATGTTTTACGAGTGTATGTATGTACATTCCTTTCCATTCTTATGAACTCTTTAAATTAGAATATGATAATATAACGAAAGAGAAAACAGATTGGATTTCAGTATTTTTCAAACATCAACATTAGAGACTCCAATTCGAGTATCGAATATTCAATACTCGAATATTTTGAAAATACTCGTACTGAACAAAACTAAACTCACTTTAAAATTTTAGACGTTTAATTTTCTATTATTTGTTTTATGTCGAGTAATTGGAGTCTCCAATCAACACATATCACGACTATATTTTTGTACATCCAGAAGATCGCCGGTCTTCATATTCACTACCAAAATTAATGTCGGTCTTAACATTATTTGTCACACAATACATACATGGTCTGATTTTCAGCCTCTGTGGTCTCATGGTAAAAGCTTTTCCCTTGCGATCAGATCGCTCTTCAACCGTAATAAGGTCAATATGGAATTGAGATTTTTTCAATTTTCACTAGGAACTTTAAGTGATTGAAGATACTGGAAGACGAAACCTGGGTTTTAAGTGATCAGTTTAAATTCCAAAAAAAACAATGCTTTGATAAAGGACGAACACTTTATTTTAAATTGCAACTGAAATTATTATTATACGAATTATTTATGAAGCAGAGTATTGTAATTTTGCTGTAGAAAGAAAAAAGGAAGTGAGTGTTATACTTTCAACAATATAATATGAGCTATGAACATTAAAAAATAATATTTGTATTATACGCCTGATAATATCGTCAACGTATTTTTATTGATGTATTGTCATTTTTTAAAATCTAGATGAAAAGTTTAAATATATTCGTATTAACTCTTCCTGGAAAAGTCATTTTCGCATTGTTATCTTATATCTATTTTTATAATGCTTTTAATTTGAATTGTATTAACAGTGAATAAATCATATTTTTTTTGTATCTCAGGGCCTGGATGACTAGGGGGCGTTTAAAAGATTCATTTATAAAAATAAGTTTGCTGATCGAATAATAGAAACCGGTGGATAATTCACATATCGTGATTAATTTTATAAAACGTTTTTTTAGCCTTTTCTGCTACCATAATAAAACTTTTAGACTCCCGAAAAGGTACGTTGATGAAAGCTTATTTATTCCATAATCGCTAGTTTTTCTTACTAGATGAGTGGTTACGGATATTATTAAGGTTATTAAGACAATTTAATAGTCCGACTGAATAAATAAAACACACTTTTTTTGTACGACTTAGACGTAATTTTAAAGATCCAGACCAGTTTCACTAATCGCAAGAATTTTCAACTTATCATTTTAAGATGGTCAGTTTAAAATGCTCGCTGCCGTTATAAATGGAAATAGTAAAAAAAATGTGTTTTACTTATTTTAAATAGTGCCTTTTCCCGAGAAAGGGACAGTTAGCACCTGACAAGTGGTATCGACTAAAGTTTGGACTTAAAGAATTGGTCAAATGATGTATGTACACTTCAATGAGCTTTGTCACTAACGACCCGGGATTAAAAATAATTCAACTGCGTGGAGACAAACTTGAATAAACAATTAATAAATATTATGTAGTATTTATATATGTAACAGTGAAACTGTATTCTCAGCGAAAATGTATCAAGTAATAGATTTGTATGACAACTTGATTTCACTGGTCACGATCATTGAAATTATTGACTGAAGTCGATGATTTGCCGGCCTAAAATTGTGGTTTGCTTCAATGAAACAAAATCAGCAAGTTATCCCTTTCATAAAAAGAGAACCAAAGAAAAACACAAACAAACATTGGGCTGAAGAGAGGGGGGTCAAATTTATCATTTCAATGACAGCTTGGAGAAGAATATATTTTCCCTGAGAATACAGTTTCACTGTAACATATATATAAAATAAAAATATCGTTATATTATCATTATCACTAAGCCAAAGAGCTTTATTTATGTTGGACTGTGATTATTTTAATAGTGATAAACAACATGTGTATACTTGAATGCCTGAAAATGCCGAAAAGTGAATGCTGAACTTGGAATATTTTCAGTGTTTTACAGTAGTATTTCTTAACAAAAGCATTTTTTGAAGTCTTAACTTTATGCAGTATATTTTGGAAGTCAACTTTCAGTAAAAGACGTCTTTAGATCAACAATATATTATAACTTTGACTTTTGTTTGATAACTTAAATCATCGCTTAACTTGTATGAATAATACTTTAAGAACCCAGCTGTTACTTGATACATAGGTTCATTAAATCAACTACAATAACATCAGCTGATGTTTAAAGTGCAAGAACATAAAGTTTTCGTCGAGTTCAGCGAGCTGGAGATGCCGTTGACTTTAAAGTAAACTACAAAGTCCGCCGATAAATAACAAGTCTTGTCATTTACATTTATAATCACTAACGATTCGCAAGCTTAATTAAGTGACTTTCCCTTAGTGGCCTCAAATATATTTCTCGTTGTCATCAAGTGTTGGTGGCGTAAGATAAAGATTTTTATTGTTCTTTTGACATGACATTGAGACCAATGGTGTAAATTTTACGTGGAAATTATCAAACTGTCTTAATCTTAAGATTTATCTAATATATAAAGAACCAGTCTGCCAATGGGAATGCCACTGGGAAGAGCTTTAACAATTTTAAACGGCATTGCTTCGGATGTCGATATATTTCATTTTGACATGAGTGAGTTCAGACGAATACTATATTTTATGAATAAAGGTTGATTTTGTAACTCACTCGGTTGACATCTTTAAAATTTCTAATGTGATTTTATTATTTTTTTCTCTCTGTTCTTTTGGCTACCATTTGTAATTTGTATTATGTGTATACAAGTATGTATGTATATGTAAATCAATTTGTCAAATGCATGGTGTATTGGCAAAAGTTGTAATACCATGATTTGTATTTTTTTATGAATAAATAAATAAAAATCAAATGGCAAATGTCATCGATACCGATCAATGTTAGTGAAATTATTTATCTAAAATATTGTGCATCCGAAAGGACTTCAATAAATACAAACATTTTCTTTTTTTGATTGACATTGCAACGCTTGCCGGTACCGGCTAGTAATTTATAAATTTACAATTTTTTTATACTTTCAGCAAAAAAAAATCCTTCAGTGAATAGACCGGAGTTGATCATAATTATTTTTTTTAGAATGATTTAAATTTCATTCTTAATAAAAATATGTAGTATTAATCGAATATTAATATTTCACTTTAATTGAATTTTTCTCCTACTCTACATCATATGACTTAATAGCCAAGAATTATTTCGATGGTTTTGTTTTATTTTATTTTATGTTGTCCGTGGTAGAGTGGTCTTCTTCACTGGTTTCGGGTGCAGTGATCACGGTTTCGAATTACAGTACGGGCAGGGTCATATCGTTTTATTCGAAGGTACTATGATGATGATTTAAATCTCTCTCCGTCGTATAAATGAGGCGTAATGACGGCCATTATCTAATTAGACTTATCCTTAAATCATTATTTTCTTCGACAATAGAAAGATTGAGCAACTGAGTCACAGGCGGTTCTCGTGGAAAACCTTGTACTGAAAAACTTTATTATGAGTCCATATATTCCATTTTAGTTGTGGAAATTTTCAAAAACTTTTTTGTCTCTATATGACAAAGAGGCTTTTTATTTACAACAATGGAAGTAAAAATTTGTTGAAGAATATTTGAGAGAAGATGTCATTGAAAGCAATTCATTCAATTAACTGCCCAAATTTTCAATTGTTCCAATACCTAATTAGACTAATATTTTTATCACATAAAATTCAAATTTATATAATTGGAAGAATATAATTCAGTCACATATTTAAAATCATTTTGAATACCTAACTACTTTACGTTTATACAATTTTAAAATACAATAATAAACTTATGTGTAGATAATGGCTAGTGTTTAAGTAATAACATTTTTTTTCGTTTGATTTGTGCATGAGTTAAATGGTCAGCACTGTTAGGCTTGATGTCCACCTAATTTTGTGGACACTGCTTCGAATCCTTGAGGCAAAACTTTTATACTTTTTAGTAAATTTATATTCAATGGCGTTCATAGCTATGACTTTTTATTGTTTTTACCAACCCTCAGAAAAGTCAGAGCATAAAGCGGGCAGCTTGATTACTTCTACTCTTATAGTTACTCTGAAAACGTTTCTTAAGCATCTCTAATTTAAATTTAAAACAAATGCTGTTGAAGTTTTTGCATTATAAAACCTTAAATGGACACACCTCCTTCACAGTACAACACATTATGTGTTTTTTCTAATTTCAAAGTTTAGTACAATGAGCAGAACCGGTCACAGTTCAGCTTTGGTTTTGAAATTCATTTCTTTTCTGGAAATTATTCACATACTTCCTTCACACGTGCTTTGTAAGTTATGCCGACGAACACACTTTTCGATCTTTCCGACATACATATACTTGACGTCAAAAATATCTAATGGGATTTCATTTTGTTGAGATGGTATAAAAATTATAAAATTATGTTTGCGTTACTCACATCGTAAGTAATTTCACTATGCCTACAAATTTAATAAACAAACATATTTTACAGCCAAATTATTGATGGGCGTTTCATCACGCCGGGTCATCATCATAAAACTATAACGGCAGGCTGCTCTTAAGGCGTGTAGCCAATTAATTCGCTTGCTTCGCGAGCGGTAGGCTTTACAATGCAAAGCAGGGGTGGAGTGGGTTACGACAATGCAAAGCAGGGCCGCAGTGGGACGGGGCAAAGTGCTGAAATAAATTTGCCCACGTTACAAAGTGCGTAGTGGAACATTTTCAAGATGTGCGGAACGTGGGTATTAATTGGAAGATGTTTAAACATACTGAAGTTGGTCTTGGAACCGATGAAAGTTTCAAAGTGGATTTTTTGTTGCTCTAATTAATTTTAGCATTAATTAAGTTTGTCAACGACTACTTTCATGGTGATAAATTTGTCAAATTTTTGCTTATGATAATTATATCATTTGCTATACACTCTGTTTTATCGTTGAATATTTTATTCAAAATGTATACACATATTTTACAATTATTTTCGACTAGCCGTCGCCAGTCAATGGTTATTATTTTAGAACCACTTTTTTAAGTAAATCGCTTAATCTTTACGTTCAGTGATAATGGAAAAAAGGATGTGTAAATCAGAAATAGTGGAGAGGAAACAAATATTTGGTAATAGATACAAATAAATTTTCGTTAAATTAATTTATTTATCTTTTTAGCATTTTGAGCCGAAAATAAGCATGACACTAAATGTTAAAAAAATACACATTTATAGGACTCTTGGGTGTATCGATTTTACCTAAAGGTTTGAAATTCAAAATCCAGTAAAATGTGACTATGGAAATGTGAAAAACATTTTCACCGATTCCGTATAAGTAAAAATGCCGACCACTGAAGGATGTTATTTATTTCCGGTTCCCAAAATTTTGACACAATAATCGTGGTTTTGAGTGAGTCATGTTATAAGTGTAATTAAATGTATTTTTGATTTATTTATAAATTTCTATTACCGAAAAGATTTACTTATGTTTTTTTTTACCAAGTAAAAAATCTTTCCAATGAAGCTTAAAAAATAGAATAGTTGAAAAGTAATAACAATTTGCATAATATTTTTAAGAAAATCGGTTTTTTAACCATGTTAATATATAAGTATAGATCATTACCTACGCTACGTCTCCAGAGACTTTTAGACAACACAGACTATATCTTCGAGCAGAAATCCATGATTTAATTGAAAATTTGAAATTGCCTGGACTGGGATTTGAATCCGTGCGCTCCGCAAACGAATGAAACAATGTTGACACCTGGCCACGGACCCAATAAAATTTACTCATGGAAAAATAAACGTACCCATAGCCGTCAAGCGTTTTCAGACAATTATAAAAAAGATTTAAGGAAGAATAATTATCCGATAAAAGTTTGCTTCACAAAAAAGTGTGCTTTAAAAAATGACCATATGTTATGGGAAGCTTTCATGAGTTTAGAGCCTAATGCTTTTCGTTTGCCACCGCAGTGTTATTAAAAACACCTGTTCAGCTTGTTTTGAGAAGTATATTTTCCATCTCAGAAAATCTCAAGAGAATTTTATCACCACTTGCAATTTATTTTTTCAATTAAATCATGGGTGGCCAACCTTTTCAGCAGCTGGGCCAGATTTTGGCAATGAGATTTCTTACCGGGCCACACAAAAATAAAAAAATAATTATTCAAAGCAAACAGGAAATATATTGTTTTTTTAAGAAGATATTACAAAAATGAGAATCAAACGTACGTACATATGTATTAGATTAGAGTTACGCAATACAAAAAATAATAAACAAAATATAATAAATGTTAGTGAGTCGTCTGATTTTGTTTGTCAGAACTAAGTGCATCAATGTTGATAACGATTGATGTTGTTACTACACGCAAACAGTTTTCCAAATGCCCATCAGTGATTCGTGTTCTCATTTGAGATTTAATATGCTTCATTCGACTAAAAAGCTGTCCACACGTGTAAGTGTTTCCAAAAATCAAAATCATCGATAGAGCATGTTTGTTAAATGCATGATAATTCTCCTTGTCCAAATAGGTTTTGTAAAACTCTTCCAAACCAACCTGATTGAATTTCTCCTTTAACTGTGCATCACAACACATTTCACAATGTCCCATTTGTAAAATTCCTGGCTATAAATTCACGTCTACGGAGAATGGCGTTGCAAATGCAGCAAAAAGAACACTGAACTGAACTTGGATATTCGATTTCTCGAATTATCTTCAATATGGTTTCCAATGTCGTCGACACGCCTAGTAATAGTTTGACGATACAGGCTTATTTTTGAGAAATTTACTTTTTTAGAAAATTAGTTTTATGAACACTAAAAGAAAAAAATGTGTGTATATGCTCCGCGGGCCCCGCGTTGGCCACCCTTGATCTAAATGTTGATTTATTAGATAAAGACTTGATTGATAATATACTACGTAAATACACAATATAATATTAAATGGGTGCTTGATGGAATTACAATATCAATTTTGAATTTTATACTTTTCCATGAGCTTTGTTGCTAACGACCCGGGTTTTGCCTTTCATCTTCATGCATTTCAAGTGCACAGATGTACTTGAACTGACAGTAGGCAGTGATAGACGGCAGTAGAAGGCGACACCCGTGTCGTTTGCGACAAAACTTATGGATAAGTACAAAATTCAAACAATTCAAATTTAATAATACTTAATATAAATGAATACTATTTTTCTTTCGAAAATATTGCCAGTGCTAAGAAGAAACGTAATTGTATCACTTGACACGTCACATGACGGATGCGTCGCTACTAATCGCTATGCATTGTGACATGAAGCGGTAGAAATACCTTCCAGAAATTAAACTCCCCTTTGTACCCTTACTACAGTCAACTTAGGTAAGTTGTGATTAATATTGTAGGCACTTCATAATTCAATGTGGGTCACCAGATGTCACCCTATATTCTACGCCAGCTTCGATCAACCATTAACACTCGATACAAAGATGCTATTTTTGTTAGCCAAATACCAAAATTCTGGACACCTTTTTTGTTACTTTGGCTTTACTTTCTCGTCGAATATTTTAATGTTTACGTTAAGAGATGAGCAAAAATATCGTCGTTATTTTGGTTACGATGCTCACGGGTTCGATCTTTAGTATGGACGATTTTATAAATTCATAAAAATTTCCATTTGAAATACTCTTCATTATGACTGTTCATAAGACGGCAAAGCAAGTGCATTATTTACCTTTGGATGAGAATATGGCTACAAAACTAGAAGATTTATACTGTACTTATGTATTGAAAAGCTATATTGTTTCGTTTAAATACAAACTGCTTCTCTCTTGATATCAATAATTTCTTTTCAAGGACATGACACGAGGTGAGTTAGTCGCTCTCTCCCCGCCCCCCCCCCCCCTTTAGGATTTTTTTAAGAGACATAAACGCCCATTCCTTCGAACAGAATTGACAAACTTTCAACTGGTAAAGTACGTCATATAAACCAACGACGCTGCACCACGGATCCGACAAAAATGCACGAAGATTTGACGGCTTACAAAACCGTTTACGGCACATGAATTGGTTTTATGGTAAAATTAACCCAGGTTCAACAATTTTAAATAAATGTTCTATCACCCAATCGTCAGATCAAATATTTTGTATTAATTTCTTTGAAGTTTGTTTCAATTTATTAACTTTCGGTAACGATGCAATTGCTATAAATTACATATATTCCCATAACCGTACATATAAATTCACTAATTATTGATATAAAATATATTTCAATACTTCTCTTGAAACAGAATAATAAAAGAAACCATCGAGGGTTACCAATAGTGACTCCAATTACTTGACATCTCAACTACTCGAGTATCGAGTAGTAAAATTTTAAAATACTCGAGTATACTCGAGTAGTTTTAGATGTACCAAAATATATATTATTAATTTTAATTTGTGTATATTAATAGAAGATAAGTAAATAATGAAGCTCATTTAATTTCATCAATACATTTATTTCAGTTTATACAAAATATTTTTCAACAATAATAGATAATTAAACAACTCAAATTTTATTGTTGGTTATGGTTTGTTTTTATAATTCCCGCAGTAGAAAAACTCTTGACAATTATTACTAAAACGAGTATTACTCGAGTATTTGTCAAAATACTCGAGTATCGAGTACTTGAAAAATGGACGAGTATTCTTGAGTATCGAGTACTTCAAACTTAAATTGGAGTCTCTAGTTACCAACCACCAACAATATTTTTTATACGGTAAAAATTTACTCTTAATTAAACTTAAAACAGATTATGGAATAACTAACAGCTAGACAAAGTTTTCCTACGGCTGGTCTACGCCAAGTTATCTAGAATTACGACATGCAGCACATATGTGAGCGAGTTTGTATACAGCGGCAGTAATACAAAGGCGATTTACCCTTGAGCCCAGCCTCTACGCCGTAGACCAAGACGGAAGTATAATTACTTTTATCAAAGTAAGGGTTTTTTCGGAAAATTCACAAAATATAATTTAACGCTGGTACATTTTCATTAATGTATAATTTATCGCTAATAGGTCGTTCCATACCATAAAACTTTTATCTATGTAATAGCATACAAGCCTTCAAGAAAATTTGCTATTGTTTAAAAATGTATCATGGAAGTTTAGAAATATCCGTATAATATATTTTTTTTTTAATTCAAACCCACATTATTCTTTATTTTGAACCTTCGAAAATTGATCGAAGAAGATTTTCATCCATTATTTCCATATATCCATTTTATTATGAATATATTTTATCATAATAAATCGATTCCCGGTGCGAACAGGTTTCAATACATCGATTCTGTTTGAAGGCATGGGTGTTAATGTTGTTAAAAATCCCTTCCCACCTTTCCGATCCTAAAGAGCGACGCATAGTAACAGTGATTAGCTAGAGCTAACCACTAGACCTATCCTAGTCCACGTTTCCTTTACATTCATACTCTTGTCGAAAAAGGGAGGTTGAACAACTGAGTAACAAACAGTTCTCGTAGAAAAACATATGTTGAGATACACTCCGTGAGGAGTCCATTTACTCCAAGTTGCGAGCGGACATGACTAAGAAGCCCATGGCGCATTAATCAGAAAATTGTGCAGTAAATCTAACCATTCTAACCAAATATTTGAATGTGTTCGTCTCTTTTTTGATATTTACGTATTTGAATATTTGAATATTTGATAAAGTATTCTTGTAATATTCGTTGATATTTCCAAACAGAAATTTATGCAACCTTGATTAGTAAGCCACGGGGTTAGCAAAATTTTCACTCGGCATGTAAATATAATAAACAGATATACGATCTTCAATGAGTGTTTCAGACGAGGTTTTGATAAAGTTTGACACACTTGATATTCGAGTTTTATTTTGTAACTTTCCATGACTTTTGTCACGACTCCATCCCATTAACTTCGTCAGATGAAGTTAATCCGCGCATTACAAATTCCCGAAGATGCCAATAGGCGTAACCTGGGTCACTAGAGACAAAACTCACAGAAAAGTACTCAATTCAAACGATTCTAATTTATTGTTGAATATCAATCAAGTACCTTCAGTCGAAATGCTAAACAAGTGTGTAGCATTGTATCTCTTATATAATATATATTTAAATCATTTTGTATCGTTAGGATTCCATAAATATATTTAAAAAATATATTTTTATCCATGTTTCTAAGCTGAAAATATATTCCTTAAAATACTTTGTGTTAGAACAGAAATGCGCGGCTCAAAGTTTCACAAAATAGAAAATGCGAACGTTTTAGCCGAGAAACAAACCTTAATATTTGAAGTGAGTAAGTAAGAAAATTTAGTCGAGTGTAAATAACACAAAACAGCAGTTAATCATTACGTCTCACCTAGAGGCATCTGTAGGCTTTTGCAAAAGCAATTACGAAAGCTTTTGCCGCAAAGGTTCCCGCACTTGGGGACAAGATCAGCGTAAAGCATTTGCTACAGTAGATTTTTAATCTATTACTTATTTACTACGGTGGTGAATTAAGTACATTATATAAAATTCTCTAAACCCATTGTGTAAGAAAAAACAATTTCTGTATAGCAAACATGTTGTTCGGTTCTAAATTGTTTTCAATCTTACCAGTAACAGCTTTCATAACTACATACCAAACAAATAAAGTAGTATCTGAGACATGTGCATGCGTAAAAATAGGTTCTTGCGCCACAATATAGAATAGTCCATACCGGTACAGACTGATCTTTGGAACCAAATGACAACAACTAAGAAGCCAAAACTGTACGGTGCTTGATAATTCTTGAGGCTCAAAAACCTCTCTCTTACCAAATACTGCATACTCCCTCAAAGTCTTAATAGTAACCTCTGTTTTCTTTGCGTTTAATCTAAGCGAGCAATTGCTGGTCAATTTCAAATCAGATGATATCCATCGTAATATTTTTTAATTGTTGATATAATATATCTATAATAATATATAATAAAAATCTTCCTTCTACTTATTTACTTCGTTACAATTCAATAATGCAAGCTTCTTAGAGTTCATTAAAAATATTTAGACACTTTAAATTATTCATAAAATAGTGAAATGTGATTTTAATATGAATCTCATTCCTTTTATTCTTTTGATAAATATGAGCACGATGTCTGTATTACCACTTTAAATCTGCTAAGAGAATATGCTTTTTTATCCAAAAAAATATTCCCTCTTATTAATATCATTTTGTTAATTAGCATATGCTTTGTCGAAAATGTTAAAATATAATACCGCATAAAACTGGCCATGTTTAAGCGGACACATTGTTATCAAAATAACCGTTATGTCATTTAAAAGTTTTGAAAGCTTTACTTCCTTATCTGGCAGAGCCCTTGGCGAAATTCAATATTTTACGCAGCGTCAAGGGCTCGGTTTGCTCGCAAAACAGATTTTTTGACAAAGGAAGTCTTTGAAAACACGTTCAAGATTAATTTTGAAACAAAATGGAAGAAATTGAAACCGGCCTAGCGCTAATCCGGATTATTAAACTCAAAATAAATATCTTTATCAGTTGAGAAAATAAAACTGTCAAATGATGTGGTACAGTATTTTGAAATTAATTATCTTTTTAATTGGATAAAATTCATTAGTCCTTGTTCATACTTTATGACACATATGACACTAAGTGTAGTATTTCTTGTATATAATGATTTTGTATGATATGTGTTTGCCAGTCAGTCGCTCAACATCGGTTTGAATGAGTTTGTTCCTAAAAGACAAGACTGTTGCAAAGGGTTTACACAGGTCAAAATATTCTTTCATCAGACAAAAAAATCTTTTCGACAAATAATATATTTTTTTTCCAATGTGCGCGTTACCGTATCCACTCAAAATTTATTAGTACAGCACTTATCAGTTGATAATTATCGCCATGAGCGAAACCGGTCCTGATCCAATAAATTTTATGTTTAATAAGTTCAAATTATTTTTATTATAATGCATTAACAGTGTATTATTATTAAGTATTGACGGTGAATACCTTAAAAGTGAGTACAGCACCGCTTAGATCATTTTCTGGTGTTCAATCATTAATCTCTGTTTATTTATCAGGTTTTTTTTAATATGTTTTATAATCCGAATATCTTTTCATATCTTGCAATCATTAAAAGTCCAGTATACAACTAAAAAAATATTTAAATTATGATCAATATGTTTACATCCAACTACTACTGGAAATGTTGTCACAAGCTACTGGTAGCTTAGGAACGACCGTTCGGCGATCGCTGATCTAAATTTATATTACTTTGGGCTCCCAGCGATGTTATTAAGACTGTGTAGTAATTATTTCTCAATTTCATTCAGTCATTTCGTCGGGATTAAGGTTTGTGTGAATTCTTCGAGGAAATTATCTCCATTAATACATACTTCAAACAGTTTGAGCTTTGGTAAAGCTATCTATTTTTCCATTAGAAATTTTCCTTTGAAAACAAAACCATTGAGAAAAAAGCGCTGAAAAGGGATGTCAGTTTTTAATTAGAAAGAAAACATCTAAGAACACGTCATCTTTCTTTTTGTTGCGGAAGTATTACAAAGTCAACTTTTTGTGTTTCTTTTTGAGACTTAAAATAATGCAGCGACTTATGCAAACAAATTTGGAATAAATTGAAAGACAGCTTATTTAATTGCTTGAATTTGATTTCATAATTACCGTGGCTGAGTAGTTTTGCTATAGAGGCTCCAACGCAATTCTGTTTCTGGATCAAGCTTTCGAATCCCGTTGAATATTTACTCATTTTAATTTTTAATATTTCATTTCTATTTTTTATACAGTAATTAATACTTTACCGTGTCGGACCACCCGGGTTCGATTCCTGGTACGAGCAGATTTTTCCAGTCGATAAATCGATTCTGTTCAGAGGCAATGGGTGTTTTGTGTTGTTAAATCCCCTCCCACTTTTCCGATCCCAAAGAGCGACGCATAGTGACAGCAATTAGCTAATCACTAGTCCTGTCCTAGTTCTCGTATCCTATCCCTCCGTACTCTCTTCGAAAAAGAGAGGTTGAGCAACTAGTAACAAGCAGTTCTCGTAGAAAAAAACATATGTAGAGGTAAACTCCGTGAGGAGTACATATGCAACAAGTTGGGAGTGGACATAGTTTAAAAAAATACTGTAACCTAAACTGGAATGGCGCAAAAAATAGATTCTCTTGCAAATATTAAAATTTTTACAACCCTTAAAATGGAAATGGGTCGAAAGGCAGTACACCCAGTCCACTATTTATGCGATTTTTTTGGATGACACCGTTACTTTTTTCCGCGAATTACTCGTTGTTACGCGATTTTTCGGAAAATACCTTTCAGAAGTTGCATTTCAATATTAATTGCGGTCAACCACTATGAACTATTATCAGTGCATCCACTTCAGCTGATAATTGCTCATTATCTCTCATCTTCGATTGACCTGAGCATCATCGCTGTCTTCGGGGAATTATTCGTGATCACCCACCTGTGCACGTACAGCTTAGGCCCGTTAGATAATTATCTGATATGTCCGCTCATACAAGTAACCCACCGATCCGCCAATAGGCACCTATGAGGTAACAGTACATAATCGTTATGGGGCATTGCTAGTCCACAAATATAGTGCTGTTGCTCCATGCTGCTGGTTTTATATACTATCAATAGCGCAAATGGGTTAAGTGGTTCAATCGAATTGACATGAACCATAAAGATATCATAGATTATCTCTATTATTTTTATTTTAATTCACCGTTTCTTTTCCATAACCAAAAAAATATATTTTTTCAATATATAGGTAATTTTCCGGAAATAAAATGAAACCTTATATCATATAATAATCAATTACATGTTATAACTGACAATAATATTACAAGACATATGTCATAAAGATCGTTTTCGATATATAGATTTTTGTTTTAGAAAAGAATGAATATGCTTGCATCAAACAGAATATATTTCTACTTGTATCATTTCATTGAAACGTGCATACTAAAAATTTCCTTTTGATTCTATAATATACGATGAAATCATACATATATTGGTCATCCTTCTTTTGTGTGATATAAAAATTATTATTAGCGACAGAAAATGTTAATTACTAATTAATTTCACGAAATTTCTGGCTGTATCTAACAGCATATTAATGGCGCTTAGTATAAACATATGTTTTATAAAAATATATAACATGTTGTTACAAACAATTAACTGAGCTGTCGTTATTTAAAATTTGATTCTACTTTCACATAATATTTCTAATAATATTGTTTATTCTCAAACGTTTGACAAACACGATAAATCCAGGTAACTTTTAAGCATTTTTGCTAAAAAATGTTTTTATGCTGTATTAATCCGAATGTCAATCAAGCAAAAAAAGCAGCAGCATTCTTTTCTCCTCAAAAAAACCCACGTCAGCAAAAAAAAACACAATCCGGTATCAATTTTAACTGAATACATTTCGGCCTTTCCTGAATGAAACACGTCTATCAAACAATGACAGTTTCGCGGTATTTTTATTCCCCTCTGGCCAAAATCAAGCCGTGCAACTTCCCTTGAATAGGAAGTGGATTTATACAGCCTCGTTTAATAGAAGCATTTCTGTTTCAAAAAATGGCCAATCCAGGGTTCGGAAACATTCCGTATCTTGATTTTTTTGAATATGCTCCGGCTGTCTTTACCACTTAAATATGCGTATGTTAAAATATGTAATATCTCATTTCCTATGTCGACACCTTTCTTTGGAAAGGTTCTAACTGCTGACTGTACTTGTGGGCACGCCCACCAGGACGCTTATCACCTCCTATGGGACTGCCCCCAAATGAATTCCGAACGAGCAGAACTGTTTGCTGTGGTCCGTCCTCACACGGGCCCAATAGGCCACGCTGACTTGATTGCAACTAAGGCTAACTTCATTGCATTTGAAAAATTTGCAAATTTGTTCGGGGATTGACATAATCTCGATTTTTCACTAGAGTCAATATACTCGTCTAACACGAGGGGCTCTCAGTATACGGATTATACACAGGATACTCTGTATCAAAATGATTTCAGTGGCTGAGCTAGTCATTCCAATTTATTTTATTATTATTTTCTATTTTAAAGCACTTTAGTGCATGGTTCAAAATCAGTCCCGTGCAGATCTGCTCGGGCCATGAATGTGAGAGGAATTCCTTTTTCTAAGTCGATAGCGTTGTGAAAGGCGGCCATGAAACATTGGCTGCATATACACAACGGGTGGTGGTGGGATAAACCAACTTGCTCTTAACACCCCACGGGACACGTCTGCTGGTACCAGAACGTACGGCCGTGGCGGGTGGTGGTTGGGAACAACGCATGCTCTTAACACTGCTTTGAGATATGAGCGTTTGAAGTTTCGATTGGCTAAAATTCACTTGAAACAATTAGCAAGTAAAAATGTTTCAAATTGCTTATTTTAAAGATGTCTTTTCAAAAATCTTGCTGAGAAATAATGACCTTAAAGATTTAATGATGACAATAAACTTTTTCAAATAAATTTAGTAAAAAAAGTTTGCAGATGCAGTGCAACTCTGGAATTCTGCTAACTCCGTAATTCAACGATAAATAATTCTGAAATTCATACATAATATGATAGAATGCGGTAAATAAATATAAGCTTTTCTGACGAAAAAGACATTTTAGGCAAAAATGTCAAGGATGTATCCTTTTCAAAGTAAGTTAACGATGTGTTATAGGTGCTTGCCAGTTATTAAAACTTATTAACGATTAGTATGCTAAATTTAATAGTTAGTTATTTTTCATTTTGAAAAAATACATTTTATACATAATAAATCAAATACTTTAATTATCTGCAGAAAATCGAATTGTTAATTTCCAAATTTTAGCGTATTCTAAGCATTCAAAAGCTTTTATTCTGGAATATCTCCTAATTAATTAATTAAAACTCACTTCTTACCAACAAGTTATTGAAACTTCGTCTCTTTTTAAAAAGGCTAATGATGAATCATTTCTGGCAGACATACTTTGGATACAACACTGTAAATCTATTGAATTATCACCAACTGATAAATTGCAACGGTCGTCAAATACGAGACAATCATATATTTTGAAAAACGTACCGATTGCACAAATATAAAAGGTTGTCGATCCATCTTGTTTTTCAAATTTTGAATACATTTCCATTGTTACAATATGAATACTAAAAATGAGAATTTTTTATCTGCAATTCAATACTCTTTATTTCTGACGATTTCTGATGCATGTTGTCGCGTTTTACAATATTATTCAATAGTATTTGATGTAAAATGGCATGGCGTAAAAATAAATGAAACCAAATTTGTAGAAAATAACAATGTATTTTAATTCTACAATGTAGAATTAAAATACATTGTTATTTTTCTTTCCGTATTATAATGGAGTTCTACCAAGTAAATGCCTACTCAATGCACAAATTTACCAAGTTTAAGTATTTTTTGTCGGGTTCATGGTCGACTGTCAACGTTGTTGGCTTCAGTCTCAGAGTCCCAGTGGGAGCAGTTTTATTTTTCATAGAAGTACGGATATCTGTGCTGTTTTGCGACACCCATCTGGTCCTATAAACAAGTCATAGCCATATTGATAAGTTTATTTCTAATCGTTTACTAATCCTAGCGTTTCTATCTCTAATCTCTTTGAAAAGGAGAGGTTGATCAACCGAGTTACAAGCAGTTCTAACAAAACTGTATTGTCATATTTATTGACTTGCCTTGTACGTTACTCTTACATATTATTTACTTATCTTGTCATGGGTGTCGGAAGATTTTATACAAACAATTACCCTGTTGATTTATATTCCATGAGTGGATAATGCTTGAGCTGAACGAAACCAGTCCTGATCATTTATAAATATATTTGGAAGTAGTAAACAAACATTTTTTATTAGATTAGCGTCCTAATATTCCTAATCAATTGTATTTGCATTGATTGGTTGACTGGTTGAAATTTTGTTATATTTATTTAATAGTAATCGAGTGTTTTTATCCATTTGACAATTATTCAGAAGTAAATTAATATCTTTAATATTATACAAACAACATGAAAAGAAATTGATAAAAGATCAAAATTTTATTGCGCCAATGATTGAAACATCAATTCTGTACATATCTTTTTTTCAAACAATTTAAATAATAGAATATCTTCATTTTTTGAAATGGATCCATTTTCTTCAACATATAATAAAATCTTTCTCTATTTTTCTTTTCGAGTTTGGTCAAACATTGGTATATATATTTTGACAAAGGCATATATTTATATACAAATATATGCAAACATATTGCAAAGTATGTATTCCTCTTTGCAGAACTCAACCCTCTCTCGAAAACAAGTTTATTATTCAAGCTGTATCAAATTCTGACAATCTCTTTTCATTTCCTGGAAGTTCATATTTTTGCTGTGTTCCAGTTTTTCTTCTTTTTGTTGGCTGGAATTCATACGATCTCATCGGCAATTTATTTTCCATGTGCATGCCATGAATAAAAAGTTATAATTATGTACGCTCTCTTCTCAGATATAAATAAAAATAGTATACAATATGTAATATTTATAAGCATGTATTATTTTATTATACAAATCGCACTGCAACTGGGTCACTGAAACTTTCAGCGCTTGGAAACGATTTAGCTCAAGTCATTTTATTTACAAAAATATTTCTTATCTATTTCTCATTTTTGTTCTGTTAGAAGATTCATTTCTGTTTTTCGGTTTTTATATTTTAAATCTTTTTTATGTTGTTTTTCCATAATCCTTGAACAATAACTGTGGCGTGGTGACACCGATCTCTGATGCTTCCGATATGTGGTGATCTGGAATGTAAATATCGCACAAAAGATAATTTTCAAAAAAGTGTTAATCTTTATTTATATATCATTGAAATCGGACAACACATCATGCAAAAAACATCTTGGTAGTAAAGAACTTACAATCAGGCACAAACTTCTTCACTTCAAAATGGTGTCAAGTGGACAGGCAGTATTGCATTAAGAAATACAAAATCAAATGTAATTACACATACTGTACGTGCAAAATCCAGTGTTTCACCTGTTTATTACAATGAGACCTTCAAACATGCGTCCTTGAACACGTTATTTTCCCATATTAAGCCATAGCCTTTTTTGACATTTTGTTTTGTGCGATTTTCCACGGAACGCATCTACTGCACAAAAAAAGGTTTAGGTGTATATTATTTTGGACCAAATGTTTAAAAAAATATATTTTTTTAAATGGATAATTAATAATTAATAATTAATAACAAGCTATTAATGGATATTTGATAACTGTTCTTAAATTCAAACCAATAATTAAATCTATCTGTTCCTTTATAAAGATGACACAATTAACATTTCGAATAAGTCTGCTTCTATTTGGTTTCAACTGAAATGTCATCAAATAGTACCAGTCGATTATTCAAATGCCAAGATAGTGAACGATAGTACACCAAATTAAATTAAGTTCAACTCATAACTCAGACCTGACCTTACACAGGAAGGTATATCATTCTACTTATCGACCTTCAATGACCTCAGTAATGCTCCAGTTAATAGTAGAACTTCAATACTTAGACGGTGTTCAGACAAGCGGATTGCGAGTAAATTTTGAGGGCATCTGAGTTAGGACGTTTACCTACAAGACGTATCTTTGTTTGGAAATTCCAAACTATCACATTCCTTCGATTAACAGCGCCTCTCAAACATAAACCAACTATCTTTCTTTTTTCTAACGTTGTATAAACAATTTTAACCACGTGCGGTTCTTGAATGAGCTCCCAATGGAGGATCATAACGGAAGTGTTTTTGTTGCAATAGCTCATCATTTATTTTGCGTAAAGGGTTGGGAAATAAAGATAAGGCTAGAAGTAAGCTTATTGCATTCGCTTATTTCCTTATTTATGATTTCATGGATGAAATGCAAATACATATCACTAATAGTTTTAACTTTTTTTTTAATCGTTTGAATGTTGTACTTTTCATTGATTGAGTAGGCATTTACTTGGTAGAACTCCATTATAATTCGGTAGGAAAATAACAATGTATTTTAGTTCTCCATAAATTATTTTATATATTTGTTGATATCTATTTCAGCTTACGCCTTCGTCAGAACTATCTATAGTTCTAACGAAGGCGTAAGCCGAAATAGCTATCAACAAATATATAAAATAATTTATGTAGAACTAAAATACATTGTTATTTTCCTACCATATTGTACTTTTCCATGAGTTTTATCGCTAACGACCCGGGTTAAAATAAGCTTGAAGTAATTTAAGTTCATTCGTGCACTTGAAATGTCCAACCATGCTAAAAGGCGACATCCGGGTCATTAGAGAAAAAATCATGGAAAATGAATTAAAAAATTGATATTGAAATTTCATCAAACACTGAAGGTGTCACTCACTCGCAATTCTAAATTTTTACATTTGATTTCAAACATCTTGGTTTTTGGTGGCGCTTTATTTATATCTTACATATAATATTTATAATCGATTGCTATTAATTTTATTGAATTAACAATATTTATAAAGATAATAATAACGTTTTTTTATTCAAAACAATTTAAATAAAGTTCTCTATGAATTCTCCTCAAAAATGTTCCTGTTTTACGATGATGTGTAAGTATCTTTTACGTTTATTTTGCATATGTGTGTATTATGTATGGGTCCGTGGTCGAGTGTCAACATCATTGCTTTCAGTCGCGGTGCCTACGACCTTGACTCCCAGTGTGGCCAGATTTATTTTTCAAACGATTCTTTGATTTCAGATCTAAGGCACAGATGTTTGTTGTGTTTGAATTTAAGTAATTCGACAATTGAGTTCAACCTGCAATTAAATAATGTATGAACATAGAATTGAAATTAATAATTTTGTTATTCAACTGGCTGTAACAAGTTGCGACACGTATTTCGCCTTTTCGCAAACATTAGTAACATGCTTATGAGAATGCTTTAATTTTAGCATGAAATTGGTTTTTTCATAATGCTTAAAAATGGATGGATCCAATGAAAGTGTTCCACTACAAGTTAGCTATCTCTCTTTTGCGAAAAAGATGAAAATATATGAATTGCTTTCGGAAGGATCATTACATCATAATGGTGTTTTAAATAATGTAGAATAATTTTGACAATAGAAAACATAGTTGATATAATGTGACAATCGTTAAAATTTTCAGTCGGTATTTACATAATACGTTGTTAAATATGGTTTACGATGTTACATTACCTTCCCGTGAATAAAAGCGTTATACTTCCATACTTCCAAAAACACTTAGCTCCGTTAATATTTCGTAAATTGTACATATATAATTAGAAGAAGTTAAGTACTTTGGGAGCTGTACTTGTAACGTTCATCCGAGTAGAATAAATATTAGAGTTTCAACCCTCGCAAACAGATTTAGTTGCTTGTTTAAACACTTGCCTTGATAGTAACTGGAAGAGGTAAACTTTGCAATAATTAAAACGAGAAAATGAATTAACTTAATCTCTTTTATCGTATTTATACTCCTTTTATAGCTCCGTATAACATGTAATTGAACATTTTTATTTTTCATCTTCTTAGTTACGCCTTCTATCGGAGTTTGGCTATTATTTTAGCCGATTGTAATTTTATGCTCGCGGAGATATTTTTCATGCCCGGCAAGAATTCGTGTTTTCTTTTAGAAGAAAGCAAAATTTTACACATTTTAATTACAATAATTGACCATTACATCAAATGTATATTATATTTTCATTTTGATATTGAAACTTGTAAATATCGCGATGATTTAAAAAAATCTTAACTGAAGTTTTCTATCCATTATTAAGTACATATATATATTTTGCAAATGCAGTAGTGTGTAAAATAAAAATTACTCTGAGCTCTACTCATATTTTCATCAGCATACTTATTGTATATGTAAGTCCACGCTATATAATTCTTCTCAATGGAAGAATTTAATAATTTTGATCAATTACTTACGTGCATATAATCTTCTCATTTTTCTCTCAATGTTCTATAAAAACTGAAACATAATTAATGAAAACATGTGAGCGTTTAAAAATTAAAACATCAAACATATTGTATGTAAACGTGGGTGATTTCAGATAAGTCTGATTTTAATATAAAATTTTAAATAGTTTTGATTATTCCACGTATTGTGCTACTGACTGTGACACGTGTTTCGCCTCTTTCAGATGCATCTTCAGACTTACTATCGCAAAGTTTGCTTAAGTAATGAAGCAAGATTGATTCTAACATTTTAAATTATGAAATTACAAAATGGAGTTTGGGTTTTTTTCCCCTTTTAAGGGAAGCAAAAAGGGGGATATAGAATCGAAACAAAGCAAATAAATAATCATACTAATAACCTGCAATCAATCAGATTGTGATTTTTTCCTTTTAAAGGAAGCAAGGAGGGAGTAATAGAATCGAAACAAAGCAAACAAATAATCATAACGTTAAACATTACAAACTATTAAACTAATGAGCTGTAATCAATCAGATAGGTTAGTGATTCCTCTTTTAATTGGAAATAATGTAAGCAATGGCCAGCAACCTGTCTTATTAAGAATATTATTTAATAATATTTCTTTTCAACAGTTTTTCAGTTTTTCGTTTCATTTTCTTTAATTTATTGTTGTGTCGTAATTGGGGATTATTTCGCACTTGCTTTTAGATCGACACACATATCTAGATAAAAAAATAAAACCAATTTGCTATTCCGTAACTAACTTGGTTGTTTTCAACCTTTCATTCTCGTTTTATTTACCATTTTCGCTCCCAGTCTAGAGCATACGGACACCACGCATATGATTCCCTGTCCCCCACCAGCTGTTTTTCTTCTTCCCATGACAGCCCAGCATTCCTCAGTTCCACCGAGAACATCCAGGCAGGAAAGGTTTAGGCTATGTGAAGGCATCCGCTAGTCATGTTCCTATCTGAGTCTTGACAGGTTTGGTCACACATCATATTGGTTTTACTCGCGCTTATATCTAACCCTTGGCTACTTGAATTAGTTCTTAACCCATTAGTGGTATACTGCAGTAATGCACAGCCTGCAGCCCTCAATTACATTTCATGCGGCCCACATAGACAAATATCAATCACCCTTTCTCTTCAGAACTTTTTACGGATGATGGAAGAACAATGTAAAACAATAAACAAATCAAACTAAAAATATCTATAATTTAATCAATATTACCCATGCGGCTCTCGAACTATCTGAGAATTGATTATCTGGCCCTTTTTCCAAAAATATTGGGTAAAATATGGATATATGGTCACGGGACAGATTCCCAATCCTCTCGAGCTAAGCTCAAAAAAATTATACATACTGGCTTATAATTTTATGTTTTGACTTTACTCTTTGAGTTCTAGTGGATTATTATAAAATGTGGAATCAAAATGATTAAATCTGAATAATATTACTGATTATTGTATGAGTTCTGAAAGAAGAATTTGTTTTTTAATATTAGCCTATAATAAACTTATGTGACTGTCTCTATCTGTATAATATTATTATTTGTGTTGTTTGTGGTTGCATATTTGCTCCAGTAAATTAAAACTACTCGATTTCTTACTTATTACCAAGTATTTTTTAGGATCTTCTATTATAATAAATTTAAAAATTAAAGATGAAACATTTCAAAAAAAATCGTAAGCCTTACATTTATTTCATTTAATGTGCTTATTTTTCATAAATCTTTACAAAACCTCTGTCCCGTGACCATATATCCATAATTTACCAAAGATTGTGCATCACTGGTCTACTGTTTGCCATCAGCTGAGTTTTTAACCGAAAAAAATATATTTTTGAACAAGATAGTTTTTAAATAGTTTCACATTGGTTTCAAATAATTTGAAAATATTGACATGACAAAATCACTGTTTTTCAACTTTATTGATTGGTATTTATGTAGACATAATGTGGCTGAAGTATAGATAGCCCTAGACTACTAAATCCAGTTCTCAGGGTGCATTGTGTGGCATTGAATAACCCACTAACTGTCAGCCACCTAATGGCAAACCCTGAATACAACAAAATCGACAGTACTCCTACATATACTGCAGCCAGTGGCGTGCGAGATATATTAAAACTATAAAAAGGATTTTTAAAAACATTCTCTTCTGTTGCGGTGTCCACGGGTTTGAATCCGAGTACATACTGACACTTTCATGCGTAGATTTTTCAATTAATTTATGATTTTTTGTTTGGTATCATGGATATCTAGGATGTCAAAATTCATTATCACTGTGGACTAGTAAGTGCGGTTACTTTACTTCTTCTTCTTTCTATCTTCTTTAATTATTTTCTAACGCTCAAAATTACTCAAAGAAATTACTGGTTGAAAATTTGGATAACAAGCTATTTAAAAATCAATCAAAAACAGTACAAAATAACGACTGCTGTTGAGATACTGCTTTCGACTGTTCTATTTGGAGTCCACGTGCTGCAAATAGAACGATTATTACTGATAGATATTTTACTATATTCTAGAGCAGACATAATCTTTAAGTAAATGAAAAATATCAAGTATTTGTCCCGCTAATATGGTAATATAAAAAAAATATTTTTCGTTTGTCAAATGTTTTAGGTAACCATGTTAATTCCTCGCCTATTTCAGAATTAAGCAATTAATTTTAGTTACAATTATTGAGGGTAGTTAATGTCTTAGCATGCACTGCCATCCCAAAAAATCTGTCACAAAATCTAATCTAGAATAAATAAATTCGCTCACTGCACCTTTCCTTTGTTTAGTGAAACTTATTATTGGATGTATTCATCGTTTGATTAGCATTGTTCGTTATTAACCAAAACGTTGATAATGTGTAATAATATATGATATATTTAAGGCTTGACTTTATCTCACCCTCTTTCCAACCCTGCCATGGCCATGGCCAAGCCCACGTAGATCAATAGTAAATACCGCGACTGTAATTTCTAACAATGAGTCCACTCCACACAATGCAGGGCCGTACAAAGCATTCTTCACAACAAAAGGCCCTGCTCCAATAAGTCCACTAATTCTTTTATGCACTTGCTCACTTATAGCGATAACGGCCAATAGCTTAGTACTTTCTATAGCTATATGGTACCAATTTACAGGCCTATTAAACAGTCGGTTTTTGTAAAACTGACCACAGAATATGAAATATTAGTTATATAATAATCATTTATACACAAAAAATGAAATTTTGTTTGTTTCTATACCGTTCATCCGATTGCGATAAAAATTCGGTGATTTTTTTTTTGGACGTCCGCGAAGGTTTTTAATAATAATCTTCTTATGTATATATTGTGTATCCAAAAGCGCTTCAACAAACAGAATTCAAACACAAACACTTTCTATCTTTGAGTGACATTGCAACGCATGCTAGGTAGTCGCTTGTGCTGAAAAAAACAAAGCTAAACTTGATTGATATTACATAAAATTACCTATACCTACGAATCAACAAAAAACACAGTAACAATAGTTCATCAGACCTATTGTAGCCAAAAAATCAATCTCTTTATTGAGAGATCTTGCTTTAATACACTTTTAAATGGAAGCTTTGTTATTTGACAATGTATGCTCTCCATTAAGAAAATATGGTACCTACGCGGTGTTTCTTGCCAAACATCTTTGTTTCCTTCCAAGCTATCTTGGCATGACTTGACTCATCTCGTTATATTTCTCGTGATCGTAAACTTTCTATGAGGAGCATATCCATCCAGTTTGAAGAAGTGATATAAGCTGCCTTCTGCAACACTTGATCTAGCTAGAAACAACGCTTCTTCTTTCAATTCTTGAAATTGTAATGTAAGTATAAGCCACACACATTTATTTGCGGCAAAGAATCAATCTGGTTCCAAGAATTGAAATATTTTTTTACTGGCTATGACATGGTTTTCCTGCAATAAAACGTTATTTAGAATGTGAAAATTTTTATGACAATTTACAAATATATCATTCAATCATTAACACAACTATTTCGGTAACTTTAGATGATCGATCGAATAGAACATAATAGATTGTTTCTTTACTGCGACATCATGTCATTGCAATTATGTATGTTTGTATGTATATATAGGTTATAAAAAAATTACAATAGTAGATAAAACTCGAAATGGTGTGGCATAATATGTAACATCAAACTCGCGATATCTCTTTCAACAAATGAAATGCGAAAGGTTGTCACTCGCTTTGCTAGATACTATCTGCTTCTCTTAAAATGGTTTCATATTAAACTGGTATTGATTTCTGGGTCGTTAGACGCAAAGACTGGAGTCAATTTATCGTTCAGAATTTTGGCTAGGTTACGCAACTTATGAGGAAATCAATATGAAAGATTTTTCAAATAGTTGGAAGTACATTTTTATGCCGACAAATTTTATCTTTATTACCCATCATCAATCCAACTCTGCGTAAAAATTTCTTGTAGAAAGATTCTAAGCACAGAATGATTTTAAAGAGAACGTGCTACCCGAATAAATCGGTTAATAGTTTTTTTATTTTCCATCTACTAAGACTATCTCAAAAGATCCTTTGTGAGCATTCGTTATTTTTTATTTTTGGAACTTATTGTTTTCTAAGTAAAAAATATAGTTTATCCTTTCTTGCACAATATCATATTAATGAACATAAACTGCGTAAGATGGGTAAATGAATAAATGTATTAAACTGTTCCGGGGTTCGAGCCCGTGAACTACACGTTAACCACTCGGCTAGAGGACTAGCGTTGAAATACACTGTTACACAACAATAAAAATCTCTGTCTTCGGTAATCAATTAATTAAGAATTTCGACTGAGGGTGTTTGGTGGAATTTCAATATCAAATTTGAATCGTTTGAATTTTTTTACTAAATGCCTAGAGATGCCGAAAGGCGAAACCCGGGACATTAGCGACAAACTCATGGAAAAGTACAAAATTCAAACGATTGCAATTCTTTAATAATTTATTGATTGAGTAGGCATTTACTTGGTAGAACTCCATTATAATACAGTAAGAAAAATAACAATGTAATTTATGTAGAATTAAAATACATTAATATTTTTCTTTAATAATCTGCGGTATGTGGATTTTAGTGGATGCGTCCACTAAAACAAGGCCCGAATCAGTTGAGGTGGTGTTGGGCTCAAAAGTATTAGCGGATACAAAGAATATTGAACTTAGAAACACAATGCACTTCCAACGATGAAAATTGTGTTCTTATTGGAGTTTGAAAGCATTAAATTTGAATCGACCCGATATTTTACACACCAATAATTTTTGTCACTAATGTTTCAGGTTTTTCGTTCCGGCTCCAGCATTTTCATGGATTCAAGTTTATGTGTGAAAATTAAACTGCCAGTTCCATTGCATTTTAAATTATTTACCCTATTTTCAACTATAGGAAAGGATTGTTATATATAAAAGGGTTAACTTCAAATGAAAGCCGTATGCATTTTAAGATTTAATGACTTCCCGTTGCATACAAATCGAAAACTACGGTCATTAACGTCGTGCTTGTTTTATTGTTGAAAATGCTTACGTAATAGAAATTATTATTGATAAATCAGGCATTCTTTGCAACTGATTAACATAGTTTTAAAATAAAATATTCTCTCACACGTTTCTATCAAATGTAACTTATTGTTTTTATACTTTTCAACATTAATTTTCAAATGGATATAGGTTTATGATATAAGAATTCTTCTCCGCCCTCTCCTTTCCAATCTTAGTCATTTTCAAAAGTCCGTCATTTAATTATGATATTACTCTATACGAGAACTAGTTGAGTGACTGAACTACAACTAGTTCTCGTATATCACTGAGACGATTATAACAAAGATTTTCTTTTGCTAATTTTAAAAGCATGTTAATAATTTTTAAATTCGTCTAACACGACGGACGCTGCATCCAGTTTATACAAATAATAACTACTTAATATCAAGATTATTTCATTGGTTGAGTTAGTTACACTAATTAAAAACATACAGGTTCACGATTCAAAATCAGTCCCGTGCAGCACTCTTGGGCCATGAATATGAGAGGTAGGTGGTTTGTCGTTGATTACGGTTGATTGGTTGCATATACGCAACGGGTGGTGGTGGAAAAAGTTACTTGCTCAATTACTAATCCAGACTATAAACGTTTAGAGAAAGAGACCACGGTCAAAAATCATATTTTAATTATGATGCCGTTCAATATTTATTCCGCTGTTTGCCCTCACAAAACACTGTGTGTAACATCTCATGCTCCGTAATTATTAACCCATCAAACCCCGATGGCCGTTGTAGCAAGATCAAGCTATCAGAGCCGTTCATAATATCCGGAATAGCGATCTCGCTTTATGGCAATAACTTCATTACACGTCAGCCGTACCAGGTAGACGATTTAGATTTAACGGCAAGGCTTAAAGTGTTGGAACAAAAGATGTTATACAGAGCGGCTCAAACGCAATACCCAACCGCCATTATGAGATACTCCACATGGACTCATCATTATTTAACAAATGGTATTGCCACAGAGGGTTGAATATGAAAATTAAATAATTGTTTTGTTAAAAATAATTTTACATTGAATTAATTATGTATTTATTTATTTATATATATGTATGTACATTAAAAAAATCACAAATTATCCTTTTATTGCTTTTGCAATGTAAAAAAAGGAGGCCTGTGGAGTCGTTTAAAAAATTACCACTCAATTACTATACTACAATATGCAAAAATAAAAAATTCAAACTTTTCAAAATTTCCGACTCCGGTCATAACCCCGCGACGACTCCGACTCCGGCCAAGAAACTCCATTTCAACGACTCCAAATCCAACTCCACAGCCATGGAAAAAGATTAAAACTTATGAAGAAAAAAATATATGGTTTACAGATACATAAGAGTGAAAAAATTGGAAATTGGAAATGATGTCATCTGACTAGGTTTCGACAAAATCAACGTATATATGTACATTAAAACAAATAGAACTCGTCCGACTCACGTCCATGTGAAATATATCAACATCCGATTAGACATTAGGTCAAGAATTAATGTAGACAAATTATAACGTCAAAATTAAAAAAAACGCTATCCTTACACAACTTAACTTATAAAAAAGGTGTAGCGGAAGTGATTTGAAATTTGAGCCACTGAGTTACAAGCAGTCCTCTTAGAAAACTTCTGTTGAGATAAGCTCTAAAATGCTTATCATTGGGAGGGAAGGAAGGTTAAGTGTTGGTTTTTGAGATCAAGCTCTAAAGAAATAGAGTTTGTATATTAGCTTTATTTAGCTAATATACAAACTTGCTACTCCAAATCGGAATATAGGAGTTTTTAAACAAATGGTGTTTGGCGAGACCTGAGAGTTAGTCTGAGAAAACCTTTTTTTTAAATAGTGTTACTATAAAGGGGTGATGGGAAGAAATAATTGTTGTTTTGAGAATTCAACTCTATTTGAAAACAAATTACTTTCATTTTGATCCCAATTTATAGAACGATTCTCTACCACTGTCATAAACATAGCTAGTGAGTTCGACCTTGTACATCATTGAGGGAGAAAAAAACTTGTGTTGTAAAAAGAAATTATATTTTTGTGCTGTATTCCATAAATAAATTTGGATCATTCTATACAAGGAGGATAAGTTTAGTAAAGTGATTATATCGAATGGGGCCCCTTTGCAAGACGCTATTGGAAAAATACTTAAATATAACGGCGGACAAAAGTAAAGTAAAATAGAATAAGAGAGCCATAACATTCTGCTCAAGTCGAAACGATATTGTAAAGTGTGATATCCTAATCTGAATTTATTAATCATGAGTACTGCATATTGACCGAACTTGTCTCGCTGGGAGCGACATGCTTTTAACTAATTAAATCCGACTTACACAGTAATTGATAACGCTTACGTATATCCGGTTTATATACATACACAACACTCAATACATTTCAGACACCCATTAGCCCTGGAAAGTTCTTTAATCATACTTATTGCTGTTCCCTGTTGAGTCGTCGTATTTGTATGAATTGCTTAGTAATTTTAGTCCTCATGCCATTTAACCATGTAACATTTTTAAAATTTATTGAAATACATAAATGTTTTCTTTTAACGTGTTCACTGTCAATACTTGGTGGAATGGAATTACAATAAAAATGATAAAACATTTTCAGTAACTACTAGATAAAAAAAACAATAAAGTAAGAATGGTCATTAACAATGTAAAAACCAACAGGTAAGTGCATTTAATAAATATGAAATATTTTATTCTTGATGTCCGTAATGTGAAATATGTCAGGAACAAAGTGGGTAAATAATACTCTTCCAGGCCAACGATCGTTAGGAAATTCTGAAAATAAATTAATGAAACCATATCAATTCTTAGAAACAAAAAATCACAATCCAAAAAACTAAAAATTGTATACAAATACAGATATGTATTTAACGAGAAAAAATACGTAAATGAATAATAAATGTTTGCTCATTTATAATTTTTCCTCAGTCTTCTATCATTGGAACACATCAATATGTCTATTCTTGAGCTGTATCAACATGAAAATTACGATGAATAGTTAATAGTTTATATGTTCACATATAATCGATTAATCTAGCCCTGCCATTTGATGCCGTACATTGGTCAGTCAGCATTCAGAAAAAGCTTCTCACAAATCATACTCGTTCATACAATTCTTTCTTATATTATATGAGAGTGTGGATTTATATTTTCTGTAATAAATTATTATTCAAACGGCATTCATTTTATGATCAATTATAAGGCCCAGTGAATAAGAGTAGCTAATTACATGCAGAGAAAATTATTCTGATTGTTTGAGTCTAACAGTTTGGAAGAGAAACTTTGAACAAACAGATGAAAGATGAATTTCAAAGATTTGTATTCAACAACTATCCATCATACTGTCACCTACGATTTCCAGGGTGAATATTTGCACAAGTCTAAATATATGGGACTTCTTGCACAGCAGCACATTAGCTATATTTATGTAATATAGGTGACACATAATGTCAAAATGGAATTTCATAAATTGTATATTCAAATGCATTACAAAACTTATTTTGCTTACTTTTAAACGATTACTCGTAATTATATTACTTGTTAATGCATAAATTACCTCCTAAAATACATATTTTTACTAGCTGAAATGTATTTAAGTAATACATACCAACAAGGTTTTTGAACTGTTTTCACCATATGATTATTTCTTGTATTCGATAGTTTCTGGCCATATTTGTCGAAAATCAACATATTTTACAAAAGACTTAATTGATTTCATGGTTACTCACTTCAACAATGCACATTATGTAATTAATCAACCTAATTATAAATAATTATTAGTACTTTTAAATCTTAGCTCCGCAAAATTAAAGCTTCAATTGTATCAGAAAACCGGATTCAATTGTTATTCTTTATTCGAATTAACATATTGATATTGCTTCAGAGCTTGTATAGATAGCTTTGTGTTGCCAGAAAACTATTTCATTTTTTACTAAGCATGCTTTTCGAAGATACAATTTTTATTGTTGAAAAATGTTATCATATTATATCAACCAGGATCAAAAATTTACCCGGTGGAAATCCACAAGAATTTCACCTTCTGACGGATGTACTGTATGCAATAAGACGAATATAATTATATAAAAACATATTTATCAGATAATCATAAATAGTTTTGATCCGCTAGTTAGTATTTACAACATAGAAAAATCCAATGATCAATAGTATTGACATTGTACAGATCGAATGATCTATTACAAGTTATATAAAAGTTGCTCCTGTAACCAAGTGTTCAGTGCTGTTGGGGTTTCGTCTACTCTATATTGAGGTCACATGTTCAAATTCCATTATAAAGATGGTTTTTCAATCGTTTCTTTAATCTGTAAATAAAGACAGTCAATGATATTTTCGATCCTAGTCATCCACAGCATATGTAATTCTGTGCTGGCAAAACGACGAGTAACTAACGTCCATTATTTTAGAACATTTTACTAAGAGAGATGTTAAGAAAATAAGTTACATCCGGTTTTGCAAAGTTGACTACAATAATTTTAATTAAAAATCGTCAATATGATTACAAAAGATATTCATTAATCTAAAAGTTTCATTGTTTAATAAAAAATGAAATGTTTTTGTTTACTCCAATTGTTTACATCGTTTGTGGTCCCGTTTTTTCATGGTCATCCCATTATGACAAGCTCCCAGACTGGTGGCGTTTGATTCGAATATTAATTATTCTCAAACCTTCAGAGGCTTTTCAGCCACCGTTCAAACACTCTACGTTTCGTTGTGATCTTATCGTTGACTCTCAGGCTTCGTCAAAAGCTCACGCTACTCAGCATCATTAAGAAAATTTGTGTTTATCTTTTGTAAACTTTCATATCTACCAGGAGAGCTTTATTTACCGCTGTAAGGACATCTGGGGCTTTTTAAAGATCCTCTATTACAATAACTCTGTACATTTTTGTTCAATATAATATTTCCCGGAAAAGGTTATTTTTGTTTTCTTTGGAAAGTCGGCTTACATCAAGTAATCAAAATTTCATTTTCACTCGTAATTTTGACGGATATTTTAAACTGCCAATGCCTTTAAGCTTTCAAAGTGGAACATATGAATTTATTTTTAGTTGAGAAAACCGATTTAAAAAATCATTCATAAAAACATTCACTGTCGAACCGTTGAACACAGTCTTCTATAAAACTATGAAAATCTTTCGAAATTTAAGTATTTAAACATTCTTTTATTTCTACTTTTTTGAAGGTGATCGGTTTTGAAAAAAAATATGTTCCAAGCTTAATTGTTTCTATTTAACACATACGCACTTAAACACAGTTTGTTTGATAAGATAAGCGGATGAATAATACTTACAAACATTATTTTGGTAGTAAAACTGTTCGTTTAAGATACAATTTCTATAAGAAAAAGTCTAAAGACTTGTATGAGAATCATTATCAATTTTTATAAAAGTATTCATTTCATCGTAAATTAGTTACGCAAGTATAAAACATTGTGGTATTTATAATGAAGTGATCATATCCGTTTAACATAAATCAATTCTTTTGTTTTCAGAACTATTGATAGCGTTTTGATAATTATCCATTGGTAACTCCATGAGTTATTGTCCTATCTGGTTTAATGACCAATATCCTCCCTTCACTTTTCATCTGACATGAGTTATAGACGATTTTTGTCGAACTGCTAATAAAATTAGTTAAATATATTATACATAGATAAAAGTTACTATCATTATTTGAAATCAATGTCGCTTTGATTGAATGTGTATTATTATGTGACGTCACATAAAATGTACGTTTTTAAAAAATGCGGAACAAATATAAAAAATAATGAACGTAGTAAACTTGTAAAATTATTTTAATGGCTTGTTGTAAAACAAAATCATGGAATAAATTTCGCTCTTTTAGTCATTAATTGTCTCAGTCCAGAAAGGTTTATGTCCATTTTCTGCAAAAATGAAATGAACATAACGTTTTGGCTTTTCACAGTTTGTGTACAATAATAATTTTGAAATGGTGGTAGCCACACACTATTTCAAAATAATTGCAACGTTTATTCGGTAGGTTTATAATAAAATTGATTTTCAATACACGGCTTTCCATCAATTCCTATATCTATAATTAAATCAATGTTTTTTTCTCAGTTTTTATAAAAAAAAAACAAATCTTAAGTTTAACTTTTTTCTGTTCTAAGCGTTTGTTTTCAAAAACAGTTATCATCTTAACGAAACCCTAACGTGATTGCAAAGTTTTTTATGATTTTCGGAACGCAAAGCATAAATATTAAGTCTTTTATCCATATACAGTTTATACCAAAGCTTTCAATCATTCTTAAGGGCAATCCAATGGAAATAAATCAATCGCTGTAAGTCTATCAAGCAATTGAGTATTGTGTAAGTCGCTTGTGGATAGCTTTGACAAACTGTTTGTTTTATTTATCAGGAACAGTTTATTATTTTTAGCACTGGGCCGAAATCGGGTCATGTTTGCAAAAATCGTTTGGATGTTATCGCGATTTGATTTATTTTTATTGCCTAAGTCTACGTTCTATAAACACAAGCCTATGAAAGATGTAAAAACAAAAATATCACGCAATTTGTTCGGCCTGATCGTTTATTTTTTTCCTTTATTATTTATGGCGAAAAAATGGTTACGCAAACTGATTTTGCCATATTAACATACGCATTCGGAGATTTTATGGAAATTAGTATTGTTAACAATTGATGACTCAAAAGTGGATGTAAGAGCTACACTACAAAAGTTCACTTGAATGCCTAAACTGTTTTTCCAAGCAAGAAGGCAGTAAGTGACACTGACGCATTTTTGAGAAAAATGACATATGTTTTTTTAAAGTTTTGGCATTCTGTGTTTACGAATAGCGGTTGATGCTTAAATGAACTAATTTCTTTTGTAAGAATGCAGTAAGTAGTTGCGTTGACTGCATCTTTGCTGGTTTCGCCTTTTTTTTAAGAAATTCTTATACCTTTACCCATTTTTTTCAAATTGATCAAATAGAGTATTTTAGATATTATACTGCAACAAAAATTAAAAAATCATTTCAAAATATTCAATTATTTTCCCTGTGACAATTCTTTGAAGGAGTATTATCAAACCAAATTTCTTTAAGGAATGTTTTCGTAGACTCTCTTAGATTACAAGCTCGAAGATCGATTTCAATATCGAAACGTTTTCTCTTCTTCTTTATGGCCGAGTTGATAACCCAAAAATCCTTAAGACTTTAAATTGCATGCTCTCAGTTTTTACCTACGTAGTCGTAGCCAAGGCCAAGCGTATTTTTTTGTCAAAACTTGTTTATCGTGTATGTTTTTATGAGTCACCAGTCACAGGAGCTGTTCGGCAGATGAATGCACTGCTTGCTGAGGTGGACATCTTCGGCAGTGAACTTGGTATTTTGTTTCATATTTTTTATAATGTTGTGTTATATATTTAATATACTTGTTAAATGCATGGCGCATTGGCGTCAGCTGTAATGCCAATTTTTTTTATTATTTTTCTCCAACAAATAAATAAAAGTGAGCACTATACATAGCTTTCGAAAATATTTGGCAAATGGCATTCATTACTCAATTTTAAAAAAATTGCGAGCTACTGCTCGAACGGCAGTAAAGATTTTAAATAAAAAAATTGAAAGTACCTTAAATTGAAAACATTTGTTATAAAATAATTAAATTTGACTCCTGAAGCTTTTAATGAAACTCACCTTTCTACTATCATTCCGGAATAGAATCGGTGACATTTGTTGGTAATTATAAACTAATTTATTTGGCGCTGTACACCTAATCTTGAGTAACACTGTGAAACCGTTTCAACAAAGTTGTTGTCCGTTCTGGCAATAAATTATTTTCCTTTACAATTAACTAACAGTGTTGATTTCAGCTACAGGGGACATCACGAAATAACTATCCAATAAATTGTGCGACATTGTTTCAACGAAGCAACTACTTTCCAAACAATTAATCAGGTGGTTAACTTTTTAGTGAATTAATTTCTACTATCTATTCATAAATGTATTCTATTAGGTATGCTGCCACTCCATTCCAACACAACCATGAGTATTTTTTTACTTTTAGATCAATTTTTTGTCATCCGACAATTATCTTTCATATTAATTTCATCAGTTAATAATGTCCTAATACTCCTAATCCAATAAATTAAATGTGGAATAAGTACTAAAAATGTGTTTTTATTTTTATTATAATGCCACTCCACTATGCTTCGACAGTAAACACCTTAAAAGTGATTAAGTCCACTTATTTGTCGTAATATTTCAATTATTACCATAATCGATCCTAAATACAGTAGAACCTGGATTATCCGGACTGATAGGGGATGAAGATAGCCCGGATAAGGACAAATCCGGATAAACGAAAAAATCATAATTGATAGAAAAAGACAAGTTTATTCGGTTTAAATCATTTCTATTTCTTTAGATTAATACATAGCTTTAATAATAAAATATTTTTTATTGAAAAAATCAATTATCGATTTCTGCTTAAAGCTAGCTTTTCTTTTCGATGTTGCCAAATCACGAATACTTTTAAGACACATAAGTTGTCTTGAATAGCACTCTTCTTGACTATCAAGCCACTCGATGCTGAAGATATATCAGCAGAAAGCCTTTCTCCATGAATCTCAAGTTCCCTGATACCATGTCGTCCTTTGAATTTTTCAAACCAGCCGGAGCTTATTTTGAAGGTAAGATCTCCATTTAATCTTGTATTGGAAAATATAGTTTTTCACATAGTAATGGACCAGATATTGGTTGTCCAGATGATCGTCTTTGTATGAACCACATACAAATACACTCTTCAACTTCTTCATTTGATCTTCTCATAACTTTACGCTCTGAGCTTCCATCTTCTGACATTAAACAATTGGTAAACTTCAAGATTTTTTCACTTAGTTTTTTTTATATCCGAGATCGTTGAGGTTCCGATATCATATTTATTACACAAAAAACGTCCCGATTCACCCCGTTTCAAAGCATCGATTATATCCAATTTGTCTTTTTATGAAACTATGATACGTTTTCTTTTCGTTGACATATCGGTAATATTAAAAATAAATACTTAACTCGTGATAAATTTTTCAAGAAACAAACGTTCTATGCGTATCGAATTTGGACGATGACTGACCCATATTTTACACAGGACTTATTGTTAGAACAAATGCAATGATCAAAATATTAAAACGGCATTCCATCATGTACGTAAACAGTGGCGCAATTCGCCACGTGCATATCAGCAAATTTGTAATATTTTTGCTTATTTTGACCAATCCGGATGATCGATAATCCGGATAATCGAAGTCCGGATAATGGAGGTTCTACTGTACAACAAAATAGAAACCCAACCATAAAACAAGTTTTTGACATATACATTTTTGAAACGGCCATTAGTTTTAACTACAGATATATGTACATGAAAAAACGTATATGATGGTTAGAATATAATATCGTGTGATACACGAAACAACATCACTTAAAAAATATATGAAAAAAGAATACAGTCGATCGGTTATAGAGACGTTGTGTTTTTTTCTGGTAGAATCATATTTTTAAAACAATACTTCAATCGTAATTCTATATACATTAAGAACTAAATTTAAGAGTTTTGGCTCAAATTAAAGAATGTGTTGACCTTTTCTTAACGGTACCAAAAAAACTCATCACTGAATCGTATGTGTTACCGTAAAGGAAAGGTCAATAACAAATATCTATCATTTATTTTTACTCACTGTCTCCATAAATTTTGTGTACAATATAATTTATATTATTTGTTAAAGACTGGCTTAGCCTTGCTATAACACTTTGTTATATATAAAACCTACAGTGAAAATTTTATTACTAGAATTACACGTACATGTATTATAATCGTATTTTAGTTTGTCCGGTGCAAAACTGTTATTTTTTATTTCGACATCCATCAAATAATCATCTCGAGTTACTTAAATATGAATGATTAAACCAAGATGCAAACGTACGAAATATATTTCTCTTACAAAGGGAAATTGTCAAAACAAGGTTTTCATATTTCTTCCGATCTTATTTATTCTTTTTGAAACACTCCAAAGCAAAGAGTAATAACAAAGAGTTGCCAGTTGAGTTTAAATATTGACGCATAATACACATCATTTCATAATGCCCTCTGGAAATTGAAATCTTAAACTGATAGTGATAGCGGAATGGAAGAAATACCTCACTTAAGTAAGAAAAATACCGATTTCATAGGTAAGTTACTGCTCAAATATTCAAACCACTTTATAGGGAAATGCCGGAAACAAAAATTAAATTGTAACCAGCTGAAGATATTTCAATTTAAAAATACCTGTTATTCGTATAAAAATTCTTGTTATGCTAAGTATATCCATGATAATATTTTTGTGCGATCTTAAAACAGACTTTTTTGCCTTGCAACTAACCAAATTTAGTATAAATAATGTGTAGGTAAAATTTGCATTTATACATGTATAATTAATTGAACGTGTATATATATATTTTTCTTAGGGTTCGTGTTCAAGTGGTCAACGTTGATGTCTTCTGTTGCTATGCTCCCAAGCTGGAGTCCCAGTATAGTCTGTGATTGTTAAAATTCTCTCAAACTCATCAAATGCTTAAAACAGAGCATAGTGAGAGCAGTTAGCTGACCATTAGTCATGTTCTAGCCTTACCTCTACTCTCTTCAAAAAAGAGATATTGATCAACTGAGCAACACATTGTTCTCGTTAAAATATTTTACTGATATAAACTGCATCAAAAGCCCATATAATTGACATTGGGAAAGGACATGACTTAAAAATCTTGAGTTAATGCTCATCAGACATTTTGGCTTAATGAAAATTAATGCTATTTATCTTTCATTTTTGTGTGTAGAGGTAAAACACGTTTGCCTCAAATTTCACTAGAAACCAATCTTTATACTTACGTAGCTGCTTAATTGCTCGATTAATAAAGTTGTTACTTGAAATTATTATTCGATTCGCCTTTTTAACAAGTTTTATCGCCCAATCGAATGATAAATAATGCATGTCACATTGAGACAGTATTTTTTTTTTGTTGAAATGTTGACCACAGGAGTGCAGAAATTAGTAAAACTCTTCGTTTCTAGCAGCATCAAATATCTTATTGTGTTTTCTTGCATTCCAAATTTTCTTCTGTTGTCTAGAGAAGTAACCGGGTCAAGTCTTAGTTAATTTATAATGCCTAGACAAAGCGATTATTTAGCTTCTTGTCCTTTCCTAACCACATTGTTTCTCTTCACCTTATCCGAGTAAAGAGATTGAAAGACTGACTCAATTCTCGTCGTACAACTTTTGTTTCGTTAAAAGTCCACATATTCTGCACACTGAAAATGTATCTGCTAATTTTCGGGCTTTCTTGTGTGTTACAATAGTACACATAGCAACATTCATAGCAATATTTTCATGTACTAGATAAAAATTACATACTTCACTGACGTTGCTCACAATTTTTAATAAAGTAAATTATATCTGTATTATTTTTTTAATTTTCAGAAATTTTCGAAATATGATTACTATTATAACAATATTTTTGTCGTCTTTTTAAAACATAATCAGTATAACAAGTATTTTATTCTAATTTCATATATGTGTCTATAATATTCTCTCCGTTTGTTATATTTATCGATGTATAGTATTTATTAAAAAATGAACTGTGTCTCAAATTAATGTTTTATGTGTCTTAATCTATCGGCTAAATTATGAGTATGGTCTGATTTTTATTGTGGCAATGTTTTGATTCAAAATTTCATTTCCCTATGAAAAGCATGATATCAAATAATAGAAATCAAGTTAACCTATTAATAATTTTTCCTTGATTTATTTTACTGTAAGTTAGAAACCTTGATATTGAGTAGATAAAAGGGCACCACGGTTCCTGATTGGAACAATGCACCCATCCGGTCCGCTCAAACCACCCATTTATCTCTCAAACAAAATAAATAGCTTGCAAACCACCTCCGCTGCACACTGACACTGAATCAATTCCTAAGGATCATGAAAACAGACAACTATGAATAGAAAGAGGATGTGTATAATATATTCTATTTTGTGTATGAACTTAGAAGAAATCAATATCGGTAGCTTTTAATATTAATAAATATACAATGCCGTTTCCAATGTGGTGAATATCAACTTTTTATGGAGCTTATCTGATCAGAAAAGCTGTTTATAAAAAAGACAGTAATTTTTTTGAAAATCATAGAAGGATAAAATTGGGAAATGTTTATTGGCTCATTTTAAGGATCGATTGGGTGCGAATAAATTTAGAAATCACAAATTTTCTTGTTTGTTAAAAATCCATAAATTAAATTGTGAAACTGTCCGTACTGGGATACGAATCCGTCAGCACCCCAACCGAAGCCGACCATTTTGACATCTCGGTCACAGGCTCGATACTTAAAACGTTTATCAAATTTAAATTGATGTCATAAATCATCGAGAGGATAAGAAAACAAGGATGGTGTACGGAAAGGGCTTTAAGCGAGATAGTTGCGACTTTTCGTGATAAGATAGGGGATGCGTGGAGAGATTTTTAACATCAGAAACATTCATAACTTGGCATATACATAAATCCACTCATGATTCTCAAATTTTTGCAACAAGTTACTGTGAATAAAATGTTATAGCGTGCACTATTAATGTAAAAATATTTATACTTTTGTTCCATCCAAGGGATACAATTTAGCATTTTTCTATGCAACATAAATATAATGACTCTTGTATGATAGTATGCAAGCTGAAGAACATCTCTTTAAACTATATAACACTCAGTCTTTCACTATATATCTTTTATACTGTCTCTAAAGAAAGAGATAAATAGTTATCTAGGGCTATTTTATGTATACACTCTTATTTCAAGGTATATTAACTGTCTTCAAGTTGGCAATTGAATTATCCATTATTTTAGTTAAAAATCGATAAAAAAAAGAAAAAACAAATGCCATACTAAGTATAAATTACCCAATGACAGTGCAAAATGTAAAATTTCATAGATGTAGCTTAGCAAAGTTTGCAAAGTCATAGATGATTGAATTGAATGAATTTCATAGATGTAGCTTAGAAAAGTTGCTTACTGCAAAGGAAAGTTTTTTGTTTTAAATCCCATTAAGAATTATTACTCAATTTTTGAATTCGATTTGACCATAAATTATTAATTGCGGATTTTTTTTTAAATCTCTTTACACTGCCATCTTGTTTATAATACGTGTTGTAATTTGTTTAAATATTTCCGCTCCTAATGTGTTACTCAATATCTTTTTTTGTTAAAAAAATACATACAAGATATGACTAAAATAGTACTATTGGTTAGCTGATCGCTCTTACTACGCCCTATTTCTAGAATCAGATTGGTGTGGGAAGGACAACTGAATTCAATTGAAAAATGAAACTTCCCGGACTGTTCCCGTAAGTTTTAAAACCGAAATCAACGACATTGACACTCGACCACGGACCAATTTACAAGCTTAAGCTCAGTAAACTAAAACAGACGTCAACATACTATAAACACTATATCCAGGCTTTATTATCATTGGCAATATAGCAACAGTTTTTATTCATACATTTTTTGATTTAGATATTATGCTTTTGTTTCATACACTGATTCAGTATAATCATATATGCGACAGAATGCATGAGTAGTAACGTATCCTTTTTAAGCATCGTTAATCTACGGGACAACCACTGACCCCTATTAGTGGATTATAAAATAAATTACTGACCCAAAGGATAGGAAAAGGTAAAACACGTACCGTGGAATGCCCGTTATGGTTACCGTAGTAGTTTATATTTTTAGTGAAAACTAAGATTAAAGTTTAGCCATTCCAAAAAGATGTAACAACAGTTAACGCTTTACGGTACTATACCTAAATCGCAGTAGTATTATTCATGTATAATAATATCACTATTAATGTGTTAACTGTCACATCTTGAGAAAATTCATTATTTTAATTAAATGAAACACATTCTTTTGTACTACTTCTTCATATAATTGTGTAAAGATCAGAACCGGTTTCCCGCATCGTGTAAATTATCAACAGATGACACATGCATTGAAATAAAGATTAATCTTTTAAAATTGAGATTTTTAAAACTAATAAATTGTTCAATTCATTAAACAATTGGTTTATGATAAATAATCATATATAAGTGTAACTAAACTGTCAATAATTAAAATTTTGACGATTTCTTGTTTATGAAATGACAATAAACAGGTATCCTAAATTATAAATTAACCCCGCATTAGAAATATATAAAGTTCGCAATAATAATACGAGTTTAAACGAAATCTAAAAATATTACATGAACCAATGGGATTTTTTACATTACGACTGAGTACCAATTACTAAAACAATAATACAAATAGAGTGGCTCTACAGGGCACTGCAATAAGTGGAATTGAAGATATTTCCATGGATGGACTCGCTAAAGGCTATCTGAATGGATTTTTCTCCATTTAACTCATGTTATATACAATACGATAATCAATAAAGGTAAAAATAAAAGGTCACCATAAAATACCTATACCAATGTTAGCGGTTTAAAATCAATACAGGTTTGTTTAATAGTATGTTACGTTTTAATCGTCGCCAATATATACTTTTACTTATTTATAATAACTATTGCTTAACTTAATTAAGTGAGAAGAAATATGTATTTATAGTATCGAGTGATTTTTATAACTTTATACAAAAAATCTTGACTAGATAGTATTTATAATTATTCTCATAGTATCCACATTCGTTAAACCCGTAACAAGCCATCTTACAAAATATCGAACCGTTGAATAATTGAAATTGTCATTGTTGAAATCTATTTTATGTGCGAAATATAAAATATAATATTGTTATTATGCATGGAAACATATACATTTTCACTTGTATTTAGTTCATTTTAATGGTTCAACTAACTATGACATCTGCATGACTTAGCAAGAATTAAAAATCTACTTGTTTGAATTCGTATATTAAAACTATATCAATATATGTATCAATAAATTTTATCATACAAAATTTTCCTCTCAATGACAATAAAGACTAAATTAAATGTACCAGTCGATGCCTATGTACCAGTAGTTGACCTTTTGAGAATAAAATAGCCCAAAATAAGAAATGCAGATGCGGGATTGCTCTAAATTGTAAAGTTAAGACAATTTAAGGCATCTGTGGTCGGAATGAGCCACTAACACATCACCACATAGCAAATTATAATTTGGCAGATTAAATAAGGTAAATGTACTAGTAGTTGACCATATACCAGTAGTTGACCTTTTGAGAATAAAATGGCCCAAAATAATAAATGCAGATGCGGGATTGCTCTAAATTGTAAATTTCAGACAATTTGTTTGGAATGTTCCACTAACACATCACCATATAGCCAATGGAGTGCCGAGGTGGTCATTTGAAAACAACACCTAGTGAGAAAAGTGTATTATTTCAAATTTATTAGGTGATCAATCTAGTAACGGTGAGTACCTTGTTCCTGAACCACCCATTGCTACTTGATTCAACTAAGAGTGGTGTGACAGAAAGCCTTGAGGTATCCCTGAAAGAAAGTTCACTATAAAGCCCACTGATTAGACATGGTCAACACCTAGACTTTTCAATTTTTGAGATGGTCAACTACTGAAACAAAAACATGACTTTAAATAATTTAACACGACTTTTTTTAAGCAGGCCCTTTCGTAATTTTTGTTACATAATATTAATTAAGACATATGATCCAATATGAGTATACTTGCTTTGCCTTCATTCGGTATAATGCTAAACCTTAATCGTTATTTTTGCTGAAATGTTCTCTTAAACGGTCAGCTACTGGTACATTTACTTTACTATTCGATTTTTATTTATGCTATCACTTTAAAGTTCAACTGAATTATAATAATGAAACAGAATTTTCTCAAACTATTGTGTCTGCTTGAATAAACATTCAATGTGGTCATAAAAATACCCACCCAAAGAAACCACATCAGTAAAGTGTTTGGTATATTGGAATGATAATAACAATGAATCTTCTACTCCTTTAAAATTTATATTTATTGCTCTTGAGTCGGAGCATGCTTGGACTAAATTAGCGTATGTGAAGTTATCTTTTCTCCCAGGGGAACGATTTCCGAAATCACATTCATACTGAGGTCGCATGCGAGAATTCTACTATATATTCAATATAAAATAACTGGCTAATTTCAAACTTCTAGCATGCACGATTTAAGCTTTGGTTTATCAAATAAGAAATGTTTAGTGTTCGTCCATTTACAAAATTTGTATTATTAAAAATTTATTAGTTATTAAATACTGAAAAAATCTGCCTGAGATATTATGAGCATTTAAATCCATTAACATTCAGTCTGTTGCTTCAAAATGGAATATTTATTTTAATCTGTTTATATTGTCTAGGAAAAGAAAACATTTTTTTTATACCACATATTTAAGATCAACGAAATCAGTCTTCAGTTCAGAAGATTAGTTGAAACGGACCCGGTCCAGACTTTTACATAATTTGTGTGAAAAAAGTAAAAATTTCCTTGAAAATAATGATTTTTCACAAAAAATTAACAGTTAATACCTTGAAAGTGATCCACTCAGCATGTTTAAAGCTCTATATTTTGATTAATTTTGGTAATTTTTGAGTAAAGTAAAATTCAAAAAAATGAACAAATATGTAGTAATAATATTTTAGCCTTGTGTTCTTCGAGCATTATTTAAATCATAGTTTCTATTTGTCAAAATAATATTGTTCAATAAGCTATGTAAACAATCCATTGCACCCCAGCGGGTACTAAATTTCATTAAGGGCCAAAAACGTCCCATACAACAACTAAGGGTCGCGTTCAAAAATCATAGATTTTATGAAATTATTTGCTAACGTGATTTTACTTTGCTAATGTTTATACGCAAATTTGCACATTTATATTACACGCTATTCAACAATTAAAATTGTTGAACAAAGGAATATTAAAATAGAATATGAAACAATTTATTGATTGATAACTATTCACAGATCGCATTCATCATAATATTTTAATATTTTAAAAAAATGAACTGTTTTATTTCTTACACTCTTTAACGTCAAATCCAAATAATTATAAGACGTTTTAAAAAAAGCGAGTGGTCAACTCACGTCGGCTTTCATCGTAATTGATTGCACGGTCATGATAAAAAAATCATGCAATAATTATTTGATTGATTTATGGAAATTAGTAATGATAATAATATTCTTTTCATTTATTACTACTAATCCTATTGATTGAGTAGGCATTTACTTGGCAGAACTCCATTATAATACGGTAAGAAAAATAACAATGTATTTTAGTTCTACATAAATTTTGTATATTTGTTGATAGCTTTTTTGGCTTACGCCTTCGTCAGAACTACTGCTAAATGATGAAGGCGTAAGCCGAAATAGCTATCAACAAATATATAAAATTTATGTAGAACTAAAATACATTGTTATTTTTCTTACCGTACTACTAATCCTATTTAATATCCCTAAAACAGGGCGAAGAGAGAGAGTCATTGGCAGTCTTTCATACCTTTCAAAGAGAGAGGTTGTGCTACTGGCTCACTTACTAGTCGTGATGCTTTATAAAGATTTGATATTCTGTATATGTTTAGTGAGGTGGTTTTAAAATAAACATATTCAATAAAAATCTTAGAATATTGATCTGTTTTTAGATTCAATACTAATATTTATTATGAACAGTAGCAAAATCCTCTGGTGGTCGCACATGAGAACCACTGACCTAGACAATGATTATTCTTCATTAATTCACCACACCATTATTTACTTTCTGATTAATTATCAAAAAATATTACACATTTTTTCACTTCACGATTTAAAAATGATTGTTTTCTACAATACATTAACAACTAGATCACTTCTCTAAAAACGATATCTTTTCTATTTATTCAAAACCGCTATTTACAACCAAATAAAGTTAAAAGCTCCGCCTAGCCTAACGGAGGTTTCATTTTCGTAACACAACTTAAAGGTGTTCGGAATAATAAGCAGGTGTAAACTTTAATATGCATGCGGAAGAATTTTCATGTTTATGAATAAAGAAAGTTTAACGGATGCACATTAAAACTGGCTCAGCACCTATATAGCATACGTTTTCTTATTACCATAAAAAATTAAAATAGCGAAGGATAATTTTTTACTGTGCTCATTTTTTAATGGATCATTTTATATCATCACTGTTAAAGTGAAGGGTAAGTGATAAGATTCAGATTTTGAAACAGTGACATATCTAATGAGAAAAATACAAACATTTCAGTTGCATTCAACAGAGATATTCAAGAAGCGCAAATTTAGAACATAAAATCATAAATATACTGTCTTTCCAAGGAAAAAGACAGTAAGTAACTACACTAAGTAATTAAATATTTCACAATTACACAATTATTTTCACAATTTTTCACAGTAAGTAATTAAAATTTTCGAAATTAAGTTATGAATACCATTTGCTAAATATTTTTGAAATCTATATATGTATGGTGCTCACTTTTATAGCCGAATAATAACTAAAACACTATAAATTCTTGAAAATGGACATCTTAAGTATAAGAATTTCTTAGCAAAAAGGCAGCAACTCTTGTTTGCTTATCACAGGGACAGGCAATGCAGCTACTTACTGCGCGCTGACAAAGAAATTTGTTTATTTTCGCAACAAACGCTTTTTATAAATTCGTAATATTAAAACCTCAAAAAACAAATTATGTTATTTTTCTCAAAGGTTAGTCAGAGTCGCTTACTTCCTTCTTGCTTGGAAGGATAGTATATTCTACGTACGTTGGAAAACGGTGTTGTTTTGTGCAGTGATGGCACCAAAATACACATAATTAAAGTTTCGTCTTGTGTACACAATATGAAAGGGTTCCCCGACTAAATAATATATGAACGCAAAGCATGTTGAGTATTTATTTTTATTTTTTAACTCTTGGCACTGTCGCAGCTCGTGTCTATCGCATAATATTGTTTACGAAATAGAGCAAGAAAACATATCCTTTGACATAAGTAGATACAAGATTTTTAGTATAGAAGCTAGCACCAACCAGTGTGAAAACAATAAATTAAAAAATTAGGATTCAGAGCACTCTGTTGGCGGCATCGCAAAGCACAATCTGGCGCGACTGCAGCGCCGCTATCTGTCGGTGAAGACGCGCTGAATCGGTAATAAGGGGGCAGGAAGTCCGTTATCTATTTTCACACACTGGCCGTAGAATACAGATCTTTGTAGAGCTTTTTTCATAATAATTAACAAACAATTTGAAGTCAGTATTCTTTGATGAACATCATACACTTAATATCAAGACTAAATGCGTGTATTGTATACTGGCGATGAAATGGTATAACTTATATCTAAGCGCGATGAATTCGTAGAACATAGAATGGATGAACCTAACAGCGCCTTTTGACGTCATGGGAGATAGGGAGACGTTGATACTGGTTAAATCACATGCTGCTGATGCCACCGAATAGCATTTACCTTGCTTTTTGACCAGTGAGACTCCCGCGTTTAGGGTGACGCCTTATGGATTGCGTGGCATTGGCGAATGAGGAATCTAAGCGATTGTTAATTGTTAATTGACACGGGATCTTTGCGCTATCGGGTGGTGGCCACATCCTTCACATAGGGCAAGTATAATCGATAAGAAACTACTTTGATAAGAACACCATCATTGAAACTGAGAAAAAATATATTTTCTTATACCATAGCGTCTGGGATGGAAATTGGAAAATAGCAACGTTGCTTCATTGAGGTGATCTTTGTATTTTCTATTAATGACTATATACAGTGAAAATTACTACCTGACTATAAATAATCGAAAGACCTACTACTAAATAAATACAAAAAGGAAATCAAGGATGGTCTTAGCTATTTATTTCCTTTCGTGTTCGATATAGTATTCATAATTCGTTTTACTTGAGGTACACCATTTTTGACAAAAAAAATATAGGTCACCACTTACAATATGGTAGGGCGCTGGTGGTCTCCTATCTACCCTAAAGTGTCACCCAAGTTTTCGAGAAACCGTTAGGTGTCACCTGAAAATATTAGCTTGCTTAAAATTTTATAAGCGCGTGATATATCATTATATATGTAAAGATCATGATAGACTGTGTTGATGCTGGTACCATTCTCGCCAGTCAAGCTGTAGCACTATACTAAGGCGGGCACTCATGGTTAATAGCAGTGTTATACTAAAACGATTTATAAGGTTTTAAGACTCATGGTTCAATTATAAGAGTGTTATGGCTCACTATAACTTGATTTATAAGGTTTTAAGACGTGTAGCAAAATTTATTCAATTATAAGAATGAATTGAAATAGTTTTAAAAAGTCACATTATTAATTAACTTTTCTGTTATTCTTCGCAGCAAATAAATTGTTCCAAAAGAGTAAAATTTCCAATATGTTTGTTTTCTCGTGCATTTGTGTACATAATATTGTATTACGAGGTGTCTAAAAGCAAAAACTGGTAAGCGCACTTTCCAATATTATCGTAAATGATATTTTTGCGTTTTACGCAAACAATTGTATTTAAAGTTTTTTTTCTATCGTATTTTGTATCCAATAAAAAACCAATATCCTTTTTTATCAGCCAGTTAATCCACTAATTGCGATAAATATAAGTGATAATCGATGATATGCGAAAAAGTTTATTTATTTTTTGCATTGTATGCTTCTGTTGGGTGTTTGCAAAATATATTATCATCACATGGCATATAAAATGTCTTTTTGTATACGTTATGTACAAATGTTTTCAGTTTTAATGTGTTAACTGTGAATTCTTGGTTGAACGGTATTAGCTTTAAATAACAAAAACATTTTTTTGTACTACTTCCACGTTATTTTATAGAGATTAGGTTATTTATATTTAACCCATTATATGCCGGTAGGTATTAGAACGGTCGTGCACATATTTTTTGGTTAATATTACGCCGCGATTTTATTTGACAAAATAGCGATGGTTTTCAGTTATACAAGGAAACTCTATTTAAAATCGATACTACATTAATTTTAATACAAAATATGTCAACTTTAAGTATAGGGCTGTGATTTTAAGAGGTTTAAAAATGTTTGAATTATTAAATCGTCGACCGTATATATACGCGCATTTTCTATTGCCGGCATTGTGCATACGGAATTGTAGACAGTATTAATAAGCTTCTGGCATACAACCGGTTAAAAACGTTTTTTTTTAGATATTGACATATGTACCGGTTTTCACCATAGACGACTAGTATTTATAGTTTAAAACAATTTGGAACAAAAGAGTGAGTTTCAACAATCCTAATATCGCAGTCGTGTCAGTAAATTTTGCACTTGTTTTTGTTGCGACGCTGAAAGCAACGCCGAACGTTTGTATGTAGAGCACAGAACAAACGCCAAACCTAATGCTGTACCGATTCGGTAGAAATTTATGAACTGACTGTGTATTGTACAAACTTTATTTGGTGCATTTCGCTTACACAGAACTTTTATAAAATATTTTGGATTACTGATAAGGGACGTAGAAACGTTTATTTGACATATTTAGTTATATCAAGAAATTGTATGAGGTCTTTGGATTATTTTTATTAATTTGTATGCAGTATTTTTCTGCGATAAAAATAACAGTTGAAACATTATTAATTGAATGAACAAAAAGTATAGATAGAGCAATATGCCGGCATTTTCGGGCATTTCAAATGCACGAATAAACTTGAACTTGAAGCGTAGTAAACAGTTTGTATCGCATAGTGAAATTATAGCAATGTATTTTAGCTCTCCAAATATTATTTGATATCTGGTTGATAGCTATTTCGGACTACGCCATCGTTAGAAATATTTTTTCACCGAGTTATAATGGATTGCTACCAAGTAAACGCCAATTCAATCAATAGTTTGTATTGTTAATATATACAAATATAATTCATTGAAACTCATTACCAAAATTTTCGCTAATTCATATATATTACGTTAATTACAATTAAACTTACTGATCTACTTTTATTTGTATTTATATATAAACGATACAAACTATTTACTTCGCGTCAATTCAAGTTGATTAGTACACTTGAAATGCATGAAGATTCTTAAAGGTGAAACCCGGGTCGTTAGCGACAAAACGCATGAAAAAGTACAAAGTAGAATTTAGAAGTAGTATTTTTTTTAACCTTTTTGACGGGTTTTCAAGTTCTAAGGCGTGTTTGCGTCCAAAGATCTTCCAGTCTCCTTGGTCTCTAAGTTAAATGTTTTTATTCTTTATCTCCTTTAGAATTATGTTGGAAAAGCATCAGTAAATCGATATAGACTAAAAGCCATTCTTCTCGATGATCTTCCATAGGTAGAGACAAAGATTAAGCTGACTTCTTGATCTGTAGCGATAGCGCCCTCTTTTCAGCAATGGGAAGGGAATGCTAAAAAATTAAAAAATAAATCGGGTACCAATTACCTGTAAACACTAAATAAAAATTGTGGAAAGTCGATCATACATTTTCTTTTTTGATTTTGTAATATTATGTTTCTCCCATATAAGAATACGGTTTTTCTTAAATGTTATTTAACATCGGTTGCTAGGTTATATTAAATAAAGCTATTTGAAATATATTGGGTTATACAAATTGTTGGGTATTAGTTAATATGTTTTACAACTCTCTGCCGATGTTGCCAGCATGTAAACATCGAATTTATTATCTGGTTCGAAGCAAGCTAGCCAGCCATACTTGCAGTAGTAGGAGTATAGTAATAAATTCTTATTTATTTTGCCTCCCACCTGGCAGCATTAGTACTAAGTACCGGAGGGCACTCCCCTATAAATCGAATGCTATTTGTAAACGGTTGTAAAATACTGAAATTGGATAAAATACGCAGTGGCTTTATTTAGCGAAGAGAGCATAAATTTTTATTTATATAATATATTGTATTTATATTGAGTGACTTCTAGATAATAAATAGCGCATAAAAAATGCATATTGTTTTTGTATCAATTAATTCAACCACCATTAAATTGTATTATGTTACTACCTTATGGTATCATCACACACATACGTTTATTTGAATCATCAATTTATGTAAGGTTTTCGTGAGTATTCGAACCCTTTAAGTGAGACGTTAGGCGCTACCACTCAGCCACGAAAATTTATTTTATAATATATATGAGGCGTGGCCAGACTTTTTTGCCCGCGATCGACTTTCGTTTGAAATTATTGGCGGCGATCGACCAACATTAAAAGTAGTAATTTAAAGCCAAAAATCACTATAAATTGAACGCACGCTTTTTGGGACCAGAGATTTGTACAGATCAGATAGGCGATCGACGCTTTGGTCAGCCCTGATGTATATGAAAAAAAATGTAGCTTTAACAGCTAATTCATAATATAACAGTACACGTCAATGATATAACATAACGCAGGGAAAGAATTTGAAGTGTGATACTTAGGCATGGATCAAACAATGGTGGATGATTATGACCAAGCAATAAAAAAAATATTTGTCACTATACCTATTTGGCATTATCAAATACTCCAATGAACGCATCGTGTAATACAGTAACAGACTAAAAAATAGTTACTAAAGCCTTGGTTGATATGGACTTATATAAGTATATCTTGTTGTACGAAATTTTTCGTGAGCAATTCTGCTTTTTGCCAGCATTTTTCGTATCTTTTTTCTTAACCTCTCACCATTTAAGCAAAATTAGTGCTCAAATTCAAAAAACAAAATGTTGATCAATTAAATAAAAATGATTACAATTAAAATTCAACTCAGCGCAAGTATTCGATGACATTCAAAATGGAGGTCGCTAAATGTGCTGGAAAACAAACTATTTACCGTAAATTCATTTTATCTTGTGTCAATCTTGCTCCAAATAAATATGTGGCGTCTTATTCGAGATCAACTTATATTCAGGTTAATACGATATATTGTTTGAATGATAAAGAGTAGAAGATAAATAATTTTACTTCTACTCGTTCAAATAATAATCAACAGTTACCTCATAAGTTGTTTAACTAGAAGATATTCTCAAAATATATACTCATTTAAAAATAGTTTTCTCAAACTCAAGAGTGAAGTGTTTTTTAAATGCAAATGACTAAGGGGTAAATGCTTTGTTTCGAGGGATATACTTTTTTTCTTGAAGTCTTTCGTTATTTTCTTTAATGGATAACGTTTGAAACATCTCGTTAAGTAATGTTGTCTTAATTACTTCATCGTCGAGTGTCGCGAAATTAAAATCAACGCGGGATGACAATTAAAAATTCTGCGCTCCATTTTACAATCTTGATATAATCTTTCGTCTCTACCCATCAACCGCCAACCTGCTATGAATAAAAACTGAATCTAATAGATCTAATAAAAAATTGCTTTAAAAAATAAAAAAGTATTTTTCGGCCATTGTTGAATCCAAATCTAAAAATACAAACAAGAAATATTTTAATATAATATTTAAAATACTTTGATTTCTCCATGTATACTAATTGTGACTCGGTTTTCGACTCTTTCAGAGGCATCTTCGGGCTTAATATCGCAAAGTTTGCTACAGAAATAAAGCAAGATTGATTCCAATTTTTAAAAATGATAAATTACAAAATGGAGTTTGGGATTTTTTCTTTTTAGCCGAATCATCGAAAGTAAGAAATATGTTGCTTAATACGCGCACAGTTCCAATTAAAAACCATTGCAAATTAATCTAATTCATATTAAAACTAAAGCGTCAAGCCGAAAACCAACTTTTTAATTTTTTGTTTTTACGATGTCAACTTGCAACATAAAAGATTTCAAAGAGTTCTTCTCACAGGATGTTTCAAAAGTAAGGAATTATTAGACAAGCAGTTGCAAGATTTTTGCTCAAGTGCCATTTTTTAAGGTTTAAAGATGAATGTATTTATTTATGTGAATAGTTACCTCCTTATCGCTCAATTCTATATACAATAAATATCCATCAATTTTTTCTACATTTTATCAAATATTTATCTTTAGAAATATGATGTTGCTTTTTAGTGCCGTCTAATAATAAAAATATCCCTGAAAACAACGAGAGTGGGTGTCCTTCTACAAGATCTTTTCTATAGATATACAAATATTGAATTCCTAATATGTATACTCCTAACATTTAATATTTCATTTTGCAAAGTAATCATGCTTGTAACGCATTGTAAAGTAAAAAATATTCTTTTTCCCACATTTTATTCAGGGTTCGGAAATCAAGGTGTTGAGATAAAGATTGCTGTTAAAAAGTCCTAAGCGTATCTATGTAAATATTTTTTCCTCCCCACTAATGAAACGATGCCAACTTGACGAAACTGTTATATTAAGCGAAACTGAGTGGCGTACGTGCCGCTTTACTTTAAAAAATAATAACCCTTCCTTTCGTTGAGAAATATAAAATAAATGTATACATTAGGTTTTTAGTGATCATGAGCTCTTCCAGGCATCTTCGTCATGCTGATATATCCCTTGTAGCATGTTTACAATCTACAAGCAAGACCTTACAAGTGGTTGTTTGATTACACTCGACTCCTAGATGGTTTCCAAAAGAATGTGTGTATGTGGAGATCGATTCAGAATAGCTGGACGAAATCGAATGGAGATAAATTATCGTTTATATCTTGACATTTTTTCCTATTCAATTACTGATATGAACGTCAATCAAAAAAACGGGAAGAAAAGATTACATTATTACTGACCTCTAGTAAACTTGCTTTAAATTAAAGAACTCCTCTTCAAATTCGCCAAAAAATGTTCTTGATTTTTCTTAACCATTTCTACCGTCAATGAATTTCAACACAAGTTTTACAATAGAATTTTAGATACCTAACAATTTTTTTCGTTTACATAAATGTGATTAAATACAAAATTTGAATTCAATTGAGGAAACAATCAAAATATCCTGTAACGTAAAGGTTCTAACTAGAGACTCCAATTCGATTATCGAGTACTCGATACTCGAGTATACTCGTCCATTTTCCAAGTACTCGATTCTCGAATAATTTGAAAAATACTCGAGTTATACTCGTTTTAGTAATAATCGTCGACAATTTTTTCTTCTGCGAAAAATATAAAAACAAAACTTAAAATTTGAGTCGCTTAATTCTCTATTATTGTTGAAATATATGTGGTATAAATTGAAATAAATGTTTTTATGTTATTCAATATGTTTCTTTATTTATTTATCATCTATTTATATACACAGATTCGAATTAAAAATATATATTTTGGTACATCTGAAACTACTCGAGTATATTCGAGTACTCGAGTATTTTGAAATTTTACTACTCGATACTCGAGTAGTTGAGATGTCGAGTAATTGGAGTCTCTAGTTCTAGCCTTTGATCTTAAGACTTATGAGTGCGGAAACATTAAAAAATCATAACCACAAAATTCGCCGGGAAATTATTATATCAATGATAAACTATTCGTCTGGCTTTGAAAAATGGGATCATAAAATATGCTATTCAATATTATTTATTCAAAAACGAAATTTTCTCGACTTTTAAGAGATTTATGCTTGAATTTTTTCCAGTTCTCAAAACTTTATATTTCTGTGTAATAATAGATTCCTCAATTCTCTCCCCATTCTACGTCACTGTCCAGACTAATTTACTGATAACTGGAAACACTTTCTTTGCCTTTCAAACTGAGAGATTAATGAATTTCTTTCAAAGAAACTTCGAGTTTTCAACATCACCGTTTCTATTTTAATTTACAGCCCGAGAAATTACAGTTTCCCAATTCCAAAAGCTCTATTTTCAATTTGAGCATATTGTTATAAGTCATACCAATAATGGATTTTCTTTTTACCTTTCTAAAGCTCCACTCACACACTTTATGAAAAAGTTCTCAGCGTCCAAATCATCTTTTTCTCCTTTGTCGACGTATACTGTTAATATCCATGTGCTGAGCAATTTTCTACGTGCCTTGGAAAAATATAATTAGTTTTACCTACACGTATAGATATGTAACGAAAAAAAATACGCCAGAAATTTAATATATGAAAAAAGCACAAAACGTTTTCTGCGTGCACGGTTGCGGGAAAATCACCAAAAGGTGCAGAACACGCTTTTGATATTACATTGTTAAATAATCGTGTAAAACTTTTTTTAAAATAACTTATTTAGACTTTATTTTTTAGAGTCGGTTAACGGTTTTTATAAAGGACCAAAGAGTTATTATATTTTAGACTTTGTTGATCACGAAGTAGCTAGAAGATATTGTGGATGTCATAAACTTATTTAAATAAATATAAAAACATGATTTTACTAATTTATCGGTTCAAATTTTGCGTAAAAAATTAATTATTTCTGATATCTCTCATCTTGAGAATGTTAAATTGAATGTCCCTGATAATTTTTTGAGAAATCGTGAACATGATTTGTTTGTTCTTCCAAGGGGTAGAACCAGTCTGCCAATGGGAATGCCAATGGGAAGAGCTTTAACAATTTTAAACGGCATTGCTTCGGAGTCGACCTATTTCATGTTGACGTGAGTGAGGCCAGACGAATACTATATTTTATGAATAAAAGTTGATTTTGTCAGAACTCACTCGGTTGACATCTTTGAAAATTTCTAATATGGTTTTATAATTTTTTTCTCTCTGTTTGTATGACTAAAATGTTTTCATCTTGTTTTTAATTAATTTGTGATTTTATTATGTATTTACATGTTTATATGTTTATATATAAATACATGTATTTATATTTGTCATGGCGCATTGGCGTCAGCTGTAATGCCATGATTTACTTTTTCTTAAAGAAATAAATAAATCTTGGCTGACGGTCGGAACGACAGCTATTGTTAGTTTAATATGAATACATTAAAAAAAACTGTGAACCGGTCCTGCTCTTTATAACAATATTTATAGAAGTAGCCCTAAAAAAATTGTTTTATTTATTTAAGATAAGACCTTTCCACCAAAAAGTGACCTAGAGTGAAAAGTGAAATTCTTAATCAATTCAAAAAATCAAAAGGCAGTCCACAACTATTTCTTTGGAAAACTATCGATACTATTTGAATCGAATGAACGTTGAACGGATCTACAATTTTTTTTTTTAAATATATGACCTTGAATCAGAAACAATATTTTTAAACAACGATGAATTAAGTTTATTAACACGTTTTTACTTTTCTTGAAAGACCATAGAGTTTGGCCAAAATGACCCGTGCAGCTCTGTGGGCAAGTTCATGATGAGTAAATTCATTTCATTTCTTGATCGTAGAACGTAATACAAGGTGGTCGTGAAACAACGGCTCCGTACACATTACGAGTGGTAGTGGGGAAATCAAGCTTTATTTAATAATTATAAAACTAAAACTGTATAATAAAACATGCATCTATATGAGGTATCTAGTATTTCCTCAAAAATTGGAATTTAAATTTGAATTGTTTGAATTTTGTACTTTTCCATGAGTTTTGTCGCTAACAACCCGGGTTTCGCCTTTCTGCATCTTCAAGCATTTCAAGTGCACGGATGTACTTGAACTGAAGGGTAGTAAACAGTTTGTATCGTTTATATACAAAAATAGAAGTACATACATCGCTAAGTTAAATTGCTATTAAAATGTTAATTGAATGTAAACAAGTTTCAATGAATTAAGTGAGTTTGTTATCTCTATATATATAAAAATCTCGACACAAATCTTTGACGCCAAACTCCTTCGAAACGGCTGGACCGATTATTATAAAATTTTGTATGTATATTTGTTAGATATGAGAGAAGGTTGTAAAGTATATTTCATACCGCTAAGTGAAGGATGTCTCTATCAAGACGTATTTTAATATTTCTGACATCTGTCATTATTTATTATTTTTATTGTTAAATCACAGAGGGCGCGCGTGAAGTTTGACATTTCATACAGCGAATTAAATTTAAGCTTTTCAAAGCAGTCGCAAGAGGCGCTTTTCATAATCGTATAAAAATATATCACATCAAAGTTTGTTATTCAACATTGATACAACGTGCATAATAGCAAATTTGTAATATTTTTGTTTATTTTGACCAATCCGGATAATCGAAAATCCGGATAATCGAGGTTCTAATGTATTTCATTTTCCTACTTTAGGATAAAAAATATATTACTTTTTTTAAATTTACATTTAACTTTTAAGAGATCAAAAAATGAATATGTCCGTTCCTTTAATGAAATACATTGAATTGAGAAAATGAATGGTTAGTGTTTTTTGTTTTTATCAGCGGTTATCGTCTACAGCGCTCCATTCCTCTTTCTTTCATAGATCCCATCCCCACACACTTACAATACATTCGTTATTTTTTACTTAAAAACCAAAATATTCACTTGAAATAATTTATATGGCAGAACAACGTTTGCCGGGTCAGCTATCTATTTATATAAAACCAAGCCGTGTAGTTACACCACTTATAAGTGGACGGCTGGACCGATTTTGATGATCTTTCATTTTTTGGCTTTGTCACTGTCCCGAACAGCAGAATAAGTATTTCAACATCCCAAAATATCCCATAAGATAAAACTCATTAGATCAACCTGGCTTGGCATTGTAAAATTTACAACTGAAGGTTGGCTCGGTAGTCATCATGCTTCAAAATCTGTACCAACCAAAACTATGTAACGGAACACGTTTGGTGGTGAATGTGATTCACGAAAAATGTCCTATGTCATAAGGTGCTTCAATGAAGGGGATCAGCCCGAGTACAACCCATCCATCAAATAGTTTAACAGAAAGCAGTGCAAGAATGCTACGCGAATCATTTTGATTCTCTTCAATAAAGCAAATGCCTTGCTGCCACGTGAATTACATTCATTTCAATGTAATTAAAATACTTCATTTTGATTTTTGCACATTTATTTTCCATATACATTTTGAGTATTGATTTTGACTTAATAAAAAGCTAAATTTAATTCAGCTAATACGTAAACACATCTATTGATTCTGAGGCGGTACGAAGTTCGCCGGGTCAGCTAGTAATTATAGAGATTTTTGAAAATATTTATGGCCAGACAATAGCATAAGAATATCTAAAATAAATTTAGGGTTTTATCCAAAATATTATTAGTGAGTTGATCGATTTCAAGTCTTTGAATTAATACCTAATGATAGTTAGTGCTTGAATAATTAATAAATGACAATTATTTAAAATGGTACAACAATGGTGAACTTGGTAACTGAAGTTGCTCGTTTAAAATTGGCAAACCGTTAAGCTGTGCTCTATTAATTGACAAAATTTCTTGATAAAGTAATTTAAATTCGCCCCTGTCAATATGGAACAAATGAATGCTTCAAAATTAAACGTGTGATTTTCGAGAAGTAAATGATTGTGTGAAGGTGGAGGAGGGTATTTCTTTTTTTAAATGAAAATTGTTTTTTTTTCTACATATAAATCATCTTATTGCAACCAGTGGACTTTAGTCTGTTCTCAGCTTAGCACGATTTAAAAAATAATCTTTAGTATCAGACACGTTGAATTAAATCAAAGACACTGGGATTACGAATAAAAAAGTATTTTTATTCTCTCAGTAGGGTGGGTCTGCTATAAGTGATATTTTTTCTATGAACCGGCTGAATTCAAGTTATAAGAGTACTTTAAATAAGCGCCAGTATCTTTCCCATCAAAGCTTCCATTCAGGAATGACGTCTTCATGGAAAGACACTGACTTCCGTTGAATTTCGATACGCCGTTTCCGGATAGCGGCAAAAAATCAAACCTCTCAGCCTTCGTTGACACTTAATGGCTTCCGTTTTGGTCGTCCGCTGAATGCCAATCGACTTTGATTCACAATAGCCTGACCGGAATGCGCAATCTATATAAGCTTTTAGAAGCTTACATCCAATAATAGATATTGGATATATTGATCAGATAAAAACATTTTTTGTTCATTGATAGGATGCTGAACATTTTAACCTGGCGTTTGTAACCTCTTTGATACAAATAAAGTAATGATACTTTTATATGATAAATTGGTCTGACAATCAGGATCTTAAATTTCCATAACTTTTTATAATATCAAAAAAACATTAATCTAGAGCTCAATCGTGGATAACAAGAAAACGATTATGAAGTAATCCTCTTCGGGAAATAAATAAATATGTCAACCGTGTGAGTAGTATATCTAAATCGATAACTTTAAAATAAACATAAAACTTTACACTGACTTAATATCTTATAGAATATTTAACATAGAATACAATGAAATCAAGTTATCAGAATGAAATAAATCAAAAGACAACCTTTTTAGATACATTTTGACCACTAGTTCTTTATTCTTCCATCAAGTCTTAGCGGAATGGCATGTTATTTATTGGGACTGATATTACTCATTTTATTCTGTAATGTCCAAAATACTCCCAATAAATAGAACAAAACATATATCATTAATTGATGCCACTGGCACAAAACTGAAGCGTTTTTTTCAGGCTCAGGGAATATTATTTGAAAGACAGATTTCGAAAGAGAGGTTTCCAGCCGTTCACAAACAATTGAAAATACCAAAACATACATAAAACTCAAATATAAGATGATTTTTAGAGACCAAATATAGTAAATTAGTAAGAAATTAAAACAATGCAACTTCGTTTTTATTAATCCGATAATATGAGCCACTTTGGTTTGGACTAACGTGCGGCTGAAAGAAAATCATAAAAACACACACTCTTCAAGAAATTTTAATTATAAACTTTTCGGTAAATTATGGATATAAGTATGTTTTGACTTTACTCTTTGAGTTCTTGTGGATTATTATAAAATGTGGAATCAAAATGATTAAATCTGAAGAATTTGATTTTTAATATTAGCCTATCATAAAATTATTCTTTTTATTTTAAGCAAATAATAAACTTATGTGACTGTCTCTATCTGTATAATTTTATTATTTGTATAGTTTGTGGTTGCATTTTTGCTCCTGTAAATTAAAGCAACTCGATTTCATACTTTTTGCGAAGTATTGTTTAGGATCTTCTATTATAATAAATTTAAAAATTAAAGACGAAACATTTTAAAAAAAGCGTAAGCCGTACATTCATTTCATCTAATGTGCTTATTTTTCATAAATCTTTACAAAAATTCTGTACCATATATCCATAATTTACCAACTTTTCATGTGAATTCAAAAATGAATTACTTTTAACACAATTTTGCTTAATTTTCAATACAAAAAAAAACAGAATTTCGTATCTACAAATTGGTATTTTGGTAATACTTCAATCCTTACTTATAACTGATAACCGGTCCTTAAATTATATAATATATCTTAAGCTTAACGCTCCAGACAGCCTAATCCAGAATTGAACATACAGCAATAATCCTTCGCTATAAAAAAAAAATCGAATTGAGTAATGGCCGATCTTTTTTTCCTTATACACCTACGCAATCGCCTTTGATTTCGTATAAATAATACATTTCGACCCGACTCAGTCCTTGCCTTGGCGGACATTTTAATGATTTTCCATTCGACAAGAACGCCTATTTGGGACATGAATGTTTAACCGATCCAGCATGGAAGAATTGTTCAGCAAATTTCACATAGCGTCACATTAAGGCGAAAGATTTTCAAGCAAGAATTCGTGTACCTTTTTTACCAATCGACAATCCCTGAACAACACTGTCAACATTTTTAATAAGTGGCTTGTGATTTGCATTATGATTTGTGAATATTTCTGATGATGGCATGATACGTTAATAACTAAATTTATGGAACAAATTAAACACGTTGCCTTATTTTAAATTAATGCAAATGAAACAGTTCTAAGTGTCAAAATCGTTGGCTTCGGTTGCCTAACGCTAGGGCGTAAGTCCCAGTCAGAGCTCACAGTCACAGTCACTTTCAATCTAATTATTGATTTCAGATCGGAGACATGGATGTCTATATTCTGAGTCTAATGTCCGAAATTCTCTTACACGTTCATCCAATTCTGAAACAGTAAAAGTAGCGAGAGCGATTAGCTTGGCCATAGTCGTGTCTTAGTCCATATCTTTTATACCCTTACTATCGAAAAATAGAGGTCAAACGACTGAGAAATAAACAGTTCTCATAGAAAAAACTTCTGTTGAGATAACTTCCATTTGAGGAATTCATATTCTTCACACTGGCTAAAAATATATATTTTAAAAATAATACAAAAGTATATGTTGGTACCTATTATAATATAGGGTAAAAAAAGGTTTACAGACAGGAATTCGTGAAAAAATTATACTAAGAGAATTTCATTCCTGAAATTTGCATCACACACTTTATCAAAAATATCTTTTTGAAGTTATCCAAAGTGCTACAGAGGTTTTTCCCGAGTATTTATACCTGTAATTTAAAACTCGCGGGTTGGCTAGGTCAAATGAACTTCCCCCGCGCCCGTCCTATTTCCCAATTAATTTTTTAACCGCCCCCTCGCATTATTCTCCTTGTTGTTTTAAAGTTGCTAGCCTTGTATTATCTCAGACACTTGAGACATTTTCTGTCGGATGTTTCTTAAGTTTTGACCTTATATTTTACAAATAACACAATATAAATCACTCCGAAACACTGGTAACATTATGAAATCTTTTCATAGAATATTTCTGCTGACCCGTTTGATGATTTTGTTGACAGAAATCATAAATGTGCCTGGTTCTAAATTAGTTTTTAAAATATATTTTTTTTAATTACAATAAATTGACCTTCTTTGTAGTATTTTAGAATGATAATTATAAATAACGCATTAAAGACACTTAAAATTAAAATTAATTGATAAATATCCGTTTGAAAGTATTATCAACTAATGAAAAATAAATCTCTCAGCTGGGAAACACGTATGTACATTTAATTATTCTGAAATGAAACTGAATATTTTTGATTTTTACCTGAATAGATTTTCGTAAAGTTTTCATAATTCAGACCTGAAGCAAGACAGCACTATACTTCATAGACAATTTGATATCAGAAATAATTTCTTGACGTTCTGTTCTGGTTCTGGCAGAGGAATCAAGCGACGAGAGTTGTTTCCTTGCCAACTTGTTAGATATAAATCACTCCGTAGATTGCGGCAACCGTCTAACTAATTACAAAGTGAATCTGGAGGAACACAGTTCACTGTTCACACAAATAAGCAAAAAGAAATTATTATTTCAATTATGTAGCAGGAAAAGACCAACTAGACTTTTTTGAGTAAGAATTCAAATGTTGAGAATATTTCAATTAACCAATCAAGGATAATTTATTGTTTATGGAATGAAAAACTCACCACAATAATAAACCGCATATTATTTTGTACGGATTTTGATTTGAAAACAATGTTTTCTGGCAACATCATTTTTGAAAATGGAACATTATTTTATAAAAAAAAAAAAAACTGGCATTGAAACTTTTATTTATATCGTTTAATTCTACAGTGAAAATAAATTTCTATAAAGTCTCCGCTGAATCTGTTAAAAATAATATTCAGTATTCAATTGTCTTAGCAGCTTACACGAATCATCGATCAATTGAACAACCATGTTAATGATAATTGCATGCGATTTACTCACAGCCATTCTTCTTTAAAATACTGACTGTATTTTAATAGAATAAAAGAAATATCATTAACGTCAATTATTTTTTAATCAAAAGGCTGTAGCAAATACGTTTGACAAATTATGTTAGTCGATAATATATGTATACCATTATAGATACTCATTCTTAGCCGTTTTAAAACAATTATAGATGAACATCTTCCTGATATTATTCTACTATTTTTGTTTATAGTATCGCACTGTCACTTTCTTCCATTGATCTTTATTTATTCAAAACCATTGACTTATATAAAAGTCTATCAGATTATTGAAATTTTCCAGCGACTGTTCCGCTCACTACCATCGTCAATTTTTTCAATTTCAATAACATCGCAAATATCTTTTGTGTGTTTTTAAATTGTTTTATTTTTCTTTTTTTTGCGCATAATACCCTACGTGCAGCTTTCCATGACCCGTAACGTAACTCTAATTCCACTTTTGTCATAAATATATTACGTGGTCACCAAAAACACACATTGGTTGAATACATTTTTATATATTTGATTAACAGGCTACAAAACAAATTCTTCAAAAAATCTCATAAAATTTCCTTGATTAAATCTTCCAGTGTACGTGAATGTACTATACCGGCAATTGCGTTATGAAAAACTTGGAAAGAAATTTTCGTAATAAATTTTCAATGCTAATTATTTACACACTTAGGTTTTATGGAAGCATCAAACCAAGCAAAGTGCTTACATTCCTTTTCCTACCAAGTCTACAAGTAGTGAGAAATTCTCATAGCTTTACTCGTTGCTTTATGTAATTGCTCAAAAAGTTTCATATGCGAGGCATTTATGGGTATAAAACCAACATTTAGGGCCACATAAATATGAGTAATTTAGGAAAATTCAATATGAAAACATTTTGTAAAAGGATGTAAACAATTTAAAAATAAATACAGTAGTTAATAAAATTTACCTTTCCTCGGGTAACAAAATGATTTTGCCATTTACCAAAATAACTTATATTTTGTATTTTCTACTAACTGTGAACGGTAATTAATAAATTTAATATTACCGCTGGGACTATCCAGGTCCTGTGATATTTTCATACTCAGTTGAGTTGCGTAGTCACGGATTCAAGTCCCTGATTTGACATATACATCGTTGCATACATTCATTATTCAATCAAATTATTGATTTTCATTCGAAGTCTAGAACTAGAAGGATTGCGAGGTTTTCACTTTACTTAATTCTCAAAAGAAATATAAAGATAGGTATTGACTAAGTAGCTTTTTGTCATTCTTGAACTTCTTCTTTTTATTATCATAAAGGCTTTTACATTTATTTATATTTTTAAAAAAAAGTAAAAATTATTTGTCTATATTGTTGACACAGTCAATTGAAACATTAAAATTTTCTAAATAATTGTATATGAATAGTTAATAGAATAAACAATTGGTGCTTTTGGTTGATAAAGTTTAAAAAACGCGATATGATTATTTAGAAATGTATTTGAATTCTTTCCAGTGCATTTTTGACTATGGAAATAAATATGTTGTTCTAACTTGTGGTCAACTGACATGTTTTAATGAAAAAATCTGAATACAATTCTTTATGCAAATCGTTATGTTACACGCGAATATGAACTGATTGAATTAGTTTTATTGCATTTAGTTGACACTGGTAAGTGACGACATCTATTTTGAGGAATCGTGGACTTGATTGATTGTTTTCTTCAGGTGTATAACCAGCCTGGGACACCGTGTGAAAGAGTTTCAGCAATGTTCAATGGTGTGATGGTTCAAACGGTGATTATTTATGATGTCTACATAAATATTCCACTTGGACGTGAGTTAATGTGGACGAGTTCTAATTTTTTTGTATATTTTGGATTGAACCTACTCAGCTAATATAGTTTAGCAATTTCTAAAGATACTACTTTTTATTTTGCGTTGATTTTTTTCCCATTTTTAATTTGTTTATATAAAAATCCTTTTATCACAACCCTGAGATTAAATTTCTCTACATTATCTTCAACAAAACACCATTAACTTCCTGAAAGATCCGTTGCATCTAGATCCAAACTCTTTATTTATGAAAACAACTTAAACTGCTACACAGTGATTGAAATGTAGATATCCAAAATATCGTGCTTTCAATTTCTCCCGTAGAAATATTCAAAAACCTTAATAATTTTATCTCTGTAATCTTCAATATAAAATGACTATAAAATTAAATAAATAACAAGCATATTTACCCTTATTATAAAATTGAAATAACGTACATTCATTGATCCCTGTTAATCTAGCAGCTAATTGGTATTGACTTTTTTATCTTTAAATATGTTATGTTTTTTCTTATTTTTTGATGATTCGATGGTTAATTGGTTTCGTAATTACTTTATTGAGACCAATTTATCAAATTTAATTGCGCGTTCGTTCAAACAAATTAATATTGATCGATAAAACTGGATCAAAGTATTTCAGCAAAATTTAAGCAATCTAGATACCCACTTGATTATAATAAATAAATATCTCTACTGAGACTGATATTGGTTAATACGTCATCAGTCATCAAACTAGAATAAAAATAACTTCATTTAGCTGCAAGAAAGGGGTCGCTTGAGAAAACTATGACCATAACATTAACGAGCCTGCGCCGATCAGTTTTCCGGCATCCCTTATGTTCGAACTCTTTTCTGCGGCAAAGTTAAAGGACAACGCAGTAATACTAAAAATTTTATAGCAAGTTTTATGCCATTCTTTTATCATTGTTTATTATTATAGCTGGTATAGACAATAACCGCTTAAAAGGTGAGGTCAGCTTATGTACCGAATGGTAAGATTTCCGCCGATCAATCAAAAGATACCTGTCAAATTCAATATCAATTATATAATTAGTGTAATCTTAAATTTTTTTCACTGCAGGGAACAATTTAAATATACAATTGTTACACAATTTCTGACTTATCTGTTTTAAATTTTCTTTTTTTTTCATTTCAAGCACTGTATACTCTTCAAGATAAATAAGAAAATAGAAAAGACCTACGATCTCTCACTGGTTCAAGCAGCATCTTGTCTAGTTTAAGAGTAATTACTCGCTTTTCTTCAACGGCGTCCATTCATGATGGTTTATGCTTTATACCATTACTATTCACAGCTAGTTTTACTTATACAATACTTATCAAACACAATAATATCGCATGGCTGACCGACAACACGAACTTCCATTTTGAATGAATTTTCGAGCCAAAATATAACAAATGCTCGCTTTTAACCAGCATCTAGAATGGAATTAGTTCATTAATTATATTTATCAATAGTATATCCTCTAACGTATCGCATATGGTCTCCTAATAGAGATACCTCAACATATTTCTATGAGAACTGTTCCTTACTCAATCATTCTACCTCACTTTAGATAGTAGGAATAGAAAACATAAGGCTAGGCGAGAACTAGTGGTTAGCCAGTCACCCTCGCTACGTCCCCGGTTGGAATGAATTTGTTCACAAAATAAACATCCGTGCCTTCGAAAAGATACTCTAAAATCAAACGAAATATCTAAGGATTTCTAATATTTTCATTTATTTTTTGAGAAAAAAAAGTTACGTTCGTATTTCTTCTTTCCAGAACCGTTAGCACGTGTACCTAATTCTTGATATCTGACATTGAAACGATGCGACAATTTGACTTTATCTTGTAAATACTTATTCTCCAAATGTAATCAATATTTGTTTTCTTTGTGTCTTTCAGCTTAATAGGTATTGATTTTATTTTTGTATATTGATGAGGTTCGCTTTAATCAACTTTCTTGTGCTATCAAGAGCACGGAATCAAGCGTATAATTTATTTATAAAATACGCTCTCAACAGAAATATCTTTATTCTCGAACCCATGAATCGCATGAGTTTACTTTTTGACTGAAATTGTTGGGCTCTCTCATAAAATATTTTTAAGAACACTGATTTAATATGAAATATTCATTTTTTTGTACATTTTTTTGCGATGATCAAAACCGGCTGTCGGTCCCTGTGGTCTATTGGCAAGAGCTTTGTCCTAGCGATCAGGGGTCCTGGGTTAAATTTCCGGCAATGTCAGATTTTTTCAATTGAAAAAAGAGATCGTTATCGTTGATTTTGTGCGCGACTGATGCATTATTTATCATCGAGTTAACCTTGTATGACTTTCACAGTTAAGAATATTTGGCGCATTGGCGTAAGCTGTAATGCCATTTTTTTGTTTTTATTTAAATACAAAAAATAAACCTTCCTGATCCAAATAAATTGATGAGGAATAAGTATTTTTTATTTTTCACATTTTAGTTGATAATATACATTTTTTATTTAATCTATGGATTTATAGAACCATAGAGATCTTCTTGAAACTCTAGGAAGAAGAAAACCGCTCCGCCGTCGGGATACTGTACGATAAGGTCTAATGCACGGGTGTTTTGATCTTGAATGACTTTTTTAATTACCGTTGATTGAGTGGATCTATTTTTTGTAATTAAAAAAATGACGTTCATCGTACATATGACTAAACATCACACTCCAAGTAATTAATGATCAGCACAGCCAATATGCAATGCTTTGTGTTTCTGTTATCTATTTTATTTCATGAAAACTGCGTTGTCAATCAATGTATGAATTTAGAACAAAGAGCCTGAGTGATTGTATGGTATGTTTTAAAACTATAGGTATAGGTCTATAGCAGTGGTTCTCGCGTAAAATTGGGCTGTGGCCGCATTAGGAGGATCAAGATCCTACGGAAATGTCCAGTGGCCGCACCAAATTGTGTGCCGAGTCTTTTTTATCGAGAGTTTTTCATGACTAAAAATTCTTGATGCTCAATACAATTCATACAAAATATTTAATTTCCAGTGTCTTTTTGACAAATTAACTTGTAAAAACAAATCTTTTATTTAATAAAAATATTAACTACGAAGCATTTGGTGGCCGCAGCAAAATGCTCTGGTGGCCGAACATGAGAACCACTTGTATATAGATCTAAACTGTAGAATACAAATGGTAACATTTGAATTCTAAAAGAGGTCGTCTTCTGGCTGCTCGCAAATCGTATTTAAATAAAGATCGATGGTTGTTGAAATGCTCTAGTAAGATGATAAATTAAAAGAAGTATTGTTGACCTACTTTAACAAAAATATCCCAAAGGTTTACAAGCTCTGCGCAAAGAATAAATCCAATTGAGCAACATCATTGCTTTTTCTTTTATTTATTCATTTATTATTAGCAAGAGGCAAAGCGATCCTCTTGCTCTGTGGAAATCCCACGGACGCTGCATCTTAATTATTTTTCCGGCCATTTATCATTTTGCCCTAATGACCAAGCCGGGAGAGTAAGCGCAACAAACCGACTTGTTTTACGTTCATTTTCTTTTTAACTTATTTAAACAATCAGTACCAAAGAAATCAATCGAGGTATTATACAAAGAGTCAAATAATAATACGGTAAGAAAAATAACAATGTATTTTAATTATTTTATATTATATATGTGTTGATAGCTATTTCGGCTTACGCCCTCGTCATAACTATGTTTTAAACGTGCATTAGAACAAGCTTATACACCTCGCCTAGACAGGGTACACAATACATCTTCTTCTCTGTTCCACCATCTTAATTTTATTTTGAAATAATAAGTTATTGAATGTGACAAATTGATTTGATGTATTCATAAAGAGAAAACTAATCTGGGTTTTTACTAAGTGGGAATAAACGTTATCCGTTTTCTTACCGTATTATAATGGAGTTCTACCAAGTAAATGCCTACTCAATCAATAAAGTCAAATAATAACTAAGAGCTAATATTTATCAATTATTTGGGTACTTATTGAAGCTTTTTACCGCGCTAAATATGTTTCAATTGAAACTCGAAATAAATGGAATACTCATATTTATTGAAGTCCAATGTTCAGTATTCAAAAAAAAAGTTTCTTCATTATATCACCCACACATTACATAGACTTCAAATGATATAACTTTTAGATATGCAGAAGAAAGTTTTGCTATACCGATATTATCGAAACTAGGATTGCCAATGTTGTTTTAATAATAACCAATACCGCAGTTTAAATATTCAAAATTATTTTTAAAGCACTCGACAAACATATTTTTAACCTGAAACTATTTTATTTATCACATTAATTGTACAATAATCGAATGAAAGTTCCTAAAAACATTAAATTGATAAGTCGTTGACTGCATTTGTACTTCTTTGCATGAGATCAAATCAAAATTGATAGATCCCAATGTAATGAAATGAAATTCAATAAAAAATTAAGCCAAAGGTTCGTATATTGTGAAAATCCGCTATTTTTGCTGAAACGTTTTTTTTAATAACGTTGGTAATTTATGGGTTTAGAGATAAAGCGATGCCAATAATTCGCCGCAAGAAGTATTTATCTATTTTTATCAGTTTTTAAAATACCGTCTGGTACTGCAGTTACCACACAGAAGGTACTTAGATATTCAAATGCGAGAAAGAAATGGAAATACTTAGACTCTTCTAACTAAGCAACTATATATATAACCCTTAACTAGTGGCACACAACTAGTAAATTCTGCAGCATACGATGTCGTTATTAACATTTCTGACTAAGAACACATTTTTTTGTTGATACCTGTAAGTTCTTAGGGTCGAAAGTGTCAAAGTTCTTTCCGTTTCCTTCGTCTTTGCATTAAGTTTACATAGTTAATTTACCTTCATTTTCTATCGTTTCTGACAAGATGGCGTTATCGCTGCAGTGATGATAAATCCATAGTGAAACCAGTTCAAGAGATTAACATCTATATTGACACCGCCCTATATGGTAGGTCATCAGAACTCTCTCGAACGATTTATTTTTCACCTCAGTCTATGAGTTTAAGTCGATATCAGGAAATAAATTCATTCTAATAATACTCTATATTGAAATCTATATCGATTGATAGAGTAATTTCAAATTTGTAAAAGAGATATTTATGCGTACGTCTCGCTCTAAATGTCTCTTGACTCTTTCACGCCCTGAGTGCATGAGAGTACATGGTATTTCATGCAAAGTTCGATGGGCCATAAATAATGGCTTATCGCGCGGACGTTTAACGATTTTTTGTAACGGTTTGCTACCTAAAGGAACCGCTTTTTTTCAGTCGCAGTTAGAGATTGGATAGCATTGAGAATGCACGTGCTTGCCAGATAAGTCTTACAGTCGTGGTTGAGGGCTTCTCCCAACTGTATGCCCTGGAAGTAGCTTGCAAGCTCCTAATCCTCTCCCTAAGGATAAAGTCTAGTAAATTCCTGATATCGCCTTTGCAATTATAATAGTCGTGTATTATGTATTGTAGAACGTAACGTGTATTGTAAATCTATCTTTGTTAAATCCGTGAGTAAAGTCCGTGTAAACTATAAACAATTAAATAATGGGTGCTAACCGCACCCACATAACGCTTTTAGATTGTCTTTTGTTTATAAGAGCACCATGTTTCTCCTACTCCGTTCCCAAAATTCCTCTTCCCGAGTGTCGGATAGGAGGCTCCTTCTCGATTTACGAGGGAGCCGAATTAAGGTCTTCTCAATATGTACTTATATCTTGTATGTCACTTTACGTGTATATACGAGCAGTACACGTACACGCCCATGCATGCGAATATACAGCACACTAAGGAAAAAAAATCTTAGAGGATATAAATAGCTTTTGTATACGGTGCCATTGAAGTCTATGATATCTTCGTATCTTCTAACCCAGCTTTATCTTTTCCTGAAAACTAGGCATCGATAAAACTACTAGTTACATATCAATCCTTTCCTAGGTCCGTTATCTTTTCATTACTATTGAAAAAATAGAAAACTTTAGCGAGTGACTTCAATGGAGTTCTCGTTAAAACAATATCTGTTAATATAAAAAAGCAGGTGCTCTAATATATCAAAAATAAGAAAGTTATTCGAGAGGTCAAGTTGCCATAATGTCGTTAAAATGATGCACGACTATTTTTACTCTTCTAATCTCCAGGGTATGCCAACTCTCAGACACCACTGGCGACCCTCGGTCTTTAGTCTTTCCATGAGGGAATTATTAACTGCAAGTGATTTTTCAGATTTAGGCTCGCGGCCTGCCCGGCAGTAGGCCAAGGCTATTAATAAAAATAAAACAAAGAGAAAAAATACAGAGAAAGTTTACTTCTGGCAAAAGTAATGTAACGAAACTCAGTTTGCAATGAAAGCAAACTATTACCCTTCGGCAGAGACGTGCAGCTGAAATTGACTACGTGTATGATAAATAACTAAATAAACAAGAGAATTTTTTTTTTGCTTGCATTGATTTTTATAATCCTATTGATACAAAATATAAATCAACCCATGTCGGTATCATAGTTGAAAAATCAATACTCGCTCATATATGTACATACATAGTACCCAGAGGCTATTTTCCTTCCTTCCAACTACAGACTCCAATTGCTAGACATCTTAACTACTCGAGTACCGAGTAGTAACATTTTAAAGTGTAGTTTCAGATGTACCAAAATATATATCATTTATTCAAATGTTTGTATATAAATAGATGATAAATATATTGTCTCTTGTCATCATAGACTCTCGTCATGATAAACAGCAGGACCCAAAGCAAAAGAAATTCTCGCATAACATAGTCAACGGCAAAATCATAAAAAAAAATATCTGATAGTAAAATCTGCGCGTAAGACTTATTTAAACGCAACGTTTAAGTATTAAATAGTATTTTTTTGAATAAGTAAATAAAAGTTGGAAATAAGTCTTCGTTCGTAAATTACGAGTATTTTTCAAAATACTCGAGTACTTGAGCTGCTTGAACAGTTGAGTTAGCAAACCAGTCCTTATACTGCCAGTTAATGAACAATTCGAATCACGCACTCTATGAAGCTTCTATTGATAGCAAATATATTACCATCCAGGATGTTAGGATCAATTTTAGAATTTTAAGTATTTGACAAACATTGTGTTTCACCATAAATGAGCTCTAGTTTTATAACTTGGTATTTTTCATCCTCTAAATCCATTTAAAAACAATTTTTATTTTTATTCGATGCTGTCAATTTATATCAATTTATCTGCAAATAAGGTAAATGTACCAGTCGTTGACCATGTACCAGTAGATGACCTTTTGAGAATAAAATGGCCCAAAATAATAAATGCAGATGCGGGATTGCTCTAAATTGTAAAGTTAAGACAAGTTAAGGCATCTGTGGTCGGAATGAGCCACTAACACATCACCATATAGCCAATGGAGTGCCAGGGTGGCCATTTGAAAACATCACCTAGTGAGGAAAGTGTATTATTTCAAATTTCTTAAGTGATCAATCTAGAAACGGCGTATACCTTGTTCCTGAACCACCCATTGCTACTTTATTCAACCAAGAGTGGTGTGACAGAGAGCCTTGAGGCAACTCTGACAGAAAGTTCACTATAAAGCCCCCTGTTTAGACATAGTCAACTACTAGATTTTTCAATTTGTGAGATGGTCAACTAATGAAACAAAAACATGATTTCAAATAATTTAACACAACTATTTTTCAACAGGCCCTTTCGTAATTTTTGTTACATAATATTAATTAAGACATATGATCCAATATGAGTATACTTGCTTTGCCTTCATTCGGTACAATCCTAAACCTTAATCGTTATTTTTGTTGAAATTTTCTCTTAAACGGTCAGCTACTGGTACATTTACCTTAATTTATTTTCCACGAGCATCCGGTGTTTGAAAATGACACGTGCAAGTACATGATATATCACGAGTTTGTTTATAATAATTCGTTTGTGCTGGATAAATAAATCAATCCCGAACTTTTCGGGATCATGTTTTCTAATCCCTGAGCTCATCAGGAAATGAATGGAAAAAAATCTTTGGGATCCCGGGACTGGAAATCTTAGTCATAACTACTGTTCGCTTTTCTGTGTGAAAATGGAAACGACTGATAAACAGGGTTCTGCATATTCCGTATATGAACTGGTTCAAGAGTTGGTATCACCATATTCAGGATATAAATGAATATTTGAATAATATTGTATTTGATCAGGGATACCCAAAATACGCAGTATTGGTGGTTACAAAACCTGGTTATATCTGTTCGTAAAAAATCGTTTTTAGTTTTAAAATAAAGGTAACAGAAAATATTTAAAGAAAATCACTTCCGGTGGCCGGTGGTATTGACTGATGCACACGCTTCGGCTACACCACTGGGTATAAACCATACTGTTATATTATATTTTTCAATTGATATAAATTATTATAGAAGTTTAATAACTCCCAACTGTGTCTTAATAATTAGACTTTAATGCTTTCTCAATATAAACCTTTGTATTAATTTTGTATTGTGTCTTTGAATTGCCTTTAGATATCATTTTCATGGAAATCGATAAAATATTTAGTTAAAAAAATCACTATTCTACCCACGCCTGTGATTTCTATCACGACGTTTCTCGAACTGTGAAGAAATAATTTATTTTCAAAATACTATAACAAAAAAATTAACACAAACAATATTGATTTATCACTTTTAAGGTGTTCACTGTCAATAGTTGGTGGAATGGCATTATAATAAAAATAATAAGACATTTTTAGTACTTTATCCATTTAAAAAATATTTGATCAGGACCGGTTTCGTTCATGGCAAGCATTGTCAACTGCGGTTGACAATGCTCATACATTTCCGGTTTCAAATTATGAATAGAGATTTCTCGAATGCTACACCAACCAGTTCATAGCTGGGTATGATGACTTCGCAACCGTGCTCATTACCGCTGTCCACCAAAATGTTTTATTTTAATTGTGGCAATACTAGAGTACTGATGACGTCAAACGGGAATATCCTAATATCAGTCTGAAATTTAGATCAGTTGATAACGCCAACATTGGTTAACAAGGGAGAATCATATCTCAATTCATAAGTAAGATGCAAGTGTATTTTCTCTTTACTCACTTATATTTTTCATTTACAAACTTTCACACCAAATTGCATTTCACATTTGAATTTTCTGAATGCTTATCTTTTCCGGGAAACGACTAATAAGTGATGTGAAATCATTGCGAATCGTGGAAGATACAACGGTAAATTCCCTGAGAAGGTAGACGTTCGGTTGATATAACAAATATAATTGGACTTATGTTTTATAAATATTCTTTACTTAATATTTTAAGAGACAAATCCCGGACGCGTAGTTTTGAGAAGCTTTCATCTTCGAAAAGAAACGATATATAAAATAATCTTATCTCTAAATTTCTCAACAAAACAAATTGCGAGACAAACGCGATCTTTTATAAATTGAGTCAAATTGTTTCGGACGGCCTAAAAATTATTATTGTAGCAAAACTGTCGGCGTTCGCAAGCAGTTTTTACAAAAGAAAATGTCGCATAAAACGGTCAGACGGTATATTATAACAAAGGTCAGTGATTTACAAATTTTCAAATGGAGATAAATATTCTCTCTGATATTTTCTAATAAAATCACTAACTGCAGGAAATGCCGGCCACATATAATTTAGCACTTAATATTAACTGCTGCCATTTTGCACACACATTATCTCTGCTATGAAAAACATATCGATAAAGTTTCAAATTTATTTATTTTATTCCCTTGTCTCATCAATTTTCACTTGTTTTCATCGTTAAGTTACTGTATCGTTTTTAATAAAAAATAGTGACAATAGTTTTAACAATATATAAACTAAATGATCGAATCAATGGCAAGATACATTACCATCGCCTTGCCAGACGTCGTCATCTTGTAACACGTCATCGTCTTATAACACGTGACGGAAAATGGGTTGTCTGTAACAATTTAACAAGGAAGCTACACTAAGGCATGTTTCATTAACCACCCCCAAATCCGGATTTCTTAAAAAAAAGTTTTGCGTTTTAAGCTGCACTACTCACATTCTTTGGGTCTAAACTGTGACAGTTTTATATCAATGGGATAAAAAGAGTTTACCAAAAGGTTGAAGACGGCTATTGACTATAATGGAAATTATATAATTTAATCATATTTTATAGTTTTTGTACAAAAAAAATAATAATACGTCGATAGTTATGGCTCAACCTTATAATAGTAAATATATGAAACTAAAATAAGCTAGACAATCAATTTAATGAAAAAGAAATCACTGGTAATACCAAAATTTCAATTATTTTTTTTTAAGTACCAAACCCAGCTGAAACAACACACCCGATCATCTTGTCACTCAAACTATTGAAGAGAACCTCTTATGATGGCAATAGCCCATTTGTATTCCCAAGCAAACCTATCCTATTAGCTGCTTGAAGTTTTTTTCTGTTCCCCTGAACAAGTATGCAAGACCATTTTTTTGAATTCACTGAGACCATAAAGCATTTGCCGCCCTTTTGAACCGCCTAAAAAGTAATCCTGGCTTAGGCTGAGGCATAAATGGAAACCCCATATCTCCGGGCACTAGATTAACAATTCACGACATGCGAATAATTATGAAATCATGAACACACCTTTGTAAACGATAATCATTGTTCACGGCAAAATTAACCTTCGTATAGACGTTTTGATTCAATTCAACAATGCATGGTTAATTTATTTCGTCATTTGCCACTTCAATGGTATCACGCCGGGTAGCTGTATTGTAGCATTGCACAACTTAACGTTATATGGAACTGTTCTTAATATACGGTGGATTTAAATATTACATCAGTTACATTATTGGAATATTATATCAGTTACATATTGTGCGTTGATAAATAAAAATATCAAGAATGTATGAATTACCTCGTTGGTATCTAAAAGATTTATATTGCGGTCGTTTTGAGATCTTACCGGCTTACTGTGGATCAAACATTATAATTTGGCAGTTTAAATAAGGTAAATGTACTAGTAGTTGACCATATACCAGTAGTTGACCGTTTGAGAATAAAATAGCCCTAAATAAGAAATGCAGATGCGGAATTGCTCTAAATTATAAAGTTCAGACAAGTTGGTCGGAATGAGCCACTAACACATCACCACATAGCCAATGGAGTGCCAGGGTGGCCATTTGAAAACAACACCTAGTGAGGAAAGTGTATTATTTCAAATTTCTTAAGTGATCAATCTAGAAACGATGTGTACCTTGTTCCTGAACCACCCATTGCTACTTGATTCAACCAAGAGAGGTGTGACAGAAAGCTCTGAGGCAACTCTGACAGAAAGTTCACTTAAAGCCCCCTGATTAGACATGGTCAACTACTGGATTTTTCAATATGTGAGATGGTCAACTACTGAAACAGGAACATGGCTTTAAATAATTTAACACAACATTTTTTAAACAGGCCCTTTCGTAATTTTTGTTACATAATATTAATTAAGACATATGATCCAAAATGAGTATACTTGCTTTGCCATCATTCGGTACAGTGCTAAACCTTAATCGTTATTTTTGTTGAAATTTTCTCTTAAACGGTCAACTACTGGTACATTTACCTTAACGTTAATTTAATTAAGTCATAGTTTTTATTTGGCTTGGTCGCCCCGGGATCCGCAGGGCTATGGACTAGAAATATCAATTCTTTTGTGAGGTTTGCCTTCTTTACAGAATGTTGGATTTTCAAGTATTTTGTACACATTCTTACAAAATGTTTTCAAAACACAAACACACAAAAGAGAAAATAATACCAATCGTATTTATTTACACAGTATTTAATAAAAACAAGATTCTCGCTTACATTTGTCGCTGTAAGCCATAATTATAAATATCTTCAATTTGAAGCATGTTTCTATTTTTATTTTTTTTTCGCACGTTTCCAAGTACCTACGCATTATTATCATGGAACCGTATTATCTGGTAGCAGGATTATAAAAAAAGTCCTGGATATTCTGTATTTTGTTTGTATACAATAAAATTTATTTCATTTGAAGATACCGCTTCTGGATTATACAATTGAATTAATTATGTCAGTAAGTAATGAAAGATAAAAATATAAAGACAAAAAGTTTGTTGACCACTTTGCACGATAGCATCTTTTCGTTTAATTTGACTCTTCATTTAAGAAGATTTTTCAAATAAAAGACAACAAAGATATATTTCGCAGCGTAGATTCCAGTGGCACTACTGTTAGTTGTGTTTACGTACTTATTCAGTGGCGCACACTCAGACTTACATACTTTACTGTCAAAAAAATACTGCCCAACATTCGATCTCAATGTCTCATATTACGTGATAACGGGATGGCAACTTTTTTTTGTAGATGTTGAAATTCAAACAGTCGTGGTGTACTTTCGTTCGTATTTTTATTCCACAAAATAATCTACTACTTTTAAAAATTCAAATTTTTGTAAAAAACAATGTCAATTATTCTTCAAAGCTCATTACTTCTCTCCACAAGTGTAAAAACGTAAAACAATACACTTACACTACCATTAAATTAATACTCTACCAAAAAAGTTTTCTAAAGCTGCACTATTAGTTTCATTCGTTTTTCTCGATTTACAGGTTATGGAGACCGTTTGAATTAAACCCCTGCATTTATCAAAACTTTAGTGTTTGAAATGCCACTGGGCTACGCTTAGTTCCAAGAGGAAATTTACTGCTGGACTTTGTGGGGTAGACTTGGCTACATTCAAATGAAAAATAGCATTTTTTGTTTCTTTGCAAACTATTGTACCCAGATTTAAAAAGTGTATCACATAATTTAAATGAACCCCCGCATTTTTATTTTGTTTAATTTTTTACCTTTTATTTTATCCTTCGCTTAAAAACTTTCACTATCGTACCTAAGTAAAATTAAATTAAAGCGATTATCATACTTTTTCACGTACCAAGAATAGACAATTATGAATTGCAATAATTATAATAAGATAAAATCAGAAGTGTATACAACCGAGTACGCGCCGTATTTTAAAATATCTAACTCTCATTTTATAAAAAGATTTCACCTACAGACTAGCCGGTCAATGCTTGACAAAAATGTTGTTATAACTTTATTATTTAAATAAAATTAACGCCATTTTCACATATAACAGATGATCATTGGACTAAACATGAATGCTGAGCACTTTATTGGTAATTTTTCTATAGTTTTCCCCGGTAGAGTTGAATATTAATATTATTTATTAAATTAAAAATACTATATGTTACAACTCTTAAAATTTAATATTTCTCATTTATTTAACTTCACCATATGTATTAATAAATGTTAAATCTTTTCTTTGCGGTTTTGACAGTAGTAGATAAACGGATATTGCATAGCTGTGCATTTTGATTGCATTGATTTTTCAAGATAAATATATTTGCTTCAAATAAATTGTTTATGATATAAACGAAGATATAATTATTGCATTTAAATCGTACATTCATCGCACCCAAATTCCTATTCATTAACTAGTTATTACCTATCGGTAACATTTGATCTATCTCCTACGATAGTTGGGAATCATGTTGGATTTATTTTCTTTTGTGAAAATGATGGAGCAGTTTCCACTTATATCAGTCTTCGTTTCATTTTACACCAGCTGACGTTATGTTGAAAAGTATTATGGCTAGATCAAATGATGTGTTGCTTTTCAAATTATGAATTCAACAAAGAGGACAATATCGGGCAACATTGAAGAATTCGGTTCGGAAAATGGCGAAATTTTGCTGCATAAGATTGATATGTTGACCCAAATTTTGAAGAGATTCAGAAATATTATTTATCTTGAAATTAAAGAAAGGAAAAAATATCATCAACTAAAACGTGGTTGCTTGATTTTGCTTATTTCTCTATCATTACAAAAAAAATCAATTGAACCGAGAAGGAAAAGTTACCAGTTGATTTAATTTGTACAGTAAACATATTTAAATCTGAACTTTCACTGTATGAACAACACTTTAAAAACGAGATTTGAATATTATTGCTGAAGCAACCGTGTGACAGTAGGTCTGATGATGCTTCTTAACCTTCGAAAAACGCTCCCTGAAAAAAAGCGTGCGATCCGAAGGGGGGTCTAAAAATACCCCAGTGGTATGGCTATATTGGCATCGATTGCATTAAAAAAATGTTATATTATGCTTTAACGTATCTTTATACATCGTTCTAAAAAAATATTTATATTTTAAGTTACACGTGAGACAACCTTGTCGTGTTGATGTTCATGACAGACTGGCGTTACCAAAACTATGAGCGCGAGTGACTAATTACGCCTTTTAAGCTTCGAAAGACGGTAAAAAAAAGAACATTCAGCTGAAGTGGGGTCTAAAAAATACCCCAATGATTTGGCTTCATTGACATACATAGTTTGCAATAAAAAAAAAAAAAAATTCTTCAACGTATTTATACATCTTTATCAACTTAACACAAAAAGAAATTTTCGTTGTGTCCAGTTGTCTGTGTGCTCACTTGCCTATATGTTGACTTGACATGTGTCGAGTTCTCACGGAACCCTTTATTTCTACAAGACATCAATAGTCACTGATAATAATTGTTTTAATGTTTTGTTATGTTTGTTCGTCTTTTAATTATTATTTTTATCTTGATGTTTTGTTTCTTATATAATATTATCAGGGCTGTGGAGTCGGTAAAAAAAAGTTCGACTCCGACTACAGCATTTACCAAAACCACGACTCCGACTTCGACATTGACCAAAAACACGACTCCGACTCCGACTAAAAAGTTGAATATCGTCACTTTTTATTGCCTAATTTTCCTATTGATGTGTATTCAATTAAATATCAACCCTACCAATCCGGCCAATAGCCAAATTTGACATATTATTTGCAAAAATAAAAAGTTTGAACTTTTCAAAATTTCCGACTCCTAGTACGACTTCGGCCAAATCGCCGCGACGACTCCGACTCCAGCCAAAAAGCCCTGACTCCACAGCCCTGAATATTATACGTGACTGTATGATGTGCTTTGCAAAAACATGGAACATAATTTATTTACAGTAAAAATAATTATTCTTTGGCTTGAAATACCTATGTATTCGTAAATCGATTCAAAAATGACTTATCGTATATTTATTTTGAGATTCAAGTCTGAAGAAGAAATATAGGCAATAAGTGCTTTTTCTACCTGCCAATAATTATTTGTTGCTTTATAACGTCATACATTTCAAGTATCCCTTAGCGGTTAAAAAAGCACTGAACGATTTTCTATTACGTATAGCAACTTTAAACGTCAAATTTCTAATCAAAACATAAAAATGGCGAATCGCACGGTTAAGGACGCGAAGTCCGTCCGCGGTACAAATCCACAATATTTAATCGAAAAGATCATTAGATCTCGAATTTATGACTGCAAATATTGGAAAGAAGAATGTTTCGCCCTAACGGCAGAACTTCTTGTCGACAAGGCGATGGAATTACGATTTATTGGCGGTGTACACGGCGGTCACATCCATCCTACACCATTTCTCTGTCTTGTATTAAAAATGTTGCAGATACAACCTGAAAAAGAGATTGTAGTCGAGTTTATAAAGAACGAAGAGTTTAAATATGTGAGAGCGTTAGGGGCCTTTTACATGCGACTCACCGGGAGTTCTATAGACTGTTATAAGTATTTAGAGCCTCTTTTCAATGATAACAGGAAACTTCGACGACAAAACAGAAATGCGTTATTTGAACTCATACATGTTGATGAGTTTATCGATGAACTATTGAGAGAAGAGCGACTTTGCGATATCATATTACCCAGAATTCAAAAACGTCACGTTTTGGAAGAAAACAATGAGCTTGAAGGTAAGGTGTCCGCTTTAGATGATGATTTGGACGAAGACATTCAATCAGATGATGAAATTAAAGATCCTGACAGAAAAGAAAATCAAAAGCCATCGAGGGTACCTGAAAAAGTCGTCAGAGTTAGAGAGAATGATCGAGATAGACGTAGAAGGTATTTATTTTTCTTAATGTTTCACAGTACTTATCCTCTACGGCAAAATTGGTCATGTCTTTTTTGATGATGTGATTCCTTCCGGACCATCTGATCCCATAAGCGGGGTGTATCAAGAACGATGAAATATCCACCAGCCATGTCCTAGTGTTATCATTTCTATCCATAGTCTCATCAAACTATACAGAGTTGGAGTGACTGAGTAGCAAGCAGTTCTTGTAGAAATATGTTGAGATACCTCCACTAGGATGCCATATTTACACATAGGGAGCGGACATGGATTTAATGATTTTTTTTGTTTAATTTTCATAACTTCAACTAAAAATAATCTTTTTATACTTTTCAGATCTAAAGAAAAAGAGAGCGACAGAAGATCTGATAGGAAGGATGAAAAAGAACGCAAAAGAGAAAGATCTAGAAGTCGGGATAGACTGAGAGAAAAAGAAAGAGACAGGAGAAGGGAAAGAGAAAGGAGAGAGACAGGCATCATCGTCCAGTCCCAGACAGACATGAAATTGATCATAGAAGAAGGGAGCGCGACAGGAGACATTAACTTTTAAATAATATCATCAAGTTTCTTTCACATTTCTATGAATGAAAACAGATAGTTTAACACAGGGGTTAAATTTTGATTGATGTTTTATTGAATTAAAGAACTTACTGTGCGTTGAAATTAAGCCAAACCTGAAAACTTTTTTGTGCTTTCAGTCTTAGAACTACTTTTTCAAAAGTGCATGAAAACACAACTTTCCCTCATTTATAATTCACTTCAATTGATGTCTTGTATATATTATGCAAGAGCTTGCTGTACATAATTCGATCAATGATTTCTTCACTTTTGTTCAATTCCTTAGCTAATTTTCAACTAGACAGACTTTTCATATTTCTCCGGAATGAAAGATTCATTGTAGAAATCTTTTTGCATAAACAGCATTCTCTAATCATTTTTTTTATTCACTCTAATTCTCGATGTAAAATTTTACTTGTTTATGAATTGTGTATTAAAAGATGTATGAAGAAATTCAATGTACAAATTATGTAAGTATTAAAATAAATGGTTTTTTCTTAATTGTATTTTCCGCCTTTGCCAATCTATCCTATTGATTTTTCTGTATCTTGTGACAAGTTTGTAATACCAAGCAAGAAAATTTAGAGGCACGCACAACCACTAGTTGTCATGTTTAGCTGCGGTATAATATTTATATAGGTTTCAATGAACGTTCCGCACTTGAGGCATTTGATTGGCTGCTCTGTCTCCAAGTTACAGTAGACGCTGTTGCACACTGCTGTATTAATTTTGTGGATGTGTGTGTTGAGTCTCTAATACTATTTAAAGTGCAGATATTACACGTTCTTGACTTAAGTTAACTAAATGGTTTCTAATTAGAAGGTAACATCTAAGGACGCTAAAAAAATTATCCGACATATGGCAGACACCTAACATCCATATTGCATTTAAATCCAGCATTCTTGTGAGGTCTACGATCATTTAACTGTAAATTGTCCTCTTCGTAAACCTATAGATGTATCCCAATCAGGGCTGTGGAGTCGGAGTTGTCGCGATGTTTTGGCTGGAGTCGGAAATTTTGAAAAGTTCAAACTTTATTTTTGCATATATGTCAAATTTGGCTATTGGCCGGATTGGTATGGCTGATATTTAATTGAATACACACAAATAGGAAAATTAGGAAAAAAAAGTGACGATATTAATCGTTTTTTAGTCGGAGTTGTGTTTTTGGTCAATATTGGAGTTGGAGTCGTGGTTTTCTCTTGATATGTTGGGAGCCCCTATCCGGTATTGCTGAGGGGAGGGTGAATTGACGGATTTGAGGATAGCGTTATCCGCTAATCTCTCCGCACAGGCAGCAAACAGACGTGAGACCGGCTGGTTATTATCTGGTTATCTTATTTTATGACTACGATTTATACTTACGGGAGACTTTTGATACTTTCGAGACACTTTTAAGGTGTTCACTATCAATACTTGGTGGAATGGCATTATAATAAAACATTTTATTTGGAAAAAGTACTAAAAATGTTTTATTACTTTCGAGACATTCGAGGTACTCACAGTAATGCTGACAAACGATCGGCTCACATCGCCCTAGAGAAATTTTGCGTGATCGATGAATCCGTATTGAAGTTTTGTTCGCTTTGAATGGAACATTAAGAGATCGCAGTGCAAAATCTGTAATCATCGATCACAGACTAGGGTAGAGGGGATGAGGTATAGCCGGTGCGCAATAAATTAGACAAATCAGGTTGACCGGGACCCTATTGCAGGGCCGGCTTATTTATTAATCAATCACAACATACGACATTGTTAACAGTACACAACACATGACAAACAAGATATCGAATGTTAAGGTTCTATGTGAGAATAGAACGTGGTACTCGAAAGTAATGATCAAAAGGATACCACACAGTTAGTATGTCATGGCAGTTGACAGCGAACTGCTAACCAGCATAGTCTTTCGCAAATTTAATAATATTCCTCTGGGTACCCGCGATGATGTCCTTCCGCGATTACCAACAGGTCACTGTAATCCGTTAAATCTAATGGGTCTTCCGCGGCCTTTTCCTCATCTAGATAGAGTTTGAGAGGAAATGGAAGATTAGGATGATGTCGGTGAGAGAAAAATATTTCATGGGTTTCATGGATTTCATGGATACTTTATATGCAATGGCCTCCAATTAAACATTAGCACAATTGATTGAGATTATGTGGCTCCTGAGCTATCTACCATTCACTGTAAAGTTTGTAGAGAAAGAATGCTGTGACGGCGAACTGCCAACCAGCATAGTCTTATGACCTCAATAATCTATATATCGTTATTATATGTTACGAACGAATATAATTAAGGATTTTACTCACGGGGTACGACTTCTTTCGGTGTTTGGTCGTCTTCGCCAAACTCTTGTAATAACTAGTTTTTGTTGGAAACCGACTAGTAGTCTGATGAATCAGTACCCTCTGTTCCGGTGGGGGTCTCGTTGCTGAAAATAAATTCAATCGTTATTGGTCAATTTTATTTTATTTTAATTTTTATGATGCCTTTCCACGAGTTATTCTAGTTCTATAGTGCTTGATGATAGAAAACAGGACTGTGTGTAAAAATGTGATTCAATAATTAATCTTCCATAGTAAATGGTGTATTGCGCATTTGACAAGTAAGACTTTCACTCTGAGTATGTAACTAGAATGAGAATGAGAAGCTTACGCCTCCATCATATATATAATATGTATTTATTGTCAATTCTTGGAATGTGGTTGTCTTAGTGATAAAAGAGTAATTAATATAAATAATAATAGTATTAGATCAGGTAGCACCGAATAAAAAAAAAGCGCCCATTTGGGCAATAGGAAGTCCGAGTCAAAGCAAGAACATTCGTCCGAGATAGAGACGGTGAATTAATCAGAAGAGCTATCGCTGTCAGGGTATGAACTCATGTAAGGACTATGGCTTCGAAAGGACGACTGGTTTCCATGGGTGAGCTGTGGAGCCTCTGGTTGTCACATACCGTGATTACATGTGAAGTAGTTACGACACTGTTCGATGTAGGTCACTACTTCTTGCCGTTGCTTTCTCCAGTTGTAAAGGTGATTGATGGCTTCTTTGGTTTCCTCAGTGTCAGCGCATGGCTCGCACTTGAGTCATCATGGTAGACGCGGAGAACAGCTGTTTCGGCCTCACCGATATGGTAGAGAATTCCATCTCATGAAGTTGCATCTACAGCAATGGTGTCTCTGGCTGGACATAGCCAGGTTCCAATATGTCCTACTTAGTTGACGCCATTTCCGTTGGCAGGTCCATTTTCTCAACGTCGTCCTCCAGTCCTAGCTCGGAGCTGGGGTTTCTTGACTGGGCGTCTGTCTTGTCAAAATGTCCTTCCGCGATTACCAAGAGGTCACTGTAGTCCGTTGCGTCTTCCGCGGCCTTTTCCTCATCTGGAAAGAGATACTCTATGACCTCATATATCGTTATTATATGTTACGAACTAAATAACTGAGGATTTTACTCACGGGGTACTACTTCTTTCGGTGTTTGGTCGTCTTCGCCGAACTCGTCTAATAACTTCGTCGTCGTCATACACGGGACGAGGCGCCACGTAGCTTCCTGAAGGTTTCCCGTGTCTCATTGAAGGGGCATCCGCTGGACCGCGTTTGTCGGGACCCGATGAAGTAGACAAATGCAAACGTTCGGCCAGAACCGAATCCTCTGTTCGGAGTGTCCCATCATTAAACCAACACCATTCACGAACATGTTACGAACTAAATAACTGAGGATTTTACTCACGGGGTACGACTTCTTTCGGTGTTTGGTCGTCTTCGCCGAACTCGTCTAATAACTTCGTCGTCGTCATACACGGGACGAGGCGACGCGTAGCTTCCTGAAGGTTTCCCGTGTCTCACTGAAGAGGCATCCGCTGGATTGCGTTTGTCGGGACCCGATGAAGTAGACAAATGCAAACGTTCGGCCGGAACCGAATCCTCTGTTCGGAGTGTCCCATCATTAAACCAACACCATTCACGACTCTTTTGTGTTATTCCGATGAAATTATTTGTTAATACAATATAATCACATAGCACTGATTTTAAGACCATAATACCTAATATTAATCTATAATAATGTTATGTTTTTATCGGACGGGCGATCCTACAGCTAATTGTTCATTTTTTTGAGAATGTCTAAATATGCCAAATGATCTTACACACTTAATTAATAAATTTATAAATACATCATAGGACTATTATGGTTCACTTCTGTTCGATTATCAATAGAATGAAAGTGGTGTTCATTTCAATGCCAGTTGTGAAAAGGCAAACGGGGGAAGTTATCCTTTAAAACACTTGTGTGTGCCATCTTTGTTAGAATAGTTCCACTCTATTAGAGGGTGTAGAAACGTTTATTTTCTCACTAGCTTACATGGGCGGATATTTTTTTATGCACATGATGTTCATTCCAATAGCATGTCGCCCGACACATGTTCACAGCTTTGCCTCGATTCCATGAAATATCGGCACCCTCATAAATTGGTGCAACTTTAAAGTTTCACGAAAACAATTTCAATCATTTATATATTTCGGTCAAATCCAAAATTATTGGCAGTATTGTCAGTTTACTGAACAAGGCCATTTATCAATTATGTTCGCAGATGAAGGGACACCCGACCTGAAAACGGGACTGTCCCGGTGAAATGGCGTTTGGTGTTAGGCTATGACTAGGGTTTCCAATCCGAAATTTTCGGGATTGATTTATTTATCAAGCGTCAACGATTTTTCTACAAATATCGTAATATTACGTGTACATGCACGAATTATATTTGCAGCACCGAATGCTCGTGGAAAATAAATTATTTGCGCTATGCATGATGACAGCATCGAATATAAAATATTGTTTTGAAATGAATTGAGGGGACGAAAACTATCAAGTAAAAAAACTGGAGCTCGTTAATAGTGACACATAATGTTGTAATGTATGCCAAACAGGGATGTGGAGTCGAAGTCGTCGCATCGTTTTGGCCAGAGTTGGAAATTTTGAAAAGCTATTGAACTTTTTATTTTGTCATATACTTAATATGTAAAATTGACGGATTGGTTGGTTGAAAAATATCGTCTTAATTCGAATTCCAAAATACAATAATTAATTTGTCCTATAAAGGGTTAAGCTCAAAAGACAGAATTACAATTCTTATGTATGAAAAATAATAATTCACGAGTTTTTTATTGTACTGCCAGCAGTAGCACGTAATAACAATAGTTTCAGACACGCGGACCACTAATATTGACATAAAAATGGTTATTTCATATTTTTTATAACGAATTTCGACTAAATGGAATTTCAATATCAAATATGAATCGTTTGACAATTGTGAATTTTGTCCTTTTCTATGAATTTTGTCATTAATGACCAGGGTTTCGCCTTTCGGCATCTTCAGGCTTGTCAAGTACACGATTGTACTTGAACTGACGCGTAGTTAACAGTGTGTATCGTTTATATCACGAACCAAATAAAACTAGCAACATAGATATTTGTAATGTCCTTCTACAACAGTGGTTCTCACGTAAAATTTGGCTGTGGCCGTATTAGAAACAGCGGTGGTCCTACGAAAATGTCTGGTGGCCGCACCAAACTTTTGTGTTGATTCTTTTTTGTCAAAAATACCTAAGCATGTATGTGTTTCAGTTTTTGCGAACTAACAATTCTTGATGCACAGTAGATGCATACAACATATTAAATTTTCAGTTTCTTTGTTGAAATATTAACTTGTAAAAACTCATTTTTATGAAATATCAATATTAACTATCCAGCTGTTGGTGGCCGCAGCAAAATCCTCTGGTGGCTACATGCGGTCACCGTGGCTACACATGAGAACCGCTGTTCTACAATAATAAATTTATTTATTCTTGTATAATGGCAGCACTAGACGAAGTTTACATCCAAGTTTAGGTACTAGCAACATTGATATGAAATGTCAAAATTTACGTCCGACAGTTCAGTGATGTGACAGTTCTGATTGATTATTTTCATTAATTATTATCTTCATCGAAATGGATAAGCAATCGCCAGCTTCATCTGAGATAATAGATGTTGCGGAAGTTGATAGCAAAACCATTTTAGTAGAGGAATGTGTACCCGACGGAGAGTTGGCAATAGAGCCAGGTGCTTGCAAAGAGAGTATGCTGGTGACGACTGACTCTTTCGAGGAGTTTGTCAGCGAAATGAGTACCAGTTTAGAGGATCAGAAAATGCGCTTAATTAATACAATCAATGAAATACAGGAAGAAATCAATGACGTTAAAGACTGTAATGGTACTGTTATAGTGGAGAGTAAAGAAGATGTAAAACCCGAAGCCAAAAGTGAAGACGTAAGTTTTTTCTTATTAAACGTTTTCAGTTTATGCCATAAAATTCCATATCCTTCTTTCATCGTAGATGAAACATTTGGATTGATAATACGCATTTAAGCATTTTCAATATCAATTAAGTTTCTGAGTGAGATTCTTTCACCTCAATATCTTATTGGTTATTGACATACTTGTTTAATTTATTCAATAGGAAAGTAAAATAAAAGGCAAGAGTCGGGTAAATCTTACATTGCTATTTTATTTTATTTTTCGTTTCCTCCACATTTATTTTCATTCGTAATATAATTTCTTCTAAAAAAACCTTTGAAACATGGGCAGTGTCCTAATCAGACGTGGGCAATTATCTGGCGTATAGTTCAAATTGGCCGCTGAGTCAAGAGTGGGGCCAGTACACTAATGTACCGCAGAAGTAAATCGTAAATTATTATTATTTATTATAAATATTAATCATACCTGATGATTTTAGCTGTCCCTGGTTTGTCACCTCTGAATAAAACTTACACCGCGGTGCCTTTCTTCATTTTTTTTTGATTATTTGTATTTGTGCTGCTATCTGTTGACAATACTTGTACATCATAACTTTCTATAAGATAACTTTCAACAGTTTGTATTATGAATTATGGGCTTATGTCAGATTTTCAAAAATGTGACTTACAGTAGATCATATCTTTCAGGCAAATTTATCAAGAGCTGTAAGTGATGTTAGCTTACAGTCAGTGGAAGAAAAACAATGCAGCAGTTCGGAGTCCAGTCTGAACGGAGATGACTATCTTCATAATCCGGAGTGGTTAGGAAAAGACAAGCACGTTTTCATTTTGAGCAATGCTGGAAAACCAATATATTCTAGGTATTTATGAACTTATTTCATTTTTTACATTGATTCTGAAAATATGCTAAGAAAAGTTTTACTTAAAACGAATTTCCGACAAAAAATTTATAGTTATCTATAAGTATATATTCTATAGTTGAGTATAATAAATTAAAGCTCTTCATAAAATCTGCTGTAGTTTACAAGAGCCAGGGGATAAAATCAAATCATATTTCCAGTCTAAAATCAAATATTTATCATACCATTCTTTCTTTTTTCTCAGATATGGTAATGAAGATAAATTAGCTGGATTATGTGGAATAATTCAGGCTCTGGTAAATGTTGTTCATAATTCTGGAGAAGATACCATGAGATCCATTCACACGCCTTCGTGTATAGTGGTTTTTCTTATCAAAGGTCCGCTCATATTAGCAGCCGTCTCTAAAACTAAAGAGAATGAAACACAATTAGTTCTACAGTTGACGTAAGTAATTTAATAGCTTCATAATATTTGCATATTTGAAAGCTAGGTAGGTTAAAATAAAAACATTGTCATTTAATGAATCTTTCGATGCGATTTGATCACAGCATACAAAAGTGCTATGCAAACTGTTATTCTAACATTTTACCAATTTCATTTATAGCTTAATCGTACAATCACCTATTAAATCCTATTAAATTTGCAATTTTTTTAAAACATTGCTTTCCAAAATTCATTTAAACTGGATTTTTAATATTGGTAATAGATAATGGGACTATTTTCAGACAACCACAAATGATTGAATTTTGTACTTTTCTGTGAGTTTTGTCACTATAAACCGGGTTTCACCTTTCGGCATCTCAAATCATTTCATCTTCATTTGTGCACTATTATTCTCAGAAACACGCAACTTTGTCGAGGTGAAAATATGTCCACTTTATCTTTCAGATATGTATTCAACCAAATTGTCTCCGTATTAACACTATCTCAACTGACAAGAATTTTTGAGCAAAGGCGTAATTATGATCTCCGAAGACTTCTCTCGGGTGTTGAGAGATTAATAGATCACTTGCTTAATTTTATGGAAAGGGATCCCACATTTTTATTGGGCGCTGTGAGGTAAGTCTCCATAGAATAAATCTATTAAATAAAACAATAACACCTACAGTCACCAACTAATTTCAGGTGGGGCTTTATTGTGAAGAGAAAGGCTGCAAATGTGCATTCTTGGTTACAGATGAAATCCTGAAGAGATCAGACTTGTTACCTGGTTTCATTTAGTTTACTTTGTTGCTTTCTATGGTGACAGAGTAACAGAAGCTTAGGCATAGATACAAATTGTGCCATGACAATTCATATTATTAATGCTTTGCCTTTTTTTTAAAAAGAAGGAATTCTTCAAGCGGTGAACTACCATTTCACCATTCATTGTTTCCAAGCTTCTGTTATTATTGCCAACAAGAATCCACTGCACTTTACTACATTGTATAATTTTATATTTCAGATGTTTACCACTGGCTCCAAATATGCGGGACAATATAACAAGTGCAATAGTGTCAGCCTGTAGCAAAATAAAGGTATATTTTCAATAAAAATAATAAAACATTTTCATACTTATTCCACATAAATTTTATTGGATCAGGACCGATTTCGCTCATGGCAAGCATTGTCAACGAAACAGTGATATTTATACAAAAGTTAAGTAAGAATTACAAGGTATGACAAACAATTGTTATTACAACTAAGAAAAATAGACTATAAGTAAAATGTTGAAGACCTCTTAGCAATGCAAGCATTAAAATTAACATTAAAAATCAATTAATTATGAATTAACAAAATAAAAGCCAAAAATAAGTGCATTTATATATTTTTAATTTAAATATACATAATACTGCCTGTCTCCAACACACCACATAATAGCACACATGCACACAAAGTGTGTTAGTGTTGAGCAGCTGTTCACAGGTGGCACTGTCTACAATTCATTAACCTCACTGACCCACATAGTTATCATTTGCATAAAGTGGCGTAAGATCACCATATATTTCTAGAAAAGATTTGGGTATTATACTCACATCCAGCTACGGTTTTCATTATTGTAGACCAATGATACTTAACCTTTTTTGTCTTCGGGCCACATACATATATTTGTAAAGCTATGCGGGCCGCAACACTATACTGGTATGACGAAAAAAAATATGAAACCCCCACCCCCCTATTTTTTGGAAAACAATTTGAGATTTTAAAAATTATAAACTAAAACAGAATAATAATAATAGTACATATCACATATCATTAGCAGCATACGGTTCCTTAAAAATTAAAATAGTGAAAAAAGTAAAACTCAAAAGTAACATGTATCCAAGCGCTTATTTCAAAATTAGTGTGATTTTTGGCATTGTGATAAATTTTCAACAATTTTAGACAAATCGGGCAATAGCAACACTCTTATACCAGATCTGATGTTGACACGACAACGACAATCCTCTTTGGGTGTCACTATCTGTACGTCAAAGTTAATCTCAAGATATACGAAATATAGAATGCCAGATTTTGTAAATCATGTCCCTGATAATAAATGTGTTTAGGGCCTCACAAAAAAGCTAGACGGGCCCCAGGTTGAGTATGGTTGTTGTAGACGCTCACTTAATTGGAATAGATTGGATAAAAGTCATCCCAGTATGGAATGCTGGATCGGTTCAATCAGTCACATCAACTTTCAATAAATTTTGTCACTCATAATTCTTCCTTTCTTTATTGTAGGATTTAGTGTTTGCAATTCTAATGGCAGGGAATCAATTAATTACATTGGTTAGAATGAAGAAGTACACTCTTCACCCGTCAGATATTCATCTAGTCTTCAATCTCGTCAAAAGTTCAGAATCCTTCAAAACAGCTGAGAGTTGGACACCCATTTGTCTTCCCAAGTTCGATCCAAGGTAATTGTGCTACCGAAAAATAAGATATATTCCAAAAGTACAAAATTACACCCATTATATTATTATGCATTTATATAACAGATACCAGATAGGTGCATTGAGCTCTATCTTCTCCCTTAAAATCTATCATATTAATGAAACCAAATTGTGAATCTGATGGATTTGGCAGTAATGTTGTGGAAGTTCCATGTATTGTATCACTAGAAGTTACAAGTGTGTCGGCTCTCTATTATTGCACAATAACACAAATATATGTGTCAGCATGCAATAAATTTAAAAAAATAATTGACAAATTATTTGATTTCTTTATTCTCTTATAAGCAATAGCATTGCCCCACAGCACACTTTTGTGCCGCAGCACAGCAGTTTCTGAATTTACCTGACAGCTACCTTGTTTTAAGTTTGGAACTTTCATCTGACATTTAAATCTTCGTACAATAAATAATTATGTAAATATTTCCAGTGGATTTCTTCACGGACATGTATCATATCTCTCTGAAGACTGCCAAGCTTGTCTGATGCTGCTTACTGTCCAGCGAGATGCTTTCTACCCTCTCTCCCAGGCAAAACACACAATTACAGAAGTATGTTATAAATTTCATTATTCATCTTGGGTAAATTTACTGTGTGTAAATTTTATTGTGTTATAATGGTCACTTGGCAAATCAATAAGGTTTTGGTTAAATGTTATCTTATTAATATTTTTTGTGTTTCAGAAATTACGGAGAACAAACTGTCTCGAAGCAATCAACGAGGCGATGTTGCAAAGCAGAACTCTGCCAACTAGTAAACCCTTGAGGCACATCGGGGTCCCGGAGATGAGACATTTTATTTACAAATGTCGGTCTACAGCACAGTTGTTCAGTTCTGATATTGTTGAGCACAACACAAGCAGAGCTCAGGAGATAAGTGACGCTGAAAAGAATTCATTGAAATCCAATGACAGCTCCAAAGGGAATAATTCAAATATTCCTGATAATTGGAAACTGCCCAATACAAATTTTTTGAACAACTATCGTGCAGTGTGTGGACAGATACACTGTTCCGCCAGACCTGCTCAACTTATCTACCGAGTCAATTCTGAGACAACAATCCTGGCATGGGTATGGTCACTTATATTTTTATCAAAAACACTTTAATTTACTAAACATTAAAGGTCATGAATACCAAAATTCTTGTGTATTACTTTTAATACTTTCCTTTAACCGCTTCCCCGGCGTTCACACGAATACGTGTAAAACAATAGTGTTCCAATTTTGGCACTCACGCAAATACGTGTGCGCCCATATGAGCATTTTAAAATTGTCGTTCGATTTTCGGCGTTCACAAATACGTGTTTCATGTAATTTCACGATTTCTGACATTGTAAGAGACTATTTCATGATATAGTATTATGTATATAATATGTACATACATATAACATTCTAAGAAAAAAATAATAATTAAAAAAAATGTAAAAAAATAGACTTCGAAGGGTAAAAAAAACCAAAAAAATATTTTTTAGTAAAAATAATATTTATATGTTTCAAATAAAAGAAAATAAAAATAGATTTTTTTTGGAACATTTTTGGTTAAATAATTTGCCGGGGAAGTGGTTAATAAAATATCGGCATCGTAACCAGTAGACCTCAACTGATGAGAAGCATTGTGTCAGAATCTTTTAAATTAAATCATTTTGCTCTCCCTTATGAGCACCAAGTCTTGAGCAGTTGCTCCCAACACTCAGTTAAAGTTTAAAAAAAGCCTGCAGAAACTTTTAATACACCACTGGATACCGCTATACAAAATTATCTTATGTCATAGCAGTGAAAGGTTGTAAAGTAAGATAGTATTACAAATGTTTTTTTATTTTGCAGGTGACTTCAGGATTTGAATTGTATGTCACTTTCGATCCGCTAATAGAAAAACATGCCGCAATCGCAGCCGTTGACAAACTACTGAAGTGGATTAAAAAAGAAGAAGACAGAATATTTATAATGAACGCACCGACATTCTAGCATACGAGATTTGGGGTGCCATCACTTGGCAACCTCATCAAACATTCTATAAGCAGGAGCATTAGTGCAGAAGAAACTAATTGAACAAATTAACAATACTCAAACACATTTCAGCAAGCGAAAATTGTGTGTCAAACCAACATAACTGTTTCCTAATTATAAAATTGTATATATGTATTATGTACATTTTTTTTTGTATCTAAACCAACAAGTATTGCTTGCAATATTGTAATTCTACTCGGTTATACTTATTTTCTTCCAATGAAAGCTGGGAAGTAGATTACATTACATTTCTTAAGCTAGGCCAGTCTTATTAAATTGCTGATGCCTTGCCTCTATTATGCACTATTATGTTATCAGGCCAACTATTAATTCAAACGAATTGGAATTGTGTTTTCATACAATCAATAAAATTGAATACCTTCCATTTTTTCACTAGGTAATTACTTCACTAGTTTTTTATTAGAAAAAGTTTACAAATATTTTTGGGATGCTTCTCAAAAAGGTGAAGCATGTGTCACTACTCGTTACACAATACGTGGTATAACAAAGTTATCAATTTCAATTTTATAAAGTCCTACGCTCCCTTATAACATGGCAGAATTCAGACATAATTCTTTATAATTTCACAGCAAAATTTAAAGAAAGAATGTTAACCAAAGGTAATTTATCAAACCGGGAGAGTTTTATTCACCAGAAGCAACAATTTTTCGTCAATTTATAATGGGAATTGTTACCTTTTTAATCACATATTTCAAACAATTATTGACTTCTGATTATTTGATCACCCATCTTCAAAATTTCTTCTGTCATTATTATGTTGTGGAATGTTGTAGTAAAAATGTCACCAGTTGGGCAAAATATTAGATATTTAAAAAATATTGAGGTAGACCTCATGGCTGTATATGTCATTGTTTTATTTTTGTTGAATATCAAATACCTTCGACACAGTTTTGATGCTTCTCAAATAACTTAACTATAGTACATACTACAGTAGTATAACACTACAACCCACGATGGAAAAGGCTCAAATTATCTGACAATTAATTATTTTGCCATGGCATGCAGTGTCTACAAAAAAAATACATTTTGATCTATATATGTAGTTGTGTAGGTTGAATCACAGCCCATTTTAACTAGCTATGTTCACTATAAATGGACTTGCTCTAATAATTTCAGTACTTTCACCCTTTTCCTTCGTGGCATCAACAATACTATGGAAATATAAAAACCCACAATGTGTATGTAAACGATAAAATAGGCATTTTATTGAGGAGATACTTCTGTCTTCCAATATTGTACCTTACAAGAGTGGTAAAACGAATCCTTCCAAATTTATTTGTAGTTTAGATAATGTAATTATTGCTATTATAAAAATGCACCAAAAGCACTGTCAAAATTATTTTACTGTGAATATACTTAAAAAATTTAATAAATATTTGTACAGATATTAAATGATTCTGTATTTTAAACTAGAAGACTGGTTTGACAGAATTGATGTAGACAGTAAGACAACATATAATACTTTAAATCTCGTAATATGTATTTGATGTAAGGTTTAACTATGAAATTATTTTAAAGTCTTACAGATTTTGTTGCACTGTACTATTTTTAAATTTGTTGCTCAAGAAAATATATAATTAGAGAAAAGGTTACATGTGCTGTCATAGCAACATTTAAAATGTGATGTTTTTGTATGGTATTATATAATGAACAAAATCAATTGCAGTGGTGCCCATTATTTTTTTTGTACAATCTATATGAGTCTGTTTAAGCTACATTTAAACGAAAAATGACAAATTGCTAGTCAATTTATTTACAAAACGACACATTTATTGAACCTTTTCAATTCCCTTTTTTTCACTTGTGACATTACATACCATTATTCCGTAGTTTGTGATAAACTAAGTGTTTTCACTTGTGAAAATACAATTGATACGGTGATGGTTGCTTCTGCCTGTCAGTTATTGATTTTCAAACATAGTTTTTGGTATTTTACAATCCTCGGCCATGCATCATATTATTCTTTTTAATATTGTCTATTTCGCTAGTAATTCATAGTAAAATAACAATTTCAAGTACTTAGTGTTAGATTTGAAAATTACTTAAATTCACATTGCTTATCGTAAATAAATACTTAAAATGTTCATCAAATCTCAAAATCATTGAAACTTTGGCTCATATTTAACCATAAAAAATAATTCACTACGTTTGTAGTAACTTCTGCTTGTTTCAGATTTGACTATTCTTTTCTAAGTTTTTTTTTTTATTGATTAAGTATACTGAATTTTTATTTTCGAAAAAATGTAACTAAACCAAATCTATTCAAAAACATTGCCAATCTTCTCTATCTACTTCAAATCACCTCACTTGCTATACTGCATTATCTTTTAATCAACTAAGGCCTCCATTTATATAATCCAATTAAAATGGGAATATTAGATAAGTGGATTGTTGCTATATATTGCATTTGGATAATCACCGGATTCTATTTTTGCATGGAGAAAATGTTCCAGTGACCACAGTTAAAAGAAACTATGAGAAATATGTTATTCTCTTATAAAAAATCTACATTTCATTTCTTTAAATAAATGTAGGTGCAAAACAACCTTTAAAAAAATGAGTGTTTTCTTTGACTGTGTTATTTTGTCACTATATTTTTACATGCAAAAGGATAATTTGGTGCATTTGTATTTTAATCCAATTGATTTGATACATAGATATATTTAAAAAATACTGTTATTAAATGTTAAAACCCCTGTCACAGATTTCATTCTTCATTGTGTATTATCAATTTGAAATAGACAGTAGCATGTTATGTTGAACGAAATCTTTGGCAGACTGTTATAGTATTTAGGAAAAAATATACACAATTTTTTACATAAATTTTATGAATATACAATAGTAGCAATATTTTAAAGCTCTGAGAGTTCTGCCAAGTCAATAACTTTTATCATCTACTAAATATGTGACTAATTTTCGATAGTGGGCAAATCCAGGAAGACTTATTTTCAAACTGTGCCAAATCCATTTTAACCAATCACATCATCGCAAAGGCAACCGCTATCTTGCCGAATTTTAAACATTTGAAAGTTGACCAAAAAAACCTCACGCTCGTTTTTCGCTGCCGAAAAGGCAGGCATTTACCTTATAATTATTAAAATTTTAACAATTATAATGATAAAATGTGTTGAGAAGGTTTCCACTCGTGATTTATTCGTAGGTACGCGATTTTTCTTTTTACAGACAAAGTGATGCACAAACTCATGCGATATTATTGGTGACTCTGCTCTGAAACTTATTTAAGCCCAATCCATTTATAAAATTCGTTGAATAGCACGTTTCCCGGTCGTAGTAAATTTTATCACAGAATTACTATGTCAAATTAATGCACTTCAGACGTCTAAATATTTTAAATTCACAATAATTAATACGAACTGAATATAGAAATATTATTTTTGAATGTAAATGGGATTTTTTTAGGTATATTTTTTGTGTAAAAAATTTTTTTTTGGGGCGAATTTGAAAAACAATTTTTGTTTTTTCTTGTAGGTATTTTGGATATTTTTTTCCGCGATTTTTTTAGGTGCACTACTTTTTGAAACCAATATATCACGTAAAAAACGATCGGGTGTTTATCTAAAAATGGTATTTTACTTGCGGCCCGCTGTTCATTTTGAATTTTTGGAATTGGCCCTCCATCTGAAAAGTTTGCCCCCCCCTGTTTTAAACCAATGGATCGCGTACTTGGTGTGATTGAAAAAGTGCGACCAGAAGAATACATGGACATGGTTTGTGACTGGAAGTCTGCTGTTGGAAGGCTGCTTATCAATTAATTAAATGCATATTTTTCAAGTTATGTTTTTCATATAATTTAATGCTGTCAATTTTATTCAATAAATCAACTGCTAGGGCTTGAAATTTATGCCAAATATGTTGTAGATAATCCAAAAGGCATATAAGAAATAACATTTGTGAAATTTATGGAGAATAATCCAAGATTTAAAGCTATTCAATTCATGTCAAAAATGGTCAGTATTGTTTGAAGTGTTTGTACGTATGTAAAATATATAAAATTTATTATCGATGATATCTATGTCATGTTTATACAATAAATGTAAGAAATTGATTTAAAAGACTTAATGTTGTAAATAAAATTGCTACTGTGTAGCACTGTCAAATACACATATTCAAATCAAAGTAATGAGTTTATATCAATTCATGTCCATTATTGAAATTAATTGCACTCAGAATATGGTGCACAAATCGCACTAGGTTCTCGCCTGATGCAATAGCTGCTTACGAAACAGCTGTGCACTTTAAATCCTCACACATTCCCGACATAGGTTTCTTAACCACTTGAATGCCGGTATCTCGCCAAGAGTTGCATGTTTATTTAGTCCACACACAAGCGCCTTAGAATGTTTGTTCGTTGTAAAGATTTTTTAATATACAAAAATTTTAGGCGTGTTATCTCATCCATTAATTTCCGTTTCATTTAATAGTCGAGCATTGATTCCTCGTGTCTTTGAAACTCTTCACAAAATTACTCACCATGTTTTGTCAGTATCGATGTGCACTTTGGAGCTACACCAATTTACACCTCGATCACTCCGCAGTGATTGTGTTAAATTGTTAAGGATGTGCGTTAGCAAAATATTTTGAAAATTTTATTACAAAGCATTTTTCATGCAACATAGTTCAAATTCTATTGCTTAAGCAGTTATTAAATATCTTCTTACACATCAAGCCAATGTGTAAAGATGGTAGTATTTAATTTGAATTGTTTGAATTTTGTACTTTTCCATGAGTTTTGTCGCTAACGACCCGGGTTACGCTTTTCGGCATCTTCAGACATTTCAAGTGCACGGATGTACCTGAACTGACGCATAGTAATCAGTTGGTATCGTTTATATACAAAAATAGAAGTAGATCACTAAGTTGAACTGCTATTAAAATGTAAATTAGCGAAAATTTTATGTAAATGAGTTTCAATGAATTAAATGGGTTTGTAATAATTATCCAGATTTTTGAACGTAGTATCGCAAATACTATTGACCAGATAGGAATATCTAAAATAAATCTAGGGTTCCATCAAGCACCCTCAGTCAACATCCTTACCACATGCAGGGCTGAACCTGTTTTTTAGTATGCAATTGGACACGCTAGGCGTGTTCTCAGCATCCAATGTGTTAATGGTAGTATTTATTGTAGATAAACAGAAAAAAACGTAAAAGGTAAATTTTTCTCGTTTTATTGTTATATAAAATACATATTAAAAGACTGACAACATTGCACGAGCAATAAGTTGATCAATTCCATTTCACATGCTTCGAATCAATTTTCCAACACATTTCGTTTTAATAATAACCAAAAGCAATTAATACATTTATATTTTTTTTGACAAAATATTGTAATAACATGCTTTAAGGATACAAATTTAATCTAGTAAACCATGTCTGCAAACAAATACCCATTGGAAAATTGAATCGAATTTGCAAGACTCTTTTCAAATTGCCAAAATAAAAAAAACAACATGTGTTGCAATAAAGCGTTAACAAATATTTAAGGAATATCCTTGATAACTGTTGTGAGTTGCTCCTTTGTGAACATGTGGAAAAGATTTCCCGGAGTCAATGTAACCACTTCAACATTGTTTTCAGAAAGTCTTTCTTCCATCACTTGTTTGAGGATCGTAAGAGCTGATGTGATGGCTTCTTTGAGTGTCATTGATTTGTGGAACATTTCCTGAAAAGGATGTTTTCGTGATTGATTAATTCGGTTAAAAAATAGACAATTAAAAGGGAAATAAACATGCAATACTTGACAGATTGTTCTCAAATTGTATCATGGACCAAACCACCTATCGATAAAAATCCAAAGATCCCTCAAATCATTATTATCATTGTGATGATGTGTATCCCCAAATTATAATTCTTATTTACTAAACATTTACATTGCTTTTAATGGAATCAAACCTCTAATTTATTTTAATGCTAATTTAAGCAAATTTGAAGTACACACACACAAATTTATTACAAAATGTTTTGATATAGACTGTAGAGTAAGTGTGAGTGATGGAAATCTACCATACACGTGTTTCCAAATAAGAATGTATTCAGAAGGTAGCCCGTACAAATTGTGTGTAGCCGGAGATGCATTTACTACCAATAGTTTCTCTATCGCTCTAGTGGCAAATTACATTGGTATAATAGGGACCGCGATCCCCTGCACTGTAGGCATTAGAATACAAAATTATGGATAAAAAATAAAAACCGGCAGTCGTAGAATTGTTCTGAGGCCAAAAAAAACATGCCAAATACACTAGACCTACTGCAAGCCCTGACTATAACAACTGTTCTTACCTGCAAGCTCTGCTGAGCACCCTCGCTACCAGATCCAATAGCCTTAGCATCAAACTGAACATAGGTTCCACTGGGATCCATGTGGAACAATTGCGGTCCTTTCTCACCAATACCTAGAAATTAAAACAATGAAAAATAATGGGAAGCTGTCCAACATGGAAATAATCGATTCACTGCAGTTTTCAAGATTTTATTTTAAATTGAGTATTTTGTTAAAAAGAAGTTAAAAAAAGATGAGTTATATTTTTGTTTGCAGCTTGTTAATTTGGTAAAATATAACGTACAGACTAGAGACTCCAATTCGAGTATCGAATTGAGAATACTCGTCCATTTTGTAAGTACTTGATACTCGAGTATTTTGAAAAATACTCGAGTAATACTCAATTTAGTGAAAAACGTCAAAAGTTTTTCTACTGCGTGAATTATAAAAACAAAACTTCGAAACTAATTTAAAATTTGAGACGTTTAATTCTTTATTATTGTTGAAATATATGTTGTATAAATTGAAATAAATGTTTTAATGAAATTAAATTAACTCTTTATTTTATTTATCAGCCATTAATATACACAAATTCGAATTAATATTATATATTTTGGTACATCTGAAACTACTCGAGTCTATTCGAGTACTCGAGTATTTAAAAAAAATTACTACTCGATATTCGAGTAGTTGAGATGTCGAGTAATTGGAGTCTCTAGTACAGACTGACCAACACAAGAAGCATAAAGTTAAACAGACAAAAACCACTCACCGGCAAACAAAATGGCAACACCAAAAGGTCTGGACATGGCTGTGCCGCTATCCTCATCACTGTCACCAAACTGAATGGCCAGGTTACTAACGGCTTGAGCGCACGATTCAACTGTCATACGTTCATTGTAGATAAACCAATGATTCTGGCATTCGACGCGTGCTCGCTCCACCAAAGTTCTGAAAAGACAAAAAGAAATTCCCATCCAAGTAACATCTTTTTTCTATATTATTACATTGCTAGTTTGTACCTTATTGTTATATATTTACCAGTAATTTAACACATTTCTACTGGGGAAATCTGGATATATGGAGAAACAATGCGTATTCCACGTTCCCGTAGCCAAAGTGTTAATAACTGCTATTGAAAAAGAAGGAGTGTTTAAAAAGCAAACTGTCATGAATTGGCATTGCTCCGCTAATTGCTTTGCAATTTTTACAGTACCATTTCATTTTAGTACATGTACTACCCGCTTTTACGTTTTTACTTAACGCAATTTATGTATGAAGTATTAAATAAACAATTAAATTTATGAACACATTTAACTAAATGCGAAAAAATTTACAATATGTTAATGAGGAGGCAAGATTTCGTTACACAGTAAGTATTTTCCAGTTCAAGAAAAAGGAACCATTCTCAAACAAAATATTTTCAAATGGTTCGATAATTATGTTCAATCAATTGGATAAGTAATTGCATAGAAAAATTACATTTTCTGTATTTCTTTGAAATTAAATATGACTCGGTAATTTAAAAGCTCAACATGGGAATGTCTACTAATTTAAAAAGGGTGGGTATTATCCGACATTGTATTTTGATGTTTTAAAATTTTATTATGAATTATTTATTATTCCTTGCTGATTTTAGTTAGGTTAGCTTACAGTTTTGTTTTAAGCGGTAATCTAGGGGAATTTATCTTCAGTGTTAAGCGGGGGACATTTTTTTTTTTTTAATAAATTTAATACAAAAACATTTTTCTAACCTGGAGTCAGCCATAAGCCCTGACACAGCACAGCCAATATGTTTGTCCACTTGCACAATTTTTTCAATGGTAGTTGGCTCCATCAGCGGAGATGTAATCCTCTTCTCGACAGCGAGAACAACACCTTCAGATGTGGATATTCCAATGGCTGTTGAGCCAAGTTTGATCGCTTCAATTGCATATTCAACTTGGAACAATCTGCCTTCTGGGCTGAAAGTATTCACACCTCGATCGTACTCGGAACGCGTGAGAAACATCTGGAAGAAATCAGTACAATATTCAATTAATTTTGAATGTGGGAAGTGCATAACATGAGAAATTATTGTAATAATAAACAATTAGGAATCACACGTTCCAAATTATTTTTGTAAGCAATAGAAGTTGAGAAGTAAAGCATTATTTATTTTTTGGCCCAGTCGCACCAATAGGGTGCACATCGACCCAATGGAGTTTATCTAAACAGAAGTTTACTATGAGAACTGCTCATTACTCAGATGCTCAACCACTCCTTTTTGAAGAGAGTAGGGATAGAAATTAGGACAGAACTAGTGGTTAGCTCAACGCTCTTGCTTCATCCCGTTTTTAAGATGGGTGAATCACAGAGAGACATACATGTCTCGGCACAGAAATCAATAATTTAATTGAAATATGAAACTGCCCGGACTGGGACTTGAGCCCACCCAATTTATATTCTTAAAACGGCAATGTATTTAGTGTGTTGATTTTAAGCAAATGAGCATTAATGCTCTCACCACCACATACATGGGGTAAATTTCGAAGCATAAATTACTAAGACGAACCTTACTCCATCTCATAGCAATATAACAATAATTGCATACAAATTTAGAGGCTTACTATTAATCATAAATTTTGATGTCATCCAATTAGTAATACGCATAACAACGCATAATAGATAAGGAGCAAAATTATTAAATGTACTCAAAAACAATAGGTTTCAGAATATCAAGTATAAATATTTATAAGTCAACAGGAATAATAAATACTATAAAAAAAAACAATAAATTGTTGCATTAAAACGAAATAATCTTCAAGAATCGAAGGGATTCATAATTTTGTCTAATTACATGGTTCGGTGTTTCTCTTGGCATTTGGATTAGTGAGAGTTAAGAATCAGTTTGAGTTTCTAGGTTAAAAGGTAGATGATGATGCAGGATTTTCAATTTGAATATATTAATACCAATCACGGGAAGCATTTCGCTTGACAATTGAACGTATTTTGATGTGGTTTTATAAAATTTATAGAAATTGTTTGTGTAATCTAAATACCTTTTATTCAATTCTCGGTTTAACGATGAATAGCAGAAAAGTGTCAAGAAGCCGGATCAAGCCGGATTGTTTCTTTAGAATGTTGCAAGAGAAACAATTTTTCGCCTGTCTATAAACAATCGATTTTTTTCTTTTCTAGTCTATTATTTGGGCTGATAAATTACAAATTGGTATTACTTTGTGATCTTCGAAAGTTCAAAAAAAATAATTTTAAAAGTGATAAAACGGTGAAAAATCTTTACTATTGACAACATTGACATACATATTATTTTGAACCGACGTTATTTGGGATGTGCATTTGTGAGTCTAATAGGCCAAGGAGGGGTTTATTTACCTCTCTTGAATTTGAAGACACATAATTACGAATCATTTATTTATCTTTGCACTGCTTTGCACATGGAGATCAAATAAAAAATATCAGACTGACTCACTATCGTTGAAAAACAACTGAAATGGTTCAATCAGAAAATAATCCATTATTTTAAATATATGTATATAGGTACCTACATTAAAAAATAACAAAGTGTAAATTCATTGCGTTTTTAATCTGAAAAAGGATAAAAGCGTTGAAAAGAAATACAGTTTTTTATTTGGAATGAGTGGTATCCTCATTGGCAAGCTAGTTCTTCACATTGGAAGAATAATTATTTTATTGCAACGATTTCCCAAAAATATTTTCGAGAGTGGCAGACTTTTTGCTTTCATATCTGCTATTTTTTTGTCTCATTCTAAACAAAATAATTAATTTGAAATGTATCTCATTAATAGTATCCTTAAAAAGAAAATATGTTATGTATATTTTTTTCAGAAAACCGCTGAAAAAAAGTATCGTTTCTCATTTTTAAGGACACTTCGATAAAAAACCAAAAAGTTCTTATCAAGTAGGTAATTGGTTTACAAAATAAGAATGATGTAAAAATACCACTTTCTTATTTAGTACATGTAAAAGAAAATTTATAGTATATTCAAAAAATCTTAATACACTTCAATCTGATTTATTAGTTTTATCAAATGATTCATCAAAAGGATCGCCTTTGATAACTTTAATTGGTCAAATTCACTTATTGTTAAACTTAAACGAATACATAGTAATGCCATTATGTATATTCTTTTTGTTCAGCTTTAATCCAAAAGAGCCTTCAAATATAATAATCTGTTACAATTTATTCTTTGCATACAGCCAGCCACCTATTGTCAAGGTTAAGAAATAATTTGCCATGTTCATTGTCAACCAATCACTGCCTTTGGCCATTTTGTGTAAATTTTCTGGTCACGTGACTAGACTGCGTTTGAGCGCATTCAGCAGGTACGGTTAATTCTGTTTAATATTGCATTGTTTACTGTAAAATCGTGAATCGCTACCAGTTTTTCAGGTATTAATGTGTGAAATATTTAATTATCCATCGAACTGTCAAAGATGAAAGTGTGGGCGTCCATCTAGTGTATTTGTCAGAGTTATTAAGTTGTCACTATGATTTCCATGGTTGCGTTAAGAATGGCGTCCCTCCACATGGTGCCGATGAGGTCAAGTCTACCATCGAATTAAAATAGAAAAACAACCCTGCGACCCTAAATGTTGTGCCAATTCGATACCTTAAATTAATCGCTTCTGATGTAAGATATTAGCTTTATATAATCACGTCTCCCGGCCGTGAGAAAAGTGTTGCCGCATTTTCTCTCCTTCGGGTCTGTGATTCATTGTTTGCTAGTTACTTTCGGAATGAAATGCTGATTTATTTCTTCTATATACAACAATGATTCGTATTTCCCACGAAAACTAGCGTTAAGCCGACCGTTTAACGGACCAGTTGCACTGCCACCGCAAATACCGCTAAGAGAACTGCCAATACAATGTCATACCTTCCTTGTTGATAAATTGTCTGTAGTATTTATATTCCGTTTATCAGTCGAAGTATATATTTTTCAACACCTACTAGCTGTCGTGTTTTACAGGAAAAAATGGAATCGCTTACATTTGAATAGTAAATTCGTTAATTACCGGTAATATTCCGTCAAAAATATTTTTTATTCTGTCTGCTTGACATTTCTTGGGAGTTTTCTTTCATGCCGATTTTAGATATTTATTTTCAGCGATGGATTGTCAAATCAGCTTTTAATTTAATGCAACCATCTCGATTGATGACCGATGCCATTGATAAGTCATTTATATTTTGTTTGTTTGACGAAAAAATATATATTCTTTTGTATATATTGAAATTAATAATTATTATCTTTGGGTTATCTGTTAGTACATTGATACCCACGGGAGTGTTTATTTTGTGCTGTGATTACTCATAGTGTCTCGCAATAATTTAGGCTTAATTTAAAATATGGATTCACAGTGGTTAGTTCTAGCCTTCAGAAATGTCAATCTCTTATCAGTTTCCTTCATTCAGTTATATTTTTTCAATCTCCATTATAAATTCCTGGTAAGCATTTCATCTCAAAATGAAACAAATTTTATAGTAATTACATTTACGCATTGAGGAAATAAGTGATATTATAATCAAGTGGTTGCCAATCAAATTTAAACTTATGATTGCGACTAAAAACTCATTAGGCTTGTAGATCAGTGGTTCACCAGAGGATTTTGCTGCGGCCCCCATAGTTAATATCGTATATCATTGTTAATATTGATATTTAATAAAAATGTATTTTAACAAGTTAATTGGTCAACAATGACACTGAAAGTTGAATATTTCGTATGCATTGTATTGTGCATCAAGAATTGTTAGTTCCCAAAAACTAAAACAAATACATGTTTAGGTCACTTTGACAAAAAAGGCTCAACACCAAAATTTGTTGCGGCCAGCAGACATTTCCGTTCGACAGCTGATGTTCCTAATGCGGCCACAGCCAAATTTGACGTGAAAACCACTGTTGTAGATGCAATCTCAATGAAACATGTCAGAAAAGAAATACTATCATTTTGCACCCTGAGTGTGCCATCGTTAGTTGCAATGGATTTGACCAAATTTGTAGTTCAAAGTGTATAGATGAACATCAAAATAATTTAATAAAAATTATTCTGATTATAATATTTTGTATTCCTATTTGTTTGAAATTATCCATATTTGATTTGCAAGGAATTTTACTATTATTTCTCACTACTTAGCAGACATATCTAACAGTCAGTATTACAGGCATAGGAAAATATATTTTTTTATATAAAGAATCTTATACAATCATAAAAACAAATACAAAAAAACCTTGCTCAGCTAGTAATGAAATATTAAGATTTTGTCAGTCCATGCAGCCATTAGCTGTTTCCATGGCTTGCAGATTGAAATAGTGTCTTATTGTACACTATGCTTGCCCATGTCTCCGAAGAAAGGAGCAACCTGCACAAACACCGGCTGTAAGTTAGTTGCTCAACAGCATTTCTCAGTGAATAGATGGGATTGTGAAAGGTAAATGACCAGTAGTAAGGTTGGGCGAGAAGGTTTGAAGGTATGATAACATCAATCACGTATGTTTCAGGCCTTATTTTTTGTTTACCAGGAACCCTAGACATTATGTCTTCTCCATTCACTCCATCTGGAGGTAGAAACCGAACGTTCCCTTTTTAAAAGTTTTTTTTAAATCAAATGAAATGTCAACACATTGGCTACAGAGAAACAATGCGTATTCCATGTTCCTCGTAAGCAAGACGAGACTCATGGAGCTGATTGGCTGTATGTCATTCTTTATGAACTCATAAAACTGATAGGTTTTGATAATACGGTAAAAAATTCTCTAGTATTGTTACAATTTTGACAAAATTAGTCTGCCCACATTACCCATTTGTCTCGTTGGAGATAAAATATTCTTTTAACAGTTTTAATTTTGTTAATTGTCATAACTACCCTAAGATTTAATACTCGATTTTTCTTCTCTTGCAGCTAGTTTGTATATAGTGGCTGTAAATATTGTAAAGATGAGCTTGGGGGCGCGGGCTTCCAATAAAGGCGGCACGAGGTCTGGAGGGGGTTCTTCAGGGGGGCAGACACATCTCAAGCACAATCACAACCATGTCTCACACAAGAACACAGACAAATCACAGGTGATTAGATTTTATTCATAGCTTGAAAATATGAAAGGTTTCACTGAATATATTTTTATTTAAATAAATTGAAAAATAAATATGAAAAATTATTTACTTTGTAAATAAATTGTGATATTAAATAAAAATTAAATCTATCTTTAATTCATAGCGTGGTGCTGCCAGCAACGACGACCTGGCGGCTTCATTCCGTAACAAGGTCGCACAGTTGATGGAAACCACACGACGCTCTGAGGAAGAAGTTTGTGCTGCACTTCACGACTGTGACGATGATCTTGTCAAAGCTTATGATCTTCTTTTCGAGGAGGCTGATGGATCACAGGTAATTTATCTCATGGCAACTTACCTTTTTTGTAATAATATAGTTCTAAATACTGTGTGAATATATTATAATATCTATGACTTTTTCATCCAGGGTCAGTGGAAGACAAAGGAGAAAAAGAAAAAAAAGAGTGTAGCGGCGGCAACAAACAGTTTGGTGTCTGGCAGCGAAGGAGAGTCAGCAGATGTGGGTGCCGGGGCCGCCAGTTCAGGGGATGCGGCCAAGGGGGGCACTGGGAACGGGGCTGACAGACAAGACCAAACCGGACGGGACAACCGACCACCACCAAGGACAAGATCTAATCCCAGACCATGTAAACTATTATTTAAATTTTCACTACCATATCTATGTGAAAGGAACAGGGCTCCTAGTCTAAAATTTCATGACATCCATATCAAGATTGGTTGTTTCAATGTGAAAATTAGTAATTCAGCAGGGTTGATTCTGCTGGCTGCCTTTCTCCTTTAGTCATATATTGGCATACTTCGCTGACTGGAAAATTTAAGTCTTAGCTCCATAATTGTCTTATGCCAATTTCTTTCTATCAATAATTATCTTTTTTGTTTTGTTCTGCTAGCAATTTTTCTAAATACAAATCCTTGATATTTTCAATGGATATTCGGTGGTAACTTTGTGAAAGTTCACTTTTAGATAAAATTGTTTACTACGTGCAATAAACAAAGTTATCTTTTAATTTTATAACAAAACCTGGAATTCATATATGTGTGTCGTATCTATATGAAATGCTGCCAAGTGATAAATAAAATTACTTGATGGTGAAAACCCGTCAAGATAAAACTACCAAATGTTATTGACATTTTTTTAAAAATCATGAAAAGTGACTTTAACGAATATTCTTTTATCTTTGTACATTGTGAATTACTGGGACAGAGAAGTTCTATTGGTAAATTATACTTATAATGATACAATACCTTCATTCTTTTGTTTGCTTAACCTTAACCCCAGAGCGCTTGGACCAGTGGTCTCCAAACTCAATAAGCAAGGAGCTACCGTTATAAACATAACTTGTCTAGTGAGCTACTTATCAAGTATTTATCTCACTTAGTGACGCGATGACAATTATTATTTATCTATAAACAAAATATTGAAATATTTGTAGCTGATGCTGCATACACAAAAATCAATATGCCAAGAAATTTACACAACAACTTGTCATGCATTTCATTGATAGTACACATTTTTTATGTTTCATAAACAAAAGGCAATAAAATAGCTAACATCACAAATCTATTTAAATGTCTTTCATGTGATATTAGGGCCAGGGGCTCTGAAATCCAGCATTTCCAGGCTAAGAGGGTGCTATCAAAATAAAAAAGGTTTCACAGTATTTGAGTTGTGTCACATAATCATTTTTGATAATATAATCTTCACAGATCGAGGGCGAGGTGGCGACTACCAAAACAGTAATGACATTGACGGTCACGGTCAAAATAATCTGGATGGTGGTGCCGGTGGCGGAGGGCCGATGCGAGGTGGAATGGGTTCACGGAGGGGAGGAAGAGGTGGTAACACTCGCGGAGTTGGTCCGGGTGCAGGCGGACGGGGCGGCTCCAGAGGCGGCAGGGGTGGCAGAGGCGGGGGAAGTGGACGACCAATGAGAGGGCAAAGATCGTCACATTACTCACAGCCCGCCAATGAATCGCCTTGGGACTTGCAACGGAACGACGGTCAAGGTACGCATATCTTACTTATCATCGAAACATTTTACTGTGATTATTGCCTACGATATCTTAACGCATGAATGCAAATTTTTTTGACCATCTTAAATCATTAATAGTATCTGATGACTGCCAAACTTATTAACTAAAAATACATGTTATGAAATAACCGCAATTTCAAAGATTTTCCCTTTCAACATAAATTTGGTATATATTGAAAATGGACAGTCACTTAACCAATTATCTCACTCATTGGTAATATACATAAATTTAATTGAATGGATTTTCTTTGAGAAGTAGGCGCTGATGGGTTTCCGTCGCCAGAAGATTGGGACAACGAAGAGTGGTCGGGTTCTCTGGCGGACACGAAAGTGTTCACGCCTTCTGGCGGAGGACCCGGCGACTCGCCAGTGGCTGCCGGCACTGATGGATCTATCCTCAACCACCATAATGCCGATGTCAATTCTCTCCAGCAGCACAATAATTCTAATGCGGGCATTGGAAACAGTTTGCAGCAGGTTTGTCATATATTTTATCTAAATTAAGCTGTCACTTTATTATCCCGCTGTCTTCCCAAGTGTTATTTACAATAGGTCTTCAGTCGTGGAGTCGGGGCTTTTTGGCCAGAGTCAGAGTCGTCGTGGCGTTTTGGCCGGAGTCGCATTCGGAAATTTTGAAAAGTTTGAACTTTTTATTTTTGCATATTGTATGTCAAATTTGAATTTGCTCGGATTGGTAGAGTTGATATTTATTTAAAAATTCATAAATAGGAAAATTAGGAAAAAAAATTGAATCATCTTGATCAAGAGGCCACCACCTCTGGAACTTTCTGTCACCATATCGACATCCCTTAACTCTTAGCTGAATACATCACATGAATTGAATGTGATACCATCACCAGGACACCAGAATCCAAGAGAAGTGGTCAGCAACTCTTAAGTCAAATTCAAATTGCCCAAAGTTTTGTAATTTATCCAGCTTCTTATGGTATATATCCTACACTGCCCTGACTCCAGTTTATCATGGGAGGTATATTAGTCTTCCTGTAATAAAAGATTATAAACAGATGGATAGTAGTAATATCTGTACATGCATACTTACTTAAACCAGTTAGTTAATTGATGTGGTCATAGAATATAAAGTGTGAAGGCTTCATTGAATTAATAAATTGTTTCGAGCTGGGTGTTATTCTAAGTGTACTAATTATATATGATGAAAATGTGATGGAAGATAGTAAAGATGTTAAGCGATCCATATATTTCAAGCTAGATTTTAAAAAGTTATTGTTAGAATTCATTTTCACATTAGTAATCCTTTCAGGAAGTGAACCTTAACATGGGTGGTAGCGGTGTGGGTGTAAGTTCTGACTATCTAAAACAAAGCGTCAACGATGTGATGGGAATGAATATGGGGATGTCCATGGGTAACGTTTCCCCGCCTCCTCAACAAATTCACCAGCAGTCACCTCAAAATCTCACACAAGATCCCGCAGTGTATGGATATGCCAATTCAACCTCACATCATGTGCCTAAGGTAATTGTGAACACGAATCTATAGATTTACTATAGACTGTTTTTTTTGGCCACAATAATAATATTATCTTTCTGTTATCGCAGAACTGATAAACACAAAAAATTACAATTTATGTGGTGTGGAATAGATCTTTAAAAAGTTTGTTAACATTGATGTTATATATCCAAACTGAAATGTATAAAAGGCAAATTTAGAATGAAGTTCTTTCAAAAGAACGGTAATTAAATTAATTTATGCATTTTGTCTGATTTAACCAAGACAACGTGAACGACAATTGAACAGTCTGAGCAGGAATTGCAATGGTGGAAACTTCATTGATTATTGAAACAATGATACATATACAAAGCTTCCTATTTGCTGAATTAAAAAAAATATGAATAGCCAAATAAGTTTTGGAACCTTTCAGCCTGTTGATCGGTCAGTGAAACATAATTATCACTAAAAACAGTACCTTTATTGAGTGAAAAAAACTGACATGAGTCAAAGAAATCAATTCAAAAATAATTCAGACTTAGTGGCTTAAGAAATTATCAATCAGCAAATGATAAGTCTGTATGTAAACTGATGGTTGTAATGAAAATCAGTGGAGTTGTGTGACACGTTTCATTATTTTTTTACAGGCTCAAAGTCCCGTATCGTTGAATGTGTCTAGCACTCTATCGGCCGCGCAGTCTCAATACCTGTCACAACTCACCCAACAAAAGTCTGAATCACTTAAGCAAGAAAGAAACTTGCTTAACTCTCAACAAGGTAAGCAGAACAAATTGTCATTATGTCTAATGTTATAAAGTATTTCATTATGACAGGGTTGTAATGTGTCTATATTTCTTCAAATCTACAGTACATTTAATGATTTTGGTTTTTTCTTAATTAACCTCTTAACCGGGTATGACGAAATATTTTGTCATACCAAAAAAGAAACTAGCGAGTATGACGAAATATTACGAACTATAAAACGTTTCATCAAGTGTTTACTATGGGCGCGATGACATATTTCGTCAGTGCTATTTTACTATGGCCGTGACCAAAATAATCCGTAATCCTATAGATTTAATTACCCGTTGCACATACACACTTTACGATACGAAAAACTAAATTATCCGGTTAAGAGGCTAAGCATATGATTTTTTAATGAAAGCGATCCAGTTATTTTGATAATGATGTGCATTGAATTTTCATTTTTTTTTGTTTCAGGTTATAGCTCAAATTATGGTGTGTACGGCTCTGATATGTCAAACCAAAGGAAACCACTCCAAAGAGCCAGAGTACCACCGCCTTCTAAGGTAATATAAAATTGTGTTCTCACTAATGTTTGTGGTATATTTGTCAAAATTGCTTTCATTTGATAAGATTTAACCATTTTTACAATTGCTCACCTAAGTATATGCTCCAGCTCCACTCTATTCCATGCACCGGATACAGATAAAGACAAAATTTTGCAGTGTAGTTTTTACATTAACCATGCTCCTGGTGCTGGTTAAACAGCATTGCTCTGGTTAAAATCATTATTATTACAATGATACCAAACAATTTTTGTTTTAGATTCCATCCAGTGCCGTAGAGATGCCAGGGGAGTTGGACAGCTCATCGGTCGGTCTTCTTGGAGTTCAGTTTGGTGCGATGGACTTTAATAACGATGCCACCGGATTCCTCTCCGAAACGGCCCCCACCTCTGCCACACCCACCGATAAGTTTAATTCTAATGTAAGAATATGATTAAAATACTGTCTGATATATTTTAGTTAATGTCTTTAGTTTCTCATGCTATGTAATTTACTCGAAATGGGACACTGTCTACTTTGCGTCTTCTGTAATCGTAACGAGTCTGATGGTCAATTTAAACATTATATTTGCTTGATTGCATGAACCTCTGTTAACTGTACTGTTTACTCAACAATATTATAACAGCCAGTGTCAGTACTTGAAAGAAGTACATTGGCGCTTCGATCTGACATTCCTCTGAATCCTTGAGAAATTTGATATTTTCAAATGAATTAGCAAATATACTGATGAAATAATTCTTAACATGAAGAAAATATGCTTTTATTGGTGCTCCTAAACATTTAGTACACATATACATATGTGTATGATGACGATTGGTTTGTATGAAACATTTTCATATAAATAACTAATTAAATGGCTTCAGCTCTCTGGCTCTGAAGTTTTTGTCCAAACTGAACTTGAGGAGTTTTTGTTTTCTTTTTTGTATTATATTTCAATAACAAATAGCTAATCCAAGATAAATGAATAATAGTGATAAACTTTATTCACTATGAGGTGGAGGAAACACTGATATTTGTCATGGTAAAACTAGAAAGTTTTTTTATCTGGTGTTTACTGCAAAATGATTTGTTGGTAGTGACTATTTCTAATGATTCAATAACTTGAAGGTGCGTTTTACTAAGGAGATACAAACTGGATGAGTGTGGTTTGAAAAGGAATAAATGTTCTTCAAGAAATTCAATTGAAGAATATAGCCACCAAGCTTTACTAATAAACCACATTACCATTTCCTTGCTATCAAAAGTACGCTTTAACATGTCACTACTGGAAATTCTTTATTGTTGTGAGGTAAACTATAAATATTTGTAAAATATTACAAAAGTAACCCAAAATGGCTGTTTTCCAGGCTGGTGTAATGGACCATTCCCTGTCGGACAGTTCAGTCGGTCAACAGAATTCATCATCATCATTAGACTCGTTACAAACGTCAGCGCCTTCCTCAATGGTTAATGATGTTTCACCATATGCAGTGTCCACAAATAATTCATCGCATGTGGTGAGCAGTAGGACATTTTGTTTTTTGTTCAATGTTTATAGGGTTAAGATTAAGTAAATGCATTAATTAAGGCATGGGTGTCCAACCTTTTGACTCTTGGGCCACATTGAATAGTATCTTTTATGGGCCAATATATTTAATCTAGCTTATGATTATATTTAAACATGTGCCATATGTATACTTAATTTTTTATAACAACATTTAGAGAGGGCAACACCAAACTAATTGGATGAATGTCTGACCATAGCAGTGGTATTGCTTGCCATTAAAAGTGAATTCTTGAGGTGAGTATAACATGTATTTTGTTTTAATTTGTGAATAAGGTGTTAACATTTCTTTGTTATGTTTGCAGTTGACATCTGACTCATTGTCGGCTGCTGCAGCAGTGGATCAGGCCAGCTCGGGCTTGACAGGGTCAGCGGGCCAACAGTACGCATCTGTGACGCAATCTCAGACACAATCGCAACCCACTTCTGCTAGAGGTCAGCAACCTTCCACTCATGTAACGCAGCAACTTGCAACTGTTGCCGGTATGTGCACTGTCTTGTGATGACTGTCGACATTTTTTTAGTTGGGTTCTTTGAAAGAACAGAACATGATAATTATAACAGAAAATAATGCATCAGAACTGAAATAGAACAGAACAGCGAAAAATCGATCATTGAAAATAGGAGAAAAACAAAATTTATATTTTGTCATATCTCGATATGTTGTATTAAATACATATGAAATATCAAAGAACACGAAAATTTTAATATTAAATGTTTTATTTGCCCTTTTGTGTTCTGTCACAGTTCTATTTCTTCATATTGTGTTATAATATATTGTGCCCTGTTCAGTATGTTTACCGTTTCGTTATTGGTCAACATATTCAAACAGTCAATATAATTCTATGTCGTATAATTAAACACTTGCTATCTAAATTATAATAAAAACAGGCACACAACATAAAACTATCTAATAACAAACATTAAGTGAACTTAAAATATCGTTGGACCCACCTTTACAGATTGATAAAATATGATAGCATTTATATTTATTGCAACATGGTAGGTAAAGATGTTCTAAGCATGTCTTGGGCATTTGTTCTAATTATTTGAACTGCTGTTGTTACAGAATACGTGTAGGTTCTAATATTGACATTTGAACCTACACAGATTCTGCTGTAAATGTTCTTCTGTTGCTGTGTCAGCAATATCCTCTCCCCGTAACAGCATTCCATTGCCTTATTTCAGTGTGCTTAAGCACCGTGCAATTGAGATTTGAAAAAAAACAATTTAATGTTAAAATGTACCATTTGTTTTGGGCCGCATTACTGGCTGTCTCGTGGGTTGAGCAAGCCTGATTTAAACAGATGGTTTTAATTACTAAGAATAATAATTAGTTGATTCAATGTGGCATCATTACAATTTTATTATTTTGTTTGTCCTTGATTATTTACTCAATATTAATTAAAAAGTATTCTTACGAATTTGATACAGTATTTTTCATCTGGATTAGTAAATGGAAAAAAAATAGAACAATATTAGCATGCATCAATGTGAATAACTCTCAATTTTACAATTATTACAGGGGCTTAAAATACCTAATCATTTGTAAAATTCTTTTTTAATACAATATACAAAACATATTTGGGATTCTGATTTTTCTATTAACAAAACTAAGCACAAGGAGATACGGTACATATTTACAAAAATATTGAAAATGTTTGCCGTTGCAGGTATCGAAAGCCAGCTGACAGGAAAGTCATCATCGTCTGCTTCGGAAGCGAGTCAGCAGTCAGTTTACTCATCGTATCCCGGTCAGACCACGTACAAGCAGCCTTATCACAGTCAACCTCATCACGCCTACCCTGCCAATCCATATTCACAGGTACTTTGTCCATCATTTAATTCTTACAAAATGCCTTTGTAATTTTTTATTTCTATGTGGCTTGCGCAAACTTTGGCTTGTTATCACCAAATTAAGTCAATTTTTTTTGTTATTTCATCCAGGTAAACTCGAGTGTACCATCCTTCACAGCAGTACAAAGTCTGGGCTCAGGCAATGCTTCCGTCACATACCCGCCTACGAATACCCTCAACCAATACCAGCATACGCAGCCTATCAACACTTACCAGGTGTGTACATGAAATTTCATTGGAATTTTTGTTGTTTTTCTTTCATCATCGGCATTCAAACGTGTACTGAAACATCACGCTGTGGTTATGAAATAAATGAAATTCCACAGTGACAAAAATATCAAACAAGGTACGAAGATATTTATATATTTATCACTTAGTCGTGCTTTATTTGTATGATTATTTATATTAGTATCTTGTATACATCGATGAAATTAACTTATCAGAAAAGTCAATTTATAAGTGATATTTTTTGGTTTATTATGTTTCGTTACATGAGATTTTTGCTGTAGTGGAATTTCATTTGTTATTTTTAACTGTTCAGTAACCAAACATATTTTAATTCTATCGCTTTTCTTCTTCTATGCTTTTCTTAAATTTTTATTGGTATTTTTACAGGCATTCTGTTCTTTTGTACATTTTGAAAGATGAGAGATGTAAAAAAGTTGGTGATTTTTATATCATTTTCTATGCAATAGCTCTCACAATAACTTCAGTATTAATGCTTCAATATCTTCACAAAACGGTTGTGTATGGCATTTATTATCTTTTGTCATTCATATCAATAGTTTTCATTTACATTTTTGTGTTTTTTTTTGCTTGCAATCTTAAATATGTAATTTTCGCAAAACCTCGCAGTGAACTCAGGTTGCTCACTGTTATTTACTCAGTTCATAACAGTTCAATGGTTAATCCTAGCAACCAATAATAGTTGACATATAAATTTAAACAAAACAGGTATGTAAGCTTGTTGCTCAAATTTGGTCCAGCCGTACGTCTTGATTTTGAAAGTAGCAATGTTATTTTACTTCATCTAATACATATTCTATTATCTCGTCCAGTTAAGAATAAAAAAACTTTCAAATTGTCCTTTTTATTTATCCCTGTGCAGATATTGATGAAATGGATAGAAATTAAATTTACCTAAGCGATTTACTATTAGATTGGTCATGAAGCCATCGGTGACTTTGGTGAACATTGATTAAGCATACAAAATCAAGACTCCGAAAGACATAAATTACATTTGCTGTCGGGTGTTAGTATTTGGCAAGCTATATAATAGTAAAACGCATGCGTTTTTGGTTGAATTAAATGTGAATGAAATCTCAAATATGACAACAGAAGAACTGTTTTTTGTTTGTTGTCTAGAACTCGTCGTCGGTTTACGGCAACAGTGGTTTGTACACCGCTGCCAGTGTTCCCTATAACAATTACCAAACCAGTATGCAGACTAATTCCAATAAGCTTTCATCTAATGTCAAAGATACTCAGGTAAGGATAACAACCAACATACTCAATCCGTTTTTATTTTCGTGTGGGTTTTTTTTCCATTCATACTACTTATACTTTTGTATTACAGAGAATGATACAGAGAATGGTACAGCTGCTGAAGTGCTTCATAGTGGATATTTTAATTAGACTGTATATCTTAAAATGAAAACTGATATGTAGTGCGATCTCAGACTATTCGGTTCATTGAAATATTTTGTCAAAGAATGAATAAGTGTAATACAGTGGTGGCCATTTGATTGTTGATTGCAAGTAACCGCCCGCAATTGCGACTTTGAGTTTCTCTATTTCTCGGAATTCAATGGTTACAACCCCCTACTATTTTTTTCTATTGTACAGTGATACTTGGCTTTCGACTGTTACAAGTTTCTTTTCTTTATCTTTCACCAGTTTTGTGTGAATCACAGTTGAGTGAATACAGTTTTAAAAAATGAATTATCCAGCGCGTATGACTTTCGGGACAAAATCGAATATTTTGGCTTTCGCTGACCTAAACATTTCAATTAATGAAATTTCGAAATGTGTGGGATACAGTGCTTTGGCTATATTAGTTTTTTTGAAGAAATTGGTAAAATTGAAGGCAATCAAGGAGCAGGAAGATGAAGATGCACGACTGTGCGAGATTACCGATAAATAAAATCAATTATGACGAATAGTGGCTTTTTAACGTTATCGAAAATTCTGGGGAAGTTGATTCATTCATCTGCAGCAAATATTTTGAAACGAACCATTCGCAGTAGGCTTGTGGAGACGGAGTTCAGAGGCTGAAGAGCTCTCCGCTCAATCATAAGGTTTCAGATTACAAAGAAAAAATTGGAATTACATCCCTTCCCTGGCCAGCAAATACCCCGGACTTAGTAAAATAGAAAAATTTTGAGCTATTATGAAGCGAAAGCTCGACCAACACCCGTGTAAAACGGCTTCGGAGAAAATAAAAGCTATGGAATATGTGTGGACAATAGGATTGTATTAAAATAATGAAAAAATTATACGATTCCATCCCTAAACGAAATCTAGGGCTCATATTAATATAGGAGATTCTACAAAATATTAAATATTATAAAAAATATTCAATGTTTATAATTTATTTTAAAAATATTTTAAAAATGTTCGTTAATATCGTATTAATCATACTGCTTAACCTTTTCACCGCGTCAGAAAATATGGAGAACATGCCCTGTACGCGGCAGCTTTTTTGCAGATTTGTTAATCGCGTTTTCGACTTTAACCCGGCGCACGCGTTGACATATTCACTCAATTAAAAACCGTGCGCGTCACCTTTCTTCGAATTATGAAAGGATGTTATTTTTCGTTATATCGTAATAAATAGAGGGATTAAAAATAATTGGATTGATATTGATTGCGGACAAACACATTAAGAATATGTGGGAACACTAAAAACCCGAAAGAAATACCACATGAAGCCACAATTCATTAAACAAACAAATCTCTAACAAAAAAGCAATGCTTGTCGACATGACGTATTTGTTATCTTTAATTACCAACGTGTCAAATTAAGAGCCCTGCGACGAACTCATTCGATGGTCGTTGTCACTTCGAAACATACATATATTACTCGCTTAATTACGGGGAAACACATAAATAATTTAATATCGAGACATTTATCACCAAATGTTCAACACACATACACCTAGGGAGAGATAATAATTTATGATTTTTTTAAAATCTTTTTAAGAGTTATAAATTTTGTAGAAAAGATAACGACAAATACATCACAATCTTTGCACATGAAACTTGTTAAAGTTTTTTTTTTATTTTTTGAATTACATTTGAGCATTGTGCAAATCACAAATCAGAACTAAATGTTTTTAAATATTGAATACACCCAATAATTTTTTTAGTAAACACAATAGTCGACACAATTAGAATAAATACACGATAGTTTTTTTATTTAAATGTGTTCCTCAATACAATACGAAGTATAAAAACATTAAATAAAGATCGCACGAAAAATAAATATAATACCGCGCAGTGCCTGTCACGTAAAATAGTTCCGTCATATGCTAGCAGCCGCTGAATGAAATTATATGAGAACTGCGCAGGCGCTGAGAGTTCGCGCGAACTTTCAAACGAATAAAGCGCACTGACGGGTAAAATCGAAAAATTGTAGCTGTTCGAGAAATCGATGTTTTTATATTTAAATCTATTATTTCTGACAATCTCAAGGAGTTTGTGGTAGCAAGATAGATAAGGCAATATTTTAAAACAATAATCACCCCTGTGTGCAAGAGATTTATCGTTTAATCATCAGTTGAAAGTTCCCGTCACACAAGTCGTGACAGTCGCGTACGGGCCTTGTCTTTTCCCGACACAACATCTGTGACGTTCGTCCGCCACGGGTTAAATATAGATTATAAATTTTTTTCAAAAAGTCAAATATGTTAATTGGTACCTAAAGTAATTTTTTCAATAATGAAATACAATATATTTCTTGTATTTTCTGTTTAATTCAACAATAATCATTCTTCATACGATTCCGGGGTAACGCCGCCATTTTGTAGATAACGCCGATCGCAAACCAGAACACTCGCGCCCGATGCCGTGGCGTGGATATAATATAATTCTCGAACGTATTCAACTTCACCTGCACTCGATCGCTTATTTACATTCAACCTGCGTTGTTATTAAATTATTATTAGTAGTAGCGATAAGCGCACATTGACAGTTCAAATAAATATATTTAAACTGTCAAACAAGCGTTGATTGCAAGTACATACGTATACATTGTCATATTCATTGAAGAAAATAACATTGCTGTCAAAGAAATGTCAAATAATACCTTCACGTAAATAATAAACATTATTATATTGCAACTTGCAACAATAATGCAAAAGGGAATTACAGACCCACATACATACATATGCCATTTCGGTTTTATATATAAGATAAGTAATATTTTCAACCGATTTCAAACCCTAAAACATTAGATATTGCGGTTATGTGAGGCTCAAAGTTAATTAATTAGGTTCTCTTAGGATCTCTAATTTATTAGGCTCTAATTTATTTTTAATTAATTAATTATTAAGTTTTTCGCGAAATAATATATTCATATTTTGTAAATGAGTAGCGGCGCACGCTTCTTACTAGAACGGCTATAAAACAATGGCGGCCATCGATATTGGCGGAAATGTTCACGCTGCATAGATGCGTGTTTATTAGGTTCCACAAATAAATTATTTAAGCCAATAGATTGTATTGATAATATATATATGTTCAGTAATATTTTCAACCGATTTTGAACCCTAAAACATTAGAGATACCGGTTTTATGAGGCTCAAAACTCCGCGCATCGCCCATGACCGCTATACACGTCATACGCGCTGAGGGCATGTCAGCCAGGACATGTATAGCGGTCATACGCGACGAAAAGATTAAAGAAAGTTTGGCTTAAAACGTAATATAAAATGTTACAGGATAAAACCATTAAAGCTCTGTGGGGCGCAAAACACGTTTTTTCTCTATGCATCTATGTTATCAGTCATATTGTCACTGTTAATGGCCTAACTTTATTTTTTATTCATTAGAAATGATCCACATGTGGTTCATGAAAGAAAAATGTAAATATTTCATTTAAAACATAAATAATATTGATTCAAAAATGAAAAAAATATTTTTTTTTGGAATCAACTATCAAATGGCCACCACTGTATGTACATTGACAGGTAAAAAGAATATCACACTGATTGACAATGCTGTAAAAATCACTTACACTTTAAATTATTCTTGAACTAAGTTTTATACTAAATCCGTCATATGACATAATTTAACACATATTATTTCTCTATGGAAGCTTTTTGCTAATAATATTATCTCTAAAACATGTTTACTTACAATCCTCACCCTTTTAACTAGCATTGATGGCAAATAACACAACTTGATATGAATTCATATAATCCTAACACTAATTATTTTCGCCTAGGTGCAAGTTAAATACTGTTTATGGCCTTTGTGATACAGAAAGTACATTCACTGCTCTCAACAAAGCCCCATTATTTACTTTAGTTGAACAATAAGTATTTCTTGTTTGCAAAAACTTATTTTTATTTCAGACATTTGATATTATTTCAATAGAATAGTTATTTTATTTATTCTGCTATTGAATATATTTATAATATGCAAAGTTGCCTGCAGTATTGCAGTTTTTTTTGTTGTTTATATGTTAACAGGTGATTGATAAAATTTTACAAAATCTGTACAAGATGATGTTATTGTATTGTCTTTCAATGTGATTGGAATTTAAAAAAATCGAGTTTACGTCAGAATGAAATCAAAAAATTGAATTCGTCAGTGGATATAAAATACGATAGAATACAATCGATATTGGAATCTCGTAGAAATGTTCTTTCGTTTGTCTGATGTTGTTAGGACTAAACGTGAGGGAACATAAAAATTCGGACGATATATATTTCTACTTATGATTTTATTTTCAGTATGAAAGTGCAGTAACATCCGCCAGCAATAGTTTATCAAACACACAGACCGCTCAGTCAACGCAGTCATCAAAGAGCTCGACGTCGTTAGGTAATACTTTACTTAATTTATTTCTTAGTAAGATGTCTCAGTCCATTGATTGATCTAAGCGCTCCTGATAATTATTTGAATGTGTTGTATGCGTAGACTTACCAAAGCAGCAGATTGTGGTTGTGGTTAGTACTGAATATCGTTGGGATGAAAGAGATTACCAGAAAGAGAAACCGTTAACTTGGATTATTTATAAGTCACAAAATATTAAGTATGGACTCAATATGGTTATGAATTTTGCAGGGAAATCCATAGCGACATCAGGCTTGAGTAGTGGATCAGGCAGTGGCAATGCGGGTCATGTAAATGCAATGATGGGTCAATACATCATGAGTCAGCCTTTCTATCCCCAGCAACCTGTGGCCTACACATATGAGGAGATGCAGATGTTGCAGCAAAGGTTACCTCATCATATGGTAAGTTTTCACCCTCGTTAATTTGAATTTTATGTCCCTGTTTATGTGGGGGTATTGATTATTGAAAAAATATGTGATAACATTGGCTATAATTATTTTTTTTTTTTACACTTGGTGTTTTATTTATTATCATATTTTAAACACCATCTGTAGAAAGTGTAGATAAACATCAGAAGAGCTTTACGAATAATGCAAGTGATAATTTCTTCACCACTTTCATCCTAATTATCTTCTGGGCTGGCTGAAGTAATGAAAGCATCCGTTTAAAAAAAAGATTACACTGGACACCAGCGATGCCCAACCTGTGGACTTTAATGACATTTGTCATTCACCTATTTTCTTCAGAATTTTTTACGGATGATGCAAGAACTATATAAAAATATCAATAATTTACCCATGCAGACCTCAAACTCTCTGAGAATTGATTATCTGGCTCTTCTACTATAAAGGTGGTGCATCACTTCTCTACACTATAATATATAATATATATTGATTGAGTAGGCATTTACTTAAAGGTGGTGCATCACTTCTCTACACTATAATATATAATATATATTGATTGGTAGAACTATTTCTTGGTAGAACTCCACATTATAAAATATATAATATATAATATATAATATATAATATATAATATATAATATTTATAATATATAATATATAATATATAACATATAATATATAACATATAATATATATTATATACTATAATATAATATAGTATAATATACTCATTAGGTTAGGTGAGGTTAAGATTTGAATGTTAGTGAAAAAGATTACCTGAAACGTATTGATGTGTTTGTTATCTAATGTTATTAAACATTTGCAGACAGGGTATTATGAAATGAACTATGGCGGTAGTGGTGGAGCGGGTGCAGGCCGGGAGGCTTCCATGCCATCGTTCACTTCCCTCGGGTCAGCGGACGGACGGTTTGGAAGGGCCGATGCTCCCTCACCATCGCAGCAGGCCCAGGCGGTTCAAGCGGTGGTTCAGCAAGGGCAGCAGCAGCAGCAGCAAGGACAGGGACAGCAGCCTGCGACGGCTGCGCTCTTGGGAGCTGCCGGGGCTACCATGCAACCTTACGCTTACTTCTATGGCGGTAGTATGATGCCCGCCGGAAGCTTTCAGCCCCACGGCACCCCGCCCATGTACCAAGTGAGACTTTACAACAGTATTTATAGATTTAAAAAAACATCTTAGTTACATACTAACTCGTATAGATAATTATTCTAAAACTTTGGTTATACTACCCTGTGGATTATACTGATTTAATCAAGGATTTCGACTGAGGGTGCTTTATGGAATTTCAATATCAAATTTGAATTTTGTACTTTTCTATTAGTTGTCGCTAACGACCCGGGTTTCGCCTTTCGGTATCTTCAGGCATTTCAAGTGCACGGATGTACTTGAACTGACGCGTAGTAAACAGTTTGTATCTTTTATATACAAAAAAAGAAGTTGAATTGCTATTAAAATGCAAATTAGCAAAAAATTTATGCAAACAAGTTTCAATGAATTCAGTGGGTTTGCTATAATTATAGGGATTTTTGAAATTACTAATGACCAGATAATAACATAGGAATATCTGAAATAAATCTAGGGTTTTATCCAACCTATTATTAATGAGTTGATTGATTTCAAGTCATTGAATTAATATTTAATGATAGTATGTGCTTGAATTATTAATAAATGAGAATTATTTAAAAGGGTACGACAATGGTGAACATGGTAAGTGAAGTTGCTCGTTTAAAATTGGCTTACAGCTAACCTCCAGAGGAGTAAGTTATTTAGAAAAAGTTGTGCTCTGTGGAGTGAGTTTTTTTTGATTTTTTTTTAAATTTACTACGGCAAAAGTTTATTTATCAACATTAAAAACATTGGGTGTTAACATTTTCAATAAATATCAGGTTAATGAGAAAAATCTAATTTAATATTACCTTTTTCCAGAAGTTGTCAACCATTGAACGTCGCATTTTATTTTATTATCTACTTCACTTTTAAAACACAGTAAATGTTTAGTACTTATTTCACATTAAATTTATAAGATCAGGACCGGTTTCGGTCATCTAAAAAGTGGCGTTGAAATGATTGGATTAGTCGACCAATACTTTTTCAATTATTTTTTTCCAACGAGACTCATCAACATAAGAGTGGCTAAAAAAACGTAGATTTCTACTCATGTTGTATCTTTCCACTTTCGGAAATTTGAATTGATCGCGACATTCTGAATAATTTTTTCGGCATAAATATATGTTTGATGTACAATTATATTTATAATACTGCTTATCATAAATAATTAAATATATGCTTACTCACATTGTTTATCACTAATTTCAACATTACAATTTATACTGGATTGATTTTCATCAAAATCAAATATAACGGGTGAAAAGTTATCGGACTCCCAGCTATAGAGATTAGTCCGTCGACGTCTCGTTGGTGGACTAGCCAATTCCGATTCTGATTCTGAATGCAAATCTTTCTCATCAGACGAAGATGCCCGCAAATCTAAATCGTCTAAATCATTCAGCAAATCTTCGTCCCCGCTGTCATTCAAAAATTGAGTGATTTCGTCTTCATTCAAAAATTTCCTATGCTCTCAAATATGTTTCACGCAAAAAATATACTAAATATATCACACAGTTTCACGCAGAAAATAAACAAAATAACACAGTTTCACGAACAAAGAGAAACAACACAGTATAATGCAAAAAATATTCAAAATAGCACAGTTTCACGAAAAAAATATATGATATAACACAGTTTGACAAACCAAAAGAAACAATAAAGAGGAAAAATACAGTATCGCTCAATAAATATCCGAAACAACCAAACAAATCAAGTTTTAGGCGCAACGGACGGGATACAAAATTGACGGTTATTTACAACTGGCAAGGTCACGCTTAGACCACGTGATATTTGGAAATGGCCTTAAAACGGTCGGTAAAACAAATATTTACAAAATAATTTTTTTTTTTACCTTTCAAATCTCCATAGCTGTCGATTGAAGTCAAAAAATTTACAGTTTCTGGGTATTTCAGTGAAATATATACAGAATCCCATCCTTGGGGCGGTACGCTTCTTGAGGCGATTTTTACTCGCCCCAAGGATGGGGCGGTACTCGCGGAGAGGTTAAGTTGAGCTTGATTGATTTCCAGAATTTTTTGGTAAAATAATTTTAATTCGCCCCTGTTAGTATATAACAAATATACTGATTTATTGTTTTTTTCAAATATTAGATTACGGCAGGCGGCAGTGCGGCTTCATCAAGCTACGCTGGTGGGAAAGGTGTCGGGGTTGGCGTAGGCGGTGTGGGAGTGGGCGGCGGTGGATATGCGAGTGGTGCAACCAGTTATGCGGCGCCTCAGCCGCAGCCCGCAGCTCAGCCGCTTCAGCAGTATGACACGCAGCAGCAGCAACAGCAGCAAGTGACAGCGGCTGTCGCTCTGCCGCAACCTGCTCAGCAACACAACGCCCACCAAGATTATAAGACAGGTCAGACCAGGGCTTACTTTACAATCTTTCACATTCGGAAAAAAAATAATTCATTCTATCATGAATCGGAAGTAACAAACTTATATTTTCAACAACATGGGAGAATGAATGGGAAATAATTCTGTAAATTTAAGTATTCGGTTTCTAATTTTTAGTGCTACATAAAAAACTGTTTTATATATGCCATATGTCTAAACTACTACGTCCAATAATTTTAGTAAATATCAGATGAGTAAAATTTTTTGTTTATATTTAGAAAATTGAATTATTTCACCAAAAAATTAGTTCACACTAATATATTGTTCACGACTAAGGGTTTCAATGAATGCATAAGATATGGCTTTCTTCATTGCTTGATCAGTTCTAGCAATAAATTATCTATCTTGGTTTGTCACAAGTTTTTGTTGCACTTCTAAAAATCATCACCTCATAACCGTTGAACTTGTACATATGAATAAAAATGGCTAATTATTAAAATTTTCACAGACAGTACATGAATAGGTTTTTTTTTATGAATTTCAGGTGTTTACAGTTCAACACAGCAAACGAGTGTTGTTAAACAAAGCGGAGTGAGTAATTCCACATCGGCAGCGACTGATCTCAATAATACTATGTACGGTGGAGGAAAGACACATGTCACGCTCAATAAAGTGAATGTGAGTAGAAATCTAGTGCTTCTCATACCTTTTCATGCAACACAACCCCCATCATTAACTGAAAAAAATAACCCCTGTACCCCACCATGAAAACATATTATTTGGCATAAATTTATTTATTTCTCTTACCTTTTTCCCTTTTAACATAAATGGAGCTGGTGGACCCCAGTACATTGTTTTTCAATGTCCCCTCAAAAAAATATCACGTGTTCAATGTTGAATAATATTCATCACTCTTTGCAGAGCTACGACAAAGTGGCATACAACAGTGCAACGCCCCCCCCTCCGTTTGGTCTGGGAACAGGTAGTGTCGGAGTAGGGGTGGGGGTAGGCAGCGGAGCGGGCTACGTACCTCAGCAGCATCTCTACTTGCAACACACCCATACACATTCGCAGATGCCACCGCCCCAGCAGCAGCATCATCAGCCGCAGCATCAGGTCGGTTGCCATTCTAATCTGTATTACGTTAATTAATGTAATTAGTGTTATGAGTTTATTTATGATGCTTGCGTTTGAGACTCTTTCGGTAGGGTTTCATACTTGGCTGAATTTTTTTAATTTGTAAACTGTGTTGTAAACAAATATCAGCCAGAGTAGGTCATTGAAGAAGTTATTTTATAACTCGGCACAGTTTAAAGTCTTCAAGATATATTATGTGAATTGGTTACATCCAATATAACTATTCAGCACAAAATCTATTGTTGAACTTGTGCAGTTATTTTAATATAAAAAAACATATGGGTTTATTTTCTATTTGATCAGTTGATTATTTGAAGTATAAAAATCAGTCAGCTATTCAAATTTGGTGACAGAATTATTGTTATTGTTAAAAGTTATGTTTATATGGTACTTTTCTTTTATATAATTGAATTCATACATTTCTGTTTTAATTATCTGGAATTTTCAATTATATTTCTCTAAGTAATTACGTTGATAATTATAGTAAAAACTTTATCACAGTAAAAAATAATTTTCACCCTTTCGGTTGTTAGAGAAATATAATTTAAAATGCATGTCCAGCAAATTTTTTAATACGGTTATTTTTCTATGCATGTTATATGATGATAGTTATTTTTTTATACCTTATAATAGGATTATCATAATCGGACCAATGTTTTTTTTTAATAAAAACAAATTTTTAACCATTCCACATGAAAGACATGAAACGTATTGATAAATGCTTCTGAAGTCTGATGGTATCTTTTGTGTTATTCAAAATTTTGGTCCGACTATAGCATGTATTACTTTTCTAGTAAGTAAGAACTTATACTGTGGACATTTTTGTAGTCAATGTCTCCTCTAACCAATAGAGAGGCTGCATTTTATGTTACAAATAATTCTCAGTATTTTGCACGTTTTACACTAGATTGCTTGCTTTTTGAGATTCAATATTTTTCACATATCTGTCCACAGTCTCTGTTAACAATTTTTGTCATTGTAAGACAACGAGTTAATCATACCGCCCGCTATATCTGTAGATTTGTAAATCCAAATTGTTTAGGAAACTGAAAAGTTTGGTAAATATTTGGGTGTAATCTAATATCTGTGATACCCGAACACCAATTAAATTCAAAAAATTACCATATTGATGAGGATGATTTTACCACTTGGATATTTTTATTTGCAAAATATTTATTTTCAGTAATATCAATACTTTCATTCCTTTCACCGGATGAAGGTGCCGATAGTGGATTATTGTGAATCGTTTTTAGATTCCTAATACAATCTTAGAAGTAAATATTGTTGTAAAAAATATAACAACCAATTTATCTAATTATATTCAAATTCTCAATCTATCCACTATATTTTCTTCAAATTGGAAGCGGCTGTTGAAGTTGCTTTTTATCATTTATTGTTAATAAAATGGTTGCCTTATTTTATTATAACTTTAAACATTTCTGTAGTACAATCTGTGAATTTAGTTTTTATAATTTAAAATTTCACATTTTTTTTCTATATTTTAATTCACATTTGCATGTTTTTTTTTTCAAACAGTATTGTGTTTTATAGATGGATGTTCGGGTAGCCAATAGAAGGGTAAGTTATCCTTATTTGCCATAGTTTTTAATTATAGTAATAAAACTATACAATTAACCGAAGTGTTTAAAACCTGAGATACCAATCAAACAGTTTGCTAACGTTGATTTTCTTCATATTACCATAAAATAGGATGCATGTTTTTTTTATTTAAGCTGGTTTATAATCATGTGCTGTATTTTTCTTCAAAATGTTGTGTTTTCTAATTTTTCCAATGACTTTTTATTTGAATGAAGACTCACCAAAAGAATGTCCAATTACCGATACCTTAGACAATCTTTAAAGCATCAGATCTATTGTGTGATCGATTAATTGTTTTACATTTATTCGTATTACATCATTTTTGTTATGTCTTTCAATTTGTAATGCAATTTTTATTAGATTTCAATAATGTCGCATGGTTGTATAATACAAAGTTTTCTTTTTTTTTATGAATTAAGCAATTTGATAAAGTTTTTTAAAACTAAATCGATTGTAGGAATGATATAATAGGAATTTACTCCTAAATGTATTATTCTATACTAATTAAATTATTGTATTTTTGTGTTCCTAAATAATTGTAATATTTATTGTTTATGACTAAATTGGTTGGTTGATGGTTTTTCTGGTGTCTGAATTTTTTTTCAATGACAATATTCAGTTTTAATATTATTTAATTAGATATCTATATATGCAATATTGTCTTAGTACTTATGTACGCTAGATAGAAATGCTTTTTTTTTTTAGCTTTCAATGATTTTTTTTTAACACAGGCTTCGGAAATATGCAACGTTTCTCTACTTTTCTAGATTTCCCCCGTAGCCAATGTGTGTTTAAGTAATATAAATTTTATTCTTGATTTAAAGTAAATATGTCTCCTATCAGCATTTTTGTGCAACAATTCACACGTGTTAATTTTTCAAATGGTTTAGGGTATGAATGATTTGTTTTCACTTTTCGATGTTTTAATATTGGTTTTCATCATTTGCAGGACAATGGTACAAACAGTTCCAGGGGTGGGTCAACCGTCGGAAGCAAACAGGGCGGAGGCGGGGGAGGTGGAGCGAAGCAGGCGTACTCCGGCTACTGGAACCAAAACTAATTAAACCCCAAAAAGATTAAAAAAACAAATGCCCCCCCCACTCCGCACAGATTATTAATTACACACACATTTGAGGCATACACACGCACGCCACGACGATTTGCGTGTCCCTTGCAAATATATTGGACTGCGCGAGACGCCGTTTACCTTGACTGTTGACAAGTATTGACTGTTCAACGCCACAAAGAGACTTGCGCTAATATTGAAGCGACGCTGATATGATGATGTTCTCTTGCCTGAAACTCTACGACTCCCCTCGATGTGTTCAAGTATTATATTTGCTCCCGCCGTCGAAACCGACTATTCAAAGTCATTTGCATGGTCATTTGTGAACGAATCGGAATAACGAGAAGTATAATTAAAAGTAATGCTTATTTTGGTCACGTGTCACTTCTACTGTAGAATATCTTTGAATTGTTAGGGGTTTATTGCGACTGCAAAGTAAAAATACAAATTGGCAGACATTTCATTCTTTTATGTTAAAATTTCAAAATATTGCTCTTTTCGATAGCCATTTCATTATTTTAAAACTTATCCAGCCTGATTGTTATGTGCGATTGATTGCCAAAAAAAATTGTACGGTAATGGCACACTAATCACTTTTATTTAATTGATATTTCATCTGTTACAGAGTAGAGGTTCATCGCATTTTAAGTAATATTAGCATAATGCAATTTTAATTGTTTCACCCTTTCTAAAAACTTTTTCTGATTTGATTTATAAGTCAACAAGAATAAACAATTTCGAATGGTTGATCTCGTTCAAAGACTAATGCTATCTAATATAGTGAAAGAAAATTGACATTAAACATAAATGTCAATTGTAGAAGTGATCGGAAGAACTATTTATGTGTCAACTGTCATTATTAATTTCTTTGAACGTTTCATGGAATTATTATTCATGTATAACATGCGATCGCGATCAAAACTTCTACTGTTTACAAACTGACATTTCTTTGAATATTAACACAGACCTTAAATATTTACTCGCAATGGACTCTCAGGAAAGAAAATTTAAATAATATAGTACATACATATAACAGGATATATCACCTTCAAATGCCTCTATATATCTTTAGTTCATTGTGAAAATATATTTTCTATCAAATATTTTGACTATTTAAAAAAAAATCTGTAATGTAATGTATTTTAAATTATGTTAATTACTGATAGCAAAAATCGATCTGATTTTTCTTTTTATTTTCTTGTTCCTAAAATATTTTTTTCAAAAAAATTCTCTGTTTCTCTAGATATTTAATAATTTTTGTTGTTTCTTTTTTTTATGTTTTGAGAGAGAGAAAGGAGTTACAATAATTTTATATAATCATAATTACCTTTGGGAGTACTCGCAAGGTGCGTCGGTTACTATTTGTTATTTAAAATTTTATTAAGATTTATTAAAGATATCTTATAAGTTTTTTTCTTCAGCTAACCCAAACTATGTACTTGGATGGCGTAATCAAAAATTTTTGCATGAAATTCATTGGATATTTTCTAAAGAATTGGAATTTTCTTTATCAAAGAATTACGCCTTAATTCATTTTAATGCATTCACCTTTTTATTGTTATGCCACTCGACTTCATAGATTGGGTTTGACGTTCTGTGGTTATAACGAAAATTCAGTTTAATTAATCAAGATTTTATATTCATACAGTTCACTAAATTAAAATTGTTAAATGGAACGAATGGTTTCTTATCCACAGCAGAAGTTGTGAAAAGTTAAATAAAAAAAAAATTGTGACATTTCTAAGATTGATGACCAACTTCTGGCATCGAGTAGAATGAGATGAACTGTTTTTCCTTATGAACCACATTACCAATAACCACAGCATTGTGTATTCATTACAGCCAAAGTCCTACATTAAAATCGTTTAAATCAGATTTTTTGGTTATGTATACTAATTTTGTATGTTTACACACTATTTTTCATGAATATATTCAATTATATTTAAATTACTCCGACTGACCATATATGAATTTTAGCCTAAGCTTTTACTGGATGTTGCAATGTGTTGATAGATTTTTTAATTTTGAAATCTATCTAAAAAATTATCTTTCAAATTTTTCCAGTTTGAAATAGCTAGCACTTAATTAAATTTGTATTGAAAAAGTAGATGATCCTGTTTTTTATCGAGATTTTTTTATTTGATGTTTTCTGGAATCTCATTGTTTTCTGTCGGATCAAAAAAATTGCTCTCTGTTCACGATGCGCTGTATCATCTCGTTATGATTGTGGTTAAGCCCAGTTAAAGAATTGAATTATTTTATTCCGGATATACTTATGCAAGTCAAACTTTAAATGCTACAGAAAAATAATTAATCAATATTATATGCCATGTTTACAGCGCATTTTTGCTATGCATTCCTTTTTAGACTATAAAAATATATCAGCCACTCATTGTGCTTAAATATTTCTTACCATTCTCTGGAGTCACTGAAGGCATAAATTTGATAAACAATCAGTTTTTTTTTATCTTTATTCGAGGCGTTGCCGCATTGAAAAAAAAAATTATGTTTATTTTAAACATGTTTCAAAAACTAAACATGCAGCCAAACCAATTGATGATATATATTAATAATTATTTAAATCGAAAGCCGAACGGGCAATGTTGATAGTGTTGTAATAAAATAAAAAAGTGGTTGTATGGTCTGTCAATCGGGTATTTGTGCATGGGATTTTTCTCTTGGAGATTTCAAGTCGTATAAATCCTCGTGCACAAGTATTGGCTGCATTCGAGAGGTTTTGTGCGTGTGTGTGCATTAAGTGCTAGGTGGTGCAAAAAAAAAAAACCACAATTTAATTTAATGAATTACTTAATTTACTGCTAGAATGTAATCTAATCTTTGTGTTACTATCATAAATGTATAAATAAAACTCTCTTTATTAGTTAAGGGAGTACCAACACGAAAAGATTTATTAATTAATTGTAGTGCTAAAGTAATGTACGTTTTGAAGCGGTGATTTTGTGGTTACTGTACCAACATGTATTTTGTATTTAGTTGTGGTTTTTGTAACTGCGATTATAACAATTATAGTATAAATTAATAACTAATAAACTTCTGATACATAACTGTCCCATATGATTTTTATTTGAAAATTCTTAAGGCATTTGTATTATAGAGCTTGTTAAAACTGTATTAATTCAATGATTAGGACATATTTACATATAAAAGATGAATGAGCTATGTGTAGCAAAACATAGCACATCTTTTAAACTGGGTGACAGAAGTGTTGTTTCGTATGAGAACCGTCTGATGAGGTTAAATCACTAGAATCGAAAATTGAGAGGATGCTGTGAAGGAAGGAGATTCTTCAAGTTAGATACAGGTAAAAGACATGATAGTGTTGGGACAGCAGGTAAAAGAAAAACGAAAACAATCACTGCCTACTCTGGCACACCATCTCAAACCCATATACAGAATCAGCTTATTCATATCTTCTGTTGGTGCTATTTTCTATAAACCACTTTAAAGGTGGTCAATTCTTAGTGGAAAGTAGAGGTCTGCACGGGCTCGGGTTAGCCCGAGGGCCCTATCAATCCTCTTGCACTTATGATGTAATCCACTACTGGACTAAAGCATGTTTTTTATAAACAGTGGGAATAAGAACAAAAGTATCATCCAAATATAAATGAAATTTATTGATTTAATATACACAATTATCAACTGAATATAAATATAAAAATACAAAAAAAGGCAGTACATTTTTGGAGAGTGGAATGTAAATAATGATAGTATTTTCAACTGGTATAAAAAAATTATCTTCCCATATTTATTTCCGACAGCACACATAAAACAAACTAAAAATTCTTATGTCAATTTTGAATAAAATTGTTGAGCTCCCTTAACGTCAGTAATCCAATAAAGCTGACCATTTGTTGGTTGAACTCTCCCAGCAGGTAAATCCTCTTGATCTTTGTATATTCTCTATAAATAAAAATGGATTATTACAAATTCGCACACACATTAAAAGCTATACAACTAAACGAGGTTGTATGAGACATCTCAAATGATATATTGTTTATCTCTGTTATATGAATAAAGACAAACTGAAAGAGAAAAGATTTCAGTACCAATAACGAAAAAAGCAGCAGATCACTTTTAGTTATATGTGATGGCAGTGAAAAAAAATGTTCCTTCAGTAATAATGATTTCTATTTAGGCTTTTACAAGTCAATAATTTTTCAAGCTTGTATTTCGAAAAGTGTATTATTATCTTTTTGGAATGCTCTATAACTCAAATAACTAGTATGAAAATGTGACAGAGGGTCACAGGCTACTTGAAACAAATTTACCAGCGTGAGGTTTGCTATAGTAATTATAAGGTAATACCTTGATCATGTCTGCCTTTGCTGCCCCACTCAGGGCAAAAATACAACATTCAGCATTATTAATTACAGGATATGTGAGAGTGATCCTTTCTGGTGGAGGTTTAGGCGAATCCGTAATTGGAGCAACAGTTAGTGTTTTCTCGTCTAGAAGTGGATGTCCAGGGAATAGTGAACAGGTATGACCGTCAGGACCCATTCCCAAGAGCAGCATATTAAAACGAGGCAATCCTGGATATTTGAAATGTTGGGAGAGTTTTTCTCTGTAATCTTCTGCTGCTTCGGCGGCTGATGAGAAATGTGAGAATTGAATTCTTAAGTTTTATAGAAATTGTGTTGGATAATTTCTGTGTTTCGTTTTGTTCAACTGTCTTCTTTATAATAAGTGAAATCATTTATTAATAACATTGAAAAATGAATTTCCACAAAGTTAATCAAAGAATCCTGTTATATCCTGTTATAGAATATGTTAACACAATGCTTAAGAGTACACAAAATTGTGCTTTGCTAATTGGTCATCAAATGCGAAATTAACATGTTATAGTTAATAACCAAAGTAATTATTACGGCCCATAAACCAAATGTGAGTATTTTTTTTAGATGTGAATTTTGAATAGTAGTAATTCTGGTAACAGTAAGTAGTATGAGACACATTTTGAAACTTTTGAAATGGAAATCGGTTTTTTTCACAAAAAAGAAAGTACTATTATTGTTGTGAATAATATTTACCTGTAACACCTTGTTTGATAGTTACAAACTGTGACTCTTTTAAAGGAACTTTCGGTAAGAGGTCTTTCTTGTATGCACCAAATGTTGAATCATCGCTGTCCTCTGTTACGACCCTTTCGTCACAGAAAAACAAAACCCATTTCGACCAATCTGTCTTAATTTCTGGCAATCCTGTGCACAAGTATTTGATGAGTGATCCACCTGCAATACCAACAGTACATAGGTTTAATCTGTGTCAAATATAGGTGAAGTAATCAGATTGAAGAAGTCACAAATATACATTCTGAATAAAGTTGCACCTAGATCAACTGTGATTGTGTCTTAACAATGAAAGAAATTCTTCATATTCTGAATATTGATTGAAAACTGTTCAATATAAATAGTCTTTAATACGGGTAGATAATATAAAACAAGTGGCTTATTTATATATTAAGCACAGTAAAGACAAGTTATTAGTGAATATGTATTTAAATATATTGAGAGTAAAAATGATTAAATAAATAATGAGACTAAAATTCTGTCCAAAACATTCGGAATCAGTCTAACTATTTAATTGAGTAACATAGTTATTATAGAGGTTAACCAATGACATAAATTACGAGTTGATGTTTACCTGACAGTCCTATAGTAAATTTACCAGTATTCTTTATTGCGGAGTCAGCATTTTTTTCAATGAACTCGCACAATTTTTTTATCACACCAGCTTCATCATCAGCAACTATCATGACCATTGTAATAGATTAGTATGAATGTTTCAATTTCTTAACTTTCAAAATTTTTAAGTTTAGGTCAAATTTGACAGTTTGTATAATAGTATGATAATAGTTGCCAGGTTCATGAATTAATTCTACGCTTAGGACAAAAAAATATAATAATTATATGACTATGTACATACAAATTATACACAATAATATCTGAAGTAATATTTTTTCCCTGTCAAAAGTTGTTCAAATTGACTGTAACATTTTTTTTGTAAATGCATCATGTGCAAATGCAGTGCTTTGCTATATGTACAAAATATTCCTTAACCTGTTACCAACTAGAAGAATTTTCCATTTTTTGCCCTATACGCTACGACTTTTTCAAAAATAAAAATACCTTTAAACTACGCATAGCTGTCTTTGATCCCTTATGAAAGCAATCCCATGCTAATTTCCACACCACATGGCTTTTAGAGCGTATCTACGAATCCTCGATAAGGGTTGTCACACACAGTTTATAATATTATGTCAATTTACTACCATAAAATGATTTTTTGTTAAATTTTTCTAATGATTTTATGAATAATTTATATTTATTCAATTGGTTTGAAACATATATACACGCAAATTAATATTTACGTTAATATTGTGAATATTTTATTAAACGTTTTGACAACCCTGTTAACCTATAGAGATTATAGACACCTTTTGTTGAATATCTTGTAAGAAAACTATTAAAATGAAAAGTTTATATTCATTTTGTGAGCCTTAAGAGATATCGGATATATATTCGATGTGATAATTTGAGAAATATTATTTTTTGACGCCATAAATGTAGTTGCCCACTGGTGAGTTCTTAGCTGTCAGAGCTTTTTCTTATGCAACACACCAGTGTGTCGTTACCTTTAAAACTGTTAAAGAAATTATGAATGATTATTTGTAGATTACGTAGATAAACGATCAGAGAATGTATGATTATCGCACTCGACACTAGCAATAAAACATACCGAAGGATAATTCAAATAGTAACTGTCTGTAAACATTTTTAAAGCTTACCGATAGATGGCAAAATAGTCCTTAATTTAAGTAAATATAACACAATTTTTTGGTACTGTTTTCATGTATATTATGTTAAGATCAGGAGCGGTTTCGCTCATCATGAGAATTTTTATCTATTAGTATATAAAGCTAAACATTTTAATTTGTTAGTAAAAAAGTCGGTTTACGGACGATAGTTTAACGTGACAACGTCATAAGAAAACATTGATGAAATGATTGCATACTTTTATGAATAAAATGGAATCATTTTTATTGAATTATCATTATTTTGTATGGATACGAAGAAGGAGTGAAATGAAATCTAAATAATTTATTGTTTATTTAAAGTATATTTGTTATACGTTAATCAGATTTTTAATATGCAAGAATTAATTACCTTTATTGCAGCAATTGTTGTTGTAATGTAAACAATGAAAACCACATTAACATTTCACTTCACTTTATAAACAGTTGTAAACAGATCACGTGTAGGTACTGTAGGTGTATAAGTTGTGTGCTGCCGCTGTCTCTTTTCTACTCAGACGCTTCGACCAATCGAGTGGAAGAGAGATAGATGCAGCACAATCCGAACGGTAGGCCGATCGTGCCTCTCTATCGCTTATCCGCGCTCTCGCTCGCACGCTTGCCTTCGGCGTAACGCGACAAACGGGACAATGAGTCATGTTTTTTCGTGCGTGCAGCGGGCGTTCATCGATTTATAAGACGTTGTCACGTCAAAAAAAGCCAAAGCTTCCAAAGCTTATGTATATGTATGTAGCTCATCAGACAATTTCAATAACGGAAAGTAGCTCACATCATGATTGAGTTTGGAGACCACTGCTTTAGACTTTACACATACGTTTATAAGACCAAGGTTCGATTTATGTTTTCACGACCTGGTTATAGTAATATTCCGAATTCCATAAAATTGTTTTTTGGAAAAATAAGATGAGCCCCAAAAAAAATCTGCTGCTCCATATTTATCCACTTTTACTTAATATAAAAAATGAGCATTTAAAAAAAAACGGCAAAGGGATCGCAAAATCAGACGAAAAAATTAACACTTATTATCCAGAAAATAGCTGTTTTTAAAAATACCACCTAATCTTTGAATTAAGAAATGATCACAATTAGACTTGCTCATCTATACTTTAATTTATCAATCAAGGCTGCCAAAAACATCTTCTCAGATCCGTTTGTTGGACAAACATTCTTGTTGTAGTTGTAGCGTAAAGGAAGCCGGTATTTTGGTATTAAACATGCAGTCAATATATTGGGATCCCGGTGTCGATAATAACAGTATTGCAATCCCTAGTCTCGAGTTACATGAACAAAATATTGAACGCATGTGATAAATGAATCAAGATGTCCAAAAAAGTATTCCTGAAGAAATGTGACTTCATACGCTGATACAGAGTTTGCTACCATTTATTTTTACCCGTTATTAAATACTAATAATATGAAGTTGGAAAACTATAGTGTTTGTATATAATTTTCTATTTTAATGGTAAATGTACCAGAAGCTGACCGTTTAAGGCCATGTTCCTGTTTCAGTAGTTGACCATCTCACATATTGAAAAATCCAGTAGTTGACCATGTCTAATCAGTGGGCTTTATAGTGAAATTTGTGTCAGAGTTGCCTCAGGGCTTTCTGTCACACCACTCTTGGTTGAATCAAGTAGCAATGGGTGGTTCAGGAACAAGGTACATACCGTTTCTAGATTGATCACTTAATAAATTTGAAATAATACACTTTTCTCTTTAGGTGTTGTTTTCAAATGGGCACCCTGGCAATCCATTGGCTATATGGTGATGTGTTAGTGGCTCATTCCAACCACAGATGCATTAACGTTTTCAATGCTGAACCTATTTTTTAGTATGAAAATGGACACGCTAGGCGTGTTTTCAGCATCCAATATGTTAACTTGTCTGAACTTTACAATTTAGAGCAATCCCGCATCTGCATTTCTTATTTTGGGCCATTTTATTCTCAAAAGGTCAACTACTGGTACATGGTTAACTACTAGTACATTTACCTTATGTTATATTTAGGGAAATATTCAATTATTTTTCACCTTCAATAGCAGTGCTAAAATTAATCAACACATTTAAGCTGCATTGTTCGATAAAATATTTAAAATAAATTGGTCTGCAAAAAGATTTCATAATATTTTCTACAAATCCCGAAATTAATTGGACAACACACTGCGCATCAAAATCGCACCAATGCAGACCGCAAATGAAAAAAAATGTGAACGTATCTGTCAAACCGCAGTATTTTGTTTTCATTGAATCTTTTCACGTCGATGGTATTTTAACTTTCAGCGTATTTATTTTAACCCATCTGACGCACTGGGAATTTAACTTGTTTGACCCTTACACAGATGTATCATTTAATTGGACGATAGTTGAAAAATAGCCGTCTAAAATAAGTGGATAAATTGGACCATAGTTTTATGATTTTGATATGAAACAGTCACAAAAAACGGTTAATTTTATGTTATTATTATCTGCTTGCAATAATTAAAGTACTTTTTTCGTTAAAAATTGTAGCTTAATTTAGGAGAAATTATTCCATAATATATACATACACATTTAAATTTAATCTATAATATAGTACACACAACATGCCTGGGCAGTTATCCAATGTGCATAGGAAAAATTAAAATTAATGGTAAAATATAATATCTTAATTTTCAAATTATCGGAAGAAGGAATTGAAATACGTTTCAAACTTACTAGTACAAGGAGCAATACTGTTTTCATCTAAAACTTTATATTGGAAACAGATTTCCAGCAAATAGTCTGCTCTATCCGTAGAAAAAAGATAAAAAAATTAGTCACTTTGGATCCAGTCGTAGCATTAAACTAGGGATTATTGGTAATATTTGTGATTATTGTGTAATTTTCTAACGTCTTATTCTTTTTAATAATTAATTTAATTCGAGTCAATAATAACATACTCTTATAATGGCAGATAATTAGTGACAGATAAAATATCTTTCTATGTTTAATTTATTATCTGGATGGATCATGAGTCACAAAACTATTAAATAAAAGAAAAGAAATGATAATAATTTATGAAAAATTAATTTCCCCTGCGAAATGGTTGGAAGCAACCGATAGCGGGTATTCGTTAAATCCGCTCCATTTCATATTTTTCACAATGCAAAATGTACATTCGGATAAAGCGGACAGCAAATCCATTTTCATTTGAAAACCAATAATATAATGATTTAACTTTTTCCCGGCAAGCGGTTTCAGCCATTTTGAAATCAGCCTATTGTGTTCGCTTTTCAATTTTTCCTCATAATACCAACTGATATGTACAGTTAACAGAAGCAAATGGTCCAAGTTGCACATTTGTAGGAATATAAAACACCCGTATTCGCATGGCTGCAAGCGCTATAATTGAAAAGCAGGCGATGATATCTAGAGGCGTTATGAAATGTTCCGTATGACAGGTTAGGGATGATGCGGTTTTTAAATTAATATTGCGCGGTTGGTACAAAGTGATTATCAGGGTTGTCGTATTAAAAGAAAAATACGAATATTTTATAACAATGATGGTTTTTTGATGGTAGGTATCAATAATAGTATAATCATTTAATAAATTTGTAATCAAAGAAACTCAACAAAAGATTTAGTGTATAAATAATTCGACAGATTTGATTTATAATCAATATATGTATATATGACCAGGAAACTTCAAGAATGCAACTGGCATAATTTGTATTGTCGGCTGTATTGTATTTGTATTGTCGGCGGCGGAAAGAAATATATGCTAGCCATCATATGAATATTTAAGAATATTAAAATGAAATATTTGAGAACTTGGGCATATGTGATGTTTTTTCTCCTCTAGTTGATCTCAATTGATATGCATATAAAACAAAATATATATTGTCCTGGCTATTATTAGATGTATTACCAAAAAATTGAATCAATATATAATAAATAAAATAAACGAGGTGTAAAATTATGAATGGAAAAATCAATAAATTAAAAATAGTTTTGATTGTTTATAGCTATCTCATTAACATCCTACTTGCGGTGGCTTCCGCTATGCCATGGAAACCATCGTAAATATTATCTGCAATAAAATACCCCCACAGTTTGACATCGGTTTTGCATTTTGCTTTAGGAGTGTCACTCCGTGATATAGAATTCCTCCGGGAATTGTGTTTAATACGGAAAGAGCTGGAGTCGGGGCAGTGGGGTGCACGCGGGCTCGTTTGAAAGGACTTACCGCTTCTGCTTACCCTCCCCCTTATGTATAGTAAACTTTGTAAATGTGACCTGCTTCAGGATAGGGCGCTTGTTTAAAATCATAAAATATTAGTTTTAATAGTTTTTATTATTATTTTCTAAAGAAATGTGTGTGAAACGTTAAGAATAATTTAATTTAATTACTGTCAAGGCTAAAAATTGAAAGTTATCAAAGTTGTCCAAAAGACCTTCAGATTGTGTTTTGGCTCGATACTTGTAAAATAAATAAGAAATTCACTCGTAAATTTGAGTCCAATTCCGTAAAATTTTCAATTTCGAACTGTATTATATATTGTCCGGTCCGTGGCGCAGTGTCAACGTCGTTGGCTTGCGTGCCGGACCGCCCAAACTCGGTTCCCGGTACGAGCGGATTCTTTCAGCCGATAAATCTGTTCAAAGGCATGGGTGTCTGTGTTGTTGAAAATCCCTTCCCACCTTTCCAATCCCAAAGAGCGACGCATAGTGACAGCGATTAGCTAATCACTAGTCCTGTCCTAGTCCTCGTATCCTTTCCATCCTACTCTCTTCGCAAAAAGACTGGTTGAGCATCTAAATAACAAGCAGTTCTCGTAGAAAAAGAAATATGTTGAGATAAGTCCATATGCTCCAAATTGAGAGCGGACATGGCTAATATATATATATTTTTTTGTAAATTTTCATTTAGAGATTTCAACACAAAATTGAGTAATTTTATAAGCTTTTCTGAGACGTGAGTGGTTAAGGAATAATGGAAATATAATTTTAAAATCAATATCTTTAAGTCTCTATAATCAAAGTGTAATTCTTGGAAGCACCTATGTATTTGAATATAATATATGCAGGCATGTTTTTGTCAGTTAAGTTATGATCTGGTTGTAATATGACTTCAATGTGATCTTAATGTTTTTAAAAATATAAAGCGACAGTAAAAATGTTTTATATGTTGAAAATACCTGATGACATAATGAAAAGAGGCTTCAAGGGTGGTTTGGCTGAATGCAAAGCTTTGGAGGGAGATATGGGGGGATGAAGGAGGTTTCTAACTGCGGCATGAAACGTTCCATAACTGATTAAAATGGGTGAAACCTACAGCTTTCGCCCTCCGGGAGAAATAAATGATTGTTCGCGAAGAGGAAGATTATTTTTTCTCTCAGCGGATCGTATTTTTTATTAAACGATGCTTGTAATAACTTTTTCATTTACGGGTTTTTATTTTCCAATATAAACGACCATTAATTTTTCTTATGTAGTAAATTGATTAGAAAATTATTAATTAATAGAAATATAACATAGTTTAATGAAATTATTTCACAACTATTATATTATGTAGTTCTGCAAGTTGAATAGAATTTTTTAAAAGCTTATATTTTTAACGGTGTATTTGATCAAAAGACGTTTTGTTATAAAAGCGAAACACGTGTAATTATTTCAACACAATTTGTGACATTTATGGTGTATGTAAATATTTTATTTTTAGTGGAACATGAGTTGCGACAAATTATTTATTGGGTTTATTTACATTACAAGACACTCAAATATCAGTGTAATATGGAGAGAAAACGAGAGAGTGGATATCAATTCGTAAAAGATTTTTAAATATTCATATCCAATTTTACTGTTTGCAAACTATATTAATAAATGACAACTACATGGGTAATAAATTGGGACGCGATTTTTTTTACTCTACCAATTAAGTACATTCTTCAAGAAAGGGTATGAAGCCGTTTAGGTTTAGAGTAGTGGGTACAACGTTTAATAAATTACTAAATGTTAAATAAAAAATATCATCATGCTTTCCAAGTATATGATGAGATATACGGAAACTCCTTTTTTGAAAGTTGAGTCGGTTTTCCTTGAAACTTTAAGCAAAGCGGATAGGGATAATTCTAGCAGAAATGGGGGGTGGCAAGACAAGATGGTTCGCTTCTCAGAAAGTTTCCGAGGCGAACGGAGCGATAAGCGGCACATTGTGGAACTAAAACTTTGCCAATTAAACAGGGATCAAAACTTCATTATTCGCGTAATACCTACACATCAGAGAATTTGTGCCGTTTTATCTTATGTCTTCGTTCTATATGATAGATTGAATGGTCAAGCGATAGAGATTTAGTTCAGTTGTATAATTTGTGATTCAATTCAATTGTAAAATAAACATTCTCAAATTGTTACTTAATAATTATTAAATTATGTCTGTCACAGCCAAACAGCCAAAGCTCGTTTGCTTACTTCGTTACGGGAGCACGTGTTCGAGTCCCAAAATTGAAACATTCTTAAGTTAAGTATTTCGACTGAGTGTGAAAGACTTGATGAAATTTCAATATCAAATATAGATTATAAAAACAAATCTGGGATTTATAGATTGCAGTGTAGTGATTGTCCCAGATTTTATACTGGTAAAACTGCTAAAACCTTACATATAAGAGTGGCTGAGCATTTAGCCGCTTTTCGCTTAAAAAAAGATACCTCCACCTTCGCCAACCATTTAATTCTTCAAAACCACACGTTTAATTTTGACTCAGGCATTGATTTGTTACATACTAACAGGGGCGAGTTTAAATTATTTTACCAAGAAATTTTAGAGATTAATCGAGATCAGCTCAACAGTTTGCCAATTTTGAACGAGCAACTTTATTTACCAAATTCACCATTGTTGTACCCTTTTAAATAATTGTTATTTTTAAATAATTGTCATTCATTAATAATTCAAGGACTTGCTCATTAAATATCAATTCACTTACTATCATTAAATATTAATTCAAAGGCAATCAACTCATCAGTCAACTACTTAAATCAATCAACTCATTGATAATAGGTCGGATAAAACCCTAGATTTATTTTAAATATTCTTATGTTATTATCTGGTCATTAATATTTTCAAAAATCCCCATAATTATAACAAACCCACTTAATTCATTGAAACTTGTATACATTCAATTTTCGCTAATTTACATTTTAATAGCCTTTTAACTTAGTGATCTACTTATATTTTTGTATATAAACGATACAAACTGTTTACTACGCGTCAGTTCAAGTACATCCGTGCACTTGGAATGCCTGAAGATGCCGAAAAGTGGCGAAACCCGGGTCGTTAGCGACAAAACTCGTGGAAAAGTACAAAATTCAAACAATTCAAATTAGAAACATTCTTAAATTGATTTAATATAAGGCTTAAACTGAAAATGAATGATGCAATTTCAATATCAAATTTGAATCGTTTGAATCTTCTATCCGAACGGAGCGTACAGAATGATAACGATAAGCTAACAATTCATTCTTTTATAGCTCAATATTATTTTTCCCTACGTTCTCCAATGATAAAAGCCAAGGGATTGAATTACAAGACGGTTTGTTTAGATGTTCTACCACATGTAGTTGGGTTTTTCTCCACATGACAGTAGGTAAAAGAGTTTTGTGACGAAATGTAATAATGAGGGTTAGGATGTGAAAATTACCCCAAATGTGACACTTATTTTAATAAAGAAAGAGAATTAAATATTTTTATGTTATGGTTTACATATAAGACAATTGCATACATTTACATCGATAAATGTGGAGTCAATTTACTTCGATGTCGTCAACTTTTAAATTATAGATAATTTGAATCAGTCAGTATCTGTAAATTCATGTCATATTTCATACACAAATTCCGTGATATACATACCTTATCATTAGTCTGAATCAAATAAATCTGTTTTTTTTTTAATTATTTCCATCAGTTTATAATGTCCGCGATGAGCGATATCGTTCCTGGTTACTATACAATTGAGAAAGGTTCTTCAGACTTAGCAGCCACTAGAGACTCCGATTACTCCACATTTCAACTACTCGAGTACCGACTAGTACAAATTAAAAATACTTGAGTATATTCGAGTAGTTTCGGATGTAGCAAAGTATTTATTATTAATACAAATTTTTATTTATTTTATACTTGAGTATCGAGTACTTGAAAAATGGACAACTATTCTCTAGTATCGAGTACTCGATAGTCGAATTGGAATCTCTAGCAGCCACCCACCGCAGTATGCAACCGTTGTTATAAGCCACACTTCATAAATAAAAGCTTTTATTATAGATATTACGAAGAAGATCGCAAATGAACGATACGTTATTATCATTATTTTAATTATAATTGATCGCAATATGTTATTAAAAGTAGTTTCTAATCCTTGCGCATGATATTCGACGATTAACTTCGATGGAACGAAAGTTTTATGTATCGCGGGTTATTGCTCCGATTCATTTTGCGTTGTGAAAAATCTTTAATTATCCATAACGAATTTTCGTAATTCGTCGATTAATTGGTATCGATGTTGGCAATACAATGTATTACATACTTTGTGCGCCCGATTATTATTTTTATCTACACGACGGAAAACATTTTTTATTTTACGATATATGTAGGTAGATATGTCTGTTTTGAATTGTCTATTTACCTTTGATTCATTTGAGAAAATTCTTTTTATAATATTTATACTTATAGCAATAAAACAACTTTTGTAATATGTATTTTTAAGGTGTTCACTGTCAATTTTTGGTGGAATGGCATTATATTGAAAAATAAAATTACGTTTCTGTACTTTTTGTATAAATATAAACCCTGCATTGTTGAATTTTTTATCAGTTGAAAAAACCAGGGCTGTGGAGTCGGAGTCGGAGTCGTCGCGGCGATTTGGCCGGAGTCGTACTCGGAGTCGGAAATATTGAAAAGTTTGAACTTTTTATTTTTTTACATGTAAAATTTGGCTTTTGGTCGCATTGTAGGGTTGATATTTAATTGAATACTCATAAATAGGAAAATTATGGGAAAAAAGTGACGATATTGAACTTTTTTTGGTCGGAGTCGGAGTCGTGTTTTTGGTCAATGTTGGAGTCGGAGTCGTGGTTTTGGTAAATGCTGTAGTCGGAGTCGGACTTTTTTTCACCGACTCCACAGTCCTGGAAAAAACGATTAGCGAAACCGGTCCTGATCCAAATAAATGTAATGTGGCTGTGTGAAACCGTTACTGACAGTAGAACAAAATTATTGAAAAACTTTTACATATTTTTAGAATATTTTCGATAGCTTTTATATTTCACCACCACGCCATTGCCAGAACTGTACTAGTTTCTATGAATACAATAACTTAGAAGAGATTATCAATACGATTTCTATTAAATATTTAGTTTTTATAAGAAAACTATTGTACGAATTGCTACAGGATTATAATATTGCATAGATATGAAAACAATATTCAAATATGAAAGGCAATGTAAAAGAAATGAGCTACTTTTATAAATAATTCTTATATTTTATAGATTTATGGAAATGTAATTTGGAAAATGATAGAGTAAAATAAGTTTTGTACAGTTTGCAGCTGTAGGAATCCGCAATAATATGATTACATAAAGAAATTAAAGGATCTTTAATAACATACTATTTGCTACGTGTAACTTACCAAGGAAATCTTTATTTTGGGGCATTTTTTTCCTCGTGAAAATACTTTCATATCTTTATTTTTTCTGTGTAATTTGATCTTGATACTTGAAATATTTGATGCGAATAAAAATACTGTTGAAAAATTATCACCAAAATCCTTGAGGCCCAATGTCGCTGCCCAAAATGAAAATGCACCTAACGTGAGTGAAACCATTTAATGTCCACCTGAAGATGTTTCGAGATAAGAAACCAACCGTCTTCAGATAAAGCTAATATAGAGGTTGTAGATATTGTCGAGACATACCAAAAGTTTCTCCCTAATAACTAACGAAAACAACGTTGGAATTGGTGGCGAAATTTTCAGGTAGAATTAATTTTTGTCTTTTTTTTTGTTTTGTTAACATAATTGCAGGGTGCGTGCACCCAACGTAAATGATTATTTTGGAACTGTGGCGTAGGATGAAAACATACATTAGATTATTTATTAATGAAATATTATATATTTTCCACATTTGTATACGATGAAATGTGAAAATGAAACGAAGATATTTCAGTTCATTTTATTTTGCATTAAATATTCTCATGAAACTAAATCGATTACTGAAAGGAATTACATTTGTTCCTCGCAATAATTTATGTTTTAGGGATTGAGCGTAGTATCAATTGAATTTTATTTTTTCATACAAAAACTATGTTTATCAAAATATGTAAGTATGTAGTCACTTTAAGGGTTTGACTGCCGGTGGAAAGGAATTATTTAAATCGCGAGGAGCGAATCCGACCCTTGTCTATGTAGGAACAAATCCGAGAATAGTACTACACATTATGATGTGTTTTATTTATTTAAATAAATGTAATTTTCTTGGTGATTATATAAAAAAAGAGTTTTATAATAAATTAACGTTTTGTAATAAATATATATATATATAGAAGTCGTAAAATTCATATAAACATTATAAAACAATTTCACTAGACCTCTCAAATGGAGCAAAATAAAAAAACACTAAGCTTAGAGACGATGGAGATTGGAAGAACTTTGACGCCAATGCGCCTTGGAAGCTCCCTTCAAATAGATATAAAAAACAAATAAATAACATAAATCCCTAATATAACATCTTAACAGAATTGGTTTTACGGGAAATTTTTGATTTCCTTTTCCAAGAGCATATTAAGAAAAGGGTGGGATAGGGATTGTAGCTATTTTTGAAAATTTCTCTGCGTTTCGTTTTATCGGATAAGGAGTAGATGACAACGAATGTAAACATCAGATACATCCATGTTTCTGGATAAAAAATCATAAATTTCTCCAATATTTGATTTAAAGCCGTAACCAAATATGACTCCCAAAATCGGTTAAAAGAAAACTAATAAAAGAATAAATATATATTACTGATTGATAAAGTAAAAAGTTCTACGTTACTGTGGCAAAGTGAAATAATTTGGGTGTCCGGTGGTGTTTGCCACGCGACACCGCCATTTTGACGAGAAGTGCGCCCCGAAGATGTGGAAACACTTGCACCTGCAACGTTACTTTATGCCGTATTAGCTTTGTAGTGCAATTTGCAACACCTGATTGTACCACAATACCTGTTATGTCATCATCATTAAGAGACCTGAGCGGGAGAATCTGTTTATGAAACGGTCAATAAAATACAATTTAAATAGTGTAAAAACACACATTAATTCGTGCACAATTATTATTGTATTAAGTGAAATGTAAACTATGTCGATTTTTAGGAATTCTGAATCTCCATAATTTTAACCGCTTATTTTATACGAATATTATTTAAAGAAGAAATTATTAACGAATTGCAGTGTCGCCTATCATACAATGTGTTTGATATGGACGATGTGCTGACAGAGGAAGAAAGAAAGAGGTGCGTTACAGATAAAGCGATACTTTATTTATACGATTGTTATTATAATAATAATTCCGTGAACTACGGTAAAAGCTATCAAGCGAGTAGCAATTGTAATCGCTGTCATGCACTGAGGGTTGTTTTACTTACATGCGTACTGATATAAAAAAGCTTTTAGATATTTGATAGCTTTTAGCATTGGCGTATTACCCCATAATAAGCGTAAAAAGGCACGCGCTTGGGCCTCCAAGTCTTGGGGACTTCAAAAATAACTTATTTACAGTTCACATAATATGTTTTGAAAACGGAAAAATATTTTTGTAGACAGTATGCACCAAAAATGCATTTTCAATGATAGAAATATTGAATGACCGATATTTAATAAATCATTTAGTACGGTGGGTTGTTATGCTAGGTACGCATTCTGAATTGTGCCAAGTGAACTACGGGGAATAACTTGCATAACCATAGAATTTGGAGAAACGACAAAAATGAAATATAATCTCTTCTTAAGTAACTTAAGCAAACTTTGCGATAGAATGCATCTGAAAGATGTAAAACACGTGTCACAATACTTGGAATAATCAAAGCTATTTTAAATATTATATTAAAATGAACTTCCACAAAGTTATCGCCAAATCCATCAAAATTATTAATATTATTATCGTTTATGCTTCAATCGTCTTTGTTGGATCGGGCTATACGCTTAAAGACCACCGATCGCTAATGAGTGGCCCACGATACGCAGATATGAACGAACTCATCAAAGTCGGGTGGGTGCACGGCGGTACCTCTTCTGTATTGGTTAAATTAAAAAGATGTTTATTCAAATTTATTCTACATATTTTCAATGGAGAGATATTGAGGCTGATTTTATTATAAAAATCTTATGATTTGCCGATGAATAACTATTAAATGACTTTAAATGTTTGAACAAACAATTGAAGTTTATTACAGATAAACAAAATTGACGGTTAATAGTGACACTAAGTTCAATTTAACTACCCTATTATTCCACACGAAAAACAGTGCTATCAATTTTCATTTTATGCTGAAAATGAATTTTCATTAATATTGGAAGGTGAAGAGTTGTTTTTTCTTACAACATGATTTCACTGGTCACGATCATTGAAATTATTGGCCCAAGTCGATGATTTGCCGTCCTAAAATTTTGGTTTGCTTCAATGAAGCAAAATCAGCAAGTAGTCCCTTTCATAAAAAGAGAACCAAAAGAAAACACAGCAAACATTTGGCTGAAGATAGGGCGGTCGAATTTAATTTCAATGACAGCTAGGAGAAGAATATATTTTCACTGAGAATACATTTTCACTGTAACATATATACTACGTATATTTAATTGATAGTTTGTTCATCGAAAAATGATAATGATCGATAATTGGTCTAATAAAAATTACAGTAGTAAAAAATATTTTTTTAGAAATATCATATTTATACCACGAGAGCTATGAATAGTAATTGGCATTGTAAGAAAGCTTTTGGATAATTTATTTATTAAAAAAATGAATTGAAGTCATAATTTTTGAAGGTAGAGGTAAGTGTAGAACCAACCTGCAAATGTGATGCCACTGGAAAGAATTGTTACACTGGTCGACGGTATTTTTTCTACCTAGTATTCCTTCATATTCCATGTGGACATGAGTGAGTTCAGACGAGTTCTATTTTAATGTGTTATAATAGATCCTACCCACGCTTATTGTGTTACCAATTATCCCTAGTCTTTTTCTATATTTTCATCATTTATCGCATTGAAAAAGTAATACAACCATAGTTTGTGTTTTTTTTTGTACTGTACATAAAAAATAAATTGTTTTTTTTATAAGGCATGTATTTAATGGGTCAGTAACTAATTCAAGTTTTGGTCAGTTAAATAAATAAATGGTCAGTTAATATTATAAACGGTCAGTTGACATTGTATCAGTGTGAGTGTGGTCAGTTATTAAATTAAACTGTCAGTAATATATTTTAATGGTTAGTTATTTATTAAAAATGGTTTGTATTTAATTTAAATAGTCAGCTATTTAAAAAAAATATTAATAATTTTTAGTTTGACAGCTTGTGAATTTGATCAAATATGGTCGTAATAGGCAAATTTATGACATTTTCTTTTTATTTTAACTGACCATTTATTATTTTTACTGACCATTTAATATTTTTTTATTTATTACTGACCGTTTTAAGTATTTATAACTGACCATTTATCCAGATAGAAACTGACCAAATAATTAGTGGTCTTTTTTTTATAATAGCACCCACAAGAAAGCCTTCTTCTGTTATTAGGTAACAAGGTATGTATATATTTAATAATAGGTGATTTTACGTAAGAAGAGAATGTTTGCAAAAAAATTAAACAATAGCTTTACAAATGATGAGGCAGCGTGTGAAATTGAATGGAAAAGAGTAATAAAAAATTGTCACATGATTTGTCAAAAATAAATGACCGATTATTATTTATTACAACACATCTTGCGTAACCATCTTGCGTAACCATCTTGCGAAAAGACTGACAATATGTAATTTCCTTCTTCACCGACTTTTTATAACACAATTTTGATGTATTGCTTCTCATAGTGTTAGAGATTAAAAATATTTTATAATGAACTCAATCACTGCATTGCAAAAACAGATACGAATAACACATTTTTGTTATTGATAGATGTCGTTATATCGAAATCTGAAACAATTCACTTGCCGTTAATTACGTATTAGACTAGATTTGTTTTTTTTAAATAACATAAATTGACTGCTTAGTTTTAATGTGAGGTTTTTTTATTATAAACTATAACGTTGCAATGCCGGTATTATGTTTTTTTATTAAAGTGCTTTCTGCAAATTTTAAGATACATTTTCGAAATATCACTAACATTGATCGGTGATAACATTTTTGATTTTGCTGTTTGTCTTTTGCCGATTGTCTATGGGTCGACACATTCGCCATCTACTGAAAGTTAATTGTACTATGCCTATAACCTTTCCACAAGTGCAACAATAAGTTGTCATAATAAACGTTATGGCAGCGCATAAAATATGAAAAAACATTGATTATTATATAAAATACATACTATAAGTTGATTTAACTATGCCTATAACTGTCGCGCAAGTGCAAGCAATAAATCGACTAAGTTTTATCGCAATCGGATGAACGGTATGGCAACGCATAAAAACGAAGAAACATACAAACAAATATTTATTTTGTATGTACATATGAGGAGCTAATTTTCAAAAGTGGACAAATCCATTTGTGGAAAACTGAAAATGTGAGATATTTTCATTACTTTTTCCTCATAAATTTGTGTTTACTATCAATATGTTTTAAATTAAGGAATTACGGATAATGTGTAACAATTAAAACTTTTCCATGTGACTAAAAAAGGTCTCAAATATTTAATCTAAAACTGGTAGTTGAAAAAAAGTATTTTGGAATTGTCCACTTTTGAAAATTAGCTCCTCATATAAGATATACCTACGATTGGTATTCAGTCGACATGCACTCTTTGAACCAATATATTATGACTAGGAGTATAGTAAAAAAATGTTCGTTCAAAAAAACGCTTCTGTTCGTTCACAATATATATTTATATATATGGTTCGTATAATTATTAAAAAACATATACATACTGGGAATGTCTAACTATGCTACCTACTAAGAACTATGCTTCGTCATTTAACAAAAACGACAAAACCACATCTTCTCATTTATGTAAGCAAAACATGATTTTACAACCGTTGAAGTTATATGATTAAATTTGTATGGTTCATCTTCACTGATTTATTGCCCGATCCATTTACGCAAACCACGACTAACACCGAAAGAAAATTGTTTTTTCTAATTCTGAAAAACCGGTTTTCCGATTTTATTTTCTGGCGCATAACATTCTGCGTATTGCTATCAGTGGTTGCATTCTACTGGTTACAATATGTTGCAATGCCAAAACGAGGACTACCGTAGTTCCATTTTCATTATTAAAATAAAATCAGACTTAAAACCACGAGTGTAAAATCAATTGCATCACGATATCAACGTTCACACAATCACGAATTTGTGTACATACATATGCCACACAAATATATAAACATATAGCTTAGTTTCTGCGTCTGTGGTCTAGTATTCTAGCGGTAAGATTTAGTCCCGACAAGGTGAAAGTTAAATTTTGATTCTTTCAAAAGAAATTTGAGTTATTGAACTTGGAAATAAGCGAGATCACGAGATATCGAATTGAAATGTTAAATGAATAAAAATGAGCACAGACGCATTATTGGACTAAAATAAAAGTACATACTTGAATGTCCAAAGATAAACTAAGCACTGTGAAAGTAAAATGTTACCTTTTCGACAGTGTTGTTTTGAATCAATTACATTTCATTTGTGAAGTAAAAGAAACATGAGAATTCGTGTTATTTTCGCTAAAATAATGCGTTTATTAATTGCCTAGCCGGCAGCATGCTGGATTGTTTGACGATGTGGCATGGAACTGTGGAATGTCGTTAAAAACATGCCGGAATCGTTTCCCGGTAAAAAAAGAATAAATTACATAATTTTTGACAGTAATTTGACATTTATCTGGAAAAGGTGCACATATATTTGCGCGGTGTATTCTGATGACTTCATATTATGATCGGAACGTAGTTTCTTTGAAATCATTAAAAAATATTAAAATCACTTTAAATAGTAATTTAGTGTTGTAATTGTGAGTAAGAAATTGGACATGTCATGCCATACTGGTGTGAGTCTAAGAAAGAAAGAAGTTGTTTCAGTTATGTTTCAAATAATATATTCTCTTAACTTTCACCATTAAACGAAACTTTGCAGCATTAAAATCTAGTAAGAATAGATTTATCTTTTCCCAAACAATTATGAAATAAATTTTATAGAACATATACTATAAATCAGTGGCGGATTACCCCATAAGCGCAAGAGGCGTACGCTTGGGCCTCCAAATCTTGGGGGCCTCATGAAATGTTTTTTGTAAAACTTATATGCAGATTTAAAATCACATTCATTGCCTTCAATAAGGAAGGTTGAAGAGTTCCTTCCCTTTGCTTGAATTTTCCACGTCAAGTAGTACTAGTAACTAGAGCAGTGGTTCTCACGTGCGGCCACCAGAGCACTTGGCTGCGGCCACCAACAGCTTCATAGAAAATATTGTATTCACAAAAAATGTGGTTTTACACGTTATTTTGTAAACAAAGACTCTGAAACTCAGACGCAATTTATACCAATAGTAAATTGACAAACATTTTTAGGTATATTTGATATACCTTAAGCACAAAAGATTTAAAATAAAAAAATTGATACGGCTACCAGACATTTGCTTAGGACCACTTATGTTTACGATGCGGCCACGGTGCATTTTCCGTGAGAACCACTGAACTAGAGGGACGCGGGTTCAATTCCTCCCTTTTAGCATGTGTTGGGCTTAAGTGACTAGGAAGCAGAAGGAGATCAGTAATTCCTTGACTGTGTCGGCGGGGATTGAATCCGGGGTTCCTCCAATGACCATATTTAGGTTATTGTTTCTGGGATCGAGTTTGAGTGAGAGGCCTTCATACAGTAGACCAAAAAGGATACCGCGTTTGGTAGGCTTCCATTGCAGTGAGCAAAACTTGAATAGAATCGAACTTTATGTGGAGTCTTAGTTTACCACTTAATCGCTAGTAAACAAATTATCGCTTCTCGATGACCCTCCCTTGGTAGAGACGAAATAGTAAGCTGACTTCTTCAACTGAAGCGATCGCGCCCTCCTATAGGCAGCGATGGGAAGGGAATGCAAACAAATACAATTTAAAAGCTATAAACATTTAGAGATAAACGAGACTGGAAGAACTTTAGCGCTTACACGCCTTGGAACTTGATATCCAAAAAATCAAACCTATATCTAAAAAATAAATAAAAAAATCGTGTGCAGCAGTTACTTATTTTATATAGAAGACAACTGAACGAAGGGATACTCTGGTTTAGTGCAAGTTAATTGAAATAGTTTTTCAATGATTCATAGCAGCAAATTAGTCACGTATTAAAGAATAAATTTTTCATTTGAAAGAAAGCATGAGGTTTGTACATATGTAAATAATACATAACATAAAATACATCATAATTTGTGAGGAAGACAAAGTGATAATTAATTAACTTATGAGTTGCGCAACTTAAATTAACATTGGTAAGGTTTCGGTCTACCAGGCGGTGAGTTATTTCTGGTTAGCTATTAAATCTGTAATAAAGGCATTTAAAATGTATCATAAAGTCACTGATTCCGAATCCAACGAGTCGACTCCAGATTGTATGCAATGTTGCATGTACTGGATTGTTCAATTGCTGGTCAGTACCACGCTGTACTCTCTTTCTTATTGCATATTCAATTAATGCACTTACCCAAGTATACTACTTTAACGGTATTTTGTATTGTTGATTTATGACTATTTATAACGCAGAACAGGTAAAGGAATACACACAAACACTCACACACACACAGACATACTATGTTGGGATATCGTGCACATTGAGCAAATATTGACAGAGGCAACGATATCTGGTATTTATGGTAATATAATATTTGGAAAAGAGATATATCGATTGAAGGGCAGAGTCACACTGAAGTGCATTTTCAAATGATTTTGTCAGCGAAAAAGATGCAATCGAAATTCACTAATATTGTGTTGTGTCCTCGACCTACGACGGTTCGACTTTTTTTTTCAATTTCAATTGTATTGTCTAGATTGGACATTTATTTTTCCATTTATAAGAAGACATAATGTACGAAGTGAATAATTAATAAATCGAAAAATTAAACATTAGTTGAAAGTAAACCAAAGCCTAGGAACGTATCTCGGCCGTTAGTCGAAGACTACCTCTAATTGATAAAACACTATTTCTCTGACTGTCTTAACTATTTTAAGAAAGGTAGGGGTTTTATTGTACAGCTTCTTTTGACGATTGGGGTAATGCAATCATACCTAGACATAATGTAACTGACCGTCAACTGATTTTTGTTTGAATACTTAAGTATACCCCTAAGCGTATAAATCTGATATAAATTCCCCAGAAGATTTGTTCTACGGTTCGTACTCATACGGGTACGATTAGCCGCCTAGTTTCCAGGTGAAAAAAATGTTTTTTTATTTAATTTATTCTATATTTATTTATATTATATATGATTAACAAAAATAAAGATAATTATTACCAAATTATTACTTAATGTTCTAAATTTTTCCTGTCCCGGGGTGTTTACACAACGTGGGTGGTGTTGGGAGCCAATTCTTAAGCGTGTGGATGAAAAATGCTTTCATAAAGTTTTTTTAGTCGGTCATTTTACTTTGGTATGTGCATATGACATTCTCATGTACATAAAATGCACTTACGTGGGTCTTCGTATGGATTACGTCACAATTTACCAACAGAGTGTGTCTGCTAAAACGTAATCCAGTCACGGTAGATAAAGTAGGGAACTGTATCTATAAACATGTACGCGCGTTTATGCTATCTGAAATGTGTAATTTTATGAATGCATACAATGCGATAGGGCTAATTTATTTAGTTTATAATTATTTTGCTGTATAAGCTATTATAGTTTATTTTTACTTGCTAATTGACTATTACGAGTTGCGATATATTATAAATACAAAACAAAAACTGCTGATTTACACTATAACTTGGCCGACGACAGAAGCCGGAACTAAAGTAGCTGTCAAACAAACGACCATAGGCGTCATGATTTTGAAAAATGTGATGACGTAGAACTAAATACGAGAGGCAAAACAATCTGCATATACATATGTGAGGAAAGTTATTTTAAAATTTCTGCCAGCTCTGTAAAGGCAGCAAGACGTCAAAATAATTGATATTCATTACAATAAAGTTAGTTTGAAGATTTTTGTCAAAAAGGACTTTGTATGCAACAACTGGAATAAAAAAAATATTAATGTTAGTTTTAAATAAAATATTTTATATCTATTATTTATTCAAACTGAATCATTATATTATGAAACGCTACCCATTGCAAAGTTAGCTTTGAGTCTATGACTTTCTTTGGTCACCCCGTTGTCTATGTTTGCATGCTTATATTATACAATATATAAAGGTACTGATATCATATTGATTCTCAAAGCAATAGAAACTGAGACACCATACAAATCTCCATGCAAATTCAATGCATGATTTCAAGATATGCATTCCATATTTTTAGTTAAGGGGGAATGACTGATTTTCATATTTTTAATCTGTTAATTTACATTTTTTATAAAATTTGTAATCTTTTTTAAATATGAAATGGTGATAGGTACAACCATTTTTCTTCCACATCACCACCCGCTGAGCGAGTTGCTGATTTCACGTCCATTATCCAAAAAGCAATACAATCATTTACTTGTGTTCTTTTGATTTAAGAAATATACTTTGTTGTATGAAATTATGCCGCTCCAAATTAAAATGTTGCGTTACAGTTTATGGAAATAATATTAAATATTGTATGATTTAGAGATAAGCTTATTCATTTACTAAACATATATATTACAGCATTCCTCGGCTTTTATTTTTATAATGCTAGTGTGAAAAATGTAAAGTGAGATTTCAACTTTTTGAAACAGATACAAGATTTGCTTAAACGATTTCACGTCTTTAATAATTACGTCAAGTAAACATGAGCTACTTTCTTGATATTTATTTTAAATTTATACCGAAAGTATTAGATTATATAATAAAATATATCCACGATTTTGATGTACATATTCTGTGGCAGAGATAGTCAACCGCTTCATTTATCGAAAACAAAGATAAAAACCTAGATTGCAAGATAGATTATCAGTCGTCTTTCAAGCAACCTTACATTTATCATACGGGTTGTTTGGCATTACTTGGTTACAACTAGAGGTCTACACGGGCTCGTGTAAGCCCACGGGCCCGAGCCCTGCTCAGCCCGTGCACCGGGTAAGGCCGGGTAACAAAAGCTTGGCTTCGGGCCTGAGTACTCCAAAATTAAAAACATAAATCCGATTAATCCAGATGTATACACCATTATCGCTTATCGGTAAATTAAAAAAAAAACAGTAAAAAGAGTAAATTAATATAAAATTATTTTTAATGCTAATTATAATTTTGCTGAAAAAAGCTGTCGGGCTCGGGTCAGGTTCGGGTAAGATGTTCCGGAATAAGCCTCGGGCTCGGGCCGGGTAGAATTTTTAATTTTGGGCCCGTGCAAACCTCTAGTTACAACACTAACATGGGTATTAAATATCTTAGTTGTTTTACCAATTGTTTGTCATACCTTGTTTTTCTTACTTAACTTTTCTATATATATCACTGTTTTATTGTATTCCTTATCAGTTGACAATGCTCGCCATGAGCGAAACCGGTCCTGATCAAATAAATTTCATGTGGAAAAAGTACTAAAAATGTATTATTATTTTTATTATGGGTATTAAAGTTAGAACTAATTTTGAAAGCTATTGAAGAAGAAATCCTACTAAGTGGAAGGGGATTTCTATTACGACTTAAACCCTTAGGATCCCAGACCATTTTGGAAAGTGCCCGCGAAAAAACCCAAGGCAAAAAACAGTTGTCTATATTATATTAATTATCTCAGCTGATCACGAACTTATCAGTCTTAATTTTTGAAATGTCATTTCATGATGCATATTGTCGAAAGTAATTGTTTTTAATAGGGTTTAAAAGCATTTAAATGATGAAACAAAATTCCGTTAACAGTGTTAAAAAAAACTGGGGGTCTCTGGGATTCTTCGCATATATTCGCGGGGCTGATAGATCGGTCCCGTGGGATAAAAAGGGTTAAGGTAAATAGAACCCACCGTATAAAATGTGGGAAAACGATAAACCGGAGTTTTATTGCACTGACGAAATTGGAAAACAGCTCACCCACTTTAAATTTACCAGTTCGTTTAATATTGTAATACGTATACCATATTAATGAGGCTGCTATCAGTAAGCGTTAAATCAAAGCCAGTATTTTAAAGTGTCAATTAACACCGCTGCAATTCCGTTAATCTCGCTAAGTGTTTACAATCATTGGAAATTTATCAATAAAATCACTCTAATTTCACCGCATGTTATACTAATTGTGTAATTTATATGAAGAAATAGTAGCAGGGGATAAAAAAGTATTTTTTCTCTGTTTGTATGATTCTTTCACCATTTAAGGAAATGTTATCTTTATTGTCTATCTGAGGGCTAAGAATTTCGCTATTTTTGAACATAGTTAAAAGTAATGATACAATTTTCTTACATATGTATATAAAATGTAGTCTAAAGTTTCACAAGATGATATATTTTCGATTCGATTGAGCAAAAAAGAAGTTATCATTTGAAACGCTTCAACCAATTCGCTATTATTTCTGATAACGAATTTATAACGTGTTCATTTGATATACACTCGATCCTCTATTTGCACGGGGACTACCGCACAACAACAACAACAAAACCGTGTAAAAAAAGGTGCCATACAAAAATGGTAGATATGTTTCATTACTTAAAATCAACTAAGAATCGAATATATTTATTAGTTTTAAATTTAAGTTAAATTTATCATAGATGAATACATTTATTCAGTGTTGCTACTTGATAATAAACGCACCCTTTTTAAAAAAACATATTCAGTATTCTTTTTGAGCCGTCCTATTACGAAACAGTGTAAAAGAAAAACATGCAAAAGGAGTTACGGTTTTACTTTATTTAGGAGACCATTGGACTCGACAAGCGTGTGATGTAATAAATTAAAATGTAATTTATTTCTTCTCGCAAAAATAACAGACGTTACTATGGATACAATAATATCAAAGAATCATAATATATGTATGTATATCTATGAAGATAGGTGAAACACACCTTGTCACTTAATTTTACATACCGATTTATACTTGAATATTGATTTGTCACTTATTGGTTTGAAACAAGTTGTTTTTCACAAGCGTCATCATCTTGGATGCGAAACATGATGTCTAGTATGTCCATCAATTAAAATTAGTACTATCTCATCTCACCAGAGCTATTAATAATATATAAACTTAATGGATATCCGTTTCTTTGGCCGAGCAAGCGGAAACTGTTCAACATAACTCCACTTCTTATTTATTTAATCTCTCGCTCAACATTGTAAATTACTTTCGAAAATATTACGTGAATTTTACGATTAGTGTGTTCCTTTCATCTCGCAGAATAATGGTATACAAATATAATACAAAATACCCGCTAGGAATTCATAATTTCTGTTCACTTGCTGCTACTCGCTATCCAATTCTAACGTCCATTGTTTTCAGTTATGATTTATGAAAATGGTAGCAATTATTTGAAAAAGTAGTCGTAGAATTTCAACAAATGATAGCAGTATAAAATAGAGCAGTGCTTTTAAATCAGAAGAATTCAATGAATATTGAAGATTTTGATAAGCTTAATAAATAATATGAAGATGAAAATTTAAGCTAGGAGTAAAACCAGCCCCGACCAATTGTGGAATAAGAACATAAATGTGTAGGTATTATTTATATAAATAAAACTAATGTCCTTCATGAATTTACACTAAACACTATGAAAAATAAGAGTTGTTGGGAGTTATATACATATACAATAGTCAACAGAATTTCCAAGAACTAGTCGTTAATAAAGCAGGGCAAGGAAAAAAGGATAGGGTTAAGAAAAGAAAAGTTTCAAAGTGAGCTGATCGATCTTTCTTTGTTTTTATAATCGGATGTGTGGGCAATGACCTTTAAACAACTCCTTTAATTTATACAAGTGACCTTGACCACCGCAACCCAAAAAGACAAATATCTAACATACCACTGCTAAAGGTATTGTACATACAGAATGTCCCGAAGTAAATACACTTTAGGAACTTTTAATTTTATAATGAATTTTTCTCTTTTAAGATTTTTGCGATTCCTAATAACGAACCATGATGTATACACGGAAGATAATTTTGTGTGTTTATGTTTTTGGGACAACCCATGAGTATTTTTTTTAAACGTGGAACTAAACGCTTCATTTTACGAATTAACTTTTTAGGAACACTTAGTTATGGTAGTATACATTTACAGGAATAAATAAATTGAAAATAGTCGACATCAAATACTGAAATATACACCATTTGAGTTATTATGAGAGTCGGAGTCGGAGTATGAGGTTAAGTCGGAGTGCGAATCGACAGATTTCTGTACAACTCTACAGCAACGTTTGTATCATACAATTAAACTTGTTGGAGTTTTGATTATCAGTAAAAGAATATATAAGCTGACTCCTTGAACTGGCTTCACTAAGGATTGTTCACCACTACAGCGATCGCGCCCTCCTGTTAGCAGCGATGGGAAAGAAATGCAACTTGCATATAAAAACTTTGCTTCTCTAGAGAGCAAGTGACGAAAAGAAATTTGACGCTGGCGCGCCTTAGAACTTGAAGCTCCACTAAATAAATATAAAAAAAATGATGTTTAGTAATGTGAAATGTGTGTAGTTAGCGTCAATAATTAAAATTATAATGTCGAGGAAGTGACGCCAATGTAATCAAATGAAAAAAAACGTCGGAAGTTTGAGAATATATGGTAATATACGCACCTACTTTCTATTGGCTGTAATAAAATTGTATATATCACGGTGAAGAAAAAAAAACCAACGGTTTGATGAAATTAAGTCAATCGAGAAGATATTGGAGCTCATCAACCGGTTTCATTTCCGATGGCCGGAAAGAATAAGTTTGTGTTAATTGGATTTTTTTTATGCTATTAACTATCGAAATAATTATTTTCAAATTGAGATTTAAAAACGACTTATTGTTGTGACTATTTTTACAAAAAACACTGCTTTGATAAAGTTTTGAGTGTTCTCTTAAACGTTTGTTGTCTAAGTGTCTTTCTTTCGAGAGAGATCGATGAATGAAAGGTGGTTTAAGAAAAAGCTTGTTGTGGCACAGTGGTCAAAGGCTCTAATGCTAGTATACAAAGTTAAATAAACCGTTTTTTAAACGATTTAATGGATAAGTGTTCGAAGGCACTGAATTTCCGTGCACTGATTCACTCCAAATGTTTGTGATACCTTATATCAGAGGATAATGCTCGTGATGAGCGAATCCAGTCCTGATCTCAATAAATTCAATGTGGAATAAGTAGTACAAATGTATTATTATTTTTACTATACACGGGGTGTTTAAGATTGTTAAAAAAACCACAAGTCTTTTCCAAGCCATACCATAAAGTAATTCTCTTTGAAAAAAGACAGATTGAGCAGTTACATAACAAGTTGTTATTGAGATAAGTTTTATTAAAAGTCCATATGCTCCACAATGAGATCAGAAATGATTGTATATAAAAAGTGCTCGGAATGTATGAAAAAACTATAGTTATTTATGATTTGAAAATTATTAATAAATCAATTCATTTCAATCAATAAGCCATTATAAAACGGAAACCTTGGTGAAAATCCCGTCGGCTAAGACGTTTGGTTAAATTTTATTCATTTAATATTTCCTTAATATTTTTGGTGATTTTTTCATGCAGTCGAAATAAACAACGGAACTTAATATACTGGTATGCATTTAAAGGAAAGTTATTTTAAGCAAGTAAACGAGTTCATATTAGTTGAAGGAAAGTGCGATTTGAAATATTTTATATTCATATTTTGAAATAATTTATGTCACTTACATATCGAAAAAGAAAGTGTTAATACTGTAATATGCATGTGCCAGAAAATAAGCTTGCGGTTAAAAATAATCAAAAAAAAATACCGTTTCATACATACGTAATAAAATCGTAATAGCCTCAGCACTGTAAAAAATATGAATTAACATAGTGTTATATTTCACTTCTCACTGTCAAATTAAAAAGAAAAAACAGATTGATCTATTGTTTATAATATAATATGTATCAACGGCGTGATGCTAGCGCATATAACTAGTGAAAAATTATATTGTTCATTTATTATTTCCTGCGGAATAACATTATAAATTGTAAGGTGTTATGCGTCGTTTATTGAGTCGTTTTAAAACATACTGACACCGACTGGAACTCACATTTTAACATTTGAAAATATTCAGTCTGACTTCTTTCCCATATTCGCTCCGTGCATTTAGCTTTGATTTGATTTAACACTGCGAACGATATCTTGTTTCCCTTTTTTCCATATCCGGAGCATATGACCACCACACACTGCTTCCAGGTCATCCCGGCGTCCCGTAGTTCCGCTGACTATATCCTATGGATAGTCATCAGCGGTGGCGGACCCCATCAGGTTGATAAAAGCGACTGGCAGGATTCAGGCTCCCCTAAGGCATCCGCTGCATATGTCCAAGCCAGGTCCATCGTCGGCTTTTTATTTTGGACGTTATAAGGAGCTGGTTTGTCCGCTCTCTAACCTCCATGTTCCTGATAAAGTGAAACCACCCCCCTCCTAATATTAACAGCAAACATCTGTTTTCGAAGCACAGTAAAATTGGTTACAGTGTGCTTTGTAATATGCCATGATCTTGCAACCGTAAAGCAGCACAGTATGAATGAGTTGAACAAGTGGCACTTGGTTCTGATCGAGTATAACGGTGAGTCCCAGACTTTCCGCATGAGTTGAAAGTAGCTTGTTTCCCTTAGATATTTACATTGGTTGCTTTCAACTACTATACAAATGCTGTTCAAGAGCAAAACTTTTTTTTTTACTTGAAAGAATGAGGCGCAATCGTGTTGACTTCAATTCCATATTATCATAAATCACGTCTTAGTTCCACAGCACCAGTATTATAACAACAAAATTCAATCGCGTGGTCGGGTGTCAACGTAGGGGCCTTTGGTTACAGAGTGCGTGGCTTGAGTACCAGTCCGGGCAGTTTCAATTTTCAGCCGAATGGATTTCTGTGTTGTCTAAATTGTTCTAAATTAAGCTCTAGTCCAGTTCTAGTCCAATGCGTTATATCCACACTCTCTTAAAAAAAGATGTAGAGAAACTGAGATACAAGCATGCTCTACACATTTCTGCTGAGATAAGCGGACATGGTTATACAAAAACGTAGGTTATATATATTAATGTTGGATTGAATAGGAATAGAATTCACTTGGATCAGAACCCGTTTCGCTTAAAGCGAGCATTTTCAATTGAGAAGCTTCAGTTGAAAATGTTCGCGATGACCGGAAACTGTTTCTGACCCAAATACAGTTAATGTGGAATAAGTACAAAATATGTCGGTAAATTATGGATATATGGTCACGGGACAGAATTTTTGTAAAGATTTATGAAAGATAACCACATTAAATGAAATGAATGTAAGGCTTACGATTTTTTTGTAATGTTTCGTCTTTAATTTTTTAATTTATTATAATAGATGATCCTAAAGAATACTTAGCAATAAGTATGAAAACGAGTTGATTTAATTTACATGAGCAAAAATGCAACCACAAACTACACAAATAACAATATTATACAGATAAACGATAGAGACAGTCACATAAGTTTATTATTTGTTTAAAATAAAAATAATAATTTTACTATAGGCTAATATTAAAAAACAAATTCTTCTTTCAGAACTCATACAATAATCAGTAATATTCTTCAGATTTAATCGTTTTGATTCCACATTTTATAATAATCCACAAGAACTCAAAGAGTTAAAGTCAAAACATAAAATTATAAGCCTGTATGAATAAATTTTTTGAGCTTAGCTCGAGAGGATTGGGATTCTGTCCCGTGACCATATATCCATAATTTACCAAAATGTCTTATTATGTTTTTGATATAATGCCATTCCACCAAGCATTGACAGTGAAAACCTTAAAAATGATACGAACAAAGTAGACTTCTTAAATGAGTAGTAAAGAAGAAAATGTTGGTTGTTGGAAATTTGAGCAAAATACATACATTTTAGAGATAGATACAGTTGTTTTCTTTGTCGATATCGATACAAGTAATGTTTAAGATCTTTACCCGGGAAGATTATTGAAATGCATTCGTAAATAACTGATACCTAACCATAATATATGTACTGGAATATATTTTGCTTTCACTTTGAATGTACGTTCAAAGATAAATGCTATTACGTATGTACAAAGTGACGTTGCATAATATCGCCACTAATAAGAAATTGTGTTTTAATAAAGTAGAAATCAAAAAAAAGATTAATATTACGGAATGACTTCGTAATTATTATTGACAGTTAAATAATAATTAAGTATTAGCTGCGATTTCTAAAATGTATGAAACATTGTTTGCATAATCTTAGCCACGCTTTTATAATGTAGAACTCACGGATTTGAAGGAATAAATCGAGTTATCTCTAATTCACTGACGTAACCGATGCAACATCAAATATGATATTGAAATAACGTCAAGCACCTTCAGTCAAAATTTTTAATTTAACGATAGAACTAAATTTTTTTGTTGTGAATGCACAATTTCGTTGGATGTATATTTCATTAAGAAAAATATATATTGTATTTTCCTTCGTGAACTGGCTTCACCCTGGATTGATAACGTTCAAAGCGTTCATTAAAATATATAAAATTTTAAAAAAAAACATGCACAAAACATAGTTAAAGGAAAGAAATAGGTATACATAAGAAAAACTATTCTCCAGCTGGAGGAATCTAAGACGATATAAAATAAAATTATTCTAATTCTGAAATCTCGAACAGCTATTATTTGAATACAAAAATAGCATTATTTTTTTATGCTATGGTATCTAGCCTGTTTAATGTATATGGAAATTAATCATCAAATTAGATTTTGTACTACAACCGCTTCACGCTCTACATGCAAGTATCACCATAAAATTTTAAATGATTCACTGATTCGTCGGTATATCATCGTATCGGAGTAGTGATTCACTCAAGGAAGATTTGATTAAGTGATCTTTAATACCCCGTTGGATGATGTTTTGATATTTTCATTATTGTTGTATACAGTTGACAGCATCATATGACGTCGTGCAAGTGCATAAACTTTGTACTTATTCATGAACTGTAGAAATAAAACATAAACTAAAAAAAGAACCATTAAAAAAAAACCGATTAAATTAAATTCATTATTCAAAGGATATACTATAAATATCACAAAGTACTTGTTTTATTAGTTTTATTATTGTTGTATATAGCCACAAATATTTTTTATAATATTTCAATCAATTGATATCGATGTCGAGAAAAAAAAATGGAAATTAGTCCAATTACACCACTGTATGTCGGAATAATCTTTAATATATTACCTTTGTTAATATTTTAATTGAATAGTATTTCCATAATTATTCACGTCGTTATTTTATTAGAGCATTTAATAAATACCAGAGACAATATGCTACTTGACCCGCTTTGGCAGTTTACGTAACACAAACAACCTTAGGCATGAACTGATAATAAATTCAGTAAGATATTAATAGATTGTCTTTGACCTCAGTTATACCAGAGATAAACGCAGTCAAGTTCGTCTCATAAACTTTTACTCTATGGCTTCCGGCCTGGCGTCATGTACACATTATTACAGCCAATGATTGAATTTGTAAGTTATAGCTGGTAATCATAATTGTAAAGTTGATTGAATTGACAGCATTCATCGGATGCTTCAGCCACAATATGTGACTGTAGCGTGTGTTTACCGGTTTAAATTTTAATGTGAAATGATATACGTATATAATTGTTAAATACATACATAACTGTTTCATTTAAAAAAAAAATTTAAACACAATTAGTGTTGATATAGACCATAGGCTCCCAACCTTTTTCGAGTGGCGACCTCTTTTTATAAAGACATGTGATCCGCGACCCCCATGCGATTCAAAAATGCATTTTTAATAAGGTAATTATTGCGACCCATCTGTTGGGAACCCGTGATATATATACCATTCGATTTCTGAAACAGATGTATATTTTTATAAATAACATGTCATAAGTAAACTACTGCATAGTTTATATTTATATACATACTAGCTGTACCCTGCGCGCGTTGCTACGACAGCAACTAAAATAAATTTGAAGGAAAGACATTACAAAATATTCAATTCAATTTGCATGTATTCAATACTCGAGAAATTTGTAAAAAATCGATATCAATTTTTGGGGGGGAGGGGGGTTGTTTGGCGGTGTGGGGTTTGGGGGCGTATGGGGGGTATGCCAAAAACCTTCGAAGGAGTGAACTCGAAAAATTCGTAAAGTTTAAAAATAAAAATTGGGGGGTGGGGTTGAGGGGTGGTTGGGGGGAGGGGTTGGTAGGCCAGAAACCATTGCGGGAGTGTAATCAGTAAATTTGTAAAGTTTCACATCGATCGGTCGAGCGGTTTAGTAGTCCATAGCGGAAATACAGACAGACAAACATTCATTTTTATATATATAGATAGATTGAGAAATAAAGTGTGATTACGAAATATTAATCGAATTGACTACGAGTATTGTAAATCTAATTTGGATGTATTGTTTGACATTTATTTTGAGAATATTTTGTTTTGTAACAACGTAACCGATCCTCGCATGATCACTGTACTAAATTTATCATTCTTTCTCTGGATATGTTTTATTTTATGGATAGTAAATTCTCCCTTACTTAAACTTCACTCAAACTGTATTTGTTGTGGATGATTCGGAACGTATTTTGAGGAATCTCAAACTTACTATAAGAGATGTCTATTCAAATGATTGCCAAAATAAGTTTGGTGGTTCAATAAGGAAAGCCAGAAAGTTTTATTGAACAAAATCGGCGATTTCGGCGAAAATAGTGGTATCCGGACAAAACAGAATATAACAAATCAGAACATTACAAAACAGAACACGACTTTTCAGAATATTTAGGTTAGGTTCATATTCTGAAAAGTCATGTTCTGTTTTGTCATGTTCTGAAAAGTCACGTACTGTTTTGTCACGATCTGTATTGTCATTTTCTGTTTTGTCATGTTCGGTTTTGTCATGGAACCGAAAATAGTTTATGTGTTCTGCCACTTAATTGTTTTTCAACGCCTATATTGTTTTATTTAGCATTTACGGTAGGTATGCAAGATCGTGTTTATTTTCATAATGTCTGCGTTTAATAGACATTGTACAATTTGTTAAGACATGTCAAGTAGAGCATTGCGTGCTAAGCTACATTCCAAGGTTCGGAGCCGACACGAGAAAAATACCACTAATGTAAATGTAATTGTTTTAATACCAAAAAAAATAAAATATTTATGCATGTTGTTCGGTGAAAAATAATAATAAAATTATTACCAAATTAAAGAAAATGTAAAACATAATTATAAATCAATCTAAAATTTCACGGCATAAGATTTTTTGAATGAGAAAAATCTAAGCAAAATATCATATCATTAAAAACGATACATAATATAATGAAGTGAGCTGAAACGCAGAATGAAGGTATTCATATTCATTCGATAAACGATATTTTGCGATAAAAGTAATATCAATTTAAATTCTGAAAAAATGGTTTAAAATATACCAATTTTAATATGATATAAAGGTGAGTAAATTTTGTATTATTTCACGACCGCTATTCAAAAAAGACAATTTTGCGTTTGTTTTACAGTATGTTTTATTATAACAATAGTTTTTTTATAACTCAGTTTTAAATGAGAGTCGAATTTGTTGGTGCATTGTTTCCATTGTTTACTGACCTAATCCAGTGTTCTAGCTTGTTGCGACGTGTAATCTATTTTTTGCAATTCTTTCTAACATTGAATGCATTATTTGTGATAAAGCCATGTCAGATTGTCCATAGATAAGATAACAATTAAGTTTCATCGTGCTTGTTATTGTTTTTCAGTTGGTCGTTGAAATATTAAATTATTGCTACAAATTGGAAGCATTCTTTTGGTGATTTATATCTTTTTTAATTACATCTTTATATGCGATTTCAAAATATTCAATATCCAAGCTATTCTCCAGAACGTGAGTTAGCTATTGCTATTTTTGTTCAATGATCCCCTATGGCACACTGTTAACTCAACGCTATTTAAGCTTCCTTGCATTGTAAGGATCGGGTTAAATCTTTTGTGATTATCACGATGGTGTAGAAGAGTTCCTTAAAAAACAGTCATGTGGCGATATTTCGAGAACACAATATAACAAAGCAGTAAACCCACTTTCAGTAATTCTGCAGGAGAATGCAACAAAAACATTTAGCTGATAATTTTCAATTGATCGACTGAAAAATCAATTACACCATATCCTTTTTTGTGCGGTAGATGCGTTCCGCAAAAATCGTACCAAAAAAGCTAGGAATTAATATGGGAAAATAACATGTACAAGGATTCACGCCTCAAGGTCACATTGTAACAAGTGAAACACTAGATTTTGGACGTTTTGTATGTGACCAACGCATTGTCAATTACGTTATTACATATTATGTAAAATAAAAAATTGCATTAAAAAAACCGCATTATTTTGAAATCACACAAAAAGAGGTTTGAGTATATTGATAAAACTCGTAACTGAAACGAACGACGTTGACCACTCGGCTATAAAGGCGTGATATATTTTATTTAGTATATCTGAATTGACATATTAATTTACCTTCGTAATGAAGATAGATGTTGATAGATATATGATGTTAAAATATCTAGAATAAGCCATAGATAGAAAGTATGTAATAATAAACCAGTGTTAGGCAGAAGTAAGTCAGTAATTGGTAATTACATGTTTTATAAATTTTATAAATTTTATACGCAATAAAATAAGAATGTACGTGATAAAATATTCAAGCTTCTCTTTTCTTCGATTTGAAAGTTTTCAAAGCGTTTCATTTCATATAACACACAGCCATTGAAATGAGATTAATCAGCAACTTGGTATATTTACATTGAATTAATATCACATACAAAATAATCTGACGATAATTCTTAAATAAAATCATCATAGTGGTATTTAAATAATATTATCTCAACACAGATCTCAAAAGAACAGTTTTTTCAATTTGCAATTCTAATGATCACAGAATTACAAAACTAAGCAATGTTAAAAAAATCATAAATTAACTTGGTAATGCTGTTGAAAAGATTATACACTTTTTCGACAGAGGAATGTTTCATATTTAAAAATTTTACTTGTCAAATTCAGAAAACTTTATATCGATAGAAAATTTTCACTCCATAGCTAATTATGGACTATTTTTTTAGACGTTGCTCGCTTTGGTTAAAGAACTGGTTTAAAGTCGCTCAATATTTAATTTCAATGAGAGCATGACTAGAAAGATCGGGATAGGAAAGCAATATCAGTCAGCTAATCGGTCTCTTAAGCTTCTACTTTCCGTTTTCAGCAATTGAATTCTGTATTAATTTATGGAAATGAATTAGTGCGTCAGCATATATTAAAATAAATAAAAAATACTATTTTATTTATGTTAAATAGTGACTCAAATATAAGAAAATTTACAAGCTGCCCGGTACTGAATCCTAAAGGATCACGGTAAAAATAATACCTCGTGCGTTATGGATGTCACAATTTAACTGGGAACTGAATTTGGAGATCACTGTCAGATGACTGGAGTTTTATTCCTGTAAGATTAATTAGGATCGAAATCATGCGTATTAATTACCATTAGCATTATTATAGCACACATGTCCTAATTTGGAAGTCATTATAACAACGCCAACTATGTTGAAGTCATATTATTGTTAGTCATTGGCATAGCAACCAAAAAGAATTTTCACGTATAGTAAAATACCGTGCAACGGGGTGAATAGAGACACTTTGTTACCCTTCACGACCATGTATCTTCATACCTGCGCCACATAATTCAAATATGAATGGCTTGAAACTTGTGTATATGGTCATACTACACATTCATTAAGTATTTTTTAAATATTCACCATCTTTATTAAGACACAGTCAATTTTGATCGATGTCTCTATTCACATTGAATCGGGGTGAATACAGACGAGAGAGGGTAAATAGAGACTTGGCAGGTTAATGGAGACAAAACAACAGATTGTAATGATTGGAATGTATGAACCTCTATTCTATATGAGTCTCTATTCATTCCGTTTTACGGTACTTATTAACCAAAAAAAAAAATATGATTTAATTTAAGTTTCGTCTAATAAAAGAGAAGTTTATAAGGGGTCTAAAAGTAAGGATGCACAGGCATCGAACTTAATTAAACACGTTTTTTCAATTTTGGCCATTCATTTAATTGGTTTGGTTTTGGTCGGAGTAAACACGGCGATTTGGCCGGAGTCGTTTTCGGAATCGGAAATCTTGAAAAGTTTGAACTTTTTATTTTTGCATATAATATATCAAATTTGGCTTTTGGCCGAATTGGTAGTTTTGATATTTAATTGAATACACATCAATAGGAAAATTAGGTAAAACAAAGTGACGATATTAAACTTTTTTAGTCGGAGTCGGAGTCGTTTTTTTGATCAATGCCGGAGTCGTGGTTTTGGTAAATGCTGGAGTCGGAGTCGCAGTCAAATTTTTTTTCTTCACAGCCCTGGTCATTGTAAAGAATTACATAAAAATAGTAAAAAATACATTGGATACTTAGTAAAGTGGTGCTAAAGTTCGATCCTTGTTTTTGTCTCTATTCACCCTGCTTACGGTACCAAACTATGTATAATCGAAAACATCGCAAACCTTATTTATGCAGGAGTGATCAATAGGGTATTGTGTTAAATAAAAAGACATGCACCAATAAGATGGGGTAGAGGAGAAAATACGGTATGCCGTTAGCTGTATTTTTACTTATGAATGCATGACTGGTGTCAGATTCAAGGCTGACGAAAGATACGATACAACAATGACAATTTTTATCAGAATTTGTTATTCACATACGAAATAAAGTTGTGATATCTTTTCGGCAGATCGTTTTGTTCGTCGTTTATAAATGAATAATGGGCAAAGATAACGTTGAGAATTTCCTTTCGACATCGGACATTACTTTCTTCTTCGATACAGACAGCTGTTTGCTATAGTAAACTAAAACACGAGAACCGTTCATAGCCGTTCGTGTGTACAGCACCTTTGTTAGTATTTGTGGATCAAAGCATATTTACATTGCTTGAAAATATATGTGTATATTTAATGCACATATTACAAATAATAAATACATATTATACACAGTAAAACCAAACCAAAAACAATGTACAAATATGTTTTGGTTTGGTTTTTTTTATGTTTGATATGTGTCAGCAAAACATTCAATATTTGTTTTTAAACGAATATCAGATTTGAGCGATAATACACTGCTGGCAGAGACGCGTACTTTGTGTATCTTGCCATTAATGGAAAATAGATGCTTAAATTCGGAATAGAAGCAAGATAGATGTTAAAATAAAAAAAAATGTACATTTAATTACTTTGGAAGGATATCAGCACTTTTTCAGATACCTAAGCAATAGTATAAAAAGTGAATCCACGCTAGATATATTTCTATTATTATGGCAACAATTAAGGATGAAAAGTTTGGGTGTGAAGCTCCAAAATCAATTTGCTGTCCCGCCAATAGAGTGGATGCTGAAAGGTATTTTAGTATACATATAAATATTTATATGTATATATGTTACAGTGAAAATATATTCTTCTCCAAACTGTCATTGAAATTAAATTTGACCCTATCTTCAGCCCTATTTTAATCTGTGTTTTTCTTTGGTTCTCATTTTATGAAAAGGACTACTTGCTGATTTTGTTTCATTGAAGCGAACCAAAATTGTCGGCCGGCAAATCATCGACTTGAGCCAATAATTTCAATGATCGTGACCAGTGAAATCATGTTCTCATACAAATCAATTACTTGATACATTTTCACTGTAACATATATTATACATACATGTTACCAACCGTCACACGAATGTGTAGAAATATGCTCCATACCGAGCCTAAATAAATTTTAATTTGATGTATTTTTAAATTCATGTATTTTCATTGTTGTTATGTATTTCTTTTATTAAAATTCATCGAAATTGTCCATTACTTAAAATTAAGCTCTTAATGAAAATATGGGTTATTTGATCTTAAAATTGAAAATTTTAATGTCCTAAATCGCTAAAATGCAAAATGTCAAAAATAGATGCACATAAAACGTGTTTCTAATTATTGGTAATCATGTTAGATAACTTTTCATTAGTGAAGCATTTGTTTTCTCTATTTCACGTAATAAGCAATTTCACGTATACGATTGAACAAATGACAAATATAAAAATTTCAGTGGTGCAGAGTTTAAATTAGCTCATTATTAGGCTAATTCAGATGTAACCATTAGCGTAACTAATTGGACAATATGCTGAAGTGCTATTATACATACGATGGAAAAATATGTTGTACTCTCTCGTGAATCGAAACGGAGTTATTCTTTTTATTATCGATAGATTAGTTGGTGAGTTTACGGAAATTCTTTTTTATGTAAGATTTACGTGAGTAGGGTTGACAAATACTGCAATGAAAAGTTGTTTCATTATTTCACCAATCCCCGAGACAATGATGAAGTCACAATCTATATATGTACATACATATCTGCGTCTCTAGCATCATACAATTTACACATTTTATTTATTGTGTTTACAAAAAAACTATTTTTAACTGGACTGGAAGTTCTTCCATTGACAAGATGTCAGTTGATAATAATGAATCATGCTTCTATAATAGATACCTAGTAGTAAAGTTAGTCATATATAATATATAGTTTGAATTGTGAACAAAATTAAATTTAAGGTCCTTGTTCGAATGGATAACGTCGTTGGCATCGGTTTCAGTGCCTACGGGCTCTATTCCCACTACTGGTGTTTAAGTAATTGTTCAATTGATTCATGAATTTTTGCCAGAAGGCATAGATGTCGTAAATTTTTCCCACCTTTCCAATCCTGAAAAGAAAATTAAATATGTTTATTCAAAAAAGGGGGTGGTCGATCAACTGAGTAAAAATCAGGACTTTGAATTTTTCATAATCGAATACATGAAAACGATTAAAAAATGTTCCGTAAAACATTGTTTAATTCTCCGGAAAACATTTCAACACAAATAACATTGGTATTTGTACGAATTTTGAATTACCAATATTAAAGTAATAATAAAAAAAACTGTTATTCAAATGGGATTTGTACACTGTATGAAATTTGATTTTAAGTGATTTATTTTATAATTTAAAAATGAAATTACCAAATCCCAAAGTGATAAAATTTACGATACAATAAAACATATTTTTTTTTATAAAAGATTAACTGATTACGCGTGGACCGTGAAAACGCATTAATATTTTGGTGATTTGATGAAACGAGGAACAACGTTTGCGAATCACTGGAGCATTGTATTTATGCACGCTGGATAATGGATTTTAAAAAATATGAATAATTCTTTATTTTTCTACATGCGATTGTTAAAAACCATATCATAATTAGTGTCATTTATGTAAGTAATTAAGTACTTTAACCATTTACGTTCCCAATTTTATAAAGGGTGGTAGAAAAATCCGTTTTTCAATCTCTAAAACCAGATAATCAAATAGGGATGAAGCCAGAAATTCAAGTAGAGTAAAATAAACAAAAGACTATATTTTTGTCAGTTAAGCTGATATATTATGCTTAATTATCACAAGACACAAACTCGTTGAAATTCATTTAAGTCATTCGAGATCAAAAACATCCAAGATTTCAGATTTAAATTAAAAATGTATGAATTTGATATTTACCTTGCCTGGTCTGATTGATCTTGCCACAGTATCACAGAAGCCGACAAAAATAGAAAGAATTAGTAGTTAGCTAGTACTTTTTTCGATTTATTTTACGTTCTGGTTGGGATATGAATTGAGGGAGATTTTTACAACATAAATGTTAATATTTTGTTGATAAAAATAAAAATTGAAATCGAAAGATGAATGTTTTCATTTAGGTACTGTCGACCACATCAACTGTAGAAAGGTAAAGGAACGTACCCCTCATTTTTCAATATGGTATTTTTTATAATATAAACAACTGAATTAGTATCTAATTTAGCTGTAGAAAAAAAGAGGCGCGCGAAATTTGTGGCGAGGAAAAAGGACCACAGCAATAACATAATTTGATCTGTGTGGGTTAAGTCCTAGTGCCTTTATACTGTCTATATCTGATTCAATTAAAGTCTGACTCACTTTTAAGGTGTGCACTGTCAATACTTGGTGGAAAGGCATTATAATAAAAATAATAACACATTTTTAGTACTTTTTCCACATAAGATTTATTTCATCAAGACCGGTTTCAGGATTGTTTGTCATACCTTGTTTTCATCCTTAACTTTTGCATAAATACCACTGTTTTATTGTATTCCTTATCAGTTGATAATGCTCGCCATGAGCGAAACCGGTCCTGATGAAATAAATCTTATGTGGAAAAAGTACTAAAAATGTGTTATTATTTTTATTATAAAGTCTGACTGTTCACCCGTCAAGGAACTAAATTGTATTTTGTTATACGTATCTCCTTCTCTTGTATCAGCAATTTCGGATTTATTTTTTATCATTTGTATACAAAATTTACAGCTTCGCGCTGCGCCCTGTCATTATAGAACTGTTAACTAACTGTCATTTAAACTCCACCTGTATGTTTATATTATTTTACTGAGTTTATATATTTTCTCTTAACTCTCAAGTTGGTACTGCTGATGCACAAAACAATCTTTCATCAGAGATAAGTATCGATTTCCCAATCTATTCCCGTTTCGTTTTGCGTTGGATGGCCCTACCAATATTCGAATATACACTTTTTGCCAGAACAGGGATGAAATAGTTATTGTTCATGAAATGAATTGTTATAAATGTAGCTTGATTGATATTGAGAAACCTTAATTGTCGTAACCAAGAGGTTGTAGTATTGGCGAAATGATGATTAGTCACATGGATTGAGAAGTATGAAGGTAAGGTTTTAATCTAGAAACGAAAAAAATACAGTACATTATGGCGTCTGTAGTTTTCTATCTGTTCAATCGATATACTGTGAAATGATCTGGCAATGAGATACAAGTAAGTATTTATTTCGAAGTAACGGAAGTGATTCCATAAATAAATGACACAGAGCCAACTGTGACACCCAAACCAGAATCTAATATATATACTACATATATTTTATGTGTAATATGCTAAGTGGGTTTTGTATTATTTATATATTATGTGAAATAGATGTTAAAAGTAGACCGATTTCAACTTGTCACTATTTCATACAAATACCATGGTTCCATTTCCGCAAAAGAGCCTAGTTATAATATTATATCACTTAGTTTATCATATAAGATTACAATAGACGAAAAAAGATGCTCATCGATCTAAATGTATTATTTTACATAAGAAACATCCAATAGTTTTTCCCCATACGCAGTTATGAAAAAAATAAGAAGTGTACAGACAAAACAGCCATGATTTTCTTTCTTTAGTGTGGAACTGAAAACTACACTTGGACTTTCATTGCTAAGCAATTAAAATTTGTCCAATTTAAAAAGTATGATACAGATACTAAAAACATATTCAAATGTATTATTTCTGGCATTTTTTTCATACAGACTAGCAATGATATAAAATTTCATTGTGTAATTGTTCTATTGCTACTCGTTTAAATCAAATAAATATAGTGTAAGAACCAACGAAATCATTCTAGATTCAAAAGTCACGTTTAAGAAAGCTTTAGTAGATATTTTTAGAGAAATTTTGATCAAAATCATTCTATTATAGAACAAATTTACCAAATTAATATGAAACAATCAGTAAATTGGATTATTTCATATGCGTTAATAGTTTAAAACGAAGCGTTATTACTGATAGATCACTAAGATAGCATGTGTGCACTAATATAACAATAGCATAACAATAATCCGCGTAATGTAAAGTCCGTCACGGTACAGAAGTTTTCTCATCCATGCTCAATTCACTGGCTAACTCCTACCAAATGTGATTATCACTCGGCAAGAGGGGGCCGCCTATATAACCTGACTGCTGGCTGAAGAAAGGCATCAGTTCCTCATCTGATCTCCATAGCTTGGTAGATCAGCAAGCCTAGGAATCATGAAGACCACGGTGAGTGACCCGCACTACTTTCTATATCTCAAACAAGCGTTTCATTACACGCCATCGAAACGCTTTATAATATGTTATATTTTATAAAGTTCGTTACAGATATTTCAGAGAAATCTTAAATACATCGGTTCATTACTCAGCACTAATTTATAATTCCTTCATTTAAGTTGGCAGCCTAATTAGCACTAATTAGTTAATTAGAAATAAAGCCGTTCTATGCAATTATTAACAGGCTATAGTTTTATTTTACGAATACAAATTATTTATCATTCTCTCTTGTTTTTTATGAAAATAATATTACGATTTTTTCTAACCATTCGGTATTAGCATGTGAAAATAAAACGGAAAACGTTGTATTTTAGATTTGAAGAACAATATCTTCTTTCCTTAACAGTTATCTTTACTTAAATAACATTATTACAAATATAAATCTAACATATTCAAAAGTATTTAATTTATTGGTGTTTTTAATAATTTTTCCAAAGATGATTTTATTTGCTATAGTTAAACTCTTCGTTCAATATTTTGTATAAAGTAAATTTCCCGATCTATATACCTACCATTTTATTGTTATTTATTTACAATATACTTTAAATTCAGATGCATTACTACTACAGATATAATACTTGAACGTGTAATAATTTTATTAAATACGTGATTTGTCAAATTTCATATTATAGAAATTAAATAAAGAAGAAAGTTAGCGTGCCGTTGTATAAGTACAATTACAGAAATGCATTGAGTACTGAAAATTGAATTAATTGGATTGTATCCGTTTAAAATTTCACGCACAGTATTAAAAAGAATACTATCGTCAGTAAACTGTAAATATTCATTTCGAAAACTGTAATATAAAGTGCTTATTCATTATAGATTTATTATTCCGCGAAGATACGCTAGTGCACAGAATGTGTTATTAAAAAATAATGATCCATTTTATAATTTATTATACACGCAAAGATATAGTTATTCGAAATTCAAATGTAAAATATTTAAATTGGTTAGAAGTGAAATTGCTCGATTTATATTTTAAATTCTATATTTTGATATTTGTAACAAACTATTAAAATATCGATTATACGGTATCTCACTAAATTATAAAACTACAAATTTAGTTATTCATTAATTTATTTTATTTGATTCAAAAATTAATGTTATAAAAATAGCACATTTAATGATAGTCATGATTGCGCTCGCTATTCATTTTAATATACCACCGGTGTTTAAAGTGAAGCGTTAGTCTTATATTATAGTGTAATATATTACTAAAAGCAACGATATTGTGATGTTGTATAATGAAAATATATTTCCTTACACAGTCCTTATTACAATAATTATATAACCTTTTGTTTGGTATTACGTATCCAATAGTACATTTTCACTTGCAATTTTCATTAGTGATGCCTCATAGCCAGAGTGATCAATCAAAATAAAACATATCTCTTGGGCACACGCGCCATTTTCCTCTTTAATATACCTCCTGCCGATTATCAATAATTGCACTTTTTCATGTACCAAAGTGCGCCATTCAGGTTTGGGCCCATGCGTTCAAAGCATTCAATTAAATACAATTCGACCAAAAACGCACCCTTGTCATTTATCATTCGGCGAAAAACAAAGTCAGATATTGACAATTTAATCAGCAACGCGCAGAAATATTTTTGTTGGTCGGATTCAGATTCTTTTATTTAAATATTTTAAAAACATTATTACGAGTCGATTCATTGTAAAAAAGATACGAGACGTTCCTCGATTCAATATGTAACGGTTGTTCTAGGAAAGATATTTCTTTATTTGAAAATTTAAATAATATCATTATATAGATAGATTTTGAAAAAGGAATCTTATGAAATACGGTCATCTGTTTTCTTGTTCTAAAATATCATCAATTGAACTTAAATTAATATTGATATATTAGAATAGCTGAATAAGTTCTCTTTGCATATTTGTTTAACGAGGAATAAATAGTTCTCCGTAAAAATGTTGGTGTCCTGCGCTAAAGACGCTCAGTAAATCCGTGATTGATGGTTCGAGTCCAGCCCGCGGCAAAACGAGCACCCAGTGTTCGATGATGGATTGGAAAATAAGCCTCTGCCGGACTTTGCTCGTGGAACCAATTTTTAATCTCCTCTCTGACTCTCGTTGTTGCTAATAATTGATACCAGCTAAACTGACACCATGAAATCGGTAAAGAGTGCCAAATTAATGCACTTTTTGACACTTAAAATAAATTTGAGAACGATTGAAAGTGGATCGAATCTGTCGTTGAAAATCACATATTGAAACCAAAAGATTATTGAATACAAATAATATTGAGAAAAATATTTTTGTTTTGTACCAGGGCTATATTGTGTTACGCTATTTAAATATTATTTATAATTTTGTTGAAGCTAAGATATTAAAAAAAACATACTAATGTTTACAATTACACAAACTTTAATGTGCATTTTTTTATAATTTATACAAATTTTATATAAACAAACATGTATATTTAAATATGTGCTGACTAGAACCACGCCCAGATTGACTCCCATATCCATTGATAAATGGAGAGGCGTTTACGTAATTACAATCAAATTTTGTCTTCATTTTTCACTTTTAGCAACAAGAGAAGCAATTCATCTTGTTTTGGATGGACATTTATTTAAATTAATCAAGATAATTATAAACGAACTTCTGCTTGGTAAAAACACTTGATAAAGACATCCAGTTTCCAAAGTCCTTTACCATGTACGGTTACGTAAGAATTATTTTTATTTAGGTAAATTCACAATGATCAAATAATATACGAGAGTTTTAAATGATACCATTGATAGATTTTATGAGAAAACACGAATGAATGATTCATATTTGATATTTGACGATACAAGAATAATCGTGTTTGAAATAACTGAGGTTGCAGTAACCGATCTGTTGAATATTTTATGGCCAAGTTTCTCATTCCTTTTTTTTATTACTTTGTTTTGCAGTTAGTATTATTGGTTTCCCTGGCCGTGGTAGCCTTTGCCGCTGAGGAGAAAGGCGACCAAGCGGCGGTCAAGCCAGCTGAAGAAAAGCAGGTAGAAGATAAGAAACAGGAGAAGAGAGGAATTTTCGACTTCGGTTACGGTCACGGAGGAGGTCAATCTTTTGGAGGAGGCCATTCCTTTGGAGGAGGTCACTCTTTTGGAGGAGGATCCGGTGACTGGCAGCCTGTCTCAGGACATGGAGGAGGATTCGAGTCGTACGGCCATGGTGAGCACACAGAGCACATCAAAACCATCGAAGTCATCAAGAAGATCCCAGTCCCATACACCGTTGAAAAGCATATACCATACACGGTAGAAAAGAAAGTGCCGTATGAAGTCAAAGTACCATATCCACAGCCTTACACCGTAGAAAAGAAAGTTCCATTCACTGTCAAGGAATACGTAAAGTACCCAGTGTACGTGCCAGAACCCTATACAGTTGAAAAGAAAATACCATATGAAGTCAAGGTTCCAGTCGACAAGCCTTATGAAGTTAAAGTACATGTCCCACAACCCTATACCGTCGAAAAGAGAGTTCCTTATGAAGTCAAGGTTTCAGTGCCACAACCCTATACCGTTGAAAAGAAGGTCCCTTATGAAGTCAAGTACGAAGTGAAAGTTCCCCAACCTTATGAAGTCATCAAGAAAGTCCCATATGAAGTCAAGGTCCTCGTCGACAAGCCATACAATGTGTACGTCCCTAAACCATACCCAGTCACTGTTGAAAAACCATACCCAGTGACCGTTCACAAGCATGTCCCCTATGAAGTCAAGGTACCAGTAGACAGACCATACAAGGTCGAAGTAGAAAAACCATACCCAGTCGAAGTCAAAGTATCAGTACCCAAGCCTTATGAAGTTATCAAGAAAGTACCATATGAAGTAGAAAAGAAGGTACCATATGAAGTCAAGGTACACATCGACAAACCATACCCAGTCTACAAAGAAGTCAAAGTACCAGTCTACAAAGAAGTGCCCTACCCAGTCAAGGTACCAGTCCCAGTGTACGTTAAGAAACACGAAGAGCACAGCTACGGAGGCGGAGGAGAAGAAGAAGGCAGCTACCACTACCACCATTGATAGGAACAATTGGGCGTCTCCTATTGGATTCTGACCACTATGTGATTATATTTGTTTGTAATTTGTAAATATTCGAGCGTTGGTCTTCAAATTAGCTGACCAAAGACTGTTTCCTTCATCGTTCGTCTCATTTTGCTGATTTGTTTATTTTTCTTCGTTAGTTGACTTTAGACTTGTTTCTTTTGCCTTTGTTAATTGTTTTCACCATTCTCCATCTTTCATTTCGTTCATTCATGTTCAACTGTGATCTCTTTTAAGTGTATTTGATGTTTGTGAGGTGTCTTTTTTGTACTTTATTACTTGCTTTGTTTACATGTTTTTTATTTTGTAAGGTGAGCAAATAAAGACCTTGGTTGATTAATTTGATTATTATTTTACACACTGTATTTACAAAACCAAATCCCTTCCATATATTTTAACCACTTCTATGTTTGTTATAATTTTTATGACAAATTCTCACTCTAAAAATTACCATCTCCTCTTTTATTAAAAATAATATTTAATATGAGGAATTATTTCAATTGATATAAAATTTATAAATCTTTCTAAAGCTGTATTGTCAAGCATTGTTTTCTAATAGTTTATTATTTTAACCACAATAAATATAAAGATTCTGAAGGAACAAAAACACAGGAGTAAAAATATTAGAGTTTTTGTATTAAAGCCAAAAATAGTAAAAAAATAAAAATTAAAATACAAACAAAATTTTAGAATACATACTTAAAAGTGAAACGTACCGGAAAACTTATTAATTAAAATTAATTGGAACTTTTCAGATTCTATTTGGAAACCATTTTCGTAATTTTGTCGTAATTGGATTAAATATGAAATGAACGATCATTTGTGATCACAAGTTGGAGTGTAAAGTTTTATGAGTTATACTTATTGATATAGAAAGCTGTGAATAGTACAAGCTTTATCGTGAATGAATCGCTCTTCGAATCTTCGATCCATTACGACTTGAAATTTGCATGTAATGACCATAATTAAATATAACATTATATGTTCATTCAAGATACTAGAATTCCCAATTAATTCGAAATCTTTTGATTGTATTCATTAGTTGATTCGTAACAAATAAATATGTATATCTGGCATATTGTCAATCACGCGAGCACGGGAAAAAATAACTCATCCATGCACCGAATCAAATGGAATATTCTGTTGGATCAGTGCTTCCCAAACTTTTTCATATAACGGCTCCCTAAATCTGAAAAAAATAATCGGCGGCCCCCCTGCATCAAAAACATGTTTTGTGCGGTCCCCGTAGAAAACATGACCCCCCACAGTTTGGGAAGGACTGTGTTAGATCCTTTTTCATAAATTATTGTATGTTTTTTACGAAGAGTCGAATCGACTGTTTTTGTTTGCTCGAGAATTCGATTATAGTTTTTAAAAGACAGGTGACTTTCTTAAAAAGACATTAGAATTATCGTTATGAAGAAGTTCTAAGTACATTATAGTATGTGTAAAATTTAATATTAACTCGTTTGGTTTTTTTATTTTCGAAAAACATACATTTGTATATTGTGTAATATATGTATGTAAACCTGTTGGAATCTAAGACGGTAAATATTGAAAGTAAATCTATAAACGTGTAATGAATCATCCTTTTTTCTTTTTGAATTTATATTCTAGTAGTAAATAAAGTCAATGACCCAAAAAGAATACCACTTGAGTTGTTTGTGTGTGCATTTTTCATTTTGTTTGTAAATCGGCAAGTAAATTGTATTAAAAACGACCGTTAGTTAACTTAATATCATAATAATTACTGCGTATATTTTTTTGCTTCTGTCATATTATTACGCAAGGCCTTTTGTAAGTCGTATGTAATTGGTAGAGGTACGGTGTCTTGCAAACTGTTGACAGGTTTTATTTTTTAGTAATTGTCATTAATATATATTATTATATTTCAAGTGATGTGATACAAAACAAAGTGAGAAGACGTTTTAAATAATTGAAGCAGCAAGTATTTATTTTTGAATATTGACAATAAGAAAACCGATATAAGATAACATGATCAAACCACGTGATCAGTTTTGTTTTCTTAATGCATATATTTACATAGGTTTTGTTTGTGCATAACTTAATAAATGCAAAATATTGAATTTACAGAAAAAATATTCAAAGAATTATGAAAATATGAAGAAATAAGTGAGAACAAGTAAACTATTATTGGAATTTAGATTATTCTACTAATAATCGATCTAATCACAGTTTTAAGAATTACAAATATTAATAGCAAAATAATATCTTAAAGTGACTATCCAATATTAGATTATGCCCAAGAAACCCCAATATTGAATAGTATATTTCGGTTATCCTTTAACTTTAGTACTACCTACAAAGTATTTACTCTCTTTTTTTAATTTTCCATGAAAATCAATAGCGATAACGTATGGATTTTTTTAACCCAAATATTTATAGAGACCGGTCCTTAGGTCCGGTCCGTGGCCGCTTGTTGACTGATTGTTGGCCTGCGTACCGGACCGCCCGGGTTCGATTCCTGGTACGAGCGGATTTTTTCAGTCGATAAATCTGTTCAAAGGCATGATTGTTTGTGTTGTTGAAGATTCCTTCCCACCTTTCCTATCCCAAAGAGCGACGCATAGCGATTAGCTAATCACTAGTCCTGTCCCGAGTCCTCGTATCCTTTCCATTTCCATCCCCTACTCTCTTCAAAAAAGAGAGGTTGAGCAACTGAATAACAAGCAGTTCTCGTAGAAAAATATATGTTGAGATAAACTCCGTGAGGAGTCCATATTTTTCGTCGCTCGCCTAAGTTAAGTTATTGATAAGGGGTGACTGCTTTTTGCCGACGGGGGTGTCGATTTGATTAGATAACATAAAAATATAGGTAGATACATATATTATACTATATATAGCACATAGGCTTAAATATTTCAAAATAATTCATGTCACAAAAACCGCTTTTGAAATAGTTGTTTTTTTTTGTAATTAAGCTAAGTGATATTTATTGTAATACATTATAATCAAAATAAATAAATAGTGGAAATAGAGATTGATGATGATTGAAATGAAATTGATAGTACAGTTGATCTCTTCAATATCACTTTATTCTAATCATCTAATTCAATTTAAAGCACTGATAGATAATATGCATCTTTTTAGAAGCTAATATGCCATCACAGATTGAGGGCCACTCAATAAATCACTTGATATAAATGAGCTCCCAGTAAAGCATCGTGCAATAATAAATAATTTTGTTTGATACGATTCGTGAAAGTTTTAGATTGATTAACTTCTCGGATCACCTGCGAACTACTTACGAGAGTAGTTTGCACTGGCTAACACACATTAAAACGTAGGTTAGCGACCGACTCAATACAGAAGGAATTATGTCTAACATTTCCCGCATTTTTAAAGCCTCTCAAAGTTTTTATTTTTTTTGCTGTCTTAAATAAACCAACAACTTGCTACTTCATTGACTGACTTGACTTGTAAGGCTTCGAAAAGAAACATGTATAAATCACTTACATTTAAAAAAAATGTAAAATAAATAATTCATATGGTGTAAAATAAATTATTATGACGGAAGTTACAATTTATTTTGAAAATATATCGCAGCAAAAAATAAGCAGTTTTAAGTTTTACCTTCTGCAGTTTTATTTGTTCATTAACCTTAAGCTAAGCTTTGCTAAGCTTCTTAAAATGATCAACTGTCGTATAAATTTATTTACGAAATATGTAATATGAATACATTTTCCATATCCACAGTTTTTGGTTCGTTTTGCGAAGCGATCCGGTTTTATAAAGCTTTATTTAACGTCATGAAGTATTTTTTTTTTAAATAAAAAAATTGACAGCCACTGTTTATTCTACGACGTAATTTTTACAATCTTTACTCTCATACGAATATGTTAACTCTCGTTTGTTAAATCCTTCATTCGAATCTATCGTTAGGAAGACATCATGTTGAATCAGTCGATTGGAATATGCGTCGATAGTGGCCCATCGTTTTTTTATCAATATAATTATATTATGAGACGATACTTATGGTTTACTGAAGAGTCACCTGTTTGAAATCGGAGAATTATGTAACAACACGGTTTTTAAAATTATGTGTAGGTACGCATATGTAAGATGCAAACAGTTCATTAGTGATATAATTTAGGGGGCGTGTATATCAATCTAGTGAATGTGGATGCGCTAAAAAGAAAACGGAAAATCGTATGAGAGTATGAATATACTTATTTTCGTAATAATGACTAGCTAACGGATAATGTATTATTGTAAGTTTTAAACAGTTGAAATTCATTTATTATTTAGTCTCATTATTTATTATATAAATCAGGGTTTCCCAAACTATGTTCCGCGACAATATCGAAAGGGTTTTATAAACTACACATTTTAAGGTCTTGTACTTCAAGCTGAAAGACGCGCGATGATCAATCTAGTAAGGAGGATTCCTGAGTTCGAAATTCATTTTCCGTGACAGTTAACCCAGTAGACTTAAGGAAAAGTGGCTATGAAAATCTATATTAATTATTAATGACTGTAATTTTAAACAAAAATATAAAGATCGGCATCTAAAAGATTTTTGGGGAGTTTGTCAAAAGAGTACTCCAATTTTTCAAAACAAGCTATAATTGTTTTATTTCCATTTTCTACAAACCTACATATTTATGCGAAGCAGGGTTTTCTTATTATGCTGCAAAGAAGTCAATGTTTAGAAATAGGCTCGACGTCACATCAGTCAAAAGAATACAACTTGCCAATATTGTGATTGATATCAAGAAGATAATATGCAATTCAATGAATCAAAGTTGTTGTTACATTATGTATGTTTATATTTTATTTAAGTTGTATATTTAAAAATATTGTGTTTTAAAAACATTTTTAAAAAAATGACTAGTAGAAATTACCCAACCTTAAAAATAGGCAAAGTGTTTCCGTTAAAATTTCAAGGTTTACGAAGTGTTCCACTGCAGAAAAAGTTTGGGAAACCCTGATGTAAAATAATAATTACATAGATTTAACATCCATAATGATACTAACTATAGAGATTGTAAAATATAACAATCGATTTCAATATGTTTCTTTACGAAACCATTCCACTTTTTGATGACTTACGTATAAAATAATAATGAATACATACAATAAATCAGCAATAATATTGCGTTTTCTTTTCCGTCAACACGTGTGTGATCTAAATTACGTACGCGTGTCGAAAAACAAAAGAAATCGAAAGTTGCTTGTCAAATAAGGTATGTATTTGGTTTTATTTTCTCCGATCTGTCACAGAGATAAGCGAGAAAAGTCTCCAAAATGGTATAGTAACTGGCCATTAGTGATTCGAACTAGAGATAAAAATGCAATAATAATGTAACTTAATTTAGATGTTAGGTATTTTATTTTTTTAAACAAATTTTCATCGATCCTGACTTGATTGTGGGGCTTAATGCTCAAAATGCATATGTCACATAGATCAATTTTTCAGTAAAGGCAGTTGATGGTTACTAAAAATATTTTGGCGATGCGTTTATGAAAATTAATTAAAATTTAAAGTAACTGTGTAGTTTACTGTACAGTGGTAATTTTTGGAACTCTAACTGCCTATGTTTACATAGAAACTTCTTACTTACTTACTTCTTAGAATTAATCTGATTATGTATGTGAAGTTGTGAACATAAACATTTCTTGGTGCAAAGTATGCTGCAAAATTATTATAACATACAAATTATGTATTATTTTGTTTCATTTATTTTTCATCGAATTACATAGGTATTTCTAGCATGGAAAGAAAAAGTGTTTTTAGGTATTTTCAGGTTCTTAAGTTCAAATGACCAAAATCTGACATAAGCACTTCTACCATTGAGACCCAGAATTATCGATCGCTGAATTCTATGAAAATATTAAACTCGTCGTTTTGCCAACTTACACTGCTTTGTCAATTGCAGGCTGAATAAGAAAATAAATGACTCGAGGACAGTCCGTTTTGAATTGCAGTGAGAGTATTTCATTATCGCTACGTATTGATAAAGATCAAACAAACGAATCAGAGATATCAATCGACTCGAATGTGCGAATTTCCATCTAAGTGCTTCATCTCTCTTATCTTATACATATTATATGTTATATTTATGATATTTTTTTGTAATAAAAAAAGCTGGTAAATGGTTTTATTTCATCACAAGAAAAAGTTGTTTGAAATTGGCTGTTTCATAAACTAAAGATGATTTGATTTGAGATGTAATGTATTGTGAAATCAATCGTTTAAGCCATACATGGGCAACCACCGGCCTGCGGGCCGGATGCGGCCCGCCGAGCTATTTTGTCCAGCCCTGATTTATCTCGGCAAACTAATAGAGAAAGAAATTAATAGTTCCAGGAGGGATTAAATAATGGAGATGACACAGGCGCTTGCAGTGGCTCCACTCTACTAGTTCATGTTCATTGAGCTTCAGGGGGTTTTAGTGCAAAAATCAAAATTTAACATTGCTTTGACGGGTTTTTATATATTATATTTAGTGGAAGAAAAATACACAAACTTACGCGTATTTCCAAGAAAAATCATTTGTCTTTTTGCCAGCACATATATGTGTGAACAGTTTTGTTCGAGGATGAAACACACTAAATCAAAAATTCGAACGAGGATAACACTAAAATTCTATGCGATTATCCTTAAGTAATAAAAAAATATATAAGAAGTAGCAACGTGTTTTATTGAGTTAAATATTACTTTATTATGTTTAATAATTTGGTCCGGCCCTTGACTCGGAGACAGAATGATAATTTGGCCTCAGACCAAGGAAAAGTTGCCCATGCCTGGTTGAAGCAATAATAAAAGTTGCACAATTGTAAGGAATAAAAAAATGGTTTGATAATTCAACAAAATAGCAAAGTAATTACTTTTATTAAACTAATTATGCTGGAACTATCAGCGTCTTAAGTAACGGAGTTCTTCCGTATAATTTGAATTATATACAAATATGCATTTGATAATGGTTTTTTAGGTTGAAAATTGTATACATTGTACCAAATTGAAAACTAACTGAAGATATAGTACTTATGTAAGAACCTAACCAAATAAGTCTTTCACTATATGGTTTGACCATGTAACGTGATCATGATATTGAAACAAAAAATCGTCCATGTATAATTGGTTATGCGAAGCGGAAATTAAATTATAATAACCGCAGACATGATGTTAATTTTTTAGGCGAAAGACATAGTGAAATTATAATCTTCTTATACAACATGATTAGTAATAACATAATATTACAAGATAGCTTGAGTTAGTACTATATTTTATTATTGTGAACACGATATGCAAAGCAAATTGGATCGTTGACCAGCCGTTGTTTTATATATAATATTATAACGCGTAATAATAATTGAGGATACGTTTATAGCATTGAAGAAGCATTGGCGTCCATAAAATGAGTATTAAATAATATACTAACCACGCTTGATTTAACGTGATTATCACTTAGGTATTGGTTTGTACACAACTTCAAATCTCAGTTTAAAAATGTAACGATGTATATTTGAAAAAAAAAATGGAACGTATAGTTTCACTAGGAATATAATACATATATTCATTTTTGTATGTATAGTCATCAGATCACCGCTACAATATAGTAGTGACGATGTTATTTTTACATAATGAGTTATCAACTATGTATAATTAACTTTTTGTGTTTTTAAACGATTACTCAAAGTCGTTTTCTTCGGCTACGGTATTCACCATTTCGAGTCCAGCATCGATATTTTCATAGCTGATTTATGGATTTATGTAAAAAGATATGGAAGTTTGTGATGTTCACAAATTTTCTCCCACTCATACGGCCCTGAGAATGGAGCGCAGCGGGAGCGATTGGCTAATCACCAGTTCTGACCTTGCCGTATTATTCCATCCATACTCTCTTCAAAAAAAAGAGATAACTGAGAAACAATTAGTTCAAGAAAAACTTCAGTTGAGATAAGCTCTATTACGATTCCACTTGTTTTACATCGAGACGGACGTAGCTGGAAACATATTGAATAATTATTGTCAAAATTGATATTTTTTATGTTTACTTTATTGAAATGAAGTTCAATAAAGTCAAGGAATGCAATGGTTATGTATTATTTTAAGTGGGAGGATTTCGAAACAATATTTTGACATATTATCTGTCGTATATTTACATTTTTTAACATACTATTTCGAACCAATATTTTGACCAGTTTGGGGTTATATTTTAAATGGGACGGGTTTGAAACAATAAAAATGTCGTACATATTTACATTTTTATAACATATATACAAAAAATAAAAATATAAACAAAATATCTACTTCATCAAAATAATATTTGAAAACAAAAATACGAAGTGCGCGAAATGCTTGTTAATAAGCAATATCTATGAGGCTCAGAATATGTTAAAACTTTTTTCTTATTTAAGATGGTAGATGATCAAATCATCTACGATACCGAAATCGAATAATGGCCACGTAAGTATTGGATCGATATAGTTATTACTAAACTAAACTAAACTACTCCCAATCACCACCCGCCACGGCCTTACATTCGGTATCAGCGATCGTGTCCCGTGGCGTAACAACGTTAAGCGTATCTGTTCTGTTTGCGAGTTGTAGTTGTAGTTGTAGTTGTCTCGGGAGCATTTTCCCAGGACTTGGAGGACAAGGCACTCAAGTGTGCATTACTGACTCTAAATAATTAGCAAACCCTATACGTTACTGATTCTAGAAATGCTATTTAATGCTGTCATTAATGCAATCAACAAAGGCCGGTTACGGACCTATACGAATAGGTCCGTCCTTGCACCGTATGACGCCGCAAATTTGCTGAAGGCCAAATAATTATTTTTATTGGCTACCAAGTCGGCGTGGCCTACTGGCCCGACAGCTGGTCGGACCAACCTGAGTAAATCTTCCCGCTCAGAGGACATAAAAGGACAAATCCATAGAATGTGATCAGCATCCATTATATCGCCGCATCTGCATGTCGGCCCATATATATAGTTATTACTGTGCAACCGACATATAACGAACAAAAAAATAGTTAAAAGTAAATATATTTTTTCTACAAATATTATCCATCATCTATGCAGCACGCCACTGTATAGTTGGCACGACTTAACGCTGTTAAGATAATCCACTTTCTCGATAAATAATTCCTACCATTTCTCTTCCTGTTTACCAACACCATTACCTATTCACAGTATATGTATATGTATACCATATACCACATTCTTTTCGTAAAAAAACACTTCGACTATTATATATATTTTTTAATAAATGCAGTTAATGAGTAGAGTTTAATTGGCTTTATATAATATTTATTTATAAGGATTACGTTTATAATATTAAAGTATTTTACTTAATAACTGAATTATATAATAAATGTTCAATTTACTTAGTAAAAACAGTGAAATCACGATTATCAGTGCAACTCAATGTGTACATACATACATATGTATGTTGGTCAAAGTAAAGCAAGTTTTACTGGTCCGATTTTGCATTCAAATTCTCCAATATATGTATATCCAATGTAGAACAAAATTTATTATTTAATGAACCTTTAGCAAGTGAAATATCTGAAATAGTAACTATTTTGTATATGTATTGAAATATAGAGAAACAAAACGTCAAGCCCTAGTTAGTAGTGTTAGGACGTGATTTGTGGTTTCAATATATGATTGATGCAGATAGTGGCCAATCAGACAATTATATCCATACCGGTCCGGTATTCCGGTAGATAATATTTCCTAACGGTATTAAAAAGATTTATATGAATATGAAAAGAAACATGCCATTCCAGATCACAACACCGAATGAATTAATAATAACAAGTCTATTATAATAAAGGACAAAGTTTTACTCAAATTAGAAATTGACTCAAATATCAAGTGGTACCAATTAAATGACTATCTAACTATTTCAAAAAAGTTCATATGGACTTAAAAAGAATGTGTGATGATTCTTCCATCACTTCTCGCAAGAATAGTGTAGCTGCTGATTTGATGGCGGCTTCGTAAACGCTATATGAATCAAGAATAAAAGAAATTCACGAGGTAGGCCAAATGCAGAGCGTGAGGTTGATTTAGAAATATTTCAAGATAGGATATACATTAGGCAAAATATCAAATTATTCATTGAATACCATCTAATTGGTTAGTGTATTTTTAATACATAACTACAGTTAATAATTTAAATTTTTGAATGTTGTATGGCTCGAGATTGAAAAATATTAGGCAAGTAGAGTGACAGAGATGCATAATGAATTTGAGTATTTAGTCCTACAGGTATCTATTATAGAAGTTGTAGTTGATATATGTTTCAGCTGCACGCCATTGCCAGAACTAGCTGGAATTGCAATGAACTTTTTTGCAAAGTAATTCTCTAAGAAATTATAATATTGATTTTTTTTATTTAAAACAATGATGTTTAACTATTTCAATGAATAGTATTACTTAAGACTAATTTTGTGAATGTAATAAATTTTATTATACATTTAGCTAATAGTGATCATATTTGTTGAATGAATAATATTAATTGTACAGGTAAACTAGACATCTTTAGTATCCAGGTATAAACGGTGTTATAAGGGTTTGTTATCGAATGGCTTGTCCAGTTGCATCAGACAAAATAGGCAATAAAAGCCTCAGAACCGCCCTTATCTTTCAATTAATGTCAAAACGCATTAAAACCAACCCCACCGGTTAGAGTTAGTTAAATTGTTGGAGTATTTTTGAGGTTTGATAGTTTTTTGTCCACCCTAAAGTGAACACACTTTTTACAGGTTCATAAAACAGGTATTAATTTGTGATACAGGGGGCGTCCATCTTTTGTGCGAAAGCATTTTTTGTTCACAAAATAAACAGTACTTATTTGAAGAATGATTTTTAACGTTCAAAAGATAGTTTTGTTGAGAGTCAATCACTTTAATTTTTGATGAGTAGCTTTAAAATGAATTTTATAATCATACACTTTTTCAACATTGAATAGCTTCTTACGAATAGCACACAATAAGTATAAATAGATCTAATACGGTGAAACAATAGAAATGTGTTTTATATATAAAATATATAAAAAAAAATAGTTCACAGCTATTTCGGCTTACGCATTCGTCATAACTAGACTCGAAAATATATTGTATGGAAAAAACTTTTATTTCTCCGTGTTATTCTCGACTGATTCATTATTTATCATCGAGTTTATATCGGAAGAATTTCACAATTAAACATATTTGGCGCATTGGCATTAGCTGCAATCTCAAATATTATTTTCTCTAGAATTTTTTTGTATGGAGTTCCACCAATTATATAGCAATTCAATAAATGGATCTGTTAAAGTTATTCCATGTTTTCAATGTACTCATTTGCACAGAAAAACTGGAATAACTATTCTAAAATAGAGGAAGTAAAAAGGTTTCACGATATTTATTTATTTGAGCCTAATCTCCTATCTCCGGACTATCATAGATCCATATAAACATTATTTTCAGTTCTCAAACCGTTTACATTTTATTATGGTCCTTCTTGAAAAAAAATAGTATTTGATTATAAAGAAGAATAATTAGCTAACAATCAGTCCAGTTATGCGATATCCTCCTGTCTTTACCCTATACAAAAGAAGACGTTGAGCCGCTGAATAACATACACTTATCGCAGAGAAACATCCGTCGAGGCTAAGTACTACTGGGAATGTAAATGATCTCTACATTAGGATCGGTCATGATTCCATGATTGTTTGAAAAATATGATTGTTTTTAAGAAGACATTGAAATGATTATTTTGAGATTGATTAATATTGAAATTATGAAATAAGAAAAATTAATTACAAAATTTTATGTTTTTCGACCACTGCGTCAAAAATACGGAATGCTAGCAATTTAGAAAAGGTATATTGAGCGCATGTTAGGGACTCTATTTAATGTTATCTAAAAATTTCTATTTTTTTTCTGATTAACACGTAATTTAATGTCTATTGGCAATATCAATATTAATAGTGGATATTTCAATAATAACATGTCAACGCCAATTTTAAAAGTCGATGCTATATTTTATGAAAAAGGAAATAAGAAATGCAATATAATATCGCAATTATTTTCCAAATATTAAGTGAAGTAAACAAAAACGGTTTATAAGTAGTAGAAGAATGCCGGTAGTGTTGTTAAATGGGCATCGATCTTGGAGACATATCTGGTATATACGGATATTTTTACGAGTTTATGGAATTTTGCAATATTTCCAATCCTTGCATATTTTACTATCTAAACCAGGCATACTCAACCTTTTTTTCGTCCGGGCCGCATTCTGATTTTTGCTTCGCTACGTGGGCCGCAACATATTTATAGTAAACTTTAAATACACTTAGGCCTCGTATAACACGGTTTTATACAACACGGATGTATAAAATGTGTCATATTTTTATACAACAGGCTTTATATAACACGGTTTAAAGTGTTATACGAGGCCCAAGTGTATATGTGTATTCATGTATTTTTCAAAATAAAAAATAACAATGAACAACAAATAAAAAATACGTAAAAAGTACACAAAAATACTAATGTTTCCAACATCTTAAATTTTAAATCGTTTACTTAAAAATGAATGTGAATTTTGATAGTGAGTCAAACTTTTAACTATCTTCGTCAAATCAGGCTCCTGATTACTACAGGTTACTCTTAATTAATACATCATCAAGGTGAGAATCAGTAAGTACGATCATCGCATATTTAATTTTAGAAAATGACAAGTCTCAGAGATACGTAGATGAGAATAATGTGAGCAAAAGCTGGGCACATTTTTGTACAGTTTTTTTACCAACCAATTGCAACCCAATATTGAAAACAACAACAAAAAAGTATTCGGTGACTATAATTATTTTGGGCCGCACATAAGAGGTGATTGAGCCGCATGCGGCCCGCAGGCCGCAGGTTGAGTATGGCTGATCTAAACCGTTTACTTAAAATATACGTTAATTGGCTAAATAATTTTTAAGCCCAAATGCTTAAAATTGAAAGCTTTATGTACTTTATTTGTATGATGGACTATGGACATATATAAATTGATATTCCATACCCAATTTCGACACTGACTCACATTTTATTATAACCAGCTATTAAAACTCGGATTGAATATCTATATAATATAGAAATTAAGAATTTTACTCGGGCTTGTGATGCAGTGGTTAACGACGTTGAATTCCGTGACAGACCTCACGGCTTTGAGTTCTAGCACGAGCAGCATGTTTTCAGTCGATTTATCGATTCCGATCGAAGTCATGAGTTGTTATCTAAAAACTCATTCTCACCCATCCAATCCTTTAAGCGGAGCGTAGCGATAACCATTAGCTTACCACTAGTCCTATCCTCAACTTATCCTATCCATCGATATGTACTATCATCGAACTAAAAAAAGCTTGAGTGAAAATTTATTTCTAGTAGAAAAAAATATTTTGAGAAAAAACATTGGGAGCGAATAGAGATTTGAAAAAATAAGTCGTCATAAAAATGCTTGATCAAAAATGTAGCATTGAGGTAGTCATTCCATCCGTCAAATTAATACGTCTCTTTGATAATGATCCCGTTTGAGAGGTATAACGTAAACATACACACCATAAAACCCGTCATCTCAAATACTACATTTTGTTTTGATGATTTGTGTGCGGGTCCCAACGGGTTATTCACCACTCGACCGTTCAATTGTTGTCTCTTTGGAATTTTATTCATATTTAATACGCATTAAATGATTTAAATTAGGGTTGTGAAAAGTTTTAACCGGCGGGTTCATATTTCGACCGTGATAGAAACGATACGAATATTTTTATTTCGAAATAATACTGCAGCAATAGAGTTTATATACCAAATATGTTTAACTATGAGAAGAAATCTGAGAAGAGTTAAAGACATTCTTCTCGATGACCCTACATGGGTAAAAAGTAAGCCGACCTCTTGAACTGGCTTCACTTGGGATTGCTCACCGCTACAACGATCTCACACTCCTGTCAGCAGCGATGAAACGGGAATGCAACTTGAATATATATACTAAACTTAGAGACGAAGGAGACGGGAAGAATTTTGAGGCTTACGTCCCTCAGAACTTGAAGCTCCATCAAATAAATATCCAAAAAAATAAATATAAGTATAATGTGTTAACACGAAGCATTCCAAAAACACATACAATTGAATGTAAAAGTAAGAATTCAAAATTAAGGATGAACTAACATTTATTCCACGTATTACGTTACAAATAGTGACACGTGTTTCGCCGCTTTAAGAAGCATAATCAGACTTAATATCGCAAGGCTACTTTAGTAATAAAGTCAAGATTGATTTTTATAGTATGGGGGTAAGGTACATGAGAATCTCTGTAAGAGTACAACACAACATTGTCTTTTGTTTTACCCAGCACGAGGAGTTGAAGATATTCGTATTGTTCATGTCAGGACATGTCACAGCATTGTACTATATATGGGAACAAAAAAATTATCTTATGCACTTTTCAATCCTACAATAATCAAAGTGGCTGCCCTGTGTTACATAAACTCATGCTGCGCGTTTGATAGGAATAAGTAGTAAGGATTCAAAAAGGTAAGACCACCTCAGTAGCTCGTTGGTTAAGTGAATTAACAGATAGCGGGAGGTCAGCGCTTCTTTTCCGTATTAGTTATTATTTTACAAGCTGATGATGACCAGAAATGACATTACGACAGAGGGAGGCCTGCGCTTTGATATGATATTATATTTTAATGAATAATATAAATATTTTCTGGGTAATTAATGTGCACTTAAAAGAGTAAAGGAAAACTATTATAAGCGAAAAGGATCGCTTCTACTATTTTAAAATTTTGTCGCAAAACAAAAATGTACAAGGCATTAGGAGTATTATGACTCAACTAATATTAATCATGAAAGCCCTTGAAATAAACTATTTTAAATAGCCACCTATATCTTTTGTGATTTGTTTCGATGGAACTATTTTTTTATACTTCTTGAGACCCCTTCCTTTTAAACAGTTGCATTTCAATCCCATAACGCAACAATGTTAACAATTTATGTAAATGTGTGATGAAGTAATATCATTATTTGGGTGACATATATTGTGGAATTTAAATTTCGTGAGAAAAGAGTGCATTTTGTTAATAAAGAACGTTTAGTTTGAACAATCATATTTTATTTTTTATTTTATGAATACATATTTAAATATCAAGAAGACGTAGATATCGTTGGACAAAGAGGTTTTTTTTATCAGTATAATCAATTTCAGTGCACTTCTTATAGAACATCTAAACAGTCATTGTATAACAAGAACTGTTTGTAAGTACAGTAGAACCTCGATTATTCGGACTAATTGGGGATGAAGATAGTCCGGATAAGGACAAATCCGGATAATCGAAAAAATCATAATTGACAGGAAAAAACAAGTATATTCAGTATAAATCATTTTTATTTCTTTAGATTAATACATAGCTTTAATAATACATTATTTTTTTTTTGAAAAAATCAATTATCGATTTCTGCTTAAAGCTAGCTTTTCTTTTCGATGCTGCCAAATCACGAATACTTTTAAGAAAAATAAGTTGTCTTGAATAGCACTCTTCTTGACTCTCATTAAACAATTGGTAAACTTCAAGATTTTTTTATATCCGAGATCGTTGACGTTCCGACACCATATTTATTAGACAAAAAACATCCCGATTCACCCCGTTTCAAAGCATCGATTATATCCAATTTGTCTTTTTATGAAACTACGACACGTTTTCTCTTCGTTGACATATCGGTAATATTAAAAATAAATTTGAAAATCGTGATCAATTTTTCAAGAAACAAACGTTCAATGCGCATCGTATTTGGACGACGACTAGCCCATATTTTACACAGGACTTATTGTTAGAACAAATGCAACGATCAACATATTAAGACTGCATTCCATAGCGTACGTAAACAGTGGACGCAATTCGCCACGTGCATAACAGCAAATTTGTAATATTTTTGTTTGTTTTGACCAATCCGGATAATCGAAAATTCGTATAATCGAGGTCCGGATAATCGAGCTTATACTGTATGTAGCTAAACCTCTTTTCTTCGGAGACGGTATTGAGTGAATGGTGGAGTAAGGATTGAAAGGAAGATGAGGCTCGGGAATTCAAGCCCTACTCTGTGCAACGAAATGGAAAAATATTTAATTGCTTTAATCGCTCGCTTAAAAAAGCTATAATAATAAGTAATCGAAGGTCATCGGTTACAGAACTTCTATTAAATTTGGTTTTTGTTTATTATCGTTTTGTAATGTATTTATGTAAAACAAATTTAAGGAGCCAAAGCAGTTTTACGCGTTAAATGACTAATTAAAACTTCCAAAATATCAAATTTAATATTGTCACCTTGACACACATTTTCTTTTTAAATATATTGCTAAATTTTATACTGCAATTTAGGTAATTACCTAGTTTATTCAATACTGTAGTCGATTTCGTCACCATACAAATTGTGCCATGCTACCCAAAGGTTTGAAAATTATGCAATGAATTTTTTCTTGGAAAATCGATTAAACTACTATGCTCCTAGTAAAACGTCATAAATGATGAATATGCAATATGAATGCACCCATTATACTTTAATATTATTGGATTTATAAGCAATCTATAATTGGAAAAAAAATAAGCATCATTACAAAGTTTCATAGAGATAAGACGGACCTTCCTAGTTTGAGTCGCTTTACGAGCAGATTTTTCAATCGATTTATCAATCCTGTTCGAAGGCATGGAAGTTTGTTTTGTTAAAAATCTTTTCCCCCTCTTTCGATTCACAATAGCTAGCCACTCATCCTGTCCTAGTCCTCGTATCCTTCCAATCCTCACTCTCTTCGAAAAAGAGATGCTGAGCAACTGAGTAACTGAGTAACAAGACATATGTTGAGATAAAATCCGTGAAGAGTCCATATGCTTCACGCTGGGAGCGGACATGATGAAAAAAAGTTGTGTGTTTCGTGGTCTTCCTTTTTCAGTTTCGAAATATCAGACAGTCATCTTCAATAAGCAAAAGTTCCCAGTTTGACAGTGATTGGCAATCACAAATTAGCCGCTGTCCTCAAAGAGAGAAGTTCAAAGCAGTTTGCCATCAATAGTAAGTATGTTTGTTTTTACGATTTTAGATAAACTTTAAGTTTTTAAGGTAACGATCAAAGCAATGTTGAGAAAAAAAAAGAAAAAAAAAACCCAAAATAGAATAAGAAAAAAGTTCCAAAGCAATGTATCAGGAGCAGCTGAAATTAATAAAGACATAAATAAATATTTGGTATTAAACTGACACACTAAAAAGGTTGTAATATAATGGTAAAATAGCAAGGAACGATCCTTTGGTGGTAAGATGCGAGAAAGCGATTGCTACTGGAATATTTTTTGCAATAGGTTTTCGCTTAGGAACACTGTAATAAAAGTCACGTGAGATTTATAGCTTTCAATCAATTGTTATTGCTTTAAGGTGAGCGCTTTGGCGGAAAATTTGAACTCCTTCGATTGGTGCCTTAATGTGAGTGGTCCAAACGAACAAAATATTAAACAATTTTATCGATCTAGCAACGTTGGTGACTTGTGGGTTTGATTTTTAAAAACATTTGTACATTATTATAGCGCCAGACGGAAGAATAACAATTTTGGTACAATAATATAACTTAATCATTAATCCAATTCAAGTATAGTGTAATAAATTGTACTTTTTCATCATTTTTTATAATTATGTACAAAAAAATCAGTGAGATTTTTTCGCTTGAGTGTTTAGAACTACCAAAATTATTTCTATCCGTAGTCGATATTTTTCCATCACAATCGATGTATAGAAGTAGATTTGAGTTATTTGACTTAAAAATCGTTATGTGAATTTTTATTTGTACAATACTGTAAGATGGCTAAAAGTGTAAAAAATTGTATTCATAGATACAAAAACAATTGAATTAATTTTATATATACTTTTTGCTTTAACTTAGCTAAAAGATATACAATTCCAAGTTTTTGTGTCTAATAGTGTCAAGTGTTGGCATCTTTCAGAATTGTCATCAGACATAATGAAGTGTTTTTAAAAGAGGAAAAACACGTCTTATTTTTAAATTTATATGAAAAGAACTTTCAAAAAGTTACTGCCAAATTCATTGAAAGGATAAAATAGTATAAAATCAAACTAGGTATTTAATTCGATGGCAATAGTATGTCATTCAGATTGAAGTTGTTTGAAATTATGTGAAGAAAATTAGCCACGATGGGTTGTAGGTTGTAGTGCCACGAAGGATACAAGTTTTGTTTCGGTAGTTTTTATAGATGTATACGAATTTTAAAATATAATTATAAGTTAGCACCATATTTTGAAATAATATTATGTACAATATTTCGTCAATTAAGTCACTCAAATTTGAAATATGGATTCCCTTTTACAGGATTTTTTCAAAAAGGATACAGATACCAATCATCCACCACACTGGGTTGTCACCTTTTTTTTGTTGCGAAACGACTTAGTTGCTCTTTTTTGGTCAACCGAAACGTTTTCATTAACTATTAAAAAAATCCTCGGCAGATGTAAAAAACCCTTAGAGGTTTTCACCTCATACAAAGGGATGTATTATTGGGCATTTTAACGATGTCAACAGGTTATAATTATAAATTGCTTATTTTGAAAATTTTTGTGAATAAAGAATTGAAAAATACGAAGATTTGCGGTAGAAATAACGTAATAAGCAGGGCTGTAGAGTCGGTAAAAAAAGTTCGACTCCGACTCCAGCATTTACCAAAAACACGACACCAACTCCAACATTGACCAAAAACAAGACTCCGACTTAAAAAGTTTAATATCGTCACTATTTTTTGCCTAATTTTCCTATTTATGTGTATTCAATTAAAATACTAACCATAAAAATCTGGCTAATAGCAAAATTTGACATATTAAATTCAAAAATAAAAAGTTCAAACTTATCGAAATTTCCGACTCCGAGTACGACTCCGGCCAAAAAGCCCTGGTAATAAGATTTATTTCCATTTCAAGAGGTATTACTTTGAATTCTTTAGCCGAGTAGTTAGCACTGTGTTTTTTGTTCTGGCTACAGGGCTCGATTCTCAAATGTGAACATTCAACAAAAAAAAAATTCAAGGTTAATAAGGTCATAGATGTCTGTGGTACTTATGTTTTTTACGTCCATTTCTTACCAACTATTCCTTTCCTTGCTTTATCTTTTAAATTACTCTCTTCGAAATGTCGAGCAATTTAACTAGAGCAAATGTTTTACACTGAAAATTGACATGGATGAAGACGTGTATATAAATGATTATGATTGTAATATATTTGTTGGTTAGTCGTTCTATTTAATAAAGGGAAGTAGAAAGTGTTTAAAGAACCAGTCATTCAAATTGAATACATTTTCCTAAATATACCGAAATGAATAAAAATATATTGAGCGATTCCTACTTATGAATTTAACCGAGTAGAATGGAATCTCTTGGGCAGTTTTAAGATCACTAAAATATGCAGAGTTTTGTATCCCTGTCGAGGGCCGATAATTTTGTCTAGCCATTTAAAAAATATATACGGTGATAATTCCTGTGTCGAAACCTGTAGGTAGGATTTTTTACGTTTATTAAGACTTTATCTTTGAAGATAAAAATACTTGTTCGCAGTTTTGTAATGGTTTACCCAATATCATAGAATAGGACCACACAGTATTCTCAATTTTACTAAATGTTGTAAAAACGCTTTTTTTACGCAGCCGGCTCCGTAAAGCTTTAAAACGCAGTGGATTGAAAAATTCAGATAAATATATATTGTTAGCTGTCTTAATTTTTTAAATTTCTCATCAACATCAGAAAATTCAAAGTATTTTGATGGCAATCAAATAAAAAGTTGTAAATGTGACTTATTATTTTGGCTGTAATTACCTATGTGTTGATGGCTCATTTTATTCTGCAATGTTACTTTATTCCCAAATGTATTTTTGAAACTACAAAAAGCATATACCTACTTAATAAAAATCTGAATATGAATTATGAAAAAAAGAATAATATGTGGATCAGTTGCTTGATTTATATTTCACTCTTCATCTTGAGTATAGGTTGAATGAAGATGCTACACTATTAATTGTAGTTAGCTAATCGTACTCAATTTGATAATTTATCTCAGGTACTTCGGTTTCTCCTATCGTATGGAAGGTGAGTGGGACGAAATGAATAATTACAGCCCATAATTCTAGCCCTTGCATATAACTAAATATGATATTATAGAGGAATCAAACTCTTGACTACGCAATTGAATCAGATGAAAGATGAAGAACGTTTTGTACTCATTGACGACGCCATAGATAATACACCAAAACTATCTTTCGATAGATTCGGCGGTTACTTGTGGTGCTAACACACAGAATAATATTATATTTCGAATAAGACAGGTGCTTTACCACAGTAAAATGTATTTCCTATTGATTTACACTTTCAAACGCAACTCCTTAATTAGTGATTTGTAGTGTTACTGTCACTCAAACAATTATTGTTTGTATCTAGCTTCTCTCCATGCGTCCTGTGATAAGGAAAAATCATAACCTGCATTGTGTCATTTATAATAAAAGAATTAGAATCAATATTAAACTTTTAGCTTAGTAAGTAACTTTATAAGTCTAATACGCTAAAAATTATCAACACTTCCTAAACAATATGTGGAATTACATAGTATTCAATTTAATAGTATACAGTCATTATAACGTAGGTATTGAATATTACTAAGAAATAAATATTCACCTCTTTTTGAGCGAGAAGACAAAAGCATAATGTTATCATTGACTTTTATTTATCTACTTAAAGATAAAAACTATTGTTTTTAGAATGTAAAAGAATAATGCTCATTTTAATAATAGCCCTATTATGTGAATATCGCTAAGGGGTAATTATTTAAAATTTAAACCCTTGCTGAGCCGGCCGAGTAGTTTCTATTTGTGTTTTCATTTAACATATCCCTAGGCGGCTATAAAAATCCTATTAAAATATTATTATTTGATATGATGTGTGGCTGTCGCCCATGAAGTGGAGAAACGTTACTGCACCGATCCATGGGGAGCTTTGGCAAGCATTATAGGGTTGTTCAATGACGGGGTGTTTCTTTAAACTACAAAAAGCATCTGTAGGTATAAATCAATCATTAATAACTTATGATCACATAAAAATATTTTTACACTTTAAATAAACATACGATGAATTTATTTTGGTCTCCCACCACCAACCGCTATGTGTTTCAAGCCGCCTTCCATAACGCGATAAGGGTCAAGAAAATAAACAAAAATTTACACCGCATTTTATCAGTTCGGTGTGTGGCTGCCTGGCATGATCTTTTATCCATGTGACTAAGAAAGAATGAAGTAAAATAATTTGTAACCATCTGAGTCAGTAAGTTACTTAAGAAAGTGATATAAAACTTATTTTTTATTTAAAAATTAGCATAAGAATTGACAATTAACACTCATTGATTGACTTGGCATTTACCTGAAGGAGCTCCATTGTACCACGGTGAAAAAAATAGAAGCCCTAAACCAGAACTACACATACAAATATATTGTATCGAAAATTCTCAGCGATGAACAACAATCAGAGGATTGATGTTTTGACATATTTTCATTTTCATTTCATATTTTTACGATACGATTTTTCATGTATGAAAATGTTCCACATACGTCTTCTAATAATTGAGGAAAAAACATTATTTTCTAGCACAAATAATGCGTAGTCACTCAAAGTCACCCTTTACACAAAACGGATGTGGCAGGTTGATTGTTTATTTTTGCCACCAACCCCCAGGGGTGAGTATCAAAAGGTTTAAGCATTCACTTATCAAGAGCCACCTTTGCTCTACGTTTGATATTTAGGGTTGAATTAGTGCGGTGGCGAACGATAAAAAAAACATATTTCATTGTTAAATGATGTTAAATAAAGTATCTTATCATATTTATAGAAACGAGCTATGATAGTTGGTTGAAATACATAGACAACGTAAATCCGTGTGAAAGTTGTTGTAGGTAAGGAATATTGAATTTTATTTGAATGGAAGTACAATGAAATATTTTATACCATCTGTGTTTGGCTAGCAAGATGTGTCCAGCAGACTTATGTGCAGTCATCTGAAAAGATCAGACGTTTTGATACTTTAAACCTGTCTCAATTTTGTAACTAAGCCAAGTTGGTCGAACAGAAACTTATGTCCACCGTTTCATATAAATAGAATAAAGAAAGATATTATGTCATACACCTATATCTTGAACAGCGTTTGTAAAATTGTGTTTCGTCCCGGAAACCTTTTATAAATTAAGTAAATTAAATTTTAAACTAAAATACATTTGAATTAAATGTTACATTGTACCAAATCAATCTGCAGAATTCGTTCTATTTATTGTCTATTCCATAAATTAATAGAGCCTTGAACTTTCGCATAAAACCACATCTATTCAATTTCTTTACTACAATCAAATTATTTTTTTTATTTGCCCATATACAATGTTTTAATATATTATACTTCTAGATATTATATATTATTATCGTCATAAGTCTTTCAGTGTAATTCCATCTGTGACGTATTTCCTACTACTTATTAACGTCACTTTTTTCGGGTTTAAATGGAGTTGACGTTATCAAAATCCAATATCAGCAAGTATTAGTAATTTACTAAAATATTTAAGGACTTGATTGAATCAATTCATTCGACGTGAAACTTTAGACCAGAAAAATATTAATTTTAATGGTGAAACATTTCAAACGTGATGCTGATAAGATAATGGTGCTAAGATTACATATGTGAGGCATCTTTACACAAGTACTAAGATGTAAAAATGTTCCATTTAAAAAATCATTAATATTGTAATTACAATTGCGGATATAATCATAATAAATCAAAATAAATGCTCTGCGCACGTGCATTTTTACTGACATCTAACGTTCGCCCAGTAAACTTAAATGGACAATCGCATTTTATTATTTTATTTCAGCCGCCAAAGATAAACAATACATAAAATTAAAAAAACAAATGAAAAGAATAAGTCATAAAAATATCGCTAATGTTTTCAAAATATAAGTACTTGTATATTGCAAGCTGAGAGGGGTCATAATTAACTCTAAACCCATCGAATGTGATCGTGAAATATAAATTATTAAGTATTTTACTCATAAGCTGAATTTTTTGTTATACTATTTCTTTCTTTTTGAGATCGACATTTAGCAAACAAAATATACACATAGGCATATAAAATTTACAATAATTCCTTTTTTTACTTTTTCCATAACAGACTTGTCACACAATTAATAATGTACATATATCTTTTTTCCTTTAGTCTTTCAAATTACCAACTACACTTATCACTGATTTTTGAGTCCCAAAAAGGGCACAGCGAGAGTGATAAAATATTCACTAGTCTTGTTCTAGCCTTATACTATTCTATCCTTGTTCTCTTAGAAATAACATTGTAGAAAGAGAAACTCCTTACTGAGGAACCAAAACCGAAGCCAACAACATTGACCACTCGGCCAAAAGCCAAGAATTGACAGTAGTAAAAGTAATAACCGAATTATATTTAAATCAGTCCAAAACGCTTCCAGGTATGTCGAGATTTTTTTTTCAAATATGACGGAACATTTTAAATAATTATGATTTATTATTACTTTCCTTAAAGTGTTTGTTTCCTTGTCTTCCCGGGAGTGCTAGTGGTGTCCCTCCAAGCAGGTCGTGATACGCGAGGACCGATTAGTGTTAATTAATTTAAATACCACGAAAGCTCTGGAACATCTGCTCTCGAAGCTTTCGGTGAGCTTTTAGGCGACGCCAATACTGAGTACACTGTAATTAAAACACTAGTGAACATTATTAATGATCCTGATTTTTGACTCTTCAAAAATGATACCATTTGTTAACGATTTCCGAAAGCTACGACATAAATCGAATGTATGCGCATTTTACACTACATAAATCGATACAAATTATGAGTAGTGTACAAATGTTGATGATGTTTTTATTCTTGATAGTGATATATAATTCGGTTTGCTATAGTTTTTAATTGTTCATGTTGTTAGTTCGAAAAAAATCGTTGGACGCATTTATCATTCAAACCATTTTATAAGTAACAGGTTTCGATATTAAATTTTTAGATACATTTAGAAACAGTTGTCAACACGAAAAAACATTAAAAAAGTATCTCACCTTTGAATTTTTCTAAAGAATTGACACAATCAAGCAGTTTCCTAAATATTTAACTAGTAATTTGAAGAAAAAGAACTTTCAATATTTATGTACGATGCCAACCGATCTCGTTACCTCGACAACTACCTATAAACAAACGACATTGTCATTAATTACTTTTTTTGTCTATTTATGGATTTAATCGAAAGGTACCAATGACTGTGCTTTCATCTATCCGATTCTTATAAGTTTGGTATTCTATAATTATTTGATATATACAAGCACGCAAAGAAGTTTGAGTGTATTGTGTTACTAATTGTGACGTATTTTACCTCTTTCAGAGGCATCTTCGAACTACATTGAACCCGCATTTTATACAGTAAATAATTTAGGTAAAATGTCATTGAACAGTAGAGGTCGCGTAGAATCATCGTCACAGAGTGGTATCTATCGTCTGCGTGGACTAATCAAAGTAACTTAAAATTTTATATGAAAATGAACTCTCACTAAGTTACCGTCGAATCAATCGAAGGTGTTATTTAACATATTTAGAGACTTACAAAGGTTCTGAGATTAATAGTTGTTTCTTCGGTTCTTTAAATTTTCACGCTATCGTAAGTACTAAGTACTTATGTGTGATGTCAAAATAGCTTTCAATTATGTTTTTAAAAATCTGCTGTACTAGATAATTGAAGTCATTCAATAAATGTGTTGTTTTCATCCCTATCCACCCATCCACCAATATTAAGAAAACGAAGAAGATAAAATTTGTTAGTATGCGTCATTCACTTATCTTTTTATTCGAAACGAAGAGATAAGTTAAACGACTGAATAAACAGTTGAAAAAAAAAAAGAAAATTATCTCGTTTATACAACAAAATCTTCACGATAGAACCAAGAACAAAATTAATAACTGTGCTTCTGACTGAAAGGAATAAATACATCCGACAATATGCCCTACAAGAAAAGTGTACAAACTAATATTTTCCTATGAAAATAATACAATATAACATACTGACATTATTTTCTCTGTCGTATCAGTCACGCTGTCTAATGAGCTGCCACCGCCATCTCTGTTTTATTATTGCAACTACGGTTCTCAGTAAATCCACATTATTTTTAATATTTTACCAGTGGAGTGCGAAAATTTTATATCATCGTCAAAATAATTATGATTTTATTGATTAATATGTTCAATTTTATATAATTTGTGTATATCCCTTTTTTTCGAACACAGATAAAAGGGGTTTGAGTTACGGACTTTTTAGAATGAAAAAAGATGTTATCATTAATTACTACACAGTTCAAAAATGTATATTTGCAGTCAAATATTAGTTTCTTATTAAGTATGTAATAAAGCCTAAGGATTGTATCCAAGATTTGAATTTGAAGACTGATTGGCAATCTTACCAATTAGATATCGCGATACATTATCTGTATTTTATTAGGAACATAAATAAAAAGGAAAAAAACTGGCTGTTTTAAAGATATATTTCAATTAACAGTATAAAAAAGCTAAAATGTTTATACGATTTAAGAACCTCTTTATTTGTCTTATTAACATCTTACATGCCACGCCAACATGGCGTACCTCCGTGTATCTAGAATGACTGGCAAAAACTGGGGACTTAAAGCTCGCACGCTTGAAATAGCATACGATGCTATTTTTATGGGGATTGCAGGATACGCATCTAGCGTTTGGCACTCAAGAGCGAAAGTTGGATTCGTCAGGAGGACTTTACTGAGTGGACAGCGCATTGCGCTGATCTCACTCACTAAGGCCTACAGGACTACTTCAACGGACGCTTTGCCGGTTTTGGCTGGCTTACTACCGTTGGACCTGCACATACAGGTATGTGGTGCAATTACTCTTTTACTGAAGGGCATCAACACGGATATTGAAGGCGTCCCTCTGACGCCACCATTGTCGCAAAATATACCAGAACATTATACTCTCCGCTCATTCGTATATGAGCTGGCGTACAAAACGGCTCTAACAGCTTGGCAAACTAGGTGGTCTGCGTCCACCAAAGGGCGTCAAACATATCTTTTCTTCCCAGACGTGACCTGGAGGCTCAAGGTGAAGAGTCTAGCGCCTGGACACTGGACTTGCCAGTTTATAACTGGACATGGCAAGTTCAACGGCAAACCATTTGGATTGGGCAAGTTGGTCGAAAGGCCGGATTGCACTTGTGGACACGACTACCAGGACGCTAATCACGTACTGTGGGACTGCCACGAGATGAATGCCGAACGAGCTGAGCTATTTGCTGCGGTCCGTCCTCATACGGGCCCAATATGCCACGCTGACTTGATCTCAACCAAGGCCAATTTTGAGGCATGGGGAACGGGATAATCTTGATTCCTCTTCAGATTCAACGCGAAGTAGATTAAACTCCACGGATTCTCAGTATACAGACACATAGGATACTTAATATCACTCTAACAAAGTGGCTGACCAAGTCACATTATCTTTTTTTTTTTTCCTTTCTATTTTTTTCTCTTTAAGCACCTTAGTGCATGGTTAAAAGATCAGTCCCGTGCAGCTCTGTCTCGGGCCAAGTAAGTGAGGAGTAAGTTCGTTTCTTTTCTTGATCGTATAGCGTTATGGAAGGCGGCTGTGAAAAACGGCTGCACACACATAACGGAAGGGTGGTGGGAGAACCAACTTGTTCACCCAAATATATATCTTACATGCCAAGCCAATTTGCGAATATTCCATCAACGAAGATTTCAAAAATTAATTCATCAGTATTTGTGTTAAATACACTCATAAAGGCTATCAGACCAAATTATGCACAACTATTTGAATAAAAAAAAGATCTTGTCCGTGATTGCTTTAACACTGTTAACTCTATCAATTTGCAACACACCGTAATCACCGTCTAAACATACGAGACGCATTCATGAATTGCCGTGTAAATCAAATACGAGGTTTAATCAACGAGTTAAGAATGGAAACTTTTTATCTTGCCTAGGAATATTACTGATGTTGATGCATATTTCTCTTTATAAATAATTGTAAATACACATATGTAGATAGATAACGTTGGATTAATTAGTTAAATAGGGTTTATACTCAATTTGATTACAATTCCTAGGGAATAGTAGCATCGATGTTAAGAATAATTTCATTTCATTTTTGATTGTGTGTAAGTAAGTAATTCTGGGGTTTTTTTGAGGTTTTATCGGTTCTCTGATAAATGTTTCCCCCTGCTTAAATTTGAAAGAGTACGTCACTGAGCCGACGAAATCTGGTTACTATTTATGTATCGGCGATGATGGATGGCCATTTCATGCATTGAATAATAATTTACTGTTTTATAATTTATATTGTGTATAATATTAATAATAATCGGATGTAATAAGTACTCAAATGGGGACGAAGGAGTGGCGAGGGGCTAGATGCGCTTAGTCAGGGTTTAAAAACATTGGAAAACATTTAGATTAACTTTTTATTAGAAAATTACTATAAAGCTGAAATCATCTATTGTATGATTTAATAATTGAACACATTAGCCGTATTTCTATATGTAAGCATATGAAGAAAAAAATATTATTCACATATATTCTTTATACATGTATCGAAATGTCTGGGTCCATGGTCGAGTGACAAAGTCGTTGGCTTCGGTTGCAAAGCTTGCTAGCTCGAGTCTCAGTTTGAGCAGTTTCATTTTTTAATCGATTTATGAATTTAATGTTCAAAGACATTGATGCCTGTACTACAATATCTTCCGACATCCATCCAATCACAAAACCAGGACGTCAGTTGTGCACAAAATCAACGATAAATAACATACACCCAGCCCAAGATCTCTTTTTTCAATTGAAAAAATCTGACCTTGCCGGGAATTGAACCCGGGTCTCCAGATCGCTAGGACAAAGCTATCAACTTATCCTCACATTTTTTACAGGCCTGCATTTAGCGATGGGCGTGGTTTTGTCATTTCTCCATTATATCACTTTAATCTCCCATATTCCCTTAGCTGTATTCTGTTTGATATTTCATTTTTTACTTAGTCTTAGTTTTAATTTAAAAGATATGTAGGTATGTATATCACTTTTAATGTGCTTACTGTCAATACTTGGTGGAATGGCATTATAATAAAAATAATAAAACATGTTTAATACTTATTCCACATAAAACATTATATACATACATACATATTAGAGGTCTGCACGGGCTCGGGCTTGGCCCGCGGGCCGTAGTGCGGGTTTGGGCCGGGTAACGTAGGCTTGGATTCGGGCCCGGGCCGGGCGCGGACGCAAGCATACAACACAATATAACAAAAATCGGGCCATTTCCGAATGAGGTCACCATTATCGTTAATCTAAATTTAATACTATAATAAACTTCACGTACTCGTATTAGTCATACTTTCGATGTCTTGTTCGTTATTTAAAAACATTATCTCATGAACACCCATTCGAAAGAATAAAATGATTGTTCTTAACTTTGTGACTTTAGACGCAATTATTTTAGTATTTTTTAATGATGTCTGCTTCATCGGCGTTTGTACAATACGCATAATGAATTTCATAATATGATCCAGTATCAGTATGTGTTATATGGTGATTTTGATCAGTCGCAATGCGAAGTGTGGAAATCATTTAGTGAAATCATAGAGGTGGCTACAAACAAAAAAGTTGGATACGTTGAGTGTATAAAATGTAAATGCATTTTCAGCTTTTCTAGTTCAAAAACTTCTCACTTGAGTCGTCATTCCTGTAAAACAAACAAAAACTAATTCTAATTAGGAAGAAATGTATTTCGCACAACTGCACACACACGATAGTTGGTGAGTCAATTTTTAATTTTTATTTGGAAAAAAAAATCGGGTTTTTTTCGGGCAAGGTCGAAAAATATCGGGCTCGGGTCGGGTTCGGATAACATTTTTTCAAATGAGCCTCGGGCCGGGTCGGAGGTCTTCGGGTTCGGGCTGGGTGAAATTTTAAAATTTCGACCCGTGCAGACCTCTAATACATATGTATGTATGAATGAACGTCTTGGCAATGAATAGCAGATTTGTAGTTAGTTGGTCATCCAACGCAAACTATATTAAACACAGTAGAATATAACAATACATGTAAGGCACTATTGGAATACAGGTCCGGATTGTTACCGATCCCTCATCATATATAACATATATCTCACAGTATATTTATTGCTCAGAGCCGAACTCGTGAAAGGAATACAACAGACGCCATTATGTTGATTCGCGAGGTGCGCGTCGCTCTCTGCGCATCACAATCACACCGGAGCAACAATGATAGTCAATCAGTTTTACTTTATAATAATACAAAATGAGTTTATTTGCGAAAGTGTAGGGTAAGATTTTGTTTTTAACACTGCTTAGCCATGCTGTAGTCATAGTTAGTTAAGCCACTGCAATTAGCTGAACACAATTAAAAGTTATACCATAATTACCATGCATAATATATCGGTGGTGGCATAACCTGATACCTGCAAAACAAATGTAAATCTATGAAAAAAATAAGTGAAAACAGATAAATTATTATTATAATAACCATTAACCATCGAAATAATAACGGTTGTCAGGAGTTCACATATTAATAACACAAGTAATTGTATCTTAATATTATATATCCCCTACACATTTTTTACTCAAGTAATCAGGTTTTGTCTAAACACCACTGATTTGCTTGCAAGCATAATTACGTTATTTGCTCCTATATTTTCATTTATAAGGATGGTCTTAAATAATAAAAAATTAAAGTGGTCGACTGAGGTAACTCCACGGCTTTATAGGATATTTTTTTTTATAATGGCTTGTTACAGGTTGATAAAACGGTATAATTTAATTTATGGTAATTTCTAATAGGTTTGAGTTTTTTTGAATAAACTAGGGTTGTGGAGTCGTTTTAAAAAGTTTGACTCCGACTCCATCATTTACCAAAAGCAAAACTCCGAATCCGACTGTAATTTATGTATATTCAATTAAATATCAACCCTACCAATCCGGCCAATAGGCAAATTTGACATTATATGCAAAAATAAAATGTTCAAACCTTTTTAAAATTTCCGACACCGAGTACGACTCCAGCCAAAACGCGGCGGCGACTCCGACTCCGACTCCACAGCCCAGATTAATAAACATAATCAAATGTAATCAAGTGAATGGAGTTCATTTTCAGATTTTGAGTTCAAGATATGAATTTATTTTATAAAAATCCGAGAAAAAAATACGTATCCAATCATAAGCATAGCTTTTTAAAACAACAATTTCAAACACAGGATACTATTTCACCGAGGGTGCGATGTTGTCTTGAAAATAATATATCTGTGGCATTGCTCGGTTATTGGTTCAAAATACATATTGATTTTAATCACAATTGACGTTAAGAAATATTTTATTACATACAGTTTAAGAAGCATGTGAAATCATATCGGCGATAATTCACATTTGCTCTTTTTGATCTATAGCTCACTTCACTTTGGAATTCTGTGAAAAAATAACAAAATCGTTACGCCCAGTGGCAGTGTGTGTTAAACATGCTTCAATTATTTTTATTTTTTTCTTTATAAATAATCTTAGTTTACTCCTTCGAGGAAAACTTCTGGCGTATTTTACACGGAATATAGATTTTATCTGATGGTTTTTTGAAGTTGCAAGGTGGTTTTTGAAACACGTGTCATAACGTGTGGTATAGAATTTCAAATGAAAGCAAGAATACTAAAGCAATTATATATAATATAGTATAAATAATAGTGGTATAAAGTGAACAAATTACGGTCATAAGAAATATTATAAAACCTTTTTAGCATAATATGCTATGCAATGTCACGTATCGTTAAAATTGATTTTATAAGACTGTTCAAATTGAAATTACAAATCAATAAAGTAAAATTAAAATAGTTTTTTTCATAATAGTTGTAGAATTTCAGCCAAAATTTGTTTTATCTTTTTTAGTCTGTCGTTATAAATATGAATGGGCTAAAAAACACTAATTTGGATTCACCAGAAAGACCCCAGGATCCTCGTTTATATGTGTTGATAAACAAAAAGAATCTATGACAGCTTCATAATTTAAGATAATGATCAAGACCGGTTTTTCTAATCGTAGACATAATTATGATGAGTGAAAATGGTCCTGATTAATATATGGAATTGTTGAATCTGTATAAAAAAATGTTACTCTTATAAACATAGCATTTTTCCACCAAGAATTGACAGTAATAAAACAATATGTAAGTAATTATTTAAGAAATTTAGTTTTTTTTTTATACGTGTAAACTGTTGATCATTAGCTAATATTAAATTGAAATATTTCAAAAAAGAACTTTATAACAAGTTGATAATTACTGCCGACGTCACTGTAATTTTATACTTCTTTCAATTATTTTCAATAAATGTTTTTACGCGCTTCGGTCAATTCATTTGTTTTCTTTAAGTAAGCAATAATTTACAATAATAATGATAAATAATATTGAGAAAGTTTCCAGAGAAGCAGCCATTTTTTACTGCTTTAGTAAAACGACCATTTTCGTAATATGAGATCATGACAAAGCATTATATTTGAAGCAGATAAAATAAATTGACTGGCAGTAATATTAGCATATTTTTTGTGTAATATGTTTGGATATAAAAATGTTGACAGGCGCCGATAGGCCCGACGGGAAACCGGAGAAAATTCCGGCAGACTTTTTTTAAACAATACGTTTTGAGAGTTTTTCCCTAGCGAAAACTAAAAAATATATAAAAAGACCAGACCAAATAATTCCCAACATATTGAGTCGATGGAATTTTAACGCTTTCTCATCCATTTAGTATTCGACAGCATATTATACTTTTTGTTTTAGGATTATTTATTTCCTTTGCTATATTTATATTAATGGCTCAACTGTGCTTCAGATATATCGTTATCTTACTTTGAAAAGGTTCTAATTGTCATTTTTGCCTAAAATGACATTTTGGTCGGAAATGATTGTATTTAAAGCGTTCTATCATAAAATATGAATTTCAGAATTGTTTATGGTTGAATAACGGAGTTAGCATGATTCCGGAGTTGCACTGCACCTGGACACTTAACTTTTTAATAAATTTATTTGACTAAGTTCTAAGATTGTCATCATTATTTCAATCATTAGATCTTTAAGATCATTATTTTTCAGCAAACGCTGCTGGAATCTAAACGGGTTTACATAAATGAAAAGCTCAGTAATTGTTTTCGATCCTTGTGAGTTGTCATTATTTATTTCCACGTAGAATTTGCCGAGACTAGAAACAATGGCATCAAAATTGACAGGCTGACTTAAAATTTAAAAAAAACAAACAATTATTCATGTCCAAGATTCATCAGGAAATAATAATACGGAGAATAAAAGTTGCTTTTTAAGACGGAATTCTTATTTTGCCTCCGTATAAGCCGAAATATATGTGATCAGGTTGATTTCTCATATCTAACCTGTCGAAAATTAGCGAATTTAATTTATTACACTAAGCCAATCAATATATACATACAAAAAACAACGCAATATGTAAATACATCAACCTGTGAAAAGTGCAAAGCTCCCGATAGGTTTTCGGCGCGTGCCGTTAAAACGTGTGCGCACGCATCACCGTCCAAAGCTCCACCACTCAAATCCGAAAACCTCTTCCGTCTCCCAACAGCGATTAAATGCACCAAGGCCTTAATTATATGTGGAGGCTTCCTTATGAGAGGATGTCGTGTGCAGGGACTATTATGTTTTCACTTGCAATCTCATGTGCGGGAAACGTAATGTAATTTTGCGAGTGGCCACTGAAAAATTAGACGCCTGGTTGATACTGACGTACATAGGACTCATTTTCAATCGCGAATCTTTTTTTTAAAGGGAAATAGCAGAGAATGTATAAAAAAATATGATATAAATCGTTTTTAGGAATATACGCTGTTTTTTCCACATATTATTTAATGATCGGGTTTGGTTTCTCAAATAACGAGAATTATTAAAGTATGCTAGTGGCGATCATCTGATAATGCTTGCGACAAGTGAAACCAGACTTCAAGTATGAAACCAAATAATTAAAGTCCTTGAACTAACATTGAGTAATGGGAGCAAAGAAAACTAAAATGTAATCTAGAAGATATAGAGTTTAATTGAAGAACTGTGTTTATATTAATATAAAGGCAAATGTTGGAACCTACCCAGATTTAAGGGGTGCCATAACGATGACTTCAATCAATATATCACACAAAAACATAGATATTGGATAGAAAATTAAACAACTATCAAATTTCATGAAAAAATTGTACCCGAAGTATCTTGTAATATATGAAACATCTGTCGGGTCCGTGGTGCAAAGGTCAACTTCGCTATTTTCCGAAATGGTCTTCACGGTCTAAAATCCCAGTCATTTTTCTCTGTTCTTTTCGAAAGCATGGGTGTTTCTATTGTCTAAAAAATCTTTCTCAGCCATCTGATCCTATTAAGCGGGGCGTAGCGAGGGCGACTATCTCTGACCTAGCCTCATCCTTTCTATCCCTACGAACTTAAGATAGGTTGAGCGACTGAGTAGCAAGTCGTTCAGATAGAAAACAAAATGTTTAGAGACCTTCATCAGGAGGCCATGGATTTAAAAAAATATAGTAATATAATAAAATGCATTAAAACAAATAGTCGACCACAAACTTTTCACAGTATAGGTGTATCCAATGCAAAATAGAAACAACATACAACATACGAATGTTTAATTTTCTTAAAGAGAGATCGAGAGCATATTTTTTTTTGTGCGAAACTCAAAACTTTCAAAAACAATCTCCCATCTTAAAAAGTTGTTCGCTACACCAAGGCGTAATTGAAGATAAGCGCATGCGCAGGTATAGGGCTCGATTGAATTATTATTATTATTTGTTACATAAGCGACTCCTGAAGTCCTGAACGTGGAAGATGATCATCGCAATTACCCTCACGCTAAGTTGGGGCAAAGTCCTGCTTCCTTATCGGCACACGCGTATGAATTGATAGGGATCAGAGAATGGCAACCATTGTGCTTTTAAGCGAAAAAGCTCTAGGGTTATGGAAAAATACAAATAGTGAGGCAATGAGTTTGGGTCTTCACACGATCAACATCCCCATGGCTTGATTTAGCAGGAAACCAAGGTATATGCGATTTTCAGGAAAAATAATTAAACGTTAATTGCTAAATGATTTTTTGTATATAATGGCTTGAATAACATTTTTACTATGGTACACAGTTGTTTAAAAAAATTTACCATTAAATAAAAGTTATGTATTAAATATATTTATTTTGCAACTATTCACGAATTAAGGTGAAAAATAACAATCTAGGTATTATAGTTCTAAAAAATATATATAATATATAGTTGACTGCTATTTCAGTTTACGCCGTCTTCAGAATTATGGTTCTGTTATAATGATTTCTACCATGTAAATGGCAATGCAATCAACCAATCAACTCATTGATTTGTTAAATTAAAGGTTTTATCTCATTATTTTAGTGGTATCGTCGGGCCTGTAGCTGAGTCGTCAACGTTGTTGAATTTGGTTGCATTGTTTATTTCAATTAAAATCATATTTAATCTTTGATCACCCATATTTGAATTTGATTTGAAAACATACAATATCTTCTTCATAATATCTACGAAGTTTTATTGACCCACAATTTGCTACTCCTAAATATAAAACCGTTTTAGTAAATTAATGAATTAATTAATAAATCAAACATATTTATATTTTAATCTATATTATGCGCTACATACAAACAGATACAAATTGTTAAGAATTAATGACAAGTGATTAAAATATGATACATTATACAATTCATGGTGTACACATTGTCCGCAATCACATATTATAAATTCGTACTGGAACAAAAGGTTGCTTTCTCCAGAATCGTACCATCTATTACGTCAGGTCTGATATCGAAATTAAAACATACCACCAGATATATTATTATTAAGAAGTGGCGTCGAGAATAAACGATAAACTGTGCATGCACAAAATAACCAAGGTGAATTTTTGAGAACAAGTGCAGAGTTTGATCTGACATGCGTTTTATTTTATGTTAGCTTTTGTATCAGACCTTTTCGATTAAAATAATAAAACACAAATATCGCGTAAAAAAGGTATGAAAAACTTACATTGGCTCCGTCGCTGCCGACATGCATTTGTTTGCGAGTTTTTGAACAAACTTGTTGAATATCACTCGAATTTGAATATTATCTATTTAATATAGGAAGTTTTAATCTTTTTTGTTAATCTATCTAAAATATAAAAATAAATATTTGTTTGTTTGTTCGCACCCTATCGACATACCGTTCATCCGATCGCAATGAAACTTTGACAAACATTTTTCACGTGCGCGGAGGTTTATGGCATAGTAAAATTAGTCATACAGTTAATTTTGACAACTTATTGTTGCACTTGTGCAAAGGTTATAGAGGTAGTCCAATTAACTTTCAGTAGGTGGCGCGTAGACAATCGGCCAAAGACAAACAGCAAACGTCAAACGGCAAATGTCATCGATACCGATCAATGTTAGTGAAATAAAATCGAAATTATTTATCTAAAATATGGTGCATCCGAAAGCACTTCAATAAACACAAACAATTTCTTTCTTTGAGCTTCATTGTAACGCTTGCCGGTACCGGCCAGTACATTATAATAATACAATGATAACAACACAAAACGTTCAAATTAGCGTATATTTTAAAATGACATCAGAATCTCCATACGATTACTGGAGATCTTTCACTTTTTAGGGCTTAAATTAAGAATTGACCTTGATCAAAGAGCACGACAGAAAAAACATTTTTGTTACTACTTTAACAAGTTTTATAATGGACCGGATAGTTTTTGCTCATCGCGAGAATTCAGCGAACATCAGTTTACAACACTCGCGATGAGCAAAATAATTAAGAAAATTTTGTTTTATTTATTTGTATACAGGAGGTTATATTCATAAGTAACATTACAACTGAGCAATTTTAACGGAAGCATACCGACATCTAAAAGCTGACACGTTAAAGTTTTTTTGTTCATAGTTGACTTTTTCTTTCTTTTAAAAAATAGGTTTGTCTTCTGATTCAAATTATTTATGATTTTCTTCATTTATGTAACGAAGCGACATAATATTCATGTTTTGATAAACAGTATTGATAGTGAATGAGAGCATTTTTTAATATGATATAAGGATCAAAACAGAATGCAAAATTTAGGGTCCCAAAATTCAAATACTGCCATCGCATGCTTCTAATTGCTATAATTTGGTTCGGCGATCCGACGGGCTTGAAAAATCATTTCGTGTGCCGATACCCGGGGGCACCCGCACAGTTTTAGCGCACCGTTTTTAGATGACATGCCGAATGCCGATCCGCAGCTTTAGCACAAGCGGAAAAAATATATAAATATATTTGTACTAGCAGAGGGATGTTATGTTTGTTCTATGTTTTGAGAGAAAATGAAAAGCAAATTTTATGTGACAAAAGATACATTTTTTTGTTCCTTTATCAACCAGAAAAACGCCAAGTTATCCACTCGAGCACTTTTATTCAATGTGTTTAGAAAGATTATCATGTTTCATAGAAAATTAAAACGGCGTTTACTTGCATTCCATTATATGAATGTGATAAAAATAGTCTTCCGTAGGGTTTCACTTTTCGGGCTTTCAAGGGTACAGACTAGAGACTCCAATACGAGTATCGAATGCTCGATACTCGAGAATACTCGTCTATAATTCAAGTACTCGATACTCGAGTATTTTGAAAAATACTCAAGTAATACTCGTAATTTATAAATGCAGATTTATTTCCAAATTTCATGCACTTTATATTATAATGTTTAACCGTTGCCTTTAACTGAGTCTTACGCGGGGTTTTTACTGTCAGGAAATATTTTTTTCCTGCTGACTTTTCTCATCAATGCCAAGTTTATGATGACAAGAGACAAAATAAAATATTGTAAAATAATATAGACAAATTTGAATTAATAATATATATATATATAATATATTGGTGAATCTGAAACTACTCGAGTATTTTAAAATCTTACTACTCGATATTCGAGTAGTTGAGATGTCGAGTAATTTGAGTCTCTTGTACGGATAATCTCGAACTGATTATTGTTTATGGTCATCGAAAAGCAATACTCGGACAGTGACACAGCTTATGGAAAAAGTAAAAAATGTGATATTGATATCTTATCGAGAATTCTTTGTAAATATATTAAAAATAAATAGTTTGTTTCGCGCGCCTCAGTTTTTCCATCACGGGCTCGTGTAGTGTGTGCGTTGTTATTTTGTCTTTCCATTTTTTGGCATATTTTGAGAATCATTTTTTTGTTCAATTTTGTATTTCAGCTTTGAGTGCCATTAGCCGCTGTTGAGTTAGCACTCGCTCCCGACGCGAGTCACAGGGGAATTATACGACCGTCAAATTGCCTGACGACTCGGCTTAACGCCTTGCGCGCGCACGCAATTCTAATTCCCGTTCTTGACGCGCTTTGTTTGTGCGGGGTTTTAAATTGTGCTAAGTGCGTTTGGTTATGCTAAATACGAATGTAATGAGCGCTTCAAACTGTCCAATGATTGAAATCAACGTATTTTTTAACACCACTGGTGGATTGGTAGATAACGATGTCCCATACTGTGATCACAAATTAACCATTGAGAGGTGAAGTGTGCTATCATAGTAAAAATAATGAAACCTATCTCTATCGACATTTTTTTGTAGATCTAACAAAACGGTCGCCAAACTAAGGACCACGGGCTGAATCCGGCCCGCCAAAGATTTTCATCCGGCAATCCAAAATTCTCGATTTTTGAAAATACATTATTCAAATTTATTTTTTTTAAATTTCATGATTTGGTTGTGAATTCACTACTACTTATTACAATTCATCAATGGGTACCTATAAGATACGACAACGTAAGTACTCATAAATTATAATAAATATTTTCTGTTATAAATTCATATAGAAATTACATTTGTTTACATTATATAATTAAAATAGACTATATAAATTGATATTCTAATTGGATTCCAACACGAATTCATTTGTCAACCAGCGCGTAAAGTTCTTAAAATTTTTAACCTGTCCAGTTTCTCAAAAAGACTGGTGTCCCCTGAACGTACATAACATTTCAACACTACGTGAAAGTTAACTACACAAATGATAATGGTGTTATAAAATGGGTGAGATTGGTTCACCACAGACATATTATTTGAGCATTTGAGAAGTGAAGTGAGCCAGGTAGTAAATGATCAAACTTTTTTATCAACTCAAAGTATAATTTTATTTTATGAAAAAAACACTATTTGAGTGAGATTTCAACAATCACAATTCACATGTAAGATTCGTGAAGATCTGAAGAATTTGATCCTGTATCTTACTCTTTTTTCCAAAATTGACGATACAAAAATCTTAAATGTTTCATTAGTGATTTTTTATTGATATTGAGGTTAAAAGGGTCGGAACACATCAGCTTCTGATGCCGAAACAGAGGTTTAATTGCTGGGCTACGGTCTGTAATTTGAGCACTAATTTTATCGGCTAAGAAATGGAACTAATTTGCTGTAAAAATTGTATATTTATTAATTGAGATGATAGCGTATTTTAAGATAATGTTAAAAGATACTTGCAGCTGTAGAGCCTCAATAAAATTTGACAGGTTAAAATAATTGAATGTCTATGTCTTAATTCTTAAAGTATTGATTTTGTCATATGTTTCCTTTTTATCAATTAGTGCATCATATAGCATTTGAAGAAGAATATCATCATTTTTAATTTAGATTTGTGAAATTGCTTAATTAATACCACAAGGCTTGCGTATTTATATGTTCAAACGGAATACCGAAAAATATATCACATTTTAATAAGCTACAAACATTAACTAAGTCAAACAATTCGATAAATGCGCTTATTGAATTACGGATAGTTAAAAATTAGTATACAATAGGTTTTCGCCGATGTTTTATAATGTCGAATAGAGCTCGACATAGAAGTTATGGGAGTTAAGGATACATGCTTAAAATATGCCATCGACTAGAAATGTTTTCACAATCCACCAGTTAGCTGACGTATAATACTATTTATATTACGACGTAATAGTGTTATAGTTCTCCAGTATTGACACCTGATAAGCAGAATTTTAAAAAAGATAGAGAAAAATTAACCCATAATTTGGGTGCTATGGTAACATGCGCCCAATTACAACACTTCAAATAATAATTGGCATTAGATACTAACGTGGTGTGGGAGATGATAGCAAGGACCGATAATTTATAGCAATTTTCATAGTTTCACGCATATGGTGGTCACATTACATTAGCGCCTGGGGTAATAGGTAAGTACTTCACAAGGGTGATTTCTACCCCAAGCGTTTACACTGCGAGGGGAAAGGTTCGAATCTTCTCGTGCAATACTGCACGAGATAATAATATGTTATAGAACAGAGGTGAATCAAGCGACCGCTATTCTTTGATAAGAAAGCTGATTTTTGGCCATGTTAGATAAGTTATAAATATTGGCTTTTTTTCCATTTAACGCGGTGGAACGGCGTTCTGGCATCTTTTTTTTCAAAATTTCAATTTGAATTAAACGAAACAATGGTTGCGCTTACGTTATTACAATCTATATTTATATAATTCGTCAAAATGATAAAATATGGTATTGTAATGAACTGGATGTGATGTGTTATTTTATTTAGTAAAAAGCTTGACACGAAGTGAGTTCCGGCACCTTTTTTTTTTCAAAAAAAGCCCTGTAAATAAATATTATTGGGTACTTAAAAACGTCCGCAGTGCGGTGTAAATAGACTCAGTCCATCACTTTTTAAGATTTATCAATCAAGTTTTGTTTTTCAACATAATAGGATGTATGGAAACTTCGTTGCCAAAAAGGCGTGTTTAAAAAATCGCTACTTTTAAAGAGAGCAAGAAGAGTGAAAAAATATTTTGTCAATTAGAACAACTTCGTTTCTTTATCACTTATTTCAATGTATTGGAGTTTTTTATGAAGAAAATCCTTTTGGCATATTTTTTAGTGAACCTAACCTCATATCAATCAACTCGGGATCAACTGTTACTAACGCCCATTTGGCTTAGTAACGATGATATAATTAATAAATACAAGAGAAAACTGAAAACAAAAAAGCTTCATGGGTGATTCTAAATAATTGTCACTCGATAGAGTTATCTTTAACATTTTTTTACATTTTCAAGCAATTAAATATTCACAATTTGTGGGTTTATTGAAAATTTGAAAATAACAATTAAATGCTTGAATAGTGTTTTTGTCACCTTTAGACGGACAACGAAACAGTTTACATGAATTCAGTAGTTTCTCTAAAAGTCTGTACCAAAATTTTATTAAAATTCTTAATTATTTTAATCTAAAATCCTAGTTCCATTCTGGTAAGTGAATAATAGCATAATAATTGAGTTTACACCAGCTTTGGGGTGTAGTTTTTCACCCCTACTGGATAAAAATAATAATCATTGTTGTAGATATCGTGTTAAGGGATGAGTGGTTTTTCATTATTATAAACATCGCACACAATGGTTACCAATCTCAACACGTCATTATAATATATCAAATGCAGAGGTTATAAAGCAGAAAGTCAAAACATAAAGCTACATTTATTTTAGCCATTAATTTTTGGGTATCAAGTATCCGTTGCACTTTGGTAAAGTTATAAACAACATACGTGCAATTTATTTGAATATTATATGTATGATTATTGTGTAAAATTATGTTTAGCAATGTACTAGTTGCTAGTAAGTACATATAAAAAAGGTTATTCAGCCACTTAAGTATTTACTGATACTTTTCGATTGAAAATGTCTTACTGTATTTATTTTCTCACACAATTTACGAAAATCGTACCAAGTAGTATTTTTTTTCTAAAACTTCAGGTTATACTAATGAATCTGATGAATTTTATAATTTTACTCGAGGTCTAAGTTGAAACATATTCAAATGAATGTTTTTATTTGTCTATCATTGGTAGTGGGACAATATATTAATAAATATAGCACATATATTTCATTAATAAGTCCACAATATGATCAGGGTTGTTTTCGCTCAGCGATCAGTGGAGAATTATGGCACGTTGAGCGAAACTGGCTTGGGTACACATCAGACAATTTTGGAAAAAGTATTGCCTACAAAACTTGTTTTACTTCCATAATTTACCGTCAATTCTTGGTAGAAAATCATTGAAAAATAATAAACAAATTTAGATAATATAAAACGTATTCATTTGTTCTAATTCCACATATTTATTTAAATTCATTAAGACTAGCTTTGTTTATCGCGTGCACTAGATTTATAATAACGAAATAAGTCCTGATCTTTATATAAATTGATAATTATTAAAATCAGTATAAAAAAATATTTTTGTACTGATTTTATAAGAATAAAATAAATATGTATTTTAATATCGGTCATGTCACAATAAATAAAAAAAATGTTCTGTGTTTCAAAACACCTGCGTAATTGTTTCGATGTTTACCATTGGTGTTTTGGTAAACCGTAAATATCTGAACAGTTGGGGTCAACACGTTGTAATGCGAGTGATTTATTATGTCAGAGTTAGAAAACTGTCTTCACAAGTCGATAACTGCTATACGAAAACGAATCTCAACGGTCGAATTTAGAAAAAGTTTTAAATTTTTTAAGTTGGTTGGATACAGTTGCTTTGAAGATAGTATCGTCTTTATCTTAGAAAATACTATGGATAATACTCATATCGGCAGACCATGCTGCAAGTTGGTAGGAATCTAGAGTCATCCACAAGGCGCAAGTGCCTCTGGACTGTCCAGGCAAAAGATGGGCAGATAATTCCAAAAGAGATTAGAGAGAGAGACAGAAATGAAATGAATAAGTCGATGGCTTTTTTTTCATATTCGATAAACTCTTCGGTTCCGGTTCAAAAAATTCAAGGGTTAGTACCATAAGAAATCTTTACTTGTATGGCCAATGTCATTTTTAGACTACTGGTAAATAAAATAATAATTATACTCTGATTTATGTTGTATCATCACTGTTATACTTCCAATTCTTTAGGGTGGCAGGTTGATTTTATTGAAGGGATGAATCAGATGTGGGATGTTAAATATATTTATTAACTTGTCACACTGTATTATTACGTTTGTTGTCACACATTTTCAAATAAAGGATTGCTATGGTTATTGACGTTTTGTTTAGGATTAATGTGAAAACCATATGACGAGAGGAATGGTTGAAAATTGTATGGTATATTTAACAATTATACAATATGTCACTATATATTTATCATTAAAAATAATTAAATTTCAACTTTATGCTATTTAGACTTGTGAATTATTGATTTTGAGTATATTGTAGTGACAGAAAAAATAAATCATGTTGGAATTAATGGAATAATAAAAGGAATAAAATGAAAATTCTTTATGACAATAAAAGAAGAAAAATCAGTGGTTCCATTAATATTTGTGCTTTTCAGCAACTAGTGCCGTCGTTAATTGAAATAATTAATTAATAACAAAATATTAGATTTATGTTTCATATTCAGAAAATAAAAAGTCGATAAAAAATAAATATGAAATTGATAAACGTTATCAATGGAAGAATTTAATAAAATTTACCCAAGAAATTTTATGTGAGAAGCGACTATTTTCGGATCACTTAAGATCGTATTTATTTATAAAACTAATAATTTTAGATTTTTTAAAATAAGTGTTTTACCTGTCGTTAAGTATGGTACTATTGTTATTAATTTAAATTGAGTTGTATTATCTTGTGTGCATTGTCACGTAGTAATTAGCCATTGATATCATAATATATAGCTTTATTTTCTTCATACTTCTTTCGGGATTCAAATTTATATTGAAAAAAATGATCTCGTTGGATGTCTTGTTGCAGTGCAACATTGTAGAAGATATTAACGGTGCAACTTTGATGATTATTAATGATTGTAAGCATCAAATTAAGAAGCTTGCAGGAAGTTGGAGATGAAAAAAGCCGAAAGATAAGCGGAGAAAAAATCTTCCGTCAATTATTTGATGCTCAGAGCAGGAACTGTCAATCTGACGATGACTGACCGGCAGGTGCTTCCAACAGGTGGATGGGTGACGGCCACGTGCGATAAATATTAAACAGGTAGCGTTAATAGCTTAAAAAATATTTGGAATTTTTCGTTTTGTTCTATCACTGTTCGACCGTAAATTCCATTCACAAGTTGTGTAGAATAGGAATTGAGAAATAAATTACTTTTTTCTAAGCAAGAGCCAAATATTAACTTTAGAAGCTGATTAATTGAAAGGTTGATTATAAAAACCTTATATTTTTTATAATTGGTTAGTTCAAGTGCATTTATGTACTTGAAAGGCCTGAAGATGCCGTGAGGCGAAACCCGGGTCGTTAAGGACAAATCTTTTTTAATTTTGATATAAAACTCCGTTTTTATTTACAAGGATCTCAGTAAATATGGCTCATTAACAGTCAATTATTGAAGTGTTTAATTGGAACGTAATAGGACAAAAGAAATAATAATATTTATGAAAAAAATATAACACGTGTTTTGGACATTAATGTGACCCCGTTTTTAATGGCGAGCATTGAAAACTGATAAGAAAGTTAATTATTGAATTAAGAAGTCTTATTAAATGTGCTGTACCTAATTAAATTATATAATTTTCAAACAAAAAGTTTTACTATATTTTGATTTTTTAAATATCATTTCATTTCTATTGAATCTATATTCTATATGAAGCTTGCATGTTAAGGCTAGATATAAACACGATATTCAGCTTTCCGTTTTCTCAATTTTGAGTGAATCACAATTAAGACAGATCGCATAAAATTCTTAACGTTAACGTTTGATTATTGATTAAAATTATTCCCAAAGATCTAAAGTAGCTTTCGAAAGTGACTCAAAAACAATCAAGTTCACTGTTTCCTGATATTAGAGCGAACCTCTGCAAACATACCACATCGCAAATATATATCCAATATACGAAGCTTTTATATTACAAGCTCTTCAAAACAAATTTATAAACATGAGACATAACGGGCTAGAAACACTTTGAGGCTTTTATTAGCAATCTATCTCGATAAACCATTCATTAATAAATATTATCCATGGCTACTTTGTCTAAATGTGTTGAACAAAACACACACTCAAATATATCGTTTCAAATCAAGAAAAATGTGAAAATCCTGGTATTGCAGTCTCCAATAACTACTTAAAATACGCACACGTATAGGCATTCTTTTTATTCCACAGTTATTTACCTGAATTAAATCTTTTGTTTATAGACTTTTACTCGATCTCAGACGGATTGCGGTCCAAGCGGTGTCGAACTAACAAAAACTTGTTGGTGGTGGAATTCAGCAAACAGTGTTTGGACATTTTTGTCGCTCGTCGTAACAGCGAACAGTCAGTGCAATAATTTCATTGCTGTTTAAAGCTGAAGTTTAATTAATGCATGTATTTTCAATAAAACAAATGTTAAAATTTGAGGTACAACTTCCAGTCGAATTTGTCAACTCCGATGAGAGCGTGGGGATCTTCAATAATAAAAACTATATTTAAATTCACGTTCTGTTACTAAATTACATGCAACCTTCTTTATATTTTAAAATAATACCAAATAACGTATGACGCTGCAAAACACATTATAGTAATAATCATAACACATTGGTTGTACTATTTTAAAATTTAATTTATTAGATCAGGACCGGTTTCGCTCATGGCAATCATTATCCTAGAGCAAAACTGGTCTTAATCTAATAAATTTAATGTGGAATTAGAATTAAAGATGTGCTATTATTATTAACATCTAAATTATCATTAAAATAATAAAAAACAGCTTCAACGTATTAAATAATTTAAAGTAATAGTTTTTGTGATATTACAGCTAATGCAATGCATGGGTTTCTCAAGTTTATCCAATATTAATTAAATAGAATACACTTCATTAAAATCGTTGAAAATTTTCCATGTTTCCATACGTGTTTTCATTCATGAGCATATATTCGACATATTATTAATTTGATATATGTAATTAACGAAATGCCTGAAATAAAACTTCTAAATAAAATTAAAAGTACAAATATTAATCGATAAAATAAATGAGATCAGAGCTGATCGTTGATACTTGCAAATAATATCCTTTTTATTTAAAAAATATGATGCGAACATTATTAATACACACAAATAATTTAAATGTTGACTGAAGAATTGGCTTTATTTTCGGGGTTTTGATGAATATTGTGCTTCATATTTGCAGGATTGTGCAAACTTATTTCTTATTTCAGATAATCAATTTAATGATTTAACAACGATTGAAAAATGTGTGACCAAACGCAAAGGCGGCACACATAAAAAACTAACGGGTGGATAGATTTATTTAAAAAAAAATAAAAAATTACAAAAACTTTAACTTGAATGATCACATAAGAATACCAGACAAATGGATTAATTGAAAAATTGTCACCAAAGATGAAAAGGCAGGCTATTGATGTGGAAATTAAATCTTTGGTATTTACGTGTAACTTAAAACAACGATCGGGTCTTTGTAAAAATGCAATAATTCTATCAAATGTGAAAAAATCGAACCATTTTTCCGAATGAAAAGAGATTATTTTCATTAAATAAAAAACTTGTAGTTGTAAAGGTAAACTGCCTAAGGGAATTGAATTGACAATAGATTCAAACACCGTTTTTTTTATATGTAATCACCGTATATTTCGACGCATTCATTAACGAATATAAAAGATTTTTTCCCCCACTTGATTTTGATTTGTTCAAAACGTATTTTTAACATCGCTACGTATTAGTTATTTTAATGGCCTAAAATTATTCCGGATGAAACCTGAAATAGCATGCCGTCACTGCGGTTATCCGTCGCGCCATTGTAGCCTAAAAAGCGTCGAAATGCCATCTCGTCGTCCGCATGCGAGTCGTGTTTTTACGCCTGCCGCGAGTCGTGACGGATCGCGTCGCGGCGCAAGGGTTAAAAGACATTCGCCTTTTAATGGTTATCGTATTTGATTTGCCGAAGATGGACTGCCAGCGTTAAATATGGAACCACACAATATTCTCACGAAACCTTTTGTTCATTCACAACATGCTCCATTGATAATAATATCAATAAACTTTTGTGAACAAATTGTTGCATGATCCCCCCCAATACGTAGTATTAAAAAGAGGTCAAGAATTTTCTGCTCTTATTTTCTGTAATAGAGTAAAACTGAATTTTAAAAACGTTGAATAGACATTAGTTTGATAAATAACTGAAAACAATGAAATTAAAAATAAAGGCTGTTATTGAGCTCTTAGACTGCTACATGCTTCCCACCACTGCGCTAAAGCAATTGAAGATAAAAATCCAACTTTTTACTAAATTGAATGCAATTTTTTTTTGGTCGAATTGTAATGAAGCAACACAAATCTAGAACAATTGCACATTTGTATACATGTATACTGTCAAATATTTATCGTGAGACATAAGGATATTTAATTATTTTCAGATACCTAAGATACAAGAACAAACACGAAAATAAGTGCCGAATATGTTAAATACTGATTACCATAATGACTGAATACCATAACTATTTGTGATAAACATTAAACATATGTTTTTGGACTAATTATAAAACTTGTAAAGCTGTAATATAATAAGCTCGGAAGCATTTCAAATACAAAATGGACTCTATATCAGTGGTTCTCATGTGCGGCCACCAGAGGATTTTGCTGCGGCCACCAACAGCTTGATAGTTGATATTGATATTTAGTAAAAATGTGTTTTTACAAGTTAATTTGTCAACATAGACACTGAAAATGTATTATTTTGTATGCATTGTATTGTGCATCAAGAATTTTTAGTTCGCAAAACTCAAACACATACATGTTAAGGTATTTTTGACAAAGAAGACTCAACACAAAAATGTTGTGCGGATACCAGACATTTTCGTAAGACCGCTGATGTTCCTAATGCGGCCACAGCCAAATTTTACGCGAGAACCACTGCTCTATATCAATATAATATTGCATTTGAGCTTTAGAAAGTTTGGCGACAATAATTCGATAATAAATGAAGTCATATCTTGGGTGAAGATTCTACGTAGTTAATCAATAGAAGTATAAATAATAATTGTATCGAAAATGAATATCCATAACCACCGAATCTATCAGTTTGTCAATCGCAAAAAGTTAAACCGATTGTTGGATTCGTTTCCCAGGTCATGGTTAACACTCTTCATACTCGATTCTATTTGTACCTTTATTTAAGATTTAAAGTAAAAATAATAAAAGAAAACTGTTGAGAAACATTGGAAGAGGACATAATTTACTAAAAGCTGCTTTAAAATCCAATATTATTATTGCCATTTTAATCCAGCTATCTACAACCACAATTTTAATGAATTATATCACGAAGAATAAAGTACGGTTAAAATAATTTTCTCACCGTTTTCCCAAAAGATTACACTAGTTCTGTCACATGGTGAGTAGGTTTTAGTATCTATTATTTTCACCCTCGGGGAGGTTTGCAAATGTCAAAAATCAAAAGACACCCTTGGTAAAATTAATCGGATTACAGTTGTGAATATCAACAATATAATATTTATCTGACCGTAATAGAGAATAAAAAAAGACATCAGTTAATGTCGAAGTATGGGCCGTGATCAGTGATGGCTGGTGACGGGGTGCTGGGGGGTGCAAAAGGAAGATTCAACTATTTTTCCGTACTACGGAAGAGAAACAGTTGGTATTGCGAACATCTGAATTGAAAGTCCATGCTATAGAAGTGTTTTAAAATCCAATGAATAAGAAAGAACTCTTGCAAAAATGGCTGAATCTTCCATGCACCCCCCAACACCCCGTCACCAGCCGTCACTGGCCGTGATATATTATATTGTAAAGAATTAAATTCATGTCGTTAGGAGAGCAATTAAAAAATCATAAAAATGAAATTATGAATTCATATAAATCAACAATGCTTGAAATCATAGCCAAATTAAGCAATTGATAATTATTGTAACTTAAGAATGTTGTTTGAATTGAATGCTGTTGTTTTCAAACGTTAATGACATAAAATTCTACATATATTAATTAGTTGAAGTCTTATCGATACATAAACGTCATAAACGACAAAAATACTCATAAAATGATATTTCATCCGTTTTGAATTTCAAGAATTGGGACCCTGTAGTTTTTACGCTTCAGCTATTCGTTGCCAATTATAGGAGTCCCGGATCTATTCGAGGACAAAGTCAAGTGAGAAAACCGAGATAGGCGTATTATAAGTGTCACTTTCCGAATTCAATTTAAGGACAATAGGAAACGCTTATCGGTCACGTGACCCGTGCGTACGTTTCATGTCACTCCCTGACGTAAGTTTTGACGCGCGTGTGAACATCACTTGAAGGGGTAAAATAAATGTGGGGGTGAGTTAGTTAGATAAAAGATTTTTGCTAACAAGTTATACTTAAATAACACAAAAAACTTATTATTCTTATCATATCAGTTATCTTTTTCACCATTTACCGCGTATGTATTAATAATCTTTGATTTGTATTTATATTAGCATTATATTTATACAGAGTACAGTTAAAAATTAAGACTTATTAATTGAGACTATGTATTGAATAATTTATTCCAATAGAAGATGAAACAAGAAGGCAATGAGAAGTCAAGGACGAGAAATATGGTCACTCCGTTGAATACACATATATGTTCAATAATTAATATGTGAATTATACGAGGAATGGTTGTGAGTAAACCTGGTAACATTTTATTTTAAATATTGCTGGATTAGAAAGATAAGATTTAGTGGAATACTTTTAATAATACACGCGATTTGATTCAAATTCATATTTCGATAAATTAAAAAGATACTTAACCACTTCCCCGGCGTTCACTCGAATACGTGTAAAAAAAGTGTTCCAATTTCGGCGCTCACGCAAATACGTGTGATACCCGAAGCGCGCTCATATGAGCATTTTAAAATCGTCGTTCGATTTTCGGCGTTCACAAATACGTGTTTCATGTAATTTCACGATTAATGACATTGTCTGAGACTATTTCATGATATGGTATTATGTATATAATATTCTAAGAAAAAAAATAAATAAAATAGTAAAAAATAGACTTCGAAGGGCAAAAAAACATTTTTTTTTAATAAATATAATATTTATATGCTTCAAAATAAAAATAGATATTTTTTGGAACATTTTTGTTAAAATAATTTGCCGAGGAAGTGGTTAACAATCAAATATTACATAAAAGAATATTTAAAATTATTTGATATGGTTTTATCAATATTCAGTGTCTCAAATTGCCAAAAACATGCGTAATTAATTATTTACTATTAACTGAATATAAAACAAATATAAAATAACTTTGATTATTCCACGTATTGTGATAATCAAAGTTATTTTAAATTTTATATTAAAATGAACTTCCACAAAGTTACCGCCGAATCCATCGACAGTATAAATATAAAAAACAATTTATTTGTCATATTATTATTATATTTGCAAACATCAAAAAAATATTTTCACGACAGGTATACAACTTCACAACACCTCGTTGACACGATTGACGGATTAGAATTATGTTAGCCCTTGTAAACACCACTTAAGCCGCAAACAATAGCTATTTCTGAAACAGTGTCCTCTTACCCCGCATCCCAACTTACCCCGAAGGTCTCACAATAAACACTTTAGTGACCGTGTTCAAGCTTCATCATGGAGCAATCAGATGCCCATTGTCCCCATAGGCCTTGCTGGCATCTAAGCCTTACGCCTGGTCAGTAAAGATAAGGCTGTTTAGGGTGTTGCTGGGAATGTTAATAGAAACCAAAAAGGGAGACGTACGCAATTCAATTTCGGGGTAATATTGTGTAAGGATATAATTTTATGAAAGCTTAACTATACGAAAAAATGTAATATGAAGAATCATTTTGCTATATTAACCAATAATTTCACACTTTTAATACAAAAAATGGTATTTTTCTAAATAAATTCTAGTTTAACTACACGTACAATTTGCGCTTTTTAGAGGCATCTTCAGAATGAATATGTCGAAAAACTATAAACATGAGAGCTTTCGGTTTTAAACACTTCAAAAGTACGGAGAACTTTCTACTGAATTAATGCAAACAATTATTTAGAAAAAGAGCTTTGACGGAAACATGAGGATTTAAGATTTTTTTTGACAAGTGAGTCAATGCTATTAAAACACTTATCGGTCGGTTTCTTATAATTCTAGAATATAAATTTAAATATAAAAATGTTTGGGCGTTATTTAATTACTTGTCTGTTAAATAATTACCATAAAGAACGGTTTTTGCAATACACTCATATTTGACCGCATTAAATATGAATTGAAAGCTGCCCTTGCAACGGTGCGATTAAAGTGCCAAAAGAAAATAATCATCTTCTACAAATAAAAAAATCAAATTGTGGCTAAATCTATCCTACCAATAACTGTCTAGCAATGGCCTATGAATTACTATTTTGTATAGTTCGAAAAAGCTTTTCATTTTCGCTAAACTTACTGTGCAAACTTCAAAAGAAAACAAAAGATGTCATCAGATCGGATTATAAAATATGATATTTTTCTATGAACTGTTCCCAGTGAAATGCTGTCAATTAAAAAGAAAAAATAAGCCGTCAAAAATAACGTAGATAAATTTGGTTCCAAATAATATCCTCAGTTCTGCGCATCCTCTAAACTCCCTCCCGACTGAATATCATCGTATATATGTACTGAGGGTGCCTTGACACCCTTGAAAGGCCACGCCCAACTCTTGTAACTCCTCTTTGTAGTAAGGGATGATGACAGGCAAGCCGGCGCCGTAATTTTGTATCTCTCGAGAGCTAGATAGGGAGTTTTCTCTGGGGATGTTTTACAGTATGTCGATATATATAGGAGAATGTGATAGGGACTAGGTTTTTGTTACGCGCGACGGTTGTAACTAAGTATTTTTTAAATACAAATATTACTTAATTACAAAAATATGAAAATTATAATTATTATTTAACTGTAAGCGTCCTTAAAAGCTTGGTTATATGTTGATTTTTATTTGGCTTTTTAAATCTAATAATCTAAATAAATAACTTCACCATAGTCTGGATAATATTTGTAGTAATTATTATAAGCCGTACCGTTAAGCCCATCCTCCAATATGGGGAAAATCGATTGCCATATATAGAGTATTTCAACAACAGGTATTTAAACGAATAATGAATAGGTGAAAAAATAAGAATGTATGTATTTCGTCAGTCTTCAGATGATTTCCTACAACATTAGCACTTTTAGAAGACTTTATTTTTGTTACTATGTAGAAATACTATTAACTATACAATTTTTTTAAATTTCAAAACTTGTAAAGATCAGAACCGGTTCCGCTCATCGCAAATATTTTCATATACATACATAGAAATAGGCTTATCACTTTGAATAAATAGCAATGTATTTTAGTTCTGTATATGGTTGATAGCTAATTCGGATTCGAAATAGGCTTCAACTTTGTATAATTTTAGTTTTGTAAAACTTAAATACATTGCTAGTTTTCACATTGTTGTAATGGAGTTGTACCAAGTACACGTCAATTTGAACAATGTCAAGAAACAGGCTTATTTATATAAAATTGTGAAATACAATACAAAACGAAATTGTGAATAACAATACAACGATTGGTGTCAGAATCAGTCCCCAAAAGAGCTTGTTTTATTTATTTAAATATACCTAATATTTTTACACTAAGAATAGACATTGAGCACCTTAAAATTCATTATTAATATTAAGTCGAATTGACCACTTCAGTACCGTAAGGCCACCGGTGGCCGCCGCGTACAGGCGTCTCGAATAAAGCCACATATAAAAAAAATCTGCAAGTAAAATTTCTTGTGATAGCTAGTAACATCTATACACTGTGTCTCGAAAAAAATGGTTCTTCTGTTATCAGTCAATCTTGTTGAAAAAAGGATTTTTTAGAAGTCGGGGAGGTAGATGTGATCAATGCGACCATTTTGCTAAGTACTTAAGTGGTTTATAACATAGCAATAGTGTAGGTATTAATGATATATATGTTTTAATACATATTAGGTAAGCTACTGGAAATATAATGTGGCTTGTTCAATTCTAAGAACTGGTGCTCAGACGCGTGCAGCTTCAACATCAGTAATTTCGCTTTTGCGCCTCATTACGGGCAGCACCCTGTGGCGATGGTGGGCATTTCCTTGCAGTCTCACTACAGCCCTGTATTTTTATTAAGGGCAATAAACTCAAAAATATCAACGATATTGATTTAATGTATTCTTTGATTTATTTCATTAGATCTTCGATAAGATTTCAACTGCCCCGTTTGGCCGCCAGGAATGCATTTTTGTTTTAAATATTATGCCGCTTTATCATTGAAAACTATAAATTTAATAAAATTATGTGCGAGGGTAAATCATTTAAGTTTGAATTAAATTTTTATTCTGTAAATACTATTATTTGAACCAAAAACACATATTTAGTGCTGGATAAACGGAATGCAAAGATTCATTATAGTTGCGTGCATTTAATGGGTCAGTAAAATAAATAAATGATCAGTAAATATTATAAAATGTCAGTATCCACTATCAGTATGAATGTGGTTAGTTATGAAATGAGACAGTCAGTATTAAAATAAATAGTCAAACATTTTAAATGAATGGCTAATTTTTTTTTGACGGCTTGTAAATTTTATCAAATTTATGACCAGGTTTATGAAAAAGAAACACATTAAATGAGGTGATTTCTGATGTTGAGGTATTTGAAGCAAATAAATACTATTTTAACAGTTCTGAGTTTTACGTTTTTTTTAATGTTTGATTATAACCAATCCTTACTAAATCGTAATACGACTGCCAATTACGGACCGTTTATAGATATCTACTGACTATTTTACAAACAATTACTGACTGCATCACTAATTATTTTTTACTCGCCGTTTTGTTTATTCTATTACTGACAATTTTTTTTATATTTACTGACTGTAAATCGAATTAGATACTCACCAAAAAAATAGTTGCACTAAATGTCCGCTCCAAACTTGGAGCATATGAACTCCTCACGGAGTTTATCTCAACATCTATTTTTTTAACATTTCTACGAGAAACTGCTTGTTACTCAGTTGCTCAACCTCTCTTTTTTCGAAGAGAGTAGGGATGGAAAGGATACGAGGACTAGGACAGGACTAGTGATATCACTATGCGTCGCTCTTTGGGAACGGAAAGGTGGGAAGGGATTTTCAACAACACAAACACCAATGCCTTTAAACAGATTTATCGACTGAAAAAATCCGCTCAAACCGGAAATCGAACCCGCTCGATCTGGCACACAAGCCAACGCCGTTGAAAACACTGCGCCACGGACCGGACAATTTATTAGTTAATTAAAACTGCATTAAATAGTTTAATCAAATTCATCATTGTATCCTCACCACGCTCTCGCATCCCTAGCTCTCATAAACCATTCAATTTTTATTATTTAAATGATCCATAAGATATTCATGTGCTCTACTCGAGGATATGAAAATGTTTAAAACATAATAAATTAACAAACTGAAGGCTAACCAAATTTTAGCAAAAAACATCAGAATATTTTATATGCCATTTATTAATCTGTAAAAATAGAGTGTCAAGAAAAAGATTATTGCTTATTGAAAGTTTATTCAATGAACAAATTTACAAGCTTTTTAGATACTGCGTAACAAATTGAAAAAGACAGCGATTAACATTTTTTGTTGCCAGAATTAGCATTAATTTAAACCCTAAGCGGCCTAAATCATTCCAGATGTCCAACCGAGGAAAAATCATCCACCTGACATCGTAAATTTCGTATAAATCTATAACCATATTATCCGGCGATCTCACACCTGATAAATTTTGGATTTGGCCTGTTATAAATATGCTAATGTCCAAATGTTTTGCATCTAAATCAAATGCTAAGGTAAGCTTACACTGGTCCCCAATCTTTGACGCCGTTTTGTATAAACAATTTGTAATAAGAAGTATTAAAAGGAAACCAATACTACAACAAAACTCCCCAGAACTTTGTAAAAAGATTATGTTTAAAAATAATTCGTTATAAGATTCTACCGATCCAAACATGTGTACTGAAACAAACTTAAGGTCAGTGATTAACTAAACTACCTTACGCAAGCGTGGCCGATTGTGGCTGTGTCATGACAGCGTTCTGTCATTGCCCTTTTCATGTAGAAATAGGAAAATAATCCTAAGAAATACTTCGTAATAGAATAAATAATTCGTGTTGAAATAAAGTATTCGTTAATCTTGATGATTTCGACTGAAGGTGTTTGATGGAATTTCAATATAAAATTTGAATCGTTTAAATTTTGCAACTTTTGTTTATCAGTTTAAGCTCATTCGTACATTTGAAATACCCGAAGATACTGAAAGGAGAAACTCGGGTCGTTAGCGATAAAGCTCATGGAAAAGTTTAAATTCAAACGATTAAACTTTTTTGAATTGTTTGAATTTTGTACCTTTCCATGAGTTTTGTCGCTAACGACCCGGATTTCGCCTTTCGGCATCTTTCCTTCATTTCAAGTGCACGGATGTTCTTGAAATGACTGGTCAATTCAAGTAAACAATTCAAATTTGATATTGAAATTCCATCAAGCACCCTCAGTCGAAATCCTTGATTAAACTTTTATATAAACCGTTATTTTCAGTAGACCCTATAATTTCAAACTGTGGAGAAAATCAGATTTCGTTATCAACCAACCAACTTCCTTCATCTACAGAAACTAGGAATAAAATTATTTCAATATTGAGGAAAAAATGAGCAAACCAACCAACTGATATTTTTTTCAATCTAACCAATCTAACGAGGAATAAAATATGTTTTTCAACCGTTTGGCGGGTTCTGCTTTGAATCAATAGTCCCCACGCGTACAAAATCTTCCCGAAGTGATCCTACCCGCCCTCGGACTTAACTGCCTTTACACAGGTGAAGTAAATTCCACCTGTTGCGGGCTAATTCATCCCGGGGACCGTCTCATTTCTAGCGCGGTCACGAATTTTTATTCCCCGTAATTACTGTTGCACCAAATATGTTAATTTTTATGACAGATTATTAGTTTATTAAAGGAAGTTTTGCGAATTTTATAAAAGTCCTTTTTACAACAGTGTTAAAGCCGGAGAGTCGAAATTAATTTCGATTATTATATAAATGTTTTTTGTTAGATCATTACATTGCCGAAACATGGAAAAAATCGTTTACGATTCATAATAATTTATATTTATAAGTATCTAAAATTTAAATGGTATCGCTGAATAATTTGTTTATAGATTGATATACAATTTATTATTTAATCTGGATCGATTTAGTTTACTTATATTGCTTATTTTGGCAAACTGAAAGTGATTTTACAATATATAACTATTTGTTTAATTGAGTAAACTGGCAATAAAAAAAATCCTGTTTTCAGTCGTTTTGGCTCATTGGGAGTGCTCAAAGGTTCCAAGTCCCATCGATTAATGCATATGTTTGAATTCCTGAATGGATAAAAAAAAAGTGTCCGCTCCCAACTTGGAGCATATGTACGCACGGTGTTTATCTCAAGTTGTTTTTTTTTTATTAATTTACCATATATTAGTTTATGAATTTGTATCCAAAGCGTTAGGTTGTTTTCTTTGCAATTTTACCGAAGATTTTCTCTTGTTTAATTAACCAATAGGTAATTTTTTTATATTATTATTTGATACACCACTGTTTTAATTTTATACAATTTTCATGAATATTACGAGACATTACTGAGTAAATTACTCTTTCTGGTGCACAAAAGCGATTGATTTTTATGTGAGTATAATCTTTCGGTGACTTTGTAAGATATTATCAAATGTAGTGATAAAATATAGGTATATTTTAAATATAATATAAATTATAACAGAGGTAAATTTTAAAGCTTCGATATATGTAAGTATTGAAACATACCGATTCGAATATCCATTTTTATCATCTTCAAAGGTTCAACCGCATAAATGTCGGTATTAAATTATAGAATCGAATCTGACTGCAATGTGCCCTCTAAGCCAATAGGCTAGCTGCGCGGAAAATTCAAAGGCTGAGTAGGCCAATCCAACAAATTTGCGGCAAAATTTAAATCTTGAGCAACTTTTGTTAAATGCTACGCATTGGGAGTGGTTTAAAAAAATGTTTTCAGTATGTTTTATTAATTCAGTGAATCTTTCAGATATTTATAATTCAGGTCATCATTCTTGAGTGCGCGCCATCCTGGGTTCAGTGTGCGGGTATTTTCAAACTGCTGCGTGGACGCGCGCACGCGCAGCTTAGATGCGACATTTCTCACAGGAAGTCGCCGTATACGACTTTGATGTCGGAACAGGATATTTTGTCTGTCGATTTTTAATCTTCAAATCAAAAAGTATCCTAAATATTTGTATCTATTAGTTGATATGCTAATTAAGTAACGTTTACAAAACCACAACTTTTGATTAAGAAAAGTGTTATCTGTTTTAAGATTTTGATAATCCGAATGAAAGTTAAGTTTTATAATTTAAACGCCTGTCTGTAATAATGGAGTTGTTTAAATTTATACCTCTTACAACCGATAAAAATTTACGACCTTTCGAATCGTCAATATGTAAATAAACCTCCCACAAACAAACCGCGTCATTAATATAGTGCAGCCTTTTTTTAAATGAAAAAAGGATAGCTTTACTTTGATATAATTTAAAGAAAATTAGAGGCATCACACCCTTCCGTTGAATAAATGGATAATTTGAGGGATTCAATGTTTATAAGGGTATCGATTATGCAATTAGATATAAAAAAATCGTATAAGAAATATTGGACAATTATGGGCACCTAAAATTTGCTTCTCTCATCACTTGTTCCATACCAACGAACCAATATTTTTACTCAGTAATTTTATCAGATAAATTGAAAAACTGTTTATGGATAACATTTAAATTTAGTCTGCTATTTTTCGAATTGAACTTTTAGTTGGATTCTTTATTTACTGAGCCAAAATTAATTGTGCAAAAAAATGCATTTGGCTTATCCATATAATCAAAAATTAAAAATATAAGCGCCATTCTGTGATATATTGGTTTTATATGTTTTATGAAAGCGGTCGCTATATAAATTTTTGTATTGGAAAGATAGAAAAATAATATTTATTCAAGATATTTTTTATAATATAATAATAATTATTGTATATGCAAATGTTAGCACCATCTATTGGAAAATGGAACAAGTTAAATAACCATGGTATGAAATAAGCTGAAAAAACAATCGATTATTGGCAAAATAATTCTGTTCCAATCTGTTGGAGATTGATGAGAAGAAAAAAAAATGTGACTGTAAAAAGAAATCAGAAAAGCATGCGAAAATACGCAGCGGGGTCGCCTGGAGACGCGGGCGAAAACGAAATCTGTTTTAAATAAAAACTCACTTTCGATAATTGCGTTGGTCGGCGAAATTACTATGAGGCATCTTCAAGTAATTACGCTCAATAATGAGGCCTGGACACGGGCAATATCTTGCCAAGTCCAATATCGAACATCTTACGTATACATTGTTTTGCACTATGATGAAAATTTAGGTGAAGATATTGTTGAGAAAATTATTGCACCCTCTATTTGTATATTACTAATATCGAATTGAATTGATCGAATAGAATTGATATTCCTTTAATCTTTTCGCAGGAAACAATTTCGTTTGATTGCACTCGTTCCTGGATTTTCCACAGTTAATTATGGTTTACAGACATTAAGATTTATTTATTAAATGCAGTCATCTTTGGCTTTTACTTTGTTAATGATAATTCATACTTTATTTATTTTTGATGTAATAGCTTGCATTGCTAAGAGGTCTTCAATATTTTAATTATAGTCTATTTTTCTTGTATTTTGCTTAGGTATAATACCAATTGTTTGTCATACCTTCTATTTCTTACTTAACTTTGGTATAAATATCACTGTTTCATTGTATTTCTTATAAGTTGACAATGCTCGCTATGAGCGAAACTGGTCCTGATCCAATACATTTTATGTGGAATAAGTACAAAAATTTTATCTTTATTATTATTACTAATATTATAAATAAAAACATATTGTATTATTCGGTAAAAGAAAGACCTTCAGGGACACACGTTAAAAGGAAAAAAAATAATTATATTTTTAATCTGATTAGAATGGTGCATATTCAAGTAAATGGATGGATATTAACTCAATTTTATATTTGAGATCTTAAATGCGTAAGTTTGAATTGTTCCCTTTCTAGTTGGCATCGATTAATTTTATTAGTAAAATATCAAACAAGCATTTAGCGTATTGGCAATGAGCTGCTAAAAATATCCGTCTTCTAAAATCTAATATATAAAAATCAATGTTTGTTTGGTTGGTATTTTATGCGTTGCCATACCGTTCATTAGATTGCGATAAAACTTTGTATACTTATTGCTTGCACTTGCGCAAATGTTATAGGCATAATAAAATTAGCCTAAAATTGATCTTTTATATAAAATCAGTGTTTTTTCATATTTTATACGCTGCCATACCGTTCGAAACTTCGCACGCAAGACTGACTTTATTCAACTTTTGTCAATGAATTAGAATATAAGCTAGATCTTATTCAATAAGCATTGCAAAGTAATGTTGCTTTGAAGCCGCCGGATAACTAAAAAGATGACAAGCTACGGCGTAATACTTCTGGGCCATATACGGTCTGCTTAAATCTCTCGATATTCCGGGTGATTATACCTTTACCGGTATTACCCGATGCTATCCGAAGACGAACCCTCGCACGCGACCTGCGCGTGGCTGTGCGCATTATATCAATCACCCTACCCTTTATTATTTTGAAGGGCCTCGATATGCACGCCCGAGTAGGTACCTACATGCGCATCAAGCAATTATAGGTCATATGAAACAAGATGCACTTAAACATTAAGCTAGCAATATATTTTGTATTATTTACTTTCTTAACGGAGAGAAAATATTTGATGTGATATTTGAATGATCTCTAGCATCGTAAAAAACGCCGTCGTTAAGCCATGTATATGTTATGTACTGAAATTTAACTTTTTTCATGCTGAATTAGTTGGAAAAAAACTTTGTTTTGAAAACAAAAATATGTAGATATTCCGGAAATAAAATAAAAATCGTTCTATTATATATTTCGAACTGAAAGCTATGTCAACTTAGGGCTTTTTATGATCTTTTAACATTGACATTTTTAAATAGTAACGATTTTACTGCAACAAGAATCATTATGGTATAAAGCTAAAATCCTTTGACATCGCGCCAGGTAAAAAAAGATTTTTTCTACTAACTTACTAGAGATACTAGAAGTTATAAATAATGCTATAACAACTTACTTGCTGAAATCCAGATACTTTAATTTGAATTCAAAATTCGATTATAAGTTAACTCGTTTTCAGCTGGTTTTTAAACTACATTATTAATTAAGAAGTCCTAATTAGTAAACGCCTTCCATTATCTTTTGATAATGTTAGCATAGACGTGAGTCATAATTATAAGACATTGGATTATATACTATCTTTTAACGACTTCTGTGAACGAATCTGTGACTAAAATAAATTGATGATACATTTTCAATATCCAAGATCCAGACTTGTTTAGTGGTTTTAGTGACATTACTGGTTTTGCATATATTATTGAGAAGATTGTCTATGGCTTAAAAAAAATATTTATTTAGCTTAAGACACTCATCACAGGCATTTTTAATTCAATCAGCGCAAAATTTTCACATTAAAAGCGACAGTATTAAATATTGAAATTATTCCAGAAGATTCTTTAGATTTTTCATAAAAAGTAAATAAGTTTTACGGGACGATTTTAATGGAAACATGTCAACTCGTTTATAATCATTTCTTGTAATTTAAATGTATAACTGTTGTTATATCACTAAGTGCTTTCTTTATCCAAATATTCATTTCTTTTTTGATATTTATAGTCTCTAAGCACTGTTGTATGCATCGATACAACGCAATAATTATACGCTGAAATTAAAGCTCTGAATAAAAAATGAAAGCTAATAACACTTCTTTAAAGCCGCGTATTAAAAATTTGTTGTGTAAGTGTAAAATTGCAAAGTGTTGTATACTTATAAAACGCGAGTGAATTCATATGAAATATGGTTTAATGCTGGAATTATTACGAATCAGGTAAGAAAAAATAATTCTATTATCAATGCTGACTGACCAATTGTTCTTCTTAAATAAAAAGGTAGGATTAATGTGTTTACAAAAAGTCCGACTTTTGTCCGTGTCCCAATGGAAAGTTGATAAAAATATATTCTTGGTGATGGACAGCATCATCATCAAAACTGCCTTGGCGTCGATTAAATACTATATTAATTGAACTTAAAACTAAAAAAATGCAGAAGGATTTGAATAAACAATAAACAATAATCAATATTTTTGTTAGTTTCTAGTAATATCACAAAAATAGTGATTGAAGTAGATGGTCTTACGAATATATACAGTGGACGTTGAATCAACAAAAAAATAGTACCTCAATGGAAGAAGGCAACGAGAAAACTTAAGCTTAATGTTACAATATAAATATGCTGGCTTGTAACCGAGTGATCAACGTGTTAGCTTCTGTTGCGATGCTCACTGGTGCAAATCCCGCGATGGATGGAAAAAAAATCCGATCCCAAAACGGTTAAAAAAGGGAAATAAAAATTAAAGCCCTTATCAAATTTAAATCGCTTGAATTTTGTACTTTTCCATGATTTGTGTCGCTAACGACCCGGGTTTTGCCTTTCAGCATCTTCAGGCATTACAATTCAGTCCAAGTTAATTCGTTCTATCGATATGCCTTATAATTCTTGGAAAAGTGAACATATTAAACTTTATATTTAAATTCCACCAAGCACCTTCAGTCGGAATCCTATATTATTGATGACATCAATAGCAATGTACTATTTACAAGATTTGAAAAAGGATTTTGGATATTTATTGCAACAAAATTATTAACTATATTAGGTATACAACATTTTAACTTTAAATTTCTACAAAGAGATTAAAAATATATTTTTGAAATAATTTAACTACAGTTTTTTTTAAATTCATCCAGAAAAATCTAAAAATTATTGTAAATGTAGACACCAATAAAAAAATGAATGTATTGTAGATACCGACGGAGCTTTTTAAATTCATTCATGAGTTGGATTTAATGTATGTATTTTGGCGTGATATTTTCTAACTCGACATAATAAGCACGCAGAAAGAAGCCTTTAAAAAGCTCCCGCCGATGCGCTGCCGTGCGAATTATACCGACGCATTGGGACAGGCAAGCAAACTTGCGAAGGCATGCCTAATCAACGGTAGCAGCGGTCGAAGCCAATAATTCATGTGATTAAATATTACTTCTATAGAACGTATAATATAGTATAGTGGTGATTATTTGATTGATGGTTGCTTTTTTATTCTATTGATTCTTGAACGAGATTTTTCGGGAGAATTAAACTGATTTAATTTCATTTTATTTTTACAATACAAATATATTCGGCTTTACAGCTTAGACCAAATATCGACCAACGCAAGTAATATATTTATTATTAACTCGATGAGGAATTTTTTGAATCAGTTCAGAACAAGGCAACGAAAAATGTCTCGTCTTGAGTTGGCGCAAACTCGCAATAGTTGATAAATAAATATTGCTTAAATTACCTAAGAGATTTAAAAAAAGTATCGAATGATAAATAAATAAAACGCGTCAATAGCATTTATTTTCAAATCCATTAACACTCCTTATGTGGACCATGTGACCTCTTCATGACGCATTTCAACAGAAGTTTGCTAGATGATTGAAATTATGCCATGCGTTTGTTGGATTGGCCTGCTCAGCCTTTGAATTTTCCGCGCAGCTAATCTCTTGGCTGAGAGGTAAGATTGCACCCAAATCCAAGATCTTTTTTTAATTGTGAAAAATGAACCTTGCCGGGACATGATTCTTGATCCCAGACCCACCTGGTCACTAGGGCAAAACTCTTGCCACTAGTCCACAGAGAGGGACATTATTAGATTTATCGCAATTTCATTTTTTTTAAGCAGATAGATAATTTTTATACCAAAAAATGAAAGAAACATATTTCTTATCTTCGTTCCAGGAAAAAGACTTTAAATCCATTTATAATGACCGAAGGATTCCAAATCCTTTCGGAAATATAGTTTTTAATGCAAAATCATCGGAGCGAGCATTAATTGCAGCCCTAAGATAAAAATATCAATTTAATATGACATAATGAAGGGTTGCCTTGAGGCTCCTTCTTATCATGAACCTTTAATTAAGGGTTGGTCTCACTTTATAATTGAAAGGTGGCAGTTATACGGGGTAAAGAAAACGCCCGTTGTAGGTAACTGTCTTTTGGGCTATTTATAATACCGAAGCAGTAAAAAAAAATTTACTTATTTTTAATTCACTTAAATATTCCGAATAATATTATATAATAATTTATGAATAATATTGCATACTAGCATCTTCAAAGTAGAAATACTTTTTTGAAACGATGGTGTCGGAATAGAATAAATTGTAGTCTAAAAATTAAAAGTAAATCATTCCAATATTAAATAAATCATTTGCAAATTGACAGCAATTTGAATATTTTATATGTAACATAATTTTGGTAGAGATTTTCTTTTTTTTATATAGTAAAAAACCAATAATCGTTGATATCTTCACTACCACACACTACGACTTGCAGTCATAGGTTTCATGACCGTCATTCATATGTAAGACAATAAAGATCGAGGAAAGAAAATAAGAAGCTCTCATATTCTTCTTCCGATGCAGAGCTTCACGGCACCGATTTCCTTAAAATCTACTAGCTCTCTTTAACAACTGCACTAACTCGGCTGCAAGTGTCTTCTGCTTGTCGATAACTCGCATTTACTTTAAATGCTAAGTATCAATATACATACGTTAAACTTTATTTGTAAGCAATAAAAGTTGACTATTTTTTTTTAAATTGTGGATGTCCTGAAAAATTCCCCATTAGTTTGTCTTGGCTGATTTGTGGCTTAATTAAGCGAGCAATATAAAGTTCAGTGTGCTTATACTATAATATAATAGTGGTTTATGATTCTCTCAACTTGTTTCACACGAGTCACCATTTTGATATAAGATACTGAATATTTAATCAAGTAATTATCAACTAATGTACAAGTACAATGACGTCACTATCAAACATTAGTCTCCTTCCTGATAGTTGGAAACATTTCACATTTGTCGTTCAAAATTCCTTTTAAATGTTATGTGATACAGGGACAGCTCGTGCTATAGCGCAATGGTGCACTGCTCCCTTGAATATATTCCATTAATTTCAAAATAAATACAATATTTATATAAATTTAATAATTTTAAATTCTTTGCGTGTCCATGCCCAAGCAATAAGAAATTTCAAAATAAATATACCTATTGAATCATTGAAAATTCCGTTGATGTATGTATGTGGCAGAACCCATCATTCCTAACACATGTTCGTAGCGGGCCTAAGGAGCCCATTCTCAGAAATGCACACGTTATGTCAAACTGTATACAGAAAAAATTGTCTTGTGACGTCACGTCGGTATTGAAAACACGTCTCGCAAAATTTGAGGGTTGAAGTTTTTTCTAGAATACGGGACATTGATCCCCATCGCCCGAATTAACACACGAGCATTGCCAAAGGTTTTCGAGTGTTATGCGAGATTTGGTCGCATTCATTGTAACGGCTTTGCCAAAGACGGACTTAGGTGACAGCGGAGAAGATATTTTGGCTTGTATTTATGAGTATTTTTTGCATCTTGCCATAAATGCAACATAGATGGTAAAATTAGGAATAGATCCGAAATTCATAACATATTCGAATAGATGCTAAAATAACAAACTAATGTAATATAAATTAATTTTAGGATACCTCATTCGTCTTGTTTTTTATAAACCTGCAATTGCCTAATGTTTTAACAGAGGCTCAATGTTTGGAATGATTGAATGAGGCACTTTTTAGAACAATCAAAAGATAGGTTAAAAATAAATCCACGTTTGGTTGTGCAGCTTTAAAATTAATTTGGTGCTTCTTTAATAGTGTGGATGCTGATAGGTATTTTAGTAAATCTTATATATAAAACCGAAACAGCGTATGTATGTATGTCTGTGGGTCTGTAATTCTTTGGAAATGATATAACATTAAATAATTATTGGTCGCTTAGTCCGAGCGTAGCCGGGTAGCAATACTAGAAATATCGAAACGGCGTATGTATGTATGTCTGTGGGTCTGTAATTCTTTCGGAATGATATAACATTAAATAATTATTGGTCGCTTAGTCCGAGCGAAGCCGGGTAGCAATACTAGTACATTATAATTGTCACCGATCGTCGCACGAGGCTTGAAAACGAATCTGTAGAAATAGGCTCCATACTGAGTTTCAATAAATTTTAATTTGATGTTGTATTTTTATATTCTTTTAATTAAAAAGATTTTTGAATTATTCTATTATTTATTAATTGATGTTTTGTCTGTAACTGATATAAATATACATACATTTTTTGTAAAGATTCGTCTAAATTTTTTGTTTTTTTAAATTTAACTCTTCATAAAAATAGATTTCAAGATTTCAAGATTTTAACAATTTTATGGCCTAAAATGTAAAATAAAAACACTTAAATTTAGCAGACAGATGTATAAAATACGCGTCTCTAGTTATTGTCCACACTTCAACTTTTCACACATAATAATTTATTTGAAGTCGTTAGCAAAAGTGTGAAACTTTTGTAATAGACTTGAAAGTTAGCGCTATTAGACAACGTTAAAAATGATTGAATTATTTCGCTAAATTTTCTTGCGATGTTTACTGTAGGAAACCACCTGGTATCGTCTATTTGATAATTTAATGTCTGTGCTATTGATGTGCTTTCAAAATTCAAGAATCAGAAGATGGATTTTTTGCATAAATGGGTTTTAGTTTTGCATTCCCTCATATCTTGGTCACGAGCCGCCACTGATGTGATATAATAATCATACTGCTCTATTAACAACTTACGATGTAATAAAAACTAGTTAGTACTTTTCAAGGATCATTAAGCAATCGAGTCTCTCTCATATTTTTGCCGTATGGGAACATCTTGTTATTCCACTATATGATTACTAAGAAAAATTATTACCATAATAAAATAATAAAACATTTTTTGTTCTTATTCCACATAAAATTTATTGGATCACGACCGGTTTCGCACATGGCGAACATTATCAACTGATACAAAATACAACAGTGATATTTATACAAAAGTTAAGCAAGAATTACAAGGTATGACAAACAATTGAAGACCTCTTAAAAATTTTATTTATAGTCTATTTTGCTTGGTTGTAATACCAATTGTTTGTCATACCAATTTCAAATTCTTGCTTAACTTTTGTATAAATATCACTGTTTCAAATTTGAATTGTTTGAATTTTGTACTTTTCCATGAGTTTTGTCTCAAACGACCCGAGTTTCGCCTTTCGGCATCTTCAGGCATTTCAAGTGCACGGATGTACTAGAACTGACTGTTTCGTTGTACCTATTTCTTACCAGTTAATAATGCTCGCCATGAGCGAAACCGGAATAAGTACTTAAAAATGTTTTATTATTTTTATAATAATGCCATTTCACCGAGTATTGACAGTGAACAGCTTAAAAGTGAATTATGTCCATATTGACTAAATTGCACAGTATACAAAAACAAATTTATCTCAGAACTGTTTTAATAAAGCTGTATATTTTTACGAGCAGTTTTACGCAACGTCATTAAGGCAAAATATATTGAAGGTGTTAATTTACGCAGTACTTTCGTATAATGGGAAAAAGTCAATTACTTACCGACCGAAATCTATATTACGTAACATCAACATTGGACAATTAAAAAGCCGTTAGCAAAATTTGACCAAAATGTGTAATTTGATTAATTTATTAGAATGTGTAAATTAATTTGTCGAAATGGCATCATTAGAAGTTGTTGGATATCGAACAAACATTTTTTTTTCATATCTATTTCTTTTCGATTAAAAATGTACTGGATGCTATTTTATTGTAAATTTAGATGAATGTCAAAACCATCTATGTTTTTATGACCCAATAACGTAACCTAGTATGGGTGAGCCATTAAAAAATATTTAAACACAAAGCTTTTTTTATGACAGACTTATAAACAACTAGTATTCGAACCCGGCTTCGCTCGGACCAGACGGGCCAAGTTGAAACAACTTTTTTCAAAATTCAAAAGTCTAGGTCAATTAAAATGGCATTAAAATGAACATTTCAGACTGGCATTGACATTTCACAGCCCCTTTCATATATTGACAGCCCCATTCTCGCCCATTAAAATGTCCAAATTCAAGGAAAAAATCTAATTTGCTGTCAAAGAAATGTCAAATAATACCTTCATGTAAATAAAAACATTATTATATTAATAAAAGACGGGAAAAGTTCAGTAGAAGACTAATTTATTACATTTTGACTAAATGTCTTCGCCGATAAAAAAATCAAACATATTTTCTTTGATATTCGTTTTTATGGCAACTTAATGACCAACAATGCAAAAGGGAATTACAGAGCCACAGACATACATACGCCGTTTCGGTTTTATATATGTACTACTCGATACTCGAGTAATTGGAGTCTCTACACACACATTGATAACGAAACAAATTTACCGTCGAAACTTTCGCGAGCGAAATCAATTCGTTTGTTTGAACTTGCAACAACAACGCAAAAGGTAATTACAGACATACATCCCCCGTTTCGGTTTTATATATAAGATACTGAGTTCGCCAATAATTATGTACAAAATCGTTATCTTTATAACGATTTTTACTTATAATTTTTCATGAGCACGCGAACTAGGTATAGTTTATAGGGCTGAAAATGCTCAGTAACTTTGCGAAACATGTCCTGATCAACAAAAAATATGTATGTCGTGTATGCACATTTTATTTTTTTAAATACAACAAAACGGTATATCCGAACAGTGGCTTAAATAAAATAGCATTACGAAGGCAAACCTTTTTAAGTATAAAAAAAACAATGCCCTAATTTACTTTTGAAGGAAATTAAAAAAAATCTCTTTGGCACGAGTTTAACCGGGGTCTTAATTATATCGCATTCGATTATGCCACACAAATACAATTAACACAGAATCTAATATTAGTTGATTTTTAAACCAAGACTTAAGACACTGTGAGTCTAAGTCACATATCCTTTAACACCTTTCTCTAGTCAGATGATTAAATATAATCAATTCAAAAAAGGAACAAAATTTTTGGATCTCGAGAAATAAAACGTTACATTTGATTTAAAGTATTGAACTATTATATTCTGTATGTAAAATGTAAATAAAGACCAGTTTTGCCCGATAGTAAATATTTTCTAAGCTGTTATCGATTTCCCAGACACGAATTTGAGCAAATGGAATGTGTTGCTATTTTAATTTGAACTCTATCCTAGATAGCCACGCCTCCTATAGAATAATGATATGAATTAATAAAGTGTTGTTGCCTCGCTCACTCTCGCTCGCTTGCGATGGTAGGGCTGTGGATGATAATGTTTGCTATCTCGCTCAGACTTTATTGAATCAAATGTGTTGAGCTTTGAGCTAGAGCTTTGCTTATTGGCTAAGCCAAAACAGGACAAATCTAATTCAAAGGCGTCGGGAAAATAATTTTTATATTTTATCTAGTTTTGTAAAAATAAAGATCCGATCTTAAAATTTCCAATTGTTCATTCTTTAAAAATAGTTGGATTTATACATTATGTTTATAATTCGATGTTTAAAATATGTTGAAAGTGTGATTTTCTGAAAAAAATAGCCGCAATAAATAACCTAAATATTCTTTCCAAATCACGGATTAATTTTTTGAAAAAAAATTATAATTGATATAGACTCGTGACAAATGGAGGACGATTGCTTGGGATTCCACTGTGTTCTTGTATCGATTTTATTACTATCTGTGTCCTGAAGTAGTTTTTTTATAGTATATATTCTCCTTAATTTTAAATTAAAAATTAAAATATAAGCATCGATAACCTAACGCTGATTTGCATGTTATGCATATGATGTTTTCCAATAAATTATATTAAACCACATCAATATTATTCAAGACCTGCTCTTTCCACGCTTTAAGAAAGCCAGACTTCATGATTCCGGTACCTAATAAAGGATCGTCAGAACTATTTTGGAAATTTACATTAATACATGCGTCGCTGTTTTAAGATTCATAGTTTACAATTACAGTCAATCAATATATAACTGTCACCAATTAACTGTTAATATTTTATAACGTATAAAATATATATAAAATATTAGAGTATATCACGGTGTTTTTAGGGTTCGTTGTTTGCCAATTGTTCCTTGTTCCAACTAATGATTCAACCCACATAATTATTATTCAGCCACGTTTATGGGTAAGATTAATAACATAAACATTTTAATCGAAAAAAACTAGTTGTCACATGAAATTTTAGGATTATCTTATAATGAAAATATATGATGATTGATATCAAATCGGTCCGTGCATTTATCTGACATTTTCCACGGCAGTAGAATTATTAGCTGGCGCTTGTGTTAAAGTACGCTAGTTGGGAAGCGCGCCACTGTTGGATATGGGCGGAGGCTTCGGCGGAGTTGTGGCTTGTCCCACAACATCCTTCGCTCAAAGCGCGGCAGCCGACCGTCCGACGCGGCCGTGCCCTCAAATCCGTAACAGCTTTCGTTACAGAGCTTCCGGCACCGACGAACTGTCAAATAACGAACGGGATAAGCTTACTGTCAAACAAATGTGAAGTTTATTATTTTTCAGTGAACGATTGATTCGTAAAAAAACTGTTTATTTATACTATGGATATTAAGTGCTACATCAAATAGCAGAAAAGTTGATTGTTAAGTGAAGTTTATGGGTAGGTACTACACATATTAAATTTCTTATCACATATTATTATTATTATGGGTGAAGGTACTATGTTGTTCATTTGGTCTATTAAAAAAAAACAAAAAATAGATACCTACGAAATACTAGATAAGATTGTGGTTGACATTTATAGATATTTTTTTTTTGAAAATCTATTTAAAAATAAAAAAATATAACTATTTAACTATCCGTGCATCTAGGTGTGACACGTGTTTCGCCAATTTAAAAAAAGATTTTTTAAAATATTATAACCCTCTTTAAAAATATATATTTTGTAGTAACTATATTACCAGTTTATTGCTATTTGAAATTATCTATCTATAGAAGATATAAATGTTGTTTAATGTTTAATGTAAAATAGCTTTTATACAAATTGTATAAAATAAAACTTACAAACAATTTTACTATTATTTTTTTACCCCTTATCACTATTCCGATTTTCCTAATTAATAATAAGCCTTCTTAGCATAAATATATATATATATATACAGTTTTAATGAAAGGTGACGATTCAATTTTTAATTTTCTTTTTCTTTAATTAAGTTTTCCCCGCAATTTTCTGATGTTGTTCACTTATATAAATTTATCAAACTTCTTCAATTATGGATCGGTGGATCGTTGAATGAATCGACAAACGATAGGTTATATTTGAGAACTAAAATGCAATTTCATATTGATTTAATACAAAACATAATGAATCAATTTATAAAACAAAGCATCCTGCAAATGAGTTTCAGCTTAGATACTTGAATATATAATATTTGATACATCCCTTGTGTGTTCGATTATTATTTGCTTTCGTCCCATACGTGATAACCTAAAAATGCTAATTACATATAAACATCCGCTACTGAGATCACATAACTGCATTTTTAAAAATGCAAAAGGTCATCTTCTTTGTTTTTATTATCAGGCTATTTGGATTTTATTTTTGACTCTTTAATGAAAATATCTTTCAGTAAAAAGGCAGACTTATTGCCTCCAATCTAAAGCTTGATTTGAGTTGGTTGATTTGCCGATGGAGTTTTTCATTTCAAATATTAAAGTGGCTAGATTTTAAACATTTAAAAAAATATACATACTTTAAAATGATTTATAGATATAATTTTTTCATCGTGTGTGGTCGAATCCAAGCTTCCAACAAATGGCTCTTTCAATTAAATGATCATTAATAGGGGTAAACTATAATAAATTTACGTAATTTTCTTTCATTGATTATGTGTTTATAAACAATTAATTTTTTTGATATTATTCATTTACCAATGAGTATTTTAAAATCGTTCATATATATATTTTTCGCAATATAATTGTACCTTATTTTGAATTAAATAATCCTCAATTAAATGCAAGGACCCGTGCCTTATCTAACATTATTAATTACATATATCGATAAAACCAAATCGAACATAAACGTTTGTCAGTTAGACTGGTCGATTTTTTCACATCCTGGTAAACATTTTATGTAATTCAATGTTTGGTGAAACTGATTTAAATAAACATGCAATAGTCACTCGTTAAAAATTTAATTTATAAGAATTTAGATTTCATGACTTAAATAATTTAAAACTATTTTTTAATGACGAAAAAATGTTTGAATTTTTATTCAGCGTGTGACAAAATGATTTGAGATATTACGTTAAATAGAAGTAAAACTACACAACTAAAAAAAGGATTTCAGCAATTCACGGGAGAAAAAAGTGAGGAGCTGAAATAAATGATTATTTCGAAACAGAACCAGTTTTCAGTGGATATTCTTTGTAAATTTAAATTGTAAAATGTGTTTTTAAATGCGGATTAGAAAATTTAGTAGCAATTAATTAAAAACTAAATATTGGAATGAAATAAAATACACAATAAAACGTACTTAGAATAACGAGCTCATTTTCCACTTACAATATATATTGAATATAACAAAATATCAATAAAATATAAAGACACCCCTGGTTCTTACAAATGCGTCGAATATGTCCATTTTCGATGCCAAGTTCTACAAACGAAAATATTTTTGGTTTATAGTCTTTTGCATAGTTGTTGCCTAGAAAAATAACTCAATTACGTTATTTTGACCAGACAATAATGAAAATAGATTGAATTCTAACGCGAACCCATATTTTGAATAGGGTTTCATCATATTCTTTTATTAGAAATGAGTTCTGAGTTTGCAACAAGCCCATACTTGACTACTATTATTTAATTCGCCATGGTTACCAAATGTAAAGTTGACATTATAAAATAGACAGAATTTGAATATTCCAACTAGCATTTCTTTCTTCGTAATTGCGTCACGCGGAAAATTCATTCAAATCAAAAATTATGGTTCAATTAAAAAAGAAAAGCTCCATCTTGATGAATTATTGTTTATTACAAATGTAGCAAGAACATATGATATTATTATGCTAAGTCATAAAATCGGTGGGGTCGATTACACGTACCCCTTCGTGCGACGTTTAGCATAATTAAAGTTGCCATTATTAGGGCTAAACATGTAAACATTATTGTAAAGAAAAATAAAACAGACAGTATTTCAAATGTTTTAAATAATATTGATGAATGCTTTAATTGTAAAGCTCATATTTTGTGCTCCTGGGATATAAATTAATAGTAATCTGATTAAAATATTGAATATCTCTATTTCTTTATATTTTTTAAAAAAAATCCCTGATATTTTTGGTGGTTATAACCGACGTTTCAAAATTATTGCAAGGATGATTCGCAAAGATAAATAATTACAGGAAATTATGAATCTTTCCTCAAAGTAAGAAAGAATGTCGCATTAAAATAATTCTCTAGGATAATGTTGTTTTTATAAATATTTAAGTTATTGTGAGTATTTAAACAAAGACGGTCAACCCCGTTGAAGGTTTTTATGAATTTTGATAACTTCCTTGGCCAGCTATAGGAATATACTTGTACTTAACTTAAACTTAGTATTTTAGATTCAAAATCAAGCGTATTGCCAAATTATTTTTGCAATTGGTCTATCTGAAAAACTATTATATAATTTATTCCATTAATTTCGGAAAACTATCTCATCACTTTTGATATAAACTATAATTGGTTGTAAGAAAGTTACCTGAGGGTATTAGCTCCGAATCGATTCAGAACCCGTTCGAGGAGTTGAGCCCGTGACTGCAAAGCGAAGGACAGCGAATGTTCACAAGTGGTCAATAGTTTGGCAATTAGGATATCATTGTAATGGTAAAAAAATCTACTATTATCTTGGACAGATATTTGAGACGTCAGCGAAAATCCCGGAAAATTCAACGACTAAATTGAATATGTCGTACACTATAAATTCATAACTTGATTTCATTTATTTTAACTTAATGGATTGGACATTATGCTAGGTTTTTATTAAAAATATCATTTTAGTATATACAAATCAATTTCACCTATCTTCAGTAATCTTTCGATCGATCAAATTACTTGTGAAACAGATGGGTTATTTTTTACCCCCAAGCAGACGTGCAAATAATCAAGTATTGCTAAGAATGATTGGCAATTGTGGTAGGCAGTTGTTGCGTTCGTCGGCACCCGAGACTACATCCACCCATAATACCTGGCTCCCGGTTCAACCAGAACAAATTTTCTCGGGGTGTTACTCGACTCGCCATGTCTCCAGGCGAATCTAATTGCATTGCAGTGTCAGGGATGGAATTTAGGTATTCAAATTCGGATATCGCCTTGATTGTTTTGAGTGTCGTTATTATTTGAATTTATATGAATATTGAATGAAGCATTCTTTTCTATTTAACTATACACGGCTGAATATTATGTCTAAGAAACTACTCTTTATAATCTTCTACGCAAAAATCCTAATAATTTATTTCGTCATTTTGAAGCGCTATTTTGCTCTCGTTGGTAATTGTGTGACTTTAAACAATAAGTAAACAAAAATTCATTTAATATTATACTAAACCGTTTTTATTGTGTATTTTCCATCTATTTAGAAACACATTTTACCAATTTGATTTTGTATATTTTACTCATCCACCATGGCACGTAAACAAGTAGGTATGTCTTTTTATTGATTGAATTGACATTCGATTGGAAGAATTCCATTACAACACTGTGAAAAAATAGCAATGCATTATAGTTCTACAAAAATTAATTAAACCATCAGGTTATTTCAATAGCCCTCGTCATAGTTAGACGAGGGCGTAAGCCGAAGAAGGTATCAACTATATATTATATAATTTTTGTAGAGCTAAAATACATTGCTATTTTTCACTTTTTCTTGTCATCTGTTATCTATTATTTTGTATCTTTAAACAGACTTTTTTTCAAAAATAAACTCAAATTTAAAAATTCTTTTCATTAGTAGCTGTGTCCTCAACATTAATTGGCCAATTCTGTTAAAGAAGTCGATCGATACCTGATGAGAGAAAAAACTGTCCTCTGTATAGCTAGCAAAAGTCAAGATTAAACCTCAAAGATGAATGCAATCTTGGTAACATGGTTATCGCTCCAAATAAAATATTTCCTCACGTGCAGTTCGAATGAACAAATTGATTTAAAATAACGCAACAAATTACATACGCTGTGTCACACAAGATTTAGCTGCCAATCCATCTTTTATTATGAGTGTGTTTTTTCTTCTATACGTACCGACTACGGAAATATGGTGTTTCAATAGATAACTTCTGTTATACATCAATCAATATCATAACTGTAAAGCAGCATATTTTTTTTATAATAGCTTCCGGATTTACATCCCGACACTGCTATATCAAAATCCAATTATTGATACCTGGAAGCTCAAAAACGTCTTCAATCGTGAAACTAAGTATCTAAGAGTACTGAATACGTTGTAGGTATGATGAGTAAATCATTAATTTGATATCTTGAATTACTCACTGAGCAGGAATTCATTTAACCTCGGGCGTTTTACAAACAAGGACCTGTTAGCAAACCGACTTGTATAATAAAAGGGATTTTTGATTCGGGAGTCAGAATAAATTATCTGAGCTTTCAAACATGAAGCGTACGCGAATAACAAAAATCGTTAAAGCTTTTAATTTTATTCTTTTTTATTCCTGTACGAGAGATTTGATTAATATTTTCTGGTGCAGAGTAATAGAAGGACGTTGTACAGTGAAACTCCGATTCTACGTTTTTCAAGGGACCGTAAAAAACAAACGATTAATACGGTAAACGAATGCGGGAAAGTTTTAAATATGGTGTTTCGCCGAGACTATACAAAATGAACGTATCACGCGGGAAAACGGATAATGCGAGAACGTTAGATCGGGGTTCCACTGTATTAATTGAAAAAAGGGAACAATAGGTATCTCGAGTGGTGGATTACCCCGCGCGCATGGGGCCTCCAAATCTTGAGGGTCTCAAAAATAGTTTACGATATTATAGTACACACTACACATAATATGTTTTGAAAACGGAAACATATTTTTGACACACGTATTTGGTTTAGAATATATTATGCTTTCAAGGTGTGCGGGTGTGCTAAGTACTCGTAATGAATTGTTTCTAGTGAACTGCGGGAAATACCGTACATTGTTCAAGTCATACTGTCGATCACATACGATAAAAAAGGAAATTTTTAGAAACCATTAAAAACAAAGTCAATATCAATAAAAAAAGAACAATCTCGAATAAATGTTGCGACGTATTTTATCATTAGAAAAGAGGGCATCTAAGTTAATATTGCGCCTGTGGCCTCCTAAGTGCCTTATCCACCACTGCGTATCTCTCATATGTTTCTACATATTTTTCTAAATGAACTCATAGTTTTAGGAATCATTTGAGTAATAGAACTCTAAAAAAATACTGAAGACGATACTAATATCAGTTAGATCTGCCGGCCCCGTCGGTCACGATGACTTGATTACGAGTAATTATCTAATTTAAAAATATCAAGGCGTCTTATGGAGAGCGAGTGGACCTCAACTTATGAAAGATCATCCATTTTCTGAAACATATTTTACTTTCTACACATTGAGGTGAATGGAATCAAAATTTCGGATATTTCAGGTTTAGTATTATATGTATTTCAGGTTTAGTATAGGTATTTATAGGCTTGAAACATTTTGTCCAACGGAATATAATATGTAACACAGGTGGAAATTTCTAGATTGAGGTAATCGGTGTGACGTTGTTTATACTTTATGATAACCTTACTTCTATAATTTGTTAAAGTTATGTTCTTTGATGCTGGTAATTCCAGTCCTTATGCTATTAAAAGCTGTTTTTTTATACATCCTTATGGAAATTTTTCTAATGCGGCAGCATAATTGAATCTCTCGGCAACCTTTTTTGCAAAGCTTTTTGAAAGCTCAGCATTGACTAGTGAGTAGTGGTTTCTACAGATTTTAACGGTTGAATTTTTTTTAGTTAACAATGTTTACTAGAGGTTTGCACGGGCTCGGGTCGGGCCGGATAACGAAGGTTTATATTCGGGCCTGCGGATAGAAAAAAATATACATCCGAAAATTCCAAATGTATTCCACCAGTATCGTATATTTAACTAACATACATATTATAATTTGATGAGTTAATATAAAATTATTTTAAATGTTAGCTAAAATTTGGTTGAAAAGGTTGAAAAAACTGTCAGGCTCGGGTCGGGTTCGGGTAAGGTATTCGGGAATGAGCCTCAGGCTTGGGAAAGGCCGGGTAGACTTTTGAAAACTCGGACAGTGCAGACCTTTAATGTTAACCAAATCCCACCATAATTAGCTTTATATGCACATATTAACAAAGTATAATATGTATACTGAATTGACTTTAACGTGGTGGAACTATGATATTAAATTAATGTTCACCTGCAAAAAATTGGCGATCTCTTTCACGGAAAAAAGTTTACCTTCCCTGCTCCTCGCCACTCGCTTCGTTATTATTGAAATTAATTTTCATAACACCATTTAATATATTTAGGTTTACTGTCTTTGATGACTTTATTTGGCAATTATTTATTCTATTGCTTCATTTTCTTATTATTATGATATTGTTATTCTCATAATTTTTTATTGTTGCTGTTAATATGTAAATGTCCTCTAAGTGTATCATTGAGGAGATTTGATTGTCGGTATGATACAAAAAAGTTTTTCGAATCAAAAAACAAACTCCTTTAAAATGTAATGGTGTATCAGATAACAATTTATTTTAAATTACCCAGCCGTTATGTGCGTCAATCATGTATTGATTTCTGTGGGGATTCTGGTCAAGTTGAATAAATTGACAAAATCATTAAAAAAAAGGCTGATTTAACTATGATTGTCTATTTGACTAAGAACTTCTTCTAGAGAAACTTCAATGGTTCTTCTTTTTTGAATTATAACAAAGTTTTTGACAAAAAACTACTTTTTTATACTTATTTATAATTTAACAAAATACTCATTCATCCATTTTCTTTGTTGGTTTATTTTATAGTAATATTATAATTGATAGATATGGTAAGTAAATATACTGATTTATGTAGACAAGTGTTACTAATATCGACACGAATTTCTCTTTCACAACTTTATACATTTTATTGAAAACCTTTATAATAAAGTTGGTCATTGACAAACACATATCTTATCGACGATCATATTTTTATCGCGGTATTTTATCAGCAATATATCGAAAACAATAAGATATCGTGGAGAACAATAATCTTAAATGTTTAATGTTGTCGATTATGGAGGAATAAATAAAACAGTAAAAAATATCGCTGTGATATTCTTCTTGGGCTGTATCTCAAGTAACTATTCCGAATTATCAATTCAAAACATGATGTCACCATGTTTCACTTAACAAGTAATTAATAATCACAGAATATAAAACGCGCTGAATTTGTTTATTTATTTGAATATTAGCAAAACGAAGCTGTTTTACGTCGTCCACAAACAAGAATAAACTTTGTCAGGCGTGTCCATTTTTTACAGTATTATTTATTTTCATTTAGACCCGTGCGTGACATCACAGAAAATAAACTCTTAATTGCTCAGTTTCGGGTGAGTTTTAGTTGTACAAGCCCACACAAAATCTAAAGAAACGGAAAATGTTAATGAACTTATAATATACATCTTATCAAATCCATATCTTACTTAGTTTTTTCCTACCTATTTTTTTTTAATCACCAGCGCACACTCATTTGCATAGTTCGTACTGCGGATAGGTCCATTGGACGTGTTGGGTGCAGATTTCTCGCGCCTCGTGTGTGGCAATGTCCGTGTTGGGTGTGTTTTATGGTAATATATCTGGGACAGTGCGTTGGTAATAAATAAATTTACTGACGCGTTAAAGTTTTTTTTAATGCAATATCGATGCTTAGTATATAATCATATCCAAATGATATCACTAGATTTATTTACAATTTGATATTAATAATTTATTTTCTGTTATTATCATATCAAAAATAAAGGGTTTTAAGCCCCTGAACATTCAATTAAATCGTTATGGAGCTTAAATTATCAGTTTTCTATTTTATGGACCGATACAGAACTTTTTTTTTATTACATGGAAAAAATAGTAAGAAGCGTTAAAAAGTTTATGATTGTAAAAATAACAAGAATAAAAATTCAAAATTAGAAATCTTTTTATCAGAAAAATTCTACATTATATTTTAAACGGCGATATTTTTATTTTTAGTTTTGTATATATTATATTATATGATGTAAAAAGAGTTGTTTTTCGAAAATGTTTTAATTCAAACGTGAGAAAAATTGCTAGCATACATAAAATTAAATAAAACACATGTTTTCGTATGATCTTTACATAATATACGTGGAAGTATTCAATACAGATAATTTCAATCTATCAAGAATTTACATTCTGCACTCTAAAATTGATAAGAGAGGTTGGCAGTGATTGTTGGTCACGCATTGGCTAATTTAAATAGACAATTGTTTAGTTGTTTTTCACTGTATGCCATTTTTTAACATTAATTACATCTGAAGAAACCAATTAATTATTTTTTTACAAATATAATTTTATTATGTTCAAATAAAAATCTAATATACATATGTTGAAACGCATTAAAAGACTCAATGCTGGTTAATAATAATAAAATGATATCGATAAAGATCTTGCGTTATAGAAAAAACAGTAGTAGTGTGTTTGACAATAAAACTATTATTCTGAGTAAAAAAACCCAAGCTTAAATTTCAATTTTCTTTTCTAGAATTGAATTGATTTCTTTGGTCATAGTATCGTATATATTATGTACAGTTTTTATCGTAAAATTAATGAAAGAACAATTAAAAAAAAACTTTTGTCGACGCACCGTTCTTCAGTTTACGAATGCAAATTCAATAGCTTTGTCGCATGTTTGGACACAGTGCCACCTTCCAGCCATCGAGTAGCGGAGACACAAGCCCTGAATCAAAAAAATCCTATCGTCAGAAATCAACTTGGTCTTTATGATTACTTTGAAAATGTTCTATCTGACAAAAACATTGATATCACATATCTGCGCAGAACGAAAGCAATAGTCATTAAAGTTATGAAATAATTTGTGATTTCGACTGAATGTGTTTGATGGAATTTTAATATCAACTTTGAATCGTTTGAATTTTGTACATATCCAGGCGTATTTTCTATAAAACCCAGGTTACAGGGAACGGATGAAATCGAACTGACAACGACATATATTTTTAACTTAACCACTATTGGACGGCGAATTAAATTTATCAACGTTCAATTTTAATGTTTCATGTTTCGTATTGTCGGTCATATCGCTTCTACAGCTGAAAAACGACGCAAATGATAATTCAATAAATATTTGGGAATTTATTGTTTAAATAAACACATTTAGAAAATTCTAGAATTGAACAATGACGCAGTTGTCTATCTATTGACAGATAATTGTTACATTGCGTAAATTAACCTTTAATAGTACTCTTTATTACTTAGCCAAAGTTAACTCAAAAATTTTAAAATTTGCTCTTGCCTCATTGTTCTGATCGATATGGAGCACCTTATATTATAGAAGTTTATATTACAAAAACTGTTCAAATTGTAAAAAGTAAGAAAAGAATGACGAAGCTTAGAAGAGATTTGTTAAGTGAAAATATTCATCTTTACGCTGTGTTATAAAAATCCATTCTTCTTTTAGGATATTTAAACTCTTGTCCCATCGACCGAATATAACGGGCTACTTGGGCTACAGTATTAATTAAGTTTTGTATAAATGTTGGTTGCGATTTAAATTTCTCATTATTTCATTCGTGTTTCCAGAAATAGCAAAACTGCTTAAATATGCTTTAACTAATAAAACAAATGGATACTTTACTTACAATGTAACGCTTTCAAAGTTCTCCAGTGCTTACAGTTGTGAGTTGTGACTTGTAAGGGTCACCAGAGGCGCGAACCTCCAAACTTGACTGACCGAGGTATAGGTGGGCCTTTGTTAACCTATTCGGGCTATGATTTTACGGAAGCTAAATTAATTAAGCAATTATTTTTTTTATATTTATCATCATTATTATGAAATCAAACACACAATATACTAAACGACAGTACATTTAACACAGTTTGGTTGATTGTCATAATACTCTTTTTCTCAACAATACTTTTTGAAAATAAATCATTTGTTTTAACAATTTTAAAATTTCCTGTCCTGATTATTCCTGTAATGCCTTTCCACCACGAATTGGCAGTTGTAACGTGTACTTTTTTGAGTAAAAGAAAGTAATAAAATGCTGAAGAACATTGAACAGGCGTTGTGTTGGAAACAAGTATATGTCACTAAACTCAAAGTAAGAAGTTTACATAAATCTCTCATGGAAGAATACGTTTCTTGCATTTGGTATATTGAAAGGTTTCCAAAATTGTAGTTTATATTATGTAGTTTAAATTATAAAACTAGATAAAATTCAAGATGAAAAGTAAATGTACTCTCTTTTTATTATAAAAATACCATAAATGTTTTATCGATTATATCTACATAAATATATCATGTCAAAAAGCCGAAACAGTTGTGATGGATAAAAATATCCGTTCTGTCGTAAATACATATTATTTAATTAGTGATTTACGTAAAAATTGTCAAACGATCCGAGGCGAATTGGTCAAAAAGCTACCTCCGGCGGTGACCGATCACCGTGAAGCGATAAAAGCGCCACCCAACTCACCAAACAGCACACCCGCGAACAAACAGAATGGCGAAAGCTCATAAGTGATTCAAATGAAAGAAAGCTCTTCAACTGTATTAAAAAATGTTTTTTTCCAGGAAGATATTTATTCTTTTTAAGAGTTTCCCGATTACCCGGCATAACGTTTATTTCGATTAATACAACTGATATTATTAAATAAATTTGCTGATATTTTATACAGTCTTTCAAGAAATTACTTACGCTTATCTAAGTTCACTTTAAAACTGTCAGACATGACGGCTATATAACGATCGATACGAAAGTAGAATATCTATTTCATAACGAAAATTACTTATTTAATTGAAATTCTTTACTGTGCTGCATCCCAAACTTTAAGCTTATTCATTTCCTCAAATAATTAAACTCTTTTTAATCATATTATCACACAATGTGTGTAAACATGATTCTCGTGAGCTGGTCGTTCGATTTTTCATTTCATGTGTTAAAGTCGGACGATAATAATTATCTCAGATTTTTCGTTGGATTAATTATTGTACCCTATAAACGAGGACTGAAAATGTCACACATGCTCGTTCTCTTAATTAATGGGGGAGTTAAATTCACACAGCAACTAAAGCTGCGATGACTATAATAATTTGGTGAAATACATGAAAATAAATCCAGATTTTGACTCTCTACGTCGACTCTAGTTAATTATCAGGATTCGTACGGAATTGTAATTCTGATTGTATCTCTCTCTGCTGAAAATAGTAAACCATATAATTTACATGAGGAATAGATACGAATATTTTCTTTTTCGACTTATAACTTATTTAGTGAAAGACGTTACAAGCTGAAAAAGAAAAGTTTATAGCCTAATTGTTTTATTGTGACGAAAAAATGCGAATACTTTCTATGGAAAATCACAATTTCACTCATTAGAGGACAAAGTCAACTAAAAATATTACAATGCGTATTCTTTGTAAAACAGAAGAAGAGTGTTTTCTATATAGAATTTAAATACGATGAATACTTTATTTAGTATTCTTACTTTTATAATAACTAATTGAAACCAACATTGGGTTCAATTTTATTCAAGAAACATTGACATAGAACACTTTTAAGGTGTTCACTGTCAATACTTGGTGGAAAGGCATTATAATAAAAAAGTATTATTATTTTTATTGACATAGAAGTTTGATTTTATACCATAATAGAATTCACAGTTATATTACTGCCGAGTCCATATTTGGGAAGATACAAGTGTTGCAAGTTGGAAACATAAATGATATGGCGCCATTGCATTGAGAATCGATAATCCTTTTGCATAATTTAATGGTTTTTAATTAAAGTACTTGACTGACTGAGAAGCTAAGATAATATATATAAACTATTAAAATACTTCTGGGTGCTATTTAATGGTTAAGTTATGTCATTGTGAACACTGTATGTGATTCAAGTATTTCGTCAACACTTTTGTGATAATCAATTTGTCGTGATAAATCGGTGCTAGGGCAAAATGATTCTCAAAAAATGTCATATATTGTAAATCGTTATGAAAATTTTTCTATGATAATTAATTATGTTTTTGAGTCTAAATCTTACAAGTCTTAATCTCATTTGTCAATGTCCAATGCTGTTTGTTGTTTTAGGATACGGTGCGAGCGTAGATTCAACATTTAAATTCAGTAATTTTCCTGGACCTTTACACTATTTTTTCAATGGCAATTTTTTCCCACTTGCAAAGCAACAGAAGCTACAAAATTACATGTTAACATTTGATGAGCCTTTACTTGAATGGTTAACGTCATTGGCTCGACGCCGGTCTCACAGGTTTGAGTCCCAGTGTGAACAGTTTCACAAATTTACTAAAATTGAGTAAAAAACTGTTATTGAAGATCATTTTTGGTGACATTAGATTCATTTGAAGTCTATACTTTCACTTTATTTGTTTTCGTGAGAAATTTAACCATTCAATTCGATGAAATTAATTAAATTAGAAAAATATACATTTTTGAACTCACGCTTTTACCTGGAATATATCGATATTTGAAGCAACGCTTAAACTCGACATGACCACCAATGGTTGCATCGCCATTGGTTGATTGGTTATCTACTCAGAAACAGCTCGTCTCCACGACTGTGCTAGCAGTTATATAAATTAGAATAATTAACACAAATTGCCCTGTGATATGTCAGTAATAGTCGTTGGGTACTTTTTTTTATCATACTTAAATATTGCATGGCATTTGTGAAGAAATCTTAAGCGAGTATTAATTAATAGGGATTAAAAAATAGTTATAATTTATTATCATTATACATTTGTGTACTAGATTATCAAATAAAACACGTATTCTAATGTTGAATTACTTGGAAAACTCTCTTACTGATTACCATACCGTTTTTAAATAATTGCATGACGTATTGGAGAGAATGCAAAATCAACTTTGCAAGGTCGAATGCGAGCTTTAAAGCTCAGAGGGAATATTTTTAGTTTTTGTCACAATTTATTAGTTCAGCTGAAACGATTAAGCCAGTCGCCATGTTTTGAATAAATTCAACTTACCATGTCGCATGTTTTAAAACTTACCTAAAGCGTGATTTCTTGTAACAAATAATTTTTAATGTAACAGATATTTGAAATTTAAGCATAGGTAACGGTAACGGAAGCAGGAAGAGTAGTAAAATTAAATTCTTTAAAGGTTGCAAATAATAAGTCAAACCTGTTTGAGTATGAAAATATCTTGAATAAACATTTCATAACTACAGAATATAAAAAAAATATTCGAAGTTTTATTTGCTCGATTTATCAGATATTTTGCATGATCGAAACCAGGCATAGGCGGTTATGCATTATGTAAAGAAATCAACAAAATAATCTAGCGGATAGAATAAGCAAGAAAGATTTCTCATATACTACGGGTAAAGTATTTTTCAATCCCGATCATATTTTTTTTTACTCACTTTGCTCAAAATATGTTTCATTTTTCGACCCCAATATTTTATAAAAGGGGGCTACCTTAAAATTGACACTGTCATCAGTGACATAGTTAACAGATGATCTTTTAATAATAAATGTTAAAGTCTTAAATATTCAATTTTTAATAATCCCTCCATTCTTTTTACTTCCTCGTCGCGTTTTATTTCTTATTATATTAAAGCGTGGTCTAGAATTTGGTGTCATTATATGAACGTTACTTACTAGAGAAACGTTAACCCTTTTAATTCGTCACATTTATAAACACGTCAAAAATCTTGATTTGGAATAATCTGCATCGCATTCTAACGCCTCGAGCTGTAATCTAACCGCGAAAATGAGAAAGGTGCTCAACTCGGGAATAAATCATTCAAAATAACAATTTTATGTATATTGTAAGTGGAGTGGTGTGGGGAGCATTATTGTGGCTTTGTTACAGGCAAAGCGTAACGAGTTAGTCGTCACGCTACACTTTTAGTACGCCACTGGATTTTTAGTGTGTCGTATATGCCTGATACAGTCAAATTATTTTCTTGCACGTTAGAAATATAATCCATTTTTTTGCGTTACGGTCGTCAATTTTTTTGGCGATTTATGGATCAAATTTTTATTTAATCCATTTTCAACACTATAAAAACACACTTATTACGATCCGTTTCAAACAACACTGAAGATTGAAAAAAGTGAGAAAAAAGTAATCAACCTTGCTAATATAATACAAAACATATTTCAAACAACTGGCTATTTCGGTCAATATGTAACATTTATAAAAATACAGTATACTCTCGATTATCCGGGCTAATGCTGGGGAGGATGGTCACGGATAATTGAAAAACACGGATAATCAGATCATCAAGTTTTTATTATATTTTCGAATATAATATCATATACACTATACAATTTTTCAACACATTATTTATATATTTATTATATTATTAGTATATTCATTTACCCTTTGTTCAGCGTAATCTAGCAATGTTTCAATACAATTCAATGCCGTTTCATGACTAACGTAACCACTGGTATCTTCTTCACTTGTAGTACTACTGTCATTTTCTTCCTCTTGGGTAACAAGAGAAACGATATCAGAATCGACCATGCGTTCAAAGCCAGGATCATTAAAATCATGGTTGAGCCACCCCTCTATGTTTTCCTTATCCACGCCTTCAACAAAATTGTAATCTTCCAACAATTCACACATTTCAGGTACAAAATACATTTGAAGATTGCGTGAATATTAGATTTTTTCCGGTCCGAGAGTTAAAGTCCCGAGAGGTGACAAATATGGGCAATAAATATCGAAATATTTAAACATATTTACTGCTGGCACTGGCGCCGGTTTATGCACTTCACTAATAACATTGTAATTTTGTCAAATAAATTATGATGTTTATTGCGGTATATGCGTTAGGGTTAGTTGCGTAAGCACAAACACATCGCTAAATTCATTCTTTTTCAAATATCGCGCATATTCAAGATTCATTAATGCGTCCTATAATCGTAATTGAAAAAAATCAATCAACTTAAATTTGAATAAAAAAATATTTATTTTCAGGCACGAATAATCCGCAAACCGAATAATCCACACACGGATAATCGAGAGTTTACTGTTAATAATTATTTGGTTCATCCAAATGGATATAAACATTTTCAATTCAATAGTTACAGACTAAATTACAGATAAAGTCTATTAAAACGTTTAGCTTACCAAATAAACACGCATACTTTAGTTATGACTTGATTACGTAATAAAGTATATGAATATATATATCATATTTAAACCGCATTTTAAGTAAGACTGCATACTATAATAAATACGTATTAATTATTGAGAAAGAGCGAAGATGGGTCTGTGTACTGACTCAATGATTTTTGTATTTGCAAGATACATATTTAGTAGATTGATATGAAACAGAAGAATGCATTGGTATACAGGAAAGCGGTTAAAAGTCACACAAGTTTTCATCACAAGAGTTAAATAAGTAAAACAAATAATTTTGATAAGCATTATTCAGATGCTTCCTCCTTCAGTTCTGCCGAGTAAGACTTACTGATAGTTATCAATGATCTTACAGGACGCCGGGACCCCACCGGTCAGAAGAAAATGCTAGCAGGGCTAAGGCTCTCGGGAGGCACCCGCAGCACGCGACTCAGTCAGTTCCAACGTCTTTTTGTCTCAGATCTCAGAATTTCTCAACGTACCCTTGAAGCTCAGACTACGATTTTATTGATTCTTCGTCAGGCACCATGATTCACTACCGTAAAGCAGCACTAGTTAAATGCATGCGTTGAATAAATGGCATTTGGCTTTAACCATGTGCGGCTACGCGTCACAGACAGTTCACATTAAATTATATGTATCTAGAAAATTTGTCTTTTCACTGTGCTGCCATCTTACGGGTTGTCTATTCCGAAGTATCCGTCACTTGAGAAATATACATAAAATTTATTTTACTTACGTGCGATTTATCGATTAAGAATATGTATATTGTTTTTGAATTAAGAACTTCTTGTGATTACGACCACTGATATCCTTCCTGCGTTACGGTATTGGTTTCGTTTTACGTTTTAAATGTATGGAGAGAACAAAAGAAATGTAAAGTTCATGTTAAGCGGTATTAAGCCTTAAAAACAGTATATTATTGGTTTCTGGGCAATACACGATCTGAGAATAATTGCGTTGTTTAATTGATTGAAAAAAATATCGTACATGATCGAAGTAACTTTTCAACATTATTTTGATTTGGTACTTGAAGCTCTGCTGGTTGTCCATTCTTATTGGCCCCCATTTCTCTGTTTAACGTAGACAAGTATATTAAAATTTAACATGACAATAAATGAATTTATACGAGAAAATTGTGTATCCAGTAGCCGATTACAATACACAAATGACTCATAATTGACCATTTCAGCAAAATCTTTTTAATTATAACTGGTTAAGTCAGTCGGTCGACATTTATTTTCAAAGTGGGTTCGTTGCATCCATTTTATGTGAAAAATAAGGTGTATAGATAATGTGACCATTTATTTTTGTCCTCAAAACAGGACAACTACCAATTTTTACGTTTTTTTGTTTTTACTAATAGTATGTATATTCAAGAAAACACGTAATTTTTCATAGTTTTTATGTATAAATTAAAAGAATAGGAATGACGATAAAGAAAATAACAGGAATAAATAGTATAAAATTGAAAAAAATTATGTTGTTTTATATTTTTCTGATGAACAAATTTTCTTAAGTATAACAGGATTTGCTTTTAAATAAGAATGGAAATCTTGGCAGGATTTTTTTAAATTTATTTTAACTAACAACATCGCTTTAAGTTCTCCAACTTGTAATTGTGTTTTTCTGTCGTCCACAACTTATTCATCTGAGAAGAGACTATTTCTACGGGTGTATTTGTTCCGGGCAAGCATAAAATGTATTCAATGATTATTCTAAAGTTTTTATGGTTCATATTATTGAAAGGTTCACGTAAAAAATGACTACAATAACACACGCCAATAAAAAAAACAATCTTCAAGAAAGACGCGCCAGTTGTCAACGTGTAGTCGTGTACCCACAAACGAGCAAACTGCCAAATTGTAACAAACAAATATGAATGTGTGGGTGTGATGATTGTGCATGCACGTGCACATGACTCATCAGCCACCCGCTGTAGCCATATGCACCGAAATCAAGCTAGTATTTTTCCGCAAAGTTATACAAAACGGTATACTACGCACCACCGTCGATTTTTTGCATTTTTTTTAAATTGAACCGTGTGTTGCCCTCTTTTTGAAAACGGGACATTTCGACGCCTCGAAGCTGTACTTGGGACAACGGGACAGGCTACCTAAAAATGGGACAGTCCCGTTCAAAACGGAACGTATGGTCACTTTATGTATAGAGCAATTGTATAATCAATGTTTAAAAGTATCATTTTCGAAACCACATAGCATAGTAAAAAAAACGCCAAAAAGAACATACCGACGTATGTACAAATTCCATTATTTATGATGTTCTGTTTTCTAATTTATTTGTAATCAAATATTAGATTTACTACTAAAAGAATTTTAAAAATTGTAGCTTCATCTGTGTCAATCTTAGTGGTAAAACATTATATTAAAATAAACAAAACATTATTTTTGTTCTTCTTCGATGTATTGTATATTGATCACGGCCGGTTCCGCCCATCGCGTACATTATCAACTGACTGATGTGGAAGTAGTGCAAAAAATGTATTCTATTTATTTGACAAAAACTTCATTACGGAGTTTTTTTGATTCACTTGAAATACATTGTCTTATTTGCATAGTTATATAAAAAGAAATTTTATATTCAACCAATTTGTATGTTTTTTTAAACGATATAGATAAATGGATTATTTGACTGTTAAAATACCATTATCAACAAGGATATTAGACTTTTTAAAACATACTTGTTTATTAACTATAAAATTGTTAATCTAATGTAAATAAATGCTAATGGCTGTTAAACAGCTTTAATTACTTAAAATTTACATTTCTGTCATAACTTACCAAAAAAGTATGTATAATAAATATTAAAAATTTTAAAACTATTTTTATTATTGACACACCAAAAAACTAGGACGGGCTAGGATACATTTAAAGTATAAACCGTTATATTTTTTTTATTCTATATTCAAATTATATAAAACGTTTTATAGAATCGACGTCGTGTGGTTTTATAGAGAAATTAAAAATTGTTCGTTCAGGAATAGGAATAAGAAAATCAAAACTTCGCTGAATGAGATATTTTTGATGATAATAAAAGTTATTTAAACTTTTAGATTATTATTAAAACTAATTAGTAATTAGCATTATTCCAGTATCCCCTGCTTTTGAGTGGCACTCTATGATTTGTTTAAAAACTTTTATTACTAGCCATAATTATTTATAGAACTAATAAAAAAATTCATCTCATTAAGTATAATTAAATATCCTCATCAATAGATGTTACTGTCTCAAAATTTTATCGTGAACCTTCTCCTAGAATGCAAGAATAAATAAATGAAAGTAAGAGTTTAAAGGTTTTAAGTTTATTTTTTCTTTAGGCTAATAATCCCAAAAAAGGCTCAGAATATTTCACAAATATACTAATTTATCTTGAATATGAAATCAAGAATTCTTAATGTGAATAATGTTTCTGAAGCGATATCCATAATATTATAATTGGTAAAAAAATCATTAGGAAGTCATATGCATAAATTGTTATTTATTTCGTAAACCCAGCAAAGAATTTGTTTGGAAATAAAAATCGTGAAATCAGATCAAGTTACTGAATACATTATTTACAGAAAGTATCAAAAAATAGAAAATAAATGATGTGAGTTTGAAGCGTACTTAACCCCCGACTCCCTTTAGCCCCGTGGCACCCTTTATTTATGCATATTTAATATTCAGTGGTCAGGCATTATGGTAATCTTTCATAATATTTTTGATACGGTCATATAACTTGGTATAATTATTTGACTTTTCGCGGGGAAGCACTGGAAAACGAATCGTTATTTTTGAAAACAATTAATATATCTAATAAACGCAATTGCTCAATGGAAATTAAAGCTATAATTTAAATACTAAAGATCCATGACATTTATCGCAGTTCACGATATTCCAAGTTACATCGTTTCGAAATAAAGTGTATTAGTCGGTTATTTACCCGATTTGGTCTACACATTGAGGGATGTAAAATCCTACAAATGCGCTTAACATGTGACATCAAAAGTGAAGCAAAATCATTGGTTGAACCTCATACAGCAGATTTAAATTTTATTATTCTACAATATAAATGCACCACATTGATGTAATGTCTTTCTTGCATTTCTCCTCACTCTGTGTTGCATTGCACTATTATAATCAACGTCTAACTAGTTATATTATGCCATATTATGCAAGGCATTTGGTCCTTACATGTTATGAAATGATGTAAAATAATGAGGTTCAATTTATGGCAATATTGAGACGTTTGTTTTTTCAACAATTATTCATGAGGCTCGAATGAAATTTGTTTAGTCTGGAAATTCATCCAAAACGTTCACGCCGGAATGGATGCATATTAATTCTTTAAAATTATTTACGATAATCATTTTGCAATGCATAAATTGGAACGTGTTTTTTTATTCTTAAAACAAATTGAACTTAAAATTATTGTTTTAAATAAACGTTTAACATTGGTAAAACCATTTAATCATGGTTCTCAATATGATAGGTTGCCGAAATGACTGTATTTAAAAAAATATAATTATTGCGTAATATGAAACTTGTTTTACCTATAAAAATGAATTGAATTGACTCATCAGCAGCGGACATATTATGTTCAATATGTATTTTCTTTTTTGGGATACGGTCCTGGCTTAGAAAGTTAGGCCTCCGATCGTAACTCGAGTCTCGCCACTTTGTTATGCAAATTAAATTCATTTCTACCGTGGCACGTCATATCGCTGCCGCGTGACATATTCAACTTTACCGTTTCGGATAACCTTCGTTGAAATTCGGCTATTGTCGCTAAAGCTCGGAGCTTTTAGACTACAAAATAATTTGGGGGATAATTAGGAACTTATAATTTTCTTTATATTCTAAAATATCCTTCAATAATCTTATATTACGACGAAATAATTGTTTATCAATGTTGAAAATTCAACCCTTATTTGCAGTGAATTCAAATTTAAATAAAAGATATTGTTTTGAGATTTTGTCAACAAGATTGCTCCATTCACAAATTTATATTACGTCAGAACTTATTTTAAAATATAAAATAACTTTATATTACATAAAATTATGTAATACTCGAGGCAAAAGGTAATTCTAAAAAGCATAGCCGAGATGGGGTATGAAGAGCACATATAAATAAAACTGGTGACGAACACAGCTTATGATAATTTAAGTTAAACAAATTCATCTAGTATTTGTAATGATTGCTTTTCAATAAAACAATTAATTCCATACTGTGGTAGATTCTTTCGTAAATGAAGCAATTATGAATAATTATCATGAAGCAATTGGTGTAAGTTTGTGCTTTTGGTAGCAATATATTAAAAAAATAATAAAAACATTCAATAGATGAAAGTTTTCTTTCTACCAATGGCAGATTTTATTAGTGGAAAAGTTCAAAAAGTAAAATCATTAGAATTTTTTTATTCTAAGATCTTGAGTCAAGTGAGCACAAATTTATGATAGTCTGCGGCTAAGTGGCATGAGCTCCACTTATCGATAAAAGAAATCCGTCATGGTCAATAAAAAATGCAGATTTCGTTTAAATTTCGCATTTAGGATCAGAGTCATAAATGTTTTTGGTGTCTTTTTTTTACAAATAGATTATTTTGTCAAACGACTAATTGAGTTTATCTGTGGTGGCTTATGTATTTTTCCGATGATGATATTAAGTCAGGTGTCATCGTCGTTGGCTTCGGTTGCGGACCTCGCGGGTTCGCAGCCTGCTCGGGCAGTTTCATTTTTAATTCGAATTATTGATTTTTGTTCGAAGACATGTATATCTGTGTTGTCAACATTGTCATACTCTCTCTTCAACAAAGAGAGGTTGAGCAACTGAGTAACAAGGAGTTTTTATTGAAAATTACCGTTGAGTGTCTCCATTAGAGTTCATATGCTCCTCGTTAGGAGTTCACATAATTAAAAAACATTTCATATAAAATGTCTTTTTTCTTTTTTAGCCTGAGAGATTTTTATCCTTTATCCCAAATTAAAAGCTGAGAAATTTTCTACTATTTATTTATCTTCAGCTTTGATTATAATAAATTGTATATGCTCTTTATGTAGAAAATATTGACTTCAAATGGTGTATGTATTTGGACAAAAAGAGCTTTTACTGAAACTTATAGCAGTTCCTTCAGTACACTTTTCGTTTCATAATCGTAGAAGCATATTGTTTGAAAAAGGTTTTTGGTTAGATTATCGCTTTCTCTACACTCCATCTAAAACTTTGTGTGATAAAATCATTTCTTTCGATAAAAATCATAAATCGGCATACGTAAGCAAACATTCAGTGATTCAATTTTTTTTTCGTCTAATAGCCAAATCCGATATATCCAGATTGCAAAGAAAGTAAGCAAGCCAAGTGTTGCGTTTCACGCTTAAATAATTGGTTGTACCGACCGTTTAGTTTTTCATCGTATTTCATTTCCACTTAAGAATAATATCTCCATTTTACTACCCAATCAGCAGTTAATTCTTATAAATCGAAGCGAAATACGCGCATTTACCGGTATTGAACTATCAGTTTGTGCGTGGGAATTCTACAAAAGAGTTTCAACACTGATTTTTTACATTCTATATCGGATTTTTCAAATGATATATAGATAATTATTAAATTTGGGGATACATGTTGGCTGTCCTACCACCTCCTGTTATTTATATGCAGCCGTTGTTCACGGCCAACTTCCATAATGCTTTGCGATCAATAAAATAAACTTTTTTACTCCTCACTGACTTGAACCGATACAGAGCTGCATGGGGCTGATATTTTAACCATGCAATACGGTGCTTAAAAAAGGTAAAAAAAATAAGATTTGCTTAGCCACTATAAATCCGTAATTGCTTAATCTACTTCGGGTTGAATCTTAAGAGTTATCAAGAGTATCCCGTTCACCATATAATGTTGCAACTTTTTCGAATTCTTCAAAGTTGGCCTTGATCGAGATCAAGTCAGCGTGACCTATTGGGCCTGCATGAGGGCGGACTGCAGCAAACAGCTCTGCTCGTTCGGAATTCATCTTTGCGCTGTCTCACAGCATTTGATTAAAGTATTGATGGTAGTGTCCACAAGAGCATGTCAGACTTTCGACGCACCATTAAATATGATGTGACATGACTTACAGTATGTTAGTTTATGACAAACTGCGGGGTTAATAATTGTTCATGCACCAAAATAGAGCGTTGGTAATGGAAATACCTCATAAGGTTGACTTGGTGTATTTGTAATTATTAAAGATTTTTTTATTTAAGTCCAAATCGATCAAGTACTGAGTAACGAGCCTTCGTCGGCCGTGTTTGTGTCCAGCTTACGATTTCTCGCAAACGCTTTGATGCAATTAGCATAAAAATGTATTTAAAATTTCCACACACAGTTCAAATAATGTCGCGCTAAAGAAAGAGTATGGGGATAGGGAGTTGACCAAAAAACACAATTATACGGTGGCATAAGCTTGCCTGCCCGCTTATGCTAATTACTAGATCGACTCGCCGGTCACTCGGCACGAATACTAAAATGGTGGTGCCCAAACTTTGGCTCGAAATCTTTAGACTTTTCGTTATACTCAAACAGTTTATACAAGCATCGTTCAGAACTTAAAATTTATCTTCGACACCCATTCAATAAAATGGTTAAATAACACACTATGAATGAAAAATATATATTTTATAATATTCTAAATATAAATTATATAATGGGATTGATATTTATATTATATTCAATATGTATTTGCCTAAAATTAGTAAACATATTTTGTTTATTTTGATTTACTGTGTAGTGTCACAAATATTGTCAAATGATAGGTTGTTCGGAACGTGGATATATAACATTAAAGTTATAATTATGTATAATTTAAAATTTATTTATGGTGGAAATATTCTGGGTCCATGGATTATCGTCGTTGGTTTTCGTTGGGGTTTACACTGGTCCTCTTACGGCGGTAGAAAGTTCCCAACATTGATTCTTAAAATTAATTTATGGTTTTCTATTCGAAGACTTAGATGTCTAAACCCTCCCATCCATCTGATCCACATTAAATCACTAATGTAGCTCTATCGTTTCATTCTTTACTTTAAACAATAATGGTTGACTAACAATCAGTTGTCGTACTGAAACTTGTTGAGATAAACACCATGAGTAGTGAATATGATCTATATTGGTAAAAATGTTTGCTTACAATATATCAACACCATCTGATGGATAATAAAATTGCATTCATAAATTTCACATGCATGTGGCCAGCGGCAGACGAAGGATTTTTTGTTTTAACACATAATTACAGATAGTATTCTTGAATGTAACTGATAAACTTGCTGATTTCAGTATGTAATATAAACCATTTAATTCAATCTTTGAATCTCTGGCGAAAATTTTGGAAGTGACTTCACTATACAAGTTTTAGAACCCTAGGATTTAAAGCATTATAAAATTCAAGACTTCCTGATATTCCGTTAATTTACCAACATCACAGATCCTTAAGTCAGATATAATATGAGCCCCATTTCGGTTCTGAATCAGAACCTTATTATTTGACGTTTGAATTAATAGTCATAGTTTAGTCGTAAAATATTTTAATGTGTTTCACTTAAGAATACCAAACCGATTGAAAATGGCTAAGTGATTAAATTAATTAGTTTGGCAAACGGCATAAAAATAATTTTTGTTTTATTTCCTTGGATAGAATTGCTGATAACTTTTACAAATCAAGGTTTTTGTATTCGTTAAATGATTTTCAATAAAAAAAATCACACGAATAATACGATGTTGTAAAGTTTACAGGCTTTATTTTCTAAATAAATATATGTATATATTATTTATACGAGTGACTTTATTTGATAGAAAATAGTTTTTCATATTTTTTTTTATGTAAAAAAAAAAAATTACTATCCACGTTGTGTTGAAAAAACAATACGGTTTTTGATCACCACTATTTCAATAAACCTCAAATGCGTTCGCTATTACAGTTATGTTCAGTGACATTGGAAATTTTCAAAAATACCATCTTAGCAAAGAAATGAAATATTCATTAATTAAATTAACACCTGATATTCTCTCCTCTCCTCTTGAAGATTCTCTTCTCTATAAAAAGGAACCTTTTTCATTTGAAATGTGATACTATTCATAAACAAGATAAGATATAAATATAAAACAATCTTAGAAAGAAGTGGTACATACGCCATGTTATACAATACCTTCGTATATATAATCAAAACAAAAAAATATACGTAGGCAGCATTAATCAGTATAAAAATATTTGCACTGGAAATATGGAGTCCATAAATAAGATAAGACATACATGTAAAACTATCTTAGAAAGCAGTGGTACATACGTCATATTATACAATACCTTTGTATGTATAATTAAAACGAAAAAATATATGCAGGCAGCATTAATCAGTTTAAAAATATTTGCACTGGAAATATGGAGTCACTTTTATTTTATTGACATTCACCCCTTAAAAAATTTGCTTAAAATATTCAAAAGTTTGCATTTAAAAGCCTGCTTACCCTTGGAAGTTTTACGGAAAAGGCGAAAAAAATTAATTGCTTTAGCAAACCTAGAATTAGAATAATCTTGATTAAAAGCGCTAGATTCTTAGGTTAGAAAGGGGAATAATAATTACACACAAAAATAAATAATCAAGGAAAAAACACTATAGTACCTACATATAATAGTTCTCTCAGCGTTCATTGAACGGACCGAATAGAAAACATTACATAGATATGTCTGTTTGAAGTGTCTGTATCAAATCAGCTTTTGGAAGTGATATTTTCTGTGTGTAAAATTTTCAACAAATAATATTATTCTCAGTAAATAAAACATATATTATGCTTCAATGTAAACACATTTTTCCGCGTATAATTCCCCATCTGTGTGTTTGTGAAAGTGTTAATGTCAACCAAAACAATTTCGTTACAATAACCATCGCAGAATTATTATCTTGATATGTTTTTTATAAAGTTACCATCAATTTACTAGCTCTCCAAAATACGTCGTTGAAATTAAACATTCATTACAATGCAATTATTTGATAACATTAAAAGTACAATTATTTATTGGTTTCTTATTTTTTTCAGGATACGCTGCGGTTAACTGAAAAACTATTTCGCAGTCATGCCACACACAGGTACAGTTTAAATGTTTTTACTAGTAATGTTAACAAATCGCATGATTAATTTAGTGACATGGTTGTGCTACGTCGTAGACCACATAGTCTACGATGAAACTTTGACGTGCAACTACACGAAAGAGGAGAAAGCTATGACGCAGTGAAAATGAAAATACAATAAAAAAATAAACATCTATTATACCGCATAAATTTAACATCTTAGAACCAAACGGATAGATTCAAACATATATAAATGCTATAGAAGATAGTTGAGTGAGCTAAGCTATCATTGTTTTTATATTCAAATTTAAGAACATATTTATGTCCCGGAAGTCAAAAGAATATTAAGTTTTGTTTAATTTAGGCACGCGTTTTATGTGATTTCAGAAAAATGTGTTGACATGATTTGAAGGTGTGTTTTTAGTATTTAAAATTTATTGAACTCCCACTATTAAGTTTTTTAGTTTGGTTTCGAATTGCGTATCGTGAATTTATTATCCTTTAAATAATTTCACATTTGCCGCGCAGTATTTTACGAGCGTTCTCTTGACCCTTGGAGATTGCTACCGACTCATAAAATCAAAGCCATTTCAGGGATGAGAACCTGTGTTTATAACATGCGATCAGCGAGAATGAATCACACATAAAAACAGTGAGCATCTGAGAATATGTATCGGAGGAAAATATATAAAGACATATAATGTGTAATAATCTTTGGTGGAATGAGATTGAAAAATATAATGAGCTTGAGCACGCTGTAATAACAATACGGGAGATTGGGATAACAGGGATCTAATAACAATTATGAATTTTTTGAGTTAATGTCATCATATTTTTTTTTTTACACAAATCACTATTTAGAATATATAGGGTCATTCAATAGGGTGATATTCTGCCGAGTCGACATTTCAACGTTTGGTGGCCAAATACGAGTCAAACGGTTCCGTAAATTATCGGCCAACACCAGTAACGAAAGATCTTCTGAAAAAATCGCTGTTGTAAGTGAGAGTGTACGAGAAAACTTAAGGCAGCCAATTTGCCGTCGTTCACTAGAACTTGGCCTTTTGCTGAGTCAGCTTGGCGGATTTTGCGTCAGGACTTCCAACTAACCCAGGAACTTAAGGTAAACTACCACAGGCAACGCCGTGTGTTCGCTAATTGGGCTGTGGCACAGATGGAAGTTGACACTAATTTCCCAAAAAGATAAATAATAATGAATGGATATATGACGGGTGGACATTTGAACGACATTATATTTCACACTTAATTCCATAAAATATTCTTTCAAATGTAACAAAAATTGAGTGGATATCTTAAACAAACCTTATTTTATGTACATCAAATTTGTGCGTCATTATGGAAAGAAGCTACATTACCATTTACAAGATATGTATGGCCGTAGATGAAACCCCGATCTACATTTTTCAAGGAACCCTAAAAACAAAACGATACATGCGAGAGAGCTTCAAATAAAAAATGGATCAACAACTTCGTAGCTCTGTTTTTGTATTTGATGTTTAAAGGAAATAAGAGCATATTACCTGACTATGTTTTGCGAATAATAATTCATTCAATAATATCACAATGTGCTATAAAGATAAGCATTAAAATTGGTAAACTTTTTAATCAAACTCATACTGATTTGTTGTAATAATGATTATGGGAAGGCAATGTTAAAATGGCCATTATTTTAACCGTTTAAATTATATAAATACAGGATAAACCATATATAATGAAAACGATTGATTTTTGTCGCAAAACGTTGTAATATTTTTTTTTTCCATAATAGCACTTAGACTTCTAAGAGCACAGCTGGCCAATCTTTTCAGCATCCGGGCTAGATTTTGGAAATGAGAATTCTTGCCGGGCCATAATCTTCACATTTTTTATAATAACGCAAAACAAACAGAAAAATGTAATTTGTATAATGGCAAAATATTTCCAGTAGAATTTTGACTGCTTTGAGTTTGTAACTTAGTGTTCTCTATTACCGAAAAAAATATTTTTTGATCGTTTCTTAACACGAATATCGAATAAATTTTAATGAATGGTGAAATAATTTCACAATAGACAACTTTTGATGTTCTCAAAATATAAAATAGTTAAAAACAATTTGTTTAGCTCCACTGGCCACAATTAAACCCCTTACACATAGCCCGCGGGCCACGCGTTGGCCACCGATGACATGGGTTTTATAGCACGTCTCCACGACTATCTTATAAAGTGTTCGTTCTATATCATTAATTTTGTCAATCCATATTTATATTTCACGTTGTTTGAAAAGGGTGAATTTTTAGATGAGAAGCTCAATAAATTAAAATAAGTTTTACAACTATTTTCATTTCAAAAAGAAATCTTAATACAAAGAATATGTTCAATTGGAAGTATAAAAAATACTGATAATTTTTTCAGTTAAAATTTTGTTATGGTGATAAAGAAACTAAAATATTTACTATAAATATTCAGACATTGATTTCATGACTTGGCTCTCAAACGTTGAAACCTGATTATTATATTTATTAAAAAATATTAACTATTTATTTATTGACTGTTATGAAATAAAGCATCTTTTGCAGTGTGCGTTTTAGTTCCAACTCAGGTCGGGGAACCTTCTTTTGTTTGAGCGGTAAATACATTTCCTTTAGACTCACAAGGCTAACGATGCGGGTTGCGCCTTTCGGCATCTTCAAGCATTTCAAGGGCACAAATGAACTTTGACTGAATTTTCTTGAACTTATACTTTATTTAGTAAAAAAGTAGTAATTTTTAAATAAAACAACAGTAACTAAGTAATTTAAATATATTAATTATATGATTCAAATTATCAAATAAGAAAACCAACCTCAAATAATAAATATAATTAAAACAATATTTTTTATAGTTACGATTCGTTCAGAAGTTCGGAAATAAAATACCCTTCAAAGCCATGGTCACTCTCCCTCTATCCGTGGCATACATTTGTGGTTATTAAAATATTAATTCAAGAATTGGTAATGTGGATACATTTAAAATATTAGATGAGATAACAATTAAATTCAATATTTACATTAAAAAACCATTGTTACATTTTTTTACGTTTTCTAGACGTTCATTATAAGTATGATAATCAGTTCAAAGATTTGTTATATATTATAAATAATCATTTAAATTGTGAAAAGAAAATGGTGAAAATATTTTCTAGTGTTTTTTTTTATTATATTTACTTTCTTTATTTTATATGATCACGATTATGTATCTCCATCATGAAAGATAAGTTATATTAATTAAGCTGTAAGAACGAACATCTATTCAAAGCTCTGTCTTCAAACATTATTTCATGAACTGAATGTGAAAATATCAAATTAATAAAGTTTCGAAACCACTGATTCGATCCTATAAACTTTTGATAAAATGGCTTCTCGGAAAAATTGAAAATATGGTATGGAAAGAAATAAACTATCAACTTAATAGAAAAGATGACAAACAAATTACCAGTGAACGGAAAAACTTTTGCGGTAGCTTTCGTAATAAAATTTTATAGTTTGCATGGATGTACGAGGTCATATAAATTGTATTGGAATTATCCCAGAGACTATTATATCGTGGCCGATAAATTTCCAATGACACATACATTCCACTAGTGACTAGAATATGTAAGTAATTGTGTATATTGTATAGTTTTGGGCAGCGATATAATACGTAGCAGCGCTTTTGAATTAAGTGTGATTAGCAATATGAGAGATGGAAAGGATGGCGAGAAAAAAACATTTGCTTTTAATTATTGATAAGCAAACAATATAAAAACTTTGCAAAATCTGACAAATAATTTATTTTTGTAGTGATGATTCTAGGATGATAAGCATACAAGAGATTGTGATGGGTTATTTGCTTGTCTTCGCGTTGATATCACTTTGTGTATCACGAATCAGTTTATTTATTATCCATGAAATAAAATAATATTTACAATGCAATTTCAGCTTGAAAAACTTATCGTCAGATGAAGCAGTTTTAATGAGATTTGAGATGATTTTTTTGACATCTGAGATTTTATAGATTTGTATCTCGTGTTCACCCCCATTGTGGAGTATATATAGTGGTGTAGTGGGGCTAGGTCGGTGACCTGGCACCTGAAAATGAGTGAGGACGCCGCCCTGCACTTTTTGACTTTTCAAGTACATACATACATATATTCAAAATGTTCATACAATTTAAAAGCATTATATCCAAATTGATCTACCCGATCTGTGCATCAAGTGTTCCAGACTTTTTAAGAAAGATTAATTACGCGTTCTTTTTATTGATTGAATTGTGAAAACACTGAAAACTTGTGGTTTTTCAACTTCGGATATAAAAGAAAACAAAGAAAATAGGGAAGAAATCAATGATCTACCTGGTACCTATTTATTTACCACTACACCTACAGTATATTACACACTTCTAATGAAGCATGTATAAAATACACAGAAAATTTTGTCAGTCAGTTGAGTAACCTATCTATTTCATTAAATGAGGATGGGATTATTAAAAACAAAATACAGTTAGTTCTTTTCACACCCCGTTTTCAAGAACGGATAGGTGATAGATGGGTTAAATGGATCTATCACAGGAACCCATATATTTGAATTTTTTTCACAACGCTGTATTTGAACAGGTGACTCCACACGCAAAAAGACTAAAACCAAACAAATTGGCCACATATCTACAAGATACAAATTATTTTTTCAAATATACATTTATCTCTCATGTTCAATAAATATTCTGTGAGTTACATATGTACGAGGGTAGATACATTTCAGATGAATTTTTTAAGTGAAGAATTGTAATTAACGGAGAGTAAAAATTAGTTTCTAGTCAAGAGATAGATGCGTATAACTGTATGATCAAAATGCTTCGTTGCTTGAAGATCCGGTTTCTTAATGGATTTAGCAAATCGTACCGTCCCTTAAAAGGTGGGCGTTAAATCACAATAGCGAACAGAGATGCGAACCTGCATAAAGACACAGTAGCGTATGAAAATACATATAGAATTCTTTTATTCTATATCCTACTTTAGCAAACTTTGCGATAGTAAGTCCGAAGATGCATCTGAAAGAAGCGAAACACGTGTCATAGTTAGTAGCACAATTCGTGCAATAATCAGTTATTTTAAATTTTATATTCTTTTATTCTATGCTATTAAAATAATTTTAAAAAAATCTAGAGAAATGAATAGCTTAGTATTTTAGTTCTTCAGAAATAATATGATATATCGTTTCTAGCTATTTCCGCTTTCGCTATGATCAGAACTATATTTAAACATACATTTACATCACTATATATAGTGGTGTATAAATTTTATAAAATAAATCTTATCTTTTGTTCTAACATCCTAATATTATATTGTTATGATAGTTAATTAATGGTATATGTAATTTTTTTTTTTTGATTTTGAATTGTTTGAATTTTGTACTTTTCCATGAGATTTGTCACTAACGACCCGGGTTTCGCCTTTCGGCATCTTCAGGCATTCCAAGTGCACGGGTGTACTTGAACTGAGTGAACTGAGAACTGTCAGTTCAAGTACATCCGTGCACTTGGAACTTGGAACATATTTAAACATATTTGACGCATTGCCTTTAGTTGTGTCATTTTACATAATATAAAATGATAAATAACTCAAGCCCTGAAAAATTTATACTAAAAAACAATGTCATACGCAAAGAACCAATGCCTATATGTATATAATTCAATTTTAACTATTATGATAACTGGTATTGCTACCCGGCGTCGCTCAGACTAAGCGACCAATTATATCACATAATCTAACATCCAAAATAGAGTTAAAATAAAATCACAAACTTTATTTAATTTGATGACAGCCCCATTCTCGCCCATTAAAATATCCAAATTCAAGGAAAAAATCTAATTTGCTGTCAAAGAAATGTCAAATAATACCTTCATGTAAATAATAAACATTATTATTAATAATAAAAGCCGGGGAAAGTTCAGTAGAAGACTAATTTATTACATTTTGACTAAATGTCTTCGCCGATAAAAATTCAAACATATTTTCTTTCATATTCGTTTTAATGGCAACTTAATGACCAAAAATGCAAAAGGGAATTACAGACCCACAGACATACATACGCCGTTACGGTTTTATATATAAGATTATTGCATTTTCCGGCTGACGGATAGTCAAAAAATTAAGATTATTCTTTATTTAAAACACAATACAACGAAAAAAAAATTATCGTTAGAACTAATGATTATAACATTATGCTTTGTTTACTTGTAACATTAATTTTGGCAGTCTTATATCATTAATTATAGAAAAAACTCTGCTAATGGATACAATGCGAGTAAATATAAGGTTTCCCCAGTAAGTCGAACTGGACGCTACTGAATTTACACAGGTGATGATCAAATGCGCACTGGTGACTGACTTGCCCACCGTCAAATTAATAAATTATGAAGGCAGGTGCTTTCAAAGCGTGCTCCTATATATTTTTTATTCGCTAATGACAAAATAAGAACATGGAGATTGAATTTATGTCTCTTCTAGGTTTACATGGGTCAAATATTTGTTTTAAAGTGGCTGCCTTTTTTTAATTACTTTTGAATGGTTAATAAAAAAAGACTACTCCGTGGGTTAGCGGTGAGAATTTTCAACTGGGACTTTTTATCATATTCTTTATATTTATTTTGAAAGTTAAAAAAAATTATTCTATTGAATTAGTCAATGATTAGATTAAATTTTGTATCGCTCTATTTTCAAGAATCTCAACACTTTTTATGACTATTTAAGTGTTTAACGACTATTATAAGTATCCTTTTACGAAAAATATATATCCAAAGCAAATTGCAAAATTTAGAAGTTGTCGATGTATTTCAATGTTTTATTTAAATGAAATTAGATTATTTTAATTAAAAAAAAATTGAGATATCATCGTAAAAAAAAATTAAGACACATTATTACTCACTCTAATTTTATCTCTTTCGAATAAGTAATGACTATTTTCTTATTTAACTGTGAGTAAATTGATGTTTACTTAAATTATTGTCTAGTAATTGTATTGTTAAGCTATTCGATGTTTTTTTTTCTATATTGTCTGCTAAAGCATTAAAACTATTTTTAAAATACTATTCATAAATATAAAATATTATATTTATCTGCAACCCAGCATACAACACAGACTGACAATCTCTCTATTTCTATTTCTCTGTATCTCTTACACAACCAATGTTACGCATTGAGGGAATGTTGATAGGTGACACTACCGAGCTATTTTTATAATAATTGTGTTTTAAATGTAATTGATCCTAATAAATCTAATGTGGAATAAATGCTTAATGTTGTTATTTTTTAATACAATACATTATCATTTGTCTCAACATTAAACAATTTTAGGCAAATAAATGACTTTATTATAAATATTTATTTACTGCCTTTAAAATGTTTCACATAGAGCGTTCAAACAAATTATTTGAATGTTAATGCAAACGGAAACAAAGTATGTATGTGTTAATAATCATTACTGCAAATTTAATATCTGTAATAAGCAGTCCACGATAATTTGAGCTTTGGTTTTTACTCGATGTCTCCATGATCATTAAAGAAGGAATTACTTATGACTGCCGAAAAAAACACCTGCCATGAAGAATGGAATGCCAGTGAGTCTGTTAACTCAATAATAATTTATTATGATATAATACATTTTATTGCTTGCTGCGCATATTAAATTCCAATAAAAAGTATATTTTTATATTTCCACTGATTTTTTGCTGTGGAATTCACATTTTTATTAACATCAGGATAATTTTATAGATATTCGTTGTGAGTAAAAGATTACAAGTAGTATAAGTTTTAGTATAAATTCAAATATCTAAGAATCCATTGGACTATAACGCTTCTTCCAATCCAAAACAAATCTCTACTTTTCAGGAGAGCAAAGAGAGTGAAAAAATATTTTGTCAATTAAAACAAATTTGTTCTTTTACCACTTCTTTCCGTGTATTGGAGTTTTATTTTTTTGTCTGTGCATATATTTCTTTGGAACCTTACCTCATATTTAACTTACAATCACCAAAATGCTACTCACGCTTTTTTGGCTTAGTAGGGACGATATTTTCTAGTGGTAAGACCTGTACCCTAGCGATCAGATGGGTCCGTGTTTAATTTCCAGCACGCTCGAAATCCGATTTATTCAATTAAATATTTAAGATTTTTGACATAGGTGTTGGTGATTACTGTTCCACTCGAGTCGATCCTGAACTTTATGCAAAGTGCTCTATTCGGCATATAAATTGTAATAATTGCTAATTTCGATTCTTTGATTGATTAATCAATAAATAATCTATTCTGTTTGATTCATGAAAACTTTATTTATATATTCCAATAAAAATTAGTAAAATCACTTAAATCTTAAAATATAGAGTGAAATGAAAAACCAACCGTACGATTCCATGAATCCATTGAAAAATCAATAAATTATTTAAATTTACTGTTCGGGATATAAATTGAAATAACTGAAGCATAAAGCGTTAGATAATAAACTACTTTGGTTTACTAAAAGTAATATTATGCATTTTGAATAAATTTCTGTCGTAGGTCAAATAATTAGCATGCACATGCATAATAAATGGTCATAATATATCAAGAAAGCGGTGAGCTTAGCTCTTACTTTATGTTTGAAATAAATACATATTGCAGCGACAAATGAGTTATTTTTATTTATATAAAAGAAAACATTCAGATTAGAAGATGTAAGGCTTTCTGGGCATTGGTTGTTCTCCGTTAGACGAATGGGTGGCAGTCAATTTGGCACAGCGGAAGTTAGACCGCCTCTGGATTTCGATGCAATTTTTCAAAGCCTTAATTCACTTTTTTTGTGCACTAATGACTTTATGAGGATCACGAAATCATCTTTTTGCGAGCTGCTCATGCACCTTGTCAAGTGATTATATTTTTTTCCGTCCTTAATACGAAAGCTTTAACGGTTTTTAAGCTGGATGATTATTGCAAACGAGCTTTAACTACATTGTAAGATGAACAGAAATAAAGATTTTACTCATAAACGGTCCATTCATTGATGTTTGAGCTGTATTATTTAATGTCTATAATTGAGGATTTCGACTGAAGGTGTCTGATGGAATTTCAATATCAAATTTGAATCATTTGAATTATCTACTTCTCCATGAAATTTGTCGCTAACGATCCGGGTCATTAGCGACAAAGCTCATAGAACAGTATGGAATTTAGTAGATTTCACTTTTCTTTACACACTATTTACATAATCAAAAATGCAAGTATTTTGTTTGTTTGTTGAAGGCACCTCAGTAAATTTTCTTCGATTTTCATGAAGCAAGATTTTTATGGCTTTTCAATAAAATGTTTCAATAGATGTCAATAAATATCCACTACTTGATAGTGTTGTATAATTACAGTAAATAATCTTATACACTCGATTTAAAAAATCCTCCTTTAATTAGTAACTCGTTTTGATGTAATATAAGCTTCAACTGGAATAGGTTTAAATAAGTAATAGTGATAATTGAATGGAGAGAGTGCTGCGAATATATTTTATCCCGATGTCCGCCCAAATTTATCATCGGACGCCCATTCCTAAGATGTCTTGGTAGTGAATTCCTGACCAATTGACACAGTGGCAAAGTTAAATGTTCTCTTGAAGCGAAACTTTTTATGACAGATGCTACATATTAATGACGTTCAAAAACAGTTTTCAAAAATGTATACGGCCTTCATATTATGATACACAAATGGACCACAAAGCGGAAAACATTAAACATTTCACTGAGTCTAATTTCAATGTTGCGTCGCAGAACGAATTCATTAGAATAATTGATATTGAGTATTAATTTAATGCAACGTAAATATTACCTGGTGTTTATTTTTTATATATGTTTAGTAAAACTTCTGATGGAAAAATGGGTGTCCTTATTTAATATTAACACGTACACTTTCAATGTGGAGCATATGGTTTCTTAATGGAGTTTATTTTGACAGAAATTTTAAACATTTTTTTTATTTTTCAATGAGAGAAGTTTGGATAAAACTACCAGGAGAGGACTAGTGTTTAATTAAAATCAGATGCATGTGACTGAATTGAAAAATCACAGATATACATGCCTTCGAGCATAAAATATATAGAAATCGGTTTTGAAAAAATAGTTTATGAAAGTTATGGTACCTGGAATTCTAAGCGAACTCTACGTTGACTCTTCGCTAAGTTTATAAATATTACAATATCATATCCCTGGTGGAATGGCTTTGTTAGATTTATCAATAGCATATGCATTGCGGCTTATAACTTTAATCACTTTTGACGTGTTCTTCGATTCTGACAGTTCTTGGTGAAAAGGCATTATTTTTAGCGAAATAAAACTATTTTCGTAACTAACGACATAGTTGTTTTACATCGCGTGCGTTTTAAACTGAATAATGTTCTATCGGAAATAAATTATATTTTTATAAATAATATAATACAGTCTGCAGTTCTTATATTACAATTGTATTACATAAACCGCAATGTTTTTAGTGACCGACTAAGCATTCTTCCACATATATTCGGTATTGTTTGGACATATTGAATTTACAGAAGGAATATTCAAACACATATAAAACTATGAAGAAAAAAAGTGATAACAAATAAATAATTATCACTATTTCTATTATTCTACCAATCATTGAAATAACAACGGTTTTTAGGAGTTCACATATTAATAATAAAATTGTATCTTAAAATACCATCCTCTACACTTTTTTTCAAAAATAAATTTATGCCCAAACACATATTAGTCCAACTTAATTTGGGAGGTGATCGTCCCTTGTTTAAATTAGTATTATTTTATGAAAAAAGTTTAAATGTTATCGTGCGCTCTCGATTTTTTTCGATACGTGGTGAAGGTGAAAGAATCCGAGAACGTGCAGTGTCCTTTGGTTAAGTAAACCCTGTTCTTTGAACAAATGAAATCGTTAACAGATTCTTGATACTCACATACTGATCTAATTTTTACGGCCGGTATGTAATTAGAACGACCCGAAAGTATTCGAGAAAGTTATTTGCGCACTTTTTACAATGCGTAAATTGTCGCTCAGCAGCCACGGCCCGAAACCAAGTGGCCTGGCCACAATACGAACCGGAGAAATTTTAACGAGAAGAAATCTATTTAATTTAGATAATTAAAAATAAGTGATGCGAAAATTGTTGTTTTTTGCCAACCCTTGCGCCACAGTTTCTTCGTTATTATCAAACATTGTGTTTTATCCAATAAATACAAGTTGATCGCTTTTAAGGTGTTCACTGTCAATACTTGTTGGAATGTCACTATAATAAAAATAATAAAACATTTTTAGTACTTATTCCACATCAATTGTATTGGATCAGGACCGGTTTCGCTCATGGTGAGCATTGTCAACTGATAAGAAATACAATGAAACAGTGATATTTATACAAAAGTTAAGTAAGAATTACAAGGTATTACAACTAAGAAAATAAATTGAAGCAAAATACAAGAAAAATAGACTATAATTAAAATGTTGAGGACATCTTAGCAATGCAAGCTATTACATCGAAAATCAATTAATTATAACTTATCATTAACAAGATAAAAGCCGAAAATAATTGCATTTAATAAATAAATCTTAATGTCTGTAATTCATGAGACGTGGAATGTCCAGGAAAGAGTTTAGTCCAACGGAAAAATTCTGCGAAAAAATTAAGCACCATGTCAATTCTTACAAATAAAGGCAAACAAAGGAAACGCACGATTCAAAAGAAATAAAAGTATAAAAGAAAGAAAGAAAGATAATATGCTAGAATTAGGTTAATTAAACTTCAAGTTGAATAATTCAAGTAAAATAAAGATACTAATACAAATGTGTTCGATGTGGAACCAAATAAACTTGAAAATTTTATTATTTCGCTTGTTGTGTACAGCTGGGTGAGACATGATAATTTGTATGTGAATTATTGATTGTTTGGTTAATTAATAATGTATCCTATCGTAAATGTTGTAATTTTTAATATTCACAAGTTAACACATCATTTTTTAAATCATGGCTTTTAAAAAAAACCGTTTTTTAACTTTCTGTTTTTTTTTATTAAATTAATAATTTTTAACTAATATACGTGATATTAGTTAGAAATTTAAAGTTTTAAATTTATTAAAATTGCCTATTGTGGTTGGATCCATAATAATTTATATGAATATTATAAAAAATTGTCCACAGTTGTCCATCGACTAAAATACTGAAGAACAGATGCGCTTTAAAAAATAAATACAAATTTTAACTTATATTTCTGTATATATTATGCATATTAAGCGATTGATATTTTATTCAAAATGTGTTAAACCTGTTTTTTTAGTATGAGCTTCTTTCTAATCAGTTAATTAAGACTATATAATTATTGCTAAAGAAACGGTTTGTTTTGTTTATTTAGTACATAAGTTCTACTCGTTTTAATGAATTTACTAAACACCTGCTTTTGTTTAATGACTATGACTTGACGTAGTATCTAAATATGATGAAAAGAATTAAATAAATAATGATAACCATTGGCGTAGAGTATTATAAAATATGAGCATAATTTAAGCGTTACAAATAATATCGAAATTGAATTTTTAATCATTTGGTCGATACCCAGAAAAGACTATTCTTAATTTAAAATTGATAGCTTCGTTATTCTACCATTGGTATTAATTACAAGATATACACATTGATTCTTATTATTAAATTATATTTTAAGTGAGGCATAGTTAGTGGGACTTTTGGGTTCGGAAGGAAACTGTACAGAACAACATTTATACAGACATATTTATGTCATCATTCACAATTAATAAAAAGCACGATCTTAGCATTGCATCTCTGTATGATTCATTTGATGACCCCAAACGCCGAAACTAGAAGTGTTTTTCTAGAAAATAAATAAAAACATACTGAATGAAGACAACAATGTTTATTTCAGCGGTTCTTCATTGTTTTGATAAAATTCCAGTGATGATTTGGTTGAATACAACACTTCAACTTGAAGTGTGGATTCTAGTGGTGCTAAGGATATGAAATTAATTAAAATATATATTGAACTAGTATACAATGCAATAATCCACATTGATGTTTTCCAGGTCAGGCAGGAGTAAATCAGCTGGGCGGGGTTTTTGTAAACGGGCGACCCCTCCCCGACTGCGTTCGGCGGCGCATCGTTGAGCTGGCCGTGATGGGAGTGCGGCCCTGTGATATCTCTCGCCAGCTCCTTGTGTCACATGGCTGTGTCTCCAAGATTTTGACGAGGTTTTATGAGACGGGATCCATCCGGCCAGGGTCTATTGGTGGCAGCAAAACAAAGGTAAGAAGAATTTCATAATTTAAATATTTATCGGATACACTTTTCATTCGTAACTAAACGGTTTGTTTTTACGGAGATAGTTTCAATTTATATTTGATACGTTTGATATTTCTGTATAGCAAGAATTAAATTAAATATTGAGATATGGAACTGAAAAAAATAAATATAGTTCTACTATTTTTATATTTTGGTAGTTTTATTTGGAAAAGATAATGATATTCTAAGAAGAAAACAAAATTCGGTCTCGTAGCCTAGTGGAAAATGTTCTTGAGCCCTCGTTTTACTCTGTTGCTTGGAAAAAGCTTCCGATTCCCGGATGCATACTTGATTTAATATTTTAAGTCTAAGCCTCAACTTTTTTTTTTAAATATTACCACTGTTTACCTAGATATATTGATTTAAAAATCAATAAGTGTTATGTATCCGTAATTTGTTGTTTTCATTAAACAACTGATACTACAATGAACAACCACCCATCTCTTTAAATATATGTCTAACATAAGATCCTTAAGCGAATGTATAAATAGATACTTATTTCTGCCCAACACCATAAAATTTAAGTCGTTTTTAAAATGTGTATTGAATAAATCAGTTGACCACCAAGGAGGCGATTTATAAATATTAAATATAAGGCGTTCCCACCAAGAAAGAATTGGCAGTGTTAATAATATAAACGTTTTGTACAAAACTGCGTAATCGTATGTTCTTATTTATGTCCTACGATAAAAACAGTATTGCATAATAATGGTAGAAATAATCGCTCCATAATTTAAAATAGTAATTATTTGTAAGATGTTTACGATGAAAGTATGACAGTGTCGTGTTATATAGCTATCACCCTTAAATTTAATTCTAAGCCAAACAATATAGAGTAAACAGCGAAGAATAAAATAACAGAAACTTACCTGTCGACATGTCATTGATACGGATCGCTGTGCATACCGTTATAACTGAATTTTCCAATTAACAATTTCATTAAAGATGTGTAAGGTTGATTAAGAACATAGAAAAAACCGTCACGTGACTTCGGTGTACATAATTTAGTTTTATGCTCAACAAACAGGGATATTAGCATGCTTTCCTATGATAAATGACCAAAGAACATCCGTAATTTAAATTTTTGATGACGCCAGCTATTAAAATTATCATTCTTTGTATATTGTTTATTTTAATCCTATTATAAGCCGTTTAGAGACATTATTTATGCTACACGAGAGAACGTTACATTTTGTTTTAGTGTGATATCAATTGGATTAAAGTTATTTTCGCTAACATAATTATCAAATATATATGAGTGGGATTAACATACATCTCGGTTTTAGACATTGGTCCCGGCATCTAAGCCGATTTGTATTTCGTTATCTTTATTCTTTTGCGTCATAATGAAACGCGCTTCAAAATTTCTGATATTAAATGCTGCGAAAAAAATGCGAAGCGATAATTTGAAATTTTCTGTGGAAGAATTACATGCTGACTTACGGAAACGCTCTTTGTAAGTATGACATAAAATGACGCAAATATTTTATGTCTGCTAAAAACACCAACACATATGAAACGTGATTCCTCTAAAATAAAACGCATTTCGTCGGATGACCGAAGCCGCATGATGGAGTTAACCGAACGAGCGTTTCTATGCTGTAAATTAAACATTGGCATTACATGAAAAAAAAAAATGATTACCGATTGAAAAAATTTCACTCCAGTTTACGTACGGCTGGTACAGTGATCAATAAAATAATTAAAATTTCTGGTATGTTTTAGAATTATATAGTTACTTTTAATAAATAATTGTTGGCGGTTTTTGTTCCTTTTTTTCCTCCTGACTACTGCTCATGTCGCAGCTTAAAGCTTTATTATTATGGAAAATCTTCTTATCAGTATATTATATTTTGTATCCACTACGCAAAAATAGATTTGTAATGGTAAAATTTGCATTCTCTCGTGAACTTTGCGCACATCCCTTCTCTTTCATAGTTTTTGGTCTCCCGCAGAGCTGGCTCTCATCATAAATATTTTAATCAATATTTATCATAAATTGGACGATAATTAATTCAAGAAATTCAAGAGAGTCATAATATTTTAATATCGTGATATGATCGTTATGGTCGGTCGTCAGCTAGGAACGAGCTCGGTTTAACTTTATTTATAATTTTACATATAGGTGTGAAAAAACATCTACGAAATAATCAATTTATTGCATCGCACTCGCTGTAAAACCGAATAAATCTAAGCCTAGATATATAGATAATTAAATTATTTATGTACGTATCCCCAAATAATAACATGCTACAGAGCATGAATATGTGTAAAAGTCAGGGTCAACAATTTCTTTTCATTTTTTTTTCAACGCTTAGTAGATTTTCTCAGACAGGTCAAATTTATCATGACTGAATGAATTACTTGATACGATAAAATTTAATGTTTTGATTCGTTTGTCACATTTTTTTTTATATCTATCTTTTGGATAGAGCTTCAAATTCTAAGTTGCGTTAGCGTCAAAGTTCTTTCAGTCCCCTTCATTTTAAGTTTTGTTTTTATTGAAGTTGTATTCCCTTCCCATCACTGCTGACAGGAGGGCGCGATCGCTACATGTCAAGAAATCAGGACGTGGTTTCAATAATGTTTAAAATATATATAATATGCTTGACAATCATAAATCTTAAAATATAATAAGAACCAGCCAAAAGCGATCGTTTATTAATGGAATTTAATGACTTAAATAAATTAAACATTTTACTGCTTAAAGAGAGAGAAACGAAGAAATTCAAATCAAATATCATCTAACAACATGTTGCTAAAATATTTAACAAATAACTGGAAGTTTTTATAAATAATCGCACTAATTTTACTAATTTCAATAGGAAACACAAGTTAATTTATATGTTAACGCCGGCATATTTATTTTATTAAAATATGTATAATAAAAACAGCCAAAATTTGATCGTCGATTGTTTTCCTCCGGATAATTCTTATTTCAAAAATAAAAAATAAAAAATTCAAAATGACATTTTCTATGTACAGTAATTATGTTGTTTTATTTTGTACGCCAGATTCACTTAGATAACTGATAGTTTCTTCTACTTATTATTATAAGACAATGTTTTTATAATGAAATAATTAAATATATATATTTACCATGCTCGACCTTTATTTGGAGAATATAAACTGTTTTATGGCGTCTTTACATAGGATATTACTTCACTAGTCAGAGTTGGTATGAATCAATGATGAAGCTGGAAAATAACAAAATTAAGCTTATCATTCTCTTTAGTTTTCTTAGAATGAATACGAAAGGGATTATGACATAATTTCTTATATAGACATAAATCGATTAAAAAATATATTCTTCAAGATCTATTCGAGAATTTGAGCCGTAGCTGATGCAACCAAAAAGGACGAAAGCTCTTTGTTTTAATCACTTTCCTGGCCAGCAAAATATTTGAAATAAAAATGAAATAAAATACAAAATATTTGCCAACCCTGTTAAAAATCGAGAGATATAGCACCAGGTTGCTAAGTTTCTAATTGGAAATTATCTTCAAAATTTGACACGGTAGGCAAAAGGTTGCATGCGTATGCTTGAAAAGAAGTTTTATTGTGTACTCCGCCGATCAATGTATTTATTACATTCAACATTTCGATCATTGATTAACATAATGAATCCCGGTCAAAGTGCTAGACGCGCCATAAAATCTGGCTCAATGCGCCGTGGCCGTTGAATGTGAAAGCTTTTGAAGTACGCATAGGAAAGTTTTAATGTTTATATCCATGCGTTAGTGATTCCTAAAAAAATATTGTAAATGATTTCTCCTACCTAATAGCGAATAAATAATATTTAGTATCTTCAATTCAATACCTGTCGAAGATCAATTCTAATTAGAATTATTTTATAAGTGATAAAATCCTATTGCATTGGTTGAATAGGAAAGTTGCAATCCTGTGTTATGTCAATTGTTTGAATATTTATTTTATTTTGTTGTTTTTCTTTGTGTAATTTTGAGCTAAAACGTACAGTACAAGTAAACGAAATAAAGAGTAATATTTGTGGAATAATCTGCCATATTCATATAAGTACAATATTACAAAGTTGTTTTTAAGAAGTATATAAAAAGTTTTTTGTGTTATACTCAATGTCGGTTTAAGTAAGTATATATGAAAACATCCTTTAGTACCCGAGTCGGAACTTTTTCCTTCTGTTAAGGCTTTGCTGTATACATATGCTAAATCGCATGATAAGATAATATAAGTATATTTAGTAGTTGATACATCTTGGGATATTTCGATTATACTTCAATTTTTATAAGAATTAAGATGTAGGTATGCAGCTATGCACTTACTATGTATTTCACTTCTTTTCATATTTTTGATGTCACCCCTCAAACAAAAATATTTTTTTTCTTCTCGATTTATAGTGAGCACCTCTGTGTTTATATCGTTAGTTAAATCTTTCTGTTGTTAGTATTGTCTAAATTATGACTTCAGTTAAGTTTAAGATAGGGACCGTAATATCGTTATTGCCAAAACCAGGATCCCGATATTTTGAAAATACCAAGAAATACTGGCAAAAAGAATACATCGGTATTTCGCTATTAAAATATACTACGGCACATTTTTTAAGTGACAGCATGTCCAAAAAGCGTTGAATTTGAGATTAATTTAGTTTGTGGGAACGATAATAATCAGTAAGAAAAATAACAATGTATTTTAGTTCTACATAAATTATTTTATATATTTGTTGATAACTATTTCGGCTTACGCTTTCGTCAGAACTATAGTTCTGACGAAGGCGTAAGCCGAAATAGCTATCAACAAATATATAAAATAATTTATGTAGAACTAAAATACATTGTTATTTATCTTTCCGTATTATAATGGAGTTCTACCAAGTAAATGCCTACTCAATCGATAATAATCAGGTATTTTGGAAATCAGCATTTAATGTGAAATACCTTTATTGATATAGTTCCCATCCAAATAAAAACGACAATTGATTGAAAAAACTGTGACGCAAGGAACTTATCTTTTTAAAAGACATGAGGTAAACATATCACGGATGGCATTTACGATTTGCGACCATACCAGTGAGCAAAGTGTTAGTAAAAAAAAAACACGATTTCGGTGTAATAAAGTGTATTCATTTGCGCTTTTATAGTATTGTATTTTTTTACAATAAACATGAGGTGTGTGCCTAAACATAATTCAAATCGATATACCTATAACTGGTAGAACTTTACAGTACATTGACACCTCAAGAACAAAACTTATTTCAGTTTAGTGTTTTTTTTCTAATTTTAAATTAATTATTTAATTTCTAATAATAAAAGATGTTGCAGTCTGAAGTGAAAAAAACAATCCAAAACTGAGCATTAATCACAGATTCCATACATTAAAAAGTGCTTCTTAAATATTCAAACACAAAATCTGAGCAACATTCTTAGTGCTAAAATTTTTTTCTAATCTAACTGCTAACAGTTAATTCAATCTGTTTCAAAGTAAAGTAAATAAAAACATAGCCTATTATATTATCAAATGAAAGGGCTTTTGTTATTTATACCGATGAAAACTTGAATAAAAAATACGTTGTAATATAAACATTTGTTTTGTGTCTCGAAAATCTACAATAGTTTTTAATGTGTTAAGATCCAAAAAAACTCGCAATGATGTGAATTAAGTATACATTATGGCGCTATAAGATATTTTGATTTGATTTATGGCCTTTATATGAATTTGAAATGTATTTTGTGGATTTAATTTACAATGTCATTTATTATTTATTCAAAATATCCCAATTAGTTCAATAATTAAAGATTTATATAATATGACGAATTCTATATCTTGAGAATTTTCTTTTAATTAATTTTAACTATCTTAATTTGGTTTTGCTTCCGGCAAATATAAATATTATAAAGCTATGGAAAATAATTTGTGGGTATAAAAAATGGCTTATTCGATCAAAGAAATTAAGCATAGTCATAGTTAAAATGTAAGCCTGATACATTTATGTATGATTCCTGCAAATATTTTTTATTTTTTCTTGAGTTCACCTTTTGAATCCCTATGAATTTTTCTTGAAAAATTGATCTGATCAAGAAGTTTACAGTCAGTCTTTAAACTTCTTCTTTAAGTGACTCATGACGATTTCTTTGTGAATGAGAAATAATCGTATTAAATTGGAATTTAAAAACTATCACAGCTTTGTGTACGTGTTTTTAAACTTTATCTAAAAGAGTTTACCTTTATTTAATATAAACAAAAATCTTCAGTTACTCTTCTCTTTTGTGTCAAATGTATTTTAATAAATTAAAGATGGCTATAAATTCACATAACATTATTCATTTTTAAAACATATGTGTATGTAGAATTTTTAAGCTCAAGACTCAAGCAGATAATTAAAGATTTTACAAAATTCAAACAATTCAAATTCAAGCATATATGTATGTAAGTAAATAAAAAACATTTCTTTTTCGCCGTGCCTTCTTTGTGTACTTATCCAATCAAGGCGTAGAAGAAAGAAAAAAATATAATGATTAACATAAAACTTTTGCTTAACTAACTACACGATTCACTTATACATTGTGACATAATACGGAGCTACAAACTTAAAACCAATTCTTATATCAATTTTTTCACTAACATCGACGATCAAGAGTATATTTTCTCTGGTATTGCATAATTTCGAATATGTAAAAAGCTCGTATAATCGACACAATGCTCATTGCTTTGTCACTTTGTTGTCAGATTGGAGTGATAAGATGAAAATCAGTTATGGCCAATAGATTCGTGCCCACGCTAGGCCATAAACAGTTTCATTGAAATTATTGTTTTACCCAGAACCATTTTACGCCAAGGGAGCATTACTCGAAGTACAGCTACCCCCAGATACAGCTATCGCAAATGGGTAGTTTGCAAAATCATTCGTGATTATTCGTCTCGAGCCCCGAATCTTTGTTTTTAAGGACCCACAAGAAATGATGAATGCGATTACGATAGACATATAGATTATAATAGATGTTTTTATTGCTTTTGTTGAGACAGTACTTCTTCGACCATAGCTTCCATATTTCCATTGTATTGAACGTTGCAGTGCTGTTGATTTAAAGCTTTTCGTGTCACCTGCATTTGCTGTCAAAACTACTGCCTAAATTTTTTTAATTATTCCGTTTATCATATAAGTCGATTTTGCTTTTAAATATTATCCTCGTACTGATTTAAAGTTATTATCTTATAGTTTTTGTAGAACTTAAGCACATTGCTATTTTTTCACCGTGTTATAATGGAGTTCTACCATGTAAATGTCAGTTCAATCAATATACATATTTACATATCATTATTGATTAATCGAATGCAGTTAGATACGGGTAGTATCGACTCAGTAAACAAATATCAATTTAATATATCTAATATCGGGTCCGTAGTGCACTATTCAATGATGTCAACTTCCGTAATGGATCTCCCAGGTTCGAGCCCCAGTACGAACAGCATGTTTTCAGTATATTTATGGATTCTGTCAGAAGGCATGAATGGTTGAGCTGTATATAAACTCTTTCTCATCCATCCGACTTTTAAAGCGGGGTGCAGCGAGGGCTATCAGATAATCCATAGTACATGTCCGAGCCTCCTATCCTTTCTATGGATCATACTTATATCATATAAATAAATAAAGTTCAAGCGACTGTCTAACAAAAAATTCTCGTAGAAAAAATATGTCGAGATACCGCCATTAGAACGCCATATGCTCCACATTGGGAACGTACACTATTATAATCAAATCATCATCGGAAGGTCTCAATTTTTTAGAACTCCCTGTGAGAATAATAACACAGGTAGAGGAGCAGATAGATCTGACCCTTAGCCAAGCGGTCATTACGGGAAACATTGTTTACCGGGTCGTATCTGAAGCGGCAATCGGCCGGACAATGTACACCCCTCGACACGTGAACATGCACCCTTATTACCCGTCATTTTCTGAATTTCTCGTCAATTATTAATGTAACTGCATATCCGTAGAGGGCCGGAGTGCACTCGGATACAATGATGCACCATGAATATCGCTTATGGCCAATGATACAATGAATTTTTATTCATCTAAGACGTTTTCGAGCATTTTCAAAAATATAATTTTATACTGACTTTTATCCGAATAATTTTGATGCATAGCTTATAAAATATATATGATGTAAATATGAGCTTATTATAATGTTTCTTTTTTTGTCAATTACAGCGATCAATCAAATCTTTTGTTTGAATAAAAATGTGGTACCGGAGTATAATGGATTTAATTGGATTGGAAAATTGTCTTCATATGCTGCTAATATTAGAAATCGTATATATGGATTATCTGACCAAAATAATAATTTAAAAAAACCAATAATGTAACAGATATATTCGTTTAGTTAGATATAAGTTTTTTTTCAAATTACATCGTCTTTGCGATTTACAATATTTTCAATAAATTCAGTGGTTTAATATTCTACGATTTAAAATATTGCAAATATTGTTTCTTCGCAGAGAATCGACCAATTCGTGATAAATAAGCTTGAGGGATGAAATAGAATTTTAGTTCTGTATAATGTAGATTATTTATTATATATTGCATTGAATGAAAACATAAAGACTATAATAAGAATATTGTACATTTTTTTGAGGCTTAAATACAGGATTATACGTGTAGCTATGTTTTACTAATATTGAAAACCATTTTCGTGGGTAAATTCATAGTAAAAATATACTAATTGTTTATTTCAAATATGTACTGCCCAAATAAGCGATTAATAAAAATATCAAAATCACATATTGTATTCAATTATTATATGCAGCACTCAATCAATATTTTCATCCCTTATTAATACATATTAATGGAGCACGGGCTTTAGTTATCAAAGATATATAGTTAATCAAAAAAAAACTAAAATTTTCTTCGTTTCCAATTCAGGAAAATGCTGTATCGCAGCAACATATCGCGTTGAGACAGTGTCGAAGAAATAATGTCGCCACGTCCCTAAATTCAACATCCAACTATCTTCAATATCAGGTTAGTTTTTTTGAAACACACCTGTTATTAATTAAAACTTTAAAGGAAACTAGTTATGAGTTAATCGACGATGAATATTTGTTAGCACAATCACTTATAACGAAATAAAAAATCTATTATTTATGAATCGATGCATGATTTTAAACATATTTTTAAGGAAGGGCATTGTTGTTTCACTAAAAATGATTGAGTCTGATATAATGAATAATAGAAAATATGTAGCATAATTTTGTTCACCAGGCTAAGGATGCTCGAAAAATGGAATATAAGAAATTTGTAACATTGTGTTTAAAAAATAATATTACAAACATCGACAACAGTCAATTTAATTAATATGTATTCCACATCGACATTGATTTTCGTATTTTTTTGTAATCATGTGTGCTAGCTTAAAAGAAAAAATTTCAGCATAAAACTTACTAATATAATACATTTTACCAATTTGTTAGCATTATTATAACCCCGTGTCTTAGTTAGGCGAGACGAAGCGCTGCGGTGCGCTGCGGCGACGTGTAAAAACCAATTAATTTTAAACGTAGCGGACTAAAGGTCGTATGTGCCATCGCTCGGCCAGACGCATTAACGCTCTGGTGAGCTTGGACCGTTTGATATTTTCAAGTGATTCTCGCGCGCCATGAGTCAGTCACTTGAGGCGACTTACGACATATGCCGTCCTGACCGGCTCGTCTCGCCCACATATGACACTTGCATGGGCGAGGACCGTTTGATATTTTAAAACTCTGCCGCTTTTAAAGCGCGCCGGATCGCTTCGCCCACCTAAGACGACCCGTAAGAGAATATTCTCATTCAAATATAATAGTTTCTACTGATACAATATTTTTTGTTCATTTCTAACAAATAGTTATCACAATTTTTTTCGATGGATTCGGCGGTAACTTTGTGAAAGTTCATTTTAATATTCAATAAGTTAGATTATCCCATGTATTGTGATACTATTCGTGACACATGCTTTGCCTCTTTCAGGGGTATGTTCAGACTTACTATCACAAAGGTTGCTTTTGTAATGATCGCATAATAACTTGTTGTAAGTTATTTTAAATGTAATATTAGTTTTCACTTAAATTAAAAAAAAAAAATTGTAGAAAGTTATCCTTTATGTAAAAATATGTATTTCCCGTTAGTTATTTTTTGTGATATGCTACTTTTTGTAACGCACTGAGCGGTGGTGAGTAGTACACAGGTGCCTATCTGTCGAGTTATCAGTGGTTATCAGTCCTATCAGTTATCAGTGATCGACGTCGTGTTATATTATTAACAGGGTGGCAAAGAACGTGACCTGTATGGGCTGCGATAAAAGATTTTTCCTGGTGATACTAAGAGTCAGTGAAGTACGCAAATGAAATTTACCAAATAATGAAAATTATATAGTTGTCCTTAAAACGCGGGGAGTTCAAATAAAGAGCGGATTTGAATCGTATAGAATGTCACCAATAATATAGGATATTTTCGATGGTTTCGGCGGTAACTTTGTGGAAGTTCATTTTAATATAAATTTTTTTATAAAATATAAAAAATTATATTAATATAGGAACTGTACGCTGTTGTACGATTCAGAAATTATCACGATTTTAATACGTAATGCAACCAGTAATGTTGTAGTATGTGCTTATGTATTTACCATAAAAATAAGCTTAAAAAAAATATACTTTCTATGGTAATTTTGTAGATGTTTATTTTAATACAAAATTTAAAATAACATAGATTGTGTAACTGTTCGTGACACGCCTTTTCCATACCCCCCAATAAAGGAAAAATCCCAACCACCATTTTGTAATTTTTCATTTTGGAATAAATTTGAATCACTCTTACTTTATTTTATTTAAGCAACATTAGCGCTAGTCAGTCTGAAGATGCCTCTAAAATAATAGAAACATGTATCGCGAATAGTAAAACAATACGTGAAATAATGTATCCTATTTAAAATCTATAAAAAATATATCATAGCAAAAAGTTATTTAATGCAAAGATATACATAAAACACTAACATTGAAAAAGGAAGATTGATAGCGTGATTTAAATTCTATCATATCACTCGATGTTGCTATTAGTTATGAGTTTATTTGAGATTTATAGATGGTTGATTGATTGGCATTTTTTTGTATTAGAAAAAATTGTCGCCATAAGCAAAACCGGTCAGGTTTATAATGTTTTATTCACAAATGCCTATATGATATAATTAAAAACAAGATATAAAGTTCTCACATAATTAGACACTCGCCGTTAATAAATACAATTGATATGTAAGGTTTCTTTTCCCGGTGTCGACACACACATATTTTTTCTACCTCTTTAAAAACCGACGGATCGCACGGTACTGATTAGTCAAACAATAACATCGCATAAATCGTAGTTTTTATGATATTATCTGCGCAAGTTCGACATTTTACAAATCGCAAATTACATACACACAACACCGTAGGAAATTACCCGCTTTGTTTTACGGTAAGGGTAGATACTGAGGGGATGTTTTTTTAAATGTTCATTTTGTATCATATCCTATCCGCTACTGGAGCATATCGGCTTTGGAAAACTGACCTGTACGCTACGAATACTTTCGAAAATATATTTTATTGAATGTTAGTTAGATTTTAGAATTCTACTTTCCAAACAGGTTCCTAGCATGATTATTTTATTTAAAGCTTACAAAGTACGCTTGATATTCGGCTTTTATTTAAAGCAACTGAATTATTAAATCTATTGTAACATAATATATTATGAAGCTATTTTTTTCTTAATATAATTGATTAATATCACACATGCTAATTCTTTCAGAGAATTTTAGTGTTGAGCAAAACTTCACTGGTTGTCCTCTCCCTATATATTATATTATATCCGATCAAATAAAACAGTTTATTTTTAATCTTTGCGAAGGTAAAAGCGGCACTTTTTCATAGCTCATTTTCACTATTATAATATTTAATTGGAATTAAACGTAATTTTCCTCAATTAAACGATCTTATTATTTTGTTCATAGATCCAATGCTTTTCCAGCTAAAGATCGAAAGTTAACACAATTAAAGTTTGATTTATAAGATATATCTGCCAAGCATAATTATAGCATAACAATTTTTTTCATTTAATTGGTAGGTATCTAAATGATTGTTTTGTAAATTTGAGTCTGCTATTTGGTTCAACGGTTTTTTTTTAATTTTATTGTCTGAGTATGCATTTACTTGGTAGAACTCCATTATAATGCGTTAAGAAAAATAACAATGTATTTTAATTCTACATAAACTTATGTAGAATTAAAATACATTGTTATTTTTCTTACCGTTTTTTTATTCACACGTGAAAAAGGTTCGCGGACATATTGTTGTGTATTATCCAAGAGTTGCCAGCTCTTCTCCATATAGCCTTGATCTGCCGACCCCTGAAGTTTAAGAACAAAAAACCTATCACACTTAAATCAGTAGTAAATACATACTTGATACTTAAAACACTAGCATCCTACAAAAACGGACCGTAGAAGATCGAATGCTTAATTGACATCATCAATTTCGGCTCGCTTCATACGAGCCGGTATCATGATATTTGAAAAGCTAATTTGTAAGCTTTTTTACACTGACATAGCATCGGTAGCCGTGTTTGAACTCTGCGAGCGTTTGTGACGTCACATGACAGGTCATCACGTCGCATGACGAGTTATCACGTCACGACGCGCACAGGAAGCGGCCACTTGTTTTGGAAATTAGATTTTAAGCCCACTCATTGAGGCAAGAAAAAAGCGATGGGATTTAATTGCAGAGATTTGTCGTTAGCAACATATAATTCATTAATAATTTTACGTTTCAAATTATTTGTAGTTTACTGAAATATGAATGGCAAAACATTGTTTTTGCATGTCGTTACCTTACTTTGAATAGGTTCTAATTGAAATTTTTGCTTAAAATGACATATAGGTCGGAAAAGCTTGTATTTACCGCATTATATCATATTATATGAATTTCAGAATTATCTATGCTTGAATAACGGAGTAAGCAGAATTCCAAAGTTTCACCGCGTCTGCACACTTTTTTTACTAAATTTATTTGACAATGTTCTAAGATTGTCATCATTATTTCCATCATAAGATCTTTAAGATCTTTTTTCTCAGCGTTATGAAAAAATATGCTTAAAATAAGTAATTTGAAACATTTTTACTTACTCATTGTTACAAGTGAATTTGTATCAATCGAAACTTCAAACGTTTATATCTCAAAACAGTGTCGAGAGCAGTTAGAACCCTTTTAAAGTAAGGTGTCGATGTGTAAAATCATAACATAAGTTTTACGTAACCTTAAAATTCTTAAAAAATTTAACCCACTACGACGGATTAAGGGCGAATTGCCATCCTTACTATATAGCAAAATCAAACAGCAATTTAATATTAGATTATGTATTTAAGTATTCCAAACATTTAGTAGACCAACATCCATCGTATCCATTTGTTTGTAATAATTGCAATTATTTTATGAATACCAGGACCAGCTTCGCACATCGCGAGCACTATCAACCGAGCTTACTTATTTAAATATAATCTTTTTGCATCAATAATTAATATTCAACACCTTTAAAGTAGGAAATATTTTTCTTGATACCTTCCTTACTTTAAAAAGATTTTAACTGCTCTTGACGCTGTTTTGAGATAAAAGCATTGCAAGTTTTGATTGGTCATACATCTTATATATAAAACCGAAACGGCGTATGTATGTATGTGGGTCTGTAATTCCATTTTGCAGTATTGTTGTAATAAATTAGTCTTCTACTGAACTTTTCCCGGCTTTTGTTAATATAATAATGTTTATTATTTACGTGAAGGTATTATTTGACATTTCTTTGACAGCAAATTAGATTTTTTCCTTGAATTTGGACATTTTAATGGGCGAGAATGGGGCTGTCATCAAATTAAATAAAGTTTGTGATTTTATTTTAACTCTATTTTGGATGTTAAATTTTGTGATATAATTATGTCGAATGATATAACATTAAATAATTATTGGTCGCTTAGTCCGAGCGACGCCGGGTAGCAATACTAGTATTATATAATTCAAAGATAAAATTTACTTCTTACTAGGTATGAGCATGTTAATATGTTTACATATTTCTTATTTTGAGCATACTGTTTGACGACTCAAACTTCTAAATAAGTTAAAAATTACCTTAATGATGGAATGATGGAAATAATGATGATACTCTTATAACTTTATCAATAAAAAATATGAAAACGTGTGTGTCGATATAGAACTCCAAATTCTGTTAGCTTCATTATTCAACAACAGATAACTCTGACGTTAACATACATATATATATACTAGAATGCTTTTCATACAATCTCTTGGCCAAAATGTCAGTTGGAAACGTGACGATTAAACAATTAAAAGTTATCAAAATTCTCAAAATACAACCGCAATGCTTTCATTTTGCTCCTTGAAAATTTATATAAAAAAATCTATATTCACAGTTATCATTTATCGCACATTTAACATTAAAATGATCAAAATATGTCAGGGCGAATTGTTAAAAATCGCTTATTTTTTAAGGCGTTATATAAACATAGCTATTTTTTTTATTACGGGATGGCTTAAATTGGTCCACATTCAAACTGAACTTTTGTTATCTGGTCGCAATAAATTAAGCAGTCGAAGATTCAAACACTTTCCCACGGATTACCCGATGTTGATTCATGATCGCCCGATCTGTTCTCGCATCTCCAACACATACCGAATCTCTTAATCTGGAGGTAAATCTTCGGCAGATGTCGGAAACCAGTAGGCTGGGATACGGACACGCTTGATCTTGAACACAATTGATTAACACGGCAATAGTGATACATATTCTCATATTCTTACATAATCAAATCAGAATTTTTTAAATCTAATGGTGAATGCTATAATTTCATAATTATACCATAATTCAAACTACAGTTTTTCTATATTATTACCATATTATATCATTTATAAGTGTTTTGGCCAATACACGCTGTGTTCATTGCCAATACTTGGTGGAATGGTATAATATTAAAAAATAATAACACATTGCTTGTACGTATTCCGCATTAGATTTATTGGGATCAGAACCGGCTTCTCTCACCGGGTTGGTAGTGCTCGCGATGAGCGAAACCGGTCCTGATCCAAATAAATCTTATGTGGAATAAGTATACAAATGTGTTTTTTTTACTAGTACCATATGTGATGATAAGCGATAAGCGAAACCTGGCCTGATCATAGAAAAAAGGTTTAAAAAAAAAAATGCCTTTTTACTATAAATAAAGTGAACACTGTAGCACTACGTTTCTTATCGTTGTAAAGCTTTGTCTATCACAACAACATAGCTGTGTATCGATGTTTGTTTTCGAGTTGACGACCCCTGCGTGGTAAAACGAAATCCACTTGGCTTGGCGTCACCGCACAATCTGTCAAATGTAAACAAAGATTAGCCGTAACGAATAAGTGAAATTCTCGCCGAGAAGTGGAGTAATTTGAACAAATTGAGTTGTCTCCAGCGGTTACTACCCTCACCAAAGGCGCCGCGTAATTTAATCGTGAATAATTAATTTTACTACTGAAAATAAATATTAAAATATTTATTTATACAATTTTATCATTATGATATGATATACATTGATTTCGTAAAAATATTATACACTCAAGCCTCTTATAGTGCCGAGGTAAGGACTACGTTATAGAAATACCAATATTGAACAAAACCAAGCTCACTCAAATTTGAAACGTGTAATTCTCTATTATTTTTGAAATATATATTTATAATTTGAAATAAATGTATTAATGAAATTAAATAAGCTTATTTATCAGGGCTGTGGTGTCCAAGTCGGAGTCGGAGTTGTGGAGTCGGAGCTTTTTGGCCGGAGTCGTACTCGGAGTCGGAAATTTTGAAAAGTTTGAACTTTTTATTTTTGCATTTTATATGTCAAATTTGGATTTTGGTCGCATTAATAGGGTTGATATCTAATTGAATACACCATAAATAGGAAAATTATGAGAAAAAAGACGATTATGAACTTTTTTCGTCGGAGTCGTGTTTTTGGTAATGTTGGAGTCGGAGTCGTGGTTTTGGTAAATGCTGCAGTCGGAGTCGGACTTTTTTTCACCGACTCCACAGCCCTGTATATTTATTTATTTATCATCAATTTATGTACTCAAATTAGAATTAATAATACTAGTACTCTATTATTAAAAAAATTTACTACAAAATACTCGAGTAGTTGAGATGTGGAGTAATCGGAGTCTCTACTAGACACCCATACACAATTTAGAGTTTGTCTTTTCGGGCATTTTGTATTTTTAACTAAATTAATTAATTAAATTCATATGTATGTTAGTATTAATATGAACATATATATTCTTTTTTCTTATCTTTGACATTCATAGGTAATTATTTTGATAAATTTAGAACATTTTGTTTTCACATTCACAAAAAACAAAATGGTATTTCAAAAGATTTCTCGAGATGTAATTGTTTGATTAATTTTGAACAGCAAGTGTTGAATGCATTCAATTAGAAAAAAGCTTCTTTTTTTCAGAAACAAATAGATTTATCACTTGCGATGAATACGCGAAAAATTCGAATGGAAGCCATTCACTACTCGGCGACATACGAAACGACAGCCTATTTCACAGACGCCCCTGCGTTTCCAGAAGGTGTCAGAAGTAATGTCGGTTTGCGCCTGCTCGTTCTCTTTGATAACACCGCTTCGCATACATACATGCTGCATACTTACGCATACGGTGTTTTTAATTCCTGAACAAACACACACATAAACACAATATTTACAGAATCAATGCAGGTACATACTTAATTACATAACGAAATTAATAAAAATATGTTCTGACTTTGTAAACTTTTATCAATGATTGAATCTTATAATTATTATTCTAGAACAGCGGTTCTCACGTAAAATTTGGCTGTGGCCGCATTAGTAACATAGGCGATCCTACGGAAATGTCCGGTGGTCGCACCAAATTTTTGTGTCGAATCTTTTTTGTCAAAAATACCTCATCATGTATATGCATACGAAAAATCTTATTTTCAGAGAATTTGTTGACAAAATTAACTTGTAAAAACACATTTTTATTAAATATCAAATAAACTAGTAAGTTGTTGGTGGCCGCACATGAGAACCACTGTTCTAGAACGAAAAAACTGCTGTGTGTATTTTTTTGTACACACACATATTTATACATTTTAAGCCATGTAAATGTATTGAGTATCCTGACGAGATCAAGTCAGTTTCCTTCCCCCTTTAGCTTCCAAGACTTTTTTAATAAATTTGCCAGAATTGCCTTGATTCTGACATACAAAATAGCTTGGGAAATGTGTATGAATTTACTTGCAGTGTTTTAAATCGGCTCTCGGCAGCCAAAGGGTTACTCACTGTTCAGAATCAGTAAAAATAAAAGCATGGGGCTAGGTATAATATTTATTCTAAATTTAAATAGAGAGTGTTTGAACGAGAAATTTATTGTTTCGTTTCAAAGAGGTTTGGATAGAAGAATGGGGTTGAAAAAGGACTAACAGTCGTTCGTATATTTAACTGAGTCTCCATCTCACTCCGTTCCTGAAAATGATATCTTTCAATTCCTGCCAGGATCAGACTTACAGAGAAAGAATACACCATAGATATCGCCTGGCCGAATCAATCTTATATATAAAACCGAAACGGCGTATGTAAATATGTATGTGGGTCTGTAATTCCCTTTTGCATTGTTGTTGCAAGTTCAAACAAACGAATTGATTTCGCTTGCGAAAGTTTCGACGGTAAATTTGTTTCGTTATCAATGTGTGTGTAGAGACTCCAATTACTCGAGTATCGAGTAGTACATTTTACAAAATACTCGAGTACTCGAGTAGTTTCATATGAACCAAAATATCTTATATATAAAACCGAAACGGCGTATGTATGTCTGTGGGTCTGTAATTCCCTTTTGCATTGTTGGTCATTAAGTTGCCAGTTGTTTCAACTTGGCCCGTCTGAATTTACGCGCCGCGGTGAACATAACCCCAAACTGGTCCGAGCGAAGCAGGGTTCGAATACTAGTATCAATATAAACTGCACCAGTTCAAGAAAATGTCACAGATTTAAACTTTATAAAACTTTAAATTTGACATAAAAGATTTTTATTTTTACTACGACATTTTGAGCTCATTTTATGATAAATATAAGTTCCGATAATATAATAAAGACATAAAATATTAATGGTTCAAACTTTTCGTCTTAAATTATCTATAATTTTTATTTGAGAAACTATACTGGTTTTGATTGGCTAATAATCATTTGCTGCAATGATGGTAGACACGTTAATTGCAAATTATAATTATACGCAAAATATCTTTTTTTGATCCTTTATCAGAGGTAACTAATTCAAAATTTATTTTGGCAATCTAAAAATATATATTTTAATGTTTTTTTAGTTGTAAAGTAAACCATTTCTAGAAATATTTATTTATCTGATAAATTTAATGGTGATACCGTACGAATTACATATATTGTTGACCCTGATATAACAGTCATTAGGTTACTAACTGTCAAACTATACTATAATTCAACAACATGTAACGCAATAATCACAATTATTTACATAGTTAATAATAGATTAGTTACTTATATACAAAACGGTAGTAATAACAGTCGGTGAGTATTATCAATCATACAGTTGACAGATTCGATAAACTTTTTATGTGAGGAAACAAACACGGGACGGGCCGCTCGTGTCGCAGAATCTCTCACAAATAGCAGAAATCGACAACGGATTGAAGCGGTATGTTTAATAAATATAACCACTAGTTTGGATAAAAGTGACGTCGAGTACTTGTGTAAAATCATATACAATTAATTATATTATTATAATGAAATCATTTTGAATTCAGAATTATGTCAATTTTTCGCATACAGTTTAACAAGGTACTGTTCAATTAGTGTAATGAAAAATCCTAGGAAGAAATGAGTGCTATCGGTTGCTTTATAGTTTGATATACCTATTGCAATTCCACTAGGGACTCCAATTCTCGATACTTGGGAATACTCGTCCATTTTTCAAGTACTCGATACTCGTTATTTATAAATGAAGATTTATTTCTTATTTTTAATTACTTATAAAAAAATATATCAATAATGTTTAACCGGTGTGTTTAGATGAGTCTTACGCGTGGATCAGGAAATATAGTATATTTTGTTGACTTTTCTATGTTCTTTTGCTTTGGGTCATGCTGAATTTTATTATCAATGAAAAGTTTATAATTGCGAGATTCTGTGATTACAAGATAGAAAATAAAATATTGAATAATAATCTAATCAAAAAAAATAATGTACGCAAATTTGAATTATATATATATATTTTGGTGCATCTGAAACTAATCGAGTATACTCGATTACTTGAATATTTTTGAATTGTATTACTCGATACTCGAGTGGTTGAGATGTCGAGAAATTTTTGTCTCTAAATACCACATTTCATATCACAATTCACTATTGATTGTAGTGAAAGAAGAATTAAGATATTTTCAATATTTCTTTCTTTTTACAAAAATACATACGATGGAAAATGCGGCTTTGATCTGCATAATTTTTCGAACGGATCAATAAATAACATGCATTTTAAATACTAATAAAAACTTACATATAATATACATATAAAATAATAAAGTAGTGCTTAAGTATTTTAACCAATATATGGTTTGAAATAATTCATTCTATGATATATTATGAATATGAATACTTTTACAATATTGTCGATGTCTGCAGTATCACAGTCATTATAAAAGTATTTTGCGATTTAATACGCATGCATATTATGTATTTCATAATGTGATATTGTTTTTTTATGCCCATTAGTGAATTATCTTTTAAGAGATTTTAATTTTCATCACAAAATGTTCAAAACACAATTCAATTTGAAACTAAAACTATGACAATAATATAATAATGCCAAAACTCTTTTTTTAATTTACTCTGGGCATATTTTGTAAAATTAATTTCATCATAATCCAAATTGTCTTTTATCGCGATTGGCGTATTTTTAACGTACATTTTTGTATGGCCCAAAACCATTTGATTTCCAAGTGCGGTGAATATTATTACTATCTGGGTGCTTTGCGAAATTTTCTTAGCTTAAATCATAAAACACACAACTGTATTTGTATCCTGCTGTTCTGTTTTTCGTTCTCTTTTTAATATAGTCATTATTAAATTTTATTATTAAAACAATAAATACTTTTATAGTCGTAAAATTTTAATTGTATCATCGATTAGTAAAATTTCTACCTGCTTTCTTTCCAGTGTGCCAAATAGGTATGAACTAATAAAAAAAATATTTTTCAATAAAACAATATACATATGATACTGTTTTACTAACATAAAAGCTTGTTATAGTTTGGTTTTTAATTATGTTAAAAACTTCAGTGTTAATTGAATCATTTAATGCCTGAAATCGACAATGAAGATATGGTTTTAATTTAATTATTTTTTAGGCGTGTTTCCATCTGTATTTTATATAAAATTATTTACCTATTATAAAGATGACTTAAATATTAATAAATTCGTTGAATTTTCCCGTTGCACCTGTTTAAATATTGTAATTACGTAATATCAGGTTGCACATTAATGATGATAATGACTGCGCATCTTAATTTGAATCAATTACAAATATTAACAACAAGGTGTTACTAAAATATATTGACAAGAACGGAAAATTTTCTCACGAATTATTTTACGTAATTATTTACTTAAGCGTCTATCAAATATTATTCCACATACTATTTTGAATACAAAGTAACTCAATTGCGTCTTTCCAAAATTAAGTAAGAATATATATGAATCACTTACAGAGTTGATTTTAACCACTTAAGTTTCGAACTGTTGATAAAATTGTATTAATTAGTAAGTACATATGTAACTGTTTATTTGTATTTTTTTGATTTGCTTAGCAAAATTTACCTTTATAAATATAATCTTAAATATAATATTGTGCAATCAATTTATCAAGTGTAGTTTTTTTTTGTATTTTTTGTGTGAATAAAGTTCAATTACTTCCGAGTAACCGTGCTGTGATTGGAAAATTATAGTTAGGCGCTTAATGGTATCACACCTTTTTCACGATAAAATCTGAAAGCTTTTAACAACCTTCATCCGCTTTGACATTGAGTAAATAATTATTATATCAACAAAAGTTAAAACTGAAATATCAAACGACTGCTTACAACTTGGCAATTTTTATAAGAGTAAAATTACATGAAACTATGTAATTTATCAAAGAGTTAAATATCATACTATTTTTCTTTAGCTTGGCACCTAATTTTCCCAATGTATGTATAGAAAAAATAGTTCGCTACAGTTTTCAGAATAAATTTAAAGATTGGACCTGAATAGAATTTAAGCAATGTAATGAATTTTACAATGCTAAGAGTATGTGAGTTTAATTTTGGTGTACTATAATAAAATACTTACATTCAAAATTCTTGCAAAATCGTCACAAGTTATATAAATAATATCGCTACCAAAAACTCCCCAGTTTATCGGAATCAGAAACTACCAAAAAGCGTATTTTGAGAAGACAAAAACCTTTAATTATGACATTTATCGATATCTTAAAAGGTTTCAACGGAAGTGATTTCGTGCTCTATAATTTATTTTGAAGCCGCATTTCCAATACAACCTTTTCACGGTAATATAAAAAAAAACGTTAGTAAGCAGAATTATTAATTTAAATTGTCAAATATAATATTATATTAAAAGCTTTCCTATCCTACTTTTTGTGGCACTACAACCAATTTCGTCGATAAAATACTCCTGCAAATCAATTGTAAAAAGAGTTTCATAGCATAACTGTTTATTATAGATACTTCCTTTCTGTTTTTTTCCAGCAATACAAAGATAACTTTTGAACTGCAATAAATTATATAAGTACATGCAGAGATCGCGTATTTTGTGTTTCGCGGCACGACATTCAAATAGCCGCGAAAATGATAAAACATTAGTGTTAGTTGTATTTTTATCAGCCATTGATTGATTTACTTAGTCTGATTGATTGCAACATTTAAAAAAATAATTGGCGGCAAAGTTTAAATAAAGAAGCACTTCCATTTTGAGAAATTGTGCGCTTCCTGTCTATTCAATTATCATGAGATAACTATTAAAAAATGGATAACTAGAGAATTACAACTAAAAGTTTTTTTTAATTATTGGGCATAGAAAATTTATAAAATTAACACATATTTATGTATTAATAAAAAAGCTTGTAAAGTGTACAGGATTGTCATGCCTTTTTTGAAATAAGCGACTTAAATTATATATACATACAATTCAGTATCATAGACAAAAAAAGTTTTAATCTGAAATCACTGAAAAGTCTGAAATATGACTGCGAATGCCATGTTGTGGCTGTTATGTTTTTTATTCACTAGTCTTATTTTAATAATCTGCTTTTATTTAAACATGTTATATGCAAAACTATAATGGTTTTTGTCTCTCCTTTAATGTGACGTTTTTCAAGTAATACAATTTTCTAGTTTGAAATACGATATTGTATTTATTATTTTACAGCTTTATTACCATATTTTATATATTATTAGATATTAAACCGTTATTTTCTTAAGTGTAACCAACCTCATGATGATTATAACCTTTGTTTAAAGCAGCTGTGTTTCTGTTTGATAGCGTTACTTCGTTCGCGGTCCTCATTTACGAAATAATGTTATGTTTTATTAATTTAGTATTTTTACTGAAGGTGCTTGACGGAATTTCCATGCCAAATTTGAAGGGCTTAATTTTACTAACAACCCGGGTTTCACTTATCCGCATTCCACAGCAAGTGCACGGATGAGCTGCCCTCCAAATATGCCTAAAGGCGAAACCAGAGTAGTTAATGATAAACCTCATGAAAATTTTCAAAATTACAGCCATTAAAATTTAATTAGAGTTGCAAGTAAAAATTAAGATGTCCACCATAATTCAGTAAATATAATGTTTTTTAATTACATGTATATAATCCAATTCTTTTCTCACGTGAATAACGATATGTCGAATATTAATAATCAGTAGTAATCCTACTATAAAGATAGGTTTTGGAAAATTAAATAATGTATATTTTTATAATTCTGATTACTATTCCTTTTTCACCATCTGAAGTGTGATGTTTTGAGCGCCGATTACTTGATCTATTTCTGAAAATAAACCGTTGCCTGACAATTAGCTACCACCTTATCTAATATATTATAAGAATTTGAATGGGCGATTAACAAAAAGACTTCTTCAACTCCACCTGCATAAATCATTCATTCAATCACAAGAGTTTAAAAAACATTAAATATCGAGGAGCATAAAAGCAAAAACATCCACTTTAATATTATGTAAGTAGTGAACAACGTTTTTCTGTTTCGCGATTTAAGTATTAGTTTTAAAGGTAGATCCATTTTTTCATCGCATTGTATTTTTGATAAGAAGTGTGCATGTTTTTACTTACATGAAATATGATCGAAATACAATACATTTAAAAATATCGGCATTTGTTTGAAAAAAAGTTGGTATCTAAAAGTTATTACGAGCGTTGCTTAAATATGCTTTTGACAGGGGTTGCAAGTTATTTATCGCAACAAATTGTGTAAAATGCAGGGCTGTGGAGTCGGTAAAAAAAAATCCGACTCCGACTCCAGATTTTACCAAAACTACGACTCCGACTCCGGCATTGACCAAAAACACGAATCCGACAAAAAAATGGTTAATATCGTCACTTTTTCCCCTAATTTTCCTATTTATGTGTATTCAATTACATATTAAACCTACCAATTCGGCCAGTAGCCAAATTTGACATGTTAAATGCAAAAATATTCAAACTTTTCAAAATTTCCGACTCCGAGTAAGACTCCGAGTACGACTCCGGCCAAATCGCCGCGACGACTCCGACTCCACAGCCCTGGTAAAATGACATGGTATTTGCATACGCATTTTTTGTTAATTTTGGAAAAAATGTGGACCTGCTTTTGAACGTCTCATTTCAGTAAAGCACCGCATTGTGCCGTGCGTTAGTTACATATTATTTAGTGTGATGATACTTATTTGTTTTAAATTATTTAAAAGAAAAAAATATGTTTTTTTATTCATTAAAGCATTTTAAACGATGACGTTATTTTACCACGCAAGATACTATATATAGGTTTTTTTGTTCAATTAAGCATAATTTCATAGTTGTTAAAAAGCAAAATGGGTTTGAGGGGACACCCGGGTTTGAACCGGGGACCTCTCGATCTGCAGTCGAATGCTCTACCACTGAGCTATATCCCCAGATACACAATGTGTTCAGTGTAAGTAACAAATAAAATTATTCAAGCGATAAAAGTGCATGCGTGGGAATAAATGTTTTCCACGAGAGACGAGCTCTAACATGACCAATTTAATTTCAATATACATAGACCTAAACTGCGAAATGCGCATGAGGATTTCGATGTTTGATACAGCTTTTTTTCAGAAAAGAGTACACAAACTTAGTAAACTATCAATTAGATCAAAAATGAAGGACTCCCTTAGTTACTCACACGGCTCTATTGTTCTCACTAGATTGTGTGGTTTAGTGCGAAGGTATGTCCAGTTTCAGAATTTTAGGTAAAGCGTAGGAGTTGAGGTCTTGGGTACGAATTTAATTCGAACAACTAGAACTCATCACGGGAGAAGGCAACCCGCGCAAAGAGATCGTGATCCAACTAGAGCTGAAGCAACCTTCAATTCAATGCGGAAAGTCTGGGACTCACGGTTGTACTCGGTCAGAACCAAGTGCCACTTATTCAACGCATGCATAATGACTGTACTGCTTTACAGTTACGAGTGTTGGCTCATTACAAAAGCACAGGGTATCCGTATACTGGGCTTCACATTAGGAGTGCGGTGGTTTAATTTTGTCAGGAACACGGAGCGGACAAGCCCTTTATAATGTCCAAAATAAAAAGGCGACGATGGACCGGGCTTGGTCATGTGCTGCGGATCACCGAGGGGAGCCTGAATTCTGCTTGTCTCTTCTATCATCCAGATCAATTCAGTCGCCCCGGAAGGCCACTGATGGCCATCGATAAGATGTACTCAGCAGAGCTACGGGACTCCGGGATTATCTGGGAGGAAGCGAAGAGATTGGCGGGAGATAGAGAATCCCGGAGGCATGGAGGTATCATGATGGAGGCTGCATTTAAAGCCTTGATTGACAAGAGAATACACTCCAATGTAGGACGCCATTTTACATGATTAACCTGTACAAAGACATCATTAAAAGTCCCGAATATCACCGTGCTGTTATATTAGTCTACCATTATAAAACCCTGTATTGAAAGCTGGACAGTAACATTTAAGAATTTTGATATGCTTTTAAATATAAATAGTTTTATTTTCACCATTATTTAATTCATTTCAATGGTTAAACTAACCATCACTACTGTATTGCAAAGCAAATGTTCAAACAGAAGATATGATGATAAAGTTCGTGATATTTGAGTATAAAGGCATTCTACAGTAAGCGATAAAAATACTATATCTTTTTACGTATACATAGTCAGTACATATAGTAATTATTATTACTATATTAATATTTTTTGTTATCTCAAGTGCTTTACACATAATTATGTTTGTGAAGTGAATCGCACTGCTTTTCTATGTGCTGAAGTATAATTATCCCGTGATATTAATAAATACCTAATAATACTATGTTACGTGGGTTTATTAATTTACGCTAACGTAGAGATTGGATTTTTTGATACGTGATAAGATAATATATTCGAGATTGGGTTAGAGCGAATTATGATTTTTTTAAATTTTAACTCCATAATAACCAAATTTTGTTGAATTTTTACTAAGCATCTATGTAGCTGTGTTTTTTTCGCGTCTCATATACAAAGAAAGGTAGTCACAAGATAAATGAATTTAAGGCATGAGTACCTACATCACGTTATGTGGCCTTCTCAATGTATGTCAACTGCTGATATTTTAGAAGGTATACTGTTCAAATGCTACCAAAACTTATCGAATAATATCTGTATAAACTTTGAAGATCAAAAAGTACAAAGAAATGAATAGTTTTCGTATTTGATAGGACCGATGAAAATTTAAATTTAGAAAACGGGTAGATTTCAATGTCTCATTTAAAAATTCACCCAAAACGGTTTGATGAATACTTCTGGGTTGCTTATAAATATAACACCAGTTTGGGGTTTTGTTCACTATTCAATTTTTTCAAAATTGGTTTGAACATTTGACTGGCGTTGTTTCACCTTTCATATATTGACAGCCCCATTCTCACCCATTAAAATGTCCAAATTCAAGGAAAAAATCTAATTTGCTGTCAAAGAAATGTCAAATAATACCTTCACGTAAATAAAAACATTATTATATTAATAAAAGCCGGGAAAAGTTCAGTAGAAGACTAATTTATTACATTTTGACTAAATGTCTTCGCCGATAAAAAAGTCAAACATATTTTCTTTCATATTCGTTTTTATGGCAATCCCACAGACATACATACGCCGTTTCGGTTATATATATGTGTTTCTCTAATGAAACAATACAACAATGCAAAGGAATTACAGACATACATCCCCCGTTTCGGTTTTATATATAAGATTTCTATTCAATAAATTGGTTTGAAGATTTGCTCGTGTTACCTTATGAATATTAGTACATTAAATTTAAAAGTACTCAATTTACATTAAAAATAACGTTTTTATTTATATTTCAATTGTTGTTGTGAATTTTGTAATGTAAAATAGGTTATAAGTACTCTAATGAAACAATACTGCAGAAGCTGCTCTTGTGTTGCGGGGAAGCGTTAATATATTCCACGTAAAATGGTGTTTTCATCGTCTTTCAATTGTTGTTGTTTTTTTTATTATATTTCAACCTAAGTAGTCTCTGCAATTCCAATAAAATTCCAATTATTTGTAGCCTTTTATGATTATACTGTACTTTATACCCGTTTCCGATTGAATAGAACAGACTTCAATCACAATGAACGATAGACATTTTTTGTTTTCAATATAAAATATTGTACTTTCATTTGCCGTACTGGGCATCGTAATAGTTAGTACAAATGCCGGGGCTCGAGACGAAGATTACTTTTCAAAGTTTAAACGCACAACCCCTCTGAGAAAATTCAATATAAAAGCTATGACATAAAATTTTGCATTTATTGAATATATATAATGAAACAACCCTTAAGAATATCAATATAATATGATAATGTATTGGAATGTTATTCATTCGGAGTCGGAGTCGCAAATTTTGAAAGGTTTAATCTTTTTATTTTTGCATATATGTAACATGTCAAATTTGGCTATTGGCCGGATTGGTAGGGTTGATATTCAATCGAATACACATAAATAAGAAAATTAGGCAAAAAAAGTGACGATATTAAACTTTTTAGTCGGAGTAGGAGTCGTGTTTTTGGTCAATGTTGGAGTCGGAGCCGTGGTTTTGGTAAATGCTGGAGTCGGAGTCGAACTTTTTTTAGCCGACTCCACAGCCCTGATTCTAACGTCTTACAGAGACGTTATTAATAATTATCTATTTGAGCACATACATTTTGAAGGGGTTCAAGTAAATTGGCTTCTTTAGATTTCATCCAAACATTCTAATGGCTTATTCTTACAGTTTTTTAAAACAAATATACCATTTAAAGAGATCAAAATGCATTGTAGTAAACATACAAATAAATATTACTGAAAACGTACATTTTGGTCTTCTTGTAAAAATTAGTATGTGGATAGAAGTGCATGAAAAGAAATTCGTACTATCCCTCTAAGAAAATAATACCTTTCTCATATTATGTATACTTTCACAATTTGATATTTAAATTGATTCAGGACTTTGCTTTGTTTCAGCAAGTGGCAACGCCTACAGTTGTGAAAAAAATTCTTCGGCTAAAGCAGGAGAACCCGGGAATGTTCGCTTGGGAGATCAGAGAACGACTGTTAAGTCAGCGCGTCTGCGATCCTCACTCCATCCCGTCCGTCAGCTCAGTCAACAGGATCCTCAGGAATGGAGGAGCTTGGGGCGAAGATCTGATCATGCAGCATCAAGGTATGATATTAAAGAATTCAAGCTGGAATTAGGTTTGAAGAGAATTAGAACAGTTCTAATTTTTGTAACCTGTTTTCAATGAATGTCAAGGCATAATTTGTATCTTTTTCTTAAATAAATTGTTGGAAAAATTGTTGAACTATGCCACAATATTTCATTTTAAAACAAATTCATTAAACTTACCAATAATTCGATTATTTACAAGTCTGTATACTATTGGAATCTTCCAAAAATTACGTACTTATTAAAGACTACTAATTATTTGGTCAGTTTCTAAATCTATAAATGGTCAGATATAAATACTTAAAACGGTCAGTAATAAATGCTTAAAACGGTCAGTTTAAAATAATAAATGGTCAGTTCAAATAAAAAAAACATGTCATAAATTTGCCTATTACGACCATATTTGATAAAATTCACAAGCTGTCAAACTAAAACTTATCATTTTTTAAAAATAGCTGACTATTTAAATGAAATACTAACCATTTTTAATAAATAACTAACCATTGAAATATATTACTGACCGTTTTATTTAATAACTGACCACATTCACACTGATACAATGACAACTGACCGTTTATAATATTAACTGACCATTTTGATTTTTAACTGACCATTTATTTATTTAACTGACCAAAACTTGAATTACTTACTGACCCATTAAATACATTCCATAATTAAACGTAGTATCGCCACTAGCTTATATTGTTTTTCAATGACGGTTAAATCATTTCAACAAATGCCTTTCCATCAAAAATTAGCACATGGACATGTATCTACTTAATTATCAATACTGAAACACCTTATACTATCTTAAAGATAAAATGATTTCATAAAAGATTTTTCACAAATAAGTTATTCGACTACGTCTGTGGTCTTCGTTTTTCTTATCAAATCTCAATTACGTAGTTATAAAAAAACAAAAAATTGGTTTTGAGGGGACACCCGGGTTTGAACCGGGGACCTCTCGATCTGCAGTCGAATGCTCTACCACTGAGCTATATCCCCTATGCTAGATTAGACTAGTGACAAAATATAATCAAATTATGCAGACAAAAAAAATGCACGCGTGGGCATGAACGTGTTAGAAGTTATGAGGGATGAGCGCCAAGTTAATTTTCGTGAATTTAATTCAATAAAGTAGCTTTAGCTATGAAAATTATGAATAATTTTTTCAAAGCGTTTATATATTTAGCATCTTGTTTCACAGAGAAGCATAATTGAGAGGTGCTTTGAGTACTTAAAAATAATTTTAAGTATTAATAATTTAGACTGAGGATGCTTGATGGAAATTCTAAACTAAATTTAAATCGTTTGAATTTTGTTCTTTTCCATGAGTTTTGTCGCTAACGACCCGGGTTTCTCCTTCAGGCATTTCAAGTTCACGATTACTTGAACTGTCAGTCCAAGTACATCCGTTATTAATTCTATTTTCATCTTACTTTTCTTTGTTAATTATAATTTCGAATCATTGTGCTTGATGTAATTTCAATATCAAATGTGAATCGTTTGATGCTGAATAGCGAATCCCGGGTCGTTAGCGACCAAACACATGGAAGAGTACAAAATTAAATCGATTCAAATATGATATTGAAATTCCATCAAGCACCCTCAGTCGAAATTCTAAATAACTATTTTTAAGTCTATGTTGTGATAATAAATGTAAAACATTTATTGACGTGAATGAGGTAAAAGAAGGATTTGTGTTTAAATCCTTAGCGCTGATAAAAGGGTTGGCCAGTTTCATGGAATAAAGATAATTTCAAGTGTTGATTTAAAGAAATATTCTTAAGTGTAAAATCGAGAGTAGTATTGTTGGTAAAATAAAAACACAGAATAATAAAGACTTGTTTCCGTGGATTTCACCTGGGTGTTCGGTGTTCCGAAACACGTTTAATGAGTTGACGGTATGCTCAGATGGATTTGGTCGTAATTTTTAGCCAGCAAACGCTTCATATTTATATCAGTGTCCAATCAGTAACACGTTGAATAGGCAGCTGCTGTGGACTTTATAAACGTTTAAATGCTATTTTTTCCGCTACTTTTATATTCATCGCACAAACAGTTTCTTTTAATTAACTAATTTAGAAAACTGGTACATTGGTTGGAGATAGATATTTTTTGTCATAGTTCCGTAAGTTGAATGGAGGGTCGTCAAAAAATCGACTGTCACAGGACCCAATTTTATACTGAGAAGCATTATATTTATAAATAGTGTATGCGTATATATCAAAATCAATGTATTTTTCAGATATAAAGTTAAGCGTATCGCAATAAATAAAAAAAGGATAACCATTCTCGAGTTGTTGTCTTTTTCATTCGTCTTCACCCATGTTAGTTTTGGTTTCATGATGCTGAAATGTGTAACTGGAGGCTTCAGTAACAATGCATATATTTAAGTAATGCAAGCGTTTTAAATTTGGAAAATTTAAACGTTGTACTATATGAAATAAAAAAACAACAAGCCAAATAGCGCAAGATAAAAAAAAATTGCTCTCAACTTAGCAATGACGTCCTTTAACTTGAATCAAATGATCAATGAACTACGACGATTTGAAACGGGACTATTTGGGACGTTTGATTATTTAATTTTAAATAATTATTCACCGTGAGTAAGTGCTCGCCTTCTGTTAGCCATATCATTTAACGCACACAATGAAACGCTGTGTAAGCATACAAACGCTAAAATCCTATCAATATATTTAATTATTTTAATATAATGCTAATTCGTGCTGTGTCATAAAACCAATATTGCAATTTCGATAAATAAATAATTACATTATGCAAATTAAAATTTTATTATCAAAACACATAATAAAATAGATAATCAAGTTAGACCACATATTATACAGATATTTTATTTGTTTTGTGCAGTCGAAGAATACAAATATTGACATTTAAAAATTAAGATAGGACTATTAAACATGTAGTCCAAGTGATTATTTCAATAAAGTATTTCTCCCGCTTTCCTTAAATGGGTTTTCGCTCCGTAAATCATAAATAAATCTTTATATAAGTGATAACTGTGATTCAAATATTCATTTCAACATACCAAAAATGAATATTTTATTTATAATCCATTTTTTACATAAATATCCGTATTTGATGTGATATTGTAATTATAGTAATTAAAGTGTGTCACGTTAAAGTGCTATCAAAATCAAGCAAACTTTGTAAACGTGCCAACACGGCTCTTTGTTCCATTAAAATTTTCTTTTAATTCAGCTCGTTTACACTCCAACAATGTTTAGTCTCCACACATACATCAGTATAATAATTATAAAATATAATAGCGAACAATTTCTGCTTTAATTGATTAACTACAGAATTGACCAATGATTGTTATGACCACAAGTACGGAGACAAAGTAATGAAAAACTTTTTAAAAAGACTTCTTCCAAAACGAAATCTCGTTAGCTGTAAAATTTACGATACTATTCACTAATAAAATGCCAACAATGTTTGTACATTTTCAAGATAAATATACGTTTATTACAGCTAGCAAGTTCAATTATGTATGTATACGTTATTGTACATGCTGATTATTACGTGACCGTTTAGGTATATGGTCAAATGATTTTTATGAAAGATACAATGATAAATAAAAATGTTGGAACATATCCGGATTGGGAAGGCAATGTAAATGAGTTGTTTTGAACAAGTTCATCAATAAATATTGATTGCATCAAGTAAAGTGATCAGGACTGATTTCGTTCAATGGAACAGCATATTTAACTGATGATACGATTAGTGATATCAATATTATAAATAATAATAATTAAAGAAAATACGTTTTCTAAATTATGGTAAGCTAGATGTTGAAAATAAGAAAAGAATGCCACTGTAAACGGAAACTTAGCTTTTCCTGAACCTTTTTAAGCTTGTTTTGCTTCCGATCGATGCATTTGATATCGTCATTGTGGCAAAATCTGTCCCCATTACGGTCCCATCGTAATAAACCTCGGGATATGAAGAAGAGCCCTCTGTTCGGCACGCGACCCTAGCCAATAAAACAATTTGGACAAATGTTGGGGCAATTTTAGGGCGCTTCACAAACAAGGCAAGTGGAGGGAATTATAGTGACTGTTGCAAATTATAACATGCCTAATGTATGTGCAGGTAGAATTTCTTCAATTCGTGCAGGTGAACTGACATTATTAAATCCTTTGAAATGATATTATAGAAGTCCTATTTATGTATCCCTTTCAAAAATGACCGAACACCAAACATATTTAATGATTCTCTTTTGGTACGTTCTTAGCCGAAACATAATATGCGAACATGTCATGCTGATTCTATCATCTCTTTGATTTGCCGGAACTTTAAACTTTAATAGAATGCTGTTCCGCAAAAAAACCAAGGTGGTGTGTATAGTTATTAAAAAACAGGATTCTTTTATTTTTTTAAGCAGATCGCTTATCGATGTCACCTCAAATTACTTAAACAATAAATTTCGCAAAGTTCGTCACATCTCTTTATCGCGCAGCAAACATCCGAATCTTTTCTTAAATGTTTAGGATCTTAAACATAGATTTGAAGCATTATAAAAGTCGGTAGCGTTAACTGCTTATCCTTGGTGGAAAAACATTATATGATTTGATCAAACAAATATTTAATGTGCATATAACGTAAACTTCAATGCAAAATAGAACCGTTGACACATTTCGAATTGGTGTTATAAAATTGAAATAATAAACCCTTGTAGTACAGCACATTTTACGTTATATTTATTCACCGAAGTCATTTTAAGCAAGGCTATTAAAATAAAATTTATTAATAAGACTAATTGACAAGCTAAATATATAAAACATTTGTTTTAATTGTATGCGATCCATTTTATGACACTGAAATGATAAACATACTTATTTAATACTTAAAATATATATCTTAATCTTATTATTATCTCTAAATTATTCAAAACCATTTTATAATTATTAGAAAACGTTTAAATCTTCGAGAATTTCATACATTGATTTAAGAATTTTTGTTCAAAAGTATGGATGTTTTTTACGGTTTCCGTCCATTTTCACCCACCTCCTCAAGAACATGAGATGAATATGGAGCGATAAGCTAACGCAATCTGAAGTATAGATTAAATAGCTGAGAACGACATGTAATAATTTGGGATCGCAATGCTGGATGAATGTTTCAATATTGATTTAGCAAATATCGAAACCGTTGAATCAAAAACTTATATAAATGAGCAAAAAACAAATACGGCCATTAGGATTGCATTACCGGATGAACAAATCAAAATCTACAGCTATTTCACTACAAATACCTGTGTCAAAAATTATCATAAATATTAAACATAAAGCTGATTTTTATTTCTTTAAATTAACATTTGAAATGTTGGTATCTGTCAATCTTGATGAAATCTTCAAACAAATTTCCGACTATAGAAAAACGCCCTCTCGACTACCGAAATACCGGAATTTTGGTATCGCAAAAAATTACCTAAAATACCTACATATATAACAATCTTTAACATTTTAAAACCCTACGGCTAGTGATTATGGTGCACTTCGCTATCGGATTACACTGATTTATGATAATAGTTTTCAAGATATAAATATTACCAGTCTTTGAGATACCGTTCCATCATTTTATTTTCGGTTTCGTTACATATTTTTGTCATAATGAGGAATATAAAAATCAGCGTTACAAGGCTGAATTTTGGGATATGCGTTGTGTTATATCCGGCGGACCGTAATACATTAGCTTTATTTACACCAAACAATATATGTCAATGCGTATACAGATTTTTTTCCATACCTAAAAATGTATCTTTTGGGGAGACCTAGAGAATTAGAAATCGCACTTTGTTTGTAAACTATAAGCAATATTTTATTTTACTAATAATTTTTATTTTACCCACATAGGTTAACTTGTTTTAAAGATATGATTATTAAGAGCTACAAGTCGCGCGGATATTTCGCAAAAAATGCTCGGGCGTTTAAAGGTTAATTAAAGATATTTATCGTCAATGCAGTTCCAATTTAGGTGCTTGGTCAAAAGTTTTTTTATTATACTCTGTATTTATTTCATGAATTCTTCAATGACGTAATAAATCCTTTCTTATGAATACATCGATAATAATTCCCGTCGCGTCATATAAAACAAAAAAGGCGATAAAATAATTAAATTAAATGAATACGTAACAATACTTAAACACCCATTATACGAACCATCGTCTCTTTTAAGATGGACATTGTGTTAACAGGTTAACAGTCACCTGACACGATAGGGAGAATTTCTCGGAACAATTTTGTAGGAGCTGAGCGCCATTAAAAAGAAGCTAATGCAGGTGTGGTATTTATTTAAGGGTGACCACATACCGAAACAATTATGATATAATTTTCATTCGATATAAATATGATATACAAATGTATATATTTCATGATATTTAATTTTCTATCTGCCCTTTTTACGTTTTAATCTTATAATCGATGTTTATTTTATTTTAATAGTTCAATATTTCTTACACATTTATTTACCTTTTTAAAAGATTGCTTAGCAACATTTTTCTAAGCCATACATGCATCTAATTACTGGGTACCGCTTCAGATACATTTTTAAAAAAATCTATGATCAAGGTAGAATTTAAAAAAGCGAATTCACACTTTAAATATAAAAGAAATGCACTTGATATAATATAATTTATGATTTATGTTTAGGAATATATTTATAAATCTATTAAGATCTAATCAATTGCTGTAGCTTCTCCCAAAACCTTAGTACATTTTGACAGTGCTAGAATTTAGAGTAAAAAAAAAACATCCATTCGATTTCGACCAACTTTGTGAAAAAAAGATTTCGTTACACAAAGTTGCTTTACTGAAATACATTATAGATCTATTATTAATCGAAGAGTTTCTTTATTTCAAATGCAATTTTAATGAAAACAAAAACACGTTAATTACCCTAACTCATAAACATTTACTTTAACATTTAGTAGCGACGGTTAATTAAAAAAAATATTAATCAACTGGATTTGAAAATAATATCATTTATATGTTTCCAAGGATAAAATTATTTATTCGCTTCTAATATATGTACATAGGTTTAAATAATGACAATTCAAAGTGGTCGATAAAGGATATTTCACAGTTTGATTCGTTATTTTTTAAAATAGCTTGTGTTAATAGAAAAATCTATGCAATGGTCATCGCAGTGGTGACAGAATAAGCTATAAAAAGAGACGGCACGGGATAAATCTTCGTAATATAAGAGCGGAAGGTAATTGGTAACCAAATTAAATGTAAATGAAATCAATGTGACGTCATTAGTGCTTAACGATTTGGTCACATTCAAATAATTGCCCCCCAACGGGATTATTTATATTTAACTAAGCGGTGTCCTACAACAGCAATTAAAACTTTTTTAAATCATTTACAATGAAATTGTGTAGAAAGTGCTACCTTGATTATTTAAATTGTATACTTAACTTATAAAATCACAGATTAAGCTTTAGGCTAAGTAACATGTTTGTGTTGTGTTCGGGCGACTGGACAAGCCAAAGATCCAATAAAAATGATTATAGAAACAATAAATAATTATTCTTTTTGAGAATTGATCACTTTTGTTTTCGAACGCATTTTGTAAGTATACGTAGGAAGCTTTTCGTTGTTTTTTTTTATTTCGCCAGACTTTTCAATAATCTTCAATCACCTAAAGTTTACTCAATGGATTGAAAAGAATATCACTTCAAACAAATAAATATAATTGAAATAAAGTTTTGATCATGAAGTATTCTATTCCAATGCCATGTTTGTTATTTTTCCAAAAATATTGTCCGTGATTATTTATTTATTTATTTAAGAAAAAGAAAATCATGGCATTACAGCTGACGCCAATGCGCCATGCATTTGACAAATATAAATACATGTATTTATATATATACATACATACATGTAAATACATAATAAAAATCACTAATTAATTAAAAACAAGATGTAAACATTGTAGTCATAAAAACAGAGAGAAAAAAATTATAAAATCATATTAGAAATTTTCAAAGATGTCAACCGAGTGAGTGACAAAATCAACTTTTATTCATAAAATATAGTATTCGTCTGAACTCACTCACGTCAATATGAAATATTAAAGATACTTTATCCAACAGTATAACTAGAAGCGGTAGGTATTATAAATTTAAGAAACAAATGATATTTACTCATTTTTTTATTTTGTTACAGATGGATACAACCGCAGTCAGCCAGAATCTTCAGCTACTCCCGGGGCTAATTACATTTCAAACATGAAACCGACCACTCTTGTTCACCCAATGCCTCAATCTGGTCCTCCGCCATCAAGAATGCCAAACTTCTTCCAGCAGCATTCAATTACACACGCGCAACTTCAGTCCCTTTCAGAACCAACGCCGGCTCACGCCTTCGCCCAATCAAGACTTGCAACATCTTGGCTGCATCACCAATTAAGTTTGGCGTCTCAGTCGCAGAACAATCAGAATTTACTAAAACCCAACCCAATATCGCCGTGGCAAAACGTTATGTTATCCTGCAGAGCTCAAGAGGCAAACAAAAATCCATATTTCCATTATAATAACATACCAAACCAAGAATCTGTTTTTAATAGACTTCAACGACATATCCCACCTGCTGATAACAACACAAGACACATGGATACAAGTATTCGAAATGGACTATCTCCTAATGTAGGAAGTGATGATTCATTAGATAAAACTTCAGAACCTGAAGACGAAGAAGATGTTGAAATTGTACAACCAGTACAACACGAAACAAGTAATGCTAAAAAAAGAAATCCTTACTCTATTGAAGAACTACTCAAAAAGCCAGCGAAAATGGTTAAAATCTCATCGCATGATCGAGATATTGAGAGATCGCTAATTTTAAGGCAACCGTGTGGAGTTCTGTTGAGAAACGACGAAGATATAGACTCCACCATGGAAGATAGATTCCAAATCGAAAGAGTAGATATTACTAATGACAGGAAGCTTATATCATCTGATAGAAGTTTTAGTCCGACCAGTTATAGAGCTTCTCCTGATAGTTACGGAGAAAATTCTCCCAGGCGGAACAGTTGTGCAGAACGTTTAGATATTAGTAAAACTCATTCTTCATCTTCATCTGCTGTGCAAGTTTAGAAAACTTCATTATTGTAATTTTAAATAGTAAATTTTATATTAGTGCCAGTATTGCCGTACTTGTGAGTAATATTTATAAATAATGTATGATACAATTTAAATAAATAACCTATGATAAGTTTTTATGTCCAGGTAAATTTTTCACCGTTACATTTTTGAACATTACATTCTTGACACTGATTTCGATTTTTTTCATTTTTAATGTGTCAGAATAATACATTTGCATGTTTAATTTATTAAATAAAGTCAAGTGCAGCTCAAACTAAGTATTTTAGAATTTTGTTTCACCTATAACAAGTCATTTAAAGACTGTAATAATGACGTGCATAAAATCCAATGTAGGTACGACTGTTTTGCGATAATTGCTGACCCGCATGTGATTTCAATATTATAATGTATTACCTTTAATCTTTTATTAGCACGATCAGATATGAATTGTTTTATAATGCGATGGTACGTTTTGGAAAATTGAATACCTATCAAGATTTCTAATACACATTAGAAATACAATTATTCATAAAAAAAATCAGCTACATTCAAAATAGATGCTATAAATTTATATGAAAAACATATGAATTTTATTTGATTGTTTTAAAAAAGGTATTATGAATTAAAACTGTTTTATTTGTACATAAATTGATTATTAATATTAGATATGGGTAGTATCGTATTAATTACCATCCATAAAAAATACCAATTTTGTTGACGTAGTCCATGTTAAAATTTGAATTATTAAATTTATATAAGATATATAATCAATTAACCTCCTTTCATTTTGACGATTTCAGCATGCCGTCTCTACTAGTAAAGATGGACCACACGTCTTTAAATCGTATTTCCTGTGTGAAACAAAAGATATAATGATAATATAGTTTTTTCCCAAATAAATTAATAAACATAGTTTACCCGTTCCCTCTCGTGCGATTGGATGAGTGATGTATGATAAAACATGAGACAGTAATATACTTTAGATTAAGATTTCAAATAAAACAGTTATCATTCCAAATTCCAACGTATTGTTATAAAGTAAGCAAATTACAACCATGTTTGAAAAGGAGTAGACAGTAATAGCTTTTCGCATTATTTGTTCCAGCAAAGAATGCCAATTTTGGCCAGCGTCACGTTGGTTCGTTAGAATCGAAGTCGTCAATATAAATTGAAATAATATTTGTATGTCTAAATTATTATTAATTTAAAACTATTTCATTGATATTTAGTTACTATACAATCGTAGACAAAAAAATCTAGCCTACAGATAAATAATAAATTATTGATGTTTGTATTAATTTGTAAACAATTTAAATATATTAATATTCATTGCTGTTAATATGATATTTGGAATCATATTATAATAAAATGAAACCGCAAGTATTTTCCATTAGGCTATTGACTAATTTTATGGATCCTTCATTCGAGTACTTATCGAAAATTAATTGTAGACAATATATTGGTCCTGACCTGCTTTCTCTGCCATTAATTTTCTACGACCATTTTCATTATTTAATACCTATTACGTACTACCTATTTATTGTGATTATGCGTAGGCACAGTTTCGTTAAAGATAAATAAATGCAAAAAAATGAATAATCTTTATTCAATGTAAATATTATAGTTAATGTGGAATAGATTTGTAAATAATATCAAGTATTATTTATTGGTCAGAGCATATCGTAAAAATAAGCTGGCAAAATTAAAAAACAATATTTTTTTAGGTGAAAATATCTAAAATTCATACGAACATTTTTTTTATCTAATTCAACATAGGAAACTTTCACTTCGTATTAACGTTGTAAATATAGAAAACATTTACGAAGTTTATTGTATATTAAGATATTTAAGTATACATTTCAATTTTTAACATCTTCTTCTTTGGTGCCCAATTCCCCTTTCCTTTATTCCACCACGTCCTCTGAATTTATGACATATGTTTGCGTGAATAGAGTTAAATAAGAGCACATTATCGTGGTGACCAATATTAAATTATTATTTTATGTAGGCATGGCTGTAAAATACACACTTGTATTCTTGAATATATGTAATATGATTTTTAATTGTTGAATAATATGTTAGCTGAATTTAAAATAAAGTGCATTTTGATGAACGATTTACATTTGTTTTATTGATGACGTATGAATAAATATACTTTCGAAGGATTTTAAGATAAGTTTGTGGAAAAACATTTAATATAAATTGATGACTTTGTGATTCCACTGATTGTTTTACGTGCTTTACTCTATCAAATTTTATACCGACTCTCATATGTGAAAACTGCCAATCTTATTATGTAGGCCAGACAAGTAAAAGTATCAATAATCGAATCAAAGAAAATTTCCGGGTGCAAAAAGATACAATTTGCATCAAAAAGAGCCAATGGATCTACAAAGATTTCAGTATTTAAAGCTAAACTACGCGTCATCATGTCGTATTCTATAGTCATGATACTGCAAGCATGTATAATTCATTCTTGCGAATGATACTCATGCGTAAATTGCCAGAAACATCGATGAATTTGAGCACTCTATGAAGCTTCCAGCGCACACATATCCATGTGAAACGCCTGATAATGATATATTCACAGCATTTAAAAAAACCATTTACGGAAAAAAAATAGCAATAGCCTCTTCTGGTGGCTTCTTATGGAAATGTTTAAATCCTCATTATAAAGTGAAAAACTTACTAAAATGTACACACGTTGAAGAATAATACTAATCAGAAAAAATCCTTTGATACAAGTCTTCCTTCAAATATACATACATATGTATTTATAAAATTTTTTATTTTTAAAAATTCATTGCGTTCTAGAGTCTTGCATATTGTGTAACGAATTGTTTGTCTTTGGCAGGATTTAACTCATTGGCTACGGGAACGTGGAATACGCATCGTTTTTCTGTGTTTTGATCTCACTCGTAGCCAATGTGTTAACATCAATTTGATCATCATTAAGGGACAATCCAAATTGTACAAATATTTATAAATCTTTCAAATATTAAAAACAACACTTTACTGAATAATGTGGCTCTAAAAAATATACTTTACGATACAGCGCTTCTTCGTTCGTGGCCGTAAAACCAGCAAGTAAGCTGTCGAGTGCTAATACTATTTAGATAGCTACAGCGATTATTAATCTAAAGACAAATCTATACTTTATGAGAAAAATTGAGAAATTATATTTCTACAATCATTTGTTTAATTGATAAAATCTATATAACTGAATATTTAAACACTTTAGTTAGTTGAGGTATTCCTCATTATATTCATTTATAAACAGTGAATTTTATATGGCGGATAGGGCACGTGTAGCCCGCTTAAACAGTAACCTCTTCTGATATATTTTTTTCAAGAAATTTACTAATTTAAACCAAATATTTATATTTATATTTAAAAAGTAAAAACCGGCGTAAAGAAATGGAGAAATATCGCAGATTTTTTCCCAGTATTCATTGCTTGGGTATTGGAAACACAACTAATAAATAGTTTTGTTGAATGCTCCGGATGAACGCGAGCCCTGTAAATCTAGGTTTAAGACAGCTAAGTTGTGAGTAAAGATCAGATGGAGAGAATTAAATATGTCATACCTATTATAATAGTTAAGAAATGATTGATTGATTGAAAAGACGCACAATTGATGAAAATTGTCTTTTTTTAATTTTATGGTACCACAGTTTAAAAAGCTTGGTCATAAGCACTATTTATGTTTTCATATTTGACATAATATTCAACTAACTGTAAAATGAAGTTCTTTAATGTATTGATTTTTTATTACTATTAGTATCTTACACAACTTTACCTAGTGTATTTTAAAATATCAAATTTAAAAAAAAAATACTGATAAACATGATACCAGAAAATAGCAAGCGTTTCGTTAGTGTAGGTACAGTTGGGAAGTAAACTTTGGTTTTAGGAAAATACGACTTTTCTTATAAAATACAAACATCCTTAATTTCGTATGTATCTGAGATTGTTTTGTTTATAAATTCCTCTTCAGGGTGATACATAGAAAATAGTCTGTCATAGCAAGGAAAGACGGAAAAAGATTTTTTTAAATCAGGACTCTTTTATCTATTTGGGAATGTATGAGGATATCATTGACTGATTACTATGCAAGAGTCTTCCATTACTTTTTTGAGCCTTTTAGTTACGCAGTTAATTTGGAAAAGCTGGGCAGCGAAACCGCCGTCCCTATTTTATCATGGTATGAAGATGTTAAGAAAATATTGGTTGTAATATGAACTGTGAATGTACGAGAAAATACATACATCCATAAGTTTGACGCTCCCTTTCTGACGATGTCCATTACAATTAAATATCTATTCATGTATTCATTTAACACGTGAAAACATCTATATTCCTCTCAAATTTTGTATTGAGCCAATTCAATTTTATTTCAAATGCGTTGTAAAAACAAAAACAATACTACCTACAAGAAAATTAATAATTACAAGCTCGGCAATTATATTTATAAATCTAGCGACACATAGTGAAAGCTTTTAATGAAAAAGTAAAAGCAACTAGTTATACAGTTTATGAATAAGTTGCAAACATATTTACGCTTAGAAAGAGAACCGATAGAGTGCGGTACAAGTAGTTACTGAGTTGTTTTAAAAAAAATCATGGATTATATTATTTAAAAAAGCAATTCTTATTTCATGAGAAATAATTTGTGTACGTAAGGGAAGTTATTCATGAACAAAATAGTTATGTGTACAATACTATTATGTTTTTTAAGCCCACCGGAATACTGACACCTACCGATGGTAGTGGCAAACTAATTCGGTGACATTCTGCATTAATTATTTATCTACCAGGTGCAGATGTTTACATTACTTTGGTTTACTTTCTAAATCTGAACCGTCAGACTTCAAATATTTTCCTGTCATTGTTGTAGGTATTTTCGCGCAGGTGTGTCATTGCTTCTTTACCTGCAAAGCGGATCTACTGATTCGCGGAACTAACGCAACGCTGTGAAAATATTAACCTGTGCTTTTAGTTAATAACAACATCGACGTGGAATCCGTCACAATTTCCGTATACGTTATCTTGCGTAATGAGGATACTAATTACACATATTCAACAAAATTAAAAGGTTCGTGCGGTGATACCTGTAGAAATACATAATAACGGTGATTAGTAGGTGCAATCGAGCAAATAGTTCGAATACACCCTGCTACAATATTGTGATACTTAGTGAGTGTTCATTTAGTAGTAAACGTCATTATTTTTTGACCTGTTGGATATAGGAAAATATGTCACGCCTGAATACCGTTGGTTCTTGATATTCCACGCGTGATCGATTGTAATAAAAGTGTATTTAGCAGTGAACAAATCGTGACAAAGCAGTGATAAACTATATGTGATCTTAAGTAAAATTTGAGGTTATAATTTCAAAAATGGGTTCCAAAATAGAATACGTTGAATCTACTCACATGTACGCTACTAATTATGTCAGAAATTCAAAAGCAATCGGTGTTTTGTGGGCTATCTTTACAATTTGCTATGCAATTATCAGTGTAGTCGCTTTTATAACTCCGGAATGGATCGGAGACCTTGATTCGGAGTACCCTGGAAGGTTCGGAATCTGGCAAGTGTGCCGTGTTGATGATACCGGAGAAGTCTGCACCGGTAGACTCGACGAGTTCTCTTCAATTCCCGGATTGATATTCCAGATTGCAACCATATCCGTAGGAATAGCTGTGGTCGTTGCCCTATTTACGATATGTGCTATGCTACTTTTCTTCTTCTGCCAGTCTACCACAGTCTTCCACATTTGCGGATGGATGCAGTTGATATCGGGTAATAAATCAACTTTAATTTTATTTTCAACTTATTTTTTTTTATAACTAAGAATTTCTACTGAAGATGCTTGATGGAATTTTAATATCAAATGTGAATCGTTTGATACCGTAAGGCGAGTCACGGGTCGTAAGCGAGACAACTCATGAGTTTAATATTCAAACGATTCAAATATAAATTTTCTTTCATTAATGTATTAACGAAGTAAAGTTGTTATTGTATATCTAAAATATTATATGATCATAAATTAACTCTATCGCTCATGTGAGGGAGGATTCACACCTACAGATATGTATCGTCGAACTTAAATCACCTCTGACGCTCATGCGTTCCTGTTTTTTTTTATATGGAGTATGCCTGGATGCAATTAAGGAGCATAGATGAGACATTCGACAAAAGTCACACAAGTAGGTAAAACTTAATGCAATTGACACAAAGGATAGTAAGGTTAGGTTAGGTTAGGAATGAATGAATTAAGTCCCGCTTTCTGGAAACAAGTATATTTATGCTATCTTTAAATTTACTGTCGCCGACTGGTTAACGCCGTCCTCTTGGATTGCATTGCACCTGCTTTACCCTTTTTAATTATTTGTTTATTCAATCGATGTATTGATTCAGAGTCGAAAGACATGAATGTATGTTTCCTCCGATCCTCAAAACGATGCATATTGATACCTATCTTTTCCTACGCACATTCCTAACTCCCTTACTCAAATAATGAAAAGGGTTGGATACTGAGTAATTATCAGTTCTGTTGTATTCGGGATTTTACTACAATTTCCGATGTATCTTATGATAAAGACATACAGGACTATAATGAAAAAATCAACAGGATTTAGTAAACTAATAATAAAAATTAATTGATAAGCTGGGCTACATTCAGAATTTCCCCAACTGGCCCCTTTGCGAAAAAAAGAATAAATGAAAAAACTACACAATAATTCACATAATTAATCATTTGAAAGCAATATTTATCGTGTCATTTATACAAGAAATAAACCTTACTGATACAAACATTAAATACGGAAATATATTTAAAAAAACATAATGGCATAGGTAAATATGTATCTACCTTCGTAGACTTTTACTTAATACATATCTCTATTTTCTTACGTGTAATAATTATTTTATTAACAAGGAAATGGTGCAAGATAATTTAGTAATATATTATACATTGCCTGATATAATAAGTACTGTGTTGTATTTCCTACATTATTCTGCTCGGTATCATAAATTTCAATCAGTATTTCTTTGACATTTCAATAAGTGTACTTTCTTATAAGGCCTTGGAAACACTACGTTCTTATCACTATCGTTATACAATACCTGGCTACTATTATAGGTATGGCGTATTTCGTCCTATAAAAACGTATCATGAAAATAAAAAAATGGTTGCTTGGTTACATTCAAACCAAATCCGCTGTCTTAAATAGTATTCGCGTAGGTACATTATTTATTCTATTGTATTATACAAAAGCAATCAATGTATACATAGAATTATTATCGAGATTTTAATTCCTTTAAGTCTGAATATGACATGTATAAATAACAACGTCAGGTCCGTGGCCTAGTGTCGACGTCGTTGGCTTTAGTTTCAGAACTCACGGGCTCGAATTTCTGTTCGAAGGCATGGATGTATGTGATGTATATAATTATCTCCCACTGATCCGATCATGAAAACAGTTTGCAGGGAGAGCGATTAGGTAACCACCAATCTGTCCTAACCCTATTCGATATAGAGGGGTTGAGAACGACAAGCAGATCGTTTAGAGAAACTTTTGCGAGATAAGCTCCATATGCTCCACAATGGGAGTGGACATGGTTAAATCAAAACAATAACCATTAAGTGTGATCAATGTATAACATGTGTTCAGTTAAAAGAATATTTATTTGTTAGCACCAATAGTAATAAAAATGATTTTGAGTAGCGAAAAATATGTATTACCAACATACATTTTATTAATAGTAAGAGTTTTAATACAATTATGAATTGAATGAACATATGTATAGTTTATTTACATGGAAGTTGTTATTTCTAATATATAATAGTTTTATTTCAAGAAAAGCCCCCTCTTATTTTTTAATGAAGTTGTTTCGAGAACCATTTGTAATTCGGTGTATCAGCCTTTTTTATAGGACGATTGGTATCCTTATCGCTCTTTCTTTCTGCGTCGGGTTTTGAGATGGTATAGAAGAATGCGAACACATTCATTCCTCTTTATACAAATCGAAAAATCAATCTTATCAATGGCAAAAAATGTGCTCTTGAAAAAAATCAATTGTAAGCCCCTAGACTACGTGATCCAGAGTTTTTATATCATAAATTCGTGAAAATTTTAATACACATGTATATGCACGAATTGAGTATTTTAAAAATCGTCTGTCATTATGATGTATTCCTATATTCCTCTGTAATAAGTTTTCAATGTGTTGAACTGCGAATGTGTACATATACTACCGTACCTCATCGACATTTAAAAACAGTCTCTCAGTCAGAAAAATGATGACACAAGTTTTTACTCATTTAATTCATAATTTAAGTCGCGGTTCGAATATTGAATTAAGTAATAAAAAACAAATAATTTTTAGAACCTTTTGACGAAAGCAAAGAGACACATTTCTACAAACCGTCGACTGAATTGACATTTTCCTAATCTGCGTCCAAGACATTTAATGTGAAAAAATTACATTTGATTGTCTTTATAAAACAGCCGATGTGAAATTGCATAATGTAAAATTCAGTCAATTGTACCATGTGACATTTTGCTGATTTCCTTATATCATTTATAACCAAAGATACAAAAGTATAGTAAAAACAACAATATTAAAAAAAAACAATAACCGATAAGTGTAGTTAGTCTAGCAAAATATTCATACATTCCAAGTAATACTTTATAATATATACTTCTTTTATTATCAAAATCGTACACAAAAACTGATAAATTCAATGCCGATGTGTCCAATTTTATTTTGTTTCCATCTATTGACATTATCGAGGGTAAGCTGTGTTATAAAAAGATGCATATTGTTTTAAATTTGAAACGCAAATACTTTCATTGCCAAGTTCGGACTTATCGGTTTTTGCTTTTAGACGCCCACAATATTTATTTTAATGTGAATTCAGGTTCGCTTAAAGTGTCTTCTAATCCTTCGCATGCAGTCATTGTCATTGCAGTGTTTTTTTTTCATCATAACAAAAATCGGTTTCTTTCTGCAATCAGTGAGTTAAATGAAAACAAACAACCTTTGTCACGCTTTTGTTATGATCGAAACCTTGCTCAAATGAATTCGTTAACTTTTTTTCAGTGTATTGAAATAATTAAGCATTCGAAATATATTTTTTTACCCAAACATAATCTTACAGAATAAACGTTAAAATAAAAAAAAATGGTGTGATTGTAATCTTCAAAAAAGATTTAATATCTACAAATCTTATCTTATAATTATACATTTAACTAAATATTTTTATTTAACCTAATAAAATCATGAAAAAAGATTGCCGAATGGTGGTATCATCTTGCACTAGCTTGTTGTATATAATTGTATTGTTCGCTTAGTAAGGGTATGATTCCGATGGATTTATTGGATAATTAGTTTTTCTGCACTCCTTAATATTTTTGCCACCGGCCGCCACTGCTTAAAATAACCAGAGAGCGTATTTTTTCTATGAGTTCAAGCTTTTTCGTCTTGCATATCTACAACCTCAACCACTACTCAGTATAATATACTTATATGTGTATTGTATCTATCGCAATTCCTTAAATTCCAACCGAGCCGATATGCGTATACTTTAAACATTTAATGTTTAAGTGAACCAAATCGTGACTCGGCAAACTAGCATGTCAGTAATTCTATTTAAATAATATATACCTTAAATACATTATTTCTTAGCCGTGCAGCCTTAGGTATTGGAACTTAATTCCGAAAGATTTTCTCCTGTTCACTTTATTCTAAATACTTTCTCTATATAAACTACCGTATCACTATTATTATCGAAAGCGACTCCAACATGAAATATACTGTATAAAATCGATATGCCTAAATAAACTATTCATTGTCCTAGAACGCTTCAAGCTAATTTTAGGTTTTGTAATACCATAGCATTGAAGTTCCCACAAATAAAAATAAAAATCTGTCACTAAATTTAGTTTTACGTTTGGATCAACTCAACGCTATCTAATTACGGAGATTTCGATTAATTCATATCAATGGAACGTCTAAGGGGCGAAAGATTTGATGTTACTCTTGACTACATTATATATATATTGTATTATTTTGCATATACTGTTTCGAATATATATTGCAAATTATTGTTTAAATTATGTTAAATAACACTACAAATTATCAATGAGATGTTAAATTGAATGTTCCTGATATTTTTTTGAGGAATCGTGAACATGAGTTGTTTGTCCTTCCAATGAGTAGAACCAGCCTTCCAATGGAGATGCCACAAGGAAGAGCTTTAACAATTTTAAGCGGCATTGCTTCGGATGTAAAATGCATATTCAAAACAGTACTTTTGACTGACCGATGGGTCATAAATCATAAATTACGGTGTGCAGGTGTGCTAGGTACTGAATTGGTTCCAGTGAATTGCGGGGAATACCGTTAATTGTTCAAGCCACACTCTCGATCGCATAATATAAGAAATGAAAATTTCAATTTATTTGGCTCAGAATGAAATCAACATTAATAGCAAAGTACCTATTAGTGATTTTACGACACTTTGTATCATTCGAAAAAGAGGGCCTCCAAAATTGTATTGCGCCTGGGGCCTCCGAGGAAGATAACTCCGCCACTGATGGCAACTAAATTACTAATTACCAAGAACTAATGATATTCACCGTCATCTTTAGCGGTTATTTACTACGCATAATATTTTACAAACCTACCTACCTACCCGCTCGTCGGATGGTACAGTAGTCTTATGACTTACTAATCGTTATCAAACAATAGTTAAACGCTTTTTAATGATATAGAAGTTATAGCATACATTTACTTATTTGATCTTTTAGTTTGTAACCCAGGTCACGATTTTGCTTGTAACGAAATTTATAATATGCAACGGAATTTGCTGTGAGAAGTTGAGTAAACTTTATTTTAGAGTATTAAGTAAGGTGGTATTGAACAGTCAAGAATACTGCGAAAGAGTCTGATGCAATGCTGCATAAATATGACATCTCTTCAGAAGTTTTTACTGTTGTCTCATAATTTTTAAAGGTTTATTATTCAATTTCATTCACTATAAATTCATTGAGTTGAATGCATGTCGACTGTTGCCATACTGTGGAATTTTGTAACCATGTGAGTTTTCAATCCTAAATGATAATAGAATCTAATTAAAATACAGTTATCACATCATTGGTCTGTGAAAATGATTTTTTTGCCTATCTTCTTTTTCTTGACTTCCGGTCGTTGATGATGAGATTGGCCGCTAACTTATCTGCTGTCGATCTGAAAAGGAGTAGTGTTGAGGCCAGATATATCTCTCAGATACTCGAACCACGGTGGTCTTCTTCTGTGCGCACATCGTACAATGTTAAGATGTAGACTGTCAGAATCGCTTACAGATTATTTCAGAGAGGATCTTTCGCTTTAAATCAACTCTAGCAAAAACAGCGTTGCTTGAAATTAAAAAATAGGCGTGTTGTTTAATAGGTCACAATCTAATTCAAGAGTTGGTCAGTATATTTTTAAAAATAGTCAGTAAATTAAAAAAATGGTCATTAAATATTATAAACGGTCAGTATTCACTATATCTTACAGATTATTTCAGAGGAAAGGAAGATTCTTTTTTTCCGCTCTAAATGCAAAAACATATCTGATTGAAATAAAAAATAGAAGCGTTTTTTGTCCAATGAATGGTCAGTATATTTAAAAAAATGGTCAATAAATTAAAAAATGGTCAGTAAATATTATAAACGGTCAGTATTCACTATATCTAACCCAAACCTAACAAAACCAAATCGTCCTACGACCACTTATATAGGACCCTTTTACAACAAAATTACTGACCATTTTCCAATAAAATACAGACCATTTATTTCGTATTTACTGAACGCTAATTGGTGTCTGTGTTCGATTCCCGGTAATTTTTCTGTCGATAAATATGTTCAAAGGCATGAGTGTCTGTGTTGTTGAAAATCCCTTCCCACCTTTCTGATCCCAAAGAGCGACGCATAGTGACAGCGATTAATTAATCACTAGTCCTGTCCTAGTCCTCGTATCCTTTCCATCCCTACTCTCTTAAAAAAAGAGAGGTTGAGCAACTGAGTAAAAAGCAGTTCTCGTAGAAAAATATATGTTGAGATAAACTCCGTGAGGAGTCCATATTCTCCAAGTTGGGAGCGTACTTGGTTAAACAAAAAAATAATAATTAGTTGCCGAAATTATATACCAATTAAACATATTATTTTGCAGGTCCGAATTTTTAACTGGTTATTACAACAAAAGTGCTTATTATAAAAATAATTAATTATATAGTCGAATGACACCATTTTCACGAATCACTATGATAAGCTTGCATTTTTTAAAATTATATCCGCTTTGTTTTTTTTGTAATGTCATCACTTCCACCGTTTTCAATTGACGAGCTTGTTAGGTAACTGATTAGGTAGACTAAAATGATTTTATCAATTTTCCTTACAAACACAAAAACGTTGCGAAAATAGGTCAGTTTTAATTCATTCATGGCGGGAGAGTCACATCATTGTTAATTTTGATTGCGACTTCTCTACCGATAGTTAATCAGGAGGATATAATTATGGTCTATTAATAGTAATATAATCAATGCAACATGATAGTAATCTAACGAAGTATATTTTTGAAATGTCGAAAACGTGTACATCGAATTCTTAAGTTAAAAAGTATTAAAATCGTATATCTATAATTTATTCTGAAAATACTGATTGAATCATCGTCTTAATAACAAAACACTTTTTTTTGTTTTCATTTCTTATGAAGAACTGGCATCTATTTGTGGTTAAAAGATCAAACAGTTGATAATACTCGTGATGAGCGAAATCGATTAGATCTTAGGATCGATTTTATCTCTATTTGATTCGTATAGTATCAAAAGTTGAACTATCCTATATTTTTCGAAACAAAACTGATGCTGTCACATTATTCTTTTTGTCCTAATATACATTAGCTATAAAATATGTGTATACAAATCATGAACATGTATGTGGTATAAAAACATAAAATAAAATGATTGTTGGTATCGAAACTAGAACGGTTCACGGCTTTGGAAACAAAAGTAGAATGGTTTGGTCAATCATACATTCGACTAATCACCGAGTTATTATAAGTAATTTTCCAATGTGGCCGCTCATTTCATGCTTTAAATGGGCTGTTTTTGAATTTGAAAAATATAAATTAAGCTTAAATAAAACGTTTTTCGTATTTTTCTCGATATGTTGAAAAGTAGATAGTTATACTTTTGATACTTTATGACTCATTTGCAGATAGATACACTAATTATAAGCATTAGTTTTACTTCCTGTAGAAAATAGAAAGCGATAAAGATTAACCGTGATGAAAATATATTCACTGCTATAATCTTTATGCATGTCAATTAAATAGTCAGTTAACAACGTGTTGATTTTATAAATACACTACATATTATATTCTTACTTGTGAAACTGCAACAAAATAAAACAAATGTGCTAGGAATTAATTTCACACGATTAATATTTGTCGTTTCAATTAGTAACGCTCGAAAGGAAGATTTTTATTTTTAAATATTCAATATGGCATCGGCACGGGAAAGTTTTTTCTCATTCCATCGATAATCTATTCGTAAAATTGTTATCATTCAATCTGAATATACCGATGTGAACTGGTATGCCATTTAGAATTGGTGTTAATCATTTAATTCGTCTTACTTTCGAATCCCAATAGAAATAATCTATTATTGCCATTATAATTAAGTATTTCGACTGAGGGTGCTTGATGGAATTTCAATATCAAATTAGAATTTTTGAGATCTTGTACTTTTCCATGAGTTTTGTCGCTAACGACCCGGGTTTCGCCTTTCGGCATCTTCAGGCATTCCAAGTGCACGGATGTCAGTTCAAGTACATCCGTGCACTTGGAATGCCTGAAGATGCCGAAAGGCGAAACCCGGGTCGTTAGCGACAAAAACTCATGGAAAAGTACAAATTCAAAATTCTAATTTATTATTGCCATTGTTAAATTTTTTTATATTGACAAAATGTGGTAAAATTTGTGCCTTACCTTATCAAGATACTAGCATAATGCAAGTATGCAAATTCTACCCGTTAGCCTAGATAAAATACCTGACATCTCAATCCTATATATTGTGTAGTATACATTGAAACTTGATAAATATTTTGATTGTGTGATTTTTCGAAAATATCTTACTATCCACATTCAACGTTCTATTTTATTTTCTTAATACAAGAAACAACATGATTTCTAGATAAGATTCTTGATAAGATTCTCTTGTTATAACCATATAACCATAGAAACGTCGAAAAAAAAATTCAACCGCCAGTTTAAGATTAAACTTTTGAGACCTTTTTTATTCACATGGAAAAGTTTGAATGTTTACACATTATCCGTAATTCTTTAGTTTAAAACATATTTTAAAAATATTGATAGTAAACACAAATTTATGAGGAAAAAGCAATGAAAATATCTCATATTCACAGTTTTTCAACAAATGGATTTGTCCACATTTGAAAATTACCTACTGATTATATTCTTAGTAATATTTTACTGTTTCTTATAGTTTCTGAAGTTTGTATTGTGTTTGTGTTGAGTATAAAATTATTTATAGTTATATCGTAATCAACTGAGTCGATGTCTATTTATAAAGATTTTTACAATAATTTAAATAATATATATTTCCATGACTTATCAAGACTCTTTAAAATAGTTTATAGCTTGACGCTATAATGATAGAAAACCATTGCTTTAGTCGAGTAAAATTACGTAGTAAATAAACTACGAAATCACATATTGTCCACCAGTTAAAAAATAAAATAAAAACCTGCCAGAGAGATATCTTCGATCCGATAAAATCACATTTTTTTTATTCGGCGTTATATATAAATATATGAAATTACCTGCGAGTAAAATCGTGTTGAAATTGCATGCAGTGAGCTGACAGTTTTCTGTGAAAATCTAGGCTATCGACGAAACAATGTGTCGTTTATTCAAAGTATTCACTATTATTTGTGTCATTTGCGATTATTGTAGAGAAAATAGCTATTCGACTGAACAATCTTATCGCTTGCATATTATTATATTGTATTATTATGTACGTCAATATATTATATTATAATATAAACATAACCAACTAGGTGTAATACAGCGAATGTTTTTAATTGTGGCTGAGGACGTGCTTCAATGACTTTATGATTTATGACCCATCGGTCATTCCATATTATGACCATTGAAAATGCATTTTTCGGTGTGAAAGCTTCATAATATATTCAATTTTTTCAAATCATATTACGTGGGCTTTATTAATTTAAGTAATTTTTGAGGCCCCCAAGACTTGTAAGCCCCAAGCGCGCGCCTCGTGCGCTTATGGGGTAATCCGCCACTGCTTGTATGGAACTGTGAAGTTCATGTGAATTATTACTAAATCCATCCATTATTTGGAAATGCCCACTTGCTGAATGAAATCAGTGAACAAAATATTCATCATCCCATCATGCATTGCGATAATTCCTTTTTATATCAAAATGTGTCATCTTTTGTACATCGCTTGGGTAATTTAATATTTCTAGTAAAAAGTTGTCTACCTTGCGCAAGAACAGATACAGATACCTGCAGTTTGACAAGTCGATTCGACGCTCACAGAGTTGTGAAGGCCATTTTAAAATCACAATGGATTTATCTTACATTACTTGTGTCATGTAACAAGATTTTTTAAACATTTTTTAAAACCTGTTTTACTGCACGCTAGGAGAATTTCAACTATGACTAACAAACTAAGAATGTAACACAATATTACTTATTATTCATTGAATATAAATATCGTTCTATATTTATCCATCTTAATTTGAATACTTGAATGAGTTTGGTTTGTTTTGAATGATTGTAAAAAAACATACAGAGAACATAGAACATGGAAGATTGGTTTCAAAAAAAATAACATAGTGAACACTTGTTCGCATATTGAACGCTCTAGGTTAGTATAAGTAAACTGTTTTAAAATCTTTAAACTGGCAGAGTCTTTAATAACACAGTACCTACTTAATTGGGAAAGCGATACATAAAATCTGCACTCACCCTAGATAGATATAAATCGGGGAACTGATTTTAAATTATTTACTTACAGATTTTTCCGATTCAATCAGTTTCACTTACAAATATCCATTTATGGAGTGCTTTTTTTTGACGAAAAGAGCTATCATGCTTAAAGTGACCATACGTCCCGTTTTTAGGTAGCCTGTCCCGTTGTCCCCAAGTACAGCTTCGGGGCGTCGAAATATCCCGTTTTCAAAAAGAGGGCAACACACGGTAACAATTTAAAAAAAAGTGCAAAAAATCGACTTTCGTAATAATAATTTGAACCATAAAAACTTTAGAGTAATCATTGAATACTTTTTATGCTTGCCCGGAACAAATGCACCCGTAGAACGAGTCTTTTCACAGATGAATAAGTTGTGGACGACGGAAAAAACACAATAACAAGTCAGAGTACTTAAAGCAATAATGATAGTTAAAATAATTTTTAAAAAACATCCTGCCAAGAATTCCATTCTTATTTAAAAGCAAACACAGTTATACCTAAGAAAAATTGTTCATCAGAAAAATATAAAATAACATAATTTTTTTCATATTTATATTATTTATTCCTGATATTTTCTTTATCAACATTCCTTTTCTTTTTATTAATACATAAAAACTATGAAAAAATACGTGTTTTCTTGAATATACATACTATTTCGTAAAAATTGGTAGATGTCCCGTTTTGAGGACAAAAATAAATGGTCACATTAATCATGCTATATTTTTTTTGAATCGTTTTAAAACAAAAGCCGAGTCTTAGTATCATTTTTCCGTAATCTTATCATTTCAAAACAGCAATAAAAATATTAACAGTAAGAAAACCAGTAGAGCTTTGTTTTGAATATTACATTTGCGCCGTAGATAGCTTAAACTAAAATGTCAAGTTACTTGAGACACACAAGGGAAGGCTAGGTGATCTGAATAAACGACTGTCAAATGTTTTATAGTTTCACTAACCACTACAAAAATGTTTAAATTTCGGGCCCATATCATCTCCAATATAAAACTATTAACAGTTTTAAATACACGATTTAAACCTTTGAAAATGTATGTTAAAGAAATTAAAGGATATCTTTTTAGCACAATAGTGAGTGTTGTGCGGCTTGAACAGGAAGTGTTCAAGTGGTCATTGTAACCACAAAAGCCCAAGTCAAAATTGCTATGCTTTCAAAAGTCTATCAATAGCATTACGTGTTTCACTTTCAAGTTTCTTAATGTTTGTACGAGTAAGTGTGTCTTTCTAGAGATGTACGTAAATTTATCTTGCCATGGTTACCATTCAAAACTATGCCGTGTGCATTCTAGGAAGATATTGAAATTTATATTGAAAATATTTGTTTGATTATACGTATCACAATTCCTTCGTGAGAAATCGAAACCGTTTCAATTCAATCAGCCAGTCACAAAAAGATTTCTTTTCGTAGATATTCGGCTCTAAAACGATTATCGCTCACCGCAAAATGTCTGCCCTACATTTTCTGGTCTATAATTCATTATTTTTATGGTTCGTGTATCCACTTATACAAATATCGTAGTTTCATTTAAATTTCTCAAACGTTTTATCTTGACCGCAAACACAGTGCTCTGTTTCATCGACTCTCTACTCTCTGCCATATCATTCATTATCAATGCACGAGAGTTTTTAACACACATAAAGGCCTTTGTTAATATCAAAAATACAATTATCTATATTTAACTTCAGGGCTTTTTGTGAACAGTTAAGCATTTTTTTATAAAAAAAATATGAAATTAGTCTATAATATATACAAAAACAATAGAATATGTGTAGATAATAATTCTTTTCCACCAAGAATTGACTGTTAACACTATTCATGTCGGTTCCAGGACAAAACAGAACATGACAAAACAGAATATGACAAACAGAACGTGACAAAACAGAATATGATAAAACAGAGCAAGACTTTTCAGAACATGAAAAAAAACCTAACCTAACCTAACCTAACCTGTTTTATCATATTCTGAAAAGTCATGTTCTGTTTTGTCATGTTCTGTTTTGTCCGGTTACCATTCATATCATTGAAAGAAAATGATATTTTCTTTTAATTTATTTGAATTGATACATTTAATAATATGATATATATTTGGCATCGTTGGACCCACCAATATTCGATACGACGTCACACTCTTACTATGTGTATACCGTAGTTTAATGAAGTTATTCTAATTTCAAATTAGAAAAACTTTATTGAAATGTTTATGGATAAAATTCTGAAAGAGTTGCATGAACTAGGTATAAGTACAATGCAGAAAGTTAAAAATGGGCTGGAAGACCTTCAATCAGTTGATAACGTTGATATTCACCTTTTCTTCGTGTGAAACTGTGAAGTCTTTGATTACAGCTCACTATCACTCGTCAGAAATTTATAAATTTGGAAAGTTTTTCTCCCCTGGGAAAAATTATTTCGTCGATTCTGCCAAATCATTACAACTTCAATTGCTGTAACGCGTGTAGCAATTTTGCTGTAGTTAATTATGCTCGTTAGATTACTTCAACATTTAATAACACATGTTTTTTTAAGTATGGCCGATTCCAATATCGTCTCCTAGTAGTTGAGTTAAAACTCAGTCGCCAAATACTTATTTTTAGATATGGAAATGATATAAGAAATCATTGTAAGAGAATTACTATTAGTAAGAAAGTGTCAATTCGCGGATTGGAAGCCTTGACCACGAAATCGAGTAGGACGACAGTGCATCCGACTGCAGCGGCCGGTTATTGTGATAATCTTGCACTCTTGCAGTGATACAAAGTTTTAAACCCTTGTTTCAAAATAAAGACAAAATTTTCACTGCTTATTTCAATGTTAAAGTTGACAAATAAAGAAGAACCAAATTTGAGTTAATATAAATGATACTTCACATATTATTATGTCAGCAAATTCACATTCGAAAGCGTGGTTTTTTATTAACTTACATAGAATGATGTGGATACATGAGTTTTAATAATTATATCGAGAGATAGTTGATTTTGAAATTTTCAGATTTATGTAATAAAACTATCATATCGAAGAACAAAAAAGAACTGGCTTGTATCCATTTTCGTATTTTATAGTAAAGTAAGTAATAAAAGTTTCCAACATACAATATTATTTTGAATTGGCATTTAGTGGGTACAACTCAATTACAGTAGACTCAAACACATCGCTATTTTACCTTGTTTCATATTTTCCACTTTTTTTGTTCCCCATTGCGAAATATTGACTCCTAAAAGAATACTATAAAGTACAGAAGTCGTTTAGTCATAAAACTTGTTGTAAGTCAGTCGCTCTCAATCTTTTACTATTACACCACACTGATCGTACGCTTTAAGTCTACAACAACGTCGGCTAGTCGACTACATCGCTCGTTTTTTTTTATTTTTAATAAACAAAAAACAAATCGAATAAAAATCGCTTCTCTTTATGCTAATATCTTCACGGTTATAATCATCGAGTCCGTATTGAATGGATATAAAATTGGTTTACCACTTATAATGTCACGGTATCGGGTTCGAATTGTATGTAATTGCACTTTAAACAGATGGAATTTCTTTAATGCATAGGCAAACAGAGTGTGTAGCATTAGTTTACTATTTGATAAAATTATCTATCACCGTAATGGGTATTGGGGATAATCGCAAGTTATTTGTGTGAAAGTGATCAAGAGAAAGTTACCATGGTTTTGAAATTGTCTGATCGTATATATTTTAATCAACAAAGTGTGGCGTTAATTCAAAGGTGTTCATCTAGCAGCCATTGGCTTTTTCGTACTGGTGAATTATTTGTCATTTGATCTAGATGTGGAAGTCAAGTGGAACCTATTTATTCGTCTTAAATCCGTTCTTAAAGGCCCAATAAATATAAAATATGATGAATATTAAAACCATTTAATCCATAAGAAATAACTGTCATTCAATTGAACTTTTAGCACCCTCTAAAAACACACAAATTGGTACACAAATGAGCAAACTTTATTTTTATTGCACTAAATGGATATCACTTTTGACCGTGTTCAATGCCAATACTTGGTGGAAAGGCTTAATATTAAAAAATTATAATACATTTTTTCTACTTATTCCACAACACATTCATTTTGATCTTGTCACTGGTAGTAGTAAGCATTGCCTGCCTGTTTAACTAGAAATTATTATACTTTTAGCAGATGTTCATTTTTTCAAAAGGGATATTTACAGTATTTTAGTTACTATACTGCTATAAAGTGAGCACCATATAAAGCTTTTACAAATATTTAGCAAATGACATTCATAACTTAATTTTAGTTACTGCCTTCATCCTTGGAAGGGCAGTATATCCGTTATTAGCCGCCTAATTAATATAGAATATGGCAAATATATAAACAGTTTTCCCCATAAAAAATAACTGAATTTTAATTAATATAAAATTTAAAATAAGTAACTTTGATTATTCCACGTATTGTGCTACTAACTGTGATACGTGTTTCGCCTCTTTGAGAGGCATCTTCGGACTTACTATCGCAAAGTTTGCTTAAATAAATTCAATTATCCTGTCGGAGAAAAAGATTTTTAAATAATACTTAATGGATATAGTGGTAGAAGCGGAAGAATAACAAGGCTGTTTCAAAGAAGAATTGCTTCAATTAAAACATCAGTAATTAAAAAAAAAAAGTAGATTACAATTTGAAGTTTAAACCACAACATGGATAATTAAATAATCAAGCTTCCTCCGTAGCCACATAACATCTTGCGTGATTCATTGTGAGGTTTTTTAGACTATTTTTTTGGTCGTAATCAATACTTGGGCATGCAATAGATCTGACCAGCTAACATACATTCTGTCAACACATACCAAGTCTTTACTTACGAACTATCTGATACGGTAGGTATGCTATCATTACAGATCCGCCCGAAGCTCTTCAAGGGAAACAGGTTTGAGAAACCAGCCATGTCATTCCAGCCTGACACAATTTTTTTTCAGCCGTGTCTACAATCTTATCGTCACTTTACTGTACTGAGTAGGGATTGCAATATAGGACGAATAGTTCATTATCGGTATTACACAAATATATGAAATTACATTAAAATCATAATAATTATGGACATACCAGCCGAAATAACACAAAATTTATCTGTCACAAAATAATTGCAATAACCGACGCGTGACTGAACGTATGGTATAACAAACGCTGCTATCGTTAAACTTTTTATATTAAATCAATAAAAAATACAATTTGACTTCACTTTATTTTTCACGGTATTTTGAATTTTAAAAACATATTTCGGTATTAAAAAATCGCCCAATATACCGGGATACCGGTATCGGTATTTGAGTCCAAAGGGGCAGTGTCGTAACTGCAATTTAGCCTTTGCTGCAAGCTTTACGTCGATGTTACTTTCCTCACATTTTCACTTACTTGCAAATCGCGTATTTTGATAATATTTAATTTATTGATAGAATTGGAAATTATATTAACAAAATATGGGTAACTAATATGAAGGTTCTCAACTTTATTGTGAAATTTTTTTATTTGTAAATTATGTTAATGAATATTTAGGTAATTTTAGTTACTCATTATCTTCATGCTTACATTCTATATAAATATTAATGTTTTAAGTTTGTATCTACGTATGTATAATCTGTATATTTATCTGTAGATTCTTGTCATATTTCTTATACCCACAATTATTGTTTGATTTACCTTGTCATAAGTCTTTCCTAATTTTAATTAAATAAAAATTGTATTTATATTTCAACACTTTAAAATGATGAGCGAAAACTGTTCTGATCTTTATAAATTATGTGAAATTAGTTTATAAACATGTGTCTTATCTATTTAATTGTAAATAGACAAATGTGTGGCTAAATTCATAGAATACTGAGAAGTAGGCAAGTTGTTTGAATATGTATATCTTATATATAAAACCGAAACGGGGGATGTATGTCTGTAATTCCCTTTTGCATTGTTGTTGCAAGTTCAAACAAACGAATTGATTTCGCTCGCGAAAGTTTCGACGGTAAATTTGTTTCGTTATCAATGTGTGTGTAGAGACTCCAATTACTCGAGTATCGAGTAGTACATATATAAAACCGAAACGGCGTATGTATGTCTGTGGGTCTGTAATTCCCTTTTGCATTGTTGGTCATTAAGTTGCCATAAAAACGAATATGAAAGAAAATATGTTTGATTTTTTTATCGGCGAAGACATTTAGTCAAAATGTAATAAATTAGTATTCTACTGAACTTTTCCGGCTTTTATTAATATAATAATGTTTTTATTTACGTGAAGGTATTATTTGACATTTCTTTGACAAATTAGATTTTTTCCTTGAATTTGGACATTTTAATGGGCGAGAATGGGGCTGTCAATATATGAAAGGGGCTGTGAAATGTCCATGCAAGTCTGAAATTTTCATTTTAATTCCATTTTAATTGACCTAGACTTTTGAATTTTGAAAAAAGTTGTTTCAACTTGGCCCGTCTGAATTTACGCGCCGAGCTGAACATAACCTCAAACTGGTCCGAGCGAAGCCGGGTTCGAATACTAGTATGTATATAATAACTCGCATATTTGATCGAACAAAATTCAGTGCTGATAAGAATCATGTCTTTCTTTCAATTATTGACAATTGATAAAATATGTATTTAATTGTCTATCCTTTCAACTTTAGGAAAATACTTATTGCAAAATGTAATGAAATAAAAACAATTTTTACATGATCTATCTGAAGGTGCATTATGAATTTAGCCGGGTTCACAGAGCAGTTATAACCTTAATGACCAACGGTATTGGAAAATGTATCATTCAATGGGTGAAGTCGGCAATTGAATCTAACTGTTATTTACCTCTATTATTAAAATGACTCGCTATTCGCCTCGTTAACAGTAAACTTTCTTATTAATCGAGTTTGTCTGGATATAATTTCTTATATTTTCTATAAATTCAATTTCCTACTTGATGTAATACGCGAGTAGGCCGATTGCAACTAATTAAGAAAACTTGCAATGCTATTAATAATGTTGTGTATAGTGCAAAAAAGTTAGGTCCGTTATAGTGGTGTCGAGTGAATCGATGTGAAACATTTATTTATATCTTGAATTGGATAAAATTGAATACTATTTTGTAGAAATGCCGTATTAGCCCGAATTATGATGGTATATGCATTAAACCTTTGCACTCCTCAATATATTATTTTTTCCTTCCAGAAATTCCTTAATAGATTTGAAAAATTGATTGATATGACAGGGTTACTGTATTTATTAGCATGGTAAAACAAAATATATCATATTATGACATGTAACAAACATTCACTAAGGCACACAATCCAATAAATACGGTGTTTGATATAAGGCTAGTAAAAAAAGGTAAATAATAACTTTCCAACTAAGTTTTACAATGTCGAGCAGGACTCGATCTAATATTTGCGCGTTACCTATACGATGTAAAGCTAAATTTTTTAAAATACCTGTCTGTCGCGTTTGGGTTAAATTATTGCCCACAGTTGGTGTTCGCGGCTTAAACATTAAAACAAATGTTAAATGTGCAGGTCGTGACGCGAACCGGCAAGAGAATTTAGGCGAATCCAGTCAATTTAAAACGTAGTTGATCAAAGGTCTTATGTGCCATCGCTCGGCCAGACGCAATTAACGCTCTGGTGAGCTTGGACCGTTCATATTTTCAAGCGATTCGCGTGCGCCATGAGTTAACATATGCCGTCCTGGATCGCTTCGCTTGATACATATGACACTTATGGGCCGATTTGATATTTTAAAACTCTGCCGCTTTCAAAGCCGCGCCGGATCGCCTCGCCCAGATTCGCCCAGCTAAGACGACCCGTTATATTCGTGCAAATGTCAAATTCGTCTTGGCAAATAATTATAGCGATGAATGCATGTGAATTTAGTGATGAGATTTAATTTTATTTTCCACTATTATATTATTTTGACATTTCTGAATACGATATATTACGAGACGTAAAAAATTGAATATTGAGTCTGCCAGGTCTAGCCTGATTAATTAATCTTCGCGCCAAATGTTACCGTCAAGGTGAGTCCAGAAAATAGTCCCGTACATCTTTTCAGGAATGATCACTGTTATAAACACATTTCCTAGGTATGGCTATGTGTGATTTCTTCGCATGAAAATTATATGGTTTGATGATTATTATTTCCTTCTCACGCCAACGATATTGAATATATTTGGTACTAAGTGAAAGAAAAAATCATATTCGCATGAAGTTCTCGGTCTGTTAGTCAATCGGCATAAATCTTCGCGATTCGATAAATACATAGCATGCGAATAAATCTCACTTTTAAATCGAAGGTCATGGCATTTACTGAAGCTGATTTAACGACTTATTAAATGTTTCGTGCCACTTAAAAAAATTGCACTGACTATGTTTGCATTAAACAGTAAACAATATTTCCATTGCATAAATCTTATAATTCAGTATTTGAAAGATATTTTTCTCCTCCAGATCTGTTGATTTATTTAGAATGTGTTTTAATAATTGGAGCCGAATTTATACACCGTAAATTATTTCCTACATTATCGGGACTTAACTACCATTCGAATTATTCTCGAATCAAAAAATTGTTCTTTGTCCTCGAATCTATTTTTAGTTAATGTCCGTCTCTATTGCATGGCGTGTGGAAGCCTAACAAAGAATCTTGATATAATTAGTTTAACAATTACTGATTGTTAGTCAATTATTCAACCCGTTCTCTAATGAATGCAAAACATATAGACGAGAAAATTATTGCAAGGAATTCGACATATTTTTGCAGAATAATACTGTTTTCTAACTTTCAAAATAGAAGTTGTCATAAATAATAGATTTTTTCTATGTATGATTTGTTTTTTTATAATGTGCTTATATAAATAAATTGATCAATTTTAAGATTTTTATCGTCAAATTTATTTGTTATACCAATTTCACATATGTATGTTATGAAGATCAGAACCGTAAATAAAATATGTGAATGTCTTAAAAATGTGGAAAAAAAATTCTATACATATATATTTAAATATAAATAAACTGAATGTATATGTAGGTTCGTTAGTTAAGACCAGAAAAGGGGTGAATGTTATCATTCCATAATTCCATTTAATATATTTCCATAAATGATTTTTAGCCTTGAGCAAGCAACCGATCAAAGAACTGTCCGATACTGTTTGATCTGTGTATGCCATGAATTCCTACTAAATTTACCAGTGTCGAATTCTAATTCACTGTGACGTCAGACTTACCTGTATCTTCAACTCGTCATTCTTTACAATAATCTTGAGAATTCCACTTACTTTTCATATCATCACGAGATCCAATTATTTCACACATACTTATCATTTCTTTATCGTGCTCATCTGTCACGTCACTTACAGAATTTCCCAGAACTCTGTGGGATTTAATACATCACAAAAATAATCAATCTTCTAATTTAATTGTACATTATTTTCTCTCGTTCCAGCTGTTAGCTTAGTGGTTGGAGTCTGCGTCTACCCGGCAGGTTGGGACTCGGTCGCCGTTCAAGAAACATGCGGACAGGAAGCAAGCCAGTACAGCCTTGGTAAGTATCTCTATCACACGTATTTATACACTAATTGTTTTATTAACTTATGAAAATATTATGACGTATTAATTAAATTAGTACTTGTATGTTAGCGAGGCTCCATGCTCTGTCGCGCATGTCGTATAGTCAAGCCCACAGTAGCATCACGTATCATACTTTTACGAATCAGTGTTCCCGAGTTGTTATTAATTCTGGTTATGCGTAATATTTTTGGTTGCTAAGCGACTTTAATTACAAAGTTTGTGCTGTTATGTCTATGTTAGTATGTGGTTGGATATGTTGATTTTAAGCAGATCACTTACAGATTTATACCTTAGTTATTACTTCATTATTAGACTTTGATATTTTCATCGCAAACGTGTTCCTGTGTCAATGGAGAATTGATATAACTGTGTAATGAAAAACAGGAATATCGGTTAATAATAATCAGATGTCAAAGCCAGTCAGGCTTGTTTTCAAAATAATATATAATATTAATTTACCCGGTGATCATGCTGTAGATAATACAAATAAAATCTTTCGTGTAATCCGATCTTATTACACAATAATCAGCTAGTCATACCACGGTGAATAATCTTCCAGTTCAGTTCTTAATTTGAATAATATTAGTAAGAACAGCTAAAAAGGCATAGAAATAAACTGTGCGTCACGGAACAGTTGTGTCATGTCCCGTGATCCCGTTGGGAGCAGTATCGGGCAACTAATATAGTATTTATTACATTAGTATTTTCATAATTAAATAATATACACACATAAGCACGTTTGTAATCAATCATTATATTGTTAATTTGAATTTGAAGAAAAAAATGAGGAAATCGGTGTGTGGATGCAACTTCTAGTTAAAATAAGTAATTTTCTCAAATAGCGCAGTATGACGCAAAGGTCTGAGATTGACAGCGAAGAGAAAGTGACTCGAATGGCTAATTAAGCATAATTTACAATAATTTCATTCGTGTAAGACTACATTGAAAATTCATTAAAATGAGGAAGTAAATATTTTTTTCCACATGACGGCAGTTCTTTGCTTTGCAAGCCGTTGTTATCAAACATTATTTTTATCTCATTGGTGCGCACAAAATTTTTTTCATGCGGTCTTATTTTGACGCTGAAACCTTTGTCTCAAATTTCAAGATTACAGATTAAAATAAAGTAAAGATCTATTGTTAATTTATTGTAATAATATATCCAGAAAGCGGAAAATCAACTGTGACACTCGTATAAATATTTTCGCGCCAATCACAAATATAAATTGATCCCGATCTCTATTGAGTTAAAAAATCATGCAGAACAATTATTTATAATGATTGTACAATTCATACAATGTTCTCAAAATCGTCCCACTGGCAAATGTTCGATTTCAATTCTTCCATGTAAAACTTACCGTAGTAAAACTGTTAAAAAATACATTTTTAAAGTCAATATGAAACGGTGTGTTCACTTAACCCAGCATCAATTAGATAGCTACACACTCAATCAACTATTTTATTCAATGCCGGCACAGTAAGAAAGTAGACCTGACTTTCTGACAGTTCATCGGATACATATCATGTGAAACTGTCTGAAAATCCGGTAGTATTAGCAATACACCGATCGGTGTATCGCTAATACTTTTGATGCTGCATTGATGACGTCGGTGTGTAATTTCAGAAATCTAGTCCATTAAGGTGCGGGTGATGACACAAGTTCAAAAAACGCTGACAAAACGGTGCGATTGAAGATTTCAGAGTTGGTAGAAAATAAATAGACATTCGACTTCGTTAGAACAAGAGCCGCGACAAATCTTGCAGTCGACCGTGGGCCATTTACTTAAATGTAAAATTACCTCTGTTAATTCAGTGTTCAATTATTTAGATGTGTATTTCTCCACATGTTTTATTATTTGTTTGCGGAATGAAGGTGGGTGGCTGGCCCATCATTTTAAAATCTTATAACATTGGTATATTGAAACGAATTATATTATCCCACACGGTCGACATCGAATTTATATGTGAAATTTATCAGATATCGTTTGCCCTTGATTTCCAGGCCGTTGCAGCATCAGATGGGCATATCTTTTGGCAGTGATCGCGTGCTTGGACGCGGTGATCCTCTCGACACTGGCCTTCATCCTGGCTACGAGACACATCCGACTTCAGGCCGACTCCAACTATCCAAGCAGTGCGACCCTTTATAAAGGTTTCTTTTGTAACTAGAGGGAATCAGGCACATTGTTTTTCTCATGAGCCAATGCTGTTGCGGTGCTGGCCTGCCTGTGTGCAATGTATTTATGTAACCATATGGGTGTAATATTTTACGGTTGACATCGCTTTATCAAGGCACTCGTGTCACCTCAATCATAAGCCGTCGACATTGTGTGTAGATTTATCAATCACCTAGATTAGTAGTCACTGTCTTCTTTTGTTCATATTTTTTCAGTTGTTTTTTTTATCATATTATAATTTCAAATCGCTTTCGACGCATAAATTATGACGAGGCAAATTGTCTACCGATGGCTTGAAATACTTATCCATTTTAAATTGTATTTTAATACGAGATACGTGAAAGCAATAATGTTCAATAATAAGTACTATCCCAGTTACTATTTGTTGAACGTCTGCCATGTAAAGACTTTTATTAAAAAATTGCTAAGATGCTCATAAATGGATATTTTTCAAAAATTTATAGCAATTTTATAAGGGATCATAAATCGAAATGTTGCTTCCTTAAATTATTACACCTTTATGTATATACATTAACATGCACGTCCCTAAATAAAGCGCACATTGGACTATGTATCATATTATATATTACATATTGCTCCTATGTTTCAAATGGGTTTGGTTTCATTATCATTTTGACCTTGAAAGGTCCTTGATCCCCACTTTACTTTCAATCCTAAATTATTTAGTTTTGCATGGATATAAATATTCTTTGACTTAGTAAGTAAAACAAAACTAAATTATTTTTATAGAACAGAATTAAAAATAATTATCAATCGGTGTTTGATAAACTCACGTGACTGTGCGAAAGGGAAACTCATAAATCGATTGAAAAATCAATGTATGAAACATTCGATAGTGGGACTCGAACAATCGTTATCAGCTACGTTGACCACTCGGCTAAAGGTCCGAAAAAGAATGTTTTTGTATTCATATATTTTTCTACGTATATCCAATGTGTGCTATTCACTTTGTTAAGTTTTAAAACATCCATTTATTGTACAGTCAGCTTAAATAATATATATGGTTTTAATAAAAATACAAATTTAATAAAGATACATATATTTTTTATGAATACTACGCATAAGTATTGACAGTGAACTACGCATTTCTTGAGTTGTATATTATTGTAGCTGACTGTAAAATTAATGAGTAAAAACGAAATCTGCTTTTTTAAAGTGTTCTCCTTCTTACTCAAATGTTCATTCTTAATGAAGAGACGTTACGACACAATTTTATATACATATTCCACAATTTTATGATAAGATCAGGGCTGGTTTCACTCGGTGAATAAAAACCATATTATAAAGTTGTCGAATAGGTATTTGCAATCGTGTTTAACTCTACGTTTTTTCGTGACTTCTGCCAAATTGCATTATGTCGTTCTATCATGGACCAATCGCATGAAATCATCAACTCCCGGAGTATGCAGCAATGAAGAAATTCTCTTTCTTCTCACGCCTATGCTGCCATCTCTCTTTCATTGCATGATGAGCGTCTCTCAAAAATTACCCAAGCTTTTTCTTATCATTACGGTGTGGTTTGTTAAAAAATTCATTTTCAACGTTATATGTTTATTAATTTTAAAAAAATCTATCACTTAAGCATATGTAATGTGCATGAAAGCATGGGAATCAATCATTCATCCTTCAACCGCTACGCAAAATAAATATCATTATCATCAATTTCAATAATTAGTAAATGGGTCACTAAATATCTTTCCAGTGCGTAAATAAAATATTTGTTTATAAAAAATGATTAGCTAACCCGATGTTACCTATGCAAATAAAACTTATACATCGTTAAAAAATGTACACTTGTCAGGGTCACACACAAGGTTTCGCCTTTTGGAATTGCCAGTGGATGTATTAAATTAAAATCAATACAGTAACATTACACTGATTAATGAATAGTATTGCAAGAAACACCTTATTCAAATGATTCATTTTAGAAATTCTGGCTATCTAGAATATCTAGATTGTCTCATTATTATAAACATTTTTTTTATCGTTAGTAGATTTCACTGTCGTGTGAATCGGAAGCTATTCGTTTGCCCTTGAACAAAAATCGTATCCCCTATCATCTCCGTGTATCAGAAGAAACAGCTGAAATAAAAATTGATGTCTTTAGTGTGGTCAAAATAGTCGAGTGGGCGTATCCGCCAACCAATATACACACCGATTGAATAGTTATCTTTATCTACAAACAATGAAGTTCTGCAAAGTGCCATAAGACTTACGTAATATGTATCAGTCTGTAAATTTAAATTCCTCTTTATTATAACGGTTTCAAAATATAGCAGTACTTTGTTACGTAATGAACGTTTTCTGCTCTAGAACAAACAAAAAAACAATATTTGTATATTGTTTCGGTAAAATTATTCTACTGTGAAAAAATGAATAAGACGAAATCATGCATGAAATGCTAGTGTTGCATCACGGAAAAAATAAATGTATAAAGACAATATCTTTATTAGCAACATTTCTTCACTTAAATGTTTTAGTTGGGGTAGATCAATTGAAGTAGGTTTTTTTTTATTATTATTACATTGTCAAGTTGTGATTGTGTGACCATCCTACTTGCCGTCACTGTAACCGAGTTGTCAACTCTCTTGGGCGTCTGTTGTGAAGTCATTGTTTGAATAATCGTAGTGACGTTTCAATCGATTTTTTTTCCAAATTGCATATATTGTATCTGTAAAGATTACATTCCTTCCATGCGACTGCTTTCCGATTCTGAAAATAAGACGCAAAAGGAGAGATTAGCTATCAGTATTTTCCTAGTCCAGTTATTCTAGTTTCTAGAAAGACACATTCATTTCAAATACTATTTTCTGAAACAAATGGACTTAATCGGTTGATTCATTTTTGTAATTCCGTTTTCTTGATTCGTAATTTTTTTTTCTACATATCTTTCAGCTAATTTTAAAGCATCCTAAATAGTGTAATGGTTTCTCGCTTTAACCGTGCTTAATGTAGATTTTTGTAGAAAATACACAACTTTCATACGGGGCAAAACTAGAAATTTTAAGATTTCTTAGTTAATTAATTTATCAATCCCGAAAATTCTTGAGAGAAATTTAATACAATATATTATATACATACATGTATCATACATTGCGATTTTGTGCAGGAACTAGTTGCGCCACCAGATTTATTAAATACACTTTTGTTTAATAGACAATTTTATTTATTTTATGAAAATTTTAAAACTAGACAATGTCGACATATTTTAAAATTCACTTCTCACAAAACGTTGTGGAATTGTGAGTGGAAGAAAAGTTAAATACGCTCCTATGAAAATTATATATTTTTAAATTGTTTATTATTATTTATTTATTCATCGTAAAATTACCGAATTATTCTGAATTGTTATGATAAAAATGGCATTTCGCGTAATATAATTGAGTTATTATAATGCACATAAAAGAAACCGGATGTAGTTGACTTCAATAGCTAAGAACGTTTTTTTTACATCGCATCATTTTTTATTACCTTATACTTTGAACATCCCAGATTTTTTTAATACGAACGGTGAGAACTTATTTTGTATTCGATAAGAAACGATTTGCTAATGAAGATAATGTGTATTACAGTTCGTACCGGAATAAATTACTAGAATTGTCTTAATTATAGCAATTAAACAAGAATAGAAGCATATATACCAGGGCTGTGGCGTCGGAATCGGAGTCGTGGAGTCGGGGCTTTTTGGCCGGAGTCGGAGTCGTCGTGGCGATTTGGCCGGAGTCGTACTCGAGAGTCGAAAATTTTGAAAAGTTGTAATTTTTATTTTTGCATATAATATGTCAAATTTGGCTATTGGCCGTATTGGTAGGGTTGATATTTAATTGAATACACATCAATAGAAAAATTAGGCAAAAAATAGTGACGATATTCAACTTTTTTAGTCGGAGTCGTGTTTTTGGTCAATATCGGAGTCGGAGTTGAAGTCGAACTCGAACTTTTTTTTACCTACTCCACAGCCCTGATATATACTTTGAAAAGGCGGAGACCTTCTTACACTTGGGTAGATTTTTACGACAATATTATGATGAATATTTAAGGTAATATTGAGTTTCAGACTGTACAAACATATTGTGCCGCAAAAAATATGAAAGGTATTTTGCTTAGTTATAATAATTATTATACAGCCTATAAAATACTACACACCACCTTCATGTATATGTTTTTACAAACTACATATATAAAGCAATTACTTATTACATCATACGTCCAGTAATGTGCTGCTGAGATTCTATCAACCGGCTCGCACCTTGGCAAACACCATCTCACATTTTTATTAATTTTTTTTTTCAAATTAAAAAAAATTTATTAAACATGACTAAACTATTTATTTTTATTACATAAATTCATTCCAAATAGTGTTTTGATTTTCATTAGAAAATTTAGCCGTGACGGGTCTTGTTCGTCTATCATCTGTTGTAATCGTATAAAAAATCGTTCTGGAAATTACGATGATTATAACAAAAACGTATTTTAAGAACCAGCTCTCCGAACTAAAATTATTTGCCTCGACAGAACCGATTCGAAGCCACAGCAGCACATCACTGCATACATCAGGGGTTCTTAACCCTGTGCTCGCGGAGGTATTATCATACGCCCGCTACAAAGTATCAAATTACGAAATAACCCAAATTTTATCAGAATTATATTTTATTTATTGAAATTATTTTTCGAAGAAGTTTTTATTTTAATGTAACTGTGTGGTTTTTGTAGTATATTTTTTAAAGTTCAATTTAAAAATGGTACATGGATGTAACACATGTAAAGCTTCCCAAGAAACAATAATAAATATGTCCTACTTAAAAAATCAGGCCTGCGCCCTATTAACCTCAATCTTAAATGCGCCCTAAGTCGCAATAAGGTTAAGAACCCCTGGCATACATAATCAAATGACGATACAAAAAAATAACACTTTTAAGTTAATATTAGCTGAGATAAATTTGCGATGTATTGGAATTTTTCGCGGACACTTTTCAAAATGGTCTGGGATACAAAGGGTTAATATCCAGTATTGGTTTTTACTGTAGCGTGTCTCAGGAGCAACTAGCCGAGCTTCTTTTTGGTATTCACTGAAGTGTGCTGAAAACTATTAGAAGAACAATAATATTCAAGTTTAAAATTCAATAAAAATAGGTATGAAAACGTATTTGAGTGTTTGGTTTCGGTGATCAATGGTTCGCTTCCCAATACGGAGAATTTTATAAATAATTGTTTTAAGACTTGGTTTATTGATTTGCCTTTAAAGGCATGCATATTCAAAACTCCCTTCCAACATATCCAATCCTGAAAATGCAGTTCAGTGAATGCACTTGGTTAATTAACCACGAAGCCTGCTATATCCGCATCGTACTATTCTGACCCTCCGAAAAGAGAGACGAGTAATAAGCATTTCTCGTTAAACAAATTCTGTTGACATAAAGTCCAACAACGAACACGTTATGTTTTTACTTTTCATTTAAACAAGACAAAATAAAAGATTTGTTTCTTATAGATTCGAATTTAAAATTCGAACGTTCCGAATAAACATAAGCAATTAAATTCAATCATTGCCAACTGTATTGTAATATTTTGTAAATAATTATTGTCTATGCCTTCACGTAATAGCAATTGTAATGAAGTAATAATCAGTATGAATGGATGCTCCAGTGTGCGTGATGTTCTGAATTTTACTATCGAGATCGCGGTGCGTGAAATTAGTGCTATTTTAATTTTATTATATACTTACGTTTTATGTTTGCTTACACAGCGTTTAATTGCTATTTGTTCAATGGTGAAAAAATGTGTCAAATCAAAATATTGCGTCATGAGACTACTTCTCAAACTGTGGAGCTGTAATAATTTTTCTTAAATTTATCAAAAATAAAATTAATTATGGGCTTAATTAATATATCGCATTTAACAGAATAATTACAAGCATTAATAAAACAATTAAAATAACTTTGATTATTCTACTTATTGTGTTAATAATTGTGAGACGTGTTTCGCCTCTTTTAGAAGCATCTTTGGACTTACTATCTCAAAGTTTGCTCAAGTAATAAATTTTTAGAAAGCCCACCCCCCCCCAAATTTGTAACATGATTGTATAAAAGTAGGGGAATTTTAACTTCTGTCTGTTTACAAATATCGAAAGTAGAGCATTCGACATTCATTGGCAAAAACCAATTTGCACATATATTTTTATAAACCCTCTGTCGCACCACATTTTGAGAGACGCTGAAATATATAAACGATTCGGTATGGCAATTTTTGCAATGTTTATTCTTCTAATTCCTCAATAATTTTGAGTGGAAAACATAATTAATGAGATTAAATTTCAAGAGAAATGATAGGCGTATATTTTTTTATTTGGTAATATGTATATAATAAAAAATTGTAAAGTGAATAAACATAGCAAATGGTTTATTTGTACAGTATAACTGCAACAGTTTACCAATCCTTGATGGGAAAAAAAATTATATACTTTCCATCTCTTACAGCAGTCCTCAACATTAATTACACTTGAACTCAAGAAAATCATTGGTTTTAATTACTCTTGGGTACAAACATTTTTATCAATAATTTACTGTGCTAACAGAACCATAGCTAATTTTGAGAATTAAAATTTATAACTTGTATTCTAAACTGTCGAATAATTCCTTGAATAATTGATACTGAAGATTCAAATTTACAATATTTGTTATTTTTTTATAATACAGCTGAGTTTAGAATTTTGTACAATCATGGTTTTAGACCATCGTCCATTGGTATACACTGCACATATAATATATAGATTTATTTTTGATTTCGGTAAGCATTTTATCCAGGTGCAATGTTTATGTGATATTTTAAAACATTACCATTCAACTCCTTTTATTAATATGGCGTGAAGTGATTGGCCGAATTCCATTCTTACCATCTGTAAAAATAAAACTTTGTTAAAAGTCCCGTAAAGCCAAACATAAAACCTCTGAAGTCTGTAAATAGTCCATATTACAGACTAATTGATATTGGGCGTAATTGTGCACACAAGAAAAAGGTTGCAGGCAACTGCTTTATGTATTTTCAATGGGGATGAAAAAGACTTGGAGATGGGCACAGTAAATATTTTAGTTTTATGTTAAGATTAATGTTTCAATGTTTTTTTTTTATTATTTCAGGTGAAGTGAACAACGCGTACGTAACAGATGCCATGTCAATATCAGGTTCAAGGAAATCCCTCGCCCTTCAGCCGGTTCTGCTGATGCATCCGCACGCCCATCAGCACCAGCACATGTCTCACGTCGATGCCGATACCTATTCCCAGTTCTCCAACAGGACAGGGCGCTCAAAACACGATCACTACCAACCTAACATGCACAACTTCCAGCTATAATAAAAATATCAATGTCTTTGACTAATATTTTGACAGTCAACATGAATCTCTTCTCTGTTTTTTTTTTACTTTTTAGTGTTGGATGCATTGTTTATCGGATAGGTAAATGATGAAATCAAATGTCAATAAATAAAAAAAAATATTTTAGAATGACTGATCAAAGTTATAACAAGGTAGGTCTCACACAGCAGATGCCATCGACAACATGCAATACAGTTATATGTTTAACCTAATGAATGTAGCCAGGGCAAAGCCAATAATTGAGTAAATTTGAAAAAAAGACCCTACTATACATATTCGAGTTAGGTAGCTTAAAGAAAAAGAGGGATTTTTCATGATATCCATTGATTTGATGCTGTGAAGGTTAACAGCATTCTGGATAAAACATTCACATCAAGAATTGTCAAACCGTCAGTTTTCAGTCAATATTTTATACATAAAAATAGTCTTGAATTAATAAAGAAGTATTTTGATGACATGTATAGTATTCTTCTAATAAAATTACACATGACTAGGTTTCATAAGTAAAGAAATGTTACTGGCTGGCATTCGATGACAACACCTTCATTTACAACTTGTTGGTCCATTTATGTTGTTTCTTTTTCTTTGCACAAAGCTGCTATTGCTGATCTTATGTTGCATGTTGCAATGAGATATCTGTGTGTGACCCAGCTGAATGTCATATTCAGTAACCCAAACATACCTACAACAAAAACCACACTTTTTTCGAAATACATACTTACATTTCTCTATGAATCTAATAGATATGATTCAAAATGTAATTTTTTTTTATAAACTAATAAAAAATATCTCTTCATGATACCCTTAAAATATCTACTCTATGGTTACCTATTTATCAAAAATTTCATGGCGGATTGTTTAGGGATTTCTCTTCATATATATTATGATCTATGGATATATAGCTATCCATATTTTGACTGGTAGCAGTACTATCAACTATTATCTGTGCTGTAGGTTCCAAGGTACAATATAGTACAACTAATCTCGCACAATGGCAGGGAGATTTTTGAAGGAAACGCACACTCCTTTACTTACTTAAATAACATTATTTTAATGTATATTCCCATTTCAATTTAACTTAATAGCTGTAAATTTATCATTAATTTATTGTATTTTATTTTGTCAATTACTATATTTGAATTGAAATAAAACTAGAATTTAATATTATTTTTATTTTGTAAATTTAGGAAAATATCATTTACCTATAAAGTATTTTATAAAATTTAAACCTCGTATTATGTAATTTGTTTACAAAATATACTTCAACTTTGTTAATCAAAGAAAGACAACGAATTAAAGTATGCCTTATTTTTTACTAATTTTATTACCACACACTGCAATTTTTGTGTAAATTTATCATCACAAAGTACATGTAAAATATTATAAGTACTTTTCGTCCATGTTAAAAACAATAAATGGTACGAACATGTTTTGATTTTTTTATTATATCTAATGTGAATAAGCAGGACTCTTCTGTATTTTGTCAGAAAAAGAAAGAAATCATCCTTGTGTGTTACAGCCATTGTTCACTTGTCTGGTATGTTCTTAAAAATTACCTGTTAACATAAATATTTAAAGCATTCTTTTTTAAATTCAAATTTGCATTTCATTTTTAAATTAGTGTTGTCAATACACTGCAGTATATTTTATTTGACTTCAATAAAAAAATCTTGTTCCATTTAACATTTTACCTAAATATGTATGTATAATTATTTTTTCAGTAAACTTTTATGATGTCACTATAACTTTTAAATCTGGGTGAAGACTTTGGCATTTCAAAAATGCGTTATTAATAATAATTTTATATACTTAAAGATGTACAAGTATTATAAATTATAATTGATTCGATGAATTTAGAATTCAAAATGTAATAATATTCCAATGCCATAAGAAAAAGATATATTTTACAGTTTTAATTGTATAAACTGCAATTACGACGAATTAAAACAGTTTCGCAAACTTTTTCTTCAGAAATTCAGAAAAAAGATATTTTTTATCAACTACATATTAATAAAGCCAATAGAACGATTAATAATTATATTGGTTTCAATATCCATAATTGTATAGTATACATTTGATTATACATATAACCTCTATTGGACCAAATAGTTTTTAAGAATACAGATGTACACGCATTATTATAATAATAAAAATTGTATATTATGTAATAAAACAATAAAAACAAAAATTCCTTTCATTTTCATATTACTCTATTGTCAAGTTTCAAAAAGTAACAAAAGATCCATATTTTTGCTTATATCTTGTTGTTGTAAATTGATGATGATTTTTAGACTTTTAATGTTTTACAAATGTAATTTGTGGTTTTTCCAGTACCGTAAAACGGGGTGAATAGATACACTTTTTACCCTTCACGACTACCTCCGCCACATAATTCTAATATGAATGGCTTTAAACTTATTTCTATGGTCCTACAACACATTCATGACAATATTTTTCAAATATTCACCATCGTTATTAAGACACAGTCAATTTTGTTCGATGTCTCTACACACATTGAATCGGGGTGAATAGAGACAAAACAACAGATTGTAATGATTTACTTATTAACTAAAAAAATATGATTCAATTTAATTTTCGTACAATAAAAGAGAACTTAAACACGTTTGTTTCAATTTTGGCCAATCATTTAGATGGTTTGGTTTTGTCATTTGAGAGATAGTATTATATGTAGTCATTGTATAGAGTTATATAGAAATAGTAAAAAATACATTGAATACTTAGTAAAGTTGTGCTAAAGTTCAATCCTTGTTCTTGTCTCTATTCACCCCGTTTTATGGTACTTCATCTCAGTAAAATTTTTAAACTGATATTGTTTCTTCATAACCACTTTTTATGTCAAATTTTACACTGTACCATTAATATTAATAATTACTTTAGTCGGGTCTGTGATTCAGTTGTGAACGTCTTTGGCTTCCATGTAAGACCTCGCAGGCTCAAGTTCCAGTACGACCAGCATTTACTTTCAGTCGATTTATCAATTCTGTTTAGGCATGGGTGTTTGTGTTGTCTAAAATTCCTTCGTACCTATCCAATCCTTTAAGGCAGGGCTACGTGACAGCTGACTAATAATCTTGTCCTAGCCTTATTCTTTCTATCCATACATACTCAGTCTTTATTTCCATTTCAATCTAGCAAAGTACTGAATATAAGATTTTGTCACTTGAAGGTTTTGTAGGACAAAATACTTCCGTAAGTAAATCCAAAAGTTAGTCATGCCCAGTCCTTAACTGAATAGACGAGCCTGGTTCATAAATTAAGTTGTATTATGTGGGGCGTTGAGATAAAAGCTGGCAAGGCTGGTGACCATATTTGCCTCCGCTATTGAAGAAATTTCTGTCAGACAAGATCCAAGACGTAAGGACTCCAAGATTCTGACGAGGTTCTTCGAGTCTTTTAGTTGGTTTATAATGTTACGACATTTTCGCAGGTTAAGTGAGGTGCTTCAATCTCTCCTTGAATCTGGCTCGGTGAAGGCGTAGAGTCTTTATAATATGCCTGGAATACGGAGTTTGTCTTGATGGGTTTTCTTTGCTTGATTCTTCCACTAATTTTGACTGCTTCTTCGGGATACAAATGGTGATTTACCAACCATTGCATAACTGTAATTTGATTGCTTGGGTGATTGAAACAGGGGGAATACCAATAACTAAAAAGGATTGCCACTGTTTTTGAACCGTAAAAATTCTCAAACCGAATAATTGCCTCAAATTTCGAAATTTCATACTGTGACATGCATGTGAGAACTCATGTAGGAATGATAAATATTAAGTATCTTATCTATGTATATGTTCCAGTAAAACTGTATTCACATTGAAAATGTATCAAGTAGTAGATTTGTATGACAACATGATTGAATTCACTGGTCAAGACAAAATGAAATTTTATTGGCCTATTCAAGTCGATGATTTGCAATAAAAACAAAATTCAATTTAATTTTCGTGCAGAGTCCCCTTTTAAAACGTTTTGTTTCAATGAAACCAAAAGTAAGTCCCTTTCATAAAAAGAGAACCAAAGAAAAACACAAACAAACATAGGGCTGAAGATAAGGCGGCCAAATTTAATTTCAATGACAGCTTGGAGAAGAATATATTTTCACTGAGAATACAGCTTCACTGTAACAAATATAATAAATAGGATATTTTTTTTGTGGAGATATTTGATGGTTTTGAAATGAAATTAAGGTTCCGTGATAACTCGACACATGGCCTGTCAACACATGACAAGGTGACACGTAGCCAATTCGGTATCTACACAACTTGACACAAAGAAAATTTCCTTTTTGTAATTGACAGTGCTGTGGTGAAAATTTGAGCCAGGGCTGTGGAGTCATTAAAAAAAATCCGACTCTAGCTCTAGCATTTACAAAAACCACGACTCCGACTCCACAGCCCTGATTTGAGCTCTACAAAATAATTTAATATAATGTTGATGGCTATTTCATAATAATGCCTTAATTATGAGAAATTGGTTTTGTGTTTTTCTGGAAATGAAAGCAAATCTGGGTTTTATTGAGTGGTAATGAAGGTACAATTTAAATAATTAACAATCGTAATTCTGTACTGGGAGCACTGGCGCGGCTATTTTAAATTGTAATAATGACTTGATTTTTCAACATGCAAATTTTACGTAATTATGTAGGCATTCACTTCCCCTAGAGTGCCAGAAGATGTTCCTTCCATCAAGCACCCCCTTCGTGCAGTATTTTGACGGAGATCGAATAAAAATAGGAGCGGTGTGTCAAGTTTTCTATGTGTTATGAGTCGACTTGATATGTGTTGACGTACCATGTGTCGATTTGTCTGGTCGCCGAAATTATTAGGTATGTTAGTCTATGGTTTTAGTGGTTGTATAATAATTTATAATAATCTGTCTATGGTATCTACATTGTTTTATTTTGTTGTCTATGCTATATTGTCAAACGTCAAAAGTTTCAAATTGTGTTTGTTTACAATTTTGCCATGCCACTTTCTCTATTACAATTAATGCTTCTTTCAGAAAATTCGTTTTTAAAATGGAGCATTATAAATGATGCCAACGAAGAACGAAAGTTTCGAAAGAAAGAAGAAGAAGAAATGAGCCAAAAGAAAGGAGAGTTTCATAAAATATATTATAAGTTGAGAAAGAGACCTAAAGCATTTTACAGATACACCAAAATGTCAGTTCCTACGTTCGATTACATTGTTGAAAAAATTTATCACAGAATAAAAAAAAAAAATCCTAATTCCCAAGTGACTACAGCTGAACGAGTTTTTATAACTTTAAGGTTAGTGGCATTTTTTAGCTAACAATTAAGATTCACATACATATATACTTATTGGGCAGGTTCACTTAGCTTTGTCAGTTAAATATAAAGTAGCACAATAACACATATACTGTTTATTCAGTTTTGTTCATGCGTTACTTACTATTTTTCCCACGATTCTGTATTATACTTCGCTGTGTTCGACTCAACCAAAATTTGATGATGCAGCTTAGTCTTGCTGTACGATTAACCACTACAGCCAAGTCTATAAGAGTGTGGGCAATTAACAAGACCCCTGCGCGATCATTAGTGTTAATCTTCACCAAACAGAATTGTGCATTTATATATGGTTATAAATCCAAAGGCATTGGCGTTTGTGATGTTTCCAACCCTCCCAACTCACTCTATTCAATCCTGGTATGTTCTAGAGCAGTGGTTCTCACGTAAAATTTGGCTGTGGCCGCATTAGGAATATCAGCGGTGTTACGAAAATGTCTGGTGGCCACACCAAATTTCTTTTTTGTCAAAAATACCTAAACATGTATGTATTTCAGATTTTTGCGAATTGACAATTCTTGATGCACAATACCATGCATCCAAAATATTAAATTTTCAGTGTCATTGTTATCAAATTAACTTGTAAAAACACATTTTTATTAAATATCAATATTAACTATCAAGCTGTTGATGGCCGCACATGAGAACCACTGTTCTAGAGGAACCGATTAGATTAATATCTAAAGCTATATTTATTTATTCTTATATGTTATGCATTAAGGCTATATTATATTTCATTGTGCCGATAAATGGTCTGAAGACAAAATGTTAACGTGACAAATGGTCTGCAGACAATATGTTTATGAAACAAAACGCCTTCCCACAAAAAAATTCTGTGAGGTTAAACGAGATTCAATCTTGGAGCATATCAGTGTAAAAATATCTTGAAAATATCAGGTTAGGTTGTTATGGCAACTCTTTTTATATTTGTTAATTTGTTTTTTATGCAGAATGATTAAAACAATTACTGATACAAGTAATAGTAAATTTAATTTAAACATTTTGTCTTTAGATTATTTGTCATGTAAATATTTTGTCCATTTTTTTTTTTCTTTCGACATTTTGTGACAGATCCTATATTTCAAGCAGACTATATATTATAATTATTTTGTATTTTTTTCAGATATTTTACTACAGGTGAAAAAATGTCTTCCCTAGCATTGATATTCAGAAAGGGATCAACGTCCCTTGCGCAATTGATAGTTGAAACATGCAAGGCAATATTGACAGAGCTGGAAAGTATACACATGGGTGCCCCATCCCACCTGCGACTCAAGCAAGTCAGATGTGACTTCTCTAATTTGCTGCAACTTCCTAATTGCATTGGCGCCCTCGATGATATGGTTTGCAAAATCAGGCGGCCAAAAGATAACCAGTCAAACTATTTTAGCAATAAAAAGTATTGCCATGTTGTACTTCAAGGAATGGCCGACGCACATTATAAACTTCTCAGCGTAGGGGTTATAGGAGAAGAAAAGTATGGCAGTACATTTGGTGGCTCTGATCTTTATCACCAATTACAAAGGAACAAATTGCGTATTGCTAACCGTGGTAAAACTTTTACTGAATTGAATAATTTATCAAACTTTGTCTACGCTACCAGATCATATCCGTTAAAAAAGTATATGATTACACCGTATAAAGAGAGAACTATCGATGAAAAAGAACTACACTTAAATAATGAATTATTGAAAGCAAAGAATTGCATACACAGCGCATTTGGATTGATGCGTATGAAATATAAGCTCCTGACACAAACGATTGAGTGCAGCAATGTTAACAAATGTAAACTTTTCATCAAGACCATTTGTTTACTTCATAATATCGTTAGAGATTTGGATGGTGATAATGATCCCGCTTATATTAGTATAAAAGACTCAAAAAAAGAATGGAACATATTCAGCAGTTACCATTATGGAAATAGAATTCGTGGAAGTGTTAGAACTCGAGAGAGAATTGCCCGTGATACTCTTTGCCAATTCATGTGGGACCATCGAGTCACAGGTTCTCTAGCTACCTAGCATTAAGTGTATTAAGTCTAACGCTTCTTTTCATGACAATCAAAAGTGCGTGTGAGAATTTTGATAAAAAATGTTTTGTTTCATTTCCATATTTACAAATTTAGCAGCATTAATTAGACAAGTGATGTTTCTCTATTTTAAAAACATTTTTACATTGTAAAAAAATAGAATTAACACTTTTACACTTTGTACACCAAATAGATAAATAAATTATCATATACCTACAGATATTCACACATCTTTCATTCCATTACTTGTGTGGTCCATAACTCCCAAAGGTACTAAACTAAAAAAATTAAATTAAACAAATGATAAAAAAAAAATCCATTGATTTCATTAAATTAGTGCAGTTAATACATCTTTTGGTAATAGAAACATAGCCATGGCAAAAGCACACCTTAAAATTTTTCATTCATTTGCTGATAATTCCCCTAAAACTTGAGTGATGTTGATTTTTTACCTATTGTAAAGCAAACTAGTAGTAAGTACAAAAGTGATTTGAAAGCTTCAGATCGAAGATATGGATGTCTTTTTTGTCTTAGAAACTCTCCCACACCTATCCAATTTTAAAAACCATTAGTTTTATCTTTTTTTTATCCCAAATCTATTTCAAAAGGAGAAACTACTAGATAACAAACATTTTTTGTAGAAAACTGCTCTGTTGAGATCATAGGCGGATCCACGGGGGGGGGGCATGGGGGCCATGGCCCCCCCCTGAGGAGAATTCATTCCATTCAAAATATTATAACATTAATTTTCAAATTATTTTTATTTAAATAAATATGTTGTAGTTCTCTTTTTTTACGAACCTTTAGTTTAACAACTACAGTTGCGGTAAAAGATATCCTCGCACCCTTCACAATTCCATTCATTTGCAAATATTTCCTCGAAATTTTTACCGATTTCCATTTTTGTTTCTACCGATTGTAAAGAAAACTAATAGCCATATTTTCAAGAACAATCGGTTGACACTTTTCACCAACCTTAAGATGGCCTAGCTGCTTACCGCATCTTGTCCTCATGAGCTAAACTTGAAATCATCAGAGTATATGACTCGTCTCCAATCGTCCAAAGTCCAATTTTTGTGCACCTTCGTCCATTTTTACCTCCATTTTTACAGTGGGAACTGTTTTTTTTGGCGCCGAGCGGGAAATCCATGTGCCACGATTCTATTACGGCTATTACGGACATTTCCGATCGATCATGTGATATCACTAGTCGAAGCTTGAAGTGTTTTTAAAAAATCATACTCAATATATGAAGGTCGTCCCGGTCGGTTGTTAAGCTCTCTCTGCCACTCTCTGTCGGTTCAAACATACCCCTCCAGAGCGCCAGTTACACGATTTTTTTTTTAAAAAATCCACACTATACTTTCTACACAGTCTACTCTAAGCGACATTTTTCTATTTGGTAAGTTTTCCCCGGAAAACTGATTCAATTTGGGCTTTAATCGCGATTACGTTTTCTTTGGCTATCCATAATTTCGTCAGATGCTTACGTGACTAGGTCTTGCTCAGTACTGTTAAAGCTTTCAAATCTTGATTGTTTTTCAAAATATGGTTATTGCTTTTTTTACAATCGAATGAAAAAAAAATGGAAATGGAAAGGAATGGAATTATGAAGAGTGCGCGGATTTATTTTTCCGCAACTGTATATATACGACATGTGATAGGTTAATAATTATGTCGCAATTGTGAGGTTTTGTTACGAATTTTACTAAGTTTGACAATCAGCGTTGCCTCCGCTGAAAAGTGGTTTTCCACATTACGACTCATGAAAACCTGGCTAAGGAATCGTATGAGTAAATGGATATTTAGCCTGAGTATTTTTGGGCCTAATAGAGTCATCAATTATATCACATTATTTTGCTTGGGTTCATCACTTCTTTGAACGCAGGGTCATCATTTATTCCGTTAAAAAATCGAAAAAAAAATCGCGTAAAAAAAAGTAGCGGTGCCCCGTTCAAAAATCGCGTAAAAAAGGAATGGGTGTATATATGTTTTTTAATGTATCATGTTTATTTTCAAAATGGCCACCCCCTGGGACAATTCCTGGATCCGCCAGTGGTTGAGATGGATTCCATTGGGAGTCCATATCCTATATCCACTTTGGGAAAGGACATAGTGAAAAAATGTACACCCAATATTCTTTTTGCACGGAGGAAACGTTCTAAAGACTATCGTAAAAAAATATAACGTATCCATACAAAAATAGTAGATACCTACATAGGTTCAATTACTTAAAATCAACTCGAAATCGGATTTGCTTGGAGACTATGTTCTAATAGCTAAAGCTATTTTAAAGAAACTTTTAATAAATATCAACAGGTGTCTAAAAAAATAGAAAATCTCATTTATTTTAAATAAAGCCTTACCGGAAAAAAATATTTTTCAGTAAATTATTGTCAACGTGGGCCATGATTTAATTGATTGACGTATATTCATAAATGAAAGTATGTAGCAATAGTGATCATAAAAATATTCATCTTTTTTTACATTTCAAATAAGATTTAACATACGTCATACAATCTAATTTGAAATTAAAAACTTATTACTTACTGCCCAAAGAAATTATTTAAATTATAACATATCTAAAGCTGTAAAAATAATATGATTTTTTTAAGTAGGTTGGTACAAAAGTCATATTTCGTTCGTGTTGTAACACTTTTGTTCTTAAATGAATTTTTACAAATATTTTTTTCACGTTTAAAGGACGGAGAAATAATTGAGGGTTCATATCCTAATCCACAGGCCACTGTAATTATTTACCAGCTATTTTTGTAAAATATTTGGCATTACGGAAAATGCTCCAAATATTGTAAAATTGAAATGTCACACAAGCTAAGCTCGACGAGATTTTTTACAAGACACCCAAGAACAACTCAAAGAGAAATGATTTTACATTCACCGATGTCTCAAATATAAATTGATAAATCTGAATTTGACGTTTACCAAAGCTTGGACTTGAACCCAGAACCACTTCGCAGCTAGAGCAAGACTTCTCCCACTTGATTTCTGCGACTGATGATGGTGGGTGCATTGACAATTGAAAAAAATCAGCTGCCAAATGCATTTTAGAGAATATGTATTCACCAGAAAGTACGCGATTCTAGCAAGTCACCCAAAAACAATTTCTAGAAAAGACCAGCTGAACTGAAATTCCCGCTTTCAATTATTTGTTTTTTTTTCGCGTTGATATCAAATACATTCATAAATAAATATATATAATTTACTGTTTAATTACCAGCAAAATGAATTTTTGAAACACGTGGAAACTACTTAACACCAATCGGAGAATCCCATATTTCAGAAATATATTATGGCGAACAGTACACCCAGTACCTATATCAATATAACAATCTATTCTTATCGCATTCATATTTCAAACAGTGAGAAATAATCCTTAATTCACTGTTTATAGGAGTCATTAAAAAAAATAATCAGAGTCATATTGTGACCGTTCAGCATCCTTATTGGTTAGACATAAATAAAAGCTGTTGAAATGTCTAATATGTAATAATAATTATATTGTGATTATATTATTAAAAATTATAGTAAAAATAATAATAAAAAGAAAGTGAACACCTCAAAAGGGAATACAAAAAATATAAGATTAATTATTCAATGAGAACAAGCGTTTTTCAACAATATTTTCTTTTTCAATGGTATTTTTTTTATTCAGGTGCATCAACACATTAAAAATGAAAAATTATTAATATAATTTTTTTAATAACTTCCACGAATTTAATTATTCCACGTATTATCAAAGTTATTTTGAATTTTATATTAAAATGAACTTCCACAAATTTACCACCGAATCCATCGAAAGTATGAAAAATTATAGTTATTCGAATTCATAACCATTTTTACAAGGGGTTTATAAAAAATGACTGTATTCATTTTTTGCTTATAATATATTAAAGAATTGGTTCTTAGTCTGTGTTCCGCGCATTAGTGGTCAGTGAACTTGTCAAGAGTATTCCGTTAGCTTATTTACCTGTAAAGGAAAACTGTTTTTTTTTGTGTTTCTTAAATATATGATCACTTATTTATTTATACCTAGATGTTTCAATAATACTGATTTACCACGATAAAGTTTATTTTGTTAATCACCGGTTCAAAATTGAGTTAATTTTATTTATTCAGCTTAGTTCCCTAACGGTTTCATGGTTATATATTATAATGTCATGATCCGCAAAGATTAAGAAAGGGTCAGAAAATTCGACAAATCCATCAATTTATTGAAAATAAAGTTGATAATTTTGTCATCGATACCTACGGCATTTATTTAGTTTGAAAATTAAGTTAATTTATCACCATGTCCGCTGCCAACTTGAAACATATAGACTCCTCACGGAGTTTATCTCAACAAATTTTATTTCTACGAGAACTGCTTGATACTCAGTTGCTCAACCTCTCTTTTTCGACGAGAGTAGGGATGGAAAGGATACGAGGACTATGACATGACGAGTGATTAGCTAATCGCTGTCACTATGCGTCGCTCTTTGAGATCGGGAAGGTGGGAAGGGATTTAACAACACAAACACATATTGCCTCTAAGCAGAATCGATTTAACGACTGCAAAAATCTGCTCGTACCGGAAATCGAGCCCGAGCGGTCCGCCACGGTAGCTCACGACGTTGACCACGGCACCACGGACCGGGAAAATAGTAAATGCATAAAATACACGAAATTATGAATTCACATGAGTAGATGTTATCTTTTAATTAATTTTCTTACATGACCAATAAAAAAAAACTATAATAAATTGCTACCTAGAAAAAAAATCAAATATATAATTTAAATCGTCAACTTTATTAATCCACCTACTTCGATTGCTTAGAATAAATATTTTAGCATTTCTGAGAAGCATTCTCAAATCGACATAGATATGAATCAATACTTTTAGTATTTTATCAGTTTTATATATTTAAAATATTTTTTGCACCATATTAACCTTCGAATCTGCCTAAAAGTTTTCAATCTTTAAATGGTAAGGAATATCGCGTAAAAAACTGTCTGCTGGATATCCGGATTTGAATATTACTTATTAACATTAACGTTTTCATTCTTGCTATCGTGAAATTAATAAAAACGTGTTCTTCAGCTCTGAATGTTTAAGAACCAGTTGTCTGGAGTGTGCATTAGAGAGGCAAGCCAGTAAAAGTCCAGTCGAGTAATAGTGAAAGTGCTTCTTTATTCGACATTCATTTTGTGCAAGCTAAATAATAATCCGGACCTTTTTCGTATTCAAGTTGAATATCAACGTACGGCTCGACAGTGGAGTGCAACCATGGCAAGCGTGCCGTACAGGTATCTTGAAGACGCGCACACTTCCTCGTCTTGCAGTGATTCGCATTAGACATTGGCAATGAGTCACATAAGTGTGAATCGAACACATTTAGGTCTACTGCCTTATTCGATTTGTTGATACGATTCGTATGAAAGAAACCACTCACTATCCGATTGCATTTTCTTCGAGCTATTTCTTTTATTATCTGATTCAGTACTAACCCTCTTCTTTTGAAAAATCATGATACAATGGGAAAGTAAGGTAGAATAAAAGCAGGGCGAATGTTTAAAATACTTGAAGTGCATGGTAAAATTAACTGTTGTGTCTGAAATGACAGTTATGTATGTACTTTTTTGTTGTTATTGCAACATGTTTTTATGAATCACTTTTAAGATGTTCACTGTCAATACTTGATGGAATGGAATGATATTAACACATTTTTTGTACTTTATTCCACATTAAATTTAAGTGGATCAGGACCGGTTTCGCTCATCGCGAGAATTATCAACTGATGTATTCACTAGTTAAATGAAAACAATTAAAAAAAAATTCATAGTGGTAACCCTTGATTTTAGTGTTAAGGTGTCAGATGGGGTTGGGGGAAACGTAGGCAGCTTGCATTCGACTAAAACTAGCGATCTGAAAATTCAACTTGTTCAATTAATGAGTAATTAAAAAAGCCATTTACTAAGGAGACAACGTAATTTAGTTTTCAAAAATATCGAACACAACAAAGAATAAACTATTAATTAAATTGTAAATAAATTTAAATAAAGAAAGAAAACAATATAAATTATTTTACGATGATGGCTATAATAAATTATGCTTGCTTATCTCTGCGCTGTCGCATATTTCCGCGTCTATTTACTCGAATGTTTGTATATAATTATAGTAAAAGTAATGCTATGTAATATTACATCTGGTTAAAGAGGTTTAACACGGAGCATACCGAGAAGGTACAAGGTATCATTTTAAAATAAATTATCGGGGACATATCTTCAAAGTTTACGTTATTCTTTTGATTTTTGAGAGTCAATTATTGCTCTTTATCCAATATGAAATTTGTTAATACAACATATTTATCGTATCTTTTATAAGTTGCTGTTGTTAAACAATCACAAAAAAATGGTTAAGATACATTGAAACTATCACTTGTTCCAAAATTGAAACTTCTCTTCTAAAATCTACCATCACATGGATCATGACGTGCTTCGTTCCTCTATAAAATATCTCTTTACTTTTATTGCAGTTTGTTTAGCATATCATGCCGAGGGATAAGTATCCGCGGGTTCTATCAACTTGTATCGTCACTATCCAGCTAACTTAACTTCGTATCAACAAAAATCGGTCGAGAGATATTCGCAAATCAATTTTCAAACTGTAAATGGAATCCAACAATGTAGCGTAAGCCGCCAAAAATGTTTCTTCTTTTCATCGAAAAACGATCAAAAATTTATGCCTTGATAATTAGGCATCAAATTTAAAAGGTTTGTGATTATTTATTCGTAGGATTCTATTACTTAGTTAAAGAATCTTGCTTTTTTTTTCATTTATGACTCTGATATCCTGATTCAGTAACCGAATTCGCAGAGCGTTGGATAATAAGTTTTACTATGAAAAAGTACACGATTATTGACCGTCACTTTCATGATAAAATTTTTCGTGATCTTTCACTTTACGGTTCATCGACACGCAGACCTTGATCCGTTGATATAGTATTACACATTTGGAAATATGCAAAAATTGTTTACTATTACTACTAACCGTAAATATAAACCATTTATTTATATTATTAATGAAAGATTAATTATTTGACTGCCGTCTCTTATCCGTACAATAATTACAGATAACATCGAATAGTTATGCAGTATGCCCGGTACGTGGTGCAGTAGTCAACGTCGTTGGCTTCAGTGACGGACCGTCCGGGATCCCAGGTACGAGCAGATTTTTTCAGTCGATAAATCGATCCTGTTCGTAGGCAATGGGTGTTTGTGTTGTTTTAATTCCTTCCCACCTATCCGAATCCTAAAAGCGATGCATAGCGAGAACAATTCGCTAACCACTAGTCCTGTCTTAGTCCTCGTATCCTTTCAATCCCTACTCTCTTCGAAAAAAGAGAAGTTGAGCAACTGAGTTACAAGAAGTTCTCGTAGAAAAATATATGTTGAGATAAACTCTGTGAGGAGTCATATGCTCCAAGTTGGTAGCGGAGATGGTTACAAAATATACCATGTGCGTTCAAAAGCTTCTATCCGAAATTTTAATAAACCATTTTTGTAATGGTTACAAATTTTTACATAAAGAATTAAAAAACAATTTCTTTAATTATACAACTTTACAGTAGGAGATAAGAATACCGGAAGAGTTAGTGATACTTTTTCACATTGAAGAATAAAGCAGAAAAATGTATTTTTATACTGGCACGTTTTGTAATTAACGAGTTGAGCTTGAAAATTTGTACCACAAATTATTTCATTCATTTCAATATCAGTAAAGATTTTTTATTATCGCAAAATTCAAGAATTATTCTTTTAAGTGTATTTGACTCTACAAATTATACTTGCCGCTACTCCATTACGTCACAGCGCCAATAAAGTTTCCAGTTGTCGCAGGAATGCCCGAAGAAAAGTCCTCAAAACTTGATAGGGCGAAACCGTAAGCAGGGTGCACAATAAATACTGAAATGGTTTTTATTCGCATTTTATAATATAACACCGGCGAAGAAATCTAAAGATTCTTAATTATTCTTAATAATTACTTACCTCATATTAGTCAAAAAATTTATCGACGAAAATATTGTCGATACATATAATATAACTATTTTCTTTGTATTCCATAAAATCATGATTTCACTATCGTTACATTATAATTTATAAATAATTAAATCATACTATATTTTGATAAAAATAAAATACTTAATTGAACGTCTGCATGAATTTCTATGTTGATTAATGATTTGAATAAGTATAAGAAAACATAATTAATTTGAAAAAATCAGTTCAATGTTGAATATGTTTTTTTTAGAAAATTGCTATAGTTTATTTACATGGCTATTATATTTTATGTGCGATCTAGATGCATTTTTATTTTATTTTTTAATGGAATTGGATTTTATTTACTGTTAAATTCATGTCTTGTGAGAGAAGGTGCTCTCAACACGATTTCTCTCTTAATTATTTTAAAATAAATATTTCTAAGATATTTCGGTTCTCAATGTGAATCATGTAGATATTTTATAAGTAATTGTTTTACCTCTCTTTTTGAGAGGTCAAGGGACGATACAAGTATATATATAATATAAAAGGATTAAAAATGCCCTCCGCATTCCGTTTTTAGATAATATACCAGTGAAGAGGAACTTATACTAAATAGTAGTTTATGTATATTTATATATATTTTACCACATTTTGTTTTGTTTATTTAGTCAAACAAATTAAATGATAAATTAGCAAAATAAAATCCATTTATTTAATTTGATACATAACATTGTAAATTCAAAGTGTATTTTTGTGATTTATGAAATATATTGATTCGTTACATTACATTTTGACTGAAACATAAAAATTCAAACATACTTTCTTTCATATTCGTTTTTATGGCAACTTAATGACCAACAATGCAAAAGGGAATTACAGACATATATACATACATACGCCGTTTCGGTTTTATATATAAGATATTGATTCGTTGCATTTTGGTTCTGGACTGAAACAGTAATATTATTATACGGTCGATTAAATTGGTTTAAAATGTGAGAAATAAGATAATTATTACTCAGCTCGTTAAAAATATTTACTGTTTCGTTTTAATGTTCAAAAGAGGTGGATGAATTTTAAGTTCGAATGATTAGAGTACGTTTTGTAATTTGCTACACTTACAATGACCTAGAATGGAATGATTTATATAGAATATACATCATACAATTCATAATTTACAGTAGTTATAAAATTAATAATAACGGGTCTAATAATAACTGAAGTACATTTTTATAAACAGTTATCGCTTCGTTTTGCGACAGGTTGATGTCTTGATATTAAAAATGCGACAGACCGCGGTTCGGCGAACCGAATGCCCTGCAGTTGGTCGTATTCCCCGTAACCAACGTAGCATGAAGCGTGGAAGCAAAACGTCAAACTTTCTACTGGTTACTACTCCACTCTCCATTCGACGCGATCTAGCTTCGTCTTGGCGGCATGCTGTCCAGCTATGGTCAACATCGGTAAATCAATTTGCCAGATTTCATGGGTTTAATACTTCTAAGATCACTTGGCCGTTTTCCTGTTTTTAAGACGATGATACCGAAATCTGTAACAATTTTAATAATAACGAAACGGACATACAAGTCACTTAAAATAAATGTTTTAAGAGACAATTTTTGGTGGTTAGAAATTATATAAGAAAAATTTGTTGAATGAATAAAAATGTACCTGTATATGCTATGAATGAAGCTGCATACATTTTACAACTGGTAATTCCCTCTACATCTGAGCAGTAAACGTTCATAACCATAGTTCATATTATGAAGGTGTATGATAAAGATTCAAATAACTCATGAGAATATTTTTTGGACGATGTTTTAATTGTATGATTATACAAACTCACTCGTTACAAAAAAGGAAAACTTTGTCAGCTCTAGGGCAGTGGTTTTCAAATTTTCTTAATTTGTATACTAGAGGGCTGCATGAGCTCAGGTAAGGCCCGCGGGCCGGGTCGGGTTACGAAGGTTTGGGCTCGGGCCTGAGTACAAACATATTCAAACATACAATATCTCAGGTTATTTTGGGATGAACACGCCATTATCGGAAATCTAAATTACTCAGATATTATAAATATTCAATAAAATTTTCGAAAGAAATAATACAGACTTTGTACCTAGAGTATTTGTTAAAAAAATTTGGCCCGTGCAGACCTCTACTATTTACCCTTTCTATAGTAACAATGAAAATATATTTAATTTTTTCCCTTTTAGTATATAAACATAATAATGCAGGTGCAGTACGAACCTCCACCAAACTCTTCCCACCCCTCCCAGGGGTATGCGTAACACATTTTGGGAAACAGTTCTCGAGAGTATAAGAGTTAAGAAAAAATATAAAGTAATCAAATGTTAAAAAACGCTCGTTTTATGAATAGAATATCGATCTCATTATTATGAAATTTGCGAATTTTATAAAATATTTAGTTTAAAAATATATTCTCAGAACTCATTGAATCGAATGCTAGGAATAACAGTATAATAATATGTGCCAATGCCAAGTCGAAGATAACGGGAGATATCCCGAAGAGAGAAAGAATAAATGTTGTGCTTAACTGAAAAATCTCAGTTGGCCGGCTTTGCCAATGAACTTGTTGGCCATTGAAAACTTAACAGCAGCCATATTACATATTATTACAGACATAGCGGTGTGCTAGGAATCCTATCCGTAAAATGCAAATTGTTTACAATACCTTCCGAAAACTAATTCTTTTATTAAATATATTTTATAAAAGCATCAAAAAATGAAAATTGTAACATTTCATAATTTGAGTACATGATGAAGATTTTATGTTAAGCGTACTATAAAAGATGAAAGTTACAGATCAAAAAGAGTAGGGATTGAAAGGAAAGAGGACTAGGATAGAACTAGTGGTTAGCTAATCACTCTCGCTATGCGCCGCTTTTTGGGAGTAAGGAAAATGGAAAATCCCTAAATATGTTTAGACAATACTCCATAAAAGACATTCTTCTACGTCTGACGAAGGCGTAAGCCGAAATAGCTATCAACAAATATATAAAATAATTTATGTAGAACTAAAATACATTGTTATTTTTCTTACCCTATTTATACATACATACTGTTAAAGCCTCGCGGATACAATTATAAAAAAAACAATTAAATATCACTCCAATTAAGGGTATTGAATATTGGGGTGCGATATATATTTTTAAATTCAGCCAAAAAGAGATGGGTCGTATTTATATAATATTAAATCAATTTATATAAATTATTAAAAGAGTTATGAAAGAACTTTTTTCCGATAAAAATTGTTGTTTGTTGAAAACTACGTTCACTTATTATTTCACTTAAACGCCAACCTGTTGACTATCTTGAAAGATATTCTATGCCAACCGTCATGGCCCAGATAATGATGTTTCGTTCTTTTGTGCTGTGGTTCAGTGTTTCAATCTGGATTTATTGATTTTATGGCTGAGAGGCTATATTTTAAAATGTATATACATACATACAGTGAAACCCCGATTCTACGTTTTTCAAGGGACCGTAAAAAACAAAAACGATTAATGCGGGAAACGGTGAATACGGGAAAGTTTTAAATATGAACTAAAAAAATAAACATTTGAAAAAATTATTTGTTTATTAGAATTTCTTATTATATATATATATATATCTATAGCATTCATTTTTTTTAAGAAGGCTTTAACACTACATTGCTTCTTTGCAGTTTGGCACTTTAAATTTAAGCAAATAACGTCGTAATAAAGTCGTTTATTTGAATCTCAGTTTTTTTCTACGAATCGATTGCATGGGTTCGAATGTGCTTCAAATTCTCAACAAAAACGGTTAGTCAGGATATTATTTGTGACGGGACCATAATTTTAGACGATAAATCGAGGAACGTTTAATGCGGGATTTTTTAACATTGCTTTTATGGGTGTTTCGCCGGGACTATAGAAAATGAACGAACCATGCGGGAAAACGGTTTATGGGGGAACGTAAAATCGGGGTTCCACTGTACTTACATTATCAGTTTCAATAATATCTGTATTATGATACACGTAGGTGGAAAGAAAGCAATATTTAATTATGATATTGCATTTTGTTTTCGTTCCCACCTGTTCAGCTAATCGGTCGTTAGATTTATTGGAAAATATCTTCGAGAGAAATGAAACCGGATGAAATTATTTCTACATTTAATCGAATTAAGCATTGAAATATTTCAAGTACACAATTTCACTACGCTGAAGCCAATTAAATGCATATTGTTGAATCAATTAGTTTTCTCTCATAAACATTGCTATCAATATCAAACATAAAGTTTTTAATTGAATCATTATCATAGATTTCTTGCATTGTTCAATAAAGTTCAGTTCTAGTATATGATACTTTAAGATCTTATGAAGATAAGAATATAGAATATTTGATTCGAATCCCTACTTGTGATGGGCACGAAATTTTAATTTTATCGTTTTTAAAGAGAATACATAGATACGAAACCGGTAGTCAGTTTGCTGATCAAAACTAAAATCAATAATACGATGAAAATAAATGTCAATGTATTTTAATTCTACAGCAATTATTTTATATATTTGTTGATAGCTATTTCAGCTTACGCCATCGTCAGGACTGTCTAGTTTAGAATAGTTCTGACGATGGCGATGGGATTAAAATACATTGTTATTTTTTTACCGTATTATAATGGAGTCCTAAAAAGTAAATGCCAATTCAATCAATAAAGCTGATAATTTAACAAACAATTTTTGATCACATTTGAGGTGACTGTCAATTCTTGGTGGAAAGACGTTATATTTAAAGAACTAAAAGACATTTTTTTGTGCTACTTACTCATAAATTTTGCCAAGATCAGGACCAGTTTTGATGGCTCCGTCAAAGCCAGTCCTGATCCTTATAAAATATATGTGAAAGTAGTAAAAAAAAGATGTGTTTAACTTAGTGAAACACTTTAAATTCGAGTCATTTCCAGAGATCCGTTCATTGTGATTTTCGGTGAAGCAGACATTTAGAGGTCTCAGTTCAATAAGTACCCACCTGTCTATATTATTTCTCAATATTTTTTGAAAGTCACACCAATTACTAATTTAATTTCTAGTTAATTAATTAATTATGTTCTTATCTCAAGACTGAAAAAGTTTTTTATTTGTGTAAACGTCTAAATAAACAGATGTTGAAATGATTTAAGTAATAAATATTTTATTACGATCTAGAAAATAATTTAAAAACCTGTATGTGTTTTAGTAATGAGTTGACCTTTTGAAATTTGTAAAAATGACAGATAATTTCTGCCACGTAAGTATAATGTACATATAATACATCATGTATTGTATGTTATATGTCAATGCAGCATGTAAATATCCTTGATTTGTGTGTGTAAATTGTTTAATTCGGTGTGTACTCCATTGTTATAATATTTTAAACTTTCACAGTAGGTGCATTAAAATGCGACATGGGTGTGAGAATTTGAAATCCCTGGAATTTTTTCTTGTAAATGGCGATTGTTGTTCTTGTCGGTGTTGCAGTTCGTAGGTATTAAAATAAAAAAGTGTTGTTATTTTTCAAAATTTATTTTCAATTAATATCTGGCTTAGTTGTGAACATCTTTAAAATATACAAATAAAATTGGGTGAATATTTACGTTTAAGAGGACAATATTACAAATACATTTTATAAAAGTTTTTTGAGACATCCAGCACATTTTAATACAGAGAAAGGTTGAAATGTTTACTTCAACTTTTGGTGAGAAATTGATAAAAAATGAATTATTTATATAAGCTAGTACTTAACTTAACTCCTAAGTCACTTGGTGACTTTTTCCTTACAGTAAATGCCTAATGACATATAAATAAATAAATACGAAAATGATTTCAATGAAAATCGGATGAACAAATTCTAGCATTTATAAAAATGGGAAGAAATATTATTTAAAAGTATTACAAAACTTAGTTTTTATAAAAAGATTTTTTAAATCTTGAAATTGAAATATAAAACATCGATTATCACTGACAGATTATTATTAAAGAGATACTTTTTCCACATCTGTATGTAAAGCAATGTTGCAAAACCAGATTTAATTTAAATCTCATCAAGGCTGTATTGAATGCATATGTGAGAAATATGTTAATATTTGTATATTATCGAATAAATCTATGCCTTGCGATGTTATAAAGTTACATTTATTGACATTGTTGTTTGCAATCTCCAGTCAAATTTAAAAATCAAACGTCGTATGATTTATCGAGAAAGTATTGGTGTTGTTTTTTAAATGTAATTATGGCTGTTGAATTATTATTAATAATTCACCAGCCAGGTGGTTTTAATATTAAAAATAATAGGTAACAATGTTTATGTATGATCATTAGCTTATTGTGGTGAATAAACAAAATATGTTATGGTACTTTAATGTTTAATGCACATTTGCTATGAAAAGAAACGTACATTTAATATAAAAGAACTTGTGTGAAAGTCGAAACTTTCTTGAACGTGTTCCATATTAAAATAATAATATCACTATTAATGTTGCTCTTGAAATGCATAAAACTCGCGCGATTCTACGATTGTATATCAAATGATAATCTAACAAAGAATTCAGTGTAATAAAACAATGCAATCTATATTGCAGAATTGAAATCGATGAAATTATTGTGCAGAACTTTACATTTGAATAAAATCAACTGAAAATATAGGAAACCCTTATCTAGCCATTGAAACAATCTTGCAAAGTTCTATTAATGTTTACAAAAATTATGATGATTGGAATGGACACATAATTAACATAAAAATGAGTTTTTAAAATAAATTACTTAATTATAATATGATAATCTACATATAAACAAAACGAAATAACTTTTTTCAAAGTAAATTCTACAGTTTTTAAATTAACCAATGCAAAGTTATTATGAAAACCGTGTTGTAAATATATTTAATAAATAATACAGTAATGATTTTTTTAATAGTAGACGGAAAATTTTATTGAAAAATGAAAATTTTATTTTCTGAACAATTAAAGTTCTTGATCTATATTAAAATACCGTCTAATGCTATTTTTCTAAAAATAGTGTAGTACTATTTTTCATGAATTTTTTACTTACTAAAAATATACTAGTCAATGAATATTCAAGTTACAACGACCAAATTTCATCAATTATTATATTTTTAGTAGCACTTTTTTATAATAAATAATTAGTTTAGATAAATGTGAGGGATTGTCTATCGCAATTAGAACGTCAAGATTTAATAGTTTACTGCATTTTTGAACGCTTTATCTATGACAGCATATTTTCGTTAGTTCAAACCGACACTTAAAATACTTCGAAACTAAAATAGTAAACCATGAAATAAACTTTGTATAATGTTTAAAATCTTAGCTGTATGCATATCTAAAATACATGTTTATCTTGAAGAATCTTGGAAATAATTATGAATTGACCTCTTCGCTTAAATCCTTCAAGATATTTTCTCTATAACCGTTTCAAGTGATTTAGTGACATTAAAAAATAATTAAGTTGAGATGCAAAGGTACTAAAAAAATAATCAGAAAATTTGTCCACCAACAATGTTCTGAGCTTTGTGACCTAGCCACACAAACTGACAAAAATGAATTTAATATTTTGACAATGACAATTGAAAAGCAGCAAATAAATAATTTATGAAATCATTTTATAAATAATTAGCGAGAATACAATGCAAGATCAGAGATTCTTCTTTGACGAGCTCCTGGCTGGAAGCCCCTGGTACCGTCTGGACCTACTGGAGGTCTCACCAGATGTTCTGGGCAGACTGCACTGCTGTTGGACCTGGACCTCGCAGGGCTGCTGTAGCCAGACATCTGACTGCAGTTCGAGAACCTTCTGTGACCTTCATATTCGGGAGCGCCAGTTATAGAACAGTTAGAAATTCTCCTAGAAATGTACATATCAGATCCCGAGTCTCGACTGCTGGATGAAAGTCTTCTCGGAGAATAGTAATAGCCTGATGAATCAGAAGAATGACTGCAGGCAGACATGCGACGAGGTACCCAATTAGGTTCAGGAACTCGAGGCATAAAACCTGATGAACCTCTTCGGAGTCTTAGCCTCGGGTCTCCCCTTACCCAGTACTCCATCTCGGCTTCGGATCCACTGCAGCATGGAGAATATTCAAGTTCATTGGTCATCCTGTTGATGATTGGTCTCTTTCCGGTAACGCTTCGTTTTTTCTTATCTGGATTCGGCACGCTGTTCAACTCGTAAACTTTCATCGTCTTTCCATATCCGGGGAAATCATCGTTTTGCATTTCCATAGCGTTTCTCGCCGATTCTGATTCGGTGAATTCAACGAGCGCGCAAACTAGACCGCTTAGAGATGGGTTTTTGTTTACGAATTGCCTAACATCGGCAGGGATAGGATTTCCTGGACGAAGCACTCTAATCAGTGCAATTTCACCGCACTTGGAAAATAGTTGTGAAACGTTTTCTATTGTGGGTTTTTCTATTGGAAGGTTCACAGCGACTATCGTCCTGGACGGCGTCGTCTCATCGTATTGCGGAAGTGCGTCCAATCGACGCAGCTTTGATCCAGCTTCGTTTATTTGAAGCTTCGTGGATCTCTTCAAAGACGCTGCAACTACTCTCCAATCTTTTGTCAAATGCTTGACTCGCTTGAAACTTGAAATCAATTTCAAACTTACGTATCCTTCTTTGTTCCTCTTCACGTGTTTTAAAAGGAAGGCGTCTTTTGTAATATTTACATCTGAGAAATAGAATTCTACTTGAGCGACTATTCTATCGGCTAATTCATCAGTAGGTGGAGTGAAAGGCGGTTCTTGAGGGTCTAAAGTAATTTCACAGCCAGAATCTTTTCCTCCGCCGTTCGAGCCAGCATCTGAAGCGCTGTCAGATAAATCGGCCATGTGAGCTCCTTCGTCTTCAGCCGATTCATTATTTGTAGCACTTTCCGGTTCATCACCGGATTTATCTTCAGAGTTTCTCCTGTCAAAACCGAGAGAAACATCGCTGTCAATTGAAGATATACTATCGCGAGTGTCGGAGTGTTTCATCATGGAGTGAGGAAATTCCAGATTTCCCACGACGTCCGCTTCTTCTTCGAGCTTCGCCAAATCCTCTTCGTGCATCTTCACGTTCTCGATTGAAACCATTTTGATAGTTTCTATCAAACTGTTAATATTTAAATGAATAAATTAAGTGTGACCGCTCTCGGCTGAAATAATTGATAAATTATTTAAATTTTCACTCGGTAATTTACAACAAGCACGCCGCTTAGTGCAGGCGCCTCGATGTCTAGTGTTCTTGCCTACCAAGCTTTTCTATTTACTAAATATTTTAATGCAACTTATTTAAGTATATTTATTATAATTATATAAATACTAGTTTGAAAACCAATTTTATCACATGAATAATTTTCTATTATATTATAACAAAGTTCAGCTTTATTTTTATTTAAATACTGTTCAGGCAATTATAATCACTGATTTAACCGAAACTTCGATCAGTTATGGTAATAATGGCTTACGATTAAAACAATTTAATCTTTATATTTATTAGGTAATAATTGATAGTCTTTTCGATTTTTGGTAACCTCTCGCTGGCGAAAAGCAATGGATATGCCACGCTAAAAAAGTAAAAACATTTATTTCTTTCAAACACGTCTCGATAGTTGCGCAATGTTCTGTTTCACCTTTCACAATTTTACGTCTGCGCGCTGGAAACCAGTACAAAATATTCTGCACACATGCGCTCGCTCAAAACACGTATGTCAAGCGACCTGGAGCGAATATATCAAGATTGCCCAATTATGTTGGAACTGATTGCCTCAGGCTGATCTCCGATACTTATACACTTGGTATTTGAACACTGTTTCAGCAATTAAACCCTTGATAGAGTTCGATGAGAATATTGCAGAAATAATTAAAACACTCGAAAACTTTCGATTTGTTATATTAAATATTTATGAGAAAATAGCACTCTTTTTTTTTGATAAAAAAATTAATAACTTTCTCTCATTCCAGGCAGAGAAGAATATTGAATAAAAAACTCTTTACTGGAAAGTTATACTGCAGCTTCAAATTTGCGAAATATATCGCGTTTCCAACTTTATATCGCTCCAACTAAAATTGTTATTTTTCAGGTTTTAACACTTGATAAGTTTTTTATCAACAAAATCAATAAACAAACTGTATTACGTGCGTATCCTATCACTTGGATACCGGCTACGTGTTTTAGTATGTTGTAGGGACACACAACGTACTTAGAGAAAATTCACTCGATGTTTATGTCGACTGAGTTTGATGTTTACCGCGTGGGATCTATTGCCACTGCCACGCTAATCTGCTAGTGACCTGGCCTCATGTGAGTGACCACTGAACGCGCGGCCGGTGTGGCGGGGTTTATATAGCCGCTCCCTCCCCCTCCGAAAACCTCCTCACTTGTGGAAATTAGGGACGGAGGGGGTAGCCTCGACTGCAGTGAAGGATTTTCCTCGGTGCCCTCTGGGGCTGCGGCAGGGAACCGATGCCATGCGAGCCGTCTGTGGCAACACGAAGTTTGATTTTGTTTAAAAATACTGACATGAAACATAGACATACTTATACTGAACAAATCAGTATTAAAAGTTTATTGTATTGTAATTCAAAGAAATATCAAACAGTTGAAACTTTTGTCTTCATTGGGAATGTGAAGATTTTAAAGAAATATATCTAAATAATGATTCAAATAATAGAGATTATTGTGACTTTGTCACTTTATTTCATCACCACAATTATGTACGTAATTTGAAGGCAAAACACTTTCCAATATCATCGATGAAGTTGATCACTACGTATGTTTGTTTTACACATTTCTACTATTCATAGATTGTTAGGTGATATTTTCTAATACGGTAAGAAAAATACATTGTTATTTTTCTTACCGTATTATAATGGAGTTCTACCAAGTAAATGCCTACTCAATCAATAAATGATATTTTCTACATGAGATGAAAAAGTGAATGTATATATTTGTTTACATCTAAGGTAAATAAAGTCCTAAATCATTTATTCCACAACAATTAAGCATTAAGATTGGTTGGACATCATCATGAAATAATTGATAAAGACAGGTATTGAAAATATCTTTTTTACTAATTTAGAATAAAGCGAGCAATTTTTTCGATGGAACCTAATGAAATATACCTAATGATATAAAAATAATTAATCAAAACAATAGCAAATATTTTTTCTATCTATTTCACGCAACATTAATATTTGTGAAATCAAACTATGTTCTATTTTTAAATATTAAATGAATTTGAATTCAAATTTCCCACGCATTCATTTTTACATATATTAAGTAGCCAAATGATATTGTTGACAAATGAGATCAAAAGATTAACATCCACTGAAATATTACAATCACCGTTCACATGCGAATTAGAGCCAAATTTTGCCAAAGGCAATAAACTTTTTGTCACATATATGATATTATGCTTTTGCTTCTGACTATCGACAAGAAGTAATATTATTATCAAAACTAATAAAAAACAACACAACTTTCAATTATTACTTGTATGAATCGAATATATGGCTCAATGCAATAAGCAGTTAAACAAGATAGTATTATTTTATGGCGGTTAATTTATTACCGTCCACTATTTCTTTGGCCATAAACGAAATTCCAAAATCAATTCATATGAAAATACCAGGGCTGTGGAGTCGATAAAAAAAAGTTCGACTCCGACTCCGAATCCGACTCCAACATTGACTAAAAACATGACTCCGACTAAAAAATAATATCGTCACTTTTTTGCCTTATTTTCATATTTATGTGTATATAATTAAATATCAACCCTACCAATCCAGCCAATAGCCAAATTTGACATATAATATGCAAAAATAAAAAGTTAAAAATTTTAAAACTTTCCGACTCCGAGTACGACTCCGGCCAAAAAGCCCCGACTCCACAAATCCGACTTCACAGCCCTGGAAAATACTCATGAATTTCTCACATATTATTAGTTAGCGTTATAATTTAATTTCCTTTACACAAAAAAGCCTAATTTAAAATAATTAATTTTAAAATTTTAATTATCGTTGGAGGGGTACTTTTGTAGTTTTCCATGAGCTCTGTCGCTAATGACCCGGGTTTCGCATTTCGACATCATCGTCAATTTGAGGTTATTCGTACATTGAAATACATGACGATGCCGAAAGACGAAACTTAGATAGTTAGCGACGAAACTCATGGAAAAGTACTAAATTCAAACCATTCAATTTTGATATTGAATTTCGATCGACCACCATACGTTGAAATGATGAAATACTCTAACATAAATTGAAATTAAAAAAAAGCTAAGATATAATCTGCAATAGCTCCTATTCTGAAAATAATTTTACACGTTTCTTCCTCATTTTGGTTGTCTTAAATACTGACACATCAAAATATGTTTACGTTATAGTAACAAGGACAGTTGAGTGGAATCGACAGAGCTCATAGATACAAATTAATATTATCGTCAACATGTTGTTGCCAGATCATTATTGTGATACAAGTGGTATTGTCTTTTATATAATAACAGGCGGAAGCTTACGGCTATGATTGGTTCATATTAATTATTTTGTAAACACTATAATTCAGTAGGGTAACTGGTAATAGACGATAAGTAGGTTTACCATACGTCCCGGCTTGAGAAATTGGTTTCGGTGAGTTTAGTATTTTATCCCGGTTTTTGTTTGGGTACAACTATTCAAAATAAATATTAATTATAGTACGGAGCGTATTGTCTCGATAATATATCACATTTGGTCAGGAGACCGAAACCATATACTGGAGTCTCTTCCCTACGAACGTTAATGTTATTTAAATTAAACTCTGACATAACATGCAATGACTTTTATGAATAAAAAAATGTTTTGAAAAAAGTTCACTCTAGTGTGAAATACGACTGGTACAATAAATGAATGAAATAATTTTAACTTCTGGTCTAACTAAGAGAATTCTGGGTCAATAAACAATTTCTGGTAGTTTTTGTTTCTTTTTTCTTAATTCCGGCACCTATTCCGGTTTCGAGCATCGAAATTATGGTAAGCCTGACGATGATCATAACGGCAAGAAAGTTTCATATAGTTTTTCGGTAGAAAAGAAGATGGAAAATCATCGAAACCTTATGAATGACTATTTTTAGATACCACTGAGTGGGTCTTTTTTAATTTTAATTTTACGAAAAAAAAGACTTCAACATGTATTGAAACGTATAAAATTAATTCACTTTCTTTCGTAACAATATTGTAGAATCGAACGAATAGCATGTTTTACAGCTCTGGCTATTGACTTACACTTTTCACACGTTTTGTGGGAATATTGACACTTTATTTTGAATCTGACATTTTGACAACTTTGCATACGAACCGACACGTAACTTCTTGCTTTAGTAAAATCGGAAAAGAGAATGATGGTGTCACCTCAATAAACAACAATTATAATAAAAAATTCTGATTTTTGACAGTTGTGTTTTTTAAATGACCGATTTAATTAAAACCATAGTAACACAAAAAGGAGCTAATTTTCTAAAGTGGACAATTCCAAAATACTTTTTTTCAACTGCCAGTTTTAGATTAAACTTTTGAGACCTTTTTTATTCACATGGAAAAGTATGAGGAAAAAGTAATGAAAATGTATCACATTTTCAGTTTTTCAACAAATGGATTTGTCCACTTTCGAAAATTAGCTCCTTTATTTATTATTTATTTATTTATTAATTTAATAAGTTTATTTGTATATTATGCCAGGTCCGTGGTCGAGTGGTTAATTTCGTTGGCTTCCATTTTTGCGGGATTTTGCGGCGCTCACGGGCTCAAATCTCAGTATGAGCATTTTCATAAATTGATTCCGATCCTTAAGTAGAAATAGCTTACCACTATTCTTGCCTTATGCCAATGCCTTTTTTCCTCCTCTTTTTGAATAAGAGAGACTTAGTTTCAGAAAGTACTCGAATTGGGAGCGGATATAGTTTTAAAAATAAATGAATAGATATTATGATAATTGAATCGCTATCATAGTATTTAAAAATAAAGTGGAACCCCCAATTACACTACTCTGAATTACGCGTTCGCGTGAAGTATTCGCCGTAACTCCTCCAATTGAACGATCGCATTTACAATGCAATTAGTAACTTAATATTTCGTCCATATTTTTTTTTTGCAAAACTAAGGGAAATCTTAGTATTGCAATTTTCGCGGAAAAAAACAAAATGCCTAATTTTGTATGACATTAACTCCCCAATTACACTACTCCAAATTACACGGTCCCGACTTTCGTGTAAATGGGGGTTTTACTGAATGTATATTTTGAATTTGTATCAATGAGCGTATGTATATAAAAATTATATAATGCTATTATCATAATAGTTGATACGAAGTATAATTAATGCGGTTGGTTAAGTGTTCATATGTGCAATGTGCACCTATCAGAACGCCACTGGTCTTATCTCTATCAAGTTAATAGTCCATATCGATTTAGTACAATGCCCTCACTAAAATGATTTTTTGCACTGTAAATCATAATCCCAAATAATTAGTTTTTATAAGCGTATGATTCATTCCAACGTATTATGAATTACAGATTTTAATCTGTGCAGACTACGGTCTAACACTTTTGTTATTTTTTGCCAATTATTTATTAACATACTGACTGTTCCAGGGCGTATGATCCACTGTTAAGTAACTTGATAGGTGGGTTTATGTAAAAGTCTCGATAAAGGAATTGTGACATGTTTTCTTGCATTCTATATTTAAATTTGGCTGATACATTATAATGTTGGCACTAATGGGTAGTAGAGTTAACCTACATTACAGGTGATAAATTAAATATGGTATTAATTCAGACAACATTGATAACTAACTGTATGTAGAAAATGAACTCTTTTAAAGTTTCTGCCGAATCTATCGATAATATTATTTTGTATATAGAGGAACGTTAATTATTATAATTGAAAGAGTATAAATAAAAATGATATTGCTTTATTAATAAAAGTTAAAATTAAACTTTTTTACAGTGAGTAAATATAATAGGTCAAATAATCTATGAGAACGTAGAATCATTTATTGTTTTTAACATTAGAGGCTTTAATGGTGTTAAATGTCACTTTTGGCGGAAAGGTATTATTTAAATAAATACAACAAATTATTTAGTATTATTTTCACATATTATATTCTGATAAAGGTCAGGGCCGGTCTCGCTCTTCATCAAGTATTTGACAATGCTCGTATTTTTAAATATATCACCTGAAAATGCTCAGGATGAGTAAAACCGGTCTTGAGTTATACAAAATATATGTGTAGGTAATGTGTTTTATTTATTTACAGTTAACAACTGAAAAGTGATTACCCAAGAACTCTAGTTCATAAATGTAAATTTGGTCAGTTAGTTATATATTCACCTAAATTGGCGTAATTTTTAAATTAGATCATTTGGTTCTTTTGGAGTAAGAATTTGTGGTGCCTGGAGTAGGGTCATTGCTACTACATTTTACTCTTCATAAATCGTCAATGTTTATAGTATTAAATGTTCAAAATATTATGAATAAGTCAGGTTTATCATATTTCTTTTATTTATACGTATCTGTTTAAATAAATATATTGTCGACGTATATCAAGAGATTGCGCTGGACGTCATTATGCAAAAATACTATAAATATTTATATATTCAATTCAATTCATTTTTTTTAAATGTTTATAAATTACTATTGAGTTAGTTTCCAACCAAAAACGTTGAGAATATTTTTACAACAATTCAATCAATATTATGATACCATGGCACACTAAAAAAATCATTCGTTTTACAATAAATGTACGTCAGATGATAATTTCAATGGTGTGATAAAAGTTGTTACGATAAAGTATTGATGCATACACTATTTGATTACGACTACACTGTCACGTCGAATATATCTCCATTACTGTTTTTATCGAGTTGAACTGTTCCAAATACATGTAACCGAACGGAATAGTGTAGGCATCGTACAGATATAATAAGACCATCTTGTCTGTACTATTTTGTCAATTACCCATTTTACCTGACACAATTTTGCCCTCCCACCAAAACATGAAAACTTGATTAATATAATGTTAACGTCATACTATTTATGTAATATTACAAAATTAAATCTATATATGCACATATATAAAAATTAATGTTTGTTTGTTGTTCCCGTATGCGTTCCTATACCGTTCATCCGATTGCGATAAAGCTTTGGTGATTTGTTGTGTGGACGCCCACGAAGGTTTTTTAAGCATCTTCATGTGTAAAAAATGAAAGTTTGTTTGATTGTTTGTTCCGTATGTGTTCCTATACCGTTCATCCGATTGCGATAAAGCTTTGGTAATTTTTTCTGTGTAGGTTTTTTAATAATTGAAATCCTATTTCGTGTCCAAAAGTACTTCAATAAACAGAATTAAAACAAAAAAACTTTCATTCTATGAGTAGCATTGCAACGCATGCCGGGTACTCGCTAGTATATTATAAATAAAAATGTAGTTCTGAAAATTTTTAAAGTAATTAACTTTGTCATAAGTTAAACCATTCATGGAAGAAATTACATATTTCCGGCTTTGTGTACATGTTAAAGATAAAATTAATGCCCAGTTCCGCGCTATAATTTATGACGCTAAAAGAGATAAATAATAAAACATTTAAAATCCATATTCTATTACAATATAATTATGTTAAATACATCGCTACTTCATCAGACACCGCTGTTCATTGGTGATTTGAATTGCAAATTGGCATTACGTGTTAACAACAAAGCTGACGTTTGAGGACATTTTCTTTTGGAGGGAAATTCTCATATCCGCTGAGTTGTCGTGCATAGAACATGGCGCCCGTTTCCGGGTTGTGTTTGGAAGGGCGCCATCTGTTGACTATCAATACATGCATAGCATTATTACTATTATATTTCATGTGAATATGTTTTATTATTATAATAAAGTTGCACGCAGAGATTTTTTCTCTCCGCGAGGGCGCCTCGGCCATGACACATTTACAGCGGGCGGTTTATTTATCAGATAATCTCAAACTAGGTGTCGCTGCGTTGAGAAAATAGAAGAAAGTAATAAAAAAACTTTTCACGACACATAAGATTATACTGTACTACAAACAATATTTTTTTGCTTTTAGTGTAAATAGATTATATCAATTAATATTTCAAGATTTGGGTGAATTTTATTTAAATTTCTTAAAAATTCATGCTACAGAACGAGTCAATATCTATCGACAGCAAATTTATCACTGAGTCGTTATATTTCCTTTTAATTCTTTAATCTTATGATGATTCTGATTATTTTTCTCTACGTCTGTTTTAAACAATCTTTAACAGAATAGAGAGTTAAGGTCGTGTTAAACATATGTGAGGTATTTATAAATAATATTCATATCGAATATATAATATTTCTCAACTGTATACTGCAATTATGTTTGAATTTTTTGGCGTACAAGAGAAAAATTCACCCGTTTCTAATCATTTTGTAGAAAAAAATCGACTGTTTGATATTTAAGCTATGTCAAAAATGAATAATTTAAAGCCATTTTTTTAATCAGAACTTGTTTGTCGCGTAAGCCATTTGAATCACTAGTCACAAGGGCTGTTCGGCTGATCAATGCACTGTCTATTGATATGGACATTTTCAACAGTGAACTCGGTGTTTTGTTTTTGAATTTGTTTTATTTTATACATTGTGTCTCTCTGTTGAATGATTTTTGTGTTTTTAAATGTTGTGTGTTGTCTTTATTAAATTTGTCAAATGCATGGCCCATTGGCGTCCATGTTTTGTATTCTTTCTAAAAAACGATAAATTTCGAAAAGAAAATTGTATATTCATCAATTGTTTTTTTTCAGAACTATAAGCTATGCAAACCATACGTGATTAAGGTTTGACGCCTCACACTTTGTCAACCTGTGATATACATAGTCAATATAATTGATAGAGACCGGAAATCCGATATTGCTGTCGCCATCTCTGAATAAAATTGACACAGCGAAAGATCAAGATCGACCAGTACACGTTTTTTTTCTTTAACTTTTATTGCTGTCACAACTCAAACAAAGTTCGTTTCGCAATAAAACTTCTATTTAGTGAACATTAAATATTTAAATTCGATAATAATGGGCTTGGCTCACGTAATGTCGCTAATGATACCATGCTGACAAGGAAACAGTAGATATTTAGGCAAAAGATTTATTACAGTAAGAAATCTCATCACGAATATTTATGAAAAATATACCTTTACTTAAAATATAAATGATTTGAAGGTTACCTATTATCTAATATATTTTTTTCCTAAGAATAAACGTACTTTGGACCTGCAGATTAAGCTAAAAATAATGCATTGCCATGTGCCTAATTTTCATTTGCCCTAATTCTTTATGTAATGCGCCCTTAATTTATGTACAGAATTTTAAATGTTAAGTGTCTCAAACTAGGTTAAGACGGTGTGGATCTACATTGAAATAGTTTTAAAATCTAAAATATTTAGTCATAAGTTTAATAAAGTCATGTATTTTAGTTATTGTTTCATGCATGTAATCGACATTCAAAATTTAAATTAAGTTTCTATCTACATATGTATGTTAAATTAAATAAAAACAGTTTGGCATGAAAACCTATCGAGGGTGCAAGAAAAACTGTATTCGTGGAAACACACTCATGTCGAGGTGAAATGTGTCAAAATCTGAAAAAAATGTTTTTTAACAATGCTAAAGCTTTTCATAGTGGAAACACACTTGGCGCGATACTTCGTTGCATTGTAAGATTTAAAGAACCATCTCCAAGATTTCTTAAATACCTATCAGGAATACAATGTACGGCACATAGGAATGGTAGAGCGGTAGGAGCATGGGTTTAAGGTCATGCGTGCACTTTAATGCCTGGGAAGTAATTAGCAAAAAACATAGAAATAATTCAAATTTCATAATGAATTCTCATCAAGTAATTAATTTGAGTTACTCTCGAATGCAAATTGAAAACATATAGATGTTTCACATATTCTCTCGCATACTTTATCTATACTATGTTTCATACATGTCTCAAGTTAGTGACAAATCGCATGGAATGGTCAAAATTCAAACGATTTATATTTTTGAAAAGTTCTACTTTAGAATATAATATGTGGCAGCGCGAAAAATCCAGGAAATTTAAAAAGAAAAGCTGGGGCGGCTGTAATTAAAGAATAAAGTATACATTAAACATGTGATATAGTTGAATAACAATAGCTGAGCTATCTGTTATATGTTAGCTTCTCAATTTAACCTAATAGAAAAGGTTAAATTAAGCGTTTGGAGGCCAATGCCGTTAGATGTTTCTATCACTGTGACAAGTCTCTCGGATGCAGCGTGTACACGTCACAGAGCACGTCGCACTTTTCAGTGAGTGCCAACAATGTAAACGTTATCATTGCGTATTACTTCATGCGAGATTGATCATACGTATGCAATAACATTATTTTGTCGCGAATCCTTGACTGAATTCTATGATTAGATTATTTGATATAATATATGCTGTGTACGTGCATAGAAGAAAGCGATAACTTTGGAAAACGTAAATGTACAGATTTATGCGGAGTTTTGAGTTAATTTTGTGAATATTATAACATGCTGTTTTTGCGATATATGTATATGTAACACTTCTCCAAGCTGTCATTGAAATTAAATTTGACCGCCCTATCTTCAGCCCTATGTTTGTCTGTGTTTTTCTTTGGTTTTCTTTTTATGAAAGGGACTACTTGCTGATTTTGTTTCATTGAAGCAAACCAAAATTTTAGGCTGGCAAATCATCGACTTGGGCTAATAATTTCTCTGATCGTGACCAGTGAATTCATGTTGTCATACAAATCTATTACTTGATACATTTTCACTGTAACATATATATAAAAGAATAAATAATAAAAGGTCGTCGTCCTCTTGTAGCCATAGCACATAGAAAAGCAAAAACCAATATGTTTAGTTTACAATGTTAGTGGCAGATTGCATATTTATGTGACGTCACTCGTATATTATCGGTTGTGTAGACAGTTTAATCTTTCACCGTACTATACTTTATTACTATATTAGAAAAACAATGCAAATTTAAACTATCCACTAAATGTAGTTAGCGAAATAAAACTGATCACATCAGCATTTAATTTATCGGAATGTGCGTGTGATTTCCGTAGCATACGAATAAGCTTGAACTATTTTCGATGGTTTCGGCGGTAACTTTGTGGAAGTTCATTTTAATATAAAATTTAAAATAACTTTGATTATTCCACGTATTGTGTAACTAACTGTGACACGTGTTTCGCCTCTTTCAGAGGCATCTTCAGACTTACTATCGCAAAGTTTGCTTAAGTAATGAATTACTTTACTTTACTACTACTATACTAATACTAATTACTCAAAGTTATTTATAATTTTATATTAAGCTTGAACTAGTTTTTCATGTTTGGTAAGTTATAAATCATTACAAGAAAGTATAAAATGTTAATTAAACTAAATTAAATATACGTATTTTTTTGTAAGAATTAAATTAAAATACATACTTTACATATATTTTATTCTATTGATGTGCTTTAAATATTGAGCTTATCTTCAAAAGAACGATTTTTATTTGAACCAAGTGGCGTCCCATTGCAAGCTCTAATACCTACATTTATTTTATGACAAATATTTCAATGTTCAAAAAAAGGTTTACGATTTTCTAAAATGCACTTGACTGTTGCAACTAAACATTGCACTTTACTGCAATCAGAATTCGTTGCCAATGGCAAATGCCTGTTTGTAAACGATTATCAATGTCACTGTGATTAAAATGAAATTATTGTTCTTTATGTGAAAATATATGAGGTCGAATTAATGTTCCAATAACAGCTTTTATTTAACATACAATTTAAATCATCACTCAATTTCATTGATGCATCAAAATAATTCGAAATACTATTATATGACGCTTGCTTCTGTGCAATTTAAAATAAACATGACCATAAACAAACCACGACTATTTTTGGCACTATCAAGTGGCGCTATAAAATGGCACATAACATCTATAGGTGATTGAAATGTTCTGAAAATACATTAAAGCGAACAAAAAAACTTAGACCGGACGGAACTTTTTCTACTGTTGAAAATTTTACTATGTTATAAATATGATCAAAAATATAACATAACAATATGTTTTGAATTCCATTTTTTATGCAAATACCTACATTAAAATGACACCTAACACTAACTTTAGATTATGTAAACATAAAACATAGCTACCCGGTTCTGCTCTATCCTGAATTATGTGACATGAACACACGCATATATCTATTTGTGAGCTCAAATCCACGTGCAAAATTTTGTACAATCTTCGCCAATGAATAATTGTCGCTTATCACAGCAAAACAAGAACTGTTGTAATTGTAGCACGAGTTATGAAGTGCCAAAAGATATAACGTATATTATAAGATATTGTCGGTTCCTGTGGTCTAGTGGCAAGATCAATTCCCGGCAAAGTTAGATTTTTTCAATTGAAAAAAATGATAAGTATGTTATTTATCGTTGATTTTGTGCACAACCGATTCATTACTTACCATCGAGTTAATGTCGTATGACTTTCACAATTAAGAATATTTGGCGCATTGACGTAAGCTGTAATAACAAATATATTTTTTTTAATTTAAAAAAAAAAACAAAAAATAACATCCTTTTTTAACCATAAAAGCCAGCCCTTGTTTCTCAATATTTTTTCCATCATTGATTGCAGTAAATTACCGTGTGCCTCGATTAGAAAGAATATGAAGTTTATTCTTTAAAATAGAGTTTTTTTTGTGTTTTTTAAAAAGGCGTAATATTGATGTGATAAATAGAAAAAAGTAACGTGCATAAACATGTTATATTTGAGTGAAATCATAGACATAAAATTCCATAACATATATAAAAGACAATCTTTTAAGCGGCATCCTTATGCGACAATCTAACGTTTTATCCATCCATCCACGGAGCTGGTGAATTATTAATAACTATTTATAATGTATGACTTTGGATGATTACTAGTATTTTACGGAGGTCGAATGATAGATAACTGTTGATTTTTACATTCAAATATATATATACTGCTATTTATGTAATGTTAATATACTCATTAATAAATTATTACCTAGAGAAAACTATTTATTGCATAATCTTGACTGATAATTATGCATTTACTCGCCAGATTATAACTGTTCACTTACAATAATTGATTAGTTTTGTCTTGATTGTCCGAAAGCCCGTGTTTCAAGCTTCAATTATCAAAATAGTGTTTTTTTATAAAGATTGATCAAAATCTTATTTTCATTATGAATTTATGGATTCGAAATCAAAGGTTAATCAAAGCAGCGGGCGCCATTTTCGGAAAATATTTGTTTGTCAGTATTTTTTATCAAACGAAAATACCGACGATAAGCAACCCCATCATGATTATCTGATTTAATAATATTATTTTAAAATGCCTTTCCACTAAATAATAACAATATAAAAGTGAATATATTCTATGCATATTTCAAAACGTCTGTATTTATTTAGACCTTTTGCTACCTCTTTTTTGAAATCACCACCACTCCCAATGTGAAACATATGGACGTTTTTTATACTAGAACTGCTTGCTCAACTTCTCTTTATTCGAAGAGAGTAAGGATAGAAAGGTATGGACTACGGTGGCGACGATTTAAGATAACCATGCCTTGGGACATAAATCAATAATTCAATTAAAAAATGGATATGGCCGGACTGGGATTCAAGCCCGTGCGCACCGCAACCGAAGCCAGTGACGATGACACGGACCTGAAATCGCTAGCTATTTGCTTTGTCAAAAGAGGAGGTGGCTTAAGGATACCACTTCTCTAAATTGCCTTTCAACCATTGTTTTTAGTCAACTTAATTATTTTTAAGACATCTGTTAATAAATTAGTTAATTGTACATTATCCTAACAAAGCTTTTACCAGCTCAATCACTGAAGGGATTTTTATTATTAATATTGAACATTTTAATAGCGATCTTTATCAAAATAAGCTTGCGCGACATCTATCTTATATTTCAGATTTTTTTTAATTCGCATAACACCATATGATTATATGCGTTTATTCTATTTTCAAATAAAGAACAATTCTCCAAATAAACAAAATGACACTTCCTGACCACTGAATGTGAATTTTCTAAAAATAACTTAAGTGATGCAATAAATCATGCAATCCTTATTGTGATCTATTTGCTTTGTACCTTACAATAAAATGGAGGCTATTTTCGCAACTTATTTACATTTCAGGTCGATTATAGCACTGACTGTATCAATTGATAGCATAATAATTGTGCGGTGAACAAGAAATAAAAAGCAAATAAAATATTTCCGGTTCTCAAAGGCGACCTTCCAATAGCTGGGCTAAAGGTCCACAGCGAGACAAGTGGTAATTTATTCGTAATAAACGTAATATCCTCGCACATTACGACATTTAGAAACATTAATACTATTTTCTTCAAAGCACATTTTTTGCATACTTAGTTCACTATTTTTTTTATATGATCCAGACCAATTTCACCCATCGGTTGCATTTTAAGCTGAAACTTAGCATCGGGTTAAATTTCAAATGGTTTCAACTCTTCAGAAGCGAAACCAGTCCTGATCATTTTTTGAAAAAATGGTAAAACCTTTAAACTCAATTTAATTCGACCTTTCATAATATCTATTGATTGAGTAGGGATTTACTTGGTAGAATCCATTATGATACGGAAAGAAAAAAAACAATGTATTTAAAATACATTGTTATTTTTCTTTCCGTATTTAATAATATCGTCCTCTATAACCTATTGATAGTTTATCAACACTATTGATTTATTGGTTTAAATTTTAAACCAATAAATACTGAATCATTTCCTGGAACTTCAATAAAAACCCTATATCAATAATATTGATTAAAACTTTATTGCCTTTGACCGAAGTGTATGGAGTTGTTTATTTTAAATATATACAGTTCAGTAATACAAATACACTATTAAAATAAAAATAATAACATATTTTTAGTACTTTTTCCACATGAGATTTATTTCATCAGGACCGGTTTCGCTCATGGCGAGCATTATCAACTGATAAGGAATACAATAAAACAGTGGTATTTATGCAAAAGTTAAGTATGAAAACAAGGTATGACAAACAATTGGTACAACAACATAATGTTACTACGATTTTTTTTTATTATTTCATTGCCATTTCCTTATTAATGAAGAAACTTCATATTAAGTGAACTTGTGCTTTGAAGATGTTTTTTTTCTTTTAATTAAAAGTTTATATTGATGTTCGATCTTAGATTAAATATTATATTTTATGTCTCGTTTTTTTTCTGCACTATAACATTTTTACTTATCCACTAAAATCAATCTCGACATTGTAATAATTATTTTTTTCTCTTATTTCCGGACGCGAGTTTACAAAGAGCCAATTGACCAACGAAATTACAAAACAATAATATGAAATCATCACCGTCGTAATATTTTACTATTTTTATTATTAACCATGTGTAATATTTACTGTATTGAAAAATATTTACATCAGAAATTATGTCATTTACTACCTATAAGAATAGATTTAATAATGCTTATTATAAACGCTTTGTTTTATCACTACGTGATAGGTTAGAAACCATAACCTACAACTTCCATTATTGTTAAAAATAAATTCGTCAGTTTTTGCAAGTGTCATCGTCTCATCTGCGAATAAACAATGTCACACCACTAACACACATTAAAACAGCGGTGTCGTGAAGTAATTTTCGACCTTGTTGCAATAATTCAATGCGGTTGCATTTATATTTAAAAATAAACATACGCAGAGGTCATTGTTACATACTGCGCGCACTGCTAATCAATAATATTAATATCATTACAATATTATCACATATTATTGGAGGGCAAACACATTTGATTGCATAATATACGGTAGTAAATTCAGGTATTATAATTTTGTTTTAATTCATTTGAAATAAGTATAGTATAGTGTTAAAGTATAATTTATATAAAACCCCATTACTTTATGGTTTGCAACGAATGTCATAAATTTTTCATTCAACTTATTCTACAGCTTCTGAAGGTGATCAAATATTTATTTAATTATTTATTGTACTTTACTTATAATACCCTCCTAATAATGCTTATTTTTAGTACACACCTAATAATGCTTATTTTTAAACTCACAGAAAATAATCAATTATTATATTATGGGTCAATTTTGTAACTTATGTGAATTAATCTACTCAACACAAGTTGGTTTTGTGAGACAGTTGTAATTAAGTTGCTTACAATATTCAGTTTTAAGGGTTGGATTAGTGGTGGAGGAAATAAAATAAGCACCACAAACGTTCGTAACTTTGAATAAGAGTCCGTTCAATTTTTGAGGATATGAACTAGTAACTCACGAACGTTTAAGCGCGTTGAACACTCGGCTACACGGCCGACATACTTACAATTTAAACGACAAAAATGCTATTAACACGGTTAAATTCTGTACTATGAGATGCCCTTTAGAAGCAGCGAAACTTTACTCATTTTCCTCTACTTTTTAGGTGAGCCAGAAAACAGATTTTTCCAATAATCTGATTTTACATATTTTTTAACAGATACATTTTTTTCATCAATTTCTTTAATAGCAATACCTTGACTTACTGATTTATTTGATAAATATTATTGTATACTAATGTGTTGTTTTAGGTTTAGTGCATAGGTTCCCAAACTTATTTGACCCATGACCCCCCTTTCAGACACAAATTATACACGACACCACTGAAAATTTCCTTCATGGCCCTATTTTTGCTACCCAGGGCTCCCCTACTACACCTGGGCCCTCCATGCCTCCTTCAGCTCACTTTCATGGAACTTTGGAAACCTGTGGTTTAGTGGAACTATGCACAAGGAAAAGGTTTTTATACGCATTAAAATATCTTCGTATCCACTTCTCCTATTGATGTGACTCTTTGACACACAGCGTAACATATTATTTTGTATCATTCATAACTCGAACCCGGCAAAAATCGAAAGCTCATATTTATAGCACTTTTGCTTTCAAAACTACTAAAAATTAAATTTAGTTCGCCTCATATAAAAAAATGAATTTATGTAATTCAATTTATTTTCAGCTGTATACACATATGTATGTACATATGTAGTGCAGAAGGCTTGTTTATCAGTACATCGACGACGAGTGGTTATAAATGATGATGAATGGCATCAAAGTAATACCAAATATATTCGACCTTAGAGTCCTGATACACAATAAGCCCAGTGACCTTTAATTGATAAATATCCGTGACCCTTCGTAGGGTCACCAACGATCATTAGCGAAAGGGACACGGCTGTAAACACGCCGCGAGTAACTAATCAGAAACCGTCTCAACATATGCTACTAAATCAGTAAATAACCATGTCTATATATTGTTATTTGTTGGTCAAGGGCTTTATCCAACTCTGCCGTAAATCAGCCAGTGATGTTTTAAATATATATGTATATATGTAAATGGTAGGTTTTTTGAAACTAGTTGAATGCCGCACGGGGTGCTAAATATTGAACAGTTTCCTATTTTCCAAATATTCGTGTCTGTATAACGTTGAAAGAACTTTTGACTGTCAGACTAAAGTTAACTAAACTAGTAAAATTTTTGAAGAAGGTATGAATTTAACCGGAAATGGATAGTGTATTATTTTAACTGATGCATTGATAATAGCGTTTGGTGCAGATAAAAGAAAAATAAATTTAAGATGAGGGAACTACATATCTGTCATATTTAAATGATTATTTATTATTGTTAAGACTCGACGGAAGTTTGAACTATCCTTTGACTGCTAGATTAATCCTTTTTCAAACATCTATGTCTGCTTTTTAGGGATATGTACGAAATCATTGAATTTCAAATATTTCAACTTCAGTCTGTTAAGTTTTAATTGTAATTAATTGTCACTTATCAAATGGATGTGCTGTGTGAAACATACATTTAAAAGCATATATTGATTTCCTGGGCATTCACTTGATAGAAGTCTAACAATAAGGTACAACTTAGCAATCTTGTATCTTCAAAAGAATTATCAAACGAAATTTGTAACCTATTTCGAAATCACGGCATCGTGATAATTATATACCGTATTTTAAAACGCTCGAATAAAAAATACATTATATTTTTAGTCTCATAAATAAGATTGTTGAGTCCCAAGTCGTATTTGCCAAAAAAATGACCACACACATTTTTGAACGATTCATGAGCATCATCAATAAATACGTATTATTTTATTTTTGGTCTATTAAGTGTTAAACGTGAGCAGAATATTTTACGCTATGTCGTAGAAGATGAATCATTCAATTAAGAAGGCCTCAATTATTCAAAGTGCCGATCAACAGATCGATTATTAATGTGTTTTAATAATATGCCATAAGAGGAAAATTAAATCATTGCTGTTATACAACTCGCCAAGTGCTCTTCATTATCACATCTCGAAATCAAGTAAGCATTTAGTATGACGTGAGTAACTGCATAAATACTTTTATTTTCCCACACATAACAGAGTAATATAATTATACAAACAGAAATCTTTAGTCATGTATATTACTTTATCCACCATTATCGCAGCTGGAAAGCGACCACCCGCGGCACCTGAATCAACTTATTCGATCCTGAATTTCGTGTTGGCCTTCCTATCAAAATGTTTCCTTCATTTTGACGTGACAACGTCTTATAAATCGATGAACGCCCGCTGCACGCACGAAAAAACATGACTCACTGTCCCGTTTGTCGCGTTACGCCGAAGGCAAGCGTGCGAGCGAGAGCGCGGATAAGCGATAGAGAGGCACGATCGGCCTACCGTTCGGATTGTGCCGCATCTATCTCTCTTCCACTCGATTGGTCGATGCGTCTGAGTAGAAAAAAGACAGCGGCAGCACACAACTTATACACCTACAGTACCTACACGTGATCTGTTTACAACTGTTTATAAAGTGAAGTGAAATGTTAATGTTGTTTTCATTGTTTATATTACAACAACAATTGCGGCAATAAAGGTAATTAATTCTTGCATATTTAAAATCTGATTAACGTATAACAAATATACAAAATATCGTATCCATACAAAATAATGATAATTCAATAAAAATGATCCATTTTATTCATAAAAGTATGCAATCATTTCATCAATGTTTTCTTATGACGTTGTCACGTTAAACTATCGTCCGTAAACCGACTTTACAGACACCAATTTTTTACTTACATATTTGAATTCATCGTCGTTTGACAATTATTGTTCCAAAAAATTATAATAATTTAGTCAGCTCAGTGGAAAAAAAAATATTTATTTATATATATAATATAATATAATTTCATATAAGGAGTAGGATAATTTTCATGTCTGATAACTTAAAAAAAATAGTGTAAAAACTGCATCCATAGCGCAAAATAGACGTGACGGAATATAAAACATGAATGCGCTCGCTGTACGTGGCATCTAAAAAAAAAATCTCATTTTATTTGGCTTAACCGCTCCTATAGCAAAAACGACATTCAGGATTCCTTGAACATAATGTATCATAATATATCCCTGCCTATTGCCATGTTTGTCCACGACTGTGGACATACTAACAGAGTCATCCGACTCTATTATTGAAGCCTTATAAGATATAAATTTTCGCTAGATGTGACGATTCACCACTGTAAAGCAACATCTGTATTATGCAAGCTTTGAAAGCACAGCTACATATATATGACGGCATTGGATTATATTGTTAAAACATCTATGGATAAATTATACTCAAAATTACATACATTTCAGAAAAAATATAGTCTAATCGTTAACCAATATTTTTATTATCATTAATTAAAAGGACTCATCTAAATAAGTGTTCTTGCTCAGTTGCTTGATATCGTATGGGCAAATTTGACAAGTCAATAAAAAAAACACTTTCTCTTTTCGATGACAGGCACACAGTTTTGAATGTAATTGGATATTTTAAAATGTCCCCTTCTAAATGAAAGGTCGTTATTAACTTAGATGATTAAAATACCAACATTATCACTTCCTTATGAAATGGAGGAAGAATTGCATATAATATGGCGTGTTATAATATTTGAAATTGATTTTTACCGTGTCAGGTAGACATAGCAAATAAACACAAAACTTATTTGGTAATCACTCGGAAACGATCAAACGTGTTCAAACAGTGAGTGTATCTCAATGCATATAAGTCTTAGGCATATATGTATTCAGAGGGATTGATTTTTATGCACACCCAATTAAACGCCTCCGATTCTAGCACAGTTGCAGATGATTAAAAAGGCCTATCTTTTGCTACGCTACTGGATACCAATTAGGGACTCCAATTACTCGACATCTCAACTACTCGAGTATCGAGTAGCAAAATTGAAAAATACTCGAGTATACTCGAGTAGTTACAGATGTACCGTTTTTTTACGAGAATTGCTTGTTAATCCGTTGCTCAACCTCTCTTTTTCGAAGAAAGGGGGAATGGAAAGGATACAAAGAATAGGATAGGACTAGTGGTTAGCTAATCGCAGTCACTAAGGTGGGAAGGTATTTTAAACAACACATACACCCATTGCCTCAGCAAAAACGATTTATCTCGTACCGGCAATCGATCCCGGGCTAGATATATATTTATTATTCTATAGGTAAATATATATTAATAATTGAAATGTATGTAAAAAATAAAGAAGGTTATTAAATTGCATTAATACATTTATTTCAATTTATAAAACATATATTTTATAAACAATCATGGAAGAAAAAACTCTCAGTGGAACGTCGGCTTTTTCAATGAATTAAAATAGGGCATGTATTATTTTAGTCTGGTGTTTAAATGACTTTTTGAAACCTTTTTTTTTTATTTTGCCTACAATATTTTTTCAGGGATTAAGATTTTGGTTTATGACTGATACTTAATGACGTTAACAAAATAAAAGGCGAAACGAAAGATTTTTTTTCAATATTTTATTTTGTGTCGTATCATAAATCTGTTATTCTTAAGATAAGTTGGATAAGGAATATATCAGGAGTTATAAAAGAAATTTTCGCATAGCATACATAGTCAACGGCAAAACCATTCAAAAATATATATTACCTGACAGTAAAATTCATGCGTAAGACTCCAATATTTTTTTTCAAATAAGTAAATAAAATATTGGAAATAAATCTTCATTTATAAATTACGAGTATTACTCGAGTATTTTTCTAAATACTCGAGTTTCGAGTACTAGAAAAATGGACGTGTATACTCGAGTATCGAGTACTCGATACTCGAATTGGAGTCTCTAATACCAATGTATAAAAGAAACCGATAGGAAAGCAGGAGTGGGTGATTGAGGACAAATAATTTGCACAGTGGGGTAAGTGAGTGCAGCACTTACAAATAAATTCTATTATTTGTGCTATAAACAATAATTTTAAATCTTCTGTAAAACAGTGATAGAGTTTGAAATCTAGATGTTCTAAAATGGTTGGTATTAATATTGTATATTACTTCTGAGTAGTTGTTTTATATATTAATCACTGCTAGTTCTTATAACGTCATGAATTAAGAGTGTCCTGGCACTATCTTTAATTCAGCACTTCATCTGGAAACGTCCCACTAAATATCAGCTCCCTCGAACATTATAATATATTTCTATACAGACAGCAGGCAGTAGTATTCCGATCGATCGTTTTTAACTTTAAATTAACAAAATAGATCAATGGTAGAACGATAGATCGGTACTTTAATAGTCACTTACTTATATTTTGACAGTTTTATATTACACGTTTTATATAGCATTCAATGTAAATTTGTCATTGTAGAAATTTATCTGCACCATTATCATCGATTATATTCAAATACTGCCATACTTTTTTCCCCACCACCACCCGTTGGGTATATGCAGCCAATGCTTCATGACCGCCTTTCATCAGCATAAAAAAGGGAGTCTATCCCTCACATTTATGGCCTGAGCACATCTGCACGGGACTGATTTTGAACCATGGAAGAATGTGCTTGAAAATAGAAAATAAAATTATAAATTAAATTAGAGTGAGTACTTCAACCACTAAAATCAATTAGATCTAAGTATCTTGTGTACAATCCGTATACTGAAAGCCCGTCATGTTTGACGAGTTTTTTGAGTCTAGTGAAGAATCGAGATTATATCGATACCCTAATAAATTACCATTTTTAAAAATTCTAAGTTAGCCTTGGTTACAATCAAGTCAGCGTTGCCTATTGGGCCCGTGTGAGGACGAACCATGTCACACTGTAACTAATGAGATTGATAATGTCATTACTATTCTTGTATGGTTGACTGAGATTGAAAATAGTAGCTGGATTACGCATCCGTTGAAAATCTTGATCACATGATTCGAATTATAGCCGCTTTGCAATGTTGTTGACATTTAGTAACATTAAAACATATGTACATTTAAATACAAACGGCCGATCGCTAGTGTCTTCATTTTCTAAAGCAAGTTTGAAAGCGCACATACGTTTCTACTGAGTTAAAGTATTATACAAGCATCAAGTTTTATTACTCACCCTAATCTTGAGCCTTGGTAATAATTGCTGTATCTAACGTTATTTTATTAGATTCGATTTGAGATAAGTCACAAAATGATTATTTCTGAAGAGCGAGGTCACATCATAAAATCAATATTTCAATAGCGCTCAAATAACCGTTTACTCGGTCAATAGATAAACAATCATATCTTATATCTATTTATTACCGGTCCATTTGTTGTAAAAGTTTCGACATTGAATACGATAATGATTGAAAAATAGTAATCTGAAAACGTTTGGCTTAGAATGGAGTCAATAATTATGTTAATTTAAAACCTATTGGTGTTCATTTAATTTGTTCTTAATAAATATTTATAGACGGCCCTTCTCAAGGAGACTGTCGAAAAGTATTTCTCAATGTTTATTTAGGCCGATCAGGGCCTCAGTTAAAGATAAAAAGACCCGTATATTTTTATTATGATCTGGTAGTCAAAACGTGATATCGATATTCATTAAAATGTGCTATAACATGCGATTAAAACACATGCATACTAAAGAAGTAATTATTCCACTTTTCTTTGAATATCAAGACAAGTTCTGTTAATTATTTTTAGCATATGTATGCAACATACATTTATTATGCACATAAAAATGCAGTTTTATTATATTTTGGCAAATTTTAAATTCGATGTAGTCAATATGTATGAATGACTTTATATCTTTTATAATTTTTTTTTGGATTTTTAGAAATCTTAACTAAGAAGATGCGCTTAATCGAGGCTTTATCTTTTTACGACCATGTAAAGCGGTCCATCAGAACGTATCTCACATATACACACTAATATGTTACGTTATGTGTAAAAGATACATATTAATGGGAGAAGTGGATACGAAGATATGTCAATAATTATCGATTAAAATCATTTTCTTAAGTTAATCAGAATTGCCTTAAAATAAAATGTATATATGAAAAAATAGAGAAAATTAATTATAAGCGAAACCTGTTTTATGGCTCTCCTGAAAAGTAGAGAAAAATTAGTTGAGTTTCACTGTCTCTACGGCCGATGGGATCATTATGAAGCATCTAAATCAGAGCTGTGGAGTCGGTAAAAAAAATTTCGACTCCGATTCCTACATTAACCAAAACCACGACTCCGACTCCGACTCCAACATTGACCAAAAACATGACTCCAACTAAAAAAAGTTCAATATTGTCATTTTTTTCCCTAATTTTCCTAATTATGTGTATTCAATTAAATATCAACCCTACCAATCCGGACAATACCAAGCCAAATTTGACATATTATATGCAAAAATAAAATGTTAAAACTTTTAACAATTTACTTGACTCCGACTCCGATTTCGACTCTGGCCAAAAACCTCCGACTCTACGACTCCGACTCCGACTCCACAGCCCTGACTTAAATATATGAAGTCATTCTCTACTTAATAGAGAAAAGATGGATCTAGAACAGTGGTTCTCATGTGCGGCCACCAACAGCTTCATAGAAAATATTGATATTTAAAAAAATGTGGTTTTACAAGTTAATTTGTCAACAAAGACTCTTAAAATTGAACATTTCGGACGCAATTAATACTAATAGTAAGTTATCAAGCATGTTTAGGCCAATTTGACATACCTCAAACAAACAGACTCAAAACAAAAATTTGGTGCGGCCACCAGACATTTCCTTAGGACCGCTTATTTCACGGTGCGGCCACAGTGCAATTTTCCGTGAGAACCACTGATCTAGAACATAACTATTAATAGCTCTTGCACGTTGGCACTGAAACCGAAGCGAAGGACGTTGACCGGTCAGCTACAGACCCAGAATTACTCTTGTATCCGTCAATTCCTGTGTGCTATATAAAACTTTGACATTTATAACTCGTATTTTGCGTTTTAGCATATTTACGCCTTCGAGAAATCCGGTGAACTCAAACCGATGGCCGTCAACTGGATTACGTCGTTAAAAAGGTAATCTCAATTCATAAAACAGCTGTTCTGACGTTCACGTTAAATGTTTTTTTTATAGCAAACATGATTGGATCTCGCGGGTGAGTGACTGGAATTATTTTATACATGTACACACTATTCAAGCGGGTTATTTTCACGGCCACGCTCCCCATAAAGTCCCTGTTGATTTGTGTATGGGTTACATATTATCTGGATCCGGTACTGTTGTGCTTATGACTTACGACTTATATGCAGCTTGGACACATAGAATAATGTTATCGTAAGCCACTTATGAGATATCATTTAAAATAATATTTTAGATTTGTTAACTCACTGTGTGTGCTATGAGGTAGAGTCGATTTGAGATTACGCTCTCATGCAGACTAGTAGCGCAATTCCTAACCAAACGAAGGGTAACAGGATCAATGCTAATGCTTTTTTTACTCTGATACAATCAGATAAGGAGTAAATCATGAATTTATATTGCAATTTATTACGTCATATATGTTAGCCTCAAAATTGAAATGCACCAAATCAGATATTAACTTTGTCTTATTATTTAGTCTTCCAAAACATCTTAATTAAGTGGTATCTTAACTACTCACACTTATGGTCTGTATTAAGCTATTAAGTCAGTATTACTGTAATAAATTGAGAAAAGAAACTTTTATTATTAAATCAAATGTTCTTAATATAAGAGTTAGTGCTTTTATGTTGCATAAAATATAAATTAAAAAAATTTGTCATTAAACAAATAAAACAAGTATTTTTAAATTTAATTTAATCTCCTTGCTTCCCGTAAAAAGGAAAAATCCAAAACTCCATTTTGTAATTTTATCATTTTAAAATATTTGAATCAATCTTGCTTCATTACTTAAGCAAACTTTGCGATAGTAAGTCCGAAGATGCGTCTGAAAGAGGCGAAACACGTGTCACAGTTAGTAGCACAATCGTGGAATAGTAAAAGTTATTTTTAATTTTATATTAAAATGAACTTCCACAAAGTTACCGCCGAAACCATCGAAAGTATATTCTCTACTGTAAGTATGTATTTTGCAATCAAATATTTCATCCATTTATTCTAAGCTTTACGTTATCAATAATTAAGAAGAGGAAACAGAAATAGATGTGATTGACACACGGAAAGTCTTCATTAAGCCTCCATAGTTAAGAAACATCATTAGTAGCAGTCAATCTGATGATTGTTCAATTGCTTTTCATTGTGCCTTACCAAGGATTAACGTTATTCAATGTTAAATTCAGTTATAAAAAAATATATAACTTATATTATTATTCTTTCTTCACATTAAAATGTAAGTGGATAAAAATTGACTTATTCTTTTAAACTGAAATAGTTTTCAACTGTCAAAATGCGCTAAACGTGTTAACCTACATTTTTAAAAGTTCAATGATATCTTTAAAAATATTTAAAATGAATGAATGCTGTTCAATTTAAAGAGGTGCGTTCAATAAGTATTGATTAACTTTTATTTTATTATCGTTCTAAAAACGAAATGTTATAAATTTTGTACTGCGATTTATTTCATTCCACAACTAGTATAAAAATTTCAACAAAACTGTTAACGATATCCGCTCTCAATGTAGAACACATGGAGCACTTCAACTAAATGGGCTTTTACCAGAAGTCTTTCAAAGCCTGTAAACTAATTTAGCTTTTGAGATAAGATAAGGATATAAAGATGAGTCAAATAAAACGCTTAAGGCAGTGATGCACATCGTGCGTCTCGCAATGGTATTTCATGCGGCCCAATATGACAAATTAATATCAATCAACTTTTTTTCTTTAGAAATTTTCACGGACAATGGAAGAAAGATAAATAGTTTCGATTTTATACACACTAATAATTTAATCAATTTTACCTATGCAGCCCTCGAACTATCTGATACTTGATTATCTGGCTCTTCTCCCAAAAAGGTTTTGCATAACTGACTGAAGGTAACTGTTTTCTTTACGACACATTTACAGTGGCGTTTCGTGAAGAGATAAATCGACAAAATATGGACTTTATACTTTAAGGTGCCTCATATCAAGTAAAAGTCTCCCATATTAATTCGTTATATTAATTAAGACTGTATTGCCATGTAAAATATCCTAAAAGTCATAATTTAATAAATAAAATAAGATATCTTTTTATGTGACCCTTAAGGGTCGTGTCCAAATTAAAGTTTGTCTGCTACAGTTATATTATTTAACTATCGTGGCATAAACAATAATTAAATTCGACCGCTCAAAAAAATAGTACGATATTCACAATTTTCGTGCTCTGCTATTAACTGGTAGACAACAATTTCGTTAAGTAATATGTGAAATCATTCTAAATACGTGTAATTTATTTTTTATTGATCTCCTTCTGAATTTTATCATGGGAAACTAGTTTTTTAATGATAAAAATAACAATATAATGCCACCTATGAAAATAATATTGTAACGTAATCTTTTATTATTTAATCATTAATATTAGAAATCTTAATTAATAATTCAATGTTCCTATGAATAACAATGAATTTATACATTAACAATTTATTTGTAGTAAAGATACATTTTAATTTTTTAATTACAGTTAAGAAATATGGGGATGACAACATATGAAGACCGGTTTTTCATTTACAAGCATTTCAATATGTGATCTCAATTTTTAATCTACATCAATTATATAATGTAATCCTAATTAAATTATCAAGATGCACTAATATTAACAGAGATTTGTACCATGATTTGTTGCAAAACTAATTATTATATTTTATGTTTTTTTGTGAAAAAGAAATATGTAAATCACAGTAAAGGGAAAATAAAATTAAATTTTGGAAGCTTTGTTCCACTGATTATGCGTCCACACTTGTTTCGCCTTTTTAAGAAGCATCTGACCAAAATAAACTAAATATGTATACTTATATTGTATTGTCTACAAATCAAAGTTGGAATAAGTACAAAAATGTGTAGTTATTTTTTTATATAAATAATACCATTCCACAAGTATTGACATTTTACACCCTAAAAGTGGATGTATACATAGATGAAACTTAAAAAAGCATCCGAATAATGCATGGACAGTAAGACACTGTTTCACGAAGCACTTAGCCAATATAGGAAATGGGTCTTTTTAATAACTAACCAGATTTATTTCTTAAGATATTTTTGAAAAAAAACCTTGATAATCGTAACTTTGGTACATTTATCATCAAACCTACAGCCCTTTGAAAATAAAACTAATTGCGTAGAAATCAGCGCACACAAATCATCTATTCTTCCAAAGAGATGTTGAATTCTACGCAATGATTAAATATAATAACAAAATAGTCTACATCTACAGCGATCCAAAATTGGAGCGGAAATGGTATGCAACATAATAAGTGTCCAAGTTTCCTACGCGTTTTTGACATGACACAGTGTATAATTAATTGTCCTTTATCAAAACAAAAATGACACACCTGTTTTAAGGACAGAACTAATTAAATTGATAAATCTATTACACGATTGGCTATCGAAGACAGCGCTGGGTCAATTTGTTCTGAACACAGAAGTCGACCTTAAATTATTCAAATTAAAGGTCTCAACGAAAATAAAAAATACACATTTACATAATCCGACACTATAATGAATTATATATATATTTTTAAGCTTAACTGATTTTTTGAATTTCTTTAAGGTTGAATTGACTAACCAAAATTATGGTTCAAAAAACAATTACGAAAGCTCAAATTTATTCATTGACTACAATTAATCTGGATCCTTGTAGCACACATAGGTGAAAATAGTAAATACCTTAAAAATATATTTTCAACATATGGATAAACATTCCAACATCGAACGTTAAAACGTAATATGATGGCATTCGAATATATTTGAAAACTGTGTGTTAATACTTTCGATGGATTCGGCGGTAACTTTGTGGAAGTTCATTATAATGTAAGTAGTGACTTACGCAAACTTTGCGATAGTAAGTCCGAAGATGCCTCTGAAAGAGGCGAAACACGTGTCACAATTAGTAGCACAATACGTGGAATTATCAAAGTTATTTTTAATTTTATGTTAATTGTTTTTCATATTCCTGACTTATAAGTTAATATCACATACTTTTTGCACGAGCCACCACGTGTCTTGAGTATTATGGTGTTTAAATACATATTTTATCACGATGAAATGCTTAGCCGAACTTATCAAATATTCGAACATCTGAAAAAATGAATCCCTTTGGAAGGACCATTGTATTCACATCGTATTAATCTATTGGAGACCAAATTACAGCAGGCTTGCAATTTTTGTGCCTATTGGTTTTGCAAGGAAATGATAATGATATACGTTTCCAATTGCTTTTTGTAACTGATGTACTACAACCGTTCTGTTGAATTAACCCCGTTAATATCTATCTTGTTTTGAGCCCACCCAGCATCATTTATTTTCAGCCATAAGCCAGTACTGAATTCGCTTTACCCATTGAAGTATAATTGACGTTTCAATTCCAGAGCCCTGTAAAAATATCACCACCTTAATAAGGATAAAAAAATTAGAATGCCGGTTATAGAAAGGAAACAGTTAGAATTCTGCATGAATTGTAATCAATTACAAATGTCTACAGCCTTTCTTAAGTATACTCATAAGCAACAAAAAAACTCGTTGCATAAATATAATAACACATTTGCTAACAGACATAACAAATTAAAGAAATTTTCTCAGTGAAAGAATCTTTCAGGTATTTACAATCTCTGTATTACAACTCTTTTAAAAAAAATCAATTTTAATTTCTTCTCCCGATAATTTTATCTCATGCGACCACAAAAAAAAACACGACGCCGAATGTGCAGTTATTAACTTAAGCTTTTTATTTATTTGTATTAATTATAACAACAAATGAACATGGCGGTAAACTTTTATTCCAAGACACGCCTGCATTGCATTCTTTCTCGTAAATCTTTCTCCCGTGCATCAAGTATGCAGGGACTGCAAGAAATTTTGTTTCAGAAAGCACTGTAGCAATAAAAGAATGTAATCAAAAGTGTTACATTCTATTTGTCTTATCAGTAATCGACAATGTATTCGATACTCACCGAGTAGTTTTTGATGGATATTAATTAGAATTAAATATGTGCTACAAAACGTTTGCTTAATAAAACTTTTAGACATAATTAAAGATGTTTAATGAGACATGTCACAGTTTTTTTAATAGCAAGACAAGCATTTTATCAACTTATTTACACATATATATATACCATCGATTATTTTAGGTGTCGTCTATAGTTGAGTGTCAATTGTTATTATCACCACCAATGAAGTGCAAATTTAACCAATAAATTTGTAACACTGTTATTAAGGAGGTCCCTCAATATTTATTTTCAGAGCGTTAAGGATGAAATGGTCAGTCAGAAAATGACAGGTCTTTAACACTTGCTTATTCATGCAGTAATGATAGTCAGCTGAACCGTTGAAATTGATAAAATAAACGTGAGAATGATTCCATGTTTATATTTAAAGCGTTGCAACATTTTTTACTGTTATTTTTTTGCTTTTAGAATAGGTTTTAACAACGCTAGGCTAATGGTACCGCACGGTGAAGTAATGGATTTTTTCGGTTGACTTTGTACCGGTTAATGAAGATTTAGCTAATCTAATATCGTCGTTGTTCCTGCAAAATCCTATAAACATTTTTTCCCCGAATATTTTACTTCTTGTGACGCGACGGATAGTCCTGTAAACCCCAACGTAATGATCTAATTTTCATTGTATTTTCTTTGTAAAAAATGCGAGACAGTGTTGAGTATATCAGTTGTTTTCTTCTCATTAAAAGTTGTATTCGTATTAAATATCAGGTCTTGCAAGCGCATCAATGATTTTTCCGTTGAGATGGGGTTTATGTATCATAGACAAATATTCCTTTTTTTAAATAAATCAATGTATGAAAGTGTTCATTCAAGGACTCTTAAAAGCATAAACGGACATGGCAAAAGATTTCTTCTATAGTACGAATAGAAAATCTTTGACAATTAAATACTTATCAAGAATTACAGTACGATTGCGTTTCCTAGATCATTCATTTAGGAACATCTTACAGTAACCGTTAAATTTATCGAAATTCGATAAAGAAAATCTACAGTTAACCACATCACACAATTTATTTTATGCGGAAAAGAATGCTTTTTCAAAACATATCTTCGTTTTGTTGACTCAACCTTGTGTTGATACGGTATCTTTTATCAGTCGATTTGAAAACTGTAAAAGTTGTTTAAAAACATTATATCAACCTAATCGTTTTATTTTTTACAACTTAAACAAGATATAAAATAACCTAATTCGTTTATCCATTAATCGTAGAGGTATTCAACGTGAATTTATCTAAGCAGATAACTCTAATTAAATTATAAGTATTTATTACAACACGACACTGTCTTTTTCAAATGTCAATTCTTGATAACAAGACATTAATTGAAATAAATAAAAAAACATTATTTTGTCCTAGTTTCACACATTTTGTATAGAGATCAGAATCGATTGGCGAATCGCGAGCATTTTCAATTGATATGATTTATCATTAAATAAAGATTTTTAATCTAAAGACAAGTAACGTGAATTAAATGAAACGGCAAACATTATTTAATGTATTGTTTGTGGATGAATCCAGAAATGCTGCGTTGTCTGTCTGTAAATATTGCGAATCCTCTTTTTACTGAGATTTTAAAAACAATATTCTAACGGCTTGAAATTGGACGTCGAAATAAAAAAAAAAACGTATACTGTTATGATTCGGTCTTTCCTAAAAAATGTATTTATTATATTTCGTATTCTAAGAATAAGTTTTATAACAATCAATATCGATTACGATTTTCAGTCAGAATAATAATTTCATATCAAACAACATAAATAGATGCCGTGGGAAAGTATTATACAGGCGCATTGTATAACAAAATCGAACATCAACAATTTATTCTAAATGAGACCGTATTTTATGATCAGTAACTTATAAAACTTTTGGCCGTAAAATAAATAAGCTTTCATTTATATCCAAATTGTCAGTATGTATATGACCAACTACTCAATAAGACGTCCAGTATTTTATGCAAACGGTCAGTGCTCGAATTAAATAAATTTTCAGTCTTTTAACTGCTACAATCATAATAATAACTTTATATTTTAAAAACAGTTACTGACTGTTTTCGCATTTTGGTTCTGACCAAAAGATACATTGTCTTTTAAAATATTGCAGTTTTACATTTACAATAAAAAAACTTTTAATAAAAGCAGCTCGGGCTATCGGTATAGTATTATATTTATATAGTACCTGGCTTCTGTAGGATAGAGCATTTAAAATTCGCTTGATAAAGTGTATATCCCATCTCCCATGAAAAGCTTAATAAAAAATAACAGAAAAAACGTTCATTTGAACTGACTTCATCCATCAGCGAACCAAACAATAGTTAAGAAATATGACGTTATAATCTTTCAAATTTTAATCGTTTGTTAAACACATCCGACAGGTGAGTTGAGAAATGTTACTGTGCCAAAACTGAAAATTTATGATTGATAAATAACCAACTGACCATTGCAAAGTTCAATGGCATTGGATCGCTTTTAGAAAGGTGCATGCATTGCTAGCTGTTTTTTCCACGGCGTTGGACCAAAGAACACTTCGAAGAATAATTATCGTTGCCAAATGATTAATTATTATGGAGTATGAGATAAAAATCGTTATAAATATCTCGTTGTTATTATTTGGTTCAAATCCTGATTGGATTATTTGATTTCCTTCAATTTTGTAGACGTAAAAAATGATAATTACGTCAATGTAATTAAACTGATTCTCTTTTTATGGTTGAATAAGTTCGTGGAATATTGCGAAGTCGTTCACATTTTATTCGGTCGCAATGGTGATGGAGAATATTTTTACCTATTCGTGTCAAAATGATTACGTGCCTAAATCTACTATGGTTATATTTATTTAACAAATTTAACATTAATAAATTATATTGCCGTACGGTAAGAAAAATAACAATGTATTTTAATTCTACATAATTTATTTTATATATTTGTTGATAGCTATTTCGGCTTACGCCCTCGTCAGAACTATACTATATATATATTAAAATATATTGTTATTTTTCTTACCGTATTATAATGGAGTTCTACCAAGTAAATGCCTACTCAATCAATTATATTGCCTATTAAACTGTAGGTACCATGCATAGAATAAATTGGTATGATAGCAGATACGAGTTACATATATTGTAAAACTTTTTATATTATGACAAATAAATATTTTTTGTAAAATCCTTATACAGTTTTTATCTGTTATAATTGCATCGAATAACAATGTTTCGTGCCTCAAAATATGACGATGTTAAAATAAACCCATTTGAATTTAAAACTCATGAGATGGGTTAGATTGGATAACAGATTCATGTTCTCAATTCAAAAATATTATTCAAAATATTTACAAAATATTTAACAAACGGTGTCTTTATTAATTAAAATTAATACTTTTTAGTGTGAATAATTTACAAACAGGTTACGTTGAAATCTTTATGAACAAGAATAACGATTTTTTATTACTGTTGCACATTATTAAATAATAGCTTTAACAAATGTACACTTCAGAAAAAGATGTCATCATATTTTATATAATCTAGTCGCAGCTGAATGGATTCATCTCTACTGACGTTTTCCAAATCATTCGCCTTAATTATTTCGTTATTACGTTCGTCCCTTTACTGATCTTCACTTCAATTATTCGACATCTCAACTACTCGAGTATCGAGTGCCAACATCTTAGAATACTCAAGTAGTTTCAGATGTACTGAAATATATATTATTAATTCAAATTTGTGTATATAAATTGATGATAAATAAATAAATAAGCTTATTTAATTTCATTAATATTTTTTTTTTCAATTTATTAATACATACATTTCAAAATTAATAGTGGATAAACGTCTCAAATTTTAAATTGGTTCGATGTTTCGTTTTATAGTTAGCAATTAATTAAATAGTGCATCTTTATTAGAATAATTTAAAAAAAAATGTATTAACGAGTAATACTCGAGTATATTTCAAAATACTTGAGTATCGAATACTTGAAAAATGGTCGAGTATGGAGAATTCAATACTCGAATTGGAGTATTGACTGATATACCTTTATAATTTTATACGATGTTACCCAAAGTTTATTTTATGTACAAGTGTCTCAGAAGCAACCATAAAAGATGGTATGCAGAACCTAATCTTAAAAAAATATGACATTCTGACAGTTTACATTTCAAACACGTGGCACACTAGCATACCTTCACTCCCGAAAGATATATATGAATATACGTTTTAACTGAAGCACCAATAGCTTTTATTCTATTATAATCAAACCCTATTTTGTATGTATACATTTAAAATCAATTCATTTCCGATTTGCAAGTGTTATTTGCCGTTATTATTTGACTGTGTTATATAAAGATAAACAATTCCAATAAAAACACATTGAATTCTGATATCTAACAACAATTATGTTAGCCAAAGAAATTATAGCGAATTTAGTTTTCTGAGAAAAGGTTATCGACAAAATAATATTTTCTATTTGGTAAATAGCGTCTTAGTGATATTTTTGATATTTTTTAGCATTGAAAAAATACAGTTAACAATGTGATGGATTCATTTTGAAATTTCACATTCTATTATATCAATTATTAATGATATTTCCAGAAAAATAATTAATAAGTAACGTTCGATTTGTGAAGTTAAAAAATAAATTGGGCGTACAATACATGTGGATTTAGAACAATGCTGCTTTGAACGCAAGACATTGGAGTCGTAGCCACTAAGCTTAACGGTGGCTCAGTAATCTTATAATATGCAATTAAAAACAACATCTCACTGATTGGGGCTTTAAATTTGAAAATAGTACACCAAAAAAAACTGCAAACATTTCACGTTACGTATTAATTTAGTACCGAACATGATTATGGTTTATAATATGAAGAAATATGAAGATTCAACATAAATCACTCGTTATGTGTATAATATTCGTTAACTACAAATGTGTATATGTTACCAAGAAACTGTATTCTCAGTGGAAATATATTCTTCTCCAAGCTGTCATTGCAATTAAATTTGAACGCCCTATGTTTGTCTGTGTTTTTCTTTGGTTCTCTTTTGATGAAAGGGACTAATTGCTGATTTTGTTTCATTGAAGCAAACCAAAAGTTTAAGCCGGCAAATCATCGACTTGGGCCAATAATTTCAATGATCGTGACCCGTGAAATCATGTTGTCATACAAATCTATTACTTGATACATTTTCACTGAGAATACAGTTTCACTGTAACATATACAATATTTTCATCTTAGATACTTCTTAAACAATTTAAATATCTATATTATAAGTTTAATGAAAATCCACTATAATATAACGCCAAGCAGTTGGCTTAATTTGTATATTTATTTACATTAGTTTACTTATATGTAGAAGTAAATAGAACTCGATAAAATTGTTTAATTCTTGAATTATTATTTAAATGGTAAACGAATTGAACATTTTTAAAATAAAATTATAGTCTTCTTTACCCATAATGATTTTTTCAACATGTCCCTAACATTTCAACTGTAGATACTAATAATTGTATTCAGTAAATTGTTTTGTAATATTACACTGTTTTTTTTGTATTCCTTTCCATTCATCGTACGTAATATTTTATGAATGATTGTGCTATATTTTATTTATAACCAATTAAAGCAAATGAAATATGTTATTTTATTCCTTGTGTTCGACACAAAATCACATACGATAACGAAGAAAACTTTTATTAATTTAGCACAAAAACTCTTTTGAATCTTGGGCCCTCAATTAAAACGCCGGAGCAATAAGTTGAATAAGCAATAAAGTGGCTGAATGAAAATGTTCTTCAAAACTTTCACGGTCGCACGATTAACAATGCGCTGTCTGGTTTTACCGTGAATAATAATAATTATAGTTTCATGAATTCTGCTTTTTGAAAATACGAAATAAAGTGGGTAAAAATACCAAGACCTAAAAATAATAATTAGCCGCTAGACAAGCGAAGCTATGATTTTTTCTTTGAGCCACCTGACGAACGCTTTCATTTTGTTGTGTATTTATTTTATCTACGAAAACATCAGGTTTTTAGAGCAAATTATCTGTCACCGCACGAACTATTTCAACAAATGTTAAATAAGCATGTAATGTAATACCAATAACTATCAAATAATTGTTATATTTTACTCAAACACGATTGGTTGCTTTTTGTTTATTATTTATTCGAAGTGTTCTCTTTTCATAAACGTTAAATGTTCACTATATACAACTTAATCGATATTATATTCACCAGTAAAACCCTTTTCTTTGCGTCTGTTGTATGAGACGCTGGTGGCAAGGGTTGTCTGGCTGGAACATATTCAATATTATTTTAGCTGTCAAATTCATGCAGCACTGGTGCCAGTGATTTTCCGTTTCCGATAAAAAATATGTCTTTATGAAAATATAAACACATTTATACTTCATATATTTATGTCTTTCATCTAAAACAAACTGGACGTTAGTTAAAATTTAACTGAATAATTTTCATTTTTTAAAATATCCTTAATTGACTTAATTTCAATTGGCATTTACATCATAGAACTTTGACCTTTTGAAGAAGCTTTATTTAAATATAATATATCTTCGATATGATAAAGCCAGCTGATCTGGAGAAGGATGCCCATTAAAGCTAAAAACCTGTAATTAAGCAGCTTTTTCATGTACACAGGAAAACACTCTCACTTTAATAAAATTGATTTAGTGATCAATTAGTTCTAATGGTCTTCCACAGCGGCTCTAAAAACTTGTCAGATAACACGCGTTAGTAATCATGTATGTATAATATATACGACTTCTGGATTTTGGACATTACCGTGTTCACATTTGATCAGAAAACATTTTGTTCGTTTCATCCAAAGTCCGGTAGGACAAGGTCAAGATCAAGGCTTAGGTTACAATACTTTCGATGGATTCGGCGGTAACTTTGTCTAGGTTGATTTTAATAAAGAATTAAAAACAAATAGCGACGTGAATTTTGCTGCTTTAAAAAGCATCTTCAGACATTCCCATTCAGATTATTGCAAGGTTACATTAGTGAATAAACGAACCTTGCGATAGTATGTCTGAAGATGCTTTTTAAAGAAGCGAAACACGTGCCACTATTTTATACACAATACGTCGAAGAGAGAAGGTTATTTTTAATTCTTTATTGATTTAAATTTATGGTAAATGAAGCGTCCACAGTTTTTATATGTTAAGAACTGTATGCTATTTGATAAAATTAGTTTAAAAAATAATTAGCTTTTTACTCGGCTAGATCTATAATCAATTTAAGCAACAACAATATTTATTATAATATTGAATGAAGGGTCAAGCTTCCAAGGCAAACTTTTTGTGTACCTTAAGACAGCCTAAGGTCAGTAATATTTTTTGTTAATTCTGAAGTACTAAAATATACGTCTTGTAAGTATCTTCTTAAAATTCAATAAAAAAACCTTTTTCCTGCCAATGACTCCTTTAAGGCGTAAGCACGGACCTTGGTTAAACATAATTAACACAGCTTACGATATAAAGTGAACCGTTGAAAAAACATGTGTTTTTAATGATTATATTCTTAAGGTTTATTGCGCTGGTTAATATACGAGTTATTAATTTAATAGCTTTAATAAAACAGTAATGTGTTTCAACCTATATAATTCATTTTTAGATCGTGTATATATTTATGAAAATTGCAGTTATCGGTATTAATATTATATTGGATGAATTCAACGGCCAATTGTAGAAGTTCACATTCAATGGTACAACTTTATATCGACTGTAGAAAGGCAAAAAGGACGTAGCTCAAACAGAAAAAATATCCTATTGATGTGGTGAAAGTCTTTTTTCCTCACCGCGAATATCACATGTCATTCCTTTTAAAAGCCTAGAGCTAAATAAGATACTAATTCGGCGCTTGCAGAATATATCCTTTGATAGAATGTGTATTAAGTTGTGTACATTATGATCACTTTTGACGGGTTTGGCGGTAACTTTGTGGAAGCTCTTTTTGGTATAAAATTTAAAATAACTTAAATTATTCCTCGTATTGTGCTACTATTAGCAACAGGTGTTTCGCCTCTTTCATAGGCATCTTCAGACTTACTAAGTCCACTTAAGTTAAAATTTAAGTTTTAAATTGTATATTTAAGTTATAAACGTTTTGGTCCAAGGTATATCGACCGAAAAATACAACATAATAACACAATTATTAAAATAATACACCAAAAACGTAAACTTAGTCTGCGTTCATTCATTATAAGTGCATACAAAGAGTCTCGACAAAAATAATAAAGCGAATAATTATTTATAATTTATATTAAAACATCCGAAATTGGAAATAGCCTTCCAAAGAAAATCAAAAACATATGTTACTGCTTGAAATATATAACACGAACAGCCTCTTATGATATTAATAAAAGTTTATGTTTATCTACGAATCGATAAACTGAATAACGGTACCAGTAAGCTAAACAAAAGCCCACAATTTATGATGAGTATTGCAAAATTCGTAAGTTGAAACTTTGTTAAATTACGTAAAGTAAAGAATTTATTTGTATCGAAATATTATCTGTATAACCAGATCGAAACACTTAACTGTCGATCAAAATCTTCTCAAGCAAACTACGTTACAATATAACATTCAATCTTTGTTAAAAAGAATTAGTTGCCAAGCAAAAATGCACTGCACGAATCAGTGTTCCGGAAAATAAATCACAAAGAAAGTCCGTCGCATTCGGCTTGTAAAAAAAACGCCTCGTCCACTGTCATCTGCGATTTTTCGAACACTTTGAAGTATTTTTTTTTACTCTTGACTTACAGTTAATAATAAGATTGCAGTTTTGACGCTGAAAAACAGGGGATGGTTACCTTTTACTGAGACGGACACCCAAAATGATTCACCCATGACAAGGGATAATTTATTTTAATTAAATTCGGGATATTGTACAAATTATTTTAATACGTGGCAAATGAGTTTTTTCGTGGCGTATGTAATGAGTTTCTCTAACCACATGTAGTGATACATTTTTTATCAAACTTTTTATACTTGTCCGTCGCGTTCGGGAAAAGTGACGGCGCACGATTTTTTCTCAGCATTCTTCTTCACTCTTATCTTCAAACAAATGTATTTTAACTACCTTCAATCCTGATTCAATATTGTAGATGTCATCTGACATTTGACTCCGCGTTATTTTTGGGTTTATACCGTCTATATTAATTTTACTCTATTAATTGGGCGTTAAACTTGAACACATTCCTGACTTCTGGTACAATTCCATGCAGAGCGCACAGCAATGCACTGCCATGATTCATGAGTGACCAGTCGATGCATTGTTTGTTCTATTCGAGAAAAAAATCGTTTAAGGTTTATTTAAGAAGGTTAGGTTAGGTTAGGTTAGGTAAGAGATCCTTTCGGTCGGTAAAATAATGCCGTTCACTGAAGATTTGACGAGATGACTTTATATAACTTTTCATTTAAAAAAATTTGTCGCAGGCATATTTAATATGCTTTGGCATTCGAGTGCCCGTGAGCTCCAAGTTACAGATCACTGATATATTAGAAAAAATGCAATGATAATATAAAAAATATAAAAAAATCTAGAGCGTGCATCACGAGCGACTTAAATTCTTTGAAAGTCTATTTCGCTTGTATTGAATTGTTTTCAACGATTGTAAGCGGTACATTAACGATATTACCTCTTTATGATCACTATTCGCAGAGTGCCGATACACATCTACCTACCTCGATATTCATTTAAAAATGGATTCCCGAAAACACCGTGAAATCTAATTCTGTGTAGATCGAGACTATCATTAATAGGTAAAATAAAGTAAAGGCTTCCAAAACTCATATTATGTATTTATAACGTAATATCACATTGGTTTAGACATGTATTTTTTTGAAACCAAAATATATCACATAAACGCTGAACGAAACCATTTTTTATTCATTTCTTGTCACTTTTCAAATTAGGAAACATTTTTATTTCAATGGATTCGACATTTTGTTTTCGTAGTCCGACGTCACGATATACCATCTGTGAAGCGATATAGGTACTATCCTGATATTCGATTGTCATACGATAATATCGTCATATTATGACAAGCACATGGATTTGGTAAATTCATGCAAAGTTCAAAATTGTACACTTATGTGTAAGAAAGTATAATGAGATTATGATCGTGAGATTCCTCAGCAGTGAATATGCGAAATGTCAACTTAATAAAGACTTTGTGAAGCTTATGATGGTTAATTCGAGAAGGATCTGGAATTTTGGGAGCTCATCGATGACAGAGGCGCATCGGGTCAGCATTTTTGCTATTACGCCCGCTGCCAATATGGAACAAAAATACTCCCAATAGAGCAGAAACTAATTCTACGACAACGTTTTATTTCTCAGTCTACCAACCTAGATTTTTGGTGGCTGTAAGCAGAACTGTGGAGTCGGAGTCGGAGTCTTGGAGTCGGGGCTTTTTGGCCGGAGTCGGAGTCGTCGCGGCGATTGGGCCGGAATCGTACTCGGAGTTGGAAATTTTGAACAGTTTGAACTTTTTATTTTTGCATATAATATGTAAAATTTGGCAATTGGCCGGATTGGTAGGGTTGATATTTAATTGAATACACATAAAAAAGAAAATTAGGAAAAAAAGTGACGATATTAAACGTTTTAGTCGGAGTCAGAGTCGGAGTCGTGTTTTGGTAAATTTTTTAGTCCGACTCGGAGTCGAACTTTTTTTACCGACTCCACAGCCCTGGCTGTAAGGATAGAAGATAAAACAGGATTAGTATAATCAGCCTTTAGTTCTCTTCCCTTCGTTTTAGGAGAGTTGGGTGGGGTAGAATTTAGACATCACATACACCCATGCCTTCGAGCATTTATCTATAAATCGACTAAAAAATTATTTATCAAACTTTTTGTCCTGGTATACGATGCCGTGAACGCCGCAATCAAAGTCAACGACCTGGACCGCTCATAATTTTAGCTAGAAAAATAATCAGTAACACAATTTAAAATAGTTTTGAATTTTAACAGTATTTATAAAACTATTTTTTAAATCATTACTTTAGACCAATTTATCTAACTTATTTAATATTTTATACATAATTATGTTTAACAATATTTAAATGAGGATTTCAATGAATAACCAAATTGAGTTCACTTTAGAGAAATTTATATTCATATTTCTTATGTTTGTGTGCTCGATGTATATTCTTCATATGAGTATTCGAATGGTTTTACTTGAAAAAACAAGTGTAAAAAACAAAACTCAAAAACCGTGTGAAAAATGTTATTTCACTGAAATACCGAGGGTAGCGTCCACAAACTTTAAGCATGAAGCCCACATGCGGTGTCAGTGATCTGTGCTGATACGAAGGTAAATTTTGAAATATATACAACATGCAGATTAGAGTGACTGATACCATTATCCTCTACGGTCCGCGAAAAATTCCAAAATGAATAATGTGGTCTATCTGTTAAAAAATATGATGTTCATCACTGGTGTATAGCAACGACTCAACTAAACTGGACTCAACAACGAAAATAAGGATAAATAAAATAGATTACAATTCCACTCTGTACTCGAGCTAAGCCGTTAAGCTCAAATGAACTGAAGCAAATTTTGTGAATAATAAAATCATAGTTTGTCGTTTGATGGCTTCGCTTGATGAGCTTGATATGTTTTCTATTGTTTCCTTACTTAGATTTTTGTTTTATATAAATTTGCATATTTAAACATCCCAGATACCGTGGGTGTCGACTTACTTTCATTGATTTACAACCCTATATGAAACATGGCTTCATTTGATATTCATTGAATAAAGAAATATTCGCCTAGAATAACAACTATTCTCGTTTAAGCTATTTATACATTCATTAATCCAACGTAAATTAGTCTAACTGTTATATTAAAGTTTAAGAGTGAGTTTTCGCCAAATCGAATGTATTTTTTGTAGGCTTCTTGTTTGAATTAGCTTATTTATTAGGCATTGAAATTGATAACTTTTATATTCCAAAGTTACTGTAGTTTTCACTTTTTGTGGACTATTGGTATTTTAATTTGTTGTTATAAGAAACATTTCAGACGTGAATAATAGCATGGACTGAAGTACAAGAAAATAGTGATAACATACATAGTATCGTGATGTCAAGTTATCGAGTTCATTCGATTAAGATATAATAATTTATTGAATATAAATAATATATAAATAAATGACACAGATATATTAATTGTTTGTTTAATATGTAAATAAAATCTCTGTAATTCCAATGAAAATATAAAATGGTATGCGATAGTAAAGTAAAAAAGTTTTATTGAGACATATTTTCCCCAAGCATAATATATTCATTTATTCGTAAACCTCAACTTCGGAAGTGTTCTGTGTGTTCGATTCCCAGTATCGCCACTTATATCATAAACTAGTTCACCATCAATTTTCGCATCCTAAAACATATTTATGTATAATTTAGTAAACATACTAACTGTGTTGAGTGAATAATGTTTTCATTTTATGTTGCACTTGTGATAAATTGGCCAATTTGTAATTGTTTTTGACTATTTTTAATAACTAAGGGGTCGATATTTCTGGCTTTCAAGCGTACACAAATTATTGACTATTATCGTTTTATACTAATTATAATATTTATAAATTGATAAAACATATTTTTTCTACTACCTCCACATATAATATGATAAAGATCATGAGCAGTTTCCCTCATTGTAAGCATTATCAACTGATGCTGGCTGTAAGCAAAACGCGTATCTTTAAAATATAAGATGAGTTTTGTCGCTAACGACCCGGAATTCACCTATCGGCATCTTCAGGCATTTCTAGTGAACTGACAAAATAGTAAAAGTACTGAATTCGAAACTATTCAATATTGATTTGAAATATCAAATGACATTGTGAGCCTTTCCACCAATAACAGTTGACACCATAAGCACAAGTGATTTATGATAAATCATTTTGATTCGTGGATTAAATGAATACTATGGCTTATCCAATTAGATTATCGCAGAATGTTTGAATCGTCGTCAATACAAAAAATGTAAATCGTGATGTGATTTTGTTTTAAACTTCATTTAAAATAATGAAATACATATTGAACTGCAAGCGCATATGTGGAATTTTCTTAATCAAAAAAAATATGACTAATTTCAAGATGGCGTCGTTCGAAATGAGAGAAAGAAGTCATTTTGGAAAGATTGTTGATGACTGAATTCAAATGAGAATGACACATTACATTTTTTAATACTTACGAAAGTTGATGCCATTCTCTTAAACAATTTACATTTTTTTGTTGTTTAATTGTCACCTCGCTCAAATTAAAAACGGCTTTCTTCAAAAAATAATAGTTGAGTGTGACAAGTAGACAAAAACATTTTGTATAGTTTATTTATATATTACTCGTTTCCGGCTGCAGTGATTGATATTTAGAAGCATCATAAATCATAACCAATCACATATCCTCGTATAAGGCAAGCGTTACTCGTCAGCGAATTCCTTCGATCCGTAGAACACGTCTCCTCTACTTGTATAGTTTGACGGTCGATACTACTTATTTCCGACCGCAATAAAAATGATGATTTTCGGAAAATAATTTGTTCCTGTTTTTCGTTCCAAATATTAACATCTCAAAAGCGGACATTATCTAGAATTTTTATTCATTAACGAATTTGTATTTACTTATATATCTTCACATCACATTTTTTGTTCTATGAAAGCACTTTGTGATTATTACAAGGTCCTCAACTGTCGAACAGCCAGTTTCCTCACGGTTGAGTAAATTTGGAATAAATATAGTTTTGGCTAGATACCTGGACAGACATAAGACTTCAGTTGATCATGTGTTCAAGTTGTATTTTAACAGTTAAAAAGAAAATTACTATTTTTAACAACAGCAAAAGAACAAATGCATCCATTGTTTGAAAATAGCTGTCAAAATTGTCTAGTATATTACTTTTTTCGCTTTCGCAACGGCCTCGATAGCGCAGTAGGCAGCGCGTAAGTCTCATAATCTTAAGGTCGTGAGTTCGATCCTCACTCGGGGCAAGCCATTTTTGCATATCATTTATTTACCTTACGCGTTTTTTGTTTATTTACGAGTTAATTAATTATTTATTTGCATAAAATTATAGGTTTGAAGACTTTAAAGCATGTGTTTTGTCACGACATTCAATTAAAATGCATTCGATGAGCAAATTTAATAATATATAATTTTCATTTCGTGACTGTCTTGTTGTTAAATTCTTCACGTTTCATTTTTTACATTATTTGATTTCTTTTTGAAAGGGGTTTAACTTACGTCACCAATTTCCGGAAATGCAATTTGGTTTCGGATAAAAGTCAAACTTAAATGATTATTTTTCTTACTTGTCTAAAATTATTTATGGTATATTATGGATTTACATTTTTTCATGAAATAAAAGTATGTTCATTCTTTTTTTCTTACAATCATATTTAAACATATTTTGTACAAGATATTGAATAATTCATGAATTTCAGAGACAGAATTTGAATTAATTAATTTAACTGGTTTTTCTTTTAGCTGTGCGCATGTGCAAACTAAAATATATCTAGAAGAAAAACAAGCAAATATATGTAGGTACCTAAAATTGAATTCCACGTGTCTACTGGGTCTATCTTATTCTCAAAGGAATAGTACCCATTGCTTGCGGCGCCTTTGGTTTGGAATTAACGACGTTCTAGGTTTTATTTTTACCATTTTTCATTCGTTTACATGAGTTTTAAAATACATACATATGTATATACAATTAAAGCTTTTTCAAATCTGTCTGATCATATTACTGATAAATTAATGAATCTTTTCTGCACAAAAACATTTCTCATCACTGCTTTTTAATAGTATGTATAGCAAACCTATGATATTTATTATATTATGGACAGACGTAGGCAATCTTTTTTTATTGGTTATACAAATAAGCATACAACCGAAAATCAGATATTCTCAATTATGTGATCCGTGAAAATTATCAATATATAATAACACTAATAATTCTTTTTCACAAAAAAATGCCAGAGTAATCAATGGTTATTGATAAACAAAAATCAACAATTATTAAATATCGAATTATTGATTTCTGTTCGTAGACATGGGTGCCTGTCTTATTTGAAATGCCCGTTTGTGTTTGAGATTCGTTAACCACTAATCTGTTTTTTCCAGGGCTGTGGAGTCGGAGTTTTTTGGCCGGAGTCAGAGAAGTCGCGGCGCTTTGGCCGGAGTCGGAAATTTTGAATATTTGCATTTAATATGTATAATTTGGCTATTGGCCGGATTGGTTGGTTGAGATATAATTGAATATACGTAAATATGAGAGGTAAGAAAAAAACGTGACGAAATTAAACTATTTTTTGTGTGTTTTGGTCAATGCTGGAGTCGTAGTCAGTGTCGGAGTTGTGCTTCTGGTAAATGATAGAGTAGTAGTCGGAGTCGTAATTTTTCTCTTAAAAGCTCTAAGTTGAGCAACTGAGTAATAAGCAATTCTCTGCTTAGATAAAATCCATTGTGTGTCCACATTTGGAGCGGAAAAAATAAGCATTAATTATATCGAATTGATATCGATTTCCACTAGTTTAAGGCAAATGAAAATTTGATTTGATTTCTGAGTAATTTGGGTTGGAAAATTTCAGCGCACACTTTACAATTTGGTTCAAACCCCTGAATAACTGAGTGCGCAAATCGTGGCCCAAATTTAAAGCATCAACTGTGTCTATACAACGCTACTTAACTCACACTATTTAATATGTTAAAATAAAATAGAATGTCCGCCATCTTTAAGGATATGCATTATCTCGTGTAGTATAAAAACGGATATGAAAAAATATTTAGGTCAAGCTGTCAAAATGTATGACTCGCTAACCATGGAAAGTGTCATTGTCATTACTTCTGATATCAAATATCCTTTCTATATTATGATTTCCTATTTTTGAATTTAGAATATAAGCATGCGATTCCAATAAATCAATTTGAAATATTTAAAAGTTATATCCTTGATAGTTTTAAATAAATCGTTGTTACGTGTAGCTCGTTTGCCATGATATTTTTAAAGCATATACATATTTCCGATTTTTATTATATAATCGCATTACTTTGTAAAAATATATAAGTCTTGAAACTTAGCTTTCAACGGTTCTAGAAATCTGTGATATGAATTCATCGACACTGTGTTGTCAATACTTGGTAGAGTGGCATTATATTTAAAAAATACATTTTTAACCAAATACAAGTTAAAGTTGAAGCTTGTAAAAAGTTTCGGTTTCTGGATGGTCACTATTTTGAGTAATTTTTAAAAAAAATTGTAATAAAAAATTTGGCATTACAGCTTACGCCAATGCGCCAAATATTCTTAATTGTGAAAGTCATACGAGATTAGAGTCACCCAGCCCAAGATCTCTTTTTTTTCAGTTGAAAAAATCTGACCTTGCCGGGAATTGAACCCGGGCCCCCCGATCGCTAGGACAAAGCTCTTGCCACTAGACCGCAAGGGACCGACTATCAACGTATCAACACCTTTTTTGGGCAAAATGTTTGTTGATTTTCTCTTTTCTACGTGATTCTGTTTATACGGTATTTCACTCCAAAAAAGGGTGAAAAAAAATGTCAGATCCCAATGAAAAAAAGACAACTGTGAGCCGTCATCTTACCTAAACCCAGCAGAAGTCTTTCTATAAAAATAGAATCACTTTTAATGTGCTCACTGTCAACACTTGTAATTATAAATAATAGATATATTAAAAATAATAATAAATGAAAATAAAACGAGAAACCGTTCTGATCCAAATAAATAAATGTATTGTGGAATAAGTACACAAAATGTCTTATTATTTTTATTTTTATCATCTTATAATTATTGCCGTGAAAAATTCAAAAGCTTCAATGCGAGAGAAAAATATAAGAAATTCATGAGTAAAGGTTATTGTAAAATAATTTTATTCAGTGAAATTTTACCGCCTCTAAAAATTTTCCGTCCAAATGTATTGCTTAATTTTCTAAGCGTTGCGTCATAATGCCATATTTTTAATCAGTAAAAGATACGACTAATAATGAAAAATTGCCATAATGAATAAATTAATGAATATTATTCATCACTTTTGCATTGCCCACGGAATTGATATATCAACCGAGAATTAAGACTATTCAAAACGCAAAGGGCAAAGCTTGCATCATATATTATGCAAGCTTTAATCAATTTAAAGATACATAATTATGTCGTTCGACGCTACATATTTTATAACATATGACTATTTACCTTTCACGAATGGAGTGTAATTATAATTAATAGTAAATATTGTCGATCTACTTGCAGTAATGGCAACTTTGATAGTGATATTTGTGTCACGGTTTTCATTTTGCTAAACGTTTTATAATCACCTGCAATAATTATAATTACAAGGTGTAATAACACACTGACTTGAACATATATTATTCTTTATCTTTAAACTGTTCAATAAGTTTTATTTTGACTCACATATGAAGCAAGCATTATCCAACATAGTTAAATTCACTCGTAAAGTATTTTTTTTACTATACGTATAATGTATTATATAATATAGTCTTTCAATAGGGACACTTGAAATTTATTACGTTAAAGCAACCGTGTTGTTAAAGTGACAGCTGTCAATTGTTAAGTAGTTTAGGGCAAATCACCATGGATGGTTATAACGTTGAACAACGTGTGCAAATCATCAAAATTTACTATCAAATTCACTGCTCCGTTCGAGAAATGTACCGCGTAATACGATAATTGTATCCTCGCCACAACTGTCCTGCCGAGTCGACTGATCGACGATTTGGGATTTTTTGGGATAATTTATATTACGTAAATGAAGATTTAGAGGGTGTCGAATTTTAGATTCCGATAATATTAATTACATTATACATCCTATCACATATTATGTGGGTGTGATAAGGTCTTATTAAACCGATATAACATCTTAAAAAATATTGATTGCTAATTTCTAAATATGTATAGCATAAAAAATATTCATAGTTAATAACCCTTTTGTTTCAAAAAAAGAATTAGTTTTTGAATAAAACAATGCTAAAAATCTTACAATGTTTGTCACAACTGTCAGGAACATGCTTAATTAAATAAACAAACAAATTGTTGACATTTTAAATATGTTTGAATTATTTTGAACAAATCCTAAATTTATAATTGGTACTTAGATAATACCGGGATTAGGGGATTGACTGATTGCCCGGCACTCCGGATGTAAAAACCCTTGTTGAAACCGGATTTTACTGATGACGATTTAAAACATCATATTGATGCAGGTCAACGTTTACAGCACTAAAATGATTCTAATAAATACAATTTTGTAAACATGTTTACCAAATTTATGATATTGCTAATAACATAGCCAGTGGGAATACGCTATTTGATATCTTACTTATATCTTAAGACCAACTCAAGGATTTCCTTTTAACAAATGTAAACACTGATTCACGCTTCTGGGAAAAATACTATTGTGTATTTCATCTATAATAATTCTTTCTAAGGAAATATATGATACGAAATGAATATTATTACATTTAATTTTAGTTTCTAAAGAATTGGTGCCAGATCTGTCATCGTTTATTATATTATTATAATTCTCTTGACATACCTATATGGATTTGGCAGATACCTTTGATGTAACTTAACTTATTTTCGATAAAGCCATAATTAACTTAATTTTCAAAATGTCACATTTTTCCATATACTGCCCACGTTTCTCCTTGGGGAGATTAGAAGAAGTCTCATGTGTCATATATGTACATATATTGCTGTTTTAAGATTGCTTTAATTCATACTGTGTAAACTTTACCTATCCGCGATGTTTTTCTTTTACCCCTTCATGTCGTCTTTCCTGTATATCGTTTCTGTCCGCGACAACTTTTACAATTTTCAAAGCCCATACGCCCCCATATAACAAGACATCGAATTTAATGTAACTTATACGTTCAAGATATTATTGAAAGGAAAAATCAAATACAAGATAAAATTTAAAGCTTGTAAAATGTTTTATGATTTCGTTTCTGGATGTATGTACTTCACTATCGATCGTCTCTTTTCCCACGTGATACTGTTCACTCTATAAAGGGGTGCAAATAAATGACGAATTCAAATCTCAAAAAGGAAACTGTGGGTCGTCATTTTACTTAAGCCCAGCAGACAAGTCTTGCCATAAAAAGTGAAACTAAATACTTTATCAAATTTCAGGTGTTCACCAAGTGTCAATACGTGGTGGATAGGCATTATATTACAAAAATGATAAAATGTTTGTACTTATTCTACAATTATGTTACTAAGACCAGGACCGGTTTCCGTTATCGCGACCATTTTCAACTCCTGAGAATGCTGGATATATATAACTACATTTTCATCAGTTGAAAATCATCGTGAATAGAGAAATCGGTCCTGATATCAATAAATTAATTGTGCAATAAGTACATAAAGTGTTGTATTATTTTTTTAATACAATACTTTATGTTACAAAGAAAAATAGTTCGTTTCTATGCTATATATTTTTTTTTCACTTAACTACGTATATAACCTGAATGCTACCTATTAGCAAAATAATACGTTGGTTTAATATGCGTTATATTCGGTCTAATGCGGTACTTCATTAGTATCGCAAACGATCAACTTCTGAAGCGGACATGCACATAGCAGTCTATTAGCTAAAATCAATCAAATTTCAAATGGCATTGTCGGAGAGTTTTATGTCCACTTATATATTCATAATAATACTGGCACTATCACACCGATGAGGGTTAAATTTAATGGCTAAAATCACCAGGCGTACCTATCAAGTCGTTAAAGTTGCGAGTTAACCTACGTATATTTCGACCTCGCATGATAAGTGCACAAAAAAACAGCTGGCCCATTTATTTCTGCACACTGAAGACCGCGTCACAAAAGTTCCAACCTGCCCCGCCAAGGACTCCATAATACAGGGTTTCTCAACCCTATGACCGTGGGCACATATGTGCCCGCTGAGCTATTTTCGTACGCCCTCTACAGAATGTTAAATAACGAAAAATGCCAATTTTAAACTGAGTTGTATTTCATTTATTGAAGTCGTACAAATATAGCCATTTATGTTATTTAACGTTAAGTTTTAATTCCAATGTTTTTATTTTACTCATTTTTTAAAGCTTTTTTGCAAATGTCAATTAAAACAAAATCTTCCGACTTGTATCAACTCAGTCATATTTAAATGTATGTTACACAAAGATAATGCTACCCAGGTAGCACTGATAACGTAAAAAAATATGTACAGTCAACCCTGCTATAGCGGTCACTTCTATAGAGCTTTTTGCTATAGCGTATGCGGCGGTTTTTCGTACAAGGCACGTGTCACTTGTTTACAAACTAAACACTTATAATTTTATTTAAAATATAAAAATTGAAAAAATGTTTGATTTGCTTCAAGTCACAAAATACAATTGAAAAAACCAAGCCCCAAATTTTGTATGGGTGCCTAAGTTTATATAGCGTTTATTTGTAATAGCGTACTTCCTATCCTCCCGCTATAGCAGGGCTGACTGTACTACTTAAACTTTGGTTTTTAATCTTGCCTGCGCCATTCAGTATTCTCATAAATATAAAATGCGCCCGGAGTCGCAATAAGGTTAAAAACCCCTGCCATGATATATGTCATTTATAATTTTTGTTGTTGTTGTACATAGTTCGAATTCGATATGAATGAACAGAGTTACCTGTGTTTTTAAATTATTTTTAAATGTCTCATCTGTGCTTTATTTTTGCGCAAGGCAATAAATAATATGTTATGAACAGCAGTTTTCTGGCAAGTATTGTGTGAGCAAAAAAAAACACCGATACTCAAATTAAGCAATCGGTTTATTTTCTACAAGTACTTCCGGTTGAATTGAATTGAATTGAATTGAAAATTATATGTATAGTATGAGGCATTTAACGAGATAAGAAAGCTTTAAATACAATATCATCGGTTTACAAAAGTCCTAATCAAACCTTACGAACATTTTTTCAATATAACAATATTTAGATAGAGATTTGAAAAAAATGAGTACGTTTCTTAAACTCTTTGTAAAATGGCATGTTACTGAGTGGACAGCATTTTCGGAAATTCGTTTAGTTCATTGCATAAATCAAATCCAGGAATGATTTTCGTATATTGATTGTTCTATCGATTTATAGATGTGTACCCAAAAACCCTTACAAGGTCCTTAAAATGTATTTTTAGACTTATACTAACAAAATTCGTGTCTCATTACACTCTCCGCAGAGGAAAAACAAATTAATAAAAAAACAATTTAAAAATACATATGACTGACAAAGATACCTTCTTAATCGCCTAAAAAATGAAATATACACTTTATAATAATTACCGTATGTAAGAAAATATTTTTATAAAACTATGTATATACATATAATAGTTGTTTGAAGAAGTGCTGATGTACGCTCAGTTCTCAATACACCACTATTTCTTTTATACTGGTGCGTGCTTTGTATGAAATGTAGATAGTTCAAATTGTATAATATATATTAAAGTACATTTTATATAATATATTACTGCGTTTCGAACGATATGCTATTTTTATAACCAGATATGTCTATGATTTCCTGGATATACCATTCTTTTTCAATTAGACCATTAAAGATTTACTTTTAACTGACTAACTTGGTAGAACTCCATTAAAACACTGTTAAATGCAGTTAGTTTTTCAAAATTTTACCGGATTTTTTTCCGGTCAACTTTTATAATATGTGCTTAATAACTATTTCGGCTTACACCCTCGTCAGGAGTATAGTTCTTACTTTTAACATTGCACCTAATTATTCACGCCGAAAATAATTTGAACACAATCTTCTTTTTAGTTATGAATTTCATATTTTCTTTTACACAAATATGTTTTCAAGTGATGATATTTAGGGATCAAAAATAAAAATCACACATAGAATTGTGCTGGATCAAAATAACGAACGCAGTTAGAAGAATCATCAGTTTCGTCAATATTTAATGTGTCGCAACTTTTTGCTGATTTTTTCTGATCACACATCACGTATTTGCTGTACGCAAAACGAATTCGCTATGATACAAAGAGTGTAGTTACACTTGACCCAGTTTTTACAGGAAAAAAAACCAATATACTTATACCACACTCGCCTATCAGTCATGTAATATATGCCTTTTGAGCATATGATAATATATATTAAACAAGCAAGCAATTTACACACAAAGGATTATCATATAAGAAAAGAAAAATGTGCTTCTTTTTATAATCGATATGCGTACTACGTAAATTAAGGAAAAATATGAACAGAAATAACACGTGCATGCAGACTTTGCTATCCATAAATTGGTAATGATGTAAGTGTACTATTGTCAAATTAGACAGTTTGTAATCAAATAAAAATTGCCGGGAAATCTACTCGGCAAGTCATGTTACGTAATTTTTTTTGTTTTTGTATGAACAAGTTAGAGAAATATTTTTATTCTTGGTGTCGTCGTCAATTATTGAAGGTTAGACACCAAATTTCAGCACGTCTTTCGCTTGAACTGCATAATATATGCGAGGGAATGCGATTGACAGTGGTTTCAAAATGATAATGTGTGGCACGTGTTTCGTTTCTCAGATGAACATCATCAGACACAAATGAAATGTACCTTAATATTTTCAATTTACAGTCTTTCTTCGAACATATGAGATGCCAGTTGCTTATACGGCTGACAATTTGTGGAAGCATTCAGAAACAGTATTCAGTTTGTTTATTGTGTTTTTTTCCATCTGAGTATTTATGTAAATAATATTTTAATTTTTTGTTTTATTTGATTTGAAAATTGAAGGAGGATTATTTGGGACTTAAATTTTTGGCTCTGAATGTCAAAAATATTAATGTTATCGATGCATTCAAGAAAGTATTTTTTTAAGTATATTGGTCAAATTTATAATACTGATTGTGTAAGGAAATAACTAATAGTAAGCTAATCGAACCGTCTGCATCACGTTAATTAAGAAGGTAAGTGGGCAGCGCCATAAAAGTTACAAGATATGTATATGCATTTGAATGGAATTCGATTTGCAGATTCGACACACAGACAACGCAACCAAATCGGATGGATAAGCACTCGGCTACAGCACCAGATATTTATAAATTATTGTAGTTAATAATAATATAGTCACTTGTTCATTATCTTTATTCTACCACTTTCAGACGGTAACGTTTTGTTTGTGTCCAGATATATTAACAGTATAATATTATGTTTATTATATATGTACAGTATGTATCAAATCTTTTTTCCAATTTCGTAAGAAAGAAAACAGCACTTCTACGACATCTTTTACCTCAACGATATTATACTATAAGAAGCTTAATTATAATCTAACGGTAAGACAGTAATAAATCACCAACAGCTTTTTCCACAGCTATAATGTAAATGTATTTATACATTTACACACTTAATAAGGTAGTTTCGTTTCTTGGGAATTAAGGGGTATGTATTAAGGGGGTTGTTGTTAACGACCAAATTTCGGCTTTCACCGTCTTTGGGCATTTCAAGTAAACTTGATCTGACGCGTTTGTATCGCTTATATATGTTACAGTGAAACTGTATTCTCAGTGAAAATATATTCTTCTCCAAGCTGTCATTGAAATTAAATTTGACCGCCCTATCTTCAGCCTTATGTTTTTCTGTGTTTTTATTTGGTTCTCTTTTTATGAAAGGGACTGTTTGCTGATCTTGTTTCATTGAAGCAAACCAAAATTTTAGGCCGGTATATCATCGTCTGTGCCAATAATTTCAATGATCGTGACCAGTGAAATCATGTAGTCATACAAATCTATTACTTGATACATTTTCACTGAGAATACAGTTTCACTGTAACATATATAAGAATATAAGTTGGTAACTGTAATTATTGCAATCTGGATGAATTAGCGAATGTGTTTATATTAATTAATAAAGAGTTTCAATGAATTTGGAATTAATTGTGTGGGTTAATAACAATTATCGAGTATTTTAAATGAGGCATCGGAAAAAAAACCCAGGTCGTAAGCGACACAACTTATAGAAAAGTACAAAATTTAAAAGAATCATTTTATATCTGAAGTTTCCTATTTACCGAGCATGTTTACAAATGAGCCAAACTAATAATCCAATGTTAAAAGAGATACTGAGGTTTTGAATTTTACAGATTTTTCAATGTAAAAAAATGATTATCTTGCTGAATATAAACAAATGTATCAATAGTGCAATTTGTTATGTAACGTGCAATATAATACGACCAAACGTCGCTATTTATTCAAACAAACCAACCAATGCCGGTAATTTCAGCTCCACATATGGCGACCACTTCCTTTTAAGAATAAAATGTCAAGATTACGACTTCGCTCATACATTATTTTAACACTGTATGTCATTTTTTCATACAATAAAACTTACTGGCCAAGACCTTATTATGCCTGATTCAACCCTGAATCGATTGAATAATATAGTTATATTATTGTGTATGATGATGAATGACTCTTTAGCAATGATATTATATTTATTTAAATGCTTTATGTATGGAGATAATTGCATGATCAATGCATGAAAATGTACAGAAATTTAACACCTCTGTGCCTAATTTCGTACACTTTATTTAGTTTGTATCGATATTATATCCGCTTCTAAATGTGGAGTTTATGAATTTATAACGAAGACTTCAACTTTTAATAAATTATTGATTGAAAGATAGGATTTTCTATTATGCTAATCGCGCCACAATAGTTCTTGTCGAACTTAAGACTATAGTTTACCTATTATTATAGAGCTCTATTATGAAAAGTGTCTTTTTTTCAGAACTAAATTTCGTTCCCATTCCAATCAGTGAAATAGTTTAGCTTTGTTTAATTCATCATCATGCTCCAACTATTTGTTATTTCTAATATTTTTACAGGCAATCGCAAAAAATGGCTATCAAAACGTTAAATTAAAACCAATAATAATATTTGATGAGCTGTGGATTGAATCCGGAACCATAGTATCGCAAAGGAAAAGCTTTTAATGCTATACTACGAGGCCGTCATTTAATTGTACCGCTAGCTAATCATTTAGGTAATTTGGTATTCGGTGTAGTAATAAAAAGTCTTTCCAATAACCAAAATACATATTTGCATATCTAGATAAAGCCGTTTTTTTTATTATCAATTTATTAAAATATACGTCAGTAAATAAATAAAATAATATAACTAGTGCATATCATATTACTTTGATTCAATTGAAATCAACAATGTTATTGATTAAGGCAAACATTCTTGGACGAAATAAATATAAAATTTTATCAGACATCAATAAAATACTGTTCCTAGAAATTAAAGAAACGGGGTCATTTTTGTAATAAAACCAATCCTATATAACGCCTGCTACATTACAATTATTTTATATGATCTCCCTCAAGGTGGTTTTAACGCATAAAATAAAATGAATCAAATTTGTATACACTGAGATACTGCAGTAAAGAACTTGGCATAACGTTGAACATTACTTTTACTATGTCATCCTAAATATGGTCGAACAAAAAGAGGCTTTACTTGCTGATGGCACGGGGTTTATATCCCGTGCGATATATGTTTAAAAAAAACGAGACGTATCAGGAGCAATAATTTTATCCTCGTCCAATCATTTTAATCCTTAATCTTTTAAAAAAAACACACGTTAAGCAACTGGGTAAGAAGCAGTGCTCGAAGAAGATGTCTATTGAGATAAACCCTATTAAGAGCCCATATACAAAGATACATTTGAAAGATTACTCATTTCAAATAAAATTAATAGCATCTATAGACGCGGCGTTTTCCACGAATGAATGGATTGAATTTTTTTTATTAAATGATAAATTTTTAAAAAGCAAAGTGCTTAAAGAAGGATTTAGTGGATATTTTTCACATTCTTATGCAGTATATGTGTGAGTTTTTTTGATGACAAAAAAAATGCAGTAAAACGTTTCTTTTTAGATTTACTCAAAAATTTTCTGCAATATATATACTTTTCAACAGTAAATTCAAATGAAAATTCGTTGTATATCTCACACAGAAAATTTTTCATATATTTTTTTTAAGATTCAATGCCCACCTCAGGTGTATTGTGGAAAATACAATTTTCTATTGTCTGTACAGTTACTTTTGAGAAGTCGATTAATATTCCAATGACTAATTCAAGCTATACTAGGCAGTGAACAACTTATTTTAAACCTTGTTCGAATTTCGAAACGCAAACAAAACAATTGCCATTTAATTTACACACAACAACATTATTCATTTGACATTTCGAAAGCTTCAGTTTTTAAGCTGATTAAAGGCAATATTAAACATCAGATTCTGTGACTCACAATATCAGCCGGTTCTATAAGCTGTGCTTTAATCCAACTGCATATTACAGAGCTTCCAAAATGGAGAAACGAACCACAGTAACAGGAAGTTACCAATCGTCCCAAAAATGTGAGATTACAAAACGATTTAAAAATACAATTTTCCAACATAAATGTATTTTTATAAGATAGTGCTATTTGAAAACGTGATGTTTTCGTGCATTTATAACCACAATAAAGGAAAGAAACGGTTTTTTTCTAAATTATCTTTGTATTGAATAACAAGTAGTTTTTCTTGAAAACTGAAACATTTTATAAAGAGTACATTTCTTCAAGTGGACGTATTTGAAGTAAAATTTAGGTCTCTTTTTAAGCACAGATGTCGGCAATTTCGACCATTATTGGTAATTTTTTATACAACTTTACTTTAAAGCCTCTACGTCGGTGGATATGAAACGTGTGGCCGACCCTCTCTTTTTTGTTTTAAATCCAATTATTTTTCACTGTCAATACTTGGTAGAATGGCATTATAATAAAAATAATAAAACATTTTTAGTACTTTTCCCACATCAAATTTATTGGATCAGGACCGGTTTCGCTCATGGCGAGCATTGCCAACTGATGACAATGTTGACAATGCTCGCCATGAGCGAAACCAGTCCTGATCCAATAAATTTTATGTGGAAAAAGTACTAAAAATGTTTTATTATTTTTATTGATATACAAAACATCTTATGTCCATTCTTAAGTAAGTAATTAAAGATTCACGGATGTGACTTTCCAACATGACAAGATTACCCATCCTGTACTATATCATTATATAAATAATCCATATTATAATATTAATATCCGTAAGTAATGAAAGTACAATAAATCAAATTGACGAAAATTCCTCACCTTGTCTAATCCTGAAACAATGCATATCGATTTTTATGGAATATTTTGTAATAGTTTCTTTGATTTTTCTACATCCGGATCTACGTGTTTCGATTATTTTAAAGCAGAAATTATGTTGAGATGTTAGAAGTATGAATATTACACTAAAGATATTGTTTAACAATATTACACCCATACTTTTGGAAACAAATTCAAAAACGGATTGATAAATCAGAACATCCATTACCAACCAGTAAACGACGATGTGTTTATAATGTGTACAGTTTCTCACTATTTTATTTTAAGGCTGATGCTTGGAATAAAAACTTCACAAAGCGCTGTGGAATACCAACATTTTATCACGTAATTTTAATATCGGTAAGATAGAAACAAATGGAAAAATTTTCACCAGTCATCGGTATGGGGTGATGTTTCCAGTAGCTATCAGAAGCCACATTTAAGGCTTCGGCGGTCGATTTAATTCCGCGACTTTGTATGATGCAATACTGAAAAGACGCATAAGTAATAACGTAAAGTGACGAAATAGCTGGGAGTATTTGTTTTTCATTTGAATTTGAATTTTGATACTAACTTTTAAACTCTTTTTTAGACTACCTAATTCAGCGTTTCCCATTATTTAATATCGTGAAAAGCCTTGATAATGGACAAGACATAGAAAAACATGCCGGGCACAGCGACTATCTAACGGTTAGATAGTAAGATAGTTAGATAGTAGAATTATTCTAACCATTAGTTCTGCCCTAGTATTATCCTTTCTATCCATACTCTTATCGAACTAAAAGAGAGGTAAAGTGAATAAGTAACCAACAGTTTGCGTAGCAAAAATCTGTTTAGTAATCTGTATCAATTGAGAGGCAATATGCTCCACATGGGGAGTGGAAATAAATTAAAAATAAAAAAGCGTAACACCTAAAGAAATCGTATATGTTGCTGCCCTCATTGAAGATTACTTTTTCTTATTTATACTATGAGTCAAATTTGAATCTTTTGAATTTTGTACTTCTCATTAGTTTTGTCGCTAACGAACCGGGCTTAAAGGGAAAAGTACAAAATTCAAATGATTCAAATTTGATATTGAAATTCCATCAAGCACCTCTAATCGCAATTTTAAATTATATGCTAGGTGTACTCATGAAACAGATGGAACACTCTTTGTTCTCACTATATGACCTTTTTAATACTCTTTCATAAAACAAACCTGCCTTAATACCATTTGATCACCTCTAAATATTACGCATCTACAATACAATATTTTAAACATAATTTTTCTCATGAAGCTTTGGGAAAACACTGAAATTGATTACGAGCATTCTCACCGCAGTGTTGAAAGGGGGGAAATATTAACCGAATGGCATTCGTTGACAACAAAGTATTTTTCAAAATAATTATCTCATAGCACTTTTTCTTCAATTCTTTTTACAATCATTTGAAGAAGAGAACTTAATAGAAAAAAAAAAGAAAGTTCTGTGGCATTCATTAAGTAATCGCATATACTTAACTTACAGCACACAAATTAGTTCATTCGTCTTCGGTGACAATGATTGCATTTATAAGCATTTTATGCTAATCAAACATTTAGTATGTAAGACTGTCAACCGTTCGCAATTCTTGTTACAGTCTATTACAGAATGCATTAGAGACCCAATTCCAAATGATGTTATGATAATGTCTCTAAGAGAGTGATTCACTCCATCTATTATCATTATTTGTGACATAACAAACAATGGGCTTGCATCCCACTTAATGTTTACGCACTTGACACCAGGTGCAAACATTTACGTACAACTTTTTGATGATATTCAGATAACTAAATATGTGAACTTCTGTACTACTTTGGTATTCCTATAATACCTTTAACCAGGGCTGTGGAGTCGGAGTTTCTCGGCCGCAGCCGGAGTCGTCGCGGGGCTTTGACCGGAGTCGTAGTCCGAGTCGGAAATTTTTAAAAGTTTGACTTTTAATATGTCAAATTTGGCTATTGGTCGGATTGGTTGGTTGATATGTAATTGAATACACACAAAAAGGAAAGGTAGGAAAAAAACGTGACGAAATTAAACATTTTTTAGTCGGAGTGGGAGTCGTGTTTTTGGTCAATGCTGGAGTCGGAGTCGGAGTAGTAATTTTTTTAGCGACTCCTCAGCTCTGCTTTTAACACTTTCTTTTCCACAACTAATTTATAAAAGTTATCATGACTACCATGCATTTTCTTCCAAGATTCTTCAATTATAATATTTTTTAGCTTATTAAACTACGCTAAATAATGATAATTTAAAGTGGTCGACTAAGGTTACTCCACGATACAAAAATGTATTTAAGGATGGTGTGTAACATGTTAATATGAAGCGTATCCCAAACTTCCATTTTTACAGTGTTTTTAATGTAATGTTTGAGACAAAAGCTGCTGATTTACAGAACTATTATACTGAACATACTCGGCAACATAGAAGCGTTGAATATATTTTTTAAATCTTGCTCTGCTCTCAATGGATAGATCAAGCCTTTTTTGATAATTCGTTTTCAAAAAAGTGCATAAATAACCTCTTGCCAATTGATATAATATTTTGCATTTACAATCGCAAACCCAGTACTTAGAATTAATGTACACATACCATATTGCGGCTATTTATGGTGGCAAAAATTTTACATTATACAAATAAACATGTAAGAAATCATAAAAATGTTTTAGTCAATATATTGTTTCAGATGGTGAGCCCAAAGAAAAAACTCTGCGACCCACCGGTAGGGAAACAGTTCACTAAAGTGTGCTTGAAAAAAACACAGTGCAAAGGAAAGCTTCAATGAATTGATATCGACTCGGTAACCGTACGGAGTAGTAAAATTACAACATGTGTAAAAAAATCACCACCATGGTCAGCTATGGCAACACAATAAAAATTTTGAGTCAAAACTTCACTTGAAGAAATGTATAAAAGTGCCTTCTATTAATTAACATAACAGCAATAACTCGTCCAATTATGGTGTATGCCACACCAGTGTGGGCTTTTGCTCACCAAAAGCATCTGAAGACTCTCCAGGTTGTTCAGAATAATTCATTGAGGCAAATATGTGATGCTCCATGCTTCGTGCGTGGTTCGCTGTTACACAGAGATTTAAGTGTGCCAACTATTCGCGAATTCGTTCGTGAAACCTCTAAAAAGTTTCATAAGGCTGTGGGCCTTCACGGTAACCCAACAATCTCTTGCTTGCAGAATTATGACGAGAAGGCCTCAGAGAATCGATATAGGCCCAGAGCTATTCTTCTCGATGACCCTCCCTAGATAGAGACGCAATATTAAACTGACTTCTCAACTGTAGCGATCGCGCCCTCCTGTCGGAAGCGATAGGAAGGGAATGTCAACAAATAAAATTCAAGAGTTAAAACATTTAGAGACGAGGAGACTGGAAGAACTTTGGCGCTGACACGCCTTAGAACTTGATGCTCCGTCAAGCAGATATCCAAAAAAAAAAAAAAATAATGAAAAGATGAGATTAATCTATTGTGTAAAGCATTACTAATTCGTTTGCATTGAAAACATATTCAAATAACGAAGTCAACTATTGATTTGAATAAACTGTTAATTTTCACTGCAAAATAATGACGAATTTTATTTCAAATCAATCATTGTTATAATTACAATTGCAGAAATTACAACACTTTTTTCAGAATAGGGTTTGGTCGCTGGGAATTCATGAAAACAACACACATATTGATTAATTTAGTCACAAATTCATTGATCAACTAAACAATCGATGTATAATAGTGTGAATTTGGAAGTTCGGCCCTCGAGCCCGCATCCGAATAGTAAAAAATAACTAGAGTAAAACAAATCGCCCCAAAGTATGTAGACATTTAAATTATATTTAAACACACGTTAATTAAACGTATTTCAGATTATTTTAGCATACCGCTATGTTAAATTAGAATAAATTACATCTGTAATTCATGTTGAATATTTTTTAAATAAATTATTAGGATGTTACCCCTTAACGAGTAGAGACTACATAATTAATATAATAATTATTCTATTAGGCATGTAATTAAATCAATTTATAGCGATTAGAAGTCTAGCCTAGCTACAACCGAACCGAACTATCATTTTGTACTAGATTCGTAATTGACACGAGAGATCAAATCGTTACGACTTACATATTATTATAATATAAGCTTTCAAATAAGCTGACCCAGAATGAAAAAATAATCAGTTGTGTTAGTCATTCTTCATATCCTGCTGTAATATAAACATCAAATTTAAAACTTTACCATTATATTTCTGCAGAGAAATGCGACTAGTGTTTCATTCATTTGAAAATATTCTTTGGACCTCGTGTATCGTTAAAAGTAAATTTCGGATTTTTTTAATGTACAAATTGGCGGGGACTTTGATCAACATTGAACCGCCTTTGAGAGGGGAAGGAATCACTAATAAATAGCATTAATTATTACTGTGTTATATTTCATATACCTTTTAATGTTGTTAAAGCTATTACTAATTTCCCACATTTGAAAAAAAAAATCCATCATTATTGTCTTTTTAAATTGTTAATTGGATTGATACTAAATTTCCTCGTATAAACCACGGAATCTTTTCTTTCATAAAGGGTTCTTAATTGTAAGGTAACTACACCATAATAAAACAAAAACCTATGCCCCACTTAAGCAGCGAGTATTAAAGTAAACTTTCGTCATTAAATTAATCATTTAAAAATATTCAAGGGTAGTACTGGTTATAATGAAATCATTTTTAAAACACTCTCCTCTGTTCATATAGATCATTCAGATAATATATTTATTAAAATGCAATTAGATCAAATAACAGGTTATTTCATTATCACACGTTTTTTTATCCTTGCTGCATTTCACGAATAGTTTTTTTTTCAAAAGTTATTTATTCATTTGTGTGGGTGATTTTGTGTATTAAGGGTGTGTGCGAGTGTGCAAATGTTACTGTGTGTGTGTTAATAGTTGTATGTATTTAAAAAAAATAACGACGTATGAGTAGACTAGATTCGAGTGTAAAGACATTGCACGAGCAGGGCAGTCATATATTATTGCCACACCAAGACGCGGCCACACCGCTACATTTATTCTGCGAGCTTTATGGTGTTCATATTACAGGGAACTCTCGATTATCCGGATTAATTACGGGGTTGGAAGAGTAAGACAATAGAGAAACATGAAAAGACAGATTTTTAAATTGTATATACGATAGAATTATTACTACACAGTATGGGATCATGGGTAATGACAACGCACAGCTGCTTATTTGCAAGATCAACAGACCACAAGCACTCATAGTTGTGTGTTCTGTGGATGTATCTTTGTGCTTTCATAACTGTTATTTTAAGCCACAATTAATATGAAACTGGACATAAATTAAGGTGACATAGATCAGTGATCTACTTAAAATGATTAAATCCCTTTCCTATGCACAGATGGTATCTGTCTGTCAACTTTCTATTCACTGATCTATTTGCAATTAATTTCAGATGATGTCGCCATGGCAACGTGAAATGTAAATTTACATATCTCCGAATTCGCTCTGGTTCAATCATATTCAAATAACTTTATGCCAAGACTAAAAAAATTGCAACGACTACTTGCTATAAGAAATTTGTAATTACAGGTATTTTTTGGCTTGATTAATTATTTCAATAAAATTTAATAAAGGTGTCTAAAATCAATAACCTATCCACCTCGAAATGTTAGTTGTAATTTACGTTTTTGGGTTTCTCGTTTAAATTCATAGTTTTATCGGCAGATTATTGTTATTTCTAGTCAGGAACAATATGCCGATTTTATGAGCAACCACAAACAAGTGGAAAAAATGGGTACATAACATAACTGCATTGAATTAATCGGTTTCCACGTGTTACTTCTATGATATGCAAAAAAGCATTTTTAATTAAGTTTTTGTCGAGTTTTTCATTTTAACTAGTATCAATCATTCAATATTTTGTGAAAATGTGACTTATTGAATACGTACATATTTCTTGTGAAATGTTCACAAACTTTTTTGCTTTTATGCGATTTATGGAAATTGGTGAGAATAATACACTGTTACTTAAAATATTAGCCAGTGTGATATGGTAGCCTAGGGTTATGTAATACAAATGACTTATTTTAAGCATAGTAATCCCATACTATGTATATTACTGTCGCGTATTTTTTGATTCCGTGTGTATAGGACTGCTAACATTGTAGCCGTTGCCTTATATTGCAGTTGATAGCCCGAAGGGATCATTTAAACATTCACTCAGTATTATCTCAGTGTAATAAATATAACGCGTTCTTGTGTGTAAAAAAACAGACGAATTCAGGTCAAACCTGCGCAAAACGACTGCGATCGGACCTCAACCGTTTTGATGCGGCCAGCGTCAAAGAAGTTGAAAAACAATTATTTCTTGCTTTAAACCAATAACACTAATAAGATAATCGAGTCAACATAAATAGCAGCCAAAAAAAGGTTTACTGATTAGATTAATACTATTCTTGCCATTTAAGCAAAAGTTTTGATGGCTCTGATGATAAAGAAAGATTTGTTGTATTCTTTAACACAGTAAGCCAGTGATGCACAGCTTACGGCCCTCAATTACATTTCATGCGGCCTGCAATGACAAATATAAATCACTGTTTTTCTTCAAAACTTTTTACGGACGATGAAAGAACAATTTAAAACAGTAAAATTTTCAATTTTAAGAACACTAAAAATATCTGTAGTTTAATCAGTTATACCCAGGCAGCCCTCGAACTATTTGAGTATTGACTGGCAAGCCCTTCTCCCAAAAAGGTAGAGCATCACTGCAGTAAGCTTTCAAAATTAAAAGGTCCAACGAAAGCTTGATAAATTCACACGGTGAAAAAATGGTAATGTATTTTAATCCTACAGAAATTAAATTATTTATACTTTCGATGGATTTGGCGGTTACTTTGTGGAAGTTCATTTTAATGTAAAATTCAAAATACCTTTGATTATTTCACGTATTGTGTAACTAATTGTGACACGTGTAATGAATTACTTAAACAAACTTTGCGATAGTAAGTCCGAATATGCCTCTGAAAGATGCGAAACACGTGTCACAATTAGTAACACAATACGTGGGAAAATCAAATCAAAGTTATTTTAAATTTTATATTAAATTATTTATGGTTGATAGCTATTTCAGATTCCGCTATCGTCAGAACTACTTAAGAAAATTATAGTATGGTTTGTCTTTTATTTTATAATTATTGATGAATATTCTTTTTTTGATTGGATGAGTCGTGTTCATCACATCAAAGTGAGTCTTGCGATAAAGTTAGTATTAAAATAAGTAATTGTATCAAGACGTTGTTTCGATGTCTGGCATTGAAATGGTTAATACTGAGATAATGGGCGTAATAATGTTAATATTTTTTAAAAATCATCGATATATCGAGAAAGATTGGGCGAGGTTGAATTTAAATGAAAAGTGAAGGTAGGTACAGGTATCGACCATAAGTGGGAGTGGAAGATAAGAAAATGATACATATACAGTAGACATTCTTATTATTTCATCAGCACGGCCAAGATCTCCGACAATCCTCGACTCAGCAGAGGTCACCTTAAGCCTTGCGCACTCTCCACGCCTTATTTTCATCACTTCCCATGTCCAAAGAGCTTATTTATTTCATCAATATAGACACATTAATTTTTAATAAGTGAAAACAATTGCTGATGAGAAAATAATTTAGAACTAAACGATATTTCTTTACTATAGTAACTAATTGAATTTTATATGTAGATTAGATAAATTGGCTTCCGTGACGGATATTCCGAGTTCAAGTCCCTGTACGAGCAGATTTTTAAGTCGATTTATCGATCCAGTTCGAAGGCATTGGGGTTTTTGGTGTTAAAAATCTTTACTCACTCTTCCGATCCCTAAAAGCGGCGCGTAGCGAGAGCGATTCGCTAACCACTAGTCCTGTCTTAGCCTTCAAATACTTTTAAATCCTACTCTCTTGAAAAAAGAGGCTAAGCAACTGAATAATAAGCAGTTCTCGTAGAAAAATATGTGGGGATAAGTTCTGTAAAGAGTCCATATGCTCCACGTTGAGAGCGGTCACGGTTAGTAAAATGATTGCAGTATCATGATATTATCGAACTAGAGCAACTTAGCAAGTGTATAAGTATATCAAAGAACATATTTTTCAAAAGAAATAAACCTTGTAAAATATTTTTTTATAATATAATAAAGAACCAAAAGTTTACGTATGAACTTATTTCATATTTTATTGAAAATTAAAATTTTAAATTACCATAAGTAATCTATCAGACGTAGTTTTAAATTAATTTGGTTTCAGCGGTAAAAAAAATAAACAAAGCGTGACTGATGAATTAAAACGATTTTTAAAATGCTTTTTATAAACCGGATTTCAAAAAAAGCTCATTTAATTGAACACCCGCCTGAGTCACGCAATCGTTTGTATAATATTTTTATATTTCATGGATTCAATTCAAAATAATATATCAGTGGATATATGTATGTAGCTTAGTAATTAAAGCATCAATTTATTTATTATATATTGAAAGAATTGTTTTGTATTTCAATATAGATTCTCCTAATTGTATAGAATATGCGTTTGAATTTGTTTTTTTATCCATTTTTTATGTCACTTTAAAATACATCGTACACCGTAATTAATTAATATACTGTGAAACCTCGATTCTACGTTTTTCAAGGGACCGTATAAAACAAACGTTAAATGCGGGAAACAATGAATGCGGGAAATTTTTCTATACGAACTAAATGCCGGGAATATAGAAAATGAACGCACCACGCGGGAAAACGTATAATGCGAGAACCTAAGATCGGGGTTCCACTGTACATTGTGTTATAGAGAGGTCGTGACTAATTTTATATCCCAAGAGATTCGAGAGATTTTAATTCAATTCAAAAGTTCAATAGTTGTTCAAAAATATTTAATTTCGTATATGTATTATAAAATAATATATGCATATAAAAGTGACAACCCTGATTTTCCAATGGGATTTCGTTAACTGGATTCTGACAGTCGAAAATCGAAACCGCTACTTATTGCTGCTCATGACAGGCTTCTAACGAAATAAAATTACAGTTTGTCGAAAGATAACGCTCCAAGTGCCGGCAATCAGGACGGCGAGTGAAAAGCTGCGATGGGAGTGTTCCCGGCTTATTCGTCTGTGCTAAATTAAAAATATATGCTGAATCGATACAGTTCGTTATGTCATAGGTATATAATAATGACATGACATGGTATGACAAAATCGGATTTCTGTTGGCAACGCAGTATTTTTTAAACTAGGGCGCGTGATATCATACCAATGAGTCAGTTTTAGTATCTATATAATTATTAATGAATGACAGTATTTTTTGTTGCTGTTTTATAGAAAGACCACATGAAACTTTACACGGAATAATTCAATCCAGTCTTTTTTTTACTATCATGATTTTGTTAAAAAAATAACTCGTTTTGAGGACTATTTTAAATCGATTATCGCAGCATTGTTAGGTCAATTTCAGTCCAAGTATATAAGTTATAAAAATTGAAATATTTAGTTCAATAGAGATAGTTCAATATTATAATGAATAATTAATTACACGTCAAGATATCTTCAGTAAAAAAAGCTTCACGGTGAATGAATACATACATTTTATAATGCACTTACATGGAGCGTAAGCGTGTGGCCACAGTGACAGACATAAATGTTGGCGTAGCATAGCGAGACTTGCTTCATGATCAAAGGTTATCGCAATATCTTAAACGATGGCGCCGCCTGAGAAGTCGAAACGTATTGTCTGATTTGACTTCGTCATTTACGCTGCGCTTCGACTTATCAGACGGCGCCATCGTTAAAGTCATTGCGGCAATCTTTGATAATGAAGGAAGTGACGATACGCCACGCAAGAAGTTACGCCTGTCACCGTGGCTGTACCCTTTAAGAGTATCAATAAAGGATATAATACACAAGTTTGTGAGTTTTTTCGATCGATTTCCATACTTATTTTTTACAACAAGTTACAGGTTTATATTTCGGTTCAATTTGTAATTGGTTATGATTGTATTTAGCTGTTATTTTAAGTTTATAATGGACAATTTGTCGATAGTATTACATAGACAAAGTTACGAGGATCAATTTATGTACTTACTTTAATAAAGATACACAGAAATGCATCTAGTAAAAATGAGAGTATAAGCTGCCAACAAATACTTTTATTTCATTAGTATAAATAGTAGAAATATAAAATCACATATCTCCGTTCTATAGTATGTATGTTGTACATATATGTATATTTTATAATTGACCTCGTTGTGATGTATGTTATTTGCTGTCAGTTTAATTTTGAAATTCGATTCGGTTGGAATTAAAAAACCCACAGTTGAACCACTCACATACACACACAGTCGGATATTTTCAATGAATTATTATTTCCAAATAATATTTCGCCTTTTGTTGATATGTCGGTAATTAATTGAATAGTGTTTTTTTTATAACGACACAAAGTTTGAGAAACGTTGGTTGAACGTATCGCATTGCTTGCGTCAGAGCACATGTCATAGGCTAAAACACCTAATACTACAGAGGTATTTGTTTACCTTTTTGCCCACTCCTTGATATTATGTTGTTTTATGAAGTAATACTTTAAATCTCCAAAGGATAAAAAATATATTTTTAAATCTGTTAAACTATATTTCACATTTAAACTTATATTAAGACGTCATTAGTGTAAAAATACAGTAACTTTTTAATGCGTTCATATTATATGTTTTTAATTGTCTTATAATCAATTCTGGAAATCTGACATTAGATTCGCGTGCGTGAATTTCGGTTTTTCCGCCGACTTCTTGTTTTTCCAAATAGTTTGTACAAATAATATAATGCTTTGCTTCTAACGGTTCAAATATTATATACGAATTTTACTTCATTATCTGGACGGCCTCTGATCGAATAGAATCTATTTGAATCATACTAACGGTGTTCATTTGTTTTAACAATTTGAAACTTTTAAATCTTTAAAACATATGAACATCGGATTAGGCATCTAGGTACGGCATAGGTTTTTCATATATGTACATACAGCAATCCTCTTATTTTTATAATGAATTCCGATTTAGGTATAAAACTTAGTTTTCAGTGAACGATTTTTTTGTTAAAAAAGGTTAGCCATGGAATCAAAGTTATTAGAAAACCAAATGCGTAACAATGAAAGCAATTAATATCTTGGTTTGAAAATTAAGTAATATTCTGTGTATTTATATTGAGTAGTAATAAAGTTTAGTATAAATATATGTATTAAAAGAAACATAATTTAATACAAAACCACTCAACACTCAAAGGGTTTAAGGGCATTTTTCTATGCCACAACTGTATCGAATTACAATGTGCCTTGTCTCAAAAGATAACGATGACATATTTTTTTAATAAGGATTAAAAAATAAAGAGAACTTAACCTCATTGAGAAAACTAAAAAAAGGAATAACGTACAACATTTCATTTACTTCTACCATCACTTCTTAATCCAAAGACAGAGCACAAAACTCCTTCCCTTTTAACTGGTGTCAACAAGAATCAAACGTATTTTATGGATAGTTTAATGCCTTCCGTTTTCCTGTTAAATTCAATACTAAAATAATATATTATTATACCAAGAATCTTTGGTACCGTTCATATTTGAATACTCATGAATAATACATATTTTATTTTTTCAATATTTAAAAAAGTCAATACACTTTAATATTCGAGAGATTAAATTGTAGCGATTTTTTCAATATCCATATCAATTTATATGGAAATATAAAATATTTTCCCGTCAACTGTTTTAAATACTTCCGTATCAATATTTTTTTCATAATTAGTCGGATGGAGTTGTCGTCATAGAGGGGTCATCGCATATTTTGATGTTTTTCTTTTATATAACTTTTATAATACTACTAACGTGTGTGGCTTGACCTTTTCCCACTTAATCGTGAAAATTCACATCGAATGAAAGAAGTCTTAAATACATTTTATCAACAAAAAATCAAGATGAAAATTGCCATTTGACGAATTTGGTTTGTTCCATTGATATGATAACAAAAACATATCTGTTTCTTTAGATAAGAAAACATTAATTTCTTGTGTTCCGGAATGAAACTTAAACCTTTTAAAGAATATATTTGTATATAAGATTGATTGATTTGGCATTCATTTGAATGAATTAAATGAAAAAATAAAATACATTAGTCATTTTATTAAAACATTTTCTTCGGGTCCATGGTCAAGTGGTCAACGTTATTGGATACGGTTGCGGTACTCACAGGCTCAAATCTCCGGTCTCTATTCAAAGCCATGAATGCCTGTTATATCAAGAATTCCGATCCTCCATTCTGATCATAAAAAACGGATCTTCGCGACTAGCTAACTAGCTGCCCTGTCTTAGCCCTACAATTATATCACGGTGAAAAAAATATCATTGTATTTTATATTATACTCAGTTGATAGCTATTTTGGCTGACGTCAACGTCAGAACTATATTTGGTTGGTCCCTGCGGTCTAGTGGCCAGAGTTTTGCCCTTGCGATGAGGTGGGCTCGGGTTCAATTCCCGGCAAGGTGAGAATTTTTCAATTGAAAAAGAGATCTTTGACTGGGTGTGTGTAATTTATCGTTGAGTTGTTCACGACTGATTCATTATTTATCATCGAGTTTATCTCGTATGACTTTCTCAATAAAAAGATTTGGCGCATTGGCGTTAGCTGTAATGCCAAATATATTTTATTATTTTATATTTAAACATACATTTTCTTATCTATATATACTGTTGTAGACAGGGTACACAATACATAAGTATATATCTAACATTATATCCCTACACTCTTCCAAACGGGAAAGGTTAAACAAATGATTATCAAGCATTTCTTCATTTATTCAATAAACTGTCCAATGAAAACAATTAATAAACTTTTTTAAAAATGCAGATTTTATTGAAATTCAATTGTTTTTTTTGTTTTGAGAAAATGTCTATAGAACACGCTTCGCCTCATACCAATGTGGATGCGTCGATATCCACGACCCTGCCATCTCACAGTTATTCGTATGCCTCGATGTCACCATAGCTATTGCATGGGCGTAGAATATATCAAATATTCTAATAACCATTGAGCGTATACAATATAATAGTCAAAGATTATCTTTCGTCGAAAACGAATCGGAAAAAAATACATATGCGTGCAAGACTGACAAAAAAATCATTAATAAATTGTAACTTCAGATGGATTCAGTGCGTATTCTGACTGACAATTGTATCTTGCTTGCTTCCCGTAAAAAGGAAAAATCCCAAACTCCATTTTGTAATTCCATAATTTTAAAATGTTAGAATCAATCATGCTTCATTACTTAAGCAAACTTTGCAATAGTAAGTCCGAAGATGCCTCTGAAAGAGGCAAAACACGTGTCACAGCTTGTAGCACAATACGTGCAATAATCAAAGTTATTTTAATTTTTATATTTTTAATGGGTAATATTCCAATCTACATTTAAAAAGCAATATAAAAAATATAGCATCTCTGTTATGGTGAGGTCATAATAAATAATCTAATATAGCACCAGACATCTTCGATGAGTTTTAATTTATGCCCACAGTTTTATTTATAGCTATTGAAGATACGTGGGGTAATTTTGATTCACTCTGTTACCTTTGATAAAACGTTCTGTTTTTATTAAACCTATTTCGATCTCAAAAACAGCATATTTTCTCCGTCTAGACCAGCGGTGCACAACCTTTTTGGGAGACGGGCCAGGTGATCAATTCTCAGATAGTTCGAGGGCCGCATGGATACAACTGATTAAATTGTCGATATTTTTAGTGTATTGACATTGAAAATTTTATTGATTTATATTGGTCTTCCATCATCCGTAAAAAGTTCTGAAATAAAAGTTGATTGATATTTGTCATTGCGGGCCGCATGAAATGCCATTGAGGGCCGCAGATTGTGCATCACTGGTCTAGCCTATCACTAAACAAATCTTGTTTTAAATACGACTGCCTTAATCATCATATAACACTGTTGAAATACTACATATATCACACTCACCATAAAAACTATTTTTCTATCCAAATTATCGATTATTTTTACCTTACTAAATCCCGGTAAAAGAACCGTGGAAGGATCAAATAGATAGCAACTGTTTCGGCTTTTTTATTATTTATTATCATTTCTCAAGTATCAAGAGTAGTTGATTGAATTGGCATGTACTGGTAGAACTTCATTATAACACGGTGAAAAACGGCGAAAAAAGTCCTCATTAAATTTACTGATAATCATCATACTCAGTTAATAATGCTCGCCATGACCGGTCTTGATCCAATTTTATGTGGAATAAGTACTAAAAATGTGCTATTATTTTTAATATAATGTCATTCCACCAAGCATCGACAGTGAACACCTTATTTTTTTTTCAAATTTAAGAACGATTTTATTTAAACGATCCAGCCTTATTAAGTTCACTTATTCAATTGATCTAATTCTGGTAATCAAACAGATATTATCTCATGCTGTTGATTGTTCCATGGCTCCGGGCCGCTAATGCGTACCTATTATTGTCCATTGACTTCTGTGAGTTCAAATTTAGAACGATTCTTTGAATAAAAGAAATATTAAAATATTACGCACTCGTTTCGTTTTTAGGCGTTTCTATGCACGTCACTGTATGTGACCTTAACTCTCTTCCAAGAGCTAGTGTATTGTCAACCTTGCTAGAAAACTTGTATACAGACTTGTCATCTTTAATTAATCAAAAAACTGGACAACGTGGTGCGTAACTTTGTCACTTGACAACTATAAAGTTTTACGGGTTTTACGTCCTTCAACTAATTAATGTGTTTTACGTATGTATAAGCAATGAATATGTATAAACTAAATTGCAAATTTGAAGGTGACAATGTATGTAATCATGTTTGACAATTTCTTGGTAAACTAACGAATTTCATTGACTGTTGAATTTAAATATTGATCGTTTTATTTAATTAACTGATTGCTTAAATTAGTAACTGACAAGAAATATACCATTTGTAGTCTGGTCCGTGGTGCAGTGGTCAACGTGGTTGGCTTCCTTGACAGACCGCCCGGGTTCGAGTCCCGGTATGAACAGATTTGTAAAATCGATAAATCGATTCTGCTCGAAGGCACGAAAAATGCGCGTAGCTAACTATTAGTCCTGTCCTAGTCATCTTTCCTTTAAATCCCTATCCGGGGGTTCGTAACCGCGTGCCCGCGAAGCCATTTTCGTGCGCCCGGCAATGGAAGAAAAAAAAGAATTTTTGATAAATAAAATGTTTATTGAAATCTCAAAAATATTAGCATATCTTATTTTATGAATAGGTTATTTTCCACTGTCAGCGAGTTAAAGAGAAATTTTAATTGAACAATCGAAATTCATTTGATGTTTATCAAATATAGCCGGTATTTGGGGTATAAATCTTGCATCATTGGTGCGGTAAATGAAGTGTCAATATTGTGCGCTTGTTTATGTGCGTATTTTTCTTGCTGGCAGCACCACTTCGCCACGCTCTGTCAAAAGTTTAGTGTTGCGCTACATTACGTGCTGTCACTGCGGCTGATTTTTTATGGAAACATTTTACCCCAAAATGACTTCTACAAGAGTAAAAAACAACGAACGTATTCCTTTAACAGCGATTGGGAAGGAGACTGCTTTTTCATTTTAATGAAAGAAGGTGCCGTGTCAATTAAGAAAAAACATGACCTGGAACGACATTTCAATACAAATCAGAGTTCTTTTGGCGTTCATTATCCACCTAAATCAGAGTTGAGAAAAAGGAAAATTGATCACCAAAATAAGGAACCCAGCAAACGCTTTTTACTAACCGTGTTCGTAAAAATAAAAATGCCACCATTACTTCCTTTAAAATTTCTCATTTGTTGGCACAAAGTAAAAAAACCATTTTTAGACAGAGAATTAAATAAGAAAGCATTTCTTACTGGCGCCGATTCGCTGTTTGAAGGATTTTCTAATAAGCGAGAAATTATTTCGGCAATTCAAGATGTATCGTTATCTTATGACACAGCAACTATGAGAATCCAGAAGATGTCAACTGATTTACAAAGTAAGTTGAATAATGTAATGGAAAAGTATGAATGGTTCTCGTTGCAACTAGACGAGTCGACAGATATATTGCAGTATGCATAAGGATGGTAATCAGTGATTTTAGTATAAAAGAAGAACTGTTAAAGTTACTACTAATGCAAGAGCAAACAAGAGGCGAAGATATTTTAAAATCTTAAAAAACCACGCGAGAGAAATTAATATGCCTTTACAAAAGGTGTCAGCAATAATTACTGATAGTGCTTCAGCAATGGTGGGCAAGTAAAGTACGAGACCAGCAATTTTTCATAATCGAACCGGTTGCTACATTTTTCTCAAATCCTTTCAATGCAGACGTTGACAGTAATAAAATAGCTAGTTCCCTAGCGGAAATACTTCAAGAAGACATGCCAAATATTCAAGAAGAAATTTTAGATTTTCAAAATGACATCTTAAAATCGACCGGACTGGCTGAAAACGTTTGGAATTTAGTTGACCATAAAAAGTATCTACCCTCTTTTGAAAAAAGGAGCTTTCAAAATAAAGCCCTGTTTTGGTTCCACATACATATTTGTGTGAATCTTTATATCTACCACGGAAATAATAAAATCAAAAACAAGATCTCGACTTACCAATGCCAACCTTGATAATGGTTTACGATTGGGATTATCATCTTACACTCCTCATTTTGAAAAGTTAGCTAATGAAATGCAATGTCAAATATCGCACTAAATGTGAATAGTAACGATTTTGTTTGTAAATGTTAATAGATCCATAATATTCCAATGTACAATAAATAGTTTAGTAATATTATAATGAATGTAACACGTGTTAAGCTGCCAACGGAAAAATACTTACATAAATATGCACTACCTAAATCTTGTTTTTTTAAAGGATCCGGCATGTGCCCGTCACTCATTTCTTAAATCTCAAATGCGCCCGCCACCACAATAAGGTTAAGAACCCCTGCCCTACTCTCTTAAAAAAAGAGAGGTTAAGTTGGGAGCGGGCATGGCAAAGATAAAACATACATACTGAATATTTTGATCCATAACTGGCAAGTTATTTAATTTACTATCTAAATCATAGGCTCCCAACCTTTTTTGGGTGGTGACCCCTTTTATAAAAATCCTTTTGACCGGCGACCCCCATGCAATTCAAAAAAGCATTTTTAATAAGGTGTTTCAAAAACAACAAAAATATGCATTATGATATATTTTTTTTTAGTTGTATTTTTAGAAAAGCCGTCGCGACCCATGTGTTGGAAGCCCGTAGTCCAAATAAATGAATTCGATAACGACCAAATAAATACAGGCCATACTTCAACACGATATTTGGGAATATCCCGTTCTTACAAAAAACGATATTTATTTTTATAGAAAAAAATACATAAGTACACATTTATTAAGATCATGGTTCTTTTTCTTCTTATCAATTCCCAAATGCACACTATATTGTTATTTTCCTCGGTCCAGTGCGATGGCCTGTGCATCTGCCCATGAAATTTCCACTGCGAACAAAAAAAACGACTGTTGGTTTAAAAACAGCACAGCAATACATGCGTTCGATTATAATTTTTTTTATACGAAAAACTATTGAATTATTATTTCGATTAAAGTAACACAAATGTCAATGATTTCTCGATACAATAAAAAAAATCAATTTAATGTTTTTTATACGTCTTCAAATATATAATAATTATTTTTGTATGAAAAAACACGCCGTGTCGATTCGCGTTTTGTTATTTGCGAAGGTTGCCTCTTCAAGGCGAGCCCCGTGGCCCAGAGGTAAAAGGCAATGCAGTAAAGGTACAAGGTCCCAGGTTTGAGTGCTAATATTGAAAGCTTACTCCTTTCATACTACAGCCTAGCATCAATTCGATAGGACGTGGCTTTTTATGATTTAACCTCTCAATTCGGATACATTATTTTGTGCGCCATATATACCAGTTTTTGTATTTCAGGAAGACGCACTGAAAGAAGGTATAGCCTTTCGTTGATTATAATTATTTGTATATTTCAACCTATGTATGCAGATGCCGCAACTAAGGAGAAACCAGATAAAAATCAGATTTATACGTTTTAAAATTCATGACTTAATTGAAATTACGTAAATATACATAGGTTAAAATAAGTATTTTGTACGCTAAAACTAAAGATTGTGATTACTTTAGTGTTTTCTGTCGCAGCTTCTAAGTACAGTGGTACCTCGAGATACGAGTTTAATTGCCCAAAGCGCACACAGATACCCGTCATGAGATACATATCTGTATCATCTGTGCGTGGGGTAATGCGAGACGCACGAGGTGCAGTAAACTGATGGGTCGTGTGTAGCCGGCCGATCCTCGTATCTCAAATTTTGCTCGTATTTCAAAGCAAAACTTCGCTCGCTCGACGGTTCGTATGTTAGAGCACTCGTATCTTGAGGTATCACTGTATTTTATGAGAGATTCTCGATGAAATAAAGAGTTTTTTACATTGAAAATCAGACAATTTGCCATAAATAAAGTGTTTTCTTCGCACTTGTGTTGGTCATCAGAGGACCACGTTATGGCCGCTGATAACAACGGAGTCATTAAAAATATTACTGAGAAATAGACTTTAATATTATTAAAAATTTCTCAAGACTTCTCCATCTTAACCTCTATAATATCCCACCCTTTCCCTTCACTTAAAACCCGTTTCTGTATTCATTTTACTTTCGGCGAATAGCTTTTTAATAAAAATTAAAAGTTATTAGCGTAAAGACACAGTACGTAAAAGATGAATAAGAATATTGCGATGAGGGTAATTACTACTTTTATATAAAAAAAAATGGTTGTCTGTAAAGTCGGTTTACAGACGATAGTTTAACGTGACAACGTCATAAGAAAACATTGATGAAATGATTGCATACTTTTATGAATAAAATGGAATCATTTTTATTGAATTATCATTATTTTTTATGGATACGATATTTTGTATATTTGTTATACGTTAATCAGATTTTTAATATGCAAGAATTAATTACATTTATTGCCGCAATTGTTGTTGTATTATAAACAATGAAAACCACATTAACATTTCACTTCACTTTATAAACAGTTGTAAACAGATCACGTGTAGGTACTGTAGGTGTATAAGTTGTGTGCTGCCGCTGTCTCTTTTCTACTCAGACGCATCGACCAATCGAGTGGAAGAGAGATAGATGCGGCACAATCCGAACGGTAGGCCGATCGTGCCTCTCTATCGCTTATCGGCGCTCTCGCTCGCACGCTTGCCTTCGGCGTAACGCGACAAACGGGACAATGAGTCATGTTTTTTCGTGCGTGCAGCGGGCGTTCATCGATTTATAAGACGTTGTCACGTCAAAAGAACAGCGAGTACAATCATGGCTCGTTTACCGATGCGTCTTTTCAATGCTACCTATTAGTTTTTCCTCTACTCAAATGAATAAAATAGGGTGGTACTCGTAAATCTCAGAGTATTGAAGACCGGAAACCCTATTGTGAATAAAAAATATTCGTTGGCTTTTTCACTTAATAATTTATACAGTCATCAAATAGTCATGATATAAAATGTCAATATTGCCCTATGTATTGATTGAGTAGGCATTTACTTGGTAGAACTCCATTATAATACGGTAAGAAAAATAACAATGTATTTTAATTCTTCAGAAATCTTATATATAAAACCAAAACGGCGTATGTATGTATGTATGTCTGTAATTCCCTTTTGCATTGTTGTTGCAAGTTGCCATAAAAACGAATATGAAAGAAAATATGTTTGAATTTTTATCGGCGATTACATTTAGTCAAAATGTAATAAATTAGTCTTCTACTGAATTTTTCCCGGCTTTTATTAATATAATAATGTTTATTATTTATGTGAAGGTATTATTTGACATTTCTTTGACAGCAAATTAGATTTTTTCCTTGAATTTGGATATCTTAATGGGCGAGAATGGGGCTGTCATCAAATTAAATAAAATTCAAAAAATTCAAATTTGATATTGAAATTCCATCAAGCACCCTCAGTCGAAATACTTAATTAAATTAAATAAAGTTTGTGATTTTATTTTAACTCTATTTTGGATGTTAGATTTTGTGATATAATTATGTCGAATGATATAACATTAAATAATTATTGGTCGCTTAGTCCGAGCGACGCCGGGTGGCAATACTAGTTATTTTATATATTTGTTGATAGCTATTTCGGCTTACGCCCTCGTCAGAACTATGGCTATCATCAAATATAGAAAATAATTTCTGTAGAATAAAAATACATTGTTATTTTTCTTATAGTATTGCCCTATGTGTTACGTAAGTTCACACATTATAATATAAAATCATGCGACATCATGCTACAAATTAATATTGACGTATTATTAGCAAATCGCGCTCGTGACTATAAATTGCGGAATGCTGATCGAACCCTTTGGGAATAACTGGATTTGCAAGAGAATAATATAATATTATAGTTCGTTGATCACGGTGAATTTAGTTACATATGTGAACGGTGCTCAATTCATTTGACAACTTCAAGAGATTTCCATTTTTTCATTAGAAATTTTGTGCATAGCAACCAAGTTTTACACAATTCCTCCTGAGACTCTCTTGGCAATGGTTTTAACTGTGAATGCTGCTTAGTTGAGGGATGTTTTTCGTGGAAATTGGGTGAGCTGTGTCTAATTTTAGGCAATAATTTAAAATACAATAGTTTTTTTTTTAAATTTTAGTTTTAATTGAAACGGTTTGATTTCAATATGCTTGATAATGTTTATATATTTTATTTCAAAGATTAGGGATTCGCAATCACATGATAAAGCCTTGCCCTTTGGTATATTGTGTGTAAACAGCGTCTAAAATTTTCCTAATGATTCCCATAAATTTATCGCGGATCTATTCGAATAACTAGAAAGGTGTAATCAATGAAATAAAAAAGCCAAGACCTTTGCTATTCACTTGCGAATCCATGTTAAGTTTTCGTATTCATTGGTTAACAATCTTGTTAAATGTAAGCTATGTTATTATCTAATGCCAAACTTAATGAGTCATACCTAGAATACATTTATTACCCGCTTGAGTTGTGCTAGAACAAGAATAATATGTTGTTTTCGAGTTGAATGTGTTCACACAATAATGGTTCTTGTATTATAAAAAGTCGTGAACCTAGCACGGAGATCAGTCGATCAAATTGGGCTTCTCAAATATTTTTGCCACGTACCTATTGGCTTACATTATTGTCTGAAGAAGAGATCGGAAACAATTCTCGACTTTTAGTGTGATAGTACCTACGCCGCCCAATTCATATTGTACTGTCATAAAAGGTAACCACAAAACACCGATTCTCAGTAACGAAACAACAATTTGCAGGTGTTTAAAGCTGTCAATTCTCGGTGGAAAAGCGTTGTGAAACAAAAAATAGGGATCGTGTTTAATTTATTTGACAAAAAATTAAACAAAAGTCAGTCACAGATTTTTACTACTTCTGTTCCTGGTGATATTGTAAGCATGTGCAATAATTTAAAAAAATCAAATTATTAGAAGCGTTAAAATAAAAAACCATCACGCTCTCACCAAAACTTACAAAGCCCGATAAAAGGGTATCTTTTTTTTTTTTACTCTAAATGACATGCAGAATCAGACTTCAACTGTCACAGTGAGATGATGGTATACCCAATTTAATTCACGTCTATTCATAGAATTGCCGGTTGACTGACTGATAAAAATGGTGATGTTCTAAATTTGAAATATAGTTCGATGAAAAAAATTAACGATCGTAAACACTCATATTGGATATATCGGTTTTTGTTTTTAGACGCCTCTTGTGTCATTCAAAACAATCGTTTTGCAGTTTGCTTTCTTGTTCCTTAAAATCGCCACATTGCTTCATCTTCAGAAGCAGTACAGTTGAACATTGATTGAGCTCTTCCCAGTGGCTCACCATCGGCAGGCCGGTTCAACAGTTTGAACGAACAAACAATTCATGTTCACGATTTCTCAAAAAGTGGTTTCTACCGAAAAAAAGTTATATCCATCATATGCTTAATAATATGGAATAATACTGCACTTTCAATAATAGCGATTTTCGATGCTGTATTTCCTAGTTGTGCACCCCTGTCCCGGCTGATTGTCCCGGGATGAACGAATGTCTCGACGCGCGCAAAATGTTCAATGGTTGTTCACCTTGTCCCACTAAAATTAACACACACCAACCAACAATAAACACACACGATTATAAACCATGCACACATACACACCATTATCACTGACACTAATATACAATTCACATGAATTATTAATACATGCCCAAATGCTGTACACACATTTTGATTATGGGACTGGTTTGGACGATATCAATTTTTTATGTATTCTCTGGAATGTACTATAAAGAAAACATGTGTGTAAGATATAAAAAACTAATACCGAACATAAAAGGATCTTTTTTATGTACCTAATAATACGATACTTGAACGATTCGCCATGACCCGACAATATTGCCGGATGCCTTCTTCATAATATTGTATGTATATGATCCGTGGTTCAAGCTGCAAATTATTGAGTTTTATTTAAGGCTTGTCTTATTTTTGTTTGTGACATTTTAACCTTTTTCTATTATTCGTGCCGGCGCTTCGACACTTAATAAAAAAATCTCTTCAATGCTATGTTATAAAAAAACAATGTTTCAGCATATGAAATTGGACAATTATTTATGTGGACATATCGAGATTTTAAATATGCAGCAAATAATAAAAAAAAGTCTTCGTTCCCTATACCCAACCTTTTAAATTGTATCTATCTGAATAAGAAGGATTTCTCGTAAAAACAACTTACATTAAGGTTCTCCAATAGGAATCCATTTGCTTTGCATTTGGATTGAATATGGTTGAAAAATATTTGAATTCAGATTAAGACAGGATCAATAAGTCATCGACATTTCGAAGTATAAATCAGGAGTGGTTTCCTTTTTTAGTTAAATTAGTCGATATTAGATCATTAATTCGAGAAAAGGGTTTTGGGGCAACGATGTTATTGTGCTTAGTTATTTGGTAACCCACGTCTTCGTCATAAATTTATTAATATTACCCTTTACTTTGTCAGACAGCATTTGAATTTGGAAAAACAAACTCTGTTGAAAAAATAAGTAACTATTTGGAAACGTCAAACGTGAAAGTTTACAACAAAGAAAATGGATGACTTCCGAGATAAATTCAGTTCATCACAAGGAAATAAATATAATTGCATGGCAATACCGATTCGTGTGGGATATTTCCGTTAAAAACATTGCATTTAAATGATTTTATGAAGCCAGGAGTCACTAATATTTAGATGCTATGAATACATGAAGCAAACTGTCGTTACATTAAATTGAAACAAATTAATCATTCAAGAGTATTGTGTGTGGAGCAAATTTATTGAGATCTGATTTTGTGTTATTTGTAAGTTTGTGGTCAGTAATAAATGAAAAACTCTTACTACATGTTAACGTATTGCCAATAACTGACAATATATAAGAAATGCTTGTAAATACATTGTATTGCGTTGCACTTGTCAGCATTGTTGAGTTTTGTTTCTTAACTATCAAAACTAGTATATTCAAAAAACTGGAGATGCATCCATAAACGGAATAAATAGATCACTGAAAATTCTAAGTCTTATTCTAATTTGCAGTAAAATAATCTATATCTTCAATTCGCACTCATTAATAAGATAGTAATAGGCAATTATTTGGGGCATTACCAATACTAAAAAAGGACACGGAGCAGGCCAAATCTGATTCATTGGTATTTATCTACCGATGTGAATGATTTAATTTTTAATATGCACACATACAGAAACAATTCGCGCACACATGCAAACCAATGAAACAGAGGTGGGCCAATTATTTTTATGTTTTACTTTCACTGCTGATTTCAGTGGTTACCAACCGGTATCCGATGAGAAAAAAACATAAATATATATCGGGAAGTATCGGGATGAGCTAGTAAGTCTGAATTTGTCATTTTGCGAGAGTGACTTGATATTTTCAAACATTTCCTTCAAAAACAAAAAAATCTAGATGCATGTTTGTTTTATGGGATAATATGACAACTAACAATTAATTGTAGGCGTAGTTTCTTGAAAATAACACATGTATTTTAAAATAAAACTCTATTTTTTGTAACACTTACACATATACATATTTTGTAAAGATCAGCACCGGACCACCGGTTTTGCTCATCGAGAGTATTTTCAGTTGATGGCATATGAATAGAAATACATAGGATCATTTATATCAAATTGAGGAAGACTATGTAAGGTATTCTAAACGATTGAAATAGAAAAAAAATATAATGAAATCATTTGAACACAGAAAAATTAAAAATATTTTTTAATGAACACCTGTAGTTCTTTTTATGAAATTATATCTTTTCTTTCCGCCAATTGTTGTTCATTATACCTTTTCAATTTGATATAATATGTCATCAGTTAACAATAGTGGTTATTTATAAAACTCTGGCTTATATCTTATATGATATAACCAGGGCTGTGGAGTCAGTAAAAAATACGAATCTAACTCCAGCATTAACCAAAAACACGACTCCGACTCTGACTCTGAAAAAAGTTTATTTTCGTCACTTTTGTTCCTTATTTTCCCATTTAGGTGTATTCAATTAAATATAGACCAACCAATCCGGCCAATAGCCAAATTTTACATATTATATGCAAAAAAAGTTCAAATTTTTCAAAATTTCCGACTCCGAGTAGGACTCCGGCCAAAACGCTGTGTCGACTCCAACTCCGGCCAAAAAACCCCGACTCCACAGCCCCGGATATAGAAAGCTTTTAATTTACCAAATAGTTTCGTGTTGATTCTTTTATTTTATTAAAAGTTATCTATCACTGCATTTATCTACCAATTTTGACTTCGCTGTCTGACACCAAAATAAGGTTGAATGAACAATACGTGCTGCCTACTTATTTTTGTTTTTATTTATTTTTGTTACGTATCTACCTCATCGTTACCCACGCAAAACATCTAATTTTCCATTCTTCGCGAGTACATATTTACTATTATTATCTCTGCGAATTTACTATTGGGCATGTTTTTCCACGTTCGCATGAATGCTTCCACAAGCTTTGTCGGGAAAGTTAGTGTTTAACGGAACTAAAAAATACATCTGCTCCGGTGATGTGTAATCATTACACATCACTTAAAGATGTTTTTTATAGTGATTTAAAGCAAATATATGTATACATTTAACGAAAAATATAAATACTACATATATATATATAGTCGGAATGTAGTATAATTGCATACGAGTTTCCGGACAACATGAAAAACAATCAAAAGGCGAGTGATCGAATAATCCAACTCAAACGAAGGCCCGAAAGTTTCTGAAGTGCGCATATCACACGTCATCGGGTGAGTGTGCAAGTGTCATTGTCACGACGCGACATGCGAATGAGCCTCTCTCTGTACCGAGTTGAAATTCGTGTGTGATCAAACGTACGGCAGTAAAATAAATATGCAGCACACTTGCACGAGTTTGATTGTATTTGTGTGAATTTATCGCGAAATTTCGACAAATCTCCGCGCTGCTTCCGATTAGTGGTATCACCGGTATAATTTTATTCTATCTGTTAATGTATAAGGGAATAATACCTAAAATCTAAGCCCAGAATTTTTTATATTTATAGATATATGTCAATTATAAGAAGCTATGAGTATTAACTACACATCTTAGTAAAGGGAATGTTGATATGCTGAATTTTTATGTAGGTATTTGAATTCCGCTGCCTGTGCTGAGTACTTCCAAAACCCCCTTGGCATGTCCCTGATTACATACCCAACGATGACGTCATAGTACAATGACAACGACGTCAAAATAATGACACCAACAGCTAATTATCACAAAAAAAAATAAGTACAGGAGTTATATTCGGTATAAAAAATAATCATTGAAAACAATTACTTCCTTGTTGGAAAATCTTGTGCTAATTTCAGTTCTAAATGGTTGGGCATGTTGCCAAAAATCCGTTGCGAAATAAGTGCCGAGAAAACTAATTTCCTTCTCGATTAAATGTGTGGTTTTACTTTTACTTGGAGTCGGTCCAAAATTTTCCTCCCAGAACAGGGGTCAATGTCACTCAGCTGGTGCACTCATTGCATCTAGCGACGTTCTAATTTCAAATACCGAAACGAAAGAAATATCAGGTAAAATCTATGTTTGATATATCCAACTGATGAATTATATTTCATATTAACTTATATTAAGTAACACAAATTAAATTATAGTTTTAATGAGTCAGATAATCATCCGTGTATCCGATAAACAATATTTAATTCCCTTTCCTTAATATTAATAAATTTAGTAAAAATATAAAATCAACTGTCAAAAAATCAATGATTTATATGACGCTATACTAGACTTCCATTGTTATGTATTTTCCAACATACCTCACAATGTCTTACAACTATATTTTTTCAATGTGTGCTATGCTTATTTACATTTTAATCGAAACATATAAATTTCACAACTATAACCATCAAAAAAAGGGTGTGTTGTGGAATTATCTTCTTCAGATATGATGAAAAAATCTCGTAAAAAAATGTGGTATCCTCAAATAAATACGATCAAATTTGAAGGTTTTATCTTTCGATTCTTGGCGGAATGGTATTATTTATATTTAAATAAATGAAACTCATTATTTTTCTCTATTTCCACATATTTAATGATTATCATTTTAGTTCAATCATATTAGCAGATCAGTGTATCTCAACCTGGCTCCATGTGGCCTGTGAGAGGCATACAGCTTTCAAGGGAGGCATAACATACTCACAGTCTGAATAAAATAATAAAAATGTTAGATTTAAGTAATATTTTAAAGTAGAGATTGAATGATTTATTTGTCATCAGACTGAATATGTTATATGATTGCAATTCGTAAAAAAAGTTAGCTTGAATCTTGCATGTGTTTCTGGTTGTTAGTTGGTTGGTGATGTGAAGTGAAGAAGTAGTTTGGTTTCCATAAACTCGCTCGATTGCATCAAACTCAGTCAAGCTAATTAATGTGAAAAACTATTTACTACTTTTTTCGTTTTTTTTCGACGAAATATTTTGGGGCAGGTACAGAAAAATATCAAACTCAAAAGGTGGGGGGCACATGCAAAAAAGTTTGAGAAACGCTGTCTTACATGATATTCATTTATTTTAGAAAACAAAAATCATACAACTATTGTTATAATAAAATTATAAAAATAATACACGCTTGTAATGTACAGTTAAGGTCAGATTAGTTTTAATGGGTAGGAAAAGAATTCTCTATGAATGTGCTGTTTTTATTGGTTTCTATCAAGGCTCTATTGCTGTTTGGTACTGTGCAAAAATCGTGATAAAAATATAAAAACAAATTAACTGCTGCTATTTTACATACAATTTTTTCACTACTTACGAATTAACAGATTTCATTCTGGAAGCTACTATACTTATGGTAACATAATTAAGATGTAAAAAAAATACAGCACCACTTAACCTAGCAGTTGATTGACCTTTCATTGGTTTTCTTACTAACCCAGTGCAGTCTTATATACATATCAAATCCTGGTGATAAAAATGCAGTTCAAGTTGTTATAGACTTTTGACAAGGCACGTTCCTGATTTGAGGTCGTAAGTCGGATTTTATACAAAATAGTATGAGCCTGATTTGTTTATTATTTAGTAAAAATTGAAAGTATTCATTCGTATTTTTTTTTACTTTTGGGTAATTTTTCTTTCCGTATACATCACTTGTAGACAACGGTTTTTTTCTACCTTACTTTCCTGCTGAAATTATATGTGGACTCCTAGTTTCCTGGCTATTTTTCTTGCTAGGGTGGATACAGAATAAGTCTTTGTTTCCCTTTCCGGCATGTAAGCTAGCTAAGTATTGACTTTCTTAAAGATTTTGTCAGCTGAGGGCTTTGTGTGGGGAAAACACTTAAGAAAAACCCCTAACGAGAATGATTGTCATGGAATCATTAAACGGGTTCAATTCTTACCAAGAATTGCTCGTAATGTTTAAGTACACTTGATTAGTTTACTTTTCTTATAATATACGTGCCCAGTCCCTAAATGAATCGACGAGCCTGGCTCGTAGTTTAAGAAGTGTATCTTAGGGCGCTAATTTGGAAGCTGGCAGGGCTGGTGGCCTCTTCCACACTTGCCTCCACTGTTGAAGAAATTGCTGTAAGAGAAATGTGAGTGGAGCATTAGGTTTGAGACATCGACCTGACGAAGTTCTAAGAGTCCTTTAGTTTGTTTTTAAATTTTGATATTCTCACAGCTCGGAGAGTTGGAGCGAGGTAGACAATGGACACCATTGATGTATATTAGTCTTGTGGACGTAAGTCGAACCGCCGGAAATTGGGAACTACATGTCCGACTTTAGGTCGACAGCATGCATTTATGATGACATTTACTCTGATACTCCTGGAAAGTATTTGTATTTGTGTGCTTGACCCATAAGAAAAGTATACAGCGTAACGTATTACCTGACATGTCCCTTATCATAATTTACTAAGCCTTAAAAACTCTCAAAGGTAAAAATAAAATATTTTACACTCATAGCCATATTACAACTTCTTATATAAACTGAGAAATCGATTCACGATAAACCAGCCAGTTGTTGAATAGCATTTCCTTACGAAAGCCATCCAATAATCAATTCAAAGTACACATTTATCAAATTAAAATGAGTAAAATGTTTGCACATATGCTATAAATCTATTTTATTGCAACTATTATATGCCCAGAATGCTTGATTTACAACTATTTCTCGTTTACCAGCCGAGCATTTATGCGCGGTTCTAATTAAGTTTAGAGCAGCGCTTCTCAGACTATCCATGCAGGGTCCGATAATGAAAGATTTATCACCCTTAATATGTTCACTGTCAATACCTAGTAGGCATTGTATTAGAACATAATAAAAACTTTTTTTGTACTTATTCCACAATTAATGTATTAAGACCTGAACAGGTTTCGCTCATCGCATGCATGCATTGTCATGATCTCAATAAATTAATTGTGAATTAAGTACAAAAAATGTTTTGTAATTTTTTTAGATAAGGTTTTTCAGTTGTGTTGTGACTTACCTACATTCAAAATGAAAGCCATATTGTCGGCTTTCCTACGTTTTCTTTTGTCACTAACCTGTGTTTTTAGATCTCTGATCAATTTATTTATCTTGAATGACGTGAAGTAGTTTTAATGATAACTGGTTTTCATTCTGTTTCTAGTTTTCTATTTCAGAGAACGTAAAGGATTGAGGCAGGAAAAGATTTTCGACCATAAAAAGATTATCGTACTCCTAACTCATTCTTTAGAATTGGCTTAGTGGCTTGGTGTGGAAAAATCACAGACAGTTATGCTTTTTTATAGAATCCACGAAAAATCAACGTATCGCAAGTGTCTGTTGTGAAGCATTTCCAAGACATGCATCATGTTAAAATACATATAACGGCAAAACACATAACATGCTGAGTGCTTTCCCCCCAAGCATTTTTCAACTGTGATTTAAAATGGCCATCAATGCTTTAAACTTTATTTTTCTTTTCTCATATTAAACGGCTTGTCAATGCAGTCAGTTCTTGAATCACGAAAAAACCGACCATTCGGGTTTATGGAGAATATAATTATGATTACATACTTTGAAAAACTTCAAAGTATTTATTTTTAATTCCAAATTAATTTATTACGATCAGGACCTGTTTTGATCATCGCGAGAATTTGATGATCAGATGCGTGCTCGCCCGATGTAATGAGAAAAAAACAAACTTTCACAGGCAAAAAACAAAGACTATCACTGCAATCGATGATAAATCTTAAGAGCAGCAGTGAATATTAATGACACTCCGAAATAATTAATATTTCGTTATAAATTTAATTAACAAAAATAAAAGTTTGTTTTTAAAATACTTAGTAAAAAAACGAAAAAACGGTACCCTGTAGTATGTCGAGAACTGACTGTATTTCCTATTTTTACACTAGCCGTTGACCGTTATTTGACAGGCGCCTATCTGCGGACCACCGTTTGGGTGACCCTGTCATAGAGCATTTCCAATACTAATAAAGTTATACTAGGTGGGAAGTCTAATCATATCGCGGAAGTAAAATGGTAGGTAGATAATGCATTGCGGTAGTTACTTTCTTAGGGTCATCGCACGTGGTCGTGCAACTACCGTAAATATATATCTACCGATTTAGCTGCATATAATTGAGACACTTTCACTACTGACATGTTTGTATGCATTATAAGGGGCGTTCATAATATACCGCTTTTTTATTTTGTCGTGTCTCTGTCATATACGGATTTGAAAGATATGAATTATTAAGTTTCTGCGACAGTTAAATGACATCTTATATTGCTTATAATTCGGTTACGAAAAGAAAAGAAAAAATAATGAGTTGGATATGCCAAATATCTACAATGCCGCTGAATCAGTAAAAGTCACGTTGAAATATCACATTGCTTAAAATGTTCTCAGGAACGCAAACCATGGACTGACTTTCACGGAAAGAGAAGACTGGACTAAATGCCTTTTTCATTTCTGACACTGAATTAGTTATTGGATGCGAGTAATTTGATAGAATTCAGCTCATCTAAATTGTGGAATCGCTGCAGTTGATTAAACTATAAATTAAAAATCTTTCTAGCTGATCACTGAAAAGGTGAATGAGTTTTTGTTTTGTTTTGTATATATTTATTAAAAAACAGTGTCAAACTTTTTTTTTGAGTTGTCGATAATGCGGGTCCGTCTTTGAACAACTTTCATCTGTTAAGCGAATGGAATGGAAAAGCAAAATCAATTGAAATGTTGCCAACTTTCTAGTATAGATATTTGCACTTATATTCAAGATAATTTCTATTACTTATTATTCTCATTAGTAAATTATTTCTCTATTACAGACACTTCGCCGTTACTCTTCCTTTAAGCGTGGCAAATTTTGCAGCAGGTCGCCACTTTTGTAGTTGGAGACCAAAGAGAATAACCATTACCATAGGACCGGCATAAAAATATACTTTCGGTCATCATTATGTGGAAATTGTCGCATCCTAAATAAATGTTAGTTGACAAGTTAAATCTTTTATCATCACAGCTCGATTTTGGCAATAATATCTTTCTATTAGTTAGAAATGTCTGATTTTTAAGAATTTTAGATGATTTATGTGTGGTAAAAAGATTATTCTTATCTTTTCTGAAGATATTTAGGGGGCCATAATAAATCCTTGGCTATAATTAAGTATAAAGTTTTGTATAAAGATCCCGAGTTTTTTCGATATAGATATACTCTAAGATATTCTTACTCCCAAACCTTACTATTTATTAGCTTAAATTAAACATTATCTTAATTTCTTTAAAAAAAATTCACGATTCTCTCAACACGGTTAATTTATTATTTTTATTGTAGAATTATTTGCGCATTTCTTTTTATATATGTACACACATATAATAATAAATTATCATTGAAATATAATTTGACTGTTCACTTGAGCTGCCTCTCTGACTTCCGAAGAGGTTCGTGCAATATTGATACTGAATTTGCAACGAAACTGTTTCTTATAATCATTGTAAATAACTTCCTAATTTAACATAATTGCTTATACAGTCACACAGACAATGGCATATAATTATATTTGTATATACCACCATAGGAATGCAAAGACTTCTAGGCTTGAGAAATGAACGCGTGAATAAATAATAAAAAAAAACTGGTCATAAACATTTTCCCGTCATGCTTTTCTTTGCGCTCCGTGGTTTTATGGCCATACAAAGTACGATCGTGAATGCATTGATAATGTAATTTATGATTGACAGTGAAATATAAGGAAATTGTAATAAGCTATACTAGTGACCGGAAAAGGTTAGAATATCAATGATAAATAATATAAAGATAACAGCGTTTCCCAAACTAAACATAACGATGACCGAAAGTATATTTTTATGCCGGTCCCGTAGTAATGGTTATTCTCTTTGGTCCCTGTTACAAAGTGGCGACCTCCTGCGTAATTTTGATGAGTTTTCTGTAGGGTCGTCAACTTCTCAGTAATATATTGACAGTTTCTTGAAATGTAATCAGTATTAAATTATTCCTCGATTTATCGATGAATTACCACTAGTTAAATTTTGAATCCACTAAAACATAATTTTAATAATATTACCCTGAGATTTATGTGCTACTATGTATGTAGCTGGTATTAGATTGGATCTCCCAAATAATTGTATGGCTCATTACTAAAAATGTATTATTATTTTTACTGTATGGCACATAATTTTTAAGCCAAATAATTATCACCTCTTGGCTTTCGAGGCTTAAAGCATCCAACGCATAAAGTAAAGTTAAATGAAAAATACAAAAGATAAATGATAGTTCAATAAGTGAAAAGAATTGAGGGATCTGTAATATACTCCGATTTTCTAATGCAAAATATTTACTTTGCTCCTTCTAAATAACGTGTCACAGATTTTCTTTGGAATCCCAGCTTTACGCATGTTTTCTAATAACCCACAGTTTACTTTTCAATAATTAGCGGTCTCCAGAAGACACTGCGTGGTTGTGCTGCTGAAAAGATTATGTGCTATTTCCGCCACGTTGATTTATTGTGATCTGTACATTTATTTAAAATCCAATCAATTTTTTCATTCTGTTGCAGATGCTTCAGGGATCATTGAAGTCTCTTATGCTAACCGGATAGTTCGTAAAAAGTAGATATTGACAATTTGCTCCAAATAGGAAACGAACATGGCTAAAAAATAATAAAATAAATATAAACAAACGAAAAGAATAAACCGGCCACTTATGGTAAAAGAAACATTTTTCGATTTTTACCGGTTTTGAGATATGAATTTTAATAGATACAAAATATAATAATATGTTTAGTTATGTTTCAAAGACAAATATCAAAAGGAGAAGTGGATTAGAATATATTTAAATACGTTAAATCACTTTCTTGTATTTTAGTGGAGCTATGAAGCTCCACTAAAACTTAAAACAACACATTAGGGTATATTACGATTTTATATTTAACAAGTAAATCAGAAAGTCAAAACATTGCCTCTAAAGATAATGAAAAGATAATTTATATTTGTAAATAATATGTTAAATTGATTACTGTTGAAACCTGTTTTTGGCTCTCTTGAAAAGTTGATAAAATTGAGTTACGTTACCAACTCTAGGGGCCGAAATTCAAGTAAACCAAGGCTGAGTTATTATTTTAATTTATTTTTCATTTAATACTTAGAATATTCGCAATGCCAATCTGACCTAGGTTGACGATTAATAAGGGCCGAAGTGCCATTATGAATTAGCCTCGTGAACGAAACGATCATGCGGTGGTTATTAAGCAAGTAATACACGCGTTCAACTGTGTTCAATCTATTCGCATGATTATATTGTACTAACATATTCACAAATTGGCCATGACAGTAACCGTGATGGCGAAAATCCTTGCCCGTTGAGAATTATAGTATTTGCAACATTTTATATTGCATATTAAATACCCGCTGGTAGACAGCCACTCAACCGCGAAGGGCTTGCATCATTATCGGTTGTAGTAAATATTTTAGCAAATGATTTAACAATAATTAAATATTCAATTGATTTAGATTCCGTGTTGTGTTTTTTTTCATATCCGGAAGTGTACATTTTTCATTAAAATATTTCCTCCTACGATTTCGACTGATTAGTTTGGGTAAACAGCATCAAAAAAAGTAACTTCGTCACAATGATATTGTATTGATTTTGGATGAAGGAGTAAGGTTGTGTTAAGGGGGGGATTAGAGAAAATTTGAGACTACAAAATTTAAACTTAATTTTCAATTTTATCTGTCAATAAAGAATTTTCTTTTTTCATATATAGCGAAACCGGTCCTGATCTTCATAAAATATACGTGGAAGTAGCATAACAAAATGTGTTTTATTTAATTGAAATAAAATTCAAATTTGAGTCGCTAATGACTAGGGTTTCACCTTTCGGCATCTTCAGGCATTTCAAGTGTACGAATGAACTTGAACCGACGAACGTGCGTTGACATGGAAAAGTACAATATTGAAGCGATTCAAATTTGATTCTGCAATTCCATCAAGCACCTTCAGTCGAAATCCTAAATTATAAAATAAAATTATTTATAAAGTTCGGCTAATAATTCATCGACCCATGGCCTACATCCGTATGCACTGCAGTCAGTTATCAACAATAACAACAACTGTCAACTTTAAATACCGTTTATTATATTATTGAATATCATCGATGATCACGAATTTCAGATACTGTGAACTTAATCGGTGCAAACTTTATGCAAGGTTAAAATCTGGTGGCATTTAGGCCCTTACTTGTCTTATGAGAGAGGTCGGTAAACAATCTAGTACCTAGCCCGCTTTGGAACACAATATTCATCCACTGACAGTATCTTTGCAGACGAAGGCCTTCCCGTAAAAAAATCAACAGTAAATCATCTGTAGCCTCGTGTATATTTACTTAAAGGAAAGTACTTTTTGGCAAGACATACATATTGGTAGGTAACCATTTGGTATAAAAATTTATTACTTTTCAGTAAAATAGTGAAAAGTCCAGACCGTGGTGCAATGGTCATCGTCGTTGAAAACCGTGATGGACCGCCCGGGTTCAAGTCCTGGTACGAGCAGATTGTTTCAGTCTATAAAACAATTCTGTCTGCGTTTGTGTTGCACTTTCTATCCCGGAGCCGTATTTTGACCTGATACGTTAACCATGCGTTGAGTCCCGATAACGTGTTTTTTGACGTGAAATTCTGTCTTTTCAAATATGATCGTATTACTGCCATCTAGATAAATCTTTTCGAAAAATTTGCAAGTTATAATAATAGTAGAGACCTACACCATTCAAAATATAGTTATTGATATAATCGACTGAAAATTGCTTTGATGATTTGAGTCGGGTCTCAAAGAGTTAAAAATTCCTTCCCACATTTCCGATCCCAAAAAAGCGAAAGCGATTTAGCTTAACACTAGTCCTGTCCTAGTTCTCGTATCCTTTCAATACCCACTCTCTTCAAAAAAGGTAGGTTGAGTAACTGAGTAACACGTAGTTCTCGTAGAAATATACATGTTCAGATAAACTCCGTGATGAGTCCACATGCTCCAAGTTGCGGAGATAGTAAAAACAAGTAAATATACCTAATTTTTTTTTTTTTTATCTTAAAGCATATTTTATGTTTAAACGCATAACGCCGTTACACAAACATGTTCCTTGAAAATTTTATATCTGAAAAAAAATGTTGCTGAAAATTGGCTATTTCAAGTCACTCACAGCACTGCATACTTGAAACGAATTTTACCATAAACAAGTTTCCATTTTTATTTTAAAACCACTTGCCGGTCCAATTGATTTAACATATGTACACATGCACATATGCACACATTTTAAAATGCAAAATACACACACAAATTAGTGAAAACATATTTTTATCTGTTAGTCTGTGTCCAGCCCTTGCTTGGACTAGATCAAATTCGTAATTTTCGTATGAAGTATGCCCGAGTTATCTCGTGATGTCCGTTTTTGACGATTTTCAATGCCCGAGTATACTCGGGCGTGCCCGGGAAGGGGTTTAATGTTATCCATTTAAAAGGGCGCACTCTTTATCCAAAAAGGCTGCAGGTTCCGCGCTTATATTGTAAAGTTTGCGTCACTGAATATGACATTTACTGGCATAAACAATTTCAACCAATTTTAAAACGTTGAATACCTTTTCTATACTAACGTGGAAACATTAATATATTAGGTCCATTATTTCGTATCCATAATCACTGTCCATATATAAAGTTCTTCCGTTATTTATCGCGCTGTTCTTGAAAAGGTCTCTGTAACAATCAACATGTAACTGGTAATTATACAGTGAACTTAACCATTGTTTACCTTCATCTTGTCAGATGTTGTGGCCCTGAAAAGGGTCGTTGACCGTGATATATGAAAATTAAAAAAAATCACGATTTATGGATCGATTAAGCCACAAGCGCCAATTCATTGTTGTTTGTTTATGGGTTTTTCTTCTTCCGGTATCAGCACTCTTCCGGGTACAGAATTAGGTGAAGGTCTCCGCTCTGTACAGAAAAATAATTTTGTAATGTGTTATGAACAGACCTACCGTTATATTATAACTAAGTAAATAAAATTAACAATTCTTCTTACATCGCCTTGGTTTTTTTCGTTTGAAATGATCTGTGAATAGCTTTGGTATTAAAAGTGATTGTACGAATGTAAAGATACATTTTAAAAATATATATTTCTTACCAGGGCCTAGCTATCATTTGACTGGTAATAATAAATCAGGAGGAAACCAAAGTTTTTAATGATTTCTCCATCGGCCAAATCATAACCGGCCGTGGTCACTTTGCTCCCAATCTCTTTCAGTGGTTTGCTCAGTTTGTATTTGGACATGTACTTAGATGCGGCAATGTAATTCGACTACTGAGCGCAGCATTTGGGAATGTCCAGATATGGGGTTAAAAAGAACGGGAAAATATTTTGAAGACGACTTTATCTGTCAGCCCCGTCGTACATGTAAACTCGGTCGCATCGAGGGCAAATTACAATTCAATCAAGGCCCTGCGGCATTTTATGGAAAGCAATCAACTTTGTTTTTGCTAAGTTTAACTTCAGTGAAAATTGAAAAAGTCTCAAGTCAACGTAACGCTACGTTTCTTGTGCCTGGAGGTGATCCTTGTTATTGGCCTGCACTAGAATTGAACTAAGAATGAGGTGTTTAACGAACTCACGGCGCTTATATGAATTTCCCACCTCTTACGTGTCTATGGTTTCATCGATGATATACAATCCCTAGACCATAGACAATATACTATAGAAAATGGGCCAATAACCATCTAACAATATAATTTATGACACAGACCACATTTATGCAAAATACAATAAACATACCATAGACAATATTAAATATACCATGGATAGTAGACCATAGACAGTAGAGAAATATGCTTAGTTTATCGCCATGTGTATATACACTATAGACAAATCTACTTTAAGAAGTAGATTGGTATATATGTTACAGTGAAAATGTATCAATTAATAGATTTGTATGACAACATGATTTCACTGGTCACGATCATTGAAATTATTGGCCCAAGTCGATGATTTGTCGGCCTAAAATTTTGGTTTTGCCCCAGTGAAACAAAATCAGCAAGTAGTCCCTTTCATAAAAAGAGAACCAAAGAAAAACACAGACCAACATTGGGCTGAAGATATTACGGTCAAATTTAATTTCAATGACAGCTTGGAGAAATATATATTTTCACTGAGAATACAGTTTTACTGTAACATATACACTAATGTGCGCCTTAAAGGGCATATAAGGGGTTAAAATGCATAACCGCCTCTCTCCACAAAGTCAAATTGTTCAGCAATCGAAAAAAACGATTTTATTCTTCAAGCATAATATTAGAATAATTTGCAAAGGGAACACGAAACGTTTGTATGGTGACAGTACGGAAGGTTAGTGTTCCCTGGCTCGTGATTGGTGCATTTAGATTGTGGCGGATTTGAACTTCACATATGGTGGAGAGAGGCGGTTATGGATTTGATTGTCATTTTCGATATCGATTTTATGTGGCAAGAGGTAATTTTTCGTTGGTTTGAAGATTGCAGGGCATAGAACGTAAGAACCGGATCATTTATCAATTAATATCTCAAAAATGACAATATATGTATAGAGGCGGTTATGCTTTTACACCCCTCATACAGTATACATGTTGAAATCGCTCCACTTGATGAATAAATATTCTCATGGCATCCGTGACTAATCATCTTTCCTCGAAGTTTACTCCTAGGCGGGAAAAAAATAATTTGTCTGTTTTCCACGCGATTGGATTGACGCTGTAATACCGTTTTCGAGCAATGTGAGAAATCTCGCAACCCGGGGCTTTGTAGTTAGTGAGATCTTGAATGCGGGCCTCTATCTACCTCGTGGTAGCGGGTTTGATTGGATAAGTTCCGGTGATGAGACTTTGTTCAAGATCTTCGCATATTCAGAGGCATGCGTTCAACTCGCAAAATAAATAAAAATGTTCATTTATCATGCCACTACTTATTTATTATATATTGTAAGCCCAAACAACCACTTGCATTGAATTTTCAATCGATTTCAAAATGTTCATAAATACGTAACTGAAAAAATAGTGCAAAATCATATGCAAACGGAAAAATACAAAAAAAATCAAATCGGTAATGGACCAAACAAAGACAAATAAGCAACCAAAAATCATTTGCAGTAGTCAATGAGAGTAAATTATATATAACTTCAACCGGGATTTGCTTACAACACAAACTGTTAAATTTTAAGTCTGAAATAAATAAAAATCTGATAGAAAAATTGTGTCAAATACGCTACAAAGTAATGGATGACATCTGAATAAAAAAGTCAAGACTTATTGCACTGTTTTGACACCTATCGTCGAATAGTAAAATCTTTTCTATTGAGATAGCGATGGTTTGGGCATGGAATAAAATAAAACATTTTCGTCTTATTTTTTACCGCCAGGGAAATTTCATTAAAAATATTATAATATACATAAAAATGATAAGTGCGTGACCATTTTCACAAATTTGTAAATACATATATATCTTTTCAGTTTACAAAAAAAAAAACATGAAATTTTAAATTATTTTTAGCCATTTGTAATATTATGCTATCACTTAATTTTTTTTAATCTGCTTTTATTTCAGTATGTGCTTATTATGAAATGATTGCAGGTGTAATTAACTGAAACTCGTGTTTATAGAATCTTCTGTGTAAAAATATTATTTCCAGTGAATATATTATGAGTTAAACTAGATTATAATGAGGGGCTTACATTGTTCATCACGGTTTATGTGTAATCAAGTAAACGTATTATTATATTTAATTTATTTCATACGTTAGTTTCTAAAATAATTATTACAAGTAAATTAAGACATATTTCTTTGAGCAAGATTTTTCGTTACTTCACGAAGTGAACGATTTTAAAATGAATTATCAATAATACACTGGTTTTCAGAAGAAAAAAAATCGTTTTCTAGTAAAAAATATTTATTAAAATTCACCTGGCAGCCCGAAATATTTGTCGCCGTCAAGTTGGTAGCGCTCAGTCTAGCAGTGACCGCTTGGCGTGACAGTTCTCGCAGAAAATATGAAACATTGCTAAAATTGTATGTTATTGTGTATTAAATGACACCAGGAAACGATACAATGGGGTGAGTAGCAGCCGAAAATTATATTTCCACCGGTTAACGCCCGAAGATACCCAGAAATCTCGCCGCAAACGATATATTTTCCACATTGGTTATGATGTCTATATTTTTAGGGAGGGGAAACGCTGAAGTTTTTTCGAAACAATATGGACATTAGCCGTATTTTCGTCGTTGTTTTTTATTGCCTACACAATAAACAGCTTGCCACGGTTTTTTCTGACATAAAATGAAAGCTGCATATGTTTTTTTGGCGTCATGGGGATATTTTCGACGCAATTTTGACAGTTGCTGGGAGTTCTGCGCGTGCGACGATCTGTTAATTTATATCTATCTGCAGCGATGTTTTATTGTTTTTAAAGGTCACTGACAGACACAATAGGGAGATTACAATGAGGATATACCAATTAAAACATTATCATTCTCACCTCTATTTGTAATAACGTACCGGAGAAAATTTCGCTAATTGTATTAACTTCATGGAAGGTTCATACTCGACGAGCATATTTCATATTTATATTAAAGCCCATGTTCTAAATTTGGTAAATTGTATTCATGAAAATTATTATTATATATTTTAGTATCACACCATCCTCATACTGACTACTAATGTCAAATCTAATATTACTTTTTTTAAATATTTTATTGGCTCAACTACTGACATTTTGTTTAGTGTTGATTGAGATGACATTTTTATTTTCGCACTGTTTCGTCTAAACATTTAAGATGTTAGCAAAATGACTGTGCGGGATTTAATCCTCAGATATTGATTTAAAAATGTATGAATTTGGATCTAACAGCAAAAGTGTTGCTTCTGACCTCATCAAGTATTTTTGTTATTATTTAATTCTATTATAACATTCTAGTTGTATTACTCTTATGCCATCCACCCAACGTAAAATAAGATATTGCCGAAATACTCCATTAGGATTCTATACAATTAAATAGGTATATACATTTTTTTTAAAGACAATGATTGTACTGATTCCACATTTTTAATAATGATCATGACTGGTTTCACTCATCGGAAGCACTATCAACTGAATTGCAAGATGTGTCTCAATTTATCAGACTCTACTAGTATTCAGTGTAATGTCATTTAGATGTAAAATAGTTTAGATTCTACTCATATAACCTTGTGGATTTTTTTTATTTAAATCCAAATCATATTTCTGTTAGTATATCATCTGCCCACTTGCATGAAAAGTAATATGAAATAAATTTTGATACACCGAAAATAATTTATTTTTTTTTATGGATGTTTCTGAGGAATTTCTCATGTGGGCTTGTAGATTATTAGAATAAGAAGATGAGTACTTTAGAGAGCTATTTGGTAACAATTTTTTATCTGAGGCCATCATTCCATATAAGAAATATTTGAATATTAATTTTTATTATTAAGTAAGTTTCATAATTCTTGCATCATTATAACAGATAGTTTCGACATTTTCTATATTTTAGAAAAATTGCCAAGCAATTTACTATTCGGATAGAAGTAACAAATGTGAATAAACTAATTTTGATGCAGAATTTTACCCTACTTTCGGATTGTCTTTTAGCCCAGAGCTGCTCAAACATTTTTGGTTTGTGGATTGGTAGATTGTGTTGTGTTCCCTAATTTTGCAAGTAAAAAATTCTAAAATGTAAGGTACTTATATATATTCCACGAGTTTATTAAAGTATAATACGAACATATTTTAAATTACAATGTTATAAAATATGTACAATATACTAGTTTTGATTTCCATTGGATATAGGTGTGAATAACAAATATGACATGCAATATTATGAGCTTGGTTTTTATTAGATAATTTATAAAGTCCTGATTTTATGTTAGACAGTGATGCACAACCTTTTTGGGAGAAGGGCCAGATTACTAATTCTCAGATGTTTCGATGGTTGCATGGGTAAAAGTGATTAAATTATCGATAGTTTAGTGCGTATTGATAAGATAAAATTTGAAAATTTTATTATTTTCTATTGTTCTTCCATTCTCTGTAAAAAGTTCTGATGAAAAAAAGGTGATTGATATTTGTCATATTGGGCCGCATGAAATGTCATTGCGGGCCGCAGGTTGTGCATCACTGATGTAAGGCAATATCTCAGTATCGATACTATTTTGATATGCTGTCTCTATTATACACCCAAGTCAAGAAACTATTCTCGCATAGATAATGTGAAGAAAATGGATAAATAGATTTCAGTGAAGGTTCATATGGAAGTTAAATTATGCTGTCAATTTTGGAGACTTCATCAAATGTAACTGCGAAGAATGGTGGAAACATATAAACCAACACCGATATAAAATATTATTCTCATATTCAATAACTTTATTTTACTGACTGCGGCGCCGCATTTGAGCAGCTCTGTTTCAGCATGGTAGTTGCTAATCATCGGTCTGCAAAGTGATTACAGCAATATAATTGGAGCCAAGAATACACAGCAAAAAATGTTGCTCTAATTTATTATACCTAAGCAAGTCTGGTGACCATTTCAAAATATTAAAATTTAAGAATAAATCATGTTAGTAGTTCAAGAGATTAAAAATTTTGATTTTCGTTGTTCGAAAAAACTGAAAGGTTGGTGATAGTTGTTTTTACAGATGGGCCTACAAAGGTTCTTTTTGGTCATCAATTATGCGATAACAAGGACACCCTGAATTTATAAATATTTACTCTTTTCTGTCTGAGCCACAAAATAAAATTTCTACGAGACCAGAATTAATTTATCCAGTGTCTGAAATACTTAGACTAAGCCGGTGCTATTTAAAAATAAAAAATATAGTTTCAACTTGCCATAATCATTTTATAACAATAATTGATATGTTAGGAGCTAAAAAGGAGTTAAAAATTGCATTTTCAATAGCAAGTCAGACCAAATATAAAAGTGATTCCTTGACAACGCTATTCAAATACATCTTTATAAAAATCTATAAATGTTTATAATAATCTTTAACGTTTTTATATTACTGTCTCATAATAAAAATTTAAATAAACGAAAGAGAACAGGCAAAAGATGTTTTGAAGATATCATTTGCAAACAAGCTATCTCATAATATCATTACTTTTATTCAGAAATTATTTTCTTTTGTAACATTACCGATATATGGCTTAAACTAGTGTTGAAAATATATTGAACTAATCATTTGTTTTTCTTTTTTTTCCTTAAGGGAACAACCGATCTTCACCTGCAAAGCCCATGTCTTCCACATCGATCCCAAGACGAAGCGGTCGTGGATGTCCGCTTCCACAACTGCCGTCTCTGTCTCCTTCTTCTATGACTCTTCTCGCTCACTCTACCGTATTATCAGCGTGGAAGGATCCAAGGTAAAAAGCAAATATCAGGAGCGCAATCTTGTTTCTTTTTCGGTGGGGTACTATATGGAATTATATATTCTCTGTTAACCATTACAAACTAAAGTGTAAAACATTTTTTCCTTATCTTTTTTCACTTACAGGATTGGTGAAAATGTAATTGCTGATCGATATATAACCACCTAAAATATAAGCCCAGAATGCCAATCTATCAGTGCATATTGTACTGAAATACATTATATTATGAAAAACAGTATATGTAGTAGGTGTTTGGTGTTTACTGATTTATTGATTTTGTTATGATATATAAAAGTTCTCACCGATAGATGGGACATAAAAAATTGATATCAAAAATATTTGATGTATTGATTACTTTACAAATAATATAAATCAAAAATTGTGGGTAAATCTGGTGTTTTTTGTGCTTGAAAAATTATGGAATTCTATTTGTCAAAAGTTATTGATCATTGAATATTGTACTTTAAAATCCTTTGGTGTGATATAAAATATAAATATGGAATTTACAAGTAGAGTTAACGCTTTATAACTTTGCACATTGCACTTGTGTATTAAATGTATCAAACCAATCATTGCCAAACCATTATGGAATTTGTACATACTAATACACTGACACGATTTGTGTATTCATGAAAGAGTGTTATAAAGCTTTAACTGTGTTCGGTGATAGTGAAAATTAATGTTTTTTTTATATTGTTTTTCAGGCTGTCATCAACAGCACCATCACCCCTAACATGACTTTCACGAAGACGTCACAGAAGTTTGGCCAGTGGTCTGATCTTAGGGCTAACACTGTTTACGGACTTGGATTCTCATCGGAAGCCGAACTTGGAAAGGTTTGTATAACAGCTTTGTTAAAAGAAATAATGCTGAGTTGCTTTTTGCGATTATTTCACATATCACAAGTGCTTACGCTACAATACTTTGCTACTACATTTAGTCAGCCAACAGTGAGAGTAATTAAAACAATATAATTGATTATAATGCAGATAAATAGCAAAGGTCGCCAAAGTTCAATTGGCATTTAAGGTCATTCATCACTTGAAGTATTATTTTTCTGTATAACTGTATAGTTATATGCTTTGAATTCTGTAAAATGAATACTAGCTCTACCTTTACTATCATGGTTACTTCTTCAAATCCATAGGTTTTATTATTTGAATATTATCTTGAAAACACACTGCGTTGTTGTTAGTGGTAATCGTCAGACCTTCAAAACCTTTACAGTTTAATTTTCAAGGGTCTGAATCGTCAGGTGATAATGGTGGAAATTCAACCGCAGTGTAGTGGTTTCCCAATATAATAATCAAACAAATAATAACCGTTGAAGGCCTACAAACGGGGGTATGAATAATGATTGTATTTAAATTTGATTTAAAGATCAATAAAATAAGTATTGCCTGTGTACCGGTACCGGTGAAAAATATATAACATACACTGGACCTTAACAATGAAAGCCTGTGTAAAAATATTGCATTTTGTTTACAAAGAACCTTAAAATACCCAAATTTTGAAAACATAACAATTTGTTAAATATTTATGATTATATTTTATTTATGTTCTATCGCTAGCAATGCCACTTACACGAAAGTCACCGTGTTCTATTTTCAATGCATTATTCGTGTTCATTAGATATGTTGACAAATATTTTTATTTTTTTTTCAGTTTATCGAGAAGTTTCAAGAAGTTAAAGAAGCTATTCAGCAACAGCAAGTGGGTCAGGGTAAGACAGGAGGCACCCATAATAATGGATCGTGTGGTGTGACACCGGTAACAAGTGCCAATGCGAGTCCTCTGAGCCACCGAGCGGCCACTGAACCTGATCATCTGCTGGAGCCTCCCAATGGAGCTATGTCATTGCCTCCATCGCAGGTAAACTAATTTTTGCCATAATATTTTTCACAAAACTCTTACTAAACACAATTCTGGAGTTTTTATATGCTCAAGGCGAAATGATCATTAGTGTAGTAGATGAATACCGTAAGAAAACATGTTATCTTCTTGTATCTTTTATATTTTCGATAACGTTTGAATCTATTTTAAAAGCTGTAGGCTGAAAACATGGTGAGTTGAATTGATCCTTGATCTTAATATATTTTTCATTCTTCTTCAATATGAAAACTGCTTGATCAACACGCCTAGATAGGAATAGGTTACATAAAAATTTTGGATTGAATTATATGTGATTTCCCGAAATCATTTATTGACTAGATATATATGTTAAAGAGGAAACTCGCACGTCATTTCATGTGTTTTTAAATTAACATTTCTATATGCAACATGTTGCTGTTTTTTAAAATAGATTTCTAAGTGATATAAATGAGGTCTTTCTGTTGGCACCAAAATTGTGACCAACTGGTGTGTAGTTACGCCATAGCCGTTAAAAAGGACTGCAAGTGTTTTTAAGAATGTCGTGTTTTTATATTTCATCGGCTACTTCAGTTTATCACTTATGATACATATCAAACTAAATTATGTCTCATCATCTTGTTTCGTTTGACGTATGTTTGCTACACTATGTTTTATTTGCTATATGTGTGCTTACAGCTTTATACTTCACCGTTATTTCAGTCTGAACTATATTGTAGAACAGTTCAAGCTTCTAAGTAAGTAACTTTTCCTAGGATATTCCTTTGGAATCAGCGTCAACCGATTTACTTGACTATGGGCAATTATCCAAAGTGAACTGTGCAGAAAACATTCTCTCCGTTATGAAACTCCGAGTAGCTAAAGTTGTTTTGTTGATTTTGTAGATGACAAAGTCGGTGGAGAATGATGAACAAATGACTCATCAGAGAGCACACTCTGTTTCCTCAACTCTGCAGGTACATCACACCATATCAGTCAATCACCGTCGCTCCCTGGTTGTTTTTTAAACTCGCATTTTATTGAGTGTGCTTTCAAATCGTTACTTTTATATTCTTTGACCGTAAACCCATGCATCTTTTATTTGTTGTATTTATTTGACGTTATGGCTGAATTTTCTTTCATTCCAGTTTATGTTTGTTAGGTTGCCACCTCTGTTAAATGTTGGTGATATTCTCTTGCCTATATTCGTGGTGGTTTGATATTGTGGAATGTTTCATAATTCTCTTTTTAAATGTTTTATTATGCACAATTTCATGTATCACAAAATTGTACCATGTTTATGTTATTTTTCTTAATTTACTTATTTGGCCTATTTGTATACAATGGAATCTTAATGTATCTTTTTTGAAACACAGTACATAAGGGACTATTGACTAGCCAGGATAAAGCCAAAAAAATACTCAAAGCCCTGTTGCTTATTAATCAATTCTATTTGTTTTTTTATAAAATTGATAAATTAATGTTCCACTGTATATAGTCATTGTATTATTATTCACAATTTAAATGTTGGCACTTCAAATTTATTACATCAATAGTGTTAACCTAGGTCTAATACCATTTTAAATGATTTAATTGAGGGTATTAGACTTAGGTCAGATCATCAAAAACCACAGGGCCATAAGATAGCATGTTCCTTATTTATTACCTTTAATTTATGGAGTTGTCTGTTATTGCTGTATTTTTTGTGGCTATATTTAATATACTGAAGTTTTGGGTAATGTATTCATGATATGGAGACGCTGATAAAAACACAAGTGTAGTACAGGCGGTTTTAAAATCAGAATCCCGGCAATTACTAAGATCCATATAAGTGTATAAAATTAATATTATAAATATAAAACAGAGACATCAAATAGTGAATTGACTGTGTTACTTTGCATTGTTTTAAAAACAACGACCCCTATATTAGTAAAGACTGCAGCTGTTCGAAAAGAATAAATCAGGAGCTAATTTTCAAAAGTGGACAATTCCAAAATACTTTTTTTCAACTGGCAGTTTTAGATTAAACTTTTGAGACCTTTTTTATTCACATGGAAAAGTTTGAATTGTTGTACATTATCCGTAATTCCTTAATTTAAAATATATGTTAAAAATATTGATGTTTACAAAAATTTATGAGGAAAAAGTAATGAAATACCTCACATTTTCAGTTTTTCAACAAATGGATTTGTCCACTTTTGAAAACTACCTCCTGAAATGTGGTATTAAAGTTAAGTGTCACATTTATTCTTCTTTCTTACAACAGAAGAAAACAAGATTTACACACATGTAACTTTGTTGGGTCTGTAGTGCAGTGATCAATGTCGTTGGCTTCCGTGACAGACCTCACGAGTTCGTGTCTCAGAAGGCGCATTTTTTTGAGTCAATTTATCAATGCTGTTTGAAGGCATGGGTGTTTGTGTTGTTTAAAAATTCCTTCCCACCCATCCCATCCTATAAGCAGGGCGTAGTGAGGGTGACTAACTAAGTCTCTTAGCCTTATCCTTTCTATTCATACTATCATCGAAACTATAGAGAGAGAAATAAGCACTTCTCTTACAAAAAAATGTGTTGAGATACGTCCATTAGAAGGCCATATGCCACCTCTTAAACTACATCCAATAAAAAAATATGCACTGTGATGATTCATTTTTCATAATTTATAATAATTATTTTTAATTTATTTCTTTGATGTTATCAAGTGTATTAACAGTGTTAACTATGTCCAAAGGCAAAACATAATATCCATGAATTTATTATACTAATTTATTTTTGGGCATCTAAACACCATAATTGGCTGTATCAATAGTTGATATGTTGGCAGGCCCTAGGTTAACTCTAGGAAACTTTAAAATATGTGTTGAAACAAACTGCTCTCGGTATAAGTTGAAATCCACGATGATGACTTGAATTGTCAATTAATATTTCATCTGTTTGCAGTCGACTAATGAATCTCCACAGCACATGGCTTCGGGGATGACAAACACAGGAGGCAGCAAACGAGGGACGTCGGCCTCTAGCAGTGGTCGGGCAACTCTGCCCAGCGTGGGGGGAAGCAGCCAAAGCCAACAAGGGGTTCCTCCTCTGGTCGGGGAGCTAGAAGGAGGCGGAGACGGCCAGCAGCAGCTCAAATATGAGAATGATCGGTTGAAACTGGCACTGGCGCAGAGGTGAGTTTTTTTTAATTTTTTTATGAATTTGGTGCTCATATAATTTTAACTAACATCATATGGTATCAAGAAATGTGTGGTAGCATCAATGATATCAGATTATTTATTTTTTATATGTGTTATGTGTAACTAGCCTCTAGCTCAGTGGTAAACGCATAGCAACCAATTGTCAAATTGTTTTGTTTTTTGAAACTTGTAGATAACAATTTATATAGGCAGTTTTCTTTTTACCATATCCGATCATTAATCATAGGTCACTAATATAAAGGTGAATTACAAATCAATAACTTGTTATTTTTCTTATTGTGGACAGTCAATTTGGAGAACAAACAACACTGTAGTTGAAAAGTTTTTTTTTATCTCCGATATGTAACTCAAGAACTTTTAGTGGAGTATTTGAAATGAAGAAGGTACTTAATGTAAAACTGGTTTTAAGGGAAAGGATTGAAAACTTAGGATATTATATCCGCTCTATGAAAGCCCCCTGTTTTAGGTGGGTTATGTGGAAAGGGATTATAAACTGATTGAACCCTCGATTGGGTGATATTGTTGGGATAGAAACCTTATTTATTGTCCACTGCATTCCGTTTATGATGAGGGTTGAGGTTTGGAGAGGACTTGCAGTTATCTGCATGCCATTTATCGCCTCATTTTTAGGATAAGGTTGTATAGGAATAAATGAAATCATTTCATAAATTTATTAAACAATTGGTGATGTGCACCGAAGAACTGCATTAGGTCAAACATTTGTTGGGCTTGTAGGAATTAAAATGCTGATACTTTATTTGATATTGATTTATTCAAAAAATATATATATCGTACATTGATTATATATCACAAAAAAAACAATGTGTGCAGAATGGTGTATTTGCACATAACAAAAATAAAAGTAATAAAAATTAACTGTATCTTTTATTATACCACTTAAAATATTCTTCTACGCTTTGCAATGCCAAATTTGATACTACATATTCAAAATAATGACTTGATTTGTCCTCAATGGACTCTCACGAAGATGCTAATTTTATCACAATTTTTGCTGGTGAACTTTAAACATATGTTCAAATATATTCAACAAATGATTTTGAAATAACAGTTTATCGATGGTGTAATCTTAGTACGTCTTAGTATCTGATAACTATAACCACTACAAAAGACTAACGATTTTTCTCTAAACTTTTTTTTACATACCTAAATGTAAAAGACGTTGATGAAAAATTATGTCATTTTAATAGAAACCGTTTTCTCTATACTTGACCCTACAACTTTGGCTGGATTGACAATTTCTTAAATCTATACAGTAATTATTTTACGAACTACTATACAATGATGTTAAGTCACTGATAATTTATGTCAGTATTCTGACCTGCCTGGGTTGAAGGGTAATCAGTTAAATCCAGTTTTATCCTGTCTATTGGCCAAGATGTATTAACACTATGCCATCAATATGGTATAACGATACACTGAATAATAAATAGCATATTATAATTATTAAAAATACATAATTCATCGCGAGTAAAGCCTTAAAACAAAATAAAAAAAGCAGGTACATTAGATTGCTTAGTGCGTCAATTATGATACAGGGACAACTTTTTAAATGGTCGCTATTTAATGATGTGTTATTTAGTTTTTTTTTAAATTATTTTTAAGATTTGTATCCAGTACAATTTTTTTTTATTTTGACTGTCCGTGCATCATTGAAACATAAGATCGCACTAATAATTAAAATATGTATTGTTAACAACTTCTTTTAGGATACTAAATACATCATAGATTTTATTTGTTAATAAGAGTTGTTTGAATTTATTTTTGTAACAAAAAAATGAAAATTTTTAGTGTCTAGACAAAAGTCGGTGACGTTTTTTTGTTGCTAGATAAAATATCATTGTTAAATTGTTGCAAATATCTGTTTTTTAATCATTACGGTTGCATATTTGCCATTATCTGTGATAGGCAACAAAGAAACAAAAAAATAACTACCATTTCTGTATTTCTGATTGCAAAATAAGTAGAAATTCACTGAGAACAATTATTACAATAGTATGGATTTCAATTTATAATTATATTGTAAATAAAATTGATTTATACATCTTCAATAAGCCTCGAATCATCATGAAACGATCTCAAAAGAAAAATCATTTACGTGGATGCCGTGTTGAAATAATTTAGAAAACAATCATTGCGATAACAATGATTTTCTTAGATTTATCAACTCTCGCAATAAGAGAATCTATACAGTAAATTACAACAGCTACTATACCAAAAACTTTCTAATCTATAAAGCTTTACTTTCATAATAAATTACCATCAATGCTTAATTATATAGAATTACTTTTTTCATTCTAATGGAATTTATTTGACTTTCATTTAATCAAATATTTTAATACACTTAAATGTAACATGATTCTGCTGTATGTAAAGCTGACCATGGATTAACAAAAATGGTATTGGTATTTTTGTTTCTCAATATGCAATAGTAAAATACAATTTTCTTTCAGAATGCCTTATTGGTATAACAGAAAATTGGGAATAAAAAATATTTGATTCCTTTTTTGAAAGTCTAATATTTCTCTGCATTTAACTATTTTCTTGTTATAAAATAGTCTACTTTATATTTTTCCCAAAAGATGTTGCTATCAATACAAAAGCACTAGATTAAAAATACTGTTTAATCAGTCCGGTTAATATCCACCCGAGCTGTAATGGTGCTCTCCTGCGCTTTCATGTTCTGACGGTGATTCATATTCTGAGGAGTGGTACTCCTGGGCATATGCTGAACCGTGGGAAGGCTGCTCCTTGGGGGTTCCGATTTTGTGGACGACGGCGTTGAAACCGTTGTGCTTGTCTGAAGAGTATTCTACGATCCTCTTTGTTCCGTCGGATTCGACGAGAGAGTATGATCCTGGAATGGATAACATGAATTGACTAAAGAAAAAAATTCCTCTATAGTACTTTTGGAATACATATAATGCATAAATAATAATGTCGGTCACTGTGGCCTAGTGGCAAGAGCTTTGCCCTAACGATCAGGTGGGTCTGGGCTCAAGTCCCGGCAAGATATTTTCAATTGAAAAATAGTTCTTGGACCCAGTTGTTTGCATGTCATTTTTCAATGAGTTGTTCTCGACTGATTCATAAAAAAGAATCTCATATGACTTTCATAATTGAAAATATTTGGCGCATTGGCATTAGCTGTAATGCAAAAAAATCTTATAAAGTATTCCATGACGGAAATCATTGCTGAATGTGAGTAAGAAAATGTCTCATTTATTCCATCATACACAACACCTTTGTTCACAGTCAATATTCGTAAAGGGTTAGTATAAATACTTTGATACTACACAAAGTATAGCCAAATTATATTTATTTCTTTTAACATACCCTTAACTTTGTCACCATCGCGGGTTTCCCAGTGCTCCTTCTCATCTCCGGTATGGGGATCCTTGACGGCGTAGTCGAAAGCGTATTTGGGATGAGACTATTGAATCACAAAACGGCAATTATTAATTAACAAATAAAATTTCAAACCAAAAAATGTTTTGATTCACTGTAATTTTTCAGTATCTTTTATATATTTCATTCTTCTCTTACATGGTAGTCAATTTCATGACTGATGTCATCGTGTCCGCCAGAATGTCCATGCAGAGCCTTGGCTTCTTCGTATTCGTAAGACCCTAAAGGCTCCCCTCCATGCTGGGAAGCACCTTCATATTGGTGGCCGCCGTATTCCTCGTACTCAGCCATGGCGACTGTGGCCATAGCAAGACCGAAGAGGGCTACGATCAGGGGCATGCTCTTCGAAAAACGAAACGTGTTAATTGTGAACAAATAAATTCATATTAATAAATTTAACAGTGCACACCAAAAGTGTGTTACCATTAATCTAGGACCTAATAATTATAACCTTTTCTCAATCATCTTGTTCTACCGAAATGCAAAGATTTGTCACTTATGTGGGTTCTCATTTCTTCATCACTAGTGTTTTTGTCAGATACTTTGGAATTCAAGGCACATTTTTTTTTTGATTTCATTCCCTGAATTTATGTAACATGATTTTAAGTATTTATCAAAAAAAGCAATGAATTCTTATTCCCGTGATCTGCTATGAAAATAATAATTGCCTTGAATAAACTCTAAATTAAAAAATACTCGAAATATGTCATCAACCATTGTTCAAAAATTTATTATATATTAGTAATATTTTCAAAGGAGCACTACCTAAATATGGAAAGATTATTCTAAATTCGAATGATGAATGATGGTAAACATCTGATTCGTCAGAAGTCGCTTTTCTGTCATTGATGGTGACTAGAAAATCTCTTATTGGTGGACTCGAAATTGGAATCATTTAACTCCTTGATTCAATTTTTGATTGTGATTTACATTGTGTCAGGACAAGGATGCCAATTTTTAAACAAACTGTAATTTTTTGGCATATGCATGTCCACTTGGAAATTTTTTAATTGAGTGAAAAAAAATATTGTTTACATCCAAAATTTACACTTTAAAACACAGCCAATATTGAGTAAATAATTATGATTAGTTTATTTTGTCCACATCTTTGCTATTCCCAGATGTATGAATAAATCAAAATGTCTTAAAAATATATTGTTTCTATTTTGTCTTATATATTTTGTTTATTTAAAACTACCAACATTATAATTCAAAATAAGTGTTCTGAATTTAAAAAAAAAAAATGAACCTGTTTAACATAACTGCATATGACAGTCAGTAGTATAATGGTATCTATTATAAAACAAGAAATTGTCATTGCTTGATTTCTGCATGCATAAATTACTATCGAATTAAATATTGACCGGAAATAGGCGCCGCGGAACACTCAATACACGCCTCGTAATTTCTACTCTGTGATAAACGTGTGTAAGAAATTATTTATTGTTTATGCCTGCACTGTGGTGCTATCATAGATAATTTGCTGTTTCACTTTCTTCGAATGTTGCATCACATTCGCAAGGTTCTAATTGTGTTGTAATAATACGTAATTGCTTATTAATTTACTCACGCAAACGCAAAGCCGCCACTTTGTATTTTTTCTTCAGTCTAGTTTGCTTATTTTTTTGTCATTGTCGATAGTTGAATTAAAAAAATGAAAAAAAAAACATTTTTTTTTGTACCGTATCAGATCGCGTATCGTGATATAAAATTACGGGATTAGTGCAATAAGACGGTTTTTACTTTTATTAATAAATGACTTTCCTAATAAAACATATTTAGTACATATTCCACATTAAATTTATTAGATCATTATCAAATGCCTTTCCAATGGGAATTCACAGTTGACAGTAAATTTTTTTTTTTAATAATTAATGAGATTATACATCTTTAAACACCAGTATTATCAATTTGACAAACAGTGCATTAAATTAAAAAAAAAACTATTAAAATAAATTGTGAATTTTTAATGCTAATATCGACTGCGATGCCGATAGTTTTCCACTACTGCATTGAGTATTGGAACTGCCGTATAATCTACATTATTCGACTTCTGCAGCGTCTGCACTCGTATAGTAATAAGATTATGCGCTAGTATTAGTTGTTGGTTGTTAACACCATAAATATACTAACAGTGAAAGTTTTATTCAATAATATATAATAATGCATTACTGACTTAGTCTCCCCGTTTAAGAATATATTATATGAAAGGAAAATGCAGAATTGCGTGATATAAAAGAATTACACGCAGACAGATAATTGAATGTATAATAAGCTTAAATATACTTTTTCAAATGACAGTATATCATCATTTATTATATCCACGAAAAAGAGTTATATGCAATTTTTTATTTTGTTCCACATTCAATTTATAAAAAAATACTCAACCGTTCTTTTTTTTTAAGTTTATTCAAATGATGCATCCCTATTCCAAATTAGAATCTTTCGATAATGGTAGTTAAAATTGCCCTATGTGATTTATATCAGAGAAGAATTTTTTTTTTGTTAATTATTTAAGAAAACATTTTTATTTGTATTTATGATACGTTGGGGGGGAGAGCTACTAATTTAAAGATTTTGATCGTTTTTTGAAATTTATTTGCTGTATATCAAGAAAATTTGTAGAAAAACGTTATAGATTTATTAATTCTTGGAAAAATATGGAAAAATGGAATTTAACCAAGTCTGTACAGAGCCCAATGCTCTACGTATCTTTTCAGAATTTTTTTATTTGATGACAATCCATTAAATGTATGATTTTTAAGTAATGGTGAAATTATGACCTATAACAATTTATGTAACACGGAAGAAAAAATAACAATGTATTTTAGTTCTACATAAATTATTTTATATATTTGTTGATAGCTATTTCGTAGCGAAGGCGTAAGCCGAAATAGCTATCAACAAATATATAAAATAATTTATGTAGAACTAAAATACATTGTTATTTTTCTTTCCGTATTATAATGGAGTTCTACCAAGTAAATGCCTACTCAATCAATAAATTTATGTAACCCTTAAAAAGTGATATGTCGGGTATAAAAGTGTATCGCATCCGAATCGAAGAAAAATTAAACGAACAAAAAGATTTGATTTTTGAAAATAGAATTATTCACTAGTTTTAAAAGATGAATTATTGTCAAAAAATATATCGCTCCAAATTTTAAATTAAAAATAAAGCTATCCATAAACACGTGTATTTTTTTACTATTTTATTTTTATAAAGCATGATTTCTTATTATGATTACGCTTGATTTCGGAGATAGTTAGAAATATCGCGTGAAAATTGTAGCAATTAGTTGTCATTCTACATAAAAATTAATCTGGTTTTCTAACGCACCTGTCAGTTTAGTATACCAAATGAGCTTTTTGCTTTTATGAAATAATAAATCGCGCAAGCCTTGCGTGTGGGTGACGTGATTTATTTAATTAGTATTGTCTATTACGCATGGTTTTATCAGTGAAATCTTACTCTTTGAAATAAATTATATGTTTAAAATTGATTGAACGATGACGTTGTAGTTATGCCGAAAAAATAATCGATCAATATTTCATATAAAGCAATTTTTTACATTTTTGAACATACAAATAAATAAATTTGTAAAAAAGTTATCCTTTATTCGTAAAAAAATTGTATTGTTAACAAAGCGATAGGAGTCTCGATTTTTAAATAAATATAGCGTTTTCAATCAACTGCAATCTTCTCAATCACTGACTTGTTGTAAAAGGATAATATTTAGATAACCAAAACACCTTTTTGTACTATTTACACATTTGTATGATGATTATGACCGGTTTCGCTCTTCGCGAGCATTATCAACAGTCTCAATTATCAGTTGATAATGCTCGCGGTGGGAAAAACCGGTTTCGAAAATTATAAAAATGTGGAATGATTACAATTTGTTTTTATTTATTTATTTTAATACAATTGTCAATTATACTAATGTGCTATTTCTATGTCTGGTTATTTGTTTAATGAATAGATTAAGTAATTATTTGGCTTCTCGATTGTTCCACTAAGCTTCTCAACACTTAATTATTTCAAAAAAGTATAATTTGAAAAGGAAAAAAAAAAACAAAATTTGTCACAAAGTTTTTTTCACTCACTTGTTTTGATTGCATCGTAATTTTTCTTTCACGAATTTTCACGAATGGAACTAAAGTATGTATCTCTTTACCACACGTACACTTTTGGAATTGCTCGTTGAGAACTGATGCATGCTTCTTGAAATTGTTCTCTTTTATAGTGGGGTCTGTCTTCCGATGGGGGATACCTTTCACTCGGCAGTATGGGGCATGCGAATTCGATATGATTTGTTATTATGGTAAAATTTTTGTGTATTATTAACGATGATGGCTAGCAGATATGACATATCGGTATTTTTACCACCACGATCTGGAAATTTTTAATGAAATTAAAAATATTTAATTAACTCACGCAAACCGAAAATCACCATAGTTGAACAATAAATATATTAAAATATATAATTTTGAATTACGAATATATATCGTAATATTTCAATAAAATATGATTTTATTTTTTATCGACCGCTTCGTTATTCGATATTCACCAAGTAGAATCACTGCTAGTGTCTTTACGTGCAGATAGAAATATCTTAGTTTAAAGCTAAACGCATTATATATATTGTATTTAAATCTTAAGGGGTGTTTGTTTCGCGTGATACATAAAGGGTATTTCAATAGGGACGCTCAAAATATGTTACTTTGTCCTGCTGAGTAGATTATTCATTGTTTAGTGGCCAAATTTGAGTCAACCAGTTTGGTAAATAATCGGCCAACACCTACATGTATTTCATCAAAATACAATATCTGGTGAAAACATTGCTGCTGTGTGTGAAAGTGTACAGGAAAACCCAAGGCAGCTTATTTCTCGTTGTTCACAAGAACTTGGCTTTTCTGCGACTTCAACTTGGCGAATTTTGAATCGGGCCTTATGTCTGCACCCGTATAAAATCCAACTAACCAAGGAACTTCAGGTAAACGACCACAGACAACGCCTGATTGGGTTCTGGAGCAGCTGGAAGTTTACCCAAATTTGTCAAAAAAGTCAACTTTAGCGACATGGCCCATTTTATAATGAATGGATATTGGCAGACATTTGATGCTATATTCCATATTTAATGCCGTAAAATATACTTACAAATGAAATTAAAATTTAGTCTAAATCTCACAAACAACTTGTTTTATTTACATTTCAAAACTAAGCGTCCCTATAAAAAGACCCTTTATACATTTTTATGTTCAATCCTTTTTTTCAATTTTCAACATTCTGTTTTTAAAATATTGTGCGACGGCAGTCAAGTAACGCCTCATATCAGTCTCTTTTTCATGTCATGTGTTACATCTAAGTAAAATTTCAAATTAATCCCAAAAGCATCCAATGTCAAGTCATCTATCTGTGTGGTATATTTAAAATAAATATTACGTGTAACTTTGTACGTTTTCCTGATTTGTCAAGATTCATGTCAAAGGGTTGAAAACGTCCTAATAAATATCTACATGTTTACACTGGTCATTTAAGTGAATACCTGTTAACTACACGGTTATATGAATTGATATTATGATTATGAAAGGAAATTTAATTACTGTAAAATTGCTGAACTTATTATGATAGTTCATTGTTATCTTCTCAGATTGCTTTCACTTTTATCTGGAATTGAAAGTAGATTTGACTTTATAGATATGAACCTCGAATCCTCATCCGTTTCTCTCACGCCGTGTAAAATAAATAAGGCATATGATACGAAAATTCTGTCGCTACAAAGATCAGTTATTTAAGTAAATCCCAACATAACATTGATCGATTTACGATAGCGTTATTTAAAAAACAGTTTAATCTCAATTATAATATTTATATATATTTTAGTGCACTCATTATCATATTGCAATAATGGTGACTGAGTGCTTTCTGCTATCGTCAACTTAACCGTTGCTCATGCGGAAATTTTTGGTTTCCATTTATTAGAAAACTCTTTTTTTTTATTAAATCGCTTCAACGGATGTTTGAAGCTGGCCATATCTTTAGCTGCAGGCGTCACAATAGTTATGTTACATTGCTAAGCGAAAACTTCAACCAACTCCTCCCACAATTCGAAATCAGCGAATGTGCACTTATATTTATTTCCTTGGATCCTGTATATCGAACGTGTTGTATTAGTAGGGATGGCACTACCGGTATTACCAAAACAATAAATCCGGTATTTTTACTGTTTTTCAATGCTAAAATTACTGGTTTAGAAATATAAAATATGTGTATTTCATTGTCGAAATTTCTTATATTTTGCACGATTGTATCTATGAAAAATCCTTGTCCGTGGTTAAGTGTCAACATCGTTGGCTACAGGGAGCGCACGGGCTCGAATCCCAGTTCATTCGAGTTTTTGATTTATGTTTGGATTCTGTGCTGTCCAAACCACCCCTGAAACCAGGACCTAGTGAGAGTGATGAGCAAAGCAGTTTTCGTAGAAAAACTTTGATTAATACCTCAAATAGACCTCCGTATGCTCTACATTAGGATTAGGAGTGGAAATAAAATAATTATGAAAAATTATATTTTTTAAAATACCGATGTCGAGTAATATCGAAATACCGGCTTTTATATACTTGGCCTGATTCAACTTAGATTAGTAAGGTTATTGAATATATATTTTGAAAAGTTTTATGCAATTTCTTATTTATTTCCTGAAGAATATTCTTTTTAAAACATCTACTAACGGCAGATTATAATTATTTCAAACTGTTCTTGAATATACACCTGCAGTACAGTAAAAGTAAACCAGTTATATAATGTTTTTAATATGTTAGAATCTTCACATAAGTGCAGTCCCCTGTTAAATATTAATGCTCATAGAACAGCGCTGAGAGTAATGAGATCAGTGAGAAAGAAACTTATCATGTCGGAGAGTCGCTTCATTTATCTGCGACGTTAAATTACACGGGTATACTGGCAGCAATGCAATGAAAAACAAAGATTCAATCGAAAGTCCGACTGACCCATCCAAGTTGCAAGCAGAAAAAAAGCTCCATTGAGAGTCAATATTCTTCTCCAAATTGGAAGCGGACATGGTGAAAACAAGATTTTCATGTATATTCAATACAAAGTATTCTTATTCTACCGACCCAAATCTTTACAGCAACCATACCTGGAATCTCAAATAACAACTATCAGTAACACTAGCAGGGATTTTTTCTTCTTAAAATTTCCCTTGCATATGATATCTTTGTTTTTAAACCTGTAGCCCACTTCGATTGCAAGATTTTCCGCTCAAGTTTTCAACTCTACTCTGTATTCTAAAAGTATGACGTCTCCTTCTTTATTAACATAACAACGTTTTTTTGTTGCATAATGCACACTGCAGAAAATATGGCTTCTTCTTCAATTTTCGGTTTTCGCCTATTATACTTCACTGACCACTACTTTGGAAGGGATTGTGGTGGTGTTGATTTTCGGTCAGCCGAGCACGTCTGCACCTTCAAAATACTCTCGTTACATTACCACACGCCAATCCGCCTGGTCTCTTGTTCATAGTAATTGGCAGCAGTGTTGCCGCGCGGTGTATCTAATCGAGAATCCAGTGCGCGTTGCGCAACCTAACAATACCCAATCAATTAGTGTGACCAGCCACGAGGGGTATCCCCGTATGTTTCTACTCCGTTGATTTCGCTTTGTTTTCCTGCTTGGGAATCCGTGAAACAATATGCGTCTGATTTTCTATACTAGATGTTTCTCAGTATTTTGATCATATCTGCCTCTTATAAAATAAGTTTGAAGTATCCAAAGGAAGGATATCTTAACATGCACTGATCTGACTAATCCATCACCATTAGTTTTTCTGGAGCAGGGGTTCTTAACCCTTAGTTAGGGGTTATGATTGTGGGCCCGCTACAATGTTTCAAGTAACGAAATAACCCAAATTTTGTCTGAATTGTATTTTATTTATTATTTTCGAAAAAGTTTTCATTGAAATGTTCAATTCAAAAATAGTACATTAATGTTACACATATGTAAAGCTTCCCAGGAAACCATGATAAAAAATAGTAAATATGTACTCAAGATTTGTTTTTTAAAATATCCGGCCTGCGCCCGTCCTTAGTCTCAAATGCGCCCGGAGTCGCAATAAGGTTAAGAACCCCTGCCCTGGAGGAACGCCAGAATTAGAGATTGCAATTCGGATGAATATAATCAATACCGGTATATTTTTAATATCAAATACGGCTGAATACATAATATATTATTTTCATTCTACGATGGGCGCCATAAAAAAAATCATTAAACTCATCAACAGTGAAATTAATGATTCTGGGAGATCCCTTGAATGTTTACGTTCAATAAAAAATAATTACATTTGCCAATCGATTTCTCTTAATTTTTAAACCAGTTAGTTGTATTTTCGAAAACAGTATTTATGTATTGAAAAAAAAAATGCCAAAATACCGGGATATCGGTTTCGATATTACCGGTATTGCGATCCCTATTCAGGGTGGAATATTAAAAATATTGATGAACGATGTGAAGACGTTAAAAAGAAATCTTCGAATATCAAATAGGTCATCTTATTTGTATTATATCTAGTTAAATCGATAATTTAAACCAATTTTCGCCATCTGGTTATTTCAGATCAAATGCATCTTTATTTGTTATCTTTGACAAATTTGTATCGTCTAATGTTGTCTAACATAATACGGTATGGATAAAATAAAAAACACTTTTTTATGGTATGTTACTTCTAATCATGTCTTATGTAATCACATATCGAGATGAAAGGAGTAACGTACACCTCGAAATGTCAAAAAAGATTGGTCAGTGCAGATTTTTTACGTTTTGACCAAAGTAAAAAAATATGTGAATGGCATAGGTTATAGTAGTAACTTTTATCTACAACCTTTCGGAAGGAGGAAACAAGTAAGCTATCATTTGATTACACAGTTCAGAAGAAAGTTGAAGTAAATATTATCGATATGTTTCATTAAAATATTTTAGATACGGTTTTGTTTGTTTTTGGATGCTTGAATTTTCAATATTTTTTTAAACCCGTGTCAACGCTATCATAAAAAAATATTGTGTTCAGCCGTGTAATCTTCATCATACATTTTAAAGCGAAAAAATAACAGTAAATGAATGTCATTATGCCTGGGAAACATGCACATGGTTATCGTGGTATTATTTTCACTTTTATTTAATTAATTTCAATGGCTCAACCAACTATGACTACTGCATGGCTAAGCAAGTTCTAAGATCAACCTGTTTGTGTGTTTGTAAAAATGCTCAAGAACCAAACAAAAAACCTTTATATACAGTATCACAACTTACAACAAACGACGTATTACTTGTAGGTCATGTTATAATTAAAAGGCAAGCACTTTCATTGATATGTAAAAAAACAGTGTAAAAGTATCAATCAAAACTTTTTATTACTTATTTAAATTTGGTCTAGTAAAAAATGACAAACTGTACACTACACCCTAATGTCTTCAGAACTCGATTCATACTAGAGTTTTTCCTCCTCATTCAATAACTTTTTGGTTGCATGAGTCACGCGTTTGCGTCTATATATATATAAATATCTTCACGAATCACTTGCTTTCCCACACCTACCAATTCGTTTTCAATATCAGATGGGGTAAGAAAAAAAATGACGAATCGATTTCGAGAATATCTCATTCATATTGATAAAAGGTATAAATATTCCATCAGCACAATTTCAACATGCCCAGAAGAGAAAAGTTTGATTCCACGTTTGTTAAAAGCAGTGCAATTTGTAAATTGGTTAGTGTATAAAATAAAAAAAGAATAAACGCTGATTTGAGATGGAATGTGATTTTTATTTGATTTTATTTATCTTCATTTTCTAAGTGTGCCAGTAAGTAAATTATTATAAAGCGATTTCATGCACTTGAGAAATATTTCGCCGGCGAGCGAATTAATGCGGATGCACCCGAGCAGGACAGTCAGTTGCAGTTTTGGCAACATAATATTGCTTTTTTGACGTTTTGCGACCGTCGTACCGTGACCGAACATGGTAATAGACAACAATACGTGTTGTAATAGACAATATCTTTGACCGCAATGCGAGGAATTTTTGTTTCATCTGCTTTTTGGCATGTTTTCCAATATCTCACGCCGTGCGATTATGCGTCACTCCATTGTTTTTATTCTGCGGACTAGTGATTGCAGCCTATCATCTCTTTCGGTTAAACGGTTATCATCTTTTTATTTCCGTTATTTAACTGGCAACACAATAAAACGATATTCCTATTTGACCACGTGTGAAATATTTTTCGTTTTGTTATTTTGATAAAAAAATGGCTTATTTAAATTGAGCGTCTTCGCCAAAAATAGATGGCACTAATAATTGCTTGAGTAGATTTCAGAATTGTTTGCGGTCTCATTCCGTATACAGAAAAGTCGTCTAAGTTCAATAGGCAAATTACTATATATAATTAATTATGTACCTCGATTTTTTTAAAATTATATCGATTTATATATTTATTGTTGGTTTAAGACATTCTGTGATTTTTTTAAATCTTGTCCTAATTTTTTTTAAATTATATCTTTACTGTAGAATTATCGGGTCCGTCGTTGGCTTCTGTTGCGATGCTCACTAGCTCGAATCCCAGAACGCACAGGTTCTTTCAATTGACTGATTTATGAATTTCTGTTATCTAAAATTCTTACTTGTATCGGAAAACAGAGTGTTAGTGAAAAGTTACGCAACTGAGTAGTTTTCGTCGCAAACTTCTGTTGAAATTAACTCCATTTGGAATCCATATGCTCCAATATGGGAAGATACATAATATGGTAAAAAAGAGTAGTTTTCAAAAATAATATCAACAGCGTTTATATCGCCATTTTATTAAACAACCCATTAATCGAGCACTTATTGGAAGTCTTTGGTGTCGCTTTTTTCCGTAGAGGTTATGGTTTATACGGGTTGAAAATTATTAGTTAATATAATACTAAATCATATTTCAAATTATGATTTAGTATTATATAGTACTATGTTATTATGAAGAATCGCATGTCGCTCTTTGATTTTTGAGTTGTGGTCATAAAAGTTTTAATAGCTAAGATTTCCATCTTTTCCGGTCAATATTGTGTTACAAGGATAATTATAATTATACAATATAGTATAATTATGTTTTGTCATTTTGTATTGCGATTGCGTATTCTTAAAATTATGATAAGACACATGCTATATTTAAAACATTTTTTTTTAGAATAATCAAATTATTTTTAATGCATGAGTGCACACCGAATAAAGTGAAATTAAAATATACTTATTTTTTTATTCCCAATTTAGTGCACTCCCTTATGAGATTCAAATACTAAATAATAGTTATTTCTCGGAAAAATAACTATTGAGATGTTTTCGTACAATATAACTCGGTAGGTATTGTCATAAATCTATATTTTCAGTGATTGCCAAACGGTCGCTCGCGAGCTACCGGTAGCTCGCGGCGGCATTTTTAGTTGCTCGTTTAGGATATTATACCATTTTATAAATTTGCCTAGGATCAAATTAAATCAACCGTTTGGGCGCAAAAATAGCATTCTTCAAAATAAAATTAAGCAAATGTAGCATTATCAACATGTATAATTTACATATGTAAAAAAGTGTGTCAAAATGACTGGATTTTATAATACATCTCATGTTGTTAACACTATGTATAGGGGAAATACGAATTCTACATTCTGCTTCCAATGCCCTCATAGTAGCTGACATCCTTATTAAGTTTGGAGACTACTGCCTTAGTTGTATCGATTTTTGATTAAATATTATCAAACTATATTACAAATAGCTGTACGATATGTTAAATAATAATTTATTGACAGTGATACATCATAAATTTACGTTTATCGAGGTACGCAGAAGGAAGTAACCACGCTTGTATATTTATTATAAGTTTTGCTTCCATAACGTCTTCATCAATAGTGTAATGATTTTTAATAACTAATTTTATGAATAAGTGGAGCGTACGTAATACTGCGTCCGGGTTTTAACAAAGCACCTTGCATACCCATAATTTACTATTCGCTTTTGTACTGCTGATAAAATTTCATATGCGTTATATAAGTCATTCCCCGTGTTTGCTTATTGTCGGTAATAAACTTATAACGATGGTGATGAATGATGCGGTCGATTCGATTGTAAAGCAACTCGAATGCAGTAATCTGCCAATTAACGCCATTAGACACTGAGACCGCGCTCGACGGTTGTGGCGTAAGCGCTCTCGGGGCCCATGATGCTAAGCCTATCTAATTACTATAGGAAAGCGATTATACAGATTTGATAAATTGCCCGCACTTTAATAATTAGCTGGTGTAGTATTACGTACATGTACTGAAATAAGAATTGAATTAGGTGAAGTGCAATCTGCAATAATTCTATATCGTATTGCGTGTGTCAGTTTGCTGATATTTAACATCATCGGTTAAACTTGCTAAATACGTATCTATTCAAAAAAATAATGATGAAGAGGGAAATGAAAGTCGAATTAAAGTTTTATTATGTAAGATTCGACAGTATTAGGGATTTCAATCGAATATTAGAATTGTTAATATTTTTTATTCGAATATTGGATAAACGGTTTGTCACTATTATTAATCACTCGTTCGACAATATACATTATTCGCCGTCGCATAATATCTTATCTTATTGATATAATCTATTCCGTTTATTGTAACACCATTATACTCAATCAAGATAATTGCAGACACGACATGTTGTGTTAGCAAATATAAACATCGCTAGACATATATACCTACATATATATATATATATATATATATATGTAAAAATACTCATGATAAGATTCATTCAGACAATTCAAATATATTCGAATATTCGAATACATAAAGTTTTAATAATATCAATGTTCGAATATTTGTAATTCCTAGACACTAACCATACATCCAAACATCCACGTGTTCCGATTTTTATATTGTTTAGATTTTGATTATTCGAAATATCTTTTGCAGATCTTAATAAACGGATACAATTACGAAACAAATGTATAAATTTATATGAAAATGAAAATTATTTCCACATTTGGTGGTCTGAACTTTTTTAAACTGAATTTGGTAGTTTTTAAAATATTAAAACTACCATAAATAAATATGCTGTTTTTATCTCAGTTTTCATTTGAGTAACTTTTCACATTTTGCTTCACTTAGGAAAGCAAAATGGGCAATTGAATATTCGAATCGATGAAATAGTGAAAACACGTAATATTAGGAATTTTCAAAAGTATTATTGTTCGACCCTACTGTCGTGATTGGCATGATAAAAATTAAGACCGTATATTTTCTTTCTTTCATAATCTACTTTATTATATTTGTTTGTTTTTATTTTTTATCAATTGCAGTGAGAATCGAACCAGTTGTCTGTTTGTTTTTATGCTTATTATGCAACATGGTTGAAATAAGAATTAATTAGTTGCTAAATATATCCGTTCCACTAGTTTTTTTCGCTATGCAAAAAATAAAAAAAAAACTTTCACACCGATTCGCTACAATTATCTGATACGGTTATCTTATTTTGTTTAGAAAATCTATGCAGTTGAATCGAAGTGCTCTCGTAGTTAGTCTCGGTTAGTTCATATGATTTTAAATCAAAAATCAAAAATCGAATATTAATATGTAATGAAGACAAACTTGCCTTTTTAAAATTTTTTAGTGAAATAAAATATATGTAGTGATAAAAAATTGGTAATTTTGCTAGTCTACTGATTGGTCAATAAAAAATTGCACGTGTTTCGCCTGTTTGAGAAGCATCTGCAGACCAACTATTGTCATGTGAATTTATTTAGAAATTCATTGCAATCAATTTTATATATAAAAAAAATCTTTTAAAGCTATCGCCGAATCCATCGAATGCATAGTGTTTATATTTTATTTAATCAAGCACAGAGTATATAGATTTTTTTAAATGTATGCGTTGATTATGAGCACATAGAAAATGTAGGTATATAAAAGATCGAAGGTTTTTTTGACTGAATGAAATTGTTCATTTAATGGTTATAAAAAAAAATACAAATATTGCCTAAATATATCCAATGCAGCCTTCCAGAATGTGAAGATTCCTCGGAAATATTAATTTAAAATAAATTTTCATTTCTTTTTGAATTTATACGTATATTTAATTTGACTAATCTTTTTACCGTAAGCCACTTTCTATGATGAATATCTGGCTACGCATATCGTGATGATGACGATATAATCCGCATATAGGAAAATTCATACCATATTACAAAAAAGTACCAATATTAATAATTGTCTACTGTAAGTATTTCTGAGTGAATTATTTACAATATGTTAGAATTAAGATTTGCCCATAAATAAATAAATATACGATGATTTTTTTGCGTAAGTGTGTCCGTAATGCACAGTGCATGGGTAACGCAATATCAGCGATGGCAAAACCATTTTAAGTCCCGGGAGACTTAACGTATCTTCACAGTTGCCGCGCGGATTACTATAGTATGATAAAAGAGCGGATCATTCTTTCGTTATTTTATTGCGTGAATTTTTTCAAAGCGTGTTTGAGTAAAAGCATAGACGCCTACACTGCACACATTTTTTGGTAATATAAATATATATATCTGTACAAATATCGTTTTCCTACTCTCTAGTATATCAACATTATCTGCTTTGAAGTCGTGTTCCGTTTGTCACGTCTAGTAAAACACCTGCTCAATTTATTTCCAATCGGTATAACCCTTCCCAGCTGATTGCATTTCGTCAGTTAATAATTTTGTAATTTTAACGTCATTTTAAGTATAATTATTGTTCGTTTCGTTTCTATCCTCCCCTCGTTGCTTCGCGTAAAAAAGAAAAATACCAAACTCAATTTTTGTATTTTATAATTTTGGAATATCAGAATCAATCTTGCTTTATTTCTAAAGAAACCTTAGAAGCGACAGTTAGTCCGGAGATGCCTCTGAAAGAGGCGAAACACGTGTCGCTTTGAGTAAAACAATACGTGGAATAATCAAAGATATTTTTAATTAAATACAAACTGTTTGCCAAAATTCTTAATGGTTTCCTTCATTTCACTGTATTTTAACAAATCATTGTTCAACTGCATGTGATTCGATCACAAGTATTCATTATTAGGTTATCTCTAAGGTAATGCCTGATAGATGATTGTATTTTTGCACAGTTGGGATGAATTTTCGTGACTCGCGTACCATTAGTTGGCTACGGCTCATATGTTTTATCGATGTGTGTTGTTTGTTACCTGATGCAACACAACTAATCTCGCATTAATCATCTCATGCAAAGCCTAACTAGCATTAGTTTTAGATTTCTAATACGCGGATGTTCAATAATAAAAAGAAAAACTACGGTATCGACTTGTTACAGTTACCTACTCTGGCCGAGTTACGTAACTTTGTCTTTTTGATTGTTTTATAATTTTATTTGGACGGCTATCGCGCGGTTTTCGTCTGCGTGTTTTTTTTCTTTGTATTTTCAATACATTTTATATTGCAACCAATTTATCGAAAAGTCACACCACACAACAGATGCAATAAAGGTATAAAGAAATCGAATAACCGACATATAATAATTAAATGAATATTTTTTTGTTGTTCATTGTTTCTAGCGATTTTTTTAATACACCGCTTTCCCGTATTGAATAGTTGCGAAAATGTGCGAATTCTAGAATTTTAAATGTTTTTTTTTTAATTACAATTTTTCATATATTGCATAACATCTATATGAAATGACTTCGTCGTGTTAGATGAAAATGCATTATTTCTGTATTGTTAAACGAGCTTTCGTCTAACAAGCGTTGGATCTAAAAGGACATTTTCTGAAGTCGGATTAATTTGCACGATCAAAATTGAAAGATTCCAGCATTGATGACCAACCATTGTTAGGTTCATGTTTTTATTCAAAGTAACAATTTATGTTGTCTATATAGATCTTTATGTGTTTCTAAATATACTATAATCTGAATAAAGCGTATGTAAGTGGTTCCACTCAGTTTCGCTCAATATTTATGATTCGTATTAATATAATCACAATTAACGAAGAATTCGTAACAAATTATTTTGTCGAAATTAAACTACATTCGTTTGTTTTTTTTATAATTTTATTAGAACCGAAAAATAATATTTAACCACAGCCAATCGGAGAAGAATCCGACGACAGCCAATTAGAAACGAATTACCCATACCGTTTCTGTTTTATAAATAAGATTGTATTGAGACATATGTACATTACGAAATACCGGTATTAGTTTGTTCGTCCGGTACTGCAACTTCTACTTTAGATGTGTTATAATCAAGTGAACGATATTAATTCGATGTTCAAAGACGCCACAAATAAACCTTAAATAACGAAATTATTGTCGTTGAAAGTTAAATTTGGAAAAAATCCTTTTTGGTGGAATTCTCATGTGATCTAATCAACAGCCTCACTAATGTCGGACACGCCAGAGCCTGCCAGTGCATCCCGCGCGTCCATTAATTTATTAGTTTGAAAGTTGAGATTCAAATCACTGGACGTTAACTAACCATCTGATCGACATACCGAAGATTTATCGTAACTCGATGCATAAAAATAACTACTTCGTGCCATAGCGGTGTGTCATTATATTATAATATTAGCTGCCATACATAATTTTGCTATTAAAATTATTGCCTTCTCATATCTGAATTGCAAATTAAATTTGAAGTTATTATCTATTTAGTGTAGAAATTTCACACTCACTCTCTTTTTTCTTACTTATGTTTTAAGTGTTTGAAAAAGCCTAGTATAACGATAATTTAATGAATCGTAATGTGAATCGTAATGTGAATTTATATGTTTTTTTTATGCAATGGAATCGTTCAAATATTTCTTTTTATTTGATTGGTAATCGTGAAATACAGAGTGTTAGGAAAGTAGCAATCATTTAAAAAAATATATTAAAATTTATATTTTGAAACTATTACGACATGTACGTTTGCTTCTTTGGCAAGCTTTCCAAGACAACTGAAGCTATTATACGATGTTTATATTCAGTCGCTAAACATTTTTTTTTCGATAAAAGTAAGTTAATAAGAATGGGACTAAGGCAGGACAAACGCCTTTGGAGCTCTGACCACTCCGTTAGGGGAAAAAAATATATATGTATAATAAAAATAATTGATTATTTGCGTCGCTGCATATTTGGTGAAATTATTTAGTATTATCTTCCCCTTTTCCGGAGCTGTGGAATTGTATAAAAACGCTTGTATTTGTCTTTAGAAATGGTCCTCAATTTACCAATACTTTTCGTTCTATGTTTATGGACATACAAATGTATAAACTCTCATGTCTAATGGTTTCGGAGCTGGATCGCATCATGATACGACGATTCATTCTTGCACAAGACACTTGCCTTCACTTGCCTTCACTTGCCTTGACATATTCTTTATTTTCTTTTAATTGTATTTATATTTACAATACACATTAACAACCAATTTAAACATAACCAAGAGGTTGGCTTGTTAATTTTTTCCTTCTTCAACTCCAGTAAAATCCCTGATCTTTTCTGCATCTAGAACGCTCAAACCTTTTATTTGAAAGTCATACGAGATAACTCGATGAGAAATTTTATAAATCAGCCAAGAACAACTCAACGAAAAATGACATACACCCATGTCTAAGATCTCTTTTTCAATTGAAAAATCTGACATTGCCGGAACTTGAACCCAGACCCAACTAAGAACTAAAACAAACTCTTGCCACTAGTTAGACCACAGATATCGACAGCAATTATAACATACGCAGTGTTGTATTCTACCAGTCAGTAACTTCTTAAACACTGTATATAATTTGAATTTAAATTCGATTCGATATGCCTCTATAACCGCATGATTTCTTCATATTAATATCGATGTACCTGCTCGCACAAAGAGTATTTCCTTATTTGTTTTTAAACAGAAAATTTTTATTATATCTCAGAATATTTTTTATGTAACCGACGTTTCGATCCAATTCATCTTGCTCGTGCTTAATGTAGTTTGAAAGTTAAAAACTATATTTGGATAAAAAGTATATAATTTATTCATGTATTTATCTACTGTCATCATCATCGTGAGCTGATTTAACTCTGGCAGTCTATAATGACATCACACGATTTTAGCAATTTCTAGCCTTTGTCACATTTTTTTAAATCTAATAATAATTATCGTTTTATTGTTAACTTGTCAAAACTATGGTTATAAAATATTTTACTAAAATATTTTATGTTGTCTAAAATTCGTAAAAAAATGTCTAAAATTCATCGTACTCATCATATTAACCGTGGAAATGGACCGTGGAATACGCGTCATTTCTCTATATGTTTCGAGTCCGACTACGACTAAACAAAGTTTAATTTTGTCACTTTTTTCGCTTACCTTTCCTATTTATGTGTATTAAATTAAATTTCAACCTACCAATCAGGCCAATAGCCAAATACAACATTTTCAAAAGTTTTTAACGACTGACTCCGGCCAAAAAACCGTGACTACTACTCCGACTTCACAGTCCTGAATAACACCCTTTTAGCACAATAGAGCTTGATGTCATACATGTACGACAACGGGCTCGAATCCCAGTCTGGGTCGTTTCATTTCAATCTATGTTTTGATTTCTGCCTGCATTGTCTATAGTTCCCTCCTACTATAAATTATTTGTATAACTATCTAACAACCTTATTGTAATTCTCTCCTGTTATCATATAATTTTTTTATATTTTCTTTTTTGAAAAATTGAAAGTTGATTTTTATTTTAATTAATTCGTTCGATTCGAAGTCGGTCGTAAAGTAGCGATATCACTTTGTGAGAATGAAAACATTCCATTGTTTACTTTTTACAATAACTTTATAATAATCATATTTATTATGCATCCACACAGCAATTAGAACGTTTGAAATCGCGAGGTGTCACACGCAAAGTACAACTGATTGAGAGAGGGGGGGAGAGAGAGAGAGATAAATATTATCCGTTTTGTCCAACCACGAGCAAAAAGGGACTTCAATGTTCTTATTCGTTACATGAAACTATCTATTTTATAAGGATAACGGTTTTATATTGTTGTCTCATGGCTCATTGGCTATATTCCCCATTTGTGGTTTAGGCCGTTTAGTGGTCAATTTATTTGCCAATCAACTACGAAGTAAGTTTCATTCACCAAACTGTGATTGGTGTATATTTTTGTACAGTCCAGAGTGCTTGATTTAATTTATGTTACCTTTTGTTGACTTTTACATCGATCGATATTATTTACCTAGAAGCAGCAAGCAATCCACGAACTTTAGGCGTGCACAGCTTGTACCTCTGATTTTATCCTTGGAGATTATTGCAGTCCCTTTTCCCCATAACGAATATATGGATCGTAGTTATTTAGGCATATTAAACTATTTTTTTTTAATTTTCAGGACAAAAATCTCTTTTCCTTTTTACTTTTTTCGTTTTACAAATGTGTAGGTACACTACGCTGATTATGAAAATATCTTCGATAACCCGTTGGGCATTAAATGTAAAGCAAGTGCTCTATAAAGTGTGCTGTTGAAAATGCCTAGAGTAGACGACATGACATTTCCGGCAGCCGAACCGAGATGTCTCGGTGGCAAAATCGAGCGCTTTCTCATGATCGCAACCACATAGTCAGTTCAATTCGTTGAATATTTTCATACGGATCGCGCTAGCTTTTATTCAATTTGGTAATTGGTACTGGGTGGTACTATGTGCCTTAATTTAATGAATTATTCAGTAAAGAGCGATATCATATTGTTTAATTTAAGATGGCGAGGGCTGGTAACGAATGTAACGATCTGTACCGTTCTGCGAACTATCTGAGGTTCTGGTCTTGATACCGCCCCGCCAGCTTAGCTAGCAAATATCCGGATGAAAAAATGTCCAGGAGAGAAATGATACGGCGATACTCTCTTGCTCGTTCCGACAATTTCAGTACCTCGTGCGGGAAAAAATGGAAGATGATAAGTAATAAAATAAGAAAGTAATTTGTTTTCTCGTTACTTTAATTTGGAAATTTAAATTAATTTAAAATTAATCTAAAAATTAAGTAAATATTCAACTGCATCTACTTGTGCACAAACGCTCGTGAAATAACACTGTGAAAATTTCGCACAGTGAATTAAAAATACGATTTTTTTGATTTTAATAAAAGGCAGATCAATAATATGTGTTATTTTTAACACCCTGAATTGATGTATTTGCAATGGAATCTATATCCTACTTTGCCATGGAATAATTTTTGTTTATATTAATATTAATTAAGGTTTATAAAAAAAAAATGCGGAACGTTGCACAAAACGCATGGTTGAATATCAGTCACTAAGAATCAACTGGCATTCTAAAATTTTCCCTACTAAAGATAAAACTTGGTGAGAAAAAAATTCAATTTTTATATAAGCTTTATATATTTGGCTATGGTGGCCTCAATTTTGAATCAATCCATGTTTCCATGGTTTATGGATTATTGCAGGGCTGTGGAGTCGTTAAAAAAGCCTGACTCCGACTCCAGCATTGACCAAAAACACGACTCCGACTCCGACAAAAAAAAGTTTAATTTTGTCACGTTTTTTCCTATCTTTCCTATTTATGTGTATTAAATTAAATATTAACCAATCCGGCCAAAAGCCAAACTTTAAAAAAAAAAGTTCAAACTTTTCAAAAGTCTTTCACGCCTCCCACTCGACTATGACTCTGGCCAAAAAACCGCGACTCCTCTACTCCACAGCCCTGGATGATGTCCAAATGCAATTTTGTCTGCGATGCTTACATTCCTTCCCACTCATCATGGAGAGCCAGTGATTAGTTACTATTCAGTTCCTAGTCATGTCCTTCTTATGTTGCCCTCCGAAAGCGACTGATAGGTCGCGACCCCGCCACTGACGACTTGGCGACCACTGCACTAAACTGGGTTGAAATGCATTTTGCAATGGAAAGCAAAGCTTCTATGTGTTGATGTATTTGCTCTCTTTACAACGTCCGCCGTCTACAGACTTTGAAATAATACTTTGATAAGAGTGTTTAGTATTTACATTACGCTATAATATATTATTTCACAGTTTATATTAATTCCAGCCACGTTTGACTGTTTATGTTTACCACTAACTCAGTTTTTAACTGCCCCATTGGTGGTAATTTATGAAATCTACGCGGTAACTAATCATACGCTTAACCCTTTCAATGACCACTTCCTCGACTTCCTTCCCCAACTTCCTCGACTATTATTGGTGTGGAAAATATTTTTAGTAGAAGTATTTTTGGAATTTTTGCAAAAACAAACAATGCATTTGTAAACATGTTGTATAAAAATGTAGCAGATATCGAAGATATTATATTTTAATGACACCTATTACTCGTTCAAACTGACAAACTCCCCCATCAATATTATATTGTGTAAGTTTTGATTATTAGAAATTTATTACATTCCAAAATGTATGCAACCATCGGTCATTTTGTCAATATGATGTTTTGTGTTTGTCAATATGGCATTTTGTCAATATGCAACCATCGGTCAAAAACAGAGCGTTTGGGCGCGCGTAGTTTTTTTCCCTTTCCAGATACTTTTTCATACTTGGAATTAACCTAATATATAAAAACGTAAAAGATAAAATTGAAAATTGGCGATCGTTCGCAAAACTCTTACTGTTGCGCTACGATATGAATATTCATTCAGTTGTCCATATCATGTTATGAAAATTACTTTTTGTTTAAAAAAAAATTGCGCATCCCGGTTTCAAATCCGCTGCGTTACGTTGTATATGGAAACATTTTAAATATTGTCTCGTACATGAAAAAATACTTCTTTTTTCTGGCATTTTTCTTAAACTATCCGACAGCACTTTATGAGACCGGTTTCGTTCACCGCGAGTATAAAAAGCAAACGAGAAAAAAATGTGTAAAATTTACGATAAAATACCAGTGGCTAGTAAAATATAAATTCTTTTAACAAGCACATAAAAGCCGCGCTTGGCAGCAAGCGGGTTAATAAAATTTGTTCCAGTGTTTCTATTTTCACTTCCAGGTGCAATAAATCACTCTCGATTTTATGCGCGATACGAAATGTGTAGCAAAATTTTCGCTCTCCTCGAAACAAGAGTACGGTACAAGCGTGCATTAATTATATTCCTGTTTTTTTATGCCTACAATTTACGTAGATCGTGTTTCACGCTCAATCATCATTATCGCCTATAATTTCGTATTTTATTTTATTTATTATAGTGTTCACAAATTCAGAAATCTTTTTACAAAATTATTATTGGCATTGTTGGCTTTCTTTTAGACATACGATTTCGTATTGCATTTTTAAGAATCTCTATTCGATAATTGTCTAATTTCACTGCTTTTCTTTAAAAAAATAAATATCTGTAATATCTCCAATAATAATTTAGCTTCTTTTCAATTAAATCGTTTCTCTTCATGAAGCTATTTGTTTCCCAGCTAATTATATAAAATATTGGCTGATATTATAATTTATAGTATATGTATATGTTTTAAGACGATTCAGTAAGTGTTCTTTTTTAAAAATTACATCAGATGGAATAATTTATAGTATAAAGGAATAATATAAGTATCTATGTAAATCAGTGACGCAAAACCTGCGGTCCGCAATGGCAAATATCAATCACCCTTTTTCTTCAGAACTATTTCCGAACGACGGAAAAACAATATAAATCAATAAAATTTTCATTTTTATAAAGACTAAAAATATTGTTAATTTATTCAATTTAACCCATGCAGCCCTCGAACTATCTGAAAATTGATTATCTGGCCCTCCTTAAAAGGTTGTGCATCACTGATGTAGATGAAATAAAAATTTGTCTCGTCTAAAACTTTAATTAAGTTTTTTTATTATCCTTATGCATATATGTCTCATTTGTTAACCATTATTGTCTCAGGGATGATTTATCAAAACTTGACTGTCTAATAATCATATATTCATGTACTGCGATCACAGAAATAAACCCATTTATTCTTTTTTTATTAGTTCTGCTAACGCCAAAAAGTGGGAAGTAGAACTGTCAACGCTGAAAAGCAACAACCTGCGACTGACCAGCGCGCTGCAAGAGTCCACCGCCAACGTGGAGGAGTGGAAGAGGCAGCTGCACAGCTACAAAGAGGAAAACGCCCGGGTAAAAGCTCACTATCATCACAATTTGGAGAATACCAAAGGTAATTAGAAAAGGCAGTTTCTGTAACCAGCTATTTTTGATGTCATAGATTGTTTCAATACTTATTTATTTTTAATCATCGAGTTATGTTTCTTTGGATAATTTTATGCAGCAGAATCCACTGTGTTGGAACAGTATGAAACCATATCAGCTGTCAGTGGGTTAAACGTTGATTGTCTCAGGGAATACTAATATTGAATAAAGGCAGTGAAATAAAAAATTTGGGTTCATACAGTCCTCCTTAAAATTATTTTTGATAGATGCTAATATTTTTGCAATAAAATTATATACTATGTTGAAACTTCTATAATAGTGATATCATTGATAATAGTAATAAGTTACTGAAAATAACTAAAATCCAGTATCACGATAATGTGTGCGTCTCAGTTGATCATAGTATATGAATAATATCACTTCTGCAACCCATTCTCTATTATGAATGACAATTAGGGCGGCTACTTATTTGTTTGACTGAAATGAAAAGATATTAATATTTTTAAATTGATGTATTTCCAGGTGGCGGAGATATTGCTGATGAACTGAGAAAAGAAATATCAATCCTCAGACTTAGAGTCAACGACCTGGAAGCTGAATTATCTACCAAAAGCGAAGATTTAATGGTAGGCTTCATGACTTTTTTCATATCCGTAACTATTTACATCCAAAGCACCAGATATCAGCCTACCCTATATTTATACAAACAAACAATTACAGGAAGTAAAAGGGTTAACTTGGTATCTTATTTCTCATTCCAGAAAGAAAATGGTGACCTCTCACAGCAGTTGAAAAAAGCCCAGAGTCAACTGAACCTTTCAATTTCGGCACATGATGATCAGAAATAGGTCCTGCTCACCATCAATTCGCAGCTTGCACAGCAGCTTCATGACTTGGTGAGTTTTTTTTTATGTATTTCATTTTTTTTCTGGTGTATTTGATTGAATTAATGTCAAATTCTATATTTAACTGCATCATAGAGAGATATTTGAGATATACGTAAAATTGTGTACACTTCCAATAGCATATGGACTCCTAATGGGGCTTATTTAAATTTTCAATTTTTCTAAGAAAAATGTTTTAATTCCATCATGCAACCTGTTTAGATCTTAACCCTTTGATTAGTATCGCCGTACCGGTACAGCGGTAGTATGTTGTCATCTATTATCCATTGCCATTCTCTTATTGTTTATTCAAATGTTATTATTTTTTCATATATTGAAACTAGATGTGTCAATCAGTGATTTTTGTGAGTCACATTATTTTTATTATATGTTTGAAATAAGCTTAAGAGTTTTATAAAAAGTTTAATATTTGGTAAGAAATCTGTGGCCATATGTTATTGAGTGTATAAATGCATTTCAGTTCGATACGCTTCCTAAAATCACCGTCAATAGAGAAACACATGTTGACAGATGAATGCAATAAAGATCCAGACCCAAACTGTTTGCATAAGCTTCTAGATAATTATTTGAAAGTAATATTTAATTATTTGAATATTTTTTAGAATTTGCGTTTTAAAATTGAATAAAGAAATATCAATTCCTTCAATAAGTAATAATATGCTTCTTATATTTACGGAAAACAAAACAAAATATGTTGTAATTTTTTTTTGTTTGTAATTAATATTTTATTAAATTTATAGAAAAAAACCTAATTTTATTCAAAACAACTCACCACTCAAAGGGTTAAGAAGCATCGGACCAGGGCAGAAGTAGTTGTTATTAAACACTCTCGCTACGTCCCATCTTTAGGATCAGATGGCATCCATGCCTTCAAATCCAAATCAATTGAAAATTATAAGATTCAAATCCACTGTATTGATGAGGATGACCCCGACCACTTGGCTGCAGGCCACATCATTTTTTTCTCTACTAATTGGTTTTGTGGAAGATCTATTTTGAATTGCAAACAAAACTTATTTCCATTTAAAAGTGTACAAAAATATATTATTCGGATTGTTTTGTTTGATCTGCAATCTTGGCCAACTTGACACATGTAATTTTTTTTCATTTTGATTTACTATCCATTCTTTATTTATGCTCCAGACCACCATCCACCGTGAGATAAATACAGCGCTGCAGACATGAGACGAAGAAATCTGCGTTACCAACCAACGCACTTTCATTCCCCCGAGGCCATACTATCAAGAAAACACCGGTTGCGATCCCAAGCTGGTGCCGGTGTACGCCAGCATTCAAAAGGTACCTCACCCCCAACTGACGCAACTTCCCCCGCCGATACAGGACAGGAAGAATCTACCCTTGCTTTTGAACTCCTCCTTTCGGAGCAGCGTGTCGAAAGACCGAAAGAAATCGGTGACTATCGAAGATAATGTCATCAATATCGGCACCGGCCTGATGCAACCGTCGAAGAAAGATCCTACTTATGTATCTCTCAAAAACAAAAAGTGATCATTCGACTGTCTTCCGTACTGTGACTAAACATTTCTTGGATCTTGCATTTGATTGGTGTTTTACATACATTCTTGACTCTGTCATAACTATTGTGGTTGTTAAACGAAGAAACTTTATACGTATTGAGAAATATTCTGGTCAGTCAATTTTAAAATGAACGTATTTATGAATTATTGCTACAAGTCTATTAAGTGTTTGCTTTCCTTGTCATACATTGTCGTATTACACGTAGGATTACGTGGGTGCCCCTTAAAATGCTCTTGGGAAATGGCGATAAATTCTTTATCAGGAGGGGACCTGTACAAGAAAATGCTTTTTATATGTCAATATTACAGGGTAGTCATTCCATTATATGTCAAATTAACAACGATACAGGTATTTGTGAACAAAGAAACAGTGATTATAGGTATCTTCAAAAGAAACTTAAATTTAATGAAATTCTTGGACGCCCAAAGAATAGTAATTATTGGTATTCAAATTTAACTCTGAATCTTTTTGAAATGAATAGGATTTCAAAAGATGCTTTTGAAATTTAAATATTTAAGACTTATATGAAGTATGTTTTGGTACACTTCTGATACTGATACTGAAAGTTAATTTATTAAAAAAGCATGTTTTAGCTGTAATACTATAGAAACAGCAACACTTTGAGAAATGGTGAAAATCTGATTCATATTGATCTGAAAGATAATATTCCAAGTGTAGTGATGGTTTCTTAGTGTACAAAATGTGACTAACATTTTCACGATCTGGAATATTTCTCAATGTGTAGCATTGATTTTAACCTGATTATTTTGATATTATGACTACTGTGTTCCATGGGACACTTGACTTTAAAGAGATTTTTGTTTATGGATGATGGATATGTAATTTACAAATGATTATGAATAAATAAATGATAAATTGAATAATTATCAACGCAAAACATTACCAAAGCGGTGGGTGTACGAAGGTTGTGGTATTATTGTGGGCTTGCATTATGTCTTGAAAATATTAATTGTTTTGTTATTTGAAAAAATCACATGTTCTTTTTTTTGAAAATATTTTATTTCTATGCTTTAGATTTGACATTACTTTAAATGGGCCCATTGAATTATTTATGGTATCTGTCAAATTCAGTCTGATAGTTTATAGCATACATTCTTCTTTAATTATATCCGTTACCTACGAGAATTTATTTCACTGGATAACCTTCTTGGTTTTGACCCTTCTAATTCTTAGGAAGGTCAATAATTAGTATTGATTTCCAATTTAGCTAACAAAACTATTCTCAGAAATCAGCTTAGTTGTAGTTTATATTTATAATTTGATGGTTGCACCCATCTTATACTAGTCTTCTAAATGGTTGTTGTGTTGTGTCATTCTATTGGTTAATTCAATTTAAATCTTTTATTGGTGAGTTTTATATTTAATACCTTGCTTTCAATTCCATATTGCAAGTCTACAACAATACATGAATTAAAAAGAGGTATTTTTTATCTGGACAATGCTATATACTTAGCCAATTCCGTAATGCAATTATTTTGGACTGTCGATATGTAATACAATTTTTAATCTATAAGTATTTGCGTTCTCATTTTTGAAAAAACGTAATTTATTATTGTATAAATTAATATGATCGTTTTAAATTTTAATGTTTGCAAATGAATCTCTGAAAATTAGTTTTAACTTTTATTATTTCACTATGTTGCCGAAATCGTAATCATTCATTTTATATTGTACAAATATGAAGAAACTCATTTTATTTATTTCAATTTCTGCTTTCAGTAGGATAAATGATCTATTTACTTTTTGTTTTAACATAACCATGTTGCACGTATTTGTTAATTAGTGGTATAAGTTTTTACCACATACTAATAAATGATTGTTTTGGATGAATTTTTGATAAATCAAATAAAATATTATTTTTATAGATTCTAACAACTATTCTTAAATTCAAATAAATGATTATTATGATACTTATTTCAGGGAATCTGAATTTCTCAAATATTCCATTTATTTGAATGTAGTAGCATTTTATTTACTTTTTCTGTGATCTATGCAGCTGATCTTTGATATTCGTAACGGATATTTAATAGAATATATTTTTTTTATTCTCTTCACATTGTGTTGTGTTCTGGTTGTTTTATTTTTAATTTATTTATTGCGTGACAAATGTTTCATAGAATACAAAATGCAGTTGTAGTTTGATCACTTTGGATTTGTGGATAAATTGTTTGGCACAACTCGATTGAATCACCAGCCTCCTAATCTATGAAGATTCGTGATCAGTGAGCTGATTCATTAAAGTATCGAATCCAAGTGTGCCTGGTACACGATTTCTATCTCCTATCTGGTCAAATTGAATCTGTGTTTTGTCATTCATCTTATTTTAGTCTTTGATTTCTAGTGTTGTGAATAATTGTCTATGGAGAAGGCACATAATGTATAATCGAATTTCAAATGGATGGTATTGGTATTATAAGTCTATTATTAATGATAAATATATAAACACATGATCGGGGTGGTAAAAGAACTTCTCATTTATTATTTTTCTTACCTTTTAAAGAATACTTTAACTATTACAAAAACCACATATAACTGCAGGTATTGTCATTTATTTTCAACCTACTCTTGAGAGGCAGCAATGAAGAATACATATTTTAGTCTTCACAATAGTTTCTCCTTTTTAGTAAATTCTGTATACATTGAAATATCAATCAGCAAAATAAAAGATATTTTTCAGATAATTCTAGGTTTGTATTTTGTTTAAAAATAAACGAAACTGTAATACTTGAATGTGAAAACATAGCTACGATGTCATATAAAAACAGACTGAACAGAAATTTTAAGTCCAGTCCTTAGTAGTTTACTTATATAGATTTATTTCAATATTTAATGTAATGAATTTCGTACATTTGTTTATTCTTTTATTGTGAGATTGAGAAACCTTTTCTCTCCAGCTCGGTCTTGAATATAAATGATTATTTGAATTAAATCTCTCTCCAAAAACCCCGATTGTTATCTTGTAAGCTTGTTTTAACGCTGTTGTAAATTCGCGCGTTGCTATTGAATAATCTTTAAAGCCAAAAATGAAATGGACTTTTTCTATTGTAAGTTAAAACGTATTTATTGCCATATCCTACATGTAATATTAATGATTATTATTATATTGTTGATATAATATATATTTATAAATGACGTGAATAATAATTAACCCTGTGTTATACTGACACACGGAGTCTTCTTCGGTAGATATTAATGAGATTTAGTTAATTTAAAAAAATATATAAATAAACCTTGAAGAGATTGTAGGTTTTACAAATAGAACACCTGTTGGAAGAATTTCGTTATACATATTTCACTATTTGAAGTTGTTGTAACATTTTATGCTTAGAAGGCAAACATACAATATATATAACAGAGTATATTGTTTTTTAACAGTGCCCAATTGAAAGAAATAGAATGAATATTTTATGGCAAAAATTGTTTTAAAATTTGGACTTGTTAGCATATCTTGTTTATATGCGTGGGCACATACCACAAAGATATTACTGTAAACAGCCAATACGTTCTTTACATATGCCCTCTTTGAATTGAGTATAATTACAATATTTCGCCATTTCATATCTCATCTTATATTTTATTGACCAAAAAATGCACCTTTTAGTTTATTTCTGTCTGATATTTAGCAGCTTATGTCATTAATTAAATCTTTTGAAAATGAGTCTATTATTTTCAATGATTTTTTAATTCAATTCAAGGAAACCTTTTAAGCAGCTCAAGAAATATGTTCCTAAAAAGAACTTGTTGTTGATAGTAACTATTTTTTTCATACTAACATTCAATACCGTTGCATGTGCAGTGACAGGCATTTATAAATATCTCATAGAAAACAACGAAATTCTTCAAACATTGTATTGAAAAAACGTGTCATGTAATTTTTGTGAAAATCAAAATTATTTTTTATGTTTTTTAATGAATTATCATTCCAATCAATATATCAAATCGAATTTACTGGAATTTTAAAAACTCCATATAATACTTTTCCTCCAGCCGTTAATTGTTTCGGATGGAAAGGAAAAAAGGGTCAACAAATTAATTCATCTAACTTAAACACCTATTTAAAAAAATATTAAAAGAATTAGATTAATATCACTGAAGTTAATTAAGATGTAACTAAGATTTTTTCGGAATTGAATTTGTATTAGATGTTGGAATGTACAATCAAAGGATAATTTTGGTATGAACAATTTAAAATACAACTCTTATGTGGGGGATGCTGTGTATTTAAACATAAAAGAATCCTTCTTGATAAATGACATGAATTTGGCATTTTTTTTATTGATTAATATTTTGATAATCTAAAAAAACTATAAATAAATTCTGATTCTGTGCATGATAAAATAAATTACTATAAATTCAAAGGATAGGATGTATGTAATATTAATTATTTACTTGTACCTATACATACTTAAATCGAATATTACCGTTTTGCGTTTTTTTTTTATTGAAATTATATTCTATGTATATATTATAATACAATTACAATGTAGTGTCCTTTAACGTAGAGCTTCATTATGAACAATAAACTTCATAGAACTCATCTATTATGTATTTATATGGAACATGTGTACCTATATAGCAAATTGACATTTTTTTTTCTTTTGTAATTAGTACCCTGTTTTTGTTTTTTTAGTGCCGTATTAAAAATAATAAATAAATATTTACTATTACACAAAGAAAATATATATATGAATCTATAAAAAAATAATAGAAAATATAAAAAATGTATTGAAATGTTGTCTTTGATTATTTATTCAACCCACCTTTATTTCTTGTCATTTAAAACTTATAATTATAATATTATATTGTAATTAAAAATATATTATATATGCTAAAATAAAAATCTCTGTTTAGACTTAGAAATAATCTTTGGTATAATTTTATTTTTTTATCCTCAAATTGTGCCATCATTAAATCATTTATCATCTTCAATTTCATTTAGAACTTCAACAAATAAAAATGTCAATAATATGAAGTCTAGTACTGGTTTATAATTTGTAGGATTGTTGCTTTTAAATCAGTGGTCAGTGAATTACAAGTTTTAATTATTCTTGTTTCTTCAGTCTATAATCTCGATAACAAAAATCTTAAATCATTTCATGGATTTTGAATTGGATTGAGAGAAATGAATTTCGACATTTATTTAAAAAAAATCTCGAAACAATAAATACAGCATTCATCAAATAGAGTGAAGTGGAATCTGGGTTGGTCTCTTCTCAAGTCACAAAATAGTTATGTGAAAAATATTGGTTGATATTCCTTGATTAACGTATAATCTCTGGCATTTCATTCAACACACTTATTCAGTATACCCCTACGTTAACCTTCTTACTTGTAAGAAGCAGAAATATCAGCCCAGCCTACTTCTGATATAAATGAAATATACCAAAACATTAAAAGAATATATATTTGCCAAAAAACTAATGATCAATCACGTTACACATCAAATACAACCAAAAATAATCAAGTTTTTCAAAGTTAATTTCGACTATGTACATGATATATTACAAAAACCAATCTTTGATGTTTTTGCATCAAATGCCTACAAATCTTCCTATATGTATTTATTAATTATCACAAAAGTCTAAAAACATTATATGAAACAGAAATTTTCCTAACATCTATAATTTCTTTACTAAAAGAAAACCTTAAATACATAAGATACATTTATATACTAATTTATTGTCTAATTCCTTCAACAATGACCAACCAAGATTCCACTGGATAATGAAACGAAGCCAAAAAGCCTTAAAGTGCAAACTCTTTGTTTTATCTACAAAAGAGTATGATATGGAACTGTTGACTTTTAAAAATCTAGTCAACCTCTGTTGTAAAATACTTTTGCTTCCACTCAACGTTATTAACTGCCATTTATCTTTTCTATGATGCCTTGGGAGTCGAATCAGTAATAGTTTTAAAACATTTTTTCCAATCATCCATTTATTTCTTTTATTTCGAAGGTTGCGTATATCTTTAAGAAAATTATTCAGGAGAGTGACAGGATAGAATCTAGCTAAAATGAGGAATTTCTCTACTATATTTAAGCAAGGATATGGATAAGTAAAATTAAGTACTTTTATTTACTGTGAATTTAATTATTCTAGTTTTGCTTATTTGAACCCATGTAAATTGAATAAATCTTTTTGCATTCTATTGAATTATACATGACGTGGGCTTTTGTAATGTCTGAAGTTCCATTCCACACATCCGATACTAAAATGGAATACTTGAGCTAACTGTACGTCCTGTCCTAGTTCTATCTTTCTATCCCTAGTCTCTTCGAAGAAGAGAGGTTGAACAATAAGCATTTCTCTTAGAAAAACTTCATCAGGTGACTATATGCTTCATAATTAAAGCGGACATGGTTAGAAATAAAAATAGCTTGAGAACACTCCTACAACAGTTAAGGGAAGTAGGGCTTGAATGCTTAAAATTATATGTAATAATTTGAGAAGGGCGTAAAAGATTTTGATAAAATATTTCTTGTCACAAAAATAACCAAACATCTTGTATGGACAAACCCTTCAATTCAATCGAATTCATAAGCTGGACTCGTAGTTATCATGGTGTAATTTCTGAATGCTTTGTCAAAATGAAGATGGTTAAGCCTACCACATAATGATGTAGTGTATTATTATTTTAACACTTACAAATGAGTTAGATTATCCAGTGTATTTTTTTGAAATCCAATATAATATTCCCAGCTATTTAAAAGTAAGCAGTTTATATGTATTTCCTTTTGAATATAACATGGTTATTAATGTTACTGTTATAAAAATTGTACAACACAGGGTGTTTAATCTATCATCTAAAAATGTTTATCTTTTTATACGTATTGATATTATGTGTACTTTTAGTTTAGATGTTAAACTCTAGTAGAGTATTGAATGTTTCCACCCTTAATAACACACCCTGTAGTTACGATAGTTTATGTTGACAATTATATAAAAATAAAACCCATTGGAAGTAATGGCTGCCTTTTTTGTTTTTATTGATTGATGTTACCAGAGTCAAACTGATAATTATTGACAATGCTTTCTGCCATCCGCATGCTTCTCTCAGTTAAGTGTGTAAAAATAACTAATCCCTCTTAGTGTTGAAAATTAAGTCAGGGAAAAAGAAATAAATAATCAGCGTCATAGAAAAGAAGGTGACCAGGAACATTTTTCACGTCTTACAAACATAAAATTTGTCAGCAAAAATATTCAATTTATTACCTGTACTAATACACTTAGTCAAATTATCAAATATATCTAACTTAACTAGTAAGAGAAGTAATTATGTCATAATTTTTACCATCCATTCTGCAATACTTGTGTTTATATTTTTGAAAATCCTTTTGCAATGTAAATAGAGCACTGTAAACTATGAAAAAAACATACACAGATTTGTAGATAAGTTTTTATCTTAATTTTCAATTAAATGTAATTATGCTCGATAATAACTAATTGTACAAAATATTATATTAATATTGCATTGACGCAATTTTATAATAGTTATAAGCATGTACCATAAATGCTTCCAATAAAGTATGAGCAAAATGGCTTGCTGGAAAATATTTATAATATTGTGGGGTAGAACTACTGTCATATTATATAATCTGTGTTATATGCTGGTTCAAATAAGCATTTATAAATGATTTTTTATTTATTATTCAACTCTTTTGATGAACCGCCATTTTAATGTACCATGAGTATGACAAATATTGACACAAATTTAGCTCAGTGATCCACTGAAAGAAAACAACTACAAATGTCAGCAATTATTTTAATTTAAGATTCGCAATAAAATGACTGCAGTCACGTGTTTATCTTTTATCGAACTGACCATGTAGAGGGGATTGTTGAAACTGGGAATTGACTTGTTTTTCATTAAATTTGTTGCACAGGGTAGTATACATATATCCAATGTTGAAATAGAGAGTATGGAGGTATACCCTGTATAGCCTCTGCCATATTTATAGAAATGGATTATTTTAAAAATTCTATCATCAGAAAAAGAATAAGCTGCTTTTGCGGTTAATAATATTGTAAACACAAAGAGTGTCTTACCGTATACCCTCTGCAAAGTTTACAACTGCAACACTGATTATGATTTATCATCACATAGTTTTATCAATAGAAATTAGAAGGATGTCAATATTCAAGAATCTAAAAGTCTTTTTTTATTAAGAGTAAGAGAGACAAACTCCGTTTTTGAAAGCATTTTCTTCTTCCTTTTCCCTCCTACTTGTATGTCGACACTTAAAAGGTTAAGAAAATAAATGTGTACCGTCAAGTCTGTATGTTTTTAATGTCAGACAGGAGTCTTCATATTTATGAACGATTTCGTAAGAGTGAAAAACCTTTTTTTGTTAATATATCTTTCTTTGTATGGTTGATTGAATTTTTAGTAATTATTTATTTTGTGATTGTGAGCTATTTGCCGAAGTATATATTATTAGATTAATAGCCTAGCAATATATGTATCTACTTATACTACGTGTTATTTTTATAGAAATTAATGTCATATTGTATCTTATACTAATTTATAAGCCTTGCACTTCCTTCTCACAACTATGTTGACAGCACAATTATAGTATATTATAATTTTCATAGATAGAGTGGAAATGGGATAGGAAAATATTGAAAATAATATGATGGTAACTTTTATAAATTGGAACTCATGACGCGAGGCATATTTTTTAAATTATTCAGAACTTCTTTCAACTATGCATTATTTTAAACAATACATCTGTCATGAAATGATTTCAACGCTACAATCTAGAGAACTGGATTTCGATGATAAAGAAAAAAATAATTTATTCAACTGAAATAATTGTTCATTTTATTGCAATGCTTTTTGCTTATTGGCCATTAAATGCAAAACAACATGCAAATTACATAAGCACTTAAAAGGGTCCATAGAAAATTTTTATGGATGTAATATAATTTGAACCATTTGAATTTTGAATGCTTCCACGCGTTTTGTCACCAATGACCCAGTCTTAAAATAAGTATAAAACTTTCAGTAGGATGTTGCAAATGACACTATCATCATAGTGATTGAATTCTATACTCACAAGGTCAATAAAAATTGCTAGTTTAAGTCCACTTAAAGTGATGTGTGGGTTTTCAGAACAACTGTTCAATGTATTTTGCAAGCTATAATTCTCTTTTTTAAAAACTTGGTAAAAAAAGTAATCACAAAAACTCAAATAATGTATGGTTTAAATACAGGTCTTTCAATGGGGACGATCAATATTTGTAAGGTTTTTGCAGCCATGTTGTTAAACTGACATCTGTCAAATTTGTCAATTGTTAAGTAGTGTACTGCAAATCACCATGAAAGGTTATAGCATTGAAAAACGTGTGCAAATTATCAAAGTCACTGTTCCATCCAAGAAACGTTCAGTCAAAAGCAACTTCTTGTGGCCGTAACTTGATGATATGAATACTGATACCATGTGGTTCCAACAGGACAGCGCTACATGCCACACAGCACATGCCATGATGGAAATTCTACACTAGCGATCTTCCTTATTGAAAGAGCCTATATTATAAAAGAATCTCACAAGAACAGTAATGTTGATGATATTTCTTCTTTAGAAATATATTCCATACAGTTTTTTCAAAATTGATAAGAATTTATTTAAATCAGATTAACAAAAGAATCTGCATAACCACTTGTCTATGTAATTTATATTTAATTCAAAAAACTAATTTAAAAAATATTAAAAACCATAATATTGTATAAATAAATTCTAAGTTTTCTTGTTTTTAATGTATTTATTTTGTAGAAACTATTAGGTATAATATAGCCGATTCCTCAATATGTTTGTAGATGGTTAAAATGATTGAAATAAATCAATAATGATTATTATTGTTATAAAAATAATAATTATTAATGTTATTTGTCTAAAAACGAAATGGTGTTAATGATAATATTATATTGTATAGCCGAATTCGTTCTTAGTGGGACACTTATCGTCATTGTAACAAATGAAGACTTATAAATAAATAAATATAATTTTTTTTATTTGTAAATTTTTTGTTGTAATTTTTAACCTTTGAAATAGTCATTATCCATATCAACGTTTCCCGATTTCCCGTTGATATAGATGTCACTGTCACACTTTTAAAAAGCCTAAACAATTGTTGGCTGGCACTGTAATCGAGTACGGATTATCAATATTATCCAGGTCTGCATAGAGACAAGGGGCCGTCCATATTTGACGGCATACGATTGTGGTTATTTTTTAGCCCACATAACCTTTCCCCCCCCGTCTTTATTACGTCACACTCACCCTAAACGTTAAAAAACAGTATCTTTATTGCTATATTTATCACGAACGTTTTCAGTGAAATGTTCTTACAGAATATTGTTTTTTCAAAATCTTATTTGTTTACTTTGTGACGTCAAATTTTTTCTGCCCTCCCCTCTTCTCCTCGTTGCAAATTATCACATTAAATCAAAACACCCACCTCTAGAGCGTGACGTCATCATATATGGACGGCCCCCAATAACATGATCGTGATACCTAAATACACTAAGATAAAAATGTATAACAGTCAACTTTCCCACAGCACTCGCTGCTATAAAGCGTTTTTTTATAGCGTGTTCTGCAGTCTTCAGCCAAATTACATGTTTCGGAAATATATAATAAATATTATACATAATTATTTATTTATTCAAGAAAATACAAATCATAATATTACAGGTGACGCCAATGCGCCATTAATTTGACAAATGTAAATACATTTATTAATATATATACATACATAATAAAAATGACAAATTATTAAAAAAAAGATGAAAACAATGTACATAACATATGTAGTCATAAGAACAGAGAGAAATAAATAATAAAATCACATTAGAGATTTTCAAAGAAGTTAACCGAGTCAAAATCGACAAAATCAACATTAATTTATAAAAAATAGTATTCGTCTGAACTCACTCACGTCAATATGAAATATGTCGACATCCGAAGCAATGCCGCTTAAAATTGCTAAAGCTCTTCCCAGTGGCATCCCCATTGGTAGACTGGTTCTACCTCTCGGAAGAATAAACAACTCATGTTCACGAAATATGTGAAATCGAAGAATATTTATCAGTAGTTGAACGTCCCTTTACTTTTTTTGATGTTAAAAAATCCCTATCTCGGTGCTGTAGGAGGGTTGACTGTATATAAGTTTACTAGTATTGCTACCCGGCGTCGCTCGGACTAAGCGACCAATAATTATTTAATGTTATATCATTCGAAATAATTATATCACAAAATCTAACATCCAAAATAGAGTTAAAATAAAATCACAAACTTTATTTACAAGGAAAAAATCTAATTTGCTGTCAAAGAAATTTCAAATAATACCTTCACGTAAATAATAAACATTATTATATTGCAACTTGCAACAACAATGCAAAAGGGAATTACAGACCCACATACATACATACGCCGTTTCGGTTTTATATATAAGATTAATGTAATCTGAGTCAGTGGCCATTGATGGAACGTATTTTTTTAAGATAATCGCCATTGAAATGTTTCACGATTAGAATGTATGCTCTGATTGGTTGTTTTTTAACAATACGGAGAGTGCGGCTTTTAAAAAAAACGAATATTTTTCTAAGAAATAAGATTCTTTTTTATAAATTCGCAACAATGAAGAATTTTTTATACCCCATGGCAACAACATATATTTTTTCTCGGACGGCCACTTTGATCTGAAATAAATATATTATACTTGGTAGTCTGGCTTTTAAAAATCGACAACAATGCTAGTGTTGCCAGGTGTATTATATAATACAACGAACGAAATTTCCATTATGTTTCATATACAGTAAAAAATTTATATGCTTTTATATAGAAACGTGAAATATCTTGATACAATATATTATTTTTTTGAAGCTTTTGATATGTCTGTACTGAGCCTCTTTAGTATGAAGCTGGGATTTTCTAACGAAATAAAGATGTACATAACCTTTTTACGTATTAAAAATTATCAATAAATATAAATTAAAATTCATAAGTAATTTGATAACCAGAACCAATAAAATTAAAAAATGCCACGCCCTGACACGAGACGATAAAGTGTGATGATTTATTTGTGAAAAAATAGTAAAGGTTTTACAAAAAAAAAAATTACGAGAATAAACTATTGCACGTGTACATTAATTCAGTAAACGATTTTTAATGAGAGGTGAGTGTTAAATAGTGTAACGATGATTAATGAAGTGGAAAGATTTTGCAATGAAATGAGGCAAAAGATTTCTACAAATAAAAAAATATATTTCGCCACTAAAAGAAGTAAAATCGCATTCCGTTTATATGATGCTATTATTCTAAATGACTAAACAATTTTTGTGGAACGATTTTTTTAAGCTATGTCTGCTCCCATCTTGGAGCTTATGGACACCTCACAGAGTTTATCTCAACATTTTTTCTACGAGAACTGCTTGTTACTCAATTGCTCAACCTCCCTTTTTCTAAGAGAGTAGGGATTGAAAGGAAATGACGACTAGGACAGGACTAGGTGTTTATTGAAATAGGAAGGGTAGGAAAGAATTTTTAACAGCACAAACACTCATGGCTTACGAACAGAATCGATAAGCCAATTGAATAAATCTGCTCATAAAGGGACAGAACCCGGGCGTTACGTCACGGAAGCCAACGACGTTAACCACTGCATCACGGACCGGCTATTATTGGTAAGTATCAAAAGTTTAACAAAACCAATATTTCGTCTGATATTAAACAAAAATAAACAGTTCATTAGAGTTATTTAACAATACAATTTGTAAGAAAGTAGTGATTGTGTTAAATTGTAGAGATTCATTAGTACCTAATTTAAAATGACGTTTGATAATTTTTTTATTCCATCTATTATTTTATAATGCATTACGCTCCCTACGTTGATTTATTCAAAAACTTTTTATCTACACAATATTTTTGTATTGTAATAAAAGGTTGTGCACCTCTGAAAAAGAGACTCACGCTAAAAATGAACGCCATTGTTTCCGGTTTTCTTTTGTTGAACGGGATCCGGAAAGACAAAAAAAATTCCATAGCGTTGAAAAACTATAGAATTTTATTACAACGACCTGAAATGGGTCGGCTAATAGTAAAGGCATGCCCCACAACTACATAAGAACCAGAATAATTTTGTATGTTTTGTTTTTCAGAAAATGGCATTAAAATATATTTCAGTATTGCCAATTGCAAAGCTTTTTGGAAAATAGTTTTGGGTTGTAGCTGTTGGTTTGTTTCTATGTTACAATAAACTGATACATTACTTATTATTACAACATTAGGATAAATAATATTTAATCCCTTTGATAATTAAGTCTACATAAATACATAATAAAAGTAAAAGAAATTTCCGAATGCTTGACTATCAGTACCTTCATAATTAGAAGCAAAGCTGTAGGTAGAGTCGTTCGCAAAAATTTCGACTCCGACTTCAGCATTTTCCAAAAACACGACTCCGACTCCGACTCCAACATTGACCAAAATCACGACCCCGACTCCGACTAGAAAAAGTTTAATTTCGAAACTTTTTTTTCCTACCTCTCCTATTTATGTGTATTCAATTATATATCAAACAACCAATCCAGCCAAAAGCCAAATTTGACATACCATATGCAAACTAAAAAGTTCAAACTTAAAAAAAAAACATCCGACTCCAGCCAAAACCCCGCGACGATTCCAACTCCGTCCAAAAAGCTCCAACTCCACGACTCTGGCTCCGACTCCAAAGCCCAGATTAGAATGCTATGTACATACACTATTTAATGGAATGAAACTAATAGAAGGGCTGGATGGCCATATATAAAAATAAATAGTAATTATACCAAGTCAATATATGCTGCAATTTATATTTATTTAATATATTGCACAACTGTTTCTAAAAAAAATCTGTAAATTCGTATTTGAAAAACAAAGATTTTAGTGACAATTTGTTAAAAAATGATAATTCCTATTTACCCACTTTAAAGCAAACCAAATTAAAATCTGATGGTCAATATGAACGTATATTGAATGCCCAAGAGCCATTTAGTTAACACGGTTGAATTATTAATAGTTCATTGAAAATATATACCAACACCAAAGATCACCTTTGAACCAAGTAGACGTCATTGCTACTTATTAAGAAGTGGTTCAATGAGAACTAGATATACGTTAAAAGTTTAGGAATTTTCTTCAGCGAAGGTAAGGAAGGAAGGAAGGACGAAGCTGAGAAATTACAAGAAGTCATATGTTACGTTTTTAGGGCCGAATGGAAAGGGCGTGGTTTTAGAAACGTACTGATTTTCTTTTTATGTAGATATATTGATACACTTAAACTTTGTATTCAATTATCATCAGGGATTTGAACAACCGTGATTTTAACTGAAAACACATTTAAAATTATACAAAAAACTTATTAAAGTCAGATAATGCGACAAGTAGACAACTCTTTATAACTGTATTTGATTTTTCGATAATTTTGGACATTTCCATAAGTCTTGAAACTTACGGGACTACAGTTACGTATACGGCATCTTCAGGCATTCAAGTGCACGGATGAATACTGGGGCTCGATTCATGTTTGCTACTTCTCTTTAATACGGTATAAATGCCAAATGAAAACACATGTGAATTTATTCAAGTTATAATGCAAGAAAGCTACTTTTTTTGTTACTTTTTGTTAATTACAGAGCTTCAGGCTCTAAAAAAGGTAACTATTAATTTCTCTGCTACAAAATAACAAAAGTCGGTGATTAGGTTGAGAGTATTTCGGAATTGATAGTTAAATATCTTTTAAAATGCACGTTTAACGACCTAATCTATTTTTTTACAGTCTAAATAAAAACTTATTCATTTTTTTGTATGTATGACATTCAAGATGATAATATTATGTATCAAAAATTGAAATAAAAATAAACGGAGATATACTTTATTAATTAAATATACCTTTATGCTGATATAGATTTAATAATTTTTGTATGATATATCAGGGAATAGTCCGTAATTCTAGTGGATGATTTAAAATTTTCATCGAATGAATTAAATCTACGTGTATTACATTTGAAAGGATTTATTCAAATTTAATCGCCCTTAAAATATTTTATTTAAATTTAAACATTCTTAATACTAATCCCACTGTACTGTGTAATACCACCGCCTACAATTTTCTTAGGATGATAATCCTTCACGTCGGACAAAGCCTTTGGACTCAAAATCATAATACACGCTGAAGGCTGAATGCTTCAGGAGCTTTAAATCCTCGTCACATCGTAGGAAAAGCTTCGCGCGACGTTTTCCATAATTAAAAGTGTACAGCCTGGCGATGTAGGTGTGCGCGTGCTTTCTCCGCTTTTCATTCATGACGGTTCACCCAGAGGCTAGGCGAAAATTGGACGCCTCGGAAAAGCGCGCACATGCGCACGAAAGGCGATCCCAGACGCGCTGTTTCGACACAGCCAGTCGCCGGTTGAACGCTACAGCGTGTACATCGCGGCGAATCCTGAGCGCTCAAGGATTCACTTGAAAATGGTCAAAGAAAAACATTGTTTAAAAATAAACCACTATTGATAAACACTTGTTATTTGAATGCTACCGTCTTGGGCGTCGACTGGCAGTTTTAGCGTCGCGTACAGATTGCGCTCTGTATTTGTGAACACAGTGTGTGTGGTAGTTGGAGTGTTTGACAGTGAAAATACAGTTTATCAGAGACAAAAGAAAGCTCTTTCAAAAGTAGTGTAGTTGGAGTGATTTCAAATTGAATATTTATCAAATCCGGTGAGTACCATAAAATAACATCGTTTTTATTTAAAGAAAAAAAGCAACATTATAAAATCGTTTGACATTTTTAAGTCTCATAAAAAATGTTGATTGAATAAATTAATCTATTCTTGTTTACTATAAATCAAAACAATCGACATAAAAAAAAATCAAAGTATTGTAAAGTTTTTCAATTTTATTACGTAGCGAAAATAATAAATATTACTAAGTTCTCCACAAAATATTTATATATGAATTATAATCTCGAAATAAAGAATAAATTTATTTTTATCTGTTATGTTTATTTGTTTTCATTTTATTTAAGTAAAAATCTCCAAATATATTTAAAATATCATGTAATTTGATAATGTTTTAATCAAAAACTACTTTAAAATGCTATTTTAAAGCAGTAAATGTAACGTCAAAACAATGTTAAATTGAGAAACATTTAATACGGAAGATTTAAATCCACCTGATATAAATTATTTCATGTTTTAAATGAGTGTGTAATATGTAAATTATATATAATATAATCCACGAAATTTTTCTACATTGTTGTTTTGACTTACAGTCGAAATCTTGTCTTTTTATTGTCACGAGGATTTATAAAAGAATGAATCATAAACGAGATATAATTATAACACTTCTACGACAGTTATTATTTTCTCTTATAATACTGAACTCAAAATAATTTTACTTTATATGATATAATACATGCATCAATAATATTGAATAACGTGTCATGAAAAATACACATATTATATAAGTATTGTCACCAAGAATGAAAAAAAGAAACTCTAGATTTGGATAAGCTTTAAAGTGTACATACAAATCACATAGACTTGTTAAGTGACAGTGAAAACTATTCTATTCACTATGGAGACGTATGAAATATTTTAATAAGTAAACAATTATTGTATATTAAATAAATCCTCTGAATTTAAGAGAATGATCGAGATAAATACGTTCAAAGTACGATATAAAAATATAGCAGTAATTTACAATTTTTAACTTGTATGTACTTTGAAGATAAAATTCAATTCCAGCTGTTTTGTGACATGGTGTCAAAATTGCTAAAAGACTGCTGATGAAAAATTTTCGGCTTGTTTATTTCCTTTCAGGGATGTGAGAAAATTAAGGAACCGTTTTTTTTGACTGACGAGCGACAGATTGAGTTAGACCGAATGTCGCCAACTCTCGGTTCATGAAACAACAGAGTCAGATGCAAATTTTATTATTTCTGACTGCTTTTCTCCTCCATTTTGTTGTTTATTTTAAAATGTTAAATTATGCTCTTGATAGAGCATCTAAAATAATTTAAAAGATTTTAATATTAACATTTTGTACTCCTTATTATATATTATATTTCTCCTTCTTGCAACTCCTCAATAGATTTGAGAAATTGATTGATATCGCAGAGTTTGCGTTTTTATTAGAATGGTAAAACGAAAAACCGAAAAATATATCCCATTATGACATGTTTCAAACTTTATCTAAGACCCAGAATCCAATATGCATTGTTTTTGAAATAAGGATACCTTAAAATGAATAGAAAATATTTTACCAACTAAGTTGTACTATGTCGAGCAGGCCACGACATAGAAGTTACGCAGCTAGACTCGATATAAGAGTTCTAGGAGTTGGGCAATAATATCAAAGAATAATACTGTTTAATACAAACGATGATACCGATGATGTCAGCTTATCGAAACCGTAAATTAGAAAACCCTACATAATATTTATAAATGGAACTACATATTTGATTATAGTTACGTTCTCATATCTCAAAGTATCAATCAATTGCTCGAAAATTAGTCTTTTGACGTTTGAATTCCGCAGATTTCATCTTCCATTTTTATATTGTCAGGATTGTTAGCAAATAAGATTATTTGAACCATGCTCCATATGAAATGATTCGATTTCTATTTGTACCATTTAGTAATTGCAATTACTTAATAAATCCGATGAATAGAAAGTACCGTTGGTTATCCCTGAATGTTAGACCTTTGATGGGAGAAGAAAAGGGATGTAGTGAATGCGCAGTTCGGCCCTGAAAAATGGTTTATCCCAAACTCTTTCAGAGGATGTAATATATTTTAACATTTTTGGGATATATTTATTACGTTAAACCATTTTAAATTCTTCAACAAGATTTTAGTAAAGTATTAAACATTAATTTTAAACGAAACGACATTTAAAGCATTGGGTTATCGTTGAAAATTATCGCTTTAATATTGTTATTATAATATATTTCTATGCTTTTTCTTTAATGCATCAATGTGGTATATTAGTGTATACAGCAGTAAATTAGTATAGAAGAAAAAATAGCGAATATTCTTAGCCGTTCATATTAATGATATTACATTGATCAAGTATAGTAAATTGATGATATTCTCTAAATTTATTAACGTTTGTATCTTTCCTTGATTAACTATTCTCTTAAATCGAGATTGTAAGCAGAGACGCCCTCCTAATTTCATTTTTTTTAACCATTTATATTAATTTATGTTTTAAAAAATCAAGATATCCGTGATATTTGAACTTCTTCCGATACAGTTCTTATTCTATTCACGCGGGTGTATCAGGAGCATTAGGTTTAGGGGCGTGCACAGTTTAAAAAATAAACCTTATTATTCAGAGATAATATGTTTCTTTCGTTTCGACAAATATCAGTTCAATAATAAATATATGTTTATCTAATCTTTAGATACATTGCGTAATGAGAGCTTTTTAGTGATACTGGATTCAACTGTGGAGCATATGGATTTGTTTTGGAGTTTATCTCAACAGAAGTTTTTCTGAGAAGTTCTGAGTTGCTCCACTTCATCTTTTAGAAGACAAGATAGAATTTGGACAGATAAATCTACGTTCAATCCGATTCCGAAAACTGGGCATAGAATGAATGACTTGCAAACTCATAGTTCATTCCTAACTAAATGCTTTTATCATTACCTCAATTTTTCGAAATGAGTAGGGATAGGAGATAAGACAAGACTATTTAGCTAATAGCTCTCGCTACGTTCTGTGTCAGAGGGAATTCAAGGCAGCCAACAAAAGAAATCAATTACAATTAATCCAGGACTAGAACTTGAACCCGTGCCATCGGCTGCCGAAGTCAACGATGTTGACGCTCGACCATGAAACCGACAAGCCTCTTGGGCATAAGGGAATATTATAAACACATACGAAAAACAGTGTCACTGTTCATAGCGTCGTATTCATGATATTATGTTTTGCGAAAATTCTCTATGGTCTATAAGTAATATTAAAGTCCGGAGGAAGTAACACATGTTCCATAATTTCCGAAATAACTATGTTGCTTCCCAGAGGTGTTCTCGTTAAAAATTTTACCACCTAACTGCGTTATTTAAAATTAGATTAAAGCATAAAATATTAATATAACGGTAAACGCGGGAGCCTATTTCGGGAAAACGCCTGAATATATTAAGGGGAATTCTTTTGTTTTCACCTGGCAACCCAGGCGAGAATAAATTCAAATTTGTAATATTGGTGCTCATGCATTCGAAGCCGCAAGCATTAATCACTTGAATTGTGTGAGCTGTCAATTCATTCTATAGTAGATATTTTTAAAAGTAAAACACCCATTTAAAATATTATTTAGCAACATTTTAATATAAACAGGTATCATTAAGCGACGGACCATTTTGTACAATTATAAAGCTGACAAACTTTCCGTGCTTTCGTGGAAAAAAATGTACTATTAAAACTTTTCTTAGTTTAGTTATTAGAAATTTATAGGTCGATCAATCACAATTAAAACAGTGAATTATATTGTTCCTTGTAAAGAATTTTTAATCGCTTTTTTAAACATCCGATTATACCGTCTAATCTTTTCTCCCTTTTCTCTCCAAAAAGACATGTAGACTGTATGATTAGCAACAACGTCTTTTGAAATGTTAGAATATATGTTTAATCAATTTTACATTATATTTGTATTATGTTCATGGTCAAATAAATTATATAATTTTTATATGGAAATAAAATAAGCTGGTTTCAATTAAAATTGCGTTTGTTTTACTTGAGTTTCAAACTATTATGGACATTGGTGTTATGGAAATGAGATTTTCAATTTAATGCACAATAAAACTCTCGCGGAAACTAAAAATCAACAGAAATTTTACGACTTTAATAAAACAATGGCGTGTTTTCAATTTGCACGCCAATAAAACGACGTCAAAATTTTTATATCACGAGTAAAAATATTTTGCACACTATTTGCAATCGTAGGTATCATAATATTTATCCGTTTGCCCCTAACATTTATGTGTAAAGTTTTTTTATTTGAACGTCCTGTTTTTTTAAATCTTAATTTATACAACGCAATTTTGTGGAGCTTATGAAGCAGGCTCTCAGTATCCTGGCTATCATTTAAAAAATGGCTTTTCGAGGAAGCGGCCTAATTTTCAGAATTTATGAGGCAGTGCAACAAATATTTCGGTTAAATAAATATAGGTTTAAGATATAAATAAATTTAAACAGACTTTATTTATTTTTTAAATATCTATAAATCGGCTCCTTAGCATAAAATAAACTTATCCACTAAATGTAATTTAAGAATATAAAGTGGGTATGTATTAAAATAATCAAAGTTCTAAGAAAACAAATTCAAAAATAATAACAACGAATCTCAAATTATTCTGGTTATGTTAACCACATTCGATTGTTTTTTGAAGTTCGAATCTTACGAAAAAATAATATTTCACCACAACCAATCAGAGATGACCCCAATGACAGCCAATCAGAAACGAATTGCATACATTAAATACACTTTGTTTTAAAAATGAGATTTATAAAATACTTTTTTTATTCGTGCGCATAAATATATTTATTGCTTAAGTAATTCCTTTCTGCAATGACGATGTACGCGGGACACAGTAACGCCGCTGAATGAGCGTGCGATATGCGATCAACCAAGCTGTCTGCTAAGCACTCAAAAATCTTTTCGAATAAGTGAAATATGTTATGTGAAGCATGCATGGCTTTTTCCACTTCAATATACATAATGTTGACTTCATACAAATTTTATGATAAAAAATATGTAATATATTACAACGTATGAAGCAATGAATATTTTGAAGGAGACGCAAGGAAATATATTTCGAATTATGTTGGGATCTATGTACCGTAAAACGGGGTGAATAGAGTCAAAAATAAGGATTGAAATTTAGAACAACTTTACTAAGTATCCAATGTATTTTTTACTATTTATATATAATTTTTAACAATGACTATTATACTATCTCTCGAATGACGAAACCAAACCAAATAAATGATTGGCCAAAATTGAAGAAAACGTGTTTAAGTTCCGTGCATGTGCATCCTTACTTTTTGACCCCTTATAAACTTCTTTTTTATTGGACGAACATTAAATTAAATCATGTTTTTTTTGGTTAATACATACCGTAAAACGGAATGAATAGAGGTTTATATACGCCAATTATTACAATCTCTATTTTTGTCTCTATTCACCTGCCAAGTCTCGATTTACCCTCTCTCGTCTCTATTCATCCCGATTCAATGTGAATAGAGACTTCAAACAAAATTGACTGTATCTTAATAACGATAGTGAATATTTTTAAAATTTTGTCATGAATGTGTAGTAGGACCATAAAAACAAGTTTTAAGCCATTCATATTTAAATTATGTGACGCAGATATGAAGATACATAGTCGTGAAGGGTAAAAAGTGTCTCTATTTACTCCATTTTACGGTACTTAAGTGATCTACTTTTATTTGTCTATATTAACGATACAAACTATTTACTACGCGGCAGTTCAAGTATATCCGCGTACTTGAAATACCTGGAGATGCCGAAAGGCGAAACCCAGCTCGTTAGCGACACAACTCATTTAAAAATACAAAATGTAAACGATTCAAAACTTAAAAACAAATATTTTCGATGGTTTCGGCGGTAACTTTGTGGAAGTTCATTTAATATAAATTAAAAAGAAGATGCCTCTGAAAGAGGCGAAACACGTTTTGAAATGGAATAAAGTTATTTTAAATTTCAAACAAATGATTTAAAAAAAAATGTCTTCAAAAAAGTTTCATGATTTTGAAATAACAAACTATTCAAGGACACACTTGATTATATTTTTTTATCATATTTTGATATGGAGCTATAAATTTGAAAGTAAGCTCACCTCTCCATTCTGCAGGGAAAATTCTGAAGGGAATAAAGTGTCTCTATTCCCCCATTTTACGGAATATTATTATTCGAAATGCGCGTTTTATTCTTAGCAATTGTCCCATTTGGAGGAAAACATGTTTTTCCCCCGAAAGCGACGGAGAGCCATTTCAATACATTATGCCTACAAATAAAGTATTTTTCATTTCCCCTCTCGAGGGAGGGCGAGCCAAGATTTAATGTGACTTGAATGATTGTTGATTTGAAATTCTACGACAAAGTAAATTTCCTCTGTTAAGTTGATTTATTCGTTCTATATATCATTGAAAAATACGTTTAACTTGACAGGTAATTGAATCAACGTTAAACGTTGATAGCAACGCTTGCCGAATCGAAACCTTTTCAAACTCTAACGGACGATTTGAACAATGTACATTTTTTTTAAATTATCAGTCACACGACATCTTTATTTATATGCAGAAAGTATGCATAGAATCATTTGATTGGTTATAAACCAATCAATCATAACACTTCAAAATCTGTAATAGAGTAACAAGTCGGTTGCAAAATTATTATTCGGCCACTTTTAAATTTGGAACATTTGAAACTTTTGGCATGATTTTTTTAAATCATATATAATATCCGATAGAAAATAGTTTTGTTGTAATTTTCAATTGGAGTTCATCTCATAATATTGAAATTCAGAACAAATATGATGCATATTTTGAGGAAATAAAATACAGTTTTTATGTACTACTTTCACACATAATTTGACAGAAATCAAGACTGATTCGTGAGAATCGTGAGAATTACAACATATTTTTGGGATTTTGATGTATTTTCTCAGACATTAAAACGTTTTCTACATCTTAGGGTTTGAATTATGCAGAAATACTAAATTTTTCTGTTATTTTTACGTTAAAATAACTTTTAATTCAATTTATAGTTTATTTAAGCTTGCGATATACGAATATTGATATTGGAAAAATGTTTAAATGGATGTCAGTTCAAGTTCATTCAAGCACTTTGAATGTATGAAGACGTCAAAAGGTCAAAACTAAGTAAAAAATTCAAACATTTTTTAATATTGAAATTCCATCAAGCGACTTCAGTCGAAACTCTAAAGAAAGTTAGTTTCATAAAATCATATTTATACATACAAATAATTTTGGCCAAGAGGGGAAGTTTTAAAAAATACAAATATACATTTATAATATTCATTAAAATAATTTTATTTCAGTTTGTGCTGTGTTGACGAGGGCAAGTCTGGACTTCTACCAGATTACCATCTTGATTGATTTGCTATATTTTATAGTGCTTTGTAAATGGATAAAAATAAATTCCTTTCATATTAGATTAATGTGCTTAAGATACCAGACAAACAATTCCAAATTCAAAAAAATCGCGCTACGTAATGCGTGAAGAAATAAACATATTCATGGAAAGTGACACTTTACACGCGTTGTCAAAAATATGTCACTTTGTGTTTTTTTGTATGTTATTTGTTGACGTTGACACCTTGGTTTTTTTATGTTGCTGACAGACGTGCGTTGTTACTTCTAACTCGAATAAACAATCAGAATAAGATCATTTGACACATAAACACATAAATCCAAGCTTATTTCATTTTGACTTTTTATGCGTCAAAATTAGGCCACTCTTAGTTTAAGAAACGTGTTATGCTACAGCGTCTGTGTGAGAGACATCTATTATTGAGAACAAATATTCATTGTCTCTTTTTTAATCATTGAAAAAATAAATCACAGTAGAACTTTGTATACACGTTAATTTAACTCAGACATTAAAAATACAGTGAAATTCCGATCTATCTTTCTCGTGTTCACGTTTAACAAGCTCCCGGCTTAAAACCGAACAATATAATATACTAAAATAATAATCTCGCAATATTTTAATATTATAGCTGCGTCAAATATTGTTACCTTAAATTATGCAACTTTATGCTTGCATGCTCCCAGTTTCTACCTACGTGGTCGTAGCCAAGGCCAATCAATGTTCTTTGCTAGAATTTGTTTGTCACGTAGGTATTTTGAGTCGCCAGTCGCAAGGGCTGTTCGGCTGATGAATGCACTGCCTGTTTATGTGGACATCTTCAGCAGTGAACTTGGTTCGCTGTTTATATTTTTTTTCTTTTTATGTAACTAATATGGTTCTGTTCTGTTTCATATATTTGTTTTTTTATTTTTAATTTTGTGTAAGTTGTTTTGTGATATTTTTATCAATTTGTAAAATGCATGGCGCATTGGTATCAGCTGTAATGCCATGTATTTTATTTAATTTTTTACAATAAATACATATGATCGTTTTTATCGAATATTTTTCAGCATGTGCGACCGTATTTAGCCGCATTATCTATCCTGTTTGCCCAAATAATTTAGACTGTGAATCTTCGAGAGCAGTTCTTAAAACGCCTGCATGTTTCTGCTGCTAACTCACAAACTGAGCTAACTCCTGACTAGGGTTTCCAATCCCGGAATTTCGAAGATTTCCAATTACTGATGAGCCCCAGGATTGATTTATTTGTAAAACACAAACAAATTATTATGAAAAAAATCTTGAAACATTTCGTGAACTTGAACGTGTCATTTTGAAACACCGGATGCTCGTGGATAATATATTATTTGTGTTATGCATTGATGACAGCATCGAATATAAAAGATTGTTTTGAAGCTAACTTAGAGGACGAACAATATCAAGTTACCAAACGTGAGCTCCTTTATGGCGATAAATAATGTTTTAATGAATTCCAAATACATACAATTCTATAATTGATCCTGGATGGTAATGGATTTGTCTTAAGTAAAATATTATTTACTTTCAATGAAATGTTCGCATTTTTAAACAAAAACAATGTGTTATTTAACACTACACAAGTCAAAAAATTGGTCTCCTTGATGTTAAATATGTACCATTAATATTTTTGAATTCAATTTGTCATCAGATTAGATTCGAACGAACCGATATTTCTAACGTCTATGATATTTCAATAAAATATTTTCACCCTCAATAATAAATAAACAAGCGAAATAAAATGTTCATAAAAATGATAGTAATATAAATTACTTTAATGATAAATTATTATGGAAAATATTGCCAGTTAAAAGACCCGGGATTGAATAATCGCACACCTAAAATCCCGGGATCAAAATTTTTGTCCGGTATTAGAAACCCTACTCGTGACTGATTGTATCGCTCGCATCGTTAATTAATTTGACTCGCAACCAACATACTAACTTACTTGTCACGATAGGAAATAAGCAGAGAGACTAAACATACTTTAAAAAGTTTAAATTTATCCAAGAGAACAATATGTTGACAAAAGACATTTCTGAGATTACCACCGTCGACTCTTAACTCGATTTTTGCCAAGAAGAACAAAATCTGTTTGACTATCTCAAGTATAATAAAAAAGACTCCAGTGAGGATTTTAAATTCAACGAGCTTGAGAAAATTCTTATCACGTGGTGCCAGCCTGCGCAAAACGTCAAAAACATCTTTTGGTGGATTCAATATTAAAAAAATCTCATGATTGATTATGTTTTAAAATAATAAGCAGCTTTTAATTTTCCTACATTTATTGTTTTTAAAGGGGCGAATAAAATGATATGTCAAAAAACGAGGTACTAATTTTATAATATTCAAATAACTCTCTGAAGCATAAGATGTTTACAATGATATTTTTCTTAAAATTAATTAGGTACCCGTATAGCGAAAGTGACATGCTTTGGGTTGTTATGTTGGGAGTAAAAATTAAAACACAATCAATATGCGAGTGACAATCGAATGCAATTAAAAAAATGTTCAAATGAATGGAAATACGAAACAATAATATCTGATAAGTAATAAAAGGTTGATGTATAACATTTTGAAATGTAATATGAAAATGCTTTCTTTGAGAAAAATCGGTCCTGACTAGGGATTCCAATCCCGGGATCCAGGATCCCGGAATCCCGGGATCCCGCCGTTTTTAAGTACCTGATGAGTCCCGGGATTTTGGGGAACGTGTCACACAAACGCGTATGTTGCATCAGATTACTCCATTCACAAAAAAGATGGTGATATTAATTCGATATGGAAATACTTTTTTACATCAACGGATGGAGCTACAGCTAAATGTAAAAAGTGCAGTGTGGTTCTAAAAACTGGCGGAGGATCTATCAAAGGGCTGCATACACAAATGAAAATTCATGGGCCATCTTCTGTCAATTCTACCGAGAAACCCACCAAATCGCCTGATCGACCGTTGAAAAGAAAATTAATATCCGACTATTTTTAACCAAAGAAGATCAATCACTTGACGCTGTGCTTGCACGGATGACATCCCGAGATGGTTTACCATTCAATATATTTATTACATCGATTGATTTGAGAGCAGCTAAAAGAATACCAGTCTCTTCCTTCTAAATATTTAAAAGATCACCCACTAAAAATGATTCTATTCTACAAAAATATATAAAAAACGAGCATGGAAAAGTACTTTCACCTATATTGGACTGTAAAACCAGATGGAGCAGTCTGTATAATATGCTGGAACGGTTTTTATTTTGTAAAACATGTATACAAAAACTCTTATAGATATAAAGAATTTTTCCGTGACATTTAATGAAAATGACTGGATGAAAATTGAAGAAATTGTACAAGTATTAAAGCCCCTAAAATTAGCAGTCGAAGCACTTTGCCGACGTGATACCAACTTGTGTTCAGCCGACGCAATTTTTAAATTCAGTTTCAGACAATTGACCCAGCTTAAGTCTGCATTAAGCAAAGATGTATTAATTTCTCTACAAAAACATGTCGAAACAGATTTAACTGATACACTAAAATATTTATTTAATCCTTCATCATTCAATGACAACAAAACAACTCGTAAAACTATAAAAGAAACTATTCAAAAACTTATTGAAAGATTAAATGATGAAGAAGCTCAAGATATGATCGAAATATCAGTGCCACTAGAAAAAATCATCAATCGAATTTACTTCAATGCAGTCATCCCACCCAATTGAAAAAGAAACAATGAAACAACAGTTACAGGATGAAATCGCAATAAGCTTGATGACATGCGAACCAAAAATTCAAAATTGCACAAGGCTTATGTCCGTTATAAACCAAGAGATGATATTATTTGATAATGGAGGCTCACGTCGTCATCACCTCGAACTGGCATATCAATATTTGATGACTTTTTCAGCAGTAGGCTGTTTAGGAAAAAAAAATAGATCTTGGCTAAATGATGAAACGCTTGATGCTTTGTTATTACTACGTGCGTTTTATTCAAAATATTTTTTTCCAATTAATTTTTAGTCACTTTTTTATTTATACTATTTTCCATTTTAACCCTAAAGTTTAACCCCTATTTAAGTCTAAAATTATACGTACATTATACATTGAACAATAAACAAATGTCAAAATAAATTGTATTATTCATTTTAAGCTATTTTTATCGATAAAATAACATAATTTTAAATAAATAAGAAAAATATCCCAGATCCCGGACTGGTCCCGATCCCGGGACTAACTTATTGCAATCCCGAAATCCTGGGATCATAATTTTGGCCCGGGATTGGAATCCCTAGTCCTGACCATGTATTTGATAGAATTGTGATAGTTAATATATATTTTTAAAGTAAAATGCCTTTAAGCCAAGAATAAACAGGTAAGACTACCACAGTTATTTAATAAATTTTTAAAAAAATACTCTTTCCATAAAATAAGAGTTTTGATTCCGGCTACCTACGATATAACTACATTTTTAAGGTGTCTACTGCCACCAATAATTGGTAGAAAGGCATTATGTTGAAAAATAATAAGACATCTCTGTTCTTATTCCACAGTAATTTAGTTAAGATCAGGACCAGTTTCGCTCATCATGAGCACGAACTGATAATAAATAAATCAATACATTTATACGAAAGTCGTCTATAAATTATTTTCATATTTCTATGTATGTATTACCAATTTCTTATTAAATCTTTATCTCTGTATCTATCTGCATTGAAGTATTTCTTATGAGATAAAAATGATCGCGATGAGCAAAACCGGCCCTGATCCAAATAAATTCATTGTGGAATAAGTACAACAGATGTTTTTTTTTTTTTAATTCTATATAATTTGTAAAAAACACAAAATAGATGAGATGTTAAGATTTTGGATTTTTTTTTCTTCAGATTAACATAACTATAAGGTATCTAAAAGAAAAAACCGACGTGTCCGCTTGTTTATATGGTAATACTGGTATATCCTTTTTTATGCGAGGGGTAGGGTTGGCATCACGTTGTTCGCCAAAATGAAAGTCGCCGTTGTAGATTTGGTGGACCGGGCTCCACGTTCGGGCGGCAAAATGACAACACCCTTTTTTTGGTGGAGCGGGGATGGCCCCCGTCTGGGCGCCAAAAATGATAAAGGACTTTTTCCGGACTTGATATTTGGCGCCGACTTGATACACGAAATATATATGCACTTAGGGATAGCAACAAATTTGAACTCATTTGTATAAAGCAGGTGATCAGTTATTATACATGTGTTTGTTTTGAGTATGACTAATATTTATGATTGAGTTGCACATAAATGACATTTTCAAGACTTTTCTACTTTAATTGAAGAGCCTCATTCCCTAAGTCACTCCCTGGATGACTGTCACGGCCTGTAGCCTATCGCTCGTTCTATAGCCGAAAGTTCTACTTCCAGGCCAAAATTTGCCATTTGACTCAACGATAATAAATATATTTGTAATGTGTAGGTGTTAATTTAGATATATTTTCGCGGCTGTGAATAGTAAAATGCTTCATTTAAACCATTATATTATTCAAATAAATAAAACACGGGACAATGTTTTCATCACCGCAAGCATTGTCAACTGATGACATTGTCAATGCTCGCGATGCCGCAAAACCGGTCGTGAACTTCATCAGAATATATGTGTAAATAGTACTTTATATTGAGTTTTATTTATTTAAATAATGGCTTTCCACCAAGAAGTTACAGTTCACCACCATAAAAGTGATTATGTTATTTTATTATTATCTCGTGGTCGAGTGTCAACGTCGTTGGCTTCGGTAGTAAGCCGCGCGGATTCGAGTCCCTGTCCACGAAGTTTCATTGTTCAATCAAATTATTGGCTTCTGCTCAAATAAATGGACGTATGTGTCTTACCAAAGGACGGGACGAAGCGAGAGCAATTAGACAAGTATTAGCGTTGGCCTAGTCTTATCCAACATATCCCTACTCTCGTCGATGAAGAAATGTTGAGCAGTTCTAATGTTGACTATGCGCCTAATTTCCCAAAGGTTAAAAATTGTGTACAATTATATTTTGTTAATCGGCTCATTACTATTTGGGTATACAGCCGTCATCGGGTTCGCTTTAATTGGTAACTACCCTGAAAAAAATGGTTAAAAATTGCGTACAATTATATTTTGTTAATCGGCTCATTAATATTTGGGTATACAGCCGTCATCAGGTTCGCTTTAATTGGTAACTACCCTGAAAAAATGCCCATTAGGCTGACTCAACGCGCCGCTTTAAATATTTTGAGTGATTAGTTTGATTGCCTTTTCGACTTACAGATTGTATCTATGTATGTAGGTATATATTAACAAAGACTTTTTACAGTAATTTTTTACGTAAAATTAAATGGTGCTTCAGCCGGTAAATATCCTAGGCCTGAGCTTAAATTGAATTTTGTGACGGTAAGAGGCATTCGAAAATGAGGCTGTGTTAGTAGTAAAGTTAGATCATATAATATTTCCTATTAACAACAATATGGCTATATTCAGTAAGCTTACCACTCCTTGAAATAATAAATAGCCGAAATGTAATTCAATTTTTCCGCGTGTTTTCCTTGAAATGCGGAAGAGTTCAAAAAAGCTTACTTTTTTCAACTTTTTCAAAGTAATTTATCAACACATATAAAGTAAAATCGCTTAAAGTACATGCACGTTATTTTTTTTAGAGATTTGGACAAAATGGAAGCCAATTAAAGTAATGGTTTTTGGTTATTTTGTTTTTATTACACGAACAGCTTCAAAGAGAAAAACGTAATCTTTTATCGTGGAAAAAACCATTAACCTGGTAAGATTAATAGTAAACATAGTGGGTTGACGCAATATCCATTAGTGTCCAATTGGTCAAGATGATGTTTTTGTGCTAAAGTCGATTGCGGTTTTCACGGGTTCAAGTCACCGATTGGAAACTTTGTACCACATATCTGTGTTCAAAGGCATGTATGTCTGTAATTTTAACATTATCGACCACAAATCCAATCCTAAAAATCCAAGCCTAATCGAGAGCTATAAGATAACTGCTGGTCCTTTCATAGACCCTTCGTTTTATTTTTATCCTCACCAAAAAAAGGAAGTTGAACAACAGTGTGCAACAACAAGTTCTAGTTAAATAATTCGTGTGTTGAGATGTTATATTAACTTCACTATTGCTCATAAAAAATTGTTAGGTTACTAAAACGATTTCAATAAAGCATATTTCGTAAATTATATATTTTATGTCAACATTTTTTTGTATGTCAACGTCGATGTATTTAAAATTTCTATCAATATTGACAAGTCAACCGTTATTAACCACGTGTACAATCTTTCGTGCACGTGTACCTAAACTACTGAAACCGAAAAAATATTAAATTGTACAGAAATATTGTAGAATTTACCTTTCTATTCAAAAAGTCGTACAAGCCTCGGGATAAGATAATAGGGTTGTTGAACCCACAATACTCGACCTTTGTGTACGTATCTACCTACTTATATTTTTATATTGGAGAAATATTAAATAGGAAACGAAAAACCTTACCTCTCATTCTATCTATAAAGGGCTTGACCGTGTTATTAGCGTTGGGATTATTTGATCTGTCAGTTATGAGTCTATCCGAATCACGTTAACGTAAGTGTATATATCTATTTCTTTTTAGGGCGATCAAAAAAGGAAAGTGTTTGGCAACATAAAAGTATACGTTATATTATCGCATAAACTCGACCTCTTCGGATATAACCTGTATTTTATAACAAAAGATTGAGTGAAGTTTGATATTTTATCTGTAACGATTTTCGTGAGCTGCGGTAAGAAATGCTTCCTCAGTTATTAGGGACGAGTACTTGGGGGAATGAAAGGAAGCTCATGCAGAGATGTAGAAACTGGCCACAACAAATTTTACTTTCACTTACGACTGGTAGAATTCCAGCACTCCACATGACTGTACAGTGTAGGGTACTATTCATATAGTCGGTGGAATTCAATGAAAATAGTATGTATGTCATGTGAGGAGGGAACGTGACTGACAGGTAACGCGTCGTGATCATAAGTCAAAGAAGAAGAGGAAGTATTACGTTGCGATATTTGTATACTATCCATTTGATTTTTTTTATCCTTGAATTGCTTGTAACTCAGCTTAACCTTTCTTTTTCGAAGATAGTAAGGATTGAAAGGATAAGAGGACTGAGATAGGACAACTCGTTATATCCCACTTATAATATTGAATGGGTGGGTGGGATTTTTTTTTGACAATACAAACACCTAACAGAATCGATAAATCAACTTCGAAAATGCTGCTCGTATTGGGACTGTGATGTCCAGCACGGAAACCAAAGACGTTGCCACTGTTACACGTACCCGAATCTATATAAATAATACTATCGACTGAAATAGCTTGAGCAAACTTCAATGTCACATAAGAATCGTTCAAAGTTTTTACACTTCCTTATCATTAATGACTACAGTTTTTCTTTCAAACGCCTTTATATTTTCAAGCAAGTGAAAACAGCCCTGAAGCAAGGAAAAAGAAACTAATTTAAAAAGGCGTAAATAAATAAAATATTACTTGCGCGGGATCGTTCATGTTTAGTTTACGTGTTAATAAAAAAATGAATAATAATAAATATATATACATACAGGGCTTTATGGTTTTTCATTATTTTGAAAGCTTGCATACATCATAAAAAGATATAACACAAAAATATTTATCTCATGTACATGCTATATTTCAGATCGTCTGAATTAAATCCCATGAAATAAAGTAAACTTTTCAAAGGATTAAATAAAACCTTTTTATATTTAAAAAACGCTCCACGAGAACAAGCTTTGGTCGATTTTTGTGGTTGGCTATTTTTATAATGTAATGTATATTGGTCGGTTCATCTAATTTTTGTGAAAAAAATAGTAATATATATCCAGATTGACACCAATTCAAATATTTAAAAATAGCCGAATAGTTATTATAATTCGTAATTGCCTATAAATAATGCATGGTTTTCAATCCAGTTTCGGCAGTATACTTTGTCAACATCTGTTAAGTTTCTCATACTTGGGGTTTTTTTATCTTCTCTGATGCCGTCCAATCACTTTATTTAAAATCTCTCAAAACTACTCCAGTGTCTCCAGACTTAAGCCTCTTTGAAGATTCAGCATTGTTCATGGCTTACAAGCATTATTTAAAAAAAAACTGTTAATCTTGGCGTCTGTGATTGGAAAAAGTTCAGTCAGTAAAAGGCAGTTTGAACACTTTAGGATAAATCAAGATTTTCTATTCAATGATGTTTTATTGAATGACATTTTTATATAATTTTAATGTAATACATTTAGATCGTCACCCAAATTGCATTGATAGTACTTGTATATACAGTCAGTACATAGATGCGTCCTTCAAGAACAAATGAATTGAAATTATCTTTGTAAAAACGAGATATTATTGTAGTGAAATATATAATAATGTTATTATTTAGCGTTTCGCTCTGATACTGATTTATCACCAGCAGGTAGAGAAAAAAATTATTCTCGAAAAATCTAATTTTAAATTTAACTGCGAGTCATTCGTTTTTATTATGAAGAGATGCGAGTCGAATGATCAAAACATAATGGTAGATCGACAGGAGGTGTTTGATTCGCATTTTTTTCTGAATTCTATTTTAGTTGACAGTAAAAGGTATGAATAATATACAAAATCGAATGGTTTAGGCATTTGTATGAAATTAATCATAAAAAGTACAATCAGACCTCCTTTTGTGCGATTTCAAAGTTATGCGGCTTTTTAAAAAAAAAAATTAAAAATTTAGTTTTGGGACTATATACGCGTACATATGTAATAACTTAATTAACAGCGCGTTGACCACATACTGCACGTGAAAAATCCAGTGTTTCACCTGTTTATGTTATTGTATCCTTGACACTTGCGTCCTTGTACATATTATGTTCCCATATTAAGTCATAACTTTTTTTTGTTCAACTTTCCACGGAACGCATCTACCGCACAAAAAAAGTTGTATGTGTATATGGCAATTATGTATTCCTTTTATCACAGTGATGCACAACCTGCGGCCCGTGACATTTAATGCTCCCCAAAATAACAATAATCAATCACCTTTTTTTCTTCAGATCTTTTTACGGACGACGGAAGAACAATATAAAATTTTCAATTCAATATGCACTCAAAATAACGATAATTAAATCACTTTTACCCATGCATCCCTCGAACAATCAATGAAAATTGATAAGCTGCCAAATAGTTTGTGCATCACTGCTTTATCACATGGATTGAAATACTGTTCGGAGTGATGCAAATCTACTTTTTATATTAAAATGAACAAAGTGTACTTGGTTCATATTTGTAATCACTCATAAAACGTGTGCTTTGAATGTATCACCTGCTTTTTCCAACACGCAATCTCGCAATTATTATTGCTTTACTGTATTGTGTTTTTTAAGTTTCATTCGCCATCAAATTGCCATAAAAATAAAATAAATTATTCTGTAAATATCGTACCCTTTCATAACATAAAACTACGTAGTTAATAGAAATAATCGATGAAAATTTTTTATGTGAGTAAAATGTTGAGCCGGGACTAGAGACTCCAATTTGAGTATTCGAGTATTTTGAAAAATACTCGAGTAATACTCGTTATTTATTAAATGAAGATTTATCTCCAAATTGTATTTACTTATTTAAAAAATATATAATTAATGTTTAATCGTTGAGTTTAGGTGAGTCTTACGCGTGGATTTTACTGTCAGGAAATATATATTTTTTAAATGTTTTTGCCGTTGACTATTCTATGCGAGAATTTCTTTTGTTACTTTTGCTTTGGGTCCTGCTGACTTTTCTTACATTGACAAGTGTATGATGACAAGAGTCTATAATGACAAGAGACAAAATAAAATATTGAAAAATAATCTACACAAATTTGAATATGTATTTTGGTGCACCTGAAACTATTCGAGTATTTTAAAAATTTACTACTTGGTACTCGAGTAGTTGAGATGTCGAGGAATTAGAGTCTATAGTATCAACGTCCTTGGTTTTGGTTGCGTAGCTTACGAATTCGAGTCCTAGTACAGGTAATTTCATTAATTGTTTTTTTCAATCGATTTCTTATTGCTCATCTGATCTTCAAACGGAGCGTTCTGAGAGCATTTAGCTAATCACTTCATTTTTATATCCATACTCTTTTCAAAATAAGTTTATTTTTAGGACACATGTTCCACATTGTCATGATTAAAAATGTCATAAATCTGAATATTTGAGATATGATCCAGTAAAATAATAAACAGTTTAGTTTAAAATGAGGAATTAAAATGAATTATATATTTTTTTATAAAAACGTTATTTAAAGCAGAATGGTACAAGCATGCACCATATTAAACAAAAATGGTACAAAATCATGTTGTCACGAACAGAAGGGTTTATGCGGACACTTTATACCCTGTAAAGAATACAAAATATCATGTCACTTAATACTAGCAAAGTGTTACATGTTTTATCTCTTTCTATTGTGTTCTTCAATATCAAAAAGCTTCATGGTTTGCACAACGAGGGGGACCCGTATAGCCTTTGTGTACCGTTTCTTCTGGATTCAAAGGCAGTATGGAGTACTTGATTGTGGCGACCTCTATTCAGGTGGAGGAGTCGTTCTGGAAAAGACAGGGAAAAGCAGTTCATATAAAAAACAGTGTCGATGTAGGGATAATCAGTTTTTTTTCCTACGATTTATTACGATGTATTTTGAAAATGAGTATTAATAGAACAGTTTTTTTTTATAATTTTATCTTTGACGTTTGATGGTAAGAAATTATTTATAATGCTTAATTTTAATTTGTCAATCAGGTTTTTATATTAACTTGATGGTGACCCTTTTAACATGTGCGATATAAAATTTTAATTCAACTTGTGTTTAAAATAAGTTTGTTCTATGTTAATACACTTTTCGCAATTAGTTAATCGATTTATAATTAATCAGAGTTTATTTATCTTCAAAATAATCATTCTATGGAATTTTACAATTAAAATTAAAATAGAAAATTTAACAAGGTCTTTAAATAATCATATTATCAACTATCGAAGCGTTTTAATCATTTTTGACTGCTATTAACAGGTAATTTACCCAAATTACATCTGATTAATGCTATAATTTACCACAAGCGCGATTAATTATTCTTTTACCGCAAGCAATTACTATGTTGATAGTTATCACCATAACGCAAATAGTTGACAATAAATTTCAAACGCATAAACCTAAAAAGTTTTGTACAACGAATTTGTCGATTAAAGATTCGTGAATATCACGAATTATTTATGGAAAGTTAATAATTCTTTTCCTTACATGTTTATTTTCTATTGCGATTTTCTTTATGGAGAGATTTTGAGCATTTGCTCCCTATAAGATCTCATAAAATCCAATTATATCAAAAGAATTGTCATTAGTGGAGTTTTAAGACGATGTTAAAGTTTAAGGCTTTTCTAATTCATCCACAGCACATACTTAATGCTAAGCATTATATAAGGAAAATGTTCTTAAATTATAGCACCACCTCAAAGATTATATGTTTTACCCTGGATGAACTCACAACCTAATTGAAAATTATTATTTGATCAACTCACTTACAACAAGTTATCGTTAAAACGACTATATACTGAGATACGATGCGTTATTGTATTAATTTGTTAAAAAAAATATTTGATTTCAAATATTTTCAATTTTGTATTACATGTGATAAACTCGATGTTAGATTTGAATTTTGTCTGAAAGTGCTTGATGGAATTTCAATATCAAATTTGAATTGTTTGAATATTGTTATTTTCCATCTCTTTGTCGTCTTTCGGCATCTTCAATCATTTCAAGTGCACGAATGAAGCACGTTAGCGACAAAACTCATGGAAAAGTACAAAATCAAACAATTCAAATTTTACATTAATTAATAATTGACTTCGATAGAACTTGAATTCAGATCTTATTGTTTGCTTGGTATATACTCTTGCCACTATAACATAGAGGCTGACATTTCAATATGAATCGGTGTATCAATAATGAATAATTATTACTGAACTATTTCTCTATTCTATAATTTAGCCATCGATTCTGTCAGATTTCCTCTCTGTTGGTTTCACTGGTGTGTGTTTGTGAGAGAGGGAGAGCTGGAAAAGGGGACGAAAGAGGACAACTTGACACGGCAATCTAGCGTCAAATTAGTTTTAGCCTTGTGGCCCAAATTTACACGAACGACTCTGCAATTTGTATCGCGTAAAATGTTGTCCATTTAATGCAGCTTTAAAACAAAGCTCCATCATGTATTGATTGCTAACTGTCGTGAAGTAGAATTGAATATATAATAAGTATCTTTAATTATCTCTATATAATCATTAGCCCAGCCCATGGTGCAGTGGCCAACGTCGTTGGATTCCGTGTCGGACTGCCCACGTTCGATTCCCGGTACGATCAGATTTTCTCAGCGGATAAATTGATTCTGTACGTAAGGCAATGGGTGTTTGTGTTGCTAAAAATCCCTTCCCACCTTTCCGATCCCAAAAAGGCACAAAGCGAGAGCGATTAGCTAACCACTAGTCCTCGTATCCTTTCAATCCTTACTCTCTTCGAAAATTAGAGGTTGAGCAACTGAGTAACAAGCAGTTCTCGTAGAAAAAAAATAATGTTGAGATAGAGAAGAGTCCATATGTTCCAAGTTGGGAGCGGACATGATAAAAAAAAATAAAATTGTGATCTGAGTCAAAATATGCAAATTATAATAAAAACTATTATTATTAAGATACCATTTGTGCTGTGGCTCTGTAACCGAGTGGTTAATTTATAAATTTGTAGTCAGTATGGACGTTTTTGACCTACCCATCCGATCCTTTAAAAAGACACAGCAAAAGTTTAGCTAATTGAAAGATTTTCCCAACTTAACTATTTCATTTTTAATTTCTCCAAAAAAGGATCAGGTAACTAGTTTTCTTACAAATTATAGCTGTTCCACATGGAGAGGATCCACATGGAGTCCATACGTTATATGTTGGAAGCAAACATAATAGAAATAACAAATTTTCAAATATTCATTATGAAAAATATTGTGGTGGGACATTGTATTTTGTTCAATAAACATAAGTAAGTGAAAAAAATTTTGATTTGAATATATTCACCATAAAGATACGCCAAAAAATCAACTTCACCACTTTTTACCCCGATAAATGCAGTTTATTATTTTCAGTATGTGGAAAAGGGTTATCTTTTTTTATTAAAAAAAAATAATCTCGATAAATAACCATTCATTTGCCGGGTACATATTCGTACTGAAATATTCTCAGATGCTTATCGGCAAAAGGAGGGAAAAAAACTTTTACGAAAGCGACGATATCGAGAATATCATTAAAAGCGAATACTAAAAAATGCTGAGGCAAAGAAAATTCAGATCTGGAGGGGCTTTTAAGGCGCCGAGTGGAAAAATTTTCAGCGAGCAGTCACGATTTTTCGCGGAAACACCTATCCATGCATGTGGAAGATGATCATATTGGAAGTCGAGGCCATTTCGGTAATTTCACTCTCGAGTTTTCAAAGGGTTAAATTTCGATTAGTAAAACAGTTATTGGAATTTTAACAATCAACGTTAATAGTTCTCGTGTTTCTGTTGAAGTTAGCATTGCTTAGTCCTACTATGTAATGTTTCACGGTTTAAATACTCGTGTACATCTTTGATTGTTAATTGCTTTGTTCAAATTGAGGTTTTTCTTTCTAAACGAAGTTACTTGATTATAATATATTTCGATCATATCAATAACTAACATAGTTCAGCTTTTAATTAAATATCATACTCAATGCTGTATCTGTTCTTTATACTGAAGCTATACTACAACACAGCAACTACCGCAAGTGTCTCAGACACAAAAAACCGAATGAAATATTATAAATGCGTTCAATCTGATTTAAAATCTATAACTAGACAATTTCTGACTGATAATAAACAAAGTTACGAATTAAACTATCTTTTAGAAGTTGTATTCAAAAGAGAGAGAAATCACGAGTGTATAATTAGATTGATTCATGATTTGAGTAATCTACTCACCATTCAAAGTGAGAATTTATTTCTGGAGCCATATTGTTTTTCTTCTTGTAGATATTTTGACTAATATTAAGCATATATTAATTAAATTACAATCGATTTATTGTGTAAATATTATTGTTCCGAAGATCCAACTGACGATTGACGTTGGATTTTTTGGCTCACAAGTATTATACATCATTGCTTATACATATACAGGGCTGCCAAGCGTCCCGAACTTAACAGTCATTTTCCACGTAGTCCAGCATCGCTTTTGTCCCAATTCTCAATAACACGGGAATTGTATCTGTTGAAAAATGTACCTAAAAAGGTTGTTGAAGAAAGTCACCCTAAATATCCAAAATAGATGCCTTCTTTATATATTAATTAAAATGCCTAATTTTTTTTTTTTGAATTGCTTTTATCTATTGATACCGTGATTTTTGTATCTGGTAACCCTACTCTCGACATAATTATGATGCTGTATTATAGTTTTCCGTGGTACAGTTTGGTATTAATTTTTAAACTAAAAATCGATATTAAATACTACCACAATATTTTAAAGTGAATTGATATTAATAAAATTACATTAAATTTATTTGATCGGGACTGGTTTCTCTCAGCGAAACTGGTCCTGATATAATAAATTGAATGGGGAATAAGTACTAACAATTATTATGGGTTTCATTAAAATGCCATTCCAACAAGTGAACACCTTAAAAGTGAATTGATATTATTTATGTTCGATTCTATGCGCTTATTTGTTTAAAGCCCGTGTTATACCAGAACGAAGATCTCGATTTTTTAAAATACAGCAATCCTTCACAAAACATATAAATATATAACTTAACCTTTTACTATATTATAGCAAGTCGACTTACTCATTGGCCGGTGACTATTGCAATTGTAATACTTTGAGTTATCTATGACGTGACTATAAATTTAAAGTATCCACTATTGAATACGAAATGTTCCGAAGATTTTTCAAATTCTTGCAACGTAGATCCCGGAATGCATTTTTCCGAAAAATACTTTTACTGGGTGCAAAAGAAATAGTAGAAAGAAGGTTTTTTACTGTCTAGATGTCTGGCCTCATTTTTTATTTAAATTTATTTCTGAAATATAATATCCCGATTAACTGCCATGAAACAAAAACATTAACCTAAGTAATTAGGAGAACTTTAAAACAACTAAATACTGAAATCAACTAAAGCTTGAAATCATATGACGAAAGCCAAAGTCGTATTTTAACAGTGTTTGCAAATAGCATATATTGCCTTCTCTGCGAAATTAATTCGAGCTGTTTACTCACAAATGTCATACAAAACGGATACAATATTATATTGTATTAATAAATTTCCTGTTTGAGATAGTGTTGGATATATCTGGTTTTGACGTAACTATTAAATTGCGTTCTGGTATACAAATGAGAAGCAATTTCCTTTGTCATGCGAATACGTGAACGTTATATGGGGAACTTTTATGTAGATGTTCTTTGTTGCGAGTAAGTTTCAAATCTATATAAATTAATAATGAACATTTGACGCCGTATATTTTATATGAAACAATAAATTATTCATGCTATTTAAGTCACTGCGAAAACCGCAGGTAATATAACTGCAATAAACGAAGCATATAAACTATTTTATGACAGTGACATTAATAGGAGTTGGAATATATTTTTTAATTGAAATATTAATGCAGATTTTGAGTGAATTTTTTACCCTTGTGTGTGTGTATCTCCTATTGTTCTTTAACCTCTAAAAGCTCTACGGTGCACTTCGCTAATCGGATTATACTGATTTATGATAATAGTTTTCAACACATGAATATTAGCTTTCAAAAATAATGTCTTTGAGATACCGATCCATAATTTTATTTCCGGTTTCGTTTAATATTTGTGTCATAAAGAGGATTATAAACATTTGCGTTACAAGGTTGACTCATGGGATATGCTTTGTGTTATATCCAGCGGACCGTAATAAGTCAGCTCTATACTATACAATGTATTTCAATGCGGATTCAGATTTTCTTTCCATACCTAGAAATTTGTCCTTGGGGATGACCGATTCGTTTCTCAAGATAGCTGTAGCTAAAATAAATTTGTTTGTTTGTTTACCAAGAGAATTATAAAGCGTACAAGTTGCGGTGCTGTTCTTTGTTTGTAAATTATAAGCAATCTTTAATTTGCTAATACTTTTTATTTAACCCCACATAGGCTGATTTGTTTAAGAGATATAATTATTTTTATAAGAGCTATGGGTCGCGCAGATATTTCAAAAAAAAATACTCGGGCGCTTTAAGGTAAGTATTTCAGAATCATAAATAACGAATATACGTTTTTTTAAGATAAAAATCACAACGTTTTAAATTATACAAATATTTTGCAAACGCGATATCGCCAGGAAAATGCTTTCTTGCAATTGAATTTATATCATATCCATACAAGATTTATTTATATTGACATTAATTACAGTTGATAAAATAGGTATAAAATGTTAAATTAAAAGTCATAAAAATAATTCTTAGACGACAGTTCAGTAAAATACTGCGGGTGAGTCAATCGCTCTACTTATCGATTTTAATTGGAATATAGGATACGATGTAAGTAATACAAAATTAAATGTACGTTGGTGTTTTGTAAAAAAGTGATTAATATTTATATTCAACTTTTCCTATACATTCAAACCTCGTTTTGTGCGATCTCAAAGTTATGCGGTTTTTTAAAATATATTTTTGGGACTATTTCAACATTAACATAAACGTAATTAATAGCGCGTTGTTCACATACTGTTTATTACAATGTGACCTTAACACGTGCGTCCTTGTACATGTTATGTTCTCATTTTAAATAATATCTTTTTTGTGCGATTTTCCGCGGAACGCATCTTACGCAAAAAAGGTTTAGGTGTATTATGTAAAGACATAAGAGCATTCCGTGCGTATGATAAAAATCTGATGATTATTCATAAAAATAAGTATTGTATACAGAAAATAATTTTACCTATTGCGTGACGAAGAAAAAACATCTGTAAAATCATTGTATTGTTATGAGTTATGAAAAACCTACGGAGTGATCTTAAGATGTGTTTCTTGTATAATACATAATCATGTATTATAAAGCGTATATATTGAAAAGAGAAGCAGATAATACCGCGGAACGCAGTTTTTTCAATAAAATACACAAGAAAATCTTTTAACATTCATGCCAGTAGTTCAGGCATGGTAAACCTGTGGCACGCGTGTCACAATCAATTTCGTTAACAATCGAACGATATATTTTATGGGATGATTTTTATTTTTATTTGTCTTCCTTTATACACATTTGCTTACCCATTCATTAATTTTATATGACAGTTTTCAGTGGTGAAGGAAACATTAGGAATATCCACAGTTATTTCCATATAAAATCAACCCACCCAATACGACAAATAGCTTTTTTACTGCCTTTTCTAACAAGAAGGCAGTAAGTAACTCTGAAAATCTTTTATATTCATAAAAGTGAGCACCATATAAAGCTTTCAAAAATATTTAGCATTCAAATTTTTTAATTTAAAAGGCATTCCAAACTCAATTTCAGAAATTTTGCGAGTTACTGCTTTCTTTCCTTGGAAGGGTATCACAGGTGGAGTTATATAAACTCTTAGTATGAAGATTGATTATTTAAAAAAAATATGACCTTAATCATATTTTTTACATTAAATCAGATATAAATACTAAAATGAAAATGTTTTTTTTAAAGTCACTTGAAATCAATTCGAAAAGAAGAAACATAAATTACATTTATGTATGTCCAAAATCTCAAATTAAAATAGTCCTTATTTTATACTGATTTTTGCTGGGACCTATCCGATCGTTATAGAATAATGGTTCTCACGTAAACTTTGGCTGTGGCCGCATTAAGAAAATCAGTGGTCCTACGAAAATGTGTGGTGGCCGGAGTTTTTTTTTGTCAAAAATACCTGAGTTTTTGCGAACTAACAATTCTTGATGCACAATACAATGCATACAAAATATTAAATTTTCAGTGTCGTTGTTGACAAATTAACTTGTAAAATCACATTTTTATTAAATACTCGTATTGCTACCCGGCGTCGCTTGGACTAAGCGACCAATAATTATTTAATGTTATATCATTCGACATAATTTTATCACAAAATCTAACATCCAAAATAGAGTTAAAATAAAATCACAAACTTTATTTAATTTGATGACAGCCCCATTTTCGCCCATTAAAATGTCCAAATTCAAGGAAAAATCTAATTTGCTGTCAAAGAAATGTCAAATAATACCTTCACGTAAATAATAAACATTATTATTAATAATAAAAGCCGGGAAAAGTTCTGTAGAAGACTAATTTATTACATTTTGACTAAATGTCTTCGCCGATAAAAATTCAAACATATTTTCTTTCATACTCGTTTTTATGCCAACAATGCAAAAGGGAATTACAGACCCACAGACATACATACGCCGTTTTGGTTTTATATATAAGATTATCATTAACTAACAAGCTGTTGGTGGCTCGAGAAAAATTCTCTGGTGGCCGCACCTGAGAACCACTGTTATAGAACATCTCTTATCATTGGTCAATTTGTTGTTGTGTCTTCTACAAAAAACTGGCTCACTAATTGCTTGGTAAATATGGTTGATATTTTTTTAAGCACTCGCACACAGAAACGTTACCACTGACTTAGTGTAAAAATACACACGAAAAATGTAAACTGGACCGCTGTTAGAAACCAGGCACTATAAATAATATATCGTATTATTTCTGCCATGTAAATCCGATCGGGATTTTCGTGGCCTTGCTAACTGGTGGTGCAATTATGCCTGCTTACATTATTTCGGGATAGAATACATTTTTCCAAGAGCTTCCGACGCAATAAAGCTCGTTCTGTGCTTTGGTCGACGTCGGCGAGAGCTGTATTATATGTCGACACTTATACTAAAGTAGCTTTGGTATTTTTTTTTGTAAAATACATTAAATATTATATATTGATTGAATTGGCACTCACTTGGTAGAACTCCATTATAATACGGTGGAAAAATAGCAAAGTATTTAGGTTCTACAGAAATTTTATATGGTTGATTAGATTTCAATTCGAGAAAATACGTAAAATCAATTTGTCACATTTAATAATTTATTATTACAATATAAAATTAGGATAAAAAAACAGAAGAGAAGATGTGTTGTGTACCTTTTATACAACACTATTTTAAGCATAGTACTGACGATGACGTAGCGGAAATAGCCATAAACAATATACCATATAATTTCTGTAGAACTAAAATATGTACTTTAAAATACTATTTATTCACCGTGTTACAATATTATAGGTCGAAATGAAGAAACCTTTTCAATCAGTTCTGATGTTTTCACCGTCAATACTTTTTTTGTACTTATCCCGTATTACATTTATTATGATCAGGACCGGCTTCACTCATCGCAAGCACTATCAACTGATTAATGAAAAAATATTGTGTTATTTATAAAAAAACTAAACAAGACTAATAAAGGAGTGACAATCAATTATTGGTTATACATTCTCAATATCTGTGAAATTCTCATTTTGGCCTCGGACAAGATGAAAGAAATCGTAAATTAAATTAAAAATTATATCGGTGTTATGCAAATGATTCAATGAATTGCAAAATTATCACATTTAAAAAAATATCTACCATTGTTTTAAATTTCTCAAAATAGAAATGTTGGTTACGATCAGAATATTTTAAAAACTGTTGAATTGTCTCTTTTCCATTGTAGTATTGAGATAGCTTTGTTCAACGTGCTCGTACACAGCGAGTGGACAAAAGCTGTACGGTTGCATAGCAATTAAAAAAAACAAAGAAAGCGGAGAGAAAAGAAAGACGTTTGCATTTTAAGTGTGGGAAAATTTGCAAAGATATTTAATTTAAATTTTAAAACAGCGATTTAGTCTAGACTCTTGACACTAAATTCAAGCTGTTTTATAAATAGGTTTCGTTATTTAAGAAAAACGGTTAAGGCCTTAAACCAAATGTTTATGAAAAGAAAACTCTAAACATATTACGAATAATTTTCCCGTCGTCATACTAAAGTGGTTAACGTTTTGCGCAACAACGCTGAAAAAGGACTCCAATTCAAATGACTTATTATGTTAAGTTTTCAAATTCTAGCGAGCACATATTCTTATTTTTTTTGTTTAATTTAATTAACATATTCTTAATAAATGTCTCTGTGGTTTCGTATGCCCTTTATTTATGATTTGCATATTTATTATATAGAGTTATTAAAATAAAAGGTCTATGCTGTTAGTAAATATGACCAAGCTGAATTTAAGATTAAACATAATCGTTTAAAATAAAGTTACAGCTGAAATATGAACTTTTGAATAATTTTTCGTTTTGATTGTATAAACACATTCATTTGCGAAATATTTATATATGGAGATGCTGAAAAAATCCAATTTTCGAAACCTTATAACCTTATCAAAAAACGTCCAATATTATCAAACTTCAATACTCTGGTGTAATATGGTGTGCTACAAGTATATTTAAACGTTTCAACAACGCTCGATAATATTCGGTACCATAAAAACAAATAAAATCGAATTACGCACCAGGAGCGTAATCAGCGCCTCTCCAATAGATGTGTATACGCGCTAGGTGCGTCTTAGGCAGTGAATGAGCTTTTTTCACTCCTATTTCATCAAGAAACAATGTTTCAACAAATCTCATAGCTCACTCCTACCATGAGGAATATGTCGATCCAAAATACATAATATAAATTATATCTCTTTGAAATGTATATTTTTCTCAGTGAAATTACACATTTAAAGCCTGATCTAACGAAAGAATCATGGAAGTGGGATAAAGCATCTTTAAAATTCTTCAGAAAATCGTGGGAAAATATAATAAACATAATATTTGAAATTCTTAAGAATGGAAATTTTTCATTTGTGTCTCAAGCCTCGATCGTAAGATAAGATGCTTACTAATTTTCGTGTGTGGAAAGAATGCTAATATTTTGGGTAAATTGCTATAGAAATAAAACTTCACAAAAGTAGAGTAGTCTAGGGTACGTTTTAAAATGTCAACGTTTCGTACAATTTTGTTTTCATTAGTCTAGTCTAGATGTTTGGCGACATTTACATATTTTGTCAATTGAATGTCATAGCATAAATCGTTGAAAATTTCCCACAATAGTAATTTTTCCCAAAGCTCTAGCTAGCTACATTATTTTTGAGTGAAATGTCAACGGGTAGTAAACAAATATCTCAATCAGTCATGGATCAAAATAGTGAAATAACCTTCACCAAACAGGTTTCTAAATTCAAAATATCATTTTAATGCGTTCCTAAATAAGATATATTTGAAGATATAATGTGCACAGTGAATACGTTTTAATATTGGTCAGGAAATTCGTTAGTTTAAAAGTCACATATCCAAATTTACTCAGAACTAGATTTTTTAGTTGGAAGAGCTTTGCATTAGAGTCACGCGGTTGAGTATTATACATTTTGTACTCCAGAGGGCTTATTTTTTCTAATCTAATAATGTCAATCAGTTATCAGATCGTATTCGAACGAGACCGATACTCTCTTACATTACATTTCAATAAAATATTTTCGGTCTTCAATAATGATTAAACAACCGAAACATAATATAGATAACAAATATAGTGACATCAATTACTTTAAGCAATTTTTAATGCTCAATTAGTATGGCCAATAGTTAATAAATATGAAAATTGTCAACCATTTTAAAAAATATTCATAATCCCGGAACCAGTCCCGAGATCTTAGGATCGACTAATTGCAATTTTGCAAAATTTTGGCCAGGGATTGGAAGCCCTAATACCGAGCATAAACATTATTGTTATCTACATACATACGCAAAGACTTTTACTGTTTTTAACCTTATTGTAATAGAATTCTACCAAGTTAATGTTTTGATTTTTGTTACAAAAACCTGATTTGTTTGTTTATAAAAAAGCGTTAAGTGAATATTGTCTTCGATAGGGCCAATACTTATTGTTACCACTCTAAATTTCACCGCTTTTGGAATTTAAATACACATGCATGTAAATCGATCATAAAAATATCAACTCTCCTGACAACGTACATTCGTCTTTCAATAAGTATCTGGAAGTGGATTTCGTACTTTAGCGAGCTCAAACAGAAATGTTCACGTTCCTTAAAGCTTCCCATACAACAACCTGCTCTATTTTCCCATCCTTCCCTCGCTTTCTCGGGCGGTTTCACCAAGCGAGGTGGATTTAACAGATACGACTTGACGTTTCGTAAATTCAGCTGTCGGTTTTAGACGATTTATTCCTCAGGGAAGCGGTTGGCAACTGTGTCGATACACTTAAATGTTGTTTCGTGTATTTCGAAAAACGTATCCCCTAGTGGGAAATGACGAAGAAAGCAATAGTGGAAAGAATTTTTTCCATTGTTTATTTGACTTTAATTTTCTTTACTATGTTATAATTTAAAACCCACTGTAAGCGGTATTATTTGGCAGTTAACGATTAAATAAAACTACTCTTTGACAACATTAAAATTGAAAATTCTTAACCATATAGAGCCTACTGATCTTATATCAAATAAAGTTACATACATCTATTCACTATGAACCTTTTCTGAAGTATTCTTAATAATAGTTGTTATTGACTTTTGTGGCAAGTGCCAAAAATGATTTCATGGATCAAGCTAATCGGTCTTTATTAACCTTCAATGCTGAAAATAATTCTCAGTGAGACCACAATGGTGGCATATATTATATAATATTATTAAAACATCAATAATTACTTTTTTTGGATGGGTTATAGTTCAATTTCTTTACTCAATTGTCTAAGAGCAATATTGTTTTATAATGATATCATAATTTACAAAATCTAATTTTAAATAAGGTAAATGTACCAGTCGTTGACTATGTACCAGTAGTTGACTGTTTGAGAATAAAATGTCCCAAAATAAGAAATGCAAATGCGAGATTGCTCTAAATTGTAAAATTCAGACAAGTCAAGGCATCTGTGGTCGGAATGAGCCACTAACACATCACCATATAGCCAATGGAGTGCCAGGGTGGCCATTTGAAAACAACACCTAGTGAGGAAAGTGTATTATTTCAAATTTCTTAGGTGATCAATCTCGTAACGGTGTGTACCTTGTTCCTGAACCATCCATTGCTACTTGATTCAAACCAAGAGTGGTGTGACAGAAAGCCTTGAGGCAACCCTGAAAGAAAGTTCACTATAAAGCCCCCTGATTAGACATGGTCATCACCTAGAATTTTCAATTTTTGAGATGGTCAACTACTGAAACAAAAACAAGACTTCAAATAATTGAACACAACTTTTTTTAAGCAGGCCCTTTCGTAATTTTTGTAACATAATATTAATTAAGACATATGATCCAATATGAGTATACTTGCTTTGCCTTCATTCGGTTCAATGCTAAACCTTAATCGTTATTTTTGCTGAAATTTTCTCATAAACGGTCTTCGACTGGTACATTTACATTATAGTGCCTATCCACCAAGAATTTACAGATTACTAACATCAAAGTGGTTCTCAATTTTGTCGACTAATGTAATATTAAGCAAAAACTTTATAGTCAAAAGACAGAACCTACTTAACGTTATAGTTATACAACAAGAATCTACAAAGCACTATTTGTTATGAAGGACGTCTGTCATATGTAGGTCCAATTTAATTATCAAAATATATTATTCGACACAATTTATCGGCAAAACATGTAATATGTATACCATTTATCATATTATAAATTCAAAATGATGTCTATCTCCCATAAGCAACACTCCACCAAAAGGGTACACAAACAAAGTTGTGAATAATTTATGATATACTTTTGAATTTCAATTAAAACTAAATTTCAATATCAAAACAAGAATAGCTAGCTGATGAAAATTTTCCCAGAGACTGATAAATTGATTTTGATATTTTTTATGATTTTTTTGTCAATTTATATCTACTTAAGAGTTAAAGTTACAATAACTTTCTGTTATTTAAATTGAAAGATAAAATTGGCTGCAGGAGGTTATAAAAATATTCACCGAGCGTTAGGTATGTTGCAAGATAACACTTTTATGCAGCCTTAACGGAATTTACATATTGGAAAAATTTTACTCTTAAATCTCGGTCGGCTATCTGTAGTAAATATTTGATAAATATGATACACATATAATCCGCAGAATGTCCATCAATCGATATAAACACAACAGTTAAATTGACTTACATGGCAATTCATTTAATTTAAAATATGTGAATGTCAGTGCAAAAGAAATCAATTTTGAGGTAAATACGTTGTGGAATGGCATTAGGTATGACATATTAAAAAAATATCAAGACATTTTTTGTACATACTCCACATTAAATTTATTAGGATAACTATTCCTCTGATGAGGTTTCCATAGCCAGCCCATTGCGTTTGCTCATGTAATAAAATTTCCTCAACAATATTAATTAAAAGCGGGAAAGATTGAGAGCCACTGGCAGAATACGTGTGGTATTCTTTCCCAGTGATTTATTATATTCCATAATATATCTCTTTTGACTATAAAATATAAAATATGACGTATTGTTGTAGCATTCAAAGTGTTATGTCATTTGCAGCCATACCACGCGCAGAAGAATTGATTCACACGTGACAAATGTATTATTCTATCAATATTTAATACCATGTCTGCTCCAATTGTATATTTAATGCTTATGCAGCAAATAAAATGATTATTTTTACGTTGTAATTCTGTCGAACCTCTTTACGGAAAGGGAAGAAAAAGTAATTGGAGAGGATTAATGTTCCCTATACTTTATAGCAGAGTTTCTCAAACTTTGTTACACAGAACACCGGTATACCGAACCTGAATAAGTGGTCCGCGACAATTTATAAAACACTGCAACACATTTAAAAATCTTATACCTTAAATTGAGAAGAGAGTGATGATCAATCTCTACTGATATTTATGACGTCAAGCATTTAGGTAAAGGCGGAGAACCATATTTTCTAACACCGTGAGCATTATAGAGATGGAGTAGGTTGTTATTACCTGACCGGTTGACATGTCTTGTCAGTTTAAGGACAGTTGCCAAGATCGACAAAACTGTTAAATATTGATCATAAATCTGAGAAAAAAAATCGTTCAAAATATTAGGAAATATAGAGGAATTACCCAATCTAAAAAATAAGTCAAGTGTTCCGTTAAAGATTTCCGGGGTTTGCAAAAGTGTTCCATCGCAGAAAAGATTCGGGAAATCATGGCCTAAAGTACTGAGCGTTACACCCACTACAACTCGCTACGCCGTTACTCATTCTTAAATGGCATATGTTCCACCGTATAAAAACGCTATTCATTTTTTGAAATTTTGTCTTGTATATCCGAGGAAAAAATCCTCTTGACGCTTATTTTCTTTTCTTGGTCGTATAGCGTTATGGGAGGCGGCTGTGAAAAACGGCTGCACACACATAACGGAAGGGTAGTGGGACAACCTACTTGTTCACCCAAATATATATTCATTTTTAAAATTTATCATGCATGAGAAAAGTTAAAACGACATAACTTATATAAGATGAGAACAACTCTTCCTTATGAGAATCCGTGAATTAATTGAAAGCCTTGTTATTTAACATATTTAAAACCACGTTGGTATGATCGATGGGGCCGGTAGATACAACTAATAGTCGTATTGTCTTGGAAAATTTTCTGTATATTGTTCATATATGGAGGATTGTCAAAAGTTGACACCGGTATATAGACGTAGTAATTTGTATGACTCCTGGATACAATTGAAATTCCGTTCTAAGAAAATAAGGATTTTCATTTAACCCTTAAGTTTTTTTTATCACTTGCCTATAAGAAAATCAAATAATATTTTATTTTTCCTTATATGTTTGATTAACAGCATGGGGTATGAGCCCAGCAAAGATAATATTGCTAGTGCGTCATATTAAATTTACCCTCCACAATCTAAAGAAAGGGGTTGCCTGAGTTACCTTCACAATTCTTATAAATATAATATGTATTCACCATATGGACGTATTATTAATAAAATGAAATTCATAATGGTTTTTGCTGCCTTTGACATTATCGCTTAATTTAAGCTATGACTTCGAAACGAAATTAAGTTGACTCCAATGCGCCATGCATTTGATAAATTTAATAGAAAAATTACATAATATGTAACACAAAATTAAAAAAAATATTTGAAACAGAACAGAAACATATTAATTACATAAAAAGAAAAAAAATACAAAAAAAGTCTAAGTCCACTGCCGAAGATGTCCACATCAACAAGCAGTGCATTCATCAGCCAAACAGGCCTTGTGACTGGCGACTCAAAAGACCTACGTGACAAACAAGTTCTGACAAAGAAAATAGATTGGCCGTGGTTACGAGTTACAACCACGTAGGTAGAAACTGGGAGCATGCAAGCTTAAAGTCTTAAGGATGTCAGGGTTATCAACTCGACCCCGAAGAAGAAGAGAAAAATGTTTCAATATTGAAAACAGTTTTCAAGATTCAAGAGAGTGAAACGAAAGCATTCCTAAAAGAAAATTGGTTGGATAATACTCCATTAAAGAATTGTCATATGGAAAATAATTGAATTCTTTGAAATAATAATAACGCAGAATTTTTTTATGAACTCTCTTCAGTTGCGACTAATAGATATTTTCATATGTACCCCAAATAATAGATCCATATTCAAGCTTGCTCAATATAGATTAATTAATTAATTAATATAGATCAGCAAAAAGATCATTTAGTCTTCGTTCTATCAAAAATGTTTAGAATGCTAGTTTTGAGTAAATCAGTATTAATTCAGAATTAAGCTCGCTACACCCTTACCTTCCAAAGTTGGTAGTCGAAGAAAGTCACATCAGAATCTAAATTCCAGCTGAAAAAGGTGAAACCTTTCGTTAGTATGGAAATTGCAAAATATATACCTGCTATAAAATACAACGTTATTTCGTGAATTATAAAAGAACATTAAATTGAATGTTTAATTTTTTTGTGTACATGTCAAAATTTTTAATTAAGCACTCTCCTTTTTACCATATGATGATTGTTTGAAGTTAATTAATTTTGTGTTCATCAAGGGATAAATGTTCCAATTTTAACAAAAAAATATTTCATTGTCATGTATTTTTAATGGTATAGCAACAAAGCTGTGCTTTTTTACACTTGGAACTGGAAGTTGCAACGATTATTTTTTGCTGTATGAATTCTAATCTATGACATGAACTTTCCCATGAGTATTTTTTGCTAAAGAAAAGATCTATTTTTAGCTAAGGATGATGAAAATATCATATATTTTTAATTCTAAAGATATTCCTACGTTTGCAGATTATTTTGATGTAGAAAATGACACGAATTAGTTTTTTTATTCAATTTTTTAAAGAATTTATTAATGATTATTATTATTTCAAATGGTTGTTAGCTCAACGTTGTTTGTTTTATTAGTAACAAAGAAAAGTCAAAAATATTATGTTGTAAAATTTGCAGCTTGTAATCTTATATATAAAACCGAAACGGGGGATGTATGTCTGTAATTCCCTTTTGCATTGTTGTTGCAAGTTCAAACAAAAGAATTGATTTCGCTCGCGAAAGTTTCGACGGTAAATTTGTTTCGTTATCAATGTGTGTGTAGAGACTCCAATTACTCGAGTATCGAGTAGTACATATATAAAACCGAAACGGCGTATGTATGTCTGTGGTTCTGTAATTCCCTTTTGCATTGTTGGTCACTAAGTTGCCATAAAAACGAATATGAAAGAAAATATTTTGATTTTTTTATCGGCGAAGACATTTAGTCAAAATGTAATAAATTAGTCTTCTACTGAACTTTTCCCGGCTTTTATTAATATAATAATGTTTTTATTTACGTGAAGGTATTATTTGACATTTCTTTGACAGCAAATTAGATTTTTTCCTTGAATTTTAATGGGCGAGAATGGGGCTGTCAATATATGAAAAGGGCTGTGAAATGTCAATGCCAGTCTGAAATGTTCATTTTAATTCCATTTTAATTGACCTAGACTTTTGAATTTTTGAAAAAGTTATTTCAACTTGGCCCGTCTGAATTTACGCGCCGAGCTGAACATAACCCCAAACTGGTCCGAGCGAAGCCGGGTTCGAATACTAGTATATTTATATTAGCAGAACCTTAAAGACGAATTTGAATTTTTTGACTTTTCCGATAGTTTTCTCGCTTACGACCCGGGTTTCGACTTTGAGTGACTTCAGGAATTTCAAAGTGAACGAATGACAAAACTCATGGAACATGGTACAAAATTCATAAGATTCAAATTTGATATTGAAATTCCATCAAGCATGTCGAAATCATAAATTTCAAAATAAATTATTATCTTATAACTCTGTTTTTATTGAACTCCCATCTGACACTAACACTCTGATGTATCAATTTATGTGACGATGTGGTATTGTTAAATATTCTCTATATTTTGCTGCACATCCCACCATAAGCCATTGTAAAAAAGTTTATGCCGTGTTTCTATATGAAAAAAAAACCAGTAGAACACGAAATGTATACATTAAAATATGGCGTACACGAAATCATATTCCGCTTATAAAAATACAGTATAATGCGTACACAATGTTATACAAACAATGTAATACATTTACATTTTCTAAACAAGAATCAAAATATGCGAAAATAGTCCGCATTGTGGAAGAACAAAAAATGTCGGCTGGGTTGACGCCGATAATTTAGGTCAAATCTCGCAATAAACAGTACAATAAAGATTCTGCTGACCTCACATACATTCAACAGACAAGCATAATTTAATCCATCATATTTAATTGTTTCGGATGTGTTTTTAATATAATGTGGTAATTAAATAAATCGAGTGAACATATAAAATAATAATAATAAAGAGTAATAAAAAAAATGTGATTTTTTATTTTCTCGATTCGAAAAATAGCGATAACACCTTTTAAACAATTTTTTCTTTCAGCAGGCCACTTATAATCTTATATATAAAACCGAAACGGCGTATGTATGTATGTATGTGGGTCTGTAATTCCATTTTGCATTGTTGGTGATTAAGTTGCCATAAAAACGAATATGAAAGAAAATATGTTTGAATTTTTATCGGCGAAGACATTTAGTCAAAATGTAATAAATTAGTCTTCTACAGAACTTTTCCCGGCTTTTATTATTAATAATAATGTTTATGAAGGTATTATTTGACATTTCTTTGACAGCAAATTAGATTTTTTCTTTGAATTTGGACATTTTAATGGGCGAGAATGGGGCTGTCATCAAATTAAATAAAGTTTGTGATTTTATTTTAACTCTATTTTGGATGTTAGATTTTGTGATATAATTATGTCGAATGATATAACATTAAATAATTATTGGTCGCTTAGTCCGAGCGACGCCGGGTAGCAATACTAGTAAGATTTATAATTCAAAGTATTACTAGCTTTCATCAACAGCAGGCGTAACGTATCAATGCCCTGACATTTATGGTAACCCCAATTATCCAAAATTATATTTTCAATTTCGGTATGTTAGTAAATTTGTCAACAAATAATACTGGAAAATAAATCTGAATTTCAGTGAATGTATATTTGATTTTCACCTTCAAATTAATGCATTGACAGACACGTCCGTGTTCACAAATTCACTTCATTCAATCTACTTCAACAGTGTTTCTTAAACTTTAAGCAGTCGTAGTCCCCTAAATATGTTTTGAATTTATTGCTGTTCCCTTTTTGCAGTTTTTCTTTTTTTTAGTAGTCAATGGTATAGTTTTAGATTTCGACGTCCATGAGCTCGAAGAATATTGCAGGCACATTAATGACTTAAAAACATGTAACTTTTCTAAATAATTACTACGCCCCAACGTTGCAATCAAATGAATTATTAAAATCATATTTTTTATACATATTTCTTACATAAATTAAATGTTGAGCTTTAAGCCCGCTTAAACTTTTTATTTTTTAAATAAGTGAGAATGAGAACTAGATCATGAAAGTTTTACAAAAATATTTGATCATTTCAACAGAAAGGTTCGTCAATAAAGTGATCATGAAACAAAATAAAAATATCAATATATTTAGTTAAACTCGCTAAAACTAGTTTAGCCAAAATAGTTATTGATTATGTTCTGAAATTGTTTAAGAACTAAGTACGTTGATATTTAAAAATTATTACAACGGAATAATACAAAATAAAAATAAATTCAACCAAAGAAACGATAAAACCCTAACTGTCATTTTTTTATAATTTATTACATACAACTGTCATAAGGAACGTTCTGAAGGACCGAAACATGCAATAAGTGACTGAAATGGTCAAACTTGATAAATAAATCACCTTGATCTGAAATAGCCAAACGATTATTTTTTATGTTACACAGTGACACTTCACTATGGTATATCATACAAATGTCTGTATGGCGCCAACTAAATCAACAGTTTATCGTTATTACGAGGAAATTATGAATTTTTTTACACTTCAGTAAAAAAGCGAAAAAACTTACAATTAACCCTTTAAACGCCAAGCCAATTTCATGGATTTTTGCTACAGTGCACCATTTTCAACCATCGATTTTTCATCATTTGATATAATATATTTTATAAAAATCATTTTATATATAACTTATTTTTAGTTTTCAAAGAAAAGTGGAAAAAAAAATATAAAAAGTGTATGATTTAAAAAATGTTTCCTGGGATATTTACGATAATAAGGTGCAAGCCCTAGTGATATCTGCTAGCTTAACCTTAAATAAAATAAAAAAAAACTTAACATATCGAAATGTCAACCATCAGATGTGTCTGCATAAGGTTTCATTTAAAAATAGGATATTTATTCATAATAAGCTCGTAGTGGCGTTTACGTGCCTGCACATCGTGGCGTATAAACGGTTAAAGAAGAAAAGGTTGCGAGTTACAACAAAAGGCAGACGCCATGTCACAGTCACATCTAAAAAATTGTATATCTTTAAGAAATACTTTGTAGCCACATATTGATAAACTAATTGTGATGTTCACTTTGCGCGCCACCCCGTTTGAGAATCATTCTTGTTCAAAAGTACTTCGTGAATACACTTCTAGCATCAATTTGCCTTGCAGATTGAAGTAGATGCATTTATTGCAAGTATTGGCTTCAGAGTTATTAGGTACTCGACGACCTGGTAGATATACTTGGGAACATTGTACAGTGAAAAATAAACTGGCAAAGGTGTTTGCATATTGTACTTAATTTGAATTGATTTATTATGGAAAAAGTTGTTTATATGCGATGATAGTATTATTGGAAAATTTTAAATGGAAAAATGTATGCCCTTTATATGTGTGTTAATTATAAGTAATTAAAAAGTGTATCATTAAAGTATCGTACATATAAAATTGATTCTTCTATAGTTTAAATATCTCAATTTAATATTCTTTATTTAAACCTAATTGTTTTATAAGTAAGCGACACGCGTTTTGCCTATGCGATAAGCATTGTGGTTAAAAAATTTTCCTCAATAGAATACGCATAGATATAGGACACAGCCAATAATATTAAACAATATTACACTAACACTGTAAATGTCAAATTAATAAGTTGTGTTTGCGAGATTTTCTGTTAAAAGGAAAAATTCCAACCTCCAATTATTTGTCATTTACATAAGTTTATCAAATATTACTTATTGATATCAATTAATTAAATAATAGATTATCTTACTATAGTTAGTTTGAAGATGTATCTTAAAGAGGCGGAACGGGTCACTACTCGTTACAGATTATGTTGAATAACAAAGTTATCAATATAAATATCTTTATTTTACCTTTATATAATTATATACTTTTTGACGATTGAATTTCCTCGTTCATATTCGATTTTGAAAACGGAGCACTAGTTAAAGTTTATCCGTGCATTTGAAATGTCTGAAAATGGAATACGATACCTGGATCGATCGAGACAAAGCTCATAAAAAGGTAAAAAATACATCGATTCACATTTCAACTTTGAATTGATATTAAAAACAGAGTACTTTAACGTATAAATATTTAAATATTACTAAGCGAGCTTAACATCAATCTACTTGAACCATTACTAAATTATATTATATATATGCGCACAGCACATCTGTTGAAGCAGGGATGGAGAACCTGCGGTCTTTAAGTTTATTAAGTGAGCCATTTTAAATAAAATAAAGTTTTACAAACACAATTCTTTTCATATATTTATTTAAGTATCATTGTTGTGAATGCGTAACCATTTGATAAATAGCGTGATAAACTAAAACTGCGAATTTCTATGCTGCAACTAATTCAAATATTAAATATAGAAGCTTTACAAAAAAGGTTCTCAATCGTTAAGAGTTTGTTAAAAGATGTAAAATTATAAAAAATAAGTTTTTATTCATTTACAAAAGTAGTGTACGCACAATTTTATGTAAATTGAATGCGACCTTATTTGGTTCAGATCAATAGATGCGGCCCTTCTTCATGAAAAGGTTTTCTATCTCTGCGTCAAAGTAAAGTTCTGGAAATGGCGTGATGGCAAATGGAAATCAATACAATTTCACGATTCTCGCAGAGCTAAATATATTGATATAATATGTTAACTATATAATTTATTCAGTGCTGTGACAATACATCCCTGTTTTCCAGTGATGTATTCCACCCTCTGGCAGTGAGTGAGAAGCAAAGTAATAAGAGAGCATTATTTTTTCATTAAGTGTGAGAAATATTCAAGGTGTTTTCAATTTAGTCAATAATTTTCACCAATTAGGCTTACATTTTGAATGACTTCGCAGTTGTTCTGCGATGCGTACGAATGGAAAGATAGGGAGGGAGGTTAAGTGGGGGAGGGTGGTCGAGAGCATATGTCCTTTATAAAGGGTCTTTTTATAAGGACGCTTAGTTTTGAAATGTAAATAAAACAAGTTGTTTGTGAGATTTAGACTAAATTTTAATTTCATTTGTAAGTATATTTTACGGCATTAAATATGGAATATAGCATCAAATGTCTGCCAATATCCATTCATTATAAAATGGGCCATGTCGCTAAAGTTGACTTTTTTGACAAATTTGGGTAAACTTCCAGCTGCTCCAGAACCCAATCAGGCGTTGTCTGTGGTCGTTTACCTGAAGTTCCTTGGTTAGTTGGATTTTATACGGGTGCAGACATAAGGCCCGATTCAAAATTCGCCAAGTTGAAGTCGCAGAAAAGCCAAGTTCTTGTGAACAACGAGAAATAAGCTGCCTTGGGTTTTCCTGTACACTTTCACACACAGCAGCAATGTTTTCACCAGATATTGTATTTTGATGACGTACAGGTAGGTGTTGGCCGATTATTTACCAAACTGGTTGACTCAAATTTGGCCACTAAACAATGAATAATTTACTCAGCAGGACAAAGTAACATATTTTGAGCGTCCCTATTGAAATACCCTTTACTACCACCGTAAGAAAAACCACAACACCTGACATACATTCCAAGCAATAAAATTAAAATTGCTTTTGCGTTTTTCAACCGATAACCTTTGTTAAATAATACTTTGATTCAAAACACTCGATAATATTTTGTATAAGAAGATACGTATCGGTTGTAATCAAAGGTTATGGTTACAGTGTTGAGAATATGACTTTTGCTGTTGAATGGCTTTTAATTTATGATGCAGCATACGGATTATTTCAATGTACAAAGTGTAAGTTTTTTGTAATTAAGATTATCAAAGACTACAAGATATGCCGGTTTGAAAAGATTTAAAACACAATTATGTAAAACTTTCAATGGATTCGGCGGTAACTTTGTGAAAATTCATTTTAATATAAAATTTAAAATAACTTTGATTATTCTACTTATGAAAGTATTAAAATATTATTCCACGTATTACAATACATCGAATAATCAAAGTTATTTTAAATTTTATATTATCAATTAGTTATGTACTTCGAATACGCAAGAATATATTAAATATAATATCTTGATATAAAAATATCCTTCTCACGATATTATATCTTAAAGCGTTGAACTAATATTATATTAATTTTAAAATAATACTATTCGCGTTGATCGATAGTTTAAAATAATACTTTGCGTAGAATAACTGTAAACAATTTAATATTTTATTTTAAAATGAAATTTGATGTGACTTATTCTTACTTTCTTCAACGACATTTTATTGATAGATTTATTCTATTATGCATTATTATTCTCCTTACAGTTGGAGAAAACTCAATAAAACCAGTTTCCCGCCATTTGTAAGCGGGGAAAAATCCGCGCCGGATGTCGAGCGGCCACGATGGGAGTCGCGCCGTCTTATTGACTGGCGGGACGGCCATTACGTATGCCACCGGAAGTGAATGAAAACAAAATGGACGACATCGGAAAAGTCAGCTGATAATAATTAGGTGTGCGAAAGGACCAGAGAGCTGCCTGCAACATGGTGGTAAGTTATTTGCGACATATTTATATTTATTTGACACCAATAATTAATCAATTGAAAGAAATATACAAGTCGAAAAGAACAATGTCTTTTATACAACTTCTATAAATTTGCGTCATTCACAATCTATCTTCGAGCCCGAGAACTGCAGATTTTTAATCTGTCCTCCTTTTCTGACATCTTATCATGTCAACTTTATTATTTTCAACTTTTATTCAATTCAAGTCAATTATAGTTGAAGAATATCTGAGCGAACAACTGACTGTCAAGTAAGTGTTGCCAGGGACAACATAATTAAACCGATTTTTGGAAACATCACAAAAACTTTCCTATAAAATTTATTTTAAATATGAATTTAGCATTAAATGATTAAATTATAATCGAATGAATTTGATCATGCACAATTTTTTTATTGAAATTAACATAGATTTACTAAGCATTACCTACACTAATATGTAATTTTCTATATGAAATGAGATTAAAATTCACAATCCTCAAGTATACATGCATATTTTGAACTACCTTTAGTGTGTTAGCTGTCAATAAGTTATGTAGGAAATTTTGTTGGTATTTTTCAAATATTATGTGGAAGTTGTACAAAAAAATGTGTCTTATTTATTTACATATTTTTAAGATAAAGCCAACGGTGAACTTAATTTACTGTATTTATTTATAATATTTGAATACTGAATCCGTGGTACTAAATTCAAGATACTTTTGCCAACCCGAAATATATGCTTAATTTATTTATTTTTTTTGCGAAAAAAAAATTTGGCATTTCAGCTTACGCCAATGCGCCAAATATTATTAATTGTGAAAGTCATACGAGATTAACTCGATGTTAAATAATGCATCGGTTGTACACACAATCAACGATAAATAACATACACCCAGCCCAAGATCTCCCTTTTTCAATTGAAAAAATCTGACCTTGTCGGGAATTGAACCCAGGTCCCCTGATCGCTAGGACAAAGTTCTTGCCACTAGACCACAGGGACCGGTTATGAGAGATTACAAGAATCATGCCTGTAGCCAAGAGGTCAGCGTACGAACACATTCGAAAATTGATTTTTCAACCAATTTATTTTGGATATGTTAAATTCATCAGATCCAAAATTAAAGCCCCATACTTCTTTCCAAACTTTCTTCCAAATTAAGGTGATTGAGTGATTTACTAACAAGAAGTTTTCGTTGAATAGTTGTTGCAGAAAAATTTGCATTAGGAACGGAAATGATTTTGAAAAATCTATAGTTCGACAAGCACAAAATAAAATAAATAAATATTTACCATGTTTAAGAATATGCACTTTATTTTTACCGGGAATAATCAACATTTTTTTCTTTTATCTAACCATTCTGTTCAGCGCGTAAAAACTTAAAATAGGGAAAAGAAATTCTTAGAGCAAGGCTGTGTGTGCGGAAGGCTTCCTACGTGACCCATTTTGTAAATTTATTAGACTATTGAAAAAAGTTTCCTGTAAGTAAACTTAAAATGAGAGGCTTCTCCTTGAAAACTTCTCGCTCCACAGATTATGTTGACTTACTTATAGTACCCAGCATTTAAAATACCTTATTTCTTCTACCCCCTCTTCAAACTTTAGATCTACAATTATTAGATTTCTGAACTGTGAGACTTATTATTACGGTGTATTACCATTATATCTACCATATTTTAACTTTCAAACCCTTTGTAAAGTTAATGTATTATTTAAATATACTGTTATGTAAATAACTACGTATATTGCGAATGTTGTATAAAAGTAACTATCATACCTACAAGGAATATAATAATAAAGTTAAAAAACCTAATTTCAAATTCAATGGCAAAATAAGAAAACTAGTTAAAAGATATTCTTCTACGGTGAATTTTTTTTTCTATAAATTATACCGACTCTTATATACTCACAACCACAGAACAGTTATTCAATTAAGACATTGTGCACATCATAAAAACTCAAGAAAATACGCTTTTGTAATAATTATAAGTATAATACGCTTCATTGAAATTATCGTTTAGTAATTGTAAGGTTGAAAATCTTGGTTGAATACTAAAGATGATATTCTAAAAAATAAATCTCATGAAACCAAACCAAGAAGGAAATAAATATCACCGACTTATCATAATGATATCTTTTTTTATTGTATTTCGAGAGAATGGAATTATAAGGGCACTCCTCAATTAAATATTATATATAGCAGAAATACGATTTTAGAAACGATAATGTTATTATATATGATAAAATGAACAACTAATTGGAGATTCGATATCTATGGAAAATCAATACAATCGACCTTTTCTGGAGAAAACGTTCTAGCAGCAAAGCGAGATGTATGTCAGAGGTTTTCAAAATATATGTTACTATTAAGCTAACATAAATAAATACTTTATCATGAATTATTTTTTTATTAGAATTTGGACATTAACAGTAACGTTTATAGGTGAAACATTTCATACAACAAATCGTCAATATTTTTGAGGTGACAACGTCTTATAAATCGAAGAACGCCCACTGCACGCACGAAAAAACATGACTTATTGTCCCGTTTGTCGCGTTACGCCGAAGGCAAGCGTGCGAGCGAGAGCGCGGATAAGCGATAGAGAGGCACGATCGGCCTACCGTTCGGATTGTGCCGCATCTATCTCTCTTCCACTCGATTGGTCGATGCGTCTGAGTAGAAAAGAGACAGCGGCAGCACACAACTTATACACCTACAGTACCTACACGTGATTTGTTTACAACTGTTTATAAAGTGAAGTGAAATGTTAATGTGGTTTTCATTGTTTATATTACAACAACAATTGCGGCAATAAAGGTAATTAATCCTTGAATTAATGAGTGCGAATAAAATATATCAATAAAAAACTGTAGATTTCATTTCACTCCTTCTTCGTATCCATACAAAATAATGATTATTCAATAAAAATAATTCCATTTTATTCATAACAGTATGCAATCATTTCATCAATGTTTTATTATGACGTTGTCATGTTAAACTATCGTCCGTAAACCGACTTTACAGACAACCATTTTTTCGACAATTATTTAATATTCAGTGACATATATAGCTGAGTGGTTACTTTACTAAACTTTCTTTAAACATGACCGTGCGTTTAAGAGTTTGAATCTCCGGATGAGCATTTTAATACATTGATGATCAATAATTGTTTTATCGATTTGAATTCAAAGACATGAAAGTGGTGATATTTGAACTTTGTTTGAAACTGTCAAGAACACAAGGTAAATAAATAGTAAAGCGACTAAAAAATCTGAAAACATCTGTTTTCGTTTTTAACTCCTATTCTTACAACGGTTTGGCTAAGGGGAGAATTGTTTTTCTACGTCTCGTTCACACGACCAGACAAGGCAAGGCATCCATGTCTAAGTTAAAGTAAAAAAACTGGGTGAAATATTACATTACGTTCGAGTAGTCGACCATTGACAGCGTGAACTAGTAAGACGAAATCCTCACGAAGCCGACCACGAGGCTGGCAAATCATACACAACATTAAATTTGAAAATTGTAGTTGCTTAGAATATTAGTTGTCTCTTGTGTAATATGAAAATGAAGCTTTATATCTGATTTCACTATAAATAGACCTTGCATAGATAAATATATAAGTTTTTGTGTGTGTGTTTTATATAATGAAATAGTCGGTATAAACAAAGATTTAATTCACTTTCAAGGTGTTTACTGTCAATACTTGGTAGAATGGCATTATAATAAAAATAATAAAATAATAAATGTATAAGGTAAGGACCGGTTTCGCTCATAGTCGAATAGTCATCTGTCATGAAAAGATTCAAAAATATTTTTTTATTGTTTATTGTTATCAAATACAGTCAACCCTCTGTTATTATTAGTTTTTTTTATAGCGTGCGCTGCCGTCTTCAGGCAAATTATATGTTTCGTAAATACATATGTAATATTATACATACATGCATATGTGCATTCGAAGAATATTTATCAGTAACTGTACGTCCCTTTGCTTTTGACAAATAAAAAAATCCCTATCTCGGTTCTGTAGAAGTTTTGAGTGTATGTCAGTTTACTAATGTAATTGAAATCAGTGGATATTAAGCCTTTAATTGAAGGTATTTTTTAAAAAGTTATTCGCTATAGAAATCTCGTCGCTGTTGAAGGTTTGACTACGTTAATCTAAAATAGGGCCGATAAATAACTCGGAAAATCTTAAATTTACTTTCGGATCCAACAAAATAATGTACGTATGACGGTGGAAAAGATTGGGAGCCCATGCGATGTGAAATTTATCTTGCTGCCATTTGTAGGGGATAGTAAGTATATCGAACCCGCATACATCGCAATATAGCCGATTCTCTCTCTCTAGTTACCAATTAAAATTTATGTCCCGTACGTAATTTATTATTTCCGTGACTGCTGTAGTAAAACAGAAAGAAAAGTAGAACTAAGAAACATTTTATTCTTTAATATGATGGTATATAATAAACGGATAGATTTGGTAAGTATATAAAACCTGACGAAATCTAAACCGAAATCTAAAGTACAAAATTAGTTGTCATAGAATTGTGTAGTTTTCTTCTTTTTATTCCATTTGGCGTCATAATTGTAACGAGTTACAATTAATATAAATTTGACAATTATCTTATGATCCATTACAACATTTAAAATAACAACTGTGACAAAAAAACCTGATAATATTAAAGCAAGGAATAGAAACTTTTTTTGTTATATCAAATATAACATAATAAATCAAAGTGCTGGTTTCACATGCATTATATGAACAAGTATAAAAAAAAATGTACAAGTGATACCTATTTTGGCTCGACGATATAGTTAGAATCTAGGGTTTCTAATACCAAGCTAAACTTTGATTCTGAGATTTCGGGATTGCAATAAGCCGATCCCGGGATTTGGAATATTTTTTATTGGTAGATAATTTTCATATTTATTTAAATATTAGCCATGTTAATTTATCATTAAAAAAAGTTAAAAATAATTAATGTCACTATCTTTTTTATGAATATTATATGAAAGATGTTTCCATTATTGAAGAACGAAAATATTTTATTGAAATTTCATGATTAGTATCGGTCTCATTCGAATGCGATCTGTTTGGTTTATGCACACAGCATACAGCGGAGCATTTTTTTTTGTTAATTTCACATTGTTTCTATGAGGACACATTAATGGAAATTGATATCGTTTTCATTGATGACAAATCCATTATCATCCAGGATTGATTTTAGAAATGTCTGTATTTGGCACTCGTTTAAAGAGTACATATCACCATTAACGAGCTCCAGTTTTGTTTCTTGATGATCAGAGATGACACGTGCACGTAAAATTACGATTTTTTCAAAAGATAAATCGTTTATGCTTGATAAATAAATTATTCCCTAAAATTTCGGGATCATGTTTTCTAACACCGCGATTCATCAAGTATTGAAAATCCTCGGATGGAAACCCTAGTCAGAACTGTTTAATTAGAGTTCTACCAAGTAAATACAAACTCAAACAATAAATAAATATTGTGATTTTGCTCAATTTTCAATTCTGAAAATTCGAAAGTATCAGTTATATTTTGTTTTATAAACCGGTGTATATCTAAATTATGTTTTTTTCCGCCAAATATGTTATAATTTAATTTATGTTTCGCTGGTCAAACACGCCATATTTATATAAATTTTATATTTATATAGCTTTTGAATTGCCGTCACATGATTTTATCATGTAATACAAATCTAAGCGCTTGAGAGAGAACGGGCATATTATACAATATTTAGTTTTCGTTGGCAAGGAAACAATCTCATTATGGCATTTCTTTCATTCTGAAATTATTGTCTATGGTAGCATTACTGCATAAAAGGGGTTCAATGATATAATATAATTGGGAGACACCGTTTATAAAATAATTTTGTCAGTAAAATTTATTTGATTTAGCAAAAATAATCTTTGTAACTGATAATATATGTATTGTGCTTTTTCAATTGTTTGTAATTTTATATTGAAAAATCTAACATATAAGGAGATAATTTTCAAAAGTGGACAAATCCATTTGTTGAAAAACTGAGAATGTGAGATATTTTCATTACTTTTTCCTCATAAATTTGTGTTTACTATAAATATTTTTATATATTATTTTATATATAATATTTTTGTATTATAAGCTTTTTAAGGATTTCGTCTGAAGATGTTTGGTAGAATTTCAATATTAAATTTGAGACATTTGAATTTTGTATTTATCCATGAGTTTTGTCGCTAACGATCTGGGTTTCGCCTTTTGATATTTTATGGTATTTCAAGTGTACAAAAAACTTAAACTGACAGAACCCGTGTCATTAGTCATAAAACACGTACAAAATTCAAACATGATATTAGCTTTTGCCAAAGAAACCAAAATTATTTCCTAATTTTCTTTCTATAAGCTATGTTAAGAAACTAGTGCTTATAAGATTTTCATGTTTCGGTTATGTAGATATTACGATATGAATACTTAATAAAATCTGTGTTTATAGTCTCAATGTGACCCTGCGTACATGCACAGAGTCGCACTAAGGCACGGGCGTATTCACGTCGCGAATTTGTTATTTATTACATTAGCATCTGTTTAAGGAAATTTATTACAAGCACGCTTTTCTAATGCCGACCTTGCGACAATGGAATTATTATTCTCGCAGCTACACTTTTATTCTTTATCGCAAGACTATCTGGTTAGTAAGATGAAGATTGTATCTAGTAATGACAATATAAAGTAAGTTACTAGATTATACTCACTCTGAAATTATTATGTCTTAATAGATACAGACTTTTTTAAAGTTTGTACTACCTCTACATTTATTGTATAATAAGGACCGGTTTCACTTAACGCAATTATTGCCATGAAAGTATTTTAAAATAATTTATCGCATTAATGTATTTGATATATTTGTTTAGTAATGATATTAAATAAAATTTTTGTGCAACAACAATGTATAAATCAGGGCTGTGGAGTCGGTTAAAAAAAGTTCGACTCCGACTCCGACTCCAACATTAACTAAAAAAAAAGACTCCGACTCCAACTAAAAAACCTTCAATATCGACACTTTTTTTCCCTAATTTTCTTTTATAATGTGTATTCAATTAAATATCAACCCTGACAATCCGGCAAATAGACAAATTTGACATATTATATGCAAAAATAAAAAGTTCAAACTTTACAAAATTTCCGACTCCAAGTACGACTCCGGCCAAATTGCCGCGACGACTCCGACTCCGGCCAACAAGCCCCGACTCCACGACTTCGACTCCGACTCCACAGCTCTGGTATAAATGAAACAAATGAACTTTCAAAAATACTGTATTATTCCAAATATGATGTGGCTTCGAATATAGGTCGAGCTATGTATATATTCGGAATATGATTATAAAGAAAAATAAATATCATCTTGAGTTTTTCTTTTCTTTTAAATGCTCAAATCGCAAATTAATGTGTTTCTTTTAATATTTGGAATAAAATATGTAATCAATTCAATGTAATTTTGCATTTTTTTTTCATTACGATCAAGCTTAAATAGGGTCGACGAAAAATCGTTTTTTTACTGTCAATTTGGCGAAAAATATACATTACCCCGATTCGTTAATGTTACCATTACGTTTTCATGCTTTAAGGATACAGCATGTGTTTTTCCGTTTGAATAAATGGGTAATTTAGAAAATCATAAGCTTCACAGCCTTTTTGATTTTATCCGATGTCGTTCATTTGAAGCCATAAAAACGATATAATTACAGCAATGGAAAATAATTTTCATATATGTATAACCTTAAAAATACGTCTCTTCATACGAGTATAAGAAAATAGCGATTTTTTCTATTCAGTAATCACGGTTATCGCTATACTTACAATGCTGCCAACAACAAATAATTGGTAAAGATTTTACTGTGCGATAAGTATGGCAAACTTTTTTTCACGTTTAGAAAATTTTATTTTATGTTTTTTATAAATAAAACTAACTTTTACTCAACAACCAGTCCACATAATTTTCATTACAAATCGTCATAGCGACTCCAGATGTCTGTCATACCTTATGGAATCATTCATCATATTATTATCAACACAATCGCGTTGACGTTTTCAAATATATTATCGCGTAATAGAGATAAGATCAATTTTACGATATTTAATTGAATGTATCTAAGTTAAAGAAAATAGATAACAAGATGACAAATAAGTAATTAAAAACCAAACATACATAAATAGAATAGTTATTAATGAAAACCTGATTTTTTAATGAAATGCAATTTTTCATGAGTAAGTTCTATTAAGAAAATTCTTAATAACATGAATCTGTCTCATGAAACTGCTGAAGCGTGTTTTAATTGAAAAATGCCATTAGAAATATTAAAAATGAAACGAGCTGAGGGGAAAATTATCCATGCTCTATTAATTTTCTTATATTTTTTGTTTGTATGTATACGTTTTACTATTTCAACGTCTTTCTAACAAGATTAAAATAAAGTTTTTTTTAAAACAAGGATCATTTTTGAAAGCATCCACTTTCAAGCAATAATATGTTCAAGTTATTAAGGAATTCGACTGAGGGTGCTTGATGGAATTTTAATATCAAATTTGAATCGTTTGAACTTTGTACTTTTCCATGAGTTTTGTCGCTAACTACTCGGGTTTCGCCTTTCGGCATCTTCAGGCATTTCAAGTGCACGGATGTACTTGAACAAACAAAAAAAAAAGTACAAAATTCAAATTTGATATTGGAATTCCATCAAGAACCCTCAGTCGAAATCCTTAATTATATCAACATTGCTAGTACGGCAAGATTGACTGAACTCTACAGAAAATTAGTGTTGAAGTTTCGTGTTGTTAGCAAAATTTATGGTTTAATAGTTGTTTAAAAAATAAAGTGGTCTCTAAAAACAATTTGTTCATTTTTTATCTCGTTTATTCCTACTAATTTCAATGAATTGGTCTCTAAAAAAATATTTGTGAGCTTTTATGTTGAATATGTCACTCAAAATTCATTTTTTAATGAGGGTGTGTTTCAAGGATTTGCACAAGGATGTTTTTGCAGGGATTTTCCAAGCTCATATCTCACGGGAAATGGCTGAACTTTTGAACGGTAGATCATTATAGGACCACTCTTCAAAATAACATTATCAAACAAATGGTTAAATGGAACGACACTAGAAAAAAACCTACACGTAAACAATCCACCATATAATTATAAAATATGTATAGGTTTTGTTGTATGCACAACGCGTCTTTAATTTCAATAAATAATTAATCATAACTTGTTGCATTTCAGTTTAAATTAAACCTTTGTTTAAACTATCGATAGTGTAAAACTGTAAATAATAAAATTGAAAAATACTTTTGTAGGTCCTTGCAATATTTTCTTATATTAATGTCATGAAAATTGTCTAAACGGAAAAGAAGCTACCACATTGTCTTCATATTTATATGGAATCAATTATATAATTTACTTATTTAGCTATTTCGAATATTTAAATCGAAATTGACATCTAGTTAAAATTTGTGTTTTTGTGATAATAATTTCTTTCGACTTATCATATACAGTTTTCCAAAATACCACTGATAGAAGTTTATGTTTGGAACAGATTTAAATTTTGATAAAAAGTTAAATTTTTTAATACTTTGATAATGCGTGTAGATTTTTAAGCTGGGAAATGACTTTAACTTGAAATGGAGTCCACATAATAAAGTTTATAAATTATCAAACTAAATTTTGCAATATCGTAACACTGAGCTTGAGAGCATTTTAAAAGCTGAATGAATTCATTAATCGTTTTCATAATGGTTTTGTGGGACGTTGCAACTGACATCTATGGAACAACTTTGGAAGCTTTATTGCTGAAACACTAACAAAGGCAATATTATTTTACCGCCGTGAAGGGGTTGTGCTATCTATAGTGCGCTGTAATTTCAATGCACTTTTCAAAAATAGTGGAAATTCAAATAACACATTTTTTTTATATTTTTTGATAGCGGAATGCTTAAACATGCTTGACAATATATTACGGTAAGAAACATAACAATGCATTTTAATTCTACAGAAATTATTTTATATATTTGTTGATAGCTATTTCGGCTTACGCCCTAATCAGAACTATGTTTTAAACGTGCATTAGAACAAGCTTATGTACCTCGGCTAGACAGGGTACACAATAAATCTTCTACTCTGTTCCGCCATCTTAATTTTATATTGAAATAATAAGTTATTGAATGTGAAAAATTGATTTGGTGTATTCATGAAGTGAAAGCTAATCTGGGTTTTTACTAAGTGGGAATAAACGTAAACTTAGTAATGCATCAAGTTGATTTATTTTAAATTGCATTAGTATTTATCAATGGCTTAAGAAGTGGTGATGCGTTAATTGTGATCTGTTCATTAAGAATGTCATTGAATTGATTATACCTATTAATTTCTAGCTGTTCCAATGCATTTTGCTTAAGGCCCTTATTTCAAGAATTTAAACAAATCGGCCCTGAATTTAGGTCATGTGATTCCTCTATGAGGTGGTTTGCAAATTGCGAATCTGATTTTTTATTATTAAAAGATCTAACATGTTCCTTGCACGAACCGATATACTACGCCCTGTCTGAACGAAGTATATCAATCGCATGTACCGCAGGACATCTTACAGATACCGCTTCTATCAAGTTTATTAATCCTATCTTTACTATTTTTAAGGTGTATGCCTAAATTATAATTGACAATATATCTTTATCTGCAGTGTTATATACATTGCAGAACAACACAGAACTAACACACACACTGTCTCTGTATGCGCATAATGAATTTAGATTAAATGACACCTGCGATTTAAAATACTAGCACTCAAATTAAAAGAGATGAAAAATATCTCAACTTTTTTTTAGCATAACTATATTAGTTTGATTGTGATATGATCATTAAAAGTGGATCTAGGTGAAAAAATAATAGATGGATACTAAAAGATTTTTTTTTGTGTTTCTTGATCCGCACGTACTATCTTTGTATAATATATGCTTTACGTGTATTTTTGTACTATACATTGACGGAGAATTTAATTTTACCTTGAAAATTTGGCTCATTATGAAGATTGAATATATGTATACTGAAAAACATTGAACAATAAACACAAAAAAACTGAGAAGCATATTCTTTTGTAAATAATAGTAACCATGTTTAATGTGGTTTTAATACTATATTATTCTTACAGGCTATATCCTTGCGTGAAGTTAAAAAATCTAAAAGAAAAATTGTTTTTTCGTTCAAACAAAAGAATGCTTAACATAGTTACGTGACTACAATATTAAAAAAACATAAAATAATATTTTTAGTTTAACAGCTAACAAAATAAAAAAATCGAAGCCAAGCTGCTTTAAGAGTTGAACATAAAAGTATGACCCCCGGAGCGGGACGTGAGCGAGAAAAAAATTCAACATTTTCTGGGAAATTTTTACGAATTTTCCCGACCGGAAATAAACGAGGTAGTTTTTCTCAATGAATGGTGCGTGTGGCCTTGTCACCCTTTTTTTGTTTCAACCCTCTCTAAATCGGCCTCCATTTAACCCACTAGCGACTGGGCTTTCAATTATATAAATGAAACTATTATTTTCGAAAGGAATGTTTCAGAAATACTTTCGAATGAAACCTTTTTAAAATAGGTATCATTCCATTTAGATTCCGTGATTTACTGCTTTCCTGATAAAAAATACATTACGAAGAATTATATAAGTAGATGTATGCTAGGGATTGCAATATCAGATCCATATACCTATATATAATCAGTACAGATATTTCTAAATATAAATATTGGAAATAATTGGAATTGAAATACCAGAAAAAAATTTACTATAAAATTGCTACCGTAATATATAAAAGCTTATTTTAATAAACAAAACTAATGTTTAAGTTTTATTTATATTAAAATACGACAAAACAAAAGGTTTCTACACTATAATCTCTACTCCTTAATAGAACCTTCGAGCAAATAAATCTGCCCGCAGAAAACAGTTGAACCTGATGTAGTATGTCTCGACTCCTTTAGATACCTACTTTAATATTTTTCACATCTAAAAGCTAATATTTTTTATTCGACTAAAGAACTTATAGACTAACAATTGCACGAGATGCTTCACTACAAATTTTGCACGTGGCGTGGTAAATAACGGCGTGACGTCACATGATATTTTTTGACTTACTGTCTTGACTGTGTTTAGAAAATTAAGCTTGGAATTGACTCTTTTCAAGAAATGATACTGCAGATTTATAATATGACATTAAATTAAGAGTAATTAGTGTGTTTCGATTTTACTGATTTTTATAATGAGGTTATAATTGATCTAAAATAGTTAAATAAAAAAATTATATCATTGAAAGTAGATTATTAATCTGTGAATAGAAATAATTGTATTTTCGATGGATAATATAAAATTTAAAAAAATAACATTCCACGTATTGTGTAACTAATTGTGACACGTTTTTCGCCTCGTTTCATGTCATTTTCATACGCTGAACATATCGCAAAGTTTGCAATAGTAAAAATTGTGTTTTAAATTTGTTTCATTGAATATTAAATATCAATTGAGTTGACGCAGATTAAAATATATTTAAAAAAAAAAGCAAAGCGTAATTTTTTGACAAATTATTGTCCTTTTTAAGCTCGTTGATGTCATTTTATACGCTGAACATATTCTTCGATAGATTGCAATAGAAAAATAAGCTACCATTGAAATTTTTACGTGGAGATTGCATACCTTAATTAAAAAACCGTATTTTTACTGCTCAAAATATTAAGCAAAGTATATAATATTCATACATGCAAATATTTTTATACATCTTTGTTTTTGAACAGTTAGCTATTTTGATGTCCATGCCTGATTCCTTACTTAGGGTGTATTAATTTCGTTTTAATTGTATAAAAAACGTATCAGAATATTTGTTAAGCTTCACAAGCATTGTATGGAAAGATTATCGTAAAAAAGACGTACATTGACACAGTTGATATACGGGTCAAAATTTATTGACACTTGATACTACACAATTTTCCACGAATTTCCCACCTGAAAATGGTTTTCCAACAGAAACCATTAAGTGAACTACACGAAAACTAGCACGAACAGACGCCTAATTTTTCATTTATTTTTTACATAGATGAGAAATGAATGTCCTATTTTTCTTTTGTCAGTGTACCTAAGTAATCGTTTTATATTGAACTCTGTTAACCATGCAATGTTACTTTTGCGCGAATGAAAGTGTTCTGGAAGAAACTTATTAAATTCTTACTTAGCAAGAGAATGGTTTATCCAATATTATGTTAAATTTATTATGCGACTATCCAATTGGAAATAAATGATTATGCATACCTAAAGTATGTTAAACCAGCCGAAATAAATTAAAATTTATATCTGCTGTCGACAATATAATTATTGGCAAATGATGATGAGTGTTATTTTTTTCTCTTTAACCATATTTGCTCCCAACTTGGATCGGATGGAAAGAATACGAGGACTAGGATAGTACTAGTGATTAGCTAATCGCTGTCACTATACGTCACTCTTTGAGATCGGGAAAGGCGGGAAGGGATTTTCAACATCACAAACACCCGTGCCTTTGAACAGATTTATCGACTGAAAAAATCCGCTCGTACCGGGAATCGAACCCGGGCGGTCCGGCACGCAAGTCACAGCCGTTGCCACAGCGCCACGGACTGGACCAAATACATAATAATATATATTTTTAAATGGTACCGGAAATCGAACACGGGCGGTCCGGCACGCAAGTTAACAACGTTGACACTGCGCCACGGACGGGAAATTAAAAAGATTCAAATTGTAAAAGAACTGGTTAGGTCTATGATAATATATTCCACTTTTTTTATAGTAAGTATACATAAATTAGAGTAATACACCCAGTTTTCGATTCATCGATTTAATTGTCAATATACTTACTTTAAATCAAATATGTGCGCAACGCAACTAAATAGTAGTCCACGTCGACAACTCGACTACAAACACGGGAAAAAAATGAGCCTAGTTTTTCAGACAGTTGTTGACCGAAAATGGTTTACATGTTATTAACCTAACGGTTTTATATTCTTCATAGAACAAACAAAATTATTCTATTATTCATTTACGAAAACTTTACAGACAGTCAAATACGCTACTTTTAATTAAGAAAAAATGACCGCACTACTGTGCACTACTGTGTGACCGCACTAAGTGTGCACAATGGGCATATATACATATCTGTAATATCGTTTTTGTATAACTACATTTTATTTAGGTGGTATACTGAATATAATCTTTATAAAGCGTACGCTTGATTTTAGAATAATTATGAATATAATATAACACTGAAAATATTCTGGTCTATAGAACAATATTATTCAAGAGTTCATTGACCTCTGCTTTCGCGCCATATTGATATTATTGAAGTAGAGCAATATTTTTACTTGGTTCCGGATTAAAAAAAACAAGTAATGACGAAGCATATTGACAACCCCGATGAGGATAAGCAGCATGACAACACTGGCTTTATCAATCTCTTTTACTTTCTTTCCAATCTTGGCATCGGATCTTTTCGATTCTTTGGCACGTTTCCGCAGTACAGTGTGGGGACATTCCCGAGTTTTTCTTATGGATTTTTTCCCGCTGAAAGTTTCCCGTTGCGGACACACCATTAATAACGAAACAATATCAGTGAGAACTTGGCGGGGAATTCCCCGGGGAGGAATTAAACGCTCCGCCTTCGTGCTGGGAATAACTTGTGTTGGTTTTTTAAATATTTATTTTGATAAACGACTCTTGTTAGTTCTCATTTGAGACTTCGCCGATGTAAACTATAGTCTTGGCTAGGTGTAATCTTTCAAAATGTCATGAACGGGACGCACGATGCACTAAATACCGGTAAATATACGTCTACGCTATGGTATTATGCCCTGATGGAATTGTAATATAACTTTCTTCTACAGAAATTCTTCGAAAAATAACATATTTCTTCTCTTCTATTTCATATTCTTAGTTGACGCTGATGACCATCTAGATCAGTGGTTCACATGTAAAGTTTGACTGTGAACACTTTATGAACATCATCAACGTCATATGAAAATATATTGTTGTCGCACCATCTTTGTTTTCAATATTACCTCATTGCATTTACAAAAATGCGTACGATCCCTTCGACCGAATTTACACTATTTGTAAAGAAGTTGAGTAACTGACTTAAAGCTCGTTCTGGTAAAAAGTTTTCTTTTTAAAAGCATCGAATGGAGTTCATATTCTACAACACTATTAGAACGTAGATATCCAATAGTTGTTTTGTATTTAATAGAAATTGATTTGTGATATAAATGATTCTAAATTATTATTATCAATTAAGTGATGCTAATATTTGTTATTTAAAAAACACAAATCTTGGAGGAGTGACGGATAAAATTGATCTATCAATTGCATATAAGTCTGATTAAAACATAATAACAAGATTTTACCAAGAAGTCCTCATTTTTTATTTCAGGTGAACAGTGACTGGGCCCAAGTGGAGGTGATCGAGCTAGAAAATGACGGAAGCGGTCTCGCTTTTGGCATTATCGGAGGCCGCAGCACCGGGGTCGTTGTCAAAACCATACTGCCTGGAGGGGTCGCCGATAGGGTAAGTCATAACATCAATTCTTTTATATAAATAAAAAAACAAAATTGAAATAGTTTTAACGGTTTATGTGGGCACTCGGTTTCGTCAGCTCCGTCGCTGAACGATACCAGACCTGACCATTTTATACAATTTTAGAATATATACTATCAGTGTTTTTAAAAAAGGTACACGCCGTATATCCTCTTCTATGTTTTGACAAAATATAGTATACCATCTGTTCATACCAAAATTCTGAACGGGAATATGATACAAATTTTGTATTAGAGAATTATGCCTCCACCACCCTATGGTAGAGATCTGAAGATATCGTAAAGACGCAAGCAACAAAGTGCACTAAATGAATTGTTATTCTAGATACTGTTATTATTTACTACAAATTTTTTGCTGAGCAATATATAAGTATATCAATTAGATAAAAAGCTTGTATTATTTTTTCGATAGAGACGAGATTATATATCAATGAACTAGAAAACATCAAAAAGCCCAACGAATTCTTTCTCAGTGCTTCGCAATAATCAGCCTTAATTAACCCCTTAATCAAAAACGTTAGAAAGTTGAAAGCTTTCATTTAAAATGATACTTTAAAACGTGTTTGAGTACTTACATAAATTACGCGTAATATTTTTTATATTTTCTTCCGCTTGCTAAGCAACCTCCGCCTTGAAGTTAATTGATTCCGTATTAATCATCGCAAGGCAACAGCATTATTAAGATTTTCTTTACGGATGGAGTGGGTTTACAGGGAATGGAGGGTTAAAGGGGTTTTTCTCAAAACGCAATAGATTTATGTAATCATTAACCGTTAACTGGATAAACTTTTTTTATGGAGTGAGACTTTAACGACCGAAAGAAAGTTAATTAATAATTATTATTTAATTCAGCTGCGAATTGGAAGGAAATTATATATGCGTGGATTTATTAACTGACTGTAATGGTTTTTTCAAAATTTAATTTTTTCTAGTACAAGAAACAAAAAATATACAGTAAAAAAGATTTTTTTTGTAGAATACCAAAGTATGGAAATATCACATTGAAATGGATTTTTTTGCTGATTAAATTTTCATCAACATGGTAGAACTCTATCAGGAATCGAATAAAATACTACCCAACATTTAGTTTCATAGAAAGAGACGATATCATTATCCCGAAAAATATATTTTTTAATGAATTATAATAATTGGTAAATGGGAAAACACTTTTTTATATATAACCAACAATGGAGATACTACTATATTTAATATCTACTAAAATATTGTTGGATATATACATGACGATAGCGTTAAGCTGACACAGCATGCAATTTATCGTGGAATTAAATACTTTGCAATTTTAAACCATAGGAAAATTAAATAAAACCAATTCAAGTTAATACCAGCTCAATCGATAACAATGAAAATATTTTTGCGTGATATTTTTTTCTCATTAAATTAATCATTTCACTAAATTCATCTCTTTGTTTTAAACAAACTATAATTTCATGTTATTAAGATTTTGGATCGTAAAGAGATACCTGAAAATTGTCGCGTGTCGTATAGGATAGATTGTTTTAAAGCCATCTAATTATACTCAAAGGGCACGATGGCATGACAATAATACTAAATAATAATGGCGATGGTGTGTACGATACTATTTCACGTTTGGGAGCAGTGAACATAATTAATTGGATTTCTTAGTTAATGCTAGGTTAATCCACTGAATCAGTAACAATATTGCCCCTACGGTGAACGTACATACGATAAATTTTTTGCATATTATACAAGGTTTTTTCTAAATTCAAATTATTTTAAGAGATAAAGCTACTTTAGTGACGTAGAATCTAACTGATCTGGGCGGGTTTTTAACTTTGTCCGAAACTTTAAACACGTTTTTCTTGAAAAAAAAATCGGTTTTTTAAAAAATGGTTGCCATGATATATCTTAAGTTCTACCAAACCGATTTAGATGAAATTTGATGTAAAACTTTTTTATACATGCCTTTATGGTATATATTAGGATTCTAATTTTTACCATTTTTAAAAAAACCGGAAAATCAAAAAAACCTGTAAGAAAATACATTTTTCTAGTACATACTATTATGGCATCTTTATTGATTAGGAATACAACTTTTTTTTTATTTCATGTTACTAGAAGAGTTGGGATCATGGCAACCAATGCGCGTAATTTTTTTGAGACCCCACTTTGCCAGCCTGTAACTTTTTAGGTTTTTAGTTTTTTGATTTGAATATTTATTTTTGTACATTCTTGAAATCTCAATAAATTTCTAGTAAACAAATGGTTGCTAAAAATGCTAGATTTGTTTTTATATTGCACTTGAAAAAATACCTAAAATTGGTACCTCTAAACCAGAATACCCCCTTAAGATAAGTTTAATTTTTATAAAAATATGTAAAATGATGATATTGAAATGTTTGTGTATTTTTATGACGACCGGGTCTTGTTTTCATTGAATTACGTAATATTTTTGGAACGCCATCTGTTATTATTTGTTAAAAATACCCGAGGTATGAAAGAAATTGTAGAATACATATACTCTTGATCTGTATTCGATGGAAAAAGTAAAAATTCAGCCTCTTTATCTTGAATGTTTACACCGGTTGATATCTAGTCGATAAAAGATATTCCAGATATACTTAGACAGGGATAGATTGAAAGTATGCCATTATGCCAAAGTTTCAAGCTGTATACAATATGTAAAATAGTCCACGTGCAAATAAATATTTTTTTTCTTTATCCTATCCATATATAATAGATTAATATAAAACAATCATTTTTTTTGACTAATAAAACTACCTGCTGAATAGGAACTTATTTGAATGAATACTTTTCGTATAGGACATATTATAAATATAAAAGGACTATTAAGGTGTTCACTGCCAAATCTTGGTGGAATGGCAATAGGTATATATAAAAAATAAAAAAAATACTTGTTCATATTCCAAAATTAATAAATTAGGATATGAACCTATTTCGTTCATCGCGAGTATTTTCAACGATAATGAACTGAGTTGAAAGTGCTCACGATGAACGAAACCTGTCCTGATGTAAATAAATTAATTGTGGAATAATTAAAAAACAAGTTTAATTCAGTTGATAATGCTGATCATAATAAATCTAATGTGGAAAAGTAGTAAAAATGTGTTATCATTTTTGTTATAATGCCATTCCACCAAGTATTGACTGTGAACACCTTAAAAGTTTCCCTTGAAAAGGACTGCTAAATCCCACATAAATGGCCCGAAAACGTTAGTAGAATCACTATTGTTCCACTTCACTACTATATTTATATTGTAGAACGAGCATATTAGTAAGCGAACACGTTTTATGCGATTATTGAATATAATTTTAGCATATTCATACTAAATTATTTGGATTATAATAGGGCTGCTATTCATATTGGAACGTATTTATTTTGTTATATAAAATTGATTTATTATAGTCTTGATCTATAGATGCTCTAGATAAGTCTTGAATGTAAAGTAAAATATAGAAATACATTTCGTTCTAGTCAAAAAATTCTAATTCAAACAGATTTTTTTGTATACAATATTTTTATTATTAATTACCAGTCGCCTACTGCTATAATTTCATATCCCACGAATAAGCAATTGAAAATTTGGCGCTACGTGCGATTGCTGTCTTTCAAAAAAATAAGCTCTAGAATCATGTAATTAATAACGAGAGCTTAACCACATAGCCTCAGGGGTCAATGTAGAACTTTGGTACCATTTAAATATACATCTGTACCAAAGCTCGCCGCAAAAACTATCTAAGTCAACAAAAACTTTAATGTAGAAGCTTTCATTAAAGGGTGGCTTTGAATCATATTACTTGTTTCGATTCTACTGTAAAGCGACATAAAGTTTTCACGGCATAATTAAAGCTTTCCCTGCGGTAAGACTGTTGGAAAACTTTTTCGCATGGCTGTGTGTTTTCCTATTTTTTCGTTTTATTCATGAAACTTTCACAACCTTACTTTGAATAATGCATAATCATTATGGTGAACTATGTGGATGAAAATAATTGTATTTATTGGATAATATTAGCATATATATGATTGCATTTCATGGAATCTAGTTCAAAGCTCACACATGCTAAAAATGTTTATTTAAATAGGTATGACTACTTCTTTTTATAGCTGAACTAAAATTGATTGTCAAATATCATGAAAAAATCATGTATGTCAAGAAAGCTTCATCAAAAAATCTCAATTTATTAAGTTCAATTTTGAAACATTTCCATCTCCTGATAATGCAAGCGATAAGCGAAACCAGTCCTGACTGCTTAAGTGAGTTGGGCGGCTACAGTTATTGGAATATTTATATTATAAATTATTATAATTTTCCGTGAAGGAGACAACTGTATGTAGTGGTTCCACCAAGAAGTGACAGTTAACAGATTAAAAGTAATAATTTAAACTTTTTTAAATAAAACAATGGATCCTTCAAAACTGCTCAGTACAAAATTTTAAGTAAAAAAAATAAAGACTAATGATAATTTTACTCCATCCATTTCGGTTTATGTTTATTTTCCTGAAACTTTATTTATTAAATGAATATTGTGAACAGGAAATCTAAGTTACTAGTCATGCAACATTTAAATCATTCAAAAGTCATCTAAAAGAACCAATTAAGCATTACGTATGATCAATTTGTTGATTTCCATTCAAAAAAAAAATCTAGTTAGTATGGCTACATTTTTTTCAAGATAATCCCACGATAAATAAAAGTAACGGAAATATTTCACATGAACATTATCCCGAAATACCGTAACACGTGAAATATTGCTACCATTACAATGAAGCTTTTTTTAGAAAGGCTACCAATATAAACGATATAGCTATGGTAATATATTCATAATGTTTCAGAATCACATTATTCTTACCGAAGGAAAACTTTCCAGCGTACTTTGGCGAGTATTTCCAATCTTTGCCTCTAATATTATAACAAGTTACACGACGTACTTTTCGTGTTACTTTCGGATCGATTCACATATAATCAAAGTTTCTAAGCGTCATTTGAAACCTTCTAAATAATTGTTTGCTAACTTTGATTTTCAATCTGATGCCTTTGTAATAATATGTTTGTAACTATTATATAACTCCACCATATTGGTAATTGTAAGTGTGGTAATTGAGAGCCGGCAACTACAACGCGAAATAACAATGGAAGGATTCGTGAAGTCTTTGAGTGACAGGCAAAATTTAATTACACAGAAGCACCTGGATGTTACTAGACATATGCCAAGGCCGGGAAATTCTATATTTAATATACAAATTTGTATGTTTGGCCATCACTCGGCTTGTTTATTCAACTGCTATATTACGGCAGACTTCCATAATAATGCAAAATCTAGAAATAAATTTATTCATCACTTTATGCACACGAGACTGATTAACCATTGAAATAAAAAGAAAAAATAATTTCGTAACTTATCGAGCAACACAAGTTAAGTGATTATATTATTTTAAATAATGAAGAATACAGTAAAACGGAGTGAATAGAGACAAAAACAATGATTGAACTTTACTAAAAATCCATTTTTTTTTTTAAATATTTATATATAATTCATTACAATGACTATAATACTATCTCTTAAATGAAAAAACCAAACCTACTAAACCGATTGGCCAACATTGTAACAAACGTGCTTAAGTTCGATGCCTGTGCATTATTACTTTTTGACTCCTTATAAACTTCTCTTTTATGCACGAAAATTAAATTGAATCATGTTTTTTTTAGTTAATAAGTACCGTAAAATGGGGTGAATAGAGACTCATATAGAATAGAAGTTCATATACTCCAATCATTACAATCTGTATTTTTTATCTCTATTCAACTGCAAAGTCTCTATTCATCCCAATTCAATCTGAATAGAGACATCGAACAAAATTTACTGTCTTTGAATATTTGAAAAATATTGTTATGAATGTAGGACCATAGAAACACGTTTCAAGCCATTCATATTTGAATAATGTCTCGCAGGTATGAAGATACATAGCCGTGAAGAGTAAAAAGTGTATATTCACACCGTTTTACGGTAGTTTAAATAATTTACGTCATTATTTGGTATATCAAAGATACAAACTTCTAGTTTGTGTTGACCCGTGCACTTCTTCTCAAATCATATAAGATTTCCAGCTTAATCCAATTTATATATAAAACTAGTAACATTCAATACTCAAAATATTGACGTTCTAAAAAGCTCTACCGGCCACTGTGCAAACAAAGATGAAAGCTTAAGTAGTCAATTCAATATAGTGTCCTATTTCATAAGCTCTCATTCAATTGACTGGACTCTGGGGCTTTCAATCCAGTGGGGATATAAGCCGGATGCGAAGGACATAATACAACTATAGTGATAATAATTGGTATCGCTTTATAGTCCATTGAACAGAGAACATATCTGAGTGGGAAGGGAAGATAGTTAACCTTCTTAAGAAACAATATAATTGTATCATTCATTTCAGTTGCCTATAGTTATAAAAAATCAAAGGATAACATAATCAAGTTAAATGATATCATAAAGCTTTTAACATTTTAGAATGTATATTATGTCCCTTTAATAACTATGCGAAGTTTGATAAGGACAATACGAGCTAGAGACTTCAATTCAAGTTTCGAATAGTCGATAATCGAGAACACTTGTCCATTTTTCAAGTACTCGAAACTCGAGTATTTAAAAAAATACTCGAGTAATACTCGTAGCTTAGAATGAAGATTTATATCCAAATTTAATGTACAATTAAAACAATATATATACAATGTTCAAACGTTGCGTTTTGCCGTTCACTTAGCTATACGAGAATTTCTTTTGCTACTTTTGCTTTGGGTCTTGCTGACCTATCTTATCAATGACAAGTTTATGATGACGAGAGTCTATGACAAGAGACAGTTTATTTATCATACGTTTTTATAAACAAATTTGAATTAATAATATATATTTTGGTACATCTGAAACTACTCGAGTGTACTTGAGTATTTTTGAATTTTTCTACTCGATACTCGAGTAGTTGAGATTTCGAGTAATTGGACTCTCTAATATGAGCCCTTGAGAGGCATGAGTTGATTTGTTGTAACTTCCTCGGTTGACTTTCTTGCCAATTTCATGTATGTATATTTTTTTTCAATGTTTGAATCCCTTTTCATACTGCAAAAAGGATGAACTTTTTATTTTAGATTTTTGAAATGTACACATTTTATATAAATAAATAAAATTAGATTACTAAAAACAAAACTAAGGATCAGTATTATTACATTTGATTTCCGTTCTTGTATGTGTTTCTATACGACGCAATAATCTTTCATTACATATTGCTTTTTTATTCTTCCGCTTAGTGTTAAATGAAATGAAAAATAAAAGTATTCAAAGAGTGTTATAATACCTTCTGAAATTCTATTTTGTTTGTGTTTGCATATTCTTTTTATGTGATATGACAACTTTCAGCAATCTGCGTACTTTCCGCAAAACTAAGTATTGCATAAAAAAACATTTTATTCCAAGGGTGGTCTTAAGAGGGCTGTTTATAGCAATTCATATTTTTATGGTAAGATCTCCGAAAGAAGAGCTATGTCTTTGAAAGAATTATAATTTTCTCTTGAATCCATAATACACTTTCGTTATGTTAAAAAAAAATCTTTTCTATACAGTGAATTCTTTGTTTTATAGAATAACAAAATAATATGCAATCGATAACACGCCAACGGCAACTAAATTTATCACTGACTGCAATCAAAATTGAACTTCTAAATTTTTATGTGCAAAATAATCATCCACATACATATAAGTAATATGAAAACTAAAGCTGAATAAGTCTACAACAAAATGGTCGAGTTTAACAATACAAATATCACGATGTTAACTAAAATAATAATTATGTCATAAAAAAAATATTGATTATTATTCACACGACTTGTAAAATAAGAAAGCTTTATGCAAAATATATGAACATACATATGTAAATTAAAATGCAAATCCATTACCATCCGGAAAAGTTCCGTGACTTATGGTCCCTTTTAAATAAATAAATAAACAATTTTGTTTTTGATAAATATAATATCTGAAAATTTTTTACTATTATTATTATCATCGTTGCTATTTTGTTCATTTTATTTCAATTGTATCAATAGACTTTACTCAACTAAATAAAAAAAACTAGTTTTTTGTACGTTTTGTCATGATGAGGACCGGTTTCGAACAGTTGATAATGCTCGCGAATATAATAAAACAAATAATATATAAGTGTTTCAGATATTATATTTGTCGAAATATATATTTTTAACAATGAAAATTGAAAATTATCAAATAAAAAGTATTTGAGTATCTAGTTAAAGTTTTGGTTGCTGGTGATATCTTTTAACGATATTTTTGGCGAGATCACTTCGGATGGCTTTGAAATTTCGTAAATTCTGACACATTGACAAAATGACAATTCTATTGCGCGAGAAAAAAGTCTGTGTATGTAATTTATAATTTTCCCAAACATACTGACAAAAAATTTGTATATATTCAATGCCGAAAGTTGTAGGTGATAAGGATAAAAACATTTTCTCACAAAGACATCGCTCATCGTCTGCCTTTCATACTTGAGGTCGAAATGACTTCAGTGTTTATTTTTTTTCCACCCCTTGTATATTATGGCACGTGTTTCTCCCCCAAGGAACATTAATTCTGATATCGTAAATAAAATAAGGCTTCACGGCAATGTGTATGAGATCATTCTGCGTAAACAACTGTGGAAAGTAAATTTTCCTCAAGATTATATCACGCGGATTTGGACTGAGAAATAAAATGATGAATGAATTTTATGAAAAAATTTCCGTGATTTACGTCATAAACATTTAATTTATTTTTTAACCGTGTGATATCCAAGTGGGTAGCATTTATACTCTTAAACGTTTTTATGAGGTCTGGTTGTTAGTCTACCACTCATACTTTTTATTCAGATATGTTGAGAAAAGACTAGTACACCCGATCCTCTTTTTGAACGAGGGATTCCTTCCGAAGACTACCGTGCAAAAACAAACATGTAAAAAAGATTAGGTGCTTTTAAGAAATTTACAAAGTTTTCAATTTAAATAAAATTACCAATGTTTTCAATTTAAATTAAATTTAGCACAGAGAAATATATTCATTGAGTGTTGCTACTTGATAATAAACGTGCCCGTTTACTCCTTCAGTTTATAAAATAAATAGTATTTTTAATACTGTTTTATTTCAAAACGTGCACCGTTTTGAAATACCGTGTAAAACGACGGTCAGGTGAAGTTGGCTTATCCCTTTTATAAGCTGCTTTAATAGAATTTATTTAAGTGCTATGAGGAAACAGATGGTAAAATAGTTAATTAATCGCTCTCTCCTTTTTGGTGTAGAATTTAAATTAATACAAATCTATTGATATATTGAAAATCAATGTAAGATTTTTTTTAAAGCGGAGTGTATTTTTCCTTACTTCGAAGCCGGGTAGTATGTTTTCTTTTTCAAACAGGTAAATAGTTTTAACTATAGAATAGATACGTCCAGTTTTAAATATTATTGAATTATCTGATGCTGTGAACAAAGCAAAAGAATACGTGTAAATCTGGTTTAATAGGTTATTATAATTGTTAAAAAATATATTTTAGCATTTGCATAACAACTTTTGCAAGAACCAACGCATTATTGAACATAAGGCATAACACTTTCTCCGTCTTTTGCGTCTGTGCGATAAGCGACTTGTGTTTTATTACACGTGTCATCATGGACGCCTCGAACAAAAAGTGTGTCTGTCTGGCGTCATGTTTGTGTTAAATGAAAAATAAAATCAATACCATAATACCAAGATGTAGCACTTTTTTAACTGGTAACCTAAATCCCGGTTTCACTACTACCGGTATTGCAATCCCTATGCCCTTGAGTGTACAAAAGATCTAAAATTCACCTTTTTATTTGTAATAGACACAATGTTTACGCGTATAGATAACAATATTTAAAGTAACTTTAAGAAGTCACAAAATTCGTTGAACAACGAATAAAATAGGTTTACAAAAAAAGTAATTTACGTAGAACTTGTCAAAGTATACAAAAAGCACAGCTTCCAACAATTTCTTTCAAAGTATCGTCTTCAAATTAAAAAGCTGAGATTGAAGATCAGCTGTTCAGTTTTAAATAAGATATATCCGCAGCTTAAAATGCGAAACTTCTAGCTTTCAAAATACTACACATGCATAGCTTTTAAATAAAACACAAACTTAATCGAAAGCCTTTTTAGTAACCAACATTGTGAAACAGCCATCAAATCGTAAGGTTACTCGTTAAATAAGGTACAAATTGATTGTAACTTTTATACAATAAATTGAAAGATCGAAATTGGTATTTTCCTTTTTTCCATGACGCAAAGAGATGGTGGTAGATACAAACAATAATTGTATTTACCTCCTCCTCCCTGAGTCCAAAACATGTGTCCTAGATCTTGGAGACTAGACTTCGTGGAAAGGGAATATTTATTGATCGAAGAATAAAACATATTTACATTGTTTCATAGGATGGTCGTCTTCAGAGTGGCGATCACATCCTTCGAATTGGTGACGTCAGCATGCGAGGACTGGGCTGCGAACAAGCTGCAGCAGTCCTCAGGCAGTGCGGCGTGCGAGTACGTCTCCTGGTGGCCAGGCCAGCTGAATCTACTCCAGATTTAAGGGTAAGAAAAAAAACACTCATACTTCAATTTATTTATATTTGCTTTGTACTAAATTGAAAATGACACAAACGACCACAAAAAATGTGACCACATTTCAACACGCACCTACAAAGTTTTAACTACTTTTTTACTTAGCAGTAAATCTTAATTATTGTTTTTTTAATATAAATGGAATACATGACATTTTTAAAAAAAAGTTTAAAATACTTATGAATGATGAATTTGAATTTAAATGATCGATAAAAATAATATTAATTGACAAGGGTAACTTTTTTCTTAAGGCAATATTAATTCAAACAAAAAACAGATTTTCGTCAACACGGAAATAAGTTTTTTTTCCACTATAAATTTATTAGTACATTTTCAGCTGATTTTTATTTTGTATTATGATGCCTTTTCACCAAGTATTGAAAGTAAACAAGAACTTACTAACATAAAAGTGAACAGAAATACATATTGATAAAAATTTGAATGACAATGCCTTAAATATACGCAATAAAAAAACAATTTCAATAGTCAAATAGTTCCAATTTTTAAAAAAAATGTCGTCAAAAAACATTAGCGTGCTCTTTGAAAAGCTAATAATATATTTTGTTTTCAAAAAACATATTTGTTTTGATTCATTTCATCTACACTTTCAGTACAAATCAAAGTTGACAATCAATCAATCGAATAAAATAGCATTGTTTCGCTTGACATAAACAGTGTTTCGTTAATAATATTATACCCATGAGCTTCCTGATGTTTTTGATGCGGAATTGATCTTATCTGTAACTCAATAACAACACCCATCAACAATAGGCATAGAATCGTAGATTATTTGTTTATGGTGGTTTCATATTTCACGTTACATATAACACCTCTTTTCCTATCTTTTTAGTGTCTCCATCTTTTTGTATACTACACATAGTAATTCAACAAAGTTATGACAGAAAAATGCTTAAAACGCATAATAAACAATGCTCATATTCCGGATTAACGATAAATTTTTTCGAGATTTACAAATGGATGACAGATTGGCCTAGAATGTATTCTTAAACTTATTTAATATAATAGGTGTACAATAACTTAACCGTTTGCACTCGTCAATATATTTTTTCCCCTTTCAGCAACTCTTCAATATATTTGAGAAATTGATTGATAGTACAGGGTTCGCATACTTATTGGCATGATAAAACGAAATACCGGAAAATATACCACATTGTGACATATTACAAACAATAACTAAGGCACAGAATCCAATTAATACGGTTTTTGAAATAAGGATAATTTAAAATGGATAAAAAAATGGTTGTCTGTAAAGTCGGTTTACGGACGATAGTTTAACGTGACAACGTCATAAGAAAACATTGATGAAATGATTGCATACTTTTATGAATAAAATGGAATCATTTTTATTGAATTATCATTATTTTGTATGCATACGAAGAAGGAGTGAAATGAAATCTACAATTTTTTATTGATATATTTTATTCGCACTCATTAATTCAAGGATTAATTACCTTTATTGCCGCAATTGTTGTTGTAATATAAACAATGAAAACCACATTAACATTTCACTTCACTTTATAAACAGTTGTAAACAGATCACGTGTAGGTACTGTAGGTGTATAAGTTGTGTGCTGCCGCTGTCTCTTTTCTACTCAGACGCATCGACCAATCGAGTGGAAGAGAGATAGATGTGGCACAATCCGAACGGTAGGCCGATCGTGCCTCTCTATCGCTTATCCGTGCTCTCGCTCGCACGCTTGCATTCGGCGTAACGCGACAAACGGGACAATGAGTCATGTTTTTTCGTGCGTGCAGCGGGCGTTCATCGATTTATAAGACGTTGTCACGTCAAAAATAATGTTTCAACCAAGTTGTACAATATCGAGTCTTGCTCGACATAGGATTTGCGCGTTACGTATACTATGTCGAGATATACTCGACATAGGAATATAAAATTTAAAATAACTTTGATTATTCCACGTATTGTGTGACTAACTGTGACACTTAAACTTAAACAGGCTTAAAGATGAATAGTCTAGAATTTTTAGAAATAAATAAAACTCTTAATAAAAAAGAAATATTATTAAATAATAGTCTTAACAGGACAGGATGCTCGCCTTTATTAACGTTATTTCCAATTAATAGAGTAATCACTAACCTATCTGATTGATTGCAGCTCATTAGTTTATAGTTTAATAGTTTGTAATGTTTAACGTCATTAGAAATATATTTATTTGTTTGCTTTGTTTCGATTCTATAACCCCTCTCTTGCGTCCCATATAAAGGAAAAATCCCAATCTGATTGATTGCACCTTATTAGCATCATTATGTAATTGCATTGATTTGATTCTATCACCCCCTTCCTTGTTTCCTTTAGAAGGAAAAAAACCCGTAATCCATTTTGTAATTTCATAATTTAAAATGTTAGAATCAATCTAGCTTCATTACTCATGCAAACTTTGCGATAGTAAGTCTGAAGATGCCTCTGAAAGAGGCGAAACACGTGTCACAGTTGTGTCACACAATACGTGGAATAATCAAAGTTATTTTAAATTTTATATTAAAATGAACTTCCACAAAGTTACCGCCGAAACCATCAAAAATATCGACATAGGAGTTAAGCACGCCATTGGCTCTTTATCCGCTTTATACAGTAAATAAATTGTGGAATCATGTAGTAAATAATGCTTAAAGCAATTAGGATATTTAAAACATTCTTTTTCTGTATCGACAACTAAAAATCATTCGATAAATTATGGATATATGGTCACGGGACAGAATCCCAAACCTCTCGAGCTAAGCTCAAAAAAAACTATACATACTGGCTTATAATTTTATGTTTTGACTTTATTTACTCCTTGAGTTCTTGTGGATTATTATAAAATGTGGAATCAAAATGATTAAATCTGAAAAATATTACTGATTATTGTATGAGTTCTGAAAGAAGAATTTGTTTTTTAATATTAGCCTATAGTAAAATTATTCTTTTTATTTTAAGCAAATAATAAACTTATGTGACTATCTCTATCTGTATAATATTATTATTTGTGTAGTTTGTGGTTGCATTTTTGCTCCTGTAAATTAAAAACAACTCGATTTCATACTTATGGCGAAGTATTCTTTAGGATCTTCTTTTATAATAATTTAAAAATTAAAGAATTCATTTCATTTAATGTGCTTATTTTTCATAAATCTTTACATAAATTCTGTCCCGTGACCATATATCCATAATTTACCCATAATTCTACATAGCTCGACATCTAGGAGTTAAGGTCGCCAAATTTATCAGATAGAAATGAAATTTAAAAATGAATGGAATGATAAAGCCTTTGTTATAAATGAAATGCTTTTTCTGAGTCGATTTATATTTCGTTTTTGGCATGATACGTCATCATGGTTGAAGACCTGACTCCATATTACCATCGTTGAAGTGACATCAGTCTTCATTAAACATCAGACACAATCTCAATTTTGATACCCCCTTAAAGTGACAAGCCATTTTCTGATACCATCAGCACAGTGACGGCCCCGGGGTAAATTACACCCCACCGAGCTTTATCCGCAAAAATGAACAAAGTTAAATAAAGTTTGGTAAAATATTAGATGCTCTTAAGGATATTAAGTAGTAAAGTAAAGACTCGAAATTTTAGATCATATTAAATTATTATAGTGTGGTTTCACTGCCAAACTTTCCAAGTTGTACTGATTAACATAAATGATGCCAGATTTAAAATGTGTCAATAAAATTTAAAATCTTATATGTAAAACCGAAACGGCGTATGTATGTCTGTGGGTCTGTAATTCCATTTTGCATTGTTGGTCATTAAGTTGCCATAAAAACGAATATGAAAGAAAATATGTTTGAATTTTTATCGGCGAAGACATTTAGTCAAAATGTAATAAATTAGTCTTCTACTGAACTTTTCCCGGCTTTTATTAATATGATAATGTTTTTATTTACGTGAAGGTATTATTTGACATTTCTTTGACAGCAAATTAGATTTTTTCCTTGAATTTGAACATTTTAATGGGCGAGAATTAAATTAAATAAAGTTTGTGATTTTATTTTAACTCTATTTTGTGATATAAGTATGTCGAATGATATAACATTAAATAATTATTGGTCGCTTAGTCCGAGCGACGCCGGGTAGCAATATAGTATTATTATAAATTAATTTAAATTCAATTTTTCCACGTATTGTGTTACTAATTGTGACACTTACTTTGCTTCTTTCAGAGGCATCTTTGAACTTAATATCGCAAAGTTTACATAAGTAATAAAGCAAGATTGATATATTAACATTACTAATATTTAAAAATGATAAAATTACAAAGTGGAGTTTGGGATTTTTCCATTTTACAGGAAGTAAAGGAAATAAATAATTATATTACTAATGACTTTATCATGACAAAATCTTAACTAATTAGATGTAATCATTTAGGAAGGGGTAATCCCATCATAAGAAATAGTGTAAGCAGTGGCGAGCAACCTGTACTGTTTAAGAAATTATTTAATAATACTTCTTTGCTGTTAATGCTTCTATTTGTTTTAAAAAATCTAATCTATTCAACACAATTCGTTGAATAATCAAAGTTATTTTAAATTTTATACTAAAATAAACTTCTACAAAGTTACCGCCGAATCCATAGAAAGTAACAAAATGTTATAGCTGAGAATTTACGGTGATGAATAATGACAGTAAAGAATCACAAGAAACAATTAACTGCACAGTTGACTCACCAGCCAAGTGCACTATCGACAAGGGTGGAATATATTGTATTCAATTAGTTGGTGTAATGCAACTGATGTACATGATGTTTGATGTTTTATTATTTGTATTTATTATTTTGTTAGTTATGCACTGTCCACACCACTGGCACTTTTATGGAGCGGCATTAAAAAACTATTAAAGCGGCAATCGTTTTGCGCGCGAAATTTGCGCGGTTAAATAATAATGTGAGGTATCTACGTCGCGGCCATTTTGTTGAATCGTTATGAGCCATTTTAAATTGACGTCCTTAGTGAAAAACATTATAATTTTGGCGGAATCTGGCGATAATGGATACTTAAAATAACCGTTCGGCTTTAGAAAATAAAATGGAGACTCGGCGGCTTAATTGGGGCAATAATCACATACAATAAAACACAACTCGGCTAGCCGTTGAATACATCGAAAAAATGTTTTAAATATAGAATTTAACTTATTATAACCTTTTAAATTGGCAGGTAAAACGTAGGTTTACACACACATTTATACGGGGTATTTTTTCTTTATTTTATGCCATTATGTTAAATTCTAATAGCGTACATCACAACATTACCCATACGTGAGAGTTCTTGTGTTGAGTGACATTGACAGGTGTCACTATCTTATGTGTATATTATTACTTTTAGAGGAGTAACAAATTCAATATTTGAAGCTCAAGAAATTGATAATTAAAGAATGTTAGTTGATAATTTGTCATGTCTTTACCTTACTTTGAAAAGGTTCCAATAGTCATTTTTGCCTAAAATGACCCTTTGGTCGGAAAAACTTGTATTTACTGCATTCTATCATTTATATGAATTTCGAATTATCTATGATTGGATAACGGAGTTAATATAATTCCAGAATTGAACCGCATCTGGACCTTTTTACGTTCATTGTAACAAGTGAATTTTAATCAATCGAAACTTCAAGCGCTCATATTTCAAAACAGTGTCAAGAGGAGTTAGAAACTTTTCAAAGTAAGGTGTCGATATGAATAACTTTTAAGTGTGGTAAACGCATCAGCAGAAACTAACTACTAAAAAACAAATCAGCACAGACAATCGAGAGCAGACGTAAGTGTGATGGTATCTTTGTTGATAATTTCAAACAGGTGGATTATCTTTGCCACATCACGTTAATTAATTATTATATATATTTGGGTGAACAAGTTGGTTCTCCCACCACCCTTCCGTTATGTGTGTGCAGCCGTTTTTTACAGCCACCTTCCATAACGCTATACGATCAAGAAAAGAAACGAATTTACTCTTCACTTACTTGGCCCGAGACAGATCTGCACGGGACTGATCTTTTAACCATGCACTAAAGTGCTTAAAGAGAAGAAAAGTAGAAAGAAAATAAAAAAGAAAATAAGACTTGCTCAGCCACTATGTTAGAGTGATATTAAGTATCCTATGTATCTGTATACTGAGAATCCGTGGAATCTACTTCGCGTTGAATCTGAAGAGGAATCAAGATTATCCCGTTCCCCATATGATGTTGCAAATTTATCGAATGCCTCAAAATTGGCCTTGGTTGAGATCAAGTCAGCGTGGCATATTGGGCCCGTATGAGGACAGACCGCAGCAAACAGCTCGTTCGGCATTCATCTCGGGGCAGTCCCACAGTACGTGATTAGCGTCCTGGTAGTCGTGTCCACAAGTGCAATCCGGCCTTTCGACCAACTTGCCCAACCCAAATAGTTTGCCGTTGAACTTGCCATGTCCAGTTATAAACTGGCAAGTCCAGTGTCCAGGCGCTAGACTCTTCACCTTGAGCCTCCAGGTCACGTCTGGGAAGAAAAGATATGTTTGACGCCCTTTGGTGGATGCAGACCACCTAGTTTGCCATGCTGTTAGAGACGTTAATTAATTAATGAATTTTGTTAATTTTATCGCAAGCCATTATCGTTTGAAAACTGTGCTCGTGGGATTCTGGAGAATAAAAACATCACGATGAGCTGGATGAGGTTAAATGGGATATCGATAAAAATTTCTCAGGTTGACTGTGATATAAATAAATGTAAAGAAAGCACACAAATGTGCATGTACTTACATTTCGACACCTTATGTTCTAACTGCTCTTGACACTGTTTTGAGATAAGAGCGTTTGAAGTTTCAATTGATTAAAATTCACTTGTTGTTAACAATGAGCAAGTAAAAATGTTTCGAATAACTTATTTTAAGCATATTTTGTCACAACTCTTGCTGAAAAATTATGATCTTTAAGATCCAATCACAGAAATAATGATGACAATCTTTGTCAAATAAATTTAGTAAAAAAAGTGTGCAGATGCAGTGCAACTCCGTTATTCAACCATAGATAATTCTGAAATTCATATATACATATGATAGAATGCGGTAAATACAAAATTTTCCGAGCAAAAGGTCATTTTAGGCAAAAATGTCAATTAGAACCATTTCAAAGTAAGGTAAGGATATGGACAGCATGAATACGTAAAAATTATAACAATCCAAGGATAAATTTAAAAAAATACCGGTTGAAATCCAACTGCTTTGGCTCCGTCCGTTTCTATAAAAGAAAATTGAAAAAAGCACAATCGTGTGTTTTGATATTTTTTCCGTCGAAATAAATTAAGTGTACACACTTATACTCAATGTATTGTAGTATTATATACTCTACACTGAGAACGGAAAACATTAAAATAAATACTAAACTTTCGTAATGACATCTACATACTGCGGCAGATTAAAACGATTTTGGTATAATATATATCAAATTTGACTCGTTAAAATTTTGTATTTATCCATGAGTTTTGCCGCTGACGACCGGGTTTCGCCTTTCGGCATTCAATAACATTCACAAAACTCATGGAAAAGAAGAAAAATAATCGATTTAAATTTGATATTGAAATTACATCAAGCACCTTCAGACGAAATTCTAAATTAGAATATATATATTATATTTGGGCCGTGGTTGATTGTCAACGATTCGGGTACGGGCAGTGTAACTTTTCAATCGAATTATTGATTCCTTTTCGGAGACATGGATGTCTGTGTTTTCCTCAGTAAAAAAATCCTTCCGACACCCATATGATCCTTAAAACGAGATGCAGTCACAGCGATTAGCTTACCTCTATCGTATTTATATCACTAATTAAAAAAAATAAAAATAGAAGTGGAGCAATTGACCAACAATCAGATCTCATAGAGTCTTTTTAGATTGAACTCCATTCGGTGTCAATATATATCTTTATTACTTTTGATATGTTGACTGCCACTTCTTGGTGGAACGACATTATTTAAATATACAAAACACATATGTAAATGCCATGTTATTCATTAATATTTTATAATTTATTTAAACTCATATTATTTTTGCCGTGTATTCTTAGTTCAGGTATAAATTATTAAATTAAATTATAGAACTCATGTTACGTTTCTTAAACTAATTAATTGTTATACCATGATTTATGTTTTATCATTTTGTTGTAAATAACCTTGTTTCATTGAATAATTCATTAAGTTGATAATACTCACGATGAGCGAAACAGGTCCTCGTTTTTATTGGAATATGTGTGGAGTAGTACTTTATAACGTGTTTTATTTTATTTATATAGATATAAAATATGTATATATTCAAAAGGATGTAGAATTTTCCTTTTTCTGCACAACATTTGCAAGAATAAAAATCCCTTCGCCATTTTATCAACAACACAACAATTGGTTTACCAACGAAGATAAAATGTTTTATACTGCCTTTTATGACGTCATCAAAAATTTTCGGCCCAAGCACTCGAATCTTCGGGATATGTTTTTTATCTGATTATTATTTGGATCACTGATTGTGTCAAAGGGAGGATAGATAAGGCCCGAGAGATTTGCGAAGGATAAATGAGATGTGGAGGGCTTCATAAGCCGCCGTTCCGAAATTGCTCTAAAATTGCGATTGGATACTTTTCGGGTTTTTCTTTACCATTATTTTTATCATGGTCGCAGGCTCATAAGAGGGTAGTTTTTATTTCAAGGATTTTTGTTTTGATAAGATGTGTTCTTGGTGAAATGTTGAATAAGAATATCGGTACCGTAAAACGGGGTGAATAGAGACAAAAAAAAGGATTGAACTTTAGCTCAACTTTACTAAGTATCCAATGTATTTTTTACTATTTATATATAATTCTTTACGATGACTTTAATTCTATCTCTTGAATGACAAAACGAAACCTACTAAATGATTAGCCAAAATTGAAACAAACGTTTTTAAGTTCGATGCATGTGTATCCTAACGTTTTGACCCCTTATATACTTCTCTTTTATTGCACGAAAATTAAATTAAATCATGTTTTTTTTACTGATATAGAAACGGAGTTCATATATTCCACTAATTTCAATCTGTATTTTTGTCTCTATTTACCTGCCAAGTCTCTATTCACTCTCTCTCGTCTCTATTCACCCCATTCAATATGAATAGAGACATCGAACCAAATTGACTGTGTTTTAATAACGATAGTGAATATTTGAAAAATATTGTCATGAATGTGGAGTAGGATCATAGAAACAAGTCATTCATATTTGAAATATGTGGCGCAGGTATAAAGATACATAGTCGTGAAGGGTACAAAGTGTCTCTATTCACCCCGTTTTACGGTACGTCTTTGAAATTATTTAGCTGAAATATTTTTCATCCACAATAACGTTGCAGTTTAATAATAAAGAGCAGTGTTATTCAACCTTTTTACATTCTAGGACCGGTGAAAATTGGAAAAATATCAATTAGACACACATATGTATTTATATACATTTAGTTCTCGACTTTCTACTATACGGTCTGACGATGGAGTATAAATAAGTAAAACTTCTGTCAAGTATTTTATACCCCAGTGACCCATATAAATGTCAAAATTGGACGTTAGTGAAGCATATTTTTAAAAATGTTATTTTATTTGTTTGAAATTCGACTTAACACAACTTACGTCCAAGGTGGTTGGACGGAATCTGTTGCAAGACGAGAACTGTGCACGTTTACTTGGTATAACATATTCAAAAAGTAACAACTGAAACGTCAAGTTAATATAACAAAGAAGATTATTAATAAGAGATTAAGTTTAATAAACTAAAATGGTACAGCGACATATTTTCCCGCTTTTTTTAATCAAAATTTTCGAAACATGAAAGTTTTCGGGGACCGGATTATTTTTTCTCCGTAAAACAGGTTGAAGAACACTATTATAGATCCAGAACAATACCAGATATAACCAAACGTTATTGCAAATTTGTTGAAAATCAATTACTCGTATTTTGATTAAAGCCGTTGAGTTTTGCAACCGAAAACAACGACGCTTAAATTCGATCACGAATTTCACGGCTTTATCTTTTTTTCACTGAATTCTTTTATAATATTATTTATTATGGTAATGTGTGAATGAAATTGATGAAAATCTTCGATATGAACAATGCCAACTGCCATTGGGAACAAATAGCTTTTATCCAGATGTCCTATAAACCAACCCCTAGTTAGTAGAAGAGGAGTCATAGAGGCGGTGTGTAAATTTTAGCTACTTTTAACTAGAGGTAAACACGTGACATGATTCTCTGGTTGTGATGGGATAAAATCAGACGTGCCTTATCTAGTGGTCGTCAACTTTTTAGAAGTCAGATGTGGAAAGAAGATTGTGGCACATGTAATTTCTTATTAAAGCAAAAAGGTTTAACATGTAAGCACTATTATCTTATCATTTACTGTGTAGTTAATTGTGTTACATATGTAGTGTGCGTATGATTTCATTAAACTCAAATCGTTACAATTGCAAAACATGAAAAATTCAATTTGAATTTTCTTCACAGAACTTTATAACAAAGAGGAAAAAGTTTTTTTTTAAACTTAAGTATAATTAAAAGATATTTTGGTAAAACGTTATCATCAAGATCGATGAAAGATAGCGATCAGTAAATTAAAAAATAATATTACATTCTATTTAAATTCCTTAATGAATGTATTTATATCAGGACCGGTTTCGCTCATCGTGAGAATTATCAACTGATGCTCACGATGTGCGAAACCGGCTCTGATATACATAAATTTATTTTGGAATTAATACAAAAGTTGTCTTACTATTTTTTTAATATAATGCCATTCCACCAAGTATTCACAGTGAACGCCTTAAACGTGAGCAGTGAAATTCGCACTTTTATTTATTTATTCCGAGAAGTGATATTGATGCGTTGTTTATTTATAAATTCTTGGTAACCGAAAGACTGAAAATATAATTAGTAAGGTAAAGTCTGTACATGAATGAAGTACAAACTTTTCTTTATGTTAAGACGAAAAATTAAATACATAGTTGAGTTGCTTCGAGGCACTACATATATAATACTAGTATTGCTACCCGGCTTCGCTCGGACTAAGCGACCAATAATTATTTAATGTTATATCATTCGACATAATTATATCACAAAATCTAACATCCAAAATAGAGTTAAAATAAAATCACAAACTTTATTTAATTTGATGACAGCCCCATTCTCGCCCATTAAAATGTCCAAATTCAAGGAAAAAATCTAATTTGCTGTCAAAGAAATGTCAAATAATACCTTCACGTAAATAATAAACATTATTATATTAATAAAAGCCGGGAAAAGGTTGGTAGAAGACTAATTTATTACATTTTGACTAAATGTCTAAGCCGATAAAATTCAAACATATTTTCTTTCATATTCGTTTTTATGTGAACTTAATGACCAACAATGCAAAAAGGAATTACAGACCCACATACATACATACGCCGTTTCGGTTTTATATATAAGATATGAACGCTAAAAGCGCGTCAATTACGTCAGCCGAAACCAAATAATAAGCTCTTTTCTAAAATGCGATACGTAATGCTCATCGAGAGGAACGGTTGTTGAGAGATCGTAAAGAGCAGAATTGAATTGGGTCATTAAACTTTAAATAATAAAATCTCGTTTTAAGTTATAGATTTCAATGTTAAGGACCCCTTTCTGAAAACCCTAGTGAAAGCACGCGTAGCATAAAAGCTGTACAGTAAAAGTTTAGATGTGGCCAGGATGCGAAAAAGGAAAGAACCAATTAAAAGTTTGGTTTGCGATTTTATTGGCCGTCGCCGAACGTTATTATGTTGTGATGTCGAAGAATAATATCAAATGGTTGTTTGTGGAAAATGGAATTTATTCCAGGGTAATCGCTCACTTGGAAATGACACATAAAGCAAAGATTCAATGGTAATTTGTTTTGCATGCTATTTACGCGTATAATTTTTTTCTAAAAAACTTTTCTGAATACAATTTGAATCAGTTGAGTTTCGGATTTACTTATAATCTAATATATGAAAAAGTTTTACCATTATATATCATAATTGCTTTGTCATTTGGCTAGTCGGAGAAACACAAAGGATTATAAAGATTTTGAAATCTATATCAGAGGATTTGTTGGTACTGAATTAATCACAATAGTGATCATAAAAGAATTTCCTCAATGGAAAAAAAAACAATAATATAGTTCAACAAATAAAAAAAAACTGTTTTCGTTCAAGAAAAGAGCTTTCTTATCCGATGTAAAATACTGTATACTGTGTGTTAGTTATATCATGTTTATTATTAAAGAATTGTTTTAAAAAATATTTTATTTATATTATCCGATAATTATTCGGCATCACAGAAATATTAAACATAATTTTTGATCGCTTATGCTATGTAGACAGACACGATTGTCTATGATATTTAAAATATTTTCAAAACAACGATTATGTTATGTATGATGTATGTATGTACAATAGAACTTGAATTTTAAAATAAATTCTGGCAGATATTGCTCAGAAAAAAATATTTCACGTGAGTTTTTATTTAGGACAGTGGTTTAGTTAATGGCAATCTGACCCCATTCCTTTAGCAAGTCCTAAAAAACTATTCTCCATGTCCTGTTCTCTTTCATCAATTAAAGGTAGAACCTCGATTATCCGGGTTGGTCAAAATAAACAAAAATATTAAAAATTTGCTGATATGCACGTGGCGAATTGCGTCACTGGTACGTGATGAAATGCAGTTTTAATATTTTGATCGTTGCATTTGTTATAACAATAAGTCGTGTGTAAAATATGGGTCAGTCATCGTCTAAGTTCGATACGCATTGAACGTTTGTTTCTTGAAAAATTTTTCACGATTTAAATATTTATTTTTAATATTACCGATATGTCAACGAAAGAAAACGTGTCGTAGTTTCATTAAAAGACAAATTGGATATAATCAAAGCTTTGAAACGGGGTGAATCGGGACGTTTTTTGTGAAATAAATATGGTGTCGGAACGACAATGATCTCGGATATAAAAAAACAAATTGAAAAAATCTTGAAGTTTACCAATTGTTTATTGAAAGTCAAGAAGAGTCAAAATGTGTCAGGACATTTACATATTCCAACTTTTGTGTTTATCCACTGTGTGTTTGTGCCGTGTCAACCATCTTTTTTACTATTGGTCCCTGTGGTATAGTGGTAAGAAGGCTTTGTCCTAGCAATCAGGGGGCCCGGGTTCAATCCCCGGCAAGGTCAGATTTTTTCAATTGAAAAAAAGAGATCTTGGGCTGGGTGTATGTCATTTATCATTGATTTTGTGCACAACTGATACATTATTTATCATCGAGTTAATCTCGTATGACTTTCACAACTCAGAATATTTGGCGCATTGGCGTAAGCTGTAATGCCATATATATATTTTTTTAAAAAATAATAAAATATTAAATATTAAAAAAGTGCTTTTCAAGACAACACATTTCGAAAACAAAAGCTAGCTTTAAGCAGAAATCGATTATTCATTTTTTAATAAAAAATAATTTATTATTAAAGCCATGTAATAATCTAAAGAAATAAAAATGATTAATACTGAATATACTTGTCTTTTCCTGTCAATTATGTCTTTTTCGATTATCCGGACTATCTTCATCCCCAATTAGTCAGGATAATCGAGGTTCTACTGTACATATTATAATTATCATAATGGTATCGTAACACAATTTATAAACTTTAAATCTTGACACATTCAAAATACACTCGATATGTTTTTATTGTAATCTTTCTATATTGAATATTAAATTTAAAAGCTTGCATTTAAGTTATACAAGCTTTGACAAATGCCTTTCACTTGCAGTCTCTCGGCGCCAGCAACGCACCAATAGTGCCGACTCGAGTACTCGGGGACCCAGACGAGCTTGACAGGCACTTGGTGGAAAGCGGATACGCTGAATGCGTAGCACCTCCTCCACCGGAACCTCCTCTCGTAGACCGCTACGAGGACCGCTACGTTTATCACAGGGGAACAGGTGGCGTAGATCTTGAGCTACTGGTAAGTTAAAAAATTTTAAATATAAAAAGCGCGCATTTCAAGTATGAATATATAATTATGACCAGTCTTTTGATAAACTTAATATAGTTGTAAACATTAATAAAATTTAAAATAACTTTTATTATTCCACGTTTTGTGCTACTAGCTGTGACAAGTGTTTTGCCTCTTTCAGAGGCATCTTCGGACTAACTATCGCAAAGTTTGCTTAAGTACTGAAGCAAGATTGATTCAAACATTTTAAAATGATACAATTACAAAATGGAGTTTGGGATTTTTCCTTTTTACGGGAAGCAAGGAGAGTTATAGAATCGAAACAAAGCAAACAAATAATTATAATACTCATGACGTTAACATGATTTTATAATAATTCTGAAAGAGGCGAAACACGTGTCACAGCTAGTAGCACAATACGTGGAAAAATCAAAGTTATTTTAAATTGTATATTAAAATGAACCTCCACAAGTTACCGCTGAAACCATCGAAAGTATAAATAAAATTAATTACGCATTATTGATTATTTGCGTCATTAATACCTGAGTTTTGTTCGATTCAATTTTAGTATAAATATAGTTTAATTCATATTTGTATATGATGCTAAGGTTTCAACATCATTTAATGAAAACTTTCGTGACCAAATTCTCTAAAGGTAAATGTCTCTAAGGCTTTGATAACTGATAAAGATATTTCATCCATCTGTTCAAAAAGAATTATTCAAATTCATTAAATGCTTCTAAAAGCTTTTTCTGTTTTTAAATAATAAATAAGTCACATGAATTGTACGCAGGAAAAACGAAGTCATTTTCCTGTACACCAGTGCTTATTATTTTATCTGGTGGAAAATTCGTCATAGTTTTTTCGAATAATTAATGCCCTTACTGGAATACATATTATTTTATATTTTACGTATAAGTTGATATGAAAAACAGTATGTATGTATTAGTTAAAAAAAAATCACGTATCATGTATCAAGAGTTGCGAAGAAAATATTACGTATGACATTGAAAATAAATATACACCTTTATTTTTTTTTACTTTTTCGCTATTGAATAAATTATTTTTGTAAAAATATATAATACAAAGAAAATTTTCTGTCCAAGTTCTGTTCAAAGTAAATTGATTTAGCACTGAGTGTTTGGTAAGCCATTGGTATTCGAATTTGTTTAACAAATATATCGGTTAGTAATTATTATTGTGTCTACTGAATTAAAGTTTATGCGGAGTTCGTTAAACTAAATACGGCGAATTACAAAAGAAAACTTTTCAGTTATTACGCCCGTTTTATAAACAGTGTTTTTATAAAAACTTTGATTTGTTGTTTTTTTTGTCAAACAGATGCTTAGATTAAGTCTTAAGTGAATAGTACAGGTGTTTGTATATTGTACAATTATGTAAAACGTACAGTTTTAAAATAAAATATAATACACGAAGTATGAACGGATATCAATATACGATGCAACTCAAATCAAATCATTCATGGTAAAAAATATCTATCATATCCCCCAAAATCTATGAAAAGTACCTACGTCTCCCAGTTATATAATGGCGTAGAACAACTTGCGTAGCCATCGTTTATAAAATGGCGTAGAGTAGCTATCACTTATGAAGTAGCGTAGTCATCGAGTTGTGGGCGAAGGCCATAGATTTTATGGGTAGCGTTCCGAAATAATAAATAAAAGATTGAGTTGTCGCTCTTCGAGATATTTTTTTTGCAGTGGCAGGGAGTTTTGTATAGATTCATCGATTGACAAATCAAACCCTAATACATACATAGCAATATATAATATTATATAACGTTATAATTGATATATGCTGTGGCGAGTGGTCAACACTAATGTGCGTTTTTCTTATTTGATTGTGGTGTTAAGGTGCTCAAATCCCCACACGGACAAATAATAATGTAATTAATGCAAATTGTAAAACCTTTATTATATATTTTACAGTGAAACTGTATTCTCAGTGAAAATGTATTCTTCTTCAAGCTGTAATTGAAATCAAATTTGACCGCCCTATCTTCAGCGCAATTTTTGTCTGTGTTTTTCTTTGGTTCTCTTTTTATGAAAGGGACTACTTGCTCTCTCTCATATAATCTCAGATAATTTAAATGGATCACAGATGAGTTTTTGACATGTAAAGGTATCTGTTTAAGACAGGTTTGAGAAAGTATGTTGCGTAATAATGTCATATAAATAAAAATGAAAAAAAAATACATCAGTTGATAGTTTATGTCATACATAGTTTCACTTGAGCTAAACTATGATTTTAAAAAAATCCAATCAGATCACGACAGATATAATTTAATAAAAATATCATTTTCAACAAATATTGATATAGTCGGCAATAACTTATTACACTCCACGTTAACGTGTATTGCCACTGGGCTTAGTAGTAAAGTTTACAAAGCCTTTAAAAAGTAATAAACACTTCGATTGTTTGACTAATTCTATCAGCTGCGAAGGATAAATTTAAGTATTCAGAACAATTTTATGATGTAATATTATTTTCTACTATACCTGAATCTGCTTTTTTAAGAAAGTATCCAGCCTTGAAGCAAAAAATATTTGATATACCAGATTAAAATATAATATATAAACTTGGATAATAAAGTCTTGTAATTTTCATATAAATATTTAGATTTTATACGTTTCTGTTGGCAAAGCAGTAAAAGAAAATAAGAAATAGTTTAAAATTTTAAAGTAATTAATTTATTGGATTAAATAAGACATTCAAAGAAAAAAAAATCTGATTCCAAAATTAGAATCAGTTAACACATTGGTAACGGAGAACGTGAAATACTTGACGTTTCTCCATGTCCTCCCTCGTAGCCAATGCGTTCAAATATTTGTGATCAAGTATGAAGTACAATTTTACCACACCCGATATTATATAGTCGACTTAATATTATAATCCCAAATTCTCATTATCAAGACTTTGAATATACTTTAAAATAAAAAGAACTTAATAATCTTTTTGTATTGGACTACTATTGTTTTAGCTGATAAAACTTTCCCAGTTACAATCGATTCTTTAGATAAAATTCCATCGTTTCTAGATCAAGTTCCTTGTTTTGATAGTTTTTTTTATTTAAATATATTTCAATATACATCCTTTAGGGAAAAAATATCAAACAGTTTCTCATTAATCGTGAAAAAACCGCCTTTTGCTAAGTTGAAATTTACTTAAGCTGTATTTGATAACAAACCTAGTTATCCCCAAGGAAAGCGGCTTAGCAGCACGGTGTAAAACTTCGCAGGATAAATAACGCTGTGTTATCACGATTGTAAGGATGTCATAATCTTTGAAGACGCGGTAAAGGGTGGAGCGTGGATTTTCTATACAATATTTATTATATGAGTAAAATATTTAGCTGCACAACACAAATTTACTTAATGGACTGATGTATTAAGCACGGCTTGCAATGATTTCGGTTTAATACGGTGAAAAAAATAACAATGTATTTTAATTCTACAGAAACAATTTTATATGTTTAATGATAGCTATTTCGGCTTACTTCTTGATCGTATAGCGTTATGGAAGGCGGCTGTGAAAAACGGCTGCACACATATAACGGAAGGGTGGTGGGACAAGCAACTGGTTCAGCCAAAAAATATATTTTTCAGCTTACACCATCGTCAGAACTATAAATGATGGCGTAAGCCGAAATAGCTATGAACAAATATATTAAATAATTACTGTAGAATTAAAACTAAATTTATTTTTTTTTCACCAAATTATAATGGAGTTCTACCAAGTAAATGCCTTTAAATCAATAGATTTCGGTTCAATTTCAAATCTATTTAACCTTAGGGAAGAAGAAGAGCTTTTTTGAAAAAGATGCCTATTGATGAGAATTATTAGTGATTACAATCTTTTTCTATTCTAATTGCCCATATCCAACTGATAATGATATCGGTAAAGTTAATGAACATATTACTAATTTTCTTCTTCTGTAGTCAGCTTTAGAAATGAAAGGGGCCTTTCTACGGCTTTTTCCTTCATTCTTAAATATTTTTTTACAAATACATTAAAGAAAAATAAAAAAATAAATATTGGTTGAGTTGGCATTTACTTGGCAGAACTCCATTATAATACGGTGAAAAAAATAACAATGTATTTTAATTATACAGAAATTATTTTATAAATTTGTTGATAGCTATTTCGGCTTACGCCATCGTCAGAACTATGTTTTAAGCCTGCATTTACTCATTCTTATATACAGTTGTAGACAGGGTACACATTACATATTCTTCTCTGTTCCAACATCCTAGATTTAAATGGTGATAGTTTTGACGATAGCGTAAGCCGAAATATCTATCAATTATTTATAAAATAATTTCTGTAGAAAAAATACATTGTAATTTTTTCACCGGATTAAACAAAATTTAGTCATCAAAAGAATAACCCATAAATGCTCCTTTAAATATTCAAATATTAAGAAACATGTCAGATTAGTGAAATAAATTGTTAGCCAATCATTTTACGCCTCGTTTTCGTGATATAGACGATTTGAAAGAGTTTTCATAGAGACTTAGCTATGCTAATTAATGAAAAATCAAATTACAAAAATGTCCATCTTTAAATTCAACATATTGGTCTTTGTAACCAAATTTTGAAACAAAGGAGACTTTGTAGAATTTTTTTAATATTTTACTTCGCCCGTTTGTAACGCTCGCAAGATTCAGGGAAAACTTTTTGCGAAACTTTTCCACAATACACTTTTTCCCTTTTCAACGACGAGTCAAATGAATTAATATTATGGGGAGCCGGACTGAATTATAAATAGGGAAAAGTTGTATCAAACTCGTATACATAAGATTAACATCCATCCACTTGGTTGAATAATTACAACAGAAATAGCTTTTACGAACATTCTGAAGTAATCTATATTATCTACACAAAAAGGAATATCAAAATAATAAATCTTGGACTAATAAGAAATGAAAAGCTTCTTCCGGTGTCTGTTCTTATTTAGCTTTTTTAATTTACTAAAAACAGCCTGTCTTTGCTATGTCAGTAACGAATTTGTTTTTGGTTTATAAATTTAATTAATCGAAATAAAGTATTTTGAGTAGTAAGTTTTAACTAAATTAAATTATACTTAAGCTCTTGTGAAACTAAATAATTTATTCTTAGTTCCAGAAATGAGACGCCAATATGAACTAGCTATAAAAATTAAACTAAATACATTTTTAACGGTTTTGATATCAAAATAAAAAAGATAAACAAAATTAAAGAATGGAGCAAATGCGGTAAGCACTAGAAATTGAATATCAATCTTTTATTTACTCGTACATATGTATATTTGTGAACTTTATATTCAATATATTTGTAAAAAATAGCTTTTTTGCATCTTTTTGTGAAATGAGTATATAAGTATTTAAAAGTTGGAGTTGGACGCGGTAAATTTTTTTATCTCGCAGGCTTACGTTCAGCAGATGATTACGGTGTACCGCATCCATAAAAAAGTTGTAAATTACCAAAAGAAATTACAACTTTGAATGAACGTACTTCACACAAAATTACACAGTTAAAAATCCGCTCAAAATTAATGATAAGCGCTTTAATTAAAAAATAAACAAACTAATGATGGAATTAAACACATTTTTTTAAACGTGAAAAGCAAACCACAAATGTTTTTGATTGCCACAATACGCCACACATCTAACTTTTTATGAAAAAATATGAATACTTACATTGATTTACTGCTTTATTAAATAAGAAATCACAGATAATTCAATATCCACCATACAAGAGAAAGCTACTATATTAAATTTTCACGGAAATGATAAAATACACTATTTGACGTTTTCCTAAATTCTCTAGAACATTTTGATATTTTACACTTTTGTTTGTTATTGTACGACAGTACATTTTTTAGCAACACACTTTTACCTTACTTGTATTGGTGTCAATATCTATGGTCGTTGTCTAACTGGCAGTAAAACCATACATCTTGAATTAACCATGTTACGCCAACAACGCCATGGGAATTCAGCCACATGCTGACGTTGCGTAGTCTAAAAAACCAGTTCCCATCCATGACAATCTGTGATTTTTTAGGTTTTGTTACAAACTGATTCATATTTTTCATGAACAGTGTTTCATCATGATTTTTTAGCACTTCAATAAAAATAGCTTAAGTGGTCAGTTTGCCTTTATCTACGCAAGTTATAACCCTTTAATATAAAAACTATAACATTCAGAGCGAAGATATTTGCTGTATCTATTATGGCAACGTAACGTGAGCACATCATGATCATTTTACGACCTCTCTTGTTTCGGCTTAAGCAAAACTTTTGTCGGGATTAAAATATATTTCTTGGAAATTTTTAATCTGGAACTTTCAGCCCCTACTCGGGGGAAGAATTTTTATTATGTATTTTACTGTCGAATATAAAATCAATAAAAAGATATTTGCTACTCTCGTCGCTTACGTAAGTGAGTACCAAAACATTGCAAGTACCTATAAGAGGAAATCGTAAATATTTAATCAGAAATGTTGCCTGAAAACTTTTTTAGAATTCAATATGAATTTGCTAATTAATCCAATAAACAAAATTCGTAGATCCCTGGTTGTGATTTATATGATACTTGTATTGCTACCCGGCGTCGCTTGGACTATGCGGCCAATAATTATTTAATGTTATATCATTCGACATAATTATATCACAAAATCTAACATCCAAAATAGAGTTAAAATAAAATCACAAACTTTATTTAATTTGATGACAGCCCCATTCTCGCCCATTAAAATGTCCAAATTCAAGGAAAAAATCTAATTTGCTGTCAAAGAAATGTCAAATAATACCTTCACGTAAATAATAAACATTATTATTAATAATAAAAGCCGGGAAAAGTTCAGTAGAATACTAATTTATTATATTTTGACTAAATGTCTTCGCCGATAAAAATTCAAACATATTTTCTTTCATATTCGTTTTTATGGCAACTTAATGACCCACAATGCAAAAGGGAATTACAGACCCACAGACATACATACGCCGTTTCGGTTTTATATATAAGATACACTTAATACTTTCTTAACTTTGCGATGGTTAGTGTAAGACTTTAGTAGGCTAGCATTATAAGAAGTATGCTCTCGATAAATCTTAGTCATCTAAAAATAGCCCCAATTTTGTGTTTATTCAGTGCGCATTTAAAATTTTCAAATTTAACAGGTGCTTAACACTTTTTACTGTCAATAAATACTTGGTGGAATGGCTTTATAATAAAACCAATAAAACATTTTTAGTACTTATTCCACATTGGATATATTGAAGAAATTAAGAATTTCAGTTGATAATGCTCGCGATGAGCGAAACCGGTCCTGATCTCAATAAAAATAATGTGGAATAAAGAACTAAAAATGTGTTATTATTTTTATTAAAAGCATAACAGACAACAAACATGAGTTTATCCAGCATTTTACGCTAATGATTAAAGCTCCACAGTGCAATCAGAAGATACTTGATTCAAGTGCTGATATTCTGATCAAATACCAGTTTGTATCTATTTTCAATGAAAAATATTTGAAATCTAAGCAGTTGGTTTATTTGCTAGTGGTACTTATTCATTTCAAGCCTACGTAAAGCACTGAACAATTTTCTTCGCGCACTATGAATTTAAATTCTTAAGTTAATGATATTTTTTTTATACTAACCTTAACAGCAAACTCAAACGATACAAAATCATTTTGGATCCTCGTTGACGGTACAAAATATACTCTAATTTGAATAATTGTTAATGAAGCCTAATTTCATACTAAAGACGTTAATGTGATTCAATTAATTATTTCTTCTTCGATGCCGGGATAGCTAACCGCTCGTTTTCCCCGTGCGGTCGTCAGCACACATTTTCCAATTGGCGATTTTATAATCTTGCTGTAATCCGTCACCGCAATATCCTCTCAAATGAGCGCCCTTTAGAAATAAACTACCTTTATAAAACGGACATTATTCTCCCTCGTTTGAATACATACACGAATATTTTTTCTTCCAATATAAAGTGTTAATTATTAGCTATTCATTAGAGGGTGCCATGTTTAGGGTTAGTAATAATATAGGGAGCACACGTCAAACTTAAACCGCTTAGCTGTACAACCTTCTCTAAAGATTTATTCCACATTCAGTTAATCGTTTTTGCTTCAATACCACTAAAGGTTGGGTTTATTATATCACTCATTATCGCCTACTTATCTTATATATAAAACCGACACGGCGTATGTATGTATGTGGGCCTGTAATTCCCTTTTGCATTGTTGTTGCAAGTTCAAAAAAACGAATTGATTTCGCTCGCGAAAGTTTCGACGGTAAATTTGTTTCGTTATCAATGTGTGTGTAGAGACTCCAATTACTCGAGTATCGAGTAGTACATTTTACAAAATACTCGAGTAGTTTCATATGAACCAAAATATCTTATATATAAAACCGAAACGGCGTATGTATGTATGTGGGTCTGTAATTCCCTTTTGCATTGTTGGTCATTAAGTTGCCATAAAAACGAATATGAAAGAAAATATGTTTGAATTTTTATCGGCGAAGACATTTAGTCAAAATGTAATAAATTAGTCTTCTACTGAACTTTTACCGGCTTTTATTATTAATAATAATGTTTATTATTTACGTGAAGGTATTATTTGACATTTCTTTGACAGCAAATTAGATTTTTTCCTTGAATTTGGACATTTTAATGGGCGAGAATGGGGCTGTTATCAAATTAAATAAAGTTTGTGATTTTATTTTTAACTCTATTTTGGATGTTAGATTTTGTGATATAATTATGTCGAATGATATAACATTAAATAATTATTGGTCGCTTAGTCCGAGCGACGGCGGGTAGCAATACTAGTAAGACATAAACTACATCGGGAATAATAAATCATTTCCGACTCGTTAAAAATACGTGAAAATAAAAAAATAAAACATTAAAATGCTCATTTAAAAGAAAGAATTTTATTCTGTTATATACATGTGGTTTGTATTTCGATTCAGTTTTGTGGTATACATATATATATATACAACCTAGTGGTGACCGGTTCAAAAATATTAGGGAGCGCAAAAAGAAACCTTATTTATGCAAGATATCTATCCTCTGTCTGTTAAAAAGTTGTGCTAGGAAAGACAAGCCCTTACTAAATTAACAATAAATATTCAACATCCTAGTACAAGTTGATACATGCATTCGGCAACGCTAGTCAAATTTCAGGGTTCTTTTCTGGGGAGATCTCAACACCGATGACCGAAACATTGTAATCAATATATTAACTTTGATATGGCTTATTAGTTGAATATAAATAGGTGCCAGTTTATCTTACACCATTACAAGAGCCTTCCCTGATTACTAATTTTATATTATATTTCAATTCACTTCTGTAATTGCATGATAAAACTTGTCAAATCAGCAACTAGAGGTTTGCGCTAGTCACCAGAGCCAAGTAGAAGTGTTTTATGATTCTGTTTTATTTTTTGAGCTGAAATTAACTCTGTTATAGTAATGATATTTGAACAGGGTAATTATACGCAATTTTACGTGGTCAATATATCGTATTTATTTAATTTAATACTAGTAATTTGATATATGTAAGTGTTTTGCCTTAAATAATACGGAAATACTTAATCATTATTTATGCGATATGGAAAACGGTCATTAGTGATAAGCAATAAAATTGATAATCCATTGAAAAAATACAAGTCTTATGAGAAAACCAAAAATCTATATAATGCTGTAACGAGTAAACAATTTGAAAATATGCTTGACGGAATTTCAAAATGAAACTGAAGCTTGAATTTTTCCATTTTCTTTCGTTTTTTTACCAACATTCAAGTGCATGAATGAACATGAACGGACGTATTGAAATTTACAAAGTTCAAACGATTCAAATTCCTGTTTAAATCCCATTTTCTGAAAATTAACCATGAAAATTAAAAATTCACAAGCTGTATTCGCATTTTTTTTTCTTACTTAGCTTATTCGTTGTAATTCGTCAAAGAATTTTTAAGCCAGAATATATGGGAGAACGGAATATAAATTTGTCAGTATGTCTGAATATGGGAAGAAAACAACAAATATTGTTGTAATGAATAATAAAAAAAGATTATTTCATGTAAGATATATATATAAAAATCGATTGAAAAATATTATTTTAAAGTCAACAATCAATATTGTAGCCGATGAAAGTGTGCGGTTTTTTACCGCATCAATAGTAGTAGTTCTCCATTTAGTTCAATTGTTTTTCTTCTGTGCGACAAATACTTCGATTTTTCGACGAGTTGAAATATCAAGCTTACAAGAGAAAAAATAAGAACGTAGAGTGAGATAGAAGAATATGTAATAAAGCGATACTTCAATGACACTAGAATTACACTTTTTATGAAACTATTTTGATCTTAATCATAGTAAATGAAACTTTGGCGCCAATAAATTCGAATGAAGAATTTGGAATGGTGTCATATGAAGTTTTGACGTTAAGAGCAATAATTTGTTCACTAACGTCACTTTATATTCGTAGAGTAAAAATAGAAAGACGAGATCAGGAAATAACTAGTAAGCTAGCATCAGATGAACTCTTTCATGGACATTCTTGTGGCCGATTAGTACCTCTATTGGCCGTTCATAGTTTTCTGAAACGGTGTTTAGGGGATTTAACATTCGAATAAACACTTTCATTTATGCTTACATTCCCCTTTACACATCTGACCCTAAAAAAGAAGCGTAATAAGACTGATTGGCTAACTACCTACTATTCCTCTTCTAGTTCCGTCTTTCAGAGATTATACTATTCAAAAAGTGATGTTTGAGCTTTTAAATAACAGTTATCTCAAAACAAACAAAAGAAATGTTTAAAAAGACGGTTTTGTCGTAACTATTTTTTATTTGTTCAACTCTTATGAATTTGTTTTTTCTTAGTACATACATATATTGTTTGATGAAAGACTAAAAGTAGTACGGTAAGAAAAATAACAACGTATTTTAGTTCTACATAAATTATTTTATATATTTGTTGATAGCTATTTCGGCTTACGCCTTATAAAATAAATATATAAAATAATGTATGTAGAACTAAAATACATTGTTATTTTTCTTACCGTATTATAATGGAGTTCTACCAAGTAAATGCCTACTCAATCAATCACTAAAAGTAGTAATTTATTTATGATACTTAATGTATAGAGTCACTTCACTTGCTTCTTTTGTTATTAAGTTCCTAATACTCCACTGAAACAATATGCATAAAATATATTTATAGAGTTATAATAAATTATCTTATCACGAGACAGGAATCACATTAGGCTGTAGCGGTCTGGCAATCAACATGTAAGAATACGCACATAACAAAGTTATTATATCATTAATTTGGTTTAACTACAGAGGCTGTATTAAGTTATAATCTGTTGTACATCGTAGCTATTCTGGCTGTACAGTTATCTTGAAAGCTCTATGAAAGCTTACTTGAAATCTGGCCAAGGCTTTCAGAGGTTTTAAGATGTCCTTAAGGCGCCGCAGGATACGACGGGATAACCTGATTAGACCAGCCGCGCGATCAATAACATAGAGCGGGGTCGCATGGACACTGCCTCAAAAATTTTCGAGCTCACATTCAAGGATTTCTGAGTAAGCGTAACATTTTTCGGTAGACGGTTTCTTAATCATTCCAGAATCAACTATTTAAATATAATTCTAATAACATCAATTTTCATTGGATAGGTATCCATTTTTAAAATACTTTGCTCATATTTAATTAGTTGATTATGAATCGTAATTGACAAATACCTTTCATTTCACTGATCTAAGAGAATCTTATTTCAAATAAATTATTTGTGTTACCATGATTCATTTGAAATCCACGTGCTTTATTAAAAGGTTGTTTATTATCCATCAAGAACCCCATTACTGACCATGAAAATGAGGAAATTAGAGATCAACCAACTATTAGTTTTTGACTACTAATTATTTGGTCAGTTTCCAATTCGATAAATGGTCAGTTATAAATACTTAAAACGTGACCAGTTCAAAATAATAAATGGTGAGTTAAAATACATTACTGACCGTTTTATTTAGTAAGAGACCACATTCACACTGATACAATGACAACTGACCGTTTATAATATTAACTGACCATTTTGATTTGTCACTGACCATTTAGTTATTTAACTGACCAAAACTTTTATTAGTTACTGACCCATTAAATACACGCCTTAGTTTTTTCCAAACTCCGCATAAATGGATTTCTGTTGATATTGTTCTCCTTTAGGCGTATATTTTATGCTTCAATGATTTGAATCAAGAGCATTGAATGACTGTGATGATTTTAATATCTTTCGACCATCTCTTATCTTATCCTGAACAAGGGGGAAGATATTTATTCGATGCAAAGATAAGGAAGCCTTGTATCTCTTTTTAATTTCATACTAGTCAAATACGTATTTTCGACTAATTAAACATTTTTATAAATTATTGAAGGCAAGTTACGTCTTGTTAACAATATACTGATCATTAAAAAATGTTTTGTATTGATATAAATGGAAGAATGTTGTATCCAGTAAACATATCAATGTTAAGTTATCAATTCCACAATATTGGGTATGTTAATTTGCACAGTTTATGGTAAGTTATATGCCATGGTACTATGTTTATTTTATTTAAAATGTAAAATTTAAAACAACAGTTCCAGGAGTTTTCTCCACATGTCTAAAAACAGGTTAATTTTTTTATAAAACGTTCTTCCGGGCAAGGGTTCAAATATTTAAAAATATATTATTATGTATTTGGTCCAGTCCGTGGCGCTGTGGCAACGGCTGTGACTTGCGTGCCGGACTGCCCGGGTTCGATTCCCGGTACGAGCGGATTTTTTCAGTCGATAAAATCTGTTCAAAGGCATGGGTGTTTGTGCTGTTGAAAATCCCTTCCCACCTTTCCGATCCCAAAGAGCGACGCATGGTGACAGCGATTATAGCTAATCACTAGTCCTGACCTAGTCCGCGTATCCTTTCCATCCCTACTCTCTTCGAAAAAGAGAGAGAGGTTGAGCAACTGAGTAACAAGCAGTTCGCGTAGAAAAAAAAATATGTTGAGATCAACTCCGTGAGGAGTCCATATGCTCCAAGTTGGGCGCGGACATGGATTAAAAAAAAATGTCTTTACAGAAATTAATCTTCATTAATTCCTTGAATGTATCCCATATTATACTATTTATCAAATAAAAGCAAACATTCTAACTGCTTAAAATAGATTTAATCAAATCCAACAAGAAGCTCTATGGTGTGTGCTTTGCTTAAAATTTGTAGTGAAACCTGAAAGCAATTTTGTGGTATTTGCCCATCGAAACCGATTTTGTAACGCCATCCTCTCGCATAAAGGAAACCGAACAATATTGCGTTCAAGGCAAAGTGGACAATCCTCCAACAGCAATTAACTTCCGAAAACGCGATATAGTGGTAGCCGGAAAGTTCATAAACCTACCAGGCCATGTATAATAAATTTTCATATCGCTTTTTGACGAACGGTTATGGAAGTTTTTGCTGTACAAAATATTTTGTTAGTAAATGTTTTCAACTAATTTAAGTATTATGCTTTTGTAAAATTACTTTTCGGATATTAACTGTGAAGTCTTGGTATATGTAAAGCCGTTAATTCAACAACAAAAAAAATTGTACTTATTATACATTTTTTTGTTATTGAGTAGACCAGTTGTTCTTAGTTGAAAATGCATATCATAAGCGATGCCAGTCCCAGTTATTACATATATAAATTGTAGAATGAATAAAAAATGTGATTTTTTATGTTAATTAAATACTTGAGTTTTGAAACAGTTGTAGCTTTCATTCTCAAGTGTTTTATTATAGCATTGAGAAAATTTATGAAAACACCCTTCATATTATGCCAATTAGGGAATAAATTTAAAAAAAAAATTAGCAATCTGACTTTGAGCCTTATTCCATAAGGCTCTCAGATATATTAACAACAATTCATGGAAAGGGAAAAAATACATTTAGAATTGTTTCATATACATGTCACCCTAATATTGAATACATTATCCAATAGTAAAATGTTGCAAGTTATGTAGCCTTGTTCCACGACCCATTTATGGATTTGTAGAAAAATTTACTTCCCGAACTATCGTTATTTATGATGAAATGTCAGTTGTCAGTCAAAAGTTGACTGTCGGTAAAAATAAAAAAAAACTAAATTTATTTGAACGATTCAATTACCATCTAGTATGTCAGGCGCCAAAATCTCATTCAAATATAAACATACTTCTAAATCAATTTAATTTTTATTAAATAATTTAATTTAATGCGGTAATCAACTGGTAATTGTGGCGTATTTTTTCAACATAAAAGATACTTAGTATTTTCATTTCCGCCATGAAAATACCTGAAGGATATAAAAAAAGTAATTTAAATGCGGGTTCTTGAACACGATGCCAGTTCCGCAAAATAAACAGACTGGGTTAAGCCCACAGTAATTATTTTTATTGTGATCTTCAAAACGTTTTTCTCTGTGGCAAGAGCTTTGGAATTTTAAAAGCTCTTTAGAACCAAACGGACAGAAGGTTGGTAATTTTTTAAATTACGCGTTACAATAAATCGTCTGTTCGTTCAAATACGTTTGGTTGATATGTTTTTCGATATAGTTGACTGAATTTAATTTAAAAATATTGGGACAGTGAAGATTTTTCATTCCAAGCAAAATTGATTGATTTATTTACAGTATCAGAATATTTTTTTGTGTATGATGGCATGCACTTCATCATAAAATCAGCACATATATTTAGTGGTAATGAAGTGATCAGATTTTCATGATAAATTATTATCAGAATTAATTTTTGTGACTTTCAATAATTTAGGGTCTTTCAATGATGACGCTCGCTTGTGTAGAATGTATATCGTAGCATGTGCTGTTTGTCACGTAGCGCCGACTCGTTGGAACCAAATGTTAAAGATATTCATATCATCCAGTTTAGGCCACAATAAGTTGCTTATTATCAATCTGTAGCTCACCGTTGAAGTACGAACCGATCATTCCGCCAGATCAAAATCCACACCAAACAGTGACTTTCACGGGATGCATTTGGTGTTGGTGTTTCGTATGAATTGGAATCACCCCAAACCCGACATTTTTTCTTGTTCACATTCATCTAAAATGTGCCTTTTTACTAAAGTCATCTTTGGCAACGTTTCTCAAACGGAGCGGTGACGTTGATAAAAAAATGGTGATTTGCACACGTTGTTCAACGCTATTACATTCATGGTGATTTTCCGTACATAACTAAACAATTGACTACACATTTTACAGATGTCATTTCAACAACATGGCTGCTATAGTCTAACAAATTGCACTGATAAGTAAAATTCAGTTGAAAAAGACTTTGATTGAATTAAGCTTCTACATGAGTCCATAAACACCACAGAGTGATATTAATGCATTTAGTAAACTACATAATTGACGTATTTCAAAATGTTTTTTAAAATGTTACCAACTTAATAAATCTTCTTTTCTGCTGAAAAATCTCATCGGATTTGTTTACGGGTAAATTCAGACAAAAGTCATTTGAAAATGGATATCGGATCTCAAGAGCTTAAAGCTTCCAGTTGCCCCAGTAACGCTTTCGGCGGGAAAATTAATTTGCGAGAAGCTTTTTGTGTTACTCAATCTGCGCTTTAAAAACCGCGTTGATTGCTCAAGACGGGATTGGTTTATTATTTGTTTTTCCTAAAGACATCCTTTTCCATAGCATTAATACTATGATATTAGGAGATAACTATTTTTCCGTGTCATATTCTATTAAAACTGTCCAAACTGAATAAATCTTCAAAATTTAAAGCAATAATTACACTACTTCAACATTTGGACTCATTATTCGGTGTGGCATTAACTTCATTTGTTTTTTTTTCAGTTCCAACGTCCACCGGTAATTAATTAATTAACAGAAAAATTCACCAATTGATTTTCAATCGACTTATGGATTGCTATTCTAAGTTATGGGAATTTGTAATGTAAAAACTCCCTCTCATCCATTGCATTCGGTGATAAGCTGACAACTGTGTCTTTTTATAGGTCCATTCTTACCTTAATAACCGAAATGTGGACTAGATTCACCAGTTTTTAGGAGAACACATACTCCACATTGGAAGTGTTAAAAGCTTGCTGGTCATTCCTGACCCAACAAAATATCTTGTTTCAAATGGTTTCACTAAAATAAATAAACCAAATTATGGATATGGAATTTATAATTTAATTTTTGAAGCTTTATGTTTACTATATGTATATGTCTACATTATTTTCTATAACTTTTATGAGCAAAAATACGTTAAACAAAAACGATGTTGGTTTTAAAATTAAGCAACAAAACCTATCAATATAATTGTTTATTTAAATTTAACTTCAGTATAAATAGATCGCTGTTTTGAAGGAAAAAAACAGTTTAGGATTTTGCTCATCTTTTTAGACCTTGACCATTATCTGTGGAACGCATTTTGTTGTACAAATAATAATAATGAGCAACTTTTTATTACTGTTGAATAATAAAATAATATAGATATGTACATGTAATAATAAAAGATTATAACATTATAGTATATTTTATGTGCTTATATAATAATTATAAAAAGCCTAAGCTTTCGACTGTAAGTGTTCCTATTTTCGCAAAAGCACAATATGTTTCACGCAAAATAAACAAAATGTGGTTCATTGATTATTTTAACAGATATTTTATGAGAGAAAATATAATGAACAGCGTCATAAATAAAACAGTGACTTTAACGATTTATTTCAAGATTAGGGTGAAATAGACGATATTGAATCGTTGTATTATAAAAATCCGTCACTATAATAATATACCTTTTTTGGTCAGTTTGATTTTGATTAATGCATGTTACTTCAAACTTTTCAAATGCGTGTGATGATTTCATTCATCGTTTGTATTTATTTCATTTATTCGATCGTGAATTTCACCAGTTGTTCAAATGGGAATTGAAAGTCACATATTTAATATCTCATAAAATATAGACATTTGAAGACTACATTCAAACCTCTTTTTGTGCGATTTCAGAGTTATACGGTTATTTTTAATGCAATTTTTAATTTTTTTAAATGTATTTTGGGACTATGTTTTCACGTAATTAACAGCGCGTTATTGACGTCGTACGTGCAAAATCAAGTGTTTCACTTGCTTATAACAATGTGACCTTGATACGTGCGTCCTTGGACATATTATGTTCTCATATTTAGTCATAGCTTTTTTTGTGCGATTTTCTCCGAAACGCATCACTCACACAAAACAAGGTTTCGGTGTATATGGTTATTAGAAATAAAGTATCCCTAAAACCTTACCTTAAAAAAAATAGGTGACTGGGCCTCGTTACAGTATGAAGAGTACAGTTTTGGGTTTACAATTTATTTTAACTGTTAACCAAACCATAAAATCGTTAAGCCCAACAAATAAAAATAAGCGTATATTTTATAGGCTCAGTGATGCACAACCTGGGATAAGGGCCAGATAATCAATTCTCAATCAGTTCGAGGGCCACATAGGTAAAATTTATTAAATTATCGATATTTTTAGAGTATATAAATAATATTATTTTTCCATCGTGCGTAAAAAAAGCGGAATTAAAAAGGCTAGCCGCAGATTGTGCATCACTGCTTTAGCTCATCCTATAAACGTTTCCTGTTCTTGATATTTTGGAAATCTCTGTTGCTAAATTATTATACAAATAATTTTACCGTATAACCCTATTATACTTAATTGATTTGACCTCGTTACACAATGGGGGATATTGTTATTAGTGCAATCCGAATATCATATGGAATTTTCGGATGTATGTGCGCTCATTGATGTGGTTTTAAAAATCCCAGTCGTTGCGACGATTAGAAGCGAACGGAAACTCCATTAGGTGAATAACTTTTGTAATTATACGAGTCATGTGAATTCTATACTCTTAAACATGGCTCCCCAACCAGTCGGTCGAGACCCAAATGGATCGTGAAGAGTTTTATTCGCGGGTTGATATTATTAAATGTCTAAGATAAATGGATGATAAAACATAATATGCCTTATAAGAAAATTATCATTGAGTGTTTGACGGAATATTATCACTAAAAAAACATAAATACGTTGAAGATTTTGGATTAGTAATTTAAGTCTCACCATCAAATTGTTTCAACTGTTGATTTTTAGAAGGCACACACGAGCCACGCATTGTCATAATTATGCACGTCACTGTTTAAGACACAACAAAGGCAGCTGTTAGCTCGTTGATGTGTCAAGACATAATGGAAACACCTTGGGTATTGTTATGTAGCTTTGATATTCAGAACATTCGTGCCATGATATATACGCCAATAATTGAAGTTTGAAATTTCACATATAACAATAATAAATTCATCTCAGGCGAGCTTTTGATTTATAATGCTGATGCAGCTTGTTTGAAGACAATACTTCAAAGCTTTGATATAATTATTATTCAGATTAATCAAATCAAAGATGAAGCTTTAGATAACAGACGATTCGGTATTTATAGTAATACAAGCGATAATTGATTCGAGCTTAAGTCAGCCTACGCAAGCATAATTTCTACACCATTTGCTTAAGCTCATGCGAGTATATATTGAACCAATATTATATTTGTATTAGACGTGTCAAAAAAAAACTATTTTAACAATTTCCGACCCCAGCAAAGATCATACGACCTCATAATGGAACGGTTGTTCTATTGTATAATTCAAGAACTGCATGTCTCCTATTTTCCAACTGTGGGTGCTATAGGTACGCTGACACGCTATTTCGAGGGATCTGTGCAATTGATTGTACGTAAAAAAAAAGTTTATTAATCTAGAACTAGATTGCCAACGATATCATTAAAACAAAGTGACCTTTTATTTTTATGTATAAATGATTAATACGATTAACTACGTGTCAGTTCAAGCTTTTCCATAGACATGAAATGCCTGAGGATCCCAAAAGAACCCACGTAAATTAATAGTGGCTACGTTTTGTAATTTCATTGGATAATGATATAATGATAAATATCCGATTTCCTCCAATTTATGATAGGATAGTAATACTATCCACGAAAAAACAACAATATCTTGATGGGTATCTCGTAAAATATTTCAACGTTCCGGGCCCTGCCACAACAGAGCCGATGCTTGCTATTTGCTATATTGTAAAAACAATCAGCCTTGATGCATTATAATACCACATTTCCAGGTTATATTGTTTTCAGTACCAATGTTGACGCTCTGAGCACACATGTTGGCGTAAACAATCCAAAATTAGATGCCATACTAGCTCACCTCCAACCTCACGTCGCTTTTGTCGGGTTTGGCAACTAATTAATATACACAAAACCATACGACGCGTGAATTTTGTCTTAAAATTGTTTAGGGTAAAAGTTTTGTCACGATATACCAAGATAAGAGCTTTATTTTATTTACTGTCAATTAGATGCATAAAAACTTTTAATGAAGTATGTCAACAGTTTTTTGAAGCAATAACTGATCGTTAAGCAGTTCTTATATCTTCCTCTTCGAAGAGATACACGGTTTTTTGTTGGAAAGAAATAATTGTTATGTGTTATTTTCTCTCTCTTTTCTACGCCACCCAGTTTTTTCGGATTATATTACACAGTTATTAACGTTTTTTGTTTGAAATATTTTAGCTAACCCAAAATAATTCTTATCTATTTATGTAAACAATTTATTGACCACTTGAATAGCCCTTGCTTTTGTCACTTTGTATGACCGAGAAAGAGTGGAAGTTATAAGAATGAAAATGTGATAGTGGTGTTTTAAGATTTTCAGAATTAAATTGTCACTCCGAGGTTTCAAAGTATATTGTTTAAGTTTAAGTACATTTAGCTCTCAATAATTCTCTTACAGAATAAATGTAAATTTGTTAAATATAGCAGGTCGTGGTGCTTCCAAAGTGTAACTATAAAATGCATAATAAATGAAGCTTTTTTTTTTTAAATATTTCAATTTAAAAAATCGACAATTTGTATGGCAAAGAAAGAAAATCTTATACTGTACTGAAGCAGAGATTTAACCAATACAATCTCTTCAAAAGATTTTCTAAAGATATATCTAACACTATATTTAATCAGTCAGGTCCGTGGCGCAGTGGCAACGGTTTTGGCTTGCGTGCCGGACCACTCGGGTTCGATTCCCGGTACCAGCGGATTTTTTCAGTCGATAAATCTGTTTAAAGGCATGGGTGTTTGTGTTGTTGAAAATCCCTTTCCACCTTCCCGATCCCAAAGAGCGACGCATAGTGACAGCGTGAGTAACAATCAGTTCTCGTAGAAAAATATATGTTGAGATAAACTCAGTTAGGAGTCCATATGCTCCAAGTTGGGAGCGGACATGGTTAAAAAAAAATATATATAATATTATGTGGAGCCTTAAATATGTATATCTTAAATGTCTACTTATAAGACTTGCTGACGTATGAGGTTCATGAAAAGTAGTATAGAAATATAAAGCGTAAAAAAATATCATCTCTGTTCTACCCTTACCTTCAAGAGAACATCCATTACTCCCGCCCGATTGTTTACTAAAAAAAGTCTCAATCGCCGCCCTCCGCCCCTATTTGCTCGGGGCAATATGAAATATAACCCACCACACTGGTACGCACCTGTCGTCCCTGAGTGAATGAGGGAATATGACACCGCCATGTTGGGGGTTTGTTTTTTGCACATTGTCGTGGAGGCAGTGTATTTTCGGCGGTGAAACAACCTTATGCCGTCATAGGTCGTGATATTGTTTTTACTTTTTTGTTACCTTCTTTTACACAACATGTTCCCCTTTGTTAATATAAATTAAATGTAAAAATATGTTGAATACATTAAGATATTATATATATGAAATAGTACGTGACATTCATATCGATTTGTCGAATGTGTCTAGCCTCAGTTTTGCAAAATGAATTTATGTACATTTATAAAAATTAGATTTAAATTATAATTTGCTATTGGAGTGTTAACAGAACAATATGTAGTTTAATTTCTAATGAGATGATAAATAGTTTTAACAAACGGATATTCTCTTATCTTAATGAATAAGTTGTAACCTTCTTAGTAGAGACTTCAATTAGTCGACATCTTAAAATTTAAAAAATACTCGAGTATTTTCTGATGTACCAAAATATATATTATTAAACAAATTTGTGTATATGTTACAGTGAAACTATATTCTAAGTGAAAATGTATTCTTCTCCAAGCTGTCATTGAAATTAAATATTTGACCCCCTATCTTCAGCCCTATGTTTGTTTGTGTTTTTCTTTGGTTCTCTTTTTATGAAAGGGACTACTTGCTGATTTTGTTTCATTGACGCAAACCAAAATTTTAGGCCGGCAAATCATCGACTTGGGCCAATAATTTCAATGATCGTGACCAGTGAAATCATGTCGTCATATAAATCTATTACTTGATACATTTTAACTAAGAATATAGTTTCACTGCAACATATATAAATAGATGATAAATACATTGTCTCTTGTCATCATAGACTCTCGTCATGGTAATCTGGTCATTGATAAGATAAGTCAGCAAGACCCATCTCTTTATTCTCGTATAATATAGTCAACGGCAAAACCATTAAAAAAATACCTGACAGTAAAATCCACAAATAAGACTCAGTTAAACGCAACGTTTAAATATTTTTAAATAAGCAAATAAAATTTAAAAATATACCTTCGTTTATAAATAACGAGTATAACTCGAGTATTTTTCAAAATACTCGAGTATACAATACGATTCTCGAATCGGAATGTCTACTTATTAGTATTTTAGAAAAGTCCTGCTGTTATAAAATACCACTAGATTTGATTACTGCACTACTAAAGATTATCTGTGGATTTAAAGCTCCAGATTCCACGTACATGACCATATTATTCCTCAAAGCATAACTTGTACCCAGTGTAAATGCTAGATATTGAATTCAATTAGGTACATGAAGATTCCAATGCTCCAGATGCTTTATGAAATTGATAAGCCTGAAACTCGAATACTTCAGTAGCTTCTTGCTTTGCTCTATCAAATAATTATAATTTATCAAGTGAAATAGTAAACAGTCAAACCTATTTATGATGGTTGTTTTATTGAATGTTTTAAAACGAAATCAATACTACATAGTAAGGTTATGAAAAAGTGACAGTAATAAGAAATTTAATTAAAATGCCTCATGCAGAACAGTATTCAAAAATGTGTGAGGGTTTTATTAAATAGATTAATATCGTATTAAATTTCCATACATTGTATCATTCGACCAAGTTTGAATAAATAATAAACTTTGTTGTTCACAATATCGCAATTCAACTTTCGTTGTGAACCACTACATACGATACGATGAATTAATAAAAAGATAGACACGTTCTACGGACGGTGATATTTCTTACACGGTTATGCATACATAATCCATTGCAAAATTGGGAAAAGTATCAGTTTATGTATCGTAGAACTTCAAAATTGACATTGATATATATTTATGTATTTCAAAAGAGACTTCTTCATATTTTATGCGCAACTTATTTGATTTTATAGAAGACTCAAAAGTTATTTGGAAAACAGTCGCATTTTGACGCAAGAGAGAATTGAAAAAGTTTTGAAAACTTTGACGAATTATCCAAATGTCAATTGAATAACAATACAAACGACATAACATGTCTCTTAAAAAGTTTGGAAAAGATTTGTTTTCTTTCGAGTTTTTGTCAAACAAATAAAATTTATTTGATAGCTTATGAATACTTTTGGTAATATTTTGAAATGTATAAATTATTTCATTAATCTATCGAAATTTTACGGTATATTTTTAAGAATACTTTAACTTTGTGACAATGCCAATAATTATATAATAAATATGGTTTTTTCTCAAGACTAACAGCTGTGCTCAAAGAAAACGACTACAAAAAAAAAATAACAAAAGCACTTTACGAAATTGTGAAAAAATCCTAGTGGATTTCAAAGTGTTTTTTTCGCCTTTCTCATTTCATTGACAAATGGACCAAGGCGAGACTTGCAACATTTTTCTCTTTTTTTCCAAGATTATTTCAAAGCTTTGTGGTTTCGTATAGGAGCTTTATTTGTCTCCGACCTTAGAGCTTTAAGTGTTTAAAAAAGGTCTTATTTCAATTTATTATACATAATAGTATACTTACATATACGGGCATGATAACAGTAAGCAGTGGCGGCTGGCGACAGCGTATTAGGGAGTACAAAAAAAGATTCAACTATTTTTCCGTAACAGTAAGCATATTATATAATAGTTGTGTGTGCAGACTTTTTTTTTCAATTGGAACAGTTGTTTATTAAACCCAGTCATACGAAACCGAAACAAAAACCAAGGATCTAAACATAATTTGTATCGCTTCGCTTGGAAATCTTTTCGTTTAATTATAAATGTAAATTTAAGGTCAAACCGCAAATTATATACAAACAAAATAATGCCACCATATATATTATATAAAACAACACGTATTTAACACGTTGCCTTATTTTTAATCGTATATTATATCACATAATGTGCAACGTCACATCGCGAAGAAAAGTAAAATGGCAAGGTTACAACGTCATTTTGTTCAAGATGCAATAAAAGGAGCCCTTCGACTGCACTGAATAACTGCGGCTTTTACGAAGGAGTGCGACATCTTACAAAACAAGACATATTATATTTGAAAGAAAAATCTATCGTTTATTTCGTATGTTTGTCTCGGATATTTTTTCATGGAATTCAATTAATTAAGGCAGCGGAATCAACTGTGTACTGTTATGATAATTGTTTTGTATTTCAACCTTACACTAGACATGGTTTTCTCTAGCTTTATCGTTTCAAACTTAACCTCTTTTAATTTTACAAAGCATAAAATTCCATATAAAACAGTATCGCTAAAACTTATGGTCTAAAAAGGTATTTCATCTTTGATATCGTACATTTAACTAACGATGGCTTTCACGCTACTGGTTTAATACTGCACATGTTTTGGGTCGTTCTTAATGTCAGAAAAATTGCCTGGAAGTACACCATTTAAAAATGTCTAGGATCAGTCTAGGATGGGACAAGTATTAAGCAAATCGCTCTCGCTACCGTACGTTTTATAGAATATGTAGGAAAATTATTCAAATATGTCAAATCAATAAAATATGCAAAATTAGGACAGATAAAATTTACTGTTAATAAAAAAGAAATGTTAGGCATGAAATTTTTATTCGGCACTTGTTTACGCCAGGCATTACGCTAAACAATATTTATTGATCCGTAAAATTATGAAGAAGGGATATTTTTTAAAGACGAAAACATTGTCTTTAATCTAGGTGTACCAGCTTAGACGTTGGGTCGGTACGTAGATTTTTTTATTATGCTCACAAAGTGTATGCGCGCTTTAAGCTCTCGCGCTTGCCAAAGAAGCATTCTTGTGTTGTTAGAAAGCTGAGGCAAAAGTATTCATTTCCAACATACGGTACGCGTGCCATGAAAATGGAAGTATGCTCTATCATACTTCAAAATATATATTCCCGAATACAAATCAAACGCACTATTGCCCTGCTCTGATTGATCGTATCGTTTATAGAGTAGTGAATAACCACAAATTAAAAGAATATTACAATTATTAACACAATACGTGGAATAATCAAAGTTATTCAAAATTTTATATTAAAATGAACTTCCACAAAGTTACCACCGAATCAATCAAAAGTATTATGAATAATACTGTCTTCAATATAAATATATTTAAAGAAGCATTTTCAGTACAGAATTGTTGATCAAAAAAGTTGTTGGTATGGTTACTATTATGAGTGAAGTATACTGTGGAGTTGGATTCGTGAAAAACATTTGTTAAAGCTTAAAAATATTTTATTTCTATTTATGCTTATAACATGTTTAATATTATGAAAAATTTTGCTGTTGGCCAGCTTAATTGGTTGATCTTACATAAATAAATAAATGTATACATATTTGCCGAATGCATTGCGCATTGGTGTCAGCTGTAATCCCATGTTTTATATTTTCTTCAATAAATAAATCTTTAATTTAATACACATATAAATATATAGGTTGGAAAAAAAACCTGACAAAATTATACTTTTTTAGTCGTCGGAGTTGGAGTCGAGTTGTAGGAAAATTTCGGAGTCAGAGTCGTGTTTTCTAGCGAGTCTGTGTAGCTCTGGCTGGCGTAATTATATACGATGGTTTTCATGTTTGTTGTTTAATAATATTTTATATCAGCTACATATAAAAGAACTGTTTTTATTAGTAAATTACTGAGGATTTGTATTGGAATACAGATGGAAGACAAAAATAGTTGTAAAATCCAAAAAAATATTTCCGAATTTCATCTACATAGGACGCACAACATTTTAAGCCCCTTGTACATATAAAATATCCTACATAAATAAAGATATGTTGCAGCTATTCGTTTTGCGTCCCCTCTGTAAGGGCTCACATATACCATATTTAAATAAGCGACTTAACTGATGAACAGACACATCATTTATATTTAAAAAATGATAAAATCCAGACCGTGATGCTAAAAATACCATACTGGGAAAACAATGTTGCGAATAAAGTATCTATGTATATATAAAGGCTAACACTATTTAAAAGAAGTTTTGCGTGTGTTATAGCAGATGGTCAAGCGATAAAACTTCAGAATAAATTAGAATTTAGCACGTTTGTTGCACTTATGATCAGTTTTATTTAGTATCAATCTTTGTTAATGATTTCAAATGTATATTCTTCATGTTTCATTTGTTTCTTTTTAGTGAATATTTAAAAAGATATAATTCATAAAATCGAGCAATAAATCTTTTGTTTTTGTATAAAATACAAGTGTTACAACAGAAGAGAGATGACTGTTTTTTTGATCGGAATTAAAAAGTTTACAACATCTGCTGAAAGAAGTAGGTTCAAAGAGGAAGTTTACGATAGTCGTAAACAAAGAACATCTGGCACCTCTCTGACATTTTTCTTCTTCTTCTTGCTCTCCTTCGCGTCACTCTTTTCGTCAAGGTTCCGGATATCTGTTTAATAAAGAATAGTAGGATTTTTTCGCACGATGTATTACGGTACAGAACCGTTCCTAAAACGGAAACAACATAACTCCTTGCATCTTTAATAATTAATCCTTAAATTTACAACTCTCGGGAAACTAACGGATAGTATTATTATGTATCTTAGATAAGCACCCAAAAGGCTTTAGGATTATGTTATAATAGTAAGTAAACGTTAAGATGGTTCTAACACCTTATATTTCGTTATGTTCACTTACAACCGATTTTTATTTAATAAGCATATCTATGATATATTAATCAATTGATGAAATTGAATTTGACTTGGAAAAATAGTTTCAGCTTACACCCTTGTCATAACTGTGCTTTAAACATACATTTACTGGTGTAGAAATGCTAATACAATTGTACCTAAGTCATCTTAATTTAAAACATATTTACATATGTTTATTTCCACTCAATAAAAACCCAGACTTGCTTTCATTGCAAGAAATACATTCAACCAATTTGTCATACTAATATAATATTAGGATGTAAACATGTAAGAATAGATGAGAAGATATATCATGTACCTTTTCTTCATTTTTTCAGTGAGAGTACTTTTTGGTGTTAACATATTTTAGTTATAAAGAACCGAAACTACAAGACGGCCTTTATCAACATTAAAAAAGTACTACGCCCCTTTAATCACAGTCAAATTATTCAACGCTCTCTCACTCGAGTAAAAACAAAATTCGATAATTGTTTATTTGTTGAAAACGAGCCACTTTATTACTTTCTTACTTTGATGGGAAAGAAGTTTTAATTAAGTACACCCCTCAAAAGTGGCCATTATTTTATTTTTTGCGGTCAACGTTTCATAACTACAAATTTAAATTGTCGGTCTTGTCTATGAATTATTGTAATCATACTTATTAATATTTAGTTTACGAGTACATACTTATCCACGAGCGTCAAAGTTAATGACTGTTAAACGTTGATTTATTTATGCAATATTTATATCGGGACGTAAAAAAAACGATACTTTAGCAAATTTTTATCTATTATTAGCATTATACTTGTATCCTTTATTCCGCTGAAAGTAAAGGTTAAGCTGTTGACTGACAAGAAATTCACTCATCACATTTAACTTAAAGTGATGATGCTTCGGATGCCCTTAAATATGTATAACCAAGCAAATAAATTATTAAACAAAGGGAACACTCTGTACACAAACTCACGGTGATATTTAAAGGGTGCTTGTTACAACATAATGTAGATTATTTATGTCAAAGCCAGACACAATTTTCCATCTTTCTATATTTATGGGATTTGCAGTGGTCGTTATGCGGTTGTTATATATGTATAACTGCGTTAGACTGTGCTCAGGAACCATGTCGATAACACGGATATATTGTTAATATATTTTAATTGAAAATAAATCCTTGATTGTCATATGAATTTTTAAAGTTCTTGTTTCATTCCCATACTCGTATTTTTAACAAGTTGCTTCCTGAATGAGTTTAAAATCTGCTGATCATAATTTTGAGTAATGTAACAAACACTGCATATTGTAAAAAATAATAACACATTGTTTTTACTTATTCGACAGGAAATTTATTAGGATCAGGCCGGTTTCGTTCATCGCTAGCATTATTAACTGATCAAGCGAAACCGGTCATGATCCTAATAAATTTTATGACGCTTAATTAAAAAAAATATTTTATTATTCTTCAATATAATACCATTCCACCAAAATGTGGTGTATGTTAAACTTTAATATAAATAATAAAACATTTTTAGTACTTATTCCACAAAAAAAAATATTGGATCAGGACCGGTTTCGCTCATGGCGACCATTGTCAACTGATCGATATAAGCGAAACCAGTCCTCATCAAATAAATTTTATTTTAAGTTAAAAAAAAATATTATTTTTATTATAATGCCATTCCACCAAGATTGAAAGTGAACGCCTTGAAAGAGTTAAACTTTAAGTTAAATGTGAAATTTTAAAGACTTAAGCTTACTCTGATCTGATTGCTAGGGTAATGTTTTCACAAATAGATAATTGAGGTAGATGTGCGCCGTAAATAGACCATGCTTATTTATACAAAGTATAATTATTCATTGAAACAATTCGCATTTACTTGGTAGAACTCTAGAAAGTATTTTATTTCTACAAAATTATATGAGAAATGTTTGATATCTATTCCAGTTTACGACATCAACAAAACAATGTTTAAGCATGCATTTATTTTAATTGAAATTTTTTAAAGTTGGGCATTTTTCATGATATTAGGTTGGTAGTTACTGTATATTTTATTTCTCTACGTTATGTCACGTAATTTTGTGACATTTTTAACGCAGCTTCCACAAAAAATATGTTGGAAATAAAATCACAAGGAAGCGTAGAATCAGCACTTTTTGATACAATAAAGTTTTATATCAGACAACCAAATCTCAAGATTCGTTCAAAGCGAAGACAAAACTTTCTCTTCCGAACAATGGCCGCCCCACCTCCTCCTACGTTTGCCCTCTTTGCAAATCAAAATTTGTTTTTATATTTGACAGCTTTTTCTTTTCAATTGCCAGCTTTTTTCATCAGGAAAACATAATTCTCTCTCATCTAATAATATCCCACAGTTTGGAAAACTTTTTTCATTTAAGATTTTGCATACTCACTCAAAAGAGAATACAGTGATTTGATATTAAAATGATATTTTTTAATTTAAGTTGACCTGAAAGGGATAACGTCAACATATTTTTTTCGTATAAAATTAAATAGATTACTCTTAGGGTTTCAGTGGAATAACAAAGTTAGTGTAAAACCCACCAAAAACATTCAATACTGTTTTTTTGGTCGCGAAATAAACGGACTATCAAATCTAATAAAGTTGTTGTGTTAAAGTTATATATTGTGCAGTGTAAAGGTTATTTGAGAAAGATAAGATAGAAAGTGTTTCAAAGGTGCAGACAACATAATGTCGCAAATATAAATAAACTGAAAAATCTATCAGCATTCATTTGACGTGCTTTGAAGACAATTTTCTCCAGTATTGGATTGTGCAAGTATAAAAGTGAACAAGCACTGCAAGTGTACTCATTCCAAGATATTTCTGATAAGAGAAAATCGTTACTCTACACCAGGCATGCCCAAAGCTTGGCCCACGGGTCGCCTTGGCCTTTTTGAAGGTTTTGAGTGTCTCTTTCGAGGTTTTCAACTTTCTGCTCATTTTGTTATTGGTTAAATACATAATAGAAATGTATCGCTAAGATTGTGAAAATTCTTTGAAATTTTTGCCTGGGTGTCACATTCTACCGCCATTCATTTTTATTCATATATATTTTCAAGTAGTGCCAATTTCGTAAGACGAAACAATCTCTCCAGAAACAATCTCTCTGTGCAATACGATCTGTCTCTAGCGCGATAATGTGACATGGATAATCAATGACATTTCGACTGATATTTGAGCATCATTGGACACACTTTTAAGAAACTTATTTCTCACTGGCTTTAGATGAGACAACAGATATCAAAGATATTGCTAAGCTTGCTTATTGCGACGTCAAAATTACCGATCGACATTCAAAAAAAAATATTTCAACTGTGAGTGATAAAAGATATTATATTATTTTCAGATAACAAATTTTTAGGGCCACACCTAGACAGATCAGAACCATGTATTATTTTATTTGGCCCTAGAGGTGATTTCAGTTGGGCATCCCTGCTCTACACAATACTTTCAGATAATTGTATCTATTAATGAAACAATAGTAAGTTAGACTGGAAAGATAGCAGTATAAAAAAACATACATAAAAATACCATGCAATTGTTTTTTCAATAATTTAACGTTCAACATAAACGCTCCCACCTTTATCGTATTATCTAATCTTCTTTTTCTATTCATAACTAGACCGGAAATTGAGTTAACGACTTTTTAAACGTTCAGACAATTTATTTATTGAATTATCATACACGTTGTCGACATACTAACAGTTTTTTATGCTCAAAAAGTACTTTATAATGCTTTTGGTAGCCATTTTTTATCATGATATCGTTAGATCAAGTCATCAAGAGTATACTATTAATGACTATGGCTTTTTGCTACCAAACAATTACACGACTTTTGTGGAGATAATCTTTTTTACGTTATCTTTAAAAAAACACTCAAGGTCTTACAGTTTAGGGTAATGACTTCAAAATTATGCAAAATCAAATATAAAATAAGAAAGATTGTATTTTTTTATTAAATATTTATAATGTTCAACATTAATCTTTCTGCGAACAAAAATTAAAAAAGTATAATCTAATATCGCTATCAACGAGCTATTTGATAATTAATATTCCGCATGACAATGCGTACATAATATAATCTTATATATAAAACCGAAACGGCGTATGTATGTCTGTGGGTCTGTAATTCCCTTTTGCATTGTTAGTCACTAAGTTGCCATAAAAACGAATATGAAAGAAAATATGTTTGAATTTTTATCGGCGAAGACATTTAGTCAAAATGTACTAAATTAGTCTTCTACTGAACTTTCCCGGCTTTTATTATTAATAATAATGTTAATTATTTACGTGAAGGTATTATTTGACATTTCTTTGACAGCAAATTAGATTTTTTCCTTAAATTTGGACACTTTAATGGGCGAGAATGGGGCGAGAATGATTATGTCGAATGATATAACATTAAATAATTATTGGTCGCTTAGTCAGAGCGACGCCGGGTAGCAATACTAGTATTATATAATACAATGTCAGCCTCTCGTCGGTAATGTTCGAACCTCGCTTTCGAATTTGCAAAGCTTGAAAGTAAAATATACATATGAAAATGCAGAATTTTGTTTTTAAAATTTCAGAAAATTCAATCATAATTGAGGTCCATCATTTTGTGAGATCCGGGTCAATAGTCCTTCTGGCCTCATTTCTGATGGTTTTGATTGTACCCAAGGCGGGACCGCCACCTCAACTCATGTAATCGAATACAACCATTCTATGAATCGAGCTGAGTGCCACTTGAGCGTTGAAATAATGCTTTATGGGTCTAGCCACAAAGACCACAATACAGCCAGCTATAATAGTGGTAAATTTATAGCTTGACCTGAATAATTCCCTTAATATCCGCTGAACGCCTGCAATAAATTCCGTTGAACATCCGGCCAACGTCAAAATCTTCATATCGTATAATATAATATATCATATGAAAATTTCATAAGGAAGAACACATAAACCGGCTGCTTTTTTCTGTACTCATATAACCGGAAATAGATCCATAAATGTATTTCAAGTGCTTCATATATTATATAAACTAATGAACTGAATTGGAAATCGTTCTTCATCTTTCTACGTAAATTGAAAAGTCAACTTTTCAGTCACAGCTCATAGTAATTTGATCGTAAAAGAAATAATAATACAAATAATAAAACATTTTTAGTACTTATTCCACATATTTTTTTGGATCAGGGCCGGTTTCGCTCATGGCGAGCACTACCAACTGATAAGAAATACAACGAAACAGTGATATTTATACAAAAGTTAAGCAAGAATTGCAAGATATGAAAAACAATTGGTATTACAAAAATGTTGAAGACCTCTTAGTAATGCAAGCTATTACATCAAAAATCAATTAAATATAAATGATCATTAACAAAAACAAAACCAAAATAAGTACATTTAATAAATAAATCTTAATGTCTGTAATCCATGAGTCGTGGAATGTCCGGGAAGAATGCCACTCCACCAACTATTGACAGTGAACACCTTAAAAGTGACAAAAGAAGAATGAAAATCGATTAAATTTATAATATTGACCGTTCCAAGCCACAATGGCGTTCGTTACAAATTTCTACTTTTCAGGAAAGAAATAAGAGTGAAAAAATATTTTGTCAATTAGAACAACTTCATTTCTTTACCACTTCTTTTCATTTATTAAACTTTTTTTAAAAACGTCCTTTTGGCAGCCTGTGCATATTTTTTCGTGATCCTAACCTCCTTTAACTCAGAATCACCAAATTGTTACTAACCCTTTTTTGACTTAGTAGGACGATATGATTACACGTCATAGAAATAAATTATTAGCAATAAATTATAGACAAGTTATTAGCTAACTTTTTATTGATTGTAAAAAGCACCTATTTTTCCAACACGATTCTAAAAACAAATACATTTAATATTTTTAAGAACGTATTAACAATATAAAACATTTGAATTAGGTTATTAAGATGCGTATTTTCTTCAGCTAAAACTCCATCGGACTCAGTCTCGGATTTTTCAGGATCATTCTTTTACCGGTCGTCCGAAAAATATCAGCCTCTTGAACATTTTTAAGTAAAACTTATCCTAAATTCAAATATCCTGCAATATTTTTTCCAAAATTTTCATAACCAACACTAAAAAAATTGATTGAATTGTTCCGGATTGGGTAGCTGGTAAAAACGATTAAAGCAAATTTTCATTGAAGCAAATGAAATATATTCTCAAAACCGTGTTGCTGGATAAAAGGGGGGTCACTACGTGACAATATAAAATATTCCCCAAAGCTTAGAGTAGTTTAGAGAAGATCATAAATATCAACAAAAAAAAATTAGGCCATGGAGAAAATAAATTGTAGTGCATAATTACATATTTTATGATATTAATTTTGGATAAAAAGAATATGGAAGAATTTCCCTTACAAAGAGTTCCTACATAAATGAAAGCCTTTCTGGAAAACTTGGCTCTCGTCTTTGTTGCGGGAAATTTTAATTTTTTCGGATGGCCTTATTCAATTCATATGCTAATATAAAAAAAAAGTTTTCTTGTTTTTCTAGAGTTATTGTATTTCCGAAAATGTTATTATTGGAAGTAGTATCGCCAAAACGAAAATTTGCTTGGCCTAGAAAACGTGTTTATCTACTCATATTTTTGTTTATTTAGTCACAAAGTAAAAACAAATATTTAAATGCGTTCGATCTGATTTTTAATATTTCATTATTGTATAAAATGATTGTGTTTTATATTTTTAATTGATACTATAAAAATAGTTTTGTAAATTCTAACAAAGAATTTATCATTATTATTTGTTTTTCACTTCTCCTCTCATTTTGACAGCTACGTATCGTATCTTGACATTTTTTTCAACCCAACGGCTTATTAAACACTTATACTATCAAGAAATAACAAACGATATTCATTTAGTTGAATAAATATCCGAATATCAAAAAGAAAATTCGAATTTCGAATATCGAATAATCGATTGAAATCTCTAGATAGGATATAAAAATGAACTGAGAGAACGCTAGTAGTTTTAAATTCATTTTAATTTATTGTAAAGATTAATTAAGGATGTCGACAGAGGGTGCTTGAAGGAAGTTCAATGTCAAATTTGAACTGTTTAATTCATATTCGCCCTTGTTAATATGTAATAAATCAATGCCTGAGTCTAAATTGAACGCATGATTCACAAAAAGTAAATGATTGGCGAAAGTTGAAGAATCTGATTTTAAACGAAAAGCGGCTTAATATAAACGATACAAATTGTTTACTACGGGTTAGTTCAAGTACAGCCGTGCACTTGAAATTCCTGAAGATGCTAAAAGGCGAACCCGGGTCGTTGGCGACAAAACTCATGAAAAAGTACAAAATTCATATTTGATTGTATAGATGTTTGAAGAATAAAAAAAAAACTCACCTAAGATTAACTCGATGAGTATTTTGGATGTCAAAAGATGCAAAAGTCACGCACACCCATTTCTAAATGTCAATTATACAGAAATAACGTAAAAAATATAATTGAACTTGTCGTGATTTATACCCAAAACTATCTAAGTGGTAGGTTTAAAATCTTACTACTAGACTACAGAGAACAAAACGGTTTTCTTATCGCTTTATTAATACTCCATTTTTAGTTTCATATATAATGAGGTGCGTGGAGTGTTATTACTTTATTTATATTTAACTCTTTGTGTAAAACATGAGATGACTTATGTCTGGTTTACAAGAAATATAAATGAATTTCTTACAATGAAATTTCGACGGCTTACGTATGTTTATCGCAAATAGGTTTTTTTTATCGACCATTGAATGTAGAAGAAAATAGGAAAAACAAAAAAACAAAGAGAATTATGTCTGAAGTGGGTTTGCCAACTTTTCCACTTTTGTCCACTAATGAATATTTAAACAGATCTTCGGAGCGAATGTGGCCACTATATAGACAGTAACATTGCTCAGTGCTATGGCCCACAAGAAAAAGATTCAATAAAGATATTATTACATTATGGTCAGTGAGACTACCAAGAAATCAAAAGGAAAAAAAATATCATTTCGTAAAGATGCTTTGTTTTTTAAATGAATCAAACTCGGTCATTTGTCTTTAACTACATTTGTTAGAATAAAATAAAAAAACACATCCGAAAGTTCATAGAAATCCCAGTCTGAAAACATCGCAGTGTATTCATAACTCCTAGCTTACTCACTTCTTTGAAATAAGTATTCTTATTCCTTTTTTAAATACTGATTATAGAGAACGTTTGTTTTCACCTTTCAAACTAAACCACTGAATAATTCAATTCAAAAATGATAGCGAATAGTATTTGTTTTAGTTCAAAGTTTAGTTTGCGTTTCCATGACAACGCAAGCTGAAGATTTAATTGTGCACAAATCATTAAAACAGTATACACCTGTTATTATGGGATTATAAAAGGGTTTCGCATAAATAAACTTATTACATTTAGCGTGGAAGGGTAAATATTAATATAGCTGGATTCTTTACGAGTTAACTTCAAATGAAAGACGGAAATCGATTCAGTGATCACGCTGCTAAGCAATAAGATTTGTGGAGCATGTAAAATAAAACCAAGATACTTATTTACTATGTCAATATGTATTAAGTCACACATATTTTTGTACTGATTTCATAATGATCAGGACCAGTTTCGCTCATCGGAAAATGTGTCTTATTTATTTAATAAAAATCTGCTGTAAGTTGTCTTGAATTTTTTTTACATTGATCAGTCATCAATTACCTCACAGTGATATCCAATCGATTTCAAAATGAGACAGTTAAAAGTTTAACTATAAATTCCAATAAGAGTTAAGAAGGCACAAAGTCAGACCTGCACAATGATATACGTGTGAGTTCATACGTGAAGATATTTCGTAATCCAGTAACAAACCGTGCTGGCCAGTTTTTTACCTAATTAAAATTAAAAATAAAAGTTAACTTATTCTACAATTATTTTATTAAGATCAGAACTGGTTTCATCATCGTGACCATTTAGTTGAAAATTCACCGGATCCAGTATTGACAATAAACACATTTAAAGTATTTTCCGTTTCCAACATTTTTGGATGGCGTAACGTCGAAATGGCCAATGACAAGTCCTTGCAAAATAAAGCATGTTTTCTCCCTAATTATATAAACCATCATGTTTTGGTTTAATTTTCCAACTGTGTGGTAACCTTTATAATATTTGTGATGCGGGGTTTGGTAAAAGTTTTTCGCTACAATACCAAACGAAAAATGTTTTAAGGTTGTAAACAGTTCAAAAACCCGAAGATGGAGGTTTTACGAAAGAAGTTTTCATGTTAATATTGTATGAATGTGTGCGTTGTATCACAGTTATGCATATATATTTGTAATAAGGGACTATTTACTCAGTGCAATCGATATAATATGATTTCAATACGAAGAAAATATTTAAATTAATAAATAAAAAAATTGTACCCCTTGTACATAGCGATATTTTGTATTCGCGAGAAATAAAAAACATATCGTCTTTTACAATGCACAATTGACTTTCCTGTCATTAAAGCATGGAAAAAAATATTTATGCATTGAACCACCAGTCATAACTTAAAAGTGAAGATAATATTCACGAAAAACTAAGTATATTATAATTCATACAAGAAGATTACTTACATACAGGTGAAATTATACTATATGTTTTATAAAATTAATAAAAAAAACCATTTCCGCTCCCAACTTGGAGCATATGGACTCCTCACGAAGTTTATCATACATATTATCATAACTTTTTCTACGAGAACTGCTTGTTACTCTTTTTCAACCAGTTAATTAATTATGTGTTTATCTTGTTAATACTTAAATAGTAGAAAATTAAACGCCACTATGCTCTTATATCTCTCTCACTTTCTTCATTTATCATGCGATTAAGTGAGAAAAAATCATGACTTGTCTACATATGGGGTTTTTCGATAAGAATGCTCGATTTTAAAATGTAAATGAAACAAGCCATGTCTGAGATATTCACTCATTTATTTATAATTTGAAAGTATATTTTATGGCATTAAGTGTGGAATATGATGTCGTTCAAATATCTGCTGCAGCTTTACTCAGTGGTTCGTATTTGGTAGGTCCATTTTCAATAATTTTGCCACCAAACGTCGCATGGTCTACTCGGCAGGGTGGTCGTGGCGATGATAAAAAATACGTATTGTGTGGAACGTTCTTTGAACGGAGCAGTGACTTTGATAATAACATTTGATGATTTTCATACGTTGTTCAATGCTATAACCTTCCATGGTGATTTTCCGTACACTATTAAACAATAAAAAAATAACAGTTGTCACTTTAACAGCATGGTTGTTATAACGTAACAAATTTAGAACGTCCTTATTGAAATACCCTAGTTTCAGTATTCAAATATAAACATCATTTTTTATTAATTTATCTATAAATGCTCATACTCAATGTTCGTGTATGTTTTCTGTCATATGAAATTGTATTTGCGGATTTACGAGCTTTTTTTACTGTATACTAACGATATCCTGATAATAAATCCAACGTAGCAGGTACACCTTGTATAAAAACGTTCCATCACATCATAGTATATATATTATATAACATGCAAAGGGGCAGTTTTTTAAAAGTATTTTATATCGCATTTACTGACATACGTTTTCCATTAAACTTACGGGCGGGTATCGTAAATAAGACAATGCAGAAAAAGCCGTAAAAAATTTACTGGTAGGCGTAAAAATCTCTCGCCAAATCGTCCAATAGGATTTGGACTTTCAAGCGTGTGTTCAAAGGCAAAAAAGCCACATGGTACAGTGGTCGCAAAATATGTGCAGCGAATAATATGTTAACTGTGAATCGTTTGAATTTTGTAATTATTCATTATCATTAGTGACAAAAATCATGGAAAGGCACAAATTCAAACGATTTAAATATTAAATTTAAATTCTACCAAGCACCTTCGGTTGAAATCCACAATTATAAAAAAAATGTTTTTTTATATATATCCAACCCCAACTAAAAGCACAGTTTACCTGAATAGAGTATTTCAACAGTGTCTACCACGAGGAAGTGTTTACAACGAAGTCGTTAAAAAAACACGACTCCGACTCAGACTAAAAAAAGCTTAATTCCGTCACGTTTTATTCCTACCTTTCCTATTTATGCAATTTCAATTAAATATCAACCAACCAATCCGGAAAATAGCCAAAGTTTGCATATTATATGAATAAATAAAAAGTTCAAACTTTTAAAAATTTCCGACTCAACATCCCTGTTTACAAAACATATTATTATATCAAATTTATTCGGAAAACTATTTGTAAACAAAAAATAAAAAGCAATGAACTTTTATTTCAATAAAGAAAATATATTTATCAGAACTGGTTTTTCTCATCGAAACAATTATCAGCTGATTATGAGCAAAGATGCTCCAAATTATAATAAAATACTAGAAATTGGTTTTATACATTTTTTTCCTGAATAGTGTCCTGGATAGTGTCTTTCTACCAATAATTGACAGTGAACACCTGTAAAGCGAAGCAAATTTATGTTTTTACTACTGTCAATTTTTCATTTGAAAAAGCTTGTACATCTCCGAATGGATAATTAAATGATGTATTTCATTTAATTAAAAAACGAAAATAGTTTATTTGGCGCCATGCATATAACATTTTTTTTGAATTAACTTAAGCTTTTTTCCAGAATAATCTTCTATCTATTTAAAAATTGTCTTGATAGATCCCGGCTCTTGTTATATACACCTTCTACTAACCAGCATTGCAACATGTTTGGCATAAATAAACGCGAATAAAATTTCCTTTCAATACTCCATACAAATGAAATGGCACAATATTACATTTACCTGCAAGCAACGTGCATTGTTGTTAAGCTCTGGGCTGTTTGTTTTTTGTTTTCCTCTGTGAAATGAACAGGACTATAAAAAAACGAGCCTATTTTCCTCTCATGTTTTCGTTGTTTACCGCGCTTGCTTTGTTTTAATTGCATGCGTTGTTGACATTACTTTAAATATATACGGGCAGTTTTTGAATGGAAAATTATACAAGGACGTTTTCCCAAAATTTATATTTTGTTTTTAATAAAATCTGGTGCACAGAGATTTTCCGAGAGAATCTATTACAAAATACCAAAATGTTTCTTATTCCTTTCTGAATTCTGCGGGTTCTGGATATTTTTATAAAACTTCAATTTCCTTTTTTGAATCATTACAATTTTCAATCCAAAAATAACTGGCTCTTTGAAGCACCAACGAACGCAAAATTAATACCAAAAAATAGGACAAATCGTTAAAAAAGAGCATTCAATTAAAAAATTAAAACGACCACCACTTCTCTTGCTTTGAACATACTCGGTGATTTTAAATAAAATTATGAATTGATATCTAAGGCATGGGTTTCTGTGATGTGTACTTTTTCTCCAACTACTTATTTATTCGATAATGAAAACGAAGAAAGATACTATGTCTTTTTCTAGTCTCATACATTTATCTTTATGTTTTTTTTACTGAACCTGTTTTAACTACTTAGTTAAAACAGGTTCTTGTCACTCTGGCCGAAACTCTCCATTTGTAGTTTATATATACACTCCAAAATGTTTTGGAAATACTCATTATAAATAATTGTTCAAGCACGACATTAGTGTCTTATTCATTCTGAAAAATGGACAGTTATAAGAAATACATAATGATTTTGTGGTTGTATCAATGTTAATAGTTGTTCAATAAATCACTTGGAAATTCACATTATTTAAAGATGTCACTGTTTATTATAATTTGAAGCTTTCTACGCACTCCTAAGTCGCATAATTTTTCTTTCTTGTGTTCAGAAGTTGGTATTAAATTGAAGATAACGTGTTACATAGCTTTTCATCGTTCACACAAATATAAAATTCCCGCCATAAAACGAACTCGTTCGAACGTCTTTAAAAAAGAACGAATACTTCGAACAAGATTGAACTTTGCGCGATTACGTGAAAATGACATCCTGATAGAAAAGTAGCGATCAAAATACGATTTGATATAAACGGAAAACTGTAAAAAGCTGGACTTTGCGATATTGCGTTCCGTATATTTACTGTAGACACAGTACGTACGAGTTGCAGCTATGTATTGCATGAAGCAGAATCAAACAGCAGATTCTCATTGTACATAGCAGATACAAATAGAAATGTGGTAGAATAGAACTACTGATACAAGTATTATTACCATATACCATATGATGAACGTAGCAACATTGCGTTGAAAGAATTTTTATAATTTTAAAACATTTGAAAACAAAGGAAAAATGATACAAAAAAAAAAACGAGGAAAATTTTCATATTTGAAAGATGCCATGTTAGAGGTAAACAGAATTTGAGAGTGCATTGTTTTATAATACAACAAGCTAAAAATTGTCTCGAGAGTCCATATGACCTACATTTTTAGAGTACACAGTAACAAAAAAAAAATGCCATATATAAAAGATGGGACGTAGGATTATAAATGTGAATTCATCATCAACCCATTATCATGCGATAATAATGAACAAAATAAATTCTTTTCAGGGATTATTTTTAATGGATATTTAATATGATAAATACACACATAGGTATTCTCGTATCAGATTGATATAAGCATAGAAGGCATATCTCTTTTTGCGTATTTGAGCCGCACACAACTGCGGTTACATGTATTTATATTCGTTCAAAGTAATAATACATATTGGAAGAAGTCCTTTTTACGGGAAGTAGCATATCTGGAAATGCGATCGCAAATAATATGGAAATGCTCGGAGCTTTTTCCATTCACAGGCGGAAATTGGATTTGCATTTTCTGTTTAGTGGGCTGTCTCTTTGATATTTGTGCCGCCGTTGGATGGTTATTATTTTTATTTGTAATTTCGTGCCAGCATATTCAATATGAAATATTTAGTACAAAAACATTTCGAACGTTGGTTATAACTTTTGAGGAAAGTTTTTTTATTAAAACATAAATTATTCAAATATAATACACTATATTCAAAGTAAGAAATACAAAATTGGATAATAAGTAATCTAAGGATTTACCCTGCCTTAGAAATACAATCTTCTCGTATACCTACAGTGCTTACAAATTAAATATTCAATAATTTTATTCCATAAAAAAGATTTTGTGTACTATGTATATTGTTGAGTAAACCCGATCTAGTGATAACTTTTCTTTTGTGAAATAAATACCTTTTTTTATCGTGCGAGTTTTTCATTATTTATTTAATAACATGCGTTAATAGAAAAAAAGGATTTTGTCCTTTTTTTAATTCAAATCTATCAGCAAAACATACTATTTGTATTTTTTTACTCAGTCTTAGACCTTATAAAATAAAAAAAATATTATATTCATGCCTAGCTCAGTAGTAACTCGAATAACAAAGTTATCTTTTTTATGAATTATGTTTCTATTCTGAATACTATCACATATCTTTTGTAATGATCGAGACTGGATTCCAACGCATTGATAATCAGTCCTGAAACCATTCCTAAGCTTTGAAAATATTTGTGGAAGTAGTTAGACATTGACAGGCCATGAGAGGTTTTACAAAGTAGTGTAAAACTATATGTGGCCATTATCAAATGTTTTTTTTTCAAAGGTAAAACACATTTATTGTCCACAGCAATAAACTTAGTGTGATTATTATTAATGTAAGCCTGTATAACATTTCGTACTTCTACCAAAACGAAACTGGCATTGCCATAACCGTCATCGGTGAGCTACAGATCGATGATAAGCAACTCCTTTACTGCATGATATGAAAACCGATAAAATGTGGTTCTAACAGGACGGCGCTACCGGCTACACAGCACACGCCACGATGGACATTATACACGAGCCAGTGTATTTACTAAAAGAGCCTATATAAACTAAATATAAACCATTCAAATTATTTAACAGCATTAAAATATAATTTTAGCTGTAATATGTATTGTTATAACAATGAGAGTTACGAAAAAAACTTCACACGTTGCACACGCCATTAACCACAGCATAGGCGAATTCTTCAAAGCATTGCGGTCCCATGCTAAGCATTATTTAATTCATAAGTTATCGCGATCTAACAATGGACCACAGTAGACCTATTCTTATGTGGGCTTTATGGGCTATTTTGATATCATTTTTATTATATTGAAAGTTATGTTTTCTCTCTCGCACTCCTGAATAGTTGTTAAATGTTATAACAAGAAAATGGAGTGAACTGTCATACAAAAGGTGACTGTGATAATATTATTAATACGGTTATGCAATAATTCTTTAATCATTTTGTATACTTCAAATAATAGAGTAAATAGCTTTAAAATTATTATATGACAGGCTGCTGCACCAATTTAATCGATTATATCTATTGACAAGACCTCGGTTCCAACAAAAATAAACTCCAAAGCTTCTCAGTGTAAATAATACAAAACATTTTATTTCATCTCGACATTTGTGCTGTGGGCAAAGAAGAAGATAATCGTTTCATTTTTTTGTTTTCTCACTGTCACTATTTGTCACCTACATAGCAGGGTATGCAACTTGCAAATGATATAATATTCGTCTATTGATGCAGGCATGTTTGTCTATGGTCTATAGCAGTGGTCGGCAACCTACTACTCGCGGGTAATTGAATTACCCACTACGACATTTTGAATTACCCACCAAGAAAATGTGATAATTTTTTTTTAATAAAATTATTTATTCATTGAACATACCAATAATTAAATAAATAATTGTATTTAATAATCTAGAATTAGAATACATTTAATTCAAATGTTCAGATCTATGGAAAAAATAATAAGACAGCATCTCGAAAACACAGAAAACGATCACATGGATGCCATATAATCATGCTGGGCGACATTGCCACAAAAAAAAATATACTTATAAATTTTACATTTGCTCTATTATCAGCATTTGGTTCCATGTATTCTTGTGAGCAAAAATTTTCTCAAATGAAATGTATCCAGAATACGCTGCATCTCGATCCCTGTGTTCGAATCAAGTAAAACACATACATTTTGCCAAATATCAAAAAAAAAATCAAAACCATGGTAGCCAATTATATTTTTTTTTATAAATGTTTGTGTTATAAAAAAAAATTCTATGTACATATTTTTTCATTATATATACATACATGTATGTATATATTTTATGAAAATATATTTTTTCAAACTTTTACTCACTTATCAAATGAAATTTTTAACCAGTCTCTCAAAAGGTTGCCGACCACTTGTCTATAGTCTGCATACGGATTACTATACTTATTTCTTTGTTTTTCAGAAAAAGATTGATTTTTAAGAAGTTCAAAAAAAGAACAATTATAAATAAGAAGTGTCATATCGGAAATATCTCAGTCACGTTTCAATTAAAATTCCCAATACTAATAAAATTTACTTCATCAATATAAAATAAAACTTTGATTTAGCAACCCAGTAATGCAGAGACGGCAATTAATAATAAATTAAATTTTATCAGCAAATTTTAATGAATTTCTGAAGATGGTTTTTTGAGAATTTTAAAAATCTCCGCGTCGTACATTCAACGTTACGTTTTTGTGAAAAAATATTATCGAAATATGCAAAAAAAAACGAGTAGAAGTTTTTGCCGAGCTCGCATTTTTTTAATCGGGTAAATGAATGTCGTATTATCGTTACTCGTGCTTTGAACATATTCAAATCAGTTGTTTCAATCTCTTTAGAGGATTCAGTGAATTTATACCTACATTATTATGAACGTTTATCCAGTATTCTGTTTATTATTATAATTTAATTATGAAGGTTTGAGAATATATTTTTAAAATATCAATATTTTGTTACGATTTTTATTTTGTGGTTTTAGTCAACTGCCGTCGTATAATACCAGATTCATTTGCACGACGTATGTGATTATGAAAAAGGGTTATAAGAAGAGAAAAACAAGAGCAATAAAAGTGGGCGTGTACTTAATGGGTCAGTATCTTATTCAACTTTTGAATAGTAAATTTAATAAACAGTCAGTTATATGTCAAAATGGTCAATAAATATAATAAACGGTAACTATCTACTGTATCAGTATTAATGTGGTTAGTTATTAAATGAAATGGTCAGTAATTTATGTAAAATGGTTAGTATTCAGATTAAAACGTCAGTAATTTTAAATAAATGGCTCGGTTCAGTTTTACAGCTTGTGAATTTTATCAAAATGTACGTAAGTTTGTATATACAATTTTGTGCAATAAATACGCCGAATTTACCATATACTTGAATAAATATTTTTTTTCCTTTCATGTTGTCTTCAGTGTATGTATGTAGATTCATTTAATTTTATCAATCCTTTGATAGTTTCACACATCATATAAATTTTAAAAAAATCTCGTTTTAAAGTTTTTGACTTACACGAAAACCTTTGGAACCAATTAATCGCGTTAGTCAAGGATTCACTGTAATTTAAAATATACAAATCATTTAAGTAAAATTTGTCAAGTAACTTTGAAGTGTTAATTGAACTCAGGCAGGGATGCGATTGAAAAAGGGTTTTCCTATTATAACTTGTAAAATTGAAATGCCTTTCCCTTTGGTCCACCGGCAGGGTCAAGGAATAAAATTATATTTGAATCCGTCAAGAGGTCAGAGCTTTGGAGATTTTACTGCTGGAAGAGCCTTCAGAATAGTAAGGTTTATTTTAATACTGGAAAAGCTTTCGTAACTGTAATTTTATTACAATAAATAATGATTATTACCCTTTTTGAAATCGTTTTTATGGTGGCTGTATATGATATTCTTTGCATGTCATTTAACTTTGATTGAAGATAAGGTAATAATAAAACGTTTTTCAAAGATCTTACGACACCATATATCATCTGATTGACATATATATGTACATACAAGCACAGTATTCAATATTAAATCGAGGTTTATTCAATTATTCAATTCAATTCAATTGATATCTTGAATGTTTGCGACATTGATTCTCCTCGAGTTGATTTCTAGTGTTTTAAAAAATATCTGGCACATCGACAATTATTGACAGTCGTGTTTTTTTTACTAACTTTTTTTTTATTTATAACTCCCGGTATTGTTTTGTTATATTTCCGCTCCCAATGTGAAGCACATGGCTTCTAAAATGAGGTATCTTAACAAGTTTATTTTGTTACTTGAATCTGAGTTGCTCGTTAGCTAGATTATAGTAGCGATAGAAAGGATAAGGCTAATTAATACTGGATTTCAGGTAATTGCTCAAGCCACGCCCATTTATAGGATCGGATGGGTGGGAATGGATTTTTAGACAATACCTGAAAAAAATGCTGCTCGTACTAGCACTCAAACTGTGACGTCTGTAATGGAAGCCAACAACCTGGCCACTGTACCACGGACTCGATATACATATTTTAGAAAATATATATTACTTTACCTATCCACCAAGAATGAATAGCTATCACAATAAAAGTGATGTTTTGGATTCAGGAAAAAACTACCCTTACGTCAACATTTTTTAACTCTCCTTCAAGTCGTATAGATTTTTAATTTGTTTTTATTTACAGCCCATCAGCATTGTTGACGTCGTTCGAAACCCAGTCGCTGTAGGTCCCGCAGCTATCCCGAAGCCTGTGAGGGTGTCTCCGGCCGGCGGACCTCCTGCAGCTCCTCTCCTACCCTTGGATGCAGCCTTAAGACCAGCTCCAAACCAGAACTTCAACCAGCCAGAAGTGGAAACATTCAGCGTTCAGCTCGGAAAAGATGTATATGGTCTGGGGATAACAGTAGCTGGATATGTATGCGAAGAAGGTATTTATATATTTATTTATTTAAGAAAAAGCAAATCATGGCATTACGGCCGACGCCAATCCGCCCTGCATTTGACAAATATAAATACATGTATGTATACATATAATAAATACATACATACATGTAAATACATAATAAAAATCACAAATTAATTAAAAACAAGATGAAAACATTGCAGTCATAAAAAATTTATAAAATCATATAAGAAACTTTCAAAGATGTCAGCCGAGTGAGTTCTGACAAAATCAACTTTTTTTCATAAAATATAGTATTCGTCTGAACTCACTCACGTCGTATGTGAAATATTGGATTGCTTCATATTAAGCTGATTTTTTTCGTTAATATGTCAAATCATTTAAAAAATTGAGTTTAGATTAACTAATCAATTGGGCAATCGAATAATGGACCTATGTTTAAGCAAGCTACTACATATGGAAAAAAGGAATCGATAAAATTGTTTGAAGATCATTGTTATTCATACTTTATTCCACAATTCTCTTTCAACTGAACTGAAACCGGTTCTGGTATAATATAAAGCTTTCCCACCAAGTATTGACTGTAAACACCGTATAAATGATCTGCGTAGATGTCTTCAAGTCCTAATATTATAATCTTCCACACATTTTCTGAACTGTCAGTTTTCGTACGAATTCAACATTCACACTATTCACAGGCATCCAAGAACTCTTAGTTCTTGGATGCCTGTGAATGTTGAAACAAACAAACAAAACATTTTAAGGAGTACAACATATTATGAACAATTCAAATATGACGTAAAAGAACATTCTGGAACTTTCAATCAATAGTATGAATATAAAAGAATGTGTTCGAATAAAAATTTGATCGATTCATCTCAGTATTAGAATTCAATATTGGTACATTTGAGCCTTTTCACACACCCGTAAATATAGCAATTTGGCAATAAGAATCATAATTTTGGGCGCAACTGAACGGTCATGTTTTACGCTATCGAATAATATAACCTATACGTTAGCATTGTGTTGGGTTACATCCGGTTTTTTCTACGTTTTACCCCGTAGGTCCAGTAGATTGTTATGTAATTTCCGATATCTATTTTGCATCGTATTACGAGTGGCTATAATAATAGTAAGTATGATACCAGGTATTCAACACGAGTGCCTGTCAATGCTGCGACTTCTTTGTGTGTCTATATCAATGAATACTATTTATTTAATGATAAAAGATAGGTAAGTGGAAATTTCTTTGGAATCAGATCAAAATTGACTTTCAATACTTCAAGTTTGCTATCTATTATCACGAGAGACTCCAAATCGAGTATCGAATACTCGTCCATTTTTCAAATACTCGACACTCGTACTGAACAAAACTATACTCACACAAAGAATTTGAGACGTTTAATTCCCTATAATTTTTGAAATGTATGTTTTATAAATTGATTTATTTATTTATCATCTATTCATATACACAAATTTGAATTATTAATATGTATTTTGGTACATCTGAAACTACTCGAGTATACTCGTGTACTCAAATATTTTTAAATTTTACTATTTGATACTCGAGTAGTTGAGATGACGAGTAATTTGAGTTTCTAACTATCACGCGATGAAAATCTTTGCGTTCGTAAAAAAATTCAACGTAAACTTTTAATTTCATTTCGTTCTCCCTGCTAGCTGCAAATTAAACTTATATTGTAATTAGAAGAAAACATTGCAATCAACAAGTTTGGTGAATTTTCGAATTGCCTTGTGTATTTTTTACAATTTTTTTTATACAACAAAAAGGAACTCGTTGAATGAAAACTATTTATACAATATAAACGTGTCGGATGCCTGGCACACATCTACGTCGCTTCCGGCAGGCTTTGTCTTATTAAGACTCTCACGCGGAATGAAGAAAGAAAAATAAAGGCATATATCTGGCTGTGTTCTTTAAGCTACGGGGCTTATCGCGTAGAGTAATATGAAAGCTTTTCCCGAGCACTGTGGAATAAGATAATATTGAGCTGACAAAGCAGTGAGTAAAAACATTTTCTGCGACTATTTTGACTAACGGTAATATTTTTTAAATGTAATCATCATTTTTTTTTTTAAATTTGTTGGTATATTAAGCAATCATAATATTGTATATATTTATTATACTTTAAACGGAAGCATTTTATTTTTGATTTTAGCACATAGTGCTCTATCTAGAAGTATACTCTTAGACATTCCGAATAGACAGCTTCCCATGTTTTTATCAATAAAAAAAGGATTTAAAACAAAACATTACTGATATTGCGCATTTTGTCATGACGAAATTTATCGCTAAGTCCAGTGAGTTTATTTTTACGCTAACGCATGTTATCTAATTATTTTTGAATCAAAATTATTTGAAATATTATCCTTAATACGACCACCATATTTCGAAAGAAGAATTCAAATGATATTTTGTGACTTACGTAAAAAATGATCCGATCTATGTTGTTAAGAAAGCACTCTTTAAATTTAATTTAATAACATTACAGTTACGTAATATTATAAATATCGAAATCGACGGAGATAAAACGTTAATTATTTTACAAAACAATGTTTTATATTATAAATCTCTGTGAAAACGGTTGAGAGCAACTGGGATAATGAAATGAAGTGTTGAGCTGTATTTGAACGATGACATTTATTTCCTTAACTGTACTAGATTTTCATTATGAGTACATTTTTATTCATCTACCAATACCTCGCATACTCATCAAGCTTTTTTTTTAAAAATTATATTGTGTGTAAAAGAAGATAAATAAATATATTTATATGATTCTAGATAACAATTGAAAATATAATCATCCATCTTGTCTCTAAAATTTCTGAAAAATTGGTTGAAGAAAAACATAGCTTAGGACATATAATAAGTGTATGAACATTTTTTTCCACCTACGAGGTATTTCACCCACATACGAAGTACATTATTTGAATAGAAGCTACATTTGTACAAATTGGGTACAATTTATATTGATGTGAAAAAAGTCTACAGGATATTTGTCACTCTTTTGGGAATATAACATTTTTACAGAAGAATAATCCAGCAACTGGACGTATTCAGTGTGACTGCTAAAAAGGTTTTTGGTATGCCTTTCAATTTTTTTAGACCGGATCTTGCAATATTTTTATAAAGAATAACGAATAAGTTTTGTCCAACAATGTAATATATGATGGCTAAACGTAAAAAGTTACTAATGCATTTCTTGGTAGTCAATGTATTCACGCGGGGAAACATGCAATAAATAAACATTTGTCTTGTTGTACCGAAACTTAAAAATTTTCTTCGCTTTTATAACGGGAAGCGAGTTAATCACAAAATAAATAGACAAAGTTAAAATTTGTAATCTCAGGGCTGTCACTGGATTTAGTTGGTTCATGCAAAATAACACGACTAACTGTCAACTGTCAAAAAAGTTTGCGCAAACTTTTCCGCATTTTCGATCACGGATAATAACATTTTCCATTAATGCGGAGTAAGATTTAGCAATCATTTTATTTACTGTTGTGAAATTTCATTACATTTTCCTCTCACTGGAAGATTCGTGTTGCGAAATTTTATTTGCCATGCTTTAATTTAGACTGGTTATGAAGTGACAATAATTTTTTATACTTTTCGGTTTTAAATAAAGTATATTTTAATAATAAGTCATTTTAAGTAATCTTTTATGATCTGCGACGAATATTTTGCTGTTTATTTAGAATCCATGTACAGTTTCGATTAAATATTATTTAACAAAGCAATTTGGTAATTTTATTCTCAGCGTAGAAAAAATCCTTTGAATTGACATACTGGAGTAGATTCAATTTTTCGGCAGCATATGGAAAATATAAAACACATTTTTAGTACTTTTTCCACATGAGATTTATTTCATCAGGACCGGTTTCGCTCATGGCGAGCATTATCAACTGATAAGGAATACAATAAAACAGTGGTATTTATGCAAAAGTTAAGTATGAAAACAAGGTATGACAAACAATTGGTAATATTTGCTTAGTTGATTTACCAATTGTTTGTCATACCTTGTTTTCATACTTAACTTTTGCATAAATACCACTGTTTTATTGTATTCCTTATCAGTTGATAATGCTCGCCATGAGCGAAACCGGTCCTGATGAAATAAATCTCATGTGGAAAAAGTACTAAAAATGTGTTATTATTTTTATTATAATGCCTTTCCACCAAGTATTGACAGTGAACCCCTTAAAAGTGATATGGAAAATAATTACTAATTGACGAATTTACTGGAAAATATGCCCAGGTTGCGAAACGAAAATGAAACAACGTGCATTGACATACTACGCTGCCCACTGTACATATATTTAAAACATTACCAATACCAGCGGTAATTTTCGTGCAATTCCTAGATTCTATTTACTAATAAAACTCCTGACAAAGATATGCTATCATATATTTTATTTATGGTATTTTTTGCTAACGAAACTATTTTTATTAGTTTTGAGATATTTAAAACTAGTGCTAATTTTAAAATAGTTAAGGTTAAATTTAAAATCAATAGATCGAGCAATTTTCCTACAGTTACTACACTACATACATTATCTTTCTATAAATATATACATATGCTTGCTGAACATCGAGAGTAAATAAAATGTTTAAAAAGGTCTCCATAATTGATAATTTATACAAAAATATGTAGCATTAAAAAACTTAACCAAAAACGATATAATGAAAGTCTTATGCTGCTAATAATTTGTCCCAAAGATAAAAAAGAAAAACTGTTCTTATTAGTCTTGGAATCAATTTGCCTAAGTAGATAATAAAATTAAAACTATTCTGCTACCCCTAATTATAGCGTACGAAATAATCTTTCTATAAAGAAATAATTTTAAAAATAATGCGTACCTCATGATTTAAAAAATCGGCAGTGATAAATAACACTCCTCTTATATAATAAAAGCCACTGATTATCAATTGGATAAAGCTTTGTTCACCTTTAGTTTGTACGGTCGGGCCATTGTCAATTCCGATTGATTTGACTGCCGCATGGCTTAAACTCTTCACCACAAAAACCATGAGTGGTATTACGATCAAAAGGACAGCTTTTCCAGAGATTCTCTATCATTTTAAGAAAAATATAATTTTAAATACGAAGCGAACTTGTGAATGGAGATACATTGATATCAACATTGAGTGCGCTATTTTGTAACCCTGTCACCACGATACGAATTTGATTCCTGTCAATATTTATTTTCCAGAAGAACTATCGGGAATCTTCGTAAAAAGCATCAGCACTGGAAGTTCTGCTGACTTATGCAACAAGATTCAGATCAACGATAGGATTGTTGAGGTATGGAATTATAATCTTTTGTAAATGTTTTGTTTCAAAACCTGTTTAAAAGAAGAGAAGTTTGAATTCTATTTTTATTACAGTGGTCGGAATCATTTTGAATAACACGAGCATCCTAAATCACCTGATTTTGACAAAGAACACCAAATGTTAAGTTTGCTTCCAGTAAATTTATTAAAGCACATTAAGCGTTTAATTTTCATTTGAAACTTGACATCACGGACAATTAAATAATTTAACATTAGTTTTGGGCACATAAGTTTCGTGGATATATATGTAGGTGTCCACGAGTTCCAAAGTGCCAATCACCATAACAGAATATTATGTTGTATCGTCAACAAGGACGTTAAGTCAAAACTGCAAGTAATGGGAATATTGATTTTGAATATTTTTGGATTGAAGATATACGAATACATAATAAACATCACCCTTGGATATTTCGTATGATGTTGTACAAAGAAAATTAATGAGTGAAAATAAATCGGTGAGAAAAATCGTAAAGAACAAGCTTCCAAATTGATTTAGTAAAACTACACTACAGTGATATCAATATTTACAATTTTTTAACGAGGCACCTATTCATTTTACATAAAACCAACATAGTTTGAGAAGTGCTGAATTTCAAAAAAGCTAAAATTCATAAAATAAAAGCTTCAGATGCATTTGAAACAGACTGTTTAATTTAAAATGTTTTTGTATTTCTTCCTTTTTAAAATAGGCATTTTGAAAATAACTTCAAATAAATGTTTTGCTTAACAATTAAAACATTAGTAAAAATCGAGAATGAAGATAAATCACTACTGAAACAAAGTTAAGTTCCTATGTTCGCCTAGACATTTTTCTTCCGAGATAATATTAAGTATATCTATTTCCTACTTAGGTGGACGATAAACCCCTTCATGAGGTCAGCAATCACCAGGCAGTCGAGATTCTAAGATGCACAGGGGCCGTGGTGAAGCTTAAATTGGAGAGGTTCCTCAGAGGTCCAAAATACGAGAGGCTCCAGCTCGCTATCAAAGCCCAAGGTCACAATAAGCCCATCGATCCTCCTTCTCCATCGGTCACGTCACTCCCGAGATGCACGGCAACTATGGTAACCAATAACATTTTAAAAACATTTCTAGGTTATTTATTGCTTGCTTTCCTATAGAATCAATGATTGCCAAATTTAGTTTGTGAATATTTATTTTCTTTAATGTTGTGTAACTATGTTTTAATCGTGCTACACCTTTTTGGGATCTTAAAAGAAGAAAGTTACTCTAAAACCATCTAAAATATAGAAAAAAGAAATAATTTGATATTTACTTTGCCGACTTGAACCTAGCACTCCCGATAGCTATGATAATGCTCTTACCACTGGACTACATATGGCGACAAGTCATAATATATAATGTTTATTATACAGTAGGCGTATAGTAAAATAGTATTCCGACGAATATTTTGATTTTAGACTTAGATTTTATGAATTAAAAAACTTTCATTTATCAATTTTCATATCAAAATATTTACCATAATTTGACTGAAGATGTCGCCAACATAGAAACTTTTCCCATCATACATCAATAAGATACGTCACAAAATTTTTATTGTTTTCCTCAACATTAAGTATTATATTATTTAGTACGAAGAATCTTCAATTATTGAGCCTGAGCCCGAATCTCGAGCAATCCCTGGATCCCCGGTGACGGCCTACAGCGTCAGCATCTGTTCAGGAATCACTCCGTCAGGGTTTGCTATCGCGCCAGAACTGGAAGACGTGGAGATTGTCATCGGAGGCAGGGAGGGCGGCGGCGTCGCGACTCTTCGGGCGATACAGGATAAGTGGCGGGAGATCCTGTCGCTCCAGCCCGAAGGGGACTACAAAGACGTTGATATTGTGGTAAGTAGGGATTCCCACTATTCGGATATCGAATAGTAAAACTTAAGCTATCCGGATAGTTTTGACATGGCTAAAATTTTGTACAATGGTATTATAATTATGAACAAAATTTTGATTTAAAAAACATATTTTAATAAACAAGAATTAGCCAGTTGCTTTTGCAAGGCGACGGTGGTCTCGATTTCTAAGTGTTTAGTAAATAATCGTATAGCTCGCACGCAAATAGAGATGTTGCACGATCAACGTTTCCTTGTATACTTATATACATTTAATGATAATTTAAGACGACCCACTTTTATAAAATCTTAGATAGAGACAAAACATATAAATACACATTTCAATACCGTTCCATTGTTTTACAATATTTACAATTTCCAACTGCATAATAAATGAAATTACGGCAATAAAGGTTTTTTAAGACCCGAGTCTTGGCCGGTTCGTTAAAATAAAGTATAATAATAAGATATTGATAGCACCCGAGTTGGGCGAAGGCAAAAAAAACCACTACCTGGGATATTCATAATTATTCTTTTCAAAGCGTTTTTCGCATACTGAAAAAACCAGTGTTTCACCTGTTTATTACAATGTAACCTTGACACCCGCGTTCTTGTACATGGTATGTTCCCACTGTAAGTCATATAAAATTAGAAGCCGAGAAAGCAGTGGTGAGAGGATGAGGGTTAAAAAAATAGCCTTTTTTTCTCGTCCGTATTTTTCCTGAATGAAAATAGAATTTTAGCTTTTACAATAAACATTTGAATTGAACTTAATCAAAAAAAAAATGTTTCAACATATTTTTCCATTCCGATTCCACTCGATGCAACCTTTTTCAGCACGCGAAATAGATAAAAATAAAAATAATGGAAAACAGAGTCCTTCTTAGAATCATCCGTTATTGTGCATATAATACGGAGAAAATGGTTTTTCCATTTGTATTTCTATTAGCTTTTTTTAAAAGACATCGCATTGTTAACCCGCGTAAAAAAAATACATTTGATTACGGATGAAACAGAAAAAACCTTTTCCTCCTAAAAGGATTTTACTGTAAAGCTGCGGAAAGGATCTTCCATTGTAGAGTAGTTATAGGGAAACGGCTATAAATTTTTTTGTGAAAAATAGGGCTGGCAATCTATGATGCAATTGAATGTTATATTTACTATTATAATCTGTAATAATGTAGATAAATGATACCATAAGTATGAATTATAAAATTTATTTGAGTTAATAGACCTTTCGTAATGTTTCAATGATTAAAAAATTACAGACAAATCATTTTATAAACAATAGAAACAATGTGTGAATTCAACAAGCCGGTAAGTGACAAAAAAACAATCAAATCGTTTCTCAGTCTCTTAACCTTTTTATCAGGGCTGTGGAGTCAGTAAAAAAAAATTTCACTCCGACTCCAGCATTTACCACAACCACGACTCCGACTCCAACATTGACCAAAAACACGACTCCGACTCCGACTAAACAAGTTTAATATCGTCACTTTTTTTTACCTTATTTTCCTATTTATGTGTATTCAATTAAATATCAACCCTACCAATCCGGCGATTAGCTAAACTTTACACATAAGATGCAAAAATAAAAAGTTCAAACTTTTCAAAATTTCCGACTCCGAGTACGACTCCGGCCAAATCGCCGCGACGACTCCGACTCCACAGCAATATGGATAGCAATATGGTAAGAATATGGCTTGAGCAGGACTCTTGGTTAGATAGTCACTCTTCGCTTAGGTCATATTTTAATGATTGAATGAGCTGAATGGAATCAGACATTACGGAAATCCATTCCCTTCAAGCGATTGACAATCATTTTCAAAAGTTAGCCAACTAATAATCCAAATCCAACCCAAACCAACTAATAATTTTCCTTCTCGATTAACCATACAATATATTTGGAAGTCGTATTTAAAAATGGTTTTGATTTACTCTTCATTGAGGCATCATTTGTTTTGTTAATAGTGATATCAAAAAATATTCCGTACTTAAATGCAGGATAAAATACACAGTTAAAACATAAATTTTATGATAAAAAACGATCAGTTTTTATCCAATGAATCTACACAATCGATAATTGCATATTATTTTTTTTGTCACGTCTTTTCTGGGGAATATTTGGAAAACAGTCTTAACATTATCCGTCTAATTTTAGTACAGATAATCAGTCTTGCAATTGCGACTTAATAATATTCATAAGCAGTGACTTTGTCTACCAGAATTTTTGACAGCTGATATGAACAGCTAATTATAATTTAGTCACATACCATCTTTATAACACGTTTTTTAAACATCAAATAAAAAATCCAATTTAAAGATACAGTTTTCTTATGATGGCCCTAATGTCGCATTACAATGTGGCCATAAGGAATCGTACTCAAGTATTGATGTTTTTATTAGGCAGCGTCTATTTTGGGCGAATTGTGACGGAGGACGATTTGGACAGTGATGGATTAAGGGCCGCCACGTACCACGCCATTCGCCCAACGGGAATTGAAGCAAGTAAATAGTCTCGTCTGAATACGTTTATTTCACAAAAACAGCTAATAAATCGATTGATTCAATTATGTGTATATTCGAAGAAAAATTGCTTTTTTGTTACTAAATACATGGCCGGCATTTGGAATTAGTACATGATAAATGATATCAATCGGTGAATGTAATAAGTATATCCGTTTAGCGTATTAAATTTTCTAGTATCCGATGGGTATTTGCAGAGATATCGAATCCAAAGTGCCCTTTTTATTGAATTATAGAAAATAAATCATTACGGCGAATCACTCGCCCAATCTAACACAGCATTGTTAATAAAATATAAATTGAGAAAACAAGACACTCGGGGAGAATCTAATTGAAAAAATATACTTTCGAGTCATTTCTTATTGTTGCGCGAATAAACGAATCGCTAAGAACGAAGCTGAAGGCAATCGTATCGTAGTCTTTGACTCACCCATAAGAGATTTATTTCACACGTTTTGGTTCAAGTATAGATTTATTTTACCAATCGATAAACAGATTTGTATCTTTGCATAAACCATAGGAGTTGGTTTTAATCAGACACCCTACTCTAGGTGACCCTCTATTTCGGATCTAGATTGTGAAGTCGATAAAAATCCCTGATGACGGATAGCAGCATCATAAAAACAGACTGGAATATAAAGATAAATGGTTAAAACTACTATTAAAACATAATAAATGCGTGTGAAGATGGGTTAGAAAAAGAGTTTAAAGTGTCAGTAGCCAGTGGAAAACTACTGTTGTGAGCATTCCTTTCAAAAACTTAAAACGCACTGCAAGTATTTTACCTCAATGCTTAAGGAGTGCACAAATTTGTGCGTTTGCTAAATGCTAATAAACACCAAAAGTAAATAAAAAGGCCCGGAAACAAAGTGTTAAAAGAATACGGCACCATAGGATACCCCAATTTTTTTTTTATAATTTTACATAACTTACGTTTTAGCGGCGCGCTTGATTAGGTCTCGTTTTTTTAACGGTATTTTTTTACGAAATTACTATAGTTTTAATTTTCTAACGAAGAAGTTTTTTTGTAGCAATTTATAGCTTTCAATCGTAACTAAAATAAATTTGCTTCCATTTATTCGAATGTCTAAGAGAACTTATAATCTTAATTCAGATTCGCTATGATTATTCAGAGCCCTCGTGGAATTCCTGCTCTTTGAAATAAGGTCAAAGCGTGGTTAATGTTGTTTGTGCGCCGTGCGTTACCCAAACCGATTTGCCCCTCGAAACGTGACGCCCGGAGCTCATCGATTACGCCAACAGGTAAATCCGCCACTGCTTACAAAAACATCACCCGCGAAGCCTTCACTCTCGTGAAATAATAATGATTGGGGCTTTTACTTTACCCCAGAAAGTCGATATTTAAAATACGCGCGACGTCCCTGACAAAGTAGAGTGGAAGTTTCAAAGTGCTTTCCGATTGAACTTATCGATATTTCAGAGTGTTGCTCTGCCTCGGTTAAAACTTTTCGGAACACATAAATGTTAAATATTAAAATGTGTATTTGCTTCCAAGTTTCTTACTTCGACTTCGAGGCGCGAAACTCTTAAAGGCTGCGAAAGTGTTGGTATCTTCGTTCTGTCCCTGATTCTGATGCGATAGTACATAATCGCCGATTTTACGCGAGGTTGCGCCCCGTGGAAGCGCTGGGTTAAAAAATATGTACAAACATATAACAAGGAGTGTAACAGTTCATATATTTATTATTAAAAGCTATAATATTCAAATATATTGCCACTGAATCTATACATAGTTCCGCTCTCAATTTGAACAATACGTACTTTTAATGGTTATGTACTCAACATATAGTTGGGCCTGTGAAGCGGTGGTCAACGTTGTTTCAGTCGATTTACCGATTATGTTCAAAGAAAGAAACACAAACGCCCATGTTCTTTCTGTTTGTGTTGTCTAAAGATTCCCTCCCACCCATCCAATCCTGTAAGCGAATCTTAACGACAGCAACTAGATAACCACTAATTCTGTACTAGTCCTCATATCCCTTCAATCTCTACTCTCTTCGTAAATGAGTATCAAGCAATTATCTAAGGAAAACGTATGCTGAGATAAACTTTGCAAAGCGTCCATATGCTACACATTGGTAGCATATATGGTTGTTCGACGATAACATTCTAAATCAGTCACTCAATATCTCCATTTTCCAGGCACTAATGATGGATTGATGGGGCAGGGAAAGGAGACTAGTAATTAACGAATCTCTTTAGTTACACTACATGTTTTAGTATCGGATGGTATAATCACATAAATTCATGCCTTGGAACCCAAATCGATGAATTTTCAACCGATTTAATGGAAGTGTCCCGTACTGGGATTCAAAACAGTTATTATTGTAACTGAATAGGACCCTCTTGATTAACTGCTGACCTGCGAATTGCATACAAACAATAAATATACCATAATATTGTTGATAAAATTTCAATATCAATTGAAACAGCCAGTGAAACTATTTTATTTAAACCTTTGCGTGTTTGACAGCCTTTGTAGTCTCTTCTCGTAACGTTTTGACGCCTTGGGGATCATTCCCTACTGCTTTTAGTTTCTCGAACATCCACTCATCCGTCACATACATGCATTGTTAATGTATTGTCCAATTTGAGGGCTGCTTTTCTGTGAAGCATTAACACTCAAAACCTTTTCATATTCCCGAACTTTTTTTCATATTTTATAGTTTTATGTGATTGATCTTTTCACCATGCAGAATATTTAAATTAATTATATAATAAACGAAAGGTAAATGTTGTACCCTTACAGGTTGGAAGAATGATGAAAGAGCCTGGAGGTGGACTTGGAATATCCCTCGAAGGAACCGTGGAAGTCCAAGGAGGTAGGGAAGTGAGGCCTCACCACTACATCAGATCACTGCTCCACGACGGACCTGTTGGAAGAAGCGGAGCGTTAAAGGCTGGAGATGAACTTCTCGAGGTGTGTAGTTAACAATATTTCTCCAGTAATCTATTTCATTTCATAATCAAATATAACAATAATAGCGATTATTTGAATAAAAAAACAGATCTCTTAGTAGTCACAATTCTCTCTGTTTGCGTTATAACTTTTAACGTTAAGAACTTTGAAACGTCAAAAGTCGTGAACGAGTATATTTTGGTATTTTATTGTCTTCCAAATTCAAATTATTTTATTTCTTTTTGTAATTGTTTCCTAAATCTTATATTTTCGTGAAAAAATCATTTTATGTTCTTCTTTTTTTAAATAGCTGCATTGTTTGATTACGGCTACACACAAGAATTTCAATTTCCATCAAAGTTTACAATATTTAATTATATTAAAAGTTTTACAATACCATATTATAACAAGTTGTGCATCATGAAGATTTTTTAAAATCATGTATGGTAATGAAATCATTTAATTTAAGACTTGTGCTTTTTAAAATTGACATAGGTAAATAAATAAATTGTTTCAATTTTCCCGATTAACTACGATTAAAGACGTTTTATACCTTTTAAGTTGGAAACGAGGTACTTTAACTCGCTGGCTCCAAAGATTGCTAAATATTTAAAAAAAAAAAACTATTTTCATTTTAAATGACCGATACGTTAATATTTGCATTTAAAAAAAATATTTTGTTTTGAATATCGTAAAGAGGCAGACTAGACTTCTTTTATAGTTAATAGTTATTGGGACGGTTTTATTATCATTTTTAGGGAACCGATAAATCAATAAGTAAGTGGAACGCACTGCTATTTTTAACCTTTTCATCCTGGAGCCAAAGCAAATGCGGCCCCAATTAACAAATAATTGATTAATCTCATTTATTTTGTGACCCTTGGAGGTTTACTGCGAATTGACAAAATAGGTTACTTTCGGATTTTCTCTACTGAATACCTACACACCCAAGCGACCTAATCAAAATATTATACATACATTGATTGCGGAGCTTTTGTTCAAGTGAATTTTTAACACGTCCACTCTCAATTTAAACGTATGGATTCCTAATAAAGGATCTGGACAAAACATGATTTTGATTCAGTCAGTGAGCGTCTAATTTTGCATTAAATAACTTTGTCTTAACCCCAGTTTAAGTAATAAATCACAAATAGTCGTGCCTTAACATAAAAATCCATAAATCAAATCCAAAATCAAAGTACAAAATTGCACAATCGAGGAGTCGAACTTGTTTCTATTCAAACTGAATAAAACAAACAACCATTTTGATGAATGCACTATATTTAAAAACAGAACAATATTTTTAGTTAATTTTATTTTATTTTTAAAAGTTAAATTTCAACATTTAATCATTTATATATAACGTGTACAAGGAGGCTAAAGAAGAAAATGTATCACTTTTCAACGCGGAACTGTTTTTACTTCGAGCATGCATTCAATATTAAAAATAATTTGCAACTACTACTATAATATATATAACTTTGGCTCGTACATTTCAATATGATCTATGCGTTACAATTTATCCAGCCTTTCCATTCCATCTCTAAAAATCACATGCGTAACCATGATGTAACATTGCGTTACCGTTGGGATTTTTTTTTAATTTAATAAAATATTTGGCATTACAACTTACGCCAATGCGCCAAATATTCGTAATTGTTAAACTCATACGAGATTAACTCGATGATAAATAATGAATCAGTTGTGCACAAAATCAACGATACATAACATACACCCAGCCCAAGATCTCTTTTTTTTTATTTGAAAAAAATCTGACCTTGCCGGGAATTGAGCCCGAGCCCCCCGATCGCTAGGACAAATCACTTGCCACTAGACCACAGGGACCGACTTTGTCCACTTATTATATTATAGCTGGACAATAATAATGTTATTTTTACTATGATTTTATTCATGGATGCATTTTATATATGTTATAATTTCATTAGGTATTGGACGTTTGTAACAGCGCACAATGATGCTTATAAAATAATATTATTAAAAATACGGTTATATTATTGAAACTCAATAATATTGGTGGCGTAAGTAAGTTGATTTTCATCCCAATATTCTCATCGTATTATAACGTGACTTCGTATTTTTTCAGGTGAATGGTAGAAGACTTCTGGGACTACACCATCTGGAGGTTGTTCGCGCGCTGAAGCAACTTCCGGCGGAAGTTTGTCTAGTGTGCGCAAGGGCACCTGCGCGTCGCCCTTTGATCGACACAGCCCAACACAAGGCAGCCTTCGCGGCTAGAGTGCGTTACTTATTTTATTATTATAATTATTTATGAAAAGAATTTGTAATAATTGCTTGCTAATAATTGAACGAGCGCCACAAAATAAGCATACCGGTCATGTTTGAACATAGCCTGATAACTGCAAAATATTGAATTTACAGAAAGAATATTCAAAAAATATATGAAACTAGGAAAAAAGTAAGTGAGAACAAACAAATCATTTTCAGAGTTGAGTTTATTTCAAATATCATAGAGATAATAACGGTTATAGAACTTAACTTTGTCAAGAAGTATTTCACTACAAATCATATTTTTTCTAAATGTATTCTTCATTACTTTTTTCATTTCTTTAATATATTCTTATTATAAATTGACATTTTCCAACCATTTGTTGTAGACGGAAAATAGAAAGAACTCTTTTGTTTTAACCGGGTAAAAGAAAAACAACAATTGTTTTCCCAAGCTGGGATTTTATTCACAAAAGAAAAGTTGTGCCTACCTGTAAATACAGCCTCCACGTGAGCGCGAAAGCCGCTTCTGGACTTTATGAGAAAATTCTATTGTTTTTTTTAGAGATTTTTGTCTTTAAAAAATAAGGCTTTGATGTTTGACATACATTTATCTAGAATAATGATTCATCTGGATTCTGGAAGACGCTTTCATGTAAATGTTGTTTTAACAAACTTGATACTAGTAAATACCTATTTGACAATTAAAATGAAAAACAAGCGTTCCAAATTTAAAAACTTATTATCAAAAGATTTTCAAGACATAAGTGACCATTTCCAAGATAATGGAAGATCAAAATAAAATAAAATAATTTAAATAAATTTAACTTCAAAAAAGTCTAAAAATATACATGTTACAGTGAAACTGTATTCTCAGTGAAAATATATTCTTCTCCAAGCTGTCATTGAAATTAAATTTTAACGCCCTATCTTCAGTCCTACGTTTGTCCGTATTTTTCTTTGGTTCTCTTTTTATGAAAGGGACTACTTGCTGATTTTGTTTTATTAAAGCAAACCACAATTTTAGGCCGACAAATCATTGACTTGGGCGAATAATTTCAATGATCATGACCAGTGAAATCATGTTGTCATACAAATCTATTTCTTGATAAATTTTCACTGAGAATACATTTTTACTGTAACATATTATGTATACACATATATTATATAGTAACCCGTGAGTAACCCAAGTCGACCACTTTAAATTATCATTATATCAGCATATTTTAGAAGAGAAAAAACAGAAGTAAATAATTGTATTATGCTAGGGAACATATGCATGATGATCATGGTATCATTTCCACTATTATTAAATTAATTCCAATGACTCAATTTACTATGGTTACTAAGTACATGGTTAAGCAAGTGTTAAAATTGTAATAAAACTACTCTTAAATGAAATTTAAAATAATCTTTTTCTTCTTCTTTGTGGATGAGGCTTTTAATAATGTTAGGTTTTATCCTGTCGTCAACCTTTTTTTCCAGTTGAACATTTAAACTAATTCGAATGAATTTTGGTAATCACTTTTGCTCACCAGCAATGTCACAAAGTTTTTATAACTATGTCAAATAAAAAGTGAATGGTGACTTATAATAACGAATTGCTATTGTTATTTTATTGCTTTTTTAGAACATTCTTGGAGGAAGTCTTCAAAACCTTCTACCACCTCCAGAGAGGATGATCAAAGCCAAATCGGAGAGCTCAATAGCATCGCTGTGCAGCACGAATGCCACAGTTACACCAACTAACATTGGTATAAAAAATGAAAATTATATAATTCTCTTTTCTATTATCCCAGAAATTAAATACAGTCTTCATGAATCATCAGAGTAGCGGCTTCACGCTTTTTTAATTTCAGAAATATTAGTATTTAGCTTGTTGCTTTTGCTACACTTCGTTTTTTGTTTTTTTGGACTGTAAAGGAAAAGCTAAGTAAAAAATATTTTTTAATATTCCTAGAATTTTTTTGCTTATTAATTCCACCTCATGATATATTTATCTAAATAAAAGCTTCATTTGCATTTCCAGCTAATCCTTCATTGAAGAGTAGATCAAGATCCTTGGAACCAATGAGTGGTTTGGCAATGTGGAGTGATCACCCAGAATACATCGAACTTGTGAAGGGCGACAGGGGTCTTGGATTCTCTATCTTAGATTACCAGGTAGACAATTTAAATAATGTATATTATATTTCTATTTAAAGTTCAACTGGTCATTTATTTAAACTTAACCATGGCATTATTACAATTCTAGAAATGATGATATACTGTACCCGATTTCAGGATCCTGTTGAACCACGTGGCACAGTGATAGTAGTTAGATCTGTTGTTTCGGGAGGAGCTGCAGCTCGAGGTGGTCGTCTGCGTCCGGGAGACAGACTCCTGTCAGTAAATGGGACAGAGCTAGCTTCAGCATCACTCGCACAAGCTGTCCAGGCCTTAAAGGCTGCCCCAAAAGGTTGGTTTCGTAACGATAAGCAACACATCATCAATTTGAATAATTCAACTAGTCATCTTAAAAACATAACTTTTTATTTATTTATTCTCTCTAAATATAGAAAGAGCCTCAAAATGTTGTGCGTTTGAAAAAAAGGGTTTCAATTTTAGTTATTTTTAAAGCAAGAGTGACTGTTATTTGCAATTACTGTATTTCCTCTTTTATAAGACACATGCTTTTCTATTTAAAAATCTTTGAATTTGGATTGCGACTTATTATATAATCACTGTCAAAAATGCTAATGGAAGTATGTTCCGTGAAGTCTGATGAAGTTTCAGGATGATGGTTAAAAAGCTTATATCTAAGATACCTATCCTACCCGCTTTTTAAATTGTAATGATAACAATGAATTGAATTGAAACAATCAATGTATGAACAATAGTCAGAGCTTGAGCAACTAAACGATACGTAAGAGAAAACAAAAAATTAAAACAGCGATATATTGGGATTCCATTGTATAATAAATTCACACCTTTTTGCATGTAAATAAATTTGAACACTCTGAGGGTAATTTTACTCTTGACACTTATATGATAAAACAAAATAATCCCAGTCAGTAATGAAGTAAATTTTTTTGAACTTGTAAACACTTGGATTACAATTCACCATGCAATTTCCAGGAGTCGTCAGGATTGGAGTAGCTAAGCCACTGCCATCCAGTTCATTAGGTAGCGGAGACAAGTGTAAACGAAATGACAGCTTAAGTAGTCAGGTAAATGAAATTTTTTATTTATTGTCAATTTCAAATCAATGTATTTATTTATACATCACACAAAAGCAATATCCAAAATTAGCTATACCAAGCAACACGTCATTTCAATCACTATATATCACGAATATGTACCCATTATCCCTGAAAACTCAATAAAAGATACATATTAAATGAATATATTAATAATTATTATGAATGTATGTTTGTGATAATATATATGTTTGTTTTCGAATTAAAATAATCATAGTACTCTATTACCTATCATGAAATCATCAAGCATTTCCATAGCCAAACTTATTTATACTCAAATTATTGTAATGCCGTCATAAGTTGTCCAGCATTCAGTTATATAATCTCTTAGTGCTCTCGGAATTTGATTTTATAACGCTCATCACATATTGGTCATTATCTTTCACATGTACCAATAACAAATTCACATAAATTTAACTCGGTTTTTTAATATGAATTTTATTTTGTATACATTACTGACATCTCTGAACGATATTTAAAACAAAAATATTTTATTTGTATGAAACAGATGCCGTTATACGCAAAATGAATCGTTTTGTAATTAATTATCGTTTTATTTGGGTTCTTTCGGTTAAGTAAAACCCTTTGTTTAATAACGTGAATGGAAGTTATCTATGATGTCATCAGACGTATTGTACACTCAAGGCGATGATTTTGTTTCAAATAAACAGTAAGTTTCAAATGATTTTTTTACTTTTCTTTGCATTTCTGTAGATTTTTCTGTTTAGAAATAATCAATGATGACTAATCATCAGACTGGTACTTGAAAAATTGCAAGTATTTCAAATACCAAACTAAAAGGGAATAAATAAATTATGAAACACAATCTAAACTAATCAAGAAATTCAGTTTGTTGCATGAAAACCCCAACTTTTTTAAGTACCAAAACTTTCATAGACATTCCTGTTTATTTAATTTCAATGGAATTTAGTTAAATAACAATCTAATTTCATTGTTTCCATTTATTTTGAGTTATTTAAAAATGTATTTATTCCCTTTAGTGTACAATAGGTAGAATGTTTGTTTCAATTATGCATGATAGACCTTTATTCTATATCTTTCTTCAAAAATGGCCATAAATAATAAAAAATAATATTAGAAATGTTCGAATATTGTAAAAAATATTTTTTTTCAAAAGAAGCATTTTAATTTTAACAATTTTGATTTAGCAGATAATTTGAATAAAAAAATAAATAATAAACTATCTGCTTTATATAACCATAATTATCTCAAGTGTTTATTGAAGCTTTGATGCTTTTAGGGATTGATTTATTTTATTTAGATTCAATTTGTAATGATAGGTGGTGAAAACATTAATATCATTTAATATTCTGCAGTAACTACAAAAAAAACTTACTCTATTACCTAAAAATAATTATTATTTACTGTTACATTTTATTTAATTAATAGCAAGGAATTATACATTTAAATGATAGCATAATTTATCATATCACACATTGACCTGACAATAATTACAAATTGACAAATGATAATGTTTTTTTTAAAGCAATTAAACATTAATTTTGTTGCACAAACAACAGCTATCTACTATTTTACAAACATTATTATTCAACTTATACTATTTTAAATTAAAAAACGTTACACCAATTCACCAAAACTTACAAAGCTTAAATCCAAATCTATCTTCTCATTATTATTTTGGCCATCAGAAGAAAAAAGACATTTGTAAAGGTTGTGAAACATGGTAAACACTAGTACAGAAGACCTTCACGTTTATAGCTTGTACTGTATGTACAGTCCGTTCTCGACTTAGGACAGGGTTTCATTCCACCATCTTATGTTGTCAGTCGGATTACATAAAAAAAAATTATAAATAATAGAATTATCAATTTTTGGCTATGTAATGTAATGTAAAATGACATAAATAAAGTACAATTATTAGAATGAGTTTGAAGAGACGGTTTTTGCTACAAACATGCATTACTGACTTTTTCATTTTTGAATCAAATCATTAAATGTGATTCAAAAATGAGACATGGGCATCTGTATTGTATGAAAATTACCTCTCATACCCACCCGATCTTAAAAACTGGATGTAGCGAGAGCAATAATAACTACCATTAGACTTGTTTTATCTTAGTCCTATCCTTTCTATCCGTACTGTCTTTCGAAGAGGGTTCAGTTTTCATACAAATTTTTTCCTAAGGTAAACTCCATTAGTAGTCCATATTACGTTAGGGACACACTAGGAACAGACTAGGTAAAAGAAAAAAATAGATTTATAATTTAATATATAATATTTTTTTGTTTCTATGTTTCATGCTACCTACATGTAGCATGAAAGCCAAAATTATTACCACTGTGCCAAATATTTTGAAATTAGAAAATCACACGAATTTTTTTCAATTTAATACTGACCATGCTTAAACTTGCTAGGTAAAGCTCTTACCATGAGACCACAAATGCCGATTTAAAGATAAAAGACGTTCATGTAAGGTGTTCATGAGACGAGAACTGACTGTATAATTTAATCAAAAAAACAATTTATATATTTAAAAAACACATAACAACCATTACAAAACTCAAGCATGTATAGAATAGAATATTTTACTAATAAATTATATTTTATAATACATAATATTGTAATCAGAAAAATAGTTATGATTATTTGTGTTTCAGCATTACGAAGCTCTTCTGCAGACCTATAAACTTCTTCTGAGGTTTCAGAATGACATCAGAAAACTGTATGATGACGCTGGAAGAAAAGATGACACCATACCAAAAAGATTTGTTGTTATCGAAAAGTTCAACGAGTCATTCAGAGATTTGTCTTGAACAATTTAGTCAGTTACTCAACCATTTTTAAAATTGCACCACAGAGATTGCTTTGCAAAACGTATTAGCTTTTATAGTCAAAGAAACTATGCTAGAAGCAGCAAGGCAAATACATGATATGTTATATTTGATGTCCATAAAAACTATTGAGAATAATTCGAAAAATATTTTATGTAGCTTTCAAAGACGATTTCCAGAGTCATAGTTGAAAATACACACTTTCTTGTAAGCACATGAAAACCAATAATTTTTAGAAAATATTGATGAGTTTAAAAAATGATATTCCAAGCAATCTTGCAATAAGTGTTACAGCAACTGTATTTCATGACTCTCCCTATATGAGGAATGTAAAGCTGCGGTAATTTGTGTTTGGTACAACAATTGTGTACCCGGTGGTTGGTACACATTATAATTGCATGAAAAATATGCCAAAATAAACTCTTAATACAATCACTGTAAACTCACTTGCCACTTCATAACAAAGTTTGCAACTAAGGTAAATGTACCAGTAGCTGCTCGTTTAAGAGAAAATTTCAACAAAAATAACGATTAAGGAATGAAGAATGAAAAATAACGCATTATACTGAATGAAGGCAAAGCAAGTATACTCATATTGGATCATATGTCTTAATTAATATTATGTAAAAAAATTACGAAAGGGCCTGTTGGAAAAAAGTTGTGTTAAATTATTTTAATTTATAGTTGACCATCTCACAAATTGAAAAATCAATTAGTTGGCCATGTTTAAACAGGGGGCTTTACAGTGAACTTTCTGTCAGAGTTGCCTCAAGGCTTTCTGTCACACCACTCTTGGTTGAATCAAGTAGCAATGGGTGGTTCAGGAACAATGTACACACCGTTTCTAGATTGATCACTTAAGAAATTTGAAATAATACACTTTCCTCACGAGGTGTTGTTTGAAAATGGCCACCCTGGCACTCCATTGGCTATATGGCGATGTGTTAGTGGCTCATTTCAACCACAGATGCCTTAACTTGTCTGAACTTTGCAATATAGAGCAATCCCGAATCTGCATTTCTTATTTTGGGCCATTTTATTCTCAAAAGGTCAGCTACTGGTACATGGTCAACTACTAGTACATTTATCTTAATTAACAAAAATATGGGGACAAACTATTTTTTTTAAACCAATTCAAGGTTTTCCTATAATATTTTGTTTTGACATTTTTTGTAAACATTCCTTTCACTGTGGTGATTTCCATTTGCTTTAACACATTTAATGCAAGAAAGAGTTCTTTGTCAGTGCAGGAGTCAATAATCTCACCGTAGCAAAGGCATGTAATCATTATCGCAATGCACCCTGCATTATATATATTAAAAAGGATTGGCTTTACATATCATTTAATAAAACAAGCAAAAAAGTTTAACAAAGTGAAGAAGTAATAGCCGTTCACCTAACATCTATAAGCCATGACAATTTTTGAAATATAAATTATGATAAAGCTTGAATGTAACAAATATGTGTCTAAAAATATGCACTCACTTCTTTTGAAATTATAAATGTCTATATATTCCAAATGCTAAATAGAAATAATGAAATTATTAAATAATATTTTTATGCCTGATTTTATGCTTATTTAAATTGATATAGGTACCTATACAAAATATTTATGTCATAGTGACATAAAATGACAGCTCTAAATTATTATGACAGCATTCATTTTTCATCAAAAAACAATATTACCATACCTACCAGAGAATTATCGAATCACTATGTACCCACCAATTATGGTGTTCTGTAATCTGGGATTCTATACGAGCAGTGATATCTAGCTGGAATCGTTCAATAATCCACATAAAATATAGCTGGTCTTTGGATAACCGCACATATAAAAAACGCTATAAGCAAAAACAGTCCTGATCTAATAAATTTTATGTGGAATAAGTAGGTACCTACTAAAAATGTTATGTTATATATGTTATAATCCCATTCCACCAAGTATTGACAGTGAACACCTTAAAAGTGAAATTATGTGATACAAAATAAATGATAAAGGTCAACTGTCACTGTTAACCCTTTATGTCGATTTATGTTGGTCATGCTAGAAATTAAGGTTTTCCATACCCTCGAAAATACTTGAGACATCTATCGTGATTTGTATCAGTCATAATTGCAATTACGGTATTCATATATTTCTGACTTATCCACTGAACAATATTCTCAGAATATTTTGATGGTATTGTAATGTCTACTTCATCAGAAATCATATCATTACATTAGTTCCTGCAGTCACTGATGTCATTATGAACAGCCTTTGTGTAGCATACCCATAAGGGTAAATATTTCTTCATTTGGTTAAATTCATTTTTTTTTATTTAAAAGGTTTGTTGCCAACTAGATATCAGACTAAAGTAGTCATTATGTAAGCATCTCTCAAAAGAAATCTGCTGAAATTCTTATTAGGTAATTTTTATAAATCTAAGAATCTTTAATCGCCAGCCTATTTACCCAGTACCTGATTTATGTTTCATTTGAAAAAGCATGGTTGATCAAAACAGTTATTGAAGATTAGAGTAAAATATATTTTCGTAACACCAAGCGCAGTGCTGTGCTGTGCGTTACACACAGACAAATAAATCGAAAGAAATATCGTCATTCGGGATGCCACTGGGCTAGAAGGAAAAGAAATTGTGTTGGAAAGAAAAAAAATATTGTTATTTAAATTGGTGATATAAGTTGTCTAATGCACATTAGCAGAAACAAAAACGTAACTTAGAATGTTCCTAACAGAGTATTGTATTGCGAATGACGATATTTTAAATATACCTATCAAAATACAAATATCTTAGAACTTTCACAAAAGATGTCACTAGTTGTCATATTTTTATATAACCTTAAAAAGAAATCGGAGAAAATAATCATTTCATTACGCTTCTTCCAATGAAGAATATTTTGTCATCCTTAAAAGACCTTTGTTCTATTTTTAAAAATATTTTTTGTACTATCTGCCATATAAAATGTTACATATTTAAATTAAAAGACCGAGATCGATTTCACTTGCTTCACCTAGCATTATCTTTGAATAATAAATTTATACCGTTAACAGAACAATGTCATCTGTAAGAAACTAATATAATAAGAAATATAAAAATGTATGTTTCGCGTCTCACTTTCTTAAATATATCTATCTTTCTTGTGAGAGTACAATGATGTATAATGTCAGAGTAATGCTAGGACATCAGGGTTATAGCTTATATAAAATATTATGAAAAAACATATCGTTAGAAAATAATAAATGTCAATTATATATAGAGTTGTGAAATGTTGCTTATATAATATACAAAGGGTATTAAATATTATCAATTGATGTTGCCATATTAATTAAATTATTGAGTTTTTTAGTCTCTCAATGTTCAAAAATTTTCAAATAAATGTTCACTATTGTTAAATATAATAGATAATGTACCTGTTGTATTGTGATTCGCTGGCTTACTGCAAATGTACTCAAATGTTTTACAAAATCTTATGAATCATTAGTTACAAAATATACAGAATGCGTTCATAAAAGGTTGACCTGAACTCATATGTAATATAATATTTACATTGGTCATTTTATTTTTGTCATATTCCAGATGAAATAGTGGCATTTGGCCTTATCTGTTGACAATATCAGTGTCTTTATTTGAAAAATTAACAGCAAGGGAGTATTGATTGTCATACATTATTTTTTCTGACCAGCTGACTATTTCACTTTCTTGAAGTCTCCTTCAATGAAATCAAGTTGTTAAAGCTGAAGATTTCAAAGTTAAATGCTCTCAATTTCTATCAGATTGGATATCTATGATCATCTTTTCTAAATGCATGTTATATTGTCAATCATTTGAAAAGGCTGAACATATTATGACAATAATGTTCACAATTTTGGCATCCAATTGCTGGTACCTCGCCCTTAACTTGCTTGTTTATAAAAAAAAACGTATTTTTGACAGTTTTCTTTAACTTGAATTAAACTAGCATACTGAAACTTATTTTGTGGCTTAGAAAATGTTCTCATAATTTATTTCACGTTGCTTTTCTTACCAGGAAAAATAAATAAGTACTTCATCCATTGAATATCCGTCAAATTTTTTATGCCTATGCTTTTTAAATATTTATGAGAAATGTTATATTGTTAATTCATAATGAATGTTGAATGTCAAAGAATGTTGAAATATATGTATTGAAAATAAACATCTTTTTATTCCTAAAAATTTAAATAATAACAGCACATTTTTTTAAATGCACATGATTATACTGAATTTAACAAAACACCCTTCCCCCAAAATATCTAAAATAAATATATATATGTTATTTATTGCTTTGTCTTTTATTCATAGTTTTAATTGATTGTATCAAAACTATACTTTTATGGAAATAAAACGCATTTTTGAAATTGCAGGAATGTGTGAATTCAGGAGCATCCGATGACCACACTGGGTTTGATTCCTATCATGAATGTCTTCAGGAGTATCAAGAATGTCTGGAAGTTGTTCAAATATGTTTGGAGCCAGAAGATCCATCTTTACGAGAAGATGACATGTCAAATCTTGAAGATTTTAGCTTTGAAGAGATGAACAATGACCCAACAGTAGTGAATGGTTTGAAAAATGGTAAGAGTAACCATGCATCAAACAATATCATCAACGGAGAGAAAAACAGATTTGAACGAATATCTAAAGATAGTGCCGGGAACGAATTTTATAATGTCAGAGACCTAATAAGTGATAATATGAAATATAATGGAGATGATGTAAAACTTTCTGAAATCAGACGATCCGATGATTCTTTGGATGGAAATGACGAAGATATGACAATCACGGAAGATGACCACGATCATCTATCAAAACTTTGTTCGGAGACTAAAAATATTAATAATAGTTCAAAAAATAATACTTCCTTTAGTGATAAGAGCCCGGCTGATATAGTCAGGAGAAAAAGTCTCTCGAAAGACCAAAGCCGAGATTTGTCCACGTCTGATGAAATGGTGTTCGCCGTTACGCCAACGGGCTTAGAAAGAATCAGTTTCGATAAGTATTGGAAAGAAGGTGATATCGAGGAATCATCAAAAGAGTCGGAGAAAGTTATGAATCCGGACAGTGTTAAAAGTGACGAAAGTTGGAAGGACTGTGATTCGAGGATAGTGACTCCGAGTGAGATAGTTTTAGATCCACATGAAGAAATAGGTGATAGATCTTTTAGAAATGCGTATTATGGGAATAGTCTTTTATTTATAGACCACGACATGACCGACGGTTATGATACGTGTTTGGAAGACGATTCCCTTTCAATTAGAATCGATGATACAATTATAAATAATAATGTCAGTGCAAGTGAAATGGATAAATCGCCAGGTGATAAAAATAAAATAGAAGACAATTCAAACTTAAACACCAACGTTCAATCAATTAGTCAAAACGATTCCAAATCCATTAAACCGGAGACACTTTTAGAAAATACAAAAAACCGTAGTGAATTAGATGTAAATTTTCCAAAACTAGCTAGCACAATAGTCGATAATATGAGTCAAAATTTAAACAGTAACCCAGTGAATGAAATCATCGAATTAATAGTCAAACCGGAGAAATACCCCACGATAATTCAAAAGACTGATATTCATATTATCAATAATAACATTGTAATCGAAAATATTAAAAAAGTGAAAGAATCGAAGCAAGAAACAAAGAAATTAGAACACAAACCTCAAGAAAAAAATGTTGAACCAAAGCCCAAATCGAAAGTTCATAGAATTAGAGTTGTCGAATACTACAATGACCAAGCGGAATGTTTGGAAGAATACAAGCGGCAATTAAAACTAGAAGAAGAAGCGAAAGCGAAATCGAAACAAAAAGAAAAGGAAAAAGAGCAAAGAATCTTAAGATCTAAAGAGTTTCTTGCCGGAAAGCAACAAAGCGAAGAATCTACTGATCAAGAAATTAACTTCCCTATTGTGGGATGCCATCAGTGTTTTCTGGAGAACTATGCGTATGAAATCACGCAAGCTTACTATGCAGAAGCTAGCAAGTGTAAATTCTGTGCTGTGGTTAGGGAAATGCTAGAGCCACCGAAGAGGTTACCGGACAGAAGTCGCTCGGCTCCTGCGTTGCTCGATGCAACTTATAAAGTCAAGCCGCCTGCTGGGCAAGGGAATACTTTGAATCTGTTGGAAGTTCCCGGTGTACCGAAGGACAGAAGAAAATCAGCTGGACCATTGAAGTTTTTTCCCTGCAGAATGGAGAGGTGAGCTTACTTATACGTATATAAACATATTAAATTTCATACTTTCGATGGTTTCGGCAGTAACTTTGTGGAAGTTCATTTTAATATAAAATTTAAAATAACTTTGATTATTCCACGTATTGTGCTACTAACTGTGACACGTGTTTCGCCTCTTTCAGAGGCATCTTCAGACTTACTATCGCAAAGTTTGCTTAAGTAATGAAGTAATAATTATTTTTATTTGTTTGCTTTGTTTCGATTCTATCACCCCCCTCTCTTGCTTCCCTTATAAAGGAAAAATCCCAATCTGATTGATTGCACCTCATTAGTATCATTATGTGATTGCATTGTTTTGATTCTATCACCCCCTTCCTTGTTTCCTTTAGAAGGAAAAAAACCCGTAATCCATTTTGTAATTTCATCATTTAAAATGTTAGAATCAATCTTGCTTCATTACTTAAGCAAACTTTGCGATAGTTAGTCTGAAGATGCCTCTGAAAGAGGCGAAACACGTGTCACAGTTAGTAGCACAATACGTGGAATAATCAAAGTTATTTTAAATTTTATATTATACTAGTATTGCTACCCGGCGTCGCTCGGACTAAGCGACCAATAATTATTTAATGTTATATCATTCGACATAATTATATCACAATATCTAACATCCAAAATAGAGTTAAAATAAAATCACAAACTTTATTTAATTTGATGACAGCCCCATTCTCGCCCATTAAAATGTCCAAATTCAAGAAAAAAATCCAATTTGCTGTCAAAGAAATGTGAAATAATACCTTCTCGTAAATAATAAACATTATTATTAATAATAAAAGCCGGGAAAAGTTCAGTAGAAGACTAATTTATAACATTTTGACTAAATGTCTTCGCCGATAAAAATTCAAACATATTTTCTTTCATATTCGTTTTTATGGCAACTTAATGACCAACAATGCAAAAGGGAATTACTGACCCACAGACATACATACGCCGTTTCGGTTTTATATATAAGATTAAATTTCATCAATACGCGAATACTTAAGAGTTTAAGAGTTTCATATCATAATATGGTCAAGTATGTTCTTGAATAAGAGACAGGAAACTGAAACAAAATGAAAAGAAGATGATCTTATACGCTTTTATGCTAGACTTTTTTGAAATCAATTGCATTTTAAGTATTTAATACAGAAAACTAGAAACTTGTTCGTAATGTAATAGATGTAGATCTAATGTAACCTTTTGACAAAGTATATTTGTACATACATACATATGTGGTTCTACAGGGAGCGAAAATGATTTAAATAAAAAAACAATTTTACTAATTTTAATATACAAAATAAAAAGCTAATCCACCTGCATGCATATGATTTTTAAGTCACTGCCTTACGTCCATAATAATATTGCTGACTTGTAGGAAGGAATCCATACAAATTCTCTTTGTTAATGAGTAAGTAATGGGTCATAATAGGTTGCAGTGATATTATTTTATCCGTTTACTGCCCTCATACTATGTATTAACTAATTAATCTTATCTCCATACAATATTGGCGAAGAAAACTCGTCGGAGAAAAACAGGAGATAGCTTACGAAAAGAATAGAACACAATACATACATATGTCGACAGTGAAAATTCGAGGCCGGGTGATTTTTATTCAACGAATATTTTGAAATAAGAAAAATTGATAAAACGTTCCTTATTTGATTCAAACGCAATGTTTTTACGTTTAACATTAATTTTTATTTAGCATATAAAAAATACATTTTTCTTGACCGCGTAAATCACTAAACGTCATTATGAATAATATTTTTAATTGTATCAATGGGTTTAACTTAATTAACAACATTTATATATGTATCCGTTTGTCCGGTCCGTGGTGAAGTGGTCGCTGGCTTCCGTGTCGTACCGCCCGGGCTCGATTCCCGGTATGAGCAGCTTTATTCAGTCGATAAATCGATTCTGCTCAGAGGCAATGGGTGTTTGTGTTGTTAAATCCTTTTCCACTTTACCGATCCCAAAGAGAGACGCATAGTGACAGCGATTAGCTAATCACTAGTCCTGTCTTAGTCGAAAAAGAGAGGTTGAGCAACTGAGTATCAAGTATTTCTCGTAGAAAAAATATATGCTGAGATAAAACTTCGCGAGGAGTCCATATGTTCCAAGTTGGGATTGGACATGATTTTAAAATATCAAAATTTTCTTTTGTTAATAAATCAACCATATCAATATTTAATGGTAGTAATTATGTACATTCAAGTTGATTGAAAAATTACCTTCTTATGTTAACATTTAAGCAATATTTTTCATCGCGTAAAAACTTCAGACTAATGTAATAAATTAGTGCATGTTAAAAAGATTTACCACACCAATAACATTGTTATGTGTAATAGTTAGATAATCCGTCACACGCGTGACGAAAAAGTAAATAGACAAATATACTTAGCTACAATTCAATTATACCCCATCCATCGATCACGAAAAATTTGATTGGATATAAAAAAAGAAGGTAACCAACCATACACGCTCAGACTTAGTAAACTAATATAATTTAATTAGCTCTCATCATATCAGCCCTTGTATATGCGTACATTTTAGAATAAAGATCTAGCGGCATTTTTTTAAGACAACATTCAATTGGCAGACCGTCTTATGAGCTTCGTGGATGTCCAATTTTCCATTAAATATACTGCATACTTATACATTAGCTCCTATGTTAAGTCCTGCTCGACATTGTAAAACTTGGTTGAAACATTATTTTTGACGTGACAACGTCTTATAAATCGATGAACGCCCGCTGCACGCACGAAAAAACATGACTCATTGTCCCGCTTGTCGCGTTACGCCGAAGGCAAGCGTGCGAGCGAGAGCGCGGATAAGCGATAGAGAGGCACGATCGGCCTACCGTTCGGATTGTGCCGCATCTATCTCTCTTCCACTCGATTGGTCGATGCGTCTGAGTAGAAAAGAGACAGCGGCAGCACACAACTTATACACCTACAGTACCTACACGTGATCTGTTTACAACTGTTTATAAAGTGAAGTGAAATGTTAATGTGGTTTTCATTGTTTATATTACAACAACAATTGCGGCAATAAAGGTAATTAATCCTTGAATTAATGAGTGCGAATAAAATATATCAATAAAAAATTGTAGATTTCATTTCACTCCTTCTTCGTATTCATACAAAATAATGATAATTCAATAAAAATGATTCCATTTTATTCATAAAAGTATGCAATCATTTCATCAATGTTTTCTTATGACGTTGTCACGTTAAATTATCGTCCGTAAACCGACTTTACAGACAACCATTTTTTTATTAATCTTTAACCACCCTTAATTACCCCTTTAACCCCTTTCTCCGCTAAATTATTTTCATTCTATCAATCACTGGTATTCCAAGAGCAGAGACAGTCTTTGATGCCTATAATATTAATTAAATTACGATAATCGGTATGTCAATAAAATCTCATTTATTGTTGCATTCAATTCATTGCAGATTATGTTTCGAAATAGTAACTTAATATAATTACATATAATTTGCTCTTTTAAACCTGTTAACTTGTGAATTGATTAACACTTGATTAAAACAAATTATCTTTACTTAAATCACTAAGCTATCTGGTGCATCATTTATTAAATTTCTCTTCACCCAATATCAGAAGAGTATAATTAAAAAAAAAAACTGATCTTATATCGACACCAATCAAGAATTTTTTTCACCATTGTAACCTAAGTAGTATAGCCGTTTTGATATTTGAGTTTTTCAAAAATTTTCAATTTATTAATCCGCTGACATTGCTTTTTTTAAATTTTTCGACGGATCAGGTCTTCTATAAAATTTTGTATTTCGTGTAATGTTGTCTATGGAAAAATTGGATTGAATCGTAACTCACCTCCGGGGAATCATACTGCACGTGAATGTTAGCTGTCCGGTATTTTAACCCGTACACTGATAACTCACCTATGATTAGAATATATTTATGAAAATATTTAATCTAAAATACAATTTAAATTTTCAAGAGAATCTGTTTGTAATTACATATAAAAGCGTTGTTTAATTTGTGTACACACATACTTTTTAAGGGTGCAGCTTAATTCTCTTCATTTCGAATTTATAAATATTTCGATTTTTCATTTTTTTAACGTCTACGCAAAACTACAAGCTAGAAAAATGTATAACTTCATTTTAGTCGAAAACGTCTTTGAATAACAAGTGATTTTTTTCAATACATGTCCGTAATGTCAACGATTTACCTAAACCAATTGTAACATTTTCAAAACACGGATGATACAACCGATGTCTTGATTACATACATTATTTTGATGTGATCGATTAAATGGCCGGCTGTGAATTATTTATGTTTATTTACTTGCCAGGTTGTACTGAACTTTTAATTTTAGATTTTATGCAACATGCAACCATTAATTTCAAAGCCATAGACAATTTTAAATTATTCTTTTAACTGAGAATAGCAAAAAGGTGTCGTCTATTATGAGAGCAGTTGCCGCGCATGTTATATGGATGAATGTATTGTTTAGTTAATTGATAATTCAATCTCGAATAATAAAGACAGATTTTAGAATTCTATATCATATGAAACTATTATATTACAGATTCTTGATTTAAAAAAGATGATCGATTATTTATACATAAAAGTAAAACTATGCACACGACCATAGATAATCTTTCTTATTCAAAAACTCTAAATTCAAAAAAATATTTCATCAAATTTCGCGTGTCTCAAATACATGACAACTCTATAATGATAGAATCTTTTGAGTATTGAATAAAAAGTTGTGAGTTGGATCTCAGCTATAAAACAGAACATACTTGTATCTGTAAGTTATACAAATACTCTCAGACACTGAGCCAAATTTGTTTGAAAATCCGGACAAATGTAACTTTATATTCAATCCGCCATAAATTTTCTTATCGAGACATGAGGAAGTTTTAGTTAGAATCCGACTACGCGTCCATTTTAAGGTCATCGCACCTCGTCTCCAACTGGTCTGAACTGAAACTTTATTTACGCGTTTTATGTGGTTTTAAAAATTACATACATATATGCTGAAAGAAGTAAACAGAATAACATCAAAAATATTGGCCAACTCATTGACCTCTCCAAAATTATTGTACAATTCAGTCGGGATATGTTAATACCTTTGTAGGTATCACTCGTTTTATGCATTTAATGAAAATACATAATTCAATATCAATTAGTACACGACAAATTTTCCAGGCTTATGGGGTTATATCTGACGGGCGTACAACCCTGGTTACCGCTTTACAAGAGACAGGGTGGGGGTTCTTATACCTTTGAGGCTTCTTTGACCGCTTTCAGTACAACAGTAAAACAAATGGTACTGCAGAGGCGGATCTAGGCGATATATTTAATATTTCATTCGTACATATTCGATTGGGCCAAAATTGATGTTTGATCGGCTTTAATTTAGCCTTGATGTATAGTTATATTCGCTATCGACCCATAACGCTTTGTAAAAATAGTTGTGTTTATTTTGGCCAGCAAATGTTTTATTCACTTCTTTAATTCAAGGTGAAACCAACATTTTGACCAGTAAGTTAGAAATCATTAGCGTGAAACGACATATTGAAAATTGTATATTAATACAGGTCGGTAGCAAAAGTATAACTGTACAAAGTTGATCATTAAATGTTCAACAATATTAATGAAACAATCTTTCTAAGTAACTTTGAAGAAAAATAATTAAATCCATCTGTAATTTTTAGGATACTACTTGTTCAAAGAAAATATTAAAAGTACCATTTTATATTGGTGTGCTTTTTATCATGGGATGGTCGAGTTTTTACGCAGACATGAAAAAATTTACAGTCACTGTTCAAAACTTAAATTACACTTCCAATGTAGAATATATAAAGTCGTATCGGTTGCGTCTCACACATTTTTTTATTCAATTCAGTCACACATCCTCTATCTTCGTAGAGGATAAAGATATAACCATTTTCATTGTCTAAACACCCCTTTATCGAAATTAAAAAGGGTTAAGTTTGTATGAAAATATTACAGTCTTACAATAAAATATAAATCAATGTCCTACTACTGTACTTCCCTTTGAACTTTCAAGCTCTGAAAACCATACTTGAATTTTCAATCGAACAATGGAAACGTTTTCTTTTTTAATTAAAAGATATTAAATTGAAAATTCTTTTGATTTATTTTTATATACTCGTTAGCTGTGGAGTCTCTTTAGTCGACAGCCTTGTATTGTCATTATTTAAGCCTATTTTAGAAGCGAAAAAATATATTAAATAATCATATTATGCCTGGAAACATACATATATATGGTAACCATGGTATCATTTTTAATTTCATTTTATTAAATGAAATTACTCAAATATCTATAACTACTGTATGGCTAAGAAAAGTTAAAAAATCGCTCATTTTTTTAAATTAAATTTCACGTCATAAAATTAAATAACTTAATAAGTCACCATGAAAATACAAATTAGCAATAAGCCCATGCCATATGGAATTTTAAAAGTATATCTAAGAATATATTATTATATGATTTCATATGCCTTAATCCGTCTCTGTAGCTAAGTAGTTTTGCCTTCAAATTGAATATAATGTAATTATTAGCCAGTGCGTCAGGTACGCTGACGCGAAAGACAAGCGAATTTTTAAGTTGCTGCCATTTATCTTATGACTCCTAATATATAGTGAATACAGCACTAAAACAGTGCTTTTGTGTGCACCAAAAGTGCTTGCGATCAAAGGATTTAAAGGGATGGTGTGCCACATCGTAAAAGAATATAATTAGGTAAATATATGTTTTTTTTAATGAAATCTTCATATGTATTTAAGTGTTAGTTAATTAAGTTATAACTTCAAACATTGTCAATAAAGTAAGCTGCAATTTTAGCAGGTGAATTGACGAGTCTTTTTTTGATGACACGAATAATAAATGTAGAAAAATAAGATATTATGAATGATATTAAATGCCAATCCAGTACCTAAGTGGGGTTTTTTCCACCCTTATAAGTAAGATTATCTTTTCAGATATTGTCTGATGTTGTCAAGGATATTATCAAAAGTTTTTTTTCCTGATTTATTTATTTGCACGTCACCGCACTGCGCTGAGAGAGTGTGTGTGTTTGAGATTAAATTTGAAGGTGGCACTGGCACCTGTTGAATAATATTATTAGTGAAATAATTCAACCTTTGCCATATATATTAGCAAATTATTAAAGTGAGGTGGTTAACGCACTTGACTTCTGATGTGTCATCAATGGTTTAAATCTCGAAACATGTCTTTTTCTTCAACTGATTTATGATGCTCTACCCAAAGACGTTCATAATATTAACATTTATAAGAATGCTCAACGTTGTAACCACAACAACTCGTTACTGCTTCACACTCTTCTTACAATTTGTATTTCGCAGCGTGACAACGTTATTCATGTTTCTAATTTTTGGAATTAGGTATGTCTAAGGAGAAATTCCTCAATACCAACTTTATCAACCATGAAAACGAGGCGTAGAGAGAAAAATAATTTAAAAACTACTTTTCTTGGACTTCCCTCGTCCCTCTTAAACCACCTCCTCCGGCACCGTTATTTTTTGAGATGCACTCAAGAAGAAAATTAACAAGTACATAAACACCTATGCACCGAAGAAGAACAACAAAATCAACATATAAAGGCGTCTTATCCTTATATGGTAGTAAATCAACTGAGCCGTCTTCAAAATATCAATCACACGAAAATTACAAAAAATAATGAATCATTTGTATTATTAACTTATATCTCGAGTCCAGCTCGACATTGTATAACTTGGTTGGAAAATTATATCTAATTCATTTTTAATTATACTTATTTCAAAAACCATTTTTATTGGATTGTCTGCTTGTTTAAACTATGGAACATGTCATAATGTGGTATATTTTTCGGTATTTTGTTTTACCATACTAATAAATACGCAAACCGTTTTATATTTATGATTTTATAAATCTATTGAGGAGTTACTGGAAAGAAAAAAATATATATTGAGGAATGCAAAGGGTTAATAGATGTCACTATCACTGAACTAAGATCTTAAAGAGCATTCTAATATCCAACACACTGTTTTACTCTTGACCACTTTGAACGTAGACTCATAACTCTGACAAGCATTCAATCGACCAAATACTCTTTTTCAACGATTGAAGAATAGGGCAAGGAAAATATCAGTAGCTAGCCCATCGCACTCGATAAGCCCCGATTTTATGATCAGGCGTGTGAAACAGTACAGTTACATCACACACATCAGTCGTTTTGAACGCAAATTCATAAATCGAATGAAAAATTGATTTATATGCAATAAAGTGTGCGAGAATTCGAAGTTTTAATTTTTTAGGAAACACTACAGAATTTGGCTCAAGTGCATTCATCACCCGACTTCAAAACGCAAACATTGTATCTGATAGTATTATGCAGATAGATAGTATCTACTAATTATAATATCCCAATTTATTGTATTCATCGCATGCTTGAAGGCTGTATATTCCCTTAAACCTTCAACTATTGTAAATAAATCAGCATACGAGGTTACGAATATAATACAGCTCTGCTTTGATTGAATTTACAGTTGAAAGAACACGAGAGCGGGCTGCGCTTATATTTTTACCACAATACATAGAGCTTATTAATTTCTTTGATCGAATACCTGGCCATGTTCGCCTCTTTGAGGATTAGTCGTAAATATTCACATCACCTTTTTATAAATCTTTAACTGTAGTCTGAAATAAACACATCCCAGGATTACTGATCAAGAATTTACGTGGGTTTAATTCCTTTGACACATGCTATATTTAATTACCATTCAAATATCACAAATGAAATTTGATACAGCTTATTGTGAATCCTGTTTTTATACGAATAAATAATCTATTATATTATTACTACAGTCTATGTTTGCCACTGGTTTTATTAGATGATATTATATTCATCGTAAATAACGGGAACGAAAAGGTTAACAGTAAAATAATTGTAAATGAGAACAATTTTATCCATTTGCCCAAATAAAGTTGACGAAAGTTTTTCCTCGAAATAATTTGTGGAAATGAATAATTGAACTCGTGGAATAGTTCACATTCAAAATATTTTTAAAATTTGAATTTGAATATTATTATCATAAGAGATAACAAGAGATTTTTAAACGAACACCCAACAAGTTTTTCATTGAAAGATATCGCTAGTTAAATATGAACCATTTCACTCCTTCCTTGATTATTATTGTCATTTTTATCGGTAGTCTTTAGTTTGTGTAGCATTGGCATCTATTTACGAGAAAATTTGACTGTAAATTTGTGTATAAACATCATTACGACTGTAAGAAAACACTTCAGAACTTTATGAAGTATTTTTAAAAATCTCAAGATTTTCTCAATTTTCATTTTCCACAATTTTCTCTATTTAATTTTCTTAAGATTTCCTTTAGTTCCATTTGACTCAATTTCAATTTTTTTAATTTTCCAAAATTCTATTTATTCAAGATTTCCTAAATTTTCATTTTCAACAATTTTCACTATCGTCACTTTCCAAATTTTTCTCTCTTTCCGTCTTTCAAGATTTTTTCGATTTAAATTTAATTGTTTTGTTTTTCTATTGACGATTGTCTATGGTCTCATACGCGTCACCTACAGTAAGCTAATTATACAATGCCTATAACCTTCAAGCAAGTGCAAGCAATAAGTTGACAAAGTTTTATCGCAATCGGATTAACGGTATGGCAAAGCATAAAATACTATCAAATAAGCAAACATTGATTTTTAAATATTAGATACAAACCAATGATTAGATTTTAGTTAACAGCAAACACAAATATTCCAATTAATATTTTAAATAAATTGAATGAATTTTAGGTGCAATTTGAAATACGATTCCTGTACGAGAGATTCTTTGATGTTCTATGATGAAATCAAATTAATGAACTAGAGTAAATAAAACTTCTACCTTTTTGACGCCATATTGACATTGAGTTCGTTGCTCATTTTTCAGACTCATTGAGAAGTAGAGATATATGGAGCTTTTTTAAAAATCGTATTGTTTAATATGTATACATCATTGAAGTTCCTGGAATGCTGCTTTATGACATTAAAGTCCACATCTAGTGTAGGCACTTTTAATGTTTAATATATAATAGAATTTATGGTACTGAATTCGCAAATTTACATACCTGCAATAATATTCTCTCATTACAGTGTCAACAAAGATAAAACGATGAGGCTTGTAGTTAGCTAATCATTATAATTATTTTTATAACACATTTTCAGGATATGAGTGAGTGGTGAGTGAATGGCGATAGAAATGATGCAGTGATGTTAACAGGCAATATTTGTAATTTTAACATTTTAATAATAAATAAAATGCATTGATTTTCATAAATTAAACACAATAGGTGGAAAATTACACCGAACAACATAAAAGAAATTTAGAACAATATCTTTAAATAATAAGTAAGGTTAACTTAGGTTCGGGTTAGGTAAGGTTTTGATTAGGTATGCTTAGGCTAGGTTTGAGTTAGGTAAAGTTAAGTTAAGTTAGGTTTGGGTAAGGTAAGGTTTCATTAGACTTAGGTGAGGTAAGGTAAGGCTAGGTTAGATTTGAGTTAGGTTAGGTTATAATCAAAAATTACAACATCTGGGAATAAAATATTTTTGACTAACGTACAGCCAAATGTACAACAGCTTCTGTAAGATGCTGCATTATGAGTTATATTATAGTATTCACATTGCGAAAAATGTTATGGCTTTTAAATGAAGCAAATATAAAAATATTTATTGCGGATGAAACTTTCACCTCGACCTACTGAATGAGCTTTAATGTCTCGCTTCTCTCGAGCTGGTCCTTTGATGCACCGGCCGGCGGCTATCCGTTACCCGCTGCAAGCGTTGGCGTCGCCCGGAAATAGAAAATGGCGTCCGTCGACCGGAAACGAGGTCTATTCGAGCGTGTTAACGAGCCTTTCGTAGAAAAGGCCTATTTCCGGTTTTAAAAAGAGATTTTTGAACACGTCCAGGTCTTTTGATCGGCAACGTTAATTTATAGAAATCGTTCGAGCACTGAATCGACAATATTTTATTTAGAATATCGTTTGATTTCATTGAAAATAATTATTTGTGATGTTTGAATTGTTTGAAATAAAGACATAGATTCAAAGCCACCTGCTAAATTTATTATTATTAAGTATTGTGATAAGATTGAATTGGCATTTACTTAGTAGAAGGTAAAAAACAAAGTATTCAGTTTCAAAAAAAAAAAATATTTGTGGTCGAAAGCAGTAATTGCTTTTTATAAATCTTGTGAAACTGAAAAGTCTTATATTTTTTGAATCCAATGAATAGTTATTTTTAACCTTCGTAGGACTATCTTTGAAAAATGACTCTCAGGCCGAAGGGGGTTAAAAAAAAACCCCAGTGTTTTGGCATTATTGGCATAGACTGCAATAAAAAAATGATTGAATATGTTTTGACGTATATTTATACATCTTTCTGAAAAAAAAATCATATAAAAATCCCTATTTTTCCTATAATTATTCATATTTAAGTCGCGCATGAAAACGACGACGTTTCCACTCCAACGGCTATGGCGGACTAACAATGGAGCCGGTGACTAACAAGCCAATAACCATGCACGAAGTCACATTACGTTATCTCTTATCTTATCGCTTATCGCCTTTTATTGTTGCCAGATATTAAACACTCCGTCCATGTTATCTATGACTCGCTATGGTCACGTTCTCTTATCGCTTATGGGCGTGAAATTTTATGTTAGCGCTTCCCAGCCATTGCTAACATCGACAATTAGACAATTAGACAATCAAAATTCCGACTTATTCTCTTTTTTAATCGATTACGGTGCAGCCAATAAAAATCATATTTTTTTCTGCAAAATGTGTAAAAACTATCATTTAAGAATACCAAAAGTTTAGACATCGTATCACTTGTATTAAGATAGATATTTAAGGTCGATTACAGTCGATAGAAAAGATTCTGTTCAAAGGCAATGGGTGTTTGTGTTGTTAAAAATCCCTTCCCACCTTTCCGATCTCAAAAAAAGCGATTAGCTAACCACTCGTCCATTCCTAGTCCTCGGATCCTTTAAATCCTTACTTTAAAAAAGAGAGGTTGAGCAACTGAGTAACAAGCAGTTCTCGTAGAAAAAAACTTGTTAAGCTAAACTACGTGAGTTTTACATATTCTCCAACTTGGGAGAGAACATGGTAATAAAAAAATCACTTTGTTTGAATTTATCATAATTATTTTTATACCATATAACAAATTATATATTTGAGTTTAAAAATAATTCAATTGTATCATCAGTAATATTTTTTACTATAATACATATTTCCGATGTAACCGATACTATGAATGAACGAATCCGAATTTGGAAACAGAATAAGCATTTCAAATATCGAATGTAAAATTCAATAATGAAATTAAATCGCCCATTATTATTTTGTAAAAGTTGTTCGAAACAAAACAGCGCAGCATTTTCAATTTCTAGCAATAATAATAATTGAAATATACCCGACCATCAATTCAATTAATATCGAGTTACAGCTGACCGACCGCCCCCGTGTGTGCTTTTGTTTTGTATTCTTGTTAAATGAATGCTGATCGAATTCACCACGTACAACAATGCATCCATTGTTGTTTATATTTGAATCAATTTATGAATATTTATAGTAGCATAACTATATACTTAAATAAGCATAAATTAACTAAATAAATTATTTTTTGATGTTAAAATTCGCTGAAATATTTAAATTAGCTTATTAAATTTAACCCTAATCGCCACCATTTTCAACATCGATTTTTCCATGAAAATGCCACGTAATATACCCGGAAAATCATCAAAGTGAAAGATTTAAAAATTATTTCCAGGGATATTTACTATAGTAAGGTGCAAGCCCTAGTGACATCTGTTAGCTTACCTCAAATAAAATAAAACGGCTAAACATTACATTGAAAAGTTGTGTCTTCATTAGATTCCGTTTAAAAATGCGATATTTATTCATAAATAAACTTGTAGTAGCTTTTGCGTGCCTGCACGCCTTTGCGTATGAATGGATAAATAAGTGAACAATATTAACTAAGTTTAAGTCTTGCTCGTTGAATTGAATGTATTTTAGCGATGTTTAGTATTTTTTTAGGCATGTCTGCTTTTAATGTGGAGCGTATGAATGCCTAATGGAGTATACATATCTCAGCAGAATTTAGCTGAAAGAACTGTTAGTTACTCAGATGTTCAACATCTCTTGTCCGAAGAAAGTAGACAATACTGGAAAGGGCTCGCGTGTAGCTAGTCGCTTCCTGTGATTTTATGATTGGATGGGTGTCGGAGATAGTTTTAAACAACACAGACATCTATGTTTATCTCCGAACAGAAATCGATAATTTAATTGCAAAATAAAACGAGGCTTTGAGCTCGTGACACTCGACCACGGACGCGACATATGTCATAAATCAGTAATGCACAACCTGCGGCCTTCAATGACATTATGCGGCCCGTAATGACAAATATCACCTTTTTTCTTCAGAACCTTTCAGAAGATGGAAGAACAATATAAATCATAAAATTATCAATTTTATATACACAAAAATTATCGATAATTTAATCAGTTTTACCCATGCGGCCCTCGAACTATCTGACAATTGATTATTTGGCCCGTCTTCCAAAAAGGTTGTGCATCACTGTGATAAATTATTGTGTGTTTTTTTAGTTCGCCAGCTCCCGCGATGACGGTATCAAGGGATAAGTACTCTGGCTCCCCAACTGTGGGTCGCGGCCGTTCCAAGTCTCCTACGTCTTCGGTTGACAAGCACTGGGGACAGTCTAGAGAGGTTGCAGTCACCAGAGAACCAAATACTTCACTGGGCATCAGTATTGTTGGTGGAAAGGTATTTGTTTGCATTTTTCACTATCACAATTCAATATTATTTAGTAACATGTATATAACACTAGCTAAGAAGAATATAATTTGTAACTAGGAGCCTTATTCATAAACTCATCCCCATTTTATATGACTCATAATTGAATATTTAAAAATAGAACGCAGAAATAGACTTGTTGTTGATATTCTCTCTCTATATTTTTTCTTGCAATATATTGTGACGATCTTTTTGTAGAAAGCAAACATGGCAACATTGTGACTGTTAGCATTCAAGCATGAGCAAGAGCAATCTAGTTTTCATTAAAATATTCAAATATAATATTGCGGTCCTGAAATATTTTGAGAAAACTTGGGTTATATTACTCTATTCGATTAAAAAAAACTTTTATTTTATTTTTTACATACTGCATTAAAAGTATTTATTTTTTAGGTGGACATTACAAACTCTGGAAGTACCGGTGATGCAGCAAGCTGTGACGTGATAATATCTGGGATCTTCATCAAGAATGTGGTCCCTGGCAGCCCAGCTGGTTTGAGCGGTCAACTAAGGGTGATTTAACTATAAAATTTTATTCCAATGTGAAACGCATTTCTTCTCTATTAGTTCTATCTTAAGATTAACGCAATCATACGATAATAAATTATACATGATTTAAATTCTATACTTACAAACGATAAATTAAGGGTGATTTTTTTTTCTTCTTCCAGATATAATTTTACAAAGATCAGGACCAGTTTCGCTCGTCGCAAGCACTATGAACTGATGACATGTTCAGTGAAACAAGGTTATTCATATAAAAAAGAGAAATGCGAGACAAGATATAATAAACCATTATTAGCTAAAAAAAACTTACAAAACATAATTTAAATATAATCATACGTAAGTGAAACTAAATTAAAAGAGCGAAACCGGTCCTGATCTTATTGAAACTATGCGTGGAAATACTACACACAAAGTGTTTTATTTGATTGAGGATTTCGACTGAAGGTGACTTATGGAATTTCAAAACATTACAAGATTCTTCAAAGTTTATGTCATTCATTGGACATCTATTTTATTGCAGACTGGTGACAGGATCCTGGAAGTGGATGGAGTAGATGTCAGGACTGCATCTCACGAGAAAGCCGTTCAGATCATAAGAGCAGCTGGAAACCCAGTCAATTTTATAGTGCAGAGCCTACTACCATGGGTGATTAATTATATATATATACTTTTAAGAATTCAATAGATAATTTAAATAAGACATTGCTATTCTATGATAATGACTGCATATGCATGTTTTTCATTACTAATTATAACATTATAAAGGAGTGATGGCCGATTGAGCTGTCAACATTACATCAATACTTTAAATTACATCAGAAAATGGATAAAATGGACATATTAATTATCTTTGAAAATCTTTGGTACTGTCATTTTGTCCATAATACGAGTTTTTATTAACTTACAAACTCACATACAAACATATGAAACCGAAAATTGAGTAATCTAAAAGTACCTAACTAGACTTGTCATACTTATTAAATTGAACCTTATGCGCTTTTGCTGTCGATTTAAAGCTGCAAACCTCTGAAAAAGCTGCATGTATTCCTCTTTACTATCTACCAACGAGTTTCCAGAGTATTCATTATCCTCGTCACTCCACAAAATCAGAGCACATGCCTTGATTACTTTAATTTACATACCAGTCTTAGGAAGAAGTATTTTTAGGATATCTCGTTCCTGAAGTGTTCTATGTAATACTTGAATAATCTTGTCCTGATTTTCCACAAAAATTCGAGAACAATATTCTGCATAGTGCTTTGAGAGAGATACTTAATAATGATGGCAGTATACGGGTTAATCCTTAAATAAGTAATCGAGCAAATATAACCCTTCATTTAGAATTGTTTGCTAAGGGAAATTCAGCATTCGCATACAAACAAATATCTTTTAACGGCTCGTATCCGACAAGAAAATCGTACGTAACATCTGCGTTTGAAGATACTTAAGGTAGATGATATTGAATATTTCAATGATATCAATATTTTTTTGTCTAAAAAAACTCATGTTCATTTAAAAATGCGTCCATACGAAATATTGCGTACAAAAAAATCTTATTGATAGTATATATTTTTTTGGAAAGCTAAAACGTTAAACACTAAATTTATTTAACGTTTAAAGAGCTAACTGACTTTTTGGTAGGAATAAATTTTTTTAAACTGAAATCCGTTGAAATGGTCATCTTAATAAGCAAAGGCGGTCCTAATCTTTATAAAATTATATGTGAAGTACTTCAAAAAAATATATTTTATTTTTGAATATCAAAGCAAGAAAGTCAAATGTTTTTAACCAAATATTTTTTATAAATACTATCTATTTGGGATACTATCTAAATCACTCGTTCCCAACCCATGGTCACGACGGCTTTCTGTGGGGTCACCAACTTAAGCAGTCAACTAAAAAAATATTTACTTTATTGCATTTTCGTTGATTTTTTCATTACGTTATGAAAAATGCCTTTTTTTAATTCGGCCAGGGAGTCACGGGGCAAATAGCTTTCATAAAAGAGGGTCACCATCAGAAAAGGTTGGTAACCTACGATCTAAATGGACTCTCTGTGTATGATCAAATAAAATGACTGTATTTTGGTAAATTATTATTGATACAGCTAATCCTAACGCGAGCTTGAATAAATATTTGATTTCATTTTCTGAGAAACAATTAGGAATTGAAATCCCGGAATCCTCCCAGCTGGCCGAAATTATCGGTATTCGAAAAAAATTATTTACTCATAGTAAAAACCTTTTGAAAACATGTTATGGAATCTGTAAGTTTTGCCGTGCATTAGGATAATATATTTTTTTAGTCTTCTTTACCTTAAAAAACGGCTGATTATTGAACCAATTTATCAGTTTATCGTATTAATGAAAGGTACTGATTTTATTTGGTAAAATATGAAAATATTTTTTTCTCTCTAAAGAATACGGACTCAAGTGATGTGGACAGTCAAAAGATGGTGACTAGCTCGACAGACACGCTGAGTGGAAGCCCTCCCGCAAAAATGGCACCGAGTCCATCCAAACCAGTCCCGAGCCCTTCTAGAGCTGGGCCGAGTCCTGCCAAAGCGGGCCCGAGTGCAATATCACCGAGCCCGACTATGACGGTAACTCCTAGTCATTCAGTCGGTGCCAGCACACCAGCGAAGGTTGCTGGTCCAGCCAAAGTGCTTCCACCGTCACCTTCTCCCAGCATAAAGAAGAATAAGGCGCCAGTTCCACCAAAGAATCCAAATTTCGAGGTAAGGTAACATTTATCCTAAGTATAAGTTTATTATATAAAACTAGAGTAGACATTTTGCTCTGGTGAACATTATTTCTAAACCAGTTTCTCTCAACCAGTTATCCTTTTCCTATCAATCAAAACTTTTACATACAAAAACATTTGCCATTTGACGTATAATATATTGTAACGTCAACGGCTTAATTTTTTTTCCAAATGTATCTTCCATCGACAAATTTCAAAAATTTTCAATTTCCAACATTATATAGATATGTTTCGTCGACCTAAGATTACATATCACTGCAATATTAATAAGAACGTATACCTACCTAACATATTTATATGATAAACTTTTGTGAGTCACACAAGAACTTTTCCAAGATACTTATATTATAGTTTGTTTGATAAAGAATTTCTAACGCAATAATAATGAAGATAAAACTATGAGATATTATTACGATTTCACAAGATTTCGCTGTTTAGACGATGCATAAAGAATTATTGTACACGCAACAAAAGTTGCGCTATGACCATGTTGAATTTTTATAAATTTATTACAAAATATTTTTCAAAATATCTCGTCATCGTTCATCACGCATATTTACACCATAAATCCTGACTGGAGTAAAAAAAAATGTGGTAGAATAAACAAAATATAAATAAATAAATAATTCCTCAGTTAGAACAACACATCGATCGCTAAGTACATAATATACGGCGCCATGTACATTTAACTTATGTCGAGTTTAGCATTATATATTTATTTATAAATTAAAATAATAACTCTAAGATACCGAATACTATTTTTACGGTTATAAAATTTGCCAAAGCTTTGATTGATCTATCTTTATAACGGAACACACTCCTTGTTCGTGCATCGTGAACATTTAATTTTGCCAGGTAGCACTTTCGTTGGATCATTTGTCATTAATTTATAAGGGCCAAGTAAAACATAACCTTTATCTGTTGTAATGTATTATTATTAAGTCGTTGTTCAAATATTATGTGTATCATGAGAGAAGTTTTTCAAAAATATGTATAAATATATCAAAATTGAATCGTTTGAATTTTTACATTCCATAAATTTGGTCGGTAATGACTAGACTTTCACCTTTTGGCATCTTCAGACATTTTAAGTGCACGAAGATGCCTAGAGACGAAACCGATTCAAATTTTATCAAACATTTTCAGTCGAAATCCTCTGATCTTCATCTTCTTCTTTTTGATATTTATTTTAAATCTTTTGAAGATAACGTACATAACACGGTGAAAAAATCATAATCTATTTTAGTTCTACAGGAATTATTTTATAAATGATTGGTAGCTATTTCGGCTTATGCCATCTTCAGACCTATTTTTCACCGTGTTATAATGGAGTTCTACTAAGTAAATGCCAATTCAATTAATAAACGTACATACATAAAAATATAAACATCGGTCAGTCGTCATGTATTGAACAATACAAGGGATAGAAAACATTTTTTTGCGATGCTGCGTGAAACTGCGACCATTTATCAAGCGGATTTTCTTTCCCTACTTCCGGTCCGCAACGAAATTTGTCGCATGCCATTTATATCCATTACCCCCGAAAGCATGCCTTCTCATTGGAGGCTGTGTTGAAAGCTTTGAATTTCCGCTTGGCGTGTTTCACGACTCCGTGAATATCCAGATTTGAATGATTAAGGAGGTGTGTAGTTTTATACGAGTATTCTCCTTTACAGCCTAATGTGCGAATATTTACCATGCGTTTATACACTTTCGATCCGAATTATACATTACATTGAGAAGCAATTGTGAATGTGTGATATCTAGATGCTTTTTCATAAATAACAACAATCGCAATGAATTGGCGACAAAAACTGTTTAGATAAATGTGGCTATTTTCTCAAGTAAAAATTGTATTGAATTGGTATGCTATTTGTAGAACTTAATTATACTCATGCATGTGTAATATAATGCTGTTCCAAGGAAGCAGGCAGTAACTCGCAAAATTTCTGAAATTTAGTTATGAATGCCATTTGCCAAATATTTTTACTATTATTTTTGGTACTTACTTTTACTGCAATATTATTCTTAAATACTCTAAAAATGTTTTGTGAAAAAATGGACATCTGCTAAAAGTATAAGAACTTCTTATCAAAAAAGCATCATATGAAGTTTAACTAGCAAAGAGGCAGTCAATATAACTATTAACTGCTTGTTCATAAAGAAATTATTTTATTCTCGCATCAACCGCTTTTTATAAATTCGAAATTCTAAAACTTCAAAAAACACATTATGTCGGTTTTGTCAAAAGTTTGGCAAAAGTCACTTACTGCCTTTTTGATTGAATCTGTAATATATGTAGTAGATGTCTTATCCGGTGATCGTAAAATAGTCTGGCATTATCCACACTATAAATGAAGCCTGCACAAAAATCTGTTTGCCCCATTCAGTTAATTCTGTTGCAGACTCCCTGATGGATTATGCATATTTCATATATCTTTTATAGGGAAACGACGCCGTGTAGGTTTTTTTAGTTTAAATCAATGCATTATATTTAAAAACTGACTATAGTTTGTAGAACTCAAATTAATTTATTGTATATTGTAGGTTTCCAGTACTACAACATTTTTTCTAATTAAATTCTTAAATGAATGATAACATGTCCAGAATGCTTTTTCTCAAGTGCCGTTATCTGGTCTGCCGATTCAACAGTCGATACAGCTGGGTTACATTACGTGATAATGAAAATTGAGTGGTAGCGTATTTTGTTTTTACAATTCAATGTCAATTCAAATCAATTCGAGGATATTACCAATTCAGCAATTGCACTAGCACCAAATAAAATCCACACTATGATAACTGTCATATTAGTAATCCTTTCACCTGGAAGAATCACTATAAAAAGATTTTGACGCCGGTATGTAAAAATATTAGTCTATGACTGTCGTATCTAAGGTGAAACAAACTAAATGAGCATAGATAATGGAAAATGTTGCCATGTGCTATTTAAAATATTGGTAACATCGTTTTGTGTAAATTCTTTAAACTTTAAACTGGTGCGCACATATTTCAAATGAAAATAAGAATCAAATAAAAAGCCATAAAATTTTTACAAAACAATTTGATCAGCCATTTCTAATAATACTATTGTAGCCATATGGAACTAGACCATCGATATATTTGTCTTCATTTATCTGTCTATCTGTAACATGCACAACCTTTGTCTCTGTCTTCTCATCGCGTGCAAAATTGCATTGAGCGAATTTTGACAGGTGGTACTAGTACACTAGTCATGTTTTGTTTTTATTCACAGATTACAGCGCCAGACAACGATGGTATTGAATCGACCGACGAGAAGCCACTCCAAACACCATCGAAGAGCATCAAATCTGAAACACCCGCCAAAGTTGCGGCTCCGCCTATTCCTGAGCCGGCTCCTGCCCCGGTTGAAAAGAAGGAGAAGGTGGTTTACTCTGACGACGAAGACAGTGACGATGATGAGGAAGAAGACAGGCGAGACTTGGAAGGAAGGACTTGCACTGAAAAAGGAGTTGAGGTAAAATTAATAGCGCATCGATACATCAATGCAACAGTAGAAAAATTGGCAAAAAAGTGTTTTGTACTGAGTCCCTGTGAGATGTCTATAGTACTCTTCTAAAAATATATACAATTAAGCAAATAAATACAACTTTTATCTCGAAATTAAAATTTTAAAATTGTCTTACTGTTGAATTGATGAAGCGGTAACACCTAATTCTTTTTAAGCATTTTTATTTTGACACTGTTTCAACGGACTTCATTCGATTGTTTGTATTCCATATTTTATTTTTTAAATTTCACAGTTTTATATCTATTAAAACTTCATTAAATTTTAGGCGAGTTTTAAAAATAAATATTGATAAACTTGTATATTGAAAGTAGAGAGAGGTTCAAGATAATAATTTGCTTTATATTAGTTTCACAAAACTTGTTTTTTTTGCATGGTTATTAACTAATTAAAAAATACATTTGATTTTCAGATTGATAGGGCCAGTGCTGGAAATTTGAAACGTACCAAAGAAGAGAAAGAGGCCGATCCAGAAGAGGAAGATTCTTTTGGGTACACTGCACGTAAGTGAATAATTTTCTTTAAGTAATGTTATTTAAAAAAAAAACTGTTAAACTTGCATACGTTTTGTGTTCTTCTCTTAACAACAGGACGTTCATCAAAAACCATAAATTATTCACATTTTTTCTTTTGAAATTCACGGACGATTCAAAAATGAATCAGGCTGAATGCTCGATAGTCTTCACCAAACAATGAGAAACTGATAAATGTGTAGGGGTGTTTATAAATTTTCGAAGCTACATTAAAATAAACTTATTTAAATATCTCTTCTACACAGTTGAAAATAGATATAAAGATATACTAGTGACTGATTTATTTACATATGATTATAAATTATACAAAGAAAACAAAAATATATATTGACAACCAAGCCAAGTTATCCGGAATAGATCAATCTTTCAGAAAAAATAGTGTCAGTTTTTGATTTCCACTATTACATTAAATAATTTAGCAGTTCTGTTTACCTAAAATGTAATTAAATTTGTTACAGAAACTATTCAGGGCTAGAGAAAAAACATAAATTAAAAACGAACTGAAAATACAATTAGGTTTTATATGTTTGTATTCAAGCATTTAAGTCTCCATATTTGCTTACATTTGAAAAGTTAACTTTGAATAAATCTACACTAAAATTTTCAAAGCTTTAGATTAAAATAATAGTGAAAAATACTAAAATCTAGTATGTGTGAATTTTTTAAATATATTGGCTGATTAGGCCATGTCTTATTGCATAGCGTTCCACGGGCGTCCTTAAACAATAGCTTTTTGGCAAAGATGCTTTTGAATACGATTCGTCCAGATGAGATGAGGCAACCAGATTTCATGAACAAAAATAGTATAGAGAGTTATAGTCACTGCACTATGAATACAAAAAATTAATGTTTTTTTATTGTATCAATCAATAATAATTAACGTATTACGCAATAGCGGCTACCTATTTCTTGTGGCATGGCAACAAAAACAAGACATGATAAAAACATCAGTCGAATAATTCGTATGCAAAACATTTCAAATTTAGAACAATAAAGATTTTTTTTAAATAGAACGACGAAGGAAACATTCATACAATGATCGGATATTGTGTGGTTTTCTCAGATATTCTTGCATAATGATTTTGGAATGAGATTTCGGAACTTTGCCTTGAAATTGTTTTGGAAAACATTCGCGATAAGCATCTTCGAAAAAGTTTATGTCCCATGATGTTAAGACTTAATTGCAATCTTTTTAATCAGAGTAAGAGTTTTGGACGAATTAAACAAAAAAATGAATTTGGCCTATTTATTCAATTGCTCTTTACTCTAATGAAATTATGTTTGAATGCTTCTTTAAAGTAAATAAAGACAAAATTCTCATCGACAATTATTTATAAAATCTTCAGATTGTTGGTACAGTACAATTCTAATAAAGCCGCCGTACAAAAATTAGGCATAAAAAACGGCTACTATTAGAGACTCCAATTACTCAACATCTCAGAGTATCGAGTAGTAATTTATTTTAAAAAGCGAGTACTTGAATATACTCCAGTAGTTTCAGCTGTACCAAAATACATATTATTTATTCACATTTGTGTATATAAATAGAACATAAATAAATACATTTATTTCAATTTATAAACCATATGTATTATATTCTCGTCATTCTCTCATAAGCTTTTCATTGATAATATAAGTCAGCAGGACCCAAAGCAAAAGTAACAGAAGAACTTCTCGCATAGCAAAGGTCAACGGCAAACCATTTAAAAAATATATAATAAATTACCTGACAATTATATAAGTATACATTTTAAATATGTACATAAAATTTGTAAATAAATCATCCTTTATAAATTACTAGTATTACTCGTAATCGTAGTATTACGAGTTTCGCGTATTCGATACTCGAATTGAAGTCTCTAGTTACTAAACATAAGTTTTTCCGTTATCATGTCTTCTATAAATCCATTTCAAAATCTTGTGAAACTACATATATTGCTATTTTCACATATGACGAACTTATTGTACCCAGGCCATTTTCGAGTTTATGGTGTATCCAGCATATTTAATGAAAACTTTATAATCTCAAAAATTCTTGTCATATAATTTAATAAGTCTGCGCATTATTAATTTTTAGTATATCATAAAAAGATTAAAGAAATTGTGATGACATTTTTCTGGTTTCCTTCCGCATCGAAGAATTTTTCTTGTTGAAAACGGTGTAAATTTAAAAATCCCATGTGCGTAACATTTTTACCCCGCGAAAAAATAGTGACTAGTCGGTCGGAAGGCGAGTTCGAATTTTGAATTTTCACACAGTGCCGGCTTAGTGAGAGTATTGTAAAAATATGCAAATGTGTAAAAGTTTCAAATTTACCACTCCGGTCACGTGAATTTGGTCTCATCAAAATGTAAATGAACCGAGAAGTGTCACATTTTTTTTTAAATATTATTTTCTGCGCCAATAAGGATGCATTCGTTTGAATATGTTAAGCAAACTGTTATCTTGATTACCACTTAATTAATTATTTTATATGCCAACATTAAACATTAATAACGAGCTAAAAATTACAGTTTGAAAAAAAAGGTATTTATAAAGGCGATAAAAATATTTAGGTAAAATAAAGAATTCAATTATCAAAGCTATAAAACTGTAACGTAACATTTTATCGTGGAATTTTTTTTTGAATAAAATTATGAATTGTGATTACTCGCTAACTGTGAAGAAGCCATGGAAGGAGTATCTTTTTTTCATTTATTTTTCTATTAAACATTTTTTACACAAACAAAATACTGTCACCATTAAGGATAAGTGCTGGCTTCAGACTCCAATTCGAATAACGAATACTCGTCCATTTTTCAAGTACTCGATACTCGAAAATTTTAAAAAAAATACTTGAGTAATTAATACACGTTGTTTATAGATGAAGACTTATTTCCAAGTTTTATTTACTTCTTTAATATATGTATATATTTATATTGTTTAACCGTTGCGCTTAGCTGAGTCTAACGCGTGGATTTTAAAACAGAACTTATTTAAAATTTGAGACTTTTAATTCTCAGTTTTATAAATTGAAATAAATATATTAATGATATAAAATAAGCTTATGTTTTTATTTATCATCTATTTATATACACACATTTGAATTAATAATATAGTTCAGATGTCGAGGAATTGAAATCCCTAGTCAACACCTAAAAATGAATATTTTAAATTAATATATTATTACCGTACTTTTTAAATAATTTTGATAACGGTAACTAGATATTTAGATGAAACACGTGACAGCTTTTTGATTAACTACCTTACTTATTTTATTCGTGTTTTTATAACACCAAGCGGTTACTTTTCAACCACCGTGCACCATAGCACATACGATTAGGGAATCATCGTACGTCACGCGGAAAATTCAACCCCATTCAATCGAAGCGAGGGAGATGGGTGCATTGAATGTATATGTTAATCGAAAAAGACGAATATAAATACGTATTTTGAAGAAGATTTAAGGAGGGAAAATACGTTATTTTCTTCGTACAGAATATTAAAAAGGTTTATTTATGTATTCGACATAAATTTGGTGTTAATATTTTGTCTACTCTTAAACAATTGTTATTTGATAACTCACGACGACTATCATCTATGTTTTTTGGTGAAAAAATAGTTAGAAGACTGGTTGTCAGCCAATAAAGCTAAGTGGAGATATTTTTTACGTTAGACGAATATAAAATCACATTTGACGATGTTTTACGCACTTTTTTTTTGCTTTGCCAAACCAACATTCATTTCCGTTGAAATTATATTCTGTTTCAGTGCTATAAACTAACCTATGGGGTCAAGTAATTTTCCCAAATATTTTTTTTTCTATTTTTACGTAAGTTTGATTGAGATATTTTCCTCTCTTTCCAAACGAATCACAACATCGCCACCTTCTCTAAAAACAGAAATTGACTGAAAATTAGTCAAAACAATCTTATTCACATATTTCTACATACGTATACATTATATTTGTCACATATGTATGTATATGAGGCTGTCAATCTTCAATTATTTACAGCCAACATTTATGTTTTTTGGTGATGAGCGAAAAGTGTTTTTTTTTATGGAGAAATGGGTAATAACTGTTTACTACGCGTCAGTGCACGTTCATTTGTGCACTTGAAATTCCTGAGGGTGACGATAGGCGACACCCGGGTCGTAAGCGCCAAATTTCATGTAAAAGTACAAAACCCAAACGATTCAAATTTAATCAATTCAATATAATATGTATATATCTTTATCCATACAGCACCCACTAGCGTTGGTTTTTTTTTAACAACTATTGCTACTATTTGCTCACCAAACAAATTTAGGGGTGATTTTTTTACTAGCAGAAGTGCAAAGGTTGGTGTTTGCTGATAATATTGATGGTGGTGGCTTTTCAATTGGATTATACATAATATTTTTGTGGTAGTAATTCAACATGTTGAATGATCAATAAACCGTTGGTAGTTACTGTAAAAGAATCCTGCTGCTTTCATGGACCTACTTAGAGATATAGCATAAAGTACCTACATTGCACAAAAGAATTGAACTACAGTACGGCGTATAAAAAACCGAAACGATTTTCTTATTTTTCAAAGATTTTTTTAATACAATAACTTTACATGAATAAATCCGGGTTTGCTCATCGCGAGCATGATCTTTATAAAATTATATGTGTAAGTAGCTCAAAAGCATTGTGCTTTATTTATTTAAAGTGATAAATACATCGATTCGATATTTGGAATTAAATATAAACTATGTGTCATATTAATTTTGAGCATGAAATGAGAAGTATATTGATTTTCATATTATTACAATTATATGCTTTGATTAACAACAAAAATCTTTATTCACACTGTCATATTATATAATATAAACATTTTCGTTTGGAAGTAAGTACGTGTATCATAAAATCTTATATATAAAACCGAAACGGCGTATGTATGTCTGTGGGTCTGTAATTCCCTTTTGCATTGTTGGTCATTAAGTTGCCATAAAAACGAATATGAAAGAAAATATGTTTGAATTTTTATCGGCGAAGACATTTAGTCAAAATGTACTAAATTAGTCTTCTACTGAACTTTTCCCGGCTTTTATTATTAATAATAATGTTAATTATTTACGTGAAGGTATTATTTGACATTTCTTTGACAGCAATTTAGATTTTTTTCTTGAATTTGGAAATTTTAATGGGCGAGAATGGGGCTGTCATCAAATTAAATAAAGTTTGTGATTTTATTTTAACTCTATTTTGGCTGTTAGATTTTGAGATATAATTACATATCTCGAATGATATAACATTAAATAATTATTGGTCGCTTAGTCCGAGCGACGCCGGGTAGCAATACTAGTATAATATATTCTACTCCATATGTTAATATCGTTTCAAATTTTTAAATTAATCTAAGCTAGAGCTAGTAAAGAAGATAAATTGACTAAGAAAAATAAAATAATAATAATAACAGATTATTAAGGATTTAAGATAAATACAAAAAGGTCAGAAATTTCTCTCACTGTAGTACTCGTATCTTTCCCCTTGACTACGAAGGGGGAAGGTTGTTTTTATTTTAATTTTGTAAAATATGAAAATTCTAATCAACGTAATTTTCGGTGTCAAAATTATGATTTCTGAGTGGAAAATTTCGCGGGAAACTTTCCTGAAGCGGTGTTGATATTTATGCCGCCCTGTACATTTTCCTACTCGAGCTGTTTCGTCACTGGAAATGGAAGAATAGAGTCAGTGCGGTCCCTGCCTTGGGAGGGGCATGTCGTGTCCGGAGGAAACTTTTCGCGCTCCGCTTCGAACATTTTCGAAGTGAAAATCCGTTCATACGGGAAAACGGTGACATTTCGAACGCCGCCAACGTTCGGCGCTCTTTCCAAATTCAAATTTTTGAATTACGAACGGAGGCACTCCAATTAAAAGCGAATAATTATTTGAAAATCAAAGTTCAGACTTTAATTTATACGCTTGTGTGTGGTGTATTCATTTATTTGAGTGTTTTTTGAAAAGTTTCGTACGATTTTTTGTTCAAATTTGAATTATTGTGTTTCTCGTCGTAAATATTTAGTGCAGTTTTGGTGTTCGATTTTTAAAATATTGTGTTTTAAATATAATAGTATCATTCGTAATACTGTCAATTTTCAATACAATTAAATTTGACCATGTAAGTATGAATGATAAGATATAATATCATGTTTTATGGTTTATATATAAATATGGAGATACCAAAGTATCTCAAATTAAACAATGCATTCAGAGTACGTAATCTGCAGGAACTTTTATCCTTTAAATGAGATATAAATGGCTGCATTGACCCTTTCAACGTCTTTCAGTGAATGATAGAAAAACATATTTTAAAGCATACGTTAAATTGCGTTTATAAGTATATATTACGCCAAATAGTTTTTCGATGAGTAATAATATACCGAGCATTTATTATTTCGTTTTCCCTCGCGTACGAAATGGACTAAATTATTTTATCTCGTACGATTTGTAAACCTTTTTCTCATTTTCACGGCCATTTGAAACTCTTGCTTGGATAAACCGTCAAATTCTATTAATCAAACTGATTTTTTTTTTCAGACATCGAGATTGATTTTAAAATAAACATTTTTGATGTTCTTTATTTGTAGACCGTTGTGTACCCATTACCAATGAATACATGTTAATTATAGAAAAAAAGTAATGCGCTCTTAATTTAGATCACGTGAACTCCAATTGGAGAAACTTTACAGAATCAATCAACTTATAAAGGAACGGAATAGAGCTAAGAACGCACGAGCAGTTATCTCGTACTTTTTTTTTCTCTTCGTTTGTAGTTTCAAATCAGTGAGACGAAATTTAAAATGCACAGTTTTCCATATCTCTTATCAAAAATGACGTTCTGGGATTGGAAATATAGACACCGCAACCGAATAGGAAAAACCCGCACAAGAGCATCGCCCACTCGACTACTCTCAGCGAATTGGCATACTATTTCTTCTACACTGAATTTGTAATCTTTTATGAACAACCTATAGGAATAATACGTATACTTGAATTACAGTGTGTACAAGATGGGAAATATTAAAATATCACATTGATAAACAAAACCTAGAAAATAATTAATAAAACTTATTTACAGGTAGATGTATCCCCTTTCTACATAGAAGTAAAAATATAATAAGATAAATAAGTACTTTATTGATTGAGTAGGCATTTACTTGGTAGAACTTCATTATAATACGGTTATAAAAATAACAATGTATTTTAGTTCTACATAAATTATTTTATATATTTGTTGATAGCTATTTCGGCTTACGCCTTCGTCAGAACTAGTTTTGACGAAGGCGTAAGCCGGAATAGCTATCAACAAATATATAAAATAATGTATGTAGAACTAAAATACATTTTTACTTTTGTTACTGTATTATAAATAAGCACCTTTACATTTTTACATTTTTCTATAATCTTAAATCAGTCTACGTAGTTTCACAGTTTTAATATGCATGGTCTGTAAAAGTACTATAATCCATTGTTTACTCACAGATAAATATACAATTTGTACAACATGACTTTTTCAACCCCTTGCCCATCTAATTTCGTCTTGAGTTAGTGAGATATTTTTAGACCTTATTTTTTAACCTTCAAACTTTAGATTTATCGAAAGGTTAAATGACTCCTCACTTAGTGTTTCGTTATACCTTGAAATAATTTTCAGTATAAGTTCTTCATATCATGCAAGTACACTTAAGTCAGTGAATGAATATAAAAAAGTGATATTTTACAATCTTTATTATTTAAAACCAAATATTAATCCATTAAAATGACACCACACACGTAAATATAAAATGATCACATGTTATTGATTGAATTGTCATTTACTTAGGAGAACTCCATTATAACGCGGTGCAAAAAATAACAATGCATTTTAATTCTACAGAAATTATTTTGTATATTTTTTGAAAGCTATTTCAGCTTACGCCATCTTCAGAACTATATAAGTTCTTTTATTAAGAAGTACATTGTTATTTTTCTCACCGTACGATCACATGCTATTGAAAATGATTTATTATTTTTACCATCATTAAAACCATTTGTCTGAATTGCATCAAAAAATTATTCTATTAAATAAGATACTGTTATCTACAGTAAACTTCTGTAAATTTGAACTTATACAATTTTATTTACTTACCACTGTCGCTTAAATATCAAAGTTTTTTTTGTCTTGGACAGAAAAGTTCAATGTATTCGGCATTTTGGTGATAAACATTTTTAATACGAAATTATAATTGATATACTATTTTATTCCATTTGTGGTGACAGGCGTTTCGCATCTTTGAGGTTTCTTGTTTCTGCAATTAAATGCCGAATTTTCGTCATTGATAAGCTAAAAAGTACAATCAATGTCTAAGCTATAAATGTTTACGAGTTAGGCTGAAGATTGTTCTCAAAGACGCGAATCATTTGACAAACTGGTAGTACAAACAGTAGAAAAAAATGTTTTCAATTGAATTACGATGATAAAAGATCGTCATAAGTCTTGTTAAGCTAAGAACCAGAATCAATGTCTAAGTTATAATGTTTTTTTTTAAGAAAGAGTTAGTCTGAAGATGGTTCTTAAAGACGCGAAACACTTGAAAAATCTGGTAGCACATACAGTAGAATAGTAAAGTTATCAATTTTATAACGATGATAAAAGAGCGTCATGAGTCATAACTTATGACCTTTTTAATTTTAAAGATTGTATGTAAGTTTTCAAATCAATCTAGACCACTTGAAGATTCATTCAATCATTTCTTCTCGTCATTGTGTGTGTGCGTCTCGTTTGAACGTTATTTACGTTTAACAGTATGGAGATATGACTTAAAATATGGCTCTATTAATTTGGTATACAGAAAAATATTTTTTTGTTGCTCTCAATCTGTCACCCATTTACGTCATAAAATTGAAATAAACTAGAAATTTAAACATCAATCGAAAAGAAAGAATTTGAATGACACAATCAAAGTTCATTCATCGATAATATATTAAACAAATAATGCGCTTTTAAGGTTTTAACTGTCAGTTCTCACACGTATTTTTATACCACTTTCACCCGATCCGTTGCCAATACTGGCGACAAGCGAAACCGATCCTGGTTTTTACAAAATACATATGGATGTTAAAATCATTTTTTTTTAAATGACAAACGTAAACTGACTTGCGTTCGGATGATTTTGAGCAATTATTAAACATTGAGCACAAACACTGTTTCGTCACAGAACGTCATTTTGCACGCAAAATATTTTTAAGACTCAGCATCAGTGTTAATAAATTCTTCGAAGCAACTTTAAACAAAAATATATCGCGTACGTAAATTCTTGTATATATTATTGACTCACATGCAGTGGTTAGATTATGTCTGTTGTTACAGCAGTCGTTACTTTAGCCAGAACATTAACACGTTATTTATAAAAACCGTAGTTAGAACATTTTGATTCATTCAATGTTATCCGAAATCGATGTAACAGCCAATACTTAATTCTAAATTCGCGAAGTCATCCATAATTCTTTTTACTTACTCCCTTTTTTTTCGTAATATATTGAGCTAAACGGCTATAGCACGGCGTTTAGTGCAACTGCTTCGGAGCTAGGTATACCAAGTGAGGTATTTTAGAGCTCGCTAGCTATAAAAAAGCTATAAATCAGGCTTAATAGCCGATGTGAAAAGTTTCCTCTGAGCTTTCGGGGTGATGCTGAATTACCTTGGCGTTAATATCGGTATACTATTTATAAAGACGAGCTTTCAGAATAACTTTTTCGCTATATTTGGCGGATTATTATTATTATTCGATCGGAAGCGATTTATTATTTATTCGGAAGCTTCAACGATTTCTCGCTTTTTATTGAATTTTATTTGATAAATAAAGATTTATTCGGTTGTATTCGGCCTAGAGTGCCAATTGGTTTTGAAAACAAAAACAATACCTTAATAACAGAAAATATTTGTAAAGAATTGTAAATAACATACTTTCAATGGTTTCGGCGGTAACTTTGTGCAAGTTCATTTTAATAGAAAATTTAAAATAACTAACTGTGACACGTGACACAGATGCCTTTGAAAGAGGCGAAACATTTTAAATTATATCAATAGCAATAACATTATTATTTAAATTAAAAAAAAAAAAATTTAAAGAATAGTTTTTTTTACTCTATCCAATAATCACTATAAAATTAGTTGAAACTTATGTTGATCAAAGCTGGGCCGTATGTTTTTTTGCTCTATGACTGCTCCAAATTTGGAGCATATGACTTCCCAGTGGAGGTATCTCATATTTTATCTGTGATAACTGCTGGTTACTCAGTCGCTCAACCTCTCTTTAATTCAGTGAGAGTAGGGATACAGAAGAAAAGGATAGGACTAGTAGGATTCGCTCTGGGTATCTAACCCGTGAGCTACCTCACGGAAGCCAACAATGTTGACCAATGCACAACAGAACCGTGCTTCAAATTTATTTTATGATTAACTTCGATCTTTTAAATGAATACGTATGAATAGATATTTTGTGAATTATTAAATTTTCTTGCTGAAAGTAGAGTAACATCATTTAACCTTAATATAAGCTATCTTTGATTCAATACCCAATAAGATGTGCCATAGTCATATACATATGTCACAATTTATAGTAAAGCACATTCTAATTGTTTTTCAATATAATAAAAATAATAAAATATTTTTAGTACTTTTCCCACATAAAATTTATTGGATCAGGACCGATTTCGCTCATGGCGAGTATTGTCAACAGATCATCAGTTGGCTGACAAGTGGAAAAAATTTTAAAAATGTTTTATTATTTTTATTAGAATGCCATTTCACCAAGTATTGACAGTGAACACCTTAAAAGTTTTTCAAAATCTTTGTATGTTAGTATTTATAGCATTATTTTACTCGACTCTATTAAAACAATGCCTTTTATTGCTTTACAATTAGGTCCACTTCTCTGCCACATTGCTCTGCCAATTGGCAAAGAGAATACATATTTAAAATGATGTTTATTGAATACTTTATTCATTGATTTCGTGTCAGACTCTAAAAATATGTTTGGAAGTGTGAATAGATGGAAAGAACTAGTAGCTTGATAATCGTTCTCGCTACGCCTATTTAAGGAACTGTGAACAAAATAATTGAGATAATTAGGCCTTCTAATACAAACTCTAAAATCATTTTATGCTGTCCGTAGTCCTTACGGGATTAGAATCCCTGATTTCAGCAACCGAAGCCAATTAGCAAACTACGTGCTCGATATCACGAAGTAATGCAAGGAAAAAAGGTGGAATAAATCTGGAATCATTTAAAACCAGCTTTAAGTTCGACATTTATGGCGAAAATAATTACATAATATTGTCAAATTAAAAATAAAATGGGGCTCACCGCCATGCTATTATTTGCCGGTTCGGCCCTCAAAAACGATTTTCGTTGACCCTACTCGCTTCCAAACAAAAACAAAGGGTTCAAAAGGGGATGCACTCAAAGAGCTGAGAGCTTTAAGCTTATTGTGAGTTCGTCGTCGAAGCGAAGTTTTTGATTTTAATTTATCTCATTACCGTACACCAAGCATTAATAATTGAGTGTGAGAAACCCAAAATGGTATTATCCTCGTTTAACCATGTTTGCATTTCTTTATTATATGCCCATTGTAAATGCTGAGAAAACGAACCTATTTTTAAGTAACACTTACTAGTAATTGTTAATGGAATAATGACATATTGTGATTGGTTTGTCTGAAGAAGTAAGGATAGCTTAAAATAAAATAATATTAAATTACTGTAAACAAATCAAAAATATCGATAAACTCTCACTTTATGTAAACTTAAACATTAACAGCGACATGTATAATTTTTTTCAAAATTATTTCTCGCAATTTTTTTTTTGTATTAGGTAAAAAAGTTGACTCTATCCGTATTCTGTATGGTTTCTAACTGTGTATAGTTTGACTAAGAATATTTCCAGCTGGAAGCTTTTTCTTAAGTAAACAATTGAGATCAACTCGAATATCAACTGTGATTTTTTAATAAATAAAAACGCTTTAATTGTAAACTTAAAAAATTATTTTAACTTCTATATTCATTTGCTTGCTTATGAGATAAGTTCCAGACATAATATGCCGCTTACGATATAAATAGCAAGTATCGTGAAATAATTCATGGTATTTTTTTATTGACTTGTAAATTTGACATGTAAATTAATCGAATAATAACGTCGCATTAACAATGCAATATTTCGTGAATTTTACGCTTCTTAAATAATGTATTAAGTAGTTGTATAATACATATATTAATTATTTATGATATAGCTCTCGATGGTGAATTGTTTAAGTTTTGTAGAAATTGTGTGCTCACTAAGAGTGCTTCAAAAATTTTGGCAAGGGTACAATCGACTTATGTATTAATTTATAAACAAGCTTTAAAATATTCTTCCACTACTGACAATGGATCAGTGTGACGCAGAGCTAATCTAATGAATTTACAAATCACATTTTGAAACAATTATAGTCTAAAATATAGACGAAATTTGAATGCAAAACTATTCTACAAGTATTGATGATCCTTTGCCTAGCAAGCGCTTGGTTCCACTTTTGTCTGGTAACAAAGTTTTTCAATTCCAAATGGGTTGCAACAAGCTTAAACAACTTCAAACGTGTTGATTAAAAACAACGATTTTTTCTACTAATTACGTTTGGGTTAAAAACTCTTTAACAACATCGGTTTTCAATCGAAATATTCATTTCATTTCGAAGATATTATCTATGTTGGCTAAAATTCTCTCCCACACTCATCTTTGTCTAAAACGGGGCAAAGCAAGAGTGATTGGTTAACCTAACCACTAGAACTGTACTAATCTTATCCTTTTTTACTCTCTCTTTGAGAGGGGCAGGTGAAGCATCTGAGCTACAAGCGTTTCTCGTAGAAAACTTTTTTGAGATAAATAGAAGATAAAAGTAATGGACACTTAAAAATGATGCACATGTCACAACAATTGCAATGTAAAGAAAATCTGAGGCCATTTTTATACCTCTTTAGAGCAAAATTAAAAATAACTTTCTTTGCACAGATTTTATTTTGAGGATAAAAAAAACTGAAAACACTCGTCTGTTTATTTTGACAAAAAAAACTCCGACGTTTTAAAAGTCAAAATATAACAAGGGTGTAAATTCATAAGAGAATTTCGAAAAGATTTTCTTACTTCATGCTTTGTAAATAAAATTTTGTCAACTTCAAAGGCTTAAGAAGTTTAAGAAAATTATAACTTGTCAATATTGTAATGAGAGCAACTTGACAAATATTAGAATATTATTAGCTCAGTTAAATTGTCGTTAGTTTGTATTGGGTGTTCTAATTCTTTTAAATGTATTAGTTCTAAAGACAATTTAACAATTCAACGCGGTATTTCAAAATTATATATATTTATGAAAAGATTTTACTTTGTTATTTACGTAAGTTTTATTGCAGTGACAGGTCTCGTGAATAGGTAATTCATGTATGATCTTAATATTATTTTATTAGTTCATGATTTCGACTGATGAATAAAAAATGATGGAATTTCAATATAAAATTTGAATCGTTTATATTTCGTACTTTTTCATGAAGTGACATAACTTGTCAATCTTTTTGGTCTAGTGGTAAGAGCTTTTCCTTAGCGATCAGATGGGTTTGGGTCCGTAATGTAAGTCCGGGATGGTCAGATTTTTTCAATTGAAGAAAAGATCTTGAACATGGACATGGGTGTATGTCATTTTTCGTTGAGATGTTCTCGACTGATTCATAAAATTTCTTATCGAGTTTGTCTTGCATGATTTTCATACTTAAAATTATTTGACGCATTGGCTAATGCCAATGTGAAATATTTATTTTTTATCTTTTAACTATAACTTACAACGCGGGATTCACTTTTCCCGCACACGAAAAAAATCCTTTCATAACTCTCTGTGAAAATATGAGTTAACTGAATGACTTACAACCAGTTGTATGGAAACAACTTCTATTCATAATTTTGAGATGTAAAGTGAGAAACTATCTAGTATTGACTGAATAAAGGTCTTCGGTTAGCTTTTTTTGTACTAATTACGGATCGAATCTTGAACGTTGATTGTTTCGTAGTGCATAAATAAGACAAAAGCCATCGAAAAATATAGCTATGAATGTCTTCGATGTAATACATTATTTTTTAATTTTCTAGACACCATAACTTAAAAAGTCATTTTTGAAGTCCAAAAATATCCAATTTTAAAAAACGCTTTGAAGGAATCGTAATACTATAGGGAAGGGGGAATATGCCCTGTCAGAAAAAATATAATAAATCATGGAATTCTTTAAAAATCTATTGTTCATCGAGCCACAGCGTGTCCCAAATATTATGCGCCGTTAAAGAATATGCTAATTCGAATATCTACCGATCGAAGTGCCATTAGAAAGGGACGGAGGCGTGAGAAAGATTAATGGATCATATAAAGTTGGAAACATTGGAAACATAAAGCCCGAATAGTACTGCCTGGCAATGGTCCACACATCGTATTTTATAAGTATAAATATATCCAACATTTTATTAATCCGTTAAATCGATTCCGTCACTGAATGGATGGTGTTCCCAAAAGGAAACTTTAATGCACTGTCCAAAGGCATATGTTTCTACGATACTTGAATTCCTTTCTATTTAAATAAATACACGTGAAAAGAGTTTATAATTATTAATCTCTAGAGGTATTCCAGAGGTCCTCTAGAGGTATTTTACAAAAATATTTCATAACGGGTGATCTCGGGTACACTTTAATTAAAAATGATATCCTACTTCAAATTTTTTAAATCTGTGCTGTATCGCTGTCTTTACTTTGGTTAATGTATTCAATTTGTCATGAAATTTCAAAGTCACACTATTTTTTATATGTATTCTATCCAGGGCTTTTTTCCATTTAACGCGGTGGAATGGCGTTCGGGCAACTTTTTTCACGATTTTGTTTTTTTTAAATTTTTAAAAATCATTTAGACCAAACAATCTTTATTTATATTATACGGAAAGAAAAATAACAATGTATAGTTCTACATAAATTATTTTATATATTTGTTGATTTTCTTTCTACATAGAAGTAAAAATATAATAAGATAAATAAGCACTTTATTGATTGAGTAGGCATTTACTTGGTAGAACTTCATTATTATCGAACTTATATAGTTCTGACGAAGGCGTAAGCCGAAATAGCTATCAACAAATATATAAAATAATTTATGTATAACTAAAATACATTGTTATTTTTCTTTCCGTATTATAATAGAGTTCTACCAAGTAAATGCCTACTCAATCAATATATTTATTTATATTATTCATCAAAATGATAAAATATGGTATTTTAATGAACCGGATGAGATATGGATAGATTTAAAATTGGCGCTCTCCTGTGGTGACGAGGGAAAAAGGGGACTTGTCTACGTTCTTATTGGTCACTCGTGCGCAAGGACTGATAACGGCCAGTAACGTCTGACGTTTGTGATTGACAATGTGCGGAACATTTTATTTACTTACTTTTACATAATTTTGAGTTCAGCACCTTTTTTTTCAAAAAAAAGCCCTGATTCTATCCAATGTATTAATTACATTACGGTCCAACTTATTCAGCTGTTTTTTTATGCAAGTGCACTCGGATACACTGGCGAAAAAAATAGCGCGCTGTCTTGCATGGACTGACAGTGATGCTAGATGCCATCATGCAATGTACAATGATCATCCATTCACATTTACACATCAAAACCAGTATGCTAAAAATGTAAAAAAAAAAAATTAAATTCATCCCAACAAGGCTAACGCAGCCGCTAAGAGACATTTGTTGAATCGTTATTATGTTAACATAAATAAAATTGAAGGATTTCGAAAAAGATTAGATATTATGCATTCGAATATTAATATAAAAATAAAAAAACCGTTTATGGCAAAACGCTTAATTCTACTTTAGGTGTGTGCGCTTAGCGTAATGGAAAGGTAATGAGAGAGTGTTTATGCTCGAGATTTCTTCATATTTTTTATCCGATTAATGATCGGGATATTGCAAATACTGAGGGCTTGTTTTTATCGCACTTTTTCCATTCAATTTATTCCGTCTTTATTTTCTCTCCGATATCATGAGAAGACAAATAACCATTTGAGAAGCTGATTTTAAAAAATAATCCACTTTTTGAACAAGGAGAGAATCTTTAGTCACAAGTTTTTTTTCAATTTTCACGCATGAGACACAATATTTTTAGTGTCTTAAAATATTACAGAATAGATTCTATTAACAAATGCATATAAATTGTGTTAAAGATATATTCGCATACATAATCACTTCATACGATTGTAAAAAAATATATGCTTAGTCGAATTATAAATGAAAAAATAACATCGATAGTTGTCAGTGACACAGTGGATTTATTTTGTATTTTACAAGATTATAAAGGGTATTTCAATAGGGACGCTCAAAATATGTTACTTTGTCCTGCTGAGTAGATTATTCATTGTTTAGTGGCCAAATTTGAGTCAACCAGTTTGGTAAATAATCGGCCAACACCTACCTGTACGTCATCAAAATACAATATCTGGTGAAAACATTGCTGCTGTGTGTGAAAGTGTACAGGAAAACCCAAGGCAGCTTATTTCTCGTTGTTCACAAGACCTTGGCTTTTCTGCGACTTCAACTTGGCGAATTTTGAATCGGGCCTTATGTCTGCACCCGTATAAAATCCAACTAACCAAGGAACTTCAGGTAAACGACCACATACAACATTTGTCAAAAAAGTCAACTTTAGCGACATGGCCTATTTTATAATGAATGGATATTGGCAGACATTTGATGCTATATTCCATATTTAATGCCGTAAAATATACTTACAAATAAAATTAAAATTTAGTCGAAATCTCGCAAACAACTTGTTTTATTTACATTTCAAAACTAAGCGTCCTTATAAAAAGACCCTATATATAATCCTTTACTGTGTCACAAAGAACTCTACAATATATTTTGTTGTTGATGTTCATTTCTTAATAAATTATAGGTTTTATTTTGATTCCCAGCTCACACGTTCATGTCGACAACAATATGGACAAATCATGGATTTTATATTAGGTTTTCAATGACAGAGGCACTATTTTCAACAAATTAAATGCTTAGTGTCAGATAGTATTGACTTCTTTTCCTTGGAATTTGAATCAACAAAAGAGCCTGAGATTCCCGGCAATGTCTCTTATTTCAACCTTTGGCGTATTCCGTTGAAAACTCTTTTGCCGTTTAGATTTTGCGCGTGTTTTGTAGCTTGGAAGAAACTGGATTAAAGAAATAAATTACTCTGAATGTCTGCGAAAACAATATAGAAATGTAAGAGGCATTTAACGGACAACTTTTTTAATACGGCGTTCCCCCGCTAATCGATTTTAATTGGTTTCAATGATTAACGCATCGTTTCCTATAAATTTTCAATTTGCTACCACACTAACGATGCTATTAATGGCTCTTTTATATATTTTACTACGTACATATTATATAAAGAACTGCTTAGAGAATTATTGTTTTCAATTTTATTTAAACTTTGTGTTGATTCACATGGAATGAAGATCAAAATTATAAAACTTATTTGGGATAGTAGCAGAAAAAAACTATTCTGATTATGTCTAAACCTATGTTAACCACCCAATGCAGACTATATAATTACGTTTGAGATGTTTAACTGTCACTTATTCGTGGAAACGCATTATTTGAATAACTAAAACATTACTTGTTTGCACTACTTTAACATATATAATGAGATCGGGCCTGATTTCGCTCAAAGTAAACATTTTAAACGGATGATATCAGTTGAAAATGATTACAATGATCGAAACTGGTATTGGTGAGTATGAGAACTGCAAAAACATGTCTTTTATTATTTAAAAAAAAAATGAAATAATAAGGTGCCCCAATGGAACAATTCACTAACTCTATCAATCTTCCTTTTCAACGAGTTTATTTTTTAAATAACGTGTTTTAGTTATCTCTCTATCCGTCATATTCAAAATTTAAATTGAATAACAACTTAAAATGCGTCTCTTTAAATAAAAATCCTTAAATCGTTGATAGATTAAAGTGTCTTTTTGGGAATTCGAACCCATGACTGTAAATCGCTTTAAATCTAACGCTATTCATTCTACAGCAGTGGTTCTCATGTACGGCCCACCAGAGGATTTTGCTGCGGCCACCAACAGCTTCATAGATAATATTGGTATTTAATAAAAATGGGTTTTTACATGTTAATTTGTCAAAAAAGACATTGAAAATTAAATATTTTGTATGTATTCTATTGTGCATCAAGGATTGCTGGTTAGCAAAAACTCAAACACATACATTTTTATGTCTTTTTGACAAAGAAGACTGAACACAAAAGTTTGGTGCGGCCACCAGACATTTCCGTAGGACCGCTGATGTTCCTAATGCGGCCACAGCCAAATTTTATGTGAGAACCACCTTTATCACTTACTGTGAGAAAGAAGAAATAGTAAAGATCGTTTCATTGTTTATACAGTAACGCAAAATACAAGTGTATCTAAAATGGATACTATTCAGAGAAATGAATGAAACCACATAATCTTTATGAGTGCTCCATTTATGTATAGTCTAATCATTAAGATATTTAAGTCAAAATGTACGCATATAATTTTGCGTATTTGGAATGATATTATTTAGTAAATTGGTATTAATAAATCAATCACAACTACTCGAAACCCATTCAACGACGAGGCTTTGAAATATCAGTTACCAGTTACATGTTAGCAGAAAGTTTAACACTTCTCTCCCCAAGAGGCTCTCGTAAGATTTTAAGCAACTAAAAAGTTAAATATTTCACTCAATATAGTCAGTAAGTATTTATAACTTAAGGTATTCACAGAAAAAATAGTTCTTCATTCAAAAACAAAATCAAAAATTCAAAAATATAATGATTTTTACGCAAAATCGTTAATTTTCTCTAATGCCAATTGATTTTGCAGACTTTAAATCTAAGGATGCGATAGATATATGCACAAATAAATGTGTTAGAAAGATACACATGAGAAATACCTTAGAGAGAGACATACCGAAAATCATCCTAAGTTGAATAGAGAGCGCAAATATTTATAACTTTACAGTAAATTTAAAAGGTACCAAAGGAGGCTGTCTTCATTCTTTTGTTATTTTTTATAATGTGGCATTTGCCTTGGCAGAAATACAACAGTGCCGAAAGTTGAGCCTTTACTGTTTTGAGTTTGTTTGTGTAATATGTTCAAGTCATTATTTAATCTTTTTATGCCAGAAATGTAATAAATAGATTTTTCGTTCAAATTTGCATGTTTTGAGATTGCACGTATACTTCGTACGCACGTGTACTATATTATCTTTTCCCAGATTGTAAAATCAACTCAAAGCATAGGATAATAAAATAGTGGATAACCTTTCAGAGAATTATCAAAGAATGGCAATAAAATTTAAAAGCTTTGTGAAAAAGAAGCCGCTAAAAATTATATTTATCATAAAGATATGACATTTATTATGAGTACATACTTTTAACTATTTCTTTAATCTTTTACGGGTAGCAAATTTAATCTGTAAATGCAAAAATTGTTTACTATGATGATTTATTTCGTCACAATCTTAAACAAATTTCATTATTCTTTCAAAAATCATTTTTTGCAAACTTGAGCACTAAAACACAATAACTTTTGTTTTATTCGATACTAAGTATTGTGATATTTAAAATTACTTTTTCTAAAATTATATTTAAAATCGTAATCAATAAACTAATTTTGTAAGATTGGAAAAAGAGATAGCTCCTCAATTGAATTTCTCAATTAAATTGTATTTTGTGTAAAAATGATAATATATTATGTTTCTACCTCTGAAGAATTTAAATAAAATGAAATATCCAATACTGGCAAACAATGATTAAAAATATTTTCCTATTTTCCACTTATTGTTATTTGTAATTGTATTAAAAATACGATTTCATCACAGCCGTTAAAATTTTAACAAAATAATTAGTAAATGCGAGATTGTATCCATTCGAAAACAATATTCTCTTGCCATATATATTATATTATCAACCAAAAACACTATTGGTAAGAAAATGTTTCCTTTTTATGAATCGCAATAAATATAGCGACAGCCGGAATAATACAAATATATTATTATGGACTATCCAAACAGCTGTATAGTTCTGGTAATATTACGTCTCGGCGCATCCCCGTCGGTCAACAAATAATTATGATGGCCTAGGTTGCCATATGCGGTAGGGCGTCAACGGCGGACGTCGTCAATGCAGACAGTCTGAGACATTGCAATTGAGATGCTGGATTCAAATATCAAGCACATAATGATCGCAATTCATTCCAGATGATTTTCTGCGCTTAATCCGTCATTTTAAAATAAATTAAAGGTTTAAATGATAGCAAGGATATATTTATGAGCAAATACACCTTTAAAAAAATACTTTTTGCTTAAAATAGGGACCTTTTATGACGATTGCTTGCCGGCGCTCGTGAAAGCGCCCCATGGTGGAATACGACAGATTATTTGCATGGATGGAGAGGGGTTAATGCGGTTTCTCAAAATGTAGAATCTTCATCGGGGTATGGTATGTCAAAAGATTTTCGCTTTAAAGCTCATATATCAAACGAAAATAGATTGATACTTTGTATAGCAATGCTTAATTATAATATATCAAAATGTTAGCACTTCGGGTTGATCAGACTATTGAGCAGATATCTGGTTACTATATTTTATATTTCTAGTAAAAAAATGCGTTTACTTTTTACTGTCCTGATAATGCATTAAGCAGTATGTTTGCTGATGGCAACATTATGAAAAAAAATGACCGTAGTCGGTACAATATTATAATACAAATATTCAAACAATGAAACTTCTGGATCATAGAGCAAAAAATAATATTCCTTGAGGGCGGACAAGATCCATATTAATATATAAGGACGTAGTACAAAAGTTATCATGCGTCATCATTGCTTTTTTTAATGTCAAATACAATAAAATATTTTGGATAATATTGATGGTTGCCTAAATGTATGATATTATATCAACCCCTCAGAAGCAGAGAAACCTGGCTCATTTTTCTTTATTATTCAGTAGAGTCAAAAAACCGGTTTCACGAGTAATCAATCTTACATTATCTTTAAAAGCAATGCTTTGGCTTTCTGATTCATTTGCTAAATATAATAGTTTTCTTAAGGTTAAATAGCTATGAAAAAAAGTGATTTTAACACGCATTTCCCCACGAGTGTTGTTGCCGAATTCACGCACTTGGCATACAATTTTCTTAATTCATAAATAAGGTAACGGGTTTACATTTTTCAGGAATTAGGCAAAATTTTACCCATTTCATGTAAAAGTCAATTTCGTATATTCGGCGAAACATATTTGTATACAATGACAAAAACTGCTCCGCGTCCACAATTTTTACCATCACTGAGAAATTATTTATACAATGGTACAAAATACATTCCTACTCGTGTACAAAAGAATAATGAATCAATGTCTGAGAAACGCAAACAAAAAAAAAACAAAAATCCCTTTTCACTTGTGTGGGAGAGAAATGGGAGTGGTCCGGAGTGTTTTTGTTGTTTATTTCCGGGTATTTTTTTTACGTGTTTATCCGGCTTTTCATTCACGCCAACCGTGCATCGTTAATTTTGACGGACCCTATTTGGTTGCCCCATCCATTAAAATGAGATGGTATTTCAATAGGCCGTGGCATACTATTTGATTTGGTAAGTGATCAGTTATAAATTTTATTCATGGATACATATATAATATAGACACATGTATACGCATAATGTCGTAAAAAATACCATACACGCTTGTATAAGGGTTCAAAAGATTTTGTGAGAATCCTCTATTTGAGAACATATGAATACTACCAATGGCTTTATCCAACCGATTTTCTCTTAGACACGCTAACGTTCAATAGATTGATTGCTCGAAAAAACGTGTTCCTGGCCATATATTTCTTTCGGCTTATCCGAGGCCAAAATGAGAATTCCACCATTCTCGAGAATGTTAAATTGAATGTTGCTGATATTTTTTTGAGCAATCGTCAACATGAGTAGTTTCTTCTTCTAAGAAGTAGAACCAGCCTGCCAATGGGAAAGTCGCTAGGAAGAGCTTTAATGATTTTGAACAGTATTGCTTCGGATGTCGACACATTTCACATGAATGTGAGTAAGTTCACAAGAGTACTATTTTTATATGTATTATAGTTGATTTTGTCGGAACATACTCGGTTTACTTCTTTTCCAAATTCCAATGTAAATTTTTTCTTCCAATGTTTTAATTTTTTTTCACAAAAATAACTTATAATTAATAGAATTTAGACTAAAGGTGCTTGATGAAATTTTATTATACAATTTGAATCGTTTGAATTTTGTTCTATTCCATGAGCTTTGAATCTGAACTGAACTGACTGTCAGTTCAAGTACATTCGTTTACTTGAAAGTAAGCATATTTGAAACCGAAAAAATTGATATTATAAATGCTTTGTCTAAAAATGGTTGAAAAAACTAAGTAAGCTGTCGGTATTCCCAAGCTCGTACAAACAAAATAATGTTTTTTTTACTTCGTTCAAATTATAGTGTGGGGTAGTTTATTATAAAAAGTCCAATTTCGCTAGACCATAACAGTATTACGTATAGCATATGGGCCGTTAGTTTCAGATGCTTTAATCAGGGTGGCGTGTACTCGACTTCTTGTACATTATTATTTATTCTTTAAAATATTACATACAGCAGAGATGCCAAGCACGCGGCCCTGTAACAATTCGTTGGCGGCCCGCGTGTTTAACTATTCTGCTGAAACATGCATTTGAATGATTCAAATTATGTCTTTCGTAATGCGTATATATACTGGGTATCACTTTTAAGGTTTTCACTGTTTCAATACTTGGTGGAATGAGATTGTAATAAAAATTAAAACATATTTTAGTATTTATTCCACGATGAATTTGAGATCAGGACAAACAAAACAGGTCATGATCTCAATTAATTCAATGGGGAATAAGTACTAAACATATGTTAATATTTTTTATTTACTAGCTATGTTGGGAAGCCTTTTTTATGCAGTGGTTTGCTCTGTGGAAAACGGTTAGTGTCATCAAAACATAATACACTCAAAATTTATGAATAAGAGTTTTTAAATACATTTTTTAATTTTAAAATTATTGATAAATCAAAACAACATCGTCTTTTGTTCCGTGAATTAATTATATATTGAAAACAGGCCGCCCTGCATTTCATTTAAATTAACCTAAGAAGCTCGCAGAGCATATCGAGTTTGACATGCCTGATTTACGATAATCCCACTCTTTCCTCATAATTTTCTTATTTATATCTGTAACTAATATTATCTTCATTTTATGCTGTTATTGGTTTTACCATTAAAATTAAATCGAATGGTTTTATAAAAAAACAAAGGTTCATATAATAGTTCTTAAACTGTCAGTTTTCTTGTAATTATGATTCTTTTCATATAAATTAAAAGCCGATACTGATTTATACACACTTACTTGTGGAATGTAAACTATCACATAATAGTTATTTCATTAATTAAATGAGTTGATTGGTGACAGAAGAAAGTTTAATATTGCTTTCTTATCCTTTTCGTTATCTAGGATTCCTGATTTTGAAAATATTTTAATACTACACGCATATGTTCTATCGATTCATGAATTCATATCTACATGTACAAATGTCTCAAACAATCTTGAACTTAATTAAATAAATAAACTATCAAAAGATCGTGTGACTACCGGGCGAAGACAAAAATAGACGGAGATCGCCGTGGCCAAGTGGTGGCGGTAAAACAATTCCTTACTTATCGATTTGACGTCCAAATTTGATCACAATATTTCAAATAAATTCATAAATATATATGGAATGTAACGAATATCTTTAATGTTTTAATCTCTTTTTATTTTAGATACATATCTATTCCTAAAAAAATGTGGTGCCGAAAAACTAATCTAACAACTTATCCATTTCCAACCTCATTCTTCGACCCTATCTTAAAAAAAACAGGCTGACTGACTTAAACCCGAACTCGTTAAAAACCTTTCGTTTGAAAGCAATATTAGAATTTCAAGCGTTGTTAAAAATGCTTCAATTTCTTTTACGTAAATTGGTAAATTTTGCATCTACAAATAGCTTTCGATGAAAAGCATTATGTACCACTGATCTATATCCTAAAAATAGTTTTACTTTTAAATACCTATTTCTATTGGCGTTTTTTTTTCAATCAATCAATCTGTTAGAGAAAGGGAAACGTCAGAATGGAATTTTATGCGTATAATATTATATTTTATGAATGATGAATGAGCTATGATCAGACAAATATAATATAACAGATATCTAAATTTGCTCTCCAAATATATAAATATGATGAATGATTTAATATTCATTTGAATTAATTCAATATAGTTTAAGGTTGTGTAAATTTATCAGAAATTCACAGAAAGGTCAATCGAAACACATTAAAAATCACTTATTTTAATTCTCAAATAATTGATTAGTCAAGTGGTATGTGGGCACACGCTATTTGGTGGCGATATTAACGGGTTCTAGTCCACCTACGAATATTGTATAAATAGATTTTGAAATCAGATGTGTTTTCAAAGGCATGGTCATCTGTGATTTTACGCTACATATTAGAAGTCCATTTTATTGTAGTAGCATACAAAAAAAAAATATCTGGCTTGCAGGATTTATTCCATCCAAAATCAAAGATTTCGGCAAGTAGATTTGGACAAATAGTTTTGTTTTCGTGTATTTACTGTAATACATATTTTCCATTGAACATTTCTTTAAGTGTTGCCACGTCAATAAGGCATGCGTTTCATATCCGGCCATAAACTCTGAGATCCATTAAGCTTGTTAATATTGAGTGATGGTTAACCATTCCATTTTCAGCAACTTTTTTCCAACAAAAGTGTCATCGGAACATTTTATATATCTTTTGAAAAGTCAATTCATAAAAATAATGATATTATTTAAATCTAAATACGAATTTTTGTTTTTAATTCCTTATTATTTTGTAGCAGCTTCAAATATATATAATATAATCTTGCGAATTTCTGAATTTCAATCAATGTTTTTACTTTTAAATTGTTAATCATCAAATTTCTATAACAAACGTTATTTTGGCATTTTATTCTTGGCAACCAGCTCCAAATTATATATCAGCCTACTAGTAAATGAATATAGTATGTAACTAGTTACCCTATGTATGAAGCATACCTCATATCTTATACCCAGCGGGTATACCGTCAAAACCGCTCCAATTTAACTCCAGTAATGACGTTAATAAATTATGCAACCATTTGCAATGGTTCACACTGTACCTTAGATTCAAAATCAGGTGTGACAAAATAAGGAACTGTAATATGCATATTCCGTTTACAAAACTGAAGTAAAGTCAGCTGTTTCCTTTTTTCCCCTCGAACTTTTTGTTTGGAGCATAATGAACTTCCGTCATGTTTAGGTATTTTTTGACTTAGCCTGGTATTTACTCGATGGTTTTATGTGCATGCTTAACACTTAAATGTTTATTAAGTTATAATTTTATGCCATTTTCTAAAATACCACTTTTGCCGTTCTGTCTTAGAGAAAGAATGAAAAAAAATAACATATGTACATAAGTACCTTATTTATTTCTATTAAATATACATTCAAAGAAATATGGACAAATTTGATCGCTAACTACTTGGGTTTCCCTTTCGGCGTCTTCATGCATTTCACATATCATTGTACGAGTGAACTAAAATTGAAAAGATTCAAATTTAATATTGAAATTCCATCAAGCACCTTCTGACGCAATCCTCAATTAAAATAGAACTGATTCAAAAAAATATTTATTCTACATTCAAAAACTTAGCTATGATTAAAAAAACAAAAATTAAAATATGTGACTCGCTTAATGTTTAAATACAGAAAAGATAAAAAATCAAAATTTGGTTTGTAAATAATAAAGTTATAGTTGGCTGTTGGCCCTCTCTTTCTAACATCTGGTTTCTAGGATTGTATGGCATGAAAGAGTAAGGTTAAAACACCTCATTTGTAAATAATGGATTTTTGTCATTCGCGAACTCGAGCCATACACCGCATAACCGAGATGGACGTAATACATTTACTATACAGGTACAGTATGTAGCCAACGACTCGATCTTATTAATTTTAAAGATAATTTGGTCCCAGTATTGTGAGCATTTATTTTATACTTGAACGCCACTGTCCTTTACAATATGAAGTTTTTGAAGAGCATCATGCTTTATTAGCCACACCACACATTACATATTCAAGACGTGTGTGCTAATTTACAACAGGTGAGTTTCGCAATACTAAAATTATAATCAAAACATTTTATTAAAATCGATCTTACAAACTCACCTACATATGTCACCGTGTAGAAATATTAGTCTACCGTTGTTTAAACCTATTTTAGAAGCTAAAGAATAATAAATTAGAATCGTTAGAATTTTTTACTTTTCTGTGAGTTTTGTCGCTAACAATCCTGGTTTCTTCATTTCAATGTTATATCACTTTAAGATAATATTATAAAGTATCATAGATTAATAAATAATACATCGAATAAAAACCACCTCTTAAGTTAGTAGGCATTCCCATGCTATGGTTTTATAATTAATTTTAACGATATCGCATTTAAAATACTAAAAAAAATGCAATCACTAATCCAATTCATTGAACCTCATTCACATCAAAACATTCGCTAATTAACCAGCGTTAGTAACAATTAAACATAGTGGCTTATTTTGTTCTTACGTATAAACGATACAAACTGTAGTATTTACTACGCGTCATTTTAAGTTTATCGTGCACCTGAAATACCTGAAGATGCCGAAGGGCAAAATTTTGGGTCGATGCGATTAGGCTTACGATTGGAATATGATTTTGAAATTCGATCATGTAATACTTTCGATGGTTTCGGCGGTAACTTTTTGGAAGTTCATTTTAATATAAAATTACTTAAGCAAACTTTGCGATAGGAGGTCCGAAGATGCCTCTGATAGAGGCGAAACACGTGTCACAGTTTGTAGCACAATACGTGGAATAATCAAAGTTATTTAAAATTTTATATCGATCATGTAACTTCAGTCGAAGTCCTCAATTATTGAAAATATCAGTTTAAGGGGTTGTAATTTTTTCAAACATAATTTTAGTATCGTCTTTTTTAATTAATTTATGACTCAATGACTCAATTGATTATCGTAACTGCATAACTAAGCAAGTGTTAAGTACATATTTAAACAGTCAACACAGCAAACATGATTTTCTAACATGTTACTGCTGCTTTTGTTTTGTATCTTTATCATATTATATTTAAGGATATCATAGATGTGCTACGTCTTACGTCAACTCGTGTAAACGTTTTATTACACAGTTTAATTTCTTTGATCTCAAAGCATACAGTCTTGGCTATTTATTATAGGGCGCAAATTACCATCATATTAAAGCTGAACCCTGCTGTTTAACAAAAGACCATATTTAAATCCGGAGCTGCGGTAATGGATTCTAAGTCAATTATTATTGCAAGAAAGAAATTCATGTGAACCAACGTAAGAAAAATATTATTTCCTGCTTGAAATAAAAATAAATACTCACGTAAAAATACCTCAGCATTGGCTTAAAAAAAACAAGATTGATTTTACGACTCAACACAATGCTCTGCCAGATTCTCTAACGAGGAATTCAGATTCCAGTTTGCTTTATTATTTTGTTTATCATATCAACCGATCACTCTAAAGATGGCGGCGGGAGTAGTTCTTCAGTGTGCGGTATCCGGTTGTAATTGAAAACACAATTCGCGTATTCTTATGCCAAAATATAAACTTGTCGATGCAAAATGTCTTATTTACACTGCGAATCTAGGGTTGCCACAGTCGCATGTTTAAACGCCAAGCTCTATTATAAAAGCAGCAGAAATTAATAATCTCATGAAAATTGTTTATTTAAGTGTTCAACCGAATTGTGAGTGTGAAAAAATGACGATTATATTATTAAAGAGCATCTCAACAGAATGCGTTAGGTGAGGTAACATTTTATGTAACAAGTACTAGCCGATACCCGGCAAGCGTTGCAATGTCACTCAAAGAAAGTGTTTGTATATTAATTGTGCTTATTGAAGTGGTTTCGGATACACAATATACGTTCTTTTTCATTTTCATTTTCCACAATTTTCTTCATTTAGATTTTTTAAAATATCCTCTATTTTCATTTCAGGCAATTTTATTTTTTTACAATTTAAAAATTTTCTTTTTAAGCAATTTTAAAAATGTTCAAGATTTTCTCAATTCACTCAAATGTTCCGGGCACTTCAGCGTCAGCCATAAAACTCATGGGAAAGTTCAAAATTCAAGCGATTCATATTTTATATTGAAATTTCATCAGTGCTTGATCTGTCGAAATTCTGAAATAATCAAAATATGGTAAATAGATGCATATCTTCCAACGCTTGACCGATCGCAAAGCATTATAAATTCTCAATGTTCTGAACTGCTTTTGCTTAAATAAAAAAAAATATTATGTTATTAGATGTATGGATGTATGCTTATTTTACATAGATATGTAGATCTCTATTATCCTTATTCTCTCCAAAAAAGAAAAGTTGAGTGACTGAATAAGAAGCAATTCTGTTTTAAAAACTTTTTTCAAGAGTTTAATACGGAAATGTTCACTAAGATAAATATACAATTTGATATAGACCAGCTATAAATTATAGTAAATAGTTCCCTCGTTGTTTTATTTTTCATTAATTAAACGGGTAACTGTTAAGCTAGCGTTTCCCAATTCATTCTGTATCAGTGAAAATTAACCAGTAAACTCATCTGCGGCCAGGAAAAGTTAGAACCGAGGGGGGAGCAGTATTAATTACCGGTAAAGGTGGCATGGGGGCGACTTTAATTACCGGGAAATTCTGCAGCGCATCCCGTAGGAAATCTTTCCCCATGACACAATGAACACAGCTCGAGAGTCGAGAGCAATATACCGCCAGCACGGAGCAGTTTTTCAAAACTTTTATGAACACGCATGCTATCTATTGTGTTCGCAAATGTACACGAGAATTTTCGATTAAGCAAGAAACAACCGCCAAATCATTTATATCACATCCTAGATTGCTTTTGTCTACAATAATACATTTATTTAGGGCTGGCATATTTTGCTGAAACAGATGATTTTAAATGGAGCCACTGTTCAAAGATTAAATAAACAATCATCTAATGTTACTTACCTGTCAAATTGTTTCCGATTTTTAAGTATGGTGGCGCGTCAATAATACAATATAATTAATATTTAGATCATGCGATCGACGATCATTTGTTAATACTATTTGGAAAGTTATAACGTTTTTGTTTAAATAAATAAAACACTTGTTTTGTCTAATTCCACATCCAAATCGGTCCTCCTCTTTACAAAATACGTGGAATTAGTAATAAAATCTGACGATTTAGAGGGTTTACCAGACTACATCAAACTGAATCAAATTAATCACGTTTGTTTTTTTATAAAAACAAACATAATCTGGTGCACTGCTTCTGCATATTTTATAATATTCGTGGTGAGTGGAACCAGTGCTGATAATTGTAAAATATGTGGCAGAAAGCATCTCATACAGAAAGCTCAAATATATTCCCTAGTGAAAAAAAATATTTTATCATTTTTTTCCTTGCCCTATTATTGAATGAATGAAATACTAACTAGAAGTGATCATTGAAACTTTCCATCACGAATACTTCAGATTGGAATTGCCTTTTAAAATCAAATTCACTAATATACGAAACATCTTATAAAATATTTACTCATGAGCAAACTTCTTCACTTCCATACTTAGTCACTAGCGAATTCTCTGTGCCGCCTTACTCTACTAAATATTATTATGTTAAACTGTGTTCACAAAAGCTCAAGACTGTGTTTAGCGAAATAAATTGAGTTACTCAACTTGAAAGTGCCTGCCTCTGAGTTGTACTCCACTCGAATCTTGCGACTGAAGTGACAATCATTTTTAGACAAGTGGAAACCAACCATATCATAAATCTCTTATACTTAATCTCAACTTACTATAATCTTTGTCATATCTGTATCAATTTAATATATTTAACCCGTTGCGCGCTACCCCTAAAAATGCTTTGTCAAGTTTTGGAGCCAATTTCAGAAGCGAAAAATTAATATTAAATTATGTTATAATGAGAAGATGCATAAATTGCTTACGGCATATACTGATATTATTTTCGCGTTTATTTCATTATTGGCTCAACTTACTATGCCTACTGCATAAATGTTAAACGTACGAATATATACAAATGATAATATAACAATATCATAAAAACGTCCAAGAGAGAGTAAATTCTGTATTTTTTTATTTTTAAAAAAGATTGAAAAAATACGTTAACACCATGATCCCCAGCTCAAGTCACACGAATATATGACTGCACAAGGATCAATAAGTAAGAAGTGCTACATTAATATGGTTTATTAAATGAAAGCACTTGGTTAATTTAAGTGAGATATATAATCTAATGGTTCAATTAAGACAGACATGTCTTAATTGAACCGGACGGCAATGATTACTTAATACATAAGTTCTACAATTTCAATTAATTTTTTGTTGCTGCTTGCTAGATTTTTGGGATTTTGACAAATTCTTTTGGACAGTGGACTTGGGCAATGAAAGTTGTCAATACTGATATGCTTGATAAACAAAACTGCGAAGTAAAGGAGAGAGATAGAGTGTGTGTATGTGCTCATGCTGTCCGTTAAAAAATAACTTGACATAAACTCTCCCACACTATATCTCTTTCCTTACGCATGCGTGACAGATAGATTACGAGTGTTTCTTTGGAGGTAGACGACCAAATGTATAAAAATACATTGAATTCAATGAATTTTAAGGACATTGTTTTAAAATCAATCGCTGAACAGTTTAAATTTGACGGAGCAGAATATGGCTTACTTATTAGGCACCTTGTTTCAACGTTTAACCTATTTCATTGTAGCAGATATTTAATACAAATATGAACACCAATTTGCAAAAATTAAATAATTATAATCTGATTCCTCACAAAATTAAAGCTTTTTTTCCATATTTATAGCTAATTTTTTATACACTTATCTACATTTTAACGAGTATTTTCCATCGCATGTATATATAAAAAATATAAGCTTTTAGCGATATGGTCACCCTATTTCATAAAAGTTGAGACAGTCGGCACATAATATTATGTACAGAGTAATCTTAAACAATATATAGGTCAAAATGGTGCTAAAACTTTCCCATCGTATATTTTTCAAGATATGAGAAGAAGAATTTTATTATTTTGCATAATGCATGTGAATGTAAAGTTTTTGAATGATATCACCTCAAAAATTTGACTGTATTTCAAACGTGAGCTTCGAACTTTCAAAATGTTATGAATTATGATGGTCTACCTTTTTACGATGCTATGATTCATTTGTAACTTTTTTATAGCCAATGATATCACATCAGTGACAAAGGTTTTCTGCTGGATGAATGAAAAGTATTTATTGCAAAAAATGTGCACACATGGACTATTTTTTATATATAAAAATACGGTTCAAATGAATTTTTACTCTTTAAAATTTGCGAATATATTAATATTAATGCCCAGTCCGTGGTGCAGTGGTTAACGTCGTTGACTTACCGTGTCGGACCGCCCGAACTCGATCCCCGGTACGAGCAGATTTTTTCAGTCGATAAATCAATTCTGCTCAGAGGCAATTGGTGTTTGTGTTCTTAAAAATCCCTTTCCTACCTTTCCGATCCCAAAGAGCGACGCATGACAGTGATTAGCTAACCACAGCCCTGTCTCTGGTCCTCGTATCCTTTCTATCCTAACTCTCTTCGAAAATGAGAGGTTGACTAACAAGCAGTTCTCGTAGAAAAATATACGTTGAGATAAACTCCGCGAGGAGTCTTTATGCTCCAAGTTGGTAGCGGTAGAGTTCGCGAAGCAGGCTCTTAGTTTCCTGGGTATTTTTCTTGTAAGGGTGGGTATAGAACAGTGGTTCTCACGGAAAATTGAACCGTGGCCGCATCGAAAACATAAGCGGTCCCATAAAAATGTCTTGTGGCCACACAATTTTTTTTTTTTGAGTCTGTTGAAATTAAGGTATGTCAAATGGACCTACACGTAGTTGTCAATTTACTATTTGCTTTAATTGTATACAAAATATTTCATTTCCATGTCTTTCTTGGGAAATTAACTTCTAAAACCACATTTTTTTAATATCAATATTTTTTATGAAGCTGTTGGTGGCCGCATCCAAATCCTCTGGTGGCCACACATGAGAACCACTGGTATAGACTAAGTCTTCATATAATCAAGCTAGGGTGACTTCTGAAAAGATCAGCTGAGGGCTTTGTGTATGGAAAACACTTACGAGAATGATTGTCATGGAATCATTAAAAAAGGTTCAATTCTTACCTAGACTTGCTCGTAAATAGTGCCCCTAACTGAATCGACGAGCCTGGCTCGTAGTTTAAGATTTATCTTTGAGGGCGTTAATTTAGATGCTGGAAAGACCACCACTAAATTTGCCAATAGGTGTTGGCAAAAATATAAAAACCTATTGATAATTGATGGTATTTTTCTAAATCCTATTATTGTAAAATATTTTAGATTTTTTTTTTTACCATGTCCGTTCCCAACTTGGAGCATATGGTCTCCTCACGGAGTTTATCTCAACATTTTTTCTACGAGAACTGCTTGTTACTCAGTCGCTCAACCTTTCTTTTTCGAAGAGAGTAGGGATTGAAAGGATACGAAGACTAGGAAAGGACTAGTGGTTAGCTAATCCCAATCGCTACACATCGGAAATGGGGGGAAGGTATTTTGAACAACACAAATACCCATTGCCTTCAAGCAGAATCGATTTATCGACTGTAAAATCTGCTCGTACCGGGAATCAAACCCGGGCGATCCGACACGCAAGCCAACGACGTTGATCACTGCACCACGGACCGCGCTTTTTGAATACTTTATGATAGTTTTGAAACGTGGAATCGTCGATGCTCGAAAAGAGATACCATATATTGGTAAGTCAAAATGGATATAACGGCTATATTGTTAGCAAATTAATACTCCACTTTAACATTTGAAAAAATCTTGAATAGGCACCATATGGTGTATGTGCCAGGAAAGAATTTTATTTTATGTCTGTTCAAATATTGCAGCATAGTTATTTTTAATTTATTTTACATTATGCAAATTTAATCCGCCTTTATTTTGTGCATTTCAATTATAATTTTAAAACAGGGGCCGCGATGAGTACTGATCGTAAATAAAGCGCTTTTTTTCAAATGCTCAATTTGAAAACTTACAGATACAACTTACAAATTGATTGAAATAGATTGTTATTTCTCACACCTAATTTAATACAATAACACCTCACTTATAAGGTGTTACCTGCATTAAATTTAAAAACACATTTTTTTACTTATTCTACATTAGATTAATTAAGATCGGGACCAGTTGAGCAAATTTAATGTGGAATAAGTACAATAAATTTATTATTATTTTTAATACTATTACTCCTGTTTCGATTTATTTTCCATCTCTTTCCAATGCTCGCTCATTAGACAGCAGACTTAATTTTTATGAAAATGTGTAATTCATCGAATAAATATGTATTCAATTTTAAATACAATGAATTTAACTGTTTTAATTTACAATGTTTTTTACGCCGGATCTTGTGGACACGCCCACCAAGACGCTAATCACGGTCTATGGGACTACCCCAAATGAATTCCGAACAAACAGAACTGGTGGCAGTGGTCCGTCCTCACACGTGCAAATTTATTGGGATCGTCATAATCTCGATTTTCATTTGAGTCAAAAAAACGCGTTTAACACGACGGGCTCTCAGTATACGGATTATACACAGGATACTGTGTATCAAACTGATTTTATTGGCTGAGCTGACATACAAAGTTGTACACAAACGATTATGTAATTTTCCGTATCGATCTCTTGTATGGTGATAACTGTCACTTCTTGGTGGAAAGGCATTATCCAAATAAATAAAATATTTGTAAAGTTAGGTTCTAGTTTTTAAAATTCTAATTGCTTTTGATTTATCGAAAATTTCACGTCATTATAATGGTGTAAAGTAAAAATAGTGAACGAAATCGATTTCATGCTGTTGAATTATTTATAATCGGCACATACTTTCCGACCACCCGATGAAATCAATACAGCTGTTAAGTTTGGAAAGAAATATATATCGTATACATATTATAGTATAAATTCACGCCGATGTGTGTATCAGCAGTCGAAATTACAAATAATAAATAATATTCGGGCTATTTTCATTCGACCCAATCACATATTTCCAGTTGGTATTCAATTTCTCACGCGTCTCGCTAAGCCAGAGCTGCCACTTTTATAGCCTGGAAAAGATTCCGGTACTTATTATTACGGAATAAGCTCGAATAAAGCACGATGTCTCTTACCTACAATATAATGCAAAAAACCTTCACGTTATATTCGAGGTCAAGTGAACATAGTACGTATCATATTATGCATGTACTTTTTTGCTCAACAACATGTCGTATTATAGTAGTAAATAAGACCTATCTGGCGCGTTTGGGTAAAATGACAGTCCTCAATTTTTCATTTGTCATCCAGTGGGATTTGTCGCTTATTTTCACCCGTGTTGCGATGATAGCAAAATAAGTAACAGATTGATTGAAAAAATCCATGATTTTGAACAAAGATAAATTAATCTATCAAATAATAAATTCACAACTAAGCTGACATTTGAGCTACAGCTCCAAAATTATATTAATTTTGTCAATTGCATGGCGCATTGGCTACAGCTGTAGTTTTTAAGTATTGTAGTTTGAATTTTTTACAATATACAATATTATCATAATTGAGAGTGGTATTTACACACACATTATTTTTTTTTTAAATTCTAAAAAAATACATTCGCAACAAAGTCAACCGAGTGAGTTCCTACAAAACCAACTAAAATATATAAAATAGTACTCGTCTGAACTCACTCACGTCCATGTGAAATACATTCGATGATACACATTTTTAATAAGCTATCAATACCGAAGCCTCGTGGTATGTGCATCGGGAGCGGACGATTTCAAAGCGATTTTAGCAGTAGGTGATGTTTACTTAAGCTTATTCCAGAAATAGCCTCTCCCGTTATTATCAAAGTTCAAATAAGATTGAAGAAAATTATTGGAAAATATTTAAGCTCTTCAAATCCACTTACATTTAAACAGACTGTGATCACATTATCAGAATGGCATTAATTATGCCATCGATCGTGTTTGGGAAGTGAATGAATAAAATAAGTTCAGCTTAACATAAAAAGTACCCACTTTTTTAAGTTATTATATAGGGTCAAGTGTGCATGATTTGATTTGATCTGATGCGCAGTGAATCGTTTGTATCGTTTACATATTATAAGTATAAAAGTATTATCAATCATTAGATGTTATTGATCGTAATCTAGTTTAATTAGAAATATGTTTTGACGTTACGCTAATTGGGTTAGTAATTAAATTGTCTATTAGTCTTTTATATGTGAAATCATTAGGAACTAATTACCAGCTCATAGCTTGGGAATGCATTCTCATTTAAGAGGGTGGGTACTCCGCGACGTTTTATTTAAAAAATGGATTAATTGTATATGATGAATTAATATCCTATGATACTTAATTATGATTAATTAAAAAATGAATAAATGTGTGTGAATTAGGAAGATTAGGTTGCTCATTTAAAATTGACAAGATATTTATCTGTGCACTTAATGCCTGAAGATACTTAAAGGTGAAACCTGGGTCGTTATTAACAAAGCTTATGAAATAGTAAAACATTCTGACGATTCTTATTTCCAATTGAAATTCCATCAAGCACTTTCAGTCCAAATCATAAATTATAAAAAAGCGTAAAATTATAATATTTGATAGCTGTTTCAACACTACGAATATATTTCGCTGCTATTTTCTCTTTGAAGATCATTGTTAATCTTTTGAGAACAATAATGTATTCAGAATAATTATTTAAATTTTGAAAACAAAAGAACTACGAAATTCTATTTTCAAATATTTATAAACCGTATTGGGAAAAATAGGCTATCTTTGACACAAAACATCGATTCATTTGTTATTCAGACAATTGGTTATCTACGAGAAGCCATCGTTATAATAATATATATCGGTCATAATATTATATCCATCGATTTGATTGTCATCGTTGTCATCATTATTTGAATCGCGTGACCATTTTCTATTCAATAGTATAAAATGTTTGATGCCTTTGTGATAAAACTCTATCCAGAGTGATATGATTGGCTATACAGGATGGTTGTTTACTTTCATTCTTTGATACGTATAATAAAAACAGATTCATTGCCATATATATTATTGACTACACTTTTACAATTTAAAATAATTTCAATGATATAAAAAACGAATAGCTGCCAAACAATTGGTATATTTTTTTTAAAAAACGTTCTTAAAAATTAAATTACTTACGTGCTTATTATTTTGATTGATTTATAATATATTTTTTTAAGTCACATACAAATATATATGCATATACTGTTATAATTTTTTAAATTTAGGCTCTGACGATGGCATGATGCCGAAGTATCTATTAACATTATTTAAATTGACAATTATTTTAGAATTTAGAACAGTGTTATTTTCTCCATTGATTTTATTTCTATATGATAACCTGAACTACCTGAATGAATGTGAAATATTTAAATATTCCATAAAACAAATTATTTGAGTAATGTTATGAAAAAATATTAAAATAATTGTTTTTTATATTCTAGATAAAATTCCAACTGTGATTTAGTCGTAAGACGTTGTGTTAAAATTTAAATTAGTAAAAATAAATAAATGATCAACACAAAATAAAAACCTTCACAAAAGTGCCCCTTTAAACATAATTTTAAAAAATTGTTAAAACAACCTGATTATATAATACGCAATAACCTTAAAGTGAATCAAGCGTAACCCACATAATACAAACATTTCAAAGAGGAGAGGACGAAAAAAAGATTAAAAATACGATTAATTCAAAATTGAAGAGAAATGATTTTTCCATAGTGCCACACCTTCTCAAGGACAACCCATTAAATTATTTGTCCTTGTAACATTGAGTTTCGCGAGTCGTCGACAGTTTCCGGAAGAGTTCGGGTATTTTACTCTACTAGCTGGCATCTGGGATGAGAAGGTCGCGAGGTACGGGACTTGGTATGGTAAATAAGTCCGTGTGCAACCGTTCCACAACGGTTGGATTGGCAGGCCAATGGAGACTATAGCTGAGGATTTGGAAGCGGATTATGAGCTAGGTAAATATGTGCCAATGTATTTGAGAGGGTTCTCTAAAATTTGAATTCAAACAATTCTCACATTTTTAATAAAATATGTAGATACTCAATTATACTTTAGAAATTTAAGATAATGATTTTTTTAATTTAAAAATGTCAAAAACTATCCCTATATAAGCCTTTGTCAACTATTGTGATGATATAAGTGTATATAACAAAATAAATGGGTTATAACACAGTGAAAAGATAATGTATTTTGATTCTATTTAAAAGATTGATTAATGCGACATTATAACTCATTCTTATTTGGACAGTTTCAAGTACTTTATAATGTATACTAGTTTCCTTTTAATGCTTGCTATTTTATCAACAATATATTTCCTATGACTAATGGATACTTATGACGATCGTCAAACAAATATTTTCTCTTTTTTAATATTTTCGACCATATAGTTTCTAATTCGATAAATGGTCAGTTATAAATACTCAAAACGGTCAGTAATAAATACTTAAAACGGTCAGTTAAAAGTAATAAATGGTCAGTTAAAATAATAAATGGTCAGTTAAAAAATAGTAAATGTCATTTCATGCGCTAATTCTTCATAGATCATGTCATAAATTTATCTCATACGACCATATTTGATAAAATTCACAAGCTGTCAAACTAAAACTTATCATTTTTTATAAATAACTGACCATTTAAATTAAATACTAACCGTTTTTAATAAATAACTAACCATTAAAATATATTACTGACCGTTTTATTTAATGACTGACCACATTCACACTGATACAATGACAACTGACCGTTTATAATATTAACTGACCATATTGATTTTTAACTGACCATTTATTTATTTAACTCACCAAAACTTGAATTAGTTACTGACCCATTAAATACATCCCTTTTTATAATTAATAACCACTGCTGTTGAAATACGACATACATCATTGACTAGATGACAGGCCAGGCAACGAGTTTGGAACTCATCGTTCTTGGCCAACTGCCTGGGTCATCTGCTATGGATTCCTCGAGAAAACTTAAATTTTCACAGTCGGTAGAGTTCCAATGGAAACAACACATATGATGAACTCGGTAGAACTGAAGTATACTGGGTGTGTCATCGCAGGAAACAAAGCGATTGGAGAGATTAAATAACTAAAGATCTTCACTTTTAATAGTATGTTAATTCTTTGAATGGCTCGTGATAATATCAACAAAAAATGATTCTTTTTGTTAATTTAAAAAAAAATAAAACCATCAATTCATTCAGAAAAAGTATATATGTATATTGATTGAAAAAACTGACGCTCTTACAAAATTTCCAGCTGGTTACGAATCGAAGTCCAAAGAGCATGTTTTTTTTTTATTTTTGCCTGTATTTAATGAATTGACTAAATACATCATTCAATTGTAAAAGCTTTTAAAAATACATAATGTGAACTAATATTTTGCATTAATATAACGTACTTTTTTGCTTGCGATAATGTTTATTAAATTTTCATCTGTGAACGAATTGGCAATGAAAAAAAGTAAGCTATCCCTTTTCAGAGATCTGGTTACAAAACTCGCTAAATCCAATGAAAATTTGCTCGGGTAAATTTTTCGTGCAATGTTTTTCATGAAGAACTAAGTTTTATCCATGTGTAAATATTTGTTTAGAAAAGCGCTTTTATGAAAATAGCTCGTATTACACTGAGGGCTTAGTTATTTCATTGGAAAATTTCACATTATCACACAACTTAGTAAAATAAGGTTTTATTTGACCCGTGGAGGGCGCTGCTTATTTTTGCATTTGAAAATGTTTAAGTAACAGAATTCGCTGTATAAAAAATTCATATAAATTTTACACACCCTTGCAGTATTTAAAACAAATGTACAGCTACGTCATTAAATGGATATCTTTCAATCTGTGCTGATTTTTAGTTCAGGTCAAGTACAGAAGAACTCGGATACGCCTATACAAAATAATAATAAACATGTAAGAACGCCCCCCTAGAGTTTTTAAAACAAAAGGGTTATACCCGTTAAGAAACATTTATTAATATAAATAGTTTAATTCATTTTTCATTTTGACACACAATAATGTCAACCATTAGTAAGTAGCACAATACGTGGAATAATCAAAGTTATTTTAATTTTTTTATTAAAATAAACTTCCACAAAGTTACCGCCGAAACCATCGAAAGTATTAATGTAAACCATCGTTGTGTCAAGAAATATTTGATTTAATCATTTTTTTTTTTAATATTATTGGGGAACAGAATCAAGCTACATATAATATCTACAATTGGTCATTGTGAACTAGAATTAGTTAAAATAATAAATAAAAATTAATTAGAAACAATCTTGTTTGATCGATTTTGTATTTATTTTGCACGCTGCGTGCATATATATATATTTATTTTAGCATGGAGTGCTCAAAACAAACGTTAGTTCGATCGTAAGTCAAAAAGATCTTTCAATTGTATTCTGTACACAAATTTTTAGTATTCATAGTTACAAAACGGTGACAATGGCACAGACATAATGACATATCCGCACGTCGACAGTTACGCACAAAATTTAAAATATGAATTTCTTAATTACTTGATTAATTTTTAAACTTTATCCGTATATGGTTTTATACCTAATTAAGACATATGCTTGTTCAATTGATACGGCCTATAAATTACAATAAATTTCAATCGAATCGCCAAATCTCGTTCAATAGAAGCTCAATTTCTACTTCTTATATAAAGCTTTGAATTATATTATATATCAAATGTATTTTTGTAGAATGAATTTTGTGTTCACCGTGAACATAGATAGGCTTAAAGAATGAATCGAAAAGAAAATAATATGTTAATTTGAAAAGCATTTGACCTAGATTTCCTTGCATACAATTTGTTTCTTACTTCAGATAACGTTTGAATGAATTATTGCGGAGACAGCTTGATTGTTCGGAATCACTGCATTTTACTAACAGATCTGAATTCAGAATTTTACGGTCAATAGTTTTTAATTAAAGTTAATCAAGAAATATCCTTTATTATTGGTAGCATTTCGGCAGCGCGCTATCGTCTGTAATAAACACTAGCACAAACAATATTAAAGCATTTTTGTGGATCTTAAAATATCGTTATGTATTACATTGATTCAATTGCAGTTACAAATTTGAAAAAAAACACATTTTTTGTACTTATTCCACAATTAATCAGGTTTCGCTCATCGCGAGTTTCAATAGAAAATGCTCGCTATAAGCGAAACTGGTCCTGATCGTAATGATTGTTGTAATTGTAACGTCTTAATTGTAAAATAAATAAATTTTTTGTTTTACAATTTTTAATTTAATGCTTTTCCGACAATAAAAAAAACTTTCAAAAAACACAACTACAAAACTTATCAAAGTGACAAGACAGATTTTTCACAACTAGATTAAAGAACATTTTCAAATTATGGTAACGAAATCGAGTCAATTAACGATTTTTAAAACAAGGATTTGTATTTACTTATATTTCAATTCGTGTATAGATACTCTTTTCTGCGTAAAAAAAGAAACCAACCGAACGAACCGGTAATATTTTTCAAATAAAGAACTTGTTTTTCTTTTATATCATGTTATGTTTGTCCACCACAGATAAATAATTCTCAATATTATATTTATCATTTCTGCTTCAAACATGTTATCCGAATCTTAAAGTAATCATATTTAAATGCTCGCATGCCTTTGACTCGTATATCATTCCAACCTTACTAGGAAGGACATAACTCACACTAACATGAAAAACGTCATAAACTTAGTCTAGGGTAGAAAACGGACAACAACCCTCCAGCAAGAGTCATCAAGATAGTGGGGTCAAGGAGTTGTATAGATAGTGTGGTACCGAATAATACATTCAAACTAGAACATATTCGTTATCTTTCCATCTATTTCTATTTAACTTACTCTCAAATAAAAGCGTTAAGAGATTGACTTACAATCATCAAACCTTACATTCTGCTCACTTCAGTAATGCTGGTAATGATATTGACTCAATGACAATTTTCATTTTTTTTTTCAAAATTGACTTTACAATGAGAGGATTTTTAAAAATCTTAATGATCTTTCTCTTATTATTCTGCAAATTTTTTTGTTAAAGATACTTTTTTGATAGTGGCATCTTGTGATGAGAATGTTGATTAATTGAATTGGCATGAATATTATAAGTGCAATTGATTTAATCCAGCTCAAATGTTGGCAGCGTCTTAGTTGATACTGGCATTGGTAAAAATAATATTTCTTCAAATATTATATTCCTAAAACTGTGTAATTTAAAGTGAGAAGAAACGACAGTGACATAAATTAAGATATATAAGTTAACAATCATTTGAGCTTCGAAATTTTCGACGTATTGGTACTTTCCGCATTTACGTATATATTTTTGTTCAATATTACATTTAAATAAATAATATAATAAGTCTTTGGACTTTTTGAACTTTTAAGTAACTGTGATTGATGATAAATCTCACTGAAATAAATGACTAACTAAGTCAACTTAATCTTAGTTTTTAAACGCCAGTCCAACAGTCACTCAACACCGTAATAACTTATTCAAATCTATAAGATTATATCTATTCAAAATTGTTATATACAATAAAAAAATATATATAACTGAGACACTGTTTGCAGTATGTTCAGATTAAATCGCTTCTCCGGCAGAACAACGACGAAAGTGACGATTTTATAATTCGAGAATTGTGTCAATGTCAATTAACCCTCTTTAGTACTCTTGGGTACTAAAAAGTTAAGTCAAAGTTAAATACAAAATCTGAACATTTTCACTTACGTCAATGTTCTACCGCAGAAGCGAAGTGATCTAACTGCTTACTTAATTCTCGTAGACAACCCGATTCCTCTTTATTTTTTCATTAGCCATTCACTTTCTTTTCCACTTCGCCACTAACTAAATGTTCTCGAGTTATTTAATCCGACCCTGCTCATTGGCTACACAGTATTATTTCTGTTCCTTGTTCTGCAACGGCGGAACAGAACTGATTTAACGATAACACTTTGGTTACAGTCATTCGTAGCCATTGTAAGCGTTGATAATGTAACAATGGAGCCTGGTTCTACAACTTCCATTTGCCAGTGTATGCGATAGAATTCAATGCTTCGAAGTAACAATATGTTCTACGAAATTTATCACTCCAAATTACATACGGAAATGATTAAAACTTGTACAGATACCCTTAAAGCCATCTGCGTGCGACTGGTTCTTCAGTTATTTGGCCCTGGCCACTCTGAGGGAGTATTATGAGAGCTTGACGATACAACTTGCTGCATTGTACAGATAACTATTAGATATTACTTCAATTTCTTCAATACTCTTAAGTACGTAGCAACAAAGTATTGTACAGCTTCTCTTCAGAATCCTTAAATACTCCTGGCAATCAATTTAAAGCGCTCAACGCTGCTGATATCTAAAATGATGTGGTGTATGCCTAGAAAAGACTTTAAATCAATGGCGAGTGGTAGAGGATACATCGTCGAATACCCTGGGAGAATAAAGACACCCTCCCTTTACATAAATTATTGGTCGAAAAACTTTTTGCAAAATAACGAGTGACATAAGAGTAAGTCATGCATGAGTATGTGTAAAGTTGGTTCAAATTTAAAGTGAATATATTCATCAATTTTTAATGTCCCAACTGCCACTTACTCGTGGAAATTCATTATTTAAATTACTAAAACATTTTATACAGTACTCTTCTCACATACTCAAAGACCAGGACCAGTTTCGCTCATCGCGAACATTGTCAACTGATGAATATATTTGACGAAGGTTTTCGGAATAAACGTTTTTATCTACGGGAAAAATAATATTTTTTACTAGGGCTGAACTAGTGATTCGCTAATTGACCTCTCTACGTTAAGTTTTATGATGCGATCCTCGGGTGTCGTAGAGAGTTTAATACGACACTTCTTCGAACACAAATCATCAATTTGGTTAAAAAATGAAACTGCATCGACTGAGATTCAAACACGTGAAGCTTCACCAGCGTTATCTTTCGACCACGGACCCGAAGTATTTTTATTTTTTTGACCATATCCGCTCCCAACATGCTTGTGGCAGCTTGTGGATTCCTCATGGAGTTTATCACAGCATATTTTTTCTACATGAACTGCTTGTTACCGTGTTGCTCCACTTCTCTTTTTTCGAATAGAGAAAGGATTGAAAGGATGCGAGGAGTAAAGACAGGACTAGTGGTTACTTAATCGCTTAGCGAATCTCCTCACATTGGACTTTATCCTGGTCGGTCCGCCACGGAAGCCAAAGAAGCTGACCACTGTACCACGGACACGGACCCGACGTTCTCTATAAGCTTAACGCTTTAATACACAAAGTAGCGAGATGGGATAATAATCACAACACATGATATAGATTGTGTGTACAGTCAACCCTGCTATAGCGGACACTTCTATAGAGATGTTTGCTTTAGCGTATGCGGTGGTTTTTCGTACAAGACACGTGTCACTTTCTTACAAACTAAACACTTATAATTTTAATATAAAATTTAAAATAACTTTGATTATTCCACGTATTATGCTACTAGCTGTGACACGTGTTTCCCAATCTGATTGATCTGAAAGTCCCAATCTGATTCGTTGCAGCTCATTGGTATGATTATTTGTTTGCTTTGTTTCGATTCTATCACCTCCTCCTTGCTTCCATTAAAAAGGAAAAAAACCCGAAATCCATTTTGTAATTTCATAATTTAAAATGTAAGAATCAATCTTGCTTCATTACTTAAGCAAACTTTGTAGCAAAAAGTCTGAAGATTACTCTGAAAGAGGCGAAGCACGTGTCACAGTTAGTAGCACAATACGTGGAATAATCAAAGTTATTTTAAATTTTATATTAAAGTGAACTTCCACAAAGTTACCGCCGAAACCATCGAAAGTACTTATAATAAAAAATATTAAGATTTACTTCATATCACAAAATACACTTGAAAAAATCAAACCCCAAATTTTTGATAGGTGCCTAAGTTTATATAGCGTCCTCCCTATCCTCCCGCTATATATAGCAGGGCTGACTATATTTTTAAAGGAACGAAAGAATTATCTGCCGATTAAAAACAGCACAATACGCTAGCGATATATTTTACGTTCCGTTTGGCCATAAAACCCCCTCGTTCTTATTGCATAATAATTGGTCGCGTCTCGCTAACATCCAACAATGCCATTCCGAACAGAGTTATTGTGGCCATAATAAGAACACAGAATAGAACATTTAGACAGTGTTATGGATTTTGTGCCGATCGTGTTTTCTATATAGGTCGCCGTCCCCACGCTGTTCCTCCCGGTCACAGAGGCGATTCGAATTGACGAATTTCTCGCTGTGCCAGACCCTGCTAAAAAAATACACTTGAGCCTCGTATAACATGGTTATATGGTTCAAGTGCACGGATGTACTTGAATCCGTGCACTTGTAATGCATAAAGATGCTAAAAGGCGAAACCCGGGTCGTTAGCGACAAAACTCATGTAAAAGTTCAAAAATCAAACAATTCAACCAAATATACATTTAAATATTTACTGAAAGAAACTTTAATAACATAATATTTCATTCATTCATCATCGCTTTCACTTATAATTCTATATGTTTTACTCTTTTTCGAAATTGGTTGTGAGTGTTCTTCATCGGAGGACTCAGTAATAATTGATTGTCTGCTTTTATCGTATACATCTTAACGTACTTCCTTATAAGGTTCCAAAATATTTTGTATTTCCCTCTTGAATTTCGTACTCCTTTCTATCATAGGATAATTTTCAATAAAAAAAAAATCTAATTTAATACCTAATTCCAAGCCATCATTTAATGTGATATATGTAGCTACGTCGCTGCAACTGCTTTCTGAATCATTAACTGTGGTAATTTCATCCAACATTTTGACTTATTCCTTTTCGTTCAACTTACGATCCTTGATCCATTACGATATTTCTTGGATGTCATGAATATACATTTCATATTTTTTTTTCCTTAAACCGTGCTATATAAAGCATGTTGTTTAAAAATATGTCACAATTAATATATCCGTGTTGTACAAAACCGTGTTATACGAGGCCTAAGTGATACTCCCATTCTCTAACAAATTACAGTAATAACATTATATATATACTTAATGAAAAACATATCACCACTGGGACTAATTTAGCGGCTTAAACTAAATTTACGAATTCATATGCGGAACTGGCATTACTAATACTCCCAAAAGATTAATTTTATGTTTTATTTCGTAAACGTTACATGGCCAAAAGAAATGCAAAGTGTTATTATTGTGGTATTATAAATTGACAACACCAATTTATAAAACTGGAAATTAACGGCTCTTTGCATCAATAAAATACATATTTTTCACTGCCAAGTGTTGCATATTTTGAAAATGACTGAAATAGTATTCACTTAAAAAGCCTTTTTTTTAATACAACAATTCTTTCTTCAATAAAAATATCATTGAACAATACTTACTTTGAATATTTTGACTTGTAATCTTTTTGAATTACAGAATTGCAGCAGTTGTGAGTTTTAGAAGTATGTAAAAAAAATGTTCTTTCACATACAAATATCAGGACCTGTTGGAGTGTTTGAATTAGTAAAAATATTTTTTATTCATTTAAATATAATGCCTTTCCACCAATAATTGACAATAAAAGTCTTAAAACTATTCATGAAATCAAAAAAAAACTAAACAATTAAAAAGTAATTACACATTTTTGTACTTATTCCACATTAAACTTACAGGGATCAGGAACGGTTTTATGAGTCGGTTATACTCGTGATGAGCGAAACCAGTCCTGATCGTAATATATTTACTGTGGAATAAGTAAAATTTATTTAGTATGTTTAATTATAATATCGCATATATTGACAGTGTACACAAAATCATGTGTTTTTTCGGCTATTTTTATTCAATTCAATGGCTAAGACAATTTTAAACCCCTGTAATATTTGTACTGTGATCATATGTATATCGAAATTCTTCGGGTGTGTGTCCACTAGTTTTGCCAGCATTTCTTTCAAACTGGGACACCTTGCGCTTTAACCTTTTCTCAGGTTTCTCTCATTACTGCTTCACTCCTTGTTTAACCTTGTTAGAAGTTTCCACCGCCAGGAAAAACTTCGTCTGGCGCCGAAAACAGATGTAGTACGGGTCGAAATGAAGCGCGGTCACCGCTAAGTTAATATCGCTACTTTTGGTTTCGTACTATACGTACCTACTTAAATTTCAATACCAACTTTGGATTTTAATCCATCCATCAAATATCTTTTTTTTTAATCTCAGTTTGATGATCATTGGAAATTTGAAAATATTCTCGCTTCTAAAATCGATTAATCCGTATATTTTTTTTATTAGAGAATTATTGTAGTCCTATTAATTGTTCTGTTATATATTTTTAATGTGGGTTTAATTAATAATTTTCGATAAATGACAATTCTATTGTAAGAAGTTATAAAAAATAATTAGTGACAAATTGATTCCATTTAGAAATGATTTCGTGAACCAATTATTGTAAAGTTTACGTTGCCTTGTCCTTATCAATTTGATACAAAAAAGCCCTATTTCTATTTTTATGTCATCAGTTGAAAATGCTCGTCATGCACGAAACCGGTCCTGATTTAATATGTGTAAAAGTAGTTTTATTTATTCAAATCATATGCATTTCCACCAATAATTGACAATTAACTCCTTAATTGAAGGTGACTATTAGAAGTATGGTACCATTTTTATGAACAATTAATTACACATGAATTCTTCAAACTATATAAAATAAACAGAGCAATATTTGTAATTTGCAGTTTTTCCTCAAATCAATATTATCTTTACAGTGAAAATTGTAATTTTTATTTGATTAATTTTTAAAACTTTAACAGACATATAACTCCTACGGTGCCAGATCAACAAAGTTCTTTTCCTTACAATTTAAAATGTTTTTCAAAAAGCACGAATTATATATATTTTTTAAAATGATACTGATATAACCATTCGGTGAATGAGTTTTACTACGGACACAGTTATTGTCGATTCTATGGGCTAATTTAAAACAAATTTTAACGAAAACAAGAAAATATTAAAATGTTTATTACTAACGTAATAGATAAATCATTCGTACAATATGAAAACAGACAGGGCCGGATTAGAGTTTGACATTTTAAATAGCCGCACATCAGCGATCAATAAACAAAATAAAGTAATTAGAATTAAATAATAATAACGAAAACGCAAACAACAATGTAGGTACGTCACAAACAGGGAATGAAATAAATCAAAACAATACAATTATCCGACCGTAATTTTTTTTAAATGGTTTATTTTTTTTTTTGAATGTATTTGACTAGAAAGCCGTTTGATCGGATAAATTAAATATACCTCGCCGGTCACAATGATCAAGTCGCTAGCTCTTTTGTATCCTAGGTTGCGGTCCGGGGTTCCAAAATTTAGCACCGTAGAATTAATCGGTCTGAAATTTGCTGCTATAAATAACTGTTATGTTTATACTTTCGGTGGATTCAGTGAAAGTTCGTTTAAATATAAAATTGTCATGTTTCTTTGAGAAAAATGCACAAATATAATAAGGCCTAACACGTATCACTATTTGTTAGACAATACGTGGAATGAACAAACTTATATATCTAATTTTATTTCGTCATGACCGTTGCAAAATTGGATACCTGCAAAAATTCGCTCTCGACTGATTTGTCTCCCACGCGTATTCCCCACACAAGTTATGGTAAAGGTAATATAATTTTAATTAAGTATTATTAAATATTTTTTAATTTCTTTTCACAACGTTAAGGATTTTTTTAAACTGTTTTAACCTAGCCACCCCGAACAGTATAGATTTTGTGAGTACAGCTGCTTTACCTTAAATATCTATCTTAATACTGGTGATACGATGTCGAAACTTTTGATATTCTTAAATCATAGTTTTTTTACACCTTTTGCAGAAAAAAAATATGATATTTATTGGTTTTTTGCGCCGTAATCGATTAAAAAAGAGAAGAAGTCGGAATTTTTCAGTCTAATAGTCAATGTTAGCTGGGAAGCGCTAACATAAAATTTCACAACCATAAGCGATAAGAGAACGTGACCATAGTGAGTCGTAGATAACATGGACGGAGTGTTTCATATCTGGCAACAATAAAAGGCGATAAGAGATAAGGTGACTTCGTGCACGGTTTTTGGCTTGTTAGTCCGCCATAGCCGTTGGAGTGGAAACGTCGTCGTTTTCATGCGTGACTTAAATATGAATAATTATAGGAAAAATAGGGATTTTTATATGATTTTGTTTTCAGAAAGATGTATAAATATACGTCAAAGCATAATCAATCATTTTTTTATTAGTCTATGCCAATAAGGCCAAAACACTGGGGTCTTTTTTTACCCCCTTCGGCCTGAGAGTCATTTTTCAAGGATAGTCTTACGAAGGTTAATGCGACTATGAACATTTTTGATTTTGCAACGGAAATTTTGATATGTTATATAATGACTTTTTGAACTTTTGTTCCTGATTTATTTATTTAACAAATCCATTCGTATTTATTTTTCGAAAAACTCTAGACAAAGGAATGGTTATGGTGTCTGTTAGTTAATGGCTTTTCCCGAGTCTCGCTTTTATAATTGCATCAGTAGGAAGAAAGTTAAAAATCTAATACTAGTATCTAGTATCTAGGTATGACGTTCGCGAAACACTAGCGATACGCGAACCTATGTGGAGACGTGCTTTGCGAATACGTTCCCCTTTGTATTCGCGAACGTACTTACAAGGAACGATCGCGGTATGCTACAGGTTCGCTAACCTAGAGGATAGCCTGTATTTTACCTTTTGCACAAACATACCATGCCTTTAAGCCACCATTTGTAAATCAATTTGCGCAGAAATTCCGTTAGGGAGTCTTAGTCACCGCAATTGAGAAAGGTCGAACAGCAAAACAAGCGTTAAGGGCTTTGGTGATTATTATTTATTCTGAATTAATGTCTATATTAAATGATTATCTAATTATCTAATATATAACAATCAATATTAGTTTGTTTGTTTTTTGTGCGTATTTTATGCGTTGCCATACCGTTCATCGGATTGCGATAATCCTTTGTCAACTTTTTGCTTACACTTGCACAAAGGTTATAGGCACAGTAAAATCAACTTACAGTAGATCCCTTATATAAAAATCAATGTTTTTTCATATGTTATGCGCTGCCATACCGTTCATTTTGACAAATTATTGTTGCATATGCATTGTACAATTAAATGCTATAAGCATAGTACAATTAACTTTCAGTAGGTGGCGCGTCTGTCGTACCATAGACAATCTGCAAAAGACAAACAGCAAACGTCAAACGGCAAATGTCATCGATACCGATTAATGTTAGTGAAATTAAATCGAAATCATTTATCTCAAATATTGTGCATCCGAAAGCACTTCAACAAACACTTTCTTTCTTTGAGTGCCATTGCAACGCTTGGCGGGTAGCGGGTAGTGAAACATAAAATTGGGAGTGTATGAACTCATTTAGCGCCATTGGTGCGTCAGGCATTATCGGGTTACGTCATTGTTACGACACGTACGAAATAATTAATCTCACTTAGAGAACAACAGATGTACGCCTATGGGGTGGGGTGCAGAGTGCCCCCACAGTGACCTCTCTTATTTGAAATGATACTGTCAATGACACGTGTGCTGGTTATACAATGGGTAATCAGTGATATATATTAAATTCAGAATAATATACCCATAATTTTTTTTAAATATAAAAAAAGATTCTCCATTCATTTTATAGAATGAATGAGATTGGCTCAACAATATAAACGTGAAAACAATGATATATATTTTTGCAGGTTTCGTTCATCGAAAAACTTTCAACAAAAAAAAAAATAATTTCAACTGAAAGCTACGATCCTGATCTTTACAAAATAAATATGAAAGAAGTACTTAAAATTGTGTTATATTTATTTTAATATAATATTAAGAAACCATAGAAACCATAGAACCTCAGACTCCACTTGATTAGTTCTCATAAAACAAATTAAATTTTTATCTGTCCGATACACTTTATTGTTACTCGATGTGTTCGTTATTCGGCTTGTTCTTTAGTTTAATTGTTCTTAAATCGAATTACACACAAAATCGAATTCCATTTATCAGACGTTGCAGTTACAATTAATAAATTATTTATTAGAAACAAGACATCGTTTGTTTTTCACACTTTTGCATCATCTTAGCATCAGCAAAGATGCAGTAGGCATTTTTTATAAATTATAGAATAAAATAATTAAAAAATAAATGTTAAGTCGAACCACCGTAAATCAAGACGTGGTTTTTTGTTGGATTTTCGCTATATCTGCCCTTAGTTTGTAGCATCATATGAAGGGGCGGTTTTAAAACAAAAGAAATATCAATTAATGAAGGTCCAAGGATATGAACCCTTGACTACGCAACCGGCAAGGACAAAATTCTACCCACTTTGACCACTCAGTTACGGAGTCCTATGATACAACCACCTAAATTATACAATTGACAACATTTCGCCTCCCTCACCACTCAAAACATGTTTTACTAATCTACATATATATATATATGTGTGTGTTTGTGTGCTATCTAATACCATAAGCCAGATGATAGAATATATCACCCAACCTATGAAACAGTGATGCACAACCCGCAGCCAAAAATGGCATCCACATGCCCTCTTTGCAACATCCACGCTTGAATTATTAACTGTAACCATAGTTGTTTTATGAGAGCAGTTTATCTATTTTTATCAGCGATAGAAATGCTGATTGTAGTTACTATCAACGTTATACAGTTAAGTTTTATAGATTTAAATTGACTAGACACAGAAGTGCTATTTCTGATGAGTTTGATTTTACTTTATTTTAGCTCTATTTTTCAGAAGAGCCAAAAGAACAGGTTTAATCAATTATCAATTTTATCTTTGTTAATCAGTTTTTTTATTGGCTTTTAATGAAATGCTTTGGCTTCAGGTGTCCACTGTCAATATTTGTTGGAATGGCATTACGATAATAACATTATAACACGTTTTTTGTACTTAACCAGATTAGATTTATTGAGATCAAGACAGGTTTCGCTTATCGCGAGCATTATCAAGTAGTGACATTATTAAATTAGTATATACAATTATAATTTATTCCAATGAGTTGGCTTGAGGTTTGGTGGAGCGTATTAAAATATATTTGTATCTTATTCATTTATTGATATGTTCCTTGGCACATAACGTAACAAACATTTTGTATCTAGTGATAATCACCATTCAAAATCGGAAAAATCGAGATATATTTCTTTTACCTTAAGGGGGGGGCCTATTTGAAATGATTCATGTGTACTCGGTTTTTGCTTGCCGCAATCGTTCTGCGCCAATCTGAAAAGTGTGTGCATCACTGCTATTTATGTAGCTAGCTTCACCATTATGGCTGTGCGGTGTATTCCACAGTATTCAAAGTAAAATTCCAAACAGCTTCACCACAATTCTCCCTCGTAACAAATGATCGTGTCAATAGCAGAAAACGTTTTAGCCGCTCTCGCGGGAAACATTATTTCACAGATACAAACAAAATAAATTAACTTATATGTGTACATTACAGCGTTTATTGGCGTAAAAGATAAACAAACAGCGGACATATTTGTTACTATTATATTCGAAATCATCAAACCCTGTCAATTGAAATGTTTTTCGGTGAAATAAATACCGATTAATGGCATATTTTATAGTTAAGAACTGAGATGCACAACCTGCGACCCGCATTGGCATTTTATGCGGCCCTATATAGCAAATACGAAATAACGGGCGATGGAAAAACCATACAATTTTATACACGCTAAAAATATCGTTAATTTAATCACTTTTACCCACGCGGCCGTCGAGCTATCTGAGAATTTAGAATCGGGCCCTTCTCCCAAAAAAATTGTGCTTCACTGGTTTATAATGTAATCAATATAAATATATTGAATTCATTTGCATTACACATTAAATTTTATGCATATGAGGTAAACTAGAAAATATTTTTTTAAGTCACTCGATATCACCACGAGGATGAATGACATGACAAGCACACATTTCTGAGATTTAAAATAAGCATCGCGAGTTAATATTATAAGATAATTAAATAAAAAAAATTGCATTTAGAAGAGCAAACAAAAGCTACAAAAAGCCAGGCGCCAGATTTATTGAAATTATTAATTCAGATGAGAAACTTCAAATTAACTCAAAATCAACTCGAGTTGAAAAGACTTCACAAACACACATCTCGTAAATATAAAACAAGATCTGAATTTAATATTGATCTTGCTTTGCTACAATGGTATGTTATCAGGGGTTTAAGTTTGTAAATTTAGCCTCTTCGAAAACGATATTTGGGTGTTTAAAATAGTAAGACGATGGCATTTCTATTGGCTTCTTTTTATTAAACAAATGAAATAAAAATATTGTTTTTAAAACAGAAAATAAATTATTTTTCTAGTCGTTCTAGTTGCCTGATTGACTGATTTTATATTATACTAGTATTGCTACCCGGCGTCGCTCGGACTAAGCGACCAATAATTATTTAATGTTATAACATTCGACATAATTATATCACAAAATCTAACATCCAAAATAGAGTTAAAATAAATCACAAACTTTATTTAATTTGATGACAGCCCCATTCTCGCCATAAAATGTCCAAATTCAAGGAAAAAATCTAATTTGCTGTCAAAGAAATGTCAAATTAATACCTTCACATAAATAATAAACATTATTATATTATAAAAAAAAAAAAAATAATAACACATTTTTTAGTACTTTTTCCACATCTGATTTATTTCATCAGGACAGGTTTCGCTCATGGCGAGCATTATCAACTGAATCATCAGCTGAATATCAGTATAATCAACTGAATATCAGTTGATAATGCTCGCCATGAGCGAAACCGGCCCTGATGAAATAAATCAGATGTGGAAAAAGTACTAAAAAATGTGTTATTATTTTTATTATAATGCCTTTCCACCAAGTATTGACAGTGAACACCTTAAAAGTGATTATTATATTAATAAAAGCCGGGATAAGTCCAGTTAAAATTTATTACATTTTGACTAAATGTCTTCGCCGATAAAAATTCAAACATATTTTCTTTCATATTCGTTTTTATGGCAACTTGCAACAACAATGCAAAAGGGAATTACAGACATACATACATACATACGCCGTTTCGGTTTTATATAAATATAAGATATTCGGTTTCCTGGAATGGGACTAGTTTTAATACATCATAACAATGGACTAGTGCCATGGTAATAAAAGGAAATATGCCATCGACGAGGCATATTCACCGTAGTATCTAAATCGTTAAAAAGTCGTAACTGCGATTTGATGCATGACATTTTATGTCTACGGTATAAGATTTCACGTTGACAAAGCGAAAAAATGCGATGCACCGAAACGGTGTCATCCGTTGCTACATTGACATTGATGCGGCTGACTGAAACTTCACCAAACACCATAGACAAAATTACGAGACACATTTACTAACTTTGTGTTTTTCGATTTATTAAATTGTAAAAATTTTACGCCAAAATAAAAAAGTCATGGCAGATAAAAGTTTCAGGTAATATCGTAAGTTTGAACATCAATATGTTTTTCGTAAAATTGAGGTTGTTTATGATACTGAGATATATGCAAGTTGTACCGCTTTTAATTACGTACTATTCGATACCTTTTGTCACTTATGAGAGCTTCACCTTTCGGCATCTTCAGTAATTTTATCGCTGTTTTTCTAAGAGGGTAGGGATGGAAAAGATACGAGGAATAGAGCAGGACTTAGTGAATAGCTAATCGCTGTCACTATGCATCGCTTTTTGGGATTGGAAATGTGGGAAAGGATTTTTATCAACACAAAAACCCAGTGCTTCTGAACAGAATCGATTTATCGACTGAAAAAATCTGCTCGCACCGGGAATCGAGCCCGTGCGATCCGACACTGTTACCAACAAGGTTGGCCACTGCATCATGGACCGAGCTTTCCTCCTTTTTAGGAAAGGATAAAAAATACATATAATTACAACAAGTTAGCTAATCACTCTAGTTGCATGTTGTAATAAAGATTGGATAGATGAAAGGACATTTTAATATCATATAGATCCTTGCCTTTGAACACACATCCATAAGTCGACCGAAAAAGTGTTAGAGTTTTCAGATTAAAATTTATTTATTAAATCAATACCTAAGCTTTTTGAATTTGATTCCAGTTGATCAATACGGAAATTCAAATAAAATTTTATTCAGAATTACATCTGTCTTTCGTTCTACGAAACCTTGCCATTTTTCCATAAAGGTCAAAGGACGAGTTAGGATTTAGGTCATCATTCGCTCCAGCCTCAGAGAATCAGGTCAAGGCTTGAATCTCGGGGAAATCCCTGAAACCCTGCCAATGAAGATTTCAGATGTTATGATAATTTCATGCAATGTTGACACAGCCATTTTGAATAATTTTGTATACGTAATGAATAATAAAAGAAGCGGCAGCGATTTGATTGCCGAATCAGCAATATTAATGAATTCTATTAATGCGAATGTATTTTCTGTGTATTTATTCATATAATTATGCAGAAAGTTATACCCGGATGGTAAATTTTATTACGTCGTCTTAGAAGTGTATTTTTTTTACAATCTTTATTTTTTTCCTATAAATGTATTAATTTGTTTATATCAAAAATGACGACATATAATTTTATCAGTATGTGCGTTTACTTGTCTTGGTTACTTAGAATACACAATATCTTGATAGTTATTTCAGCATCACGTCATCGCTTGCATACAATTAATGTCTTCTGAAACATGATAGTGAGAAATAAAATTTAAGAATTACGTCGATACCAATTTGACTCTCATTTTTTGAATCGTTTCATGTCGCTCATTACATTAAATTTAATATCATTGCTTTGTCGATAGTTGTTTCGATAGCAGGGGATCGGTAAAACTACCAGCTGAATTCAAAGAAAGATGGCGTGGTAAATAAAATCTTCATGAGAACTAATAATTTTTATTGTTCGTAACGCTGTATCAAACTAAGTAAATTAAGTTTTAATTTTTTTTAAATATTTGTTTCCATTTTAAATGATTCTCACAGTATATCGAATAGAGATTTATGTGTCATATACTTCAATAATAATTATGATTACATATATCTCCTCAGCATGAATTTTTAAATTTAATTTTACTATCGGTTTCGGGTGAAGTTTACAACGGCCTACAGATTTAGCTCTAATTCTAAACATAATATTAAATAGACTAATAGAGTATATCAAATATTAATAAATAAATTTCAACAAGTGAAATATCTACTGGACTTTTTTAACCCGAAAAGTAAGTGAATATCTTCTCTTTAGAGAGAATAAACATATTGCATTCACCATTTTTCTAAAAAATGTATTCTTTTTTAAAAAACATGTGGGTACATGTAGTTACCACTGTTCGTTTGAGGCAATGCATTATCGGTACTACAAATATCTATCAAAAGGTTTTTTGAAAAATAGCGATTTACTATCGGTAAATATGAATAATATTCATTTGATTTATTGTTCTTATATTTTTTTATTTGTTTTTATGCATGACCATATTTTTTTAAAGGAATTTAAATACAGGTAAAATAATCGACCTTTTCACCCACCAGATATTTGAAAAGGGCCGAATTGTTTTACACTCGAATTTGTGTAGTTCTTTATAATGGTTTTTTGTGCAGAAATGACCACATCTACGGCTTGTTGTTTTCTTCGGAAAATTATTGTCTCATGAGTAGAGTTTTGTCAATTTTGGTCGCCACGAAGAAGTTTGTTAGAAATAACTCGCCAGCACAAATGTTCCAATTATAAAAAAATAGTGCTCAATATAAAATACTTTATATAGATAAAAAAAAATGTAGCAAAAAGATAAATTTTAAACTAGATATAGAGGTTTGATTATGCACGCGTAATTTGAGGTGAAGAATTATTTTTGTGCATCAATTTATTTATTTATTGAGAATAGTCTATTATTTACACTAAAATGACAAAAGAATAGTACAGAATAACAAAACAAATTACTTTGCATTTTTGAAACAATCGCAACAATAATTGGAGAACGATGCAAGTCAGCGCATGTGCGCAACTGGTGAAGTCAGTTTGCGTTAACGCACGGTAGTATTTTAAACTACCAGCTTCGTATTTCATCAATAACAAAAGCACTGGTCATCTTTAGATTGAGTGGTATGGACATATATTCTGAAGGATTTTAATTCAAAGCATATTATAAAAAAAAAACATTTTTTAAGACGAAATCATAAGAAATATCGACCTTTATGTACTAGGTGTCCCATAAAGAGTTAAATAAGGAATTGACGATTTTGCCTATTTCGTTGATACTATGTTCATAAACGGATTATACATTTGAGAATTCTAAATAAAGAGTTTTTTTATTTTTATCACGTTCTATTTATTTCTCAATTTACTATTTTTTCAGCGATAGCGAATAAGCGTTTAAGTGAATAAGTTTTGAGTCAAAGCACACCGTAATTATTTACAATCGTGACAGGAATAAGTCTTTGTATGGTCGTATCAATTGTGATTAATAAAGTGAAACTGCTTCTTTTTAGTAAATCGCTTGTCGATGTCACTTTATGTTATAACATTACAGAAACTTTCATCGATTTCATCACAACAAATTATCATGTGACAAGCACGCTCGTTAAATTGCGAAAAAGAATATATGTTAAGAGTCTAAGTACATATATTATATTTATCTGATTATATTCTATATTATATATTTATATTATATTACATATTTATCTGATTAAATATTCTATTTATCTGATTAGTGTCTAACTGTTAGACACTAATCAGATAATATCAATCAAATTCCTTTACGAATTGAAGCCAAAGTAATTTGCATCGCTAGATCAATCAATACGTTGACAACAAATCATTAAATTTTATTAATTTTTTTAATATTATTATTTTGATTCTTATTTTTTAATGGAATTTTATTTTGATATTTCGTTACCTTACTTTGAAAAGGTTTCAAAAGGTCTTTTTACCTAAAATGACCTTTTGGTCGGAAAAGCTTGTATTTATCGCATACATATATAAATTTCAGAATCATTTATGGTTGAATATCGGATTTAACAGAATTCCAGAGTAGGTGCAACTCTATACACTGAATCATTATGCATATGAAGAATAAAGCTTTAAAGAACGCTTTATGATATCAATACATGTCGTTACCTTACTTTGAAAACGTTCTTATAATCATTTTTGCCTAAAATGAACTTTTGGTCGGAAAAGCTTATATTTACCGCATTCTTTCATATATATGAATTTCAGAATTGTCTATTGTAGAATAACGGTGTAAGCAGAATTCCAGAGTTGCACTGCATCTGCACATTTTTTTTACTAAATTTATTTGTTCATTATTTCCATCATTAGATCGTTAAGATCACTATTTTTCAGCAAGAGTTTTGAAAAAATATGCTTAAAATAAATAATTTGAAATATGTTTACTTGCTCATTGTTACAAGTTAATTTTTAACAAACGAAACTTAAAACGTTCATATCTCAAAACAGTGTCAAGAGCAGTTAAAACCTTTCCAAATTAAGGTGTCGATTTTACAATGCAATTCTGGTTAAGGTTGATAATAGGAACTAAAATAAACAAAAAAAAAAATATTTTTTAGTTGTTGCAGTATTGCTTTATTTGATCATATTCTGTGGAGAAAGCAGAACCAAAAAAAATGTCGTTATAATAATTAAAACTGCACGACAGAAAAGGTTGTGTTGATACTCTACTACTCTACTCGGCGATCAAAGGGGTTCGCGATCTCAAAAAAGTTGTAAACCACCGGCTTAGTACAACTCTTTTGAAATAAGCATCTGTCAGGTGTTTATACAAGTTAGTAACGAGCCAACTTTCCTAACAATGTAGTCAACGAGCGAACGAACAACTAGCGAGCTCACCTCTCAAAAACTCGCAAAGCGTGAAACAAACGAAAAAGTCAAAACGAAATGTTTACCGAGCGACAAATACCTTCAAAACACGCACCACTTCTTTTGTTTCTCATTCAACTGTTCCGCTCATGCACTTTTAACCTTCGAAAGACTGTCCTTGAAAAATAGCTCGTATGCCGAAGGGGGGTTTTTCTATAAATATTTATATTTTAAGTCGCGCATGAATGAGACATCCTGATGGTATTATTGTTTATTATAGACTGGCGATGTTAACTGTGGATGTGACTTTTTATCTCCACCTTTGAATGTACAAACCATCCATTTGATTTGGAATGTTCGTTGAAAGAAGTGCGTTTGAGATAAGATAATGTTATCTTATCGCGTATGGGTGATGAAGTTTTAATCCTGGCAATTGGTAGCGACATTATAAATGGTTTTCGGCCAATAATAATCCGACATATTTTCTTTTTTATTTAATTTGCGACGAAACCAGTCGATCAAAATCATATTTTTTCACTGCAAAAGATATAAAAAACAATGATTTAAGAATACCAAAAGTTTACACATTGTATCACTAATATCAAGATAGTTATTTAATATAAAGTAGCAGTGGTGGACGACTGTTTCACCCTCAGCCAGGCAAAAGTTAAATGGCGGGATTTTTCGTAAGTGTGTCTTTGCTTGTCTTTTACGATTATTATAACTACCTGTGCGGAAAGTTTTCTTTGTGAACAAGTCGGAAAATTTTGGCTATACAAGGTGAAACATTAAAAAAAGTTATTAATTAACTCGGCAGTAGTTTTCCAAAGTAGCGATCTTCGCTATAATTGGCTCATCACGTTAATGGTGTTTGTTTACCGTCAATCTTAGTGATGAGACATTGTAATCAGTACAATAATGAAACAGAGTACAAAGTTCTGTTCTTATCAGGAGAAACTTTGCTCGGCGTAGGAGAATTTTGGATTGGTCGATTATTATATTAAAGCTAGCTGACCCGGCGAACTTCGTACCGCCTCAGAATTAATAGATGTGTTAACTTATTTGCTTAATTAAATTCAGTTTTATATGATGTTTCGAGATTTATATATATATAGAGATGACACTTCGTTCGCACAAAACAAATGCCGAATGAAATGTCAAAATTGACGCGCGTGATGTAGCACACGTAGCGCCATCTGTGACTCGACAACATAAATAAAACGACGGATGTCAGAAATATTGAAAAAATAAGTCATGATAGGAACATCCTTTTTATATATATATAGAGATATTTGATTTTCAGTAAGTTTTCGATTACAATATGAATGTGGACTAAGGATTCCAATTACTCGACATCTCAACTAATCGAGTAAACTCAGATAATACAAAAAAATACAACCTTATAAGCGAATGTGTAACCCAAAGCCATGCGCATTTTTCATATGATTCTTGTCTCCAAAAGCTTAGCTCCGTACAATTTTACAAATTGATTTTTCAATCGAATTAAAGATTTGTGTTCTACGGCACTGATTTAATAATAATCTATACATAGTATATTCTAGATCACTTTCCCCTTATTAATGGATATGATACTTACTAACCTAACGATGATGTCTTTCAGAATCCTTTTAACTGAAATGAACTGCTCATTCTCTCCGCCACTTTTATTTGTATTCACTAACAATCCATCATTTGTCTTTTTTCTGGCCGAACCATTTCATTAGTGTCCTCCCAATTTACATCAACTCCCTCCCATACATATCTCCCTTGTCAAAGTTCGAATATCGACGCCTCTTCAAGACGCCACCGACGCCGGCGCTATTTTAACTAGCCACGCGTCTCAAATTGAAGAAAGCTTACTTTACGCAGAATGGAACTCTTAAATTACGAAGAGCTTTTTTACACTACTCCATTCAATATTAACATATTTATTTAAATCTCAGACCATATTCCAGTATTTTGAAACCCATATAGAAGAAACCTGTACCGTCGGGCAGTTAATGTCTAATATTGGGACACGGGTATTTTGGCTGTTTTTTTCAAAATTTAAATATTCTACCACAACAGGTCATAATCATTTATTTTTTAAATACCGTTATTGCTAACTTATAATAAATAAATTCACAATGTCGTCCAAAAATGCTGTTTTTGTATACAATAACTGAAAAAAAGATTTTATTATTGCAATAACTTTTCGTGTACTTATTGTATGTATTAGATTAGTACTGTTTTTTTTCACATTTAATGTAATGATTCTACATTACAGATATAACCTTTACCTCTTATGTCACAATTCATAGATAGAGTCTATATGTCCGACTGTGGAAATAATTATTATTCTAAAAATCAGCTTGCACACACTTGTTTTGGTTTTGATTTGTTCTGATACACTAGTTTATAAAATTCACTCTTAAGTTTACCTACATAAAAGTGATGGCATTCACTGAATGTGTTAATTTTAAAATCTATCCGTCTTTATTTTAAACATTATAATTCTGATCTAATATTCTCACCCAGTTGTGCCTAAAGATGCCGACTTTGGAAACTGAAGCTAATTTTATCGTAGTGTACAAAATTAAAAAAGGGGTTTATTTAATACTATTCCCATAAATCATACATATTCGATATCTTAAATTCAAAAATAATTTAATATTATTGAATAATAATTATAAATTTATTGCCTCTACATAAATAAAATGACGATAAATATAATACTGTAATGGTACTACGATTTTCGCTTTATTTATTTTTTAAATGTCATTTATTATAATAACTTTATTTAAGCTGTACATTTTTTATCATTTTTTTACCAGTGAAATTTTCGCTGTAAGTAAAAGACTAGTTTTTATTTTCTGAATACAAATGGGATTTTTTTTTATTATCAACTTATTAAAATACTTTTATGTAGGCATCAAGCCAGTTATTGGCTATGTGTAAGCTCGGTTGCCACAAGTAGTGTAGGAGCAAAATATTTTCGCAATGTAGTCAGTAGTAGAATCGCAAGCCTCCAGGCCAAGGACGAAGGCTCTATGTACTATGGAATCCGGAAGCGGAAAGACGCGGCTTATCGCAGTTTTCTGCGCGCGACGGAACTGCCGAACCCTGGCGCCACCTACTTGGCTTCGATCAGTGATGGAAAATGGTTTTTATTTAGTAATTATTTGCATACTTTCCACCGAACGCAAAAAAAAAGGAAATTACGTAATTTGCGTCCGTATTAATTACATTAATCGTCCATACAAAATATAGTTCCCGCAACCCTCAAACTATATACATATGTATGTATATGCATGTATATTTATCAATAGTACGACTTAATTAGTTCACTATTTAAAATATTTACAATTATTCTGATTTGTACATTGAATAATAATTAATGGTAACATTTAAAAAACGAACTTTATATCGTTACGCTTAAATTGAAAATATGTTAAATATAAATATCAATATACAGTTGGGCCTCGTATAATACGGTTTTATATAACACGGATTTATACAACACGGATGTATAAATTGTGACATATTTTTATACAAGTGATATTTTAACATAATTAATTATAACAAACCACTTGATGTATTGAAACTTGTGTACATTCAATTTTCGCTAACTTACATTTTAATAGCAATTTAACTTAGTGATCTACTTATATTTTTGTATATAAACGATACAAACTGTTTACTACGCGTCAGTTCAAGTACATCCGTGCACTTGAAATGCCTGAAGATGCCGAAAAGCGAAACCCGGGTCGCTAGCGACAAAACTCATGGAAAAGTACAAAATTCAAATAATATTAAATAATAAATAGGATTTTTTTCAGTTCCTAAATAAGATTATTAAATATAAACATAATATTTGGTTGCCAAAATGCTTACACAAATAATTCAAGTAGCGACAAGATTGTTGGTAAAAAAATTCTAATTTGAGAAATGTTCCCCTTTTCTGTAAATTGGTTATTTGTAAACTAAATAGATCTCGGGCTACTTATCTGCCAAGCCAAATGGCACTTGTGTATGAACGATAATCAGCCGGCCGGGCAGGGACCTTCTTCAGATATCGGAAACAAAATAAGAGGGGGGTGACCTTCACACAAAAAAATACTCGATGCTGTTTCTTCATTATATCAAGTACACTTCGGACAGCATAAAATAAACTATAACTCACTGGGTCGGGGTTCTGTTTGGATTGCGAAACTTTTTTTTTTTGCTTCGTCAAGTGGGATACTCAAACCTTTTCTTCTGTACACTGAATCATAATGCGGGTGAAGTATACAGCATTAAAGAACGCTTTACGATATCATTACATATGTTATGTTCATAAGTTTTGCAGTGTGGCTTTGTAAAAAAATGAAAACACGCTATTAGTGAATTCTTTAACCGTAAAAAACCATTCTAAAAAATATCGTGTCAAAGTATGGAGTAAAGCCCGAGCCCAAGGCTTATTCCCAAACATCTAACCTAACCCGACCCGTGCCCGACAGTTTTTTCAACTTTTCAACAAAATTTTAATCAACATTTAAAATAATTTAATATCAATTCATCAAATTAAATTATATATATATTATATATATGTACTTTAGATAAACAATAATCCGGAATAATCAGATTAATGTTTTATTTTTTGTGAACCCACGCCCGAGCCCGGCCCTGGCCCGAATTTAAGCCTTCGTTACTCGGCCCGACAACGGTCCACGGGCCGGGCTGGGCTCGAGAACGCAGGCTTACCTGAGCCTATGCACACCTCTAGTATCGAGTATCCTTAGTCGACCATTATAAATTGTTTTCTAACTATATTTAATATTCTCACTATGCATAGAAACTATCATTTAACTAATTCCAATGGCTCAACTAACTGTTATGGCTAAGCATGTACCGACACAAAATTAAGTAAGAAAGCTCTATTTTCAAAAAGCTCACTTGAAATAGCATTTTTATTGATAATGTATAAATTCTTTGGCAGGCTGATTATTTGATTTATAATCTAATACGAAAGATTCGTTAACAGTCTATAAACCAACCATAATTTTATTATACTATGTTTCTGTTCTTGCTTAGAGCATCTTGCATAAAGGCATTGGGTAGGTTTTCTGATGCATGCTACTCACGGACTTTTTTTGGTTAGATATTTTCACAACTTTCTAAATTGATAAATAAGAATGACAATGCTAAATTATGTCCTGAAAATGAATGGCTCAGCAATGATAAACAGGTGTATGGCTTTGGCGGTAGATTTTAATTTACTACCGTCTCACAATCTCAAATATTCTAATTTACCAAACCCCTAGATTCTCACCGTACCCGAAGAACGTAATTTCACATTTACGTATTCAATAAAAATAAAATTTTCTTTAAAAAAATGTATCGCGTCACGAGGTAGGAGATCAATGAAAAATCCTCACTCTTGACTATCATAAGAACCCTCTTAACACTGCACCTAGAGTATGTCCTGAGATGTTCTTAAAGAAAAAAAAATTACGGCGCAGATGTTGCGCTTTTATCACATAATTAAAAGAAACATTAAAAATTTCGCATGGTTCGATTCCAATTGATTATTACATATTTTTTCCATGCTTACAATGCGAACTTTTAAGATGCATATAAAAAGGAAAACAGTTAATTTACCAATGAAATAAAGCCGTCGCCAGAAAGAAAAACAGCGCGGATTTCAATTAGCATTATATATTTTTCAATCGATATATAAATTTGTATGCAATGGCATGAATATATGTGCAGTTATACTTAACAAAGGAAACACCAATAACTTCATAATTAACTTCTTGAAGTTGGAAACTATTTTTATTACTTCAGTGATTGATCGAGTCCATTGTGTATATCTATAATAGCTCTTTTTAGCGATAAGTTCTGGGTGCACGTCCTGTCAACGTTGATATAAAACTCTAGAGTCTAGAATATTGATCGTTATTCATCCTATAGATGTTGATGGTAATAATATGAAGCGTATAATTTGTTTTATAAATTGTGTTTGATCCATAGAGTATAGACTCCAAATACAGTTTGACTTTTGAGTAGTAGCAAATTGTCCTGTCAAAATGTCAAAAGTTTGAGAAATCAGCAATCTTGAGGCCTGAGTGCGCTTGACATGATAGCATGCCATTCAGAAAAGTTCTGCAATAACTTTTCAGCACTTTCATAAATAAAAGTAATGATTGGTATAAGAAAGGTTGTAATAGAAAAAGGCTTAATAATTTCACTCTTAAGACTGTCTTGTTTCTTGAATATTCTCTAATAGGTTGAGTTTACTTACTGTTTCAAATGTTTTTAACACTTTCTTGTCAGCATTTTACGCTTTTCAATAAAATCATAACGGTAAATTGTTGTGCCACTTCCACCAGTTGTAGTAAATGATCCGCTAAATTAACGGCAATCTAAAATCACAGTAAAGATTAAATAAACAAATCTCTTTTCACACCAGTAGTCCTGTACAGATATCATCATGGACTAATCGTGTGAATCTTGTGTTTAATTAATGTTCGGGTGAAATCTAAAAATGAATAAAGGATATCTCATTTCACACGTTATGATGTGCATATTTGAAGTAACCCCAATGTGGCGTATTGCATCAGTGTAGGTTAGAACTGCTAAAATTTTACAGACTCGTGTATTTCAACTATGATTCGGCTTAATTAAACATATAAGATTAAAAAGGTAACGTATAATGCAAATAATCACTTGGCACGTTCGTTATCATTTAATCGAATTCACCCAAGACCATCTTTTACTAAAAAAGATAACACAAAAAAAATTGTGAGGTCTCAAATAATTATAAATTCACATTCATGGTTAAGATTGATTATTTCCGCTGAGTTATAAACTTCTGACAAAATCAACACTTGATATTAGAGCCAACATGGTCGTCTTCGGTAACGATCAACATAACCTACTTTTCTTGTACTTGAATCTACTTTTCTCGGAATTATTTTTACCAATCTACACTCTTTATTAAAGCTAATTAATAATACTTCGAAGCTCTTATAAGCTCCTCAGTGTTTAAGAATTAATTTTAATGAATTAAGAAACCAAATGTATTTTCGTCCATAATCTAGAGCGGCGGTTTCCAAACTTTATAAAACTACGCCTCCCTAAAAAAAAGTTTTCCGCGCTTTCCCACCATGGATTTCATACAGTTAACGGTCGTTTCTTGCATTGCCAAAACACAGCGTTTGTTTGTTTTAGCGCCTTCAGTTTGTAAAACGCTGATCTAGAGTATTTAAACTAGACTGTGTGGTCAGGGTTGTAAACATATAGAAACGCCAACTCCATTTCTAAATCTCATATTTGTATTATTTATTTCAAAAAAATAATTTATCCTTTTTTGTTTAAATATACTAGAATATAATTATAAATAAAAATATATTAACTATAAAACAATGATTTTCCACACTCGCTGCTCAACTTAATATCTGTATTTATTTGGCATATAAACTATAATCAAAATATACCGCTACTTTTGTGTCCCACACTTTGTTTGCTCCATTTTATCCAGCCAAGATAATTCTTCACAAAACACTTCCATCTCTTGCTTTTCTCAATTCTTCTCGCTTTCCGGAACACCTTTTGTGTAAGTGGTATTTTTTATTTTCGCGTTTTCTCTACAATTAAGGGATGGTTTCGTTTCAGAATGAGTTTAACTCTGTCATGACTGGCTGAAATATAACAAGGGGGAAATGTGGGATTTCTATTACTGTTCCAATAAAAAAGGCTTTTTGTGATGGATTGATTCATATCTTAACACCTACGCTTGAATAAGAGAAAAACAACAACTAAAAAACGGTATTTGAAAGGTCTTAAATTAAAAAGTTTTCTTCGTCAATGCACGATTCAATTTCAAAAAAAAAATACTTATTTTTCCTGGTTTTATTTGTTGTTAATAATTTAAGATAATTTTTCCGATGTGCTATGTTGTCAAATAGTAAAAGCTTTTACGCTATTTTCATATAGAAGCGGATATGGTTTTTAGAAAACATTATATTATATTCATATAACATAATACAGTATAACCCCGAATATCCTACGACCTATATAATTGAAAGGCAAAATAAAAGCACATTGACACATCAAGCACATATTTTTGTAGCTCGTAATATGTCTAGTACTTTCGACGGATTCGGCGGTAGCTTTATGGAAGCTCATTTTAGTTTAATAAAAATAATTTTGATTATCCCACGTATCGTGTTACGTATGAGAGGCGAAACACGTATCACAATTAGGAACACAATACATGGAATAATCAAAGTCAATTTAAATTTTATTTTCGTAATATTTCTGATTAATATTTTTCATTTTGAATACTTATACTGATTTAAAATTTAAAAAATCTTATTTTCCTGCGTTATCAATAAGATCAGTGAGTGCATAACACGATTAATTATAATGACAACTGTGGAGTGTCAGTTTACCCAAAAACGCGAAACAGGTCGTTCTATAATTATAATACAATATTTGAGAGAATGAATACAGTACATGCATTTCTACACAGCTTCATTGTTACTAGCTTCCGAATATATCGCAGTGTTATATGCCATTACATATTATAATATTTTATTACCTATAGAAATTCTAAACGATGGTTTTAACTTTAACGTAATAGTCCCTTTTATGACTACATGACATTTGATATCAAAATCATTAAACATAAATGCAGACACATTAAAAACAAGCATGTACAAGTATTCGTAAGTAATTTATATTACTTACGATAAATTTATAAACGTTACACCTGCCTACAGCTGAAGCAAAGCAGGACAGGTTTGTCCAAACGTTCATTTAAACTGACAGCTTAACGGATAAAATAGAACAGGCTCATTGATCTATATCTTGGTGTTAGTTTGTTATAAGCTTTAGTTGAGTGTCTGCACGTCAGTTAAACTGACAGTTGGACAGACATGGAGCCCGAACGACCAATCATATAAACCACTTAATAAACGTTCAGTTTTTGCTCAACGTTTTACAAAACAGCGATCGGCAAAAATTACAAAATGACATTATATTTTAAAGCATTTAATGTTCAAACATTTTTTCAATAAACTTTTAATCGTCAGATAGTATACACACACTGCTCGATGATTATGTATTCAAATGATATTATTTAGTATAATGACAACTTCAAAGAAAAGTCCTGAATTTCTTTTAGAATCGTGTTCGTTGATTAGATGCAGTTGACTAAAGCGTAGTCCCATATCAACATTGACTACTTGGCTACGGAGCTTTTATTGAATTTATTTCAATGTTGATATCGAACACGGTAATAATCCGTAGTCAAGTGATCAAGCCGTTGGGTTAGGTTAGGAAAATTGATTTTTCAATCTATTTATTGATAAGGATTTCTGTGATATCGAAAATTCTTTCTTACCTATACGGTTCTAAAATGGAGAGAAGCGAGAGAGATAAACTTACTATAAGGCGTTTCCTAGCCCTATCTTTATATCCCCACTCTCTTCGAAACGGAGAGGTTTTGCAATTAAGTTGTAACTATTTATAGTAGAAAACTTTTGTTGATAAGACTATATTAATAATTCATTGTCAGATTATATTATAAATTGAAGGCTATGGCATACAACGCATATGTGCAATGTCGCTGCAGGTGGCGTGATGCGATATCGTCGCAAGCGGGTTAAAGTCGAGGACCCTTGCATGGTATTAAAGCTTTATGGCATTTTCAATTTCTCGCTCTTTTATTTTTTATCTCTGCATTCACGGAATACAATGTGCTTTTACAATTTGAAAGACACTTCTCGACGCTGCTCTGCACGATAATGTATTCAATTTGGCATTCGACCTCCACGATCTACGGCGTAGCGACTGCGAAGTGGATGCTACACCGTAGACGGTAATAAATTTTTAATGACCGCTCAAACAATTTTTCATTATTGTTTTATTATCTTTAAATAATCGCTTTTTTGAATACGCCTCGCCAATCTTCCCGCCGTTTCTCAGTATATGTGCAATATATTTTTCTACTTTTATATATCTACATAAAAATGTAATTGCATAATTTTTGCAAAATAAAGCGAAGAAACTTTTAGCTACATATTTGTTTTTATCTTGATATGAGTTATATTAAATCACGGCTTTTCTCTAGTATCAGCTTTGTCCTCGAAACATTGTTTGCATATACGCCTGGTATTGGAGAACCAACGTATTCTCAGTTTTTTATGAAAAGTAAAATTATCAATGAGCATAGAATCATAATTTTCGTTGGTATTGTGTTGATATAATATATTATCTATAATTTACATTTCAGCCATAATTGACATAACGGCTAACAGTAAACTAATTGAATGAAAAAAAAACAAAAACAGGCAAGATTGATTTTTACAAAATTGCCACTGTTTATTATAACGCTTTCATTAATACTATATATATATAAATATTAAAAGATGGACCCATGATTTTATTGGTGGAAATCACACGACGTTTCTAAGCCGTTGTATGGTTTATTTTTAAATGTTTCAAAATACTATGATATTTAATTAAAGTTTCACATAACACTGTTTTGGAACCATTAAAACGTTAACCTACAAATATCGTCTAAATCCAATATTGCTTACGCATTTGCATTGTCAAAATATAAAATTCTTTCATTGTTCAGTTCTTAATTTGAATCCCTTTCTAAATCACTTCAGGTGCATTTCATCCCCTAGCAAATAGCCTCAGTCGTAGATTTTTCCCAAACATGAAAAACAAAACTACAACCAACAACATATAAACTGTTACGCAACTATAGAAATGTCACATAAGGTCAAGTGAAACTTTTAGGGATCGTTGTCGCTTACACTAGTGTTTGTTTGTTATATCCTTTGGGTGTCGCGTGTGGTTTTCTGGTTGATAACCAGGTATAAGAAATTGAATGTTAGGGCCCTGAGGAAATACGTTGTGATATTGGTTATTATGGGTGGTTCAATGGTATAAATTATAAACATAACTTATTTAAATGAATTGAAGAATTAAGTCAAAAAACTTACATCAATAAACATTAGTGATTTTTGTGATGGGAGCTGGATACTTTTTCAATGTAATAACTAGAATAAAAGCTCTTTCAACTTATATACAGAGACTTGTGAAACAATAATAAGGCAAATAATAGTAACTCGAGTTGACCCTAACATTTTAAACTATTGCTGGAAATATATTTTTTTGTTTGCTGACCGAATATTTTGGAAAAAAATATGCTTAAAAAAAATCTTCTATGACTATTACATAATTTCTGTATGATGATAGAGGCATTACAGATTTGTTGGACATAATCAGATTTATGTTTTCTTTACAAAATTAATGATATACATTTTTATGCAGTATTTCAATAGTAGTAGATATCACAAGATAAATAGTTTAACTGTATTTTTTGAACAGTATATCGAAAAAGCATGCGTCAAGTGAAAAGTATGCGTAAAGTTTATTTGCTGCTTTTGTGAAAATATTCTTTTAAAACAGTTATGCACAACCTTTTGGCAAAAGTAGAAATTTATAAAATTTCAGATTTTTCTAGGGCCACATCGGTGAAAATAATTAAATATCGTTATTTTTTATCGTATATTTAACTGAAAATTGTATTATTTTATATTGTTCTAACATCATTAGTGAAAAGTTCTGAAGAAAAAAGGTTATTGATATTTGTCATATGGGCTGAATAAAATGTCCGCTGACAAATGCATTCCTTTTTAATCAACTCACCATTAGCTTCCCTAAACAAGTAGGTTGAGCGTAAAACCGGTTCTCCTAAAAACAACTTATATTTTGATGCTTTGCTAGCAGTCTATATGTTTCACATTGATAACTTTTCACGTATCAATATTACCTTCCATTTAAGTTTTATTTACAATAAATAAAAAAAAATTAGTTTTGTAATTCTTTGTTAATAATATATTTCATTTTCTATTTTGTTGGTCAAAAAGCTGCAATATGAGTAATACATATAAAATTTAAAATAACTTTGATTATTCCACGTATTGTGTAACTAATTGTGACACGTGTTTCGCCTCTTTCAGAGGCATCTTCAGACTTACTATCGCAAAGTTTGCTTAAGTAATGAAGCAAGATAAATTCTAACATTTTAATATTTTAAATTATGAAATTACAAAATGGATTACGGGTTTTTTTCCTTCTAAAGGAAACAAGGAAGGGGGTGATAGAATCAAAAAAATGCATTAACATAATGATACTAATAAGGTCCAATCACTCAATCAATTAGATTGGGATTTTTCCTTTTAAGGGACGCAAGAGAGGGTTATAGAATCGAAACAAAGCAAACAAATATATTTCTAATGACGTTAAACATTACAAACTAATAAACTATAAACTAATGAGCTGCAATCAATCAGTTAGGTTGGGTGATCACTCTTTTGAATTGGGAATAATGTCAGCAGAGGTGAGCAACCTGTCCTGTTAAGAATATTATTTAATAATATATCTTTTTTTATTAAGAGTTTTATTTATTTCTAAAAATTCTAGACTATTCATCTTTAAACCTTTTTTATTTACTCGGTGGAGTATTTCTACATTACTAGTCTGATTGAAATTATGGTCATTTTCTATTAAATGATTGGCAAACTCAGAAAAATTATTACTCTTTAGACATCTTATATGTTCTTTAATTCTAATATTAAAGTTTCTACCTGTCTGTCCAACATAAGACGCTGGACAGTCTCCACAAGAGAGTCGATAGATACCACTCTGTGACGATGAATCTACGCGATCTTTACTGTTCAATAAAAATTTCCTAAATTATTTACTGTGTAAAACGCGGGTTCTATATTGTCTGGCAAAACTTAACTATCTTTGACGAAATGTCTCCCTAAATAAATGATTCTACGCCAGTGTTTAATATTTTCGTTTGCTTTCTTCTCTCCTGAAAAAATATTATTAACTATGAGTTGTTTAACTTGCTTACGTTTAAGTAAGTTAACGACTATATCTGTGTTATAACCATTATTTACAGCTATCTGTTTAATAATGTTTAACTCTAATTCAAAGTTGACTTTAGTGAGAGGGGATGTTAACTAATCTATTAATCATTGCATGGAATGATGAGAGCTTTTGTGACCACGGGTGAATCGATTGATGGTGAATGACTACATCTGTATTTGAAAAACCTTTGTAGTCATTCACCATCAATCGATTCACCTGTGGTCACAAAGCTCTCATCATTTGTCATATGTTTCACACTGTTAAACTCATTTATTTAGGAGACAAGATAGTTAAGTTTTGCGTTTTATCAAGATTCATCGTCACACCTTCCATTTTAATTTTTCTGAGTTTGCCCAATTAAAAAAAAAAAAAATAGTTTAAAGATGAATAGTCTAGAATTTTTAGAAGGTTGCACCTCTGCTGACATTCAATCAAAAGAGTGATCGCAACCTAACTGATTGATTTCGTGGACCTTTATTTATAGTTTGTAATGTTTAACGTCATTAGAAAATTGTTTTGTTTCGATTCTATATCCCTCTCTTGCGTCCCTTAAAAAAAATCCCAATCTAATTGATTGGTGATTGGACCTTATTAGTATCATTATGTTAATGCATTTTTTTGATTCTATCACCCCTTGTTTCCTTTAGAAGGAAAAAACCCGTAATCCATTTTGTAATTTCATAATTTAAAATATTAAAATGTTAAAATTTATCTTGCTTCATTACTTAGCTTTGCGATAGTAAGGCTCTGAAAGAGGCGAAACACGTGTCTGGTAGTTACACAATACATTAATCAAAGTTATTTTAAATTTTTATATTAAAATGAACTTCCACAAAGTTACCGCCGAAACCATCGAAAATATTAAAATAGCCAGTACGGCAAAAAAGGCGCTTTTATATCGTAAATTGTTTATTAAATGCTCCCTAGTTTGTCAAAAAATCTTTTTTAATCAGAATTGTCTGAAAAATAAAGTGATTCCTAAATACATAAATTTAAATTTAAATTCAAAGTGCAAGAGTTTTGCGGCAAACAGTGCATTGGAGTTCGCGAAAGTGAAATGGTTGAAGGTGAAGTGAAATCATTGTTTGTAGTGAGAGATAATATTAAGCTCAATTTGAAATTTTTACACTCCGAGTTAGTTCATGTTTTACATCCAATTGAATGGGATATATTTGATGATAGTGTGAGAGCACTAGCTAGCAAATTGTCCCATGCAAAAAGACTAGCATTAAATAAAAAACTAGATGTTTTAATTGAATCCCATAAAATCCAAACGTCTTCGGGTACACAGACGTCAGGAAATTTTAGTTCTCATAAATTTTTGATCGTGTTAAGAACCTTTCATCACATACATTTAGTGCCTCAGAAATGAAACTTTTGTCAAAAGGCCTTAAATTTAACATTTCCAACAGTAAATTAGACAAATGTGTTGAAAATCTAGCAGTAGATTTAGATGTTGCTCTATTCAAACAACCAGTTGCTTTTAAACATATATGTGCCCAACAAATCAAAAAGAATTAGACTTTAACTCATTAAAATCATCGAATTCCGATATGCGGACGGCGAAAATATCAAAGATATTTTACGTAGAAAAACCTTACTCTGACGAAAGCAGATAAAAGGCAATTCCGTAGTAATTTTAAACTCATTAGATTATACATCGAAAGTGGAAGACTTCTTGTCGAAAGGAGATCATTTCCAATTACTAAACAAAGGATCCTACATCCAAATTTCAAGATGAGGTAAAACGGTTATCAAAAACTGTCCTATCATTTTCAACTCAAATAAATTTAAAGTTATTAATTTAAACCCGCAAGCTCCGAGATTATTTGGCTTACCCAAACTACACAAACCTTTGATACCGATTCGTCCCGTGGTATCTTTTTGTAGTTCTCCGTCTTACAAAATCGCCCGTGAATTAAATGACGTTTTTAATTCTTACAACGTGTTTAGACCGAGTATACAGTTAAGAATAGCTTTGATTTCACGGAAAAAATCAAAGACATACAATTAACTAGTAATTGTAAATTAGTATCGTTCGACGTGACAAATTTATTTACTAACGTACCAACGGAAGAGTGCAAAAATATAGTCAGTGAAATTTTAACCTTTTCGGATATTAATAGCAACGTCGTTAAAGAAATGCTTAGGCTTTTTAATATTTGTATTGAACAAAACTATTTTTTGTTTAATAAAAAAATTTACAAACAATCAGTAGGATTACCTATGGGTGGTCCTATATCATTTTGAAAATGACCTCTTTAAGTCAAATCACGCGTTACTTAAAAATGTTAAAACTTGGTATCGTTATGTAGACGATATCTTTTGTATTTGGACAGGGACAGATAGACAGTTAGATTCCTTTTTTACGTCACATAAATTCATTGCATTCAAATATTAAATTCACATTAGAGATTGAGCAACTAAAAACCTTAAATTTTCTTGACTTAACAATAAAGATTAATAATAACAACAGATTAGAATTTGCCATTTATAGAAAACCTACATATACAGATGTAGTCATTCACCATCAATCGATTCACCCGTGGTCACAAAAGCTCTCATCATTCCATGCAATGATTAATAGATTAGTTAACATCCCTCTCACTAAAGTCAACTTTGAATTAGAGTTAAACATTATTAAACAGATAGCTGTAAATAATGGTTATAACACAGATATAGTCGTTAACTTACTTAAACGTAAGCAAGTTAAACAACTCATAGTTAATAATATTTTTCAGGAGAGAAGAAAGCAAACGAAAATATTAAACACTGGCGTAGAATCATTTATTTAGGAGACATTTCGTCAAAGATAGTTAAGTTTTTGCCAGACAATATAGAACCCGCGTTTTACACAGTAAATAATTTAGGAAATTTTTATTGAACAGTAAAGATCGCGTAGATTCATCGTCACAGAGTGGTATCTATCGACTCTCTTGTGGAGACTGTCCAGCGTCTTATGTTGGACAGACAGGTAGAAACTTTAATATTAGAATTAAAGAACATATAAGATGTCTAAAGAGTAATAATTTTTCTGAGTTTGCCAATCATTTAATAGAAAATGACCATAATTTCAATCAGACTAGTAATGTAGAAATACTCCACCGAGTAAATAAAAAGGTTTAAAGATGAATAGTCTAGAATTTTTAGAAATAAATAAAACTCTTAATAAAAAAGATATATTATTAAATAATATTCTTAACAGGACAGGTTGCTCACCTCTGCTGACATTATTCCCAATTCAAAAGAGTGATCACCCAACCTAACTGATTGATTGCAGCTCATTAGTTTATAGTTTATTAGTTTGTAATGTTTAACGTCATTAGAAATATATTTGTTTGCTTTGTTTCGATTCTATAACCCTCTCTTGCGTCCCTTAAAAAGGAAAAATCCCAATCTAATTGATTGAGTGATTGGACCTTATTAGTATCATTATGTTAATGCATTTTTTTGATTCTATCACCCCCTTCCTTGTTTCCTTTAGAAGGAAAAAAACCCGTAATCCATTTTGTAATTTCATAATTTAAAATATTAAAATGTTAGAATTTATCTTGCTTCATTACTTAAGCAAACTTTGCGATAGTAAGTCTGAAGATGCCTCTGAAAGAGGCGAAACACGTGTCACAATTAGTTACACAATACGTGGAATAATCAAAGTTATTTTAAATTTTATATTAAAATGAACTTCCACAAAGTTACCGCCGAAACCATCGAAAATATGAGTAATACATTTTTGTATTATCTTAATAATATTCTTGAGGACGTTTTAGTATTGCCGAAAATCATTGGCTTCAATATAAATAACGATTTTTATTCTTATTATCGAAGCAGTTTGGCATTTCTCTTTACATATAAGATAGATGTAGTGCAAAGCTATTTTGTACTTTTTTTAAAGTTATTTACATGTTTGAAAATTCAGAGCTACAATTTCAACCGCTATAAATATCAAAAAGCACACTGCACTCACACCCTCGTCGTCGTTAGCAATTTAATGCCAGGTCAAACTTCAATGCCCCTACTTGGGAACATTTCCCCCGAGGACGGCATTGTCACGCTCTGTCCTAGCTCCATATTCTGATTAGATCGAATGGATTAATTTAATAAATGGGATTAGGACACTGGGCGCAGGCTAGTGATAGGGACTATAACTTGACGCTACTTCCCGCAGTATTCTTTCGGAAATGGTTTTAATTGTCTGTTCATGTGGAAGAATCGAGGCTTTTTAGTGCCTTATCATTTATTGGCATTCTTTTGTATTGCCTCCGGCGTTTCCAAATTTTTTTTCCTAGAATATCTTTTACGGCTCAAATTTTTTAATTATATATTTTCAATTCCATAAATATACATTTTCAGAAATCTTACAATAACAATTCTGAGAGTCTTAAGAATTGAATAAATGAAATGCAAAATAAAACTGCGATGCAATATATCAGTTGTCTAGAAAAAGAACCAACGCTTCTGTATTTATCAATTTCACATTAAAAAAAAAATCTAAAAAAAATATTTATGACGTAATAATCTTAATGGCTTTGCTGTAGCAAAAATATCTAATTTTAGACGTAAGGCCCTTCTCACCCAGAATTATTTGTACGTTTTTTAACACGATTTTTTCCCGATGATATAATAATATGATCATTACATACTGATCAATAGTGAATTAGATATTTTATTGACAACAAGCACAAATTTTTGAAATAATATCTGCTCCCAGTTTTCAAAAAAAATTAGCATTTCCACAACAATTTTTCATCTAAGGAAGAACTTTATTTCTAACTTGCATTTCCTAAAACAATGTTGCATACTTGTGTTTTTTTACCGTCAATCTGAATGCAAACAATTAAACATCATATGCTCCATGAAACTAAGCATTTCATCAATTACTATACTACCGTTTCAAGGAAGAAGGCAATAACTCTTAAATTCTTAAATTTAGTTATGAATGCCATTTGCTAAATATTTATTTTTTTAGCTACAAATGGTGCTTTATTTTACTTTAAAAATCATTACTTTTCTTACATCTGCTAGTATAAAAATCTCTTAACAAAAAAGGAGTAACTTTAGTTTACTTAGCAAAGATACAGTCAATAAAACTACTGAATGCTTGTTCGCATCAACCACTTTTTATAAATTCTAAATAACTTTAAAAAAAACATTATATCATTTTTCTCAAAAGTTTGTCAGAGTCACTTACTGCATTCTTACTTGAAACGGCAGTATAGACCAGCGATGCGCAACCTGTTATAAATTAAGGCCAATATATCCAATATCCAATTGTTGACAGGTCAATCTTTGCGGATAATGTTATAAACTTTTCCTTTTCTAGACATTATACATGGTATTAATTTTAATTAAATTACTAAATACCAGATACGTTATCCCTTATCTAATATGCATTACGTGCACATAATATACAAGCAGTCGGAATGTAATTAATCTGAAAAGACTTCTCAATGTGGTTGCACAAATGAAAGCTTTTTGTTGAGATCTAACAGTTCAATAAGTATTATGGAAACAATTATCTAATAATATGCTACGCCTGCATTGCCAGATAATGCGGTTTGTATTTTTCTTTTTGAGTATTTTAACAGGTCAGAGGTTGACATAAATAATAATAAACTTCAAACTAGCCAATATTTTTATTAATTCTATGAAAAAAAAAGTATATATGTTGTGTCCGGGCAGATTCATTTTTAAATCATTTTTTTGATTTCTGCTCAAATACAGATCTTGATCTGTGTTAAATTTGAAAATAAATGTAGGGTTATTATTTTAGATATATAATACCTATAATATTATCTGGTCATTAGTATAAGCGATACTACATTCAAAAGTCCAGATAATTATAAAAAACTCACTTAATTCATTGAAACTCGTTTACATCAAATGTTCCCTAATTTACATTTCAATAGCAATTTAACTTAGTGATCTACTTCTATTTTTGTATATAAACGATACGAACTGTTTACTGCGCGTCAGTTCAAGTACATCTGTGCACTTGAAATGCCTGAATATGGCGAAAGGCGAAACCCGGGTCATTAGCGACAAAACTCATGTTAAAGTACAAAATTCAAACAGTTCAGATTTGATATTGAAATTCCAACAAGCACCCTCAGTCTAAATCCTTATTCGTCTGTGTTGTTGACAAGTTATTACCACATCAATTTCGATCCTAATTACGAGGCGTAGTGGTAGCGTTCGGCTAACTACTAGTCATATCTTCTCTATTAATACTTCCTCCGAAAAAGAGAGGGTGCGCAACTGAGATACGCGCAGTTCTCGAAGAAAAATGAATGTTAAGATAAACTTCTTTAACCGTTCAGACGCCACGGCGTGCAGGCACGCAAACGCGTTTACGAGCTTATTAATGAATAAATTAAATATTTTTTAATGCAATATTATGCAGAGACACATTTTGGAGGCAATGTGATTGTTAGAATACCCATATATTGAACCGTTTTCTTTTTATTTGAAGTCGGGCTAACAGACGTCACTAGGGCTGGCACCTTATTATCGCAATGATCGTTCGATTGCTAAATATCAGTTAGTGCGAATAGACAACACATAACATTTTGTGCTATTTATAAAATATAGATTATAATAAAAAAATAAAAATAACTTTCCAGTCATAACAAAATAATTCAAATTTATTCATAAATTACATTATTTTTTGTGGCAGCCCTAGATGCATTTTTTCTACCTATATCTATAATAAAATAAATTATATTTTATTATAGAAAATATATATATTTCATATTTTTGTTTATAATATTTATTGTTTTTGGCAGCCCTAGAGACGTTTTTCAAATCTTGTACTTTTGATATATTTTTTTCACTTTTCTATGAAAATCAATAATAACTTGAGTATAAAATTATTTTTCGGGTATGTTTCGTGGCATTTTCATGGAAAAATCGATGATTGAAAATGGTGGCGTACAGCAAAAATCCATGGAATTGGCTTGGCGTTTAAAGGGTTAAGAGCCTATATGATCCAAATTGGAAGTGGATATGGTTTTAAAAAAGGAGGCTGCGAGTTTTCCCTTACTGTAAGCGCACCATTAGGTGACATGTATGAGTAAAATACCAATGTTTACCATTTTGTTTTTTTTTTCAGATAAGGTCAAGAAGAAGTACTCGGGCCTTGGTCACGCCGTGGTCTGCGTACAGTTGGAGAGACCACGCCAGGGTGGAGGTCTCGGTCTCAGCTTGGCCGGCCATCGTGATCGATCCAGGATGGCCGTCTTTGTCTGTGGGCTAAGACCGGGAGGAGCAGCCGACAGGGCTGGCGGAGTTAAAGTTGGGGATGAGATATTGGAGGTATGTCCAATGTGAAACAATAACAACAATAATTTGATTTAACTGAAATTTACATGGTTTGAATGCATAGTGAAAAAAAAAAATATCTTTAATTTGAATTTTGTACTTTTACATGAGTTTTGTCGCTAACGACCCGGGTTTCGTTCAAGTACATTCGTGCACTTGAAATGCCCGCAGATGCCGAAAGGCGAAACCCGGGTCATTAGCGACAAAACTCATGTAAAAGTAGAAAATTCAAACAATTTAAATTTGATATTGGAATTCCATCAAGCATCCTAAGTCAAAATCCTTAATCAAAAAATTTTAAGCTTGAAGCATTAAAGGATATCTTTGATAATTATTTTGGATTTACGCCATCGTCAGAACTTAAGTTTATAGCTCGGTCGATTGGGTGTAGCCAAATAGCTTTAAACTATAAACATGATGTTATTTTTGGGGAACTAAACACTTATACCATATTTTAAGCTTAAAACAATAATATGAGTTATACAATGTATTTCACCAAGTTATAGTTTAACTAAATAAATTAACAATTAGCTTAGAATCATGGTAAAGAATGTTTTAATCCAGTAATAGACTGTATGAAAGGATCTCTTTGAGATAATGCGATAGCTGAAGATAGTGATTTTGACCCTTTTTTCATTTGAACTTTCTATTAGTAATTTTTGTACGCCTGTAATATGTTAATCAATATACATACCAAAAAAAGACAGTTTTTTTAAATATTAAAATTGTATTGAAAAATTTAAGGTAGGCTCATGGTTCCTATTAGAGACTCCAATTCGAGTATCGAGTACTCGTGTATTTTTTGTACTCGATACTCAAGTATTTTGAAAAATACTCGAGTAATACTAGTAATTTACACATGAAGATTTATTTCCAAATTTTATTTACATTTAGAGGTTAAAGTTTAAAAAAATACATTTAACCGTTGCGTTTAACTGCGTCTTACGCGTAGATTTGACTATAAGTTAATATAAACATATAGTTTTTAAATGCTTTTGTTGTTGACTCTGCTATGCGAGAATTTCTTTTGCTACTTTTTCTTTGAGATTTTTGCTTCTCTATTATTTTTTTAATTAAATATATGTTTTATAAATTGAAATAATTGTATTTATGCGATTAAATAATCTTATTAATATTGAAAACAAAAATTTGAATTGATAAAATATAATAGATATTTTGGTTCATCAGAAACTACTCGAGTATACTCGAGTACTTGAGTATTTTTAAATTTTACTACTCGATACTCGAGTAGTTGAGATATCGAGTAATTGGAGTCTCTAGTCCACATTCATATTGTAATCGATATATTCAAAATATATAGGCCGTATTAACTTCGCTAATGCTTTGATCTACCATTTTTTCTCAGTCATAGATGTCCCTGTCTCATAAAGTTAGATTGTTCACTTATCTTTAAGGTCACAGTGTAACTAAGTTGATTTTTCTGTATATTTTTCTTAACGCCACTTATTATTAAGGCATATCATTAAGGTAACGATAATGCTTTAATAATTTCGTTCCAGGTAAACGGAGTGGTTCTTCACGGACGATGTCACTTGAACGCGTCGGCGATAATCAAAGGATTGGCGGGACCCATCTTCAAAGTCATCTTGCTCAGGTTAGCATCAGACAAAGAGATTTACGGATACCCGACGGCGGGCTCAACATACTAACAGACTACGTATTCATTCTATTATCATTTTCACCAATACAAACACCCTATAAAATATTATGACTTATATATTAGCGTCAAATTTGAGCGAAAATTTCGAAATTCGAATGCAAATAATTCAAATGCTTTTCAAATAAATAAAACACAATCGTTTGTACTACTTATACATGTTACAGTGAAACTGTATTCTCAGTGAAAATATATTCTTCTCCAAGCTGTCATTGAAATTAAATTTGACCGCCCTATCTTCAGACCAATGTTTGTCTGTGTTTTTCTTTGGTTCTCTTTTTATGAAAGGGACTACTTGCTGATTTTGTTTCATTGAAGAAAATCAAAATTTTAGGCCGGCAAATCATCGACTTGGGCCAATTATTTCAATGATCGTGACCAGTGAAATCATGTTGGCATACAAATCTATTACTTGATACATTTTCACTGTAACATATATATTTTGCAAAGAACATGACTGGTTTCGCTCTTCAACCGATTGCTGTAAATTTTCAACTGATGTCTTTTATTTGTCTTCATATAATGCCTATCCACTTAGAATTATTGACAGTACGTGACATAATTATCAAAAGTGATATTCAATCGTGCCTTTTCCCAATGTGGAGTATATAGACTCGTTACAATGTTTCTCAATTGAAGGTGTTTAACGCATTAAAAAAAAAAAGAGGTTAGGACATGGGGTGAAGCTTGGAAGTCTAATTGTCAGCTGATGTCTCTTGATACGATCCATTTTTAAATCAAGTGGTTATGTTAAAACACAATAAACAAGCATTTCAACAGTTACTCAGGCATTGTAAAGTTTAAAGTATAATTTAACGTCCACAATCGATGAAAATTGAAAACTTTTGTAAAAGATATAATGTATATGTATAGTTATTAATAATATTTCGGGTGTTGCAAAGTACCAATTTGACTTCTAGCCATGTACATATGTTCAATCATTCTCGCTTTCATATTCTCGCTTTTTCAGTCAAAGTTATTTTATTTGATTTACCAATAGATGGTGTTACTATCAACATACAAATAAGTTATATATTCCACAGTGTCTTAACATTTTTTTTAACTCTGCAACCTCATAACCTAACTTAAGTATTATTAAAACAAATTTTCTCAATAATCCATGTTACAACACATAAGATTCAAATGCATGAATTGAAAAAAAATACCTTATGAAATTGATGCGTTATTTATGCCATTTTGAATTTTCTTTTCAGAAGAAGTCAGGCTATAGCAGATATTGCAGTCAAGCCTTTGACTCATTTTCCAGTTTCTCTTGAGGACGAGGTGAGTGTTTTTTTCTTCGTTATAATCAAATTTTTATTTAATTTATCACCCTTCTTACGTACGTGATCTGACTACAAAAAATCTGATCGGATGGTTTAATTTCAATTTTCAGGAATAGTTTTTTTTTTATGAATATCTATGAGAAATTATTTTTATTTCATGTGAGTATTATATAACAGTATCGCTATTTGTTTACGGTTTTTTGAAACATCCCTCAGTTTAAGCGATGTAGGTACATCTGTATGTATACCAAAAGAAAAATCATAAAGAATTGCCGATGACCATAGGTATATATATATATTCACGTAAAAAGACATAATCCAACGATGGGGCACGCGTTTATCTCTTTAATATTATGTCTTGACTGGTGTCTTTTATGTTATTTATGAATTAAAACAAGTAAACAATTTCTACTTATTATAACATAATTTTTTTCTAACATTTTCTTTAAAGCCGTGCTCGATTTGGTAAAAAAAACACATATTTTCCCTTTAAGAACAAATATTAAAATGAAATACTCAGTGATCAGTGAAATCTTCTTGATGTTTTAGAAACAAGTGTAAGTACTATAAAATATATGTTATACTGCTTTCTACTGTCTTATGCCGAAAAATCTTTTGATAAATAAAAACCTTTTATGGAATTATAGAAGTTTATATGTGTTAAAATTTCACATAATAGAATATCAAAATACAGAAATTTTATTCGTATACAAAATATAATTATGTTACCTACATTATCTGTTATTCTTTATTCGCCCTAAACAATGCTCCGTCAGCCAGACACCCTCGCTTACAATGTCTATAAATAGAGTAAAAAGTATTTCGACGATACATATATATTTGACGCGACCCACTGATTCCGAGCGTGGGGCTAAACCTTTTTGAGGGGGGTGATTTTGTCATCGGCATTGTCCATCGTTTCCACCCTTTTCCGACATTGCTCCCTCTTTCCGGCCTTCCTTCCCAGCGGCTTAGGAGGTGATATAATTTCCTCTGAAGTAATTTATACCTTGTACAAAAATAGATGATCGCATTTTCTTTTGTATGTACGGAGACTTGAAACTCTATTCTGCGAATCCGATTTCTTCTTTTGATTTAACTTAGCCTACGTGTTCTATTTTTTAATTTATTTTTAAATAATTAAGGTAAATTTACCAGTAGCTGACCGCTTAAGAGATAATTTCAACAAAAATAACGATTAAGGTTTAGCATTGTACCGAATGATGGCAAAGCAAGTATACTCATATTGGATCATATGTCTTAATGAATATGATGTTACAAAAATTACGAAAGGGCCAGCTTAAAAAAAATTGTGTTCAATTATTTAAAGCCATGTTCCTGTTTCAGTATTTGACCATCTCACATATTGAAAAATCCACTAGTTGACCATGTCTAATCATAACTACTAAATGAAATAATACACTTTCCTCACTAGGTGTTGTTTTCAAATGGCCACCGTGGCACTCCATTGGCTATATGGTGATATGTTAGTAGCTCATTCCGACCACAGATGCCTTAACTTGTCTGAACTTTAGATTTGATCTAACTTTATACAATTTAGAGCAATCCCGCATCTGCATTTCTTATTTTGGGTCATTTTATTCTCAAAAGGTCAACTACTGGTACATGGTCAACTACTAGTACATTTACCTTACTACGTCATAAATCCAATACCAATTATTGCTGTAGCTTAAAACTGCTATTATAAATTTCATGTTTTAAGTGTTTTTATCGGCTAAGTCTTGCGATGAGAAATTGGTACAAAAATTGTGTTTATTTTAACAAATATAATAGTTTTTTTTACAAATAATTGCCAACTGCGATAGCAAAATTTTGTTTTTTTTATTTGTTTTAAATCGACGCAAGCGACATCTGTCAAAAGTATATAAATCTACTATTAGATATCTTATCAGTTCATGCAGCTTAATAACAAGAGTAATTTGTCGTTTTTATTGAAATGTATTTCTATTTTCTACATAGATTTCGCTAACAGTATAATGTTTACGGTGAATATAAATGTATGTTTATTGAAAATATAATTAGTATTAAATATGCATTTTTTTAAATTGAAATAAAGAATCTTGGTATTTATTCTTCACATAGAAATCGAAGATGATCAAAAAACCGATGAAAAAATATCATAGTAGGGACGAATGTGTCGTGTCATTCATCAATTTCGTTTTCATAAATTTTGCATTTATTTAAATTAATTGAGGTGTCAATTGAGATGATTTTTTTTAGTGAAAAAACAAACGCCACTGGTGCCTTATTCTCTGTACATATAACGAGTAAGCGGTTAGTGAAAATGCGTCAACTGAGACGTTTCCGTAATTTTATTCGACAAGATTTTATGAATTATACTATGACCAGCAAACCGTATGTGGCACGTTGCATATTTTTGTGTGGCCCACAAGGTGTTCATATATTGTTTGTTATTAGAGAATCACATTTTTATTATTTTGAAATTTTGATTTACATTTTTTTTTAACCATATCCGCTCCCAACTTGGAGCATATGGACTCCTCACGTAGTTTATCTCAGCATATGTTTTTCTACGAGAACTTCTTGTTACTCAGTTGCTCAACCACTGCGAAGAGAGTAGGGATGGAAAGAATACGAGGACTAGGACTGGACTAATCGTTAGCTAATCGTGGAAGCGTGGGAAGGGATTTTTAATAACACAAACACTCATTACCACAGAGCAGAATAGATTTGTCGACTGAGAAAATCTGCTCGTACCGGAAGTCGAACCCGGGCGGTCCGACACCGTAGCCAACAAGCCTTTTTTATACTAAATAATATTTATCCAAAATAAAAAAATCTTGCGGCGCACCCTTCGCTTGAAAAAAAATGTGTGGAAAAGTCTACATATGCACGATTTGTCTCATAGAATATGTATATAATAGATGTCACCGTCTCAATATAAATATGAAGCTCTTCGCTGTCTTATAATCCGATACTAATATCACGGATCGTAAACTCAACTGGCTTAAAAAACAATGTACTGTAAAACCTCGATTATCCGGACTGATTGGGGATGAAGATAGTCCGGATATGGACAAATCCGGATAATCGAAAAAATCATAATTGACAGGAAAAGACAATTATATTCAGTATTAATCATTTTTATTTCTTTAGATTAATACACAGCTTTAATAATAAATTATTTTTTATTGAAAAAATCAATTATCGATTTCTGCTTAAAGCTAGTTTTTCTTTTTGATGCTGCCAAATCACGAATACTTTTAAATATTGCTTTTTCACATAGTAATGGACCAGATATTGGCTGTCCAGATGATCGTCTTTGTATGAACCACATAAAGATACACTTTTCAATTTCTTCATTTCGTGATGTTTTCATTACTTTACGCTCTGAGCTTCCATTTTCCGACATTAAACAATTGGTAAACTTCAAGATTTTTTTCACTTTGTTTTGTTATATCCGTAATCGTTGACGTTCCGACGCCATATTTATTAGACAAAAAACGTCCCAATTCACCCCGTTTCAAAGCATCGATTATATCCAATTTATCTTTTAATGAAACTACGACACGTTTTCTTTTCGTTGACATATCGGTAATATCTTATATATAAAACCGAAACGGCGTATTTATGTATGTATGTCTGTAATTCCCTTTTGCATTGTTGTTGCAAGTTGCCATAAAAACGAATATGAAAGAAAATATGTTTGAATTTTTATCGGCGAAGACATTTAGTCAAAATGTAATATATTAGTCTTCTACTGAACTTTCCCCGGCTTTTATTATGAATAATAATGTTTATTATTTACGTGAAGGTATTATTTGACATTTCTTTGACAGCAAATTAGATTTTTTTCCTTGAATTTGGACATTTTAATGGCGAGAATGCTGTCATCAAATTAAATAAAGTTTGTGATTTTATTTTAACTCTATTTTGGATGTTAGATTTTGTGATATAATTATGTCGAATGATAAAACATTAGATAATTATTGGTCGCTTAGTCCGAGCGACGCCGGGTAGCAATACTAGTTAAAAATAAATATTTAAATCGTGATCAATTTTTCAAGAAACAAACGTTCAATGCGTATCGAATTTGGACGATGACTGACCCATATTTTACACAGGAATTATTGTTAGAACAAATGCAACGATCAAAATATTAAGACTGCATTCCATCTCGTACGTAAACAGTGGATGCAATTCGCCACGTGCATGTCAGCAAATTTGTAATATTTTTGTATATTTTGACCAATCCGGATAATCGAAAATCCGGATAATCGAGGTTCTACTGTAATTACAATGGCTTTGTGTGTGTTTGAGATATTAATTGCGATAGTACAAAGTCCCGATTAGGACTTTATGGCACTTGGAAAACAAACACCAACGCGTGACCGAGCGTCGATTGTGAAACAACATAAATACCTGCTCGTAGACTATATAAAATTATTACCACAAAAAAAACAGATACTGAATGAGTATTTTTTTAAATACTCGAGTAATACTCATGGACTATGCTATGCGAGACTTTTTTTTGTTAACTTTGCTTTGGGTACTGCTGACTTATCTTATCAATGACAAGTTTATGATGACAAGACACAAAATTGGAGTCTCTAGGTCTAGGGTTTGCAATCCTGCAACAGAATTCTGATTTCGGGATTGCAATTGTTTGATCCCGGGATTCCTGGACTGGTCCCGGGAATTGGATTTTTTTTAAATAGTCGATAATTTTCATATTTATTAAATATAAGCCATGATAACTTCTCATTAAAATTATCTGTCGAGTCGAATGCAACTGAAAACTAATTGATATTAAAATTTTGTCTGGTTATGCACGTAGCATATAGAAGAGCATTTTTTTTAAATTTTATATTGTTAAAATAAGGACACATTAATGGAAATCTATAACGTTTTTATTGGTGACAATTCCACTACCATCCAGGACGTAAGAACCAATTTTAATACAATAATTGTATTAATTTGGCACTCATAAAAACATTATTTATCATCATTAATGAGCTTCAGTTTGTTACTTGATATTTTTTGTCCTCTTAATTCATTTCAAAACAATATTTTATATTCGATGCTATCATCAATGCATAACGCAAATAAATCATTTTCCACGAGCGACCGGTCTTTCAAATATGACACATTCAAATACACGTAATATTACAGGTATTGAAAATCCTTGGGATTCCAGGATTGCAAACCCTAGTAAGGTCCAAAACATTCCGATCTAAGGATATTATCTCGCACAATATCATCCTAAAAGATACCTAATAGTGGAGTTACATTATATGTTGTGAAATACCGTTTAAACCTAATTTATATGATAAAAAATAAAAGTAAGTTCATATTAACCTTGATATGCATGTCAATATTAACATGGTATCATCTTCGTCAATTGTACTTTATGCTTAATGCTAGGAGCAAACTATCCATAAAGAGTAAACTTTTCCTATATACAGTAATAACTCGTTCAATTATGGTGTACGCCACACCAGTGTGGGCGTTTGCTCATCGTTGGGCTCACCAAAAGCACCTGAAGACTCTCCAGGTGGTTCAGAATAAGTCATTGAGGCAATTATGTGATGCCCCATGGTTCGTGCGTGGATCGCTGTTACACAGAGATTTAAGTGTGCCCACTATTAGCGAATTCGTTCGTGAAACCTCTAAAAAGTTTCATAAGACTGTGGGCCTTCACGATAACCCAACGATCTCTTGCTTGCAGAACTATGTCGAGAAGGCATCAGAGAATCAATATAGGCCGAGAGCTATTCTTCTCGATGACCCTCCCTAGGTAGAGACACAATCGTAAACTAACTTCTCAACTGTAGCGATGGCGCCATCCTGTCGGCAGCAATGGGAAGGGAATGTCAAAAAATAAAATTAAAGACTTTAAAACATTAAGAGACGAAGGAGACTGGAAGAACTTTGGCGCTACCGCGCCTTAGAACTTGATGCTCCGTCAAATTGATATCCAAAAATAAAACATCTTCGTCATTTCATTTTAATGGCTCAATTGACCATTCGAGATCTTACTTTGAAAAGGTTCTAACTGCTCTCGGGCCTGTTTTTAGATATGAGCGTTAGAAGTTTGGATAGATATTATGCTATTCAAATGATAAGATACTTTTTGATAAAATTAAAATTCACTACTAACACAAATATATTCACATGTTACTTATTTTAAGCATCTTTTTTCATAACTCAAATCATTCTATTTGGAAAAAATGATATTAATGATAAAAGTAGTGATGAAAATAGTGATGATAATGTCAGAGCAATATCAAATAATTTTATGGAAAAAGTGTGCAGATAAAACTCAGGCATTCTACTAATTCCATTCATCATAAACATATGACTGAAGTTAGAACACATAATAGAATGCGATTAATACAACCCTTTTCGACCAAAAGGTAAAATGTCAGTTACGACCTTTTCAAAGTAAGGTAACGAACGTATTGTAACTGTATGGCTAATAGAGTGTTACAATGGTGAAAGATACAAGCAATCTTTCACATAATTACTTGATGAGTACATATTTAAGAACATGTTCATTGCCTCATTTTCTACCCCACTTAAGAGAATTCCATCTTTTGTATTTAAATCTAGCTTGTTCTAATAATTTGGGCGGGAAATTTGCGAACTTTCCTCGGATTATTTGCATTGATTTACCTGTATATTTATTTTGTAACGCGGCACGTATGCACAATAATTTTCCCTGTAACTTTGAAAACCTCCGCGCACTGGTTTCAGGTTCACGCGAAGAATAGTAGTTGATTTATTTAACGATTGTATTTAACCTGATTAATAAATATTGGTCAATGTATCCAAAAGATCCACAAAAAAGAAGCCCATGCCCGCTCCAATTTGGAGCATATGGACTCCTAATGAAGTGTTTCAACATAAACTGCTCAATAATGGATATTCTACCGGACGGTTCTTGGATTGGCGTTCTCAGCCTTTAAATTTTCCTTTAAAATGATTGCGAGTTATAGGTGACGGTGGGTCAACCAACGCATACTGATACCTTATAACCACTATAACAATTCGCGAGCATTGCATTTTTATCGTTTTATACATTTGTTTAAAGTCAAGACAATTATTTTTATCTTGATCAATTTAAAAAGCCAGATTAAAACAGAATTAAACTGGAACTTTCTGGTATGCGTTGCAAAGCCCTGGATATTAAATTATGAGGATGGAATATTTTTACCACATAGTTAAAACTTAACTTTATCAAAAAAAAACTATATCTGAATTAAGAGTTGAACAGTGGCTTAATTTAAATATGCAATTGGATACAGTATGGTAGGAAACAGACAGAAATTTTGTTTTTAGAATATTTTTCTGAAAACTCTTATGCATACATAGCAACACCACTGGTTGCTAGTGAATCTTTACATCTGCCAAACTTTTCCAGGTATTATTATTTTCTTACTAAATTGAATTCTATATTATAAATGCTACCGATACGTAAGTATTGATTCTTTTATAAAACTGTCTTAACATATAAAATTTAAAATAACTTTGATTTTTCCACGTATTGTGTTACTAATTATGACACGTGACTCGCCTTTTTCAGAGGCATCTTCGGACTTACTATCGCAAGGTAACAATTTACGATATAAAAACGCTTTTTTGCCGTACTTGTTATTTGATAGTATGTCCTAAGATGACTCTGAAAGGGGCGAAACACGTGTCACAATCAGTAACACAATACGTGGAATAATCAAAGTTATTTTTAATTTGATATTAAAATGACCTTCCACAAAATTACCGCCGAATCCATCGAAAGTACTGTCTTAAAATATTTAAAGTAATATACGTACACCATAGGTATGTGTTGTTTCAAAAGACGAAATGAAGAATATTATATCAGTAGGTTTATTATATTATATGACATCCCGTTTATTACATTGTAATAAACGAGATAATTAAATCTCCAACGTTTATTTAGTAGAAAATAATATTTATTTTACCATGTTTTTAATTTATAAATTGAAAGAAATAGTTTCTATTTCCATCATAAAGTGTCGCATCATCATATCGAGTATATTTTTTTTATTTGCATCAAATGAAAATGAAAAAGAATGTTTTTGAAGTCGCTACGGATATGGACGAATCTGCAATCGTAGTAAATCCAATTATGTCCATATCCACGGAGGCGTTTTTTTATCAGCGCTTCCAGCGAAAATTCATATTTTTTAGTGACTTTATCACGGCTCGGGCAGGCAATTACATTATTATTTGCAGTTATAATTTATGAAATAATCGCACACGAAACGTGTTTACCACATCCTATGTATTCTTAGCCAGGCATTCATTGACAACAATTGGCTTTATAGCTTCAATTATTACAGTCATCTAGTCGAATTGGCTCTATTGAACTTTTTCGTTTCTTATTAATTTGGAATTCTTTTAAATAAGAACCCGCCGCGGCTTCTCCGCATTAAATTAAAATATCAATGAATAACGCCCTGTTTTATTTGCCATGTTGTAAACTCATCGTCACCCTCTAGGTTTGGCCAGGTTAATATTTAGTCTTCATAGTCTATTGGACCTGCATGTGGACGGACCGTAGCAAACAGATCTGATCAATTCTGCATTAATCTTTAGACTATTCCATATCACGTGTCTATCTTACTGGCTGTTGGAAAATAAGAGACATAAATACATAAATTTTGCCATAATTATTATCCTGCTGTTTAAATCGAGTCATCTGTCGGATTGTAAATTTATAATTTACAAAGCAATTTGAAAAATATTGTCAGACTTTATTGACTATTTTAAATTTGTGAAGCAGTTCCACATTTCAATTGTGTAAGCTTCATAAACATAAAACATAAAATACGGTAAGAAAAATAACAATGTATTTTAGTTCTACATAAATTTTATTATAAGATTTATAAGATTATAAGATTATCATAAGATTTACGTAGAACTAAAATACATTGTTATTTTTCTTACCGTATTATAATGGAGTTCTACCAAGTAAATGCCTACTCAATCAATAAAACATAAACTTTGTGGAATTATTATTATTTCATTGGTCATTTTTTCTTAAATTTGATTCCCCCATTATATGATCTAAAACAGCCCAGCTTTACATAATTGTTTCGTTAATTTATATCACTTCTTATCTACGCAATCTACGCAAAGTTATTCGAAGCCCACGATATCGACAAAAAATAGCGGCATATGCAAGTTAAAATCAGTAACTTTTTGTTCCTTTTCGTTTGTAAATTGTACCAGCGCAATTGTGTTAATAGAACATTGATTGGAAGCCGTCGATAAAAAGTCATAATTAAATTGCCGTCAACGAACTGAACAGTTCGCAAAAAAATAACCCGAGTCTTGAAATACAAACTCACTTCAATCTTAAAATCTATGAACCAACAATTTTCCAAAATATATAACGGTTTACTTTTTACAATGATTGTTGGTAACATTTTAGCTCTAAACTTTTAATTTATAATTTATATGGTGAGAGTTTGGTTTACGCAGCCAAAATAGGTATATTAAAAAAAACACTTTTTTTTTTAATTCTACATTTCTATAATGTTCAGTATCGCTCAGAAAAACTAGACATGGTTTTTGTAAATAATTTCAAAAGAAAAAAAAAGTTTCATATTTTTTTTATCTTATAACTTTCCGCCAAGAATTATAAATGAAAGAATAATATATATAATAATAGAATGTATTCTGATTCCAGGAAATAAATATTTTTAGATGTTCCGTTACCATTAGATCCCGTGTGATATCTACAATAACAAGCTATTTAAAAATAAAAAAATATGACGCATTGGCAATGAATAGCTACGATGCGAACTAAATAATAACTAAATTCACGCTAATTTTAAACTGATTAACAATTTTTCTCAATACTTATTGAGTCATGAGCCAATATTATTTCCTGATAACTACAATTTATTTTGCTTAATTTATGAGAGGAAAATCAACATATTAAACTGTTTACGCTCTCTGGCCTTTACAAACTATTTCCACCACGCCGCTTTATCTGCAGGTGCTTATCACAATTTAAGTTTGATATCGCAGTTCAGGCGGCGCCCTAATTGCTCGCCACTTATTTTAAATAATTAATGTAAATAATGATTGCTGATATTCATTACAACTGATGCATGTTACATTTTAAGTTATTATTATACAAACAGCTACATAATTTAAGAGAATAAATTACACTTTTAACGCGAAAAAATAATTCAAAAAATTAAATACAATATATTGACAAAAATAAATGTGTTTTATGTCTTTGGTTTAGATTTCTTGAAACTTTTCAGATATTTTTTGGTAGGCAAGTACAAACGGATTTTGAGCTACATTGCAAATCACATCGAGTATTGTCATATTTTGACAATAGTAAAATGTTTAAAAAAACCAAAATAATAAAAAAAAAAAAACTATTTTAAATTAATCTTAATGCCCTTAATTAAATAAACTTTTTATGCGATTCTAGGTGTATTTCAACTCGAGGTTTCAAATCTATGCGGACTTAGAGATTCATGGGACGTATTCCTCTCTTTTTTATAGAAGTTGAGTCTTTTTATGAAATATCCCGTGGAACGTATTTACCACATAAAAATAGGATTTACTGCAGGTATATCTAAAAAATCCCAAAGTTCATATTTTTACACATACATAATGTAGTATATTTCCGTGTAATTAAATATGTGTACGTGTAATTTTAATTCATCGTGTATCAATGAATTATTTCTAAGTAAAAATAAAGAACGATTGTAATATTTCATGTAATAAACAGGAAATTTCAACTTCTCGTGTAATGATAATTAATTTATTTCTCAATTATTAATCTTTCTAACCATAGGCTATTTAGAAAAAAAATGTGTTATTAGTACAATTCACTCTATTTTATTGTATATTTGTCTGTTGCATTTCTTTTTCCTCTTTGTTTTATTTATATTCTTTGTAATGCTTTTTAATGGAGTAACTGAACTTATAATGTAGTATACAAAAAAACACTTGTTGCCGATTAATACCGGTGTATTAGTGCGAATGTATTTTTTTCTCGTGTCTGTATTTGTTTATTTATCTTTTGTTGGTGTGTGTTCGCGAAGTGTTGTCAAACGCTTTAGTATTGAAAACGGTTGCGAGGCGGGAGGTTGTCGGTTCAATTCCGGACTAATTCCGGATTAATCGTTCAAATTCGTCAGCTGTTGATTCAATACGGACGGTAAAAACGAACATGCCTAAAAATCAATAGTTGACCTTATAAACAGTGTGAAAATAAATAGAGCCAAACAAAAAAGTGCGTGCATTAAACCGCGGCTTAAATCTAAAACTGACATGTGCCAAAGTCTAGTAAAACGCAGTGCAGCTTATATTGACGGATGATCAATGACTTAAGTCAGTTTTAATTTGTTTTGAATACATAACGAATAGTTTTCAGTGTTACAAAGGTGAAAAATAACATAACACTGTAACGCATTGTGTTGCAATGTGTGAAACTATAACAAAAATAAAAATTGCCTTTACAATTTCGTGCTTCAAAATGAAATATATTTGAATCAATAATATCAAGCTCAATAAATTATCATTAACATGATGTCAACTGTCGATTCTTGGTGGAAAAGCACTACATATATTTAAATATTTACATAAAATATATTTTTTTTTTAAATCATAAATTTATGAAATAAAATTAAATAAATAGCTTTATCAAAATTGAATCGTTTGAATTTTGTACTTTTTCGTGAGTTTTGTTGCTAACGACCCGGTTTTCGCCTTTCAGCGTCTGCGTATATTTCAAGTGCACGAATGTACTTGAACTAAACCCGGGTCGTTAGTGAAAAAAACTCACGGAAAAGTACAAAATTCAAACGATTCAAATTTGATATTGAAATTCCATCAATCACCTTCAGTCGAAATTCTATAATTAAAAAACTTCGTTATTCTTCGCACTGTCTAACCAGTAGTGACACGCGTTTCACTTGTTTGAAAAAACTCTTCAGAATTACTTTCGTACGGTGACTTGAGTGATTTAATCTTGCTATACTCATTACTTATGTACCCTCACGATAGTAAGTCCAAAGATGTTTCTCAAAGAAGCAAAACACGTGTCACTACTCGTTACACAATACGTGGAATAACAATGTTATCAATTTCATTTTACATTTAAATGAACTTTCACAAACTACCGCCGTACCACCGAAAGCATAAAATATATTTTTTTAATCAGGTTATCGAACCTGGATATTTCATTTAAATATTTAAATGATTCACAGATGTAAAAACAAAAACTACTTATCCATTCATAACAAATAAAAACATAATATAAATATAAATTCTACATCTTTTAAAGAAAATTACATAAAAATAATTAATATTACATTTTTATTCAAAATTGCAATACATAATACATACTTCCAAATACTAAAATATTACTGGCATTTTTTGTTCTTATTCCACATTAAAATGTCTCAATTTCTTTTAATATAAAGCCATTCCACCGAGAATTGTCAGTGAACAACTTAAAAATGACTTCCAAATAAGTTAATTAATTCATACTTCATATGATTGATAATCACAAAATAATATTAAACCAAAAACAAAACCCTTTATTCTCAAAACCACTACAAACGATCCGCCTGTTTATCAGTCAATATTATTTATAACCGTAAATCACTTCTCTTGTAACACCTAGATATAATATTAATGAAAATATACCATAATTGCTGACGTGGTAAAATTCCGCAATAATTACTACCGATACAATTGCCTTGTGCATTGTATCGGTAGTAATATAGACTTTGTTTATCAATACTCGTTTTAACAATATGAGTAATCAACAAGACTATGCGCTGAGTAGATTTATTGTTACAACTTTTGAATCTGTTATTAAATTTTAAAATTTTAAAGTAAAAATACAATTAGTCTAATATTCATTATTATAGGCATCTATGAGCTCTTCGATGTAAAGTGAGCCAAGTGGCATCTTTGAAAAAATTGAGTTGAATGCAGTATCATTTTCTTTGGGTCCTTAAGTATCCTTCAAGTGAAGTGAGATGATTAAAAATACATTGAAATAGTGTTTTCATTTTGCCATTTGGCTCACTCCACTTCTCGTGGTCTCAAATGATATTTATCGAGGAACTAATCTCCCCCTTTTTAAAAAATTATTCCAATCATTATTTCCTTAAAATACCCTTTTCTGATCATTTATGTGGTGAACTTTCCCGCAATGGTAACATTTTTATAAAGTTCCACAAAAAAAAGAAGTAAAAACGTTATCGAATTTAAAAGTCCAATCGAAAAATTTCACGATCTTTAGACATGGCTCACTTCACCTTTCAATGGCTCAAATTTATTATTGTTTTTAAGTAAAATTATGTTCTCAAAATTTCCATGACTGTAACGCGCGCGTCTTTAATTTAGTTATAAAATTGACCAACGCAGTGATAAATTGTTTTTAAATAAATTGGATAAATCGCTATTGTTAGCCACCGTTTTTTATTCAGCTTTCTTGTAATAGGTACAGTTTCTCGGGGAAGATCTAGTCGTATCCTATCGTGCCTAAACGCTTACTCGATAGTTCCTATTAATTATTGCAGTCTAGGTGGCATGTTTTTTTAATACACACTCGTTTTCAATCAACTCAAACATTCAAAAACGATGAGTTATTTATTACTCACATGTTTAAAAGATTTATGATTTTTTTCATTGAGGTGTCTAAATCTTTACATCACGCTTTATAGTTTACGTAAATATTACATTCATATCCTGACTAGCGTTAAAAACTTGATGAAATAATCGTGACAGTTAAGATCGAGGGTGAAACGAGTGATCCATTCGTTTTTACGTTTTTTTCATTCCCGAACTGTGCTGCTTTTGCCCTTCTCTCGAGTCGTTTTACATCGGTATTCATTCATTATTATCTCGTGCTAAAGAACTTCCTGATCAATAGTCGACTTCAAAATTGCTCTTCGGTCATCGCAATCCCACACGTCTTTATTCCAGCTAGTCATATTTACCAATATCCATCCGCCACCTCTTGCGAGGATATCCCAGAGGTCGAGTGGTTGGTGGGAAGACAATCATTAACAGCCGTATGGAGTGCTCAGAAAGTGTCGCATCCTCGAACGTAACCAGCTCATTGTACTCTTAAAGAAGGCAAAGATGCGTCATCCATTTTCTATCAATAGTCAAAATCATTTAAAACAATGCCAATTTTGAATCATTTGAATTTTGTCGATAAAACGTTCGCAAAAAAACTCATGTCAAAGTCTATACACAAACGATTCAAATTTGATATTGAAATTCTATCGTCGTTATCGTTCAGTCTTTACCCTCAACTATTCCAAAATTTATAGATCCATAACATGTCACACATTTTGCAACTTCCTCAGACCGCAGAGATGTATATTCGATCACGATCTGAGAATTGAAAATAGCAATAGTTTGAACGTAGAAAAACAATCAACGTGACGGGCTGTAAATTTTGTTTTTTTGTGATACAATATACCGATAAGCGAAACAAGGTTAGCTCTAAAATTAATTCTGGGCTTTAAATTGAGTGCAAACTTCAAATAGTAAGAAGTAATCCTGCTCAAACTCAATTAATGCAAAAAAATGTGTGTCACCTTTTCACACACTAGAAACTTCAAATCTCAACACTTAATACAAATACACGTGAAATATTGTTTTCGTTTAAAATTAAAATACACTTCCTTTAATGACTTAATGTGCGTGGCCATCCTGCACTAGCACATTGCACTGTTGTGTAATTTCATCAATAATTAATAATTGTGAACGGCTTCAGATGAGAATAAATTAATCGAGAGAGTTTTTTCAAGCTGGGTAAACCTTATTTATCAAGTACAAAATGTTACATAATATTAAACAAGAATATGTAATATGTAGACCCAATGATTATTAATTGATTACTAGAATGCAAAATAATTCAATCGATAAAACAATCAAGACTATATTATAAACAAATAAATAAATTCAAAATATAGTGACATATTTGCAGTCGTGTATTGATAGTTGATAAATATAAAAATTTACACTTGTACACATAGCAAGATGATTAAATGAGGAGTCTTAAAGCAAACACCGGTATGTCCACTTTGTAAAATTAGTGGTAAACGACGATTTTTTGTTTCACACATCAATGATCATTTTTTTTAATAGCCATTCAATTGCAATCAATATAACTGATAAAAATTGAACATATCGGCATTGAATTAAACTGTTTTATAAAATTAAGGATTTAGACTGAGGGTGTTTGGTGGAATTTTAATATCAAATTTGAATTGTTTGAATTTTGTATTTTTGCATGAAGATGCCGAAAGGCGAAGCCCGGGTCGTTAGCGACAAAACTCATGGAAAAGTACTAAATTCAAACAATTCAAATTTAAACTGTTTTAGTCGTATGTTTTTTGACAGATTTCGCTAAATGAATACATATTTTGTAAAATGACTAAGTGCATGCGTTAGGTTTTGACTTATATTTAAGATACCTCAAATAATAAATTACACGTACATCTGTGATATTAATCGTATACATGTGAAAGTAGCAAGTTTTTGTTACATTCATGTCCATATTTGTTCAAAATCAGTGATTTTGTATAGTGGAATTCCAAAACCAAACGTCATAAGTTAAAAATCACGATGCGCTAGTAAATTTCAACGATATCACTGAATAATTTTCAACTGTATCGTGAGTTTTATTTGTTTCTTATGTCCAAATCATTCGTTATTTAATCTTTATCATCTGAAACAAAAAACGACATTGTTTTGAATGTACATATGAACTCTGTAAAGGAAAAATGACAAAAATCGTGTAAAAATGCAAATATATATTTTTTTTAAATTTAATCTCATAACATAACACATTTTAGCATAACAAATAATTAGTATTACCGTCATAACGTTTTAAGCTAGAATTATGCTGATATGGATATGTTTTGAACAATACAATTTGTAAACATATGTATCGTTTATAAAAATAATAATACATTTTTAGTTCATATTCCACATTGAGTTTATTGATATTAGGACCAGTTTCGCTCGTCACGAGCATTATCAACTGATAAGAAATGCTGTTAAACTGTCTGTTCAACTTAATTCGTGCACTTAAAATGTCTGAAGACGCTAAAAGACGAAACCCGGCTAGTAATAAAAATAAACTAATGGATAAGTACAAAACTCAAATCTACTTTCAGTAGAAATCGTCAATTGTTAAATAGCATATTAATTAGATTGAATGAAACAGTCGAAGGGACGTATTTTCAATCAAAACAATATTATCTTAAGTGCCTTAAATGTTATTACCAAATCTTTAATTACGGAAAATTTCTATTGATACCTGATTCTTATTTCAAATTTTGATATATAGCTACTCGTTTGTGATATTTGCATTTTACGCGTTCTAATTAACTGACGTTGAGTTCATATAACCATGTCATGATAACCAGACCTTAAGGCATCGGCTTAACTAGAGCGTGTATATCCACGCTTGCGGGGAGGATCAACGGTTAAGGGGGGTATATATATATATAAGTTGAGTGATATTATTAAGATATTTTTATGGCAGTGAATATTTGAAAATACAATATTTATCACAGGAATGGATGCAGTGGGTGCGCAAAATGTTATCGACGGAAATGAATTTAGTATCTTTACTTTGAATAAACTTTGACTCAACAATATTAACTCACTATCATCATTCAACTCGGGATCACTTGCATTCGATGAATCGCGATTTTGGAAAATACAAATCTTTCAACCACAATACGTCGGTAAAATGTTGGTTATTATTATGCAAAACTTGTAAATCGTGCAATAAATGGAGCTCTGGAGTAGAGTTATGCACGGGCTCGGGTAAGCCCAGAGGCCCGAGCCCGATTCGTCCCGTGGGCCGGTCGGGCCGGATATCAAACGTTTGGATTTGGGCCCAGGCTAGGTTCGGACTTGGGTACAGACAAAATAAAAACAAAAATCCGATTATTCCAGATGTTTACGACATTATCGTAAATCTAAATTCCATACATTTATAATTTGATGAGTTGATACTAAATTATTTTAAATTTTAATTAAAATTTTGTTGAAAATACTCTGGTTGGGTTCGGGTAAGATGTTCGGGAATGGTCCTCGGGCCCGGGTCACACCGGGACGGAAATTTTCAGGTTCGGGCCGGGTATAATTTTTAAATTTCGGCAAGGGCAGACCTCTAATCTGGAGTGAGATTCGTATTATGTCCAAGATATATCATTTCAAATATCATAAACCTTTAACTCTTCTATCAATCTTGGTGGTTAAGCGTAGTATTCGAAATATTATTGTTCATTATAAAATATGTGGAATTGGTCAACGAGAATATGTTATACTTTACATTTATATTATCTTTAATGTATATGGTATTAATATGTTAACTGTCAATTCGTGCTAAAACACATTTTTTGTCCCACATATATTTTGTAAAGATCAGAACTGGTTTCGATCATCGCGAGCATTTTCAACTCATGACATTTAATTAGAAACAGAGTTTTTTATTTCAAATATTGAAAGACAACGTATTTAAAAAAAAAGTGTTTTATTCATTTAAATTGAATTATATTAAGAATTTTATTCGGCATTTTTGTGGAATATATATGACAAGTTACAATACTTGTTCTGTATTTCTTCCTATCGTCCTTTTTGCACAGCTCAACATCAATAAGTAATTATATCCGTGTGGTGTTGTACCATCGCCACAAAGATAGTACACCAACGGCCGCTCTAGTACCGAAATCTTTAAGCCCAGTAGCCATTGAAATAGAAACCTTCGTTGGCGTTCAAATAACAATTCACCAAAGTTTTATCGCAATCAGATGAACGGTATAGGATCGCATACGGAACAAAGAAAATATTCATTTTTATATGTATAAGTAATCAAAAAACTTTTGTCGGCGTCCACACAACAAACCACCAATGCTTTATCGCAATCAGATGAACGATTTGGGAACGCAAGAACATTCCCGGGCGTCTACACTACACGTCACCAAATTTTCATTGCAATCGGATGAACGGTATGGCAGCGCATAGAGTACGAACAAAAGAATATTGATTTTTATATATGAGATAATATCTTTTAAAAATGTAATATGAAATCTTAAAAGCGTAAAGAATCTCTATGCAAATGTAGAAATAATCGACGGACAAATAATTTACTCGCTCATATTCTGAATTAAAAATTATATAAAAATACGCCATTCCTTATTCATATATTTCACGAAATACATCGAATACTAGATCATATTTACCCACATGTTATTGTTGTAAGCAACAATTATTACCAAAAAGGTCCTTGATCCATTTATGTATTGGATAATAATTGATCATGTGATGTAATAATTTTGGCCAATTACTTTCCATTTCATTTGCGGTTAATCTAATTGTATTATCGAACCAGTTTTTGTTACATTACCTATCATCGTTGATAGATAATTACATCAGTCTTAGATTTATTTATTTCTTTATATCGATCGTATGTAAATGATTTTTTCCGCTATGTTGTTTAGTACTTTTTTTCTTCTGTGCTGTATTAATCAGCCAGGCCAGTTAATGGCTTTAGACTTTGTGATGATTTGTGGAAGTTTTCATTAATATTCCTAACATTGTGTAAGTCGGTGTGACTAGTCGATGGGTTATTAATACAATGGTGTATCAATAGAATGACAAGCTTTCATGAGAGAGGATTAAAAGTTTATTCGAGATACGCTGTTGTGATAATAGTATATAGACGTTTTTCATTTATCTTAAATGCTTCTTTAGACAATTTTTTTTGCATATATATATGAGAATTAGAATCAATGCCTAGAGTTGTAAATAAAAATGACCGTTTTTTACGAATATACTTCTCAAAGAATAAGCGCGAAAACCATTGGAAAATTTTTAAATGTATTACCGGATTAAAATATATTTTTCTATTTTAACAACTCGGCTACGGCTTGGAGTCGGAGTCATGGAGTCGGAGCGTTTTGGCCGGAGTCGGAGTCGTTGCGGCGTTTCGTTGAGTCGTACTCGGAGTCGGAAATTTTGAAAAGTTTGAACATTTTATTTTTGCATATAATATGTCAAATTTGGCTCTTGACCAGAATGGTAGGGTTGATATTTAATTGAATACACATAAATAAGAAAATTTGGGGAAAAAGTCACGATATTAAACTTTTTTTAGTCGAAGTCAGAGTCGTGTTTTTGGTCAATTTTGGATTCGGAGTCGAAGTTTTTTTACCGACTCCACAGCCCTGCTAGAAACACCTGTCAAGTTTCTTAACCTTGATAATAGTATATTATATAAATTGTCTCTTCTTTTAATTCAAAAAAAATATATGAAACAAATGATAAACTTTAAATGCATTAAAAAAAATCAGTTTAAAAACGATATTTTTTAAATCGCAAAACAACATTCTCGAATTAATAATTTAAAATTATTTTTATATAGAAATACCAAAGTTTTTTTTACTCTCACAATAATTAATTTACTAAAAATAGACAACTAGTTTGACAAGTGGAATAATCAAGTTAACAAATCCATATAAAAAAATGATTTTCACTTATAATCTAAAAATCCATCAAAAGATGGTTACAGTAACGAGCTACGAGCTTTGCACTGTACACTATCGATCAGATAGGTCTGTGTTGAAGTCCCAGATAGACCGTTATCAAATTTTGATTTAAATATTTGACATCTAGAGTGGCTTAAACAGATTTAAAATTTCAAATGTTTTGATTTGCTGTGAATACTATTCTTTGGAGGGGAACAATTTGTATGGGAATTAATTATTTGGTCAGTTTCTTATTCGATAAATGGTCAGTAAATATTAAAGAAATGGTCAGTAATAAATACTTAAAACGGTCGGTAAATTATAAATGGTGAATTTTTGCTTCTTTAAATTAAAACAACTCGATGTCATACTTAATTTTACAAAGTATTCTTTGGGAACTTTTATTATAATAATTCTAACAATTAAAATCAAAACATTTTCAAAAAAATTGTAAACCTTACACTAATTAAAATGATATTATCTGCTTTCAAATACCTGAATTTAATAAATCATAACATTTAATGTGATTATTTTTCATATACATATTTTTCATAAATTTGCCTCTTTCGGCCATATTTGATAAAATTCACAAGCTGTCAAACAAAACTGACCATTTATTTATTTCACTGACCAAAGCTTGAATTAGATACTGACCCATTAAATACACGCCAATTTTTATCATCATTAACGTCTCAAAAACCTTTCGTTCTATATTCAAAATCGCAACTTTTCTTGTATTGCCTGGTAATGCTTTCATTTCACTATGGTTTGCATGCTATGGATATAAAGTTTATAACCCGAATATTTGAATAGCATTGTTTACATATTTTTTACACACACCAACACAGTGTAAAGATATAATAATGTGCTGTGTAAACACATGCCTCAATGCAGATATCATAAACAGTATTGTAAACTCAGGTGTGCAAACTGAGAGCGGAATAAAAAATTACTTAGCGGCTGCTTTTGATATCTGCATGGATATATTTCATTTAAAATAAAAATGCATTTTAATTTATGGAGATGAATACTTTTTTGCCACTCCAGGAGTTGCTTAATTTTTCCTCTACGTCGGTCATATAAGAACTCAGTTGCAAGGGCTGTTCGTATGACAAATGTAATGCTTTAATTTTTGGATTAAGCGATGAACTTTCGATATTGTTTTTATTTATAGATTTTTTATAAATAAAAAATATTTGGCATTACAGCTTACGCCAATGCGCCAAATATTCTTAATTGTGAAAGTCATAAGAGATTAACTCGATGATGATAATGAATCATACATACAATAAATAACATACACCCAGCCCAAGATCTCTTTTTGGGATCTCTAGCGATCAGGGGGCCCGGGAGTTGAACCCGGGCCCCCTGATCATTTACCAAAACCACGACTCCAACATTGACCAAAAACATGACTCCGACTAAAAAAGTTTATTATCGTCACTTTTTTGCCTAATTTTCATAATTATGTGTATTCAATCAAATATCAACCCTACCAATCCTGCCAATACTCAAATTTGATATATAATATGCAAAAATAAAAAGGTCAAAATTTCCGACTCCGAGTCCACAGCCCTGGTTTATTTAATGCGTTGTAATTTACTTTTGATGCAACCAATCCATCATCTCCATAGAAGCCATGGGTTCCGTTTTAAGGCCGTATTGACTTAAGCATTTCTTCCCAAACGTTGTTTATATCTGGAAATTTGCAAAGATTATTATCAGCATTTTGAATTATAACGCCACATTTTCAATCTGAGTTACCAATCAGTGACCATGACTAACTGCGTAAAAGATTAGTACGTTTAAAAATGACGCCATTTTGTATGATGCAGACTTAAACATAACTAGCGCGTTAAAACATAGCTAGGTTTTTTATCGATTATTAAAATATTTTTTTAATTCAATATTAAAAGATTAAATGGGTCTCACACGCGAGCTAAGGACCGCCGCATGTTCCACGTTATCACTTTTATTCATGAACGAAATTTATAATTTATAAAAATATATATTTGTGTGCTCTGGCAACCCAAAATTTTTTTACGAAATGTTACAATTTTCAATTACAAATTGGAAAAATTTTATATTTTTCATTTTATAAATAACTAGTATTGCTACCCGGCGTCGCTCGGACTAAGCGACCAATAATTATTTAATGTTATATCATTCGACATAATTATATCACAAAATCTAACATTCAAAATAGAGTTAAAATAAAATCACAAACTTTATTTAATTTGATGACAGGCCCATTCTCGCCCATTAAAATGTCCAAATTCAAGGAAAAAATCTAATTTGCTGTGAAAGAAATGTCAAATAATACCTTCACGTAAATAATAAACATTATTATTAATAATAAAAGCCGGGAAAAGTTCAGTAGAAGACTAATTTATTACATTTTGACTAAATGTCTTCGCCGATAAAAATTCAAACATATTTTCTTTCATATTCGTTTTTATGGCAACTTAATGACCAACAATGCAAAAGGGAATTACAGACCCACAGACATACATAAGCCGTTTCGGTTATATATATAAGATTATGTAATTTACCTCTCTTGATATTTTTTAAGCCCTCAGAAACATGCGGTAACTGGGACACATCAATTATTTATTTGCGTGGTAGTTAAGTGGTTAACAATGTTTAACTGTTTTTTAAAAACACCTCGAAAGATCATTTTTGTATTTAAAATTACATCATATTGTAAATGGTTCTGTTTATTCACAATAATACTTGTTTTATTGATATTTTATGTTAATGAATATAATTGGGAATTATCCCTGAAGGTTGATACACCAACCGGATGACATTCCGAGAAGACCTCGCTTGTTTTCGTTTACCTTCACGGGCACATATCACATGAAATTTATTGCGAGTCAACGCCCTATTTGTATATAAAATTATGCAAGCTTGAAGAATCGTTAACACGTCACACCTCGATATAACGTATTAATGCGAGCGAGGGTGAGAGTCACCCGTGAAAGCTGACAGTCCGCTTTGTATTAATATTGTTTTAAAAATACGCTATTCTTTTTCAAAAATGGAATTTGAAATTATTGTGTTCTGGAAACAATTGATTGTCGCCTCACATCAAAACATCGGCTGACACGCGCTTAAACTACCGTAGATTTGTGACCACTTGCTTATCATTCACAGATGATTGATAAAGTTTATACATGTACAACAATTTTATCAATTGACAAGAAGTATTTCTATTTTATATAATATCGGTTGTTAGGACTTTCTTTATATCAATATTGTTCTCCAAAATTTTTTTGAGGCTACAATTCTCTCCCTCATTCAAGATTCAGGTTTTAATTCTGGTATCAATCACCAGACAAAATTATTTATCGTTATAATTGATTATAAAATCAGAATTCTCTGATTTCATTTATTAAAAACGGCTGCAAAACATTTTTTGTATAACACATAAGCGATGAGCGAAACCGGTCCTGGTTTTAAAAAAAATATTGTGAGATAATTCAAAAAATTGTTTCATTATTTTTCAATTTAATGGCTTTACACCGAGTATTGACATTGAACAACTGAAAAGTGATTCATAACTGTATTTAACGCGATAGTTTATCACAAAATTAAGAGCAGCAAACATTGTATAAAATGAAGGGCATAAATAAGATAATACTTTACATGAAATAATTTAGAAATTTACATTATGTGGCCTTCTGTGGTCCAGCGATTAAGGCATCATCATGTAGATCAGATGGTTATGGGTTCAATTCGATTTGATATTTGAGCTCTTGTACATACTGACCACGCTACTTATGCACTCGAAAGAGTGGCGCTGTGAGAATGTCCTGAATGACGCCGACAAAAAAAAGATTTCCAGAGTTCGAAAATTTTTAATTCCCTAATTTGATATAGACTGAACGCGTGACTGAAGTGTGGTAGGTGGATTCTTATGTCAGAGGGGATAAAATTTATTTCGTATCAACGGCTGCCGCAAACTCGAGTGAACTGTTAAAGAAGTCAGAGTGTACATTAGTGTTCGCCTTGTCCTTTCTGCACTGATAATTGATTTCGAGTAAAAAATTCTAATTTGGAGTGATTCCGAAAAAATAGCTTGATAAAATGCAATACCGCAACGTATATATTATTGTCGTTCAACTTTATATGTAAATATTATAAATCATTTACATAAAACCACTTTTGAACGGAAAACTATTAACTATCATCTACGTGACTTTTTCGCTTAGCACACTTTCTGCTTGATCGCCGTTGTCCACCTGCTATTGAATATTTGACATTCATGCGGCTTATTATTTCTCACTCAATTAGTGCACCCATCTCCCTGCACATCACTGTCTGCATTTTAAATGTTAATAATAAATTAATATAATCTGTCTCACACGTGCCTTAACAAACACGTGATTAAGCCACTAGCAATCAACCAACTAGTTATCTTCATTTTGAAAGTAAGACAAACTTTCATTTTTGCCAGTCTTTAGATTAGATTGACCAATTGTGTATTTTAGTAGTCAATTATTATTGGCAGTAAATTAGTGCTTTGCAAACTTTTCATGTAACGGCCCTCTGAACAAAATATCTTTTTTGTGCGGCCCCCAGTTTGGGAAGGACTGGTCTAAAAGGTTACTTCGCGTAACATTTTTGTCACCGTCTTTTGTTTTCACTATGATCTTTTTTTATCCTGATAATACGACCACTTGGCACATTTTATTTCTTTTAAGGTTTAAAATTTTACTTCTTGGTGGAAAGACATTATTGAAATAAATAAGCTACATTATATAGAAGGTTCTATTACCACATAGATTCTGATAAAGGTCAGTTGACGCTTACACAGTTATTTGAAATTTAGATAGCAATTTGATTCAATAATGCAAGATGCATATACTTCTCTTTTTTTAGTAATTTCACACAATTTATTGTATTGAAAATTTATTTTTTCACACTGGTGTAAAAAGTTTGCTTAATATTTGAGCTATTTTCTCGATAACTACTGTCTTCCTTATTCTCAATGTTAATGAAACTGTTTCGTTATACACACTAAAGTCACAAGTGAAAATGACGCTTTTTTTACATCGGTTAACGATTATGAATCAAATTTTTCAATTATATTTTATGATTTTAAAATATAATTACGAATATTTCTAACTAAAGTGTTCGTTTGGAATTATGTATATTAATGGCGACGTTAAAAGAACCGCCGATTGAATAAGCGAACAGAAGAAAGATCAGTGGTTCTCATATGCGGCCACGAGCAGCTTCTTAGTAAATATTTATATTTTAAACATGTTGTTTCATCAGTTAATTTGACAACAAATGCTCTGAAAATGAAATATTTCGGATGCAATTAATAGCAATAGTGAATCGTCAAACATGTTTTCACCCATTTGACAAAACTCGAGCAAAGACTCAAAACAATAGACTCGAAACAAAAATTTGGTGCGGCCACCAGAAATTTCCAAAGGACCGCTTTTTTACGATACGGCCAAAGCACAATTTGATGTGAGAACCAATGGGCTAGATCCGCTAGATTGTCTAGCCTACACGATACTTTGACTTAATTTTAAAATATCATTGATTTTTAAAGGTAGAGAATTATTCAAGTGAAACATATAACTAAGACAAAAACTATTTTCTAGTAAATGGCTAGATTTAATGATAAAATGTATTGCAAAAACATAAGCCGCAAACTGAACCGAGCTATCTGCTCGGTTGGACTAATAATTTAATGCTAACTTTTTATTTCATTAGTGTCTTCCTAAACCTCCTCTTCTTTTAATTAAATATCTTTAATTACAAGTTATTAATTATTTACCGCAAAGAATCATTAACATACAGCACAAGGCTTATTTACGCTTTTTAAAATAGCATTGATTTTATTTTTCTCACAACGTACAAATACATTCAATTAAAATTCAATAATAATCGAACGTATTTAACTGAATTTTAATAATTATTGATACCTGTGGCGTTTTGATTATTTTTTATGACATAAATAACATAAATCTCTACCTATGACATTAATTATACAGTATTATTCTCGCTATTTTTTTATCAGCCACCAAACGGTGGCTAAGTTTACTAAATCGTTAGTATAATTTTGCGAAAACGATAAAATTTTACATAGTATAAACATTCAATATATGATTGATAAATTTCGCAACATTTCATGTTCATAGAGGAGTAAAGAAGAGCTGACTCCGTAAAAAGAAAAAAATTGTTTTCATCGTAGCATAATTATGCGATCCCCCATAAGATTAACAGTAAACAAAATCAAATATGATTTTGTATATTTAATTTTGTTTACTTTAGACAAATACATTAATTTTCATTTTGCTAATGGCTTTTTTTTTTGCTTCCGCTTTTTTTCTCTGAAACTCTCGTTTACCTATTGGTTGCAAGCCATAATATGAAAACACGTTATTATTGACTAATCTATTTTTTCTAAACAGTTGTTTAATACAAGTTTAAATGTCTTTAATAAATAATTAAAAATATATTTTTTTGTGAAAAAAACTCTTTTTGTAATCCTTTTTTCATAACTAAAGTCTTTTTTTGTAATTAAACTGAAGTTGTTCTCTTATCAAGCATTAAAATTATTCCCAATGAGACATAGTTAGTCAATACATCTAAAAAATATCTGATATCTAATTGCCGGTCATTGACAGGGCTCGAAATGTAAAATATCTCTGAACACGGAAAGATTTTACGGTTCGTTCGATAATTGAAAAAAACGTACTTTTTTCATCACCATTGCACAAATTTTCATCATTTACGAGCCGGAACGAGAATTCTGATGAAATTATATTTTTTTACTTGACGAGTCGCTACTCCCCGCCCTCCGGTCGAACTCGAGTCTTGGTCATTGAAATACAATTATGAATCATACTATTTTATGGAGAAAACGTTTAGAGCAATCAATAAGAGTCGTTAAAAAATTGTTCTTTTACAAACGGCTTACCAAAATTTGTGGCCCTCCGTTGCGTTAGCTTCTGAATTAATTATTAATGCCTAAAACTCACTGATACTTTCTGGTTGGGATTAACATAAAAGTATTTTTAATAAGACTGACATATAGAATGTGTAGAATTGATTTATTAAGTTGGTTTAAATTTGTGTCTGAAACTATCAATGGATACTAACAAATCGCAATTATCTAATAATAAAATTAATGACTTTGGTTCGCAGTCAATTCAATTAATTTTATGAAGCAATGCGCTTAATTTACTAATCGAGTGGCTATAAAACAGTGGGGAATAACTATTGTTATTTGGCATCATTAATTTAATTTCTTATACCTTGATTTGATTTGCTTAAAATATAAATATATTAGAGTAAGAAAAAATATTTAAATATATTTGTGCACGCTTTTAGTATGTTTACGATATTGTCATTTCGATGACGTATCTGAAATTTTGCAGCAATTAGTAAATATGAGTGATTAGTGTTTTGTGATCAATTAAAAAAAATATTTAGTACCATTCAATCATGAAGTACATTAAAAAGGGTTACTAAAAATGTTATTTTTGGTCAAATCCAATGCATAAAACAGACTATAAAGTTTTGTACTTCTTTACAATGATGTCTAATTTTATAAGTCCGACATGTAAGCTGTCATACAGAAATTAATACTTTTACAATTGAGAATGATTTCCTGAATCCCGCAGGACCATTCATATGTAGGTACTGTAAATATATGTTGTTTCCTAGAAAGACTTGAACAGAAGAAACATGAAATAGATATAACATAATTGAGGATTTCGACTCACGTTGTTTGTTGGAATTTCAAAATCAAATTTGGAATTTCACTATCAAACTCTTGAAAAAGTACAAAATTCGAATAATTCAAAAAATAGAGCATTCTTTTTTACAGCAATTTTTACGTTTAATTAATGGAGTTCTTCGAAATCGAATTGACTAACCACTTCACTGCCAAGCGTACACTGGGTGTACAATATGATTAGTGGCCAACATTACCAAGCGTAAAACATTGTATAAATATTAATTTGTTTGTGTTCCCTTGACAATTTCTATGAATACTATCCATGCAGCAGCTAATGTAACACCAACATCATTCTAATATAAAATAACTAAATTTAAGTGAACTTAAGCAAATTTTGCGATAGTAAGTCCGAATATGCCTCTGAAAGAGGCAAAAAACGTGTCACAGTCAGTAGCACAATACGTGGAATAATCAAAGTTATTTCAAATTTTATAGTAAAATGAACTTCCACCAAAGTTACCGCCGAAACCATCGAATGTACCAAAATCATTCGTTTAAAGATGCAATCTTAACTTATTTGCGATTCGGTGCACATATGGAATAAGGGTCACCACGTTTTGTCAAACATGATCTTGGTACATATTTAAAATACAATCACATGATATATTTATCATCATATTCCAATTGCTATTTCTTCCTTTTTGCGGTTTGTACAGGTTATTTCTTAATGCATGGGTGGATAATTAAATGTATGTTTTTAATTATATGTAGTGGCAGCCCTTAAATATTTTACTAAAATTATTGAACAAATAAAAAACACGTTTTGATTCATAAAATATTTAAGTTTTGAACACCAATAAAAAATAAAAAAAAACCTAGCGTCGGGGTGACAACTGCTCAAAAAACTCTTGGCAGTGAACTGGTTAAATATCTCAATTTGTCAGCTCGGCGATATTCATAATATGATCATAAAATTTATACATATTTTTCTCGTATTTTTTTTTAATCCACGAAGCTTCCAACGCGCGTCGTTATCTAAACAGTTTGGGAAGGTTAAAATAATTATTTTCTGTGTATGGAATACCTCGCCACCTGGGAGGTGTAATATTATGAATGCACATAAATACATACATACATAAAATAAATGGATACTCTTATGTCGATAAACAAAAATACTCACACATGCAGATCATATGTTAATGTATTGATATGCTATGCATACGTGTATTTGAGGGATGTCACAAAAAACAACGTATTAAATAGATTAAAATGTAAAGTATTATTATTTTCGATGAGTAATTTTGTCAATCGGTACATATTTGTTTATTTTTTTTCGGTAGAATGATATGAAATTGCGGAAATCGAGTCTTACAAAAAATCAGGCAATATATGAATATGCTATAAAGAGATTTTATAGAAAAAAGTTTAGTCAATATGCTGCAAATGCTTGATTTTCTTCTATAGTAGCATCGTGTATACTGTATAGCATTCATTTGATCAATAATTTTTTCAGTTTATTTAGACTTTCTTATTCCTATCTATCGTTCTTGCTAGGGTCGGTACAGACTATAGACTCCAATTACTCAACATCTCACCTACTAGTAGTAAATTTTTAAAATACTCGACTACTCGAGAATACTCAAGAAGTTTCAGATTTACCAAAATATATATTATTAATTCGAATTTGTGTATATTATTAGATGATAAATAAACAAAGAAGCCTATTTAATTTCAATCATCCATTTATTTGAATTTATACATCATATATTTCCACAATAACATAATAATAAGAATTAAACGTCTCAAATTTAAAAATCGTTCGAAGTTTTGTTTTTATAATTCCCGCCGACTCTCGACGGCTATTACTAAAACGAGTATTACTCAAGTATTTTGAAAAATACTCGAGTATCGAGCACTTTAAAAATGGACGAGTATCCTCAAGTATCAAATATTCGATACTCGAATTGGAGTATCTAGAACAGACAACTTGTTTATTTCGTTTTACCGCATGTAATCTAGCTTACTATTGGCGGTGTGTGGGGAAATCACTTACGAAAATCCCCTTATGAAAGCTATTGTCTAATAATTATTCACCAAATATGTATTCTTACCAAGGATTGTTCGTTATTTTGACGTTTAACTTGAAAAGTTTACTCTTCTTATATGTATTATATAATACATGTTAGTCTCGTAATTCGTAGTACGTGTACGCTTTGATAAGGCCACAGTTGTTTTTCATGCACTTTAGTCTCCATTTTATGAAAACCGACAAGATTTTTGGCCAATTTAACGTCCACATCTTCTATATAAAAACAATGAGAGAAGGGAAGCGAAATCATAAGAGTTGAGGCATCAGCTTGATGTGAGATTCTTGGAGGTTAAATTTTACGTTATTCGCAGCTCGGATATTGTCAGCCATCTTGTTATAAGCAAGATAAGGTTTATTTAGAGCGATCATAATTTATAGTGATCGTTGTGGAAAAACTATAACCAAGAAAATGATCAAGGTTATTATAATAAACGAGCGAACGAAAAAATATAAGTAGTATTATTGAAAAGTGTAAACTTTGAAACGATTACCGTGAGATGATAATCGCGTGCCAGCACAATCGAAGATGACTAATTTGTCTGCAATTATTTTTTTGTGTCATCTGTAAAGTGTAAATTTAGAATCTGAATGAATTTTGTCGCCGCATTGTACAAATTGCATGCTTCAGTGCCAGCAAAAAAGAAAAATAACACCATTAGCATAACTAATAAAAAAATATCGTATGAAATCACTACACCAGTAATTTCCAAGCAGGAATCTGCTTCGCTTTTGTGGTCTGAGATATTTTATCGACATATTATTTTTGTATGTCATACAAGTTTGCTCAAAGACAATGATCATATATGTATATTTGACAAAGATCTGTATACTGTGTCCAATCGTTCATCACACAGTTCGTAGATAAATTAACTATACATTTTCTCACGATTGGTTGAATAAGAAACACGTAGAACAATATGTTAAGTAAAATAAAATCAAGTTCGTGGTTAAGTGGTCAACGTTGTCGATTTCATTTACAGTGCTCGCTGGGTCGGGTACCCAGTACGTACATATGCACAGTTCCTTCAATTAATCTTTCAATCAATTGAAGGAGTTTTCTTTGGCGTCTAAAATTCTCGTTCAATTCTAAAAATGGGGAGTAGCGAGAGAGATCAGCTACCCACTATTCCTGTCGCATCCCTATTATCAAAAGAGAGTTTGAACAACTAAGATAACAAGTTGTTCTCAAATAAATACTTATTTTGAGATAAGCTTTTTTAGTACCCCATAGGCTGTACATAGGGAGTGGATATGGTTTTTTTAAATACGAAACTTTTCAGTGGATTCATCGTAACTATAGTTCATTTATGGAGGTAATGAACCACAGAAGGAACGATGAATATTGGCTTAAAGTGTTGCGTCAAATCTTTTATACGTTTGCCCAAAATAATTACAGATTTAAACCACGATAATTAGCATTCAACGAAACATAAACTTTTTCAACTATATTGAAAAGAAATTTAAGAATTAAAAGCAAAAATTATGACACGGCACCTTCTATAAATAACAACTCGTTTTTATCCCGTTTTTTGTATGGTATAAAATTGAGTAGCACTGGTACTGAATTAATCCCTATTTGACGCAAATGTCATATCATTCTTCGTGTGGTTGCAATTTGTTTTGGCATCGATAGAATATAATTTTTTTTTTGAGACGCCTTTTTGCAAAAATTAAATTATTCACCTATCTCGATTTCAATAATATTACAATTAATATTCATTATTTCAAACATGAGACGTCGATTTTTTTACGGATTCATTTCACTTATGTCAAATTGGGAATTACTCGGTAAAGTATTCATAGGAACATAATACTCAAATCTCCTAATTTACGATAAGCTTAAATACAACACGAATTGACAAAATGGTGGAATATCTTCCATTTAATGTGCTTTTGCCGTTGGATAACGCACTTATTCATCCTCCCGACATACAACATATCGAGACGGATTAAAATTACTGAAAATAAAAGGCAAGCTTACAATATGTATCAATAACGGCTTAGCTCATTCCAATCATTTGTTTTTACGTTCAAGATCTTGGGTATGTCTGTATTATTTCCAGGAGTGACTTAAATATTCTTCTTAAGTCTATCTCATTAAGTGGTCAAATATTTCTACAGATAAAAAATAAGCAACATAGTCTAATCATTGCAGTGGCTCTCACATAAAGTTCTGCTGTGGCCGCACCAAATTTAGAATCAACCTTGAATAAAAACAAAAAATAAATTGGAAACATTTTGAATCCCCTGAATAAGACAACCAGTTATGAAAGTGTCCATATGTACTTTATCCAAAACTTACTGCAAGAATACACTTATATTACAATAATGTTTGTTAATTGTTGAGCATATTGAAATTTTAAATTTTAATAAAATAAAACAAAAAAAGAACGTTTATATTTGAAACTTTTAAGATGTTTACTGGCAATACTTGTAATAGTATACGATTAAAAAATATACATTTTTTTACTTCTTGTACAATAGATTTATTAGGATCACTACCGTTTTCGGCCATCCCGAGCATTATCAACTGATAAGAAATACAAAAATACAGCGTTATTTATACAAGCGTTGATAATTTGTTCAAATACTGAAATGTCTAAATTGTCTGTGGCAATAAGTATAAAGGCTATCCTCGTTGCAATAAGATTAAAAATACTATAAATCAATTGTACGATTTACTGAATTTAATCCAATAACTAAAAACCTTGAGATCACACCGGCCACTGTGGCTAATGTCAAGGTCACACTCATAATATAAACAGATTGGATGCATTTTCAACCTTGACACAAATTTTACCATAATTTCACAAAATTATAGCGTTGTGTTATTTCAAATTTTTCCAAATATAAGTTAACTTGTGGCGAAACCTCACTTTTTTAAAAAAATCATTTACAGTAGTATGTATATTGAATCTTAAAAGAGTTATCGCAGCAGATTTTTTATACGAGAACTGATCGTCACTCACTGAGTTGCTCAATTTATTTTTCGAGCAATTAGAGATATAAGGACATGATAAGACTATTGGTTAGATAATTGCTCTCAAACATCCATGACAGACACCAATGACTTCGAACATAAATCAATTTATGAAACGAATTGAGACTCGAACCCTTCAAAGCCTTCAGTTGACGGAATCTTTACTCTCTTGCATGCGGGAAAGATCAATAAAGACTCATAGTCGTTAGCTACTCAAGCAAGAAATATAGTCAGGAAAATAAGAACCCGCTTCGCGGACTCGACATATAATTTCAGAATTGAAAAATGGGACTCTGCAATTGAAACCAACGGCGTTGGCACTCGACCATACAACCATGCGTTCTTCCGTTATATGTAGTTTAAAACATATCCGTATTTTTTTAGGTATGCATATATTAATTGATTAAATACATCAAATTAAAATTATGTGCGATGGCTGCGGTGCTATGAACAAACATCTTTACAGTATCCATGTGCATTTAGTGTTATTATGACGAAGTTATTACAAACTATGGACTCGGAGTAGTGAGATAAGTCGCCAGTTCTTGATGATGTTGTTAGTGTAACCTTGGAAGCAAGAGAAGAAGTCAAAATGATCTTCGCGAGGGCAGTCACGAAAATCATACATTTAAAAATCGCTTGCTTAAGCGCCAATAATGTAAGTAAATACCGATTTTTTAAAAAAAAAACTTGCTTCTCTTTCTCGCATACTTCTTCTTCATCCGATAATAATCGATTGTACATTAAAATATTCAAAAAAAATAACCAACGCTTTCATAAATAAGATAAGTGATAATTACGTCATACTAACATTGGCTTTAATGATACAAAATATTCGGTAAATTATGACAGAATCCCAATTCACTCGAGCTAAGCTCAAAAAAATTATGCATACTGGCTTATAATTTTATGTTTTGACTCTACTCTTTGAGTTCTTGTGGATTATTATAAAATGTGGAATCAAAATGATTAGATCTGAAGAATATTACTGATTATTATATGAGTTCTGAAAGAAGAGTTTGTTTTTTAATATTAGCCTAAAGTAAAATTATTCTTTTTATTTTAAACAAATAATTAACTTATTTGACTGTCTCTATCGTTTATCTGTATAATATTATTATTTGTGTAGTTTGTGGTTGCATTTTTGCTCCTGTAAATTAAAACAACTCGATTTCATACTTATTGTGAAGTATTCTTTAGGATCTTCTATTATAATAAATTTAAAAATTAAGGACGAAACATTTCAAAAAAAATCGTAAGCCTTACATTCATTTCATTAAATGTGCCTATTTTTCATAAATCTTTACAAAAATTCTGTCCTGTGACCATAAATCCATAATTTATCAAATATTCTTCCCTACATTACTTTCCTTATAAAGAACGAGCTCTGAGGTAAATATATACAATTCAATCGAAAGAAAATAATAATGCGTTATTTTGCATATATTTAAAAGCTCTTAATTGTATGTGTTAGATTCATTTGACGAAAACTACTTCCTACGATCTTTGCAACCTATAATTGTAATACCAAACATATATAATATCACAAAAATAGGCAAAATCAACTTTTTTGTTCATAAAATTTATTTATTCCATGATACAGCGTTAACATAATATATTAGAAATAATAGTAATCAAAAATATATTTACTTTAATCCAAATAAAAAAAATGCTCAATATAAAATGATAATCATTAACCAAATTTAATAAATAATCAAAAATTATGTGATCGTGACTTCTACAATAGGTGCAACTTTTGCAAAGGTCAATGGCATAATACATATAAAAGAAATAGTGCTTCTGTGTGATAAACGTCGCGTGCAATCAAAGACGCCTAAAACAGGAAGTTGCCATCTGGTGGTTCATAATTTATTTCCTAAATTTAAAATGTCAAAATGTCAGTATTTTGAATTTTTAATCCCTTATTTCGGTCTTGGAATAACAGGCCAAATATCATTTCTGATTGATTAACTACTAATCTATGATTTTGAAATCATTTCACTAATACATTGCTAGTCCAACTGTCGGTATACTGTTTTAAATACTGGAATAAAATTAATTTTTATATGAAAGAAGCATAAATGTCAATTGAAATATAAAACATAAAATGGTGCTAATGAAGAGAAGAGGAGGCAGCATGTTGAGAAGAACTGGATCCTGGTTCGGCCAGAGAAAAGTAAGTTAACGTTAGTGTTTTTTATTCAATAATTAAAAGACAATTAACACTTATCCGCTAAAAAAACATCATGTTCATTTGGTAGGTGGATGAAAGGCTTGAATTCAAAAAAAAATGTCTTTACAAATCTATCAACCTATACAAGACTTTTATTGCTGTTGTAAGAATTGGATGTTCATTAATTATTTTAACATATCGCTCCATGTTCTATATCAGGGGTGGCCAAAGCGTCGATCGCGATTGACTTGTCGATCACGTAGCGATTCCTAGTCGATCAATGTACAAATCAATGGCGCCCGTCCCAAGAAGCGTGCGAGACAAGTCGTGTGACAGGGACAGCACGCTAAAATCTCGAAGTTAGCCGATTATCGACGACAATCTCTTTCTAAAACTCGGGTCAAGCAAGGGTTGGCAATTAGATTAATATAGACTTTAAATTATTACTTTTAATGTTGGTCGATCGCCGCCAATAATTTCAAACGAAAGTAGATCGCGAGCAAAAAAGTCTGGCCACCCCTGTTCTATATCAATGGCCCAACCAATTTTTCAGATAAGCTACCGAGAGAGAAAAAATGTTTGAAACAGTATTATAATAGTTGAAAAGTTTCCGTTTGAATAATTGTCGCAAAACCGATTTCACTACCCCAAATCTAGGAATTAGTACATAGTACGATTACCAATCCTGCACTCGCCAGGATATGAAATGACGACCAAATATCATATATATTAATATTTATTGTAAGCGTTATGTTTTGTTCAGTACAAGCATGTAAGTAATTCTTACTAGCATACATTCGACCATATGGCATAAAAGTGCGAGCAATAGATTAGATATAATATCATTCTCACCTTTTTTTCGCCATAAGCTTTCCATATGAATGCAGTGCAGTTATCTCTGGATATCTTTTAGTTTCGAATTAATCTGATATAAGAAGAGACGATTGGGTTATTCAATGTATAGTTTCCTAAGTAATTCGGAAGATATTGACAGCATATTCCCAATAAACATCCATTGCTGCGATCTGTTTCTGATCGTCAATAATCAAAAAAACATGAATCTGTAATTATATCAGTCAATCCAAAACCGCTAGAATAAATTAATTGTAATAAATGAATTAGCCATTATTCATTTATTTTAATTCACTTGTGTAGCCAAACTACTTTTAACAGCAGTCTGTCTAAATGAATCGTAAAAAATATCGCTGTATCCATTGCAATCTGAATATCTGCAAAATATGAATATAAAAAAAACAAGAAATATCTCAAAATCAGCAACTTTTATTTAATGATAATAAAAATCAGATTTCAAAATTTTACAATAATCGTATAAATTAATTCGAAATTTATTATTTTATAATATAATTTTCGTAGTATTTTTTAAATGCTTGAACCACTTTCATATGCCGTGGAAAATGACCTTACTTAATTTTTATTTGTAAATTTCTAACTTTATATTGTTATTATTAAAACATCTCAATCCAAGGCCATAGAAAAGTAATACAAATATTCGTGAAACAATATTTGACTTCTCCATTGTTATAAGCGAGATATCGGCACTTTTAATTTGGTTTCGGTCAAATATTTAGTCATCGCCGAAACAAAAACTGCCATGCTCTCTATTCTGTAGAGAGCTTTGCAAATGTTGACTGTTTTGAAAGTGATAACACCAACTTACTTTTTGCCCGCGGAAGGGTTTGGCAACCACCGGTATAAGAGCAAATTTCAAAATAATTCTGCTTCTTTTTATCACTTTCACAATTGCTTCGCAGATTTTTCACTACGAAAAGTATGCAATTCAGTACATTATTTTATGTGAATCGCCTTGACCAACCGTTATCGTACCGTTATTCAATCCACAGCTCGAATTACAGTTTCGATTATTATATGAATTTGTATTTGTTTTATTTAATATTACTAATGAATACTGCATACATCGATATGACCATGATTTTTATCTGAAAAAAGTCTATCAATCGGATTATCGTTGAGTATTAAAATATATATATGGATACATATACTCCAATATTGACGAAAGTATGCTACCACCTAACGATTAGAAAAATAACGTTGTAAACTATTCGATTGTCTTGATTTAACAATCATTAATATACAGAGTAACTTCTATATTCGTTAACCACCATAGTCTTCGTAATTCAGTAACATGTACACACTAAGGGATTTATTCCTCGACACGCTTTTAATTGTTATAATACGGACCAATTGTAGAAAAATATGCCTGCAAGAACCTACGACATAAAAGAGGGAAAAGTATTTCTCGGATACAATCAATAAAAGACAGATTAACACTCATATTGCGTGTTATCACGCTAGCGGTGACTGCAAAATCACACCAATTACCTGATGTTTTAATAATTGATAGCAACCCTTCTTCTATACAATAATAACCTTTCTCCTCTTAATGGCAAAATAAAGATAAATTTTTAACAGTATTGTTTCAGTTTGTACAATTTTGAGATGTGAACAGATTGACTTATTTGGGACAATTACAGGACTTATTTGGGACAAATTGTTTCTATATTCGTTAGGCATTCGAGAGCGGATTTATGACGAATATAGAGGATTACCATTTATTCTTTTGTGACTCAAACATATTACATACGCAGGGCGTGCTTGCACAGGAGTAGTGCATCTCGCTTACATTTACACTTCTTATCTAATAAAGATATTTTTTTTTATTTCTAATGACAGGCAATTTGCTAACAATTAAAAAATACAAGAATAGCGCAAGCAAATATTTAATGCGTCGTGAACGTTCAAACATTGTCATTTCAAAATAAATAATTCGGTTGCTAATGATTAAATTGTTCGTTAAATGTCTTCTTTAATGAATCTTAAAAATATATATATTTATTTTTTGAGGTACATCGGATATGTTAATTCATATTTGTTTCAAGCGTTCCGGTAAAAGTTTGGCTTAAAATTTTTGCTTTTTATCTATATAATATTATCAGTTTAATGGTCAAATTCATTAGTGTATATTTGCAAAATGTGTTATTCCTGCTAACGACAGCTAAATAGTGTGACTTTTTCAATATCAATAAAACGAGAAGATTCCACATTATTAAGCCAGTTTTTTTTTCAAATTTTAAATCACAATAATATATTGATTAATGTCAGTTTCCCAGATGTCTAAGGCATATCCATAACGTATAAATGATCGATCATAAAGAGATGATTTCTTATTTTTTATTTATTGATTAGTTTCTTAATTGAAACTAAAAAGGAATCCTTTTGCATATATTATGGGCAAATGTTGTCGTTTGCTGAGTTATTCATAGTTTATCTACAATCGGCCCAGAGTTCAAAAGCTGACAGGAACTAGAGATAACAAAATCACCTTGATTTCGCCAGTTGACAGACCCCCCTCGCAATATTGTGAATTGTGATTACCGACAACTTATTACTGACACTTTATTTTTGACAATCGTTCGCTAGATATGCGGCCCGTATAGTTCAGGTCGATCAGGATAATACATACAACATTTCATCAGATTTTATTAGAAAATAGTACAGTGCCGCAGTAAAAATTTTTGGGCACGCTCATATCTTACTCAATTTCTCAATATAAGACAAAAATATTACTTCTACTATTGCATCAGGCTGCAAACTTTTATCAAATCACCAGCAATATTAAAAGGGTAAAAGCTGTCATGTCAGATTTAAAAAAAAATTAACAATCGACATGTTTTAAGTACGAATACTTGCGTTAAATTTAGATGAAAGTTTCCATGATTTTTTGAAATATGTTAAATTAACGAACGATTATAAATATTGCAAAACGATAAATATATTTATTTATTCTATTTTTTGTAAATTTTCATTCGCGCTTTTATCAGAATATTTAGTTTTTTTTTTTTACATACCGGTTTATTACAAATATTTTATTTGTATTTTCTACTGATTGTAAAAATTTCTTACGCGGCTTGGGGGCGCGGCATCAGTGACATATTCCGATTTTAAAATAAAATTTTATGTCACATAATGCAAGTCAATCGGTACACTTAATTTTTTAGTGATCGAACTTGTGAAACTCATGTATGGCATTTCCAAACAATTTTAATGTAAAGTGTAGTTATCAGGGCTGTGGAGTCGGAGTCGGAGTCGTGGAGTCGGAGCTTTTTGGCCGGAGTCGTACAAGGAGTCGGAAATTTTGAAAAGCATTGCATTTAATATGTCAAATTTGGCTTTTGGCCGCATTGATAGGGTTGATATTTAATTGAATACACATAAATAGGAAAATTAGGGAAAAAAGTGACGATATTAACCTTTTTTACTCGGAGTCGGAGTCGTGGTTTTGGTAAATGCTGGAGTCGGAGTCGGACTTTTTTTTACCGACTTCACAGCCCTGGTTGTAATAGGCCGGTAAATGAAGTTTAAAGCATTATGTAAGGTGACTTAATGGAAGTGCATTTTTTCTTACTAATTTTAGAACAGATTTTGATTTTTATTTTTCTTTTGTTTTCAGACTGACGAAAATCGGTATTCATCCTACAAAAATGTCAGAGTAGTCACCATCAAGAAGGTGAGTCGCAGATTACATATACCAATGCAATTAGCAGGTCAATACGACCACAATATCTTGGTGGAATCAGGGATTTCAATATTACAAAAAAAGAAACCCAGATATCAGCAATACCCGCTTTTAAATCCGAAATATATCTGTTGAGTTTGCTTCGTCGTTTTTACTTTAGCAAGAAATAAAAATATATTAAAATACGATTCCAAAAAAACTAATTTACTTTTTAATTTTACTGTAATAATTTTAATTGTGGTCGGTGTAAATATTTAGATGTCTATATTGAAAAAAGGATGCTTTAAATATACCAATTGCTTAAGCGCCAAACTACGGCCCGCCGAAGATTCTCATCCGGCCCTCCCCAAATCCTAGATTGTTGTATCCAGTTGTATTCTAATGTAACTAATTGGATTCCAATTATATTTTTTTGCCATCCGGCCCGCCAAGTTTTTAAAAATTTCAATCTGGCGCGTTCCTCCAAAAGTCTTGTGATCCCTGGCTTAATGCATTATTTATATTATTCGATTCCACTAACTGTATACTGTTTAAAGTGGATAAATTGACAACGGTATCCATCACAAAAAATCAATTCATTTCAACCGAAAAGATCTTTTTAGTATTGAAAGATGTTAAAAGCATTAAGACAAAGAAGTTTATTATAGCCGAATATTGTTTTCGAAATTGAGCAAGCTCCAAAATGAAATAGATTCGCTGTATCGAAATCTGAATCTTTTCGCTCACCGTTAACTTAACCATAATAAACAGCTTGTTCGCCAATAAATAGTAAATTAAAATAAAATACCAGTACATTGAGGAATGAAATTTTGTTTTCGATATTGTTTCGTATGTAACAGGATATTGGATATAATAATTTTCAGGGGACCCAGAGCCTCGGGATAATGATCATCGAGGGAAGGCATGCGGAGGTCGGGCAAGGAATATTCATATCGGATATCCAAGAAGGCAGTGCGGCTGAACAGGTTCAACTTTTACTAATATACCCTTATAATCTTTCCTCTCAATTCTTCTAATACGAGCAGGCAGTCTAGGCCAGTGATTATCTAAAAAATACATTATAAAGCCAGTATATTTCAGTTATGTAATACATAATACATTGGCAAGTAAATATATATTTTAATTGCCTTGAAAAATACATAGAGCTTCTAAAACTGAATTGTTTCGTTATACAGCTATGTTGGAAAGCGCTCATCTAACTAATCTTGTTATTGTATTTTTTTCATCGGCAGCACCTAATATCTCATAAATGGTTAATGAAGTATAGCACATGTGTGTTGCATATTATAAATCCAGGAAAAGAAATTGCGCTTCCGAATATACTGACTGTTTCTTTTTAACACATAAGGTTGCTTTTCAAATACAGAATATGAGAAAATCTTCATCACAATAAGGCAAAGTTTCCCAGTATTTTCATATAACGAGACTAGATCTGTTTAACAGGTTTCGTGGATTAATTAATGTAAAACATCAATACTTTCTAGTTAAATCCTTTTACAAATTCGATGTAATCATTAGATTCTTTTTTGGGTGTCATTTTAAATTGTAATATGATCTGAGCAGCTAGCCTATTTTAATCAAAAAATTTTACACTTTGAATAAAATGGTATGAATCAAGTGTAGGATAATGTTGTATTTAAAATTTTGATTGAAAATTCGATGATTAGCTGACTGTTCTTGGTATAGTATACCGTTCATTCGTACAAGCAATGTTTTAAGATACTTTTACGATTCATTTATTTGTTTTTAAAGTGTATTTGTCGTTATATTTAACAGGCTGGGCTGGCGATTGGTGATATGATCCTCGCAGTGAATAAGGATACACTTCTAGGTTCCAATTATGACACTGTAAGTACAAAATTTATCTTATTGTTTCATGCAAAATCATCAAATAGATTCATACACTGCATTAATTACTACACCAAATCATCTGCATTAATTTATGACTTTTTTAATATTTTAAAAATGTCATGTTATACATTTTAATTCATAGTACTGATCCTTGTAATAAAAAGATATACATCAGGTAGAATAATTGAGTTTGATATAAAAAAAAACACCATTATTATAGATTCCAGGAGTTAAAATATTATGTAACATTTTCGTGCTAATTAATTTATTGTCTATCCGTTTTTTATCACATTTTAATGCCGTAAAATGTATTGGTAATGTAATTATATTCACTTTGTTAATTGATATATAGCAATATGATACTAATTTATATGTTAACATATTCGAGTAGGTATCTTATTTACATTTAGGAAATATGTTTTTCGTTACTCTTTATATGCCAAAAATAAAACATTTGCAATTTGTAAGATCACATGGTCAAACTATTATTTATGGGTCGTCAAACGTATAAAAAGTGAAAATATTCAAGATCTTTGATTCTTAATTTTGTAAAATAATGCTACCAAAGGTCCTACCAAATATGTATCTTCCCTTGATAAGGAAAGATGCATATATATAATGTATATTTAGATTAATTTTTAGATGACTTTATTAATGTTGTTATTTACGTTATTAAAATACTTTGCAAGCATCAATTTGACATCTTGTTTGCTTGTATATATTTTTTAAATAAATATATTGTCACTAAGACTGTACGATATCCATTTATTTATATATATATATATATATGTTAATATAAATTTATGTACATATGTTATTTTAATGAGGCGATACTAAAGCCGAACGGCGTAAATCAGCAGACACATTTTGTTTTGTTAAGATTTTTAGGAATAATCTTTGGTATTGCCTTGACAATATAATTTCGTTTTACTCACATTAGGTGTATTTATTTAAAACCATGTCCGCTCTAAATGTGAAGCATATATAAACTTCTAATGGATTTTACCTCAAGAGATGTTGTTTTTACTGGGAGAACTGCGTGTTACTCAGTCTCTCAACCTCTATTTTCAAAGGGTAGGGATAGAAAGGATATGACTAGAACAGTACTAATGGGATAGGTAGGATTAAAAATGAACCTGCCCGGACTGGGACCAAGGCCAACGACGTGTACACTCAACCCGATAAAAATGAGTATAATAGTTATTTAAGGAGTCCACGAAAAGAATTTAGGAAGAAAACCATTGTCGCCATAGCAGGATATGAGAAATAATTCCATAATCTAATTTCTCAATGTAAAATACTGTTCCACTCAGGCTGCTTCTATGCTGAAAAAGACTGAAGGAGTTGTGGTCCTGACAGTATGCAATCCAAACAAGAAGGACGAAAACGCGCCCGCGGTGACGGGGCCGCCTCCAGGAATTGGGCCCGTGACCCCGGGAGCGGCACTAACGCCGACCGCAGGGGCTCTCAAGAGCGGAGCTGCCACGCCGGGCGGTATTCACGTGTCCAGGCCAAACACCCCTGCTGGGAAGCCTCTCGCGTCCCCTGCCAAAGGTATATCAATTTCGATCAACCTATCACAATTTATTTAAGACTTCCCTTCGCAGGAGTAGCTTCATTGCGGACAGAAATTGAGTTAATTAAAAGACAAAGAAATTTTCTATATGATGATGAAGAATATTCTAAATATTTTATCGGTGATGCACTAAATATTTTAGTTTCAATGTTATTTATTTCTTTTGAAGAAAAAATAATCATTTAATGAAACTGCCATTCTGCCTCAGTGTATTATTCAATCAGTGGCGGTTCGTGGATGAGACAGCTGGTGGTGCTGCAGTTGATTAAAAATATTTCTTTTCATTATATTGTACTTAACATTAAAAACGACATGGATTTCATAAATCATTAATGCTATGCATTTCTTTCCTTGAGTAAAACAAAGCAAGCTTGTATTTGCGAACTTTCCTCGCCACGCCCCTCCTTCCCTACTCGAATATATTCTATCGGAAACGTTACTTCATAATATTTATTTGTACCGCGGTGTGTGATAATTATTGAATGCATCGGTGCGCGGGCGAGTTTAATACACGCTTAAATAATATTGATATTTTCAAATAATATACATAAATTTATGTATGCTATAATTTTTAATTTTTCTCAATTTGCTTGGGAGTGCTGCATTACCGCAGTGCGTATGAACGAGCCGCCACTGAATACAATAAATTTGTTGACAAAATTATAGAATTGTATCTTAAGTATAAAATTCAACAACCAAATATAAATAAATTAATGACTTTTGAGTTGTAAGCAGTCACTTCTTAGTGGAAAGTCATAATGAAAATAAATAAAACACATTTTTTTGTACTACTTCCACAAATATTTTGTAAGAATCATGTTTCATATTCTTGCATGTTGCCATGTCATGATCTTTGAAGTTGTGAAGTTATACAATTTTGTTAGTGAATTTATTCAATCAAAATTAATTATCTTTTACAAATTAATCGATTGTATATTGTGTAACTACTGTCTAATGCAGGGGTTACCAACCTTTTTGTAACTTAGAACACATTTTAAAATATCGGTAGGGCGGCGGGCGAAAAATTGAAAATAAATAATACACAAAAAAATATTTTTTAAATTATTGTTTATATTCTATTATATAAAATAAATATAAGTCTGTGTGTTCTGTGGCATTGCATTTTATTGGCCAGTGCCTCATAATTAGGGGAGTATGATGACGTTCCTGTTAACAAGCAATCATAAAGATGTTGATCGGTGAGTCGAGATCTATATTTTGATTTTGTTTACTTCATTGTTGAAAATAATGATTGACAAAGGTATGTGGAACCAAAAAATGATTTAATCTTATATGCCGCTTTTTTAAAAAATGGAAACTTTTTTCCGTCCTCTGTATTCCAGAAGTCCACATCTGATATTAAGGATTTTAACATAATATCACTCTGAAGGTCCAAAATCTCCAACTCCAGTTCTTCTGCCTTTACTTTAACAAGCTCTGCAATATATACAGCTATTTCCATTATATTCATTTGGCAAGTAAAAGGATTGATAAAAAAGGAGACCATTGGCTCGATGATAGTAAACTGCTGAAATCTCTTTTCAAACTGTTCTTGAAGCAATTAAAGGTGCTTAATAAATAACGACACGTTGAATTCAGTGTTACCTGCCATTTTTTTCATGTTAGGGAAATGCACGAGAGACTTCATCTGCAGATGTGATATCCACAAAACCAGTTTTGCTTTAAATGAGTTTACAGAGCATATCATGTTAGCTACATGTTTGTCTATTCCCTGCAACTCCAAGCTTAAAGAATTCAATTTTTCCATTATGTCTGTGAGAAAACCTAAATCCACCAGCCAGCAAGAGTCAGTTAGTTTTCATTTTTGGTGTCGAGATAGATTTTTATTCTTTCAATTTTGCTTACAAATTTTGTAAGAACTTTACCTTTACTGAGCCGACGTACTTCAGTATGCAGGATGAGATCATGTTCTTCATCTTCTAACAGGGCCTTGAAAAGTCGGTACTGCAAAAGGGGCTGCTCGAATGGAGTTGATTATTTTTGTAACTATTTTCATAACGTGTTCTAACGGCAATATTTTGCACAAAAGCACAAAGCTTCCTGATGGATAATACAGTGATAGGACATAAAGTTTGAAAATGATTCATCTTTCTTACAGAGGGCAATAAATCCATTGATTTTACCAACCATTGCTGGTGCCCCATCAGTGGTTATCGCAGACAGCTTGTGCAAAGGCATATCTATCGACTTGGCGTATATTCTGAATGTATTATAAATATCCTCACCCCTTGTTCGTTTTTTCATGGGTAATATCTGCAGCAGATCTTCTTTCACTGTACAGTTACTAAATACCATTCTGATCTTAACTGCTAACTGTGCTGTGTCTGATATATTTGTTGACTCATCAAATTGTAGTGAGAACCAGTCACATATTTCTAAGTTACTTTTTAACTGAGTTTAGATGACCGTTGATATTAAATTTATTCTTCTTGTGACGGTCTTATTTGATAACTGTAAGTCTTGTATTGTTGACATAATCTCATGTTTGTTTGAAAAATCCTCAAATAAACAATCTGACGCCAGTCAGAAACAAAATACGAGGTAATGAGTATAATTGCTGTCTCGCTCCGCCGTACAGGGTTGGCTGCTCTACTCTACTAATGGGTTACTCTAGCAGTGATCCATATTGATTTATGCAAAAAAATGAGTTCGAATTACGTAATTAATTCATTATTTTGGAAAATATTTTATTTAATTATTTTAGAAACCTATTCAAATATAATAAAATATATGAAAAATTGTTGTCTCGGTCGAATGGGAGAGGGCGCACACAAATTGGTCCGCAGGCACGGGGTTGGTGACCCCCGGTCTAATGTATCAAATAAATATTTGCACATAACATCTTTTATAATAAGTAAGAATATGTTAAGTACAATGTTGGCAACGTTTATACAAATTCAATGAACATTCATGCAAGTTACAAGACATCTTGAATAATAATAAATAGAACATACTTATATTTACAACTGTTCAATATTTAGTGCCTAACAAACTATTGCTCCTAAAGAGTACATTAAGATTCAAGGTCACAATTTGTTTTACATTTTCTTTTTTCAGCTGAACCCGTGGCTGACCCATCTACAGTTGCTATTGTTGCCGGGAAAGATAATCTCATAGATATACATACAGAAAGCAAACCATTAGGAATTAATGTAGTTGGTGGGCTGGACACGTTGCTAACTGTGAGTAACTAATGATTTTTTTAGTAAAAATATATTTTGGCCCGGTAATTTTTTTTATTCAATATTACCAATGAAAAATGAAAGAAATCACAAGTTATTTTACAAGAGAGCAAAATAAAATGTTATGAAACAATAATTGATTTCTAATAATAATTATGCTAATTTCTACAAAGCTATTCATTTGTGATTGAGAGTTTGTAATTCACTTTTCTGCAAAACAACCCAAAAATTTGCGGAATATGTGTAGCTTCTCTGTATGTATTGAAATCTCACGTAGCCAATGTGTTAATTATCTTCTTAATCTTAGCACTTTGTTTACGGTGCCTATTAATTACTTTGGTAACTAGCATGCTTAAACGCATTTGATGGCCAATTAACAAACACACAAATTTGTGCACTCCATAAGCATTGTGCTTGTGGAGTAGTTAACAGTAAAGGTGAAATAATTTTTAGTATAAAATTTAAAATAACTTTGATTATTCCACGTATTGTGCTACTAACTGTGACACGTGTTTCGCCTCTTTCAGAGGCATCTTCATATCGCAAAGTTTTCTTAAGTAATGAAGCAAGATTGATTCTAACATTTTAAATTATGAAATTACAAAATGGAGTTTGGGTTTTTTCCCTTTTAAGGGAAGCAAGGAGGGGGTTATAGAATCGAAACAAAACAAACAAAAAATCATACTAATGAGCTGCAATCAAGTTATTTTAAATTTTATATTAAAATGAACTTCCACAAAGTTATCGCCGAAACCATCGAAAGTATTAAAATATTTTTTAATTTAATTAATTTCGTAGGGAGGTATGGTGGTCCTGGAAGTGTATCCTGATGGAAAAGCGGCTAAAGATGGCCGCTTAAAACCTGGAGATCAAATTCTGGACTGCAATGGCGTCAAAATCACTCCAGAAATGAAACACGAAAAAGCCCTATCAATTATTAAACAAACAGTTCCTAAGGTAAATGATTCTTCTGTGAATTAAACAGCTAACAGCTTTGCGGTAGAATGATTATTAAAAAAAACATCACGTAAACACTTTGACTGAGTTTTCAATCATTTCTTTCATTGGACATTGGTATGCGGTCAATGATTGAATAAGAGACTCTCAAACAAATTATACAAGGATCATAATTTGCACTCCCCTGTTTGAAAAACACTTTAGTCAAAGTGGAGTATTCAAGAACCACTTCGGCATCATAAGCTCTGTGTACACAGGCATTGTCCATAACAGAATGGTTGAAAAAAATACTTTACCTTCATTACAATTTTTTTTAAATGGCGTCGTTATCAAAACATATTGATACTGATTTGTCTGTCTGCAACGCACAGCACAACATACACAAATACTCTCGCCCTATCTGCACATTGTATGCATTAATCAAATTATTGAGTATAGATGATACTTGGTTCATAGTTATAAAAATATTGTAATAATAAAATTATTTTTATTGTTGAATGATTCATTCATTTTAACTATCTCACTCAACATGTAAAACATTGTATAATAAACGAGCATTTTGTGTTGTCATTTTAATTAATCAACCTTTTATTGCCTTTGTAATTTATGAGGGAGTGGCTAATTATTCACTTAGTGTGAAAAACAAGTCTTATTATGTAATTTAAATTTTATTATCGAACCAAACGAAAAAATATCAATAGATTAAAAAAAAATAAATAATAACATGTTTACAAATAAATTATTTTGTACACAACACTATGATAAAATTAGTTTGAGTAAAAGTAGTTAAAAGCAAGTACCGTAAAACCGGGTGAATAAAGACTGGCAGGCGAATAGAGACAAAAACAAGGATTGAACTTTAGCACAACTTTACTAAGTATCCAATGTATTTTTTACTATTTATATATAATTCTTTACAATGACTATAATACTATCTCTCGAATGACAAAACCAAACCAACTAAATGATTGGCAAAAATTGAAACAGACGTGTTTAAGTTCGATGCCTGTGAACCCTTACTTTTTAACCCCTTATAAACTTCTCTTTCATTGCACGAAAATTAAAATCAATCATGTTTTTTTGGTTAATAAGTACCGTTAAACGGAATAAATAGAGACTCGTATAGAATAGAGGTTCATATATTCCAATCATTACAATCTGTATTTTTGTCTCTATTCACCTGCCAAATCTCGATTTACCCTCTCTCGTCTCTATTCACCCCGATTCAATGTGAATAGAGACATCGAACAAAATTGACTGTGTCTTAGTAACGATAGTGAATATTTGAAAAATATTGTCATGAATGTGTAGTAGGACCATAGAAACAAGTTTGAAGCCATTCATATTTGAATTATGTGAAGATACATAGTCGTGAAGGGTAAAAAGTGTCTCTATTCACCCCGTTTTACGGTAATTCCTTCTTTGACCACATGACGACCTTTGTACAGTCACAAATTTATCTGACTATTTGTGAAAGATTACTGAATAAAGATAATTACTGTCTTAAATTAAAATGATTACAGATGAAAATGACTGTTCTTCGGTCAGAGACACCTGCTTTCACAGAGATTGAGATTGAACTAGTAAAGAAGCCGGGCAAAGGTCTTGGACTTGCAGTCATGGCAAAAAAGCCTCCCCCAGGAGTCTACATATCTGACTTGGTAAAAATACTTAAATATATTTCATTATTTTGTAGTACCCTAGTCCAGTGGTCACCAAACTACGGCCCGCGGGCCGGATCCGGCCCCCTAAAAATTATCATCCGGCTAAAAATTTTGAATTTTGTATAAATTATTTATATAGAAAATATTAATTTACAAAGAAATTTTAAGATTTTATTGTGATTTTACAATACGACATGTGTTTCAATTTATCAATTGGGATAAGCATAAAGTAAGCATAATGATTATATAATCATATAAATTAATATTCTAACTGGATTCCAACACGAATTTATTTGTCGACCGACCCGCCATGTTTTTATAAATTTCAATCCGGCCCGTATCTCAAAAAGTCTGGTGACCCCTGCCCTAGTTGATAGAAACACCATAACTTATAAAATGATTTCAATCCTTGGCACTCGAGTGCCGCCATAGTTTCTTACGAGGCGAATACTATTAGCCATGGGAAATCAGCTTAAATTATAATATTGCTTATATAAATTTTTATAGTGTAAACACGGTAAACTTTGAGTATATTTGGCACAGTAAAGTGCCAATGAATCATTTCAATAATGATGGTTGAATTGGGTCCTCATTTTTTTTATTTGCAGGTCCACGGTGGTGCAGCCGAGGTGGATGGGAGACTCCAAAAGGGTGACATTGTGATATCAGTCAGCGGCCAGAACTTGAAGGAATCCACGAGCGAAGAAGCCGCTGCAGCTCTCAAGAGCGCCCAAGGAAAGGTTTCCGTAAAGGTCGCCCGCCATAAACTAGTGCGGTAAATGCCAGAACTTTTCATGAGACGCAAGTGAAATTTGACTAAAATAAGGAGTGCATATAAAAATATAAGATATAATCTCTTCACCGAGCCATCCAGATTTTCATCTCGGATCAATGAAAAGGTGAGCAGTAGACTACGCGTATACACAACAAGTTCACACTTTGTGAATATACATAGAAAAATGTTGCTGTCTATTATTTTGTATTTTGACAGCTCATGTGTGCCATAGACATTTAAAAATAGATGCAAGCAAATCTTATTTCTTTTGTTCTGTCGACATATTTTTCAATCGGCGGTTGAGTGATAGTAATTTTTGCCAGTGTTTTGATGTGATCCCATTGAGAATATCTTGAACGATTCAAATGTATATCATTGTTGTGATATCTTGAATAATCTTTATGAGCAGTAAGAGGAAAAGTGCGGTTAGAGTTAAAATGGAGTCTTTCATGAAATAAAAATGGGAGCCTTCTTCCCCTACCAACTGCCACACGAATATATTTTAATATATTTCAATTCATAATTGATTATTCAATCTAAAATGTATGCATAAATTGAAAAAATAAAAAACATAATCCTTTTTTTGTTTTTGAGGCTTCAGCCTCATATTTATTTATTGGCAGATGTAAAATAGACAAGAAATTTAATGCCAGACATGTAAACTTTGCTTGAATGTAGAAAGTTAAATTTTTCAAGACATTAAATCAACTTGTCATCAAATTTCAAGGTTTATTGTAGTAAATACAAAATAACTTAAATAACATTTTCATAAACTAGAATCAAGGGGGAATTATAAATCTTCAGCACTGTTTCCTATCTAAAGTATTGCTCATATATTTTTTTCAATGAAGCTCAAGAGGACAGCTAGATTTAAAAGAATGTTTGATACAAACATTAATTATAATTAAATGTATATTTATATGTCACGCTTACATATTTTAATACCCTACTTCACCATGTGAATAGGTTAGAGAATTAACATTTTTTTATTCGGTGTTTAATAGGAAAAAATCATTAAGTAAAAACCTTTTGTTGTTGTAACGCCAAATTTAAAAGTGATAAATTTGTATTATGGTGTAAATGATTCTAAAGTATATGAATTAGATTCGGTGGAGTCCCCGCCCAGTAATTATTATTAACACCGTTATTTTCAAATTTTAAATGTAAATTTATTTTGATATCTTAGCGATTCTAGTCGTAAACAATGAATGGATTAGATGTATATTTAATATAATTAATTGTTTTTGCACTTATCAAGCAGTTGAATATTATCGTAATATTATTATTCACATAGCTAAATGTTCATGGTTCAATTGTTGAATAACTTAACTGCATTCATTTATGTAAAAAATCTAACTCAATAAAATTTACGTGCTAACAAATATCGCCATCTTAACCTGTAAATTGCCTGATGTTTATTGCAAAATATTGCTTATTCTACTACATATCACTCTAGACGTGTTTCTCTGTCAGTTGCAATTGCTGGTTCACAAAACAGCTGACCATCATGTCCCCAGGTTCCTTAAGATCCTAGCAAAGAATTATTCATCCTCTTAATGACTTTCTATGTGGGAAATAAGCATACTTAAACAGCAGTGGACATGTAAATTTATCAAACGTAACATTAAATATCCATTGAATATTTAAATTTACAAAAGTAGAGATATGCAGTTTATATTTAAATTATGAAGAATGATTTGTATTGTTTTCTTTTGGTTTTAATGTCAAGCCAGTCTGAAATATTTCATTCTTTAACAGAGTTATTCAAATCAATTTTTTATTTGATTATGATGTAGAATGCCAGTTTGATATTTAAACAAATTCTTTCCAAATAGTAAGTTTCTGGGACTTAAATTCAGATATATTTATGTATTTGATTAAGTAAAACAAAAAATCTGTAAAATCTTACATTTAACTCATTAAACATACATAAATATTTTTTACATAAATGAATCAGTTTAAAATAAACCATCTCAACATAATTTCCATTTATAACTATTGTTTTTTGCTTCGATAATTGAATGATTTGACCAATCTTGTTTAAGTGAAAAAACTTAAACAAAAACTTTGTAGTTTAACTCTTTTCTGTTCTAATGGCAGCCTTTGTTTATTTAAACCTCATTTCAAATCCATATAATCTAGGCGCAAATTTTTTCAATATTTTTGATGTATTTTGGTGTATTAATTTAAAATGAAGTTCTTGGTGAGTTATCTCTGATTGTCAACGTTTAAATAGAGCATAATAATTCTTTACATAGGCGAACATTGTTTTTGTGTAAATTTAAAATTCTCATACTTAATAGTATAATCCGAATAATAGAATCTCCAAATTGGTGTGTTAGGTGTTTTAGATTAAAGGTAATCAGTAACAATAAAAAATATAGTAACTGTATGTTTTTTTTTACCATACCGCTCTATATATAAACTTTTACTGCGAAGGCGGTAAACATTTCAAGATTATATACTATTATGATTATAATCTATCTTTATTTTATATTTATTCTACTATATGTTACATGTATAGTATTTTCTTCTATAAGCTCTTTACATTCTAATATATTAATCGTTGCATTTATTTTCAAACATTATTGTTTTTCATTGTTGGAAAAAATCTTTCAAAAATATAATTATGGATTGAAAAATACACAATATATTTTAACAATACAATTTTCCAGAATATTATTGTTGTGATTTTGAAAATAATCAAGTCCTCATTCATCATAATTAAAATACTTAATATTCAGCAAAAGCGAGTAAGGCTTTTGTATGCTGTCAAGCAAGAGGTACATAATATGGTATCAGGTATTTCATTTATGACTATTCAATTCAATTTAACTTTGGTATACCATCGGTTCTATTCTCAGATTTATTAGAGTCCGTACACTAATTGAGTCCAACTTCAACAACCGTGCCAAACGTTATGATTTTTGTATTTGCTCTATACGTTTTTATTAGATTGGTAACATAGTCAATTTCGTAATACAAAATGCAAGTCAGTGGTCATATAACCATCACATTTTATTACATGAGCTAAATGAGTTTAACCATATCCTGATTTACGCTATAAATACGTTTTCCACAGACCCTCATAAAAAAGGGCAAGAAACTCATAAAATCATAAGATAGGTTCCATTACATATATAAAAAAACCACGTAAATGAAGACGAAAAATCTGCATAAAAAGCATTTATTCAAGGTAGTTAGTTATACTTCATTATATAAAACAACAAAACATTATAACTTATGAAACATGGAACAAAAATATATTCATCCTCATTTTCCTTGCCATCTTCTAACATTCTAATAATTTTCTTCATAACTGGTTAACTTACAGACACTAATAAATCTGAGAATAAAACACCTCGTCCATAGGACCTGAAGCTGATTTTCACGTAGAAGAAATAAGTATATTATACAAAACCATCTGATTATCCTAGTTTTAATTTCTAGACATCTATCATATCTATCATATCTTTTCTAATTGATTCCAATAAGTTTTGTGTGTAATTCCATAATATATTTATATTTCTTTTTAAATATTATGCATTATTTTTAAAACCACACTCAAAAGTTTGCTATTGTTATTGCATAGGTTTTGGGACCTATTCTGTTAGAAATTAAAAATGAAAGAATTATATTAAATTATGTTGGTAATATTGTAAAAATATATATATTCAAGAATGTGTAATAATTATTAACATTTTTATTTGAATACCTAGTGAAATGTGAATATTTTATTTTTAAATATTTAATATTCTAGCTTATAGCTACATAATCATTGTTAAATAATGGATATATTAGTCAAATAAAAACCCAATGAGTATTTTAATTCTTTTAAATCATGAATAATTTTTCTTTTACTCCATATATCTCTTTACCTTTGCAGGGATTGAAACATTCTAAAGCTCTCCATTTAGCAATGGTTCTCCACAGTGACCAATTATTACCCCATAAGCGCTAAGGGCGTGCGCTTGGGTCTCCAAAATCATGGAAGCTTCAATAATAACTTACATATATATAACCCACATAATGTTTTGAAAACAGAAAAATATTCTTGCATCATTCATTTGGCTTAGAATATTATGATGTGATGACAAAAAATGCATTCACAATGGTCGTAATATTGAGTGACCGATTCTAGTGAGCTGCTGTACTGTTCAATTTTTAAGCCATACAAACAAAAAAATATGTAAAAAAGAATTGAGAGAAACGACTTGAAATGAAATATATTATTCATGTATACAAAATTTGTAAACATTCATATGGCTATTTTTGATAAACTGATTGATATCCAAAATAAATTAAAAATAACAAATTTCAAGGAGAAGTGCATGTGATAAATTCTAATAGATTTTGAGTTTTAAAATCGTTTTTAATTGGCGTGTGGATAGACTATGTAGCAACAAAATATTAAAAATTCATTGCTTTAAATATTTAAAAGATGAAGTTGTTCATTATATTTATAAATGAGAAAAACATCGCCAATCCTGTTGAGATGTATACAATTTTTATTTTAAGTTTGCATCCTACATTTCCGAAAGTAGAAACCAATTTGAAGATCTTTTAGACAAAATTTATTTACACTGCATGTGGTTTATGGTCATTTACCTTATTAAAATGGATTAAAAACTATTAACGGAATTCGAAAAGTCAATTTCTTGTGCTTATAGGGTAATCCGCCACTGACTTCAAGCAATAAATAAATCAATATTATTTAACTTCTTCCAATCAAAGCCATTGAATTTGAATTATGTGGCATTTATCATATGTACCTTACTTTAGTTTGATTATTAAGGACATAACAAGTTATCCAGGTGCTAGGTGATTAAGAGTTAATTGGTGACAGATTTGCCCTTCTGCTAACTGTCATCTGGCCTGTCAAACGCTTGCAGATTTGAGGTGCTTGAAATGGAGTTGCAGAGTTTTGAATTGGCAATAAGCGGGATTAATAAAAGAATGGTTTGGCCTAAGTACTGTGAGTTTTTATTAAGTACATTAAATGTATCTTCGAGATACATTATATTCAACAATTAAATACAAAGAATATACACAAACATACAACATTTACATACTTTTACACTTTAATTAAAATAAACCATTAAACAATGAAGAAACAGAGTTAATAAATAAAATTATATTTGTAAAATTATGGTAATGAATACTGTTTTCAATAATCGATAAGGTGCAATGAAAGGAAATCTAATCAACAGACTATCATTTGGTTGAGAATTATTATCATTGTTTACGATTTGTCTTTATCATGCTAATTTCATTAGTGATTAAATAAGAAATTTACATGTCATAACGGATTAAGCAGACATAAATGCGTTTATATTTTTTTACAAAACAATACTTCAACTAATAATAAATTCCAAAATGACAAACCGCAATTTTTCCAGTCATATAAAATACTTTTTTTTCCTCCAAATAGTTAACACATATGCACTAATAAGCATTATTTATATTTATGAATCTTCACACTGGTTGGAAAGCACTGCCTTTGAGAAGTATAATTGATGCTATTAATGTGATTCTTTTTGCTATTAACCATTTAATTAAGTGAATTACATTTTCAGTTAATTACCACTCATAAATACAATAAAATAATAGAATTTAAGTTAAGATTTATATTAAATTTGAACAGATGTCTCTTTTAAGCTCATCAAAATAAAATTAATACATTTACAACAGAAGTGATAAAAAAACATCTTTGTATACAATAGTACAAAACAAATGTTCTTATCTTAACACTTAACTTTTTATTGTTTTATTTATTTCATAGTTTACTAAATATTTGATCACATCAACTTATTACATCACAAAAAAAGGAATTTTAATAGCATGGTTGTAAATCCAAATTTCTAGTATCACTTAGCAAGTTTATATAGTTATAATTAAGTTTAAAATACTCTTTACATAGTCATAGCATGATGAAAAAATATCAATACAGTAATTTATAAAATACAGGGCTTGGAAAGTTTCTTAAAAGCTAATGCTATATATGTAATAATTAAATATTCTAATGGTAACATATCAATATTTATATTGTTTATAATAGGAATTTAATAAATTTGAAAGTAATTTCTCATATTGACTGCTTATTTTGAGGTTATCAGCTTCACAAAACATTTTCATACTTAATTTTTGTTATTAAGGAACTTTTATATGGGGGCAAATATTGTTTTGCTAACTAATTTGCTTATGTCAAAATTTCTGTGCTAGTGACATCTATGAATAAGAAAATTTATTAAATGAGATACAGTTGCGGGTGTGATATTCTGATAGATATTCATTTTGAGCTCCACATGCCACAGGTTGTGCATCACTGACAAAGAATGTCATATTCTCAAAGACAGAATTGAGCATGACCAAAACTAAATTTAATGCCCAAAATCAACAATTCAAATTAGAGTAAAGAACACTTGAAGTAGTAAGGATAAATTATCCAATTATCCATTACTAACCATAAATGGTGTGCACATTTTTTTGCTTAATTACCTTAGTAATTAAAAGGGCCCATAAACAAAGTATTAGACATACCACTGATTATTGATGTTGAAAATGTGTTATAGGAATCACTGGTTTTTTATTACTGTCATTATGGTTGGAAGATAAACCAGTTTTGTATGATTTTATAGTTATGATGTTTTACTAATACGAAGTAGTAAATACCAATGATGATATTTAACTATCCACAAGTCGAAATATTACCAGGAATTAATGATGACTGGATCCTTCGTGTGTGCTATCATGTCTCTTGATAATAAGAGGAGTCAACTTAGTTTTTAATTTAGCCAACCGTTTGGAAACTCCATCAGGTAAGTGAAGATCAGGCATTGATCTGCTGGAATGAACGCCCGGTTCAATGTTAGTCACAGAACCAATATTTCTAGATTTCCCAAAGTACCTTGGCATGCTGAAGTCGATCTCTGTATATATTACTTCAGGCGTTGTAACAATACTCTGCAATCTTGTTTCAGCTTTGTAAGCACCGATTTCAGGTGTTTCGGCATAAAAGATTGGAAATTTGCCACCCTTGATTACAGGAGTGTCTATTCCGTGACTCAGAAGGAAGGGTTCTCCTCTTATCTTTGCATCTAATTCTGCAGATGAAATAGTGAAAACGTCTTGACTTTGAGACTTTCTCGGTTTGTCAGGAATATTATCATAATGAGGTATCGAGAGGAATGATGCACTTCGCTGAGGCAAACGGGCAAGAACATTTTTGATATTGGCATCTAAATTCTTCATACTGTCCACTCTTCTTAAGTCTTGTCTTGAAATATTTTTAATACGGTCCGAACTTTTAATGCAATCAAAAGTCTTGATATCGTGGCGTGAATTACTCCTAGTGATACTTTTAGAGCTGTCAGTTCTTGGAAGATATAGTGCACTCTTGGCTCTTGGTAAATGTTTAGCGCTGACTTCACTTGGCACTCTTATTATACTTTTAAGACTCTCAGCTTTCAGTAAAACTTTAGGATCTGCGAGACGTGGAACAAAATCTGGAACGCTATCTTGCCTCTTTGGCTCAATTTTTTCTAAGCTCTTCATAGATATCCCCATGTCTTCGGGTGATGTTGGAGATTTTGATCCACTGCTGTCGTCTTCCTCTTCTTCTTCTATTTTGGTCATTTTGTTGTCTGTGAATATTTCATCCTGAAACATTATATAAAAGTCTGGTAATTTTTCGTCCTCGTTTTCCTTGTTTAGATCGTCATTTTTGGTATTATTATTGTTTTCGAAAGACACAATTTTTCCAACTGATCCGTTGTAGTATCCTTTCGAGTTTTTATGACGATCGAGGGCATCTTCATTTTCAAATTTATTGAAAACCGAATCATTTGTGAAGATCATCGACTTGGCAAACACCTGTGAACAAATAAAAATTTTAGTTTCAGTTCTATTTACAATGGTAATATTTCTCGAATCATTATTTTCTATTAAGTTTCGTTGATTAGATGTCAGTGGTGACCAGTGGAGTTGCAATTTCTTTGGGGCAATATCTCCGAATTGGTGCGATATTGATAAATTAATTGTAAACAATAACTTATTAATTTAGATTGAAGTAATGAAATTCAAAATCACGCATAATTTGTAATATGTATGTATTTGAATACAATAAACACTCATATAGCACAGAGATTGGAACTGTGCAATAGAAATCCGCCCTATAGGAAATTAGGCACCCATAGGTTAGGCTTATTTATTAGTGTATGTTGTATATTACACAAACTCAATATATGTAATGCATCGATTTTTTAACATAAACACATACATATTTTAAATGGTTTTACGTATAATAATCCATATTAACGAAATATGTGATTTGACCTTGAAAATTTTGTTTTTGGTAGAAAACGGCGCTCTTGGGGGGGGCGGGCCGTAGAGGAGGGTCTGCCGTGCACGCTATAAAAACCGCTTTATAAGCAGACAATTTTTTAGGATTCAGTACCTTTCCTCGTCACTTTATTAAATTGAGTATGACATAGAAAAATGGTTCAGAAAATAAAGTCGATATATTTTTTTCTGCCAATTGCTATCGATTAAATAACAGGCGGCCCTCGTACTTTCGCACGTAATTATTGGTTTCTTAAAATGTGTATGAATGTTGAATATACTAAAGTAGAGCTACGTATATAAAATTAAAATAACTTTGATTATTCCACAGGAATCTATCACCCCCTTCCTACCCCGTTCCTTGTTTCCTTTAGAAGGAAAAAAACCCGTAATCCATTTTGTAATTTCATAATTTAAAATGTTAGAATTTATCTTGCTTCATTACTTAAGCAAACTTTGCGATAGTAAGTCTGAAGATGTCTCTGAAAGAGGCGAAACACGTGTCACAGCTAGTTACACAATACGTGGAATAATCAAAGTTATTTTAAATTTTATATTAAAATGAACTTCCACAAAGTTACCGCCGAAACCATCGAAAAAAGAGCTACGTATGTTAAAAAATGGATATTTACGAATCATCGCGATTTAGATTAATTTAGTGATTAATTTTTTTTGATGAAAAAACCGTAATTCACCCTGTAGAAATATGAAAGTTGTTAACTGATAAATTCTGAGAATAATCTATTCAATGAACAAACCATTATCAAAACCCTCCTTAAAACATTTTGGCAAGCTCATTTAAACTAACTCCAATATGAAGCTAAATTAATCGGTATGTATATTTAATAAATCAAAAATACTTTAAGCCGTTAATTCTGAAGATGTAGAGATGCTGAAATTACAATCAAAAATATTTGATAATTTCAAAACTAAAAACATTGATTTTACTATGAAAGAATTCATAATTGTTTTAATAACTGATGAATATTATTCATCATATTAATATCATTGTAATTTGGGGCAAAAAAATGGACTTAATGATTACCGCTGATCTTTCATGGATTATGCACTACAGACTGTTTAAAAATGCGCAGAGATCATTACAAAGTCGTTCGAGACAATGCCCTTGGGCAGAGTTTCTCAATGTTTAATAATATATTATAGGTGCAGGTGTCTGCATATAAAATTGACAATTTAATATTCTTCAATTTATCATATTAATGATCATTTTAGCATTATTTGTCCTTGTGAATGATGGGTGATGTGAAATACGATTTGAAAGCTTTCTTTCACACATTCTATTCTAACTTTCACAGGCCTATATAAATATGTTAAAAATAAAATTTTATTGATTGGTCAACTTAAATATACTGAAATATTTCGATCCAAGAATTTTTGTATGCTCATTAGAGGTTTAGAAACATGAAATTACAAGAAACAGATGTCCTGAATTTTATCAATTTTGACAAATTGAGGTTTTATCGCTTTTTGTAAAAAGACACCTCATATTTTATGTATACAGTTTATATATTAACTGTTATTTATCAAAAAAATATTCTTGCTTTTATCTTTTTTCTTAAATAAAAAAGACCATCATTCATAACGCAATAACAAAAATCAAATCGTGTCAAACACCAATTCTTCAAATTACCTCGTATATGTTTGGACTTAAGATCGGCACATCCACCAATACGCCTCTGCCTTCAGGCTGCATTGTCACTGGCGGGTATCCGATGTTGTCGTTGATAACTCCATTGTCATACCCATTGGTATAACACTTCTCATCCCACGCAGATGACGGCCCGTAGCCTGCAAGGTTGGCAATCGTTTCATCGTAGCAGAATCGCTCTTCACAACAGTTCCAGTAGAGCGATTCAAGGCATCTGAAATAAAGAACAGGTCAAGATATTATACTTATTATATAAATACTTTACACAATTTCTTCATTCCCACCCTGTATTCCAGAGGCGTCCTTCAAACCTTAAATATACTATTATTTAAAAATTAGATTGATAAAATTAGTTGCAGTTTATCCATTATAAATAAATAGGCAGAACTTTCTTTTTAAAAAATACCCACGATTTTGACCTTTAGAAGCAGATAAACGTAACTCATTTTCTATACATTTCAGGAGAGCCGAAAAACAGGTTTCATTAGTAACTTTACCTATTTTTTAACAGATACATTTTCGGCGATGCTTTGGACTTTATATTTGGTATTTCTAACTCAAAATCGGCAAAAATCGAGATACGTTTCATTTATCCTAAGGGGCCAAATTACACTACTTATCATGCCCATTTTTGGTTTTACTTCAATTTATATTTTGTCAAGATCAGGACAGGTTTCGATCAAACTGGTCACTAATGATATTTTTTTCAATATAATGTCTTCCCACCGATAATTCACAGTAAGTAATCAATTATTAAATTTCAAAATATGTTATAATCTTAAGCGAATTATAATGATTTAAATCAAACAAATATTTGCATTGACTTTTAATAGTAGGTGCATTACATTGAAATAAAGCTCTAATATAAAATGTTAAATAATATGTAGAGGCACAAATATTACTAATTTATATCACGAGAACAATAATTATTTGAGCTTATCTATGGCTAAAACTCCGTATAGAACAATATAACCATTAATTTCATATGTGATTGCAGGCAGTTAAAATAAAAACATTTACATATATTTCAAAAAATACCGCCACGATCTTTTACCGGAAACAGATCATGATCAGTATTTAAAATGGAACTATTTAATTTTTAAAATGCTACAATGGTAATATATATTATAATATTGCATACATCTTGTGTGATTTTCAATACTGACATAATTGAGTCATGATTTATCTTTTTTCGCTGTCTTTTCTGATCTTCGCTGATCGTTAGTGAGAATCGGAATAGTGCATTACAATATTATACATTCATACGTGAATATTCGGAATAGTGTAAATTTTTCAAAAAAAGAATGTTGCCATTAACAACTGTAATTTTCCTCATCTAATTACGACATTTATGACGTTTATTTTACGACCAATATTTAATTGTATAAAAAATGGTTTTACATTGTATAAACATTCAATAAACATAAAAAAAACTATCTCAATGTGGGAAATATCAAATTTGTATACATTTTTTGAGTGATATTTTTTTCAGTTTAAATGCAGATATTATAAGAGCTATATAAAACTACATGGTAATAATTTCCACGGTGATCGAAGCTGGTCCTGTTCATTATGTGCACAAAAAAATGCTTTTTTTATTTTTACCAATATTACCCATTTTCACCCATTGACAGAAACACTAAAATAACAACACATTTTGAGAACTTATTTCCCATTGAATTTATTGAGATCAGGACCGGTTTCGCTCATCGCGAGCATTATCAACTGTTTGATAATGCTTATTATGCACGAATTCTAGATGTACGTTTACACTTACTGTAGAAGTGGATATTAGTAATGTTTTAATATCTTCCCACCTACAAGATACGGATAGTTAAGATCCCATATACAATTATGTACCCATTTGCTAAATTCTCCATACGACAAGTATCAAGCAAGAAGTCATTATCATTTGAGCCGTCTGATTCTATGCAGTTTTTTTTTTTTTAACCATGTCCGCTCCCAACTTGTAGCATATGGACTACTCACGGAGTTTATCTCAACATATGTTTTTCTACGAGAACTGCTTGTTACTCTGTTGCTCAACCTCTCTTTTTTGGAGAGAGTAGGGATGGAAAGGATATGAGGACTAGGACAGGACTAGTGATTAGCTAATCGCTGTCACTATGCGTCACTCTTTGGGATCGGAAAGGTGGGAAGGGATTTTCAACAACACAAACACCCATGCCTTTGAACAGATTTATCGACTGAAAAAATCCGCTCGTACCGGGAATCGAACCCGGGCGGTCCGGCACGCAAGTCAAAGCCGTTGCCACCTGCAGTTATTATTAGATATAAATTACCCTTGAATAGAGTAGATACATGTTCAAAAAAGCGTCAGATATTATGAACCAGTGAAATAATTATACTATTTGAATTTCGAATGTCCTACACGTTTGAAAACTGAACATCTCGATGATTCATTTCACATAATCAATATCGATTATTGATCAAAATTATGTTAAAATAAAACAATTGACAATAAACTTAATGAATATTGACACGCGACTATGTGACATGCATTCAACACTCGTTTATAAATCCAATAAATTCAAAACGCTATCTAGATTTATGACTTCCTTTTATGTGTGTCAATAAATTATATCGATTGATAAAATTGCAGACTCGTCAAAGGTAAACTGGGTAATAAAAATAGGAAAAATCATTTGGCTTGCACGCGATCAAATCGCTCAAATCATATGTAGTCGTAATACAACAAATAATTATACAATATATTTTTTCAACACGTTCATAACCAACACTACATATGTATATATGATAGTATCGATAATTAATACATTCTTCAAATGGAACATTTCTGCGAATCTTCAAAATAATATGTTACCATATTGTCTCTTAACCGGTTGTATGAAAGACATGTATAAATACGGTCTACAATTCCGTGAGCGCAGTGCCGGTCATAGAAAATGCGCGTATATATTTATATATATATACGATCCACTTTACACCCACTAATACTGGACAAGGTCGACGATTTTAATATTTTTTTTGGATACATGGCGGCACGAATGACACAATGTTTCTTTATTTTGTTAAGTCTATACGAAATACTAATAATATATTGCCAAAAAATATATATTTTTTAGATTCTATTTTTTCAAATAAAATATTTAAGCTTTAAAGTTTTCGAATATTCAAATAAAGAACGAATTTAATTTGTCTTGTTTTTTCATATATACTTACAATCACCTGTCTTGAATGAATATCATTATATAATACTAGGCCGAATGCATTTTTTTTAACCCAGTGTTGAATATACAATAATATATGAATAAATACAATTCATATATTTTATCAAATATTCAAATAACAAAATATAATATAACCAAATATATAAAAAAAACAATTATTGATTAAAATTCCTGATTGCATCGTCAATAATGGCCACAGTACGCGCGTACTGTAAGTTCAGTAATTTTTTGGGCCTCAGACATGATTCACAGTTTTTTTTATATAAAATTATCACAAGGATCGTATTGTTTTATATCACTAAGCTTCCTAGCCGTCCTCTAAATATTGGTCGTAAAACGCTGCCAATTTAAAAATAAAAAAATCAATAAAGAAATCATCGGGCCATTAAAGAGTTAATACCATGATCATTTCGCCGTATCACAAGGTCCCGCGCAAAGTACTTAATGATAAAATTATGGATCTGTATCAACCGGGGTAATTATTTCCAATTACGGCTATTTTGTAAAAGCGAATGAGTGACCGACCGCTGGCAATTTGCTCAAGCCACATGTTAACAATTTACGGTATGAGTTTCATAATAAATTCAAGCTCGGTTGTAACAGCGAAAAAAATAATATCTCGGATATAACGAAGATTTTTTTTTTTGATAAATTTACACGTATTCTTAACATACAATTAATTAAACTGTTTTTTCAGGTCTGTGGAGTCGTTAAAAAAACACGACTCCGACTCCGAATCTAGCATTGCATATGCTTATTTATTTTATATGATAACTGTTTAAAAGGAAGCTGCTCAATCGGTGTCCGCGGACAGGATAAAGAAAGAAAGAAGCAGAGCATTCCGTTTTCGGACAGGATAAAGAAAAGGGTTCCGGGGATCAGTAGGAGGGTGGGTAGGATAATGTATAATATGTATGTATAATTTTATTAAAATTGTTGCCACTGTTTTATTTTATGTAGAATATGTTAAAGAAGCTAGAAAATAAACATATGTTTGATATAAGTGTATTTTTTCAATTATCTATGTACGTGAAATATCAAAATTAATCAAATTTAATCATCTTAGAAGAAAAGATTTTTAACTTAAACAATGCAAATGTAATAAAAAATACAAATAAATAAAAAGTTTCACAGTAGCAATGTAATTTAATACATTTTACGCGCTTACAGAATTAAATTCTTGTTTTTTTGTCTAACTGATTAAAAACGTAGCATTATAAAGATGAATCACACGAAATAAGAAATTTTCGGAGAAAGGAAGATGTTACGTGAACCTCGTTGGCAAGTTATCACTCGCGGTAACATTTTCGGTAGCTCGCATGAGAAATACTAATGACGCTTCAATTTTCATTAGTGCCAAAAAATACAAACATTCTTTTTATGAAATATTTGGAAACCCTTATGGTAAGTCGCTAATAATTATTATGTCTTTCTTAAAATGTTGCCAAACCTGTACACCTGCCTCGACAGGCAATATTTAAATATCGAGGAAGTAATTATGGACCTGTCAAAATGCCCAGAGAGGATCATTAAGTCCATGCCAGTACAATGTTATAAACAATGAAAGTGAAAGATGAAAGTGCCAATATCATTACATACCCGAATTGATCGAAGTAGATATTTAAACAATGATCATTGATACAACCATATTTATCATTATTCAAAATTACAACATATAAAAATATTTATCTATTAGAATTAAAAAACATTTTTTATTCTATATGCTATTTTAATGTGGGTAATGTTTTGAATGTGTTTTTTTAATCCATATTCACTCCTATTGTTGAGCTTACAGCCACCTAATGGTAGTATCTACACATATTTTTTCTACGAGAGCTGCTTGTTATGCAGTCGCTCAACCATTCCTCATTCGATGATAGTGGGAATAGAAAGGATTTGGCTAGGATAATGCCCTCTTATGTGCCCGCTTATCGGGTGGGTGGGAAGGTATTTTTAGACAGTGGGGATTGAAAGGATAGGAAGACTAGAACATCACTAGTGGTTAGTTAATCGCTGTCGTTACGCCTCGCTTACAGGAACGGATGGGTGGAAGGGAGTTCTAAGGCAACACAAACACCCACACCTTCCAACAGAATATATAGCTTAGAATTTCGACTAAAGGTAGTTGATGGAATTTCAAAATCAAATTTGAATGGTTTGAATTTTGTTACTTTTCCATTGACGCTAACCACCTGCATTCATGATCTTGAAATGCCTGAAGGTGCCGAACGGCGAAACCCGGGTCGTTAGCGACAAAACTCGTGGAAATGTACAAAACTAAAACGATTTGAATTTATAATATATAGCGACTGACAAAAATGGTGATCGTACTGGAAATCGAACACGCAAAGTCCGTCATGGAAGGACGCTGACCACTGCACCACGGTCTCGACAAATAATATTGAATATGTTAGACTTTTAGAGTAATACAATTATTGTTTCATATCCACCTCGCCCGTACTCCATTTGAGTTTTAGGATATCCGCTCCTTGGCAATAACAACTAACTGACCTCTAAAATAAGCAAGAGTGAATTTAAATATTTATGAACTGAATAACGATATTGCATTAATTCACGTGACAGTATGTCACAAAACTCATTAAAAACCACACCTTAAGATTCACTATTCACTAAACTCACCGATACAATGGGTTCAAAAAGTTTTCCAAACTGCCAGATGTTCGAAATAGTTTGATTGGAAATTCATTCAAACTCTTTTTGTACGATTTCAAAGGTATGCGGGTTTTTTTAATGCAATTATTTATTTTTAAAAATATATTTTTGCGACTATACAAAACGTACATATGTTCCCATATTAAGTCAAAGCTTTTTTGGTGCAATTTGGTTTTGTGCGATTTTCAGTGGAACGCATCTTCCGCACTAAAAAAGGTTTAGGTGTATTGATACTATAAATAAAGATAATGACTACTAATTATTTGGTCAGTTACTAATTCGATAAATGGTCAGTTATAAATACTTAAAACGGTCAGTAATAAATACTTAAAACGGTCAGTTAAAAATATTAAATGGTCAGTTAAAATAATAAATGGTCAGTTAAAATAAAAAGAACATGTCATAAATTTGCCTATTACGACCATATTTGATAAAATTCACAATCTGTCAAACTAAAACTTATCATTTTTTTAAAATAGCTGACAATTTAATTGAAATACTAACCATTTTTAATAAATAACTAACCATTAAAATATATTACTGACCGTTTTATTTAATAACTGACCACATTCACACTGATACAATGACAACTGACCGTTTATAATATTAACTGACCATTTTGATTTTTAACTGACCATTTATTTATTTAACTGACCAAAACTTGAATTGTTTACTGACCCATTAAATACATGCCAAAGATAATATGAAACAAAATACTCACGATTGGCAGCATTTGCACATAATTGTGGTGGGTTTCGCATAACATTGAGAAAGTCAACATCTCAAGAAGTTTGGAGTGAAGTTTTCAAGTTCTGTGACGCATCAAATCATCATAGGGCGGTTGTTCTAGAAGTAAAAAAATACACGATTAATAAATCTGTAAGTTGAATGAATTTTACGTTTCATCAATAGGAGACGGTCTTGGAAAATTCTACGACACGTTGGCTATTGGAACGTGGAATACGCGTCGATTCTCCACATGTGAAACGACCAGAATATTTGATCATCAGGTTGAAAAGATTTTTTTTAAATCATAACATTGATTCTTTGAATGACTACTCGAAATCATTTACGATGAAAATATTTTTTTTTTCCAAATAATTAATCGAAATAAAATTAAATAATAATCTGCGGCGATAAATCGATTAAAGATAAATAAACAAAAACCTTGGGATTTAATCTAGACAGTGAAACTCATCATCGTTAGCATAATAATTATCGTTAATATAATATTTAAGTTTAGAAGTTGAAACATTCGAAACAAGAATTATACACTATGATTGCTTGCAAATTTATTGTTCGGTATTGTTCTTATTTTCTTTTGAAATTCAAAGTATTTAGCTAGCCTAATATTTAGACTAACAAATTCAAGATAAAAACAGCATATCTCTACCCAACCGCAACAAAAAATAAGACAGGGGAACTGAGAGCCCGCTTAGTTGACTTCAATAGGAAAATAAGTACCTATGTATATAAGAAAAATATTCAATATTCTCTCACTATATTTGACTTACTTGAAATGAAATCAAACAAAATTCCTTCGTTCTATATACATTCTAAATATGCGAACTTAGCAATCAACAAGATTACTCTAGTAGCAACAGGCAGATCGATAAAATCGAATGAAATTCTTCAATCCAATAAAATTCTTAACGATCAGATTACTTCTATTGCCTCACCTCTTTTAAAACCTTTAGTATTCAATAAACTAAAAACAATTTAAAAATTAAAATATATGCACTTAAGACTTTGCAGATTTTAAGTAGTTTCACACGATAAAAATAACCCAAAAATACCCAGATTATCTTTTGCACCAATAAACTAAACTTATTTAAATTCTTCCATGGTTGGTATGGTTTAAAAAGAAAGAGAGGATATACGGTGCACCCTGTCTAGCAAAGGTATATAAGTTATCTCTAATACACGTTTTAAACATAGTTCTGACGAAGGCGTAAGCTTCTTTTTTTTTATCCGTAGTTTTCTTACCGTATCATTTAATTTAGCTACGCAGTGATACCACTTGAATGAACGATCAGAAAGCAATTTGATAGATGGCTATTACTCAATTCCCATGCCTTCATCGCACTAGTATATCACAATTTGCACTATCACGATTTTTTTTCTTGTTTGGCTGCCGAAATTGTCTGTCACGTCAAACCTACGGCTTTTTTTTTAAATTGAGACGTTATTCAAAGATAAGTCCTCGAAACATAATGACGCTATATGGCATTAGTAACATAGTGATTATTAATTTTAAAAAAACTTAACGCGACCCACTGTTTGATTAAAAATTAGCGACCTCCAATTATTATAATCTTTATGTATCTAACTGGCATGACAATCTATGTTTTTAAAATCAATCACCTATCTTAAATGACACATTGATTCGCGTAAAATAGTTTTTTTTCAAATTCAATGAATCAATTTACGATGAAAAAATATGAAGATTAAAAAAAATGATTCGATGTATTAATTTGTTTTCATTTTAAAACCAAATGATTGATATAGTATGATATCATATTTATGTGAGTTACTCTTTCTAGCACCTTCTATAACTGACTTTATTTCTCAGCATGACAACATAAGAAGCGTAAGTCGTAAAAGCTTTGTACATTATATTATAACTGATGATTGTGTTAGTTCGACCTCAGATGTGACTTATTGGAAACGCCAAATCATACTTTTCAGGTGCCACCGTGAATACCCCCGTATAAAAATCAGAAATGGGATATTTAACATTCCGCAAATTGCTAACAAATTTATAAGAATACATCTATTTTTGTTTTTAATTATGCATCATAAATACTTAATTCAAAGAAACTATCCAATGAATTTACATGTTTTTCAATTCCAATATTTTTTTTATGAAAGTCGTTTTTAAGAAATTTTAAAGCCGTTTTAAGTAACAACAAAAATCAATGGGGAAAAAATACTTGTTTTTGCTTTGTATGCATGTACGTATAATATAAAAATAATATTTTATGGTTTTGACATTTAAAGCTCTTCCCGATGATCTGATGATCTGTTTTCAAATTATACTACGCAGGAAAAACAGTTGAAAGTGTTGTCTAGTTACTCGAGTTTATTATTGAAGCATTATACTCTTGAAAACATATAGAGACACACAGAGATATCCTTGGCATTGGACACAAGTCCATAAATCTTCGGAAAAATTCCATTCCGGGACACTAAGCCGTGACCCAGCACAGACGAACGCCCAAGAGCAGTGGCTCACAACTCACAACCTAATTGTGATCGAGAGCACATTCTTCATTGAAAAAGAAGTGGAGAAGAAGTATAATCTATAATACCTCATTATTTAATACCTTACATATATGAGTTTATAAATATTATATTTAAAAAAATACCATTTTTATTTTGTTTACGTTAATATTGCATTAGAAAAGGCGCATTTATATACATATATTCGCGGACATAGAGTTGTATGAACCCTGCCTTACAGTGTCAATCTTTCGGCTTTTAGGCCTGCTGGTTTCTTACCAGCAGGTCTAAAACTTCCACCACTTAACTACACATAAAACGGGGCGAAGTTAAGTTAACTACAAGACATTATTTTTTCGACCTTCTGGTCCATTCCAAATGATCAGAGTGAACGATTGACGCATCAGAAAAATGTATACAAAATCATGAGAAAACATGTACTTACTTGTGGAGTCTTCAATTATCTAATTGCATAGTTTATTTACTTAAAAAAGAACATTAAAATAGTATCCATGTATAACGGTTGCTTTGCAAAACTTCAAGTGATTAGTTACACAAACAAACTAGTCTCGACAGCAAGTTAAATCACGAGTCATTTCGCAAGACATCTTATCAGAGACAATATACACACAAAGTCTTTTTTATCTCGGACAACCTGCTAGGTAAATAATCAATGAGTGTTGTCTGAAAACTGTGATTATATGTAAGAAACAACAACATCGCAACATACATTTATTATCTTCTTTCAAATATATAAGGAAATACACAATTTTTTGCGAATGGAAATGTCGATTTCATCTTCGGCCTGATATTGTGAACTATCATGTTCATTGTATCACTGTAAATTTTTTTGGAGAGCATATCTTTTTTAGAGTGATCCGAGTTGTAGAAACTATCAGTACAAATAGGTGTTTGCATAAATGCAGTTTGTCTCACTTACACTTGCACTGTTTTATTTATTAAAAAGAAAATATATTGGTCGGCCTCTGTAGCCAAGTGGTAAGAGCTGTACCATAGCTATCAGCCTCATAGTGTCAGGCAAATATTTTTTTTTAAATATAAACAATAAAATATTTTAAAAGTAGTTGTTTTACTTATATTAACAGTTTTAAGATGAAAAATAACATGGTAAATATGCGATAATTTAAATTTCCCAATTTTTATTTTTTATACGTAACCATAATTTGATTGAATAGAAAATGAACCTGTCCATGATGCTATCTATGATTTAAGTACGTGCCAATTAACTTAAAAAATAAAAATAAAGATACTTTTGCCAGGAAAGAACCTCGATCCAAATATTCGCCTCACACCTTGTGTAACTAATAAATTCGTAATGAGCAGTTACATGAATAAAACGATACGCTTAAATATATAATATAATAACATATACATACTTTACTATTATAATATAATGAAAATATTTTTTGGTACATATTACATTTGGGGTAAATAGTATAAGATTATTCCTTTTGTTATTTAATACCACCTTTGGAATAACTGATTTGTCAATTTTATACTAAATTAAATTTACACAGAGTAACCGAGGAACTCATAGATAAAAATACTTTGTTATTATACATATAATAATACCATACAATAAGTTGAGAGTCTGAAATCTGGACCTATACTCAAAACATATTTTTTTTTTAATTTAGTGGTTTGCTACCAAGGACAAAGGATATTTTTTAATTTAGTGGGTAGCAAACGTCGATGAAAAAAACAAAAAGGTGTTTGATAGTTTTTGAAGCAGGTGCTTATATATTGACAGTTTTGTTATATATTGTAAATATCGCATAATACTCGCTGTTTAATAATACTTACTGTTTCATAAAGCTATAATATGTATTTTAATAATTACTCACGCCTCCATTCGAAGTATTAAAGATATCAATTGAGTACATATACGAAAAATCACATTATTAGAAAAACCCATTCAAAATAATATTTGCATTCAAGATACTACCAGATTATGTTTCACAATTTCTTAATTTTGTAATGCAATCTGTTTTTGTGTTCAGTTGAGTTTTCTTACAATTAAATTCTCTAACGATTTTTCATTCCTCTTTATCGTGTAATGACCATCAAAGAATGCATTTTCCGACGTCAATTCGTGACTTACCTTCGCGACGAAATCTATCAGAATTTTCGGTTATCTTGTAAGCCTGATACTGTTCAAAGAAACTGTTCTACGCATACTTGACGGACGCATATCTTTCGCAAAACTTTTTATTGATAACAGTGATAAGGACAGCTTTGATACAACAATTCAATCTTCCAAGTACTTTGTTGTTATTGATAAGAATAACAATCGCACTCGTGCAAGATTCACAAATGGATAGATTACATTTTTGATATAATAATATTAAAAATGAGCTATCAACACTTCAGTGCTTCGAATCAAACATGCCCATCTCATTTGAGTGGGAATTCAAGATAATATTATGAATACAAAACATTGCCACACATACAGTTCAAAAATCAATTTGGTTCTTATTTTAAGCACGTGATTCGTAGGAATTATTAAAGATATATAATTTACAGGTTTCACGTAGAGGAAACCCAGATCGGAAAACCACAACGCGCGAACCAACTTTTGTTCCATTGACGTATTATCATGACATGAAAACCAGCACATTAACTTTGTTGTTTTCAAAAATATATTGTAACAATAATTTGCGCGGTTCCATGATAATTTAGAGAGATTTTATACTCTGCAACACATTTAAATATCTTCTACTTAAAATTGAATGATCAGTGGAGAATGATCATCACCCGCCATCAGGAAGTGCACATAAGAAGATTCCCACCAAGAAGGTGAATATTTTTTGAAGAGAGCCGAAGACACGGGCAATCAATGCTTAACTATTAATCCTTTAAACGCCAAGCCAATTCCATGGATTTTTGCCGTACGCCGCCATTTTTAATCATAGACTTTTCCATGAAAATGCGACGTAACATACCCGGGAAATCATTTTATACTGAATAAAATATTTATGACCGATGAATTGTAAGTAAAATCATTTAGACATTTGACACGATTTCAAAATGTCTAATAGATGTGTTCATAACTAGCAGTGTGTTTATATTTAGCTATTCTCTCCAATCAATCAATCGAGCGATCTTTACGATAATATAGTGCAAGCCTTAGTCACATCTGTTTACTCAACTTCAATAAAAATAAAAATGGCTCTAGATACCGATATGCTTACAAACTCATTGCCTTCAAAAGATGTATGTATCTGCATTAGGTTTCATTATAAATATATAGTTTATTGCTACATAAACTCGAAGTAGCGTTCGCGTGCCTGCACGCCGTGTCGTCTGAATGGGTAAATGATACAGAACTTGCATTGGATAAAATAACACGCATAGCGCGATATATTCAAGCTGTGACAATTTTATTAGTACGAGTTAAATGTGCAGGCTTTTGTAGGGTAGTTAGTGTAAACAGTAAACTGTAAATATGCTACATTTCAAATAGTCTTATAGCCATAGGTTCAATATCGTAATATTAGCCGCAGTGACATGTTTTTGGATTTATAATAAATTTATTTATTTACTTTATATTCGCATAATTAATTTAGATATTTTGCACATGTCTTTTTTACGGCTTTTGCTTTGATATAAAGTTGTCAGACTTAAAAATATATAATTAAAAATAGCCATCCGGTTCGTAGTAGCAACAAAGTTTCAGTATGTAAATATTGGTAGTGGGGAAACCAAAGTGTATAATATTCTCTAAACTCTAAAGGATCTGAAAATACTTTGAATATAAATAGAGCTCAGCTGTTTCAAGCGGCGAAAATTTTGTCAAAATGATAATGATCTACTTAAAAACAACTTCTAATCAGACATAATCAGTAAATCTTTTTGAAGAATCGGTCAAACTTTTATTGCTCATTTGATAATAAATAAAAAAATACCACGTAATTGGAACAAAGGCTAATCGAGACTAATAAAGGTATGAAAAACAATTGGTAATACAAATATGCTTATAATACAATGTAAAATAAAACAAAATACGCATAAATAATAACAAATAGACAATAACTACAAATTTTAAGACGTCTTAGCAATATAAACTACTACCGCTTTAAGGTGTTCACTGTTAATATTTGGTGGAATGGCGTTATAATAAAAATAATAAAACATTGTTAGTACTTATTCAATTAATTTAATAAATCTTAATGTCTGCAATCCATAATGCGACGTGGAAATTCCAGGGAATGCTCAATCCAACGAAAAAGTTCTGCGAAAAGAATCAAAAGGTGGCAATATCAATTCTTAGTTGACAATGCTAGCCATGAGCGAACCCGGACCTGATCCAATAAATTTTATGTGGAATAAGTGCTAAAAATGCTTTATTATTTTTATTACAAACTACTACATTAAAAACCAATAAAGTGAGAATGATCAACAATCTAAAATCCATTATGTATGTGCATTTAATAAATTGGTATTTTTTCATAATGATGAGTCAGGCGCAAAGTGAGAAAAAATACTATTCATATTTTAAATCAATTCACAAATCCACTAACAATGAAGCGTGAAAATGAATTTACGTGCAATTATGTCAGTTCTGAATTGAGATTCAACTTTGCCGGTGGATAAACAAAATAAAAATTCAAATTAACAAACAAACAGTGATGGCCAACTCTTAATGCTAATTTTATTGTTGGCTAAGTCATGTTGACATTATCAGGAAACGAAGAAGAAATTAATGTGATCTTGAATACTGATAATGGCATTGTTAAGTGACATTTGAGGCACGCCAAACATTGTAATACCACTTTTAATTTATGCAGTGAATTATATGTTGACAAAATACAACATCTTTTTTTACTGGCTACGTATATGACATCGAGTATTTCTATCGCAAAATAAAAGGATTGTATGAGAACGATTTCACACAAAAGATACTCAAACTGAAAATTGCACATCTCAGGAAAAACTTATATTTACAAAACAGACAAAATAATTAAAAAATATTTGAAATAAGAAAAGAAAAATATCTTAGTTATTAATTAATGACCGATGTGTCTTAACTCGTTTCTGATTGACTGTCGTTGGATTCGACTCTAATTGGCTTAAATATAATGATAATTTTTCGTATGATTTAAATAAATTTATTTAAAAAAACCAACGAATATAGTTTACGTACATCACGTGAAAATAGGTTGGAATTTTTTGTAAATTATTTTTTAATTTATTTTCGTATAACTGTGAAATACATTACCATTACCTTTTAAAATACCGAGCGAAGCCGGGTTGAGCAACTAGTTATATGTGAGTATGTAATAAAAATATATGTTTTTTAAAAGTGACATAACATAATAGCCGAACTTTGTTTTTGAAATTTACTTCCTCTAAAAAGTCGTTTTAACTACTTAACCGGGTATTCACCATCAATACAAATAGTGATTAAAAGTAAATATGATACGTAATAAATAAATTATTTTGAAACGTCATCACCTGTAACATTGTTTAAATAGATATTGTATACATAAGCTGCTGTGCTAAGTTGGAACAGGTTTAATTTGATTATTTCGGCTCCTCAATAACTAACGTGAGATCATCGTCAGAATAATATATTACAGTAGTGGCTTCCAATATATTTAGTCATGTAACTCCAAATTTGAAATAAAATTTGGGTAGGTAATAAAATCGAATTCATTATTAAATATATTGATGGTTTAAAATAGGAATCAAAGTTGAAAGAAAAAACAGTACCGTAAAACGGGGTAAATAGAGACACTTTTTACCCTTCACAACTATGATTGTATCTTCATACCTGCGCCACATAATTCAAATATAAATGGCTTGAAACGTGTTTCTATGGCCCTTCTACACATTCATGACAATATTTTTCAAATATTCACTATCGCTATTAACACACAGTCAATTGTGTTCGATGTCCCCATGAGCTTGTGAACTTAAACACGTTTGTTTCAATTTTAGCCAATCATTTAATTGGTTTGGTTTTGTCATTCGAGAGATAATATTATAGTCATTGTAAAGAATTATATATAAATAGTAAAAAATACATTGGATACTTAGTAAAGTTGTGCTAAAGTTCAATCCTTGTTTTTGTCTCTATACACCCCGTTTTACGGTACATAGAAGAAAGCTTTCATATTTATAACATCACGTATACTGGCAGAAGGCTTCAAGTCAAAAAAAACTTGTTTCCAAAATCATGAAATTGAAACATTTCGATTTTTACACCTTTAATTGTTGAACCTACCAATTTATGACATTATTCAATCATTTTGAATTAAATTAGGGTATAATAAAGTTCAATTTATTGTTATTGTATAAAGTTTTTGAAATTTATTTACATAAGGAAATAGCATTTAAATAACGAAAAAACATGTGAGCTTGTTTTTTTAATTGATAGTGTTTTAACATCCATCGATCTGCATTAATGCTTCAAAACACCTGACTGATATACTGACGAAATATTATGTTTAAACTCACTTATGGGGAACAAAAGATACATCATCATATATTGTCTAAAACAGTCAACTAATGTTGACATGTAAAAAATATATTATATAAGTTATGATGACAAAGCTTTTAAAATGATGCACGGTGAAACTATTACCAATCAATAACAACTTTTCATAGGTTGGAAAATTCGGATTTCCGCGAAAGATTTCTACTGCGAATTTCTCATTACAATCCAACAGTTACTATAATCGTTCGTGTTTTTTTTTTTATTGTATTAAAACTCATGTAAAAATCACAAATATGTAGACATCGATCAATCATGCATACTCAAGAAACTATAAGGTTGTAAATGATTTTTTATATACCACAGCTATTTTAAGGAATTCTTTCGTGATTTTTTTATTTATTGTACCTGAGATTAATAAATCTGTTGATTAGATATTTAAAAATTCTTCCGCAAAACACAAGTTGACAACACCTTATTTATTACATGAACATTCATCATTTTAGATTATTCACAGCATCTTAAACTAATGTGACATCATAAAATACTGACAAGTAAAGCCCGTGTATACATATATGAAATATTAGTAATTTATGTCATATTATCTAAGAATCAATATAAAATGCCCTAAAGCAAGGTTCAGTCGCCATTAAAATGTAATTAGCTATCACCACGCAAAGTGCTTTTGTATTTTTAGCCATCTCTGATCCCAATGTCGAGAATATTGATTCCTTATTGATCTTATGTGAAAAGAAGTGGTTCTACAAGAAATTATCTTGTCGCTCAAACTAGCTTTATCAATGATAAAATGATTGTGGTAGAAAAACACTCTCGCTTACACCCTTTTCTTATCTTTTGATGGGTTGAAAGATTTTTTTTAGATATCACAGATATGGATGCATTCGTGATGCAAATCATAGATTTTTTTTTTGTACCGGAATTCGATCTTGTGAACACTGTAAGCGGACATGAAGAAGCTTGCTTCTTGACTACAGTCCCAACTGCGCCGTCATTTTTTAGAAAGGATTGATTAAACCGTTTCAGTACCGAATAAAGTGTTCGCCCCAATCACATATACCACCCCACCCGACTTAAAAAATATATTTTTTTTACCTTGATCAAGATTGACTGATGACAAAAGGACCACAGACGACGTATATGTAGATGGCACTAGCTATGAAAAGACAAATATCATTAGAATTCTTACAGGAAGATTTTTTACATACATACTAGTATTGCTACCCGGCTTCGCTCGGACCAGTTTGGGTTTATGTTCACCTCGGCGCGTAAATTCAGACGGGCCAAGTTGAAACAACTTTTTTCAAAATTCAAAAGTCTAGGTCAATTAAAATGGAATTAAAATGAACATTTCAAACTGGCATTGACATTTCACAGCCCCTTTCATATATTGACAGCCACATTCTCGCCCATTAAAATGTCCAAATTCAAGGAAAAAATCTAATTTTCTGTCAAAGAAATGTCAAATAATACCTTCACGTAAATAATAAACATTATTATTAATAATAAAAGCCGGGAAAAGTTCAGTAGAAGACTAATTTATTACATTTTGACTAAATGTCTTCGCCGATAAAAATTCAAACATATTTTCTTTCATATTCGTTTTTATGGCAACTTAATGACCAACAATGCAAAAGGGAATTACAGACCCAAAGACATACATACGCCGTTTCGGTTCTCTATATAAGATTCAGTCATTAAAATGATGTAATATTCGGTAGATTAACACCTGATTTAAATAATCGACAAAAAAGTTCGAATTGCCGACTTACTAATGTATACTTGATTTTAATTGACAGTCAATTAACTACCACGAAAGTAATTATTTAAATACATTGTATGCATTGTATTAAAACTTGTTATTATTGCCATGCTTAATTGAACTTCTTTCACTAAAGTAAATGGAAGTCAATGTCTCTTTATTTAATGGACAACTTTGGTATTCAGCGATTAAGTTCAACAACATTGAATGCCATTGATCGGGTGTGTGAAGGTTCTCCTAAATTATTAAACCTACAATGAATTTTACGTGTTTTTCTTATCTGATGACGTATTATCTTAGGTCATTATCGAAGTTAAAAGAGTTATAAGCCTTGAAACAAGATTAATTGAGTAAATAGTTGAATCTAATTTATTTTTCTTATTAAAACGATGTGGAGTTTGCGAACCGGGCTTTCAGATTACGTGATATTATATTATATTTGTCAGGGCGGAGGGGTACTAAATCAACGGTCACCAAACTATACGGTACGTCAAAGATTTTCATCCGGCCCTACAAAAGTAATCGATTTTTGAAAATAAATTATTCAAATAAGAAGAATTATTTCTTAAAAATTTCATGATTTGGTTGTGAATTCACAAGTATTTATTTCAATTCACCAATTGGTACCTATGTATAAGATACGACAACGTTTGAACCCATAAAATATAATAACTACTTTCTATTATAAATTCCAAAAGAAATTACATTTGTTTACATTATATAATTAAATTAAAACATGGAAATTAAAATTTTAATTCTATTCCAACACGAATTTATTTATCATCCGGCCAGCCAAGTTATTAAAAATTTCAATCCAGCCCGTTTCTCAAAAAGTCTGGTGACCACTGTACTAAATGATAACCCAAATGTTTTTTTCAATATTTTGAAAACTTTGCTTTTTATGCAGGTTATCAATTTTCGAAAACCCCTTACGTATATTGACTATCAGAACTGACTTAAGATTGCCTGAAATTAAACCTGGAGAAGTTGTATATTTTTCAGATAGCTGTGATTATTAGACACTCGGATAGTTTTCCTATCGTTCCACCCGCCACCACTCGCTATATATCTACAGAATATACTTAGATTATACTGAGCATTTCTGGAACTATCAGTATAATGTGTCCGGATGTAATAAAATAGTTATGTAAATAACAGTCACTCGAAAAATTAGCAAGATGATTTTTTATTTAACTCGTTGCGTATTCTTAAAAATAGAAAAGTTCACAACGCCAAAACGGTCAGTGTGAAATTTATTTCATTTAATCATTATTTCTTTGAAAAAAGTGGTCGCAAATTTTTTGATAATTGCGGACCACTAAACTAACGATTTTGTGCCTCGCAAACCACTAAAATGTGTTAGTTTTTAATATACATACATACAAGCATCTTAAAATAAGGGTCTAATTTTTTTATAAATTATTAAATGGCCTTAAGATTTGTTTAATTACTAAAAATCTAGTGAGATATTTGTTGCTGTATAATTCAATTAAATATATTTACTCTTGGCTCCAATATCTTTGTAGACCATTAACAATTTTACACTGATCACCGGTTGTCGACCGCCGCTTTGAAACGTGCTCTTTAAATAACCTTTTTAAATAAAATAATTAAGAAACATAATATGTTATCATATATTACATAAAGTTGCGCAATTTTACAGCGTCAATATAAAATGGCGGATTTCCTCCTGCGCGCACCTCTTTTATTTCATTGTATCAATCATACTATCTATGATTCATGTTCAACAATATTTTCACAAGTTTTTGACTAATTGAATCATCTCTAAAGCAAAAACGATACGAGGTGACCATTACAATGTGGTAAAAATCTGATACAAAAATATATGCTTGCAATAATAAGCTAATCTTATGTGATGCAAGATGACTCACGGTTATATTTTCGAATGAAAGACTCTCACAGACCTTGCTTGTACAGGTTTCGACGTGTCTCTTCAAATTCCAAGAATTCCCCCTGTGCAATCATTTGAAAAGGTGCATTGTCATCTTCAGTGATCAATGAGCCATGTCAAATCATATACATATAGGGTTTAAGGATTTAAAAAGAATCATACTATTTCTTGCATACTTATCCAATAATTCCACGCATCGAATTAATTATATGTCCTTTCAAATGTAGTTAATTAATTTCTGTTTTCGGATGCAGTAAGAAAAGAAGGGTTAGGTCAATAGTCAAAAATCTACTTTCAAACTGTAACTTTCAATTACTTAGTACTGTGTTTAGGTTGTCCCTTAAAGTTATGCATGCAGATAAATTAATTCAAAAACATTAGATAATATGGAAAAGTGCGTAGATGGTTGTTTCTTCAATCGGCGGAATACATGTCACTTCTTGAAAAATACGTGGAATGGCAATCAAATTTTTATTTTATTTTATTTATTTAAAAGTTTATTTTAAAGAGTGTATTAAACCGAAGAAAACTATTCTCAGCGATTTATATTTTAAAATTAATTACACAAATACATAAATATTAATATATTATATTCATTTTCTCATTATTTGCTAAACGCCTCCCTTGCTCGATTCTTGGAAACTTCTCTCAATGACAGCATCTCGATATCAAACGCCCTTATTTTAAAATTGGTTACCAGTCGATTTTTTTTCCTAACCACAGGTTTAAACATGTTCAAATACGGTATAGTACAATTCTAAGAAATATGATGTTTTTTCCAGAACATTAAGGTCATTATTTCCGAGAAAACATATCAATGACAAGTGTTTAGAAACGTTGACTTAATAATAACGATAATTTAAAGAGCTGTCTGAGTTCTAGAAACTTGTAATGTATTATATTATCATACAACTACCAAGAATGAGCATAATTAGATAAATGTATTGTTCTAATTATAATATTTATGTTTTGGTAGTCATCTTTTATTTATTGTAATGAACATGAAAATTAGAATATTCCAATTGTAAAAAAAGGAGTTCGATCATGCGTCGTTTTCAATTTACATGGTAACGATTTCGCATAATAGGGTTTTATGGATAAAAATGTTGTTCGTAGTTTTGTATAACATAAGAAGTAATCAATATGCTTGAAGTCACACTTAGAAGTGACAATTGTTGGCCATGTATTAGTAACGTTTTCTTTTTATTCATTGATAAAGATTCTGCATGAAATAAGATTAAATTATTTGGTTCCAAAAAATGTTAAATATGAAATGTACACTGCTTAGATTTTTCCGGTGATTTTGTGGAATTGTCTACCGTGTAAATTGAGGGATATTTATTATAATATTAAGTGAGGTTGAGCAACTAAATAACACCCAGTCGCGAATAATAGTTTTGACGACAAGCTCGATTAGGAGTCTATATGATCCACAAGTAGACAAAACAAGTAATCCTTGTTCTGCTATCATTTTATTATAAAAATATCCTGTTAATGGGTTTATAATGTTTTGAAATATCAACGTTTATCTATAATTGCATGTTATCAATCTGGTGTATTATATATATTATGTAAATTTAAAGCTTGTCAATAAGTCGTCTTATTGAAAAGACTGGCATTTTCATTTTTCCAATTTCCTAATGAGCTGTTGTATTTTTTAGGAACCGCTGATTTATTCAATACAGAATAGTAAGAAAATTATATGTAATTAGTCTCACAACAAAGACTTAAATAGACGATGTTAAAGGTGTTCACTTTAGGGTTACTTATTGATTATATCGCAAGATATTTAAATTGACTATATATGCAATTCACCGTTTCGGTTTTATATATAAGATATATGTTTACTCAAAACGTGTTCAACGATAATTAAACATCGTGAAGAAGCGAAATAATTATTAAAAATATAATTGTATAAAAACAATCATGTTATAATTTGGTTCGATTATAAAGAATTTTTCCTTCTTATAGAACTAACGTTGGAGTAAATTTAATGATTTCCTTTTAAGTATGTAGATAAGTTTCAGATAAAATCTAGTAAGTGCGATATTAAAACACAATAAAATCGTTGGTACTCTGAATAAAAAAATGTTTTTTTTATGCATGTCGGAAAAACGTACTAAAAGAGGAAATATGTTTTAATGCATTAGCCGGTAATGCATGGTCATTTTTGATTTTTAATGTAGTTTTATATGCATTTGAATTGGAAATCAACGTTGTAAAACTATTTTATATTCTGATCGACGGCGCGATATTATAGTTTACATTAATTTTATCCCTCGATTTAAAAGGTAGATTGGTTCAATATTCAATGTACATTCATCACTTGTATCTTTTGCATAGAACTAAAATAATGATGCGAAGTATAATTTATTTAATGAAACCATTAAGTATTATAGACAATTAATTGACCTAAGATATGCATAGGATAAAAGTCTAGGTACTTTCATTTGCTTCAGTACATTCATCATAATCGAGAACGAGTGCATTATTTAAAAAATTATGAAAACCGTAATAAACATAAAAAACAAGTAATTGGTATGTACATGCTTTTAAAACACCGGATTAATAAAGAAAAAATTAATCCTATTCTTACTATACTTACTGTTCTTTGAATTCGCGCAAAAAAGTCTTATATTGTCATAATAAACCTATAATTTCCTTATTCAATATGAAAATACAAATAAAAACAGTTTCAATTATATGTTGTATTTATTTAGTAGTTTTTACATATTTAGTTTCCTGTGTTTGGATATGACTTAAGGTCGAAACGTGTTCTTTTAACAAATTCAATAAATGTGTTTTCCTTAGATTCAAAAGCAGGGTCATCATATCAGATGATTTTGTGTCACCTTTTATTTTTAAGGAAAAATTTTGAAAAAATTATAGCGTATAAAATGAACGCTGTAATCCAAAAAATTGCGTGAAAGGGGACTTTTTGTATGTGTTTAAAGTTAAAATATTTAACAAAGATATCCTGCTTAAGTTTCATATAAAAAAGAAACATATATTTTTTTTTAATTAATTTAACTGAAAATATCATTCCACAAAGAAAGTCAATCTATATTTGCTCTGGGATCTAGGATATTACACACTATTTTATGTAGACTTGCGATACATTATGCAATACATTGTTGTATAAAATTTTATGTGAATTAGTATATCTCGTAAATACACAATATTTGCTATATTTTTTGATCTTACACATTTTTCCCATTTTGTTCCCATCTTATACACTATTGCATACATAACATCACAACTCTTTATAACTATTAACTTAGGAATATCAAAGATTACGAAATCCATGTGAAGAATTTGTAAATATTATTTAATTTAAATTTTAAAAGGCTTTAAATTTCATTTTAATTTAAGCACCCCTAAACTAAAGATATGACTATAATTATGTTGAGGCCCTAAGGGAAACTAACTATTTGGTCAGTATCTTATTCGATAAACGTGGATAAGATACTGACCCATTAAATACACGCATAAAATTATAAGACAAATGTTATGATGTTTTACCTTTTTCTGATCAATATTATCTTTCTATGTGTATCTATAATCCTTCTATTTTCTCACAACACGTATATCACAATCACAATAAATAAATATAATAAGATCTATTCTAAAAACGCACTTAATTATTAATCACTTATCTTGAAATCAAACATCTTACTTTATTATTGACGTCAATCCAATGGAATTGCGTGTGTCAAAGTAATTTGATTCCGCGACCACTTATTAATAAATCCACTCAAAAACAGTTCAAAGTTGTCACAGATTCACTTGTTTATCTTGCAAAACCTTAAATAATACGTTTCATATTACGTGTTTATTTTCACGTAAACTTTTCGGTCGACCACTTTTTGTTTTTCCACGCAATGTTTTGATTTTTTATTTTCGATACTGCACTCGAATTGAAAAACAAACTGACGCCGCGGATGTCGCTAGTATACTGCGCATGACCGGTATAATTTTAGTACACTTTCTACATATCATTTCTTCTGCGCACGCGTCAAAATTATTACCATCTTCGGATTGGTCAGGTGTATTAATGGCGGGAGATGAATGAAATTGCATTCCTTATTCAATTGAAACAATTTATTACCGAGGTATTTTAATTCTAATGCGTGAAAATAAGATTCAACATAATGCCATTTTTTGATTAGACTTTTTCTACACATTAAATAAAAATAATTGATGTAAATTATATTTAAATGAATATTAATACTTTTCGAATCTTTTAAACCTATTAAATAATCGAATATGATTTTTTATATACTTGCATTTGCACACATATTATGAAATCCATTCAATAATTAATGCATGAGGGTCTTAGAAGTTTTGACCACGCCGTTACCACTCGTCTGCGGTGACTGAACTATTTTAAATACAGATTTAAACCATGTCTCTTACCAATGTGGTTGTTATTAACTCCTGATGTAGCACCTCAACAAATGCTGTTTCATTGTCTTGATTTGTCAACAAGTCAGTCACAAAAATATATCACATAAAAATGTTTAAAATCCATAAATTATTCTTTAAATAAATAAAACTCTGTGATTCAAATCCTTCACCGCGCAGTCACGTAAAACCTTGCAGCTTGGCTAGTAATTAAATCGCATATACTAATAGTTAATTAACGTTGAATTTTCCCTAAAAATATATTTAGTTCCATAATGTCTTCATTGTTGTTTATCACCTGCGATATTTGTTTTTTTCCTCAACCATAGCATTTAATTATAATGTTGTGTGTGACCCTGAACTGACATTTAATCAGATAATTATATTTTAACTGCTTTAAGCAGGAGCGAGGGCACCGCGGGAATCGAACCGAGACGTCTTTACCCAGCAAGTAATTATGCGCCAGTTGACCGAGAAAAATCTGCTTATTTTTTTAATCTTCGAATGATATTCTTATTATTATTATGTTGGTACTTTTTTATATTTATTCTGTGTGGTGGAACAAAGATAATTATTTTATTTGAATTTAGAACATAATAATTATTTTTTAATCAAAATTATTCTAAGCACCATGCAAATTTTATATAATAGATTTATATTGCGTAGTGAACTGTGGATTAAATGAAGATTCAATTCAATATTGGCTGTGTTGCTGGTTCGATATTGGAAGTAAATTGTGAGATATATGGAAAAAATATTATTATGTCGTAACACTGTATTGTAATAAGTGGGTTGTGAGTGTTATGACATATTGCTGCCTGTCAAACAAATACATATCCCACAATTTTCATTTCACTCCAAGCCAAAAATTTCACGAAGCCAAGAAACCAGAGTGCAGGCAAAATCTAAAGACCAAAATATTTTATTTTTTCACACGCCACACGGTGCCTCCAGGATTCTCTATCTCTCACCAACTTCCTCGCTTCTTCCCAGGTCATCCCGGCGTCCCGTAGCTCCAAAATAAATATATATAGCAAAATAAATAAATGCTTTTATATGTGCTTAAATCCACTAAAGTCTACAATATTTAATATTATTCGTCATAGTAAGTTTTCACATTCGTGTTAGTTATGTCTGTTTGGTTGTTCAAGCTATTTTACTTAATAATTTCTTCCATACCATTATTCATTATTCAGCTTGCAGTTTATACCACTTCAATACTAAGGGTTGTCCAATCATATCGATTGTAAATGTTAGACTACATTTTATCCAAAAGTATGTGAAATAAATAATCTTATATATAAAACCGAAACGGCGTATGTATATATGTGGGTCTGTAATTCCCTTTTGCATTGTTTTTGCAAGTTGCAATATAATAATGTTTATTATTTACGTGAAGGTATTATTTGACATTTCTTTGACAGCAAATTAGTTTTTTTCCTTGAATTTGGACATTTTAATGGGCGAGAATGGGGCTGTCATCAAATTAAATAAAGTTTGTGATTTTATTTTAACTATATTTTGGATGTTAGATTTTGTGATATAATTATGTCGAATGATATAACATTAAATAATTATTGGTCGCTTAGTCCGAGCGAAGCCGGGTAACAATACTAGTATTTTATAATTCTTCAGTGCCATTCTGACACTGCCTTCATTACTAAATGGTGACTATTTTGCATCTAGGATTTGATCAGCTGACTGTCTTTAAACTTTTTTAATGAATATGTTAGTAGATTTAACATGAAATAAGTTTTAAATTAAATTTAAAAAATCGTTCGTACAATAAAAATTAGCAGTCACGTAAGCGTGACCTTTAATATTTCAAATTGAGCTATAAAATTCTCAATAATTATTATAGACTATTCGACTTGTTTTTTTCTTTTTAGTTGTATAAACATTATTCTCTCCTCGCATACCGTTTTTATTATTTACTTATAGCCATTTTAATTTTAAGAATTTCTCTATAAAATTTTTAATTGTCTTTATTTTTGTTTTTCGTCGTATGTATTATAATTATGTATAGTTAAGAAAACGTGTTTTTGTTGACGTTAGCAACCGAAGAAAATACATAATTTTATCGCAATATTGATAAGAATAAATCACATGAAATAAAATGTGAAACGATTATTTATTCTACATTTAGTATGTTTATATTTAATCGTGATTCAAATATTAGTAAACCTATAAGAAAATGATATTTCCGCGAAGATGCGCAATATAATTATCACCACTTGCTTATAGATGTTGCCATACAAAAAGTTTGCAATAGATTAGCGTCAATTATCGTTTAAACTCGTAAACATTGTATGCATTATGTCTCTTTGAGGATTGGTTGAATACAGTCAAAGTATTTCTACGTCAGTATTTATTAAAGTATTGATGTGTTGATTTTATAAATACGATATGCACTTTACTGTTTGATAGAATCACATATTGCCAACATGAGAGAAAAATCATGAAAACAGTGCTCTCATGGTGTCACAACGGCCTGAAAAACTTCTCGCTGGTTGAAGTTATTCTTTGTCAATATTATATAGGTACTTAGTTGACCAGTTAATATTTTAACAGAAAAGAATCGTACTTTCGCGTAAACAAGGCGTTGTACATTTACGTTGTCACTATAGTATCATATTATCTTATTTTACAATATTATTCGTTGACTTTATTTAAAAACAGTCTTAGTTACTTTACATTTTTTTAATTAATGTCTAATCTATAAGTGTTTAAAAAGGGATAGTTATTCGATCACTAAGCAATCCTTTTTTATATATAACTAGTATTGCTACCCGGCGTCGCTCGTACTAAGCGACCAATAATTATTTAATGTTATATCATTCGACATAATTATATCACAAAATCTAACATCCAAAATAGAGTTAAAATAAAATCACAAACTTTATTTAATTTGATGACAGCCCCATTCTCGCCCATTAAAATGTCCAAATTCAAGGAAAAAATCTAATTTGCTGTGAAAGAAATGTCAAATAATACCTTCACGTAAATAATAAACATTATTATATTGCAACTTGCAACAACAATGCAAAATGGAATTACAGACCCACATACATACATACGCCGTTTCGGTTTTATGTATAAGATATACTGAACGATATATTATTTCAAACTATTTAATCAAGTGACTTTATGTTGTGATTCAATTCATTCGTAAGCAATTACACACATCTACACAAATAAAGCAAGAAGTTTATAATGACATATTTTAAGGACAATAAACAAAATTCTATATTTGAGTTTTAACTGAATTCGTTCAATCATACTAAGCCAGCTAGAATATTGAGCAAGTAAGTTTACACACATTTCTTCGTGTAATAATTAAATTGCCACATTAGATCGATTAGCTAAGAATAAATTTTCTTTGGTGAGTTTTTTTATTTCATATACAGAATATATATAAAAAAAAAGTGTTTCAAAGTGGTATTGTGATCGAATATTCTGTATTTTATGAGATGGTAACATTTTCTGTGGGTTGACGGATGGGATTCTTTCGATATTCTTCGGTTTCTATTCTTATTGATATTAAATTATAAATTTATTGCTATTACGAAAAAATAAAACGACACTGTAAAATAATCTCGGTTTGTTTATTAAAAAAAATATATAAATTGAAAAGTAACAAATATAATGTCAACGTTCTTAAGCACGACCATATCACGTGAAATAGCTGTAGTCACCAATAATGATCTATTTATGTTACATGTTGAGAAAAGCAAAGTAAACTATTCACCATTGTGACAGATGTATAGATCATTATTGCAGGGTGACCAACATTAAAAATATATAAAAGCACCTTGTCAGTAGTAGTAACTAGCAAACAAATTAAAATATCTAAAGAGTTGTTTTAAGCCAGGACCAATTCAAAAATTGTTCGCAAATCCAAAATATATATCTGTGTAAAAAACCATTTGATTTAAAAAGAACAAAATAATTACCATTAGTTTCGCATTCTTCAGGCGATTTACAACTACATAGAACAGGGGTCACCAGACTCTTTGAGAAACGGGCCGGATTGAAAGTTTTGAAAACTTTTGGGCGGAAAAAATCTTATTTGATTAATATATTTTCAAAAATCGAGAATTTTTGGAGGGCCGGATAAAAATCTTAGGTAGGCATAGAAGATTGGACGTTTAAAAGTTAAATACTGTTTATTTTAAAGGTATTTGTGTACATAGCAACCATGATGATGTCCTTTTAAATTAGCCACCTTCTGTGCATAATCCTGTCACTGAAAGTGCATGGAAATTACGCTTTTTTTGAATATTTTTTCAAATATATTGATTGGGTTGGAAGTCTGCTTGATACTAAAACTCGTTGCATTTTTTTCATCATTTAAAAATATAAAGGATTACAGTATAATATGTCCCAGCTTTTTAGTGTATGAATATATTTTAATTAGTCCTGAAGTTTTTTCCAGAAAATTGGTTAATAAACATTAGTCCTGACAGCTTCCGAGTAAGATGGAGGTGGGCAAAAACCTGAAATAAGATTAAAAAAACAATTTTAGATTATGTATGTTCGATGGATTTGGTGGCTTCTTTCCAGGAAAATATTTTCAAGATTAATTTTCAATCAAGAAATTTGTGATTCAATTTTGTCGTGTTACTCAGAGCGAAACGTGTTTCGGTTCACTTATAAACATCGTCATGGTATTCGTATCAATTCTTTAACCTTTATGGTAACTCATTATTCTATTCCAGTGAAGCACAACCTGCGGCCCTCAATGACATTTCATGCGGCCCGCAATGACAAATATCAATCACCTTATGTATTCAGCCTTTTACGGACGATGGAAGAACAATATAAAACAATAAAATTTTCAATTTTATATTCACTAAAAATATCGATAATTTAATCAGTTTCACCCATGCGTCCTCGAACTATCTGAGAATTGATTTTCTGGCCCTTCTCTTAAAAAGGTTGTGCATCACTGTTCTAGTCCCTTAATTATTATTGAACGTTCTTCTCGATATTAAGAGCTGGACGGAATTCCACTAATCACTATAATGCCATTACATTGCATTAAAGTGAGATAGATACATTTGACAGAACAAGACAGATCGTGGAGTATGCAATGAAGTATCATATCGATGGCTTAATTAACCTTAGAGTAAATTTGCTATCTCCGTATTTGTCAATTGTGCAGGAGAGGGTAAAAACTTTTTTAAAAATTATTTTGGTATTTTCAAACCGATCGGGAAAATTTCAAATAGGACTTTCAAGCGATTTATTTTTACCACCGCTGAAAAACAACGAATGAATGACAGGTGACAAAAGAAAATGGTGGAGTTGGATAATTAGCAGAGTAGTTTTAGAACGACAATGGAGTTATCAAATTTGCACTCAAATAAGTTTTGGTTATACAATTTTTACGGGACATGCACATTGCATGATACAACAAGATGACATTATTAAGTAATTTTCAGCCAAAAGTGGAGTTAACAACCTTACTTTTTAAGCCATCGATATGATTTTCGTGGTCGGCCATTTTGATTATCGGCGCAACCATGATTAAAAGCCGAATTACCTGGTGACCGCGCTGCTCCATTTGACTCCGTATATGTGGGAGGAGGAGTGTTTCCATGTAGTTGAGGCGCTTCTACTGATACATCTGGAATGGCTATTCTAAATGCTGAGTTGTTGTTCATTGCTGGGGTTTTGTGGTGCCCGCCTCATCACGAATATAGTCGGGTTTATAGGTTGCCTGAACCCGCGCCTCTTAGCACCTGAAAAATATGGAATAGCATTTATTATTATAACACTAAAACTAGTAGACATTTCGTGGTGTTGCATTACCCTACCTGAGCTTAAAAGCCGACATCTTAATATGTCCATTTCATTTCGGTAAATATTAACATCTTTATATGTCCCTAAGGCTTCAGTACGAAATGAGGGGTGGGTAAAGTGAAATGAAATAATCACACTTTTCAATACTCATGAATACGAATTCACAAGTCGATTAAACAATTAATTATTGCACATTTATATTGTAAGATTTGAGTTTCTAGCCACGCAACCATGTGGAACGAAATACACCAACAGCATTGACCATTTACTACCGAACTTGTTGACTTATCCAAACACCAGAAATAATACAAATGATACACTTTTAATTTGTTAATTAACAATTCTAGTAGGAAAGGGGTTTTATATAAATAAATAAAAACAATTTGTACTAGTCCTTCCACACTTCCAACTGATTTAACTTCAGTTGGCAATGCTTGTGTTGAGAGATACCGGTCCTGATCAGTATACAATATAATCTAATGTGGACCAAAAGTTTTTGCTAAAATTTTAAAAAAAAAAAATAACTGTGTTTACTCACATTTTTTATATCGCGATGTTATTATCCTTACAATGTTGTATAAGTAAACAACTACAGTTATTACAAAGATAAACACAGCGCCACTGGCAATGTAATATTTCACACCGTCAACCATTTTGAATATCGGTGTTTTCTTATTTCACAATTTTTCCAATAGAGGGTGTCATTAGAGCCATTGTTGGTTCGTAAATTAATTTAAAACAAAACTGATTTTTACTGGTCATGTCAATGAATAGTAGGGGAACAAATGTGATTGAATATTATTTATATAAAATATAAACATCGTTCATTTCTAAGAAGTTACATACTGCGATTAGTTCATAGATAATAAGTATTTATGAAGAAAGTTTTCCGAGTGCTTTACAATACTGACACTTGAAGTTGAACATCCATTTCCGTTTATATTCAAATACAATAACCTGCGGTATAAGTGTGAAAGAGTGCCGCATAAAATTTATTGAATAAAAAGTAAAACAGCAATATTTTGCGACAATTTTTTTGATGCAGTTTTTTTTATACCACTATCGTCACTTCCTTTTATTTCTGTTCTACTATGTTAACTCTTAAGTTATTTTATGGAAGCACGTTCTCAATTAACAACAAATATGAAGTCACTCCTTATTCACCATCTAAACCATAGGTTCCCAACCTTTTTCGGGTGGCAACCTCTTTTGATAAAAGCCATGTGACCCGCAACCCCGATGCAATTTAAAATGGCATTCTTCATTAAGTTATTAAAAAAACAACGAAGATGCATGAAGTGAATATATTTTTTAGTTGACTGATAAGTTGGTGACTCCACAAGAAACCCGTCGCGATCCATAGGTTGGGAACCCGTGATCTTAACAGAGGAATTGGATCATTCTTTAATGATTCAGCATAGGAAGTAATTTATTATACTAGTCAAAACATCTTATACGCTCATCCAGAAGATGCCTTAAGAAAATTAATAAGTTACAATTATTTAGGTATCATTTGGATTTAGTTTGATGCAAATTTTCACAAATATATGGTCAAAATATGAAAAAAACATCAGTATATATTTTGTCACAATCATTCAAAGTGTTGATTTTATACTTTGTAGGTAATTGATTAATGTATTTCAATAAAAATAAATATATTAATTATTGCTTGAATGATTTACATAGTTGAAATAACTAATTTTGGGTACCTAACATATAAAATGGTAACACTTTAATCGTTGTGTATTGGTGATTCCAAATTGAATTTGCAAAATGAATAATAATTATTGTTTATCTTAGATAACGACATCTATATGAAAAAAGTAATATATTTCTCAGCTTTTTCAAATCTAGATGTCAGTATTTTCGATTTTTAAAATTTAGTTGTTATGAAATTATAATACGGTGGTGGAAACTCAAATTTAAATGTGTATTTATTTAAATTTGAATTTAGTAAATGGGTCCCATTTATCGCACATCCCTTATAACAATTTTATCAATATGATTGATGTAAAATTTTATTGACAACTTTGTTATACAAAAATCAGTGGAATAATATTATTAATTTATATGAAAAACCAATTTCAAGTAAATGCCAAATCCATTGAATTCATTTACATATTTTGTACAGCATAAACAATCAACTCTTGAAAGACTTATCTCACTAATCTAAGTGACAAAATTTAGTTATCACATTACCTGAAATGGTGTTGTATAACATAACAAAATGGATAGTCATCATTAGGGATTTACAAGATTACTTGACTTACATAAATAAATGGTGCCCAATACAATATTAATCATGATTGTTTAAAAATAGCTTGTATTACTGTGAAATCACAATGAATATTTTGAATGTTACTTATTGGCGGATTGATTTCGAGACCCCAGGAACAATATAATTTTGGAGGCCACCTTTAACGGATGATGTTTTTTAGATATTAAAATAAGTTGTCACAATAAAATAGCTCAGATAACTATTCGCCAAAATAAAGTTTAACTTTTAAATGTCGATATTATATAGTCTATATAAATATTATCTAGATTTTAATGATTTTCTACGTTGCATATTTCCAGGGGAATTTGATACAATTGAATGAGAAGTATAAATAGTACATAAATAGTAATAGAATATTATCTGAAGCGTTAGATAGCACAATAATACAGTAATGAATTTTGATATATATTTTCTTCAACAATATCTCCTGCTTGCGTTTGCGCATGAGGTAATCATACTTTAAAAAGACCTTAAAGTTGGTCCTTTCATATTTTTCAAAGAGTCAGGTGAGATGACTACTCTTATTTGTTTATACGCTAATTTAAAGACCTTATGCTATTGGATACTAAATATATATAATCAGGGCTGCCGAGTCAGTGTTCTGTATTAGTATTAAGGCAACGACCCAATCACTGAATTTTCGTTGACTTTGATTCGTTTCATTATAATAATTAAATTTGGATGCTTTCAATTAAGCTCTGGCAAATTTTTTACATGTGAGCCTTGATCTTCAAATGGACCTATCTGGTGAAATAGAGTCTTAGATGTTGGAGATGGAGCAAGCGTTGGAGTTGGAGTTAGTACTCGAATAATTCAAATACCACCAGCATTAAAACACTATCACTACTTATAAATTGTCTCTATTCTTATTATTGCTTATTCTAATATATTTTCAAATTTCAACCACACGTTTTCTGAGAAAAATATTTTTTTGTGTGATGAAAATGTAAATTACTGATTTTTTTGATCATAAAACGCATAATTACCCTATTTTAGTGACACTGAATTCAGAGTGTGTCTTATAGTCAACAACATATTACAATCGCTGTAAAATTTCACAAACGTGATTCATCATTCCTGAGGGGGTGAGAGTTAGTTGGTCTGGGGCTACGAAGCAATTAGTCTCTAATTAAAATCAAAATTTTGGCAAAAAGACTACATTATGATGCTACATAAAAAAGAAAAGTTAATGTTTATGCAGATGTGCCCAGAAACAGAACATCAGGACAAAAATTTGACCTGGGAATATCTATTGTTTGATTGTCATAATTACGTTTACATGTTTGTATATTTGGTATGCAAAAAAATGAGAATGTGTTTTATTATGGAGGAAATAGGGTATTTTAAAACTTTTAAGTAACATCAGGTACAGTGACAATTGACTTAAATACACAGCACATGGCAATTAGTTATTGTTTACTTACGATTATGTGGTGATAAAACCCTGAGACCATTACACAAATACATTAGTCCAATAATAATGAGAAATATTACTGCTGACGAAACAAAATACGTCGTAGCATCAACTCATTTTGAATTATTTTCACTTTTTAACTATGTCAAACTATAATTTTTTAAACTTTACTTGTTTTCAACGCTACATTGAAAAAAACAGTTATTTAGACCAATCAAACGTTTTTTTTTCATACAAATTGTGCGGTTTTATATATTAATCCACCATATTTGATTAACGATTTGCACAAACAGATCAATATGATTGTTTTTCTCAATATACAATTGACACTGATAACACTATTTATTATCTATAATAAAACCGATCCAACACTATGGCCCGAAATGGGTGATTTTCAGTTTTATTTAAGATTATTATAGCAACAAAACACTTTTATTTCAGAATTAATCACGATGATGATTTTTCTGAATACAATAATACCTATTGTTATTCAGAAACATTATTGAGTAGTATGTCAGGTTATCAATTGTTTATCTGACTGATAAATGATAGCTCATTATTTTTATCACCTGCTATCAGTTGTGCGTAATTTTGAGATATAGAAATGGAATTAAAGCCATTCTCTTCTTTTAGCAAACATAATACTAATATTAATAGAATGGAAGACAATACCAAAAATACAATTATACTTTATTAATATCAATGTATACTGGCATCTAGCTGTGAAAAATCAAACTCCATTATAATACGGTGAGAAAAATAACAATGTATTTTAGTTCTACAGAAATTATTTTATATATTTGTTGATAGCTATTTCGGCTTACGCCCTCGTCAGAACTAGTTCTGATGAGGGTCTAAGCCGAAATAGCTATCAACAAATATATAAAATAATTTCTGTAGAATTAAAATACATTGTTATTTTTCTCACCGTATCAAAGTATTAACTTTTTGGTTATATTTTTGAGAGATATTTATTATACAGGTTGCCCTAAACTCACAACCGAGATACGTTCCTGAGCTTTGAATCATACAAAAAAAGGATATTTACCCACAGCCAATCAGAGACGAATCCAGCCACAGCCTATAAGAAACGAATTACACACATTTGTTTTATAAATAAGATTTTCCTTTTATGTCAATAAATATCCAATTTTGAAATGGCTGAAATGAAATATAACAATAGTGAATAGAATAGGATACACAAAGTTGTTTATTGTTTATATACACCCCAAGACTGTATATGACAGCAATATGACAGACTGAAAGTTTTGTAATACTTATCTATTTTTAACTCTATTGCATCATCTTTCTTCTCATATTCTTTGGATGTTTTCAATGGTAGGTACCTCATAATTAAGTAATCTAGCAAAAACAATTTACTATTGTTTTGGTCTTTTGACCTATCATAAATTGAAAACTATGTTATCTATGTTGAAAACTTCCTATTTTTTTTTTTAGTTTGCTGAAAATGCCAGTAATCATTAATTGGACCAATATCTCGATACGTGTTGCCATCAGACAAGTAGGAAATGATGGCATGGTAAATTAAATTTGACTACATTATTACAGTAGTTATGGAAGTGAAATTGTACCACCAATTTTTTTCCTTTTTTGATGGAAAATCTACAGTTTTTGCAACATCTTATTCATGGGAAAAATCTTTGTAATATGCTGTTCTTTTATATAAACCTATGAACGCATGTGAGGTGTAGAGAATTAGGTATAATGATATCTTTTTCAGTGTTATGTCAATTCTTGGTTGAGACATTAAACCTAAAATAAAAAATGTCTTTTTTGCCAATTCCACACACTTTTCACCATTGTTTAACTGCAGAAAACTAAACATGGCAAGCCAGGCATATTTATACCAAAGCCAAAGGAATTTTAGAGGAAATGTGGCCAGAGGAGAATCTACCATTGTGACGAGTTTTTGTATGATGGATGCCAGCAACTTTCAATTTAGAAATGAATTGTTGAGGATCGAGCTGAGTGGAGTCCATGGTTCGACATGAGCTGTTGCTTCATCGAAAAAGAATGTTACTTTCTTAAAGTTAAGAGGTTGTTTATTCTATGATAATATAATGGAGTAAGAAACAAATTTCGATTTAATAATCTTTATTATAACACTACACAATGTTTTAACGAGGAATGTTTTTATTTACATATTTTTCCATAACGTTTAATAATATAATGTACAATTTTCCAACATACATAATTCATACATTTTTAATCTAGCAGATGGCCCTGAACAATAGCAAACTCCTAAGCGTCACACGATGAGAAATTTAACATTACCTTAATAGTTATTTTATATTCATCTGACAAAAATACTCTTTACACATCTCGCGTAAGTTAGATTTAACTTTATTTTACAGTGCCATAAAAATAATGCCAACTTAAAAAAAAAGCAGATATAAACAGAATTTTAGCTTCAGAAGACATTTTGTGCACAATATGAAAATATACATACTTATTTTGCTTGTGGTGCAATAAACATCAGATCTCCTAGATTAAAAAAAAATAGTCCAGCTGACAGATAACAGATGTTATAGTTTGGTGTTAATTGAATAGGAAATATTCTGAACATTCTATCAAAACTCTAGATTAATATTACAACAGACTACAACAGTAGATAATCTATATTGAAATAAAAAAATGTTGCAATATGAATGAAAAATCATTGATTTTTTTGATGACCAAAGTGGAAATCTTGATACAAACCAATCGGTGACATTCTTTAAATATCTTATTTCTTAGTTTAATCTAAATAATAATTCTTTAAATATCTAATTTACCGTTGATATATTGACATTCGCTTTTTTAATATATGTGAGTACAGGTAAATAATTGCTGTCAGAATTATTTAGCAATGGATTCACATAAGTAGCATTATTTTTATGGTAGATATATATAATTACTATTTAAAATGTGACCAAAAGGTTATTGTCAGTTCTAAATTAAAAATTATAGGATTTTATGAACACAACAAAAACAAAAAACTGATGATTTAAATATTTAATAAATAAAAGGTGATATGGATTATAAGTATGCATATTTAAGGTTATTTATTTAATAATTTAAATAAAGTGTGCAAAGAGCTGCTTGTAATATCAAAGGCTGACATGAAAATTACTCTAGAATAATATATATACACTGGTTTATATGGCTGTAGAACTGAGCATGTTAAAATTTTCTACTTCCGAAAGGAAGAAAACTCTGAAGTAAATTAGAAAAGTCATAAAAATTGATAATAATTGATCCATGGACCATGTTTCATAGACACGGATTATCTAATACCAAAAATATACAAATATGTTATCTTGTTTTATATATTTAAAATAGACTATCGACAAACTCTAAAACATTAGGGAATGAACATTTGAAGATTAAAAGAAGAAAAAAATAGCATGCGTTATTCTACGACACTCCTCAATGATTGAAATAAAAATCTAGTTTGCAATGTTTTAAAAGTTTATTTCCATGTAATCAAAATTTTCCAACTTGATTTTAGTATGTGAATATTTTTTAAAGCATTACATAACAGGGTATATTGCCATGAAAGTAAAGATACATTATAAGCCCCCCCGTTTGCGAATAATCTATTTAAAAAGCAACGGAAACATTGCTTCGCGCCTCAAACAATACATGTCTATTAAATCATAAATAGGGATTTAATACACAATTAAATTTGAAAAAAAATATATATATAAATATACAATAGGCTTTTAAAAGAAAAATTAGAAGCAATTTCATTGCACTTTGTAAAATATAAAATTATACCTCATAAAAAAATCACCACAAAATATTCTTTTCAAATTCATACAAATATTTGAATAAATGTAACTAATAATTTGGTCTAAGTGATTTATCAACCTTGTCACATAAAAAAAATATTCATTAGTCGAGATTAACTTTTACTATATATCTCAGATGTTACAAATTCAATGTGTAATTTGTATTCATTCGGAGAATAGCTAAGCAATGATTTTTTTAAATGTAATATAACATCCGTTCCTCCATTGCCTTCGAAAAGCACCAGCTCGAAAAAGAAACAATTACACAATATGATACTATCATTTAAAATACTTATCAATTCTCCTCACGTAATTAATCAATATACAATATTTAACAATGTACTAAAAACAAAATATTTTGTCAACAAAATCTTACATTCAACGCAATAGATATTTACATCAGACCGCATTGAAATAACGAATCAATATAATTAATATTGAAGATTTTCATATTCCTTCCCACAGTTTGAAGAAAAAATAAATTGTAATCGAGTTCTATAGATCTGATGCAAATATCGCTTAATGTTTGAAGGCATTGACTTTAGGCTAACAATTTGTGGTTTTGAACGCTACTTGTGATAAAATTACACCTTGTTGTCAATCATGTCCACGTTGAGCTTGTAATAGACGTAAGGATAGTAATCCGCTTGCCCGAAACCTAATCCGGCAATATCCACATTCTGAAAGAAACAAAGAAACTGTCAATATTTTAATCAAACCTAAGAGTAAGTATAGGAAAGAAATTGAGTTAGTTTCAAATGTGTACACAAATTTTCATAATAACTCTCAAAAGTGTTATTAGTTAAGTTAAAATAAGACGTTGGCTTACATCCTGCGCGGAGTGCCCCCCGTGTTGTGCGGACGCGTCGAGGTGTTGGTAAAGCTGCTGCAGTACATCTCTTAGGCGCTTCGAAGACTTCTTGCTGGGCAACATCAACATCGCTTGGAAGTTCACAGGCAATCCATACCTTAATTTACAAAAAATTTCAATCGTATTATAGGAACAATAAAATTTTATAGGCAGACAAATTTAAGGATCAAAGAATCATCAATACACCCACCTGAGGACAGACTCTACGAAGACACGAAGAGCCTTGACGTGTATCCAGGCGCAGAAGCATTCGGAGAAGTTCACCTTCAACCATCTCACCAAAGGACCCTACAAATGAACACAAAAATTTAACTCAAATGTGTAGCGTATTCCAACATTTAAGACACTAATAATGCCAAAGCATATTGTATTAATATCGTAACGGGTATGCCATGTGTAATGGTATCTCATAAAAGCTACAACCAATTTCATGTTTTTTAAATTTTAATAATAGATAATTTTCCACTTTATTTTCGGAGAGCAAGCACTTTAGTGCAACACAGTATCATTTTAGATTTTTATGTTGTATTTTATTCACACATTCACTCGAGTACGGTCTTTGAGTTCAGTTCCTTTTAGATTATAATTAGCAATAACACATAAACAGCTTTATGAGTTGCAGTCTCCTGATTTTGTAGAAGGCAACACCGAGCGACTAGTTAATATATTAAAGCAGCATAAATGATTAAACGTGTACTCACAAACTGTTTCTTTTTGTCAGTGACAAGTTTTGTAATTTCATTTTTCCCGGCTGCCATCTCCTCCTCATTGTAGATGAAATCGCGGACGACAAACTTGCGGTCGCGAGCGTGATGCTTGAATTCCTCTACCACCTACAAAAAAATTCAAAATTATACTCTTCAATAATTGATGTGAAATAATAGCGGTTGAAACTGTGATAAAGTTGGCTAGTGATTTATTTACCTTCTTAAAGAGGGTGACAGTGTAGAGTCCAAAATCTGCATCCTGGTGCACCAGCTGAGTAGAACGGGGCACAATCATGCCGGTGATCTTTTCGTAATTGGCAATCCAGTCAGGTATTTGGATCCTGAAAATACAGAAAGAAATACACATTGCAGGACCTGCTCGCTTAATTGCCATGATAAAATATAGTTCCAGATACAGATAATTTAAATAAATCAATTAAATAAATTCAGTTTGGACTTACTTTGCAACAACCACCAAAAGAGTAGTGAGGTATTCACTGTCCAGGATGAAGTGTTCTTTCCTCACCAAATCAGACAGATTACGAGTCAGAAGACTTCCGCTGAAATCACAAAAAATTGTCATAAATTCTGTCAACAAAAATGAATAAATTTTCAATTTTGTACATGATAAAGGTAAATCTTATAAACAATATATATGCAGCTCTGTAGATTTATTAGTCTTCGTTGGTATAACCTAGATTCATGGTGGGCAGCCTGGGTTCATTTTGAAATTCCCTGCTACTTATTTGTACAAATTCTGCAATTTTATCTGAGAATCAAACCTAGTTTTTACTCATCATGAGCATTTTCAACTGAATGTCTGCCACTAACATGAAGTTTTCTAATATTTTTGAACCTTACAATATATATTATGTAATGTACAGTAATAATTTAATAAATAATAGTAACGAATCTATAAATTGATTTTAACCCATTGTTTACGGTAACACAAATTTGTGCATAATTACTATAGTGATATGAAAAGGCCCGTAAACAAAGTGTTAATGTGTTTTCATCGATTTGTAATAAAGATTCTTTTGTCATAAGCATACGAATCGGGGTGTCCTTTTAGTAAAAAAAAGTTTCCAATCACTGGCCTACATGATTTTCGTACTGTCAATTCAAAATAAGACAATATATGCGATGCAATAGTAAATTGTCTAATTTACAAAACTGTTTCTAGTTGGAAAATGTTTGATCTGAAATGTGGGAAAAAAAATCATCTTACGTTTGTTTCTTCTCCAAGTTTTGAAGGTTTCCTTTGAGATTATTGTAAGCAGACGACTTGGTCTTCAAATCAGCATCAATTTGACCAACCTAAACAAGAATATAAACAATTTAGTATTCCCATGACAATATAAAATATAAGAAGGTTTTTTTCTTTATGAAATCTGTTTCACAAATATTTTGTTATTTAACCATGTTTATTCAAAATCTTGAAGAGGAATACTATAATTAGCGTGATAATTGTAATGATAGGTTTACCTGTTTACTTATAATGTCAGCAATGTTCCTCAGGCTCTGCTTGATGGGATACTTGGCCATGTCCCATTGAAAACGGGTGATATACGTAGGTAGATCACCTGTACAATAAAAGGAACACCAGTTAATATTAATATAATTTAATTGAACATTATTGCATTCTCAATTTCTATATCAATCATATCTTTGCATTGAGCACTAAATTTGTTAGTTCATAAATATTTGATTTTTACATTTAGGTTCATATTCCAAATTGTTGGATTGCTTGTATTTTATCTCACTCTTTCATTATATGGTTTCCAATATTTTTAAATAATGACAATTGATTAATATATTAAAATATAACCAAACTAAGAATTACTATGCTAGACATGTGTCATTCAACAAGTTTTATATCAATTTTATTACTCAATACATAAACTGACATAAATAAAGTTTTAGGTTTCCTAAATACATTTCAGTTAACAAATCAGTCTCCACCATGCGCATACAACATCTAAACATGCACTAACATAAATAATTGTTATCAAAACTAAAACGCAAAACTCAAAAATTGGAATTTATATATCTAACTATATATGTATTAAAAAGCATGCATAATTTTAGCATACTCATGAATCTTTTTAAATATTTCGAATAAAATTGAATCAACCCAAACTGAATGACAGTCAATGTTATAGATTGATTATTAATATTTATTATAAAATAATAAATTCAATATTGAAATGAGATATTTTATGGCCAACATTATTTCTATTTTATTCATAATTTCATACAGGTGATCCAAAAAAAACGTTGATAAAACTTATACAAACAGTTTTGAAATATTTAGATGTACGAGCTGCGGACATAAAAAAGTGAGAGTAAATGCGTACGGAGATAGATGTGTTTGAGAAAACAAATACATGTGCAGGACTGGCATTTAATATTGATAATTTATATAACTATACATCTATCGACACAAATGTGCCTGATTTGTTTTATTTATTAGCGACATAGGCGGAAGTAAAAACAAAATTTTAACTGAAGGTCATAAGTCTGAAGAAAGCAAAAAAATCATACTGCAGAAGATGTAAAAAACAAAGCTGCTAAAGGAAGATGTAGAAATACGTTTGGTACATTTTATAGCCTTATCAGAAGTCACATGAATGGTTTACGGCAGTGCGATTCAACAGAATTGAAATATTGCACTACACAGAGTCAACCAAATACGAAAGTCTCTTTTGATGGATTTCTCTTCAAATTGCAATCAAGTCATGGTTGATTGTTTAGTATGCAAACTTTAATTTCAACAATGTCTTATGAATAATTTAAATAACAAGGTGTGTTGAGTATTGTTCAATATTAGAAGATATTGACAATCACTAACATAGTTATTCAATTGAAGTATCGGTTTCATACAAATTTAGTTTTTCTTTACATCACCCAAACTACCCAAACTAAATTAGTATACATAAATACTTCTTCTTCAACAGAAAAATATGAACATGTTTTGTTCACTATACAGATGTTTATTTCATTTAAAATATTTTGTATAAGAGAAATCCCAAAAAGAAACATAGAAGATGCGAGGCGCATAGCAAAACAACCTGGTTCAAGGGGAGAAGGCATCGGGAGTATATTATTATCTTCCGGCCAATGCTGGGGCGATCCTCGCCCGCTACTTCCTGGAGACGAATCTCTGTTGTGCGGCTGGTTTGCACTTTTCATGTGACAATCGGGCCCGCAATATCTATCTGTGTTTTTCCGATCGCAGTCGGTTCCACAGTATCGGTCAGTATCTCTGTCGCAGCCGGTCAAGGCCTGACTGCCGAAGGCGGAATCACTTGGCGGCGTCACCGATCTCGAGAGTCCGGCAGTGGTGGTGGCTTCCTCTTGCCAGTCGGAGCTGCTGGATGCACCACCGCAGCAGAGACGTCTTCGTCAGCTTTTTGTGCTTCGTTTTGACGAATGAGCCGTGGTTGCTGTCATTTCAGTTTCGATGGAGGAACACCGTTGCGGCGTATGGACTGGAAGCGCTGACGCTTCTTCTGGTGTTTTTAGATCATCGGCTGCTTTTCACCGTTCAAGAGGAATTATGAATATTATAAAATACCTATTTCAAACCTCCTCATATGAATCCTGAACTAATTGAGATATTGAGAATATCTCTTTGAATATATTGAAATATTGAGTTGCACAATTCGAATGCATCGTCCATTACTATCTGACTAAACGTGGAAAAGGATTATTTTTAATATATCAACAATTGCACCTATTAAACTTAACTTAATAAATTATTTTACTAATTGAGAAATAAGAATATTCTGACTTTGAATATATTGTATTCAAAGAGCTAAAACTTGTGCACCAACCAAAACCTCTGACTAAACCTAAAGTGCCGATCTATCAGTGTGGGCAGACTGATTAAAAAGTCTCACAGACCAAATCGATCAGCACAATCTTTCATACATGACAAATCATTATCGTTGGGAGTTTAAGCATTTTCCAGGTGCACCAGTGCTTGAAGAGATAATTTCAAAGCTTACAAGAACTTAAAATATCTCAATTGATTGTGGACATAATTCGTCAAGGTATTGAATTGCTACACTCAAAATTCAGGTTGTTACTATCTTACTTCTAATATTTTTAGTTTAAATTTAAGGTTGTAAATATTTTTAATATTATAATATCTGTGATTCATGAATCTTGGCCAGCCAGAGATCACTAATTACTTTCACTTTTCCAATATTATAAACCTACAGCTATATTTTAATGCCTGCAAGTTTTTCATTTTCATTCAATGAAATAGATATTTTAATGATGATAATTTATACTCCTTAGACCCAGCATCTGCAGGAATTTAGGAAAAGGAGAATCAAAATAAAAGTAAAAGCAATAGTAAAAAATTACAAAGATAACGTGAATAAAAATCATAAAAAATAAGCTGTGGATATATTAACAAAGTGTGACAACAAAAAAACATAAATAAAAGGCAAACAAACTAGGGGACATCAACACAAGTGAAAAGCAAATATAAAATTATATATATATTACATAGAATTATTATACTAAATGTAATAAAACTTGTATTCTTAAATTGTTAACATGAACAATAAGCTACTGTACATTATAGTATATTGTTTTCACACAGACATCATTCAAATAATAAAATAACCTTTTGTCACTATCAAACTTTTATGATGCTTGTATATCAGTCTGGTGGATACTAAACCCTTTCAATAATCACATATCAATGATTTATTCATGGAAGGTTTTTAACTATTTAAAATTTCCAATGCTATTTTTATCAAGTATCTAACTCTTTTATTTTGATTAAAAATATATATATTTATTTATACATGATATTATTGTTTATTAATTTCTATTTTCAAATATACTCAAAAGCATCCATTTATATACAGTTGGAAATGAAAGTATTTGCAGTTCCATTTTGTTTATTATTTTTTTTATCATGAAATGCATTAGGTCTATGCGACTGGATTGTAATTAAATATTCAATATCTGACGCAGAGTATTTTATTTAATAATTCAATAGCCCATGTCAACAGGTGAATATTAACAAAATGTATTTAATAATATTACAATATTTATATTAGTTGAAAATTTTGAGCCTAATTTTATCAAACAACAATAACAGTTATAATTTCTTAAAGATAAAATTTTAAGCGCCATATACATAAATTCGAAGTGGTACTGAAGTATTTGTATAATTTTGATGGACCTCATATGGATACGAAATATTAAAAAGCTTACGTGAATATGGGTTGAATATGCACACATGTGAACTGAATTATGGGTTGCCGACCTTTAATTTAGATTGTTTGTAATTTTCATTCACACTTGGATAAAGATACAATTGTCATATAATAAAGATTGGTTGATGAGTAAAGTCTTGGGCAGAGAGAGGTTGTAATTTTGTTGATTCTAGTGATACGGCAATTTTATTTTCTCAGTAGAGTTGGATGTCTAGAACTATAGGTTTCTTGTTCTCTTTACAAGATTCTGGAAAGTTTTCTAGATTCATGTCATTTTTAACGAAATTTTTCACTATTTTTTGATTTTATTATCTATGTGCAAATATTGTTTTTAGAAAGAAGTCCAAAATTTATATAAATTATAGAAATATAAATTTGATTAAATAAAGGAATTTCAAATTTATAATTATCACCTTTAGCAAAGGAATCAATTTTAATTGAAAGAACCTTGGCACCATCACTTACCTAAAAATCATAAATCATTACCGACACAAAAGTATAGTTTTTTATAGGAACTTATTAAAACATTATTATCACACTGTGGAACAGAAATGTTTTTTAAAGTTTGAAACATAGTGGATTAAATGATACAAAAATTAGAATGAGATTTGCTAAGCCAGTGTGGACAGGGCTTTAAATCACACAACTAATTCACCAATCCACAGTGTAGTGCTATTTAAGTTCTCTTATGAAACAGAAACCAAACCGTTTCAGACGTCTTCAACAAGGAAATAAAATATACGGATTACAGGCCTTCTATATAATTTTTCATGATCTCTTAATACAGCACTATATTATTTGTGTTTCTCTCACAGCACCTCTATATAAATAACATAAATTTTAATTGAATATCATAGATTTGGTAGTCAATGAATGCTCTATATGAATTTGCTACTCATACAATTTGACAGATTTCCTGTATGTTACATAAATCAATCGCTAAGACTAGGGCAGTGATTCCATGCAATACACATCATTTGACACGCCATGACCCTTTCCACAGTGAATGTACACCTATAGTAATACAATATTGACACTTCTGATGCATTACGGCGGTTGAAAGCAAAGCAAGCTTTTTTGCAAAACATAATATTTGAACTAAATAAATGTGCAGAAACAATCAAAAGACAATAAAGTGGAACAAAAAATATATTTATACATATACTATGTAACAATGCAAAAGAAAATAAACCACAGGGCTCTAAATCAAAGGATGAGGAATTTGATTCTGTTAACTGAAGATGCTCGGTGTAAGAGAGATCGATGGCATTCAAAATTTTTAAGATAAAGATTATGCCATTCAATTATCGAATCTATAAATGATAATGTGTTCAATATTTTTTCCGCATGCGCATTGAATTAAATAATGTTGAAAGAAAATACACAAAAGTTGATTAGATAGACAAAATAGATGTCTAAATTTTATTGTGTAAATAATATTTTCAGGGTTTTCATCGAATATATAGTGTATATTTTTTCAGAAGACTTTTTAAATATTTTCATAACGATAGTAAAATGTTCTAGGTTTTATTCATGAGTAAAAATACAGTTAACACATTGGCTACAGGGAACGCTGAATACGCGTTGTTTCAGTATGTGTTTTAATATAGTGAAAGTTAAACGCAATATGTATTAACCTTAACCTTGGTACTGAATTGCACAATTATGTTGGTTTCTAAAGTTAACGGCATTCTAATTACAGTCAATACTGACGTTAAAATCGTGGTTTTTTCATTTCTTAGGATATGCGTTTTTCCATCAACTGGTATGGAAACAGATAACTTATATAACAGAACAGAATCAGGTAACTGTAAATTTTATGAAGAATTAGATCATTCAAAATTTCATATAGATAGATTGAAATAAGTCTTTTTGATTATTATTCACTTACCAGGCACGTTTCAAAAAATCATTCATAATTATTATGTTCAATATTCTAATGATTAAACTAACAAAATCTAACATCAAACTGAATTATGATAGTATGGCACTAACCTATAAATGAACATTCCTCAGTGACAAATTTGAGCCCTATAAATCTAGACTAAAACATCTACAATGTTATATTAAAAAAATCTGAATAAATATGCAAAATTTCTAATAAATGTTGAAGTAATTTAAATCGTTCTAAGCATTCAACTCAACGGCTTCATCAAATAAACTACGAAATATAAAAACTATTGAACTGCTGATAAAATCAAATTTTAAATTTAATTTGCAAAATAAGAAATCGTCGACTGTAAACTTTCAGATAATTTGAAAAATATCAGAACGATAAAATTTAAATTTAATAATCAAAACTACAAAAATATAAAATTTAATTAATTCTTCAACGGTTCATCACGAAAGCTTGAATTTTAAAAATAAAAATTGAGCATTAAATAATATTCTAGTGCTGTAGTTTGAAAAATTAAAAACTTTTCAAAGCACGATTTGTTAGTGTGATTAAAATACATTAATGTTAGTTAATAAAATCAAACAGTAACAATGGTTAGTAAAAAGAAGTCACAAGAATTGATTTGTTAAATGACTTACCGTTGTTAGCCATAAGATTCTCAAGAAGTTTGTCACGTTGGTCTTCGAGAACCTTTAAAAAACATATATAAATTATAAATCAGTATGAATATAAGATATTTACTGTACAAAAACTGTTATCTGAGAGCAAACATAACACTTTTCTACTGCAAAAATAATTGTGTAAAATTTTGGCATATTTACATTCCCATAAAATCAAAATGAATGGGAATAAAATAATAAAAAAAAATTTATTGCCAAAAATCAATGATAGTTATTGTGTGTAGTATAATTTCTGAAGAAATAATTTTACACAAAAGATATCATTGATCAGAATATTTGCCATTGTTTACAAGCTAAAAACATCACAAATGGCTTCGCAAATGAGAGAAAGTGTTTTTAAAAATTCAAAATAGGTGTTCCTAGTGGTCCCTTGTCTACAGGGTTTTGCCTGCCAGTGTAGAATATTAATTTGCATACAGTGACATTCAAAACTCAAAATTGCATTTTTTCTTTATAGTGGTTTTGCATTGGAATCGACGATATGAGAATGGCAAGAGATAATAAATGATTCTACAACCAGGTCACCTGTGCGGACGTACCACTCGAAGGGTTAAAAATCTGAAGTGTAAATTTTCCTATTGTTACATAACATTATATTTCATAAAATATTAAGTATTTTGTTTCTTTTTGATTATATGTCTAACTGTTATAATAAATAGTCATCCAGAAGTATGCGAGGTATATCTATGATTTTCTGGATTGATGAAAATAAATAGCTAACCTCTCCCAAATACTGAGCAACTTTTCTGGTCACACCTTCGACGAATCCATCGAGTTTTCCCAGATCGTCTGACAGGCCAACCAATTGATCAAGAGTGCCGACCTGAAACAAATATTATGAATGCTTAAATGTTATATAAATACGAACTTAAAAATACATGATTATTTGTAAGACATACAATATTTTGTACCATTTTCCTATCTGGGTCTCTGAGGTTTTTTTTTTGGTAACAGGCTGTGAAAGAATTGGGCTCCAAGGTGAAATTTGAATGGCTGTCGAACGCCTTTTCTCCCAGTTGTGTGTTTCATTATAGGTTCTCATTATTTGACCTACATTTGTAAGAAACATTTTTTTACTTGTGGTGGCCATACTGTACCTTAAGATCGGGTATTTGAAACTTGTAGTTGGCGCTAAGGTTGTTTTGTTTGGAAGAGGCATTGTTGAGAGTGTCGAAGGTCTGCTGACACGTCTTGTCTCCGGGAGCACTGATCAGCCAGTATTCAGTCATCTTGATACTTTATCTGCTGAAATAGAAAACCAAATCATAATTATTACAAGCAATATTATATTAAGTCAGTATGATGGCAATATTAAGTCAGACCTTTCAAGGAACATATTCAATTGGTAAAAATTCCATTTCATAAAATGTTCAAAGTCAAATATAGAAAAAAGTTCAATGAATGTCAAAGATAAAGAATATTTCTGATTCAAGATTCCAAAGATTATGAGGCAAGTTTTTTAAAACTGACCAGTGAACCACAAACAATCTGAAGACCTTTATTATCATTAGGATTAGTTTAATACGATCAATAAGAAAGTAACTAAATCTATGTAATATTTATATTACTTTGTATTGTACTTAATTTTGAAATTGGAATGATTACTTGAAATAATTTTAAGCTGGCATAATGATAAAAGTATGACAAAATTAAAATCTGTTATATAAAATATGGGGTATTTGAATTGATATATCAAATTTAATGGGGAAAGTACGGTTTAATAAAATGACAATAGTTCGTAAGACGAAAAATACCATTGCCGTTTCGTGTGTGGGAAATAGATTTAAAACTCGTGAAAGCGTCCATGATCATTTCTAATTTTTAAAAAAATCATTAAATTCTCTTAACACAGATAGAAACTAATTCTGACTTATACACGATATATCATCAATTGGGGTCGGTTTGCGGTTGATACTGAAATAAAGAAATAGCTTCGGTAATTATCAGCCCTTAACGAAAATCGATGTACTAAATAAACAGATCTACGACAGGAATTCACTGATTGTGAACAATATTTAATAGATTTCAAGATAAACGCATATGCTTAGACTATTAAGGTGATATTCTTTTAAAATATACAAAATAAATCAATAAGGGACGTAGTGTCGGAAGAAAAGGGCGAAATCGTCTACATTTCATCCCCTGCGTTTCATGAAAGTGTACAATAAAAGGGGTCGTCTAAATTTGACAGAAATTTTGTAATAACACACCAATTGATCTATGGCATTACGAACAGATTTCATTGGAATATTCAAAACACGAACTTACATACTGAAGTAAAACGTCACAGTATAAACACTTATACCCAAAATAGAGTATACCAGAAAAATCACAAGACAACACGGGATCACTCCCAGACCAGCGCCATTAAAATTCACGTGACGCTGTGCTGCGCCCTACCGTCAAATTTTGTCACTATCAGCTGTTTTTATTGTCTATGAATTTCACATTATTGTGTACATTTAGCAGCCATTTAACATATTATGAAGAACAAAGGCAAACGATTTGAAATAAATTATTTTCATCATTGTATAACTTTATAGAAAAGGTAACATTTTGGTATAAAGATAATACTATATCGTAATTACCGATTACGGATACAGAGTATCTGGCTAAATATAAAATTAAAAATAGTTTTGTCCATGTAATGTACTGTGTAAAAATAAGTGACACGTGTTTCGCTTCATTAAGAAGCATCGTCGAGGCTTATGAGACTCAAACATTGATATTGTATACGTTTAGTTTACATAAGATCCGGCATACACCACTAAACATTAAAACTCTTTGAGTTAATATGTAAATTAGCCAAGTACTTACACACATTTTTCCAGTAAAATGAGAAATAATTATGTTTCACGACATTGAAAATTAAAAACTATCGTGTAAGCATTGTTTCAAAACACGATGAAGTTTATAAACCCTCATTTGTGTGTTTTAAAACAACGGTCTTTAGAATTGAATTTTAATATTCTTTTTTACCGATTCAAAACGATTATCATTACAAAATTCAACTCTCAACAAATCATTATCAATCTCAAATTCAATCATTTTTCATTTTTAAAATATATTTGTGTGGACAAGTGAATTTGAATGTGTCAATAATTACTTCAGAGCAAAATGAGGTCGCACCTACCAACCGACTGTTTTGCAGTTGAAGAATGTTGAATCCTTACATATGGTTCAATATTTTTCAGCTTAGTAAAAAATAGATTTTTCCCGTTTTTTGTATGTAAAATTTTTTATTAAACTTAAAATTACACACTTGTGTTTATAAAAAAAGCAGCCCCAACTTACATATAATATATGACTTCCTAGTGATGGAATCTAAACATATTTTTTCTTATGGAGCTGATTGTTGCTCAGTTGCTGAACGTCTCTCCAGTTTCGTTGAGAGGAGGGATAAAGAGCATAAGGCTAGTAAGTATAGGACGAATGATAAGCTAGTCACTCTCGCTTTAGTACCGTCAAATGGGTCATTGCCTATAATTGGGTGTTTTTGCCTAGTCAATAAAGTGACATATGAAGCAATTTATACTATTAAGTTCTCTCAGCATAAAACCTTTTGCTAAAACCACATATGAGATATATACATTCAAAAAATTACACTGTGAGCAGTCTAAGTAAAAAATGGACTCGGCCAAGACACCCATATGAAGGCAATCTGACCTCATTTGATGGTATCTTACTTATGCTCTCGCTACGCCCCGCTTATAGGATCGGCCAGTTGAGAAGGAATTTTCAGACAACACAATTAATAATTCTTAGTAACACAGAAATATTCTTTTTTTATTAAAATTATAGGACTGTATCTCTGATTTATTCTCGTGTACTTTTATAATATATGTTATCCAAATAAATGATTTTCACCATAGAAAATTATATTATACAATATTTTACTCAATCATTTTCTAACATAGACAAGATACATTGTCTATGTTCCGCTCTACTGTCAGGCTTTACATATATTATAGGTTAAGTTTTAGTGATTTTCCGCCAAGATGAAAATTTTTTCATATTTAGCTAAAAGAGTGGGTGATTTGACGCTGAAATTTTCCAATTTTCCTGAGTCATACGTCAAGAGAAGTTTTGAGCAGGTAATTTATCTGAAAAACTTAATTTACTTTGAATTTCAACAAATTATACTCAAACATTTTAATGCGATATTTATTTAAATACCATGTCGCGATAGCGCTGTTTCGCCGTTATATTTCGCACAGACTCGCAGGTTTTTAACTGTATTTTTGCTAGAAAAACAATTGATTAAGAGTACCTATTTGTTGGTTTTTTCTAAGGGAAAAATTATCTCTACAGTTTTGCTAGAGTGGTAAAAACAGTACCAATTGCCACCTAAATAATATTATACCTTTCAGTAATATTTGGCAGTCACTGTATTTTTTTAAATGATCAATGACATATTATGTACTTAATTATTTGAAAAAAATATCAATATTCGGTGATGTTTGGTTAATACAAACAAATAGTAAACTATGAATAAAATAAATTAACAATTCATTGAAAATAACTTTCATTTTTACTAACAGTAAGGTAAATGGGTAAAGGTTGATGCGAAGTTACGCGAGCTGTCAAGCTCAAATACGCAATGGAATCTATCGTCAGTGTTCCCTGTTGATGACATATTTTTTCCTCATTTGTTTATGTATGTTTTTATTAGAAATAAAATAGTAGAAATTACGTAAGTCATTTTAAAAAATATGTAAAACTGTACTTACTCTTTTGAAATATCCATTTTGAAGAAAAAAAAATTAGAACTATCATTATCACTTAATTATTAATGTTTATTATAAATATATTTAAAATATCCTTATCTAAGCACTATAATTATTGATCAATACCCCCAAAAATGGACCGAACAGAATGCCTTTACAGGAGCGAAACGAATTCCGAAACGAGAATTCGGCCAAAAGAGTAAGTACAGTTTAACATATTTTTTTTAATTACTTACGTAATTTCTACTATATTATTTCTAATAAAATCATGTTGATCTAAAAGTAAACAATATGAGGAAAACATATATCATTAACAGGGAGCACTGACGATAGATTCCATTTGTATTTGAGCTATCCGCGTCACCTAGTGCTTAGATAAGGATATTTATAAGTAACATTAATAATTAAGTGATTGATAGTTTTTTTTTCAAATGGATATTTCAAAAGAGTAAGTACAGTTTTACATATTTTTTAAAATTACTTACGTAATTTCTACTATTTTATTTCTAATAAAAACATACATAAACAAATGAGGAAAAAATATGTCATTAACAGGAAACACTGACGATAGATTCCATTGCGTATTTGAGCTTGACAGCTCGCGTAACTTCGCATCAACCTTTACCGGTAAATGTACCAGTAGCTGACCGTTTAAGAGAAAATTTCAACAAAAATAATGATTAAGGATTGTACCGAATGATGGCAAAGCAAGTATACTCATATTGGATCATATGCCTTAATTAATATTATGTAACAAAAATTACAAAAGGGCCTGCTTAAAAAAAGTTTTTTAAATTATTTAAAGTAATGATCCTGTTTCAGTATTTGACCATCTCACATATTGAAAAATCCAGAAGTTGACCCTGTCTAATCAGGGGGCTTTATAGTAAACTTTCTGTCAGAGTTGCCTCAGGGCTTTCTGTCACACCACTCTTGGTTCAAACAAGTACCAATGGGTGATTCAGGAACAAGGTACACACCGTTTCTAGATTGATCACTTAAGAAATTTGAAATAATACACTTTCCTCACTAGGCGTTGTTTTCAAATGGCCACCCTGGCACTCCATTGGCTATATGGTTATGTGTTAGTGGCTCATTCCGACCACAGATGCCTTAACTTGTCTGAACTTTACAACTTAGAGCAATTCCGCATCTGCATTTCTTATTTTGGGGCATTTTATTCTCAAAAGGTCAACAGGTGGTACATGGTCAACTACTAGTACATTTACCTTAATGCAAAATTCAAATGAAATTAATGAAATAATTATGAATGGTGGTTTATTTTAGGTGTACTGGAAGACCCCACGCGGACCTCAGTATCTTAGAAGGGAGGTGGCTCGTAAGCACTACCGTTTCACCACAAACAGACCATGGACCTTTCAATTCCGACGTCAAAATCAACCCAATATGAGCACCAAGAAAGTCTTCCTAGAGCCTGTCGGAGAGTGGTCATTTTTCAAGTAAAACTTAATATTTTTTCATACACAATATCAAACTTTACTAACTCCATATTATCAACACTGGTAAATTTGCATCGTCAACATAAAAAAGATTAAAAATACTTTTTTCGTTAAAGTGAAATATCAATGTGTAAAAAACTTTATCTTTATGTTTCATTTTATAAATTTGTTTATTGAAACTCGTTTTTTGTAGCATACGCATTTAAATAGTTTGAAAACCTTTTTATATCGACTACAGTCTCAAGTAAACCCATAAACTGTTTTCATTCAATAAAAAAATCATAAGGATTTTTTTTTATGATGGCATTTTAAATGTTCACATTTATAACTTCAATCAGCCTTCGATTGATTCAGAAAAAATATATCATATGACAGAACATTGTAAAATTTAGATTTTCAATACATTTACTTTCCCGATTGTAGCTAGTTTATATAACTAAATGTTTTATCTATTTTTGTTTTAATATTTACAGAGGGGACAGGGTTGAAATAATGGTAGGGAAAGATAAAGGCAAACAGGGCAGCATAACTCAAGTTATACAAGAGAGAAACTGGGTCATTGTCGAAGGGCTGAACACCCACCTCCGAACTGTAAGTTCATAACATTGACTTGTATCATTTATTTTACATTCAAAATGAACAGAACTATTTAAATAAATGAAACACATTATATATTACTATGTCTAAATACATAATTCAAATAATGCCTGTTCACCAAGAAATGACAGTTAAAAATGATAAATGAACAGAATTGTTATATCATATCGAGTGCTACTTATTTTTTTTGCATCAACATACATACATAGTTGTAAAAAGAATATTACAGACTAAGTTTTTGTTTCAAACAAAGTAAATTTAAATAATCATCCACTCATGACTCAAATGTGAAAATTCATTATATTATATTTTTCAGATGGGTAGAGAAAAGAATTTTCCCGGAGTAGTTGTAAAATCTGAAAGTCCACTGTTAGTCACTAACCAGATTAAACTCGTTGATCCAGAGACCCTCAAACCAACAGAGATTGAATGGCGCTTTGCAGAATCTGGAGAAAGGGTGAGATAAAGTTGTGCTTATACTTTTATACCTGCATCTAGTTATCAATAAATTTTATAAAAAAGTGCTGAAAAGTTTTACAGGGATTTGCCTGAATCCGAGAGGTAAATCTGTGTTCACGCTTTCGAATCTCAGTATGAATTTCTTTGTAATTGATTGATGGCGATGGATTTCTGTTCCACCAACACTGGGCTTATAATGCAAATACCATTAAGAGATGAAAATATGGAAAAAAAAATTACATTTCTCTCAACAGTTCTTCTTTTATTTTCTTTAGGTTCGAGTATCGACAGCTACTAATCGTATTATACCAACACCTAAACAAGCTGAACAAACAATAGACTATAAAACTCCTGGAATGTACCTTGAAAATAAAAAAAAAGATACCACAGCAGCAACAGTAGGAAAGGTTGGTTTTCGCTGACTTATTTAAAAAATAATAATTCATATAAATTATTTTTGAAATTTTTCTCACGGTATCACACCTGAAGATAATTTCTATTCAAAAATTGACAGACCTCCAAATGAATCATGCTATATTGCCTTATTTATCTATAATTTTTATAAGTTTTAGTGTACATGCTGGAATCTCTACCAAACAAGTCATTTTAAATCAGATAATTTTCAATGCTTTCAGGTCACATTCACACCAGCTCTGAAAACATTTGAAATGGAAATAATGGAAGAAATGGGTATTGAAGAAAATAGAGTTCCATCAAAAACGTTTTGGTATTAAATCTACAGAGTCACACCTTCATGTCAAATGGGTAAAAGACATAGAATCCGATATGCTATGTTCTTGTGGTCAAAATATCTTGAATGTTGGTCTCACTAACTAGTTTTATGATAAGAAACATGTAGAACAAATAAAAAATCATCATGGGTAAAGGATTATGTCAATCACTTACCCTACACTAATAACTCTGTGGTGACGCTTGATTCTCGATTCCTACAGCATGAGTCATGAATTTTACAAAATAGTATGTAATCTTCGAAGCATTTATTCAATCATATGTATGTAAACAAAAAATGTAAAACATCTCATTAGTTATTGTTTCAAAGATGTATTTAAATTTTTGTTAACAGCAAATAAATATTTATAAAAAAGAAATGTTTTATTTTATCACATATAACTAGGCTGACTATGTCTGTAATGTTTTTCCAAATTTATCACTTTGTCCTGCTCTTGAAACCAACTAGAAACTAGACATATGATCTGGCTTCTCTTTAGTAATTATAATTATGGGTCTGTGTTTGGATTTATAATGCTATGATAAAGCAAATACAGTGTTGAACGTCATAAAAAATGTGGAATTATTAAAACAATATGCCTTTTCACCAAAAGTTGACAGTTAACATCACAACTCCCTTTAAATTACCTTGGTAATTACACACAAATTTTTGCACTCTTTTGAACAATGGATTAATACAATAAGATGTATTTTCTGAGAATTTATATTTTCAATATGGAACAAGGAAAGTATTTATAACAATAAAAATGACAGTTTTGGATAATGGTAATATATATTTTTATTAAAATTTGGGTAAAATATGGTAATAGGTACTCGGGACAGAATCCCAATCCTCTCCTGCTTAGCTCCTCCAATAAACTCAGGGAACCACTTATGCATTTCAGAAAGATAAATTGTCTATGGTGTTGCTTGAAGTCAAATGTCACTGTGAGAGTATAGATAGATAAATAAATAATTCCACGTAGGAACGTATTTGAAAGCAGATAACATTATTTTAATTAATGTAAAGCTTACGATTTTTTTAAAAATATTTCGTCTTTAATTTTCAAATTTATTTAAGTTTGAATAAGTATGAAATTTGCAATAAGTATGAAATCGAGTTGTCTTATTTTTTGAGAGCAAAAATGCAACAACAAGCTATACAAATAATAATATTATATGGATAGAGACAGTCACATAAGTATATTATTTGCTTAAAATAAAAATAATAATTTTATTATTGGCTAGCTAATATTGAAAAATAAATTCTTCTTTCAGAAGAACCACACATCCATATGTGAATGCATTAAAGATTTAGGCTTCTTGATAATTATTCTTTAGCGAAGTATTCTTTAGGATCTTCTATTATAATAAATTTAAAAATTAAAGACGAAATATTTCAAAAAAAATCGTAAGCTTTACATTAATTAAAATAATGTTATCTGCTTTCAAATCGCTTCCTACGTTCCTACGTGGAGTTCTATAAACTAACAGTGACATTTGACTTCAAGCAACACCATAGACAATTTATCTTTCTGAAATGCAAAAGTGGTTCCCTGAGTTTAGAGGAGGAGCTAAGCAGGAGAGGATTGGGATTCTGTCCCGTGTACCTATTACCATATTTACCAAAATTTGTTTCATGAAAAAATGATTCATACATTGTTCTATAATAATATTTAGTGGTTCTGTAAAATAAACAATAGTCATAATGAATTATTGGAAAATCAAATATTTCTACCTCTAAAATTATTATTGAATATTTTTATTAATTATTCTTAATAAATTACGTACTTAACTAGTAGGATAATGTAGACAGTAATTAGGTAGAATTTCAATTATAAAATTAACTGCGCTGATGTAAAATTTTTATTTAGTTGTAAGATGAATGTTACAGGTGCACAAGATAAATAATAAAAAATATTTTTTTTAAATAAATATCACTTAAAAATATATCACACAAGTTTCATAAACTCAATCAATCTTGTAATACAAGTAAAATGTTTCCGTTTCAAACAGAAATACTTTTGTTTGTAAATATTTGTGTACAAAAATATAATATTAACAGATTATTCAAACTAATGAATGTTGAATATATCTAAAGTTTATATTCCAAACCATACTAGTGTGACAAGAATTAACTATCCTTTTTTTGACCATGTCAATCCTTTTAATACTAATAATGCTATTTGTAAATTTTGTGATATGAATAATATCCAATGTTTTATTGTCTAGTATAATTTCCTAGCTGTATTTTTCTATATATATCCATGGTCAACAGCATGCACAACAATTGAAGCCAGTCTTTGCCTTCCAGCTTGGGATTTTATTGGACCTAAAATCCAAACTTCTTCAATTCTGAATGTGTCTGTCCCCTAGAAAAAAATACAAACAATTTTTGATCCTTCCATTTTAGTGTTAACAGAAAATTACATAATATTTATTTGAGTAAGAGGTGTGGGTATAACCGGATAGATATGTTATGGGAGGAAATATTTTAAAATACATTTAAGTAACTGCAGTTTTTCGAATCCAGTCAGAAGATAGATTTAAATACCTTTTCGGCAAAAGTAGATCTTTTTTTCTCACATCAATTCTTAAAGTTAGTTAAGTCGCTTTGTTGCTTGGAATATAACTATTAGTAATACTTTTTTGGATAAATCTATTGGTAAATAACATGTACCGACAACCTCAGTATGTTCAGAAAAAATATAGGTCATAGGGCTTTTCAACCGGATGTCTGCTGTCACCAGCAAAAGAAGTAGATCTACCCTATTTTGTGACGGCACCTATACTGCTTCTTTATTACCAGCAATCAGAATATATATCTTGCCAGCTTCAAGCTTCGACTGTCATCATTTTAGTATTTCCTGTATCATCGTTTTATTTGTAACCTAATGAATGGTAATGACCATGCATGGGCATTATTCTCTCTATTAATTTTTATTATCAATAAAACATCCTATACACAAAGAATTTATAGTAATATTGGGATGTAAATTACAAAATTGACAAGAGCTGATATTATTATCGGCCTTTGTCAGAGATAATGATTTAATACTAGAGTACTACTACAAAAAAAATACTGAATAGTGCCTCTGTTTAATCACTTCTCTTAGATAAGAAATGATAAAAAATTAATCAGTGTTTGATGCAGTAAAAAGTGCCAAGTGTAAACTCTATAATCAGATAAATTGATAATTTGTTTTTTGTGTCAATGTTGGAGGGTGGAGCTTGCTATCAAATCATTACCATAATTGAAAAAATCTTCAATCATTATTCCCTTGAGCTATGTGTAACAGCATCAAATTAACGGAGGTACCAATAGCAAGCCTCTTTCATTATAAATCATTGATACTCATTTATTATTCGATAAAAAAACATTGTTTGCTAATCTGAATATTCAGAATTTTATTATTACATAAATTTTATATTTATTTGGAAAATATAACCGGGTCAAAAATATTATTTCAAAAACAATTCAATCAACATTGGAATTATCTAAAATTAGATCTTCTATTGCCTGCAGTATGCATTTAGACCTGTCGGAATTAATCAATATAGGACATTAAAATATTCTCAGCTAATTACTTATAATAGCAATATACTTAAATGAATATTCTATAATAAAAGCAATCAACTTATAATTTGTAATTTTTGCAATGTACATTTATAAATAAATAATTGTGATTTGGGAATTGAAGATTAAAAATAAGATGTGTGCTTTATGTAAATAAGTAAGTATCTCACCTGAATAGCTTCCATGTCAAAGGCATCTTCTGGTTCAAGAATTGTAACAGGTATAGCCTCCATGCTGAAACCGAGTCCAAAATATGAATACTTCTTGATCTCGGCCATAAAATCGTCCCTGGAATAAACCGAATCCGGATCGCTTCCCATTTCTCTGATCTGATTGGCCAGGGTATCATAATAATAAATTAACATTTTGTCATAATATTCCGACCTCATTTTTTCAGATGAGCAAGCGTAGATGAAGAATGATACATCTAACACCGGTGATGCCGATCTGCTCAGTTGGAAATCAATCATTTTTGCTGCAACAGGAGTGTTTGTCCCTTCTTTATATTTGAATAAGAAATTGGGTGTCCACGAATCACCATGGCTAATTACAGCCGATTTACCGTGAGCATTAGCAGCTGCTGACAACTTGATAAAAGTATTATCGGTGGCCAATTCTTTGATTTTATCCAAGTATTTACTATTAGGAAGTTCTTTTTCAACAGCATCAACGGCCACTGCGCAAATACTTTTCCAAAATCCCTTGTACCAATTCCAATGCTCAGGAGCATAGTAGACTTCCGGGACCTTTTCCACAAATTTTTCATATTCTGCTGGATGTTGATCTTTATATGCAAACGAGAGGGCGTGAAATTTGGCAAATGATTCCAGGATTATTTGACAATGAGGATAGTCAATTCCTTCTTGCCGAACAGCACCTCCGAAATTGTAAATAGTCATGTCTTCCAAAATAAGGAAATCGCTTATTCCATTTGTATTTGAAGCAAATATTTTGGGGCAGTGATCAAAAGGGCTAGTCATTTTTTTTGTACCCTGGAACTCCATTAATCTCGGTAAGATAATCTCATAGAAGTTAATTTCATTCCTGAAAAAGTCACTGGAACGGAAAGTGTCCCGCCGAGCAATGTTTTTAGGGAACGTTTTAAGAAAGGTCTTGATTGCAACATCATGATTTTCTCCTGGTTTAGGTGATAAAATTGTACCCTTAAATGTGGTACGGTACACATCACTCAAGTAGGAATCTCCTTTGCCAGTGCCATCACCAAACTAAAATCATAAAATCAGTTAATCAAATAATATAATTCAGTGTAAATTTTTTAAATTAAATAATCTTCATAAATAAAACATTTTTTTTACAGTGGAATAAGACATTACTTCAAAATGACAGTAAATGGCATACCTCATGTCCAGTGTATTTGATTTCATTTCCGAACCACTCGGAGAGTTTCTGACTCAGATATTCAACAGTCAATAATGATGAGATCTCCGAAAATTCTTCAATTGCAGTCATCTTCAAGCACTACAAAAAAAATTATTTGAGTATTGACACATTCACAAGCTGATGGTTAGTGTTTTTATGGATGAAAAGCAATTTATCACATAGGAAAAATGGGTAGACAAAACAGACATAGACCCATATAAAAAATATATAGCCTTATAATATTTTAAGCAAAAATTCTCTGTAATCTTGTAAACATTTATACCTTTATCAAAAATAATATTTCGTCTCCTACACATAAGGCTGGAACTACAAATTGGTAACTTTTTAGTTTAGCTAATTTAATGTTCTAATTTACTTATTCCACATATTGCGTGTTAAGATCAGGACTAGTTTCGGTCATTGCAAGCATCTTCAACTGATGACATACATTGAAACAGAGCTATTTTTATTTTGATGTATCAGTTGAAAAAGCTTGCGATGAGCGAAACCGTCTTGTTCTTGAGTAAAATATGGGTTAAAGTGGTTCCATGACAAATCAGAACATGCCTTTTCAGAATATGACAAAACAGAACATGACTTTTCAGAACATGACAAAACAGAACAATCAGCCTACCTACAGACGCCTGAATCTGGCGCCTTGACACCGTCCGAGCGCGCTCGCCCTATAATATTGGGTTTTCACATACATATTTGTTTATAAACAATTTACCAATTATGAATAGGGTTGCCACAACAAGAAAATATCTCCGAAAATATCGCCGAAATAACAATAAATGTTTACTAGCTATTGTAGATCGCGTGTGGCATTTTTAAATTTATTCGTAGGGCTGGCACAATATATATATATATCATTTTCAGATGATTGCGTGGAGTTTATAAGTAATTTACTAAATTTATTGGGCAATAAAAAAAGCTGAAAATATTAATTTAACTGTAATGATTAAATTATATAATTGTGAGATGAGAAATTTATTCTTTCATGTCAATATAACATGGAATAAAACATTTCATTAAATATGGACCAATGGAACATTCACAATTGCAATTGTTGAATTAATGTGAGCTAGTTTCTATGATATAGCTAGTAAACATTTATTTTAATTTCGGCGATCTCATAATTACAGTTATTTTCTTGTTGTGGCAACCCTATTTATATTTAATAAATTACTTATAAACTCCACGCAATCATCTGAAAATGATATATATATACATATATATTGTGCCAGCCCTACGAATAAATTTTAAAATGCCGCACGCGAACTACAATAGCTAGTAAAGATTTATTGTAATTTCGGCGATCTCGGAAATGCAGATATTTTATTGTTGTGGCAACCCTATTCATAATTGGTAAATTGTTTATAAACAAATATGTATGTGAAAACCCAATATTATAAAGCGAGCGCGCTCTGTTCTGAAATGTCATGTTCTGTTTTGTCATATTCTGAAAAGTCATGTTCTGATGTGTCCGGTTACCGTTAAAGTAGCATAAAAAAATTTTGCTTTCCACGAAGAATTGACGGTCAACACAAATACATCAAAATTTTATTATTATAATGACCTGAGATGGTTATTTTTGGTTATGCCAAAAAATATTGTTTCATTCAGATTTTGTCGCAAAATTGACTATTTTTTCTGAAATTACAGTTACACAATTGAACTGGTATGCACTTTATGAAAGTAAAATAATCTGATCTATGTATTGAAAGTTACGACCGTTAATTTCTTCGAAAAAATATGATTTTGGTTACTTTTGACTAGGTATTCGAAAACGTCATCAAAAGTTATTTAACTAATTAAAAAAGTAAAAAAAGCGTAACGTATCGATTTGTTTGTTTTTATTATAATTAATTTGGTTTTATTATACATATTATATTATCTATGCCCTATGGTGTCTTCACAAACTTTAAATGAAAGTACCTGTATAGTTTAAAAAATAGAGTTATAATATAAAGTATTATATAACCCCAATAAATGAAAATTAATCATAGGTGGTATTCAAGCCGTTTTACTTTATATACGAAGAATGTAAATGCAAACTCTGTCATATAAATTATAACAATCGTTTAATGGTTCGTTTTCAAACGTCAAAACATAAGTAATATTATTATTATGCGGAAAGAAAAATAACAATGTATTTTAGTTCTACGTAAATTATTTTATATATTTATGTTAAAATACATTGTTATTTTTCTTTCCGTATTATAATGGAGTTCTACCATGTAAATGCCTACAGAATCAATAATATTATTATTGATAAAGTTATATTATCCAATAAAAAATACAATATTTAGAAATGAATTGAATAAATGTATATGCGTAGTGAGTGATTTAATTTACATACATTTTATCTCATAAGCTTAATCAGATGTCGTTAATTTGTATCGTATTGTTTTATGTATATGTTTTCAGGTGCTTAATTCACTGTTATGTGCAATAGTGTCAGAAGAAAATTACAAGGTAAGCATATGACATTAAACACATCCTTTAAAAGGAAATTAAAATGAATAATCAATGGTACATACATATTATTTGGACGAATGGAAATATGCGATTATATCCAACCGGCAATCCACGAAATCTTCCCACAACTGTCACTGGCGCTTTTGCGTCCTTGTTTATATTTGACGCGGAAGTGAGTATAATGCTGGGCTTATACAATAACTGGACAAGGTGCCAAAGCTATACATATTTTCATGTTAGACTATCAATAATCATGACTTTCTTCTGATTTGATTCATAGTAAATATTATCATACATCATTTGTCAATACTGGATCTAATAAAATAAGTACCTACATACAAATAAAGTTACATATAATTACACCAGCAAATAGTAAGTTCTACACATAATTAGGTGTTATGGTGTTAATATAATAAAGTATATCGTTGGAATGAGTTTTTAAATTTCAAAATTTCTTTCATAATAGGGTTTTTAATTTTCTTAATACTGCGAATCCTAGAATTCCTCCATTTTTTTCAATCGGAGAGTAAGAGTAGGTTCTTTACATTTTATTTGAATTATTCATATTTTGCACCAGCATTTAGAAAGATAAATGTAATGTTACAGAATTCAGAGGGATTAGAGTGCAACTTGGAGAGAAATAAAAATAGATAATCATGTGCAGTCGGCACTGATCAATAAATTAGAGAAAAATAGCACAATAATTATGTACCACAGCTGTCTTAGGATTACAAAAATCTACATGTAATCGTAATGGACCATACCGTCCATACCGCACAAAAACTTCTTGATATCCTCACCTTTCCAGAAATTTGATATGAAATTTATATGGCTGAGCGGAGTTCTTAGTTCTGAATTTTTATTATTTATACGATTAAGTGTATTTTAATTTATGAATGTTATTAAATAGTATATTGATTTCATAGATCGGCGCTGTGATTTATTTTTAAATATTTTGATTAAAACCCGGATAATAAACCGTATTGTACAGGCTTTAGTTAAGAGGAAAATTATCTTCATACGGCAAGCGTAGTTTACGGCGTAAAATTTTCTATGATAACAGATTCTTCGGACATTTTCTATGTATTTGGTGTCTTTATTAATTTGAAATTATTCATATGGGATTTGTGACGATAATGTGCTTAACATCCTACCTATTACAAAAAAAGAATTCCTCTTCTCGGCTCAGCTGTGATAACATCATTTATCAAAAGGAAACATACTTAGTGAAATCCTGTCAATCGTTCTAGCATTCATTGTTTTCAAGCATGTAACGATATTTTTTCAGTCGTGGCCAAAAACATCTTGAATAATTCTGCATTCATCGTTACCCCATCCATTTTTATCCTCGATTTATCAATTTAATATTATAGCCATGCCACAAATATTACCCCCTGTGATTGTTGTTCTCGGAAATATATCATTTGCCTTATCGGCATGTGAGACTCCAACCACGGTCCCAAAAAAGGACTGCAAGCTGACTTGCTTTGTTGTTATGATGACAGCTCAGCATGTTTTCACTGAGCACTTGTCCAGTTTCCTCGCTGGTCAATCGTTTTCATTTGTTCGACTTGTAACTAAAATTTCATATATGAAAAACGTTAGGACTTCAGCTGAAGTTAAGCTAATTCAATACGTTGAAAAAATTGGTGTCTGTAAAGTCGGTTTACGGACGATAGTTTAACGTGACAACGTCATAAGAAAACATTGATGAAATGATTGCATACTTTTATGAATAAAATGGAATCATTTCTATTGAATTATCATTATTTTGTATGGATACGATATTTTGTATATTTGTTATACGTTAATCAGATGTTTAATATGCAAGAATTAATTACCTTTATTGCCGCAATTGTTGTTGTAATATAAACAATGAAAACCACATTAACATTTCACTTCACTTTATAAACAGTTGTAAACAGATCACGTGTAGGTACTGTAGGTGTATAAGTTGTGTGCTGCCGCTGTCTCTTTTCTACTCAGACGCATCGACCAATCGAGTGGAAGAGAGATAGATGCGGCACAATCCGAACGGTAGGCCGATCGTGCCTCTCTATCGCTTATCCGCGCTCTCGCTCGAACGCTTGACTTCGGCGTAACGCGACAAACGGGACAATGAGTCATGTTTTTTCGTGCGTGCAGCGGGCGTTCATCGATTTATAAGACGTTGTCACGTCAAAAAAACATAAAAAGTAAGTGGAGAGCAAAACGTCAGGCCGTTTGCGATTAGTACTTAACAATTCTATTTTATTATTTGAGGTTTTTCAGCATAATTTGTCTTCTTGCATTGTATATTGATCGTTGAACAATCGAGGTATTCAATTAAACTTGTCTTGAGTACAAACAATGAAACGTGACTTCAAGTGAGTTGAATAAATTTTTTGTGATATATTTTGAAAATAAATAATTTTTACAAAACATATCACAGGTATACGAATAGTGTTTTGTCAAAAACAAGACTCGTAAAAATCTCCACGTCATTGAATTTTGCATCACTTTATGTTGCCACGATAAAAACTATTTTCCTATGAAATATTTGTATTCTTATTTTCGGCTTGAATTAAATTTTATATGAATAATCTGAACACATTATAAATTTTATATCATCTTGACTGCCACGTGTGAGTTTGAAAGATGTTTTTGAGAAGACGACATTGAAAATGATTTCCATACATAAGTTTTTTTGAAAATTTTGAAAAATATGGTAATATAAAAAAATATTCTTTCTAAACTCTTTTCAACAAGCAAAGCAATATTCGCAGCTGGAGTAACACCCTGAGTGAAATAGTGTATATTGATCGTTAAGTCATACAAGTATATTTAAATACTATTATAATTTTTCCCATAGTTAAGTATATAATAAAGCTTTCGATGGTTTCGGCGGTAACTTTGTGGAAGTTCATTTTAATATAAAATTTAAAATAACTTTTTATATACAGTAGAACCTCGATTATCCGGACTGATTGGGGATGAAGGTAGTCCGGATAAGGACAAATCCGGATAATCGAAAAAATCATAATTGTCGGGAAAAGACATTCAGTATAAATCATTTTTATTTCTTTAACATAGCATTAATAATATATTAATAATATATTTTCATAACTTTACGCTCTGAGCTTCCATCTTCTGACATTAAACAATTGGTAAACTTCAAGATTTTTTACTTTGTTTTTTTTTCCGAGATTGTTCGAGACGTTCCAACACCATATTTATTGGACAAGAAAGTCCCGATTCACCCCGTTTCAAAGCATCGATTATATCCAAGTTGTCTTTTAATGAAACTACGACACGTTATCTTTTCGTTGACATATCGGTAATATTAAAAATAAATATTTAAATCGCGATCCATTTTTCAAGAAGCAAACGTTCAATGTGTATCGAATTTGGACGATGACCGACTCATATTTTACACAGGACTTATTGTTAGAACAAATGCATCGATCAAAATATTAAGACTGCATTCCATCACGTACGTAAACAGTGGACGCAATTCGTCACGTGCATATCAGAAATTTTTTAATATTTTTGTTTATTTTGACCAATCCGGATAATCGAGGTTCTACATAATTATACATAATAAAGCATTTCAAAGAATTTCTTTGTCTCTTATAGGTATAACATGCCAAGTATTTTTGTTTTTAGACAATCTATTGTCCCGTATTTATTTCCGCAAATTCTTATTTGCCATATAATTTTCAAAGCAGATATGATTATTACGCTGTGTTATCGTAAACGGTTATATATATATTGGAATATATTACACCAAATAAAAAAGGGCATATATTCAAAATTAATGATTTTTCTGGTTTTTGTTCGAGAGGTTGTTTTATCGAATGAAATATGATTTTTAAGGAGAAAAGAATTTTAAATTTTTTGTGCTGATGTTTTGAATTCATATCGTGCAATAACTACAATTGCTGACTTCTTGCAAACAAATTGATTTGTTTATTACAAATTTAGTGTTGGCTACATACAATATGATATTGTATGTTCATTTTTAAAGTGTTCACTATTCATACTTGGTGAAATAGCATTATAATAAAAAAACTAATCTTCAGTTGAGAATGCTTGCCATGAGCGAAACCGGCCCTGACCTAATAAATTGAATTTGGAATAAGTACTATTTTTTATTATTATATTCTATGTTGTTTCATCGCAAACATTCCTATTAATATGGAAAAGTTTTTTGTATGGCAACCTTAGGATCGAGCGCAGCAGTGGAGTGCTGACTTTTTTGCCGTAGGAATAAAGAAATATTTACATTTCCATACATGGAATTCACGAAACGGCAAAAAAGTCTTTAATACATTCGGTATGAGCGTATTTAAATTACAAACATACGAACCATCACACAATAATTTAACGTATGCAGCGCTGTCTGGAGATAAACAGTTTATTTATGAATCTTGGAGCCAGGCTCCGACTAACGCACGTTGTTATAACAGCAGTATATGTTTTTTGAAAGGACATTTACAATATTAATTTTATCTTTGAATTTAAATAAATTACAATAAAAACACCTCCCCACAAAAAAATTATCTGCACAGCATTGTGTCATTTGAATGAAGCAGCTATTACCTACTTAGCTAGCATGCAAACAATTCATTCTAGAGTTTTCAATGGCATGATAGATAAAGTTAATCTTTTACGTTCAAACAATGCGATAAAACAAGTGTTTATTTATGTCAAAGTGGCGTGTAACTATTGTGATAGTTATTCTCTTGTTGGAAGTCGTATCTTATAACAAAACTAATTACAAACGGATAAAGGAGCATTGAGAGCATCAATAACTTAATTTTCTCTTTTTAAATTAAAGCCATATTTTTTAAGAATCCAATTTATCCCAATCAAGATTTTTCTTACAACTTGATCAATCCAATTGAATGATAAAAAAATACTTATAAGAGCAGTGTGGAGTAGGGTTTCCAATCCCGAGCCAAAATTTTGATCCCGGGGTTGCAAGAAAGTCGATCTCGAGATCCCAGGACTGGTTCCGGGATTTGAAATATTATTTTAATGATCGATAATGTTCATATTTATTGAATATTAGCTAGGTTAAGTTATCGTTAAAAAAATTGCAAGATAATTGACGTCACTATCTTTTTAAGTAATATTCGAGATATGAGGTCACAAAGCTTCAGGTCGGGAGCAACGGCAACTCCTCGGATAGGTGGAATTGACTTTCTCAGGATGAAGTCGAAGATTATTATAAAGAGGAACAGAGCTAAAACACAGCCCTGCCTGACGCCGGTGGAGATTCGAAGCCATTTGGTAGTTTTGCCACTGATTTTTATGCAGCATTCACTGCCTTCGTGTAAGCATTTGATGATGGCAATTATCTTGGCTGGGATTCCATAAAGTTTTAAAATGGCCCATAGAAAAGGCCGGCGCGGGTCATCAAAAGCCTTCTCGTAGTCAAACCAACACGCAAACGAGCTATTGAATTCGTTGCTTTTCTGGAAAAGGCATATGCGAAAGTGAATTTGATCCGCACAGGGTCGGCCAGGTAGGAACCCGGCCTAGTTTTCTCTGAGGGTACGCATTATCGGAATCCTTATTCTCGCCTAGACAATCTGTGCTAAAACCTTGCCAGTCACGGTAAGCAGCGTTATGCCTCTATAATTGTCACAGCATAGTGGGTCACCTTTTTGTGAATTGTGATTATCTCACCGTTGACCCAGTCTCCCGGACAACGCTCCTGACCCACACCTTGCTAAGAAGTTGATGTAAAGTCTGCAGAAGCGCCTCCAGAAAGGTGCCTCCGCGCCTCTGGAGGTACCACCGAAGAAGCCTCGGACACCCCGTCTGCCCAATGACGACTTAGCAAGAAAACGGACAGGTTACTCTTACCCCGTGTCTTAGGTAAGCGACGCGAACCGGCAAGAGAATTTAGGCGAATCCAGTCAATTTAAAACGTAGTTGATCAAAGGTCTTATGTGCCATCGCTCGGCCAGACGCAATTAACGCTCTGGTGAGCTTGGACCGTTTCATATTTTCAAGCGATTCGTGTGCGCCATGAGTGCGCACTTGAGGCGACTTGCGACATATGCCGTCCTGACCGGACCGCTTCGCCTACGTATGACACTTGCATGGGCGAGGACCGTTTGATATTTTAAAACTCTGCCGCTTTCAAAGCCGCGCCGGATCGCCTCGCCTAGATTCGCCCAGCTAAGACGACCCGTAATACAGGGGCTCTTAACCTTATAGCGGTGACGGGCGCATTTGAGATTTTGGAGATGAGTCACAGGCGTAGGCCAGATTTATAAAAAGTAAGATTTAAGTAGTACATATTTATGTATGTATTATTTTTATTATTGTTCCCTTGACAGCTTTACATTTTTTACATTCATTATATTGTGTGACAAAATTAATTATTTTTATTCGGAAGATTATGCATTTATTTACAATTAAAATAAATCCTAGAAATAAAAAAGCACATTTCGTGTTATCTTTGACATTGCATTTCACGAAGAGTATTTTACATTGACAAAACAGTTTTTCTACAAGGGCTTTTAATATTCTTTGAGATAAAGGATTTGTGCGAATATTGTTGATTATTTTTCGAACGACATTCATGACATGTTCAAAGGAAAATATTTTGGCACATAATGCTTCATAATTATTGATGATACCTTTTATAAAGGCATGCTAATTAAACCTATTTTAAAGGTGCCGGTGGTTGTTGGAGGGAGGATTCACAATCTTATATTCAGGCTAGGAGCAATACCATCGCGAGGGAGTGGCAGGTTGGCAGGGAGGGAGGATTGATGTTGGGGAGGGCAGCCTGCTGGCTTGTCAAACGGTATTTTTACGTCACATTAAAAAATCAGTTATTGAAACTATTTTTGAAAATAAGGAGGTTACGATTGTCCACGTATTAACAAAAGCAACGTATACCAAATAAACAGCCAACCCTAAGTATATTCATCTATGGCCAACCCTGTCTGCAATATAGCAATACCAATAAAAACAATAAATTGAGACCATAAATCATAGACTCTATCATGACTCTATACTTGACCATAAATTTTGTTAAACGTCAAAATAGTTATAACCTCAAATCCATATGACGTATGAACATATCTGTTTTCATGAAATTAAGTGGCATACTTAAACAATATTAATGCATACATGAAAAGGGCTTCTTTATAAAACGTCATGGACAACAAAACCAAACAGGTTAAAGTTTATGTATTATTTTCGATACTTTTTTGATATATCGAATTTTAAAGAAATTTTCAATAGATCACGTACAAGTCTTTTATCAAACTACATCTCATTCAATCTGACGTTTTTGAAAAAAACAGGGATCTGAATATATATATAACACTAATATTTTATTAAAGGAAGAAGAAATAGAAGCTCTGAGTTCTATTTACGGCGATGAATGGAAGGTAGAGTTTCAGGAGAAGAATAGTTATCGAATCGGCCTGTCGCATGATGGCAGAGATGTGACACTGTTTCTTAAAGTGCCAGAAGATTATCCTTCAGATGCGCCTCCTACATGTGAAATGTCTGCCCCATCTCTTAGTAGAAATCAAAAAACAATGATACTGAACGCATTAAATGAACTTTATATGTAGGTGAAAGGTTCTTTATATGATTTTATTGAATAAAACATTTATTGTTGTCAATCTCATATTTATTTGATTGTGGTAATGTGTTGTTACTAGGCAATATTTGAAATTAAAAACTTTTCATGCGCAGACTAAATCCCCAACATGCAACATACATAAATTTTGTATTTCAAGATATATCATGTCCTTGTACTTGGATTTATGCATTTGATCTGGTTGTTTATGTAGTTTTTATTCATATAATTTGATTTTATAAAGGTGAGTGAAAAAGATCGCAAGATAGTGATATTTTTGAATGAAAAAAATTGTTGAATGATTTCTTTTTAAATCATTCAAATAAAATTTTACCAAATCCTCATAGAATTTAATAGAAGAACAGTTTTCTTAATTAGGACATTTTTCATCATTCTATTCCATAATTTTTATGACAAAAGCCGTTTGAAAACTATGGTTTTTTTAATATTTAAAGTTTCTACACTTCAATTCAATCATAATTTAAATAAATATTGATTTCAAAAAAAAATCAGAAAAATTCTAAGAATTTGTGTCTTTTAAAATCACTAGAATATGCTCCTTTTAAATGATTGCATCATTGAGCATGTTTTTCTTCTTTTTTATTTCTATATATTAAGTTAATTTATTAAAACTGTTACTGAATCTTCGAAATGATTTTTTTTTACTTTCACGTTTTATATATACTTTCAGAGAAAATTTAGGTGAAACAGTTCTGTACCAGTGGATTGAAAAGGTACGAGAAATTCTTGAATCTATCACAGTGACACCTGGCGTCACGGAAGCTCATCAATCTGTAGCTGTGATGGCACCAGAGATGGTAAATTTCTTTTTTTTAAATTACATTTCATTTAATTTTACATGTTTTACCAACTGAATTGATAACACTCGTGTTGAACAAAACGGACCCTAATCTTTATCAAATTATATGAGGAATTAGAACTAAAGAATGTATTTTATTTATTTAAAATAATGCTTGTCCAACAAGATGTGACAGTTTCATGTTGTATTGTTATTGGTTTAAATAGTATGTAACGTAATGCTCCAACATACTTATAAGTTGAAATATTGACATTGAACTCGTCCTACAAACAAAAAAAACTAATCTAGCACTTTTTATAAAAAATGTTAAATATCGCTCTCTTTAGAAATAAATATTTTTTTGGGATTCCATTTAGGTACAAAGAAACATTCGAATGATAGTAAAGGTTTCAGTCAACCCCTAATGCAAGAAAATACTTTTGGGAACCATGTCCTGATTATTTGACAAAATTGAAGAATCAGTGCAAAAATTGTTTTATTTTTTTTAAATATAATGTCTTGCAACTTAGAATTGACAGCTTACACCAAAAAATAGATTCTTGATTTAGTGTATCAATATATAAAAATAAAATGTATAATTTTTTCATGTTACATAATAAAGATTTTAACGTGTCCGGAAATTACTCACGGCCACACAATAGAAGACCGAAAGAGTGTCTTTCAAGCACACGTAGCACGGCTGGAAGAAACCGACGATGTTAAGTAAGTATATTTTGAATAATTTTTTTAAATGATTTCACACGATTGTAATCTAAATTGTATATATAATCATGTTTGTGTATATCCTTGTTCCCATGTGAACACAGTAAGGTTTTAATTATATTTAAGACCGTCAAAAAAGCCTTACTAGTAAGCATAAAGCATTTTTTAAAAATATACACTGATATTCTTTTGAGCTGTGTGTGTGCTTGTAACACCAAATCGGAAAAACCACCATACCATAGAAAAGTTTAAGCCAAAAGATTGTTGCCAGTATTCAAGTCATGATACATAAAGTAATTTTTTTTTGTGAGCAATAACTATATTATTGCAATTTATTATTAGATGTAAGGATATTGATTTTTGTACTGTTTGCCTTTTAGTACTGTAATGTGGAATTTAAAAGTGGACCGAAAAATTGCAGATGCCACTCATAATATTTTGGCGTGGCGCTGTGGGAAGCATGAAGATTGCGATGACGATGGAGAAAAGCAAGCCGGAGCTCGGCTTCTGAGGCTGCTCAATCTGATGAATGTTAACAATGTAATTGTTGTTGTATCAAGATGGTAAATTTTGAATTATTCTACTGATAATATTCCCTCATATTTTGGGAACTTGCCATCAAAACTCTATTAATCGAAAGGCCAGAATGAGCTTTATTTTTTACCAATAATAAATATCTATCACTTTCAATCTTTCTGTACGGCAAAATCAGTCACATAAATAAACAGTCACTTAATTTGATATTTGAAATCTCTGGCGCATTACCACTTTGCTAAATATTTTTTTATATAATGCTTTAAATCAGTTCCATAATTATTTTCCCAATTTTTCGTACTGGCAAACTCGCAAGATTTGCCCTTGTAAACTTTGCTTACACATGAAAATAGTTTGATGATTTTCATCAGTCAATTTCAGTGGATGATTTTGATTCAATTGTCTAAGATTAATTACTCAAACTTGAAGTGAAGTTATTATGATAATTTTTACAAAAACAAAATTATATTTCAATAAATTTCAGGTATGGAGGAACTCAGTTGGGACCTGACAGATTTCGACATATAAACAATGCTGCGAGACAGGCCTTGGTTCAATCGGGAATAATACCAGCATGAGAAAGATTATGTATTTATAATTAATGATGTTAATTTATTTTTATCCATTAAAGACAGACGAGCAATTTCCAATATCCAATTTCTTTTTCAACTTTATATTCTAATTTACAGTTAATTTTTACAAATATTATATCAATTCCTAAGAACATATCTAATCAATTCATCCATAACCAATTATTTGTCTATGGTCAATACCCTTTGTGAAAACACACAATGTCAAACATAATTTCTGATTGCTTATGAAGATTATTCTTAAAAGTGAATAGCAAATGGAAAAATATTGAATTCCCTAAAACATTTAAATAAATTTTGGTAAATACCATGTCGCAAATCATTATTTATAGACAAAATAAATTCTAACCTTACCTAAAATAATATTAGTTTATGTTGGTAATGTTAGTTTAATTAATCTTTTAAATTAATTTTCACCTGTGCCAGAGCTCATGTACTTATTTTGATTCAATTACAAATAAGTTGCGATTCATCTGCAAAAATACCAAATACAGCTGAAAACAAACTAATTATTTGTTTTATTAACTTCAGATAATGAGTGCCATCCAAATTATGGACGAATTGACCATGGATGAATGCTCCAGTCAATATAAATATATAATTAAGTGCTTCATTATTGCATTATCAGGCTAAATATAAATTTAATCATTTTTGGTTTCATAATGACTAATGAAAATATTTCATTAATAGAATGAAAATTATTATCCCTAAATGTGTGTCATTTTTTACTTAGACTCCACTTTATCTTAATTTTGCTGGATACAGGAGTTGGGAGTTTCAGCTAAAATCAAAACGCATGATTTTTGTTAATTAATATTTATTTTGCTTTTTTAATTGATTTGGAATACATATTTCATGCTTGTCAGTAAAAATGTCAGGCATTGTGTATTGATGTTACAGATTTTTTATCAGTCGTCAATCAATGGAAAACTTGTGAAATATATGGTGCACCATATACTTAAATTTCTGTCTATATATTAGTTTTATGTGTATGTCTGTGATATTATGTACAAAATAATATTTTTACATTTATGTTATTCAATGAAAATTACATCTCTCTTGTATGTATGAATCTTTAAAATACTTGATGTAAATACTGATTTATTACTACAGTAGATTTTAAGGTTATTTTTTCATTGCTGTAAATTATTCTTGCTTACAATGAATCATTCCTGAATTAATGAAATTTGGAAATACATATTGGTGTTTTGTCCACTTTAAGAATTGTAAAATATATCAACCCACAGGGCGGATTATCTTTGAAATAATACTTTTATTTTTAGTCAGTTTTATTTTTGTAAAAATTCAACCGATAATATAAAATTCAAAAGATCAAAGGTGGCCATTTCTCTTATGTGGAAAAATATAATTTTTGTTATGAGTAACTTTAAAAGTCAATCAAAAATTTAGAATTTTCAAAAGCTTCTTTATACTTTTCAATATTGGTTATCTAAATTCAATAACCAATGGAGATATGTAGTCACATATGATCTGCATCCATTCAGTTAATTTACCTTTTCCCTAGCAAATGTTTTGATTTGCAACTGGGCTGGTAATTTTGTCAATACATAATAAACATAATTCAAAACTATTCATCATTTGTTTTCTTCACTGTATTTTTAAAAACATGCTCCCTTAAACCAAATATGTTGTTAGACATCTTAAATTAAATTAATAATTTAGATATTTCACTGGTTTTGTGATCAGATGCGACACAAGTTATGCTTCTTTAAATATTGGTTGCTAGCCCAAAGCTTGTAGGCCCCTGAGTACATGAGGTGGTGGCCAGAAAAAAAAATAAAGAACCATGATATTGTATTTTGGTAATGAGAAATAGTCATCAAACTTCTCCATCTGTTATATTTAATCCCAAGGCAGCACTGAATAAACCATAACATTCAATATTAAACACCTGTCCCCTACGCTCAATAGATGTAGCTCACTGCTTCATCATTTATCTCATAATTTTTACAGCATCATGAGCTGTCATAAAGTAACTTGAGGTAAAACAAAAAACATTTAAAAATAAAAGGATTCTTAAAAAATTTCAGTAAATTTATTAAAAAAAATATTTATTCAATTTTAAATATATTCTCTAGTAAAAAATCGCAGGATCCTTTTTCAACAACAACTAGAATGACAATAGAATCATTGTGAAAAGGATAAAATTCTGGTTATGAAAAAGGCCCATTCTTATTTACTTATATTATGATATTTGAATGGTGTGGAAAGGTTTGATTTTCTATGGTCTGTCAGTAATTATCTTATGAATAGCCCAACTATGGGCCCAAGAGTCAACTGCAGTGCACTGAACGATGTAAATCTGTAATTTTGTGTAAAACCACCAGGTGTGTTAAGTTTAACAAGGAAACAATAAGAAAGGTGTTACCTACCTGTCAGATTTATTTCCGAGTTGTGACTCTTTGATTAATTGGATAATTTAAATTTCCATTAACTCTGTGGTGTTGTTTGAGGAGCTTCAGTGGAGATGGTAATAAAAAACATTTGGTCAAATAATTTCTTTTCATAATATTTTGCACACGTTTATTTGTCATGATATATCATTGTTAAATATAATAAATCATCAACTTTTAATGCAATCAGACATGTTTCTTTACAACATATTTATTTTTTAATAATAATGTTATAAATATTGACATTACAAAGTAGTGACTTAGGCGCCATGATAATGAATGACATAGCAGTTAAATATTTTTATATTATTTTATTTATATCAATTGAATCCAGAGTAACAACAACACCCGACCGCAAATGTGTAAAATTATTTTCATGTAACATAATTACAATGTCGTAACACAATATTCATTACATTAACACTTTACCAACAAGTTATATGTTAATTAACTAATCCAACGTAATAATGTGAACGTCTTAACAATGTGTGTGAAGATTTGCTAGAACTGGCTTAATAATATTAGGTGGTTCTTACGTACTCCCCGTTAGCGAGACAAATATATCAAATTCAACACTGATTGACACAAATCTGTTTAACGTATTATTTAAACGCTTACACTACAAATACATTCTTTACCTGGATACCTGGTAGCGAGGGGAGTTGGAAATATTAAATATAATTTAACTATTCACAATAATGGAATATGACTGATATATTAAGAAATATAACAAATTGTACACGTAGAAATTTATGTAATTTCATATTTTTATTTATATCAGGAGAGATGCCTAGCAAATTAAATAAAATTTATACTGTGTAGAGTGAATGAAACTGCAGTAGACTTCCACATAACCGGGCGTGGCATAATCAGGAAACTTGACTGGAAATACACTTGAATTTTTTTTAATTACCTTCAACAGTAGCACAATAATATTTTTTTCGAATAATTGGTTTTGAAGAAGACGTATTTGTAGCACATTTTGATGTTCCCTTTCAATGACTGTTTTTTCACTTTATTTGTCCCGGTTACAGAAGTGTTCTATAGCATCTTGAATGTTTTAATGTAAGAAATTAAAAAAAACTACATTCTGTAGAGCTACATAATATTCAAGAGAGTATGTGATATTGCAGCATTTCTTTATTTTAACATAAATTTGATCTTGCAGCAGTTGAACTATATTTATAAATGTTCCGTTTGAAATGTGTCGAAAAACACAAAAATATCAATGGTTCTAGAATGCTTTCGGCAAATAAGAATATTCACTTGCGATATTACCTTCACACGTATTCTTTACAAGCTTTTTTGTACATAGGAATGTATAATAGTCCAATATAATTATGTACACGGTGAGTATTAATAACAGGACCCAAGGGCGTCCGGTAAATGACTTAATTATTTTATTCTTCCATTAATGCTTGTCATGATGAAAAGTCATTATATTTTTACACTGCCTGTATTGGAATCTCTTATATTTTTTAGTAGTTGAAATTGGCTAGTAAACAATAAATGTTTTTAAGGAATTTCTTATTTATTATTATAAATAATTAATGATAGCTTTTCTACAACTTAACAATACTGTCTCCGCTAGAACATTTTCCTTTACTATACCAATGCCGAACGTATTTTACAAATCATGTAAGCACACATTTTACTAAACAATGACATCCTATTCACCTTGTATAAAATACATAATCTATTCATCTTACGTTATCTATTCACTGCTATCGTCTAAAGGTTCATAAATGATGAAAGAAAAGAAACACCTTTTACGTTGAGTTAATAAAAAAATTAAAAAACTGCTTCCATTCGAGAGATGTCTCAAAAATGGTTAGTCATAATCCAATTTTTTGTTTGAGGACATTCATAGTTAATGATCATTATCATTTTTAAGACATCTCGTCAAATTCGTATACAAGAGTAAAAATTTAACACTTAAATATGATATTGTAGTACAACTAAAGATAATAAACAAACAGTATCCCTTTTTAGTGAATTTTAAAGTCGGTACATGTAATTAATTAAATTTAAAAAGAAATTAAACATGTGAATGTCTAGAAATATGAAATAAACTTTAACGATAGTTGACTGTATCTTAACCACTTTTTCAAAGGTGCAGTTTCATTTGTTTATAAATATATAATTTAATATGAAGCTTCTATGTTGCTGATGACAGATGCTCCGGGAAGTATATTATATGTAATGATATTTTATTAGATAATTATGATATGTTAAAATAAGGTAATAGATTTGATCAAAAACTTCAGAAGCTCTTTTGATAATAAACCATCTTAATGAGAATGATGAAAAATTAGACAGCTCAGCAAAATAAAGATACAGAAGAAAGTGAAAACCTTTGCTTTTGAGTTGTCAGTAAAAGCAATACTTATCCAAAACTGTGACGTTAGTTTGATTTGACAATATAAATGGAAGGAGTCCAAAAAATGTATTTCATTTATTTAAAAATAATGCCTTTCCACCAAGAACTGATGGTTAACACCTTAAAAGTGACATTTTATTATTTTGAATCGGCCACTATATTTGAATAATTGTAAATATGAAAATCGTGTGTCCTTAAATTCCCCAATAATAATTATTTCATGTAATCATTTTAGCTTCATTTTCTCAATTAATAAATGAATAATAATTATCTATTTTATCATATGTTAAGAATAGTCGTGCACTATGCACGTGTTTTCACAGATGCTGGGCTTTTTGTACCCTCAGATTAATCTGATATGTTTTCATTGAATTGTTTTTATTATTGTACTACCTACAACACAATTTAACATTCAAAGATCTATAAATTTACATATTTGCTCACGAGTATTTTAAAACCAGTGCTATTTTTTCATACAAGTAATAGTTTTTCATGTGAGATAAATCAGAAAGACAGTAAGGTAAGTAATCCACTTTTTTGCTTTGTTAAACAGCAAACTTATATCATTTCATAGTGAGGTGTAAATTCTACAGTGTTTCTTGGCGATAGTGTTAGCTTGGTGAGTGTCGCCTCTAAGATATTTCATATCCATGATTTCAAATGTATTATTTCATCACATTTATTGAATTAAATATTACTTCACAGTGTGCATATCTAACAATATTTTGATGTCGGTCTATATTGAAATAAATGTGGACGTGGTTAAAATGCGACTTAAATAAATACATGAATGATTTATGAGGCAGTTTTATTTCCAGCAGATAGTTACAATAATGACAACATTCAAATGAGCGAAATCTGAAATTATCTATGAAAGAGTATGCTGATTGCAAAAACTGTGAAGTGTCAATTAACCTTTCTTGCAAAAATCGCAAACCAGAACAATAATAATTATTGATTTTTAGTAATTTATCTGATTGATTGGACCCATTGGCTGTCTAAAAATTATAACAGAAGCTTCTTTACATAAAAATTAAACTAATAATTGAAGTTAAAGAAAACACTTTTAGCGTAAAAGTTACAAACCTATTTTACATTAAGGTCAGTTAGACCTTTTGTGGGACTGAATTAAAAAATAATGATTATATACAAATTCAATGAATTTATTCACGTGTGTAATAAAACCTAGCGTATAATGACATTATGATACATTAACTTAGGTATTTTAAAATAATATACTCTTCTTAGTACTATTTATTGTGCTTCATTAAATGTTTTTATTAATTCTTTCATTAAAATTGATGTCTACAATATGATAATAATTATTGTTTAGATAATATATTCTAAAATCAATCAAAATAATGAAAAATGCTAGATTCTCCAACTCCGTCTAACGCAATCAGAAATGTATGTAAGATGTTTTCTATAATACCGCAGAATGCTTAAATTATAATTAAGTCAAACTTTTCAGTTGTGTAAGATATTTACATTCTTTTCGTTTCCAGATATCTCAATGCCAACCTATATATTTTTATTATATATAAAACATCTCACACAAACAATTCTGTTCGAGTTAGACTTATTCCATTTAACTATTTTTCATATCTTCCCAAAAACGATTCTCAGTTGTCGCTTGAGGAATTCACAAATGTTTGTCACATTGAAACATTTTACATGCCATTATTTCATTCTATATATAGATTGAGAGATTTCATTCTATAGATAGATGGAGTGATTTCATTCTAAAATGGGTGCACCTGTGTGGGTATAACAAAAAAAACGCTATGCAAGAGAGAACTTGCCGAGTTGATTTGTGTTGATTGTGTTTGTGATCCAAATCCTTTGAAACAAGCCACTTTGTTATTTTCATATCAAACATAAGTGAAATAATACTACTATATAAAAGGTATAGTTTTGATTCAAAAGATAATAATAGACTGAACGATTTGATTTTATGTTGACTAGATTATGTAATCAACTTTTACCGTGACCATCTTCAATATATACATCAAGAACATCTAAGCGAGAAGGAGCCAACTGAAATTTTGATATTCTATGCAATCACCTCTAAAATAATTAAATATTTATTCTGATCATAATATTATATTCGTCTTGTTGAAAATATCACATTTAAAAGAGAAAGATGCACAGGAAATATGAGCGAACTGCCGAACGGCTGGATAGTTTTCTTTTAGTGAGTCTACACAATGTAGAATGCTGTAGAGGTAATGGCTCAGTGTCATAGTGTAATAAATCCACAATCAATGGCACATAAATTATTAAGACATCCCTTCATCCAAATTTTGATAAACCCTCAAATATCTGACGACTGTGAAAGCTTTTAAACCTTTTTTAACGATTAAACTATTCATACACAAATCTTATACATCCATTTAATGGCTTAAACAGTTTTATAGATGTCAAAGACACGAAGAAAAAGCTTTGAGATAAGACAAATTCACCAAACAATAATTCAAGTGTATCACTGAATATGGTTTCTATTAAATTGCCACCATGGTCAACCGTGCCATAGAGTTTAAAATTGAATTTATTTACACACATAGCACATCAAACAATATTTATATGTAACATTAACAGTAAGTAGTAGCTTTACATTGGTAAGAAAACATCAAGGAATATTATTCGTTGAAAACTTGAATTATAAAGCTCTGTGAATTCAAAAAGTAAGGTTAACTACATTTTGTTATCAAGCATTGAATTTGATTTGAATCATTTGACACAATAAAATTATTCACTATCGAGCTGTACATCCAAAAAGATAGTATTCGTTGTTTTAAATTGTTATTACACTGTTTATTGTTTCAGTATCTTGATTTGTAAAATTTTAATGATATTTCACAAGTTATCTGTTACCTACATCATATTTTCATTTAAAATATTTTCTATAATAGCTGATTTTAAAGATACTCGTTTTATCATTGGACATTTTTATAATAATTGTAATGAACACATGTAAATATCATATCGACCCAAATATAAGTTGATGGTGTTTCCGACATGCGTATAGAAGTGTCCCAGTCCAGCCAATCACCCATGTTCTGAACTGCCATTTAAGTATTACAATCACATATTCTTTATCATGGGGATTAAAGAAATTGTCTGTTAAATCAGTGTTTAGGCACTGGACCATGTTTGAATTTCATCATTTTGTATATAAAAATGTTTTTTTACCTATTCCTTGAAATTAAATACCTTGATCTATGATGGTGTAAAGCAAGAAATCTAAGTGTTGTTTAGGAATTATTTGTCTGTCCTACAAAAATTGAAATGACCTTATATTTGGGTAATATGGCAATCTATCTTTGCCTATTTTTTTAACATTTTCAAGCTAGAACTTTACAAGACATCAGTTTGACATTTTAACAACTGGATAAACATTATTATGCTAATTTTCCATCAATTATAAGCTGTCGGCGTCAGAGGATGCTGCCAGGCTCTCGCTTTCGATTTACTTGTTATTGATGTTCAGATAATACTTCATTAGAGTAGAATATAAATCGAGTAACGATACCGATGGTAGTCAATAGGATGGTGATTATTATTGAGTCTGTTTTCGTTAAAGACTTTATCAAAGGCCAGCATCCTTATGATTATATCTCCGCCCTTTTAAGCCAAATCTAATTTAACACCAACTTATATGGTATTTTATAAAAATCTGCTGAGTAAAATTATAATATTTGGATACTTTATGACAGATGGACTAAAGTAATTATAAAATAGCAGACAATGTTTTATGTGGATATTGATTTTATGTAAACGAAGTTGAGGGTATAGAGTCAAAAAGACCAGGCACAGTTTAGTGATTATCATAAAAAATATATTTTTTTACAATACAGAGTGTAAATTAATAGTTTCTATAGTAAAAACAATGTTTAAAAATATTTAGCAATGTTTAATTGCTATACACAAAAATATATATTTTTTGTGACAATTCATCTAAAATGTGCTTTTTATAAATTCACATCTAACACTAAACCCTCTGCCATGATTGCTGAATAAAATATGCATATTGAAAGGAAAAATAGTTATATGGCATAGCTTGAAAAACGGAAACTATTTTTTTGAATACAGGGTAGAATATTTTTACATTTTTAAGCCATTAGCGATATTAATGTGACTAGAATATTTTTTATCTTTATAATGAGTCACAAATATTAACGTATTGTTAGATTGCAATCTTCTTTTTATTTCACATTGATGATAATCCATTAAATCTAATTATCTACCCACGACTAATTGAGGGTAAAAATATCAATGTTTAATATAATAACTTTAATCACCTTACAAAGAATAATGCATTACACGTAATTGTTTATTTATTTTATTATAAATAGTCATTATCTAAGTAAGCAGTCATTGGATATAAACAATATGTATTATGTTTTATAAAAAGTATTTTTATATTAATATTATAGGAATAGATTGAAATGCGGAGGCGATTTAGAAACTCCCTCAGGAAAAATAAATGATTTCACGGTATTCAAAAATATTTTGTTTATAATTAGTGAAAAAAGTTTGGGTTATTTTATTGGTAGTTAAAGAATCCAGTTGTTTAATTCCAATATTTGATGAATCAAAAAAACATCAAAATAATTTTAAGAGTGTTTCTTAAGTGTTAATGAAGAGTATTTATAAGAATATGAGATGTTAAACTTATCAAGTAGGTACGCTTTCGGAGGATGAAAGTATTGAAAACAAGAATGTTGTGGAATAAACATTGAATCATATTCTCTTTTATCAATACAATGACATGTTTTGTCATATTAAACATAATAGAGATATGGGTTTGAAAAGAATATAAGATGATATTGAACTTGGTATTGAGACTTTTGGTAAGCCTAGATGACTCAGCTAAATGTTAAAAATAATGCTATTTGTGTGGATACTTAATATCTGTGAACGAAAAGGTCAAATAATCATGCATTCAAAGTGATGAAGTCAGTACATAACACAAAAAATGGAAAAATAATATTGTAAAACATAGCAAATTTTAAGGATGGCTCAAAGATGAGGAGGTTGTCAATATTATTTAAGATGTCTTTTGAATTCAATTACATTTTCACACAAAGTTATTTAGTATTCCCATGAAGATTCAGCATGAATATTGTACTGTTGTAGAATCTAATTGCTGTGTGCAGTCCCTGCAGCCTAATACTTTAGTTAATCTAATCTTTAAACTGAGCAGGCTGTCAAAGGTAACAAAATGTTGATTGAATAGGAAAAATAAAGCAATAATATTTATTGACCTGTCAAACATTGGCATTAACTAGCTTTATTCTGTCATTTGATATGAAATTGATTTAGGGTAAATTAGATAACCTTGTTAAATGGTATCAGCTATTGATGTATTATTAAAAAAAATGATTCGAAAGCTTTATTATATTTGATAATGGATGGTCCTTTATTTATATAACAATTAATCAACACGTTTACAGAAATATTACATGATTTTTATGCTGGCTTTATTTGCAATAGCTATTTAGCGAGATTTTATACAGATCATAGAAGTATTTAGGATTCTTTTTTAATTTATGGATTATGTTCCTAATTCAAATCATTTTTTTTTGTAATTTTGCCATTTTGAGCATGGCTTATGACAAAAGACAATCGTTTGTATTGTTATTTTGCAAGAGTTAATCAATGTCAGTAAAAATAATTATTTTCATAGTTTTACATGAAACGGCAAATTTTAAAAATATATTTGGGAATGAATACAGATGCAAAATATAGCTTGAAAACAGTGATGTGTTTAAAAAAGAAATATCCATGCTTATTTATTTATATTGACTCAGTCTCGTGACAATTTGATTTTTTTACAGAGAAAGAGTTATTAATTATTTTCATAAAAATATTTATTCGTTGAAAATGTACAAGAGGCGATTATTCCAGAAGAAATGAAATACTTTTATACAATAATGTACTCTTGAAGCAAGGAGTTACTGAAGAAAAATACTATAGTATATTTAGGATGATTAATTATATTCGAGAGTATTATACAATGGAGATTTGTATAACAAGAAGATGTACAAGGGAAAAGAGCACAAGCACATTTATACGCACTGTGGTGTGCGGATAGAGTTCACGAAAGATCCAAGAGATACTGACAGCCGCGTTCATAAAAGACTAGAACATATTGTCAACAATTTGGAAGGTTTCCAGAGCCGTGCAATGGTGGACTTATTTATTTTTTCTGTACCTAGTAGTTAATCAGAAAACACTTTTAAATGTAATTATTGAAAATTCATACATAATATCAAATTGAGTATATATTTGAATGAAGAGAGTAAAAATTGATAACCAATATTGAAGACTCGTATAAATTTCCATTTTTTATTAAATCCAAAACATCAACATGGTTGAACTGAAAAAAAAATAATAATACATTTTTAGTACCTTTTCCACATAAAATTTATTTGATCAGGACCGGTTTCGCTCATGGAGGTCTTAAACATTTTATTTATAGTCTATTTTTCTTGTAATTTGCTTCAATTTATTTGCTTAGTCGTTTTACCAATTGTTTGTCATACCTTGTTTTTTATACTTAACTTTTGTATAAATATCACTGTTTTATTGTATTCCTTATCAGTTGACAATGCTCGCCATGAGCGAAACCGGTCCTGATCAAATAAATTTTATGTGGAAAAAGTACTAAAAATATATTATTATTTTTATTTTAATGCCTTTCCACCAAGTATTGACAGTGAACACCTTAAAAGTGATTGTTGAACTGCATGAATAATCATTTATTTGTTAAATATTGTTTTCATTTTCAAATAAATCAATTAATTTTTGTGGTAATTATTATTGAAGCAAATCAGGAATTTAATTTACACAAATATTAGAATGAGTGTAAAAATTTTGATCTCTGGAATGTTGTAAAGGTCGTTGTTGATTAAGATATTTATTACCTATAACACTACCCAGGGCTTTTTTTTGAAAAAAAAGGTGACGGAACTCACTTCATGTCAAGCTTTTTACTAAATTAAATTATATTCAAATATCATTTAAGTAAAATTTCATCAAATTGATTTTGAGATCTGTGAAAAAAGGTGCCGGAACGCCGTTCCACCGCGTTAATTGGAAAAAAAGCCCTGACACTACCTATATCAAATGCAACGTATTCAATAACACTCATGAGATAGATTTATAAATTATTCTAATATTTCTGTAAATATCAATAAATATATTTTCTCATTTATAGATTACTAGCTATGATCTGTTGTTATTTCTTTTGAAATATGGGATATTTGAGTTAATTAGAGTTTTTTAAAAAAAAAGCTTTTACAAAGTAATTAATCCTTTTGGCAAATTTTGAAGTCTAATTACAAGTTATTCCAAATCTAGTATTGTATTTTTCATCAATCAACTTTTTTTTGCGATGTCAATAAAACAATAAATGATAGAAATATATCTTGATGTAAATCTTTTAAAATATTTTCTTTTATGATAAAATGTTCACAGCACTGTTCCTTCCGAGATGTCAAGGTCATCCAACTGTGAATAGAAAAGAAGAAGCTTAAATTATTTAAACAATATAACACACATCAACGTGCATTTATTTTACTTTATTTGAAGCGTGTTATGAGACAGTGATTATGGAAATAGCGGAATAATAACATATTAATCCGAATTATGCATGCCTAAATTTATCTTTAAATAAGCAATTAATTTTTTTTTATACTGTAATATAATTAAAATAAACCCTATTCAAAACCGGCCCATAAATAAAATGGGTCTTTCTTTCGAATTTGTACTGTGTGTGGATTTTATTGGATGTGATTTTTTTGTATTAAGTTGTCTAATGAGATTTAACAGATAAAGATATTATTATGAATAAACAATGAGAAGGCAGAATGTTATAAGTCTGCAAATTATTGTAAGTAATAGAAGTAGGATTTTGGTGCAGTGTTCAGGACCAGGTAATGTTATGTCCCCGAGCTGTCAAAATTCAATATCAATTACATATTTTTCAATAGAAGATAAGTTTAATAATCTTTCTTACATTCGTTACTATGTTGCTATCACTGGTCGATAAACTGAAGTAGTTATCAACTTCAATTTCATCATATTGATAATGAAAATCTTCAGCCACAGGCATCGGCTTCAAGTGATCTAATTCATCCATAAGCTTGACTGACATTTCATTCTGAAATAATAAAAACAATCTTCTTCACTATCCATATTGGTTATAAGCTTAAAAATAAAATCATTCAACTCTTATTCTGTTGTGTAAAATACCTCTTGATTCAATTTATCCATCAGCCGCTCTTTATCAGAACGAAGTTGCTCACAATCATTTCTGAAATTTTTGTTTTTTGTCGAAGACATTTCTAGGAGTGCAAGATGAGTGTCTTTTTCGCTTATGGTAGCTTCCAATGCCTCTTGTCTGAAAATTTAATAATAGAATATTATTTCTATCAATATCTAAGCTAGTGAACATTTTCATTAGTTAGAGATCATTCACTGGTACGTAGATTACATATTTTTTTTAATGTATATTTTAATAACGCCTTTCCACCAAGGATTAAAAGTAAACAAAAAAAACATTTATTTATTTACCATTTGTAAACTCATATCAAGTGTTTTATAGGAAATTTATTCAAGTTTCATTTTATAAAAACAATGAATGAATTGGAATCAATAGTTGTGTTTTTAGCATGGAGATCATTTAAAAGAAGTGTAACATGCATAGCACAATATCTGTTTAAGCTATATATTTCACTAAAAATTAGTTTCCATGTATTTGGTAGCTAAAAATATAAGTAGTAAAAGTAGAAAATATATACTTTAAAAATATAATGATAAAAGTATTCAAAAAGTATGTTAATTCAGTGCAGAGTCGTCAATTTTAATTTTATATTTAAAATCATTTCTTCAAAGTTACTGCCGAATTGAAAATAGAATGTGTTGAGGAAGGGGTCAGTAGTCTGATAAAGGGTGAAAGATCTTACTTCATTTTGCACAAGTCATGAAGCTGTTTCTTTCTATTCCTGGCATGGGTTTTGAGATTGTATTCCAGTTGTTTGACCCGGCCCAACAAAGGGCGGCACGTGTCACATCTCATTGCCCCAGCACTTTGTAGTGAAAACACACGTTGTTCTAGTTTGTGTAGCTGAAATATACAAAATTTGAGAATTAAAAAATCACAATAAATAAATATACGATTCAATGTTCATCATTTTGTCATGTTGACTGTAAAACGGTATTTTATCTATTTCTTGGATGTCAAACTCTTTTAATAATCCATGTCCGCTCCCAATGTGGAATTTAATGAACAAATATAAACATTTTTTTTTCTCCTTGAGAACTACTTATCTGTTCCATAACCTTTTTTAGTTTGATGAGAGTAGAGATAGAAAGGATAAGGCTAGGACAGGACTAGTGGTTAGATAGTCGCTATAGCTATGCATCGCTTATAGGATCAGATGGGTGGAAAAGAATTTTAAGACAGCCATGCCCAACATAATCGATTAAAAGCCTGAACCATATGATGCTCGTACTGGGACTTGAACCCATGAGGTCCGTCACAGAAACCAATGTTAACTTCTGCACCATGGACCCAGCTTTGAATAAGTATAAATAAGTCTTAAGGAAACAAATTAATTATAAAATAAGTTGTCAAAAATTAAACAACTTTGACTACCGCCCTAAAATTAGAAAATAAAAATAATCATTATTACACTAACCTTTTCAATCATTTTCAAACGCTCCTGTTCTTCAGAGTAAAATATCTTTTCTCGTTCAGTGGCAATCAGTACAGATTCTTTGAGAGCCTCTTCCAGCTCCAATATCCTCTCATCTTTCAACTTATTGGTGTCGTATGACACATCAGTCATGTTGAGTAACTGCTCTAGTTCATGAATTCTATCATCTTTGCTTTTCACCACGATAAGCAGCTGTTCCAATTCTGCAATATTACTATGCTCTCTTAAAGCTGATTCGAGAATCTGTATACAATTCTGTTGGTCTATTATCTTTTTTTTATGCCCAACTCGTCCATTAAATCTGATATTTTTCGTTTCTTTCTTTCAAAATCTTCCAAACTTTCTTTGGATACACTTTTCTCATTCTCGATGATGACCTTTTCCATTTTGTTAAGCTTCTGTTCTAGTATTTGTATCTCATATTCTTGCTCGATAATTTTTGCACTCTTTATTTCCGACTCCGTTCTCATATCTTGAAGATCTCCCAACTGCGAGCTTATCTTCAGGAACTGTTCTAATTTGTTCAGAATGCTTTCCAATTCTTTGACAACGATTCTTTTGTTGTCGTCGCATTGAGAAGCCGAATTGATCAAACTGTGGATGTTTGAATCTTGCAAAAACTCTTGTGAGGCGGATTTCAAGATTGTATAAGTGTTTATTATTTCTTTATCCAATTCTAAAATGTTTCGGTTTTTATTGTCCAGCTCTTGACTTATTTGGAGGATTTTTTCTGAACATAACGTACAAGGCGCTTCCGTGTAGGATCCGTTCATCTTCGATAAAGGAAGAAGGACGGTGCAAATAATGATGGTAAACACAAAACAAATAAAATTAAAACAAAACATACTCAATAGTTCATAATATATAAACTAAACATAAATTGTAAAAAATCACAATGATTAACAATTGACTCGACAAAAGCCATCAAAGTAATGCTATAGCGAGCATTCGGCAAGCAGTTTTTTTTAAACATAGTTTATATTCCTAGTAAAACAACAATAAACTTCTATATAAACCGAACGAAGTAACTTTTATCAAATATATTTCATACGATTAATTAATCAATATGATGTACGTGAACACGATTAACTTTTCATTAACAATATTAACTATTTTATAATTTGTGTGCTATTACATTTATTAGGGTTTTATGTTTTAAACAAGTTGATAACACAGAACGAACATGGCGAAGAACAAAGTTCTAAATGTACACTTTCGATAAGTATGTCGCGCGATCGGCAAGGCGAGGGCTCGGTACTCGGCTGGCAAAGTCTGACTCGGAAAAGAATGAGCAACTGAACAATACTGGAGTCGACTTAGAAAAAGCTTTTAAGAAATCCGGCTGGCCCGGCCTATTATTCAGAAACGGGAAAACAAACAAACAAGCATAGAGGATGGGAGAAGGCAATCCAGAGGCAAGTCATGAAAAAAATAGAAGACATATTGTGTTAGTAAGAGCATACAGTTAGGGACATTTTGCAATTTTCGAAATTGATATAATATAACTCACTTCCTCTTTCTTCCTTTGTTCTTCCATTTGTGCAGTAGCTTGCTGCTGACTTCTTAGTTTTGCTTGCATATTTTTCAATGACCTAAAACAATTATAAAATATAGTAGAATAAAAAGACAATTTATTAGAATGATAATGACGAATTTCATTTACGTACATCACAGAATAAAAATCTTCTTACAAACAGCTTACAAATAAAGTTCATCTAGATAAGATGGAGTGTTACCTAATATATGTGTTTGTTTTCTAAATAATATGTTTCTTTTAGTTTGAATCCTATTAACTCACTGTTGCATCTCCATAATTTGCTTTTCTTTGGCATTCTGTTCTTCTTGACTCATTTGCACAAGTTGGAGCAATCTTTCCATTTCTGCAGAAGATCTTTGTGCTTCTTCTTTTGCTGAGGTAAGTTGTTGTTTAACAGAATCAGCCTCTTTTTGAGCTTCTGTCAACTTTTTGTTTAGTTCTCCAGCAGCTGCTGCACTTCCTCCAGCCTGAAATCAAAGTTATTCATATTAAAATCTACAGAATTCATAAATTCACCCTATCAGCAAAAATATTTAATATAAAGGTATATGAGTCCAAGCCTTCCATTCTGATTTACTTGTCTTAAATTTACAATTGGATATGGATTAAATTGAATTTATTTGACTTACATAATTTTTCAATAAAAACTGTTCACAATGAATTTCGAATACATCATCCAGATAAAATATAGTTTATATTCGTATTACTTCAGAGTTGTTTTTTAGATACATAATAATGTGAACCAGCCTTTTTCAATGATGCCTCCAGTTGGTCCATTTGCTCTTTCCTCTTTTTTAGTTGCCTGTCCATCTCTGCTAATGCCTTCCCTTGTTCCTCAACCTCTTTCCTTTTATTTTCCACAGTTCTTCTCTGTTCGTCCGTGTGTCTCTTTTGGTCTTCCAGCTTCTTGAATTCGTCCTGCAGCTGCTTTTTAGCGGCGGCCGTATCGTCGCCAGCTCTCGAATTCTGTTGTCCCGCCGATTGAAGTCTCTTGTTCGCTTCGAGAAGATCCAGCTGCATTGAAAACAAGTCACCATCAACAGAGATCTCTGCATATTACGGATGGTAAATAGCAACACATATACACAGCATTCTCCAATGTCAAAGCAATTTTACGAAAAGAGAGATGTAAAAATTAGAAAAGTATGCCAAGATTACATATATATTACAGTCAAAAGCGAGAGATAAAGATATTTTTGAAAGCCTTTTTGAGAACATTAGATACAAGAATTGAAAGAAGTAATCTATAAGAAAACAAAAAAAAATCTATTGCATAATAAACTGCAAATTAAACTAAGTACCTATTCCGTTCAATTTAAAAGCACCCAAAATGAAACTATTTCGTACGTTAAAATTTAAATTTTTTTCATTGTTAGCTAAGTCCATAATTGACATGTTCTGTGTGGTCATAAGGACCAAAACAGTCCAGATCCAAATCTTACTCGAAAATCAATATTTTTACCAAATGTATTTGATCTGAGTAAATCTTAAATTAAAAAATATTTAAAGTTCAGGAACTTATGATAATATATTGTTGGTATAATTTTGAAGTTAAGTTATTGTAGTTTTGTACTTTTCAAATCAAATAGCCCAAGTATAGAGCATTATTCTAATAATGGGCTTGTAGTACTTAGTTCAACTATCTATTTTATCCAAATGACCTTTTTTTGTTTTCAAAATCATCATAAGCTAACAATCTTGCAGTTCTACTGTTTTGCCTCATATGGTTATTGTATTCATCCACAAAATAGATAAGAAAGTTTTCTGAAATTTGAGACATAAAAAGGAAAGCGCTCATAGTAAAAAAACAATCAAACATCAAGATATCGTAAAAACCAATTTCTTATCGACAAAAATATAGTATGAATGACTCATATGATAGTATTAGTACAGTGAGGGTGAAATACTTATTGAAACCATTGAGTTTACGATAATAATACGAGACAATAAATATACAAGATAACATTAAATTCAATGACAGTAATAATATTACAGATGAGGAACAGAACACAACATTATGTACACCCGCAAGTGCACCGAGACGAGACCCCTTGCTAAATTAAAATTTCTGCAAAACAAAAAAATGTACACAGTGCTGAAAAAGAAACAAAACGATGAGTAACAACGTAAACTAAACTACTGAAAGGAAGGTTGGAGGATGCCCGGAGGACAGGTTTCGGACCAATGAGAGTATGCTACGAAAATGCTCGAACATAATATTCAAAAGTGTCATCTAATTGAAAATTTGTACAACTGAAAATATGAATGCATACAAAAAAGCGACATGTACGCGGCGACGACATGATGAGGCGGTCGGGTCGGAAAATAAACAAGACAATGACGAAACTAAGACACATGGACCTGCTACTGGGCGGGCGATCCTCCAACTGACCTGGCTCTTTTCCAACTCCTGGACCAGCATTTCCAGCTGCGCCTGGAAGCGCTCTCTCTCCACTGTCGCGTTCTTAGCCTCCGACTGCGCTTTTTCCAGTTCCTTGCGAAGTCTCTGCTCTTCTTTGGGATCCACACCACCTTGTTGGTGACCGGGACCCGATTTTTGGTACTGGGACATCTGATGAAGCTGCTGCTGCAGCTGCTGTTGCTGAGCGTGAAGCTGCTTCTCTAGGTTTTGAACGTGACTCTGCTTTTCCATTGCTACCTTTTCCGCTCCCGTGGCTTTCACCTTCTCGGCCTCCACCAACTTTCGCCACTGATCTACATCCGTCTCGCTTCTTGATCCCATATCCTGAGATTTTTTTTCGGCTCGGTCCGCTCTGATCTTTTGGCTGTCTCTCTCTTTCTGAATGACGCTGATCTGCTGTTGGAGCTTGGTGATTTCTTTGTCTCTACCCTCGAGAACAGATTTGGTACCGCGCTCGGCGTCTTGGTTCATTCTCCTTTGTTCCTCTTTGAGCCTTCTCACCTCGTCTTTCTGTCTCTGCAGTTCCTGCTCGGACTGCGTGAGCTCCTGCTGGAAGTTCATCAGCATGTCTTGAGACTTCTCCAGCTGGACAACGAGCTGGTCTCGCTCGATCGTGAGCTGCCGAGTGTCAGCCTCGAATTTGGCGATGCTCTTTTCGACCGCGTCCGCTTGCTGATCTCGTTTTTCCATGGCGACGGCCATCTTTTCTCGGTCTCTGACCGCTTGAGCGAGTTCCTGCTGCAGTTTGACAAGAGCCTCCTGAGTTCGGTGGTCGAGCACCCGCTGCTGCTGCTCCCCGCTTCTTCTCGCCTGCTGCAACTCGCCTCTGAGGATCTCTCTCTCCTGCTCCAGCTGTCTTGTCTCCAGAGCGGTCCTCTCGAGTTTCTCATGCATGCGACCGAGCTCATTCGTCATCCGGTCAAACTCCATTCTGGTAGTTTCGTTGGTCTCCTGGTACTTTGCAAGGTGCATCTGGGACTTCTCCAGCTCCTTAGCGAGCCGGCCGGCTTCCATCTCTGTGGCGTCGCGGGCTTGGATGGCTTTCTCAAGTTTATCTCTGATGCGCTCGAGTTCCAGGCGCTCCTCCGTGCGTAACTTGTCACCGGCCACAGCCTGCGTCTTGAGTCTTTCGATTTCGTGGATGTCTGTTTTCAGTCTCTCGTTGTCCTTTTCTATCTGCTCTGATCGCATCTTGAGCTTCTCGTGGCGGTCTCTGACCTTTTCGCATTCAATATGCGCTCTCTCCAAGTCCAAACGCTGCTTCTCCTGGGCGGCGGCGGCTTTAATAGCTTCGGCTTTAGAGAGCTCCAGTTGAGCGGAGAGCTCGTGAAGCTTCGAGTCCATAGACTCTCTGGCTTTCTGCAAGCGCTGCACCTCTACCTGGGAGGCTTCAAATCTTTTGCGCGCCTTGTCCATCTCGGCTGTCCATTTTTCCTGTTCGAACTGATATTTACCTCTGCCCGCCTCGGCGCGTTCCAGTTCGGCCCGCAGTCGGTTGGCGTCCTGTTCTCCTTTCCTCGCTCTGTCCAGTTCGCCGAGGGTCTTGTCGAGCCGGTCCCTCAGCCGCTCCACCTCCACTTTGAGCCTCTCGTGCTCCTCCTTGGTGCGCTCCTGGGTGTCTTGGTATTTTCCGAACTTGCTAGCATATCTTCCGGCCTCCTCTTTGGCCATTTCTGCCTCCTGCCGGTGCTTGTCCAACTCGGCCTGGACTTTTCTCTGTTCCGATTGTACTTTGTCGTGCTTATCGTACATTTTTTCCAGCTCCACTTGCATCCGAGCGAGCTCCTCTTGCGTCTTCTCGTTGGAGGCTTGGGCTTTGTTGTACTGTGTGGTGGCTCTCTCGTTCTCAAATATGAGACGTTCGTTATCGGCGGAAAGTTTTTCTTTTTCAGTCTGCAATCGCCGCAGTTCAATTTGAGACTTTTCATATCTTTCTCGAACCATTTCCACATCGACAGACAGCCGGTCGATGTCTTCCTTTGCCTTTTCGTCGAGCTCTCTGGCCCTCGCCAGTTGCAGCCCCACCCTTTCGTGTTGCTCTTGGGCTCGGGCGAGCTCCTCTTGCAGACGCCGTTGATCGTCTCTCGCTTTGCCTCCCACCACTTGTTGTTTTTCAGCTTCGAGTAATGCTCTCTCTTTCTCCCCTTCGAGAACCTCCACTCGGTTTTGTAATCGGTATACCTCGTTCTGACACCTGGAAAAAGAAGATTGTTTTAAACAAACCATTAAAATACTAAAGTTTTTTTTGAATACTAGAAAATTTGTAATAATTTTTTAAAACAATACAACAAATTGGAAGATGGAATATCTTATAATGTTCAATTGCTTACTATTTTTTTCCTTTAAGAGGACTGATAGAATAATTATTAGTATGTTCAGGAACAATCAAATCAATAATATCAACAAAATAATGATATTAGGAAGTCCCTGAAAATAGTTCCAAGAAAGTTATACATTTTTATAGGCAGCTAACATCTCTTTACGAAATACAATTTTTTTTGAAATATTGAAGTATCTTAGAAAATAAAACTGTGAAATGAAATTGAAAATTTAAGTAAGAACAGATTTATTATACCATTATAAACAATATAAAATGTATAAGGTGTATTTCGCAATAATTTGGTTTATTGTGTAATTTTTTACTGAAGCCATATTTATTATCATGCATAATATTATATTTATTCAAACCATGGCAACACCAATGTAGTAAAATATTATACAAACATAAATGAAAGAAATAACGTTAACAGGTTGATTGAATAGGGATATGTACAAAATTTTGATTCAATAGTTAAAACAAATCTTTTATGAATTTATGTATATTATAACTGCTCAGTAAATAATCAAACAAAATAAGCCGCATCGAATCTTATAACTTCTATTTAGATGCCTCTATATCGATAGCATCAAAGTCTCCTTATAACTGGACTATGGCATCATTATGTGTCCTTTCAAATTCATTGCATAATAAAAGCCATTGATTTAAGATAAAGGTTGATCAATTATTAATATGAGAAAGGAAGTTTGAAATTTATCAATTGGAATATTTTTATCATAGAAATAAATGTGCTTTATTTTAATAAACACAATGAAATCCATGATAGATGTGATGGATATATTTTTTTCATTTTGTTATCTATCCAATCAAGTGATATAATAAATGTATTATGTAAACAATTGTTTTCTTACACTTTTAATGTGATTGATCGAAAAAGAGTTAGTATTGGTAAGGGGCTTTAAATCTGTTAATAAACTTTAGTGCTTTAATCTTTATTATGATTGATCCGGAATGATTTAGTGTAATATCAATCTGCTTTTAATGAAGGAGTTGCTTTTTAGAACAGTTGATAAATGAAATACGTTTAAGTTTTATTATTATTATGAAAGCAATATTAGAGAGTAAATAAAATTTCATTCACGTTTACCATTGAACAGTTGAGAACATTGACAGGCAACATATACAACTGACCACCCATTATACAAACTGTTATTATAAAACCGCTCATATACATTTGTACTGTCTTAAATTATGAGCTATTATAATGAAAACTTAATGATAGAAACAAATGTTTAGGCTATATATAGACAATCTAATGGTTAGCTGTCTGGCTTTTATTGAATATAGTATTATGAAGCTAAAAGTTTATTTAATGGGTGGTGAGCACTTATCACAGTTCAATAGATACAAAAGAAAATATATCAAATTATTGAAACCTAGTTTTTTTCATGTTAGGCTTGTATAGACTTCCCAGTCTGTAATTAAATATTATAAACGCGAAATTTTTGACAACCAAGCAAGGTTGAATAATTGTTTGATATATTTTCATATTACAAGAATTTATATGATAAAACAGTTTCCCTCGAGACGACCACCGGACTGACTAACACAAGACGACAGCAACGCATATCTACCTATCATACTTTTCAAGCATCTTCTCATATTCTTTATGAGCAGTATCCTTCTCGTCCGCACACTTCTGTGATGCGTACACCGCTTTGTCCATCTTTTCCTTTATGATCTCTATCTCTGTCACTGCATCGTCTCGCTCCATCTGCAATGTACAATTAAATTGTTATTAAAAGGTTACATTGCATTGTTAAAAAAATAAGTAAGATTTAAGGGACCATTTCATGCTCGATTATATTCGCTACATTCATGTATATTTGGCTTGTTATTCATTATGTTTCCGATGAAATGTATAATTCTATGTCAAAAACCCGATTTTCTAACATAAAAATACAAAAGATTGAGTATCACGCATAAAAGCAAGTTAAAGTATATAAAGTATTGTGCAACAAAGTGTTGTACAGCTGGTGTGCAAATTTTTTTTTAAAACATCTCACAGTTTTAAAGTTATATTATTTTTTCGAAAGTAGGTACTTAATTTTTTGCACAATCTTGCGACCCCGTAACGAATGAGTTAAAATGATTTATAAAATGATGTAGGTAGAAGAAGTTTTACAAGAATCAACTGAGCCATTCATAAATAATGACGTCATAATTTTTTTTACATTTTTGACACTAAGTAAGTATCTTTTTCGATTTACTTTTTTTTTGAGAATATTTATTCAAATAAATTTAAAAAAATATTTTTGAAATACAACCTTCTTGTTCATTGTGCATTATCTGTAATAATTTCTATGCTCAAATGCATAAAACATTCATAATGTTACCTTATAAAATTTTTGTTGAACTAAAATACATTGCTATTATGTTGTGAACAATTATTGGTAGGTCAAAGTTGGGCCAAATGACACATTAATTATATAATATTCGTAATACCTAGTAACTATTTTTAGCTGATTCATCTCCTTATTTATTAATAGACGGTGTAAAATATTTAAATGGTTATAAAAATAAACGAATTTTGTGAGAATTTTCATAATCAATTGGTTACCTAGATTATTTTTCATGTCGAAATATTTACAAAGTAGACTACCTCAAACGGTATAAAAACTAAAATTTTACCATAGGGAATTTGTTGGCAAAGTTTATATTTTGCCTCTGGCAATTTCTAGCATTCCCCTACTTTATAAAGTTGCAAAACTTTGGTAAAACTTTTCCACGTTATGCTGTTTGCAAAATAAAAATTCAAACATTTTTAAAAACAGTTTTTATTTCATATTTTTTTCCACAAATAAGAATTTGCCACTTTGGTTTTGAAAAAGGAAATACTATTTCCAGTATTTTTGCTGCTTTTTGCTGCTATTGCCATTGTATTCATATTATATCTTATTGAATAATTCCTTTTGCATTTGATGAACTGCCCAGATTTACCCCATTATTTCTACTGACAATTTAAACATATGACAACTATATGGTGCTGGTAAGAGGGCTCTCAGTTTCATGGCCAATGTATTAATATGGTGAGTTAAGACTTTATATATCTTTCCCGTACGTATTACATAAGGTAACCAGCTGAACCTTTGCGAAGAGAAGCTGTTGAGGTTGGCCCGGATTTCGTGAGGATCAGGTTAGTTATGAAGCCTAAACCAAGAAACCTCCAGACTTACTTATACTTTCTGAAAATAAAATGCTCGATGGAGATAGTAAAATTCCTGATTACAAATCACTGGATGAGCCAATTCATTAATGGTCATGGTGGTTTAGCTATTGACAGCTAGAGGACCGTGTCATTAACCACTTCACAGTCATTTTTTTTTTTTTTTGAATTTATTTCATTGAGATAAGGTATTCATTTAAATACTATTCAACCTTAAAAAAGCTGTAGAAAAGAGGCGCTTAGAGATATGTCACTCAAAACTAGTGCATGGGACAACAGTGTTGGGTGGAAGAGGGCAAGTAAGCTGTAGTCAAATTGTAGTACAAAAACCCCTTACGAATATATCGATATATTTTCTATGGTGATGCAATAGATATTGCTCAAAGATTTGTGTTCAAGAGCAAAACATCATTGAAATATAATTGGTTATGCCATGATAAAATGATCTCTTACCGTAAGCTTCTGGTGTAGATTATGCGCTTTATCCCATCGTTCCTTGATGACGTCCAGCTCAGTAGCCATGAGGTCTTTGTCTCTGACTGCCTTGGAGAGTGTAGTGCCTTGAAGCTCTATCCTCTCCTGCAGCCCGACAACTTCTTCCTGACACGTGTCTCGTTCTTTTTGGAGACGGGCCATAAGCATCTGGAAAATAAAGCGGATTTGAGTTTGTAATGAGGTCTAACGAAATATTGTAGATTTTTTAATATTTTTTAATAATAAAGATCGGTAGATGTGAGCTTCACTTATGTAACTTTTTGCGCTTATCCAAAATTATATCATAGATGAAGAAGTTTTTTTGAAAATTGGAGACACATTTCGAAATTTATCATAATATTTATAGTTCTTGAATTTTATATGACGCCATTTATAAATGTAATTGCAGAAGTCTAATTGCGAACATAACAAAATATATTATACACATTCTATTTTTAAATGAAATCAGATATCGATAAGATATAATTGAATTTCTGGAATTTTGAAAATGGAATTATTGAGAACATGACATATCATTAATACTTAGGGAAGATATTAAATATCGAATTTATATATTGTTTTTTAGATAACGATTTATCTGGAATTTTGACATAGACATTTGTAACCATTTGGGGACCGGTAGAAAATTTCATAGAGATCAGCGGTTGGATAATAAATATTTTTAAGAGTAAACTGATAAAAAATACACAAGAAATTCGCAAATCCGTTTGATTTTCCTCATATAAAAACATAAGGGCGAGGAAGAATCCCATACAGTGTTCTAATAATGTATTTTCAAGTCTGGAATTTATATCTAATATGTATATATTATGAGGGGTAAAACGTATTTTAAGCCTATTTTACAACAAACTTTCAGTAGGTTTGTATGGAAGGATCAAGAAGCTTTTGGCTCGGCGCGTATGAGAGAGAAAACATATTGAAATTTCATCGTAAATCCTACGGGTTACTGCCAATATAAACAGGTCACAAATCGTCAATCGCGGCCCGCAATTATATTTAATGTGTAACTGACATTTCGACGTAACATATTAAAATCTATGTAATTAATGAAAAAGAAGATTAAGTAAAGGATAACGTAACTTCCAAGCAAGAATGCGGTAAGTTACTCTGTAAAACTTTTGACAAAAAAACGTAATGTGTTGTTTGATGGTTTAGTACTGAGAATTTATAAATGGCGGAAAACTATAGCCATATTCCTTATAAATGCTTATACTTTAAGCAATGTCCATTTTTTACAAAAGAGTATTTTAGTTATTATGCTGCGAAAAAAGTGCTAACCATATCTCTCAAAAATATTTAGCATGGCATTCATAACTTAATTTAGGAAATGGCATGTATTTAATGGGTCAGTAACTAATTCAAGTTTTGGTCAGTTAAATAAATAAATGGTCGGTTAAAAATCAAAATGGTCAGTTAATATTATAAACGGTCAGTTGTCAATGTATCAGTGTGAATGTGGTCAGTTATTAAATACAACGGTCAGTAATATATTTTAGTGGTTAGTATTAAATTTGAATAGTCAGCTTTTTTAAAAAAATGATAAGTTTTAGTTTGATAGCTTGTGAATTTTATCAAATATGGTCGTAATAGGCAAATTTATGTCATGTTCTTTTTATTTTAACTAACCATTTATTATTTAAACTGACCATTTATTATTTTTAACTGACCGTTTTAAGTATTTATTACTGACCGTTTTACGTATTTATAACTGCCCATTTATCGAATTAAAAACTGACCAAATAATTAGTAGTCTTAGGAAATTTCGCAAGTTACTGCCTTCTTGCTTGGAAGTGCAGTACGTGGCGACGTGCTTCTCAAGAATTTTAAATATGCTAATTGAGTATTTATTTGGATTATAGTGAACTACTTCCACATATAGTTTTATGAACGTCAGAGTTGATCAAATAAGAATTACTAGGCGAAACCGGACCAAATCTTTTGTATAATTAAATGTGGAAGTCGTTTATTTTTTTATTGATTCAATTATTTAAAATAAATCCTTTATCCATGGCGTGACAGTGAACATCTCAAAAATGATTATTGTAGTAGTATGAATATAATCTCTTGTTATTTTAACATTAAATATGAAAGTATTTCTGTAAACTTCAAAGTATTCATCTTTGAAGAGACGTCATTTAGTGAATTACGATGGCATGGCGAGGGCGCGGGTTTTAATCTCCCACGAACTTTTCGAACTGAGAATTTTGAATTTCGGATTTCGAATTTTATACGGCGAAGGAATGAATTGTGAATAAATATTAATTAACTAAAGGCGCTCTTTATCAGAAACAATTAGGTTTGTATATTTTATATCGTTTAATATACAAAGCATGCTTTCAGGAAAAATCGACAAAGAGTCCAGTATTAAATTCGACTTTTTGATTAAAAACCCATCATCGGAATATTGTATAGTTAAATTGTGAATTATGCCAATTTCGAGAGATGTTTTTATTTATTAAGTTGCGATAGTATTATTACAGCAGTTAAGTTAATTTAGTGCGGGGGAAAAAGCTCGAATTTTAACACTAGAATAATAAGTTTTATATTTCTATGTGCGAAAAGAAATAGCGCCAAAAGGGCGTTAGTAACGTTTTGGTGATTCTGAGCTAAATATGAGGTTAGGTCCAAAAACAAATTTGCACAGACTGTCTCCAAAAACCCCTGTTAAGAAGTGGTAAAGAAACGAAGTTGTTCGAATTTGACACAATATTTGTTGACTCTTTTTGCTCTCCTGAAAAATAGTGATTTGTTACTAACGAGCCTTTTTGGCTTACAAGGGGCGATATGATTTGTAAAACACAGAAATTCTTTAAAAAAAAATTAGTGTAGCTACTTAATAAGACACTAAAATATATATCATTTTTGAACAAGGCTAACGATCTAATCAGAATAGCTATGTTTGGATTTTCTTTATAAAAAATAGCTTTGTCAAAAGTTAATTTAAACTGATCTTTATTTTTAGAGTTTGAGGTATGATAGAATTATATTTTGGCGTTAATATATAAGAAAGGAACGGAAATAACATTCATAAGAATGATTTAATCCATATCTGAATATAAGACCCCTTCTAAAGTTTTAAAGGCCCTGTCCCAGGGGTATTTGAATCGAGAAGGCCCGGGATAAATCTAACTTAACCTCGTTCCCAGTTTACGATCAAATCCTCTAGAATCAGCCATGAACTTCTAACCTTCAAGGTTATAACTTTAACTTACGGCGAACTTCTATTCAATTCGTTTATTTGCCTACTGTTCAATCAGGATTAACAGCGAGTTTGTAAATGTAAATTCTCCAACTTATGCAAATGAATTTGATTTGATTGAAACTTGGGAGGAATGCAAAGATATTTTGTAATATGCGCGTGTGTGCGATCAAGTTACACGTTGGTTGACTTTTCGTAAACCGTTATAAATATCCAGCCGTCTACCACCAAAGCAATTAATAGCGAGTCAATAGTAACAAAAAATGACCACACAGTGAAATAATAACTATCAATAACTATTACGCGTGACATTAGTTCATTTTGCACAGCTATGTTCAACCAAACGATATGAATAAGGGTAATCAATAAAGATATCATACAAGCTGGTGACTATGCGATATTTAGTTCCAGTTGAAAATTGTTTGCTGTCAATTGTTTCGTCGTGTACGGCAAATCACCATGGAAGGTTAAAGCGTTGAAAACAACGTCTGCAAATCATCCAATTTTATTATTATAGTCACTGCTCTGTTCGATGACTTTAGATGACTTTAACGACGATGCCCATTTTTGGATGAATGGATATGTGAACAATTTTGATTTGGGGCGATTCCAATCCATACGAGATACATCAGCACCAAATGCATCCCGAGAATGTCACTGTTTGGTGAGGATTTTGGTTTGACTGAACCATCGGTCCGTACTTCTTCCAAAACGAAACTGGTATTACTATAATCGTCAACGACTAGCGCTACAGATAGATGATAAGATTGTTGAAAGATCATATAGTATATATGTTACAGTGAAATTTTATTCTCAGTGAAAATATATTCTTCTCCAAGCTGTCATTGAAATTAAATTTGACCGCCCTATCTTCAGCCCAATGTTTGTCTGTGTTTTTCTTTGGTTCTCTTTTTATGAAAGGTACTACTTGCTGATTTTGTTTCATTGAAGCAAAACCAAAATTGTAGGCCGGCAAATCATCGACTTGGGCCAATAATTTCAATGATCGTGACCAGTGAAATCATGTTGTCATAAAAATCTATTACTTGATACATTTTCACTGAGAATACAGTTTCACTGTAACATATACATATTATATTAAGAATGCTAACGTATAGTTCTAGTTATGTTTAAAATTCGAATGCTGTGGGACACAACGACACTCTTGGAACTGTTGAAGAATTTAGATTAACCGTTCACCCGAAGATTTCTTGTGAAGATAAAAGTGAACTAGGTAAAGACATGAACTAATCTGTTATCAGATTCACTAAACTATCTCGAAAAGAATAACTTTAAAACTGAATGAACTTTTATAATTAAAGGCGGGAGGTGCAGGTGTGAGTCATGTTTCAGAAGCGCAAACTTAAGCCAATTTGTCTATGCGGCAGTCAGCTTTCCTTGGTAACAAGTGAAGCATAACTCAGTTAGCTGGTAGTGGCTACACGTCCAAATGAAAATTGAAGTGGTAATGAACGAACGGTTGTGTGGAAAAGACGCAAACTAGATTTATTATCTCTCAGCGATACGGCGGAAGCAAGTGTTCACAAAAAGTTTGTCACCGCGGAACCCCTCAAATTGTATAAAAAAAAATTGATTAATTCATCAGAAAATTTTGACGACTTTTAAAACTCAAAGAACAACAAATTGGTGCATATTAAATACTGAAGTATTTACTTTTAAGAGGTTAAATATTAATAATTAAAACACATTTTTTTTATATGTACAAATGTAATTTGAAGAATATCATGACCGGTTTCACTCAACGCGAGCATTAACAACTAATGAAATATACCTGTTTACCTTTTTAATAGAAATACCCACGTTTCATAGCATATGTCATTAGTTGATAATGAATGCGAATCGCGATACGCGAAACCGGTCCCGATCTTTATCAAATATAAGTATGTGTATGTTTTACTAAAAACGTGTCCATGCCAGTAGTATTTTTTGACGAAATCACCGCTAAGCATGGCTAAGTTTTTCTTAGCCTGGAGTGTCTAAGGAGCAAATGCAGCGATTATCTACTAACCACTATTCCTGTCGTAGTCGTATTCTTTCCATTCCTACTCTCTTCGAAAGAGAGCTTGAGAAACTGAGTAACAAGCAGTTCTCGTAGAAAAATATATGTTGAGATCAACTCCGTGAGGAGTCCATATGCTCCAAGTTGATAACGGACATGGTAAAAAAAAAGCTTCTACGTGCTAAGGTTTTATCGCTCTCTGAATGGAAGATTTTTTCAAAGGTACAGTTATTTACCAAATAAAAGAATAATTTTAAAAAAGAACATTTAAAAAAAAACATGTTTTGTTTATGAGTAAAGTGAATAAAATAGTTCAGTACTATTCAGTACGTCAGAAGTTGAAAGGCTGACAACACTGTAACTGTTTACGCCGTAGACAGAAGTGTGATAATGAAGCTACGCCGAATTTCCGGTTTGGCAACTAATCAAGGAAGATCCGTTTACGCGGGCCGGAAACTCATGCCTGAATGAGAGGATTATGGTTTTATTGCAGCCGTATACCTCTGCAAGGCTCCACAGGTGACGGGGCCACGTTAATTGATGGTCTGGCCTTTTACGAATTGACAATGAATGATTGATTTACTATTTACTACAGTGTCGTCCTGATACAATATTATGATGGAGGTGGATATACAAATGTTTTTCTGACATAAATAAAACATCTTCTATTTAGCGTAGGGTTTGGGATGTCGGTCGAATTTTCGAACTGTATTATTATTAAAATGATCTTTCAGTATTTGATAATGACCGATTTATAATAAAAGATGTATATTTTTAAACTTTACGTCGTAAAAAAATCCTCAAACTGTCGCACATGAGAACCACCGGCATAGAGGCTATGTACGTACTTAAAAGAAATTAATTTTCAAAACAACAAAAAATGAAAACATTGTATGAAACGTTTCTTGTTAATAGGTGTAGGAGTTTAAAAGTTGATCCTCAATGGTGTAGAATACCGTGCTACAAGTTGGATAAATAAATAATTTTAACTTTAATTGATACTTGGTAGTTAAGTTAACGATATTAATGATCGATCAAAACTACGAAGATACAAATGGAAATATTTTCTTTATCGAGTATACGTATTTATTATTATATAAAAAGATTGTATTATACTAACTCAAAATCCAGAATAATTAATCAATAGCATTTTATTGCAAATCTTGGTCTCGTATGTATTGGCGTAAAGTGATTAAGTAATTCTTACCTGAGCTTTATCGTGCTTATCTCTAAGTCTATCGGCTTCGAGTTGAACAGTTTCCCTTTCTTTCTGCATCCTGGTCGCCTGGCCGAGAGCTTTGTCCAATTGGGTTTGGATATTGTCGAAGTCATAGTTCCACTTCTCCTTCTCCATTTGCATCTGAACAAAATACATTATAAATCAGTGTCACATTTAGTATCGAAAGGCGTTGCTCAAAGGAACATATTGGATGAATAAGGGCTCATATTCATAATAGAGTTTATCTCAACATAAGTATTCATACGAGAATTTCTTATAACGCAGCTGCTCAACTTCTCTTTTAAGAAGAGATTAGGGATGTAAAAGATATGATTAGGGCAGAACTAGTGGTTATTTAATCGCTCTGTTTTAAGGATCATGTGAGAGGGTGTTAGAGGGAACTTTGCAAACAACATTGATATCCATCTCTCCGAATAGAAATCAATAATTGATTGAGAAATTAAGCTATTCGGATTGGGACTCGACTTATAAATTGAGTCATACACAGTAAACCACATATTCTTATTGATATGTAAAGCACTGATAATCTTAGGAAACTTCTAACAAAGCAGTAATACACAGTTAAAATATGAACTCTCACAAAAAATATATTTCATCGTAATTTATTTGTCTTCAGTGAGTAGCTGTTTTTTTTTTGTTAAGTCTTTAAATAAATATATATTTACTTTAATATAGTATAAGAGGCATATATTCTCGGTAACGATAAAACAAAATTGATTTGAATTCAAAAATTGTTAAATTAAGAACACGTTGACAACATATATAGAAATGGATTAATTAACTTGACACATTTGTGTCTTGTAGCAATTATTATGCCGTCAACGGAAACCATTAAATTATTTTGTTCATAGTCATTAAAATGACTGTGTTGTATTCTATTTTTACAAATGGCTATATATAAAATTAAAAAAACGTTACAGCGTTAAAATGAAGTGTTTACGGAATGAATAGATCCGTAATTTAAAACGCGTCAGACTGGAGATACATACATTGACGCTTTCTTGTTTATAATAATAATAAACCGTCTATCGTTGATTGAATAATGAATAAAATTTTAAGATAGAAATGAATAATTTATTTGCAAATGTAAAGTTTAGTTATAAGGTGTTACTATTGTTCATTATGCAGATCAAAAACATGGAAGATGGCGCCAATAGTAGTTTTTGTTAGGGGTTTGACAGAAATATGAAAGCGAAAAGACCCTAAAGGGTTAACTTATTATAGTCGACTATTAGCAATTCTGTTCGACCGCTGCTTTAAGCGATGGCCGAATTAAGAGAATATACAATTTTAAATAACTTAGATTATTCCATGTATTGTATAACTATTCGTGACATATAAGTCGGCTCTTTCTGAGACATCTTACTCAGACTTACTATAACAAAGGTTGCTTAAGAAATAAAATAAGAGTGATTATAATATTAAAACATAATAAATTGCAAAATGGAGGCTGGGATTTTTCCTTTTTACGGGTAGCAAGATGGGGAGAGAAAGAAACAAAAAAAGAATTATTTTACTTCTTATGACGTTAACAATAAAAATTATAAATTAATGAGATGTATTAATTTGGGAGGATTAAACCAATCAAAAATATTTTTTTCCGTGGTGAGCAACCAGTTATATTTAAGACATTTTTTAATTCAGTACTGTTGAAACTTTTTCAGTAATATTAAATTTTACATTAAAATGAACTTTCCGCCGATTTTAGCGAAAGAATATGAAGTTAAAATGTCAACCAGATATTGTTTGAAAAAAATTGCTAGATAAACGCAATAATGCTGATTTTCCTATCAACACGTATATAAGAAAGATATTACACTTTAGAGCAAATACCGAAATGGTGTTAAATCGTTGAACTTTTGACATTTATAAAATTATAAAGCGAATTGGCTGTTTGCTTTGGTGATGTTATATAGAAACGAAATAAATTAAAGAGATCTAATGAAAATCCGGTTGAAAATGTCAAATGCGAGGCGGTTATTTTAATCACTAACAACAGGTGGGCGACATCTCACAAAAGAGCTCTTCTGAGCGGGGGCGAGGCGTGCCCTAATGCTGGGGGCACGAAATACAGCGACGCCTACACGTATGGCCACAGTATGATCATTAAAGTAATGTAATATTCGGATGTCATGATATATTTGCTAACAAAATTCGAAAAATGGTAAAGCTCTGTTATCCGTCAGTGAAAGGATATTTTTAGATACCAGTAAAACGGGGTGAATATAGACACTTTTAACCCTTCATAATTCAAATATGAATGGCTTGAAACTTGTTCCTACTACACATTCATGACAATAATTTTCAAATATTCACTATCGTTATTAAGACACAGTCAATTTTGTTCGATATCTCTATTCACATTGAATCGGGGTGAATAGAGACGAGAGAGGGTAAATCGAGACTTGGCAAGTGAATAGAGACAAAAATACAGATTGTAATCATTGGAATATATGAAACCTGTTATATACGAGTCTCTATTCATTCCGTTTTACGGTACTTACCAAATTAAACCAAGAAAAACATGATTGATTTTAATTTTTGTCCAGTAAAAAAGAAGTTTTTTAGGGGTCAAAAAGTAAGGATGCACAGACATCAAACTTAAACACGTTTAATACGGAAAGAAAAATAGCAATGTATTTTAATTCTACATAAATTATTTTATATATTTGTTGATAGCTATGTCGGCTTACGCCTTCGTCAGAACTGACGTAGTTCTGACGAAGGCGTAAGCCGAAATAGCTATCAACAAATATATAAAATAATTTATGTAGAATTAAAATACATTGCTATTTTTCTTTCCGTATTATAATGGAGTTCTACCAAGTAAATGCCTACTCAATCAATTAAACACGTTGGTTTCAATTTTGGCCAATCATTTAATTGGTTTGGTTTTGTCATTTGAGAGATAGTATTATAGTCATTGTAAAGAATTATATATAAATAGTAAAAAAAACGTTGGATACGTAGTAAAGGTGTGCTAAAGTTCAATCCTTGTTTTTATCTCTATTCACCCGCCAATCTCTATTCACCCCGTTTTACCGGTACATATAAATGGCGCTTTATTCTGTCTGGGTGAATAATATTGAATTCATAGCCGTTTGACGTGTATACTGTTACATGGATTATAAATCTCTTACAATTTTTATTTTGAACGCAAATAAAGCGTAAAGAAATTTTAGATGTTAAGTCTCAATTCAAAAAGATACTTTTAGAATTATTTGGATAAAATTTCATTTGATATTCAAATCTTCGGCTTTGTTACTAAGCAGGGAGAGAGTAATAAGACGTAACCACTTGGTTACCGGACCGGAAATGTATCTCTGGTAAATCTTGAAAATTAGGTGAATAGAAAATAAAAGCAATCTTTTATCACTGAAAGGAAATTTTTAAAACACCGATTGAAATATCTTTATCATAGAATGTTTCTAATGACTAAATATTTCATTGTATTACAATATTATAATCAACTAAATAAGACAGAGAAGTTACATTTGAAAAAAAATCGATCGTGAAAACTTCGGCTTCAAGAGATTTTTTAAATTAGTCCGTCATATCATCGTTTCCTGCACACTATGTGATGTTTTCAACCAAAGCTAGTTATTTACTCCATAGGGTTAGATGTTTTTCTTCACGTGACAATATATTATTCCGTTTCCTAAATGTACTGTTTTCCAACAAATCCTATTTGCCGACATTCATGGCTGTGCATCACAAAATATCCTATGTGACAGCACAGTATCTAGAATATTTTTTCCTTACAGGTAGGTATTGGCTTTATCTGTCTAGTTAACAGGATGCACAAGAAATCCTTTGTGCAAAAATCAAGGAAAAAGGGTCAGTTTTAATGGATATGTAATATTTATTCCACGTTTAATTAATCTCCTCATGTTCAGTTATCCATACAGCATATAGTGTGCGCGGAACAAAAATATTTTGTTTATTTGTTTCCAAGGATACGAAAAATTATAGTATAATGAGGTGTACATATATGTAATAAACAATTACATCTTATTAAATAGTTCAAAATTGCATGTCGAAAATGTTTAAAGATCTATAGTTTATATTTTGATCAGGGCTGTGAAGTCGTTAAAAAAACACGACTCCGACTCCGAATACAAACGCCGCGACGACGCCAACTACGACGCCAACTACGACGCCAACTACGACGCCAACTACGACGCCGACTTTACAGCCATGGTTTTGATACTAAAATAAACTGCGAAGATGTAAATAAAAAGTTTAAAAAAGTAATAATTAATTCTGGTTTCCAATAATATATGACTCAATTTATTAGCATTCAATGATATCGCACAATCTCGTCAGTTAATGAGTAGACAGTTTTTATATGAAACGAATTTTCATTTGGCGTTATCAAATTTAAATATCCCCCTTTTACCCTCGCAATGAAGACCATCGGGACGAAGATGCCTATGGCGAAGTGATGGAGTGGGGCAGTGTTGTTGTAAGGAAAACAACGAGCCAGTCGATTGCCGATTACGCCAAAGGGAAACAATGGTGGAAGGCCCCGGCGTGAACTGGGTGGGGTGACCAACCTGCGCACGTCACTGGCAACAAGGATCGATCGGGAAATGAGTATTTCATACAATAAATTCAAATAAAAATCTATAGTATAGTTTGTCCTCTATTCATATCTTTTTTTTTCTAATACAATAATAAATTAAAAAAGCCCTCCACAATATAAAGTGGATGATTTTTTGACAACTTATATATGTATATGCTTTGTATATAGTGTTTACTTAGTCGTGAAACATATATATTATGTGTATTTTAAGATAACCAATATTGCCGTTCATTCAAATCCAATTATTTTTTTTAGGGCGTTGTTTGAGCACATAATACATATATACTAGCTTCACTGTCATACAATTTGGAAAACAACCTGATAATGAGAGAAATATTATGAAAATTGAAGGAATTTTATACACCAGATTTTGTGTATTCTTCATGGATTTTTTAGCGTGTTTTTGTACTTATCTGTTATGAGAAATTATTTTTTCCGTCACTTAAGAAAAGAATTTATATATTAATATGAAGAAATAATATTACAATGATATGATGTACGTTAAAACGTTGCTATCATTATCCATACTAAATATATAAACCAGTAAAAAGGTATTAACATTTTGCAAGAATTTATTTGTGAAATGTTTCAGCCCATAATTGAAAAAATGATGGTATTTTAATAAATCAATCATACTTTTAATCAGAATTGATTGATAAAATACGTTTTTACTCTGAAGAAAAAATATTTATTACAAGCTATAAACAGCCTAATATAATACTTATGATGGTTTCGGCGGGTTGCTCGCCAGTGCAAAATTTATTTTCAATGGGCTTAACCCTTCCCAATTGATTGCATCTCATAATTTATTAATTTTGTAATGTTAATGTCATCAGTGGGATAGTTATTGTTTGTTTTATTTCTATCGTCCTCTCCTTGCGTAGAAAGGAAAAATACCAAACTCCATTTTTATAATTAATTATTTTAAAATATTAGAATCAATCTTAAGTTATTACTTAAGCAACCTTTACGATAGTAAGTCTCAAAATGCATTTTAAAGAGGCGAAACACATGTCACAATTAGTAACACAATACGTGGAACAATCAAAGTTATTTAAAAAATTATATAAGCGTAATGTATGTTTATATTCTTGGGCGGCGAGAATGAAAGAATGAGCTTTTTTCTAAAAAATTAATAACTTTCGTTAACTCACGTTAATGTATAAAGTGAAATCTGGAAGCATGGATTTACACAGGTAACTTTCTACAAAGAAACGATGTTTGGTAAGTAATTTAATGAATTTTGTAAAACAAAGTTAAGTGCCATTTGTTTTTGAAAATCCAGTTTGATGTATTCAAAAACTTTGATATTTTTTCTGTCGTTGAATTATAGGCACAACAAATTGAGGAGATGATTAATGGACGCCTGTCGCAGAGTTCCAAAAAACAAAAACAAAAAATAAATAAAAGACACCAGCCGGAAAAGAAAAACGTTCGGTCGGAAAAGGCGCTTTTTTCGCTGCCTTTTTGCAAAGGTTAAAAATAGGGATTTAGGCCAAGAGTAAAAAAACTCATTGCGATGTTATGGTAGGTATGCTTTTACTGTGGCAGTCTTGCCTCGGGGAAAATAATTTAGCTTTGTGCGCCATTAATTTGAACGCGTCAAAAACAAAATAAATACCACACGGACGAGGGTAATAATGTGTAATGCTTTTTTTTTTTAATAATAAATATTCTGACCGGCCGAAAAATATATAATTCTATAGCCACGGTTGCCATAAACGCGATTCATGAACGCTTTTGGCAAGATGGAAAGTAGCTTAAACCTGTTAAGGTGCTCACTGTCAATAATCATTGGAATGACATTATATAAAAAAAATTGTTAAGACATTTTTTTACTTATTCCACAGTTAGTTTATTTAAGATCAGGACCGGTTTCGCACATCGTGAACATTTTTAAATGGACTTGTTTTATTGAGTTGAATTTCTAATGAATAATCTTTGGAAGTATGGCCAGGTTATCTATTTTCAGATTTTCGGAAGGCCACATGGGTGAATGTGATTTAATTATCGTTATGTTTAGTACATATTAAATTTAAAAAAAATATATATTTTGTTTTGGTCTTACAATGTCCGTGGAAATTTCTGAAGAAAAAAGGTGATTGATATTTGTCACATTGGGCCGTATCAATGGACTAGATTAAGAAAACTCTAGTATATATGTATATGGAATAAGATGGAAACACCTTATCAAGAGTTGTGCTGTGAAATCGTACACAACACGAATAAAAACGATGAAGTAAAGTGCCTTACTGGTAAATTTTATACTATTTTTAGAGCAACATATAGTTAAGAAACAAATAAACGTGTACCGATTAAACGGGGTGAATAGATACTGGCAGGTGAATAGAGACACAAACAGGGATTGAACTTTAGCACAACTTTACTAAGTATCCAATGTATTTTTTACTATTTATATATAATTCTTTACAATGATTATAATACTATATTATAATATAATCTCTCGAATGACAAAACCAAACCGACTAGATGACTGGCCAAAATTGAAACAAACGTGTTTAAAAGTTCAATGCCTGTGCATCCTTACTTTTTGACCCCTTAAATACTTTTACTGCACGAAAATTAAAATCAACCATGTTTTTTGTTTAATAATTACCGTAAAACGGAATGAATAGAGACTCCGACAGAATAGAGGTTCATATATTTCAAGCATTACAATCTGTATTTTTGTCTCTATTTACCTTTTCTCGTCTCTATTCACCCCGATTCAATGTGAATAGAGATATCGAACAAAATTGACTGTGTCTTAATAACGATAGTGAATATTTGAAAAATATTGTCATGAATGCGTAGTAGGACCATAGAAACAAGTTTCTAGCCGTTCATATTTGAATTATGTGGCGCAGGTATGAAGATACATAGTCGTGTAGGGTTAAGAGTGACTTTATTGACTTCGTTTTACGGTAGCTTAAAATAAAAAAAATAGATTTGTAATAACTTCAGACAATTGAATCTGCAGTTGAATTATTGAAATAATAAGTTGGCCTCTTTTGAGAAGTTCGCTCTAGCGATCAAATGTCAAAGCCACTATCAATTTCAATTAAAATTTGAGGTCTTGGTCATGAGCACTTGTGGTGGTGGCATACCTTATCGAAATGATCTTGAATGAGATAAAGCATCAAGTTTATCTTGTGGCTAAAAAATTCCAAATATTTGATGCATGGTTGCAATTTGTATTACAAAAAAGACAAGACAGAGGTAATAGGCCGAGAGAGAGAAGTGATCTCATTTCGTATGTTTGATAGAAGGTTGTTGTGTGACAAGATGATTGATACATCGATCGAGAATAGTCACGGTGACGGCTAAATCCCATTCTGTGGAATTTATTACCCCGAGAAGAAGGATTAAAAATTGTTCCACTGCGTAGAAAAGTACAATTTTGTACGTGGGCAATTATTATTATTAGCAGTGGGCGAATGAAAATTTTACCGCTGGTAATTTTGGCCATTTAATGCTCACAAAACAATTCTGTAAATTTTATTTACAAGTTCAACCTTTCTTTGCGTCTCTAAATTTATTTTAACAACCGTTTAAAATTAATGGGAAGTTTGAATTTACGTAAGAGATACATTTTGTTTTCCATTTTTGACAGCTAAAACAATTGAAATACAATTTTTGACGAAACGAAACAACGTCTTAACTGTCCAGAAAATAAAGAAGAAAAACGTTAACTTTTATCAGTTTGATTTTAAATGAAGCGACGCTCGGTTTGTATTAAGTTTTTAAATTAATGTTACAAATCGTGTATAAGATATTAAAAAGAAAATACATCAAGATATTAAATTAATTGAATTGGTTGGTCATTATATGGCACGATGAAAAGTATTAAGAAAAAAATCATATTTTGTACATAGAGCTATCATTAAAAAAAGAGTCACAGATATACAGCGAAACCTGAGTGAGAAGAAATAATTTCTACCAGTTCAAATTAAAATTGTATACGATACAGTTGTTGTTTGTTATCAATTTAAAATTTCATGATGTTAACTCAAAGAGTTCATAATAATAGTATTCAATTAAAAGGTTGTAATTCTATAATAAACCGATAGAATATAAAAATAGTCTCGAGGAAAATGCTTAATCCCCTTTTATGTACTTCACTCGAAACTGTAATTTAATAAAAAAATATCTCCCGCTGTAAAGTGAAATATTCTAAGAAGCGGTCGCTTATTTTTAACTCGCCGCCACAAAATAAATCCTAAAACAAGAGATCGCAAGGCAGAGGTTGTAAGTCTAGAATAGAACAGATGATTTTTTTAAAAATTTGAGTAACAAATGATTGAGAGTAATATTTATGTAGGATAGAAGCGAGAAATAATTAACGACTGGAATAATAAACATTATTACATTCGTTAGGGAATCGAAAAAAAGATCTTATCTCTTGTTTCTCGTAGTTTCATCTGACATTTCTATCCAAATTTCTGAGCAAAACAAAATATCTTCAATGACTGTCATAATATAATATGAAGCAAGCTTAATTATTATTAACATTGGAGAAAAACCGTGGTCACTGAAATTTAATGAATGGTCATACTTCCTCGTTAGTCGAATTGTTCTGTTAAGCTGTGGTATCATTATGATGGTGAGCGTGCCCACTGTGGCATTTTCCAAGTTTTATGTTTCGTCAACGGCTCCGTGAAGACTTCTCATACCTTTATTTATAGCATAAGAAGATTGCTGGGAATTACTGTCTTTAATGTTGAACCGTTTTCCAGAAGTATACGATATACTCCAGCCAACTCAGTCTTTCAACCTTCCGACAGGCGTAACTTCTTGCGTGGCATCTCGTCACTTGCTTCATTATAAAAGGTTGCCGCAATGAATTTACCGAGGCGCCGCTGTTAAATCAAAGCGCAGCGTAAATGTCAAAGTCAAATCAGTTTAAAATTTAACAGCGCTCGCTTCGGCGTACAAATTGTTTACGTTATGACGATACGTTTCGACTTGTCAGACGGTGCCATCGTATAAAGTCTCGCTACGCTACGCCAAACTTTACGCCTATCACTGTGGCCATACGCTTAGCATTATCATATTGGGTTATGGTTTCAAACCAACGTAATATTTTCGATCATCAGTTGTTATATACGCCAAATAATAAATATAACAATAATATGTATTAAACATATAATCTTCTAACACGTAGTATGTAGCACTGTTTATCTACTCGAAATAGTGAAAAAAATATCTTAATTAAAAAAACATCTGTTTTCGTCAACAAGTGTTTATGGGCTATATTAAAACGTTGGATTTCTGGTTTTGCGTTAAGAGCATTATACTTGTATTATTTATTACATTTGTATTAAAATCCGTATGAATGATGTATGGTCACGCTTTTTAATGTGTTTCCGTGACAAAAACTCAATCAAAAATATGATATTTTTTATTGTAAATTTATGGTTGTTTTTCAAAGAAAAATTTTGCAAGGAATGCTTCGCTGTTTGGGAGGCTACCAGCAAAATAAAAGTTGATTATCCCACTGCAAAGGATTTCTTTTTAACTCGTTTACAGTCATTTTAGTGTTTCGCATGGTTGCTTTAGAAATTTTACGCTGAAATTACGCTGGAATAATGTCAGAATTACGCAAAACACTCGCGGACTGGAAACGCCACGTTAATAATGCTTTAACGAGAGCTTTTTTACATTCTGCTCCACGATTATGAAACACACTAACGTCCTGAATAATTATAATTATTATGACACTTCTGTCGGCCGTCCAGTAGCGTTTATACTTCATTTTAAAACCGACATGAATAAAACATTATTTCAATTTTGCGTAGACAGCGTGGATTAATTATGACAAGGTAAAATATACGACGCATGTAAAAAATATAGTATGAAATATATTTGAGACCACACTGTGGAAGCGCAACCTGCTGACGCGATCGTGGGGTCCAAAAGAAGAAAGTATTCCTAAAAATTATAGGGTTAATAATTTTGCTGTCTGACATAAATGCGGCTGACATCCGTTATCCGTCATATTTTAAATTTTTTAACATAATGGACTTCATTAAATCTGGTATATAATAAAAAATATATCATCCCGTACAAGCCAAAATGGCGTTTGTAACATTTGTGTTTCTCTTAACGATTCTGAGTTGAATATGAAGTCAGGTTCAAAAAAACCTATGCCGCTCCAATACATGGAAAGAAGTGGTAAAGAAACGAAGTTGTTCTAATTGACACAGATGTTTGCTTACTCTTTTTGCTCTCATCGAAAGAAGCGATTTGACACTAGCACCTTTTTGTCCTAGAAGGGACGATAATATCAATATGCACAGCTTAAAATGTAAAAAAAACAAATTTATTATTAAGCGCAATTTAATCTCAAAATCAATTGAAATACAATCAACAAAATTCAATACGAATTTAAATGAGACGGAAATGTATCCCTCAAATCTTTCAACTAGATTGTTTCCCCAAATTGAATCATCGGTCGAAATGCGTCAAAGCTACCAAAGCTGTGTGGCCCTGTGTTGATTATGCACAAACCATTAATATACAATATAATGTTTTCACATTTTTCAAATTGATCTAACTATTTCCCAAATTGTTTTCGAAGTTTTATTGCAATTTATGATTTCATAGACACACGCAAACGGTCGATGTCCAGTTGAAAAACTTAACATGGAATGAAATAATATTGACAATTATTATCGTTCATAAAAGCATTTAAACTTTGTCTTAAATCATTGAAACATTTCAATGTATGAATTTTACAAACACACTATGAATTTTTATCGCAGAATATGATTGCATCTGTAATATTGGAAAGATTAAAAAGATTACATTTGATTACATTAACAAATCAATCATCCAAACTCAAGTTCAAACGATTCAAATTTGACATTGAAATTCCATCAAGCATCTTTAGCTTAAATTCTAAATTAAAAAAGATTAACATACGATTTTCTTGCAAGTCTTACAACCATTATATTTAATATTATCAAAGCAAACAAAATTAGTAAAAATACAAAACGACTGAATCAATTTGCGTCACTATGAAAAGGGGAAATGATAAAATGATCACCAAAATCGTTTTCCACAAAATTTGGAAAACATGATAATAATAATAGTAACTCTAAGTGCTTTGAAATTTGTTTTTATTACCCAAAGCTTATCATTATCCGATCGATGGAGCTATAAGCTCTTTAGAGCTTTCGCCATATTATTACAACCACAGGATTGGATAAATGGCTATAAATTTTGAGGGATGAATTTAATTTGTAAGTACCTGTATGAAATGTCATAGAGACCTGATAGTAAGTAGTCCATCCCCTGACATAAATTTCGTTTTGAAATATCATACGAAGTGTAAATATTCAGTATATAATTTAAATTGAAAGCTTATAAATATATAAAAATAAAAGTAGATCACTAACTTTAATTGTTATTAATGTAATTAAGATTAAGAAATTAGCAAAAGTTTTGATAATAATGAGTTTCAATGAATTAAGTGGATAAATCATAATTATCAGGTATTTTAAATGTACTATCGTAAAGACTAATTACCAACTGATCATCTAATCAACTAATAATCGGTAGGTTTTATCCGACCTTTTATTAAAGAATTGATTTATTTCAAGTACCTACTTGAATTTAAATATAATTATACGCATTTAAAAGGGTATAAAAATGGTGAGTTTGGAAGCTTGAGTTGCTCATTTAAAATTGGCAAACTGTTAAGCAGAGCCCTATTTATTTCCTATATTTCCTGATTGATTTTCAATTGTTTAATGCAGGGGTTCTTAATCTTATTGCGGTGGCGGGCGCATTTGACATTTAAGAAATGATTGACGGGCACATGCCGGATTTAAAAAACTAAACTATCTATATATATATAAAAATGAATGTCTGTGTGTATGTCCGCTATGGACTACTAAACCGCTCGACCGATCGATGTGAAACTTCAAATTTATTGAGTACACTCCCGCAATGGTTTCTGGCTTACCAACCTCCCCCAACCACCCCCAACCTCCACCCCCAGTTTTTTAAAACTTTATGAATTTTTCGAGTTCCCCTTTGGGTTTCAGGCATACTCCGTCCCATACGCCCCCAAACCCCACCCCGCCAAACAACCCCCTCCCCACCAAAAATTGATATCGTTTTTACATTCTTTCTGTATTATAACTAAACTATTTATTATAAATCGGAAGATTATGGATTTATTGACATTTACAAACAAAATCAATACTATTCACTTTTAGTGCGATATTTGACATAGTATTTCATTAGCTCACTTTTCAAAATGAGGAGTGTAAGTTGATAATCCAATTCGTAAACAATTATCAAGATTGGCATTGGTGAGTCGAGAACTTGTTTTTGATTTTATTATTTTCATGGTAGAAAACAAAGATTCACACAAATATGTGAAACCAAAACAGGACTTTATTTTGTAAGCTCTTTTTTTCAAAAGAGGTTAGGTACTTTTTATGGTCAGCTAAATTCCAAACGTCAGTCCGTTCGATTTTAAGATGATGTCATTTTGAAAATCTAAAATTTCTTCTTCAATATTTGGCGTGTCTTCTTGAAGAATTTCCGCTAGGGAATTAGCTATTATTAATGCCTATGTCTGCATTGAAAGGATTTAAGGATAAAAGATAAAAACAAGTGCACAATATTGACACTTCATTAACCGCACTAATCATGCAAGATTTATACCCCAAATACCGGCTATATGTGATAAACATCAATGAATTTCGATTGTTCAATTAAAATTTCCCTTTAACTCACTGACAGTGGAAAAAAACCTATTCATAAAATAAGATAGATATGCTAATATTTTTGAGATTTCAATTAAGATTTTATTTTTCATTATTTCTTTGCCGGGCGTTCGAAAATGGCTTCGCGGGCACGCGGTTAAGAACCCCCGGTTGAATGGGTTACTTTTAAAGTGTTCACTGTTTAATTGGTTATTCAATTAATTATTTGACTGTACACGTGGGGGTGTCTAATATTGATTGTATAATTAAGGGGACTATTCACTTCGGAGAATACACTTCAGATCAAGCCTTTATCAAAGAAAACTAATGTAAAAGCTGTCATCTCAGACGCATGAAAGTATATTACATCGTTACAATACCAAACCGCCAATAATTGTTATGGCTGGCTCTCAATATAAAATTAAATGCAAACCTTTTATTTTTTATAGTTTTACTTTTTACTGTTTCTATAGCAGCGTATAAGCGGCGGGCATATAAATATATGCCGGCATAAGACCGTGTAATTACGAGCCGACCTCTATAAAATATTTGATCAAAAGTTTCGCATCCCATTGTTCGCGAAACTCGTTTGCACGGCGGGAAAACTTTTGTGCGGGGCTCAGAGATAAGTTTTTCGTTCACTACGGACTTTTGGGCTTTTCATCTCTATCTCACGGAAAAGATATTTTAGACAATGAGTGGATTTTTTTTCATTCTTGTAATAGTTACAATAAAAAGAGGTATTTGTATTTTTTATACACTACTAGCCCGCGGGTCGTTGAATAAATTTTGATCCTATATTTTTTGAATAACTTTTTAGTAAGAATGGTCATCACTTTTAAGGTTTTCACTGAAAATATTTGGTGGAATGGCTTAGTAATAAAAATAAAAACACATTTTTAGTACTTATTCTACATTACATTTATTAAGATCAGGACCGGTTTCGCTCATCGCGAGTATTATCAACTGATAATTAAATACAAAAATACACCACTATTTTTAGAAAATCTAAGTAAGACTAATAATATTTTATTGATTGAGTAGGCATTTAATTGGTAGAACTCCACTATAATACGGTAAGAAAAATAAAAATGTATTTTAATTCTACATAAATTATTTTATATATTTGTTGATAGCTATTTCGGCTTACGCCCTCGTCAGAACTAGTAGTCTTGCTCATCTTTTGTATAAGTAATGCTGAATTTTTGTATTTATTATCAATTGATAATGCTCGCGATGGGCAAAATAGGTCCCGATAATACAAGTAATAAAAATGTATTACTATTTTAATTAAGAATGTTGCGTTTATTTTTGTATTTGACTATTTTTAAAATCAAACAAAAGAAAAAGTGAGGTTCAGCGGTCAATTTGAAAATTATGAAAAAACAAAACTGAAAAGGTATCTATCTTGAAACCTAAAAAAGTTTCATTTTTTTTTGAAATATATTTTTTTGATATTTTTTGATATCAGAGGCAAATGTTTTTTATTTCATTCCCCCACAAACAAAAACCCAATGTAAGTAAGGAACTAAATAAAAAATATTCATTGTGAAAAAAAAAAGTGATCAAAGTTCGTTCAATAATTAAAAGTTTAACAACGAAAACTTTTTTCCCTTCTGCTGACAACTTTGACTTCGTGACGCACTTGCTGTGACATGACATACGCAAGGCAGTATTTCTCAAATGGTGTTCTACGAAGCCCAAATTTTCAACGTACGTATAAATAATTTCCTGTGATATGCTGAAAAAATTGAAGTTTCCATTCTGTTCTGCTTTTAGAAAAAGGGCACTGCGTCTCAATGTGATACAGTTGGGAAACGCTTGTGTAGAAAAACAGACAACACGCGGAAAAAAGTATATTCGTATTAGAAATCTAAGCCTCTTCCGTGGTGCAGTGGTTAATGTCGTTGGATTCCGAGTCCCGGTTCGAGCAGATATTTTAGTATATAAATCGATTCTGTTAGAATGTAATGGGTGTTTGTGTTGTTAAAAATTCTATCCCACTATTCTAATCACAAAAAACGGTGCGTAGCGAGAAGTTAACCACTAGCCCTGTCCTAGTCCTCGTATTTTTTCAATCCATACTGTCTTCTAAAAAGAGAGGTTGAAAACTAAGTAACAAGTAGTTCTTGTATGAATAAAAATATTCAGATAAAATCCGCGAGGAGTCCATATGCTCCTAGTTGGGAGCGGACATGGTAAAAGAATCTAAGCTTCTAGTTATTTACTTAAATTAGATGTCTATTTTTCATGTAATTAAATGCTTAAAGCCATCCGCACAAGAAATTGTTTAATGTGGCCCAAAAGATACCCTTTGAACACTTCTGGAATATATGTAAAGTAAAAAAATATACAAACAAAAGTACTCCACGTCCACTACAGCTGTTGTATGGAATACTTTTTTAATTTTCTCTCAGCCTGTATTATTTTAAACATTACATATTTTTCGGTTGAAAATTGTAATGTATTCAATGCTTTTAAAACTAAATACATTTCTGTCTGTGCATATATAATAATATCGGATGAAAATAAAAATTGAACCAAAGAACCATACAGTAATGGAGTTCTTTGATATCCACATTCTTAGTGCTGTCAGACACATGTTACCGGTGTAAAGTCCGAGAGTCAAAAGAACGTCATAAATAACACGGAAGTACAACAACGAAGCTTATATTTTTTTAGGTATAAAAGCTAGAGCTAGATTTTTTGAGAGCAGAGTTTAAAAGCTTAGCTTTCCTGTTTTGAGGATCATATTCAAATCCTTGAACTCATTATGGAAATGAAATTCAACATAATCCTTGCTATAAATGTTTTAAAAATTTACTAACGATCATAAAACGTAACAGCATTTACCTTTCCATTGTTTTTGCGTTCCGACAAGATCAGATGACGCAATTATTTATATACAACAATGTAAAGCGGCGTATCCTATTATTTACGATGAATACAAATAAAAAACGCTATTGAGAATATGATATAATAAAAATTGACTCACCCTTCTGACTTCACCAATGGACTTGTCAAGCTTCTCCTGCATCTTGTCGACTTCAGTCTGCGCCTTGTCGAGGGCATTTTGCAATTTGTCTTGCTGCAGCTGCGCCTTTCCAAGAGTGGCCTGAGTTCTCTCCAACTCTTCTCGGGACTTTTCGACGTCAGCGACGGCCTTATCTCGTTCCGCGTGGAGTCTTCCGATAGTTGACTGCGTTCTTTCGTATTCTTCTCGTAAACTTTCTTGTTCACCTTGAGCATTTTCGAGTCTCGCTTTTAATCGGTAAACTTCTCCTTGTGATTTTTCTACCTTTTCTTGCAATGCCGCTGCTTCGGAACGAGCTCGTTCATTATCTGCTTGGGTAACTCTTAATTCTGCTTGTGCTCTTCTTAATTCGGTTGATGCTTTGTCGGCTCGTTCTTGAATACGGTCAAGCTCTTGCGATGTGGATAAAGTACTTCTTCCGAAGGTGGTTTGTGATCTTTCTAAGTCATGGCGTAATCTTTCATTTTCCAATTCTAATCTTGCAGTGCGTTGCTTAGCAGCTTCCCAGTCTGCTCCCTGATCGACCTACTTCACCTGCAGCCTTGTCAAGTTCTGCTTTGGATTTGCCTAATTCGGATTGCGAACTTTCAAGTTTTGCTTCCAATCTGTCTTTTTCAGCTTGTGCTCTTTCTAACCTTGCGCCCAGCTTTTCGACTTCACTTTCTAAGGCGTGAATTTTCATTTTATATTCTGCAAGCTCTCTTTCATGTAATTCCCTTTCTTCGTTCTTTTCTTGTTCTGCCCTATCACGCTGTTCTCTTAGCTGGTTCATTTGTTTTTCCTTATCTCCAATGGCCTCTTCCAAAGATGAAAGTGCTCCTTCGGAAGTACAGTGATGTGCTTGCATTGCTGTTAATCTAGCTCGAGCCATATCGACTTGGTTGTCCTTTTCTTTTAGGAGGTCTTCGAGGTTTTCGATCTGCAAAGTAAGAAAGTGTCAATATGGATCGTTTGAATTTTGATTCATAAAATTTAAACTAAAAAAGTATAAAATCTGATAATAACACTGCGAAGTACATTTCTAAATAATAAAAAAAAAACAATTTCTCTTCACTCAGTTTTTGCAGCACTTGAATAAAGTTTCTAGCTGAGTAAAACAGATATGTGTGATTTTTTTTCTTTATAAATGTGCAACACATATAATACTTATTATAATGTGGATTTGTGAATAAAGATGAGCTTTTTTTCACTTGATAAAACGTATGTAATAAAATAAAAAAGGACAAAATATAAAACGAAAAAATAAGAAAATATAAAGAAAACTATACCTTTGGCATGATTTTTTGAATCGTATTTATTTCTTTTGATGTAGTCTATATGGAGTTTCTAACAGCAAACAAGCAAAGGTACAAATACGGGAAACTGTGGAATAACACTAAACAAATCATAATAAAATAAAACACAAAATGATATAAGAAAATGATTGCTTGAAAAAGTATTAAATTGCAGTATGTACTGGTAATTATTATCGCGACTAAAATATAAAATGTCTTCGATATTGAGAAAGACAGTGTTTAGATGTTCAACCTTTCTTAAGAAAGAAAAAAATAAGAAAGTATTTAATGTATAAAATATGTATCTTGATAAGATATTGTGAAAAATTGAAAGATATATAAGGATATCTTGGAAATATGATAATCTGGAGCCAGGTATTCTTTATTCAAAAATACATTAAACAGAAGCCCTGCGGAAATGCAAATATTACAAACACGTGTCGGCAAGTAGGTTAAATGTAGCTTTTTAAAAACTCCGTGAACCATTTATTGGAAAAAGCTTAGTCACAAAGCTTTGGATTATTGCTCTTAAGAGCAGGTTTAATTGTTTTACCGATTTTCTTAAAGTATTCCCCTTTTAAAGCTAGGAAAAGCTTAAACTTGAATGTATTACAAATACAATAATTATGTTATTATTATGTGTTTTCTTTAAATATAATTAAGGACTATTTACACTCTGAGTATTTTCAATGGCACAAAAATGAAAAAACTTAAATTTTACAATCACTGGTTAAATAATAATCTAATGGAACTAGAATTGTAAAGTTAAATAGAATAACATTTTTTATCTATCGCTATAAAATCATATGAATTTAACACAGGAAGTATTCATTTATTAACTGATTTTCCTAAGCCGATTTAAAAGCTTTAACCAATTATTTAATACTGCTAGCACATTTGATAGTAAAATAAGTATTTTAATGCAATAAAAAAAACGTTTTATACGTGGCTTTTTGTAAAAGTCAATTGTTTTCGATTGACATGGTAAACTTGTATGAGTAGACTTCATCTGTTTTTCATGACAAATGATTATGATAATAAATAACATGTAATTTAGATAAATTATAAAGTATTAAACTCTTAAATATTATATTGAACAAACTGACATATTTTTAGTTGAGATGAGTATTAAAATATTCGTTCAGAGCAATCATCTAAACAAAAATAGAATAAAAAATTAAATAATAAGACTTAAACAAAAAAATCTGAAACAAAAATTATTAAACATATAAAGAAATAAAATACAAGCGACCGAAAATATAGTAAACTCAATGGCTCAAAGTATTTAAATAGGAAAAAAAATAATACGAAGATTATATTTTTATTAAAAAAGATATGAAAAGAATGGGAATGGACGAGGATTGGTGTAGGCTTTGGAACCATTAGAGATAGAGTGAATGTGAATTTTAATAAAGCAGATAGAGGTGGCTGATAAAAAGAAGATCAAAGATTCTCAAAAAGAGAACAATACAAAAAGTAATGAGAATACGAAACGATTCTCATAATGAAATACCCAGGACATATAATTTCTGAAAACAGTACACATCGATACAAAGATAAATCAATAAATAAAAAGAAAAGCACAGATATCAAAATTCTTGTATTAATAATATATACATATTGATATTTTTCTATCACAGTAAGAGTTAGTTAAACCAGTATTATGAAATGTAATACATATAAATATTTTTAAGGAATTGCTCTGAGATATTTACAAAACAAGAAAGCAAGTAAATCTTCAAATTATGGTCGATTGTGACTTCATTGTCATGTATAATTGATTTTTGATTCTTCTCAATTCATACACAAAAGCATTTGTGTAGTTTGTTATGTATATCTTAAATATTATAGTTTAATAAAACTGAGTTGTCAATGAATGCTTTTTGGACGGTCTAATATTAAGATACTTGCCTTATTGATATATAAGATTTTTGTATGAAGTTAGTTCGATATTTGTACTTATAAGAAAAAAAAGATAAACTTGTTCTAATTTTTAAATATCATTTTAAAAACGTGCTCATCACAGAGCTTGAGTGTAAACATCTATTACAAAACTCGTAAGTATTGAAAAAATTGGCTCAATCAAAAAATGAGTATTGTTTACGTAAATTATAAATGAATAATAACAATATATAAAATCTGAAAGTTAGTAGCTACTTTATTGATTTATGTATTATTGTTAAAGTTCTAACACGTAAAAGTATTAATTTTTTTTCTGTAAGACGAAAAAGAAAAGCAGTTAGTTTGTGTTGTATATTCTACAAGGCCTACCATTACTAGTTGCTAAAAAAATCCACGATGTAAATGATTCATCTTATCAGTACTCGCTGAAATAAATGAATTTTCGAACACTTGCGGATTAAGCTAGATCGGTAAAGATATAAGTCGCTTTAGAATAATACATAATGATAATTAGCACAATGTTTCTAAGTTTAATCTGGACTTACGTGAGTACTGCCATTTGCATAGAAAGACAAGTCGATGTCGTTATAAAGCTTCGTCCTTATAGACAAAGGTCGCTCATTAATATTCAAGGGTGCTTATTTCTCGCAGAGGGACGTTTAATTGTTCGTCTAATTTGCGGGAATTTAACGACACATGTAACAGAATAAAAGCCTTTCGTGACTAACATAGCCTCGCCTCGAAATGCCTTGCCTTGTTAATTCGTGAAAAGTTAAAAAAGCACACATATTTAACAAGCAAGTTTTTGTTTATTTTCACTATTAAGACCGGGTTAATTAATTTAATACAATAAATTCATTAGATTATTTATTATTATAGCAAAAGTTGAGTCTTGTTGAGTGGTTACACAACATTTAAACTTTTATCAATCATAATTATTTGGAAAGAGCTATGAAAATAATTGAAACAATTTCACACATCGCGAGCATTATCAAAATGATCATTCGATAGTTTTAGATTGTGTGCAAGAGCTAATCTAAGATACTTCTCATCGAGAGGAAACACTTTTTACGTCTAACTACATAAACAATGAAATAAATTTTGACTGAGTATTATTTAAGTCACTTCATATTGTGACATTTAACAGCGTAAATGCAACCAAATATTTTGTTGTATATATATTTTTTGTTTTGAAAAATTAACATACTATGGAATCTTTTATTAAATACATCGATGATCAGATAAAGAATTGATCAATGTATTTGATGTGTAGAAGTGATTATCATGATCAATGATTGATAAGTCACAAAGACGATCTTGCATCAATTTAATTAAGTCAAATACATTAGTTACGTATTCAATTATTTCTATTCTGTCACATTGACAGCAAAATCGATGACCGGACGAATTGTCTGAACAATCATTTGATTAAGTATTATCAATAGTCAAACTTTGATCCATTACTGTTACCTTTCTTTGAAGAACGTTGATTTTTCTATCCTTGATATCCATGTGGTCTTTGATCTCGGTGAGTTCATTTCCGATCCGGTTTCTCTCCTGCGTCGCTTGCATCGCTGTCTGCGTCTTCTTCTCGATGAGTCGGTTCTTTTCTTCGAGCCTGGTTCTGAGCTCCTCCACCTGTGTGAAATAATATACAGTTTGAATCTGTGAAAGTGGTAGAACATTTTGGTGATTTTGATTTCTGCTTTTAATGGGGAGCATTATATACTTATAATTGAGCTTATTTCAACAAAGTTTTTCTTCTTCAGCTACTTGTTGCTCACCTCTATATTCCGAAAAGAATACCATTGAATAACAGAGCTAGGACAAGACCAGTAGCTATCTGATGACTTTGGCTTAACTACCCGTTTAAGGATGGAATATCTACGAGAGAATTTTGAAATCACAAACAATATGCATTCGCATCGATTGAAAAATCAATTTTTCAAACTGTTAGTACCAGGATTCAAGCATGTGAGTACGTTGACAGTCTTTTCATGAAGCCATTATTTTAATAAACAAAATGATAGTATCATGACACATTATAATAATAATATTTTTAAAAGATAAAAAATATTTGGCATTACAGATTACGCCAATGCGCCACATATTCTTAATTGTGAAAGTCATACGAGATTAACTCGATGATAAGTAATGAATCAGTTATGCACAACATCAACGATAAATAACATACACCCAGCCCAAGATCTCTTTTTTTCAATTGAAAAAATCTGACCTTGCCGGGAATTGAGCCCGGTCTCCAGACAAAGCTCTTGCCACTAGGCCACAAGGACCGATTATTCACCTAATGACGTTACTTGAGGTTATCTCAACGATTCATTTGGTCAATATTTAATCTTTCCTCGAACGAAAAACACAATTTAAAGAATTTTAAGGTTTGAGTGTATTCGAAATAATAAAAAATATGTTAATACAAAAAAGTATTAACATTAAAAAATTAAAAAATACAAAAAAGAAACGTGTTTTCGAAACAAGAAAAGGAATCTAATGAAATATCGTTGTTAAAATTTGTATTGAACTACATATTATTGAAGAGTTTGAATTTTGTACTTTTCCATGAGTTTTGTCGCAAACGACCCGTGTTTCGCCTTTCGGCATCTTCAGGCATTTCAAGTGCACGGATGTACTTGAACTGCAAGGAACTGCGGTTAACTCGGTGAAAAAATACGCCCAAAATATCAAACGTTCAACTGATAAAAAATCGTTACACATATGATCGATAAGGTCAACATTATGTTTGATATTTGTACTCACATCAGCCTGAAGCATATTGTAATGTTCCTCTTTGGCGCAGAGTGACTCCTTGAGAACCGCGATGTGCCTCTGGTAGTCCTGATGCTGCTCCTCGAGGGTCTTCATCTTGGCCGCCATGCCGAGGATCTCCTGGTCTCTTCTTTGAATTTCGACGCGGAACTCGTCCAGCTGCCCGCACCACGCCATTTCCCAAGACGCGTGAAGGTTCGTTTGGGGACACAGGGTTTGTTTCTATTTAGTATCGGGATGAACCGAGGGCACGCCCCATCCAAAACAAACTAACAGCTCTCACACCCCAAGTGTGTATTTATATCAATGCCAATGGTGTGAATCAATCGCAATTAATATTAAATGGTCTCTATACTAGAATTCTCACACCAAATCACTAAAAAAATTGACTTTACAAATATAGTAGAACGGCACAATACATATTGTGTAAACTTACATCAATTCCTCTATGGTTCAAAAGTAACTTTAAGTCGCGGTTCCACGTCATAAATTTAAATTGTGTAATTTTATACACAATTATTTTTTAACCATTTTAACTGATAGTACAAAGCTCGCAAGGCGTCTGGAAAGCTCAATTGTATATTTTTACCGACGAAATAATTGAGTGACAATTGATGATTTTGGTATTGTATACTGTTCATTAATTCATTTATTTCAATATTATAATTTTGCATTGCGAAGTTATCAATCTTATTAATCTATACACCGTGACTGTAGACGACTCCGCAAACCCATTATCGATAATATATCAAACAAATTTAACAAAGACATGTTTTTTTTTTAATTTAAAAAAATGTTGAAATTTGTTAAATAAATTAATCTTCTAGCGTCGAGTGTACTGATATTTTTTACACTTTAGCTATTTACTGTGATTCGTAATTCGCGTAATCAATGGTAAATTTAATGATTTATTAAATGAGAATTCTAGATCAGTACCATATAATGACGAAGAAATTTCAAACGCATAGAGTTGATTTTTGTCAACGCAATTTATTCAGTGTTCGATTGATGTTGTAATTTAAAAAAATCTTTATTAAATATTCACCTGTCAATATTAAGCCCTAAATATTACGGAATTAAAATACGTTGAATTAATTAAAGCTCGAAGCTTAAATAACGTCAAATACTAAATTGATTGAACAAACGAAAATGTCATACACAACTAATAAGTCACGAAATATTTAACTGAATAACAAATTTGCTATCAACGGAGTATGAAGAAATTTCTATTTAACAAACAATATGTCATTACCATTGATTTATTTGGACTCTTTGCATATACATAACTTAAAAAAACATTATTGAATAATGGGCGGTATCAAAAAGATGTTTTCTTTAGATAATTAAGCCGAAACGATATATTATCGTCATTAATCATTGGAAATAAAAGGGATGTATTGATTTTTCTTGAAAATATCGTTGTATTTTTCGAAATGGAAAAATCAATGTGAAAGTTGTTTAAATAACTCTATTAAATTTTGTCGCAAAGTATGACAGTAGACCTATGTTATTGCGGGCGATATTTTTCAATTTAGTCACGGCCCGGCAATTATGAATTATTAAGGTCGCTTCACAATGGAGCTTTTGACGAGCTTCCACTTTCAACGGCGGCAAATCCACTTACAGTGCGTTTGAAATTTCCCCCTCAAAATACAATTTGCTGATTAATAAACAAAGATAAACCATGTATACTGTACTCGATAATAGTTTATGACGCTGAAGGGTGTTGGAAATTAGACACTGTCTAGCAAAGGGGAGTTTTCTTGAAAGCAAATTTTTTTAAGTGTTGAGTCTATTAAATTAATTGACTACCCTATCTGATCTATTAATTGTTTGATACCGCGGAAGTGTTAATACATTACGACAGTGAGTATTTTTTCATAAATTGAAATAATAGATTCTCAACGATCCATATTTAAACACTTTAAACTGAGCAATTGCCAAAATTAGAAATATAATTTTGTCTCTAACGTTGTTTTAAATCATTCATCTTTTAAAATCTATTGTATCGATTTAAGTTAAAAACTGTATAAAAAATTGAAAAAAATTGACATAATTTTTTTAAAAATTTGAATACAACGCTGTATAAAAAAAATCAGAGAATTTTAATTTTTAAAAATTTTACAGCAGATGAAAAATAGTTCATTAATCTTAAAATTTTGAGAAAATTTTCATTTAATTGCAGGTAGAATATTTCATTTGAAATTATTACTGTTATTGTTGGTGTTTTGTTGTGTATTGTTCAATAAAGATAACAAGATTTATTTTTCAATGCAGGTAATTTATTATCTTCTACAGAAATAAAGGTAAATCTAAATTATTAATCAACAAATTTTATATTTGTATATTGTTAAGCAGTGGTTATAAATAAGCATGTATTTGAACTACATCAATTAAATATGTATGCAAAATGAATTTTCAATTACTTGAACGAACAAATCTACTTAAAATTATTTTTTAAATCTATTATTTCAAAGAGCATTTCAGACGATATTAATAATTATAATTAATGAAACTTTATAATTAAAAATTAATGTATATCTTACTCATTTATTTACTCGAAAGTTATACCTAATATGTTGAAATACATGTAAAAACAATCATATGAGTTTTAAATGGAAAATATTTTTAATGGCCCAAAAGCTTGATTAAAATTATGAAATAACTCTTCTACGAAAAATTGATCATAAAACGCATGCACTGGAAGCTTCTTGCAAAAACGGATTGCATGTTAAAGTTTTAAATTGTTTCAGAAAAAATTAATATGGTAATTAAAAACCGCATTAACTTTTCTATTTGTAACTAAAAATGATGCATACAAGGTTATGTAGTTAATAATGCAGATGGTTATTCAAAAATATTAACATGCAATATTTCTGCATTTTTTTTCGTTATTTGTCAAGTAGTGCAAAAATACTTCAAATGTAATATTGGAACCTCAGTGGCGCAAATTGTTTAGAGCTTTTGAAATTATAGTAATTAAACAAAAACTTCAAATATCCACTGAAATTGCAGCCTACACAACATGTGCAATGTCATATTATATTTTTTTATTATATATATATAAATATATTCCATAATCCAAGGATAACAAGATCTCATAAGGAGCATTTTGTTAACGTCAAACTGTTACAGTTATCCAGAAAAATAACGTAATGTTGATAATAAAATAAAGATATACCTAACTCGATTTAATTTTGGAATATTTTTCCCGCCATTTTTAATTGTGATTCATATTGTAGAGTTGTCTATGGATATCAACACATTGCTAAAGCGTTTTTTGAATTATAAGTAAGCGGCATATAACGTATATCTTTTCAACATTAAATAACATTTTTACGTATATTAGATTTTACTTAGGCAATCTTGTTATCCGCTGGTCAAATATCAGTATATATTAATGGACAATGAGAGGTTGTTCAATGATTTTAAAGGTAACATAATGATCGTTCATTGTGGTTATTTAAATGATTGTCATGATCACTATGCAATGGTGATGTGTAGATGATGAAAGATGACGGAATGACGATTACATGGAGATGAAAATGATTTTTAATTTAACATGTAATAGTACACCTAAACACCGAACACCGATAAAAAGACAGGGGCGGGCCTGCATTTGGGAAAACATTTTCGCCCAACATACAACTTTATTCTCCGCGTTACAGAAAGCAAACGAGTGCGACTATTCATAACGGGGAATGAAAAAGACGAGTAACTTTTCAATTTATTTCGACCTCCTTCATTTTCTTCAATTTTATTATCAAGTAAAGTTTAAAATGCTCGTCACATTTTTTTTTGGTTGGTAATTTATCTCAATATATAAATACGTTTCAATATATCTGATTGTTTTACGAAAGAATATTGGATTATTTTTCAAGCAGTGTTTTTTCTGTAAAAATTACTCCAAAAAGCACGTATTACATATTATTCACATTTTTCTACCGCGATAGAACAATATAAAAATATTTATTTAAATGTGAAAGAGAATTCAAATATAAATACAACTTATGATATTGTAGGTGTAGGGAAATACGGGCGAAACTACAAAAATGGCTGTTTTGAGTTAAATATGGCATTGTCATGCTCAAAGGCAGTTATATAAGAATATGAAACTTGTACCAAGAGTGGTTTACCAGATATTGCTCGGTTTTCCTGCAAATCTGTAAGAACAAAGTTTAACATTGAAAACTGTTTTGCCATTTATCTCAGTTTGTTGTTTTTGTAGTTTCGCCCGTATGTCCCCACACCCACCTTATTGAAATTATTTGTAATTATACTTAAACCTATAAAAGTGTTGGTTATTATGATCAAGTATAAATACTTAATTTCTGTAATGCGGAGATATGGGTGCCTAATTTTTCTACCTCAAATTCAGTATGCTAATTATATTTCGCGTTCTCGTTGAATTTTTATAAGTTGGGAAGCGAAAAGAGTTTCTGCACACGGGCAGCTTTAACCCCAGGCGCGCCCCTGGTAAACAGATGCAACTTGTGAAAATGACATAATGATTGATACGGCAATTCTATATAGTATTTAAAACCGCATTTGTATCGTTTTTAATACGTTCACAATCTCCTTCGAACAAATCGTTTATGAGACGTTTGCTTTCCTCACTTAACTTTCTACTAAACACGTTCTAAAAATGCGGCTATCCCTCGAAGACCTTATGTCGGATCTATTGTACACAATTCAATTTAATATTTGTTCTCCATCGAATTGAATATTATAAATAAAACACTGAACTAAGTTTACATTTTTGATTATGGCAACCCAGAATTCTGGGAATATTGAAACATACTTCAAGATTTCTTGAACTCTATATTATATCAAAATTTCGTTATTATTTCATAAATATCGTATTTGGTGTATAACACTTTTTTATTAATATATATCAAATATATCGTACTAAACATTAACATTTAGTTAATTAAAAAACGAATAATATAAATACTAAAAATTATAATTACATTTTTTTTAATATCTTCGTTCAGACTAGTTTTGCATCACACAAATATATTGTTTTTTTTTTTTTTAATAATTGACACAGTATAATTAATTAATAATATTTTACTTCATCGCAAAAACTGCTACTTCTTCCTAGTAAATTGGTCACTAAGGGCTTAATATCGTAATGAATATTTACATTTTTTTAAATTCTACTGATGCTTTAAAATAGACGTAGTTTTAAATTGAAAATAAATAATTTCTCTAGTAAAATACTCGCTGGGAATAAAAATAAATAATTTGACCTATTTTTAAATTAAGGTGTTACCCTGTGAATGGAAATAAATATTGCCTTGTTTTAATAAGATTCTATCACTAAACCTGAACATACATAATGAAGTTTGCTAAAATCTATACAGTAACGACATAAAGAAAGCTTCTTTAGTTAATTATATTATATAAAAACAGTGTAAGTCATTTTTGTATTGACAAAAATATTGAACACAAAGTTTGATAGATTTTGCTAAATATTTTTCTAGTTATCGATAACTATGACTTACTATTTATTATTAAAAACATTGATATAATATTCAGCGATATAAATTAACATTTATCTAAATAAATTCGTGAAAATTGAATCGATTTTACAATGCCACTCCTAAAGGAAAAGATGTAGAAACTATATTTAAAATTATGATTGAGCAATATTATTAAAAACTATGAACTTAATTATAGTAATTTTAAGCACAGCTAATATCATTCTCAATCTTATTTAGGTTTGATTTTTTTAAATTAAATAAATTGCTTTCGAATTTTTTAAACTAAAAAATATTTTTTTAATATGCGTTCTTGCATTATATTTTTTGTGAGGTTATTTTTCATTTCAAACAATGTTAAATTTAGGCTTTTTCGGTGTATAATACAAACATATATGAATTTAGCTTTACAAGGTAACGTAAAAGCGTCAATGCATTATCATTGATTCAGATTGGGTTCTATAGATGTGATTAAAAAAAATCAGCAGTGGGCGATGTAACCAATATTATAAAATTATTATAAAATAGTTAGACACTCAATGATATACATACCAGAGGGATTTGAATGACACACCGCTTGCTTGAACGCATAATCAGTCACCTATGTCCTTATTTTTAATATAATTAATTCAGTTTGTAAACAATTGCCAGTGTATCACTTATTTTGAATGCCTTCATCGGTTGAAAATAAAACACAGGCATTGGATATTTGGTTATTACAATAATAAAATATGATATTTTGTCAATGAATAAAGTAATATATTATAGCAGAAGATAAAGACTTTTATGTTTTTCGTATTGATTGAGTGTCATTTACTTGATATAACTTCATTATAATAGGGAAAAAGATAGCAATATATATTTGACAAGGGTTTTGAAACCATTGATAGCTATCTGACATCTTTGTAGGTCTTAATACATTAGTTTTTAAAGCTATTGTTTAATCGTATATGATTCTAATAAATAAAAATGTTACTGATCGATGGATGATCCAAGGGGTGTGACATAGCAATTCAACGAAGCCTATCCGAAAGAAAACTAATTAATGTAATTAGTATCCACCCAAGGGGATGTTGGGGACGAAAAAAACTATCCTCATCGACGATAATATTTTTTAAGCTTAGTAGAATTAAGAATGGATTTACAACTTTTACTTTAGGAGCGTCATTATTCAGTCTTTTTCAGCGAAAAACATTTAAATTATTTATTTATTATTTCGTAATTACTTACATAACAGTATCAACTAGACATCAATGGAAGCGTGGTGTCTAAAGGCGAAGTAACAACGCAATTGTAATTTATTTTTAATTAAAAATAAATTCATTAATCTACACTTATATTAGTGAACATTTATTCCAATCACTTAATCGATTCGTCTTGGAAACAAAACATACAAATTTCATAAGAAGTCTTAGGAAGGAAGGTATCTTTAAAATAAAATCTTTTTTTAAAGCATTGGGTTAAAAAAAAATCAATTGAATGATTTTAAATGCTCATTATGTATCCTAATAAAATATATAAAATTTCATCTTTTAGAATAATAAATGGGTAGGCCTAATTTCTTTTTATAAAAAATAAAACAGGTATACATTAATTATGCGAACCGCAATAGATATTATCATTTGTATTATTTAATATTATTTTAGTTAAATGAGATGAAATGTATGATATACAATATTATTCATTTATATTATTGTTATGTCGATATTTTTTTTTCCAGATATGTTTTCAAGCTAACGACACTAATTTGATAATCAATATTGTAAATGATTTGCGTTTTGATATTATATGTATAGTAAGTGACTAATTATTGTTTCAATATGTAAGTACAGGTATCTCACGTTATATGCGAATGAAACTTCCACTCTTTTATGAAATAAATATTAATAAAAAGGAAACTATATTATTTAGTACTAATTGAGAACAGCTGTATAGTTAATACATCATTCAATGGATTATCCCATGGGTCTGAAAAGCAGTCAATGGTCAATAGTTTCACAATCAAGTTTTTTATAACTTAAATAAAAATCCATGCCGTAATATCAGCGGTTGCCAACCAAATTGGTGAGAAATCAGACTGTCTATTTTTTTAACAACGTCTCATATTTATGAATGGCGGCACACTGCACGTCAAATAACATCGTTATACATGATCATTATGGATGGAGTTATTTTCAGCACACGACTGGTTTTTCAATCATTGAATAAAAAATAATTTACAGCGACAACTCTAGATACTCGCATTTGTCGAGTGTCAGTAAATTTTGACGGCTTCGTGAATTATATGTATACAAGTGATTTGTAAAAAAATGCTACATAATAAATTCAACCGATATATCGATTGAATCTCAATGACCGAAACGAGATAAGCATCAAAAAAATAATTGTGGAAATATGCACACATGAAAGTTTGATTCGTTATTGCAAATCAAAGTTACGTTAGTGATTGATGCAATGTGGTTATTTGAAAAGAGCGTCATGAGAGATTGAGAATCAGTGAGATTCATTTAGAAATTATTAAGAAAACGAATGAATTAAACGTTTTGCTGAATATTGGGATTTTTTTATGATTTTAAATATACTTTTAGTTGTTCAATAAAGTTATAAAATACTGATATATAAATATACTTCATTGTTATAAGTGGATTGTTCGTCGAATTCAACGAGTTTAGTACAAAAAGAATGTTTTGATTTAAATATTTATCAAAAAGCACGTCACCATTTTAATTATTTAATACACGTAACTGTGTATCGAAAACATTTCTGTTTATTAAATGAGAAATGAAGATAGTATTAAAAGTATTACTTTTCAACAAAGTTAAGAAGTTGTACATATATAAATGAAATATGAGTGTGTAATCGGTATTTTTTGTGCGAATGCGTCATTGTTAAACGGTGACGGACAAAGATTATTGATTTTAGAACTCGTTACCTTACTTCGAAAAAATTTTTAATTGACCTTTTTGCCTCAGATTACCCTTTGGTCGAAAAAGTTTGTATTTACCGCATTCTATCATATGTATATTTGAATTTCAGAATTATCTATGGTTGAATAACGGAGTTACGAGAATTTCCGAGTTGCACTGCATATGCACACTTTTTGTTGCTATATTTATTTGACAAAGTTCTAAGATTGTTATTATTATTTCCATCTAATGATCTTTAAGATCATTATTTCTCAGCAAGAGTTGTGAAAAAATATGCTTAAAATAAGTAATTTAAATTATTTTTACTTGCTAATTGTTACAAGTGAATTTAAATCAGTCGAAACTTCAAACGCTCATATCTCAAAACAGTGTCAAGAGCAGTTAGAACCTTTTCAAAGTAAGTTGTCTAACTATTAAGTCTTCTTTTCACGTTGAATGAATAATAAATCGCGTCATCCGAGAGATACCTGTATTTAATATGAACCTTTTTTTTTCTACAAGAACACTGCTGGTATAACCATTGTTCATAAAATTCATCACAAAATGAACACAAAATACGGTTTCTTTCTAATTAGTAAATGTTCCAAACGTTGTGTTTTCGATTCAAAATATCGATATGCCGTCCATCAAATAAAAAAAGAATAAAATCTCATCTCATCTGTCATGTCGTTGTTAATGTTAAATCCTACTTTCGCTTTGAAAATATTGTGAAAGCAGGTGGGGTGACATTTTTATTAAGTCGTTAACATTCTGCGAAACAGAGAGCAAAAAAAAAAAAGCAATAATTCTTTTTTGGCCAGAATCCTTGATAGCTTATCAACGTGACAGTTTTAAATCACGTTATAATGATTTGAACTTTTTTCATTAACACGGACAACGAATGCTCATAATTCATTTTTTTTTTCAACATATTTAAAATAATTTATTTATTATTTTGCTGGCACTAGCGAAATTATGTTCCGTATACATTGCAAAATAATATAATATTTTACTTTAGATGTGCCTTTGTTATTCGAAATGCATTCAAAAACAGAATTATCGACTGGATAGAAATGGTTTTGTATTAATACCAATGTTTCTTCTTCCAGTATTATGAAATATAAAACAAAAGCATTAACAATTTGAAGGTGTTGTTTAAATATAATCATCAATTTTTTAACGTAACAGAGCTTTTTTAAAGCGCTTTTAAAGGTTAAAAGTAAACATGATATGTTTGCTTTCAAAGTTTATTTATCACGCTCGCTTTATTATAATAGAGACTATGAAAAGTTTCGGTATTCATTTACCATTTGACTCACATTCGATGGTTTTATATAGCATCAAATAAAGTAAGTGAATCGATAATATTTTATAATAATGAAACATCTGAGTTTATAACAACAGAAAATGAAACATCATAAACTGAATACAATGCCATATTTTTTTATAACAAATATTTTTGAAGATATTTTAAAAGCTTAACTGTAGTTGATCTTAGAACTCAACGTGTATTAAGTATATCGTGTTAATTTCTAATCAAAATAAAAATATTAATAAACGTTATTGTGCATATAAAAAAATCTGTTTTGAATATGTTTTACGTTGTGAGAATCTAATTTATATTTGATGGACCAAACATACATTTATTCATCTTCCAATTATTAAGATTGAACACATTTATATAATTATTATTATTATAAATATATTAAATAAGTGATTTTTGATCGATAATGATTGCTTTTGTAAAATACATAAAGTTGACATCATTTCAAAAAATATCTAAAATATAGTATGATAGAAAAAGCATTCTTTCTTTACAAAAAGTAATTTGAAAAAGGTGAATGATAAGTTTGATTAACCTGTAACGTTCCGAGCATTAGGAAAAGAAATAATTATATATTAAAATATAATCATTCATTAAAAATATATATCTACTTATTTAGTTATACTATAAAATGGGGAAAACAAATTTCTTGGTCGAGAAAATTGTTGAATCATCATGGTGTTTTTGGACTGGTTTTTTTATTCGCGATATCTCCAATACGGGTATTATTTTCAAAGCCTCATCTACCGTAGAATTATTCTTATACAGATCACGGACCGCTGACGATTTTTTCGAGCATAAATACATATTTGATATATGGTGAATATTTATTTTTTATGTTTTTGTATTATTTCTTGATGAACAACAAATAGTAAATTATTGAACTGTCGTTTTCATGCATACAACTGCTTTAAAATAATAATAATATATTTATTACTCATTAGTGAACTTTTAATTGGAAATTCTTTATTTGAAACGATCATGTTCATGACGCGTGTTCGTGAAATTACTCATGACAAACGGAAAGCGAAATCACGAACGCAAGACAGTTGATTAGTTGTTGAACCAAAAATTATTTGTATTTGTTTCAGGAATCCCTACGAGAAAGTAGTTCTGAGAAGTGATCCTTTTTATGTGCGAGAAAAAAACGCAAATTCAACTTCAAACTTAAGAATTCGGAAGCGATGGTATAATTATTCATCTTTTCACTTTTTTCATAAGGAATATTGGAATGAGTGATTACAAAATCTCTGTTAAAAACGGTATAAAGCCATCTCTAAAAAAGTTATTATTTATTATTTAATATAAAACATGTCTTTTAAATCTGAATGAGTATGCAAATAGAAAATTATATGAATTTACTAAAAACGACCCTTTGACGGCCACCCGATGTTGCATAGTATGTATGAGAAAATCACTAAAAGTTTTCTTTATGAATTTGAACGTGGAAACCGAGAGAATTTATATTATGAAACAGAAAAAAATAAATGATATTATTGTAGATGAGTGTAAATTTAAAAAAAAAATCAATACCTTAACAATACTTATTGCTAGCATGGGCCGATATTTTATCGAATGCGAATCTTTGCATCCTTCGGAGTCAAAGGGTTAATATAGTATATATAATTAGCAATGATGGTGCTAGTGTTATAAATCGCAACAAAACGATTTTCATTTTTGGATTACTGTAATTTGATTGTCCAAATGCGATAATTTAATTGCTAGAAGCAATCAATTGTACCGATAATGTAGACAGTTCAATATTTTATTTTAATTGTTGTTGATAAAGAATGTAAATTTCAAAAATAGTTTGGTTAAAAGTGTTCGCGTTATAAAAATTTTAAGTTGACAATTTAACTTTGTAAAAAGTAATAATTTCATCGTAAATTCTATTGTAAACATAATCGCGTTATTATCTGAGTGTTCGGTGGAAGTCTTTTGAAATAATAACGTCTAAATAATATTTTCCAGGGTATATTATATTTAATTGAAAGAAAACGTTGATATGATGGAATTTTATTCCACGAATATCAAATTAACGAAAGACGTTTGGTAAATAATATTGTTATCTTGAAAAACGCTTTTGTGTGTTTTAAATATCAATTATTACAGAAGAATTTTTGTATTTATTATTTTAGTGAATGTATGTAAGCCGGTACTTTACAATATTTTTTGAATACAAGAATAATTTTAAATTTCCTGTTCATGCCAAAGTTAATCTAGTATATAAAGAAGTACAACTTTATACGAGCTCCTTATCCCCAGTATTTAATTACCGTCCTCCAATAAGAGAATGGTTTTATTGTCAATTTATTTCCTAATCTAGAGCTTTAATTATTTCGCTTAATAATTAGTAAGCGAAGTCTCATTAAAAATAACGGAAACGCTCCCGCAGGAAACGGAAAGAATATATTTGAAAGGATGATGTACGCGTAGTCCAAAAATGTTTCGGTGTACATTTGGAGCTTAATAGGTGGCGAATAAACGACCACCGAACACCGACGACAGCGATTGGCAGGCGCCTGAGGCGGACATATTGGCCGGAGGAGACTCGTCGCCGCGGTCCGCGAACCGTCCGCAAGAAATCGCGTCTCCCTCGCTTCACATGATAACCTTCATCTGGCCATCTTTCTTCACCTGCACATTGTCGAGAAGGAAACTTACTTGTCTCTTAAAGCTAGTATCGTGTTGTTTAGCGTAGAGGAGATGCGAGTCGGAGAGCAGAGGCGAGGTGCAGACGGCGGGGCAGGGCGTGGAGCTCCTCAGCAGGCAGACCTCGCCTTCGAGGACGCTCACCTCCTTCTCCAGATTGGCGATCCTCGCGTCTTTCGTCTCCAAGATCGCCGTGATGGTGCTGTTGGAGGGACCCATCTGGAACATGGTCTGCCCGTGCAGCGCTTTCTCCAATTGGTTCTGAAGGGTCTTGAGCGTCTCGTTGGTCGCCTTTATCTCCTGTCACCGCACAACGAGAGGGCGAGTTTTACTGACAGGCCTCGCAGGAAGGCTTTCGGTTCGGTCCGGTGTCGCTCGGAGCGCAGTTTGACGAAAGAAAGGACCCGCTCGCGCTCGCCTCTGACGTGCCCGCTCTGACATCCCCCCGCCGCCGCCTCGGGGACTTTTCTTTCGCCAAACGAACTCTCCCCTCGGTCAGTTTGACATTGTCCATGCGCATCTCGTCGTCTTCGCGCCGTCTCTCTACCGCTTCGGCGCTCCGCGTCCCCCGGGACCGAGATCCCTCATCGAGACCCCGAGTCCCCGCTCTCGATCGACACGGTAATGCGCAGCGCTGCGTTCGAAAGGCGAACGGTTCGGTTGGACGGAGGGCGAGCGTCGCCGGCGCGGCGGCGGGTGCGTCAACGACGGGCGGCGTGATCGAATCGACGGACCGAAAGCTCCGCGAGAAAGCGACGTCTCTTAATTTTGATCGTTCGAAGTCGGACAGAGAAGGTTCTGGGATCGACCGTTTTGCAATGGACAATTTCTCACTAACACGGTTGCTCAGCGACACGGCCGACTGCGATCGTGCGACATACGGTGGGACTACGCATCGCCAAAGGTGCAACTAGAAAAGCCACAGACAGACCCGCTCTGCTTTCTTCCTTTCCTGCCATCGTAATCCGCTCAAATACTTTCTTCTTCTCGTTTTGACTGCATTCCATTCTCAAACTCACCTGTTTTTCGATTTACATACTCGTATGGTTCAATACTCTTTATTCACTCTGAACAGAAGCAATTTGCGAGATTTCCAAAGTCGCCGAGCTTTAATCATACGACGCGAACGCCTCACCGGGTTTGCGATTCGACGAAAACAGGAGAGCTCACGAGTAAAATACAAAACACAAGTAAAAAGAGTATCTGGGCGGCTTACCTGGAAATGAAAAAAACATAATGGTACATTCACATGTGTGTGTGAGTGTTGAATTTTCGTAACTGATGATATGTTGCAAGTAGTGTAAAAGAGATAGATTGTGACTCGCGTGGCGTGCGTAACACTGACATCTAGAGACAGAGGGTGACAGACATATCTAACGTGGGTGCAATTACACATTGAGGAGACGTCGTTGGGAATTGGAATCCTTATATAAACTTTATTGCGAGAAACCGCTCCGCTCTGGCAACACTGAAGTATATTCTTTCATTTAGAACCGAGAGCGTTGTGGATTTAAATTCAAAATAATAGAACAATGAAAAACAAAACAATGCTCCCCTGGATTTGAGAGATGAGTGGCTTCAAATTTGCATGTGCACTCGAGCATAGAAATAATAATCTCAGCGATATTATAGAGTTTAAGTTGATTGATAAAGTGGTTTTGGCAATTCCCAGCTACGTCTCCGCCTCGCAACTAATTGTGAGGACATTCTAGTTGTAAGCAGGTGACGAATAAATGACGGTGATCGTATTATTGTACATATTGTTAGATTATCATATTAAAAGGTGTCGTTTATTCCATCACTGCAGCCATTTTAATAGGGGCATATCTATATGTTTTCAACTATTGCCACAACGGATACTAAAACTAAAGTGTTGCTTATATATAATATAAATATATTTCAGCGAAGAAAATGTTGTTTTATAAATTGTATAATATTTATATTTGACACATTTGAAACTTAATCTAATTGGAGTGTATACGTATACAATTTATAAGTCTTAACTTTGTTCGTTCAGTATTTTTCTTACACATATTTGACCTTGAAAATATTTTCTATAATTAATAAAAATAACGAGCATGGTAAATTTCTGCATCTGTATCACAGAAAAAAAATCATTTAAAATTAAAATTAAACGCTTATTACGTGTTTCTGTAATTACAAATCTTAGTTTTTCCATAATTTGGATAATTTGGATAAATTTGGCTTAACTGTGTATTAATTTTCAGTCTTATATGTAATAATATGATTTATTCCAGCAAAATAATTAATTAGTTTACTGTTCGTCCTTTTTTGCTGACCATCTTCGGTGTAAAAACATGATTACATTTACGTTTTGTAAATATTCCATTTTTTACCATGTTGCTTTTGCCATCAGTATAATATTCATTAGTTCTTCGATAGTTTGAAATTTGTGAAATATATTAAATGTTTCTTGTTCACAATCTCTTATGAATTATTCCTTCCATCGGGATGATTTGAAAAAACACTTTTTCATTTAGTTTCTTAATAAATGGTGAACTGGTGGGTTAATGAAAAATGAACGAATGATTTGGATGACATTAGTTAAGATGCTGAATAAATTTAAGTTATTGTTAAGTTTATTGATTGAGAAAAAAATTTTTTTATTCTACATTTTTTTATATATTTGTTGATAGCTATTTCGGCTTACGCCTTCGTCAGAACTATATAGTTCTGACGAAGGCGTAAGCCGAAATAGCTATCAACAAATATATAAAATAATTTATGTAGAATTAAAATACATTGTTATTTTTCTTTCCGTATTATTGTTAAGTCATCATTATAATGACCATGGTTAGTAAATTATATCTTTTGGCGGTTTTTAGGAAGTAACTCATTCCCGTTAGAAATACAAGAAATTGCAGCAAATAAGAAAGAGCAGAATTAACGGAGAGGAAAGGTTAAAGAAATAAGAAAACACCAAAACAAATTTGAGCTAAGGTAATGGATTTCGTTGAAGTGTTTTGTAAGCCTCAAGATAAAAATGAGCTCTCTTAAGTGGTAGAGTCACGGAGACTATATAAAACGCTGAAAGAAGAAGATTCAACCACTTTTATAATACTTAATGTGCCAATTGAAAAAGATTGATATATTATTAATCCTTTGTATTTGCAACGATGCTGCCAAGATTGAAACATGTTTGATTACTTGACCTGTTATTATTTTTAATAATCTCTTATTAAACATAAATTGCGTGGTCTACGGCTCAGAAAATTATCACAATCTACAACGATTTGTAGTCGTGTATTTTATTTTAATATGCTACTAATTTTTTTCACAGATGATAGAAACGGTTAGATATTTTTTAACGACAGAAAAATGACACAAAATTTAAAAATAGTATATATAAACTGATTCATAAGAAAAACCTATTGCTCTAAACCATGTTTGGTTTTCTATTATATAATATATGACGAATGAATAATTATTATTAATTCTTATCTTAGATGACATTTGAATTTAATGTCCAACGATTGTCGAATGCTGACAGCTATAAGTGCAAATATATTGCATACACATGACACAATGAGGGTGTTATTAGTGATTAGTCGGCAAGGCTTTGTTAGAATCTCGTAAAATTAATTAATCAACAAACGTGTACCCACTCGTTTGTTCGTAACTGGATAATCGTAAGCCGCCGCTTCTTTTTGGAGCTTTGACTGCATATTTAATGCCTGAGCTTCGAAGTCAAGGAGCCTCTTTTGTATGGAGTCTGCCTGCATCCTTGTTATCTCATTCAGAACAGACGAGCTACCTAAAATAACAAAGTGTCAACCCTTTTAAGACCTGAAATATTGGCCTGCCCGACCAGCGCTATTCAACGTATTCACGTGGCGCCGTATAAAGCGCTATTTTACGATTTTGAAATACCAACGTAACGACATCTTTTAGTTATTATACGCGTTGGCTGAATGTTCCATACTTTTTATGGATAGTCATTCTGCAACTCTTCCTGCCGTTTTTTGAGTTGAATTTTTAGTTTCGGCGCTACGATGCCGGAATAGAATTTGTATGTAATTACATTGATCATACTAACCATGAAAACTCACACTATATTTATTAAAATTTAATCTATCTTTTACCGTTATTATTGGATGCACATTTATTGTTTATGTTATCAAATTTATTTTGTATTAACACTGTTCAAATGTATAGTATAATGCAGGTTGCATATTTTTTCGTCTATTAAGAAATCTCAATTGCTCAATTGGAAAGTAAGCTGTAAATGGCTCAGATTTGTACAAGTAATAACTAGCTACAGAGAACTGTTTGAGAACCGGTGAAAAACCTTAAATCGATTTTCATATCGGCTACACCCGTGTCGCCCATATTTTAATGAAAAATGAACGAATGATTTGGATGACATTAGTTAAGATGCTGAATAAATTTAAGTTATTGTTAAGTTTATTGATTGAGTAGGCATTTACTTGGTAGAACTCCATTATAATACGGAAAGAAAAATAACAATGTATTTTAATTCTACATAAATTATTTTATATATTTGTTGATAGCTATTTCGGCTTACGCCTTCGTCAGAACTATCTATAGTTCTGACGAAGGCGTAAGCCGAAATAGCTATCAACAACTATATAAAATAATTTATGTAGAATTAAAATACATTGTTATTTTTCTTTCCGTATTATTGTTAAGTCATCATTATAATGACCATGGTTAGTAAATTATATCTTTTGGCGGTTTTTAGGAAGTAACTCATTCCCGTTAGAAATACAAGAAATTGCAGCAAATAAGAAAGAGCAGAATTAACGGAGAGGAAAGGTTAAAGAAATAAGAAAACACCAAAACAAATTTGAGCTAAGGTAATGGATTTCGTTGAAGTGTTTTGTAAGCCTCAAGATAAAAATGAGCTCTCTTAAGTGGTAGAGTCACGGAGACTATATAAAACGCTGAAAGAAGAAGATTCAACCACTTTTATAATACTTAATGTGCCAATTGAAAAAGATTGATATATTATTAATCCTTTGTATTTGCAACGATGCTGCCAAGATTGAAACATGTTTGATTACTTGACCTGTTATTATTTTACATAATCTCTTATTAAACATAAATTGCGTGGTCTACGGCTCAGAAAATTATCACAATCTACAGCGATTTGAAGTCGTGTATTTTATTTTAATATGCTACTAATTTTTTTCACAGATGATAGAAACGGTTAGATATTTTTTAACGACAGAAAAATGACACAAAATTTAAAAATAGTATATATAAACTGATTCATAAGAAAAACCTATTGCTCTAAACCATGTTTGGTTTTCTATTATATAATATATGACGAATGAATAATTATTATTAATTCTTATCTTAGATGACATTTGAATTTAATGTCCAACGATTGTCGAATGCTGACAGCTATAAGTGCAAATATATTGCATACACATGACACAATGAGGGTGTTATTAGTGATTAGTCGGCAAGGCTTTGTTAGAATCTCGTAAAATTAATTAATCAACAAACGTGTACCCACTCGTTTGTTCGTAACTGGATAATCGTAAGCCGCCGCTTCTTTTTGGAGCTTTGACTGCATATTTAATGCCTGAGCTTCGAAGTCAAGGAGCCTCTTTTGTATGGAGTCTGCCTGCATCCTTGTTATCTCATTCAGAACAGACGAGCTACCTAAAATAACAAAGTGTCAACCCTTTTAAGACCTGAAATATTGGCCTGCCCGACCAGCGCTATTCAACGTATTCACGTGGCGCCGTATAAAGCGCTATTTTACGATTTTGAAATACCAACGTAACGACATCTTTTACTTATTATACGCGTTGGCTGAATGTTCCATACTTTTTATGGATAGTCATTCTGCAACTCTTCCTGCCGTTTTTTGAGTTGAATTTTTAGTTTCGGCGCTACGATGCCGGAATAGAATTTGTATGTTATTACATTGATCATACTAACCATGAAAACTCACACTATATTTATTAAAATTTAATCTATCTTTTACCGTTATTATTGGATGCACATTTATTGTTTATGTTATCAAATTTATTTTGTATTAACACTGTTCAAATGTATAGTATAATGCAGGTTGCATATTTTTTCGTCTATTAAGAAATCTCAATTGCTCAATTGGAAAGTAAGCTGTAAATGGCTCAGTAGTTGTACAAGTAATAACTAGCTACAGAGACTGTTTGAGAACCGGTGAAAAACCTTAAATCGATTTTCATATCGGCTACACCCGTGTCGCCCATATTTTACTGACACTTACATTTGTGCTCAATATTTATTGATTTATTTTATTGTTTGTAATAAATAATAGTATAAACAGGAAAATGCTTGAAATTTAACACTAAATAGAGTAACAAATATTGTAACCTGATTTAATGTAAAGCTACAATACCAAAAATACAACAGAATGGCGATTGTACCAAAAACTGAAACAATTGGATTTGCTAGAAATTTTCAAGATCAATAACTGATAATGATTAAGGAGAATACCATTAAAATATAGAAAAGACGCCACATAAGTCATGAAATTTGTCTGATAAAAGAAAAAGATTCTTATTGTAATCTGTACATAAGTGTTCGTTCATCTTGATTTTCCGTATTTCAAGTGATTTTCTGTGCACACAGTAATACTTTCAAGCCTTCATTGGAAAAATCGAAATAGAATTCTTATTCTTAAACAAATATAATGTGTAGCATCACGATGCTACTTTATTAATTGTTATAAATTATTGTTAAGCACTTTTATTTAAACAATTATCGTTGAGTATTACTCTCACAGGCTTACTTGTATATTTTGTATTTATATATTTGTATTTATAAGTAAAAATAAACACACAAAGTAAGTTAATTTTTAAAATTTCAATCATACTTAAATAATCTAATTATATTAGAATGATTAAATTTACCGCATTGGTGTTATATTTCATATTTACCAAGCGAATAAATAATTTTCATAGAAACAGAAATCACGTTGGGTTTATATTGCCAAATAATTTATATACCCAGCTGGTCCCTTTCCCTACTGGAATATAAAACGATTCATGTATCTGTTTTCATTAAGTTATTAACACAGATATCAATATACTGTTTCCTGGAAGATTTTACTCACCCAAAGGCCAGAGAGCAAACACCTTTGATAACGTTCGAAAAAATGGTAATATGGTAGGTTTTTTGAGAAGCAGTACGTGATTAGATTTTCTGATACCGGCTGTTTGGGAGTAGCGGTACGGGAAACTGGCAGAACAGGCCGTGACTGGAATACCCTAACGTTATTTTTCCCCTTAAAAAGTACATTTTTAATTGCAATTGTACCGTCTGAATACTAGAAATAGAATAAAATATATATTTTCCAGCTGATACGGCAAGTAATAATTATGTTGCCATTATTTTTTTTATATAAATCTTTGTATCAAAGATTTTTACTTTTATCTTTATTATCGAAATGGAAAAAGCTTTAGGATAACCAGTTTATTTGAGATGGATTTCAATTATTATTAGTACAGTTTCGTTTGAAGGAAATCTATCATTTTAATTATTTGATGCTTCAAAATTAATGTTCGTTAAAAATTAAATATATTTAAATAATAATCACATTTAAACAGTAATATTTTCTCAAATAATAAACAAGTAGTATGATAAAAAATAGTATAATGTAAATCTGTAACGTTTATAACTTTTGCATAAGCTTATTAAACATGATATGAAAATAAATATTATACGAATTTGTTATACAAATATTCGACCTCAATACGTAACGATATTAACGTTTCATTTTAAGACTTTGATTTTCGTTATATCTGAGCGAACTTTCTCAGTCGATATATTACATAAGCAGATTAGAATTCAAATTTACTACTCAAGAATCAAGAGAGATAATACTCAATGTCGTAATTCGTAATAAAGTCCACAATTCGTGGAAGCATGAAGAACTGTACGTGACTACAAGATTTGAAGATAATTATATTCTTAAAATGGTAATGATATCTACTAGTCTATTTAAGCACTGAGAAAATTCCATCGTAGAATTTGCATACTAAATTATAGTTACTATATTCAGTGTTATTTAGCTACCCATAAAAGTAAAAATTGGTAAAATATATCTGCAACATTTATCATTGTCGATCACAGTAAAGATTTTTTTAATCGATGGGTTTTTAGACATTTAATATGATCTAATAAATAATTTTGGAAACCACTTTAACTTAATTGAAATAATGCCTTAATCAATTGTTTTTTTTTTATCCTTTTATGCAATAAATGACATTACAATTGATGGATTACGGTGCGTAGTAAGAATATGTTTCGTATTAAAAACGTTTATAATTTAGGGTAAGCTTAAATTAAATTAATTATTCTTTCTTTTGATAATGGAAATTTTGATAAGATAAGAATTACCAAAGAAAGGATAACAAGAAATGAAATTCCAATCTAGACCGACTTTGGTAAGAGCTAAGCTTAGATTATTCATTGTTGCGAGAATTCAGCCATGATAATTAATATATATTTGAGAAATATACATTGTATACGCCATGTCGTTTCATTATATCTTTATATTGACAATTGTATTGGTAAAAATATAAACGAATAAATGTGTATGAAATAAAACGAGGAAAAGTCTTATAATAATGCATTTAAAAAAACCCTCTCGAAAAAGGGAATGAGAAGGCTTTATTGACGGATTAAGTAGACTTAATTTCATTTCATCAAATTGGATTTTTATTCGATCGTAAAATATTGAAAATTCCGTTTAAGGTGCACCAAAAGAAAAAATACATTCGTAATAACGTGGCACATGATGTCATAAACTGTTTATATTGTTCAACAATGTTTGGTGATACAATATCTAAGTTTCTAATCTAAAACGAAGCTTTTTTTGTTTTCAATTAATTTAGCATGATAAAGTTATTAAGCAATAAAATTTGCTTTTACAATAATGGTATTCCGTATCAAATGTGTGCGCAAGAATGCGAATTTTAAGAGAGAGCTTTCATAAATACCGCAATTAACGCTGTATGTATGAAAACTCTACGCCTATAAATGTAGTACTTGAGCAGGCGATTCTATAGAGATCTATAAATTTCGAAAATTGCGAAAATTGAGTTTGACCGGACTAACAATAATTGTTTACGTATTAAAATCCGTGTATTTTTTACACTCATAAGTTTTATAAAAATATTAATTGATGAACGTATATTTGTTAAAATTTTTACACTACAAAAGAGCTTGTGCACCGGGAATAATTATTTTTAAATTATGTTATTTAAAGTGTAGATGTGTGTTATGTTTTTAAGCTAATATATCTACAAATAAATATATATTTTGCACATTTTTCGAATAAAATGGAACATTACAGAACATAAAAATGAAGTCAGTAATAATTAAGCTTCATATTCTTTAAAATATTCACAATGCAAAACAAATATAAAAAATGATGTATTTTTGATTGGAAAAAGTATTTTTTAGCTGTACTGGTCCATTTTATAATTTACGAAACGCAACTTAGGAAATCAACTTTAGCACATACATATAAATACACTACGATGCAAGAAGTTTTGAAAGATAGTATAGTAAACATTGTCGTACTACTATGAATACAATGAATGATAATTTCATTAAAGTAAACACCTGTTTTTGGGCCATCGCTTGCATTTGCTGGAACATTTGTCTCTCTTCCTCTTTTCCTGTAAGTCATTCATATGAACAAGACGGAAGACACACATTAACGTCGCTCTTTTAGCCCCGAAAATCTAATAATTATGTTCATACAGACGAATAGAATTAATTGTCTATATTAATTGAGATACAAACCGACATTCGTATAGTTTATAACAATAATTATTGTCAGCAACTACATTTTTTAAACGTAGAAATACGCTGTATATTTTATTACGCCAATATATAAATTGAAAATTAATAATATAAGAACTTTCGATATCTTGATTGATAATTAAAGACGTGAAGTTAATTCCGAACGAAACAATTCCTTTGGATATTAATGTCTCATTTTAATTATAAATACATGAATAAATAAATCCATTTATTTTTATTTTATTCTCAGCTTTATTGAATGTTAAGATATTTAAACCATATTTCAAACGGCTGTTATAAATAAAGCTTTTATTTATTCACGTGAAAAAAAACATAGTCAATCAAGTCATATACTTTTTTTAACGTAAAATTTGTACGCACGACGTATTTGGAGATTTTTTAAATGTTTATACGATTCCAAAATCAATGTCAGCAATACAATTCTATTGAAGGAGTAAGTTCATACTGTAGGGTAGTCTGCTTTTACTTAGTATCAACCTCAATTAGACGAGACCGGTGGCAATTGATTTCTGAGTCGTTATATTTGGCTAATTATTGCTTGTATTAAAATATGTACAACAAACATCTGTAACGAACTGTTTCAGTTTATTTCAATTGCAGCAATTCAAAAAATTACTGTGTTATTTTTTGAAATCAATACAATGAAACATCGCCAAAAAAGTGTGCAACATTGTACAAGTCAGAATTTTATTTATAATATAACAATGTTTTTAATGTAATATTTTGATGAAATTGGTTTCTATGGATTGTAAGTTGAAATTAATTGTTGTTTGTGAATGCTTTGAAGTAACTAACTTACCCATTCCTTTGTTTTGGAGCATTTCTAAAAGTTTTTTGATGCTTTCATCTCTGGCCTGGAGGGTCTGTTTTTGCGTCTCGATTCTTAGCTCTAATTCCTAAACAAATCAAGAAAATCCATTTAGTAACAACTTTTGTAGAAAATTCCAACAAAAAAGTACCTGTGTAAATTTATCATTTGCTTTTTCAATTGGGAAAGATGAAGTTAAATTATTTTGGTCTTAATCATTTTGAAGACATCGGCGTTATTTATTATTTTTTTATAAATTATGATAACTGAATAAAGTTTTGTCTGCATCAATGATTTTCCATATGTTCTTATATTCATGACGGTTTTAGTATCTACAATATATGAGTTAAGGGGGTCCCCCCGTGTGACGGCCGGCTATTTTTAGCTTTTTGGGACTTCTTTTTGACGAACATCAATAACATAGAAGTTTAAAATTTTGACCATATGTTTATTGAGATTTTAATAGTAAGACAGACTATTTTCAGATCAAAATCTTCATCACAATGTGTGGTGCACCACTCCAAATGCACTCATGTCGAAATAAAAGTGGTAAACGGTCTCCATCCAGCTTATCCGAAATCAAACAATATACGGCATTTTAATCTTTTAAGCTTTAAAAATCATTTGAACTAGGATCTAGGTGGAAAATTGAACAATTGAAAAGTTTTTGAAAAAAGTTCATATTTCATGATTTTTTTCGACTGTTTTGTTACGTCAAAACAAAACGGCTCAGAATTTTTTCATTATCCTAGTTCAAACGATGACAATTTTTTTAAATGTATCATTAAAATTTCAAAGCAATCGGTCAACCCGTTCTTGAGATATCGTGGAGACCAGTTGAAAAAACACAGTTTTGAGAAAAACGCGTTTGAAAGTTCAAATACGATTTAAACTATGAAATCTTTACTCCCAATTAATCTGCTAGGCCTGGTCCATAGATAACTCTTTCTTCTTCCTGTTTTAAGTATTTTGAACCTGCTTGCTTTGCTCTTGCTTAAATTTTGGTTTGTTTCATGAATTGAAATTACATGTGTATTGAAAGTCCCTATGTAATAAGCCGAAGCGTCAAAATGTGACCGATGTCTCACCTCCAAACAAGTGTCGTCGGGGGGGACCCCTTAATAAATGAATACAATTTTGAAAATTATCATTTTTAATTCAAGACAAATAATTCCACTTATACACAATCCAACAGGTCTCATACAATACCTTGATGGTGTCTCTCAATATGGCGATTTCTCTCGTCAGATGTTCGTTCTCTGAGAATAAGACTTCCAGCTGCTGCTGCATCTCCAGAGATGGAGCCCGCATCCGCAATCGAAGCTCCTCCTCCAATTGGCGGACGAGCATGGCTTGTTTCTGTAATACAAAAATATACTGTTAAAACTCGTTTAAATAACTTAAGATATTTTTAACAAATATGGCGTGCTAGGTTCCACCCATTTAATACATTAGAATTCATCCTAAGAAAATACCAGGCGGTTGAAAGAAGAGACAAGAATGGTTGATCACGTAATCCAGCCATTTAGAATGTGTCAATGTGACAACTGGTGCGACATTGTGCAGTTTGGTCCATTCCTCAACCATTAAATTCTTCCCAAAATCATAATCATCACATTATTCCTAATATCTTTCAAAAGATTATCTATTTGTCGAATCGCAGTATAAAGCTATTTTGTCTTTTTCAGGTGACACGATTTGCTTACAAAAAGCAGCACTTTTTGAATATAATTGTAAAAAAGACTTTTACTTTTTTTAAATAAATACAAACAAAGAAAATTAATTGGTGGTTGGCGGAAAAGCTTCAACATGTTTTTCCCGTATCGGTGCTTGAAAATTATAAATCATATCACGTTATGTGAAATGACTAAAGATCGTGACAAAATGTGGTCTTATTTGTGTTTGCTTTTAGGGGCCTCTTTTAATTTACTTCGTTGTACAGCTATTTAATTTATATCCATAACAATTTCCACATCATGTTTTAATAATATCGAATTGCCACTGTAAAAATAATTAACTTGAAACACTGTCAATATCTTAAATACCATATTAACTTAATTATGCTAACTAAAATTTAAGTGGTTATATGATATTTTAAACTCAAATTTTCTTAATTGAGTGGCTCGTGAATTATATTATACAGAAATAATAATTAATCAAAAGCTTCCGAGGAAATTTATGCAAAATAGTGTCTGCTTTAATATTCTGAATATTTTCTATGTAGCCGAATTATGCTACGCCACGTTATTCTATTTTCAGTTATCTACGACGTAGATATCGTATAAAAATAAAATGATTTATGAGGACGACGCGACAAGTGTGAAAATTTCACAGGTCTGGCTTGGTTGTACCCACTGAGAGCCTGATGGATAGTTTCATAAAGAACATAACGTAGAGACAAAGTCATTTATTAGGAGAAAAAAATGAAAATACCTAAAGATATGAATACAGAAATATCACGTCATAAAATAAAGCAACCATGTTTTTGAATAGGAATATGTATGATTATTATTTGTACAATTATAGCTAGACAGTACTAACAATATTTGACACGTTTTTACGAAAGAATCAAATAAATAAAAATCAATGTTTCCTTACTTGTTCATATTTTATGCGTTTCCATACCGTTAATCCGATTGCAATAAAACTTTGTACACTTATTTCTTGTACTTGCGCAAAGGTTATAGGCATAGTAAAATCAACTTATAGTAGGTCTTTTATATAAAAAAACAATGTTTTTTTCATTTTTTATGCGCTACCATACCGTTCATTTTGACAACTTATTGTTACACTTGCAAATGTTATAGGCATAGTACAATTAATTTTTAGTAAGTGGCGCGTGTATCGACCCATAGACAATTGGCAAAAGACAAACAGCAAACGTCAAACGGAAAATGTCATCGGTCAATGTTAGTGAAATTAAATCCAAATTATTTATCTAAAATATTATGGATCCGAAAGCACTTCAATAAACAAAAACACTCCTTTCTTTGAGTGGCATTGCAACGCTTGCCGGCTAGTAATTAATAAATTATTCATCGAATTACCATTAAAACACTTAAAAAAATAACTTGATAAAACTCCACATCATATATTTACTATATGTAAACGGATTAACGAGTTAATTTTCAAAGTTTAAGCTTTAGTATTAAATAATATTCGTATGTTTGTTGAAAAAACACGTCATAAAAAAATAACTTTTTATCGCGAACCTGGATTTATAAACAATTTTTGAATATGTTTAAGGAAATAAGTGCTGTTTTACATTTGTAGTGTAATCCATAAATTCTAAACGTGTATCTTAAAAAGAGAAAATGTTCAGCTTGATATCCATTTAGTATGATAAAATAAAATCTTATAAGAGAAAAGTCTTTTTGCCATGTTGTTTGTTACGACAGGGTCTTTCAATAGGGACCCTCAAAATTTGTAAGGTTATAGCAGCCATGTTGTTAAAGTTACATCTGTCAAATTTGTTGTCAATTGTTAAGTAATGTACGGCAAATTCCATTTGCGATTCCAATCCATACGAGACACACCGGCACCAAATACTTTGGTTTGGGGGAATCATCGGTCCGTACTTATTCCAAAACGAAACTGGCATTGCCGTAACCGCACAACATTGGATGTTACGGATCAATGATAAGCAAATTTTGTGGCATAAACTGGATGATATGAATAGCGATAACATGTGGTTCCCCAACAGTACTCACCTCGATGGACAATCTACACGAGCGAGCGTCCTTATTGAAATACCTTTATAACGCGTATTTCATAATCAATGAAGTATAATACTCTATGTTATAACACAAAAAATAACTATGGCTTGATCGGTATTCAAATAAAAACCGTTCAAAATTGGCTTATATTTTTCTGCTACAAAGTAAACTCCAAAGTGTTCATATACTCAACAATATATGTGGCATAATCCTGCGATAAAACGTACAAATTCCGTCTTAAAATGTACCATCTATACTATTTCAACAAATTTCCATTGTAAAGGCTATAAGTATGCTACTGGCGTTGTTATGAAATGATAAATATGTATTTCTCGTATTGAATAAATTTGAACGAAATTTTGCGAGCGTCGCGACGCCGATACGGAGACGTCGATCAAATTTCCCGTCGACTTGCACATCCACCGCGATACGTCGTTCATGATATTTTTTTTATTCCTATTGCCAATTTCCGAAGAGCCAGTTACTTAAGGTGTCTGCTATATCTCCGATTCAAAGCAGTATTTAAATAATAAATTTAAATTCCAATATCAGTAGATTCGTTGACACGTAGGCTCGTATTTTGCGTATACTTAAAAATAACACTTCTATTGAAATATTAAAGGGGTGAAACAGGTTTATTTGTCACTAAGTTGAGTCATGTTAACCTTCTTGATATCATATTCCTTCTCACTTTTAAGGTGTTGACTGTCAATACTTAGTGAAAAGGAGAAGAATATAATAAAAACATGTTTTAGTACTAATTCCACATTGGATTTATTAAGATCAGGAACGCTTCGCTCATCCCGAGAATTATTAATTGATCATCATTACAGATCTTATTAAATCCAATGTTTTATTATTTTTATCATATTCTTTCTGATTAAACAAACATTGATAGCTGGAGTAGGGTTTCCAATCCCGGGATCCCGAGGATTTTCAATACTGATGAATCCCGGGATAAGAAAACATAATCCCGAAATGGCAACGCATAAAATACAAACAATCAAACTTTTTATATAGTAAGAAGATATAAGTGAATACAGTAAATATATTTTTAATAAACATAGCCTATCTACCGTTTTTAAATAAAACCGCCACGTATATTGTATTTTGATGCCACAAGTATTTTTCCTCATCTTCATAAATCGCTATTTCGATCAGACCACATTCACCGCAAAAAGGGTTACACGAATAATAATATTTAGCGCGGGGCTATGTTAACACTCGAGACTTATCACATCGTTTAATATTAGTGTGTCGCGGGGAAGAATAATTCAAGATGACACTCGGTGCTTTAATGTAAACGTAAAATGGAGGATTCTAGCTTCACGAGGAGTGAGCTTGGAGCTTACGAAATCGAAAAGCAGAAGTAGAAAATCTTTGAAATTAAATTTTCGAAAAAATTCTCAATATTCTGTTGTTTAATCCAAGACACAGTTGTAAAGAGATACGTCAACTTTTTCCAGTCTAAAGTTTAAATGCATATATCAAAATTAACGACATTTATTTTTTATCAAGTGAATTATCAAACAATATTGCATTAGCTTTTGAGAGATTTTTGTAAAAGTAGTCCCGTCCCAGTGGGTGAAGTCTGAAACAATACAACAAGTGTCAAATCTAGCGGTATACATTCGATGAATACGATTTTCACCGAAAAAATATAATAATTTCAATTCGAGATATGATATTTGAGCTTCTGAATATCAATAATTAACATAATGGATATGCAAATTTGATACTGCTATAAATAAATTTAATATAATTATTTTAAAAAATGTTAAGCGGTGACTAAATAAAGTTTTTTCATTTGATCGTAGTATGTATAGGGTCTTTTTATAAGGACGCTTAGTTTTGAAATGTAAATAAAACAAGTTGTTTGTGAGATTTCGACTAAATTTTAATTTCATTTGTAAGTATATTTTACGGCATTAAATATGGAATATAGCATCAAATGTCTGCCAATATCCATTCATTATAAAATAGGCCATGTCGCTAAAGTTGACTTTTTTGACAAATTTGGGTAAACTTCCAACTGCTCCAGAACCCAATCAGGCGTTGTCTGTGGTCGTTTACCTGAAGATCCTTGGTTAGTTGGATTTTATACGGGTGCAGACATAAGGCCCGATTCAAAATTTGCCAAGTTGAAGTCGCAGAAAAGCCAAGTTCTTGTGAACAACGAGAAATAAGCTGCCTTGGGTTTTCCTGTACACTTTCACACACAGCAGCAATGTTTTCACCAGATATTGTATTTGGATGACGTACAGGTAGGTGTTGGCCGACTATTTACCAAAATGGTTGACTCAAATTTGGCCACTAAACAATGAATAATCTACTCAGCTGGACAAAGTAACATATTTTGAGCGTCCCTATTGAAATACCCTTTATAATAATTATTATTATTGAGTATTTTTCGACGTATCTCTGCTTTTAACAAGCCTTCATTGAGTCATTCTCACGAAACAATAACAGAAAACTTAAATTCATGAAAATTCATTTCATATTTCCTGTTTATTTATTGCACTCAAATTTTTTAAATTGCCGTAATCTAGCTTTTGATAATTGTAGATAATTAATGTTTACAATGGTCAATTTTCTGTATTATGACAAACGTATAGTGTTTTCACGCAATCGTCAAATATTCAAGAAGAATTTAATTACAATAACAACTAATGAGCAGTACTTGAAATCTTTATATTAATATCAATATTGGCCGCAAAATCTTCAATGAGTTTTCTATTCTTTTGTCCGTGTTGATGTCTTTACTAAAATTTTTTCGCCTATGTTAAAAAATGGAAGATTCTAAAAGTATACGCCACATTTTAATACTACTACTATCTTCTATCTATAAATAAACTTTTATCCAACGTAATGTAGGCCAGAAGATGACATGTTAAGAACTATTGCAGTAAAATATGAAAAGCGCTTTCGAGTTAAAAGGTTGACGGTCTTTGACCTAGTACAACGCAGGAATTTGAGATGGGTTGCTTCTGCAGTTTAATTAAAAAAGTTATGACATTACGCTTTTGCCGGAGCGCGGAGCACGCAACTTAATACGGCCGTAAAGTTGCTTGGTAATGTGGCATCCCTCCGTTTTAATATGTATGTATGTATACCTCCCCGCCGATAACATTGATTGTGTATATTATTTACAATATAGCTATACATACTTCAAATTAAATGAAAACTATAAATTGTCAGATTGTCTATGAATTTTAGGTTCTTGTTAAATGGGCTGAGTAATATGCACGCACGTAAAGCACTCGAGTTATCAATATAAATGGGTGCATTGCGGTTTGAAAATTATATATGTATATCTCAAATCAGTGATGAAAAATTATGGAGATACCTTAAAATGTTAAATGAATCTCTTTTAAGGTGTTTACTGTCAATACTTGGTGGAATGCTAATATACTTACACTTTGTTAGTACTTATTCTACATTAGATTTATCATCATTATTACCGGTTTAGCTCATCGCTAGCATTATCGTCTGATAAATAAATAATAAAATATCTACTTCGTGCGATAAATATATTTCTTCTCCATACTAAATTATAAAACGTATTGACAGTCGCAGATTTTCTAAAATAGTTTAAGCGGCATTTTAAAATTCCCAAGGGTTCCTAACGTAATATCCACCCACTACCCGTCACACCTCTCTTAAAGGAATGATTCTGCAAGGCTTTGTTATTTGTAAAAATTGAATTTTGTACTTTTCTATGAGTTTTGTCGCTAACGAACCTGGTTGCGTCTTTCGACATCTTCAGAGTAAATACTCGTAAGAAAGTAAAAAATTCAAATTTTTAAATTTGATTTAAAATTCTTATTAGTTATTTGTATTCTGCAGTGTCTCAGTAAAATTTCCATTGAGTGCAGAACAAAAAATAGGATATCTAACAGCTTTTATGTGTTGTTATAACAATCCTTTCGTGTTTTATATTATTTGAACTTTATGAAACTATCAGTTGACAATGCTCGCCATGAGCGAAACCGGTCCTGATCAAATAAATTTTATGTGGAAAAAGTACTAAAAATGTATTATTATTTTTATTCATGAATATAGTTCAAAATGTAACACGGTACTGACAAATCCAACTACATTCATGATTTAAAGTAGACATGTATGGTAAATCGCGAAAATAGTGTTTCTTATAGTGACAATGCCTTTTCAGTTGTCAATTATTTACTGAAAATAGGTGTATGGGTATTAACTGTGCATATAAATTTTACCGCTAACAATCCGCTACTGTTCGTGACGTATATCGATAGAATTAGTGAGACGTTGAGTTAAAAGACTTTGGGCTAATTGGCCTTTGTGAAATCCCCGCTAAGCGTTAAGAAGATTCAAAATCTATCCCTGACCGGTTCGTAATTCAATTTAATACGTTGAAATGCAGTGCATACAATCGAAATATTTTAAGAGGCAGACTTATTTAATATCTAAAATTTTAAGCTACGTTGAGAAAACTTGCCGATAGTAACAACAATAAATATGCTCAATTCATTCAAAATTATTAATTCAATCGGAACAACAAGATAAGTAAATAATTCTTGTCAAGCTTAACTCTTAGTAAAAAAGCCACTCATAATATACAAATCAGTGGTGTTTGGGAATAACCTGATAACTGATTTGGGAAAAAAGTGTAGAGGATAGTTACGTTAAAGTGTAGTTATATTATTAATGTTTAAACATCCGAAAACCATTATTATTTCGATGATTAGTGGAATAATTGAAATTCTGATAATAGATCATTTTTGCTCTCACTTTTTTGATGTTGTTTTAATTCAATATTTTACAGTTTTCAGGCTATGCCCAAACCATCGAAATACATATGAGGAGCTAATTTTCAAAAGTGGACTTTTGTTGAAAAACTGAAAATGTGAGATATTTTCATTACTTTTTTCTCATAAATTTGTGTTAACTATCAATATTTTTAACATATGTTTTAAATCAAAGAATTACGGATAATATGTAACAATTCAAACATTTCCATGTAAATAAAAAAGGTCTCAAAAGTTTAATCTACATATAACTGGTAGTAGAAAAAAAGTATTTTGGAATTTTCCACTTTTGAAAATTAGCTCCTCATTATAATGATTCATTGATATATATATTTGTAGGTTAACCAAAAAAACAATAAGAATTGACAGTTAACACATTGAATATGATATATGATAAAATATGTTAATCTAATCAAGATAATAATCTGTATTGTATGAGTTAAGCAACGGTAAGGAAATTATATAAACGGAGAATAGGAGACCTAACGCCTCTTAAAACTGATTTTGGAGTAACTCAACGAAAGTTGTTTAACAATTAACCTTTCTTTCTCGATGGGTAAAGAAAATATAATGTAATTAAAACAATAGTGCTTCTTATTCAAATCAAAGAAAAAAGCTTAGAAATGTGTAGATGTTTCTATTCGGGAATTCAAATTGATGATTACTTAAAACAAAAAAGTATGAGAAAGTTAATTGGTTGAGTACGAAAAAATTTATTCCTCGAATGCGTTATATCTATAAGTAATTACAATTACTTTAGATACTCGTCGATGATAGTATTAAGTGTGTCGTTATATTCTAAGCCGTATCGTGCCTCGTCAGCAAGTTGTTAGACACTAGGCGAATCTCCTAACAATAATGTGCATGTAAGTGAAAGAAGCCATTGAAGATTGAAACGACTTTAGCAAAAGGTGTTGCTTATTTAAGAGTGTGTGGATAGGTTAAGAAGTTAGCTGTATCTATTGGAAGCATATATTTTTATTACAAATTAAAATATATTGACTGTCTAGTTTTAGTGGAATAAAATGCCAAATTTGCAGGATTACCCATTCAAATAAATGGATGCGGTTGGGTGGGTGTATCAATTATTATTGTTTGCTAATTTCAAGTTTAATATGCTAAAATTATACCTGACGCTGATACACTAAGTTGACTAAAGCGAAAACTTTTTCAGTTTTAAGATTTTTTCAAAGCTAGTATTAGCATTAGCGTATCGTCGTTCTTTGATACTTAATAAACAATCGAAAAACATCACACTTGCCTTCTTAGTAGTATGTTGTGTCTTATTAATTTCTTTTATAATAATATAATGTTATATAAGCTAAAATTATACTTTGTTAATTTCGTCAAAATAGACTTGGAATTTAGGATTTTAACACAATATATAATATTTTATGTAGATCAATCGTGCATAATTTTACCTGGCTAGAGGTGGAATAACCTATATTGATGAAATTGCGACTAATGGTTGTTAGCTTATGGACTTCTATGAACTTTCCGGATTTGGTTGGGTTAACAACATCGATCAAAAAGCAGCAAATGCAAAGCCCTGAGTGGGTCAACTTTAGATTATTTTAAAACGGTCAGCACGTTTGAAAATAGAAATGATTATATCTGTTAATATACAATTAACTGCGAAGTGTCATGCAATATATAAGGCTGTCATGCCAATCATTTAAAAGCGGCTAAAGCTGCTTTCTAACGGAATACGCCAAGTATTTTGATGAGCTGAGTGAGAAGTGACTAGTTTTTAACAACGCTGATGAAAAATGGGAACTAACACCGCGAAACTGTTAATCTTTTTTAATAAATGAAGACATACTCGCTGAGAAAATATATTCTACAACGGTATCCTTTTATAAGATAGTGGCTAGTTTTCATTTCCCTTTGAGAGTATCACATATCATTTTAAATAGAGCATTTTTAGTCAGATCGCGTATATCCAACTTTATGCCAAAGATAATAAAAAGGAACGAGGGATAACGCAAATGCGTTGAATTCCGAAAATACCTCTGCTATTTATTCTTATTTTGCAAAATCTGATTTTCGTAATACTAAAACACGAAAAAAGCTTTTGCAGTAAATCGTAAAATATATTCAGTTTGCTCCCTTATCAAGGGGAGAAAACGGGGTGGACGATGTGTATTTTTTGACATTTTTTATCGCTTAGTCGCTTAGTCATACACTGCACAGTCATAAAACACAGCGCATTATGATTCTTTACACTATAACCCAGTGGTATCTAAACTCAACTATAAGAAAGTCAAATGCATATTTTCATCACCTGTAAAGCCAGTGATAACAAATTCCATCAATTAAAAATGTACCTGATTGTATTTCATTATTAATAGCAGGCATGTCAAACATGCAAACTGTACGCCACACGCGGCCTGCTATCAATAATGAGTAAATGTACTCCTGAAAACATATATTTTTAAAATGTCGTAAAAAAACCATTAATTCGAAATACAGAAGCTCTAATCGACTAATAAGATGAGACAATATTTCTAAGTACGGCAACGCGTTACAGATTTTTGTCATCATTTTTTAAATAGATGAATAATTTTCATTCATCATTATCCCACTTCAGCATGTTCCTGGTGAATTTATTGTTTTTATGTCGTTCATCCAATGTGCTAAGAAATACCTGAATACTATAGTTACCAGTTTACTTATTTCATCAGAAACTGTTTTACGGTACGCTTTTGCTAACTACACCATCGTCACTACACTAATAGTTGGCTAATCATTATTAATACACCATAAAGAAGGTAATCTGTGTCCTTAAAATCAAATCGATTCATATATTGAACAGTCTTCCTAAAGATGCCAAAGAAACAACGACTGAGAGTTGATACTGACCAATCTGCCACAGACCTGGAATACTACTGTTTAAATACATTTACGTGAATAAAGGGACGAAGAGAAATGGTCATGATAAGTGATTTACAAATATTAGTTACTACTTCTATAAGTTAAAGTTTTGATAGTTTTTCTATCAATAATTGTGCTCCAATATCTGCTTTTAAAATTTAAAAAAAATCCCGTCCAGAAAATGCGACCACACGTATTCAAATATATTTTTTTTTGGACACGCTGTATCCATTCGATATAAGTTTTCTGTCATTTTATGATTGATCACAATATAATGTGTTTTTGTTTTTACCGTATAGCGCTCTGACGTTCGTGCATAAATGCTAAACTAACCGTCATGTTCAACCTCACAGCCAGTCGGAAAAAGGAAAAATGAGATGAATACTGTATTATTTTCCACCTGAATAAATGATTTTATTTCGTACAAAGATAAACACGTTTATTTAGAATGAAATTTTCAGGACCTCTTGACTGAACGTTCGTATTTTTTTTATCGGGTTTCTGTTGGTTTTTATCAATAAATATGTTGTCAGCAAATTTATATCACGAACATTTCATAAGAATTAAATTTAAAGAATAAAACTAAATACCCTTATCAGTATTCATTAAAATTCGAAGGAGATATAGTAGTCGTCGTATATTCTCAATTTAGTATTGAAAACGTTTAAAAGCAGGGGTTCTTAACCACGCACCCGCGGAGCCATTCCCGCGTGCCCCGGCAAAGAATTAAATAAGGAAATAAAATAATTTATTGAAATCGCGAAAATATATCCATATCTATGTATATAAAATTAAATGAACGGCTACAATAATGGATTCATTACACATTTCAATAGTGAAGAATCTTTCACGTAGTCGTACATTGAATTATCATTGTATTATTCATCAAGAAGCAATATGTTCCAAAAATGTTATCCTTTGAACATTTAATTCATGTCGTTTTGAAACAAATCAAAAATATTCGAACAAATCTTTCATAACACAGAATATTTAAAGGCCTTCTAGAACAAAACAATTCCTGACAAAATGACTTTATTTTACAAACAGATATAAAATGGTATTGTTATGGTAAAGCTCTCATTTAAATATTGATCTTCTGGAAGAGATTGCAACTTTTTCATTTAATTGTTTTCTGCGCCCGTCACCGCAATAAGGTTAAGCGTTAAGTTAAAGTGTAATAAGCACACGTTTTAATATAAATAAAGATATATTGAATTTGTGATATCGCTTGAGCGTGCTTTACGGAATTTCCAATAAAATCCGCCACTTAAAGACAGTGTTTATATGTTGTTATCTTCTCCAATCATTAAATAATGTTAATTGATCCCTTTGAACAGTTGTGAGCACAAAAACTTCTTCACATTTTGTAATTATGTATTCGAATATATTCCACTTAAGATCATTCGTCATTAATATCAAATCAGTTGAAAAATACATTCAATATCAATATATACTTTGACATGACTTATTAATTGACATTTTAAGTTCATCCTCGCACTTGAATGCTTGAAAATATTAAATCCCGAGTCGAATGACAAACTTATGAAAGCAATTGCAACAATCATTATTAATTTATCGAATAAGAAATGGTATCTATAATTCAGATCACAAATAAATCTTCAAATAGTATAATTGTCACTTGTAGCTTGTTTGATTATGAATTAATTATATAAGAAGATAAATTTTTAGCGTTTCTATATATTTGTTGTTTCAAAAAACAAACGTGTCGAATTTGAACAAAAGATATTTCAAGTTTTCATAATGTATTCAAGGTTCCAAATTTAAAGGTTATGTATGTCGCTAAATGTTGAATCTGTTCTGAATTAAATTTACTTCACCTGATATTTGGTGAAGTAACCAAAGTTAACTTCATCTATATGGTACACGCCTTCTGGATTCAGATGCAACTCATGCATTTAAATTTAGCCATTAACTTACATAATAGTATAAGTACCAACGCTGAGAAACTAATACCTGCTATACAAGGAAATTCGATAGGTTTCGTGCTAACTACGGCGTTTGAATATTGGATGAGGCTTATGCTCAAAGGAAATGTATTTGGCGCAAAGAGTTGCACGAGAAAATAGCATTATAAAAGATTTCAAATTTTGATTCGTTATTTTGTTTTATACCTATGTCTTATATGGATTATTGAAATAACATAATAATTTTGCATAAAATTATTCACTTTTGAAATTGGTATTGATTGCATGGTATTTAAATAAATAAAACACATTCTTTTTGGAACTTCTTCCACATATATTTAAAAAAAATCTATAATATGAATATGCAATTTAAAATAACTTAGTTTGTGATGAATAGTGACGCATGTTTCATTATTATCGCACGGTTTACTATGGTTATAAAGTAAGTATGTATGATCATTTGCAACGGAATAAACTTAGTTATTTTATTTTAAAATTAAATTACCGCCGACTGCATCGAAAGTATCAATAATATTATTTGTTCTCAATACTACAATTTTAGTTTGACTTGATTTATCTGTCTTATGTAATGCATCCCACACGCTTTTTTTCTCTTTACATCGCTTAAATTAGATGTATTAGGCGAGTGGTGATAGGTGACACTACAACAGGCTACAATTTATTTTATTTTAAATTTTTGTTATTTTATTAAGGAAACCTTATATGATAAAAATGTTTGCAACAATATTTTTTACAACTCCGTCTACTCATAATAAGCCATTGCTAAAAAAAACTGTAAACGGTAGCTTTTTTGATGAGAGCTGGCTATTTTTCAGACGGTAAATCTCTTTTTTATGATTGTTTAAAGATAAAAAAAACGCTACTGGGGAAAAAAAAATGTACAAAACTTCTCTCGCTATTTATAAGAATAGATTAAGCTGGAAGAAACATTTAATATGATAAATTAATAGAAACAAATTCATTAATATAAATAGGAAACTGGATTTACGGGAATTCGTGCACGAAGACACCGCAAACAGGTAAGACGGATCAACACGAAGATGCAATATAAATATGTTTAAATTATTTTCATTGTCGTTTTGTTCTTATAATATTTCGGATATTGATTAATTTTACATGTGCAAAGGAATAAGATAACAAGATACTATAAATACGGGTATCAAATTGCAAACTTATTAAATTAACGATGATTGAAATAAAAATTCTTGATACTCATTTAATTGATTTCAGGAAATTCGTTAAATATGAAAATATGTTGAATTTTCATATTGTTAATGAGCCGGATCGTTTCTCTTCTTTATTCAATAACTGTTCAAAAAGTATGCAATGCTTATTCGAGATTCTTGTTTCCAGAGGAGCCGTTCACGAAAGATTTTGAGATTTACTATATTTCAGTGTAGTTCATTTAGTATTTGTACTCAATTTACTGACGTATAAATTAAATAAATATTCAAGTATGAGTATAATTATTACGTGTGATATTGAAAAGATTCAAAAGAAAACAGTAGAGTCTAGAAATCTCAGAGTCTAACTTGACCATTTGTCAAATTAAATGTATGAAATTATGTACATCAGGTGTTTCATTGATATCTAATAATAAACATTATTTATTGAACAACAATATAGTATCTATGAGTGGTTAAATGCCCCAGTTTAGCTATTAATACAACGACCAATTTTGCTTCAGATAAATATAGAGAAGGTAAAGCTAAAAACGTCGGTAGTCGACTACCCGAATACCTACATATTATCGCATTGAGAGGCAAGCGTTACAAACGCCGAGTCTTTCACGTGAACCCAGAGCCGGTTTGTAAAATCGATACCCTGTTCGCCTCCGTCCCCTTTCGCCCCTGGAAAAGCGGTTCAACCCCCGTTCTCGTTTCGACGCTCTCTACTTGCCTACGGAAATTCTATCGTTCAGGTCAACGAACCAGTGGGAAACTAACCATAGATACGGGATGTTTTACTTTGGATGCAATTTAATTTATATTTAAAGTTTTATCTGTCACTTGTAAGTGAAATAAATGCAGCACATTTACTTTGAACTTATAACACATATTTTTTATAAGTACCGGTTTTATTCATTGACACGTTTTCAACAGATTAATTTTATTGATTTAAAAACAATAAATTAAGTAATAGATTTATCATTGATTAGTTTAATGATCTTTTATGTGTTAATAAGACTCATAACAAAACGTTGAAACGATCATACTCACTTGAAAAATCATATATTGTATCGATTTGAAAAGAATAATCCAATGGCTTTAAACGGAATAGCTTAAACGAGTACTTAAATTGTATAATGACCCTGAAAAAATAGCTTCAATTGACAGCAATCTTGGATACTATCACTATAGATAGCATTAAGCACATTTTTATTATGTTGAAAATCATTTTTTAAACATCATGAATGATTTATGAATACTCTTTCAGTTCATTGTGAAATGTTTTTTTTAATCATAGACAACAACATCATTTATGCAAATTGAACGAAGGACGTGATAAAATAGTTTTGTTTACTATTAAACTGTTATATTCATGAGTAAATAATTTTGATATTTTGAAGTCAGCTAGTATTTCAGGATTTTTATTGGCTTTTTTCATTTAATTAATAAAAGGTAAGTTTATGACTCTTTATTGTACATGTGGGGCCTAATACTGGAATTGCATAATTGTGTAAATTATATCAATTGTTCAGTAGTTAAGTATAGACAAACAAAAGATATTTCACTCATTTCAAATAAAATGACATAAAGATTTCTAACAAAAAGAAAGAGTATTCTCTGATTCTTAAGTCAAAATAGACGCAATCTGACATAAGCACTTCTAGCATTAAGGCCCTGCTATAAAGTTAAACACGCGTTTATTTGTTATAAACAAGTGAATGCTTTTAAGACACCCTAAGCTACTTAGCCGTTCTGCGACATAAAGCTTTAAAGGATAAAGAAAAGGGTAATAAATATTTAAAAGTAAGACCATGCAGAACCATGAATGTAGCACCCCATAACTTAGCGAAGCAGCGCAGTTTGCGAGGATTCCGAAACAAATTCAATCTTTGGAGACATTTTGGGACCGTTATGCTTGTAGGCCAAGTCTATAATACTTGAAGTGTGACACAACAGTGTCAATGTGTATTTAATATAGAAACCCAGCTCAATGAAATGCGATTTGTTTAATATAGGTAACATAACAAATATATGAATGTACCACCCTTTAGGTCTTCACTGTCAATACTTCATTGAATGGCATTTTATTCAAAAATAATAATAAGAGATTTTTTTTACTGACGATCAATTGAAAATGCGATACGATAGCTTTAAAGTAACGGTCGAAATTCGTAGAGGGATAAAATTCAGTGCTAGCAGTCCATAGATAATGTATAGCAGGATTTTGTTTTGGTACGACTTTTATTTTATATAAAACGGTATTCAACATTTTTTTATTTATGTTTCAAACTAAAATACGTTTAATAATCACTTTTGTAAGGCTTAAAAGTTTAAATTATAAACTTTAAACTGATAATAAAGTATAAACTGATGATCAATTGAAAATGCTCGCGATGATGACCGATCGTGATCTAAATAACTTTACTGTGGAACAAGTACAAAAAATGTCTTATTATTTTTTATATGCATAATAATGTGTATTTGTTTGAAGTTATAGGGGTATATTTTTATCAAAAATGTTGATTATTAATATGTACTTTTTTTGCCCAGTCTTTTAAGTCGAGGAACACATCAATTTGATGCATGCGTGTGATTAACAATGCTAATCGTGGGCATTTTCTATGATCCATGGGGGTCTATATTGGCCAGCTTGTCATATACATACATATTCAAACCTTAAGGTGATATAACTCATTTTTCCATATTTAATTTATCGAAATAGTCATCGCCGTATTTTGATACGCGGCACATGGTAATTCAATGCAGTTTTGTAAGACGAAATATTTATAGAATAAAATAAATATGAAGTTAAATTAATTTTGATTCAAGGAAATAAAACTTGTTTCACAAATAAAATAACTGATAACAAAGTTACAGAAAGTTGTAAATTTTACTAAATAATAAACAGAACTTCAAAATCAAAAAACAAAATGCAGTGTGAGCTTAAATATCACGAATACAAAGGCACATTGGCTTTACAGTTGGAATACAATTTGCAGTTAATTGCTTCCCGGTTCGTTGTTTGAGGAAACTTGTTCATACCTGGTTTAACTCCTTAAAATTTTGCTTATTCTGGTAAAATCAGGGTTTCCAAATGCGTACATATTTTGCCAAAATATATTGGTGCTCATTTTATTGCCATTATCGTATTTGAAGTCTATATACAACTCTTTGTTAAAGGTTACATTTTGAAATAGAACAGGGAAAAAATATACAGATATAGTCATAAAATTCAATTACTTATTTTCAAGAGATACCGAATATTAAAGTAAAGACAAATATCAATATTTTTTATCAAAATTAGCCATACTGAATTTTACCTTCATTTCATTAACTTGTTCTAGTTTTTTTAGAGAATATCTTTGTTCATATAAATAAACCAATTTGAATAAATTAATGATGATATGGTTTATTTAAATCCAATGTGATCTTCGGTATATATCTTTTTCTGTATATTTTCATCTTGGTATTATCGAAAAAGACAAGATCGAAAATTATTTCTAAAAAACCATATTATTTGAGATTGGAATCCTTTCAACGGCCCAGACTTATATTTATTTAAGTACACAGATGAAGTTGCACTGACTAAAGTACAAAATTCAAACGATTCTTATTTGGTATTGAAATTAAATCAAACAATTTCAGTCAAAATCGTTTAAGCTCTTCCACCATGCTTGTTTTTGAATTTATCACCGGCATTTCAGGTCTAACTTTCAAAGGTAATTTCAACTTAAAAAAATTCTCTTCTTTGAAAAAAAGAGTAGAAGTAACATAGAAAATAGTATACCGTTCACTAAAAACATTTATTTTTCGGGATTCTGATCATTTGGAATGTTGTTCATTCTTACGATCTTTTCAAATAGGTAGTTTTATAGAATGCGGCCAATTCTAAAAATTTCTCATCCGAAGAATCAAATTTTTCCGAGAAGATGAACATCAGGTACAATTCCATTAATTGTATTAACCACGTAATACAGGTTGCATACAGTTTCTATTATATGGACGCCTATGAAAAAGAAAAGTTTCATTAGTGAGAGAAAATTATCAATCGATTAAAATTGTAACTTATCCTGATTTTTAATTCAATTCTGGAACTAAATTGTTTTATTATGTACGAAAATCTTCCATTGTTTTGTAGATTGACACCCTTATAATACATATGGCAGCCCTCAATGGAATCCAAAACAGAAGCTGGGAAACTACTTGAAAAGTTTTCCCGGTTTAAGTGCCTCCAAGTTGACACAGCCGATACGATAGCTTTAAAGTAACGGTCGAAATTTGTAGAGGGATAAAATTCAGCGCTAGCATTCCGTAGATTTTGTTTGGGTACGACTTTTATTTTATATAAAACGAAATTCACCGATTTTTTTAATTTGTGTTTCAAATTAGAATCGATATAATAATCACTTTTTTAAGGCTTGTAAGGATTTTTATCTTAACTAGGTGAATGAATTACAGATAGACGAGAATATTTAATGGTGAAGTGGACGTGTTGTGAAAAATAAAATATTTTGTTTGCAATTAAGGAAAAACATATTATTTACATTGCAATTATACAATAGTCCGTTGTGTAGTGGTAAACGTCGTCGGTTTCCGTCGTGGACTTAACCGACTCAAATCCCAATACTATCAGCATTTTTTCAGTCGATTCCGTTCGAAGGTATGGTGTTTGTGTAATCTAAAATATTGTCTCACCCACTCGATCCCATAAGCGGGGCATAACGACTAACTCACAAATGAACTCGAAAATGGGAGATTGAGCAGCCGAGTAACGAACAGATTTTGTAAAAAAAAACATACGTTATGATAAATTCAGCAAGAAGTTCATATGCTTCACATTACGAGCGGACACGGTTAGTTAAACAAAATACAACATGATCACGAACGATTTCGCCGGGCAAACGACCAAAGTTTATATTATATGACAACAACTGAAAGTCAAGTTAAATAATTCCTAATATCAAACATATGACTTTTTGAAACAATTTTTTTCTATTTAAACAGTTTCTAAGTACATATGTTATTGCTCATGCATACATCTTTGATTATTGGTTAGCCAATGAATTGAAATAAAATTTAAATCAAGAATTAAACCATTTTTGTTGTCATTTTATGTGCATTGGGTCAAATCAAATTTTAAAACTTTCGAGAAAAAATCTGATAGAAAAACTAGGTCACTGATAAAGAATTCTCAAAGGAAATAGATTCAGGAACTTTGCGGGTTGTATTGGGATCAAATAAATTATTTATCTTACGCAAGCGAACAAATCCCTTCGTGCTATTGATGGATGGCGATGCAAATAATTTATTTCGATAAATATTAGGTATACCAACTTCAAAAATAAGCAGAAACTGACAAACGTATTTTGCAAATCGTCGGCTTACAAATATATCACGGCTAGGAACTTTCATTTAAATTTAATCTTTTAATGCAGTAAGAACATTTTTTTAAAAATAAGAACAACATTTCAAAATAAACACAATAGTACAGAAAATAGAAATTAGTTTATCCAATATACATTTTCATAAGAAATGCACGGGTGGCTGTGATGTCTACATCCGTATCCTTTTCCTGTTCGATACTAGAGAGTATGATTAAATAACTTCTAGTAACATTATTCCCTTACTGTTTCATAAATGATTTCAATTAACATGGTAATAAGTATAAAATTTAAAATAACTTTGATTATTCCACGTATTGTGTAACTAACTGTGACGTGTTTCGCCTCTTTCAGAGGCATCTTCAGACTTACTATCGCAAAGTTTGCTTAAGTAATGAAGCAAGATAAATTCTAACTTTTTAACATTTTAAATTATGAAATTACAAAATGGATTACGGGTTTTTTTCCTTCTAAAGGAAACAAGGAAGGGGGTGATAGAATCAAAACAATGCAATAACATAATGATACTCATAAGGTGCAATCAATCAATCAATTAGATTGGGATTTTTCCTTTTTAAGGGACGCAAGAGAGGGTTATAGAATCGAAACAAAGCAAACAAATATATTTCTAATGACGTTAAACATTACAAACTAATAAACTATAAACTAATGAGCTGCAATCAATCAGTTAGGTTGGGTGATTACTCTTTTGAATTGGGAATAATGTTAACAGAGGCGAGCATCCTGTCCTGTTAAGAATATTATTTAATAATATATCTTTTTTATTTACACGTGTCACAGTTAGTTACACAATACGTGGAATAATCAAAGTTATTTCAAATTTTATATTAAAATGAACTTCCACAAAGTTACCGCCGAAACCATCGAAAATATGGTAATAAGTGTTTGAATTATGAATAAATGATCACTTGAATCAATGACACTTGAAATCAATCAACTCAGTAATAATACTTCGGACATATATTTATTTTAGATATTCCTATGTTATTATTTGGTCATTAGTATTTGCGATACTACATTCAAAAATCCCGATAGCTATAACAAGCCCACTTAATTCATTGAAACTCGTTTACATCAAATTTTCGCTAATTTACATTTTAATAGCAATTTAACTTAGTGATCTACTTTTAGGTTTGTATATAAACGATACAAACTGTTTACTGCGCGTCAGTTCAAGTACATCCGTGCACTTGAAATGCATGAAGATGCCGAAAGGCGAAACCCGGGTCGTTAGCGACAAAGCTCATAGAAAAGTACATAATTCAAACAATCTAAATTTGATCTTGAAATTCCATCAAGCACCCTCAGTCGAAATTCTTAATTATTTCATGTTGGATTGATGGCATTTTTCTGTTTATTGGAATCAGTATAATTTGTGTGTACGCTACTCTTAAATGAAATTGGCGGTCAAATTCACAAGGTTTTTAAACAAGAAAATTAAAAAGCAAAATATTTGCAAGACTTCTTGGCTTTATTCCAAAATCAGTTCAAGTTTAAGGTTAATTGCTCTACCTGACGCCCAAAATATCCAAAAATAAACCATGTCCTAAAATAATTTCGGAAATAAAACGATCGTAAATCTGTTGCTAATAACTATATTGAAGGAGTGGTTTGAACTGGTTATAAGTTTCGCTAATAAAACGCTTGAGTTGTGCCACGAATGTATTGGTAGATGATTAAGCGTGGTGAAAATTGTTACACAAAACATGAACTCTCAAGTACTCAATTATGATTGTAGAACGAAATGAGCTATAAAAACCATTTTACTTTTTAAGCCTCATTATTGAACGTAATATAACTTTAGGGTACGGGTGTTTTACAGCGATCGGGTGGTAGACACAATGAATGGCTAATATACGGGCTCCATACCTATGGGCCCGACGGGTTTTCCGTTGGGTCACCAATTTATAAAGTCAACTAAAAAATAAATATCACCAAAATGTATTTTCGTTGTTTTTTTTAATTATCTTATTAAAAATGCATTTGTCAATTTCATCGGGGTCGCGGGTCATATGGCTTTTATTATTAAAAGAGGAAGCTACCCAAAAAAGGTTGGGAACCTATGGGTAAATAGAATTAATCATTAAACTTTCTGTATTTCTATGAAAATATAATATATTTGTCAACTTTTTTTCAAATAAGAACTGAGTGCTTATAAAAAATACATTGGCGTTCAAATAAAGTTAATAGTGTGGTTAGCCTTAAGATTTTATGAACGTTTTAATACTCTAAATAAATATCAAAGAGTATTTCTTAGCATTTTGAAAGCTTAGTAAATATAATATTCGAGAAAAACTAAAACTTTTGACGTTTGGTGTATGAATGGTGAAATGGGCTTATATAAAGCTTAAATGATTATATTTTTTTGATGAATAATTTTTAAAAATACTCATCACATTGTGTAACCTTTGATTTCCCGAAGTCACTACTGTTTTCGGTAATGATAAAATAAGGCTTTTATAAAAATGACATAATATACTTTGAGCTTTAAATAAATGGATTTTCTTTCTGTAACACAATTAAAGCTGTTTTTCAAAACTTACCACGCACAAGCAACCTCACGGACATGCATACAATATAATCAAATTGTCAATTATGGAAATAATTATTATTGACTAAGTGGAAACCGCCATTAGTGAGTGTTCTGAAGGCTTCAAAATTCAGTCTTACAACCCTTCATATCTGACCTTTTCCACGGCAATTTATTTAAGTAACTTTATTATTTTCCTACTCAATTCAGTGGTTCGAAAGGGTGTCGATCAATAATTTCATACATGAATACTTATTATTTGAAATAGGGAACTTTTCCTCATTTTCAAAAAAACAGTTAACAATTATACAAACAATGTATTGCGTATTTATATCTAATCTAAAGAGAAATGTATTATTATATTTCTGTAATGCCCAAGTCGAAGCATATCTTTGACACACAGTGATAATGATTATTTAAATTAGTTTACACTTAATTTATAAGAAATAAGTTGACAACTAAAGAATAAACAGGTTAGATGTTACATAACATGCTGTTATTGCTCACCAAATAATTCCAAAGGAAATGGATTTAATTTGTGGACAGTCTATGGTCATTCTAATGCGTAATACAGTATAATATAGTGATCGTTTATACTTGGAAATAGAAGGTCACTAAAGCAATGCATTTACTTAACTAGATAATTAGTTGAAGACAAAACAAACAAAAAAATACAATTTACCTATGTAATTACTAGTCTAATTGATTGGACGTCACTTATGTCAAACCATTAATAAATTATTCCAGTTTAATATGAATAACTTTTAAGCTTAGTGGTAGTTATGTTATTTTTATTTATATAGCAATAAAAACTTTCATCCGTTGACTTAAAATTACCCAAGATGCCGAAAGCCAAAACCCGGTGCGTTAAGAACAAAATTCAAACGATTCAAATTTGGTTTAATTAAAGTTTTATTTTGGTCATAAGCGACACGATAATTTGATTTTGAAAAGAAATAAGTTTGTTTAGTTTATGAAATTTTTTATTTAAGATTCTTTATTTAAAAGTATAACATAAATAAAAAGTATCTTTTCCACTGTGCTGTTGAGCCGTTTCCGGTTGAGCAAAATATTTACAATGATCTTTTCACGAAATTGAGAAAAACGTAGTCAATGATTCCTCAACAATGGCTACAGTATAAATAGACCGATGTTTTTTTAATACACCGGAGTAAGTTTTCACAAAGAATGTCAAAGATTGTCGATGGGTATAATTCGATAGCAGTACCTCCCTTAACTCATTCCAAGCGCAATTCTATAAGGGGATGCTGAGAAGTTTTAAATTGGAGTGTACGCCCGCAGCGACATCGCATTATCTATGTTATAAATCCATAAGGGAAAAATTGTTTTCTTTCTACTAGCAGTTTTAAATGCCAAGAATGCTACTTCTTTTAGGCCAGTTACATTAAAATTATTTTAGATTTTCATTTAAACACTATATAATTCAAAATACAATGACAATTTATCTGAATCAAATCTGTTTGTAGCTTAAAATATTTATTTTTCAATTGATGGTTAAATTTGAGTCTTCAGTGGATATTTTATATGAAAACTTAGTCATTTTTCTAAATGAATATTGGCTTAATCCACATCACAATTAAAAAATAGTGTAAGCTTAGTTCACGAATAAGCCAAATGATCTGCAAAGATTTTCATTCATGTGAAATTGTCGCAACGTTTCTCAATTCTCATATTTAACTTAACAATATTTATTGCAATAAATGTTTCATTATGATATTTGTATCTAAAAAAAAATTTTACCTGTCATTTTGAGAGTTACAGTATTCTACCCTATATTGCATACATTTACACATTTGCAAATTTCGTATCATATTGTAATTTTGTAATGTAAATTTGAGTTTTAAAAATGTTTTAAAAATATTAATATTTTCTGATAAAGTATGAATTTTTACTGATGTTGAATATAAAACCATTGTTTGTAAACAAAGTCACTCATACACTGTATATTAAGTGGGATACGATATCTTAAGATAAGAAGCTGGCTATGATTTTTCAAGATAATTAAGCATTTAAAAATAAGTATAAAGTCAAATAAAGCTCTTAGTTGCGAAACGCCAAATTTCTTAGACCAAATCTTTATCAATAAATCAATTTAGTGGTGGGAATAACGTTCAAAGCTAAAATTATCAGCCATCAATAAATGCCACATATAAAATGATTATACTGAATTTTCTTTTGATATAATTAAGTTATCGTTTCTTGATTGAGTTGTATTGACGATTACTTGCTTAATTAAGACAGTAGGATTCAACGCTGTACAAATTTGATTTTTGAGTTAATAAAAATAATATTTCATTTGAAAAATGTCACTCAACGCCTTACCGTGAATCTGTCTCAATATTATCGACTGTCATTTTTATCGGGCGTTTAGATCCTGTGCTTTAAAATGGAAAATGTAACGAGTCTGGTTCAGGGGCACGATAAAAGCAAGATTGCAAACAGAAGCTTGAAATTTTACGATATTCAATGCTGGCAACAATCGACGGTTTTCTATCGATTTACAGTCACAATTTACACCGAAAACATTTTGAATTTAAGTGATTTCAAACAACAAATGTATTTATAGCATTTGTATAATGGTAACATCAAAACAATTGATTGCCTTTTACTAAGGATGTTTTAAATATCTAATACCGATGAATATTATAGTAACAACTGATCACGTCGTACTTCATTACATCAATTCAATATGAAATGTCAGTTCTAACTTTTAAATCAGATTATAGTTGATTCAATCAAATTGTATGTTTAGATTCATGACAATATGAAAGATACTTTTACATCAAATACTAAATTATGAAAAGCCGAAAACGACGTTAATAAACGTCACACTTGAATAAAGTGTTAAAAGTTAAGATGGTATGTATGTATGTACAGTATTTTTAAATAAATAAAACACATTAAATAGTCATATTTCCACATAATATATTCTGATAAAGATCAGGACCGGGTTCGTTCATAGCGAGCATCAGTCGATATTGACGTATCTGGTCCGCATCTTTATCAGAATATATGTCAAAAAAATACTACATATATATGTACTTAACGTGTTTAATTTATTTTAATTATGCTTTTACAACAAGAAGTAACAGTTCACATTTTAAAAGTGAACAATATGTTTGTTATAGGTTTTTTATCTGTCAAGAAATATCCAAATGTAAATAGCTGTTAATATTATTGAATTTTGTCTGCATTATAAAATTACCTTTTCGATGCTTATGAAAGGTTACTTACTGACTCTCGCTATGAAATTGTTATTCTAACAATGATATTAAAACTGATCAGTTGATAATGCTCGTGATGAGCCAAAAATGGTCCTGGTCTTAATTATTCTAATGTGGAAAAAGGTCACAAAATTAGGGAGATTTTGATGTGGAAATATAAAAAAAAACATTCTACCAAGTATTTCCAGTGAACAGCTTAAAAGTGACTAATCATGATGTAATGTATTTTATTCAGTATCAAAAATATACTGCAGAAGAAGATTGCTTTCCGTTTGTTATCAGATCATATAATGTGTATTTAATAATTCACTTAATTTTGCAGGTTAGGGTAAAATAAAAATTCTTTGGCACGCCATATAGAGATTAATTTTGAACTAACGTAACCAGTTAGCCAGTATCTACTCACTGCAACACGATTTTGTATACAAACATTCGCCCTTATTCAATGATAAAAGTATAAATTTTCTGCAGAAGAGAATTTTTTAATGATTTTTTAGGCGTGGCAGAGGGCTGCTAAAATTATTTATTTCATTAATTCAGAGTCTCAACGAAGATATTATTTAAACTTCATATAACGGGATGTTACAATAGTTTTTAAGATAAAGTTATTTGAAAGTATGTAGAATATTTTAATAACCCATGATACAATCAACAAAAATATTTGTAACAGTCCACCGTGATCAAATCAAATCAAGTTGTGTCAATATTTCGAATACCCAGAACCCAGAACTTTATGATCGTTGTGATGAGCTTTCTTTAACCAAAAGCTTGTTGAGTTCAGCATCAGTAAAATTATTTGAAATATGTATTAATTTTGTAGTGCGTTGCTTTTTATTTGATAATATTTGTAGCACAAATAAACAAGTTTATTTACTAATTTCTTTCTCAGCATATCGGCACTAAGATTAATTATTTGCACATTCACATTTAAAATGTATAAGAAACAAAACTTCTGTGGAGATAAACTTCAGGGAGATATAAACCTATAAGTACATATGCTTCACAATGGGAAAGGACACGGCTAAAAAACAAGCTATTCCTAGGCAAGTAGGCAATCATTTTGTCCGTCGGAAATAAATGCCAGATGTTTATTTTAGTATTGACTGGAAAACTCCAATCACGAATTGAGTTTTCAGACAAACGAATCGACACTTCAATTATTTTAAAAGTTTTCCAGAGTTTTCCTTGGTTGAGATTTTATTTTCAGTTAAGCTGTCTCTCTTCGTTCCTTTCATTAAATTTAATATTCTAGCCCGTTAGGAACATAAATAAACTATTTATTGAGATAGGTACTAGGCATGTTTAAGACATTTATTTATTTGTTACGGACGCTATATTTATACATTATTTTTTATCAATTTATGAATTTGTGTTAAAATTAATAGAACTATTAGATTATTTCACCCCGTCATAACCATCTTAAATAATAATTGACCTGATCACAATGGAGCGTTTGTTGTTTGAATACTCGAAGAGAAATGTACCTGGCCACATATTTCTTTCGACTTATCCGAAGCCAAAATGAGAATTCCACCATTCTTGAGAATGTAAAATTGAATGTCCCTGATAATTTTTTGAGGAATCGTGAACATGTGTTGTTTGTTGTTCCATGGAGTAGAACCAGTTTGCCAATGGGGATGCCACTGGGAAGAGCTTTAGTGATTTTTAACGAAATTTCTTCAGATGTTGACATATTTCACACGGACGTGAGTGAGTTCAGACGAGTACTGTTTTTTATGTATTATGGTTGATTTTGTCGGAACTCACTCGGTTGACTGCTTTTATCTTGTTTTTAATTAATTTGTGTTTTTTATTATGTATTTATATTTGTCAAATACATGGCGCATTGGCGTCAGCTGTAATGCAATGATTTGCTTTTTCGTAAATAAATAAATAATTTTTTTCTGTTTTAAACTGTTTCTGAAAATTATGTATACGAAAAAAAATTTACAAGCATTATACACAATAAATTTCTATTATTAGACGTAGCCGAGCAGTATTCCTCAGAAGCTTCATATTATACTATACACAGTCGCGTGTTCAAATAAAAGTTCAAATATAGATTTATTGAACAATTCATAGATTTGTATCGGATGATAAAGACGACTTCAGTGGATTCGTAAGCCAAATTCATCTTCACTCTCTGTGAGGTTAGGCGCCTGATTTACAACAAGTTCTCAATTTAATACTTTTTGTCGAATTTGACAATTCCGTTTTAGCCTAATTATTGACTATTCGGATAGGTAAGAGAAAGCCTAAAAATCACATACATACTTGCATTGCTTCTATCAAGGTAATTCTTATAATTTAGAATTTTTATTGAAGGTGTTGATGGAATTTCAATATCAATGTTGAATCGTTTCAATTTTGCTTATTTATGAGTTTTATCGCTAACGATCCGGGTTTTGCATTTCGGCTTCTTCGGACATTTTAAGTGCACGTCAAGTTTATTAGTGCACTTGAAATGCATGAAGATGCCGAAAGGCGAAACCCGGGTCGTTACCGACAAAACTCATGGAAAAGAACAAAATTAAAACGATTCAATAATGCAGTCCTTGCCAAACAGCTTCTGTCAAAAAGCTTTTAGCCACCCATATAATCCACATTAGAAGCGGAATTGTTTGTTTATGAAATGAATTGTAACGTTTATTTAATTTAACGTTTAAATTTATAAGAGTTCTAGATATTTGCGAATACGTTCCAGATATGGCATTTCCCCTGAGCATTAAAACTATCTTGATTCGATTTAAGTGTCTACTGGGAGTAATTACTATTTTACCCTTTGATCTTCGCGCAGATGGCACGCCACTGGTGGGTCAAGGCAGAAGGTCGTTAAGAGATTTGAGTGGTCGCTGGAGAGAAAGATATCACGCTTCTTTGTTTTCTCGGCCGTAAAGCTGAGTACTTAAATTACGTGCCAAAAGAAACAATTTGCACTTCATGATGCGCAATATTTCACGGAATTATATATATCTACTGACAGGAGCATTGCGGTGATCATGCGCATTGCGAGGCGAGTCGAGTCACAAGGGCATAAGTCATAAAAAGGCTAAGATTTATTAATTCTCGTTGTTAAAAACCGTTTCAGTACCGAGTAAAGTGGTGATCCTAGTTACATATACCGCTCGAATCTTTTATCAATAAGATTGACTGATGGCAGGAAAAAGGCATTTTAGAGTGAGACAGTGTAGATGGCACAAAGCTATGCAAAGAAAAATATCATTAGAGTTATTGATTGAGTAGGCATTTACTTGGTAGAACTCCATTATAATACGGTAGGAAAATAACAATGTATTTTAGTTCTACTCAATCAATAAATTGAAAGTAGCCGATATGGCTACTCAGGCAATTCTGTTTAATAAAATAATTTATGTAGAACGTAAATACATTGTTATTTTCCTACCGTATCATTAGAGTTCCTACTGGAAGATTTTTTTTATATAATTTTCAATATTTGTGGCAGTAATCGTGACGTTCATACACGACGACCACCATTGAACCAAAAAAACGAATGGGAATTTTCAGCTCATTTGAATGAGATATCGGCGTTATTCCAAAATATTATGTTATTAAAAACATCCCTTACCCATAACGACCTTCTTCTTTTTTGAATTTAATAAAAATATCTTTAAAATCACTGCTTTTGTCAAAAAAAGAACAGTATTTTAAATTGAAGAATAAAATAAAGAAAAATGACAATTTGAATGTGTTCAGTCATTTACCTCTTCCATAAAATACAATTTGTTAATACACGAACGTTGTTCTATGAATACATATTATAGATATGCGGTAGAGGTCTGCACGGGCCGGGTAACGAAGGCTTGGATTCGGGCCCAGGCCGGGCTCGGACGCAAGGATACATCAAAATATAACAAAAAACGGGCCATTTCCGAATGAGCTCACCATTATCGCAAATCTAAATTTAACACTATAATAAACTTACACGTACTCGTATTAGTCATCTTTTCGACGCCTTGTTCGTGATTTAAAAACATTCTCTCATGAACACCCATTCGAAAGAACAAGATGAATTGTTCTTAACTTAATGACTTTTGACGCAATTATTTTTGTATTGTTTGATGATGTCTGCTTCATCGGCGTTTGTACAATACGCATAATGAATTTCATAATATGAACTTCAGTATGTCTTATATGGTTATTTCGATCGGTTGCAATTCGGTTTGTGGAGAATATGTTTTTTCGGTTAAAACCCATGGGAAAAGTGAAGTGTGGAAATCATTTAGTGAAATTATAGAGGTGGCTACAAACAAAAAAGTTGGATCGTTGAGTGTATAAAATGTAAATGCATTTTCAGCTTTTCTAGTTCAAAAACTTCTCATTTGAGTCGTCGTTCTTGTAGGAAGAAATGTATTTTGCACAACTGCACACACACAATAGTTGGTGAGTCAATTTTTAATTTTTATTTGAAAAAAAAAATTCGGATTTTTTTCGGGCAAGGTTGAAAAATGTCGGGCTCGGGTCAGATTCGGGTAAGATTTTTGGAAATGAGCCTCGGGTTGGAGGTCTTCGGGTTCGGGCTGGGTGAAATTTTAAAATTTCGGCCCGTGCAGACCTCTAATATACGGAAATATATAATATACCTAGTTACCTAGTTTCGTCCGTATAAGTCTGTAATAAAGATGTTTTTCTGTTTCTTTATATGAAGAAAAGACTGGAAGTTTGCTCTAGATTTAAAAAGTAGGTTCGCCAAGTAAAAATAATGAGTCAAATGATATGGCAACATTTATCTGTCCACGGAAAAAATAGGAGCTTTGTAAATATACTCGCGTTATTCATTTTTAGGTTACTGTTATAAATAAGCTAGTACTTATTTGACCGCATGTCCTTACAAAATCATCTAATCCGAAAATGTATTCAGCAAAAGATAAAGCCACCATGAAATAGTAAATTGAGAATGGCGCGGTCAAAAAGCAAACCTTTCTGGCGGACTGACCAAAACGAAAATCACCCACTCAATCAAGCGAACTCGTACGAGCATTGATTTATAAATACGTCCAAGGTTTTGGGGTAAGCCATCTGATTCGGTTTGCTGACTTTATATAATTGCAGGCTTGACAAGCTTAGGGACGCGATCGATTTGATTTGAGCTAATCTTCTTATTTCGGCGTTACACCGAAATAATAAGAAGGTGTTTATTTTAAAAATGTCAGTGTGAAGAAAGATGATGAATTCAATTTGACAACTCAGCACTGTGATGATAGTGCTCTGATGATGTCCGCTCCCATTGCAGGGTATATACATAAGTATATATCGAAAAACTATTTCTACGATAACTGTTACTCAATTGCAAAACTGTCGATGACATTACGGATAGAAAGGATATAACTTTATGAAATATTCCCGCTGAGCATAGAGTTTAGCTGCGTGGAAAATTCAGACTAAGAGCAGGCCAATCCAACTAATGTACGGTGTAATTAAAATCATCGAGAATATTCTGTTGAAATGCTTCATAAGGAGGATCCACATTGGGATCGAACATGGATTAAAAAATAAGTTCTAGGAAAATGTTTCATTAACTAATGCTTCTCTATGACGTGGATTGTTAAAATATTAGTTTATCAGGTCGTTAAATTTATCAAATATGTATTGTATCGGGTGTCTTTAAACTGCTGCGCGGCCGCGTGCGCACAGCTTAGAGATAACACTGACTACTAGACTAGTTCCCTTTTAGGATCGGCTAAGTGTGGGAGGAAATCTTAGACAACACAGCCATCCATGGCTTCGAGCTGAGATCAATAAATCGATTGAAAAGTGTAACTGCCTGAACTGTGATTCGAGCTCGTGCCATCCGCAACCGAAGCCAATGACGTATACACTTCTAACATATCCTTGATTATAGGAATCCCAACACTCTCAAATTTTGATTTGTCATGACTTTGGCATTCTGACATTCTTTCACCCTTCCGTCGTTGGCGACAGTTTTTTTGGTATTTATCATGATAAGATATGTTATTTGTAACTGCAGCTTTATTCATGTGTCGAATCACACAATGAATTCTTTTATGATGATAATTAATCTGAGAATTTTCAAAATATATAAGGCTGGAATCGTTACGCCACTGTACTGATTATGTTAAGTGTAAAACAAATTATTTCACAGTTACCGCCGACCTATGTAGCCATTCCCGGCTAAAATGTTCCTAGAGGACGATTTTAAAACTGTTTCGCAGGACGTTATTACGTGCCCCACTTAAATAATTACGAAAGCCCTCTGCAGCTGCTTGACGTTCCCTGCTTTATAGAGCAATAAAACTCTCGACGGTAAATAGTGCTCGGTCTAGTAGCTGGCAGCCACCAACCTCTCCGGGCGAGTGATTGATGCCAGTAAATTAAACAGCTGGAACGATGGACACTTCTCACGATCTGCGATAAAAATAAACATCACAGATCTTCTACCTATTCAGCGATCTACATAGTCCTGATACGATTTTAATGGCATGACATTAATTTATGTGATTTTAAGGCGATCATGACACGATCTTGACAGATTTATTATCTCCCATAAACTAATCCAGACGTAACAATATATTGTTTTTTTTTTGTGAATACATATTTCAAATAATCATTAAGCTGTTTGTTATCAATTAATAAATTTTTTGTTTCCATTTTTGAAATAATGTGCAATTTTCAAATGGCATCCTTTATAAGGGGTATTTCATAATGTTTTCTTGGAATAGATTTTAAAGAAAAGTTTTAAGTAATACCATATTTTCAAACTATGCATGCACATACAAATTTAATCTTCGCCTTAAAAATTGCCAATTGGTTAAAATATCAAATGCTTGTATCATTTAGTTATGAATCTTATTTTTTGTATGCGCATGTTTTTAAGCTACTTTCGTTTTAGGTCGAAGCATATTTACATAATTTAGGATTTTGAGTTTGTTTGATCTTTGCAGTTTTCCTCGAGTTTTGTCGCTAACAACCTGGGTTTCACCTTTCGGCGTCTTCAGGTATTTTAAGTGCACGAATGAACTTGAACTGACGCTTAGTAAATAGTTTGTTTTATTTATACATAAAAATAAAAGTTTTAAATAAATTCGTGTATGTGAATTGCGCGAAGATGCCGAAAGGTGACACCTGAGTGGTTATTGACAAAACTCATGGAAAAGTAAATGGTAAAATGTTTAAGTAAGCAATAGTAATCAGCTAATCGCTACGTCCGTTTTAACATCTCAAATTTGATGAAAAAATGATATTGATTATAAACGGGAAGACTTTCATGTCATGAATATACAAGCGCTTAACAAGAACATAATAATATAGGAATTAAAGAATTAATATTCAAAAGCCACCTCTTCTAATACTAATAAATATTCTATGAAGAATCAAATTTAATACAACATCATTTTAGAGTGCAAATATCGTGGTAGGTTTTGTTTCGGTGAATAAATATTTGTTTGTTTTTTGTATTTCGAACATCTTTGTTGATATTAATTCAGAAATTTTCGTCAGAATGTTTGAAAGAATATATATTCACTACGATAATGTGCCGTCACCTTGAAAATGTGCCGTATTATATTTTTTTCTACAGAAAACGTAAATATTTACCCGATTTCAAAATAATAAAAAAAACACGAAACGAGCGCAAAATGATGTTGGTGGCATTCGCTATTTTTATTACACGAGCAAAATCAATCAAATCCGCGAACGGAACAGCGCTTTCAAATTTAGAATATTTTCTTTATTACCAACATAAATACAATTCAGTAAACTTAATTATTTATTGTGGATATTATTACGTTTTATGTTAATCTGTTAAAGGTACATAAATAAAGGTTTTTATTTTTTAAAACATACTTATTTTGTTTTGTTTTGTATTATTTTTCATGAAAATTAATTATACATTAAATTTAATGTGATATTTGCTTACTTCAAATGGTTCTATATTTAAAAATGAAAGACACCATTTTTTTCACGACTTTCCTGATTACAAAAAATCAGCTAAAATTTATTGTTTACAATATATACATATATTTGGGTGAAAAAGTTTGTTGTCCCACAACCAACCGTTATGTACATAATTATGTATATGCAGCAGTTGTTTACAGCCACCTTCCATATCGCTAAACGACCACGAAAAGTATCTAATTAACTCCTCACTTACTTGGCCCAATACAGAGCTGCACGGGACTGATCTTTTAACCATGCACTAAAGTAAATGAAATTGATGTATTTTCTTTAGCTTTATGGATATATATATGTATATATTTGTGATGAGTTTCTAGTATTTTCTAAATAAATTAAGCGCCAGTTGAAATTGTTGTTTTTTTACGACTGTGAGATTTTAATGAGTGGTGAATCCCTGGTTGAATGGAGATCTCCGCTTCACCTTATTAATTTATTTTGAAGTCTAATTTTAATAATAAGAAGACATTTTGATATTTCAAATGTGTTATTTAAGAAGACTTATGTATCCCCAAAATTATATTATTTTATTTTTATGTTTATTGTAGTTTTCAACAGTCATAGATGCCGCAACAAAACGAGTATGAAAAGTATATTAAAACTCACTCTCGTCGATACGGTTACGATATAAGTATTTTTAATTTTTAAATTATAATATTGATAAAAAAAGTTTTTTGCTTAAAAAATTATCGAATAAATTGATTTTTTATATCAAATATAGTATCAAATGTGTTTTTTTTTATCAATTTTCGAAAATTAATTAATATCATCAATCGTCTTAATATTCAAATACATAAATTAAATACCGACTTAAATTAAGCCGAAGAAAGTTTTGTGAATCCGAACAAAACTTCGTAATCGGTAGAATGAATTTTCATTTCATTTGATGGAAGTCTGCGAGCGAGAAAGAGACGAGGAGAATTTCCCAGTCGTTGATAATACACTTATATTATTTGCTTTACGTTCAGTAGCTAGATGATTGCAGTGGAGAGAAAGAGACGCACTCGGAAAAGTATCAAGAAAGAGACATACTGATATGTTATGATGATGAGTTATACCACTGGAATAGTATGGTGATATTGGGTTAGTACGTTTGTAAGGAACTTATTTCGAAGGGATGTAATTTGATATGATTCACTCATTTGAAAGTTATAATACTAAATTTGTTTGAGGACTTTAGAAGCGAAGTTGATTTCATATTTGTTTATTTATGGTTATTGTGTCAATAGAATTCCAAATTTGTTTATGAAAATAGAAAACATATATTTAGATTTTAAACGTATTTTTAACCTGTTGCATTGAGCACATAATAATATAAATAGTCTGTCTAGACTAGCTGTTAGCCAATCTATGATCACTCATTTCAGATGGGTTTAATATAGAAATAGGAACATGAAAAAAAATTATGTTGCTAGAGGAAAATATGTGAAAAAATTCACTAAACCACCACCATGATATAAGTTCGATTAAGCATAGTTTGTTTTTATTCATGAATAAGGTACAAATAAAATATCCACAGTAACGGATCCTCCCTCTTCTTGGGTTTAATTTTTTGAATAATTCCTTCTTGACCTAAGTTAATCCCTATATTCTATTAAAATATATTTTCATCTTTTTTCATCGGGGTAAAACTGTTTGTCATAAAAGAAACACGTTTCGAACAAAGTGAAAACAAATTAGTATAAAGTTGATTTTATTTATGACACGTAAACATAATTTTATTCATTGACTAGTAAAATATCCACCGGAAAAATAATGTATAACGTGTAAATAAACTCAATTAGGGAGCTCACATAATAATATATCGTGTATGTATAATAAATAGAGATCCTTTATTTTATTTGGTCAGCTATGTTACGGGACGACAATAAACGATTTTTCGAAAAGAGCAGAACAGATATTTATTGAGGTGTCTTTATTTGAGTACAAGTGGTTCACCCTATTTCATATTGTGAAAGAAAAAGATAGCAACATCCGACTGGCTGTGAGTGAAAGAGATGCGACCAAAATACGGAATAGAGAACAAAAAAGAGATTTTCCTTGTCGGTATTATTACTACGAGTAAAAGAGATGAAACATTATCGCACTTAAAAAGTTGGAAAGAGACAGATTCAGGACACAGCTGTGAATTAGAGCAAAATAGAAAAGTTAGAACGCGAGCGAGCGAGATGCCATCTACGATAAGCTGTAGGAACGGAAGAGACATAGATATGAAAAATCTTTATTGGATCGTACCGAAATAGCAACATGGCGAAAATTCTCATCCCAGATACGTCATGACGGAAATCTGCTTTCGAAACATGTCATCTGCAGTTACGGAATATCGAAGTTAGCGATTTTATCAATGCCATTTGAAATTATTTCTGTGGCATTTTTTGACAAGTTTTTAACGGAAAATTTTCAGCTAAGATGAATAAATTCTTATTTCAAATTCAAAAACTCGCCAACTTACTACAGCGAAAATGGAATATGGTATAAAGTAACAACGAAATATATCGTCAATTCCATGGTGAATTTGCGAATCTGCTATTTTTACGTTTTTTTTTTGTTGTATTTATGATCTTCAACTTAACCATTTTAAGCACTCCAATATTTATGCGCTTAACCATTTTTTGTTTAAACATATCCGCTTCCAGCTCGGAGTATATCGACTCCTCACGGAGTTTATCTCAACATTTTTTTTTCTACGAGTTCTCTTTTTTTTAAGAGAATAGGGATTTAATGGATACGATTACTCGGATGGGACTAGTGGTTAGTTAATCGGTCTGGCTATGCATCGCTTTTTGGGATAGTAAAGGTTGGGACTTTCAACAACACAAACACCCATGCCTTCGAAGAGAATCGATTTATCGACTGAAAAAAACGGGGCGGTCCGGCACGCAAGTCAACAACGTTGACCACTTCGCCACGGACCGGGCAAACATTTACCAATACTTAATTATTTCCATTTACTCGTTAAACATACCATGGAGGTGACAATATCTACAATACTATTTTACGAGGGTTGTTTATCGGTTAGTTGATCAATTTAAATTATTCCGCTAAAAGAGTAACACTGCTATTATTGGCCGTTATCGGTAGTGTTTTAACACAAACAAGGATGAAATTTTTTTACAATTTTAGAAGTTGGAATATTCGTAAATCAGCACAGCAGGGAAGAGGTTAAAACTCAACATAAAAATTACTCGCATTTTTAGAATTTTTTCAAAATAAATTAAATACAAAAGCATACTACATATTCTTTCATCAAAATCGTGAAACGTTGTATTAAGTTCGGTTTGATAAACAAAAACTTTAACTATCGACTGTTTTGTAAGCTAACGACTCAATTTCGAAATAGTCTGGTGTGATATAATCGCTTACATAAATCATACGAAACCATTTGGATGAACCAGAAACTACTTGATCGTTTTTTGTTTTATTAGATTTCAAGTGTTGCCAATACAAAAATTGATTGATTTAATTAACATCCACCTGTTCCATATTGAAAATATAAACAGATTCATATTTTAACGAAGATATCTTTTGTTATTACTATGTAGGTCAAAACGACGATATTTACATATATAAATCAAAGGTTCTTAAAGCATTGATAAGACAATGTCAGTCTAATTAACTACCTACAAAACGTATTCTAGCAATTAATAATTATTTTAAAGTGTTATCTGTCACTTTTTGTTGGAAATGCATTATTACTAATTTAAAAATAGTTAATAATGGTCGCGATGAACGAAACCGGTCCCTGATCTTTATATATATGAGGGAATTATTTGCAAAGATGGCCCGTTCCCAAAACCATAATTCCCTGGAAAATTCATTTAAATGTTTACCATATGACTAATTTGTATTGTTTTCTAATTGATTGTTAATGGAATGATTAATAAAAATAATTACACATTTTTAGTACTATTATCAACGCTTGTGATGAGCCAAACCAGTCTTGATATTAATAAATCCAATGTGGAATAAAAACGATTTTTTTGAAAAAAATTATTATAATGTCATTTCACCTAGTGTTGACAGTGAACACCTTAAATGTAATGATTTTAAAAAAGGAACTTACTCATTACTAAAAAATAAAAAACGTGTATTTTTATTTATAGAATGGTATTCAAGGTAAATTTTTCGTCTTTTGTGGAACGAGCTGCGTTTGAAATAATAACCTCATATCGTGGGTGTAAGGATATACGGGCGAAACTACAAAAATGGCTGTTTTGAGTTAAATATGGCATTGTCGTGCTCAAATGCAGTTCTATCTCTATATATATAAAAATCTCGACACAAATCTTTGTCGCCAAACTCCTTTGAAACGTCTGGACCGATTATGATGAAATTTTGTATCTGTATTTGTTAGATATGAGAGAAGGTTGTAAAGTATATTTCATACCGCTAAGTGACGGATGTCTCTATCAAGACGTATTTTAATATTTCTGACATCTGTCATTATTTATTATGTTTGTTGTTAAATCACAGAGGGCGCGCGTGAAGTTTGACATTTCATACAGCGAATTAAATTTAAGCTTTGCAAAGCAGTCGCAAGAGGCGCTTTTCATATATCACATCAAAGTTTATATATATATCCAGCAAATAGTTTAACAGAAAGCAGTGCAAGAATGCTACGCGAATCATTTTGATTCTCTTCAATAAAGCAAATGACTTGCTGCCACGTGAATTACATTCATTTCAATGTAATTAAAATACTTCATTTTGATTTTTGCACATTTATTTTCCATATTAATTTTGAGTATTGATTTTGATTTAATAAAAAACTAAATTTAATTCAGCTAATACGTCAACACATCTATTGATTCTGGGGCGGTACGAAGTTCACCGGGTCAGCTAGTAATATATAAAAATATGAAACTTGTACGAAGAGCGGTTTATCAGATATTGTTCGGCTTTCCTGCAAATCCGTAAGAACAAAGTAAAACAACGAAAACTGTTTTGCCATTTATCTGTATGTGTTTTATCATTATTACATAAATAATGTTATGCTATTTTAACATTGATACCTACTTGTAAAATTGTATTATTATTTGTTGAATGATATGAAAATATAATATCCGCTTCTGTCGTGTTTGCTTTCAAAATAAACCACCCCTGTGCGTAATATAATACCATACGGCATTATAGTTAACTTCCTCAAGTAGGTTGGCAGGTTTTTTCTCACCCTTATGAGAAAGGTTATGAGTGTATTACGTGTGTAGACATTTCCTCCCAACTTATACTTTATTATGCTGTGTATTTTATCGAGCGATTTTCATGCCGAGCGTCGTACGGCAAGTCGAAGCCTCGTGCTCAATGTACCCATATTTCAAAACCCATTATTAACAGTTATGGAGAACTTGTGCCATTTGGTGTCAAAGTAATTGAACTAGGTAAATCGAGTACGCTCTTAACTTTACAACAGCACAAGATTTTATTAATGTTAAAAAATAGTATTTATTAGTAAAAATATGTTGAACAAGCACTACATACTATAGACATCAATCAAAGCCGGTCAAAATACTTATTTCTGTCCAAGCTTAGTAAAAATCGAAAATCGAAGAACATTTTCGTTCCTAAAAAATTGACTAAATATTTTTTCGTAACTCCCATTCTTCTTGTTTATAATATAAAAATTTGACTGACTGACTGATGTGTGAATTTTTTTTTTGAGGACTTGGTGAGAGCGGTGACCTAACCCTTTTCGTCTATATGAGCTTTAAGATGGTGAAGTAGTGTCGGATTCTTGATGGTATTTTTGAGATAAATCTTTACAGCCGTTGCGGCGCTTGCATCGGCTGGCGTTTCCGGCTTCTACAGCAACCGGAAGGCTTGGTGTCCTGGTGATGATGTGAGGGTGGAATAATAATTTGATTGTTTAAATCACTTAAATATGTATTATGTGATTGAAAGTTTAGACCGAAGGTGCTTGATCTAATTGTAATATAAAATTTGAATCGTTTGATTTTTATACTTCTTTATGAGTTATGTTGCGAACGACTCAGGTTTCACGTTTCGATATCTTCAGAAACTTCAAGTGCGTGAGTGAGCTTGAACTAACGCGTACTTAATAGTTTGTATCGCTTAAAAGTAGGTCACTATGTTTGATTTTTACTATTACAATCTGGATGAATTAGCTAATGTTTTGATTTAAATGAAGTTCAATGAATTGTATAGGTACCCATATTATATTTTTAGGTATTTTTAAATGTTATGTCGATGATCTTTCTACGCATTTGTGAAATAAAACAAGCCAGACAATACAAAACAGCACTTGAACGTATATGTACGTCCACATCGCTCAAAGGGTTAAGTAAAGCATGCTGAATGAGTATGAGTTTTATTTGAAAATATATATATATATTTTTTAATAAATATTTGAAGCCATTAATGTAGAATCTATTTTTCGGCCATAAACCTTTACATGCACACGTAGACTGTAGTTTACAAAGAACCCGTGTTAATAAACGGTTTAAATGTGATGTGGCAATGTTTAGAATCACTACTGATTTACGTGTTTTGCGTGAGGACGTTAAACTGTTCAAATAAACGGTAGAAAAATAACCATACCGTGATTTAATAACGACGGTTGGTAAAACGCATACTAAAACTTACTTACCATATTGTAGGGACTTTTCATTGTATACATAATTATGGTCAGTGAACCGGGAAAAACTCATATCATTTCACATTAAAGCAAATAATAGTGGTATATATAAATTATAAATTATTATTTTCGGAAGATAGTTAACAATTATGAATGATTTTAATCTAAATTAATGAAAACAAATTCTTATCGCGAGCATTTTCAAAATCAGTTGATTAAGACCTTCTGGACGCTCCAGATCTTTTACTAAATTATAGTACTTAATAATAATAATAAAAATATGTTATATTTATTTATAATAATGGCTTTCCACAGATGTGACATAAGCCGTATTAAAGGTGAACAAAAACATTCCACATATTACTATAGTCTGTACTTTGAAACGTAAATTATCTTCATGGCTACTTATTATTTGGTCAGTATCTTATTCGATAAATGGTCAGTAAATATTAAAGAAATGGTCAGTAATAAATACACAAAACGGTCGTTAAAAATTATAAATGGTCGGTAATTGTTTGTAAAAGGATTATTAAATATCTATAAGCGAGGGATATAAGTTATATTATATTGCTGTGGTAAATGGTGAGAGGGAAACAGCACTTAAACGACATGGTGTACTTTACCACTGAAAAAAATACTTTTTTATCGTAACTGGCAATCCCAAGATTTAAAGGTCAAATATCAAGTTAAAACCTATAATAATTTTAAATATATTACTGACCGTTTGATTTAATAACTGACCACATTCATTCTGAGTCAGTGACTACTGACCATTTATAATATTAACTGACCATTTATTCAATTCACTGACCAACACTTGAATAAGATACTGACCCATTAAATACGCGCCTATTTTAATTTTAATGACTCAATTTTTTTTCCCGCATGTACATAAATGAAAATTCGTAAAACAAATCAAAACTAATCAAATCACAGTATGTATCCCCAGCATTTAAATACGTATCTCATTATTGTATTGATTACAATACGATTCTAGATAATAAATGATAAAAAAGCTCTTTCGTGTAAATACAATATGCACATATATCCAAATATGTTTTTAGCTCGGCCATAGCACCAGATAGATGTTTTCAAAACAAACAACGGTTCATTTAGTTTAATAATCCCGCGATAGGTCGTTATTTAGGTACTATACAAACGTTATACAAATACATACAGCAAATATTTTAAGTATAAAACTACCGAAAACTAACATATTCACACCCTACGCGCCCTTCGAGCACGTATACGTATCACATTGTCATCAATGAAGGAATGAAACGGGGTTGAATTTATGCGAGTCGACATTTTGCGGTCTCGGATGTTTTTCTCAACTTTGATCCTTTCGCAAATCGCATAAAAAACTGCTGCGAGAATTTTGGCGCGTGAGCTGGAAATCACCCGCCTGGATAAAGGACAGACGAGACCATCTGTGTTGACGCTTGAGTTTCATTCAATTTCGCATGACACTGACGAAAAGGACAGCTACCAAGCCGGATCGGTTTGATGTGTCGTTTTATGATGCTATTTCACCTTCGAATTCAATGTTAAATAAGATTGAGAACGATTAATCTTCTCAAAGTATAAAAATTTCTATGATGACAATTTTTAAGAGCAATTTTAACGATTATAGAATGCTTAATAACCTTCAAAGACATATTATAATGCTTTCACCTTATTTATTTTTTGATAATACTTCAAAATTATTTTTATAAATCGGCTGCCGGCAAAATTTCTGGCCCGTATTTTCAACCAAAATTATCGCTACATTTCAGCCTGCCTCGGTAATATAATAGTAAAACACATAAAAATGGTAATAATTTTCAGCACCATTGTATGATAACTTTATATCTTATATGTTGTCTACCTCCTCACAATTCTCTGCGATAGTCGTCTTCCATAAAAATATAGCCTTATTTTCGGTACTTTAGAAATACTTTGATCAAAAAATTCAAGCTTACAAAAAACATAATATATGTAAATCTATAATATATGTAGACGTGTGTGTAAATTTTTCAAAATATTGTCATTTCTAGATTCCCACAAGCAAAATAAGATTTCGTTTTATTTTGAGCCAATCTACGTAGTACTAAGATGAAGTTTAAGCTAAAACAAATGAACTGAATATGAGATCAAAAAAATGAACGTTATTTTGTTTATTTGATTTTCATAAATCAAATATTTTTTAAATCATAATTATCTGAGTGGAAGTAGACCCAGACAGTATTATTATTCGCGAGAAGAAAATGTTTGTTTTTCGAGTTGATTCGATTGAAACTAGAAAAGCGATATAAAAAGTCGTGAAAACGTTTTAAATCTCTTTATAAACAGGATTTCCAACAAGCCAACCATAATAATCACGGTACATAAAAATCATACACTGCCTGTGGCAGCGATTGTAAACCAGTGGTATTTACGCATTGTTTTTCATTTTAATGATGCTTCAGGTTAATTAGGCCATTGATTGATCGGCGCAATAGTTAATTGCGGAAAATTATCGGAGTAAAATTTTTAAGGCGTTATAGAATAATACAAATAAGATCAACTTAAAATATCACGACTGTGTTTGAGGATCACCAATAACTCTTGCTTAGCCATGCAGTAGCCTTAGCCACTGCAATTAAATTAAATACCCGGTCCCTGGTGAAGTGGTCAACGTCGTTGGCTGCCGTAATGGACAGCCTGGGCTCGAGCCCTTATACTAGCAGATTCGTTTAAATCAATTCTGTTCAAAGGCAATGGGTATTCGTGATGCTAAAATCCCTTCCCACCTTCCCGATGACACCCCTTATCTAACTAACCAAATAATCTTGTCCTAGCCCTCGTATCCATTCAATCCCTACTTTCTTCAAACAAGAGAGGTTGAGAAACTTAGTTACAAGCAGTTCTCGTAAAAATAAAACATGTCGAGATAAATTTCGTGAGGTGTCCTCGTGCTCTTCAAGATGGTAGAGGACATGGTAAAAAAATGCATTGGATCATATCTATCAACGCAAGTATATGAACATGTAGGTTTTTAATTGTTTTTACGTCACTAATATTACATAAATAATTGTAAATTATTTTTGTGTGAAAGTTTAGAATAAAATGTAACGAATCAATATTACATATCGGTTAAATATATTACGAAGGAATCTTTAAGCTCAAATAGAGCACGAGGTATTATTAGACAAGAAAATTGAAAATATGTATGGGCATATATCTGCGTAGGGAAGCACGTTGGTGAAAATCACGTGGATAGGGGCTGTCCAATTGGCAACCGTTTATTCTATGATATTCAAATTTAAATTTAATTAATTCAAGCGATTTTATGAAAAATAAAATTAAACCGAAGGTTTACTTCCCCTGAACAGATTAATATCATGTGAAATGATCGTAAACAAAAGCGTTTTCATACATGAAATAATCGTTCAAAATAGCGCTTTGTAAATTCTACACTCGACAAAAAGGCATTATATTTTGTGAATATTTTGGTTCATGTTAACACGAGGTTTTTGAGGAACAAATAAAAATGTTGATTTTTTCAATGTATTATATTTCACTTAAATCTATATTTTTCCACATGGTTATTCAACTGATCACTTATATATGTATATTATAGAGATTGATGCCACTGTCTATGATTTTTTTTAGTTAAAAACATCACACGGACTTCCCCTCTAACCCTACTGTCCGACAAATATACGAGAACCTCTCCCTTATGCAATATCTTTATGACAAAACAATCTCTCTTATTTTGTTCCATTAATTTCAAAACAATATTTTGACGCTAACGATATACCGGTTACCTGATATTATCTTTAGTATGATTTTAATAGAAAAAATTAGAGCAATTTAATTGATAAAACACTATCTTATTCCTAAGCTCAATGAAATGACAATTTAATATTTCTGTTTTAATCATAATGTTTTACAAAAGTAATCAAATCATTTCAACATATCATATTATATATCATACAAAATGCACGTGATAAGAAAGACCAGAATTTCTCATTTAAAAGAATTGTGTAATTAGTTCAAGACATTATTTTTTATTGTTTTAAATAAATACCTTTACATCAAGAATAAACGCTGAGTACTTAAATATTAATATTATACTTTCGATGGAACTTTGTGAAAGGTCATTCCAACATATAACTTAATTGATAACTTTTTATTACAAGTATTGAGTAACTTATAGTGACACTTGCTTGCATCATTAAGAAAGATCTTCAGACCTACTATCGTTAGATTACTTTAGCAATAAAGTCTAGTTTACTAATACTGTACACATTTAATAGGGTTACGCTACTAATATTATACTGAGTCTTTAAGCTGATTCCAATAGAAAATTGTTTTAATGTTATCTAATACAATGCGACTCAATCCAACAAAATACAATCATGTTTAACCGTTTCATTCAATACATAGCTATGAATAAGTCAGCAGTAATCTTTTAATACTTTGGTGTATTGTTTTGCTGAAATTCGATGTTGAAACTTATAATAATTTTATACCAAACTTGAAGAGTGCTTACAAAAGCGGTGGTATAACAACTAAACAGTACTTTATATGCAATAATATAGACCTTTCGTGTGCTTAAACAAATACCCAAACCTTTGAAGATATCTAAAAAGAAAGAGTTTTTTTAATTGAAAAAAACCTACATCTTGAGGAAAACCGCACAGATATCGTAAACGTAATAAATGGATAAGGGAGCAAACGAGAGTGGCTGAAATAATAATTTACCCCGAGTTTCTTAAATTGCTATGGGGTGGCCTTTTCTCGCGAACGGGAAGTGACAAATCTCGTCGTATAATGGTGCCCAAGAGGTACTCACAGACCTAAAAAGCGTTCAATAACCTCCTTGGGATGACGATACTGTTGATTTTGGTAGAAGTATGCGACAAAAAAGAGAAGTGGCTTCATGATGATAACGTCTACATCCAGAAATAAATCGCAGATTGCCGTGGTGATTATTATTTTTGTATTTTGTATAAAACAAACAAATATTTACATTTTGAACAGTTAAAATGATCAATGAAATATATTGAATACATAAGATATCCAAACCAAACAGTTAAAACTAAATTATAAAGCAAGTAGAGATAATTTGATTTGTATTTTATAATTTCTACGAGTATTTCAATGAAAGAAATTTATGAATACTTGAGAACTGATATGAATACTATACAAATTATTTTTTTATGTGACATACGTCTCTTATAACTAGGCGCTTTTTTAATGCCACATTTATTTATATGGTCATAGCCAATTGAGCCATAGTCCGGTCCGTGGCGCAGTGGCAACGGCTTTGACTTGCGTGCCGGACCGCCCGGGTTCGATTCCCGGTACCAGCGGATTTTTTCAGTCAAAAAGAGAGGTTGAGCAACTGAGTAACAAGCAGTTCTCGTAGAAAAACATATGTTGAGATAAACTCAGTGAGGAGTCCATATGTTCCAAGTTGGGAGCGGACATGGTTTAAAAAAAAAAGCCAATTAAGATTAAAAAATAGCTACATTTTGAATGTGATACTAAACACAAAATCTGATACACGTAATCATCATGAGCAAATTTATTGGAAAGAAAAATATCGACTGAGCAGAAATATCATATTAAAACCATAACGGGTAAGTATTTAAGTTTGGTCAGTGAATTTTAGTTCTTTTGCATTTTATTTTAATATGTGAAGGAAATAATATTTTCACAAGACATCGTAATGGAATGTACGTTATGATAAAAACAAAACAAACCAATGTCAAGTTTTATTCGATCGACTCATCGAAAAGAAAGAGTTTCCTTGATACTAAAAAACAAATTAAGTAAGAAAGTTAAGTAATTTTATTATTTCGAATTCAAATAGTGTTCCATTCAATTATACATTGTATTCATAACATTGTTTAAATTGTCATCTACAAAATAACTACATATTATTTCACTGCTGTTGTATTACAATTCAAGTTCAAATAACAAGTAACAGGTAGTTGCAGGTAGGTGTATCTAAATTTACTGCATGCAATAATGATTGAAGGTCAGAAAAGTTTGCGTATAAAGTTCAAAAATTCTGCTGGCAATCACCCAAGTTTTGCCGTCAAATAGCCTTGCAGTAATTTCCTGAAGCGAGACGGTCGCCACATCGCATAATACTTTACATATTTCTAAATTAATTGAAGAGTTTCTAAGCATTACATGTAATATAATGGATTTATTTGACGCAAATAGTACAACGGATTTATACCGAGGATAAGATCAAACATTTTTCTTAATTCAGTGGCTTTCAAGTTGTTTTTCAAAACTAGCTCGTTATTTCACGACCGCCTTTTACACTTATTTAAATTGCAAGTAATACTGCTTCTATCCAACATGATATATTTGACAAAAGATCTTTGAAAGACTGTCTCTTAACCTATCTTTACGGTTGTAGTTTTTAGCTAATCTCTCTCTCTCTCTCGGAGTCGCGTTTCAGGATTAAAAAAACACTTTGTGCACAGATCGACGGAAAAAATATAAATATTTTAGGACAATTCCTATTTTCCTGCAACCACGTTTTATAGGTTGTATCGATTTCTATTAACTTTGCAAAAATAAGGAATGTGTTCAATTATACATCAACATTTACTACATCGATAATGCCAGAAATTCTCCAAAGAAACTTTACATCAAACTAATTTAAAGCATAATAATATTCTCAATGAGTAATCCTCTATTTCAAATAATTTACGGCGACGAACGCGCGTAGAAGAGCCGTAAATTTAAATTTAATGTCGCCTACTCAAGAATTCCATTTTGATCGAAAATTTCAAGATGTCATTCTTCGCTTGATCATTTTATAAATAATTTAGCAAGCGTGAACTGTCATGACAAACACTGACGCATAAAACGATATTGTTGGCTTAGGTTTTTTTACAACTGAGGATACAATATAATACTAAGGAATTTAAACTGATCACGTGGCTAACTTTGTAGCCTTAAAAGACTACAAACTGAAGCTTTCCCTTTTATAGTTAGCTGATTTTCGGTAGCAAAGCCAAATGGGTAACGCTTTGGACTTGTGAGATTAACAGTCTACATCGCCTATCGTCCTTATTCTTTTAAATTTTAATTTATAGTTTGAATAATCGAGAAATATAAACTTGTGAGGTTTTCCTTGTGACATCCAGTAGTTCTCTTCTGTCTGTCTGGAAAGCCGCTGATGACAATCTTAAGAATATACACGAAACGCTTCGATAATCTTTTGTTTGGATGTCTAATTGATGGAGCTTTAAGTCCTGAGACGCGTAAGCGTCAAAGTTCTTACCGTCACTGTAGTGATAAGCAATCCATAGTGAAGCCAGTTCAAGAGGTTAGCTTATGCATCTATGTGTACAATATATACCATGAATATCACTTTATCTTATACCGTACGCTTGCACAAATGTTTTTATAAAAGAAAATCAAAATAAATTTTCGTGATAATTATTATTCTGAGTTTGCTGAGTCAGTTAATTTTAAGCCTATGGAGGGTCATCGAGAAGAATGTTTCTCTGTCTAAAGTGATTTTCAGATGCTCTCATTAGATATTGTTGAGTAACATTCATGGCCCTTAGTCTGTGAAAATTTGAGAAAATTCACGAACGAATTCATGAAACGTGTATATTCGTAAATAAGCGAATTAGGCAGGTACCATGGAGCATCACATATTTGTCACAATGACTTATTTTGAATAATCTGGAGAGTCTTCAGATGTTTGTGGTGAGCAAACGCTCATACTGGAAGCAAACAGACTAGCGTAGATTTTGGAGCCACAGTATCTTAACCATATATCGTGAAGATTCGGTCACAAAAAGGCAGCGATAATTTAGTAATTAGTAATTGTCATAGTATGTATGTATATATACTTTTTTTAATTTAGTCGAATTTTAACATAAATTTAAATTTCTTCTGTGCTGGAATTGACGAATATTCAAACAACTAAATTTCAAAAAATAATTCACCAGTGCTTGTATTGAATACACTCATAGAAGTTATCAGAACAAATTATACACACCTACATATTTGAATAAAACAAATGTCCGTGATTGTTTAATCACATATAACTCTATTTATTTTAAATATCAATTTGAAAGGCATCGCAATGATGCGTCTTAACGTATGAGACGCTTTCAGTCAATGGGTTAACAGACAACGAGCGTCCCATCAAAACTTCGTTAACCATTCCAATGCCGTCTCGATAATAATATTCAATGTAAGAGTGTAGACGTTGTTATAATAAGTGTTAATTTTCCACTCATTTAGGATATTGCTCAATCAAGTAAACGTCTCTTCCTAATGAATTTCGTATTATATTATCTTGGCAAATTTAATCATGCAATATAATATTAACAACGTGTTTTTTGATCTGCAACATAATTATTAATTACTCCATCGTCTTAATAATAAAAATTCTCATCACAGATTAATCGAAGCTGAGAATTCCAAATTATACAGGTTCGCGAATGGGCAGTTAAGAAAATTATTGACGACACTCGGTGGAACATCGTTTCGAGGTATTTTTTGGAAAGCTTTAACGTGAGTTATTTTCAGTAAATTACAGATATTAAGCTTATCTTAATATTCGATGTCTACATCGGAGTAGAAATACAAAATGGATGTTTTCAAAGCGTTGGTTAATGGATCTAATTAATCGCATTTAATCATTTTACGGTTTGTGTATAACAACAAAGTATTAAAATGTATAATCCGTCAAAATATTATGCGTCATCAAACCAATTATGTATAAAACTGGATTTTTAGTAAGTTAATTATAGGCAAGGAGTTAATCGATATTCGTGCTTATTTCACATTAGATTTATTACGATCACGACCGGTTTCGCTCATGAGAAGAATTATCAACTGATGATTGTTGATAATGCTCGTGATGAGCGAAACCGGTCGTGATCCTTATAAAGCAAATGTGGAATAATTACAAAAAATGTGTTATAAATTTGTTATAAGATTGTGTATAAATTTTAAAGTTTTCATGGATTACTGAAAACGGATTAATGAGCGGTAATGCACCTAACCTGAGTGATTTCAATACAATTTAAAAATGGCAAAAGATGTGAATGAGTAGCAATAACAGAACTAAGCAAATAATTCTCGAATGAAATTGTTAAAAAAATCTGCCAGAGAACGGTTGATGTCGAGGCGAGAAAATGGTGCCACACCCTTGAAAATTTGAAATTCGATCAATTCAGCATCGGTCGCATCGCAATTTTACCACGCTGACACATTCTTCATCGCAATTCGTGCAATTCGTGCAAATTGGAATTTGTTTTATTGTGTTCGTGATGTCTCCAATAAAATATTAATTTGACGAACACACGAAATTTACCATAGTATTAATGGAACATACTATCGGTTTTTTCAATATTTCTTTGTGTGTTTTATCAATGTTGACACATCAACGGAATTTAGTTTTATTCTGTCACTAAGCAACACTACGTCAAACCGATTTATTGTGAAAATCAAAACAATTATTTGCATCTGTTACTATTAATTTTAGAAGGATCTGTTTTTGTCAAAATCTTTTCAATCTTCAATCGTTCTCAGGATCATTGGTTGAATAAGTAAGGTAATGTTCGTAAGAAGAAATTTGTAATCATTAATAGAAAACCCAATACATTTGATGAAAATTTAAAAAAAATTCGCCTCCAGGAAAAACTTGGGTAATCTACAAGATGAGGTGTTTAAACCAGGGCTGTGGAGTCGGTAAAAAAAGTCCGACTCAGACTTCGACTCCGACTCCAGCATTTGCCAAAACCATAACTCCGACTCCGACTCCGACATTGACCAAAAACACAACTCCGACTCCGACTAAAAAAAGGTTAATATCGTCACTTTTTTCCATAATTTTTCTATTTATGTGTATTCAATTACATATCAACCCTATCAATGCGGCCAAAAGTCAAATTTGACATATTAAATGCAAAATAAAAAGTTCAAACTATTCAAAATTTACGACTCCGAGTACGACTACGGCCAAAACGCCGCGACGACTCCGACTCCGACTCCACAGCCCCGGTTTAAACAAAAGTTTTGAATTTGACATATGTCTATTCCAAGATGGCTGCAGACAGTGTTCCCTATTTACTAATTGTTGATGTATATTTCTACGTGTTGAAACATGTAATATTTAATTTTTCTGAAATATAATAATGAATTGATTTATTATTGTTTTCATTAAAATCAGGTTAGATTAGGTTAGGTATCGGCAGCCATCTTGGATTATGTGTCAAATGCAAAAATTTTCATTGAACCCCTCATCTCGTAGATTACCAAAACTTCTTTCTAACAATCATAGGAAACTGAAAGACATCTAGTTTTTTTTGTTTCTAACAACTCGAATATTTCGTTCTTATGTCAAAACTGATTTTGATAATCATCATTCTTATAATACTTTGAATCAGGCTGGAAGCTAGTAAATTGCATGGCAGAGACAGATCTATTTAAATCAGCATGAATATTGTGCAAAAACAGCAAATGTATATCAATCTTATATATTTATAAAACCGAAACGGGGGATGTTTGTCTGTAATTCCCTTTTGCATTGTTGTTGCAAGTTCAAGCAAACGAATTGATTTCGCTCGCGAAAGTTTCGATGGTAAATTTGTTTCGTTATCAATGTGTGTGTAGAGACTCCAATTACTCGAGTATCGAGTATTACATATATAAAACCGAAACGGCGTATGTATGTCTGTGGGTCTGTAATTCCCTTTTGTATTGTTGGTCATTAAGTTGCCATAAAAACGAATATGAAAGAAAATATGTTTTTTTTTATCGGCGAAGACATTTAGTCAAAATGTAATAAATTAGTCTTCTACTGAACTTTTCCCGGCTTTTATTAATATTATAATGTTTTTATTTACGTGAAGGTATTATTTGACATTTCTTTGACAGCAAATTAGATTTTTTCCTTGAATTTGGACATTTTAATGGGCGAGAATGGGGCTGTCAATATATGAAAGGGGCTGTGAAATGTCAATGCCAGTCTGAAATGTTCATTTTAATTCCATTTTAATTGACCTAGACTTTTGAATTTTGAAAAAAATTGTTTCAACTTGGCCCGTCTTAATTTACGCGCCGAGCTGAATATAACCCCGTTTGCGGTAAAGTATAGTTCTCTATGGTCTGTGGTTCGATTATCCACAATAGTTTGTTGTTTATGGATGGCATTTAACAACTCCTGATTTAAAATATAAACCATGCTTCTAATGAAATTTCGCTTCGATAAGATTTAATATTTATTTTATTTAAGATAATAAATGGGCCTTCTTTTATTTTGCAGCTATTTAATACAAGTGGGTTTTATCTTTATATTTTGTTAAAAATAAAAACAATTAATACTACGAATTATTCAGTGCAAGCGGTGTTCATTGATGGGTGAATACATATTCTTTTGAAATGCATCACGACCGTAATTGCATTTGATTCAATTCTGAAGCGAGAAGTTTTTCATTTTCCTGTCGCCTGTTCACAATGCACATCCGCTCACGGCTTCGCGTAATGGCGAACCAACGACGTGAAGTTCGCACTCATTGCACTGGATTTAATGCTTCGCGATATATCCGCTGGGTGGCGACAAACTTCCTGACAGATTGCAGCGAATTGTCATCTTCTTTTACTTTATTGCATAATATAGCCGAATCAAACTATTTATAGAATAATAATTGTCAACGCAGAACGCTTTAATGAAAATTCGCGTGTTTGCAATATGTATTATAGATAATTTTATTTATTGAGGGTATTTTAATCTTCAATCTAATGACGTTTTTCTTTTAATAATAATAAACAAATTATGCTTTAGTTTTACCAGAAACAATAATAATGCTCTTTGATTAATCCAGACTGTATAACAATTTATGACTCGCTATTATTCAGCTGTGGTTTTTTTTAAACAAATTTCATACATGGTTCTCAATTTAAAATGTGGCATTTTTTCGTTCTCAAGGATTTTATTTTGACAGCAAATTTGAGAAAGAATGTTTGCAAGATCTCATAATGAAATCAAAAAGCACTAGCCGAATCCAGTCTACATATTTAAATAAAAAGTATAATTTATATTTTCGGATTGTGATATAAATTTGTTTTATAACGTCATTCCTCCGCAGATTGACAATAAACGACATATAACAGTGTAAGAAGTTTGTATAATTTTCAAACCACCATTTTGATTCTGCTTAAATTTAATGGAAAAATTATTAGATGTGTACGGAATCCTGCAGCGGGTGATACATAAATAAAAAAGCAGTAAGCAGCGGACGTTATGTCACAGGAAATTCCACCTTAAGCGTTTGCGATCAATACTAAATACACACACCAGCGTAACGCATTTTCCTTTACTGGAGAAGCTTATCTGAATATCTCTATTTGAATACTGAACGCTTTCATTTGCATATTTATATAAGTGTTCCCATTTTTTGGTCAAATAAATCACTTTTTGTGATCAAATGTTTATTCAGGATTACATTGGTTGTTCATAGGGGACATTGCATCTTATAAAAATAATAACATACTAACTTTGTGGGAAACATTAATAAAAAAAAAAAATGAGATGGGTGTGGTTGTATTTTAGTCGATTAGCTTTTCTTTTTCATAACTTTGGAAGGATATAAGACTAAGGTAATAAAATGAGTAATAGTTGGCTTATCGCTTTCTAAGAGACCCATTTTAGAGTTGAATAAAATAAAAATTATTATATATTTTGTCGAGTACTTAAATGAATGAATTTTTCCGATAGGAGATTTCATTATTTGTCCACACTGCCGAGTTGGAAGAAGGGACCTAACATGATACAAAAAAAGTCAAGCTATTTTTATTTGGGAAAGGTATTGTATTGCAAGGCGGTGTTGTCTCAATATAAACTTAAAATCAAATGAAACAAACAATATTTTTTATTATTATTTATACCGTGAATATACGGTTTTATGCGGAGAAGTTACTCAATAGCATGTTACTAAAAAAAAAGAAAAAGCAAAAAATGTAACCGAGATACGTGTATTATATATAATGTGTTCGTACATTCACGTTTAAACGGGAATGTTCGGAAACTCCCCTCAAAATATAGAGGGGATTTTTGTACAAAGCTGAAATATTCATATAATAAGAATGCCAGTAAAAATTTTCGACGTGCGCGTTCCCACTGTTTCCGACATAATATTTTTGCCCATTTATATTTTTCGCCACGATTATAACGAAATGTAGCTATATTTTTTTCATATTACTTATCGCTTAAGCTGATCTTGTAGTCGAGTCGTCAAAACTCTATGGCGTCCATCGTTAATGTGAAATAAATGTAATTAGTATGTACGTTCCTAAAGTGTTGCGTATGGACTGCTAATGAAGCATCTAAACAGTAGTTTTATCGCAAAGGATACGGATGGGATTAAGTAAAGACGTTGGGTATACTCTCTCACTATACCGTTTTTTAAAGAACTGAACGGATGAGAAGATGAAAAATCATTTTATGAACTTATTCGTACTGAGTTTCAACACCGTTGAAACTGTAGCAGAGTAGGAAGAATGCTTGAGAGCGTCAACTATTCGGCTTAATTAATTACTGCCAATTTTCAAAATGAATTACTTCATAACTAGTAAAAAATATAACATATCACGGGAATGCATAATGGAAATGAAGTAAAAATATACTATTTTATTGCCAGAAGCTTTTGTAACTCTACTGTGTTTGAGGGCTCTGAAAAAGCTTCGATAAAATGAGGCTCATCGTTATATGAGACTGCTACATAGCCTTCCGTCACACTGGGTGGATTATACAGCCACTCTTGTGATTGCATCAACGTCACGCTTACATACAACCATAATACACAAAGAAAAGCTTTTATAACTTATTGCTTAAGGTTTTTCAGGGAGTTAAACTTACATCTTTGAATCTCTGGAATTTAAACATTTTTAGATGCGAGGAACTTTGGACAATCACTCTTAAAAATAAGTTGATATGATTCAACATTACATTTAAAATGTAATGTTGAATTGTAAATTGTAACGCTATAAGTAGAATCGAAATAATGTATTAACATATTGTGACTCTTTTTTCCTATTATATTACATATAAAAACCCTTAATATCAATTGTTAAAATAAAAAATCAACTTATATACTAACTTGCTAGACTTCAATCCAAATCACTCTCTGTTTTAAAACTGATATTTTACTTTGATTTATAAAAAAGCTGGATGAGAAATAGGCAATTTAAAAATATTGGTAGTTCAAATCATTCCTATTATGTTAGTTGTAAATGTCTTTATTCAAATGTATCTATGCGAGGTTATGAGTATAACTTAAACAAAGGCATACATAACCTTAAAATCATTGTCTTTTGTGATATTACGTTTAAGTATCAAATAATCGATAATCTTATGTAACTCGGGTGAATCCGGGACTTTCCTTTAGTGGCATTAACGACCGCGAAAGAATAAAATAAATTTTGTGAACGTATTGTTAATAATATTTAACATTTACTCATTAAATAGTAAAAATATACGTTTGTTATATAAATTTTCGTTCCAATATTTACATAACAATGAGATATAACGATAAAAAAATCTTGAAAGCTTGTTTAAATTCATTATTTTTTCTGTGAAAAAAACTTAAAAGTTACGTAAGCCATCAACGAATTGATGTCAAAATATGACAAAACAGCTTGTTTTTATGGCAGAGGTAAATAAAAGACTTCATAGAAAATAATTTTACGTAGAATATTTATATATTATTTAGATGAATACTAAAACAAAACAAATTCAGGGATGTAGAAGATTTATTTTATATTCCGTGTCTACCCTTAATTAAAACACAATTCATGTGAATAATTTATCTTGGAGTCAATTGCACGAAGCCGAAAGCTATTAGGATGTCGGTGACCGTAGCTCATCTACTCGATCGCACGACCGAAGGGCTAAAATTATAGATTAGGATTCATTGTTGTCGTGAGTTTGTCATCTTTTCCCACCGTGGACCAAAGCCATGTCATTGAAGTCATGTAGGTCATTTGAGTCACCAGTCAAAAGGGCTGTCCAGCTGATCAATGCACGGGTGGAAATTTTCAACAGTGATCTTGGTGTTTTGTTTTTGAATTGGTTTTTGCCACTTTAATTTATACAGTGTGCCGAGGATAACAGGGAGAATAACCTAACTTCTCTATCTATTCTAACCTCATTCATGAAACCTATTATTATTTACTCAATCTGAGCCAAACAGACTGCGTTTGGAGTATTGTATTATAGAAATTTCACTCGATTCATGGAGCCATAAAACAGCATCCACAGAAACAGATTCCTGTAAGATCAGATTTTGTCCTATCCAGTGCAGACTGGGTATGAATAGGCTTACCATAATAATGAAGCTTTATACCTAGACAGGAAGGGAATTTGTCGGGTCCCTGGAGCTGAACTATGTGGTAATATGTTGAGATGACTCCATAAGGAGGCCGTATGTTCTTCATTGAGAGTGGACATGTATGCCAAAGTTTAATTTACAGTTAAGTAACGCTCATGCGATAGATTTAAACATGAGGCTTCGGTCACCCGACCAAATTTGTTTCATCATAGAGAAAACACGCTCCAAAGGTACTAATGTTTATGACAGTCATGAAATATATGTAATCATGTTTACTAGATTAGGTGCATCGATATGTTTATCTAAAAACGAAAATCTAGAAAATGTTTGATTGATTGAACGTACAGTACAAAGATTAGAAGCGCGCGTGAAGAGAAACAATAACCGGGGAAAAACACCAAGCCAACTGTGACCAATTTTTAAAACCAGGAAGTACAGTAAGCCTATGTAAGTATCATGTGGTAGTAAGTAAAACCAAATTTAGAATGCGTATTGTTAATAAAAGAAAGTGACACATTTTTAAATAAATTTAACGAATTATGAATGGATGAATCAGCATTTTTCGGTTGTTTAATATAAAACATTCATGTTTTATTCAATAAATTTTCCGGTCGAATCCTTAAACAACCTCAATACATATTCGTCAGCGTCCACGACGCATAAGAAAACCCCGCTGAACGATAAAGGTTTCGGTGTTGTTTTTTTTTGACTAGAAACAATTGAATTTCCCTTCGACCAAATCACATAACCCTATTTTGCTACCAAGGGTATAGTCAAAATATGAATGACTGACTTAAAATCGATGAAATTAATAAAAAAAGCTTAACATTGCGACACTCATGTAGATTGCGAATTGAAGAGAACTTCTTTTAAATAAAAAAAATGCTACCATTTATTAACCCTTATTTCATGTTTCTCATTGCAAAAAAATTCACCTCATGCAAAATTTCTGTGCTTTATGGTTGATCTTATATTATTTGGCTTAAATATTGGCTATTATACAAACCTGCACATATAGTATAATATTAAAAATAATAAAAAAAAATTAGTACTTTTTCTACATAATATTTATTGGATCAGGACCAGTTTCGCTCATGGCGAATATTGTCAACTGATAAGAAATACAGCAAAACAGTGATATTTACACAAAGTTTAAGTAATAATTACAAGGTATGACAAACAATTGGTATGCAATAATAGCCGGTCCTGATCCAATATTTTTTTTTTATACTAAAAATGTTTTAATATTTTTATTATAATGCCATTCTACCAAGTATTGACAGTGAACACCTTAAAAGTGATTTGGTATAATATTAAAACACTCTTTAAATTCCGCGTATATTTTAAATGTACCATTCTTTTACAACTAGTTTAGTCTTCGTATACCATCAAAAAAGTTTTTTCATATCAGTAATCGAAAGTTGACACGATGAACAAATAAATTGTTTAAAGTTTGAGTTTTCAATTTAAAACAAACTATCCGTTGTAATCATTAATAATATTAATCAAATTCTATTCTTTATGATACAATCGTTTCGCTACACCAAAATCTAATAAATTGAAGCTTTCTGTGTACTAAAAAAATCGATATTTTTGAGAACCACACAGAACTTCGACTGTTGTAATAAATGATAAAAACGCGGAGTTGGCATTCGGCGGTTTTTTTTATAAATGCTTCATTATTTTGATGTCCTTGAGAGCCTGAATTTAATGTCCTAACCGTGAATTTAAAATATTGATAATGGATGGCTCCTGGCAACACAGATAATTCATAAAATTTAATGTCGCTAATATTTCTACGCCGGGCTTAACCGAATTTGACAGTTTTTAATGTTTTCTAAAGATCTGAAATGGAGTAAAAAATCTAACATGATTAAATTTTTAAAGGTCAGACGTTTTATTTTATTTTATGCTACTAATCGTCAACATAAAGCTGACACAAATTTATTATTTTGCGTACCGTACCTTTCGGTTCGTTTTTTGAAAAAAAAAGATTAAAAATCTTTATGAAACCACTTAATTTTGTTGTTTAAGTTTTAGTTATATATGTACTTGTATAGATACAATATATGTTTGAATACAATAAAGATAGTTAAAATATAAATGTTTATTCTATAGACGAGTAAAGACAAACTTACCAATCAAGATTTTTTCAAGCTGTCATTTTGATTTTGAATGAGTTATAAACTTTATTTGGAGAGAGTAACAACAAAAAATGTGGTCCATAAAAACAAATAGAAGATTAGTCACTTTCTCTCGTCATCATTCAGGACCAGGCTCGATGCGTAACTGTGTTGAGTTGAGTATAACTCTTTTGTTACTCGATTTTTAAATAACACGTTTGTACACGATTTCTAAATAACAACTAAACATTGTAAAAAGGATGAATACCATATTTCTGACATGATTACTCGGAACAACAAAATGTGACCCAACGGTTTTTCATGTCACAGCCACAATCGGCCAAGCGTGCTTAACAATAAGTTTTTCTCCGTACTATATGAGTGAAACGTGTTTGTAGTGATAGTAACAGATATTTCTAGCGATAAAAGCAATTATTAACTGTTTTTACTTTCTAGAATGTTTCCGATTGACCTATAATTACAATGTAATTTTAATGTACAACGGGATACACATCTTAAATTTTTTTTGTCTTCTTATTTAAATAATATGTTTCTGTTCTGTTTCTTATTTTTGTATAATATGTTATTTAATTTTTATTAATTTGTCAAATGCATGGCGCATTGGCGATTGCTGTAATAACATGTATTTCATATAGTATTTTGCCAATAAATACATAAATAAATAATTGACGATATAATAAATTGATACCACTTGGGCACATGGTGTATCTCAAAAAATCTATAAACAAACAATGTAATATAATTTAGAAATACATAACAATAATTTAGTGATTGAGTAGGCATTTACTTGGTAAAACTCCATTGTAATACGGTAAGAAAAATAACAATGTATTTTAGTTCTACATAAATTATTTTACAAATTTGTTAGGGCTTACTTTCAGGCTTACGCCTTCGTCAGAAATAGATATCAACAAATATATAAAATAATTTATGTAGAACTAAAATACATTGTTATTTTTCTTACCGTATAATAATTTAGTGCTTAGTTTATCAACCCGAAATAATATTTTTGCACCACCGCCTTGACAGCCCTGGCAAATAAAAAAAATAGGATAATATAACCTAAAACACTAGAGATGCAATAAACGTAATTAATTTGTGGTGAACTTTCAAATTACTTGGACAGTTAATTAGCTTGTCATTATGAAACAAAAGGTCAATGGTTTCATAATAATTATAGTACTTTTAAAATTAAAGCTTGAACGCACCAACGCAAGTTTGATTATGATGAGCAAAAATAATTTTAATTGCATTTTACTTAAAAATAATACACTTGAAAATGCTTGAGTTTAGCGACACCGGGCCTGATCTTCATAAATTAATTGCGGAAATTGTGAAAAAAAACGTATTGACAGTAAGCAATTTAAAAGTTTAAGATATAATAGTAAATAAGTATAATTAGTTCAATTGAGCTGATAACCAAGAAAGTTGAGTATAATACATTTATTTTAATATTTCAAATAAAAATATTGCCGTCCTCTCTTAGAGTTTTATATTGTTCTCACTATAAAATATTGTAATGGTGTAAATTTTATATACAGTTTAGTTTGCCAAGTAAGTTGATCACTTTTTAATGCTAGGGTATTAAGTAAATAGTAACGACTAGCTGAAAGCGCCATTTAGAGAGATAATAGAAAAAAGTGACATGGCCGGCTCAAGCTGTCTAGTGGAACAAATGCTTATAATAATAATTAAAAGTGCTCGAGTATGTTTGCTCCGTATTTCCTACGGGACTGAAAATTAATTTAATCTGGCGTAACCCAATTCTGTTCTGCGATCAATGAAGGTTGCGCGCGTCAATTTGTTATAACAAAGTTATAAAATAAATTATATTATTCTCAAGTTCAACCATATAAGCAAAACGAATGAAGATGAGTCATAAATGTTAAATTGAATGTCCCTGATAATTTTTTGAGGAATCGTGAACATGAGTTGTTTGTTCTTCCATGGAGTAGAACCAGTCTGCCAATGAGGATGCCACTGGGAAGAGCTTTAGTGATTTTTAACGAAATTGCTTCGAATGTCGACATATTTCACATGGACGTGAGTGAGTTCAAACGAGTACTATTTTTTTTTAATGTATTATACATAGTTGATTTTGTCGGAACTCACTCTGTTGACTGTTTTGAAAATTTCTAATGTGATTTTATTAATTTTTTCCTCTCTGTTTTTATGACTACAATATTTTCAACTTGTTTTTAATTAATTTGTGATTTTTATTATGGATTTACAGGTATGTATGTATATATATATAAATAAATGTATTTATATTTGTCAAATACATGGCGCATTGGCGTCAGCTGTAATGCCATGATTTGTATTTTCTTAAATAAATAAATAAAATTAAGATGGAACAAATACTAAGCTCAAAATTCGTAGAACGACGTGTAGTTTAGTAGGAGTGAAATGTCGAATGAGATACTATCGTTGATATATTTCATAAATGTAACGAATTTACTAGAAATCATCTCGAGTTGAAAAGGTATCACGAAAACCCATAAACAAGATCGCAAATAATGAATAGAATTTATTTAAAATTGCCGATTCTCAGATTTCAGCCAGGAATCTTATAATCGTAATGCTTGCTATGTTACAGCCATGCCAAGTCATTCGAACACTTCGAATATTCGGCTCTCTTTTTAGGATGTTCGAATATTTGAAAAAATATTCGAATATTGTTCGTCCATCGTATGTATGTATGATATTAGGCCACTGGGTGTTTAAAAAAATGCCGTTCGGCATCGCGTTTTCTCTCGAGTTGTGGATTAATTAAAAATTAAACGGAGCAGCGACGTAAGCGCGCGAGACATTAGCGCGCCGACATTACAAGACAGGCACTCGATAACTCAAATGTGTAATTAATAAATTCATCAAAATAAAAACATGGAATGTCTTAAGTATGCATAATATTCAAATTAATACATTATGTTATTCGAATATCTACTAGAAAGTTTCAATATTCGAATGATTGTTTTCAACCGACACCGACTATTAATGCAATTTAGTTCTTTATCATAAACATTACTTGAATTAAAATGAATTTTATGGATGAACTAATGATCAATAAAACTAATCGCATTGTTTTACATATATTATTCGTATGGCGCTCATAAGTCAGTGAGTTGCCGCTTACTCTAGTAGAGTATGCACAAATGAGCTTCATTTGCATTTAAGTGTTCTCCGTGATAATTTTCAAAGAAACTTACGACTAAATGTGGCAACTTTGTTAAGGAGATAGCTGTTGTTTGTACGAAGTCACTATGTTTTCAGTATAATATCTCCATATTTTAATGCAAAAATATTCACAAAAGTGCATTCAGTGTAAAGTTTTAAACTATCCTTATAAATTCATAGCATTTTCAAAATAATCCAGTCGATTTAAAATCAAGTTTTTTCGTTGAATATACAATCAACACATCCAAACTTGGAACGAATATAAATTTTCTTTTATTTTTGATTCTCCGTCAGTATGATGCTTCATTTGTTTCGTAGATATGTTTTTTTATGCTGTACGTATAAGATAAAAAGACAATGGCGTCTGTGGTCGCATGGTAAAAACTTTATCCTTGTAATCTGATGGTCCAAGTTCCGATAATGTCAATATCAACATTCGATATTTTCAATTTCAATTTGCGATCTTGAATATATCTGTATGTAATTGAATTTCGGCTTGAGATGTTTTAAAAATTTAAAATATTTGGCACATTGGCTGTATTACCATTTTTTTTTAACAATGTGTAATAAAAAAATTATGTCCATTTCAACCGTTCTTTACATAAAGGATGGCAGAGAAATAGTTTAAAAGTAAAAACTCAATTTACTGAGACAATAATCTGGTGAGATGGCTTTTATTAATTACATTAATAGTTTCACCATTGAGCTGGTCCCTTAATTAAAAAAATCGTATCACGAGGAAAATAAACTTTTGAAACTATACTTTCGAATATCTGATTTAACTGCTTAAGTGCCCTGACTCTTAATGTAATCAAAGCAAAATAAAAATACGCATTTATTTTTATGGCTGAAATATAAGTCACTATCACACATGCTTTTGTCTTCAATATTGTATATCTCAGATTTCTTCTCTAGAAAATATATGATAATACCTTTGAGTCGATTTCATACGAGAGGGTTATGTGTAAATATCGCCGATATCCAAGATAATGCGATATGAGCCGAAGAACTTACCAAAGTAATCGCAAAATCCGCTATACATAATGCTACACGATTTTCCCATTAACTCATAAACTTTTTCATAGCGTTGATCGCTTCCAACGTTAGATATAAATTGATTACTAAGCGATAGGAAGGTTTAACTTTGATATATGTTATATTAATAATGTATTCCGTGAAATCAGCTGTCAGTTATAATTAATGCATACATCGCAAAATTTAAAACATTATTGTGCATGGTAATACTGTTTTATTTAAATTTTGAACATTCAATTTTCGAAAAATGTGTTTGAAAACTCACAAACGAATCATTTTTTTTGCTTGCCTGCTTGTTGACAGTAAAATTCATAGGCCACATAATATTGCAGACGTTTCTCTAAAAGTCTTTTTCAATATAATAATCTAGTAATATCCTATGAATGCTTAATTTATTGTACTTGAATAAAATGCAGATATCGAAACAGCGTAGTAATAAACGGCATCATAGATATCTATATGTCATGTTATAAAATTAGCTTTTATTAAATATGGATAATTTTAAGACTCATATTTATATCAAAAAGTATTGTATGAAGTCTGTACTAATATAACACCATTTATTCCACCCTCTCTATCGAATAATATTGTCTGGATTATTGGGTAATGTATAAAATGAGGTAAGTGTGAGGGTAGAAACTTTGGAAATTAATGTTGGCATATGCGACCGCATAGGCTTCCAGAATAAGGGAGGTTATAGAGCTTATTTGATATTTATTAATATCTTCCTTATAATATACCCTAAAATGTTATAATATGTGAATATCGGTAATAACAGCTAAGAGATAATTTCGTAATATGAATTTTAGGAACAGTTTAATTTAAGCTGTTTTGTTACTTAAAATTTCAGCTTTTAGAAATAGATGCTACACGAATAGCCATAGAGTAAATTGAGCATAAGAATATGAACGTAAATATTTTTTCTATGCATGATTAGTTAGTTTGTTACGTGTACATTTGTTTAAATCAATGATGCCCCACCTGCGGCCCGTAATGACGTTTCATGCAGCCCAATATGACAAATATCAATCACCTTTTTTCTTCAGAAATTGTTACGGACGATGGAAGGGCAATATAAAATAATAAAATTTTAAATTTTATATACACAAAAAAATATCAAAAACTATCTGAGAATTGATCACCTGCACCACTTCTTTAAATGATTGGTTGAAAGATTAAAGCAATGGCTGAAAAAATATTGACTGTAAAGTTGATTTTTCAAGCAACAACTGTTATGTTTTATTATAATTACACATTTAGTCAAAACCTTACAATAATATTTCCATTTACTATAAGTCATCTCACATAATATTTAAGCTCCAAAGTGCACATACATAGATACCAATCAAGCTGGTGATTCATTTTGTGAAGAAGGCTGAAGACACGAGGAATCAATCCTCAACTATTAAATGAAAAAGAAATTGCAATGGATAATATAACACGTCTAGCGCGATGAATTCAATCTGTGAATATTTTAGTAGCGTACGCATCAGGTGCGTATGCTGCACTGATGTGTTAACATTGCGAAGTGGACGTATCGGTTTATGATTTTAGACGCGTCATACAAAATTAAAAGCTACTGATTTATTAAGTCGATTAATTAATCAGCTCGAACACGAAAAACAAATGGATTTACCCACCTAACGATAAAGACGGACAGTTTTATAAATTGATCGTTCAATAATTCATAAATTTGTATACTAAGGCAGTGCTACTCAATCACCGGTCCGTGGTTAAAGAATTAAATGCATGTAGATATTTCAGATAACACAATTTCGCAGTGTTTGCAAATTGAAAGTGTAGTATTGCATTGAATACTATGTTACCTTTTATTTCCATTTACCTATGTGAGACTGAGTTCTCATTTAATAATGGTAACGGTAAATTTATATAATTTAAGAAGACAATTATGTTAAGACTTATAGTAGCATTCCTGATGATGCTATAAATTCATCGAATGTATTATTGTTTGCGTTGGGTGGCTCATTAAGTATTTCTTGTCCTGCCAATCAATTTTCTTTGTCAGAACTTGTTTGTCACGTAGGTCTTTTGAGTAGCCAGTCGCAAGGGTTGTTCGACTGATGAATGAACTACCTGGTGATGTGGACATCTTTGGCAGTGAACTTGGTGCTTTGTTTGTATTTTTTTTCTTTTAATGTAGCTAATATGTTGCTGATGTTTCATATATTTATTTATTTTAAAATTTTGTGTAGTATGTTTTGTGATATTTATATTTATTTTTTCAAATGCATGGCGCATTGGCGTCAGCTGTAATGCCATGTTTTGTATTTTATTTTTTAAAAAAAACTTTTTTAACACACTTCTGCATAGCTCAAAATTAGTCCCGTGCAGCTCAGTTTGGGATATAAGCAATAGATCTAAGCAATAGATTCCTACAACTTATTATGTAGATAGCGTTGTGAAAAGCGACCATGTAAAATTGGCTCAATATACACAACGCTCTGTGTATATTGAGCCAATGTAGTAAAGTTTGCTAACCAACTTGCATGGTTAAGAATTGTTATATCATATTGTATTATTGCTATTGAGACCTTGTTTTATCTAACTAGCTGTCAAATAAGTTAGCAAAAAGTTATATCATGTGAAGAAATATAGTCTTCATTTTTGTGCGATAACGCTTTGAGACGTCTTCACCCCACTCAAATGTGCTCTGAGACACTATTATATACACCGGATAGTGATACTGAACAGAGAATAAAATTTATTTAGGCTATTTTTATCTTAAGGTGAAGAACGACGATGAAGCTTCCAAGGCCTTGAAAGTGACATCTATTAATGAGAAAAATAGAATTGGAAATGAAGATAAATAATTTTATTACGCGCAATCGTAATAATTTAAAAGAATCAAAGGCGTTGTAATAAGGCTCCAATATTTTATTTTTGGTTATTGCCAGTTGAATAATTGCCCAAACATTTATGTAATACCCTGGATATAAGAATGTAAAAAAATGAGGGATTTAAAATAAAGCAGTTTGACTTAAAATAATTCATTATGAATACCCTTAAATAATACAAAGTGAAAGTATTCTATACATAAATAATCTTGCCTGAAACGCAATTTGTGTAATAATTCAATTCAAATTTGTTCGTAAAACAAGCAAGAAGCACCAGTAATGTAATTTTCTTAATTAATGAGATTTTAAACGACGAAAAAAGAACGTTGCAAAATATCCAATAATATAGCGTTTGCGCTTAAAATGGCAACACTGCAAGTTCCAAATTTGAATTTTGATTTGTATTGTTTTAGTTGACAGACTTTTGTTTTAAATTTAGATAAACGTCTTATTTTTTTTGAAAGTGTATTCGTTTACTGATGAAATAAGACATAGGATACTCCTTAATCAATGTGGTAGTAATTACGCAATTAAATGGCCGCGCCTAGTTGTTTTCGACCCCTGTTTCTGGCGTAGTAAGTACTCAACTCCGTCTTGGAGTGACACTTGAAACTTCGAGGCAGCTGACATTCTGCCAAAGTCTCAAATGTCTTTCCATTTCATCGGAGAAGCCATTATCACAACTTCACATCCCATTATCAGACTTATCGTGTATCTATCATTTTTTTCCTCTCGTCAATTTATATAATACACTTTTTTACTCGCAAAAACAGCCTAAGTATTTATGTTTCTTCATAGTTACACAGTACGTTAAATCACAATATTAAATAAATTCCGCATCTTTCTTAGTGTCTTAACGAGACAGGCAGTGATGAAACTTTCCTGATGATGAAATCTTTTATTTAGTAAATAGCACGTCTTTACCCTTCTTTTACATATCTTTTTTGTTTAATTTAATTATCTGAAAAAATAAAATGTAAGCCCTCCTACAGCACCCTCTGCTATAAGGCGGTTTTTTTTATAGCGTGTGTTGCAGTCTTCAGGCAAATTATGTGTCTCGTAAATATGTGCATTCGAAGAATATTTTTCAGTAGCTGTATTTAGTTTTGATAAAGTAAGTCTCAAAGTTCATACCACAATAGTAGATTTTTACCAATAATAACCCAAATAACTGAGACGTTGTCAACAGTAAATTTTCAGATACCAATGAAACTATTTTTGTAAAAATAATGAAACTTTAGCTGTGGTGAAGATAGTCAATACAATCTGGAATTAAAGTTGTAGGTTTACTAAGAATGTTTTAATAATTTATAAAATAATAATATGCATTAATCATGTTTAATAAATTAAGCATTAAACACTTAAGATTTAACGATGATATTTAATGAAGAGACTTTATGTATATTTATAAACTTTGAAATAATTACAGCGCATGTTTGATTTCAAATAATCATATTTCGTTCTGTGTAGTGGCTTATTTTGTTTAAATCTTATCGAAACAATTCTTAAGTTTGTTGAGTTGTCTGGAGTGCGTGATGTATACAAATTGAAGCTGAACGACTTAAAGATGACTTCCAAACATCTGTTTTTGAGATAAACCATATGCGATCATTTACAGCATTCAAAATATGTGATTTATCTGATGTAGGAATGTTTGTAAATTTTAAAACCATTCATTTGCATGATTTATGCGATTGCATTAGGTCTGTTATGTCATGCAACTTCTGTTATTTTTTACTAATAATATAAAGTTTCTATTTGAATGTTTTAATTTATGATTACATAAAGAATCGTCACCATCTTATGAGCCAGAGCACATAGTAAATTGATAAAATATGAAACAGCGTACAATTCTTAGTGACAACACATATTGTGTGCTATTTGGTCGATTCGCCATTAATAATTATGAGATTATTAGACATTAACGAATAGGTTAATGATATGTAATTTTCGTTGTTTTTTATTACCAAATTAATATTTTAATGGTTATGGTAGGTATTGAAAGTAAATATACCTTTCACGGTTAACGTATTCAATATTTTTATTTATCGATTTGAGATACTATTGATCTCAACGGCTTTAGATTTCAATTTAATTCAGAATAAAAGTAAATATTTTTTTTTGTGTTGCTTCTGTTTATTAAATATGGGTCTAAAATATTTGTGTTTCCTTTTCATATATGTAACTTTATTCTAGTTGATATTGATTATTTATCTTTCATCAAAATAAGTGTGTATCTATTAAAGGAATATTAATAGCAGTGGATTCATATTTCACATCAAATGTGTTTGAGTATTGCTTTAATTTTTACTAGAATTACACTTTCATCGGAAATAATAATTTAGAGTAAATCGATGTTGAATATTTTCCTCGCATAGTTTTTTTTTGAGGATAATTGAAATATTAATGTATTTGAACATTTTTTTCCAAACCCGAGACGAAATAAACATTTCCCACGGACCCATTATCTATTATCACATTATATCAACGCTCTGGCAAGAAAGGTTAAAGAATTTTAAAGCAGTTATCGTAAAAGTGCCATCCCTTTTACATTTTAAGTAAAATTTATGATGCCCCGAGCTAGATGCTTTGACAAATTGAAGTAAATGATCTGAAATAAGTACAGCCAGCTAAAAATACATTAATTTGTTCCGCCTTCCTCTGGGTTGACATATGAATGCATCTCGTATGCTCATAAATACAGCAGAGTAAAATTATATAGGTCAAAACCATCAGAAGGTCGATACTATGCGAGTTATGACCTCACCAGAGCGATTTCTACTGATTAATCCCGTAATACTACAGTTTCCATGAATATTTTACTGCATACGTCATAAAAGAATGCTACAAACGGCTCATTTTGATTGTAATATCAATGCAATAAACATTAGATAAACTATTCATATCATTATTATAAGTAAATATTTTGTTAGCTTGGCTTGTAACCGAGTGGTTAATGTTGTGGAGCTTACAAACTCGAATCCGGTAACGGACAGTTTCATAAATTGTTTTTTTCAATCGAGCGACTTCAAAATTGTAGCTCGATTGCACGACTGTTTGTCTTGATTACACCTTCCGGTTCTACAAAACGTATCAATATCTCTCTCAGAAAAGACAGATTGATTGACTAAATGAGAAGCAGTTTTCTCGGAATTGCTTATTTTATATTTGCATCAGAAGTCTATATAATATATATTAGTACAAATTGGTAACAGAAACATTCAATGAAAAAATTAAACAATGAATGATAATACTCTTTTCCATATAAAAGTTTATACAGGTCTCTGCCAGTGCAATTTACAAAGGAATCCTATCTGGTAAAATATAATTACATGACAAAGTTTTTAATCATAAGCTAGCTGATTCTAGGCGTAGTGAGAAGAAACTAAACGTGTCGACGACTTTAGTTACATTTTTGTAATATTATTATGTGTAGTCCTTTTATTTTTGTATGTAAATAGAATAAGTAAAATGTAATATGTGACCAAAACGTGGACTATTTTAAATACATCGGTTCTCGTCTTCAACTAGATTGGAATTAAGATTAACCCGACAGCATCACTCATGAAGAGGTCTTCATATTTTCTACATCGAGCATGGAGGTGCCTGGTGCAAGTTTGATCTAAAGGAGTGTTTTAATCGTATCCGCGGTATAGGAACGCATACGAGACATACAAACAATTATTCATTTTTATATGTATAGATAGATAGATAATTAAGAAACCTTCGTTGGCGTCCACACAACAAATCACCAAAGTTTTATTGCAATCAGGTGAACGTCGGTCCCTGTGGTCTAGTGGCAAGAGATTTGTCCTAGCAAACGGGGGGTCCGGGTTCAATCCCCGGCAAGGTCAGATTTTTTAATTGAAAAGAAAAGATCTTGGGCTGGGTGTATGTTATGTATCGTTGATTTTGTGCACAACTGATACATTATTTACCATCGAGTTAATCTCGTATGACTTTCACAACTCAGAATATTTGGGGCATTGGCGTACGCTGTAATGCCAAATATTAAAAAAATAAAATAAAAAAAGGTTATAGGATCACATTCGGGACACAAAAAACATTGCAGTTTATATAAGTATGTAATTAAAAAACTTTTGTGCGCGTCCACTCAACAATTCACCAAAGGTGTATCGCAATTGGATGAAAGATTTGGGAACCAGGCGTCTACACTACAAATCACTAAAGTTCCATTGCAATCGGATGAACCGTATGGCAGTGCATAGAGTACGTACAAACAAAAAAAACAAATATTGATTTTTAATATATAAAGAATATAATATATAAATATATAAAATACGTGATCTATATTCCATATCATTGAGTAATTATTTTAATACTAACTCTATTCTATTTAACACAGTTAATATAATATTGTTTTTGTTTGTTTGAATTTTCAATGAAAACTTGTACTGTGTATGGTACAATGTATTTTTACTCAAAAGAGCATTTTTCCAGATTGCTTTACGGCACGTAAATAAGTGGCAGGAATTGGTTATCGATTCTATGTTATATGGCGTTTTACAAGTCGTGAATGGCTGTGTTTCGGGAAATAAAACCGATTTTCACCGCGCTGAAACGCATGCGTGAAAACCTCATTATGTACACAATTCCCATTTCATTTTCCGGCTATTTTTTTTATTATATCCAACACCGATGAAAATTCCGCCCCATTTGATCCTGTTCGACACACAACGCATTAATTCACCCCAAAACATAATTACTGTTGATTGAATTTTATGATGATATTTTTAAAAGTAATAAAAGATTATGGTTTTGTGTACATTTAATGACTAAATTTTACCTTTTTTGTGTGTGTACCTCCACACATATACTTGTATAGTGTTAAAGTTTATGTGGGCAGCTCTATTCAATGACCTATTGTATCAGGATAATGATAACGACTATACAACATAATAATGTTAAAGAAATTACCGAATATCTCTACCCAGTAATTAACGGGTATACTATTCACAGCAATGTAAAGGTAAGCGATTTAAGCGATAGCTAAAAGGGTCACAGGAGTGATAATTAAAGGCTTGGTTGAAATGCAGTAAATTTTTCCTTAAAATTACATTGACGGACACGGAACGATTAAATTGGTGTAAGTCTAATTGTTCTCCATAAAGAAAACATCGCACCTTAACAAGATATAGTAAACATAAAAATTTGTAAGCTTCATTTTTTCTTAATATTATTGATCGTTTAATGTTTATCTTGTTTAAAAAGCAGTGGCAGATTAAGCACTAGGGCACAATATAATTTAGTAGACTCTCTTTCTTCATAATATGATGTTTTTGAGGCCCCCAAGACTTGAAGGCACCAAGCGCGAGACTCTTGCACTTATGGGGTAATCATCCACTGTTAAAGAGACTTATGATTAAAAGTCTTAGATTACAATCTTAAAGAAAACATAGTTTTGTGGTGATAAAGAAGATTTATTTTTATACGTCGCCTAGAGACAGCAATTATGCAATAAAAGTTTATCTTTCAATGCTTTTGCTATAATTATTGTATATCAGTTTTTCTAACGAGTATTTTATTTTATTAAATAAACAGTTTTGTGCTAGATACAAGATTATATTTAACATTCAAGAATTCTCCAGTGATCCTTGTAACATGATATTTTTAGTTTAGAATTACATATCACAGAGAAAGTATTTTTAAAATGTATATTTATAAAGAAAAATCATTTTCTTTCGTAGTAATGCATATTATAATTGAACGAATATGAAACCTCAAATGTCCGTGGGTTTTTTGTCTCATTGATTTTTTTTCAGTTCTACCGTACATTAAAATACTCAAGTCGTAAAGATCTTTTACATGACAAGCCCCGTTCAAATCAGTTTAATTCGTATATGTCGTGATTCACTTACCCCAAAGCTCTGAAGAAAATAAAATACTTAAATATTCAACTCGTTGCGTTTCCGGTAAATTGATTGATCGGCCATGTGACAGGGCGTATTTGTTTCTGTTAAATTTCAGTCAGACATTATTGGGTATTTTATTACAGTTTAACACGAGGTTCTTTGAAATGGTACTATGGAATGTTAAGGAAAAAATATTAAACATCACAAAAATACCTGAAGATTATTTATGTATCCTTGAAAAACCTGCAAAACTAAAGAATGTTCTGATTAGATGTAGTCATACTTCGTAAATTTGCAGTTTTCTCGTTTAAATTAAATCATAATTATGTGTCAACCAACAACAAGTAAGCATTTCTTATTTTATATTATCTGTGATTGAAAAACTAAATCGTTGATAAAAAAGGGTTCCTTAAATGCGGTATAAATAATTATCGAAATATATGTATTATATTCTATCGATTTAATAATTTGAATTATAATGGCTGCACTCGGTTGTCATAAAGTAAAAATAATCAAATTGTGTAGTTCTACAAGAATTATATAACTATTTTGACCTCACGCCATCATCAAGACGACATTGTATAATTCATGTGGCACTACATAATTCTTTGAGTTTTACGTTCACATACCTGGAAATACGATTACTTTGAATATACTGTAAAATGAATAATCGATTTCAAATATGATATGACTGAATATTAACATGTCATATTATAACGGCTTGAAACATACATATAATAACTACAAGAATTGTGGCTGAACCTTGTAAGGCAAAAGAAAAAAATAATATTTTGAAATGTATAGTTGAAATGTTATTAAATATTCACACCGAGAAAACGATGTTCGATTCTTATGGACATAATATAATAGGCACTAAAATAATTTCTTCAATCGATCTCAAAGAGAATATTCAAGAAAGGGAAGCCCGTCAATTTTCCAGAGCAAAAATCGGTGTGGTAAATTCTTGTTGAATATAAAATTAAAAATGTAATAGAAGATTTCTACAATGGGAATAGTACCAAATAATAGTGGTGATCAAATAATTATTAGAAAATAGCCGTTTAAGATTTTAATTATCTATTTCTTCCTATTAATAGAACAGTTGAAAAGAAATCCAGGAAGTGGTAATTTATATTATTGAAGCTTCTTAAGACGTTGGTGATTAACATTAGTAAAGATAAATAGATGCTATGGTCGTTTACATATGAGTATTGTTACAATGACTTTTCAAGCAAGAAGGCAGTAAGTGTATCTGCAAACTTTTGAAAAAAATGAAATAATGTGTATTTTGAAGTTTTAGTATTTAGCATATATAAAAAGCGGTGGATGCGTAAATGAACTCATTTCTTTGAAAACAAGCAGTAAGTACGGTGAAAAAGTAAATTTGGGTTAAAAAATAACTTGGATGGTGAAAGAGAGAAGAAGATGTATTGTGTACCCTGTCTACAAAGGTATATAAGGATGAGTAAATGCAATTGTTTCACCGTATTATAATGGAGTTCTACCAAGTAAGTGCCAACTCAATCAATAAGCAGTAAGTGGTTGCTTTGACTGCCTCTTTGCTAAGAAAACTAGAGTTGCCATTTATGTCCATTTATTTCATATTTTCAATTTTAGTTATTATACTGCTATAAAAGTGAGCACCATATATTATTTTCAATAATATTTAGCAAATGGCATTCATAACTCAATTTCAGAAATTTTGCGTGTGACTGCCTTCTTCCTAGGAAGGGCAGTACAGTAAAACGAAGAAACATCTGCTTTAAATTAAATAACGAATGATTTCTTGACGTAATGAATTTTAAAAGAGCGGTTGGAAGTTGGAAGTATAACACCAAGTGCGTGAAGTGAAATAAAATTAGCGGTATAATTGGATGAATCATTTTTCGGCCGCAAGAAAAGAATAACTTGTACATCACTTATTATCTAATACACATTTCATTGTCCTGTGTAAAAGCTAATTGAAAGAGTAACCGCATACATGATCAAATAATTCAATTCGTGTAGTTATTATTATAACTTGAATTTGTATCATTTTCTGGTTGAATATTGTATGATAATATGCTGATAACACATCTACCGTAATAGGATAACAACGGCAGACGATGCCTCATTTAAAATCATTTATTATGATGTCATGCTTCATATTAAACCTAATTGTGGGAACGTGTAAATGATAAATGATTCAAAGCTTTTGCCGTGTCAACAAGATAAGATAGTAAATTATCTGTCACATTTTCCACGTGGCTTAGCATTAACAAGAAGAAACAATGTAATCAACTTTATATCACTATGAGTTTATGTTTTAGACACTGACCTGGTTCTCATTGTTGAGCAGTTTCAGTTGATCGTTGATGAGACTGTACTTGGCGCTCTCTTCTTTCCTCAGAGCTCTCTCCTTCTTCAGTTCCGGACTCCAGAAGGTCTTGATGCTGTGCATGCTCGATCCCAACTTCTGGTTGGTCAGCTCGAGTTCCTTCTTGAGGTTCCCGAGCTCGCGCTGCAGATCCGTGTTTTGGTGCTGCAGCTCACCGATGAATACCCCTCCCGGCTCTCGGAGAGCGGGAGACTGTCTGGCGGACCTCGCCCCATATAGTTCCTCTTCCAAAAACAACCCTCGCTCCAGAGATCTATCTCGGAGAGCCCCCCTTTCCAAGGAGCGCTCTCGCGGTTCTCTTATGGGTAAAAACTCGCGGTCCCTATCGCGCTCTCTGTCTAGGGACTGATATCGCACCGATAGCGGATGCGACGGCCTGGTGGCGCTCCTCGATCGGTGCCCCCGCCGCTCCTCGGGGCTCGGAGGTTCGTCGTGATAATAGGGGGACCCCATCGTCCTGTGGTGGGGCGGATACCCCTGGTCCGGGCTCGGAGCCTGCCGGACTCTCCCGGGCGGCGGGTAGCCCCGCGAAGGCGAGCGGTCCACCGTGGGCAGTTCTCCCGCGCGGCGCCCTCTCGGCGAACGGCTGCCTCCTACGGAGGAAGGGCCGTAAGGCTCGCGAGACATGGCGCCCCCAAGCACCCTTCTCCTCCGCTTCCCTGTGCACTACTCGGACTCTTTTGACCGCCGCCAAACGGCATTATTTTCATTCACGACATTTAACGAGACCGGCGGAACGGGAACGTCGCCTGGCGCCGCCCTGGCTGCGGATTCGGACTCGGGACTATCGGGCTGCGGTCATCGCGTCGGCGAACCGGTCCCGCGGACTATTCACTGCGATCCTGCGTCCGCGAAAAACGGTGTAGTAAAAGTGTATCTCGCGGAGTGGAGTACGGCGTCCGTGCGCGGGGGGACTTTCCCGGCGGCATCGACCGACGTCGCGACGCACGCGCACCGACCGCCGCAGCCTTCGCGCTCTCTCTCAAGACTTTCCCGAAGAATTTTCTTTCACCGAATCGCCCGCCACTGATTCTCGACACTTCAGATTCCGACTCACTGACAAGTTATAACTGGGGAAAAATTTCTGATAAAGTTTTTATTTGCGGATTCTGTAGCAGGTTATAAATAGTTTATTCGGAGTGTATCGATCGATGTATTTTAAGAAATGCGGTGTGCGAGCTTCGCGGCGGAGCGGTTCTGAAAGACTGAGTCGAGTCGGTGCGAAGCTCTGTGCGCGCGTCGCCCTCGGCGGGGGACGGAGGCGGGGGCCACCGCCGGCGGCTGATCAATGAAGGGCGCCCCCTCGCTTTGCCGGTCTCCTCCTCATCCTCCGCTCGGCGTCGCGAGGTCCTGCGGGCGGACGTGGACGTACTCACTTGAGTGGTGACCGAATTAATTCTGGTGCAATCCGGGATATTAAACGGATTACGCTGTATTGTCAACGTGCTGTTTATACTATAATTCCACCAACGACACAATATTTAAAAAATATTAATAAACTACATAATAAAACAACGCTCAAATAAATATATTGTTTGAATAGACAAAATAAAAATTGGATTACAGCCCTTTTAATCACATCAAATCACATCGAGATCTCAAATTCAAATTGAAAAAAAATATTAACCCATATAATGTGACCTAAAAAAACACAAATTTATGAATATATCGGGTCCATGATAGTGACAACTTCGTTGGGTTTCGTTACGGAGTTCACAGGCTCGAATCCCAGTTGGGGCCGCTTAGTTAAATTTTAGAATACATGGATGTGTGTTGCTTATAATTACCTCCCATACTCATCCGATATTAAAAATCCACTAATCTTTTCAAGTCATATTCTTCTATCTTTTCTCTCTCTGTATCAAAATGAGGTTGAGCAACTGAGTAACAGGCAGTTCTCGTAATCAGTTGTAGAAAATTCCATTTCGAGTTGATATGCTTCACATTGTAAGCAGACATGGAAATATATATAAATATGCTAACGGGAAAAGTTAATAGTAATTTAAAAAAAAAAATATTCAAAAAATATCAATTTTACCGGGACTTACATTTTGTTTGAAATGTCTTACTTTTATCATAATCGTTAAAGCGTAGGTACAACTTAATTTAAACGTACGCTTATAGTTACTGCGTAACATATGCTGTAATTACCTCAATGGTCTGAAAACAATTGTTCTGGAAATCTAAGCATTGAAGATCTACGAAGGTGAGATGGACATCAAGAAGACTATCGGACCAATCATACCAAGATTGAAGACTGCTTTTCCTAAATTAGCAGAATGCATTCATAAAAAGTTCATAGACTTTAAAAAAATTTAAATAATTTTATAACTTGCATAGCAGTGAATGGTTGAACACCAATTTTCAATGACTTTTCTTTTTTCAACTACTCATTTCAGTTATTGATTGAGTTGGCATTAACTTGGTAGAACTCCATTATAATACGGTGAGAAAAATAACAACGTATTTTAATTCTAAAAAAAATATTTTATATATTTGTTGATAGCTATTTCGGCTTACGCCATCGTCAGAACTATGTCTTAAACCTGCATTTACTCATCTTTATATACAGTTGTAGACAGGGTACACAATACATCTTCTTCTCTGTTCCACCATCTTAGTTTTATATGGCAATATTAAGTTATTAAATATGACAAATTAATTTGATGTATTTCTCGAAATGAAAGCCAATCTGGGTTTTTACTAAATGGGAATAAACGTAAAACTAGTATTGTATTAAATTGATTTATTTAAAATTGTATTGACGCTTATTAACGCTGTCTACAACTGTATATAAGTATGAGTAAATGCAGGTTTAAAACATAGTTCTAACGATTTCGTAAGCCGAAATAGCTATCAACAAATATATAAAATAATTTCTGAGAATTAAAATACATTTTATTTTTCTCACCGTATTAAAATAAGTTAAGTTTTGAGATAAAAATAAGTACATTTCTTAATCTGTATTTAAAAATGGCCGTCTTAGGCTGCACACACAAATGCAAAGAAAACTCAAATATTGTGTGACTATTTACGTGAGTTTTCCGGAAATCACGGTCGCCCTATAATAGTGAGATGTAGGGCAGTAAAGCAATATATAACAGTGGGTACTTACTCTACGCAAACGCATTCAACATTCTTGCGGTCGACTTTTTCTTTCTTCCCCGATACTTAACGATTAATTTAGTATACGACACTATCCCATGCCTTGACAACCGATACTGGTGGCGAACCATCGATTTGCAATTAAAGAATAATTGTAATTATGTCTCTCTTTTCGACTCGAATCGTGCTTAGATTTAAGTTTACTGATCCTGCATAAAATCAGTGCTTCATTTAGGTGGAACACAGTGGAACCCCGATCTAACGTTCTCGTATAAACCGTTTTCCCGCGTGGTTCGTTAATTTTCTATAGTCCCGGCCAAATACCCATAAGAACAATGTTAATAAATCCCGCATTAATTGATCTCCGATTTATCGTCCTGTCATAATAAACACTTCAAATCCATTACGTTTGGTTTAAAAGCAACATTTTATGGAAGAGCCATTGAAGGCAAGATGAATGGAGTACTTTTTATAGCCCATTCCACTCCTAAATATGAAGTATAAAAATTCATGTTCATAATTCTTTTCTTTTTTTACGTTACTTACGAAACTATATATGGCGTACACGAAGCGGGCTCCTAGTTTCCTTGTTATGTTTCTTGCTAGGGTGGGTACTGACTAGAAATTCCTATTCGAGTATCGAATACTCGATACTCGAGAATACTCGTCCATTTTTCAACTACTCGATACTTGAGTATTTTTTAACTAATTTAAAATTTGTATTTTATTATTTTTGAAATATATGTTTAATAAATTGAAATAAATGCATGAATGAAATGCTTATCAATGACAAGTTAATGATGATGAGAGTCTAGCTTAGTTTATTTATCATCTATTTATATACACAAATTTGAAATAATAATACATATTTTGGTACACCTGAAACTACTCGAGTATACTCGAGTATAGTCCAAAGTGAGAGAAGATGCTTACTAATATATTTATTTCAATCTGCACATAAATAATACATTATTTTGATTAAGGAAAATTTATGCACTTAATTAATTGACGCTATTCAAGATATATTGTATTTTTGATGTTTTTAAAAGTTTAAAGATTAATTTTTATTTTGCTAACAGTACTGTTTGGTACTCGAAAAAAAATATTTCTTTTCATAAAACAAAAGTAAATCGTTTTCTCCGTCGCTCGGAATATCACATTTCTTTAGCGAACGGTAAACCAACCAGTACACGGGGGGTTAATATCAGGTTACAAAACTTTTAGCGGGTGCTCTGAAAAGGGGTCGTTTTGAAAGTTGCATGAGGGCTCTTGAAAATATTTACATAATAGCTGACATGGCCATAGACTACGACAAGATAAAGAGGCACTCGACTGAGAACTATAAGATTAGTTTTTCGTCTTTCAAAAATTGGTGTTTTCAAAGAATACCGTCAAGTAGGTATACTACTATTATAAATTCATATTAAATAATATGTAATGACATTTTGCCGTTTTGAGCTTAAAGTAAATGTAGATCAGTGGTTCTTGCGTAATATTTTACTGTGGCCGCATTGTAAAAATCAGGACTAGGGTTTCTAATCCCAGGCCAATATTTTGATCCCTGGATTGCAAAAAGTCGATCCCGGGATTTGGAATATTTTTTTAATGGTCTTTAATTATCATATTTATTAAATACTAGCCTTTACCCGGCGTTGCAATGCCACTCAAAGAAAGAAAGTGTTTATGTTTTAACTGTGTTTGTTGAAGTGCTTTCCGATGCACAATATTTTAACTAAATCAGAAGGTTTACCAAGGCGTGAGCAGGCCTCATATATGTAGCTGTATATGTGAAAAGCATGGATTTTCCAAATTCAGTCCACACACTTAAAGCGATTGTCTCTGTGCGCTAATAATTTCAATTTAATTTCCCTCTTATTGATCGGCATCGATGATAATAATGTACGATACAATTGCGAATGACATGTACCGTTTGCTGCTTGTTTTTTACCGATTTTTTATAGTATGACACAAGCGCCACCTGCTGTAAGTTAATTGTACTATACCTTAGCGTAAGTGCAACAATAAGTTGTCAAAATGAAGGTATGACAGCGTATAAAATATTAACAAAAACACATATTGTAAGTAAATTTTACTATACCTATAACCTTAGCGGAAGTGCAAGCAATAAGTTAACAAAGCTTCATCGCAATAGGATGAACGGTATGGCGACGCATAAAATACGAACAAACAAACATTGATTTTTATGTAATAGATTAGTAATTTATCATTAAAAATAGTTACAAATAATTGATGTCACTATCTATTTATGAATATAATATTTTTTCTGTTTATCCATTAATGAAGAGCGAAAATATTTGTTTGAAATAAATAATGTTCACGGGTAGGGTAAAACCTCCTATTGTGGTCCAGCTACAATTATTGGCCACTTACCTATAAAATCTAGGTTTTTTTTTATAAACCAAAACAACATTTCCAACTTTTGGTTAATTAATATAGTTCCCTTATTATCTCTCTATCGTTTAAACATAAAATTGTTATTTTATGAATTTCCAAACAACTCCAAAAACGCATTTTTATCAAAACCGGATTTTTATCAGAAATATCATAGTGTCACCGTCATAAGAAAATTAGTGAGATCTAAATTTTAATAAATTATCATAAAGGATCATACACGTTTGAAAATTAATTAATCTAAATTTTAATTGAACAGAATTATTCGTCTTTAGTGAAGTTAAAAAAAAAATATATTTATGCATTGAAAATATTTTTGTAAAGGTTATTGGGTCGGTAACTGATTCCAATAGCACAGACAATTTCTATAACTGGGGGCCAAGGTTCAATGCCCCGGCAAGGTTAAATTCTTATTGAAAAAAAATTCTAAAATATTTATCGTTTTTTGTTGCAACTGAAAAATGTTTTAATAATATTACTAATCACCTACATATGTATTTATTACATTTCTCCGATATTTCTGGGAAAATGTTGACTTTTTTTCTAATAACTGCACTGCAGCTTAACAAATGATGTTGGAATCCAATAAAGCACTTGATTTTACACTCAATAATGGTTTGGGGTCATCAAGTTATACATCTAGTTTCAGTTTTTTTTTTTAAATATCCCATTAGGCTCGTTCGAATGCGATCTGATAACTCATTGAAATTAAAAATTTGTCTGGTTTTCATAGCATAAAGAGGAGCATTTTTTTTTAAATTTTACATTTTCAAAACGAGGACACACGAATGGAAATAAATAACGTTTTTATTGATGACAAATCCATTACTATCCAGGATGTTGGGATCAATTTTAAAATTGTAGGTATTTGACACTCATTAAAACATCAACGTTCACCATTGCAAAACGGAAGTGTTATCATTTTTCCATTTGTGGAAATAAATATGAAATATTAAATCATAATTGGTGTAGTTTACATCAGGTTAAACTAAACATATAATATTTTACAGATCTATGTTACAAATAAATCGTAGGTACTGTGATAATCTTAAACAAAAAAAAATAAAACATGATTAATTTTTCGCCATTATTTATTTTAATTTGAATTTTATAAAACATCGAAAATCTTTACAGTGAATTTTATAAATACTAAATCCTAGGAAAATCTATCGACACAAGAGACAATTTGAATTATGAATAATTATGTTATTATTAAGTACGCACATGCCAATCAGGAATAATATTACTATAATTATATTTAATAAATATAAGTGAATTAGTTTAGTAGATATGAATCTATCAGTCATTTAATACATAAATGGAATATATTTTTACAAAATATTTACTAAAATTACGTTTTTTCTATATTTTAAGCAATCAAATTCTTAAAAATAATATGAAGATTTCCACGGGTGCGATGTGTTCTTATAGAATTTTTGAATTGAATATATATTATATAACTAATGCCATCTATGTTTCATAAAAAAGGTTTTCTTTCGCTAAAACTAGATGGCAGTATAATACTATTATAGTTATTGTGACGTCTTCCTGAAAATTATTTTAATGAAATTTTTTTTTTAAAAAAGATACAGTGATATGATATATCAGCTGCAATTTGAAATATATAATTTTAACTAAGCATGCTAAATACTATTCATATAATGCAAGTTTTAATAAATATTATATCTATTACAACATATTTCAGATAAGTGTATCTACATTACGATAAAAACTTATTCAATAAAATAATTGATTTTAAAAGTAATATGTACTTTATTTTTGCCATTGTACAATACAATTTGCAAGTTCAATGGAAATTTTCTTTATTATTTCTCACAGAGTCTTCATTATTTAATTATTTGTAAATTAGATAATTTGTGATTAACAAGATTATTGGGTAGTGTCAAATTTGCATGACAATCAATGTGGATGAACATACACTGCAGTCACATATAAAATAGTTTCATTTCATTAGTACAATAATTTAAACAAGTGGGTATAGGTTGGTAAGACAATTTTGAGCATAAATTATTCTGATTCTGACAAAATTTCATTTTCCAGTGCTGTAGTTGGAGGGTAAGAGAGGGCACATGACATATACACTGTGCTACAATAGTACATCCAGAGTAAACTCCTAACTGAAATTCCTCTGATCAGACGAAAATAAAATGATTTTTCGGTAAAAAATATTGTGAATGTACAATTTACCTTGTGAGAACTTTAGAGTTACAAAATTGTTTACTAGATAAGTGAAGATAAATTGGCAAGTTACCAATTTTTTATTGACATTAGAGCATATCTTTTGACTGGTATATAGAATAACTATTTTTTTTGTTCTTAAGTAAGTTATTTTAATATGAAGTACTACTGCAGTCTATGCTGTCTTATGCTAATGTAGTATATGTCTCTTCTGGACATATGCTTGAGAAAAAAGACCCATTGAATGAATCTTCTGTAACAATAATTGATAGGTTATATTATTTAAATGAAAAACCATCTACATGGAAACTGTTTTTTTCAAAAAGATATTCAATGTTGCAATTTTTGCACTGCAGAAAATAATTATTATTATATTGCGATTGAAAAATAAAAAGCAACTTTGTCGCGTTGGAGACAACTCTTATCAGTACATTATTTGTGTGCTTTATTGTCAGTCTGGATAAAGTGAAAAAGTACTTTCATTTAAGAGGCTTAAAATTTTGAATTTCTACGATAAATTCAATTCATATACGCTGCAATCATATACCATGGAATTAAATGGAATGATTTCATTATGTTACTTATTTTACTTATTATTTACAAGTGTATTCTTCTTTTCGTTCTGTACAAACATCACAATTGACATAGCAACACCAATGGAACTTGCAATGGCATTGTGTTGTGCGAACAACTTGATGGGTATTGTAACCTCTTCCGCAGCACATCAAGTCGCAGCCATCTGTTGCTGGAAATAAAAATATTGAATGTATTCCAACAAGGAGAACTAATATTATTTTATTTATACACAATTGGTTATATAATTTGAGATATTATTCCGTAGTCGAATACCTAGCTGTCTTTCGTTTGTTATAAAATAAGTATAAATGATATATACCATTTATTTGTAATAAAAATATAACTTCTTTTATTTCAAAACTGCAGCTTAATTCTTAGCTGTGTTAAATAATTTAGACACTGCCATCTATAAAAATAATATGGTTTGAAGTAGACAGCGAAATAAATCTTTCATATTTTACCACGAGATGTCCTGTTGCAGAATCTCCCGACAGTTCCCAGTGATCCGGTTGCCGTGTTTTTCTCGCAGTAATTTGGAGACTCCTCCAAAAACACCAAATCAGACCTCTTTGGTATCCTCTTATTTTGCATCTGATGAGGCCGTGCTCTGAAAAAGGAAAAAAGACTCATTTTAATATTTTTGATGTATGAACATTTTAGAAGGCGTGGACATTTGTTGCGGATGCACCAGAGAGTCTGAATCTCATACATTTATTCTTCAAACCGAACGTATTTCATCATCGCGGAAAGCTGTAGATGACCATCCATACCACGGGTCGTCAACCTGGCCAATACCGCCACTAGTGGGCGGTAAAGGGTTCCATGGTGGGTGGTTTTCGCTTTTACCCTAAAATATTTCACAATCATGACAAAATAAAGAATTTGTCTAAAAATCACCGAAAGAGGAGCCGTTCGTTTGTTTTTAACGAAAATTGAACAAGACAATACATATTTCGTTTAACAGCATCAGGCTCAAGGTAATCATGAATTATTGAATTTGATTTACATTTTTTTTGGTTATTTCGATATAATTATATTTTCGCACTTCGATGTTGGTGGGCGGTAAGGAAAATTTACCATGAAAAATAAGCAAAAATGGGGGGTTGGCATAAAAAGGTTGACGACCCCTGATCCATAATATACCTGACTGAGCTACGTGAGTATGACATGATTTGGGAAAAGGGAAAAATACCAGCGGGGTATGTTGAATCTTATTGTGAATGAATATTGAGATTTCGTGTACAACCGATCCTGTTTTTGCACGGGGATACGTTCCAAAGACTACCGTGCAATCAATAGTTACTTAAAACGAAATGCACGTTTCCTGATATTGCGAAACCGTGCATAAAGAAGGTCGAGTTTACATTTATTCTGAACTTATAACGTTATTACCTCTTCAACATCAACTGATATTCCGTAAGCGATCCTTGTGTAAGGACTCCCGTGATGTGCTTCGAACGAGTGTACTTCTTCATGAGGGCCTCGCCAACGTGTGCGAATGGTGGAAGTGACTTCCAGCATGTCTTCATGGTGCAGGATCCAGAAACCCCATGGCACTTGCATTCGGTTCGGAGCGACGACTTCACTATCTGCAAAGCAAGAGTGAATAAATATTACATGATAAGATGATAAAATAAATACCATACCCGAGTGTAAGTGGTCTACTCATAAAAAATAGTTTTCCGAACACGTCATATTGCGATGGTGTCCGCAGAAATTCATCTTTTTACTAATTGCATTCATTGGATAGAATATAATATTGTATAAACGCTTTCTTTAGACTTTAAACTCTTTAGAGAGACGGCATTTCGTCCTTATAGAATACGACGACAACTTCCCGGCAGCCATTAATAAGTTAATAGAACAGTCCCGTCTTATATCTGGAGTTTTAATAATAATCAAATATATATTATACATTTTTAATGATTGTGATAAGCTGGTATTTTTATATGTAAACTACACAGTTATCAACAACAGAAGAATAGTAATATCAAACTGAACTAAGAATAGAGAAAGTTTTCTTTAAAACCAAACATAATAATAAAACTTTTTTATTCCATATCCACTCAAATTTATCTACAGAAATTTGAGGTTATGCTGTAAGGATGTCTCTAGGAAAGAACTAGTCGTCTTCTAATTGCCTTGGCTACGCCATGTTCTGGTGATTGTATAACATAAATTGATGCATTTAGATTTAGACCAACCAATTTAATCAATACATTCACATTTACAGAACTAGCATTGAACATTCATTTGATGTCATTATGTTATTCTAATCATTTCATTATGTCATGAAATATGAAACATATTTTTGCATGATGTCCATCGCTAACTTTCCAATTAAAAATATGAGAAAACAATATTAAAAAAAAATCTTCCATTGCCTGGAGAGGTTTGGAAATCTTTCAATCTTATAATTGTAGATATTTATCAACGCTATGTTCAGTTGTAGAGCAATAAGTAATTCATATTTTCATACCCTTACAATCCGTATATAGTCAATTGAAATATTTTCCGACTTGCAAATATCTTCCTGTATGCGAGTGTTATCTGCGATTTGCCTGGCTACATTCATATACCGTCCGAAATTTTAATATTTTCGCATTAAAATATATTTGTAGAAATAAAGCTTCTTTTTTGAACTCATTCCACATTTTTATTAAAACTAAAAATTCCGATTTTACTGCGTGATTCTTTGTCGCAAACATTTATCCCGTAGTACCTATCTTAGTATACAAAATGTATCAAAATATCATGATATTTATTACCCTATTCAATATTCTGCAAAAACGTCAGTGGCTACTTACAAAATTTCCATTTTGGGTCAATTTTATCCTTCAAGAATATAAAACAAATAAGGAAAAAATACATTAACATACTCAAGGCGAACCTTCGATTATTCAGCCCTCGGGCAGCTTTCGTCAAACGGTTGGTTGGTTATTTGGAGACGCTTTACCAACTACGTCTAATATTTTAATATGAGCTGGGCGTTATAGGGTTGGCAAACATTAGTGTTACTTATTTGTTAGCCATTTAAACTTTTGAAAATATTTAGAGCGGTAAGCCATGGCTAATCCTATCATAACTTGACCCATTGTTTCCTTGTACAAAACGAAGCGATACTTAAATTAAAAACAATTTTCAAAATAACGCCACTCTAATGACTCCCATACGATTTCATAGCTTCAGCTTATACGTTAAAAAGGCGATGTAGTGTGTTGAATAAAAATGTTGGGAAGAGAAATCAATGGTGATAAAATCGATTTTACTCACTGAGCTATAAACAGAATCATTACTTTATATCAATTTGAATGAGATGCACAGAGTAGCGATGGCTTTCATTCCTCTCAAAAAAATGTAACTTAATCGAGTGCACATATTTGGAAAGTTAAGCGAACTAAATCAAATCTTATATAATACAAGTACATACATATGTATGTCTGTATTGCAGTCTCTGTTTGCAGAAGGCGTTGAAGAGTGATTTCAAGAGTGAACTAGTTTTCGTATTTTTATGTCAACAAATAAAGTTTCAAACAATGAAAAGATTCCCCTCTTTTGTTACTCAATCGGAAGGTTATACGAATGATATAAAATATATTGCACAACATTAGTTTGAACAAAAAAGGTAGTGAGCGTTTGTTCGCTCATTTTCAAACACCTGTCAATACTGAATGAAGTATTATTGAAATTATCTGTAAAAAATGAATATATTGTAGTCAGGCGATCTTTGTCATTAACATTAATAAAGACTCAACCCAAAAGATCGAGTAATATATTTTTTCACAAATTATGCTTTGCTAAACACGATTGCCAGAATAAAAAAGTTTATCATGTCACAGCCACAGCTCACACTGACCTTGGTGAGCTATTTTTCAACACGGTTTTTTGATGAACATATCTGCCGTGTAAACAAAGAGTTGAGTGTACTCATATCACTATCAATTATACTATCAAATCATATTTTTTTTCTTTAGCTGGGAAAGAATTTTTTGTAGCCCTATTGAATGCAGTTTGTATACTGCAACACTCAGCAGTCATATAGGGCAAGAGATCGTTTGTTGCCAGATTTAGAGGTCTGATCATGCCAAACGACGGCCAATACCTTCAGGGCTAAGGGCAGAAGCGAATTGGTTGGGCTATTTTATTCTATCTATTATAAGTAGTTTTATATTTACTGCATTTTATAATGTATGAAGTTTGTAGTGTATATCTGTGTATATTAAATGCAAAAGATCGAGGAATATGAAGGGAGCGAAAAGGTAAGGTGAATATGTTGTTTTATTGATAGCTGCATTGCACCAAGTATAAATGAATTTAGTTGAACGATAAATGCAATGTTATAATGGTCAATTTATTAAATGTATTTCACAATACCTTAATTAAGCTAAATCATAGAAAATATCATTTTTGGGAGAGTGAAGGGCCTCATGTTGAATTATCAAAACTACTTATAATTAAAACCAAGCGTTTTACGGATTTACAATGAATTGTAATGGGTATAATCATTTGCCCATAATAGTCCACGTTAGCGTTTTTAGATTGATATGTGCGTCTCATGTGCATCTACCAAAGACAAGTTTGCTTAAAACTAATATGAATGAGAACGCAAAATAGTCCCCAGTCGAAGACTGCTGTAAAACTACATGACGATCGAATGCATCTTCGCTTTACCAAAAGGCCTTGTGATTTTTGCGGTCAGCAATTTAAGAACACGACACTTTATGGAGTAAGCTAGCTTGTTATTTAATTACTTATCGTAGTCACATACTTTTTTCGGCTTACACAAGATCAAAATGATCAGATTTCAATTTTTTCAACGATTATACCAAGGATTCAACATAATTATGTCACGTTAATACGCATAATGTTTAAAAAGCTATTCATTCAGATCGTTCGTATCTCGCTCGGCTTAATTGTTTGCCATTTAGTATTAATTTGTTTAACTGGCACTAATGATTTTATATTTTTAATCGATATAAGAGAGCTCCTCACTGTCTAATACTCACTTTGAAATAATAAACAATTCATCAAATATTCTTCACGTACATGAAATTTCACACCCTCACAAATAATTGGAAGCACAGTCGATTTCATTGGCAAAATTGAACGATTTTTATCGAAATCGATCAATAATGATCGACAAAAAAAGCTACTACGTACTCGACAATAATAACGTACATATCTTATTCCACTTAAATTCTCCATTCATAATTATTCACAAGTCACTAGCCCACGTGTAGAATGTACTCGGGAATGATATGTCAGTGCAGCAATGCGTTGTTTCAGATCCGCTGCGTTATCATTAATTCCATCGGACAAGTCAATTACGGTCGCACTATACAACGCATAATACCGGAATAAACGAATTTACCATATTTGTGATCGTACTGCATTCAAGTTTAGTTACCTACACATTTTTGAGAGGCTCATTATACGAATCAATGAGTTCTATAACCAGGGCTGTCGAGACGGAGTTGTGGTTTATGATAAATAAATCAGAGATATCATGCCGAATATGACTCTTATTTATTGAACACTAAATAATCACAGTTCCACAAAAAAGTATTCAAAAATAATTAATAAAGAATTCCAAATTATTCTGTCGTAACGTGTGTTAACTACATTCGTTTGATTTTTTAATAAATTTATTTGAATCGTATGAAAAATAATACTTTACCTCAACTAATATGAGACGAGTCTGACAAGAGCCAATCAGAAACGAATTACACATATCGAACTATTTTATTAATTCTCAATAAGTAATAGTTACTAGTCAACTAGTCTTTATTTTTTATAATATTTCACCTTAATTTAGTGTTTTTTTTCAGTCGAAAATGTAATGAGCCAACCATTCCTGTTGTTTTAATATAAGAAATTACATGCGGTAAATTCGTGTACATTCATTGAATTTGGTAACTGACAATTTAAAACATTCATTATTCAATCGATTTATAAATTCATGTTCAAGGGCTTATTTTCAGTCCTGCTTAATTTTATGGCCCACCTTCAATCAAATGAACAATTTAATTATTGATAAGTTAATTCAAATTTGTATGTATCTTTAATCATCAGACAAAAATGTTCGCGATGAGCGAAACCGGTCCCGATCATTATATTATATTTGTTAGTCGTGCAAAACGTGTGCTTTATTTATGTTAAATGCTAGAGGGCGTAGAGAAATTAACAAGCCCCATACTTTTTTTCTATCCGAAAAAAGAATTTTACATACCGAATTAAAACCAGTTCTCATGGGACAACTCCACATATCTAAATTATATGCTGCACTTTTCTACTCTTTTGTATAATGACCTATGACCAAGTATTAGCAGTAATAAAAGTTCATCATCAAAAAAAGATTAAAAAAATGAATTTTATTTAATGTTTATTTCTGAGAGGAATAACCCTCGGTTCGTGTGCTCACTGTGGTCCCATTGTGAGTTAAAAGATCATAAAATTGACGCTACTTTATTGCCGATGTCGCAGCTTTGGACGCGTCCATCAGTCATTGTTTCTAGGCAAATATATCGGAGCTTGCAAGTAAGAAATTAAGTACATCGCTTCAGTTTGGATAGTATCAACAAGTATATAATTGATTAATCGAATACGTTCTAGGAATTACCAGACGAAATTCATTTTGATTCGACTGTCGCTATATTTTAATATTACGGTAAAAACACCCAAGCAAAAAATACACTTTTTTAGAACAGTGTTTAAAATGACATTGCTTACGGTCTGGCATATGTGACATAAAATGAATATTGAGCAATGCTTAAATATATATTTGAATCCGTTTATCGAAGCGTTGTACATATATGAGAACACCGGGACTTGGGTTTCTAATCCAGGGATCCCAATGATTTTCAATACCTGATGAATACTGAGATTAGAAAACATAATTCGGGATTGATTTATCATCAAAAAAATCTTTATTTATTTCCAATAACGTGTCCTCATGTTAACATTAAAAATTTAAAAAAGTGAAATTTAAAAAAAAATGCATAACCAGACATATTTTTTATTTCAATTAGTTGTCAGATTTCATTCGAACGAGAGCGATACTCTCGTACATTTTATTTCATTATTTAATTTACAAACAAAACGAATGCTTTCAAAAAATCAACATTATTATTTGATGGATTTACTTTTGGTTGGTTTGATCTTGCGATTGTCAGATATCAAGGTAAATCTGCGATATTAAGATCATTTCTACCAAGTTACTGAACAAATAAAATACATACTAAGAAAAAACGTTAAAAAATACGACAAGACGGAAGAAAAGAGCTCGCTGGCTAACTTGAGTTGTCAATTGTAAATAACAGGGTTGTGGAGTCGGAGTCGTCGCGGCGTTTTGGCCGGAGTCGGAAATTTGTATTGTTGCATATAATATATCAAATTTGGCTATTGGTCGGATTGTTTGATTAATTTACAACTGAATACACATAAATAGGAAAGGCAGGAAAAAAACGTGACAAAATTAACCATTTTGTAGTCGGTGTTGTGTTTTTGGACAATGTTGTAGTCGGAGTTGTGTTTTTGGAAAATGATGGAGTCGGAGACGTAATTTTTTTTAACGACTCCACAGAACTGATAAGTAATCAAATGGTGGAGCCTAATACGTGTGAATAAACTGTGAGTATACAATTTAGTTTATCCTTGATGAAGTTATTTTTAAAAACCCAATTGGCCCCTGTTTTTCGATTTGATTGCACGCTACGCAAACTATTTTGATCCGAAAACCCCTTTTTTGCGCGTATAGCGATGCACGGCCGAAACCCATGATCACCTCGACATGTACGTCGTATTGTAAATTTACCCATTATATTTAGTCCGGGAGCATTATTGCCCCTTTAAGGGCATATTAAATATTCAATATATTCGAACATAATACAGAGGTAGAATGATGAATATCGTAGATATGATTTTTAAAAACAAACCAATTTCGTATAGACTTCATCAAGATAATATCAGGTTAAAATTTTATAAGCTTGCATATTTTTTCGTTGTATTATTTTGATGCTCTAACATGAAAAATGGATGGTTGAAGTGTTTTGCATAGTTTTTTTTAAATTAAATTAAAATGTTCATCGGCTTCAAAAAATATCTCGGATTTTAATTATATCAGGGTGTTGTTGATTCTATTACATTTTTGTCATCATTTTATTAGTCAATATTTGTATTCATGGTATCGCTAAAAAAACAACCATAGTGTAATTGTATATTTACATGTTTTTTTGTTTTTTTTTTCTTATGGCGATACTACAAATAGATATAGCAATATAAATATATTTGTACGACAAATTAAAACTCTAAATAGTCTAAATGAATATTCGATTATAACGCAAAAAGAGTAGTAGTAGTGGGCATTCTTTGGTGAGGGTTTGTAGCTTATTACCGACATTTACACGAATGAATTCCTTACCTTGCAAGACTACAGTGGGTGGTGTCATCACTACACCCTACTCCAGATGGTCTTGTTAATATTATTGGTGATCGTCAAAGTTTCACGAGTTTTGAAATGAAGTAATCCTGATAAAGAGATGAGAAATAAATTACGTAAAAGCATGTTTAATTAACTTTGTTATTCCATGTATTTTAATGCAAAAAGTGATTCGTGTTTTTACTCATTGGGAAGCATATTCAGACTTAATATCATAAGATTAATTATTCAATTAATAGGGTAAAGATTGAATCTAATTTTATATTATTCATTTGAATCGATGTCTATAAATAAATTAACCTTCCGATAGTTAGCCTTATCTGAATTGACTTATTACTAATAAAAACGCAATTTAAATTAAAAATCTTTAGCCTCGTTCCATGAAGATTCACGTAACGGTTTTGCTATTTGTAAAGAATGTATTGAAATCTATTTTGAATGTGATCTCAATCTATCCATTTAATTATGGAGTTTTTGTCTTATATTCTGGACGGCCCTCAATTTAATGTTCAGCTACTGAAAATCTGTCAATTTTAAAATGTCAAGAAACCCATGACAATCACAGTTTTTAAATGTGATTCTTAATTATAAATGTCACACGGCTAAAAATATTTATTTAAATTAATTAGCCGACGATTCATCTCCAAGATGGGCGTAAAATTGGCGTAGTAAAACATAAATCTAGTCAAACGGCATTCGCCATTTTACATTAAAACTAATTTGGGTTCTCACCAAGATGTCAAGAATAATTCAATCTTTATTCATGACAAAATAATAAGATTCGTTATCAAGTTAAAGTATCGTAAACGCCTCCACGGTTTTTAATAGTCGAAATGGTAATAATTGACCATATACGCTTTTTTTTATTTCGTCTTAACTTTCAATACAGGTAGCTGTTGAATATTTGCATTTTCTTGTTTCTATATATTCTCATATTCCGTTTTTGGTATAGGTATTTAATAAAGTTTTATTAGATCATTATATAATTAGATGAAAAACAGTTGAAATCATAGAAAAGATGTCGTTTGTTATAAAATAGATTATGATGAAGAATAATCGATAAGAATTAGCTAGTTTCAATTACTGTCAACACTTCATTCTAGGGATTATAAAGCCGGGCGGGCGTAGGTATATATTGATACCGATATTACAAAAGAGAAAAAAATCATTTACGAATCAAAAGGGTCGTAATACTAGATGAACACACATCTGATATTAAATTTCTATATGATAACTCATCAGCTTATAAGACTAATATTTAAACTTATTGTTTCTGTTCGAATTGAAATATGACATCAAAAATCCTACTTTATAATTGCTCGATTTTATGAATTTTGTCTAAAAGGGTCAAACTTTGTGTTCAAGTGGTGACAGTTATGCCCAAGCGGTCGTTTAGGTCTGGGTTCCAGGCCCGTAGCTTGGGGTTGACGTACAGTGCGATCGCCCTGGGAGCCAAGGTGCTGGCAAAGCATAAGAGGCGCCAAAATGATGCCAGGGAGCGCAAAATGTACTCCTTGTCTTAGGCACCGGAAGACCTCGCCCTGCTGGGTTCATGTCCCGGAATGGTCAATATTAAGTTTAGATATTTTAAATTTAAATTTGAGTATGGGCGTGTGCGATGCCATTGACAGCAAGAAAAACAGGACAACTTCACTCATTTGAATATTGCATTTTTACCTTGTAAAATAACTGGAAATTTTATCTTTTGCATCTGAAATAATGTATTCACTTCCCATGAGTTAATAGTGTATGCGAATGGAAGAACGTGCCATAAATGATGTCACATATTATACTGTGTACATTTATTATCATTATTTTTTTTATCTTGCTCCATAGATCATGTAAAAATTGTGACATGTTTACTACGCATCTACGTGAACCTATTTGTGAAAATGCACTTGTGAAGTGTACACCATGTACGCTCAAGCTGTATTTACCGTGGCTTATATCTCATATGACCCGACAAGCTCACGGATATATGTAAGTCTAAAATCAACACACGTTACTTGACATAAGCAAAATCGTTTTAGTCCTAATACCTTCACTTAGTATAGAGACATGCGAAGTATCCGTTTTATTTATCTGGTTTTATCATGTGCGGATGCAACAGAAGAAACTGAATCTCACTCGTTTATTCTTCAAGTCGAAATTATTTCGTCATCGCGGAAGGCTGCTGATTAACATCCATACGATGTTACTACCTGATGGAGATACGCGAGGATGTGAAGACTTGGGAAAAGGGAAAATACCAGCGGGTTATTTTGAATCTTGTTGAATATGGAGATATCACGTACACCCCTGATTATGTTTTTGCACGGGGTATACGAACCAAAACATAAAATACGTTTAAAAAGATGAAATGCCCATACAATGATAAATGTGGTTTCATCGTTTAAAATAAAGTCAAAATCGAAAATATTTTCTATAGATTTCAATTTAAATTAAATTTAGCATACAGAAATATATTCACTCAGTGTCACTACTTGATAATAAACGTCCCAGTTTACGGCAATTTTTCCCAGTATGGTTATTTTAATGCTGTTAAAGCAAAAAAGTCAGCGTGAAAAGATAATAAGAAACAATCGGTTAGTACTTTTTAAAAAACCGTGTTGTTTAGAAACCGTGAAAAAATAGGATCGGGTTTACTTTGCAGTTGAAATATTTAAGAGTACTTAGAGATTAATCTAACCTGCAAGAGCAATCAAAAATGTCACGTTACCCATATGCTACACATTTAACAAAGTTTCAAGTAGGCCATTGTTAACATCAAATTAGCGTGGCCTATCGGGTTTGTGTGGGTGCAAATTTTTGGGATTTAACAAAAAAAATTACGTCGTAGAACATTATGTGAAGATCATTATCATTATGTGGAGATAATGCATTAATTTAACAATTATGTAAACTGAACTTGAATTTTATAATATATTAATAAAATCAACGCTATAAACCACGAGTTCCCAAGCCATGGGTTCGCGACGGGTTTTTCATGAGGTCACCAACTTTTTTGATTTTGTGTTTTTTTTTTTTGATTAACTTATGAAAAATGCTTGGGGGTCGTAGGTCAAATGGCTTGTAAAAAACGGGTCGCCACCCGAAAAAGGTTGGGAACCTATACTATAAATAACATTATGTATCTTTTCATCCTCGGTTTCATTAAATTTAATATACGTAACCCTTTGACCCTATAACTACACTTATTGCGACATAAAATTTACAAATTGCAACCACTAAAGTTCATTCAATATTTTAATGCAGTTTGCTTAAGATACGTCTCCTCGTTAATGTACGCTATAAAATTTACAGTCAACTTTGTCGATAAATCTCTCATCGACATTTTAATTGCACTTATTGAAAATGTCAGAGTGGACGTAGTAATTCTTGCTGCGCTGACAGATGAGATCTAAATGATTCCTGCATTACCTACATTACCCACAGGTAAATCAACAGTATAAAAAAACAAAAATAGACCTAACTGTGTGATAAAAAGCTCGATTTAAATCCATTCAATTAAATAGGAGGAATCTTAGATAATGTTAAATTTTGTAAACCTTTCAAGTGAGATAAAAAACGTTATCCAAGGTATAGCGTTTCATTAAATTTTATGTAACTACATTCAAATATATTACAAAGTGACTTTTATTTTAAGACGAGTAGTGAGAATGTTTTTCAAACGTTTTGTAACAAGTATACACATAATGAATCAATCCAAGCGTAGTGTTTTAAAGATTGGTAGTAAGTATCTATTACGGTCTTATAGCCGAATTATTGACGGTTTTCTATTTCAAGTACGAATAGTTTCACTATTTTTTTGTCCAATTCCTAGTCATAGGTGCATCGATACTTGATATCCGAAAAAGAAATCGAATGGCAGACTCCGTTTAGATAAGCGCAATCAAAAGAGTACATATATCAGGAGGTAATCTTCAAAACTATTCAAATCCACTTGCTGAAAAACTAAGAATATGAAATATTTTCACTACTTTTTCCTCATAAATTTGTGTTAACTTAAGTTAAGAATTACGGATAATGTGTAAAAAATCAAACTTTTGCATGTGAATAAAAAAGATCTCAAAAGTTGAATCTAAAACTGCTAGTTGAAAAAAAATATTTTGGAATTGACCACTTTTGATAACTACCTCCTGATATATGAAACAATGTGAGGTGAGGTGAAAAAGTCTTAAAATGGTGAAACATTTCCATTGGCTTAATCGCGTATTAATTTTGTTTTTTGTTGAGCTCTTTTAACGTGTTAACACTACGTGGAAGTTTATTACATAAATGAACAGAAAACAAAATGCCAATGAAATCATGATTGACATAGTATTTCACCGTACACATATCATTTGAGCTCTTGAGAAGTGAATTGAGTCAAGTAGCAAAATAATGAAAAGTGTTTAGTAGCGCAGAGTATACGTTTTTGATTTTATTTAAAAAAATATATATATCGTTTTTAATGATATCACTTAATTTTTAGGATGCTTGACGACATCAAAAATATGATACTGCATTTAACTGACTTTTTTTCTCAAAAATGCTATTTGGCTCACTTTACTTCTCAGGAGCTTATAAACGTTCTACATTCGAGCTGGCATGGTTATCATATTATAGTACATTGAATAATAATGCGGTAACAACCGAGTGCACAAAAAAAACCTACATAAGTTTTTACCTTTCTCCCAGCTCGGTTGTTGTGGAGGTTCATGAGACTCCTTGCGTCTCCTTCGAGCTCTCTGGCATCCAAAAACCTTCGAGCGAACCTCGCCCCGTATGCAGCGTCTGCACCACATCCCCCCCAGCGCCACCCACCTGCCGACACTGTAATGCAAATCACAACGTCATAAAACATCAACACACTTACATATGTCAAGTCAATATAAGGCTGCAAGAGGTATTTGGCTTTAACCTCTAAAAGCCCTATGGAACCAGAGATTATGGTGCATTTCGCTATCGGATTACACTGATTTACGATTATAGTTTTCAACATATCTATATTAGCTTTTATAAATAATGTCTTTGAGATACCGATCCATAATTTTATTTTCGGTTTCGTTAAATATTTTTGTCAAAATGAGGAATATTAACATCTGCGTTACAAGGTTGATTCTTGAGGTATGCGTTATGTTATATCCGGCGGACCGCAATAAATCAGTTTTATTCACACAATATATTCCAATGCGGATACAGATTTTTTTTCATGCCTAGAAATTTATCCTTGGGGCTGACCAATTCTTTTTTCAGAATAGCTGTAGCTAAAATGGATACGTTTATTTGTTTACCTAGATCTTTAGAAAGCGTACAAGTTGCGGTGCTAGTATTTGTTCGTAAATTATAAGTAATCTTTTATTCTTTTCATCGCTTTTTATTTTACCAACATAGGGTGACTTGTTTCAGAGATATAATTATTTTTAAAAGAGCTATGGGTCGCATGGATATTTCTCAAAAAATGCTCGGGCGCTTTAAGGCTAATATTGAATATAAAAATGTGTGTATTTCTACCTGGTGGGTGCGGTTCCCGTCTTCTGTCGCAGCCACATGCTGGAATATCACCTCTGGCACACGCAGCCGTCACAGCGTAAGCGACCCCTGCCGAAGCTATTGCGTATGTAAAAGCAGCCTCCCTGGATCCTGAAAATATTAAAAAATCTTTTGAGTATATAGTTTTTAAAATTTAAGTGATAATTTGTTTTGACCCTGTAGATTAGTCCTCAACTCTTTTGAGCTTTCGTACTATTCGGTTGCAAAGTCAAAGGTTCAAATCACCGAATAGAAACATTTGTACCTACATTGATCGGTGAACCCATTTCTGCAATAAAACAATATTTCTTGATTTTCTTGATTTTTTTTTCTTTTAATTGTTCCTTTTCCTTTGATCTCTCTTCGATAACTGAAATTCACATTTAACCTTTGACACAATATCTCGTCTCGCTTAAAAAATCTGTTCATAAGCTTCATTAGAAATCCAATTTCTACATATTGGGAGTCAAAATAAGATGTTTGAATGTGCTTCAATAACTACAATGTGCAATTAGTGAATTTCAGGTTGAAATACATAATTTTTCTGAAATTTATCAAAAACATTAATATTGATTTGGCTTTCCTGAAAAGTACAGATTAGAAACATAACGGTTTTTAATCTACGTGCAGTGATGTAACAAACGTAATTATTTGACAGTTATATATCCATATTTTTTTTTAAATCGAACCACAGATACAAAATTGATGTGCAAACCGACTTTGTTCTTTGAGCTAAGAAATTGTCAATTAGTTAAATAATTTTCGTAATTATTGATAAATACATTTTTGTATTCAACAATCGCTAATTATAATAGATCACCCTTATTAGAGAAAGGCTGAGAATATTTTGATCAACCACGGTTGAAAGTGATACGAATTAATATCGTAGAGGTATTTCTTTTCAATCATATCAACGTCTGTTTACTAATTATTGCTACGTATCAAGCAGAAAAATACAAACCGCTTCGCGTGGGTGCGCAGCCTAATATTTTCCGCTTGGAAGCGATTAAGCATATTAATATGTCGAAATAATTTCGTGGTAATGTTATATTGGTAAACCAGTATTAGTTTTTCTGGGCGATTATCCAAGCGATTACCTCCCGAATATGTTTTTGATAAAAATCGGCCCACCAGCGCCGCCTAGCCTCACGTCAGCGTCTTGTATTACACACTTGTCAAATGATATTGCATTCGAAGTTTAAAAAAAACTTCTCTGCGGTCAAATCACAACTGAGTGTTCATATTTGACGCATCGGTGATTTTTGATTGGCGATCTCTTGTAATTAATTCAAAGTCTGACTATGTGTTGTCTATGGAAATCTTATTGGAATATTTTTTCGCTTATTTTATTTTTCGGTGTTCTTTTTTTGAATGGTGATTTTTAATACATTCGTTTTTTAAATGTTTTTTAAACGTGTAGCTTATAAGGTAACCGTACATTTAGTTAAAGAAAGATGGAATATTTACCAATTATATGTTTCATCATTAATGTCACAGTGTCATTTTGAAACAGTCGCAAAGGATTGCTTATAAATTCTCTTAATTCGAAGATAGACACGAAATGTTATGGCCGGCAAAGATCAATATGTATCAAATAGAGACTTGATTCCACGTAGGGAACTATAATGAATGAAAATTATAATATTATTGATTGATTGAATTAAAATTTTCTTGGTAAAATTCCATTATAACATGGTGAAAAAAATGTAATATATTTTAGGTCTACAGAAATTATGAGATAATATATATGGTTGATAGCTATTTCAGTGTACGCCATCACCAGAACAATAAAATTTAAGTTAAGATAATTTTGTTGTTTGAAATCAAAATTGGAAATACTCACTGCGACTAATAAAAAAAACGTTCAACATATATTGTTTTGTTTATAAATTTACCGTCAGTTATATTGAGTTTAAATTATATGAAGATATCCCCACAAATCAGTAGGTCAATTAACATACTAATTCCACACACGCAAATTTTAGCTGTTAAAAAAAACTTTATTACCAGCCTTGAATGAAGAAAACCAATCAAAGAAATAAAAAATCAATCTGTCAGTGGCATTCGATCCATTATTGCCCCACCGTATGTATATTTTCAATGCTTGAATTTGATGCGACATGTGAATATTACGGTTTTACGATTGTTAATTCCTTGAAGATTGAGTATACCCCTGGAATAGAAATGCTTACTCATGTATCGAATGACAAGTTATTCAAAATTTTATTAAATTTATATAAATCAATATTTGTTTGTTTGTTCGTACTCTATGCACTGCCATAAGGTTCATCCGCTTGCAATGAAACTTTAGTGATTTGTTGTGTAGACGCCTGGGAAGGTTTTTGGGTTACCAAAACGTTTATCCGAGTGCGATAATGCTTTGGTGATTTGTTGTGTGGGACGGCCACGAAAGTGTTTAAATTACATATATATGTACATATATTAAAATGATTTTTTTTTGTGCCGTTTGAGATCCTATACCGTTCATCCAATTGCAATAAAACTTTGGTGATTTGTTGTGTGGGCGCCAACGAAGGTTTCATAATTGTCTATCTATCTATACGTATAAAAATAAATATTTTTTTGTCCCGTTTGCAATCCTATACCCGTGGCCTGCTCACGAGTCGTAAACCTTTCTGATTTATTCGCATACGCACCAAACAGAAAAAGAAAAAAATATTGTGTATCCAAAAGCACAATTAAAACACAAACACTTTCTTTCATTGAGAGGCATTGCAACGCTTGCTTTTTATAAGTGTATAAATTAAAATATGCATGGTGACTAGGTGCAATTTTTGCAAGCATGGATTAGAAACTTTTTTGACGTTATATGATCAGAAAATACAAATAACCGCAGATAAAAAAAACAGTTCATCGAAAATGTTCATTGAATACGAGAGGTATGAAAGTTGATAAGAAACGTTCAATCGACTTTTTTGAACTCTGAAAAAAAAATTCTTATTTTTATTTACACTTATTTAAATTTATTATTATAATTGTATAAAAGTTGAATACAGTGGAACCCAGATTTTACGTTGCCGCGTAAACCGTTTTCCCGCATGGTTCGTTAATTTTCTATAGTCCCGGCGAAATACCAATAATAACAATGTTAAAAAATCCCGCATTTACCGTTCCCCCATTTATTGATTTCCTAGATTTATCAACTAAAATTATGGTCCTGTCACAAATATTATCCCAATTAACCGTTTTTGTTGAATATTTCTTAGAAGCACATTCGACCCCACCCAATCGATTCGTAGGTAAAAACTGAGACTGCAAGTGTGCAATTGTTTACTATTCGTTGTCGTAATTTTTCCGGTAATTACTGAGCATCTGTGTCTTCTGTAGAAGAAGATGGCTAAAAACGCAATAATGAACCATGGAATGACATTTATAGCAGCGCTGTTGGCCTTCGAAAAAATAAAAATATTTTTCTACTTCAAGGATATATGTATCTAGATGAATCTGTCAAAAAAATATACGAATTCGATGGGCATTTGATTGAATTGAAGTGCCAAACTGCAAAGAAGCAACGTAGTGTTAAGGGTATAATAAGAAATTCTCATGAATAAATAAGTTTTTTAAAGTTTTTTTTTTTTAATTTAAAACAAAAAAATATATATATATTTGGCATTACAGCTTACGCCAATGCGCCAAATATTCTTAATTGTGAAAGTCTTACGAGATTAACTCGATGATAAATAATGAATCAGTTGTGCACAAAATCAACAATAAATAGCATACAAAAGGTTTTTTTTTTAGTTCATATTTAAAACTTTTCCGCATTAATCGTTTGTATTTTACGGTCCCTTGAAAAATGTAGAATCGGGGTTTCACTGTATTATGAAAGCCACTGCACAAAGAGGCGTGATGTACACCTCATGTATTGATTGGATTTAATCCCATCAAATTGTTATAAAGTGCATCACAACATATGCGTCTCGTTCTTACACGAGACGATTCTCTTTTCTCACTCCCACGTCTCTAGACAGTCATATAATTGGGTTTCAGTTAATTTCAAAACGATTATCGAGAATCCCACACATGGCAGACAAGTGTAAGGATACTCATACATTGTCAATATTGTTAAAGTTCGTTCTTAGAGAAGATGCATTATTTCATTATAAGGTTTGGTTATCATATACGATCATACAAAAAATTAGTTAGACAAAGTTTCACTTGAGAGTAGAATCTTCTATATTTATAAAACGTGAATGTTTGTTCAGTATGCGTTCCTATACTGTTCGTCCGATTGCGATAAAACTTTGGCGAGTTGTTGTGCGGACGCCAGCGAAAGGTTTATTCTAAACCTTAAAAAAGATTTATAAAATCTTAAATACACTTGATTTGCCAGGCATTCCACTGCACTTTAAACATCATTATTGAAAATTGGCGTGCCTATAATTCTTATCTTAAGGACATAACCAGCACGACTTTGCAACGGTACCTTTCAGTGAAAAGGATAATAAACAATATCATCAAAGCTACGATTTGAAATAGAAAATTTGAAGGGCAAGATGATCTATTGCCACGCATTCCAATGATTCCTACAGATATACCATTCGTATTTGGAATGGCCATCAAAAAAGCACAGGGGCAATCGTCTCAAGTGTGTGGACTAGATTTGGAAAATCTATGCTCCTCACATGGACAGTTGTATGAGGTTTGCTCACGCGTTTGAAAACCTTCTGATTTATTCGGAAGCGCAACAGACAGAAAAACAAAAAAATATTGTATATTTGAGTGACATTGCAACACATGCTGGGTATTCGCTAGTTATACATAAAAAATATTCCACACAAAACATAGATATAGACACTTGTTTTAGTGTATTATAATAAGTATTATCTTCTATGATACATCCTAGTTATAAAGCGAATTTACTTGTCGATCCATATGAGAGCAGATATGATTCAGAATGCATTTTTATGAAGTATTATTAAAAAAATATATTTCATTTAGCTGTGCATCGATCGAAAAGAACACATTTGAATCACTTTATCAATTTCAATTAATTTTATCTTATTAGTGTGTCCCGTGGCACAAAAGGTAACAACGATTATTTCCTTCAGGATTTATGAGAATGTAATATGAGTTCGACTATACTGAGAAGATTTAAAATTTAATATATTACGTATCATATCAATTGTAATTTCAATAAACAGGATAGAAGAATGAAGATATTGTAACAAAAGAACTTATACAATTCAGAAAACACAAGAGTGTATAAAAAGGCATTGTAAAAACATAATGAAAACAATATTTTTTAAGAAATTGAATTAATATATTACATTTATTGGTGATTGCAACGGGAATTCAGGTCAAAATATCTACTCATTGTATAAAGATAATTGAAAATTGATTTTACGAAATAGTTTCAACAAATCAATGCAATTCAGTATGTTGAATGAATGTATGAATTGTGGTTGGTTATGTTTTACGAACATCAAAGCGAATGTAGATATTTTTATTGAACGTTTCAGTTTCTGCTGCAATAAAGGCTCAGGTGAAAATCTCCGGCTCATAAATTGCATCAGGAAGGCTTCGCTGCTCTGCTTTGCCATTGATGTCCAAATGAAAGTTCTTAAGAGTAAGCCATAAAGTGAACACTTTTCAGGGGTGGATTTAAATCATTGAGAATTCAATAAATGTTGCAAAATTTCTATTAGTGTTGTCAAAAACACCGTATGTATTTCAGTTGTTGAAACACAGATTTAAAAGATAATCAATTGTTTTATGTATTCGTTTATTTAGTTAATGAAAATTAACATAATGTTGCTTATCAAAGAGTTGAAAAGACAACGCTTCTTTTTCAGTTGCTTAGTCACGAATTCGAGCACTTCAATATTGTTTCAAAGATTTGCGTCACTAAACACTGCTGCCTGCAATTCATCTTACTCACTTAATATCCGATCAAAATTTTAAGCATCAAGGGAACAATAAACCAACTTACAGTGTCTCCTTAACCAAGTTCTTCATTATCTGCCTTCTAGAGAGATTGAATGATTGATAAGTTCACTCATATGGTTATAATTGAATGTAAAATTGCTAGATAAAATATTTTTTTGTTGTTGATTGAATTGACATTAACTTAATATAACTTCATTAAAGCGACAGGACAGCGCAAAAATCTGAACAAATTTTACGAATAACTTGACTACAACCGAAAAAACATAAAATTAAACTAATTTGTGACTGAATTTGTGTAATTGTGACCAGGGTTGTGGAATCGGAGTCAGAGTCGTGGAGTCGGGGTTTTTAGGTCGAAGTCGGAGTCTTACTCGGAGTTGGAAATTTTGAAAAGTTTTAACTTTTTATTTTTGCTTATAATATGTCAAATTTGGCTTTTGGCTGCATTCGTTGGTTGATATACAATTGAATACACATAAGAAGGAAAGGTAGGAAAAAAAAGTGCCGTAATTAAACGTTTTTTAGTCGAAGTCGTGTTTTTGGTAAATGCTGGAGTCGGAGTCGTTATTTTTTAAAGACTCCACAGCCCTGATTTTAACAATGAAAAAAATAAGTATTTTTTTGTACTTAATTTACATTCAATTTGTTTGAATGAGAACCGGTTTCGTTCATCGTGAGCATTTTATACTGAATGTATTTTTAATATAATACCATTCCACCAAGTACTGACAGTGAAAACATTAAGAAAAATAAAAATATTTTAACGTTGACTTAATCTTGAATCTTAAGAGTTACGACTTTAAGAGAGATATGTGTTTCCTACGTTACGTTTTTGAAAAAACCTCTTTACACTTGATTAGAAATAGATATGGCTTAAAACAATTAAAAGCTGTTTAAAAATACATGCACTTGTAGGATTCAGTTTTTTAATGAAATTGTATGATTGATTGATAAATAAATTCTTCATCAATACGGCGAATTCGCCCCTGAGTAATAAGTATGGTAGAATTTTCCCTGCAGAAGAACGGAGCACCTGCCTCTCGCAACAAAGAGGATCACATCGATGCATAAATAACTGAAAGCATGCTCATTCAGAACATAACGTTTTGCTTACAGAGCTTAAGCTGAATACAAACGGACAACATTCAAATTGTATTGGATCAGATCCATTAGCCTTTACCAGAAAGACATTACAGAACAAACTAAAAACTATATAATAAGACACGAGAAAGTAAAAACGATATGGCTTCTTTGCAGTGTTAGCGGTAAATTATATTTTTGTATTTCATGATTAAATTATTATATTAATGCTGGCTTATTGTTTTCAACGTATTGTATAATATTTTTAACTGAGAAGAGAGTTTATTTATTCTTTAATTTAATGTTGTCAACCGCTTATTCAAATAAACACAATCAAAATAAAATAGGCATATCGATCGGTGTATAAGTTTGCAACTTTTGAACCATTGGTGGAAGTTATTTTTTCCTATGCTCTTGTAGGGTTAACTAAAGTAAAGTATAAGTTATATTTTCACAAAATGTGGACTTATTTTTTTATTTCCGTACGGAAATATATGAACATCAATAAAACCATTTTTTTTTTAAATATTTTGAAAACAACAGTTTTCGTCATCGTGATTTCAATTGATCAGCACAACAAATTGTTTGATTTATCTTAATATTATAGAAATGCCACTCCGTAAAGAATTGATAGTTTACATCACAATAGATATTATTATTATATCACTTTTAGTTACATATTTATACCACCCGTTATACAGTAAGTTTTGCTTATAGTTAATCTTCGTTAAAAATAAATTTCAGGCTTTTGCCGCGAAATTTCATCGCAATTCTTTTTAATTCCACGTTTTGTGAAACTCGGTAATTAATTTTTATATTGATATTCGTATAAATTTTAATTCGTGTAATATTTCATGCGCTTAGAATCTCCCGAATCTTTTCTCTAGTTCTCTAAATTTCATTTCCATCAAAATGGCCTGATATTTTTTAATGAGCTAACTATCGATATATTACATGTAGAGACTCCAATTCGAGTACTCGATAATCGAGCATACTCGTCTATTTTTCAAGTACTCGAAACTCGAGTAATTTGAAAAATACTCGAGTAATACTCGTAATTTATAAATGAAGATTTATTTCCATTTTTTTAACATAGGACAGAAAAACTAGATAGCGTTATTTAATTAATTGTTAACTTTTAAATTGACGTCCACAGCAACAGAGAGAGTGTTATCTACTGCGGGATTAAAAAACAAAACTTCGAACGAAATTAAAATTTGTGACGTTCAATTCTCCATTATTTTAGAATATATGTTTCATTACTTGTAATAAATGTTTTCATTCAATAAAATAAGCTTATTTTCTTATTTATCATCTATTAATGTTCACACATTTTGAATTAATAATATATTTTGGTAAATCTGAAACTACTCGAGTATACTCGAGTAATCGAGTATTTTTAAAAGTTACTACTCGATACTTGAGTAGTTGTGATTTCGAGTAATTGGAGTCTCTAATTACATGATGCATATGTAACATAGCCATTTCAAATAACCCTTGAAATTCATTATTTGTCTCACTATTCTATTACATTAAAATGATTAATAACTGTTCGAGTTAAGGATTATTTACTCGAAGTATTTCCACAAAGATTGGTGACAATGACATCTGTTAAATTTCACTAAGCACTCACGTTTCACACGCAATATTTTTCACTATCTGCGTAATGCGCATGTTGCGCAATTTCATTGTTGTGCAGTGCGTTATAGAAATAGAGATAAATAAAGACAGAATATATTAACTAAGGCAGTATAAATCCACCACGACTGTGCATCGAAGCTAAAATTTTATATGAAAATTTTTTGAGAAGAAGATGTGCTGTTGCCACGCATCCCAATGATTTAGACAGATATTCCATTTGAATTCAAAATTTTATAGTTTCCGTTGCGACTCGCATTTGCAATAACCACCAACAAAGCACAGGAACAATCTTTACAAGTGTATGGACAAAATTTGGAAAATCCATGCTTCTCTCATATACAGCTGTATGTGGCCAGCTCACGCGTTGGAAAACCTTGTGTGAAAAATATTGTGTATCCAAAAGCACTTCAGTAAACAAAATTAAAACATAAGCACTTTCGTTCTTTGAGTGGTATTGCAACGTATGCCGGGTACTCGCTAGCGTGTTATATAAGATAACGAAAAAACTTGTGTTTTTTTTACACTGCATTGAATTTAAGACTTAAAGACGATCCATTGAAACATCAATATTAGGCCAAAACCTAACCAGAAATATAGCATGATCGGAGTCGTTAAAAAAAACTCCCGACTCCGACTCCGACTCCAGCAATTCCCAATGACACGACTCCGACTCCGACCCAAATTTGATATATTATATGCAAAACTAAAAAGTTCAAACTTTAAAAAAATTCTGACTCGATTCTTTAACTGAGAAACATAAATTTACCCATCTGAAAAGGCGGAGGAATGAGGTATCGGAGGTGTTTGCACATGAACCTGCTTGTGATAATTTTAAATAACATTGTCATCTTTTGTTTTTACAAGAATTTATTGTCAAACAAATTTATTCAGTGTTATTTTAACCACGGTCGTTATAATATAAGAAAATGTCGCCGCGAGCTTACGAATTATTACACTAACTATCGGCTACCTCACTTAGCTTTCAGTAACCAACGCCACTTTTGATTCATGAGTCATCATGAAAAAGCTCTCGTAGACACTTAAAGAGCTTTGAGGTCACTAACTTTAAAATTTTGAAAGGAAAAGCACTCTGACCTTATTATGTTAAAATCGTGAAAACAAATGTATTTTACTGTTATATTGCTTAATAGATTAAATGAAAACATTTGCGAACGATAAAATAAAACATTTTCTCTCAAGATTGAAATATAAAATTGATTTATTTATGTATTGAATAAAATACAATACATGGCATTACAGCCGACGCCAATGTGCCAAGCATTTGACAAAAAAATATAAAAACAATACATAAATGGATTTATTTATATATATGTTACAGTGAAACTATTCTCAGTGAAAATGTATTCTTCTCCAAGCTATCATTGAAATTTAATTCGACCGCCCTATCTTCAGCCATATGTTTGTCTGTGTTTTTCTTTGGTTCTATTTTTATGAAAGGTCCCTTTCATAAAAGAGAAGAAGAGTTTCATTGAAGCAAACCACAATTTTAGGCCGGCAAATCATCGACTTGGGCCAATAATTACAATGATCATGACCAGTGAAATCATGTTGTCATACAAATCTATTACTTGATACATTTTCACTGAGAATACAGTTTCACTGTAACATATATACATTTTTTTAAGTATGTAAATGACAACAATAATAATTTGATCGATTGTGAAAAAAAAACGAAAACCTCGTTGTCATCAGAAGAAGTCGTTGACTTGAGGTTCAGACAGTCTCATAAGATTATTTTTCAATTGATTAACGTTTTAATGTATGCATTTTGTGATGTCTAATACCCTTTTCACTATTCTCTATCCCTATACTTATATTCTGATTCTCTTCGAAGACTAGGTTGAGCGACTGAGTAACAAGGAGTTCTCGTAGAATTACTTTTTTTGAGGTACATAAGTTGCGTTAAGAATATAAATGCTCCAAATCGAAGCAATAGTGGATAAAAACATCAATATATGTATGTACTGGCAGGTCACATGGTCATTAGTTTTGGTTGCGGAGTTAACGGATTCAAATCCCAGTCCAGGTAGTTTAATTTTTCGGTCGAATTATTGAATTCTGTTAGAAGACATAGTCTGTGTTGTCTAAAATTTTCTAACAAACCCATCCGATCCTTAAAATGGAACGTATCAAGAGCGATTAGCGTATCGCTAGTTCTGTCCTTTAAATTTATAATGTCTTCGAAAAGGATAGGTTAAGCAACTGAGTGACAAGCAGTTGTCGTAGAAAAATTATGTTCAGATAAACTAAATTGCGAGTCCATGTGCTCAAATTTTAAACAGCACGAATACCAGCTTGTTTTATATGTGCAAGATATTGAACAAAATCTAACTCATGGACAAAAAATATCACAAACACTAATGTCCAAAGTTTATAATGATAAATTAAATGAAAACGTTGTATTCTGTTTTTACTTCACCTAACACCTTAAATTCTCATGCGGAGCATCGACCGTCTATCTATCATACATAGATACGATATTTTTTTCATAATATTTATTATTATAAAAAAAAGCAATATTTATGAAAATATTTCCGGTTGGTCCTGTACAATGATACGAAATATTAGTAAAATTTGGTTATTGTAATAAAAAATATTGTGATTATTATTTTAAGTGATATTCAAAAAAAATATTTCCGGTCGGTCCGGCACAATGATGCGAAACGAAACCTACACCGCCTGGCCAACAAATCACAGTGTTCCAATGCATTTTGGCAGGCCGATATTAAATTTAGTGGCGCCCAATCTGCGTAGGCTGGTCTCACTCTCGTCAGTCTGAATCGACGACCGGGGCGGTTCTTCATATTATTATCTCCATACAAAATCTCACACGCCAACTCTTTCGTATGGAAGCGTGTGCTAAGTAAACATATGGAGATAGGGAGCTTAATTGGTTACGTTTTTTATTGGACTGTGCGACTATACAGTTTATTTACTACCTTACAACTTACAATCCAATAAAGAATTGAGTTATGTTTTATTTAATTATTATATAGTTCACTGTTAAATATAATAACTCTAAGCCAAACAACACCATTCCTGTGTATTGTCTTTTTTAGACATTAAAGCGGTTATTAAAAAGGAAACGCGGTAGAACCCTTCTCATAAGAGCTGTACTTAATACCCAAACTGTGTATTTTATATTTCTTGTAAAATTTTCCTTCATCACTTTAAAGATGTTAACTGTCATTTCTTGGTGAAAAGGAACGTCCCATGAGATTTAGAAGTTATTGATACCGAATCAAATTCAGTTATAAATGCAAGTCATGAGCGAAATCTTTAAAAAAAATATATATTTTAATCACTCACGCAACGTGTAATCTAACTAGCTAAGGGCTAATATTTTAATTTTATGTTAAAATCGATCATTCATTTATTTGGTGCATATAAATTAGGATGAAAACCCAATTTTCATCATTTTAATTCATATCAAGAAAGTATACTATACTCATATCCAATTTCATTTAACGAAAATCTCGATTATGAATAATATGGTAAATTATGGATATATGGTCACGGGACAGAATTTTTGTAAAGATTTATGAAAAATAAGCACATTGAATGAAATGAATGTAAAGCTTACGATTTTTTTTGAAATGTTTCGTCTTTTATTTTAAAATTTATTATAATAGAAGATCCTAAAGAATACTTCGCAATAAGTATGAAATCGAGTTGTTTTAATTTACAGGAGCAAAAATTCAACCACAAACTACACAAATAATAATTTTATACAGATAGAGACATAAGATAATTATTTGTTTAAAATAAAAAGAATAATTTTATTATAGGCTAATATTAAAAAACAATTCTTCTTTCAGAACTCATCAGAACCAATCAGTAATATTCTTCAGATTTAATCATTTTGATTCCACATTTTATAATGATCCACAAGAACTCAAAGAGTAAAGTTAAAATATAAAATTATAAGCGAGTTTGTATAAATTTTTTGAGTTTAGTTCGAGAGGATTGGGATTCTGTCCAATGACCATATATCCATAATTTACCAATAATATACCCTGATTCAATTTAATTGAAACAACAATACATTTATTATATAACGAAATCATGCGTTTTGATTATTTCAATGTATGACAATTTCGATTTGATTTATTTATTCAATTAATCGACAATGCATAAAAAGTCCCATGGACTAGTTTCGAATATTCGGCGCGAAGTAGATATGTGTGATTTTCGGATTTAAATAATTTATTCGGCGATGCAAGCTGTAAAACAATAAATAACTATTAACACCGAAGCCACGATGCATAAATCCGGCGATGAATTATTGTTTTCTGATCTGACAGTTTGACATTTGCATTTTGCGTTTTGGAATTAGCTTTGCCTGCAAGTTTTAATTCCCACTGTTGAAAACTGCGGATTATTTCACATTGCTACACTGTATAGAACACATTCATGCCATTTATTTAAAAAGGTTTACTACACTCAAAAGACGCTTTTCATGAAAGTGTTGATATTGTCTAAACTATTTTTACTGGTCAACATTGTATCTTTACGAGAAGCGTATTGACATATAATTTATCGATGGCTTAAAGAGTAATTTTGTTAACTCCACTTTTGGCTGAAAATGACTTAATAATGCCATCTTGTTGTATCATGCAATGCGCATGTCCCGTATTTTTTTTGAACCAAAACTTATTTGAGTGCATCGTAAAAACGTTTCAGGGAAATTTGATAACTCCATTGTCTTTCTAAAATCTACTCTGCTCATTATCCAACTCCGCCATTTTCTATTGTCACCTGTCATTCATTTGTTGCTTTTCAGCGGTGGTACAAAAAAAACTTTTGAAAGGCCTATTTTAAATTTTCCCGATCGGTTTGAAAATAACAAAATAATCAATTTTTACCCTCTCCTGCACAATTGACAATTGCAAATCTCCATAGAAACTGTTCTATTGAAACCGCTTGTTACTTAGTAGTTCAACTTTTTTTTGAGAGTGAAAGTAAAATGATAGGCGATGAATTTCATTTATATGACAGTTAATGTTCTCTCTTAGCCTAGAGATTAGCTGCGCGGAAAATTCAAGGACTGAGCATGCCAATCCAAAAAATTCGTGATATAATTTCAATCGTCGATCAAGTTGCTTTCTAAGGAGGGCATTTCTCTACATTGGGAGGAGATATGGATTGCAACAATTAGAGTGCGCACTTTTTAGGTACGATTGCGCGGGGGTTTTCATATAGCTGCGCGGCCGCGCTCGCGCGTGCAGATGGCACTTTCGTCACAGTATTCCGAACTCTAAGCTGGGTGAAAACTACGGCGGCTTCGAAACTTTAGATGATCAAAACCGTTCAAAATACGATCTCTTGCCAACAGAGAGAGTTTTTTCCAGGGCTGTGGAGTCGGAGTCGTGGAGTCGGGGCTTTTAGCCGGTGTCGGAGTCGTCGCGGCGTTTTGGCCGGAGTCGTACTCTTTATTTTTTGCATTTAATATTTCAAATTTGGCTATTGGCCGCATTGATGGCGTTGATATTTAATTGAATACACATAACTAGGAAAATTAGTGAAAAAAGTGACGATTATGAACTTTTTTTAGTCGGAGTCGTGTTTTTGGTCAATGTTGGAGTCGGAGTCGTGGTTTTGGTAAATGCTGGAGTCGGAATCAGAGTCGGAGTCGGACTTTTTTTACCGACTCCACAGCCCTGGTTTTTAAATTTGAGACGTTTAATTCCTTTTTTATTTTTAATATTTGTAACATTACAGCTTACGCCAATGCGCCAAATATTCTTAATTGTGAAAGTCATACGAGATTAACTCGATGATACGAAATGAATCAGTTGTGCACAAAATCAACGATAAATAACATACACCCAGCCCAAGATATCTTTATTTCAATTGACGAAATCTGACCTTGCCGGGAATTGAACCCGTGCCACCTGACCGCTAGGGCAAATCTCTTGCCACTAAACCACAGGGACCGACTCTATTCTCTATTATGTTTCATAAATTGAAATAAATTTATTAATTAAATTAAATAAGCTTATTTATTTATTTATCATCTATTTATGGACACAAATTTGAATTAATAATATATATTTTGGCACATCTGAAACTACTCGAGTATTTTGAAATTTTACTATCGATACTCGAGTAGTTGAGATGTCGAGTAATTGGAGTCTCTACTTGCCAACATTTTAAATAATAAATGTCATACATCACGATGCTTTGTAATCGTTATTATGTTAGAATTTTTTTTATTGATTCAGTTGAACGTTGCCAACATAATGTTAATAGCTTTTATCAGTTTTAAATATTTCCCACAAGCAACAACGAACATCACAATGCAACAAATATTAAATGCTTTAAAAAAGTATCAAAACAAACAAGGCTCAAAAAATAATTTACTGCCGTTGTCAAAACCACAATCCGATGATGCGTAAAGTCAGATTTAGTATTTTTAATTTTATTCCGAAGCATGAATTAATTTTTGAACATACAAAAGGTTGATTTTCAACACAAAATAGTGTTAATGAAATATCAGATATGGTAGAGATTTATGGGGCACACATAAATAACTCACAGAGTGCTTTCATGGATTACTCATTGTTTGAAATATGACACAGAACGAATATTATGAATTTTATTCTAGGTAACTATTGCGTGTTTTCGACAAAGTTTTTTAAAATCAATATTAGAAGATTTAATAGAAATGCAGTTTTAGTTATCAGTGGTTAATCATTCAACGCTTTTCGAAAAACGCGAGGTTAATTTTGAGAATAGATGTGTTCAATATATCCCTTTTTCTCCGATAATCAGTCATTTGAATTCTTGTATTTTGAGTGTCTTGAAAATAAAACATGCAAAGGTTGTGAAACGTTGGAAGATTATCACCAATCATAAGCTTAGTATTCAAAGCTTTTAAGTTGATAAGAGATCGATTAACAAACCGCTTGATAGGGTTGGACAACTGAGCAACAAGTTGTCCTCGTATTACAAAAATTGTTGATATACGTCCTATTTGAACCCCTTCTGTCTCCGTATTAGGAGCGGACAAAATATTATTTTTTTAGATAGATGTTACTTGCATTTCGTTTCATAATGAACATTAAAACTTATTATAGCGTTCATTGATTTCGATTGATTTATCATTGCAATCCTTTATTGCTTAACAGAGCATTATTTATTAAATACTGTCATAGTTTTACCTATTTTTCTTTTTTAGGATTGTCACACGCGGTAGTTGCTAGTGGATATCTTAATTTATTAGCAGCACGTTTAGTTTTTAAATCAAATATAAGCGTTTGTACCAATTCAAGTTAATTATGAAGAGAGAGTGAGCTTGTACTTAAATAATATCTTTACTTAGAATGGCAATTTAAAAGGTGCGTAGCAGACATCATTCATTTCACAAGCCCGTTAGTTCCTGCTGTGAGGCTATTTTATAACGAATAGCCTTTTGATATAGTTTACATAAGTTCATATTTACACGTATTAATTATTGCAAAATAATAATTTTGTAACGACAGTTTAATGACAAAACATACATTTTAAACAAATTAAAGGAGGAGACGAGGCTTAAAGAATAATTAGCAAATTAAATATGTTCCTGGCATTTCATTTTTAAAGTTTCGTTGATTGTTTGATAATTTGCAGTTGATTCTTCATTATTAAAGAATAAAGCTTATAACAACTTTCCTACCAGATAATAATATCAAGTTAATGTTAATTTAATTATTGTATTAGTATACAATGTATACATTATTGGAAGTAATTTTTTTATCATCCATAAACGTTAGTAAAACATGAGAATAAGAAATGAATAAGAGATAAAAGAGAATCTTGATTTATTTATTTATAATACAGTTACACTAAGAATTGACAAGTTAGAACTTGAAAGGGAATTTCTTTGCCAATCTTAATTTGATCAGTTGAGTCATCATAATGTTATGTGTATTTTCAGTTGAATTTTTAGCAGCTTGCGGATTTTAAGATACTCTAAGATCAAAATATTGATGTTATAATTTTGCTATATGACATCACCCTGGATTATAATTGAAATATTAACCCTTTGCAATCATCGATTTAATATTTTTTTCCATCCAGCAACTCATCAATAGATTTGAGAAATTGATTAATATGACAAGGTTTACGTATTTATTAGCATGGTAAAATGAATTACCGAAAAATATATTACATAATGACATGCTACAAACTTTGGCTAAGGCACAAAACCCTTAAATACGGTTATTGAAATTATGACAATTGAAAATTATTAAACAATAATATTCCAACTAAGCTTTTCAATGTCGAGCAGGACTCGTCATAAGAGTTGCGCGTTTCATTTACAAGCTAGATTCAACAAGAGTTACACCTTTTTCATATAATAGCTGTTACTCTTGTTGAATCTAGCTTGTAAATAAAACGCGTAACTCTTATGACGAGTCCTGCTCGTCATTGAAAAACTTAGTTGAAAGATTATTGTTTTATTAATTTTCAACTGTCATAGTAGTTTCATTGTTAGTGAGTATTTCGTTAATTCAAATCACAGCGTTTGAAAGTTTATAGTTGTCAATTAAAACACACGCACATTTTCTGGTTTGTATTAAATATATAATTCAGGAAGCTGTGAAATTTGCATCATTATATGTATCTAAATTGCATTCCTTGTTGATACTAACTCATTTGCCACGACATGCCAGCAAACAAGTAACGAGCATTTGTCATGCATAGGATTTATTATTCTGTTGCACAATTTTTCAGTTTGCTGTATCTACTAAAACTAGTTATGCCAACTTATGCGGTTAGCAAACGTAGAATATCATATTATTTGCGGTCAAAACCCAATAAGAGTAGCCAGCTCGCATTGTGACCGTGAGAAACGCACTAACTCACATAACGACTTTTTCATGGTGATGATGGAGTACTTTTCAACAGATAATACCTAAAATTATTGTTAACATATGAAACTATTTACATTTTGGATCTTGTCTGTTCTCAGTGGATTATATCTGAACTCTTGATGAAGCATCTGAACAGTAAAATGTATTAACAGACCGCATTGTCAGTAAGTTGCATTAGCATCGCATTTAAAGATAATGAAAAAAAAATGTATATTATATTCAATACTGGTAAAAATTTCAGTTGAAGGGCTTAAACAATAATTTTGCATTTGTCACATAATTCATGATGTATTTTGACAGTGTTCTCTATTAATTAATTGCTGATGTATATTTTTACGTGTTGGAACAAGTAATATTTCTACGCGTTAAAGAAACCTAAAAAAACCAAAACTAACCTAACCTAATCTAAACTTAACAAACCAAACCTAGTCTTACCCAAACCTGACCAAAAATAAAATTAAAAATAACTTATTAATTAAATATATAATTTGATTATTCCACACATCAGTAATTAATTAATAGGGAGCACGTAGACATCCATCTTGAAATATGTGTCAAATGCAAAATTTTTGATTAAGCCCCTCACCTGAAAGATTACCAAGCAAACAATGAACAAACCAGAATCGATACTGAAATTTTTCAAATACATCCACAGTGTACAAATAGTTTGACCATGTATTAGAACCTTTATGTTACGATGGCACTAAGCTTATTCACAGTGAGGCATGATCTCTCTATTATAGAGACGTTCACGCCGAGAGTGGAAAGGTTTTGACCCTATTTAAAAAGCACTCGAGTTGTAATGTTGGCAAATTCACGCCATTATTTTGTCGATCGTGTTAGAAGCTAAATAAAGTATGTGCATATGTATGTAGTTATGTTTCTGGGCAGTAGAGACTCCAATTATAGTATCTAATACTCGAGAATTCTCGTTCTTTTTAAGTACTTGATACTCGAGTATTTTGAAAAATACTCCAGTAAAAATACTCGTAATTTACAAATGAAGATTTAATCATAAATTTTAATTATATTATACATAGTGTTTAACCATTGCGCTTAACAGTTTCTTACAGGTAATATATATTTTTTAAATGTTTTTCCCTTTGACAATGCTATGCGAGACTATCTTTTGTTACTTTTGCTTTGGGTCCTGCCGACTTATCTTATCAATCACAAGTATATGATGGCGGGAGTCTAGCTTAGTTTATTTATTTATGTATCATCTATTTATATATTTTACAGTGAAACTGAAAACTCAGTGAAAATATATTATTCTCCAAGTTGTCATTGAAATTAAATTTGACGCCCTATCGTCAGCCCAGTGTTTGTCTGTAATTTCTTTGGTTCTCCTTTTTATGAAAGGGTACTACTTGCTGATTTTGTGTTATTGAAACAAACCAAAATTTTATGCCGGCAAATCATCGACTTGGGCCAATAATTTCAACTATCGTGACCAGTGAAATCATGCTGTCATACAAATCTATTACTTGATACATTTTCACTGTAACATATACACACATTTGAATTAATAATACATATTTTGGTACATCTGAAACTACTCGAGTATTTTGAAATTTTACTACTCGATATTCGCGTAGTTGAGATGTCGAGTAATTGGAGTCTCTACTGGGCAGTGACGTACATAGTTTACCATAGTCACGCCATGTGACTTACGGCTGTCAACACTGAGCAGAGAGAATGTTTTCGTGGGCAACGAATCAAAACGTTTAGCGATTTTATTTGAATATTAAATTGGAACTTCAGTATTTTAAAATTGAGCAAATCTATACAAGGAGAAATATTGATTCAATAGATACCATCTATAAAAAGGCGGGAGTGTCACAAAACTGACATATGCTTAATATATTATATTTACAAATGCTGCTTTAATGTACATATATTACTACAAATACACATTAAAGCATTATACAGTTAAAAAGGCTTGGTATTCGACAAATGATCCTCAATGCGGAAAATTAGATTTAAGCAAATATTTTAAAAAAAAATATGCATTATTGATATTGAATATACTATAAATAAAATATAAACAGAGCACTAGTCCTGATTCAAATAAGTTTAATGTCTAATAAGTACAGAAAATATTTTACTATTTTTTATTGCAATTTTATGTACTAATTTTACAATGTTATTTGAGCGTTTTCATCGTATCATATCTAACGATCAGTTGTAAATTATCGCGATAAGCGAAACTGGTTCCGATCATTGTAAAGATTTTGGAAGTAGAACAGATATTTTAATAAGCCCTGCATTACTAAGTTTGTACTTTACTAATTTTGGTGTTACGGTATAGTAGCATCTATAAGATAAATAAATTCGAATTTCGAATAATTTTATAGCATGAGTGAATCATACTTGTACAAATCTTTCAATATATCAATGGATGTCAATCGAATTTTCCACACTCCTAGATAATCATTTCGTTCTACGTAATATTACGTGTTGCCTAATTGTTTATTTATTATAATGGGTTCCAGGGATTCCGCGATAATTAAAATCGTTTTATTTGAATCGCCATTAAATCCCATTAAGTTATTGCATATAAATCTTCTTTAAATAATGGCATCGGCGACTTTTTGAGTCTCGATTCTTTTTTGCGAATATAGCCACGTGGGCGTAATGTGAAACAAAATGATAAACCAAAACTCTGCACTCAAACAGAGATGTAAGATTGCTTACAGACATCGCAAACCACGCATTTATTGCACAAAAATATTAAATCGACAAACGCCATTAGCCCGAATAAAACTATCGGTATTTTAGATTAAGTGAAAGTAATCCGTAATAAATAAATACATGTATCTAATTATACTAGTAAGACTTGTCTGGCAGGTTTGGGTAAAGTGACAGTCTCTATGACGTGACAAAAGACTCACGGTTGCTTACTTGTCGTCGATGATATTTATCACAAAACGATTGACAAATTTCACTAAAAAAATCTTAATTTAAACAACAGGAATAACATTATAATTTTCATTATTCACTTATAGTAACCGAAAGAAACTATTTGGATTTGATCAATCCTCAAGATAAAAGTCTATTTTTATTACACGGTGAAAAACTAGCTAGGTATTTCAGTACTACAAAAATCGTATAATGTATAGCCGATAGTTATTTCGGCTTACGCCTTCATCAGAACTATATTGATACTTAAATTAACTTATCTATATATTATATATACTGGAGAAGAAAGGGCTAAAATAATTATTTTCATCTATTTTAACATACTAATTTTATATCGAAATAATATATGAAGTATTAATTGTGAAAATTTAATTATATGTATCTCATGAAAAAAACGAAATTTTTATTGAATGGCAATGAACGTAAATTAGTTTGACATAGAGTTGATTTAGGTAAAATTGCATTAGCCTTCTGTAATAGTGGTTGGAGTCTATTTTTATTTCTAGGGTTTGGTAGATACACAACATACCAAGTTTTTATATCTCTCTCACGCATTTGTACTATACTAGTACTTTCTCATAATGATTATATCAGCTGATCTATATATATAAAATGAATGTTTGTCTGTCTGTATTTCCGCTATGGACTACTAAACCGCTCGACCGATCGATGTGAAACTTTACAAATTTATTGAGTACACACCCGCAATGGTTTTTGGCTTACCAAACCCTCCCCCCAACCACCTCCCAACCTGCACCCCCAATTTTTATTTTAAACTTTACGAATTTTTCGAGTTAACTCCTTCCAAAGTTTCTGGCATACCCCCTTCCCCCCAAAAATTTCTCGAGTACACTTCCGCGAAACTTTCTGGCGTACACTCAAATTGACTCAAATTGAATTGAATATTTGTGTAATGTCTTTCCTTCAAATTTATTTTAGTTGCTGGCGTAGCAACGCGCGCAGGGTACAGCTAGTTGAATATCAAAATAAATGAAACCCCCTAAGATTACTGATTGTGGGTGTTGAGAAGAAAAAGAGTACAACTCTTATTGAGTATTGCTCGTATTGTGGCTTAAGCTTAAAAGTTTACAAACTTTTCTTTGGTGTTTGCTGTGGTATATGATTTTTTTAGGAGCAGACAATTTTCTTGAACAAAAAAACCATTGAATATGATTTTAATGTTGGTGCTCGCTGAACGTCTCAAATATTGATGGCCGACATTGAGGCGTCATAGCAATTAAACGCGTTGCAAATTTGTGCTTTAATCGCTATTCATGATTCACAACATAAATATTTTAAAACAAATAATAATATGATTATTAACAATCATTAATTTATTGCCTTCCATATTCATTTGCAAGCCTTGCAACACTATAATATATTTATGGCATCCGCTGTGAATACGTGGAAAAATATTTTATAAACTGTACATATATCTTATCTGTTCAGATCTTAATTGACAAAATGCAAATTACATTTTGGTTGATAAAAATATTATGACGGCCCAAGTGAATATTTTCAATAAAGATAAATTGCGTTGGGTGTCATTGCTTAAATTCGAATTATTTTAAACATTATCTTGAATAGTATTTTTTATACGAAATATATACTAAAACAAAGGTATTGGGAAAACTATCCTTCTTAAAACATAAACATTTGTTATTACACTGACAGGTTTCCTTTGTTGCAGTGTTTTTATTCAATTACTATTACTGACAGTTTTGTTTATCGACTTTTCAATCGACTTATAGATTTTTTACTTTTAAGCTTTGAACTGATAATTGGAAGGCATTATAAAGGGTCTTTTTATAAGGACGCTTAGTTTTGAAATGTAAATAAAACAAGTTGTTTGTGAGATTTCGACTAAATTTTAATTTCATTTGTAAGTATATTTTACGGCATAAAATATGGAATATAGCATCAAATGTCTGCCAATATCCATTCATTATAAAATGGGCCAAATTTGGGTAAACTTCCAACTGCTCCAGAACCCAATCAGGCGTTGTCTGCGGTCGTTTACCTGAAGTTCCTTGGTTAGTTGGATTTTATACGGGTGCAGACATAAGGCCCGATTCAAAATTCGCCAAGTTAAAGAAGCAGAAAAGCCAAGTTCTTGTGAACAACGAGAAATAAGCTGCCTTGGGTTTTCCTGTACACTTTCACACACAGCAGCAATGTTTTCACCAGATATTGTATTTTGATGACGTACAGGTAGGTGTTGGCCGATTATTTACCAAACTGGTTGACTCAAATTTGGCCACTAAACAATGAATAATCTACTCAGCAGGACAAAGTAACATATTTTGAGCGTCCCTATTGAAATACCCTTTACTTAATCAAATAAAAGATACTTAATGTACGAATTCTAAATATGTTAAACGTAGAGTAAACCTTCCTACAGCACCGACATATGTATGTTTTATCTAAAGTAAAGGGACGTACACTCTGACATCTTTAACAATTCACTCAAGTGTGCGGCAATCGTTGAAACTATATAAATGATCTCCCCTCTGACATAAGAATCCACCTACCGCACTTAGCTCACGCGTTTAGTCTATATAAAATTAGGGAGTTTAAAATTTTCGAACTCTGGCAATCTTTTTTTTGTGGACGTCATTCAGGACATTCTCACAGCGCCATTCTTTCGAGTGCATAAGTAGCGTGGTCACTTTGTACTGCTACTGACAAATACTCTTCGAATGCACATATTAATTTTATTTATAATATTACATATTTACATAAGACTGCAGAACACCATATAAGAAAACCGCTTCATAGCAGAGGGTGCTAACGATTAACGAAACTGGTCCTGGCCATTAAAATTAGTAAAAATAATGTTCTACTTATTTAATTCAATATATTTTTTACAAGGCGAGGATGTCTGTACCATTTCGAGAGCAATTAACAAACCGCTTGTCTTATCCTTCTGTATTTACTCACTCAAATGAAAGGGTTCAGCAACTGAACAACAAGTTGTTCTTGTATAACAACTTTTGTTAAGATACATTCGATTAGGAACCCATAAACTTCATATTAGGAGCGGAAAAAATACAAAAATATTTATAGATATTAGATACATCTCGATTCTTGGAGAAAATTCAAACGTTTTATACTGTACAACTTTTAGCTATTCTATAACGCAGGGGTGGCCAAACTTATACCACTGCGGGGGACGTTTTTTTAAATAAAATTGGCGGCAATCGACTCATAGAATGAATTAAATATATAATTTTTGAAATAAAAGAGGCTTCAGAGATGTGTACATCAGAACGACAGACAGGCGGGCGACATGGAATAGCTACGCGATCGACGTTTTAGCCACACCTGGTGCAACGTATACATGGTTGTTGATTATTTTATCATTGCAATCCTTTTTATTATTTAATGGAGTATTTTACGATTTTAAATTAATTAATATCTTATTATCTTCATCACGTGTTGCAGAATAGTACAGTCAGTGGAATAATAAAATCGTCAATTTTAATTTACATTAAAAATTATTTCCCATATAGCTCATAGCAAATCTAACATATTATAAAATTTTCATCTTTAATTTAAATAACTCTAGATGTCATTTTTAAGATTAAGTGAATTGAAAGAGTAATAGAAGTTTACGAAATCGGAAACTTAACGTCACTTTGTGGGAGATAATTTATTATAGAAGTAAAATATAGCGAGCTATATTTTAATTTTATTATCATATATACCTAAATATATTTATCTTATTTTGGATATTTGTTGATAATTAATAGTAATTTAAAACAATATTAGTTTATCCGTATATTCAGAGTGTTATACTTCTTCAGTTTTATACTCAAATATACACCTATTTATATGTCGATTGAAAACTTCGATATTCGTTTTGACTGTTTCTTCACTATTTATTACTTGCACATGCGGAAGATTTTATTACAGTCATTACAAACATTTGAAAATCATGATTATATATTATTTACAGACAACGTAATGGCTTTCATATTCACTTAGAGCAGTTATTCTCAAAGTGGTATATATTGACCTCTGGGGGACGATCTCGACCTTCATAGGATCTACGTCTGTGAAAAAAAAATGGGGGTCCACGATAGATTTAAGGTTAAGCCTAACTAAATTGAAGCCATTTTTTTGCAATCAAAGCATCAGGCTCATCCCTTTAATTAAGGGCACTGTTAATTGTGTTATGGTGGAAAAATGTTAATAGATTTTCATTTTGTGTCATTTTAATGAATACATGTATAGTTATAAACTTAAAATATTTATTCATTTTTAAGCATCCTACTAGACAGTAAGTCCCTTCAACCGGTAAAAAATAAGTAGCTCTGTGTCAGATTCAAAAACACATATATTAGGGAGCCTACCGATATCTGAAAAAATCGGCAAGGAGCCAACGGGATAAAAGAGTTTGGGGACCTCTGATTTACAGCCACATGTAACTACAATATAACGCATTGTTCTTCAAATTAATTTGCAATCAAATTAAAAACATTCAAATATTGACAGTTATTCTTAACAGTAATGTTGTAAAATTTATACGATGAATTAATTTAAAAGCCATTTCTCAAATTCCATTCCGATTCCTGATGATATCGCTGCACCCTGAACGGTTGAACAGCCCGAATTTTACAATAATATTACGTCCTCCCACGTGACCATTTCTGCTGATAATTCTACTTTATATCATTCCCATTTGTAATAAAAAACAGCTCGTACGATTTCGGAGGCTTTTAGCCATTATCAAACATGACGAAGGATTGTAAATATATTGACGTTTATACAATATTTTTATTCAACGAGGGTCGGAATGGCAATAAATTCAAGATTATTTATTGGTTTTAACATTGAGTTGTTGCCCACTGTAAAACATAGTATTTATTTTATTGAAGGACTTGAGGAATTTTCTTTTAAGGTAAAGTTCAGAATGAATCATAAATATATACAAACTAATATCATAAATCTTAAAATGACGTCCAATCCTCTTTTTTAACGGTTTCGGAACAACACGGTTTTAAAAAAAAGTACCGTTTATTTTTTATTATTTAATTACCATGATTTTTTTTTGCAATGATACCGTTTAAAAAAAGCTATAAATAAATACATATTTATCAAAACATTACGCTGCACTGTCGCCTATTTATTCAAGATACTTTCGAAGTTATCTCTTCGTTGAATATTTCCAGCGATGAGAGAGATTTTTTCGGCAGCAAAAAATAGTAGTAAAAGTAAATTTTGTATTTTGGGTTGATTTGAAGTAATGAAACCTATCTCCTATGTTTTTTTGGATAATTTATCTTTTTTTACACGGTAGTCTTTGGAACGTATACCCCGTGCAAAAATAGACTTTGATGATAACTTTTTAGTAGCCAGTTAGTCGCTCAGCCTCACTTTTCAGAGAGATTAAAGAAAGTTTTGATAACTAACGTTAAATTATTTAACTGTTTTGATACGTCGAAGAAAAATAAATCACTAATTGATAGAGTTGAATCAAATAGGTTCGTAGTATTTCAATGCTAGCCATCGTCTCCTCACGACTCCGCCCAATCAAAACTCCTCCGCTTTTTCCTCTTCCTCTTTCTTTCTCTTTTATCTTCTGTATTCAATTAATACCAGGGCCGCAACGCGGAATTTATCTGCCCAGAGTGGACATCGTGAAAATACACAGTAAATATAACCGTTCAGATATTAGGTTATTGATTTGATTTGTGCGGGTGCTTTGATGATAAATTATTTAAAATATATTATGTAATAAGTAGAACGAGGTTTATTAATAATATTTAAATCTTCTCAAAATTATTTTTCAACGAAATTGTCATCGCTAATATTAAGTATATTTAACAAATGAATATGAAAAGTCTTTTTTTATGAATTTATCACGTTTATTCCAAAAAATAGTGAAAAAAAATATCACTATCTATCAAGGCTGTGGAGTCGGTAAAAAAAAGTTCCACTCCGACTCTGACTCCGACTCCGACTCTGACTCCGACTCCGACTAAAAACAGTTTAAGATCGTCACTTTTTTTCCTAATTTTCCTAATTATGTGTATTCAATTAAATATCAACCCTACCAATCCGGCCAAAAGCCAAATTTGACATATTATATGCAAAAATAAAAAGTTCAAACTTCAAAAATTTCTGACTCCGAGTACGACTTCGGCCAAAGCCTCACGATGACTCCGACTCCACAGCCCTGGTATTTATCAAAGCAGATCCATATGCATGCCGCGGTTTCAGCACGTCTTCAGGATATCGATTGAGATTGCTACACGCAATTATCTTGTGTAGCACACCTAAGCCAGCATGTCATCGTATTGGTGGTCATGTACTCACAGTCCAGCCATGCTCCTATTCCTAGGAGACACTATGAAAATATCGAGTTTAAAAACAAAATACTATTTTCACCACAACAGTGCATGGCTTAAAGATCAGTTAATTCTTTTTTTCTATCAAACGTTATGGCGTACGAGGCGTAGAAGGTAGACGCATACACATAACGGGTAGTGGTGGGACAACAAACTTGTACTGAAGTATTTGAAGATTATAATTCAACGCAATAAATAATTACCCAAAAAGACAATACGATTATATTAAAGATATTTGTTTTTGTACTTAATATTATTAAATTGATATCTTGTTTGTTCCGTGTATTGGGTACCAAATAGTAACACGTATTTCGCATCTTCACATTTACTAAAGCTGATTAATTGATTATCTTTAAATAAAAAATGATATTTGAAATAAGAACAATTTCCAAGAACCAGCTTTTGTTTTGAAATAAAGCATTGAGAAAATATTTGCGACACGTAGGTGTGTATTTTATCAATTAACTTTTAAAATGATTAACCATTAATATTAATAAAATAATAACTATTGCTAGATGTGTTTTAATATTATAAATTACGCCCTTTGTTAAAAGCTCATCTGAGACCACGCCTTGCGACGGGACTGATAACTAAGCTTACTTGAACTGACTTGCTTTATACAGCACGTTTCTTTTATTCGGTTAAATTGCCAATTACGTCTTTCCTTATTTAGCCATATGGTGCTCATTAGGCACTGCATATAAACAACGATGCATTTTGAATTATTGTGGCGCTGCATGTTTTAAGATTGTAAATAATAATGAAATAATGAATCAACGTTTTATTGTTTTTATTTAAAGGTTTATGGTTATGATGAAGTTAACAGTTATGTGTTTAATTGGCGATTTCAAAAAATCTAACGCAATTATATTCTGTCATTTACATGTCTGCATACAGTGGCGATTTTTTTGCTAGTCAATTCATTCTACACGTAAATATGTTTATAATGAATGAGGTTTCAATTATATTTTTTTGATCTTAATTTATTAAGGGTTGCATATTTTAATTTTTACAGGCATTATTTGACTTTTGACAAAACAAACGTAGTCATCTTCACTTACCCGACCTATTTGAGATTACTTGTTCATTTTATTTTATATCATACTTTGTATTTGAGGCATGTTTAAATCTATAAAATATGTGTCATTATATATATGAAAGAAGAACAATTGTGCTTATTGTAAATTATATAAATAATCAGTACTCAAACATAATTAGCTAAAGGCAACCTTAACTATGAACGTGCAAAATATTGATTCACTGGTTAAATTAAACTGAAAATGTGATTTACTATTTTTCAATTGGCATGAAAATGGATAGTGTTTGAACCTATTGAAAGTATAAACAAACGCATTCATCACTTTTAAGGTGTTCAATATTTGGTGGAATGGCATTATAATAAAAATAATAAAACATTTTAGTACTTATTCCACATAAAGTTTATTGGATAAGGACCGGTTTCGCTCATGGCAAGCATTATCAACTGACAATGCTCGCAATCAATAGTCAGTTGATAATTCTTGCCACGAGCGAAACCGGTCCTGATCCAATAAATTTTATTTGGAATAAGTACTAAAAACCTTTCCTATCTTAAAGAGCGACGCATAGTGACAGCGATTAGCTTATCATTAGTCCTGTCCAAGCCCTCGTATCCTTTCTATTCCTACTCTCTTCGAAAAAAGAGAAGTTGAGCAACTGAGTAACAAGCAGTTCTCTTACAAAAACATATTTTAAGATAAACTCCGTGATGAGTCCATATGCTCCAAGCTGAGAGCGGAAATTGTTAAAAAAAAGTACTAAAAATGTTTTATTATTTTAATTAAAACGCATTCATCATAATATATAATGATATTATCGACATGCAGATTATTTCGTTTAAAGGGACTTAAACATCGTTGTATTGCTTTTCCAAGTGTCTCTACAAATATTTCCACTAGTTTAAGAAAGCTGTAGGAACAATCATCTCATCCACCTCACACGTGTCGCATTCACTCCGCAATTTGATTTAATTGAACGAGAAAGAATGGCGAATTGATTCAATGCGAAACGATCCATGTAATTAAGGTGTTTTACTTCGACAAGCTATATTTAGTCATATCCCTCGCTATACTCTATGATCGAAATAACTCTGCACTCGCCCGAAGGAACAAAAAGCATGATAATTTCGGATTATCTCCACATCTCAACGAGATAATCAAAGGGGTACAGTCGACACGATAAGCATACCTACGTACTCTTCACATAAATTGTATTTAATCTCGGATTTATAACGATGTTAATAAATTGATTTTAATGATATCGAACAAAGCTATGCTTCATAGTTCATGTAAATTTCTCTAATTTATTATTCCCTTGCTCAGTCCATTGTATTGTCAGCCTCTAGCATTAATATCATGTAATTTCTTTACTTTTTACAACTACAAGTTAATTAAGCCGTTTGATTATAAGAAAAAGTTTATCTTTAAACTTAATAAACTTTAAAAAAAACATTTTTAGTACTCATGACACATAAAATTTATTGGATCAGGACCGGTTCCGCTCATGGCGAGCATTATGAACTGATAATAAATACAACGAAACAATGATATTTATACAAAAGTATAGCAACACGACTCATTATGGATTACAGACACTTAAACTTATATGTATCACTTTTAAGTGTTCACTGTCAATACTTGGTGGAAAGGCATTATAATAAAAATAATAATACATTTTTAGTACTTTTTCCACATCCTCCTGATCCTGATCCTGATCAAATAAATTTTATGTGGAAAAAGTACTAAAAATGTATTATTATTTTTACTTATATGTATGTATGTTAGATTATTGTTTTATGTTTTAAAGTGTGTTCATTTAGTTTTTTTTAATTACTCGTCAGTTTATTGTCAGTTGCCAAGTTTGGCAGAGAAATTTGATGTTTATATTAGTGTTTAACATTTAAAAAAAGTACTCGTGTAAATTACCCGACATAAGCGAAGTGTTCCGTTACAATTTTCAGGGTTGCGAAGTGTTCTATTGCAGAAAAGATTAGGGAAACCCTGCTTTAGAGTAAACATATCCTCTTCGGAGACGTTCGCACATCCATTCAAACGCTGAATAACGTTGAGAAGCCTTAATTAATTTTAATAACAGCCTTTACCGTAAGCGTAATTAATGAACGAAGCTGTGTTTGTTATTGAATACAGATGGCTGTGCATTAATTTGACGCCTTGTCCAGAAACCTCGTCACTTTGCGGTACTTTGATTACACATTTCCGTCACTTGGATATAGCTTTCTCAATCAATATCTGTCCACCTTACCCACAAATGAGAATAGGCAGTGGATTAAATAAACCTATACGTCTGTAATAACGCCGACTAACATAAAATTCACTGAACTCAATATTTCATATCATTTTAAACATCTTAAATAAAACACTAAGAATGATTGCTATAACAAATCAGATGAATATTTTCGCCTTACAAAACTATTAGATCTAACAAAAGCGTAAGCCGAAATAGCTATCAACTATATCTTCTTATATATAAAAATCAATATGTGTTTGTTTTTTTGTTCGTACTCTATGCGCTGGTATATGGTTCATCCGATTGCAATGAAACTTTGGTGATTTGTTGTTTAGACGCCCGGGGAGGTTCTTGTGTTCCCAAATCGTTCATCCGATTGCGATAAAGCGTTGGTGATTGGTTTTGTGGATGCCAAAAAAAGATTTTTAATTACCTACATATATATATTTAAATGAATGTTTTTTTGTCCCGTATACGATCTGATACCATTCGATTACGATAAAGCTTTGGTGATTTGTTGTGTGGACGCCAACGAAGGTTTTTTTAATTATCTACTTTTAAATCCACATAATTAATACACGAACACTTTCATTCTTGGAATGGCATGGCAACGCTTGTCGGGTACCAGCTAGTATATAATAATATGTGTAATCCTAAAATACATTGCTGTGTTTTCCTGGGCTGTGGAGTCGTTAAAAAACACGACTCCAAATCCGGCTAAAAAAGTTTAATTTTGTCAGGTTGTTTACCTTTCCCTTTCTATGTTTGTGTATTAAATTAAAGATCAATCTTCAAACTCTTCATATTATACATGTTATATGCATAAATAAAAAGATTCAAACTTTTCAAAAGTTTTTCACGATTCCGGCCAAAAACCGCGACCCCACGACTACAGCTCCACAGCTCTGGCTGTGTTCACCTTATTATAAGTGAGTTCTGCCAAGTGAATGTAAATTTAATCAAAAGTTTCCATTTCAATTTTAGTCTAACTGTCTGGTTACACCCAGAATCTTATGGCAAGCAAATATTACTTAAAATGGGGCACTATCTGGTATATAAAAAAAATATACAGCATCGATAGAATAGAACGTAAGATCGATATTCTTGATCACTTTGAAGGTGTTAACTGTCAATGGTGGTTTAGTTAGTGTAGTCGATGTTAACAAATTATAGTATTTAAAATTGGTCATATTTTTATTCTGTGGAGGCGCTGGCTGGTGTGATATGTGTTTCACCTCTTTGCAAATAATTTCAGACCAACTCTATCGAAATCGGAAATTAGCTTAAAAAGGGCGTGACATTTAAAGTGAGTCATAAAAATACTTTGACAAATATAATATAGTCGATTTTCATTTGTTTTTCATATTTAAAAGTTTTCCGAAAACTTTCATTGAATCTCATCATTTTTTTCTAAGCTATAACTGATTTGTGAATGGGTCTTAAGATGAAAGAAGATGTTTTCTTGATAACATACCAACACGGAAAATGAGCTTAATTTTGTTTAAAAAACTAAAAAATGCGTCAAATAAAACGTTACAATCAAATAAATACTTCTTCCGAAATATTCATTAATTTTTTTTTAAATAATTTATGATTAGATTAGTAATTGCTTTTAGTACAGAAAAAAAGCTTAGTGCTTTATTTCAAAAGAGTTATCACCAGAGCTTTTTATTCTGAATGGCTATTTGGACATATTTAAAATATTATTGTAAACAAAATACCACAAAGTAACCGTCGAATTTAAAAGAAAGATTTAGCATGTTTAGCAGAATCATAAATTGTGAGCCGCTATGCCATGGTAATACGCCAAACAAGGTGAAACATCTCACCAAATTTACAATATAATTATATTGAATTGAAGGGTTTGTCGGTGCCCTTTGTGACGTCGCAAAAGTTAATCGCCTTATAACCTGCTTCGAGTTCAATGGTTTGAAGTTGAAACATAAAAATACCAAATCCAGTTACAGCGAACTAACAACAAATCGTTAAAGTCGGCGTATGACACGTTTATGGCACTTGCAATTATGCATATTATTATGAAACACGCATATTTTAATGTTATAAGTTATAACATTTGTAACTGTTAATCGATACCATGTTTGCACGCGAATTTGCCTACCGAGGAAATGGATGTGTTGAAAATATCGCCATAAATTATTAAAAGGTTAATTAACACATACGGGTTGATAATTATAACAGCCACAAAAACCGCTTTATTGGCATTTGACTAATGCATTTTGAATTTAATCGTGCCAAAAATAGTCAATTATCTACATCTATATGTATATGTAAAAATCATATTGCATAGTTTGAAAACCTGTTTTTAAGACTCCAGCCACTTTTGTATGATTTTTAAGATTTCATAACTATTTGATGCTTATTAATGTTATTGAAATTATTAAAACTTCACTGTGAATATTCCTGAGTTAATAACACAATTGGATCAAAAAAACGTGACGCTATTCATTGGTCACTCATGACTCAAAAATTCATTTGCATTAGTTATTCTGTGTACATTTATTTCAAATAAATCAGCCGTACCATTATAATTATAGATCAAACCAAATCTAAAAAACACAATATGCTCTAATCTGGATACAGGATCGATCCCTTTCACAAAAATATGATACAAAAATCTTCCTTCTAAGATACACTCCAAAACTCTATTTAATTTACTCTGTTAATTTTATCGTAAAATTTCGTTGGTAATTATTCCATACTTTTGTTTTGATAATAATCAGGATTGGTTTCACCGAGCGAATGAACATTTACAATCATTATTAAGAAAATTATATTGTTTTACACATAGCGTTGACACCTGTCAACAGTCGCCCAACACTAACGCTCACAAACAGGGAGCGAAATCTCTCTGTCTGCGGATTGGACATCGTGGATCAAGCGCAGTGTTGAAGACAAACAATATAAAAATGTTATACTGGAAAGTTTACTCAAACACATCAGTCAAAAAAGAGCGTGTGCGTGTGCGTGCTGCGTAATAAATTGTCTATCTATTATAGTGCAAGTATATTGTAAACAAATTGTTTTATTTTTATAAATACTGATACCATTTTTATTTCTTGCCAATACTTACTATCACATTTATAGAGTAAAGTTCAATCGACTTATTAACATTAACGAAGATAGTATTGAGATATTATATCCGTTTGTTAATTACGTAGTAATTATATTTCATCGCCATCTTAAGTAAATATAATTAAAATTTCCGTAAAGTTAATAATTTTAGCATCGTTAAGCTGTGCCAGTTACGAAATATGTATCTATCTTCTACTGCTAGTATGTACGCGTGAAGTCCGATACAAGATATTACGTACTGACTTGGAGGCCATATATCGCATGTTAATGTGATGATAGGATCGATTTTATAATTAAGAAAAATTACTCAAACTGACGTAATTGAATTAACCTTGAAGTAAATTTAGTATTGATTCAATTCAATTTGTAAATATATTTTTTAACTGTTTTGACGGTGATTACAAACTGCCGCGAGAGCAAGGATGGTAATATGCATAATTATTTCTGATTTCGTTTTGTTTAAAACATCAAAGAGTACTTGATTTCTATAAAGTAGATATAATCTGATACTGTGTTTTAAAGTGAACTTGATATGAGCGCATGAAAAGTGAAATTAATTAGATTTAGTATCGTATTCTTTCATTGAAAACAGACTGGAATAGTGTTTTATTCATAAAATAAAGGTATGCTCTGAGCTAAAACACAAGATTCATCATTTTGTTACTTGGTTCACTTTACTTCTCAAGAGCTCAAATGAAAGGTTAGCGGTGAACTAATATCACCTTTTTAATAAAACTATTTCAATTATTCTTTCCCTGAAATACTTTAGTTGGTTCGTTTATGCAGTAAACTTTCACGTAATGTGGAACTTTTAAGATATTTATACAAAAAACGAAGAAAAAACAGTTTCACCATTTAAGTGACCGTCATTAAACTATTTAATTCGCTACTAAACACGGATTGTCTGGTTACACTTGATAATATGATCATTGAATAATTGACAAAATTATAGTGTGGTCGGACTTTCACGATGTATGTGTTTGGCACAGAAAGGGTTGACAACGTCTAATTTTCTTTTTGTACGGTTCTTATTATTTGTACGAGTAAGTTTAGCTGAAGCGTGACTTGTCTCATATAAATCATGTTATAACAACGATATAACATTAGATTCTTGTAACGCGAGATAACATATCTTTCAAAATGACTTACTAACCTTTATCTTGAATCAAATTGTTATTCAATACACGTTATTAAGAAATTAATATCGCAAGCACGGAGCTGAGTCTAATACTTAGTAACATGGATAAATTATTAATTCTTGATGGTATAAAATTATCCATTCGAATGTAATTAATTAGCGTATAATGCGAAACAAAACACTGGTTAAAATGTAATTTCATATTGGATTAACTAAGTGTCTATGTTTATGAGTAGGTACCATTCTTGACATTTAAATTATTTTAACAAGCACTTTTGAGGCGATACTGTCAATTCTTAGTAGAAAGGCTTTTTATATGTAGGTATATTAAGAAATATTTTTTTTGCACCATTTTTGCACCCGCTTCGCTCACATTTTAAACTAACCAGCATAAAATTCTACCTTGATTTTTCAAAAAAAGTAGTTAATAATGATAATGTATTTTTTTAAACGGCAATGCTTTGGCTTTTTGACATATAAATAGTGATTTATGTTACATTTTCACATCAATTTTGTAAAGGCCAGGACCGGTTTCACTTACCGCGAACATTTTAAGCTGATCAGCTGGCAATGGTAGGTTGATTTATCAAAAAACTATTCAACAATCATAATATATTTTTTAAAAGGGGATGCTTTGGCTTTCTGGTTTATTTGTTAAATACAAATAGTAATTTATTCCAATGTGTTGTTTTAACCCATTGTTAACGGTGTGCACAAATTTGTGCGTAATTAAGAAGCCCTGTAAACAAATGTTAATTCGAGCTATGAACAAGCAAGTGATTTTCATACGTCTGAAATAAATTCGTATCAACTTCTCTGATTGATATTGATCTTTTTTACTCATAACGAAAAATATCACTTTGAATACAGTGGCATTCATAACGATTTACGTTGACCTATCTGACCGGGCCAATATGATTAGGTTTAACGTGTTTATTTAGCTTTCGATTAAAGTTGTAATATGTGAATTACTAAAGAAAATGAACGTGTTCTATGTCAGAGAACTTTACATTTTAGGTTGTGTTAAATTCTTAATTTTCGACACATGAAAAGTAAAATTTTAGTTTTAAACATTTTCCTATCATTTTCGTGTATTTTTTTTAAAAACACCAATTCTCAGTCCTAATTGGCTGTTAGTTTTTGTGATCGAACACTGATTGCAATAAAAGCCGAAATACACATGACATCATTCGTTATCATCTGTGAGAAAATTTACAAAAACACCACAATTGCGTGTGCGAGGAATATCAAACGAGATTTTAATTTCGCTTACATCTTTAAATTTAATGGTTAACATATTAAAACCGATGCGTGAATTTTTAATCAGATTTAAAAAGGCTCTGGTGCTGAAAGGTACTCGAATGAGTGCTGTTCAGGACGATAAAAGCATAGTCAGGGAATTTAAGCTCATGAAGTTAATGAAAAATTAAGCTTATTTTCTGTAATAGATTTTGAACATATAAAGTATCACATAATGATATTCTATCACACTGATTACAGTATATATTTAGATAAGCTATTCTAAATGATTACTTTATACATCAAAATTCAATTGGCATGTTAGGTGAGAATGTTGTAAGTTTTGTAGTTCAGTGGTTAACACTGTTGAGTTTTCGCCTCTCTCAGTTGTGCATTTATTAATACCAAACTGTTTTAAATTATATTCAAATGCATAGATGTCTATGTATATGTTCTTCTGCTCCAATTGGATATCGAGTACTGAATAAAAGCTTCAACAAGAATTGATGTAATTTATGTGTTTCTGTGCGATTTTTGTATTCATTAACAACGATCTGCTTATTTTAGACTATCAGAAACCCGTGACATACAATAAACACGCAGCCATTTTGGAACGTTCATCCGAATAAAATATGCATTTATTCAATTTAAAAACTAGCTACGCCATCTCTGAACAAGCTTCAAAAATTAAATAGGTAGGTACATCAATTCTAGAATATTTCGCTTGAGTAAAGGGATTTCAGTTAAGACAAAATAAGGGTTTCCGCATTTTATTACAATATCTCTTATCTACAGTCGTTAGTTCATGACGTGTAAGCTGGTGTTACGCATCATTTTTTTTTGTTTTAAATATAAAGTGTGAAATTATTTTGCAGTATATATTTTTTAACAATGTGATGTGTTGTGACAAATCTAAATTGTAAATAGTTTTTCGCGAAATTGGAAGTATTTTAACCGGCTACGATTGATGAATTTTATAGGTAAGTGGTTGTTTGACATACGTTTACAAAAATATGTTTTTTTTAAACCTTATTGAATTCTCGGGCGCTGGGCTGTACACCCGGTGCTTCAATCTAGACTGCTGAACAGCCACTAATTAAAAAAAAGGACTGCGGGAAACTATTTTATAAATTCAAATTAAATGATCACCCTGCACCCTGATTTTTTTGAATGGTTGCAAATAAATCTAGAGGTTTTTTAACGCCCCTGTTGTTGAAGGGTTTCGTGCCAGGGATCAGATAGTGGACGAAGTTATTACAAGCAAGGGCACGTTGCGTTGATTGCTGATGACTTTAATTGGTGCACCGGCGAAGCTTCGCTGCCTTACTGATATGTTCAATTAACGAACCAGTTAAATTGGAGGTTTATTTAAAATACTGTTTGACATGTGCACTCTAAATGTTGTGGGACTTAAGTATTATTAAAATTAGTCCGATATATATTCACTTACTGTATTGTACATATACATATATATATGTTACAGTGAAACTGTATTCTCAGTGAAAATATATTCTTCTTCAAGCTGTCATTAAAATTAAATTTGACCGCCCTATCTTCAGCCCAATGTTTGTCTGTGTTTTTCTTTGGTTATCTTTTTATGAAAGGGACTAGTTGCTGATTTTGTTTCATTGAAACAAACCAAAATTTTAGGCCGACAAATCATCGACTTGGGCTAATTATGATCCTGACCAGTGAAATCATGTTGTCATACAAATCTATTACTTGAAACATTTTCACTGAACATACAGTTTCACTGTAAAATACACATATATAAATCGATATTATGTCTGTTTTTTGTTCGTATTTTATGCGTTGCCATCAGTGGCGGCTGGTGACAGAGTATTAGGGAGTACAAAAAAAGATTCAACTATTTTTGCAAGAGTTCTTTCCTATTCATTGGATTTTAAAACACTTCTATAACATGGACTTTCAATTCAGATGTTCGCAATACCAACTGAGTGCCAGTCTTATGAATTTTTGGCTGTCCGTAGTACGGAAAAATAGTTGAATCTTTTTTTGTACTCCCTAATACTCTGTCGCCAGCCGCCACTGGTTGCCATACCGTTCATCCGATTGGAATATACTTTGTCAACGTATTGCTTGCACTTGCGCAAAGGTTATAAGCATAGTAAAATCAACTTATAGTAGGTCTTTTATATAAACAACAATGTTTTTTCATATTTTATGCGCTTCCATATCGTTAATTTTGACAACTTATTGTTGCACTTGCGCAAAGTTTATAGGCATAGTACAATTAACTAACAGTTGGTGGCCAGTAGCATAGACAATCCGCAAACGTCAAACGGAAAATGTCATCGCTACCGATCAATGTGAAATAAAATCGAAATTATGTATCTAAAATATTGTGCACTTCAATAAACACAAACACTTTCTCTTATTGAGTGGCTTTGCATCGCTTGCCGGGTATCGGCTTGTGATAAATAAAAACTATACTTAAAAGTTCGTTGGGCTGAACTACTTACTATATTACCGTCAAAATTATTTCTCCGTACAACTAAATTAAATGACTATGTTTTCAAATTGTTCGTACCTAAATATACTTGGCGATTCATTGAGCAATTTGATAAAAAAAAACATACAAATGTTAAAACCACAGTTAATTTTTTATGTCTTCGTTTAATATGCCGTTTGCCGTTATATGGTTACTTATGACGACAATACAATACTTACATTCTCTCTTATTATCAAGTTGACATATTTTATTGGAATTAACTTCCAGCGTTCTGGCGAACATTAGACATTCGTCCATTTTATTGCATGTACACCACAGGCAGTTGACAATATTTTGTTAAGGTATCTTGTTAATGGACATGGCTATGAAAATAATTAATAATAAGGAAAGTGAACACAGAATTCCTTCGTGTGCCTCTATGTCACTAAATATATAATTTGCATCTAATATATGTATGTCATTCGCGTGGTACAGTTAGTAAACCATGTTACAACCATTCTTTTCCGAAACTTTTTAATTTTTGTTTATTATTCTTGGTTTTTAATTTTCAAGAAAATGTGGGAGACAAAATTAAGTACACTAAATTTGAATGGTTTGTATTTTGTACTTTTCCATTAGCTTTTTCACTAACAGTCATGCAAAAAAAAATATTGAATGCTTAATGCAACGGTCACCAAACTACAGCCCGCCAAAGTTTTCCATCCGGCACTCCAAAAATTCTCGATTTTTGAAAATAAATTATTAAGAATTTTTTTTTTTTTAAAATACACAACTATTTATTTCAATGTTCCAGTTTCACCAGCTTGTGCCTATAAGATCCTACAACGTATGAACCCATAAAATATAATAAATATTCTCCATTATAAATTCCAATAGAAATTACATTTGTTTCCGTTATATAATTATATTAGAACATATAAATTAATAGTCCAATTGGATTCCAGCATGAATTTATTTTGTGATCCGGTCCGCCAAGTTTGTAAGAATTTCAATCCGGCCCGTTTCTCAAAAAGTCTGGTGACTCCTGGCTTAATGCATAAAGCATTTGAAGTATTTGTTTTTTTTATACTTGAAACTTGCTATATAACTAGATAACTAAACGGAACTTTTACTGATATTATACCAGCTAGTAAATAACAACAGAACGTGCTAGTAACAATTTTAATACAATAACTAAAAGAATCATCATTAGGAGAAATTCCTTGTGATCTTTAGTTTCACTTATCTCGAGTCTCATAGTCTAGGGTGAATACATCTTGCGAAACGTTTTTATTTATGTTTATTATCCGATATAACAAACTTGTATCGTTTTTAAGTCGTGTATTGATTGTTTAGTTTCACAACGAATTCTTAGTTATTATTTGTCGTTTTATCGTGACGTCTTATATCAATGTCGAGAAACTTTATTCCAGATGTAAAGTTCACAATTTAATAACACGTTTATTATGTTATGTCATTATTTACTATTAAAGTAATCAAATTTGAATCGAATTAGAGAATCCGAACGGCGAAACCCAGTTCGTTAGCGACAAACTCGTAGAAGAGTACAAAATTCAAGCGATTCAAATTTGATATTGAAATTCCACCAAGCACCTTCGGTTTTAATCCTAAATTATTTAGGTTATGAAAAATAGATGATTTAGATGTATGTATCAATGTACAATTAGCCAAGAGATTATTGTGTTATAGAATCTGTGGTTTTTTAAGATTTAAATTCATCCAATTCAAAATGGACTTTCAATAATTCGGCAGAAAGGCTGCATAAAATATTAAGATTCTTACAAAACAAAGTACAATTCCAAGTGAATCCAATTGTTTTTTATTCAATATGAGTAAGAATACATCTACATTAATGTTGCTTTAGGATATAAAACAGTTCCCAAAACTGTCCTGCAAATCTTTCTCCCTGTTTGTTTAGCCATGAGTAAATAGTTTGATTACCGAGAGTTTGTAAGTTTACATATCACTTAATGCCTTCTTCCAAGATAAGGGGTTCCCATTCCTACTTGAATGTTTCCGCCCTTGTCGATTTCACAACGAATAGCATAAATACCCTTATGGAAAATTACTTTTCCACTCAAAGTATTTAGGACATGCATGTATGGTTTGATTTAACAGTTAAGGTAATGCAATATTTAACTTCATTTGACTGTGGATTTCTAGAGTCGATTAAAAACTGTTGACTTTCTACACGTTTGAGAGAAATATGGTTATATTTTTTTATACTGGGCAGTCAAGTCTAGTTAAGCTTTATACACTCACGTTATAACAAGACATTGAAAAAGGCACTATCAGCTTAACCAGCGTATTGTATATTTCAATAAATCAGACCGTTAACAAGAAACGATTTATTATCTTCTGTTATTTTTTTCTATTAGTCTGCGGCATACATTGTTTTGTGACCATCAGTGTGGTATCGTATACCGGACAAAAAAACATTTTACAATTAAATCAACTTTAGCTGGATATCCTCGATAACTATACAGTTTAATAAAGCTTTTCATACGAATTCTATATTGAAAAAAAATCTACGAAAATAATATTAGCTTCTGTTCTCGTTTTACAAAAAAAGTACCAAATCATCTTTTTGACGGACACGATGTCCGTCAAAAAGATGTTTTGAAAGTATATTAAGTTAAAATATACAGTTATTCATAAATTATTATCACTATCAAATACTTATAGCTTGTTTTGAGATGATATAGTAAAAGACTTTAAACATATTAGGGACGAAATAAATGGGTCATGCTCAGTGGCGGCTGGCGACAGAGTATTAGGGAGTACACAAAAAGATTCAACTATTTTTCCGTACTACGGACAGCCAAAAATTCATAAGACTGGCACTCCGTTGGTATTGCGAACATCTGAATTGAAAGTCCATGTTATAGAAGTGTTTTAAAATCCAATGAATAGGAAAGAACTCTTGCAAAAATAGTTGAATCTTTTTTTGTACTCCCTAATACTCTATCACAAGCCACCACTGGATTCATGCTATCGAATGACTAAATATCAGGCATAGATTGACAAACCATGATAAAATATTGAATGATTCTGATTTCATTTTGAAAAATCTGTTTTAATATTCATATCGATTTACCCTCTCCCAACCTTTTTTAAAGTATAGAAGAAAATAACATTATAATAGATTTGATTGCCGGCCTGTGACCGAGAATCAACATCGTTGGCTTCGGATGCGGAAGTCGCGAGCTTGAATCCCAGTACGAACAGTTTTCTGAATTTGTTTGAATGCATGAATTTCTGTGATACCTGAAATTCCCTCCCACGCAACCGATCTTTAAAATAAGGCATAGTGAGAGCGATGATTTAACCACTAGTCCTTTCATTGCTCTATCCTTAAATATATTCTCTCTTCGAAAAAAAACTGCATCGAACCACTGAAAGACAAGCTTCATAAGAAGCCCATGGGATTCACAAAAAAGCAGACATGGCTTATAAAATTATCATTGATGATTGCAGTCTTCAGTGTTTAATAAATGAATGGATTGCTAAGTAGGATCTAAATTCAAAATAAAATTATGTACAACATGCATCATAGTTTCAACTTTTCCGTTAACACGTTTTTAAATCACTATTAATAATTATATGTGAAAAATATATACCTATTCATTATATTGAACGATGGTCACATGAAATTATTATCGATAACTTAATGTTCGACCTGTTCAGTAGGCAATAACTTGTCCCCTTATCTTGGTGTCCATAGATTTCATGAATAGTGGGATAGCTGTAAATTTGTTGTGCGATGACAGAACATTCAAATTTCTCTACTCGGAAAAATTCCAATCATAGCACATCATTGGAATGTCTCTAATTTGTCTAATTAATAAGATTGTCTTTGCCTTAAGCTTTAAGTAATTTATCCATAAATAAATACACAATCTTGTTGTAAAACTTGCCTTTAATATTCAACCGGCTATAAGTTATAGTAGAAATAATGCGGACATTGTAAATTTAATACTGTAGTTTAACTGTGTCATTATATTTTATCTAATATTAATTATTTCGACATAACATTGACTGATAATTGAATTATGAGTATTCCTAAACAAGTAGTAACAGTTTCGTTCAACTCAGTTACGCGGTCCTACATTCGAATCCGTAAACTGAAATATTCATGTATTTGTTTTAAGTTCAATTTAAGTGTTTGTATGAAAATACATTAATATTTTTAGGGTAAGTTATTTATCGTTTCTCACCACTTTCAGTGATCCCAAAAATAAATGACGTCACAAAAGCGATTAGCTGAATGCGCGTTTTTATCTAGCCCCATAATGCCCCATAATTTACGGGAAGCAAGCATGAAAAATCCCTCCCTCAATTTTTTGTAATTTATCATTTTAGAATATTAGAATCAATCATACTTTATTACTTAAGCAAACTTTGCGAAAGTACATCCGAAAAACGTGTTACAATAAGTAACACAATACGTAAAATAATCAAAAGCTAAGATCAGTTGATAATGATCGCCATGAGCGAAACAGGTCCGAAACCAATAAATTTTATGTGGAATAAGTACTTAAAATTTGTTACTATTTTTATTATAATGCCATTCCACTAAATATTGACAGTAAAAGATATTTTATATTAAAATGAACTTCCACGAAGTAACCGCCGAATCTATCGAAAGTTTTTAAAATACTTCTCTTTTATTATTGAAGATTTTAGAAAAAAAAATCATCAAAACTAGAAAAAATAAGAAGTTCAAATATACCTACCTACACATGTATGTAATACTTTTATGCTCTTACTTAATTTTTGTTTGTCAGCTATTCCATTTAGTTAATAAAATAATAGTTTTTATTCGATGTCTAAATTAATTATCGTTTTATTGTATGTAATTTTAAAATACTGAGAATTTTTCTAAAGACACCGGTATATGTAATTTATTGCTTGTACATTTATTCGTATGAATAATCCAGTTTAGTCCATATAAGAAGAATCGTTTTATAAAAGGTAGTCCAATTTATTTCCTTTCTGTCACATTCTCTTCGCCTCTCAGGTTTCAAATTGAAATGCAATATTCATAAGACGGTGAGCTTTTGATTTTAAATGTACAGTAGATGACCACTGAAATTGATGTATACAATATCTATATGTACACAGTTTTTACACAAGTTATATTCAAAATAGTCTACTGAAGCAAGCTTACCCTTGGAGAACTTAGAATATATATTTCATTTTATAAAAGGCTTAAATCATTTCATCAAAGTCTCTTTCAAAAAATAATAAATACAAATATTCCGATTATTGCGCTTAGATTTTATCTTAGTAACAAGCAAAAGAAATTTTCTTTTGCTTGCTACTAAAGTGCTCAAACCTTATTTTTAGAATAGAGTGAGAAAATAAAAGATAAGGCGACACGGACTAGTGGTGAGTTAATCGGTCTCACTACGTGACGTTTTTTGGATCGGGCTGCTTTGGGAGTGAATTTTTATCACAAAAAGTAGCTTTGTCTTCGAAAGGAAATCAATATTTTAATTAAAAAATGACACCACCCGTCGGTAAACTCTACTAACAGTAGCTCTTTTATATACAAATCAATGTTTTATCATATTTTATGCGCTGTCGTACTTTTTATTTTGACAACTTATTGTTACACTTGCGCAAAGGTTATAGACATAGTACAATTAACTTTCAGTAGGTGGCGCATGCGTCGTACCATAGATAATCGGAAAAAGACAAACAGCAAACGTCATACGGCAAAATGTCATCGATAACGATCAATATTAGTGAAATCAAATCGAAATTATTTATCTAAAATATTATGGATCCGAAAGCACTTCAATAAACACAAACACTTTCTTTCTTTGAGCGGCATTGCAACGCTTGCCGGGTACCGAGTAGTATATTTAAAATAAGAACATTTATGGAAAAATTAATACATTGATTGAGTATGCATTTACTTGGTAGAACTCCATTATAATTGCCGGTAAACGGTGTCAAAATAACAATGTATTTTAGTTCTACTAAAATTATTTTATATATTTGATCCTGATAAAAACCAGTGGATTTCAATAATTTACACGCCTTTAAATAATCATAATATTCCAGAAATTAATACAATTAAAAGTCCTTTGAAGAATTATCAGTCAATTGGATAGGTTTTCAATTTGAATTCAAAACCTGATGCTTGCCAAACAAACGGTGTCAGAAATAACCGTACTCTAAAATTGCTTCTGGTTTTTATAAATGATACATAAAGAGCCCATATAGAAATATTTGCATTATTTTCCGTGTGAACTGTTTCAGAAACTTGTTGACAGGCAAGTTTTTTACATTGCCCACATGAGAGTATATCAATAAATTTCCCAAATTAGGTGATTCATCATGTTTAAATACATCGCAATTATTTAAATTAAATATTTTTATATCGTGCAATGTCTCAATTATTTATTAAAAACCGGTCGTAAAAGTCACTTTAATGTCTGTCGCTTTTCGAATTTAATCGATGGATGTAATTAAAAAGAAATTGGAATGTTAGACTTGATTAAAATATCGTATACATCTTAAAAATGTTACGTATTTATCATTTACAGATGATTTTATCTTTACAATATAAAAACGTAGGTTACTCGTTTTTTTGGGTACACGATACATTTTCCATAAAAAGCTCAATATCAACGTTTTTGATCATTTTGAAACTATTTTCAGTGGATTATGTAAGGACATTTAGTCATTTGGCATACAATTTATAAATTGATAATCAATGAAATAATCAATTAACAAATTTTTCGATTGATGTGCTCGGGTCTTACGTTTCAGTAGAAAACGAAACCAAAATGATAAGAAGATAATAAAAAATTTAGTTCTTATTCTGCATTGAAACTATTTAGATTAGCACTGGTTTACTTTGTTTGTAAGAATTGATATGTTCTCATTAAACTATTTCCAGAATCCCAATGAGTGTTGGACTAGAAAAGTATTTTTCCCACTTTCCGCCGGACACATCATTATGAATTGCTAAATGCATACACCTTTTGGTTTTTACTATTGGTATTGTTAATGATCATTCTTACTTTTTTTTGTTTTATTGTAGTAGCTTGTTTTGCTCAGACAACATTTTAATTATAGTCCATTTTTTTTTATTTACTTTGATTTATTTGGTATACCTTTTAAGTTTTGCTTAACTTTTGTATAAATAACGCCGAATTTTTATATTTCTTATCAGTTGATAATGCTCGAGATAAGCGAAGCTGGTCCTAATCTAAATAAATTCAATGTGGAATTAGTACTAAAAATGTTCTTTTATTTTTATTATAATGGCATCTCACCATGCTTTGACAAAGAAAAACTCAAAATTGAATAAAAAAATTTAAGATAAATGAATCAATGAATTGATGAGATGCCACAAAAGCGTTTTTCACCCAAAATTTTCTTTTTCAAGAGTATTTTTTTTTATTTCTGTAGGTGCTTCAAGCGTTAAATTAATTCCACCGCAATAATATAGTCAATCAGTCTCGAGTTATATGTAATTTTAAAATTAACACTGATATAAATTTTACTGTGTCAAGATCTTTTAACTGCAAGAAAATTCGATAAAAAAAACACATGACACGACTGCTTTTAATTCTTCGGCTGATTAAATTTAATCCCCTCGTGTTGAATAAAATAAATTCTATTTTATTGCGTGTTTGAAGCGCTATAAAATATTAAAATTAATTTTCATCTGAGCATTGAAATGAAACGGCGTCCAGCCTCCGAACTAAATCTTGCATAAATTTACCATCAGATTTAATATAATATGTATCATTTAACCGGTGCATAACTCCTACGCGATTTATTTTAAGTGGCAACTTGCAAATTGAACATTTAGTTTCCGTTTAGACCCATCGTTTGTATATTAATTTAATAAATGATCTATAAAAGCAGCAGATAACTAATAAAATGTAACTAAAAGTGAAGTATTTTTGTCGTTATTAGTTCTCTTGACTTATGATGTTTTAATCGAACTATTGATTCGTTTAAATTCGTTACTAATATATAAATGAAATATACGAGAGGTTTTAATAGAGGCCATAATAAAGTTCAGCTATTTTCTACAATTATTGAACTTTATTAATGCTTGATAGAATAAGTTACCATGAATTTATCCCCAATATTAATTAGCTCTCTCATAGTTTAATTAATTAAAAAATGATAATATTTTCTTTTAACAATGTGTTTAAATAGCAATGCACTTTAATTCTACAAAAATTATAAGATATCTAGTTGATAGCTATTTTGCCTAACACCCTCGTCATTACTAGTTTTCTATTACTTAATTCAATCAATAACACATTTTTTAAATTTCAAGGATTGATAGTTAACACCTTAAAAGTGTAAACAGAATGTTTTTTTGAATAAGAAATATTTAAGCTCATTTCTATTGTTTTAAAAGTAGAAAATGATTTAAATGTAATATTTAATTAAACGGTTAAGTATGCAAATAAACTGACACTATATGTTTCAATTTTGAAATAAATGTCCTGCCCTAGCCACACTGATTATATTAATTTAAATATCGGTAATATCAGATTTACACAAAAACTATTTCGATTGCCTACCATTATCGTGTCACGATTTTTTTTATAGAGCCATTAAGGTAACGGAATTTATTTATTTTATTTTCATCTATCTAAAAGATTATCGATATACTAAATATATCAAAATGATACATATAAAAATGATTATTAACGTATTAATATTGACAAAGTTTATTCTAAATAATTCGTTGCTATTTTATGAAGCGAAGGCGCAAACTGGTAAGATTATGTGACAACCAATTTGTCATTTGCACCTTGAATTTGTAAACGAGCCCAAATAAAAGCATTTCTTTTATTTTGGGACATAATATCATTGGGGCAAGATTCAATTTTACACCTTTCCGCTGAACAATGAGTCAGTAAATCACACAACTCGTAAATTTACATTTTTATGTCTTCCACTTTAAAATGGAACCTCTAATTATATGTAAATATTGAGACATTGCTATCCCACACTCGAAATTAGCCCCTGAAGACAGAAATGAATCTCTAAGTGGGCAGAATCACTAAAACGTACATATAAATATTTTTTATAAAACTATATGTAGACTTGTTAAAGCTTTGCATAGTGACACCCATTGACGACAAAAATAATTAACGAATCTTTAGCATTCAATTTTATTTGGGTATAACCAATAAGGCTCCACTAGTCGTCTACTGCAGGGGTCGGCAAACTTTTTTGGGAAAGGGCCAAATCTGAAATTTTTTTTGACTTGGCGGGCCAGGTACCAAAAAGAAAGATATTTACGTAGGTATTTCGATGAAAAAAAAAGATAATTTTCTATTTCCAATATATTGGAAATATTTTTATTGAAGATTTATACAAAACAACAAATTTTTAAAAAAATATTTCTTCAAATATAAATTTCGAATTTTAAAATTTTTTTATTAATGTGATGAATGCAATTGTTTTTTCTCAAATAAAATATCTTCATGATTTATTTCAATTTTGTACTTCCTATCATTAAATGGTTTCTAAATGGTATCTGTTAATTTTTCTTTCCGTATTTATTGTTATTATTAGCACCAAGTACGTTCGGAATTATTCCAATTCGTTATTATTTGTCACAAATCATTTTTATTCGGCAATAAAAGCGCTGTATCCTTGGGTAGGATTATTTATGGGTGAGCATATCAAAGTAAAACCACATTACGGTAAATTAACATATTAGCTCGAGACATTATGGATTCAGATCCACGTAATGTTTGCAATTCATTCTTTTCTGGAGCAGTTAATGTGACATGTGCGAAAACTCTTTGTTTATTTATTCTTTTTATAGCAGTGATTTTAAATGCAAAGCAGTCAAGATGTCTATCCAATGACATTAATGGGCGGAGAAATTTGAGGATACAATTTACGCAATTGTTGCACCTGCATTATGTAGGGCAGGAACTAATTCTTAATACAATGTATTTAACAGTTTTTCTATAATAAACGTACATTATATTTTTAAGGTGTTCACTGTCAATACTTGGTGGAATGGCATTATAATAAAAATAATAAAACAATTTTAGTGCTTTTTCCACATACAATTTATTGGATCAGGACCGGTTTCGCTCATGGCAAGCATTGTCAACTGATGAATGACAGTTGAATGAAGATCAGTTGACAATGCTCGCCATGAGTGGAACCGGTCCTGATCCAATACATTTTATGTGGAAAAAGTACTAAAAATGTTTTATTAGTTTTAGTCCATTACATTATTAAAATATAAGTGAGTTTTATATAAAATTAACAATTAAATAAGGACTAAGAGTTATTATCTGTAATAAGTACAAATAATGTTGCCATATTATTATACACTTACTTTGAAAATGTTCAAACTGCTCTTGACACTATTTTGAGATATGAGCGTTTGAAGTTTCGATTGATTAAAATTCACTTGTAACAATGAGCAAGTAAATATGCTTCAAATTACTTATTTTAAGCATATTTTTTCACAATTCTTGCTGAGAAATAATGATTTTAAAGATCTAATGATGGGTATAATGATGACAATCTTAGAACTTTGTCAAATAAATTTAGTAAAAAACGTGTGCAGATGCAGTGCAACTCCGAACCGATATCTATAAATCGATAAGATCAATTTATATAACTGGCAGTACCTGGACTCGATCCCGTCAGCACCGCAACCAAACCCCAGCGATGTTGATCACTGGACCATGAACTCGTCACAATAGTCTTAGCATTTTTAATTCTATTATTAAATGCATGTAGAAAAGAAGATACTTAATAGATACCATGGTAAAATATAATACTTGGTATGGTCAATCTTTTTCTTAGTATAAATCTATAAATGGTTTTTATTATGATTTTTACTGTCATCTTTTAACTATAATAGCAACTCGTGTTTATTAACCATGAAGATATACGTATCTATTGTGTTTAAAATAATATACAACGTGCCTAATAGATTAAATGCCATTATACACTTAAAATGACTATCTCTGGAAGATATTGATTTATTTTCATTGCTTTTAAGTTCATTAAGCTGATTTTAAGCGATGATAAGTAAATGTCACCGTTGATAAATGAATAATTTGCCTTTATGGGAAAAACGCCACAGCTCTTGTCTTTTATAAAATACTCCTACCAGATCCGAATGTCATCTCGGTTTGCGAACTGGTTCTTATTTGTTAAACTGGAGCTGGATCTCACTTGTAATCTAAACGCAATATCGAGAACCATTGGCTTGTGCCATATTTTTTGTGAACATACTATATATTTAACGAATTTTTTCAGCAAGCGGTATTGTATCGGGAAAATCTTACATAAATTAATACAAATTTTAACTGATCAAATTTTTTGTATTGACATATAAAATATGCCGTTTTAAAAATGTATAATAAACAAATAATAAATATTTATAATAAAATAAACACGACTTTTACTGAATGTTTTTGTAAACACAACTGAGAAGTAAGCATTTCTCTAAGAGAAAGCTTTATTAAGACTTTCGATGGATTCGACGGTTTCTTTGTTATAGTTCATTTCAAAGTAGTAAAGTCATTACTTAAGAAACCATGCAATATTAGGTATGATGATGCTTCTGAAAGAGGCGAAACACGAGCCACTTTTTGTCACACAATAAGTGAAATTAAGAAAGTTGTTTTAAACTTTTAATAAGGTTTGTTTGCACCACATTAATAGTGGACATTATTTTAAAAAATATTTTCCTACGCTATTATCTCTTGCTTGCAGAATTATTACAAGAAGGCATCAGAGAATCTTTATAGACCAAGAGCCATTCTTCTCGATGACCCTCCATATGTAGAGATGAAAAAGTAAGCTGACTTCTTGAACTATAACCTTAATTTTAACCTACCACAATTTCACTTGTTTCCCTACTATATTTGTAATATATTTGCAGCGCAGCGGGATTAGGCAATCATTTAAAACTAACTTAACCCACTGTTCTTCCGTCTTAAATAGTTGCTTACGTCTTACAAAGCCAAGGGAACGAGCCTCTGTCGCTATGTCAAGTGACTGTGATAAGACGACCAATTAATATCGCTTGTGTACTGAAATAACTCGCCATGTCCGATCGGATGACTTCTTGATTTATTTCGTCAACGGTATGGCCGCACATAATGTCTTTATTGCCGCTCAAAATTCGTACTTACATTTATCCGCCTCGGTGAACATATTATATGCTTTATTTATTTAATCAGATCACCACTTTTCCTCTTGAAAGCTTACCACATACATAATTACAGTATGATGTCGTATTTAAGTGACACTTCCCAAGGAACCGTTTAATCGAAAGTTGTAATATTAATTGTTGCCGGCAGATGTCATCTTCCAAATTCAAAAAAATCAAACGATCGCTTTTCTTCAACCGTGGTTGTTATTTTTAATCCATTTTAACTGAATTCTATCGAGACGTTTATTTCTATAGTTCACCTAATTATTTAAATGAAACAAAGAAATCATTTATTCTCGATATACTTCGATATAACTTTTATGGAAATCTGTGCAAGGTTACTTATGTTTATTATTATAGTTTCATCCTGAAAATAAGTTATGCTATTTATTTGGGCAATCAGTATGATTACGCGCTTTTTACTTGTCATTATTTTAGAGTTTTTAGACGCACAGTCTGTCATCTCCTTGCTTAGACCAGACTATACTGGTCTATTGATCATTTTCCGCTTATCAGAATTCCTAAAAGAAAATTTTCACACCCCTCGATAAAATATTGATATTAAAATAAAATATTAACCTTTTGCACTCCATATATGAGGTAATCCCGGAATTAATGTCGTTTTTTAAATATGCAACTTTGACTCAGTGTGTTTGGGTCTCTTGCTTAGTAAAGACGTGTGTTATTCTTTTTCTTTTCTCTGTGATTCTTAACCTGTCTTTTTTAAAAAAAACAATTCTACCTCATCAACAAAAAATGGCAGAGACGTGTCCTTCGGAAGCACATTTAAGAAACTGTATGCTGTTTTTGTTCCATTCAAAAAAAACTGCAACAGAAGCAACGGAATCCTTTTGTGAGATTTACGGTGATATGCTGGACGTAAGGAAGTGCCAACGATCGTCCAGAAAATTTCGCTCGGGCAATCTCGATTTGAGAGATGAGCCTCAAAGTGGACGGCGCAGTCAAGTGGATGAAGCAGCCCTGAAGGCGGAAATTGAAGCAGATACGACGATGACCATTGATCAATTATCCAAGAAGGTCGGGACATCACGATCGAATACTCATCGCTAACTAGAGAAACTGGGGAAAGTTCAAAAAGTAAGCATTTGGGTTCCTCACGCGCTAACTGATCACAACAAAGCGCAGCGCCTCAACATATGAAAAATACTGCAAGAAAAGCAACGTTCTTCCCCGTTTCTCCATGACCCTATCACCGGAGACGAAAAATGGGTGTTGTATCACGACATAAAAAAAACAATGGTTAAATCGGTCAAACACCAATTCTAACCCCAAAACCAGGATAACATCCTCAGAAAGCCCTATTGTGTGTGTCGTGGGATTCGAAAGGCGTGATTTATTATGAAGTGTTAAAACAAAGACAAACTGTTACTGCAGCTCTCTATTGTCATCAGATGGATAAGTTAAGCACAAAGTTACAAGAAATTAGACCCGCTCTTATGAATAGAAGGAATGTTATTCTTTAAAACTGTAAAAAACGACATTAATTCCGGGATTACCTAATACTATTTTTTTCCTTTCAGCAACTCCTCAATAGATTTGTTACATTGTATGATATCACGAGATTTACGCATTTATTAGCATGGTAAAACGAAATATCGACAAATATCCCACATTATGACATGATACTTACTATAACTAAGGCCGACAATCTAATAAATACGGTGATTGAATTAAGGATAGTTACAAATTAATAAAAAAAAAATAACTAAGTTTTACAATCTAGGGCAGGACTCGACATAGAAGTTGCGCGTTATCTATATGAGTTAAATTAATTTTATACAACGGACTGCTGGTGTTGCATTGTTTTTTCTATTCTTATACAAGTAAACATAAGTAGATAGTGTAATTTAAATAAAAATAAATATACGCATTAAATGTATTCATTACTTTATAATTCCGTATATTACTGTGATTGCTATTTTTTAATTCAATCCGTATTTTTTTACGACCCCGTTGGATATTATTATTATTCAATTATATTAAAGGGCGTATTTCGAAACTGATCAGGATTAAAGACGTGATGTGAATTTTTAAAGGGCTATAAAGCCTTCCAAGCGGGTAGATAATTATTTTTTTAATTAAAATACGTTTTTCAATCACGCGCCTACATTCAACCTGTGATATTCTATAATCAATAAAACGACAAGCAAAAGATAAATGTTGTTAATTTTAATTTATTACTTTTAGATTAAATTATTATTCATTGTATCGCTGCGCAGCGAAATTTGCATTTATGTAACCCATATAACATTTTAAACCTTACTAGCCGGTACCCGGCAAATGTTGAAATACCATTCAAAGAAATAAAGTGCTAGTGTTTATTGAAGTGCTTTCGGATGCACAATAGATAAATAATTTCACTACATGATCGGTAACCATGATATTTGCTGTTTGCTGTTTGTCTTTTGCCGATTTTATATGGTACGACACACGCGCCACCTACTGAAAGTTAATTGTAATATGTCTTTAAACTTTGCGCAAACGCAACAATAAGTTGTCAAATGGACGGTATGGCGGCGCATAAAATATGTAAAAAAAACATTGATGTTTATATAAAAGACCTACTTTAAGTTGATTTTACTATGCTTATAACCTTCGCGCAAGTGCAAACAATAAGTTTGCAATGTTTGGCAACGTATAAAATACGAACAAGCAAACAAACAAACATTTTTATATATTAGATTATACATTTGCATAATTTTCTCTACTACTGTCAAAATATTTAAAAAATGGAACGAAAATGATTAATTGTAACTGTTCATTTTTAATTATATTCTTTTGTTTCTTCACTGTTCGATTCATATTAAGTTTTTCGCGCGTCATTTGTCTTTTCACTGTGACGCTAAAAACAAAACAGTATTACCGTGGAAAATCTAGTGGTTTGTAACTATTATTATGTATGTATATTGTCATTTAAACGTATAAATTACGCGTTAATTGTATGGATACTATGGATTCGTTAAATTTACAAACGGCGCATGCTTAATCGATATACATACTTAGTTACGATATCACTTACTTCATCTTACAGATATATTCGTCTAGACTTTATTTGAAAGTCGTCTTTATCAAACTTGTTAGCTCAACAGTATTTAAAAATACTACAATCTTTACCGTCAAAATACCAGTCTGATTGATTACATATGTTTTGGCGTTTAAGTGATATATTTACACTTATCATTAAATGGAAAAAGTACGATACTCTATCACACATAAGCCTTACGAAGCATCGATAAATAACCGATAAAGTAAGCTGTAATTCTCAATTAATATGACATTAAATACAAGATCATCCCGTCTTAAAGCATACTTCATTGGACCATTAATTTTTGAAGTAACAGCCTTGCAGCCTTCCCAAGAGGCTCTGACGCATTTGCATAATCTTACAAAATGAGAGTTGTCGCTTTCGTACACCGAGGAAGAATTTTTATTGCACAAGCCTGCAGTGCTTTCAAAAAAAGCTTTTTGTTATTTCAATGAGTCAAACAATTGGTTTTATATGTGTTTGTATAAAAAAACAAAATAACAAATTTTGTTTGTTTATAGAATTTACCCGGCTCCGTAAGCGAGTAGTAAAACTCTCGATTTACTTGTAAGCGCCGTCAAAGATTCGAGATCAATCTCGAATTGACACATTCACCATTACCATTAATATCGATGTTTGTTTTTGTATCGCAGAGAGTGTAGAGAGCTCTTAGCGATTTATTATATTCACTTGTTTGAATCGTTTTAAATTTCTACTTTACTATGAGTTTTGTCGCTGACGACCCGGGTTTCGCCTTTCGGCAACTACAGGCATTTAAAATGCACGGATCTACTTGAACTGTATTACAAAAAGTTGATCACTAAGCTAAATTGCTATTAAAATATAAATTAGCGAAAATTTGATTTTAACGAGTTTAAATGAATTTAGTGCGTTTGTTATAATTATCTGATTTTTTTAATGTAGTATCGCAAATCCTAATGACTAGATAATAACATAGGAATATCTAAAATAAATGTAGGGTTTTATCCGAGTTGATTGACTTCAAATGCTTTAATTAATATTAAATATGACAGTGGCGTGCTTGGAAGATTGAGTTGTACGTTTAAAATTGGTAAACTATTAAGCTGAGCTCTATTTATCTCTAATATTTCTTGATAAAACAATTTATATTCACCTTTTTTAATATGTTTAAATAATACTTAATTAATGTATAATTAAGTTAGTTGACAGGCTATTAAAAATAACCAAAAAAGTTTTTCTTTTGTTGCAAATCAGTTAAAAGTCTAGTTTCAAATAGGAGAAATTTTATCAACCCTGAATATTTAATTAATCTGGGGTTACATCAAGTGTTTCAGTTAAAACTGTTTTCATCACATTTTCTTTATTATTATTTAAAAAATAATCAATCACGTGCGAAATCATTCCTCACCTTACTGAGGAACAATATTGTTTTATCTAAAACTAGTATTGCTACCCGGCGTCGCTCGGACTAAGCGACCAATAATTATTTAATGTTATATCATTCAACATAATTATATCACAAAATCTAACATCCAAAATAGAGTTAAAATAAAATCACAAACTTTATTTAATTTGATGACAGCCCCATTCTCGCCCATTAAAATGTCCAAATTCAAGGAAAAAATCTAATTTGCTGTCAAAGAAATGTCCAATAATACCTTCACGTAAATAATAACATTATTATTAATAATAAAAGCCGGGAAAAGTTCGAGTAGAAGACTAATACATTTTGACTAAATGTCTTCGCCGATAAAAATTCAAACATATTTTCTTTCATATTCGTTTTTATGGCAACTTAATGACCAACAATGCAAAAGGGAATTACAGACCCACAGACATACATACGCCGTTTCGGTTTTATATATAAGATTATATTGGTCTAGTAGCCGATGATTCAACTCGGTAAGGCTTTCGTTTCGACTAGGTTGCCGAGTCACGGTGTCGAATTACGGAATGAAAACTTTCATAAACTGATTTTACAGTAAATTTATGGATTTATACTCAAAGTACATATATGTATGTGATATTTTATAATCTAAACATAAACAAAATCCTTTAAAATAGCCAAAAAGCTTTTGATAGATTGACAGTGTCAACGTTGTTGGCTTCGGTCGTGAAACGCACAGCTTCAAATCCCAACCTGGGCAGTTTATTTTTTAATTGAATTCTATCCCTAAGAGATGGACGTCAATGTCGTCTAAGATTCCCTACCACACGCATCCACGCAAATAAACAATTGATGATTATATTTTCAATGCTAGTATTCATATTATACTAGTCAAGTATTCCAAGTCCTAATGCTTATGAGAAATTTATTAAATTCAATTTTATAGTTCGGATCGGGTATAGCTGTAATTGCAACTGACGATAAAACAGAGCTCTCATTTCTTGAAGATTTCTACAAGACGATGGTCCAGCCAGATAAGATAATGCCATGTTGTAGTTACATTACCTTTATACTAAATTATATTGTAGGGGAATGTAAACAGCTGTACGCTGGTTGCATACTAATCTCTCGGTGGATACTATCATGTACGAAATGAAGTTACGTCGGCGAAACAGAATTTTGTCGCCACAGTAAGCTTTGCAATAATTCGCTACAAGACTCTTATCAATTTCATAAATATTATAAAATATGGATCTTTATTTAAAGAAACAGGCAATCTCTCATTAAAAATCTATTAGTATCCTGCCAGGGATGGTTTTTGTGCAAGTGTGCAATGGTGTACTGATCTCACATTTATAATCAAGCATGAAAAATGTTTAAGCAAATATACCCATTCAGAAGTCCTTGCGTATTCACATGTAAATATTGAAGAAAGCGATGATTCACACGTGTATTAATAAAACGTTTGCCAATATCAGCGGATGATGCACAGGAGGTGCATTTTCTTTAATGTGTCAACTAGAGTTGACCCGAACTAGTATGCAGAAAAAAGATTTTGTGATGTCACGCCGGTATTAACTGTGGTTATCACATGTAAACTTGTTATTGAAAAGTTTTGCTCATTCAGTATTGAGATTTTCAAAAAAAAAATGGTCTAAGTATGACGAGCGTTGCCAAATACATGTATCAACATAGGTAAAATAGTTTTTTTGCACTCCCTAATAGTCTTGTCATCGGCCGTCAATGTCATTTGCCACCTGCCTTCATCAGTAAAATTTCATAATTTTCCAATGCTTTCAAAATTAAATCGTTGTTGGGTACTTTTCCATAAGTTTTGCCGCTGACGATTCGGGTTTCGCCTTACTGCATCTTCGGGCATTTCAAGTGCGCGAATGTACTTGTACTGGTCCGTAATAAATAGTTTGTAACGCTTTTATATATGAATAATTGAACTCAGTTAAGACAATTGCTACCATCGCAAGCTGGTTGAATTAGCAAATATTTTGATGTTAAAGCTTTTCAATGAAAGAAAAGTACAAAATAAAAACGATTTAAATTCGATCTTCAAATTTCAACAAGCACTTTCAGTTGAAATTTTTAACATTGTTTGTTTGTTGAAAATAATAATATTTAGTAACTAATCTAACCTAACCTAAATATCAATAAGCGAAATACTCAGAATAACCAAGTAATCAATTGATTTTTCCTGTTGGATTTATAATGATAATATATAAAATTCATTAATAAAACGCTGATACCCGGCTATATGTGGTATTTTTTAAATAACTTTGTATGTAAATTATAATATGTATTCTATGGCGATATCCCATATTTTATCGTTGAAACGCATTATCTCATGGGCGAAACGTGATCTGATCGAGATCACAGGACAAAGTGAGATCACTCGACGGACTCACCATAAGTCACTTTTATTCAGTCGCAACTAAGTTATTGTTTTGAATGAAAGATTTTAATCTTTCAACTGAGATATGATTGGTGGAAAATTTTGCTTGAGTCAGTTGCCATTCTACGCTATAAGACTTTTTAGTTCATATAAAAATAAATATAATAATAAACCTTTGAATCTTTTTTATAATTGGAATGAGAAAAGTTAGTTATCTTAGTGGAAAGTGGAAATTTTAACTCAAAAATTTATTTGTTAAATCAATATTTAATGTGATAAACAATAAGAATGTATGTATTCAGTTCTTCAAAGATTGTTGGTAGTAATTTCTTCATAAATATTTAGCCCGTTATGGAAATTAACTATAATATAGCTAATTATTACAGGTCAAACTAACTTAACCTAATCGAACTGTTTTTTTTTTTAAATTTGATACTTAATACCAACCGAATCACAAAGAATGATTCTACCTATGTATCTCCTTAAGTAAGTTGTTAATATATTGGTGATAGAACCAAAAATATTTTTTTAAATGTCGTCATTTTCCTTGAAACGGTTTTGAAACGTTGCGTGTTTTGATTATGGTGTTAATTGTTTCTTCATAAAAGAAATGAGCCAAGACTTATCACACGCATTTTATTATGGCTGACTGAAGACGTTCTGCCTCTTCAGGCCTGCTTTTTTATCGCCCTAAACATAAAAGATGAAAACTGTTTTTTTTTTATTCGCCAAATTAAGTTTATCGACTGCTGCGCCTATGCGTAAAGTTGGTGGATGTTTTAGAGTATTTTATTTTAGTGATAAAATATTAACTTATTTAAAATCAATACTTTTTTTTTTGTTAAGATACAATAATCGATGAATACAACAAATCGTAGGAAGGTTTCTAAATAACAAATAAAAAAACAGACTTCCATGATGGTTTTTAACAAAATAAATATCTGAAATAAGTGTTCTTGGATTTTTTGTTTTTGTTTTTTTGTGTAATTTAATATGCCGTAGTAGCAAACAAGTTCCCACGCTTTCTTGTTTTTGCGCTCGTTATTGGTCGTTTAGTTGTCACCGCACAATGACAAATTTACATAATGATTATATTTTCATTTAAGACATTTTTGACATCTAGCAACACAATCATTTACACGCCACAGGTTAATGGATCTTTGCCCTAAGAAATGAAACCAGACAACGGATATCTGAGATTTAAATCCCTTTTTACTCTCCCTATTTGATTCTTATATCAGGACGTAAGGGAATAAATCATCATCGTATACTTGTATCGTCATTGAAAAGAAAAATTCTCAGTGACTTGCTGACACATAATTGTTCAAGATGAATTTAATATTTGCATTCCGAATGAAATACTTGTACAAGAGGTATTAGTTTTTGCGTGATCTCTCTTTTTAAAAAAGGTGTAATATAATTAGTTTTTTTATAGCACATTTATTTGTTGTGGGTCAGAAAAAATACAATACATGGCATTAAAGCTCACGCCAATGTGCCATGCATTTGACTAATAGAATATGGACAGCACATAACATTTAAAAAAGACACAGTGTATCAATTAAAAGAGCAAAAAAAAACACTTCACAGCTGAAAATTTCCATTTCAATAGGCAGTGCATTAATCAGCCTGCAGGTCTTGTCACTGGTGACTCAAATGAACTATGTGACAAACAATTTTTAAAAAAAAAATTGTGCTTTGATAGCGACCATTTATGTATGTATAAATCAGATACAAGCATTGATAAACAGGTTTATTAACGTAATAATTAAGTCCACAGATACAACAGATTTTAAATATTTACGGTAGGTATTGATATATTTGTCACGTATTGTCATCTCTACATATAAGTAATAAGTTATTCGATTTTGATCTCCATACCACATTTGAAAATGGATTAACAATTCTTTGACGATTTATGTTACTTAAGTAAAAAGGAATATATGTATTTTCCTCCATTGTCCGGAACCAATCGATTTAGGTCAAACACATTTGTTTATTATTTGTAATTGTATCATTGATCATAAAACGGATACAATACAACAGAATTAAACCAATATCGCAACATTCGCTATGATCAAACGATCTGATATGCCCCCAGGTAAGAAAATGTCCTCCCACTTGAAAGAAGTGACTCCTCCAAATCATCGCTGTGTTGTTTATTCAATATCCATTTTACTCTCAAAATGATACAATATTTGCGCTCAAAAAATAACTCTCAGTGAATCGTAAAAGTTATAAATTATCTGTATTTAAAGATTCTGTAATATTTTTTGTAGCAATTGTGTTGCGTTCTTTTTCATTGGAATCAATTAAGTTCCTTGCGATAGGTGTAACTGAACCTGGTCATTATTAAAACATATCGAAAGCGATTTTCACACTTTTTGTAACTTAAAATGATCACATATTTTAAAAAGTATATAATACACCAGGAAGGGGCAAACTGTGGCCTGCCGGGCTATTTCTGTGGCCCGTTATCATTAATCGTATTTATGAGAAGAATAACTTATGAATATTTTTTCTAAAAAATATTTAAAACAATAAAATTTAATGAATTTGTTATTGTGTAGATGTATCATCTCAGATCTTGTTGAAATTAAGAAAGAATTGAAGTTATTGATAAAAATTAAATGAGAATAACAATCAATACAAGATTTATGGACAGATCAAATAACATGGTACAAAAAAAATGCGCGAATTTGAAAAAGAAATTTTGTTTTTTTTTAATATACATATATACTATACTATTTAAAAAAAATATATACGTAATCATGGCTTCTTTTAACGCGATTATTTTATGCCCGCCACTTTCTGGAACTTATGAACAGGCTTCACTGTGGATAGCACACGGCTATCACACCCTCCTGTCAGCATCGATGAGAAGGGATTGAAAATGAACTATAAAACTAAACTAAGAGACGAAAGAGACAGGAAGAACTTTGTAGCTCACACGCCGTATGACCTTAAGCTCAAAAAAGAATGCAAGACTTTAATATTTGAGAGAAACTAGATTTTAAGGTAACCGATTGTAGGATGACTAAACGGCGCTTAGAGTCGATTCGCTTTATTCCGTCATAAGTCTCATTAAATGACGACCTACCTGTTGTCGACTATTCCGATGTGCCGTGTAGGAGGCTGTTGACTGACTGTGATATATTATAGAGATCAACTAACGGGTTATGATAGTTGACGTAGCCATATATGACTACAAGAATCATTTCTTACCAGTTAATATATTTTACGAAAATGACAATAAGTGTAAATAGTAATATAGCAACGTACATACTTTAATTATGCCGTGATAAATTCAAAACGAATTTGCTACCGGTGTAACCGGTACCTGGATCACGGTAATTCACCTGTTTTTTCAACACCGAAATACCGACTTAAGAATAAATTACGGTGCAATTTTTCGATGGCTGTTTTTCACACAGGACTCTGTCATTAAAAAAATAGACAACTCCGAGTCCGACTAAAAAAAGTTTAATTTTATCACGCCTTTTTTACCTTTCCTATTTGTGTATACAGTAAAACTCTCATTTACACTAAAGTTGGGACCGAGTAATTTGGAGTCGTGTAATTGGGGGAGTGAATCTCATACAAAATTAGGGAAATTCCGCGAAAAAATGAAAACAAAAAGTTTCCCTTAGTTTTGTAAAAAATAAATATGTGCGAAATATTTAGTTACTAATTGATAAGATGCCATGATAAGACGCAGACAGTCGCCCGGCTATGCGTGTATAGCTTGTCAGCCTTGTAAATGCGACCGTTCAATTCGGGGATTTGCGGCGAATATTTCAAGCCAGCGCGTAATTTGGAGTAGTGTTATTGGAGGTTCCGATGTATTAAATTAAATATCAACCGGCAAATAGCCAAATTTTACATTTATATGCGTAAATAAAAAGATTAAACTTTTCAAAAGTTTTTCACGACTCCGACTCCACATCCCTGTTTTCTAATAAGCTTTTAATCTGAGAGAGCTTTTTCTGCAACCAGCCTTAACTATCGATCGATAAAAATTAAGAAAACAATCAATTAATCTGAGAAAATTGCTAATAAAATGTTATTGATTAATACATCTATTTTTCATTTCAGACCGTATCGAAGCTTGTACTGATCGGTATAAAAAGGCTTACAATATATTCCATGACCATAAAATGGAGAACAAGAAAGTCTCGATTCATGGAAGTCCTTAAATAAATATCGTCATTTCAATGCACGCTAAAGTATATAGCAACCAAGTCTTGAGTTATTGCCTCTTTGAGAGTTTTTATTATAATAAATAAATCTTAAATAGAAAATTTCATTTTTTGTTCAACGTTCGTTTTGCGCACTCTAACTGACATTTATTCGTTACCTTATTGTTTTCATCTGAAGAGTACCTACTTCACACAGTAAAACAATCAGAAACGCCCACCAATGACGGCAGTGATACTTAACCTTTTTTTAATTTAGTTAAAATTATAGAATTGTCATTTTAAGAAATAAAAATGTTTATCGAGGCTCTCTGCAATCAATCAGTTTATCGGAAGCTTTGTTGGAATTTTCGTAGCTATTTTGGAAGAAGAAAACAATCAATATCGTAAGGTTTTTACGATCACGTAATCATGATCACTCTCAATTTCAATTTGTAAATGACACAGCAAACGTAATTAAAATTCTGCATTGTTTTTATGCGCTGGTGATTTGAAGCCTATTATGAAAGTCATATTGATGATCATCACCGTTTACATTGAGATAAAGTCAATTTCATGGAATAGGAAGGGTATAACAAACTTCATTTCAATACTTAATAGTTTGTTGATATAAAGATGAAACCCTATCGCTAATCAATGACATATCGATTTATTTTGCAAATTTTATCGGTAAAACCAATGAAATACTATTAAAAAAGCAAACTAATATTTATCATCGTTCGGCATGCAACACAACATTAGCGACGAAATATTTATTAATGGTGCGGAAATGTGAAAAGATTAGATTGCCAGCAAAACATTTAGCTAAAACAAATAACTGTCATTTTATGATTGCACATTCGCAGAAAACCAGATTTATCACTGAATGATACAAAATATAAGTTTTATTAAATTACTAGTATTCGAACCCGGCTTCGCTCGGACCAGTTTGGGGTTATGTTCACCTTCGGTTTTATATATAAGATATTTTGGTTCATATTAAACGACTCGAGTACTCGAGTATTTTGTAAAATGTACTACTCGATACTCGAGTAATTGGAGTCTCTACACACACATTGATAACGAAACAAATTTACCGTCGAAACTTTCGCGAGCAAAATCAATTCGTTTGTTTGAACTTGCAACAATGCAAAAGGGAATTACAGACCCACATACATACATACGCCGTTTCGGTTTTATATATAAGATTCGTTATAGCAGTATTGCGTAACGAATGATATATCGATTATTTCTAACCCTGTATTGCAAAGTTTGGGCTTCGCCCTACGTACCGTACGGGAATTTCAATAATTAAACATTCAAATATAAAATGCTATAGTTTGAAGTATGCTTGAAAACTTGGTCGAATATTTGGACTCAATTTTTTTTAAATATGACCAAATGCTGGACACAATTCAGAATAAATCGTTGAAGCTTTTCTATTGGAGTGTTAATTGACATAACATTATTTTTCTTAATTAAGCCGGTCATTAAATTTTCATGCAATAAAAAAAGTTATTTTCTGTCAAACACTTAATGAAATGATGGACCCATTTATGACAGGAAATAACGATAAAATGGCAACATATCCATTTAGCTGCGATGTTCAATAATTCAAATTTTCATCACATCTTTTTTATCTAAACAATCGACTAACTGGCGAGAACAATTCAAAATCGTCAAAAGGACGAAAAAATATAAATACTTATGGTTCACCACCAATGTTGCCAGTTTCCCGTAGTAAATCACCATAACTGAAGTGTTGAATTTAGGAAGTGAAGAATAGATTGTGTGCAACGTCTCAAGTGAAATGTTTTAAATTAGCTTTAGACACAATTGAGCGATCCCGGAAGCCCTCGAGCGCAAACTGACGCGAACTATCGCTTCGTTTCCGCCTATCAATTATTGACTATTTTATTGATTTATCGTGTACATTATATTGTCTTCGTTTCCAAAAGAATAAACATCAGTAGCGTCTCCGCGAAACTCAACCGAAAGAAAAATAATGATTACAAATGTTGGTATCGAGAATGCAATGAAAGACAATCTTGTCATTTTCATTAATATGTTTAATAAAGCGTGCTATTTTCATAGATTAGATTTAAGAACCTTTTAAGTTGCGTGCTCACGTACCACTGTCACTTTTAAGGTGTTCACTGTCAAAACTTAACTAATGAAATGGCATTATAATAAAAATAATATCACATTTTTAGTACTTATTCCAAATTAAATTTGTCGTAGAAAAACATATGTTGAGATAAACTCCGTAAGGAGTCCATATGATCCAAGTTGAGAGCGGAGATGGTTAAAAAAAACTTTTAAAACAAATTTAAAAAATTATATGTATTTGTAACGATTATAGTTAGCAAAATGATTGTAAGAAGGGAAAAATTTCGTTTAAAAAACTCAAAAGGTGATGACACAATGATGTTAGTAGAATAATCATCGCTTATTATGCTTTGATTAATCTATCACACGGCAGACGAACATGGCCATATTTTTTTTCAAACTGTGCATGTTTGCAGGAGATATCTCTTCAACATAATGATTAATTTATTATAATCAATAAGTAAAATGAAAAACAGTATTATTGTACCTATTACGAGAAAAAAAACAAACGATATTGACCCCCAGTCAGCTGGAGCCACTGCCCTGGGCCTACACGATTCAATCATTAAAAGTGTCGGGTTTTCGCTTTCCCACGCGTTGAATTTCTTTCCATTTGTGAAATGTTTTAATTGCGTCAACAGCTCGGAGCTTTTTATTGTTTGGGTTATATTTGGGAGATCGCCTTACAGACAACACGTCTTTATGATTAACTGTCTTTGTGTGCATTGTTCATCGGAACGGGATTTCACAAGTTAAAGTAAGCGTTTTTAATGTCAAAATAATTGACACCTCCGTCAAAACCAAGTTGTCTGACTTCAGTACTAAACTATGTATATTTTTTTATTTCAAATATTTTCATTTAATCTTTTGCACATACTGCAGTGTATACGCCTCAAATCGTTTCTCACAACCTAGCAGAGCCAATATGCTAAAATTCTATATCTACCATTACGATAAAATAATTAATCTTTTATGTCGAGTCTAGCTCGACATCGTATAGGTAATGCGCAACTCCTTTGTCAAGTTCTGCTCGACATTGTAAAACGTTAGGTTGGATTTTTGTTTTGTTAGTTCAAAATTATCCTTATTTCGTTGCCCGTATTTATTGGATTGTGTGCCTTAGTTAAAGTTTGTAATATGTCATAGTGTGGTTTATTTTTCAGTATTTCGTTTTATCATGCTAATAAATACACACACATTTTGATATCATTCAATCTCTCAAATCTATTGAGGAGTTGCTGAAAGGAAAAATATAAAAAATCGAGAAGTGCAAAAGGTTAATCACAATCAAGAAGATACGATACCTTAAAATCGTAGTATACTGAAAGCATTTCTGCTCGAAGATCTCAATAGATTGCAAAATTAAATTGTGTTATTCATAAATTATGCAATATCCTACGAATTTAACCGAGGGTATGTGACATAAACTTCCAAAAACCATCAAGAAAAGCTTTGTTTAAAGTAGAAACAGTGTTGAAAATTTAAACAATCAACATAATTTTTGTTTGTCTTCGTATATTTTAAAATACACTCTGTATGTATTTGCGAGATCTAATCAAGTACCGCATGAAGAAAATCCGTTAAATATTAATTAAATAATTGTTATGGTGATGTTATTTCAAACGTCTGGAAACAATCATAATGATGCTGAGAGCCTAACAACTTAGCGGAGGTGTCTGGGTGTACACATCGTAAAAGTCCAATAAAACGATTTCACTATAACAATATTCTGTCAGAAGAGTTGACTTAATAATGCCATAAACCCAATACATCTTCTTTCGATTGCATAAATCAAGTATATATAATAAAAGACAGAGGCGTGAATCATAAATTTTATAGACCTCACATGGAAACCAATAAACCTTTCAGATTATATATTATCATGTGGTTTGTACTAATATTGACAAAATTTGTTTATTGTTCTGTTTTATGACTACATTGATGAAAAGACGCATTAAATATGTATTTTGATGACTGTCTTCAATTTATTAGTTTACGTATGATATATTCGGATATGGTATTAAAAAAAGTGTAATAACTATGATATAAAAATATTGTTTTGATAGGATTAGAATTCTACTGTAAGAAATTCGCTATAAAAGTGCTTTATCTCAAAAAAAACAATCGATTTACACCTGTCTTATTGTGACGTGAGAATATGCTTACTTTTAAATCAATTTTTCATAATTTATAAATTTCATGTTTTTAAATATATTTACACGGCTTAGAATGACAAGGATTTCGTTAGTATTTTTATGGAATTAGGCAACAAGGAATTGAGAAAAAAATTAACTGAAATACGCCTTTGAAAAAGTTTTTGGCCGTAGGACAGTGTAAATAATATATACTTAACAGCAACAGAGTTTTTAGTTAGCAAAAATACTGGTAGGAAGCAAATTGTACCCTAATTAAAGAATTGAATAGACTATAACATCACATAAGTGCATTAAGAGTATAAAATTGTTTGGGCCGAGAGTTTATCGTATATAATATGAAAGCTCCAAAAGAATTTGCCGCTCAGTTTAGGCCCTGGAATTTCAATCATATTTGATATCAAATACTATCAAACGTGGGATGTCTACTGTTGACGTAAATTAAATATTATTGAAAAATGATCCAAGAGTAATTGTATTTAAACGAACCTTTCGATAATGATTGATTGTGAAATATCTTTAGGAATGCATTTACAACTGAGCTACCTCAGAATATGTATAGAGGTTCATTGCGTTCTCTGAATATGGCAAAGTCATGTATTTTATTACGTAATTTCTATGAATATATTCAATCAAACGATAACACTTCTCTGTGATGATAAATCTCTAGTGAACACTTTTACAATGCATTTGCAATGGTTTTAATTTGTTTTACAATACCTCACAGTAAGTAGTTAAGATATAAGTTGCTAGAGCTTTTATCAATCTTACCATTGTAACTGTTGTCACTTCAACATTAATCAAAATAAATTACATCCTAAAAAGATCCACTTAACAAACTAAATACAATACTTTATATAAGTTCATTTCAAATTGTATGCCGAGTGGCGAAAAGTCAATCGTCACTTCTTATTCTATGTACCTTTGAGAATGCATGATTATGCATGAATAATAAAAGTTTGGAAGTCAAACAATTTCGTTGATTTACGTCATTTAGTATTGTAATCATCTATCATGAATGGTTATATTTCTTAGATGATTAGATAGTCCCAATTGTTTTCAGTGACTTATTTTACGACTATATTATATAAAGTAGGTAAAGGTGTATTTGTTTTTTTTTTTTAATTGAAAAAATAAAAATATTTGGCATTACAGCTTACGCCAATGCGCCAAATATTCTTAATTGTGAAAGTCATACGAGATTAACTCGATGATAAGTAATAAATCAGTTGTGCACAAAATCAACGATAAATAACATACACCCAGTCCAAGATCTCTTTTTTTCAATTGAAAAAATCTGACCTTGCCGGGAATTGAACCCGGGTCTCCAGATCGCTAGGACAAAGCTCTTGCCACTAGACCACAGGATTTTATCATATACCACCGAGTTCGTGGCATGCGTTGCAATTCCACTCAAAGAAAGAAAGTGCTCATGTTTTATTTCAGTATATTGAAGTGCTTTTGGATACACAATATATATAGAGATAATTAAAAAACTTTCGATGGCGTCCACACCCCACAAATCACTAAACATTTTTTGCAATTGAATGATCAGTTTAGGAACGCATATGTGACGGACAAACAAAGATTCATTTTTATTTATATAAATGGATTGAACTTAGTATTAGATAATTAATAATCAATTAACAAATACTTTTACAAAACTTTTATTTTTTTAATAATTAACGAAAGTCGTCATTGTTTCTTTCAAGAACTTGAGTATTGACTTGTTAGCTATTTTTTCGGCCAATTTTAATTGATCAACCCCGTGACAGTTAACATATTTGAAATTCCAAATTTAAAAATTGTGTTCATAAATAATACAAAAAGTAATAATTCAGTATCTAATCAGCAACATCTTTCTCATAGTCAATTTCAATAAAACATAGTAATAAACAATATTTTGAATCGCTGCTTTTAAAACTATTTGATATAACGATATTATTATACAAAAAATCATAATATAAAACGCATTTGAAAAGAATTCGTAATATTTTCCGGCCATATTTATAGCGTGCAAGATATTTTTAATAATATTTTTTTTAGTATTCATAATTTTTTCCATTTTAAAAAACATAAATATAATTTGATGTATGATTAAGTTTACTCACCAACCACGACAACGTGCCCAAATACGTCTCCACTTCCTATACTGCTGCAGTTCCAGCGATGATTGGAGAAGCGTTTTCTACACTCCTCGGTGGCCAGCCTCACTCCGTCACCAGCAGCTGCCAACGCTGCTGGTGCTGCCCTGCACAGCGCACGCTGGCGAGCACCAAGCCCTGGGATCCTGGCGCAAACTGCGGCACCACCCAAAGACTCACTGCAACTGGAATCAAATAAAAAATATTGTTGAAGCATTGATATAATATATGGTTTTAAAAAAGATTTAGATTTTGAAAGGTCCATCGTGCAGTGGTCAACGTCATTGGCTTCCGTGACGGGACTCACGGGCTCGAGTTTTCAGTTGTGTTATCGATCCTGTTCGAAGGCATGGGTGTTTGTGTTGTCAAAAATCCCTTCCCACTCTCCCGATTCCAAAAGCGGCGCGTACTGAGAACGATTAGCTAACCACTAGTCCTGTCTTACTCCTCGTATACTCTCTTCGAAAAAGAAAGGTTGTGCAACTGAGTAACAAGCAGTTCTCGTAGTTTTTTTGCCACTCCTTTTTATGTATTGGAGTTTATTGAAGAACATCCTTTTAGCAGTCTGCATATTTTTTATGGACCTAACCTCAAATTTAACTCAGAATCACCAAAATATTGCTAACGCCCTTTTGGCTTGGTAGGAACGATATGTTGAGATTAACTCCTTGAAGAGTCCATATGCTAGACGCAGGGAGCGGAAATGGTTAAAAAAAATTTGAACCCGATAATCTTTATGATGAATTAAAAATGTCTTTAAAAAAATACACAGACATACACTAGTAAAAAAACGATGACAAATACAATTGTATTTTAAAGTTTAAAAATATCATGGCTTATTAATGTGCATGTCGATATAATTAAATTTTGTATTTTTTTTAATGTTTGATCATTACATTCATCATTACTACCACAGGCTTAAAATGTAAAACACATTACAGTATTTTTTTTAATTCTTATACTTATTCTAGTATATTTTATCAATAGGCTATAAATTGTATTTTTTTCGTAGTAGCCAAAATATTTCATGCACTTTTTTTGTTTACTGTGTTTTATGGAGTGATCTACTATATGAGACGTATGACTGATATTATTATGTATATCTCACAGAATAGCGTTTCGTTGGAAGGAAGCAGATTCATTTGTATTTTGTATTTAATGAAATGTTTAAAAATCAAACTAACTTTTAATTTTCATTATGGGGTTTTGTTCAACACTATCTGTAATATATGATAGTGGGCATATAAAATATATCGCCGTTGCCATTGCAAAATCAAATATCTGCAAAATAAGCGTCTGTTTGCAGATATTTTAAACCAAATGGGTCACTTCAATCTACAAAATATAGTAAACTACTACATGTTTTTCAAAAATTACCTTGTATATTTATTGGCCATGTTTGGTTCTGCGTCAATTTCATACTTTCATAAGCCAATGATAAACATTAAAATTTGGACCAATAATATCCGATTATTTACTTCAATTTGCCTGTCCATATCAACACTCATGTTTCCCCAAGATCTTGGGACACTTGAATTTGTTATTGTTTTTTTTGTTATTATATACAAATATTTAACAGATAAATTTTTAAATGGTCATACGTCTTATTTTGTAAAAAGAGTATTTAAGAGCAAGGACACCTGTAGACTAATCTTAAACGAATCGTGATCCCTTTAATGTAAACCAGTTTAGGTTGAAGTCACTGTCGTAAAATATTTATTTTTTATATACAGAATCTATTCTTTTCAACGATAGTAAATATTTTACCACATAAATGGTTATTTTTAAATATTGCCATATTAAATTTGATTTAAAATATTTATAAAAATACAATGGGCATTTAATTTTTAATACATTTTTTTATGTACAATGTCACTTTTACGTGACAAAATATGGAAAAAATTATTAAATATTTTTTGACTTTCGAAGTTAATTTTTAATGATTTTGTTAATTTCATACCTTTTATATTTATAAAACTGACTGCTTGATCGTGTCAAAAAATTATGAACTGCATTCGCAAACTATTGATTTTTGTTTTACTTAATTTGTTTGTCTGATAAATTTATAAATTTAAAATATGAATCGATTCATATTTTATTTACTTTGATAATTTTATAAAGATAAATTTAGTAAGAGTATATCATAATAAAATATCAAACCGAATGATGTTGTCAGATTGAAAAACGATAAATGACAGTCATTAATAAATACTTTTAGTAGAAAAGAATCGCATAGTAAATATTATAATCAACTGAAAATTTATATGTATAAAAAATGAGCTCACCCGAAAAATTGATATTGACATAACATAGCAATCGCCATAGCATAATTATGAAGACTTTTTATTTATCTGTTTAATACAAAGTTCTATTGGAAAAACTAACACTAAAGTAAAATCTTAAAATCAAGTGAATTTTACATGTTTGATGATCATATTATTTTGTCATGGTGTAGAATAGAAAGCTTTATAAAACTTATATTGTGTTGTCAATCTTATATATAAAACCGAAACGGCGTATGTATGTATGTCTGTAATTACCTTTTGCATTGTTGTTGCAAGTTGCCATAAAAACGAACGTTTGAATTTTTATCGGCGAAGACAAATAGTCAAAATGTAAAAAATTAGTCTTCTACTGAACTTTTCCCGGCTTCTATTATTAATAATAATGTTTATTATTTACGTGAAGGTATTATTTGACATTTCTTTGACAGCAAATTAGATTTTTTCCTTGAATTTGGACATTTTAATGGGCGAGAATGGGGCTGTCATCAAATTAAATAAAGTTTGTGATTTTATTTTAACTCTATTTTGGATGTTAGATTTTGTGATATAATTATGTCGAATGATATAACATTAAATAATTATTGGACGCATAGTCAGAGCGACGCCGGGTAGCAATACTATTATTTTATAAATAACGACATTGACTGTAACATTTTTGTAAGTTCCATGAATAGGATATAGGAAATATGTAAGTAATACACCGTATACAGGTAATAGGATGGACCCATAAAACTAATTCGTTTGATACCCTCTTAACTTAAAGGGAAGAGGTATGATATAATACCAATAAGTCATGACGTTTGCGGCTAAGTATGTATATTAGGGCTGGGAATAAGGGTATCTTGATATTTGAATAAAGATTTTATTAAAAACAATATTATTGTCAACATTTTGTTTTGTTCAAAGTTTTACAACATTAACGACATGGAAATACAGCTAAAAATATGGTCATGAAAAAATTCAGTTTCGTAATATCGTTTGGTAATTGACGTATCTGAGAGGTCATATTTTAACTCGGTTATGCGTTTATGGATTCATATCTCTAAATCGATACATTTAACTTTTGGAAAAATGTTATTCTGTACGATAATATCAATTAAAACTGTAGAGTTGTTAAAGTCTTACCAACTGTCCGTGTTTTCATTACGTAAATCAATTTTAATGTGAATCTCATTACATGATTATTATGCTCAATTGCTGTCACTGTAGTTGAGTGGTAATGTTCAACAACTATCGTTCTACTCGATTTCACGGTTAAGGATTCGTTACTTTCAATGGATAAATTGCTCTGTTGATAACTATTAATAAGCAATAACTAAATTCATCTTAATCTGTTGAGTATGAACCCACCCTGGCAAGAAATCGAGCCGGGAAATTAAGAGCCTGCTTTGCGGACAGTAGAAAACAATCATCACCTTAATGTGGCCAGAATTTTACTTACAGGAACGCAAAATGCGAAAATAAATATTCTGGGCAAAAGGTTTTCAAAAACTGAGACAGCTTTTCACCTATTGTATAAATATTCTCATGTATTTAATATCGTTGCTTATTACCATATTAGTTGCTCGCTATCTTAAAAACTTGTTTCATAAAATCATATTCTTTAGCAGTTAAACTAAATTCAATCTCTACATTGATTTTGATTCTCTAAAGTGTCAAAGGTTGTTTTTAAATGTCTGTTTAAACATTATTTAACGAAAATAAAGACGAAATCAATTTGACAGCCCTACCTGCATGACTAGAGCTTTTGATAGTAGCGGTTCTTTTGTTTGCGATACCTCAACCCTAAAAGCTTGCTTTAAATCCAAGTCTACGCAAGAAAAACAACACTTAGTTCGTAAACATGTCAGATATGAATGTTCTTGATTAGAGGGACTCATTTATAACGCTTGCTTTTTGTTGTCAATATTGTCAATTTATTTTTATTTGTTTAAGCAAGTGAGATTGACTTATTTTTTTAATCTATTGCTTTGATATTTATGTTATTTGCTTTATGAATATAAACCGTTGATATTAACTGAAGTTTGATTGCGTTCACCTATTGATATATATTATATATGTTACAGTAAAACTGTATTCTCAGGGAAAATATATTCTTCTCCTAGCTGTCATTGAAATTAAATTTGACCGCACTATCTTCAGCCCAATGTTTGTCTGTGTTTTTCTTTGATTCTCTTTTTATGAAAGGGACTACTTGCTCATTTTGTTTCAAAAGCAAACCAAAATTTTATGCCGGCAAATCATCGACTTGGGCCAATAATTTCAATTATCGTGACCAGTGAAATCATGTCGTCATACAAATCTATTACTTGATACATTTTCACTGTAACATATTGACACCGCCTTATGTGGTAGGTCATCAGAACTCTCTCGAACGATCTATTATTCACCTCAGTCAATGAGTTTAAGTCGATATCAGGAAATAAATTCATTTTTAATAATACTCTATATTGAAATCTATAGCGATTCAATATAGAGTGATTCAAATTTGTAAAAGAGACATTTATGCGGACGTCTCGCTCTAAATGTCTCTTGACTCTTTCACGCCCTGAGTGCATGGTATTTCATGCAAAGTTCGATGGGCCATAAATAATGGCTTATCGGGCTGTCGTTTAACGGTCTTTTGGTACCTAATGGAACCGATTTCTTTCATACAATTAATGAGTGAGAGATTGGACAGCATTGAGAATGCACGCGCCTAATCCTCTCCCTAAGGATAAAGTCTAGTGAATTCCTGATATCGCCTTTGCAATTATAATAGTCGTGTGCTATGTATTGTAGAACGTAACGTGTATTGTAAATCTATCTGTGTTAAATCCGTGTGTAAAGTCTGTGAAAATTCGTAACAATTAAATAATGGGTGCTAACCGTACCCACATAACGCTTTGAGATCGTCTTTTGTTTATAAGAGCACCATGTTTCTCCTACTCCATTCCCAAAATTCCTCAGCCTGAGTGTCGGATAGGAGGATCTTTCTCGATTTACGAGGGAGCCAAATCAAGGTAGTCTCTATATATACTAAATGGAACGCTTTATCCTAAGCAATGTTTCATTTTTCTCCATAATAAGCAAAGTACTTTTATGTTCAATTTAAAACAGAATTGTTATTTTACCATAAATTCTAAATTCTCTTACATATTCAACTATACATAAGTAAACTGGCGCCTAGCATGTTTATTAAAGTAGTTAAACATAACTGTACAAAATATCTACCTTATAATACAAGAATATGAGGCTATTAATGGCAAATAATTATTTCTAATATATTTGCTTCGTTCTCACCATCACTCAATTATCAAATACCTCATTATCAACAACGGCCACTTTATGGCCAGCTCGATAGATAATTAATTTAAACTTTCTGTTTTATCATTAAATATTATCAAAACTCACTTCGCTTCAAACTCACTTCGATACAAGTTCGCTTAGTAGTGTATGAAACTACGCATGTATAAGCATTGGGTTTTGAGATATAACAAGAAATTATTCATATATATTCATTTACGTCAATTCAATTTTGCAGAAAAAGGATAAGTTAAAGATTTGATAATAAAATAACATATTTTACAATAATAGTTTTTAATGAAGAAGAATGTAACCAGTTTTGCATTGCAAAACTTATTGTTGAGCGTGTCTGAAAAGTTAAAAAATTGGATAAGAATGCAAAAGAATTGAATATAAAAACCATATTTTCTGATTGATACACATTCAGTTAAAACCATCTAACGCTAAAAAAAATTATAACGCTTTCACGAATTAGCATGAGATAATTTAGTGTTCACCGTTTATCTAGTATGGACAATTATTACATAAACATATTTTTTAAATTACAGAAGAGCTTTTAAGTAATCCTGTTTTAGTTATTATTCCAAGCTCTCAAACGTTTTCTGCCTTAAGTCTTGTAATCTTAAATAATACATATACAAATATTCTGTTCAACCAACCACTTAGCACACAAGACAGTATTATAATTCGAAGCTTAAATATCTTACAGCCTTTATACTTAACTAGCTTAAAGCTCCGACGATCATATCGAGTGCTTTAAGTTATTTGAATGCTTTTTTAACATGCGACAATTATGTATGATGAAGATAAATATTTCAGGTTTGCAAAAACATATGGGGTTGGTGGTTTCTTTCGTAAAGTATGAAACTAATCTGGAAAAGCAGGAGATTTAAATTTTTGTAAATGTTATGCGTTAAGATGTTTTTGAACAATATTTGAAGATTAGAAGTGAAAGAAAGTAAAATGGCGCAGGGGGCACAGTATTAAAACCGGATTATTTAACTTGCTAGAATTTTAATAAAAGTAATTAAAAAAACAGTTAATTTATGTTCTTTAAATCAAAATGATTAAGTTTTACGATTGATAATAGTAATTAAATTTTAATGTGAGCCGAAAAAACATCGTTTTTGAATTTTTTTGTTAAAGATTTTAACAAAAAAAGCATCTACAAACGCTCCCATGATTTATTTATTTCTAACGTCAGCAGTCAAAATATTGCTCAATTTGAATTTTTTTACCGATATTGACCACTAATATTTAAAAAATCGTTTTTATTTTCATTTCAATGTTAATATTCCTATTAAAAAAACAATTGTATTTGACATTGTAGAAAGTAACTTATAGTATCTCTTTCGATGAATCTTAATCGAATCATGGCGATTTGTTTATATATCTTTAGAACTGCTTAAATCTTACTAGTTTATCTGTACTATTTTTAGCTTGTTATCCCATCACTCAACCTCTCTTATCCTAAGATAAGGCAAAGTAAAGACCAGTGATAAGCTTATCCTTCTTACATTTCTCGGTTGTTCAGATAGGATGGGTAGGATAGTTTTGAGGTAATTTCAAGACAACACAGACATCCATGCTTTCGAACACAAATCATTTTATGAAACGCAACGGAAAGGAAGATCGTGTTGTTGACCATTCGCCTACAGGCCTGACAATAATTTAGGTATACAATTTTTAGTATAAAAATAAATCTTTTATATGCATTTGAGTCAGGATTTTTGCTTGCCAGTTACAACCACGTTAATTTGAAAATATTTTTTTTCTTTTATAAAATCAGTACCTTGTTATATTAAAATTCCTATATGTCGAGTGGCTACCAGTTTACACATTACTTATATGTGTTTATACATCATTAACTATAGTAGAAAGTAGAAGTTGACGTCAAATTAAAAAAAAAACAGTGACGTTCTCTTGAAAATTAAAACAGTACGTAAGTATATTTTTTATGGAAAAACATACTAATAGTTTTATCGAAGCTTTTTATGGTTGTAGAGAATATGTTACTTCAGCCAGTTAGTCGCATCTAATTTACTTACCATTTTTTTAATCTAAGATCTGTTTATCGAGTGATCAAATCACTATTTGCTCGCTTTTATATACTACTATAAAAGTCAATATACCATGTGCTCATTTGAATTAAATAAATACAATACAAGTTTATCGCTCTTCCAATGTATCCTGAAGGTTGACTTACTAATATTTTTCTAGTATAAGTGAGAAGAAGAAAAAAACGAATCCAAATTCAAACAACACCCGGTTCAAAACTTTACACGGTGTCATCACTAATAAGCTCTTCAATGATATGTATCAATTGTAAATGAGATATTTTAGTACTGCATCAGAACTCTTATAAGCAGGGCTTTTTTATCCTGTAACGCGGCAGAACGGCGTTCCGGCACCTTTTTTTCTCGAAATTTTAATAAATGTTCGTAAAATTTTATTTTTTCTATTTTAAAACTTGAATTTAATTATCGGCCCAATGAGAGCTTCGTTGATGACCAAAACAGTTTCGTGACTATTGTTTATTAAACTCGTCGGGCCACCTTTAATACTTTTTGATCCTTCAAAATACGTTGGTCAATGGTTACTAAGCGGAAGACATTCGGCCACAGACGCCAACACAAAAAAAAGAAATAGGCACCATTTACCTGACGAAAATTGGGGAAAAAAGTGAAAATCATCGTAATTGGAATGTAATTTTTGATTGTTTTTTCAATAAATTACATATGTTTTTAATGTTATGTTACATAATGTATGTAATGTTCTTTGTTTGTTTAAATTTCATTTGAAAAGCACTGCTAATAAGACATTCAAGACATGTTTAATGAAATAAATGAAAAGCTTTTCATAATATGTCGGTTTAAATATGGATAGCATATAATATCAAACCTTCCAATCATTGAAGATTTCGACTGAACGTGTTTGATGGAATTTCCATATCAAATTAGAATGTTGTCATTTTCCATGATTTTTGTCGCTAATGACCCGAGTTTCGCTTTTCCACATCTTCAGTCATTACAAGTGCATGAATGAACTTGAACTTATACATAAGAATGTAAGTAAATCACTGACATTGCTTTCATCGCAATCTGGGTGAATTAGCAAATGATTCGATGTTAATGACTTTCAATGAATTGGATGGGTATTCTAAATGTGATACCGTAAAAATTAGCTCCCAGTATCCAAAATGCGATGACAGGAATTGCACTTAGCTATTTATTTGCATTCCTATATACATATTATATAAGCCCTTTCAAATGTATTTATTACGCGTCAATTCAAGTTCACACGTTTATTTAAAATGCCTGGAGGTGCTGAAATACGAAATCCGGGTCGTTTGTGACATAACAAATGGAAAGTACAAATTTTAATATACTTATACTTTATAATTAATCACTTTTAAGGTGTTCACTGTCAAAACTTGGTGAAATGGCATTATAATAAAAATAATAAAGCATTTTATGTGGGAGAAGTACTAAAAATGTTTATACAAAGATTAGGGCGTCATAAAAATTTGCTCCTCACATTCGAATGCAAGTTTTATTTGCTATTGTAATCGTTAACAACCAATGAGGAAAGATTCACAAAAAAATGTTGATTTTATATCAAACTTTATTTACATATGAATCTTAAGTCAAAAAAGTTTTTCATGTTACAACACTGCTTCGAACACTTAAAAAAAACACATTAAACCTCTGTACATGTACGACAACACGGCTCACCTCGCCTCAAACTCGACGCAGTTAACAAAATTATTCAAATTACATATGATTAGGTCGGAATTATTGTTATTAGGGCGAGACCGCAGACTCGGAGTGATTATTTTATGAGGAAAAGCTGTTTTTGCAATTTAATGGCCACCGTCGACGCAATTACTACAGCATTAGGCAGGGGCTGCTCCACTTTAATCACCACACTCGTAATGTTAACACATTTAAATTGTTTATTAATAAATAAAAAAAAAAGGATTCTAATACTAGTTACGGAGCATGCCAAACAAACCAATTATTTTTTTCTTGTTCTATGCTCTGAAGATTATGTTGTATGAATAGATATTATATCGCGTGGTTCGTTTTATACAAATTAATCAAGCATATAATATGTAACGTTACAAAAATACTGCCGTTGCAAGGAAGAATGCAGTATCTAGCGAAATATCTTAAATTGATTTATGAACGTCATAAACAATAACAGAAACGACGACAGAAAATATGGAAATATCGATACAAGATAATATTCCTGAATCATCTCAAGCTCATCTTGAGGAGAAAGATCAAACTCAAAACGATTGGCTGGATTACTGGCCATTAGATCAAACAAACGATTTTTGATCAAAAAACAAATGGTTCAACGTACACAAAATTAAACTTGGCTGAACATGTGCATATATGTTGGAATTTTAGAATCGTGAACATGAGTTGTTTGTTCTTCCAAGGAGTAGAACCAGTCTGCCAATGGGAATGCCACTGGGAAGAGCTTTAACAATTTTAATTGCTTCGGATGTCGACATATTTGATATTGACGTGAGTGAGTTCAAACGAATACTATATTTTATGAATAAAAGTTGATTTTGTCGAAACTCACTCGGTTGAAATCTTTAAAATTTGTAGTGTGATTTTATTAATTTTTTCTCTCTGTTCTTATGGCTACAATTTTTTTATGTGTTTACAAGTATGTATGTACATATATGTATGTAAAAAAAAAATCAAATCATGGCGTATTGGCGTGAGCTGTAATGTCATGATTTGTATTTTTTGAATAAATAAATAAATAAATCTCTTGGAAACTAAACGATGGGAAGGAAAATTTTCAAAAATTGACCAAGAGTGAAATCACTTATTCTGGGCAAGAAACAACTAAAAAAATCGATTTTGTGTGATGCAGATTGAAAATATTTTTTTTAAATCATTATCTCTCGAAAAATAATAACAGGAATCATTTTTCGAACTCAATATAAAGTATCAACGGAAAATCAATCATTCAATATGTTTGAAAGTGAAATTAATCTCCAAGAACTAAAAGAAATCGAAATAGGACATATTCTTCATTCTACTAACGCATGCATGTACATTGTAAATTATATATAAGATGAAATGAGAAAAAATGTATGATAATTGCTGTCTCGTTGAAAGATTTTCACTGCCAATACATAGTTGAATAGCACTATATTAAATTATAGCATTATAAAAAATATTCCAAAAAATTCTCGCGGTGAGCAAATCGGTTTTATTTATTCAATGTTATACGCGTTGGTTACCCACCATCAACCGTTGTGTAAATATGTATATCGTGGAAACTTTTCATGGCCGCCTTTCACAATGCCAGAAAAGGGAATCCGCGGAACTGATTTTGAACCGTGCACTAGAATAAGTAAACGAAATCATCAAACAAAAGAAAGTGTGAGTAAAATAGCCGAGGCGACTGAAATAATAATTGGCCGGGGATTCCGCGAATTCCCCCTTCATTCTTTCTGCACTGCAACATGCATTTCCTCCCACTTGTAACTGATTTCACAGTGTCTCCCGCGCATGGTCGGATACGTTTGCGCAGTGGCGGCGCATACCGGAAGCGAGATTACAAAACATTAATGTCACTTAGTCATAGCACACCTGAGATTACTTACACAGGCATAAATAATTATTTGTATATAATTATGCCAATTATCTAGGTACGTACATTCATAGGCGTATCAACTTCTTATTGATTGAGTTGGCATTTACTTGGTAGAACTCCATTAAAATACGGCGAGAAAAATAGCAATGTATTTTAGTTCTACAGAAATTATTTTATTTATTTGCTATTTTGGCTTACGCCCTCGTCAGAACTATGTTTTAAGCGTGTATTAAATCATGTTTATATACCGTTTGTAGACAGGGTACACAATACATCTTCTTCTCTGTTCCACCATCTTAGTTTTATATGGTAATAATTAGTTTTTAAATGTGACCAATTGATTTGATGTATTCTTGAAGTGAAAGCTAATCTAGGTTTTTACTAAGTGGGTACATCATTCATAAAATGTAGCAAAAAAGCTTATCAAAAAGATAGATTTAAATAATTTTAACATTTTTTTTTTTTAATATAAAATAAGATAATTATGTATGAAAGAAATCAAAACCAGTTTAATTAATAAATTGAGTATTTAAGTGTGGTTTCAGTTACAAAAACAAATTGAAAAGACATTCAAAGTCATATCTCTTCTAGAAATTTCCATACATATAGGTAATTGCAAGCCAAATTTAAAAATAATTGACACTTAAAATTCATCGTTGTTGACTAATGCAGTTTATGGCGATTAAAAAATATTTTTATTGGTCAAATCAAAACAAAAATTAACGACAAAAAAGGTAAGTTAAATGTTTATTTTATCCTGATTTGAATATTAAATTTAGTATGCAATGATGTTATTTCATATTTCATAAAAGGAACACAATCATGACAGTTTCATTAAAACGTTTATCTTAAAGGAGACATTTTCCTTAATAAGAGAATATATTAAATTAATGGTTAAATTATAAATATGTTTTAATGATTTTAGCTAAAAGGAAAAATTAACGAACACTGAAAAATAGTATGAGTATACAATAAGCTTTAACATATCTGCGATATTTTTATTCAAAAAAATAAAAATATTTTCCTTTTAATATTTTATAAAAGAGTAGATATTACTCGATCGAATTTATTCTGGGAATTCATTCGTTTCACTCTCTTAAAACTCGAAGATCATTTTCAATACTGTATCATTTTTTTCTTCTTCTTCGACGCCGAGGTAATAACACTGTAATTCCCAAGACTATCGGGTACCCGGTTTTTACTTACGCGACTGATCTTTTTTTTCTATTAAAACGTCGAGTTATTTGAGTCACCAGCTACAACAGCTGTTTGGCTGTTCAATGAATGCACTGCCTAAGAAATTTTCATCAACGAGCTTGGTATAGATTTTTTTTTTTTAAATTTGCATATTTATTTTTGTCCTTTATTTATTTCTCTCTTTTTAATAATTTTTATGTTTTGTTATATTTTCTGTACGATCTTTATTATATTTGTCAAGTGCATGGCGCGTTGGCGTCAGCTGTTATGCCATGCATTGTAGTTTCATTTTTATATAAAACAATTGTATATTTTGTTAACTATTAAACCAAATTTTACCGGTAGTTTTTAATGTACTACTCGGTACTTAAACATTCTTTTTCTGAGTGAATAAGGGTTATAAAAGAATAGGTCTAGGACAGGACAAGTAGTTAGCTTATCGCTTTCACTTCGCCCATTTCGAAAGATTGAATCAGTAGAAATACATTTTATAAATCACATACATCAATGACATTAAAATACAAATAGATAATTCGATTTTTAAAAAATTAGTTGAACTAACTGACACTACAATCGAAGAAGAAAGCGCTGACCACTTGACAGCAGTAATAACAATAAATGAATAAAATGTCATTGTATATATTGCAATTTTTCACCGCCGCACGTCCTTTATCAAAATGCGGTTGCGAAATATTCAGGCTAGTTTATAATAATAAAATAAGGCGACCAAAGCATTCCCAGAAGCTCAACAGAGAACATTAAAGCTTAAAACGATTCTCTTCCCAAATGCTCTCGTGGGAAAGAAATGTCGATAAACCGCTAGCGATGCGATCACAGCGACACGAGTAACTCTTTATACAGAAGTGGGGAACTTTTTGTTCGTTTAATTGATGATATGGTAAGATAAGAAAACGGTCAGATTATTTATTTGGTATCAATTAGTTGCCATATAAGAAAAAATCTACTTGCTTTTGGTATACATGTGTAAGGCGCAGATTGTTTTTGTTCATACTTACTACAGAGAATTACAATGTTTAGGTAGGATTTAAATAAATAAATACCAATGGCTTTGTATCATAAATAGTCGACGATAAATATATGACATGAATAAACAGTTCTTGTTCAATCCTTACGATGATCAATACCAGTCACTATCGACATATGTGAATGCAGTGGTAATACTGAGTATTTTTTTATTTAAATATAATGTGCCAAGAATAAACAGTTAATACCTTAATACTGTGTAATTTTATCCCAATTCAACCAGAAAAAAAATGAGCCGATTTGTACTTGTTGAAATCATTAGAGGCATTTTTCATGCAAACGTTTTCAATATTTGAACACTCAATGTTACTTTTTATTTTAACCAATGTGGAGCAAATAAACCGATGCAGTTTATACCAACAAAAGTTTTTTCTACAATACTGTGAATAACTTGATTGATAAGTCTTTTTTTTCGTAGAGAGTAAGGATAAAAGAATTAAAACTAGCTAATCACTCCCACTAAACATCTTTTATTGAATTGTATAGTTAGTAGATAAGTTTTAGAGAACGCAATCATCCATTAATTACAAGCATGTTAATTTATAAGACTGTTCTGGTTTACAATTACAAGGGTAAACGATTGACTTACTCGATATGTGTTTCTGCATATTATAAATTAATATTTAAAAAACTATAATAAAATAGTATACTCGTGCGTTTGTAGTTTCGTATATTTCATTCCTTTCAACTTATGTACTTAGTAAAACATGGAGTACAATCCTTTAATCCTTCAATTTATTTTCGTAAAGCTCACAAGGCGTTTAAATAATATAAAGCAATGACCATACATAGTGATAATACGAGACACAATAATCGTGTAATTTGTGTTTTTCTATCTGTATTTTGATTGTTTGAATTTATATATTTTACAATAAAGGTACGTTAAATGTTGTTATTTTAATCCTGCTTTAATTCAACATTTGGATAAATAGACATGGAAAAATTTCAAATCATATATGTATACAATTCCTGTTCCATTAAAATTTGTTGAAATATTCGGTTTCTAGCTGTCTTATTTTTCCCTTTTTCTTGATAAACTAGATTCACACGTATTCAATGGTTAATTATATTGACGATAAATTAACAGTATATCTCAAGTACCATTACATATTGCCACCTCCTAGTATGGTAGGACATCAGCACTCTCTCGAACGATCTTTTGTTCGCCTCAGTCAATGAGTTTAAGATATCAGGAAATAAATTCATTCTTGTAATACGGGCGGCTCGCTCCCAAATGTCTCTGGCTGTGTCACTTCGAGTGCACGGTATCTCATATTAAGTGCAATAACCCATAAATAAAATTGCTTATCTCGCTTGACGCCCGACTCATGAGCTTCATAAAAGTTCATTAGGCGATAAATCATCCCTTATCGGCGGGCGCTCGTGTTAACGATTTTTGAAACGGCCATTGTTTTTCTTTCTAAAGTAACCGTTTTTTTTCATACAGCAGTGAGAGATTGGACTGCATTGAGAATGCACGCGCCTAATCCTCTCCCTAAGAATTAAATTCGCGTCAAATTCCTGATATCGCCTTCGCTATCGTAATATTTGTGTGCTGTATAACGTCTGTGTAAATCCTAAACAATTAAATAATGGATGCTAACCGCAACCACATCTTTGAGATCGTCTTTTCTTTATAAGAGTACCATGTTTCTCCTACTCCGTCCCCAAAATCCCTCTTCCTGAGTGTCGGATAGGAGGCTCCTTCTCGATTTACGAGGGAGCCGGAATAAAGGTCTTCTCAATATATGTCAACCTACTGAAACAAAAATACTTTAAAACTTAGATAGATTTTTAAAATACATCGTAGCATTCAGTGAACTATTAACCATGTACTGTTGTAAGACGAGAGTGCAAATATAGTAAGCTTACTTACATATAAAACCAGTATATTTAGTCACCGTACCGGCTAAGGCATGTTTCTATTGTGTGCCTTATTGTGGTGTAAATATTTAACGAATTCAAGGTTTTATTCTGTAATGACTAATTGAAATGCATTTTGACTCACTTTGTATTGATTACATCACTCTTGATTGTCGGAATTAAAAAAAAATGTAACGTTTCCGCGCTTGCCCATGCGTTAAATAATCGTCGGCATCGTAGTCAATGACAGCACCGAATCATTGATAGTAATATTATATTCACCAATAATTCCACCTTTCTGAATAGTTAAAATAGGATTAATATACAAGTCGTTGTCAAATGTTAAAAGGGTGCTACTGATTGTCAATTATGTTTGCTGTTCAAGACTGTTTAGATTAAATAAATTGCTCTTACTTTTAATGTGTTTACTGTCACTTCTTGAAAGAAACGCATTCTTCAATTTGAATAAATAAAAAACAAAATTTAGATACTATTTCAACACACATTCTGATAAAAAATCAGAACTGGTTACGCTAACCGCGATTTCTGATGAAACAATGTGACTTACAACAAAAAGACAAACAAAATAACAGGTATAGTAATCTATCTCTTCTTGGGAATTATAATTCTTGTAACATTTCTTAATCAAATTATTTTTTCCCTATTTGTTATAAATATCCTTGTTTCACTGTATATTCATCAGTTGACAATGCTCGCGATGAGCAAAACTGGACTTTATCTTTATCAGAATATATCTCCTAATTAAGTTATAATCAATTTGGTGATTTAGCCACATTTGGCTTTTTTTTGGTTGCCTAGAAGATTTTTTATATAGCCTGTAATATTCTGATATCCGATGTTTCCACGTTGAGGCATTTTCACTGTCCTGTATAGAATAAAGCATTTTTATCAATGATTTAAATGTATTCATTCGGAATACTAAATTTAGTAATGTGTTCATTTCAATGGATGCTGACAAATTGTGTTACCATCGTGATATTGAGATTGATGGTGTCTAGTCATCATCATTGATGATAATGATGACATAAAAGCCATTGACTGTCACTGCGCGGCCACGAACTGACAATGGTGCTCCGCCATTTGTTCGCAGAACAATAAGTTTTTTTTGTTATGCTAAAAAACGGACTAGGTCGTTTTGCAATACACGCTACAAACACAACCAACCATACAATTATAAATTATATAATACATACTTCAATAAATAAACATTATTTTTTGATATTTTTCAACAATATTCAATCCAAAATGTAGGATAGTTTCTTATAGGAAACTTATATATGTCTTAATAGATTCCCGTTTCATACAAGAGTGACTCAAAAGTTTCATTTGTTAGTAGTCTGAGATCAAACTTACAAGTTTAATCTGTGTATTTAATTACCATATAAGTTTCTAAAAGCGCATTAAGAAATATACATTCATACTTAAAAGGTAATGGGCGTTGTTTCATACTTAAATGACAAAAAAACACAGTTTCTTCGTACTACTTCCGCAAATATTCTGATAAATATCTGGACGGTTTCCATTGATACACAGTTGATATTGTTGACGAAATAGTTTAATGACTTCTAGGGTGTTCACTGTCAATACTTGGTGGAATCGCGTTATAATAAAAATAATAACACATTTTTGGTACTTTTTCTACACAAAATTTATTGACTGAGGACCGGTTTCGCTTATGGTGCGCATTATCAACTGATAATAAATACAACGAAAATGTGATATTTAGCTTACGTAACTTTTGTATAAATATCATTGTTTCGTTGTATTTCTGTTGAGCGAAACCGGTCCTGGTCCAATACATTTTAAGAGGAATAAGTACTAAAAATGTGTTATTATTATAGTGCAATATTCGGCTATTTATGTATGCCCGCCCCTTTAGTCGATAGAAGCGTAGATTATCCATTATATTGCCTCTCAAATAATTTGGACGCGTGACATATATTTTTCACAAAAAAGAAATTTACTTTCATAAAATTGTACTGTATTGAGCATGAATAGCCATAAATAAATAGGGCAAAACTATTTAATTTTTCTTTGTAATCCAAGTATGGGAATAGGTAAAATTTGTAAGTCATCATTACATAATAATGCAAAAACCATATCATGTCTCTCAAAATAAGATACAATAATAAATTAAATGGACACAAAAGCTCTCGAAAAATTGAATAAGCTCGCACTCAGGTATGACAATGGGAAACCGTAATAGAGTCATTCAAAGCTTTGCGGATTTTGTGTAATTTCTACAGAAACTAATAACAACAATAGGCAAGGTAACAATAACAAACAAAACATAATAACAATTTAATCTTTAAATTTTGCCGACAAAGTGTCCCTGTTATATGCTCGCCTTTTGTGTTGGAGCTAATAGCTAATATACCGTCACAAAAAACCCCTATGTGATGAATATGTACGTACCAATACAAATATAAGATTTTCTTTTGTTTAATTCATGAAAGCTGATGTATTTCTTCAGTGAGTGAGTAAATACTTCATACTTTCGATGGATTCGGGTACTTTGTAGAAGTTCATTTTAAAATAACAAGTTTTGTTTAAGTAATGTTTGTTGGCTTCGATAAAGTAAGTCCGAAGATGCCTTTGAAAGAAGCGAAACTCGTGTCAATATAAGTAACACAATACGTGGAATAGTCTAAGTTATTTTAAATATTATACTTCAATTTTCATTCAGAAATGGAAGATATCACTTTTACCCGTGAACTCGCCACTATTATTATTAATAATTATTCGACTTTATTACTGATCAAGACGAGTTTATTGTACCATTCATACAAATGTTTGATATTGATTGAATTAGTATTTACTTGGTAGACTTCACTATAACAATGGAAAATCGGAAAAAAAAAGCAAAGTATTTTAGTTATATATAAATATTATTTTATATTAACCCGATACCTTCGGACGTGGTATAAAGGCCCAGACATTAAAGATACCCTACGCCTCCACCGTGCCAGCTTCATGGAATGCTTGAAGCAGGGTCCCCACCTCGCTCCAACGCTCCGAGCTGTGAAATTATCTAACTTTAAAAACCAACTAAAGGCCTCTAAGAACCTCGTCAGGACGATGTCTCAAACTTTATGCTCCACCCACCTTTCTCCTACAACAATTTCTTTAACAGTGGAGACAAGCGTGGAAGAAGCCAGCAGCCCTGCCAGCTTCTAAACTAACGCCCTAAGAGATACATCTTAAACTACGAGCTAGGGTCGTCGATTCAGTAACAGTTAGGGACTGGGCATGTCTACTATAACAACAAGTAAACTCCTCAAGTTTACGTAAACATTACGAGCAATTCCTGGTAAGAATTGAAAATTTTTAATGATTCTAAGACAATCATTCTCGTAAGTGTTTTCCCCATACAAAGCCCTCAGCTGACAGAATCTTTTAGAAAGTCAATACTTAGCTAGCTTACATGCGGGAAAGGGAAACAAAGACTTAGTCTGTATCCACTCTAACAACAAAAATAGCCAGGAAACTAGGAGCCCACCTAGCGGACTCCACATATAGTTTCGCAGGAAAGTAAAGGCAGGAAAAAAAATGATTTTCAGTTAGCTTTCAACTAACATTGACTTTGGTTAACTTTGGGTACATTTGCTCAAAATTACGTTACTGCAAGAACTTGTAGGAACTAGGTACCAAAATTTTCTAGGAGATCAATGATTGATGTCTCAAAAGTAGGTATTTACACAGTATTTTTACTTTTGAGTTTAAAAAATGTGAATCAAACAAAATGAAACTTTTAAACCGATCTTACGTAGAACAGCTTTCGTGAACATAACTATTATTGCTTCACTTACCGTTCCTGACGGAATAACGTTTATGAGAGATTTTTGTCAGAAAAAAGCTCTTGCCATTTACAATTATAATGGTAAAGGGATTCTATTTTGAAATATATCCTTTTATTCTATATCATGTAGAGATGTTGACCTACATCATGATTTTCAAAATAAGGGGGCTATTCATAATGTTAATTGTTATTTATTGCACCGCAACCCTCAAATAATGACTGAGTGGTGCACCAATTCGTTAAATTCGCTGACAGTAGCGTGCCGTCTTGCAACAAATCTCAAATTATCTTTCGGGTTCATCATAAAATAATTAATATTTTTCCAGAAATTTTTCTGATAAGAATGAGAAAAACAATTCGAAAGTATGCATCTACTGATCGAAGAAATTCTATTCTAATATTTTTGCGTTATTAAAAGCCCCAATATTATAAATAAAGCTCCGTTTTATTAGGCATGCCACGTAATGATTCCGTGAAAGAAATAATGCTTATGTATAACCTATACCAGTGGTTTTCATGTGCGGCCACCAACAGATTCATACAAAAGATTTATGTTTAAAAAAATGTGTTTTTTCAAGATAATTTGTCAACAAAGACTCTGAGAATTAAACAGTTCGTATGCAATTAATACCATTAGTGAATCAACACAAAAAAATGGTGCGGCCACAGAGCAATTTGCCGTGAAAACCACTGACCTATACAATTGTATAGGTAAAAAGTTTGCGTTTTCATAACGACATAAGTGGTGAATTATTGCATGTATAACAGTAATCTGAAAGTTAAGTTATTGTGGTGTTTATAATAATGAGTAAATAGAACCCTATCATCTTGAGCAGCTAATCGATATCACTTTTTAAAACCACACAGAAATAGCTGCACGGTAGTAAAAGTGTAGTTGTCTTGTCGTCTATACCCAATTGGATACTAAGTTCGTGTTCAGAGGGTTTTCCTTAAAATTATTTCGTATTTTAACTTTTGGAGTTAAACTTGAAGAGTTGCCCAAAGCCAAGGAAAATAATGTTTTAACGTTTCAATGTCATTGGCTTTCTTTGAATTCAACTGTATACTTACATGGCTTTTCTAGAGTACACATATTTTTATAGATATATAATAAAATTATCTTTCTTCAAATGCATAAGTCAAATTAAATATGTTATTTAAACGCATCATTTAATTTGGTCAGGCACATTGACATCACAATAATTTATAATTACAAAAATCCTCCAAGTCACTTGTTTCTCTTCATATATATTTGTAACTTCCTGTTAGAAAGTCTAACGTCATTATCATTACTTTTAATTTTATGATGTGGGAAAAAGTTATACACTTTTACACTGGTTTTATATCTTATAATGTCATAATTTTATGTTAAACCAAACAGGTGATGACAATTTCATAATTATGATGTTATTTACTGTGATTATTAAGTTATACAGGGAAACTTTTATGGTTTTTATTTCTACTTTATAGGCTGTAAAAATATTATTTATAAATTGTCGCCATACAAAGAGAAAGTGGTAGAGTCTCAAATATTCAAAATTACCGTACATTTTTTTTAATCAAAATAAAATCCCTTCAAAATTTCACTCAGATGATAAAAAAAAATTAAGTAATTAATTAATTAGTATTTTTAAGCTTACATTCATAAAAAAATCTTTTTATTTTGTTGAGCGATTATATATCCGCTACACAATCTCCGATTAGCAGTGTTTTTTAATTTACTTGTCACATAAAATCAATTTTTTGAAAGCATTAAATTAAACTTCTCAAAAAATTAAAGTCCATTTTCCGAATATAAATATATATTTTTTACGGTGCTCACTTTTTTAGAATGGCATTGTATCAAAAAGTGATAAAACATCCACATTAAATTTAGTGGGATCAGAACCGGTTTCGCTCATCGCGAGAGTTTTCAATGTTCAGTTGAAAAGGTTCGCGATGAGCGAAAGCGGTCCTGACCCTTTTCAATTTAATGTGGATAAAGTACAAAAGAATCATCTTATTATTTTTTAACATACATAAATTTGTCGCTTATATTACATGTACACGTTAATCTTATACACAGTGGGATTACAGATAATTTGTCTGCACACACGTGAGAGTGTGTGTGTGTGTGAGCATGGGTGTTTTGAACGCACACTGCCCATGCATCACGCGTTTTTTAGCGAAAGCTGATAGAACTTACTGCATTGATATTTTCACATATTATTTTAAAAGATTCAAATACAATAAATTAATTTAAAATATTATATCGTTATTATGTTTATGTTGATTTTAATAATGTTTAATATATTTTTATCGTTCAGAAATTTTTACTTCTAGCATCACGAAGCCAGCTGTGTTTAAATAAGAGCTTTAAATTGTTTTCTTTTAATGTCTTTATAACATATTTAAAATTTTATTGCCTTCTTGCCAAAGATACTTATCTGCTCAGCATTTTACTTGTATTTTATGTATGTCATAAAACATAGGTTTATTTTGGAATTCGCTTTTTTATAAATATTTATTTTTTTATAATTAAGATATAAGTATAAAGATTAACATTTTATAATTCATATTTTATGCATAATACTAATTATTTTTAAAAATAATTAAAAAATACCAGACAATCATTTTAAAATATAAACTAATTAAATTTTATTAATTAATGTTTCATATCTGATGTAATAATTAAAAACATCTAATTGAGAAAAGAAAATTTGTCAACGGCGACTATCTGATGGAGTGTAGAATAATTTAACCCTAAAATTACCAGAAAGATTTTTTTAAGTATTAGATTTATTAAAAAAGGACTGTTTTTAAAAGAAAAAAAATGATTCTCAAATACCCATCTCAAATCAACTGGATTTATAAATAGTCGTGAGAGTTTATCTGGATTGATATGCACCTCATTTGATAATGAAAATTAGATTTAAAGACATAAATGATTTTTTTTTCTTACTGATAATATTGCAAACAAATGTTTTCAAAATCGTACGCAATTATTATAAAATTGTGTTAAAATATAGTTCCTAGAGATAAGTATACGTTTTTTTGTTTTACCTATATACATAATTGAAATGTAAAAGTTCAACCAAAATTGAAAACTCATTTCACTCCACATTCACCTTCTGAGGCACTAAGATATTTCTGTAACTGAGCGACTTTTTAAACTATGAATAATTACTTCGATCTAAACAGCTGTTAGCATATGCATTGCGTAAAACTTACCTCAAAGGATTTTTTAATGAAACAATAAGACTGTCAATGCTTCTTTGGGAAACGATACACGTGTAACACGAAGTTACATTACACGTAGAAAAACAATGTTATCAATCCTAATTATGTTACAATGAATATGTTGATTGATATATATTAGGAGTGGCCAAAGCGTCCATTTTGTAGCGATTCCTAGTCGATCGGTTATCTGATCTGTACAAATCTCTGGTGCCCGTCCCAAGAAGCGTGCGAGACAATTCGTGCGACAGGGACAGCACACTTAAATCTCGAAGTTAGCCGATTATCGACGTAAATATCTTTCTAAAACCCGGGTCAAACAAGGTTTGGCAATTGGAATTAATATAGGCTTTAAATTACTACTTTTAGTGTTGGTCGGTCGCCGCCTATAATTTCAAACGAAAGTCGATCGCGGGCAAAAAATTCTGACTACCCCTGATTTATATGCACAGAACAACAAGCACTGTCTGTGTGTCAACACGGTGTATCTTAAGCACTAATAGTTTGGAGTATATTTTGACAGGAGGCACTGCCTTCTTTACTGATGATGAAAAATAAAAGCCCAAAAAGCAGTCTACTAAAATAATAAAAAACAAACGACTTTGATTGAGTATGTAAGATATTTTCATACTCATTAATGCTGCGAAAATAATTATAATTATATGTTGGGGTAAATTGATAAGTGTGTATAGTAAAATAATGGTCACAGGAAGGTTGAACCAAAAACTTGTTGTACACATCAAAACACGGTCAGATATGAATCAAGTGTAAGCCTAGTTAGAAACCAAACAGGCACATGTTATGTGAATAAAATTATTTCCGTTTCATTTAATTAATTAATCATATTATTATTCGATTTGAATCAATCGATTCAGTTTGCGGAGGTTGAATGAATGAAATCATTTTTCTCTGCATATCTACAGGATGTCGTTATATTTTATGAACGTCAGTTTTCTCTGATGCTCCCGCATTTTTCAAATTTCAACGTATCTTGAAACGCAAAAGGTAACCTATGCATCGGCTATGCTTAGTACGAACAAACATTTACCTAATGTAACATGCAACTTTAATAAATTACTATGAAAGTTACTTCTTTTTTGTTTTAGAATTGAAAACTATTATTTAACAGAAACAAATCTTGCTTAAAATAAGTTTCACGTCAGAATTATTTTTAGAGTTATTATTAAATTCCAAGGAAGTAAGTAGCACGCAAAATTCCTGAAATGCAGTGCTAGATATTTTTAAAATCTATATATGCTACGGTGAAAAAAATATTAGATAATTATTTTTTTCACCGTATTGTAATGGAGTTCTACCAAGTAAATGCCAACTCAATCAATACACTATATATGCTAACTTTAACAGTAGTATATATAATAACTAAAAAACTCTTTTGTGAAAAAATGGACATCTGCTAAATGTACACTAATTTCTTAGCAAAAAGCACCAACTCTAGTTTTCTTAACAAAAGAGACAGTCGATGAAACTACTAATTGCTTGTTTATAAAGAAATTAGAAAATTTCGTAATCAACCGCTTTCTTACTTCTTTCTTGCTTGTGACGGCGGTACAAAGCAACGACGGTGTGTTTTAAATAGACATCAACTTCAGCATCGTTTGGAAACGATTTTATTTAATCAAATAATGATTGAGATCAACCAATCCTAAATAATTGACGTATACGTACATTTCTTTTAAAACCAATTTAAATCTCTAAATCTTTGAGTGTGGTATAATAATATTTATATCTTAAAATAGCATTTGAAAGATTTACAACCGAGTTATGCTCGCAAAAACACACTAACAAATACAAGTAAAACACTTTGAGCGAACTTAAAAAAATAATGACATGTATGCTACCGCGTAAAAATAACCGGCCTGTATCTTTATATTCTAGTTTAATAAATCAAAATATTATTATCAAACAGTCGTCATGTCCAATCGTGATTATTGGTCATTCACATTTCACAATAACCATTAGATATTATTTATATGCGTATGAAGCATGGAGCTGACACTAATTCTTACGAGTTCGGCACCTAAATTATATGCGATTCAATTTAAAATAAATAGATTTGTCTCTTGGCGAGATAACCTTTATGAAAATATTTTCTTTGCATTAGGAGGCCGGTGACATCATTTATTTTATAAAAAAAACTATTGATTTCCAAATACGACTACTGGTGTTCTTTTCTTAAAAGAATAATCATCTTAAAATAGTATAAACCATTTCTTCTCCCAGCATATGATATAATAACTGAAAACAGTCGTAGTTTTTCTCAGAAAATGACAGAAGATGTTGGACAAATAACTGCTTATTACTCAGTTACTTCTATTTGTATTTTACAATATTTCAACAAAAATATAAAATATATAGTTGATAGCTATTTCGGATTACGCTCTCTTCAAAACGATGCTAAAGATTCTGGGAAAGCTTATCTATTTTTACTGGCTTAGACAATTTAATTTATTTTTAAACTTAATTCTGACGAGGGCGTCATCCGAAATAAGCTATCAACAAAATATTGTATAATTTTGAAGAGCTTAAATACATTGATAGTTTTTCACTGTGGTATAATGGAGTTCTACCAAAATGATGCTAAATCAATCGATACTTACCACAGACATCTGTGTATTAGTATTAGAATGCAAATTTATGATTAACTGGAATTGTTACCCGGCGTCGCTCAGGACTAAGCGACCAATAATTATTTAATTTTATATCATTCGACATAATTATATCACAAAATCTAACATCCAAAATAGAGTTAAAATAAAATCACAAACTTTATTTAATTTGATGACAGCCCCATTCTCGCCCATTAAAATGTCCAAATTCAAGGAAAAAATCTAATTTTCTGTCAAAGAAATGTCAATTAATTACCTTCACGTAAATAATAAACATTATTATTAATAATAAAAGCCGGGAAAAGTTCAGTAGAAGACTAATTTATTAGATTTTGACTAAATGTCTTCGCCGATAAAAATTCAAACATATTTTCTTTCATATTCGTTTTAATGGCAACTTAATGACCAACAATGCAAAAGGGAATTACAGACCCACAGACATACATACGCCGTTTCGGTTTTATATATAAGATTAAACTGTTCGTATCGGGTTTAATACACCGATGCACTCGATACATACGTTTTGTTTTATTAGAAATATTGTATTGTTTTGTATTAAATAATAAACTCGTGCGTAGCTTCTTATGGTTTTTTTATCTTTTAGTCTGCTTAGCACATAAAATGAAGTAAATTTCCTTAATCCTCAACATTATTAGCTCAAAGCTCACAAAGCATGTTAATAATATGAAGCAAATTGCATCAATAGTACACTTTACGACACATAATAAGCGCTTCATTTGTTTATACAGCATTTATTTTCAATATTTTGATTGTTATTATTTGAATTGACTTATTTTCATCCCATCGTTATATTCTTACTTATACAGGGAGTCCTTGACGCAAGACTTACGACAATTCGCACTTACGACCATAACCAAAATAGCATTTTTTTATGAATTGCATCTTCGAGCTTGGAAACATATTTATAATGAGACATAATATATATATAAGCATTTAATTTCTGAAGTGAATAATAAATCATATACCCATAATAGCTGGTAAACGGAGTAGATGTGATAAAAAAGTAGATTTGAAATTTTATAGAAATAAGACTAGAAATAATTAAACAGTTTTATGAGAGTAGAAAAAAAATGAATGACATAGCTCGTGGCTTACAATTATCACATTCAACGATCTCTATAATTTTGAAGAATAAAGTAATACCACCAGTATCTTGATACCCATGGACTGGACACTCCAATTCGATTATCTAATACCCGATACTCGAGAATACTCAACCATTTTTCAAGTACTCAATACTAGATTATTTTGAAAAATACTCTAGTTATCTGATCAAAACTAAGCTCATGCTAAAATTTGAAATGCTCAATTCTCTATTATTTTTGAAATGCTTTATAAATTAAAATAAATGTAATAATGAAATAAAATAAGCTTATTTACTTATTTATCATCATATACACATATTTGAATTAATAATTAATATTTAAGTACACCTAAGACTACTCGAGTATTTAAAAAAATTACTATTTGGTACTCGAGTAGTTGAGGTGTTGAGTAATTAGAGTCTCTATCATGGGCCAATGAGCTTTTACCAGATTTAAGATTTGAATGTATTTTTTTGTTATTGATTAATGACTAAAAATTTAACAATTGAAAAAGTGAGAATAAGTGCTGTATTTACGTGTACATATGACCAAAGTCCAGGAACGTATCTTGGTCATAAGTCGAAGTGTCATTAGTTAAAAACAGGGTTTGTCGTTATTTTATTCCAATTTAATAAAAATAAAAAATACTGATTCACATAAATGTTTTTTTTTTATTTCAAGCATAGAGATGCCAAATTACTTTACTATGCTTGATTCATGATACCCGGAACCGTGCTATTCCTAAGTGGGCTTATTATCACTCCATCAAAAAAATAGACTTTGCAAGGCCATCGGCAACAACCACTCCTCCCTCCATGCGAGGTACGAATCATTAAATAAGGCGTTGAAAGTCAAAAACCGATAACTCAAAATCCAGCAAAGAAAAAATACGTTCCGATACTATAATACGTCATGTCACATGATATATATTGATATAATAATCACTTTTGAGGTGTTGACTGTCACTTCTTGGTGTAAAAGAATTATTTTTGATAAACGAAACACATTTTTATAAAACTTCCACATATCAGGAGGTAATTTTCAAAACTTCTCAATTCCAAAATTATTTTTTTTGACTGCCAATTATATGTAGATTAAACTTTTGAGACCTATTTAATTCACATGGGAAAGTTTGCATTTTTATACATTATCTGTAATTCTTTAAACACAAACATATGAGAAAATATTTTACTTTCTCCGTTTATCAACAAATGAATTTGGCTAAATTTTGAAGCTACCTCCTGATTGCGTCATGATCGCTTTTAATGTGTTCACTGTCAATACTTGGTTGAATGTGTATTCTACTAAAAATAACAGCACATTTTTAGTACTTATTCCACACTGATTTAGCTCATCGCTATCGTTGTCATCTGATTAATGGTTAATATGAAACGTGGAAGTATATAACGATAAGAAATATATTACACAAAAATATCTGTCAAATCATTTTAATTTTGTAATTTTCCATGAGTTTTGCCACCAACGACACGGGTTTCGTCAGTCAAGATTCATTCGTGCACTTGAAATGCCTGAAGATGCCGAAAGACGAAACCCGGGTCGTTAGTGTCAAAACTTATGTAAAAGCACAAAATACAAACAATTTAAATCAGAGAAGCACAATCTTTTTGGGAGAAGGGTCGAATAATTAATTCTAAGATAGTTCGAGGGCCGCGTGGGTAAAAATGATTAAGCTAATTTGAAAATTGTATTATTTTATTTTATTATTCCTTCGTCCGTAAAAAGTTCTGAAGATACGAGGTGATTGATATTTTTGTCATTTGGGCCGCATGAAATGTCATGGCGATCCGCGGGCCGCAGGTTGAGCATCACTAGTTTAAGTGTTATATTGAAGATTCACAAGTATCGTTATTGTAAAATATATCAAATGGGCAAATGAACAATCTTTTGCTAGATATAAAAGATTCGTATCACGACATCTATCCGTTTGAAATTTTTGTTTATCAAGGTGTGTCAGGGTATCTTCTTCCTTACTTATTACAGAATATTTTTATTGTAAGTCATGATTAGTCAGTAGTAGCAAATGGACACTTTTAAAGTGGCCGTTATCAGCGATTTCTCTCAGAGCTAATTATGTAAGGTCCGATAATATGTATATGAATATAATTAAAACCGTCTGAAAGAAGTTGTCAGACGACAAACCGAAAAAACCTGTCCGCGGAAGCCACAACACCTGTTCCATCTTGTTTCTGTGTTTCCACATACAGTGCAATAATAAAATTTATATCATATATTACAATTATTAATTTTCTTAATTAATATGATAATAGTTGTAAGAACAAACAATAACGCTTAATTGATCCACCTGCTTTTTTGGTAGCTACTTAATTGAATCAGATCTCAAGTAAACAAAGAAGTCAAACCAGAAAAATTCATGACTAATTATTTTCAACACTTTATTGGTAAATTAAATAACCATGTTACGATTAAAATAAGCCACTGTAACGATGTGATTGTAGCTAGTTAATTGAATCAAAGAAAAGCCTGAAGAAAACAATAACGAATTTTCCGGCGATGTTTGTATCTTACATCCGCTTCCACCATCTTTTTCAATGCGATCAAATTAAAAGTACATTCAACCCTTTCTATAGCACCCTCTGTTATAAAGGTGGTTTTTTTAGCGTGTTCTGCAGTCCTCAGGCAAATTAAATATTTCGTTAAACTAATATATAAAAATCAATGTTTGTTTGTTCGTATGTTATGCGTTGCCATACTGTTCATCCGATTACAATAAAACTTTGTTAACTTATTGCTTGCACTTGCGCAAGGTTATCGGCATAGTGCAATTAACTTTCAGCGTCTAGACAATCGGCATAAAACAAACACCAAATGTCACCGATACCGATCAATGTTAGTGAAATTATTTATTTAAATATTGTGCATCCGAAAGAACGTCAATAAGCACAAACACTTTCTTTTTTTGAGTTGCATTGCAACGCTTAGTTAATAATATAAAAAAAATACATTTCAGACTAAGACATAATTTTACTTAAAATATCGAAATCTTGGTACTTGCACAACAATGAATCAAAGATTGGCAAATTTATCGTGCACAAAAAACACAAATAGTTATAATGGTGTCTTTGAGAATGCCCTGTAGATCTGTTTATATATTTTTTTCATCAGTTTTTACCAGCTGTAATCTTTCAATATCCAATATATGCTACCTTGTCGACGGCCATGTAAATTATCTTTTGTCATGTTTTCTATTAATAATAACAAAACACGCTGTGGAGCCTTGCCTATTTAATTACGAATATAATCACTATCTTCCTTCTTTAAACATGAATTTTTTTTCACTTACCATGCTTCTTTGAACACATTGAGTATTATGTATAACAAATTCAACACAACAGGCTATCAAAATTCGTTAGATCTGGATCCGTGAAATAAAACAATGATTACCATTCCGATAAGTCCGGCCTTTGAAAGCTTTCACTTGGAACTCCACTCTAAAGTCTTCGAGCTTGAAACTTGACAAGGCCAATATCAAATTGTGTTTCTGATGTCTTTGTTATGTGACTTTGAGTACGTATTTTATCTTCATTCTCCCCGATGATTTTTTAATATCTGGTATGTTGGCAATACAATCTAATTTTAAATATTTGCTAACGCCTTTATGTTGCAATTGTTATTCTAAATAAACAAGAGAATTGTATCTACTCTTAGTTTGAAATTCAAAAACTATATGTACATTTCATGGTAGGTAATTTTATTTTCAAACAACTGCTCTCCATTAAGATTCTTATTGTTTCTTAGATTGTATTTATAAAATCCGTAGGTTGATTGTGGTAAACATATTTACATTGTTAATTTATTAAAAATCATGTTTTTTTCTTAAATAATGGTAAGTGGTAGCTTAAATTCAAATCATAAGCAGCAGGGCTGTAGAGTCGGTAAAAAAAAATTGACTCCGACTCCAGCATTTACCAAAACCACGACTCCGACTCCAACATTGACCAAAAACACGACTCCGACTCCGACTAAAAAAGTTTAATATCGTCACTTTTTTTTGCCTAATTCTACTATGTATATGTATTCAATTAAATATCAACCCTAACAATCCGGCCAATAGCCAAATTTGACATATTATATGCAAAAATAAAAAGTTCAAAATTTCCGACTCCGAGTACGACTCCGGCCAAATCGCCGTGACGTCTCCGACTCCGGCCAAAAATCTCCAACTCCATGACTCCGACTCCACAGCCCTGATAAGCAGACTAAAAGCTCATGGTGACAGAAGGTAGTCTGAATCTACTATTTCTTTTAACAAACGGATGAATTCCGTCAACCAGTTGATAACGATTTAAAATTGAGTGTCATGTGATCAATTATTCATAACAAAAATAAAAAAGATGATTTGATCAAAACAAGACAAGCGAGACGTTAACCATTCCTTCCCTTCGGGTTAGATAGAAGACTCTTACTACCAAATTAGTTTAAATACCTATCATAATATTAGTGATACAATGTGTAAACTGTTTTTTTATTCAATCATTGCTTTTAACACCTTTTGCAGTAAAAAAAATATGATTTTAATCGACTAGTTTCGTCGCAATTAAATAAAAAATAAAATAAGTCGGATTATTTTTGGCCGAAAACTTTTTAATGCGATCTATGCCAATAACACTGGGGTATTTTTAGACCCTCCTTCGGATCACAAATTATTTTTCAGGGGCCGTCTTTCGAAGATTATCGTGCAATATTTAAAGAAAGAAAAAAATAGTTTTAAATTTCAAATTAAACACAAAAGATCGCTGAATATTTTGAATTCATTAATAAGAGCAAAACAAAAGATTCAAATCAAACCCTTCCATTTAAATAAAGAATGTGGAAGCACTATAAAAAACGATCTTTAATGACTTACCGCGAAATATTCGGGATAAACAAAACTTAACCTTTTGTCGTTTGCATCTTATTAAATTATATAGATGGCGCAGTGGCATGCAGTAAATTGTTATCCGCAAGTTCCCAGGTTCGCAGAAGATGGATTGAATACCCCGTATGCAGGTCACGATTTCAGCTTCACCTCCGGGCTCAGATAATTTATCTTCATTACGGTTCGCCGGCTGATGATGATGACGACTGCGCGACGTATCTTCAAACCACCAGATGCTCAGTTGTCACTGAATGATTTCTGTCACGAAGATACGTGGGGCCCACACATTGTAAACTACTTTTGTAAAATAATTTCTTGAAATTTACTTATACGAATCGAATTCAAACATTGTCAATTATTCGCTGACAATATTGAATGTATAACGTACCTAATACGGCTTAAATATAACAATTAACAAGAATATTGAAAAAAAACTCAACTGAAAGAATTTGTGAATCAAAAATAAATAAAGCTACCAAGTCAAAAATGACCATGAATACCTCAAAATGCCCGTAAATACCAAATTTGACACGGTCTGTTGTGCAGTGGTCAACGTCGTTGGCTGTCGTGTTTGACCGCCCTGGTTCGATTCCCGGTGCGAATAGATTTTTTCAGTCGATAAATCGATTCTGCTCAGAGGCAGTGGGTGTTTGTGTTGTTAAAAACCCTTCCCACCTCTCCGAACCCAAAGAGCGACCCATAGTGACAACGATTAGCTAACCACTAGTCCTGTTCTCGTATAATTTTCATCCCTACTCTCTTCGAATAAGAGAGGTTGAGCAACTGAGTAACAAGCAGTTCTCGTAAAAAAAAATGTTGAGATAAACTCCGTGAGGAGTCCTTATGCTCCGAGTTGGGAGCGGAGATGGTTAAAAAAAACACAAATAAAACTCCCATTTGATGGGACTATTGCATGATTTTAATAGATTTTTTTTTAAATATTGTTGTCAATATAATAGACAGGTTTCTAAGCTCGAGTCCCTCAGTCATGTCTTCGTGCTCGAAAATTTCATAGAATTCTGCACGACATTTCCATGTTCGTAAATGGTGTGATGATCTATGAAGTAAATTGCGAGAAACTTCATTACTTCACACTTACATGAAATATTGCGTGCAATTAATCGTCACTACCATTAAATCAGTAATGGATGCAAATGACATTAAAAAATAAGCTAAATACAAATGTTGGGAGGTCTTCTGATTTAAACTGTTTCATTTGAAGTTTAATAACTTATCCTGGAATGTGAACACATGTATCCTTAACTTGTTAGGTGCCGGTTAGGATTAGTATGGCCGAGCATGGAGGGCCGTGATTTTCTTTCAAAAAATAAAACCTAATAAATATTTATTTTTGGACATATTTTAATAGTACATCACAAACACTTACCATATAAATAAATACACGATGTGTTATTTACATTTATTCAAAAACCACACCAACAAACGTTTCACAAAATTTCAGGGGAGTCAAAACACTCACACAGAAAATACATGAACGTGACTTTAATCGGAACTGATTCATAGTAAATTTAATCTTAAATGTAAATAAAAAATACGTTCAAAATTCTTAGAGCAAATTAATACTCTTCCACTGAGTGGTATGCCTCAAAACAAGGTTCTAAGCATATCCATAGACACATTTCAACACAACGAAACAGCTCTTCTTAAAATCGATACATTATAGATTACTTTACAATATCTTTATTAGTTCAAGTATTACATCACGATTCTTAGAGATGTCACTATATGCACGATATTTTAAAATTGTTATAAACGTTGCTCGTGGCCTTTAAACCATCTCTCAAGTACTGCGCGTAAACACGCGCATTTTGTATGGCCGGCCTTACGAACTCGGAATTGTTTGGCGTGTAAACACGGCCACGGCGTCAAAGAGATTAAAGACGGAACCTAATTCTAAGATAAGTGTCGAGAAAAAATGCACAATTTACCGTTAATTAAGGCAATTAATTATTCAGGGATCACGTATAATACTAATTCGTTATTATTAGCTGTAATTTATAAGTCGTTTAGGGGTTATTGGCGTCCTGAAAACAGTGACATATTTTTTTTACAATAAACTGGCACATCTCAACTAAAAGCTGTAATTTTATATTGAAAAATAAACCGAACAATCAATGTATTTGAGTGACCATTTTTTAAATGTGTTTTCGTTTTGAGATGAACAAGAATTATTTGCATTTCCCTGAGCTAAACTTATTGGTAATTCTACTATTAAATAAGCCCACAGAATGTTGAATAAATTTTAAAATTAAACTTAATTCTTGGCTTAAACATTAAATATGAAAATATGGTAATTTTAATTGAATGATGTTGTTTTATTACACTTACGCAGAGGCCTTCTTAAAAACAATATATGAACCTATTAAAATTGATGTCTTGTTAAGGATCTTCCCTGCATAAAAAATATGCACACTGTAATATTTTCTCTTGGCGAGGATTCGTTAATTACACTTGCACGCCGGTATTTTTTTTTCCCCTAACTATTGACTCTTGATAAAATCAGTAAGACTCAAAATATTTAAAATTATAACAATTTTAAAATATATTTATGTGTCCGCCTTTGTTTTTTTCATTTATATACATATCTATGAAATTGGTTTTAAGATTTACTCAATCAATATATGGGCAAAAATCGGTCGTTTGTCAAATCGAATGCAATGTTAATCTGTTTAAAAAATTTGATTGCAATTAACTTTTTGACAAAAGATTTGATTATTTTATTTAATTTTAAAGACTAACAATAATGTATCTCACATAAAAAAGATATTATGTTCAGGCAAAGATGTAACTAACTTCTTTAAAAATAAATTCTATAAAAGAAAACTATAGTTGAATTCTTCTTTGTGATTAAGTCGGTCGTAATTAACAATTCGAAACAAATATAGAATATTATATTTGTAATCATATTGCATCTCAAAAATAAGCATTGCTTTTCAACAGAATCTGTTTCACAAGAATCGATTGTTTTCAGTCTCAAAACCTCTCATCATATAAATATGAACATAATTTTGAGGTTAGAAAAGGCCAGTGGTGCGCCTATCATTCCATTTTCATGATATGACAGAGCTTTGGTGGAACGTAATGAAAATGCCACACACAGAAAATCGATGACTGAAGCGTTTTTTTGTTTGTTGGCCTCTCGGCACTATCTTTTGTGTCACTATTGTTTGTTTTGTCACATACAATGAAGTAATAACATTTTCCGTTTAGAATCCAACGAGACTTTATTCTTTATTCTTAAATAACGCATACACATTTCTTCTGCATAATTTGACGCTACACAATTTGAATATAAGATAGAGAAGTTTAGAATTGCCACAAATTATATATCAAAGAATGAAAAAGAGTTGCAAGTCGTGTGGGAAGAAGGACTGCAATTGCTACCACTAAGAGTTGGGTATTAACTTAGTGTCAAATTAATTGAAAAATATCCATTTTCTTTGGACTTCAACGGTTGTTACAAGAGGTAGTATTATTTTTCTAAACGCCTCGGGCAGTAATCTGATCTGACGTCTGAGGTAACGTTATGCGGGCGTTTTCGCTGATTGCTACTGCCGCCATCTCGCGAGTAACATGTTAATTACCTGCAATTATAATATCTGAATGCAGGGAAGGAGAATGGACGGTGCCAAGCTACCGGACAGAATTGTTGAGTGGTACCGATTTATCGCTGTCATTGTAAAGCACAGATAAAAGTTGGTTTAATTTTGTTCACAATTGCAAAAAAAACAGTTCCGAATTGGTGTTTATTGTATCTTAAAAATACACATAACATTGTCTGGCATTATCTTTCCAATTCGATTCAACCATTGTAAATATTTATTTGAAAAAAGATTATTTCGAATATCAAAATTTAAGTGTTTCAACGTTTGCCTTGGATTCGAAACATTCTTTAATAATTTGAATTTCCAAACTTATCAACTTAGCAAGCATCTATATATAACCAGTGAACATTCAAAAAGCGACTGTGATAATTATATAAAAATTATCACACCAATATTAAAAAATCGTATAGCAAGACGAAACTGACACTGGCAACAAAAGAAACCCAGCAGAAAGATAACTTCGTGAACTAGTACGCATGCTATTCAAACCCTTGACTTCATCATAATCTGTAGGGCAAAATCAGAAGTTGTGAAGAGCATAAGTTTTCTAATGTCTGTACTGCGTCAAATGGATGTCCCAAAAAACCTGATACGAACATGCGATGGTTTTAAATCAGAAGCAACCATGGTAAAAATGCAAATTGATCCATGCATTGTGCAATGCTCATAATAATTCGGCAATCTTTTCAAATGAGATCTCAGCACCGACGAACAAAGCCTACCTTTTTAAATGTTGCGTTTGGCGTGGTAAATACTTGTTTGTCGTCACAAAATCTTTTTTTCTACGTACTCGGTTATATACCTTTTTGATAAATAGAAGAAAATGCACCTATTGCGCGTGATTGGCTGACTTTGACACACGTATAATTATGGTTATAATTTTGGCGCCGTTCACTACCTTCAATATCAAAAAGGTAACACGCTACGAATTTTGAATGAATAACATGTTAGATTTTTTTTATTGTTTTAATATTCCGGTCCGTGGCGCAGTGGCAACGGCTTTGACTTACGTGCCGGACCGCCCGGGTTTGATTCCCGGTACGAGCGAATTTTTTCAGTCGATAAATCTGTTCAAAGTCATGGCTGTTTGTGTTGTTGAAAATCCCTTCCCATCTTTCCGATCCCAAAGAGCGACGAATAGTGACAGCGATTATTGCTAAACACTAGTCCTGTCCTAGTCCTCGTATCCTTTCCATCCCTACTCTCTTCGAAAAAGAGAGGTTGAGCAACTGAGTAACAAGCAGTTCTCGTAGAAAAACATATGTTGAGATAAACTCCGTGTGGAGTCCATATGCTCCAAGTTAGGAGCGGACATGGTTAAAAAAAATAAAAATAATAGGGGGTCAGTGCAACATTGCAACATAACATGAGCCGTCTCTGTTCTCATCACAATATATATTAATAATCTAAATTTAATTTCAATGTAAATTATGGTTGTTAGTAGGTCAAGCATATGCAGGTGCATCAATGATATGTTGAGGTTTTGTCAGAGGTTACTAAGAAAATCCTTCCAGTTTCGACGAAAAAACATACTATTCACATCTCCATAAAAGCAGACATGTCAATATTTCAAAATTATTGATATTATTAATATTAAATACTGAAATTGTTCAGTATTGACAAAGCAAATTTTTTTCAAACAACTGTTTAACTTTAGTAATATTTCTTTTGGTTAAACTTATTGAACATATGTAGATACCAAGTGTAGAATAACTACAATGTATTCGCTACAAACGAGACGAAAGCATGAAACGATTACTCTTTGGGGACAGTGTGGAAATAATAGAATAAAAATATTTAGATTCTCTAAATAAGTGTTTCTGAACCACCATTTCTTTTTCACATTAACTCTTAGAACTCCATTGTCAAGTGTAGCTCGAGATCGTATAGCTAACGTGCAATGCGCAACAGTTTTAAAATGTCGAGTCCTGCTCTACATTTTAAAACTAGATTGGAAGATTATTTTTATAAATTTCTAATTATTCTTATTTCAAGAACCATATTTATTGGATTGTGTGCGTTAGTTAAAGTTTAAAACATTTCATAATATGGTATATCTTTCGGTATTTCATTGAACCATACTAATAAATACGCAAACCCTGTTATATCAATCAATTTCTTAAATCTATTCAGGAGTTTCTGTAAGGAAAAAAATAATATATGGAGGAGGGCAAATTATTTAACTCTCTCCTAACTGAATAAAGGCAACCATTTTAAAAATACTGTTGTTAATATTTTTTAATTGAAATTGTGTTCAGTGCATTGATTTCAATGCAGAACAATTCGTTTTCACTGACGCAAATAAATAAACGCCGTCTCACAACGATTGACAGAAATGACCGATTGCTTTATCGCAAAATATAATTTTGTATTCACTTATTTGGATTTCAGCAAAGTCTTCTTAATGGTTAAAAAATAAAAACATTCATACTTAAAACGTCCCATGTAATTAATACAACTCTAATCTTCAAAATGGATTGCAGCTGTCAAAAAACTTTCGTATTCGCCATTTTGTTACCAGGGACACCAGGTGAAAAAAGTTATCATTTAATAATACATAGATAAAGAAACACATGCCTTTTCATTTCCACGCCATTTTAAAAGCCCGTAAATTCAGCTTCGACAAAAGCTTGAAATTGTGATGCGCTACGGCGTGAATAATTGGAAGAAATCTGTGGTGAGAGATTTATTTTATTTCAAATTTGACTTGAAAGATAGTTTTATGACTCAACATATTGAAGAATCTTTTTAATATTTTTTTGCCGTGGCCATAATATTAACTTAAAATTTAAAATGTGAGCGATTTAACATGTTAGCGCCCGGCTGAAAAATATGGATAATATCATTTAATTATGTAGAAATAAAACATTCTTGAAAAATTGTTTTTTTAATAAAAAACATGGTTTATGTGATGTTATGAAACAATAACTTGTATGTATGTACCTTGTCTCATTTAAACTCTCAATAAAAATGAAAATATAATTTATTACTTTAAATATTTTTTAATATAATGCCATTCAACCGAGTATTGTCCGTGAACACCTAAAAGTAAAAAAAATACTTTGTTAAATTTGTATGGTTTGAATTCTGTACTTTTCATGACAGTTCAAGTTCACTTGTGCACTTGAAATGCATGAATATGCCGAAAGGCAAAACCCATGTCGTTAGCGTAAAACTCATGGAAAAGTACGAAATTCACACGATTCAAATTTGATACTGAAATTCCATCATGAACCTTCAGTCAAAATCGTCAATTAAATACTTTTTATTTCTCTAGTTGTATCTAAGATTAGTATCAGACTAACTCTAAGTGCATAGTATTAAATTTACCATTTAACCGAATGGCTGCCACAAATGTCTTGAGATGCGAACTTTTCCGTGAACAATCATACAAAAATGACGTCTTTGGACGCTCGCTTTAAGCGGGATTTTACTAACTAAAATCAATTGTACGAAACATACAAATATTTTGAACACACAACGACATCTATTGTTAATATCTTCCTATACTCAAAATTTAAATAGTTTAACAAATAAACATTTAAAAAAGATATATTTAGAGCGTTTTATTTTTACAATAGAATTCGTGGCGCGCGAGGTACCACCATACATGCACATGCTGGCAGTTAGCTTAATATTTACATTAATTTTAGTTACTAGTTTACACAGATACCAAATAAATAATTATTTTTGTAATAAAAAAAATATATATTTGTTTTTGCATTCATGCCGCTAAAGAGTTAATGTCAGATATATTTAACCTCGCTTTCCGGGAGGTCTATTGATCGCTTTATTACTAAAGAGGGTGTTTATCTTGCTATACGTTTCATATTATATTATCTCCGAATATATTATATATATCGTATCACATATATGCCCACAGTGCTTTGTTTCGGACGCCCGTTATTATTTTAAATATATATGCCGGCACTTTGTAATTTGATTTGACAAATTAGTGGTTGTGTTTTCACAAAAAAATATGCCTTGTATAAAAAGAGCAGTGTGGCTCGAAATGTGATCGATGATATCACAGTTTGTTGAATCTTTTGAGGTAATTTATAACCGTAATTATTTGAAAGTTATAAAGTATGTCGACACATGTGGATTTATGTTTCGAATTTGGAAGTAGATTATTCAAAAAAAAAGATACTTTCATAACGTTTTACATTTGTGAATCATATTAATTTCTCTTTCTTTTGAATCTGAATTTCACAAAGCTTAATAGCAGCTAATAAAAAAAAACTTATTTTCTTTACATTATATAATATATGTATATATGATGAAATAATGAGTATAAGTCCAAAAAACTTATTTTCAGGAAGCAAAAACACTGCTCGCCACTGTTAATATTATTTCCAATGATTGGTTCAACCCTTCCTGATTGATTGCATCGCATTAGTTATTATTTTGTTATTGCCAACGTCATTAGTAGTATGTATACTTATTTTTTTACTTTGCTTTGATTCTGTAACCCCCTCCTTGCTTGCCGTAAAAAGAAAAAATCTCAAACTCCATTTTGTAATTTTATCATTCAAAATTTTTAGAATCAACTTGCTTTATTACTTAACCAAACTTTACAAAAGTAAGTCCGAAGATGCCTCTGAAATAGGCGAAAGACGTGTCACAATACGTGGAATAATCAAAGTTATTTTAAATTTCATATTAAGCAAATTTATTACATGAAGTTGAGAATACTCTTCATGAAGGAATACTATTTTCGTAAAATTGCAAGTTTTATTTATTATTTTTGTTTTGATGTCAACTATTCTGTTTTGTCGCTAACAGCGCGGGTTTCGCCTTTCGGCATCTACAGGTATTTCAAGTGCACAAAATTGAAACGATTAAAATTTGATATTGAAATTTGGTCAAGCACATTCAGCGAAATTCTCAATTTATTACGACATATTTTTGTATACATCACATTTATTTCAGGTGTATTAGTTAGTCTAAAAGTCTCATGAATTAATTATAGAGCATCTGTGACGTACCACTAAGGTGGTTTTTTTAAAAACTTTTTTAAAACGGAATGGTATTTCGTACTTATTGTAAAATGGTAAAGTCCGCCCATTGCAGATTATGTGTACTTTGTAGTATAACAACGTGCAATTAATGGCATAAGGATATTTCTCACAGCTGTCAACTTTGAGAAAATACTTTTTTTCTTTAATAAAACTGCTTTTGTAAATAAACTAAGTAACGTCACTACTTCTTGTGAAATATTCCGTTAACAATTTGTAAATAATACAAAATGGCGACTTGATTTCGAAATAAATGACAGTCGTTCCATTTTTTAAATTTAACATTACGTATCAATCTCGAATCAACCAATACATAATATTATTGTAAGTACGGACTTTTTCGAACACGTATTATCGGCATGCATTTCAAATCTTTAATAAGAGTGCGTTCTTGGATCGAATCGAATCGCAGGGTGGAGTCAGTTGAATTAAAACATTAAACATATCAATTGGCAGGTTTATGATTCGTAGTGGAAATGGAATTATACAACTCTTGTACTCGAGTCGCTCACTTGGGCCATTATTTTTTATGCGCAACAACACTGATGCTTATATTTGACCTCGGATTTATTAAGATATGTGAAATATTTTTTTCATATGTACATTTTCACCGCTGTAATACATATGATGGTACATTGTTTTGATACAATATAAGGGTTTTTACAACATATAAGGTTTAATTTTTTCTACATCGTGAGCGATATCCACATGCAAGAGTATTCCTCCGTATAGCACGATTTCATGTGTGTGATTGTTTGGTTCTATTTTGGGCCGTAGTTGAGTGGCTTCCGCGATAGATCGCGGTATTCGAGTGCCTGTACGAGCACATTTTTTCAATCGATTTATCGAAGGCAGTGTGTTCTAAAAATCCCTTCTTAGCCTCCCGATACAAAAAAGCGACGCATAGCAAGAGCGATTAGCTTACGACTAATCCTTTCCTAGTCTTACTCTCTTCGAAAAAAGAGGTTGATCAACTGAGTGATATCCTCCTCCTGATTTTTCCTGATAATCTATGAATATCCTCCAAATTTGGAGCGGACATGGCAAAAAAAATATCAAATCGAAATCTTCAATTTTGATCAGACTAAACTTTTTACGCGTTTTCCGATTGTAAATTTACAAAAAAAATCTTTGTTTATAATTCCGCAAAATCGCGACGCGCATATACATATGTAGATTCACATCAATAATAACAGATTGAAAATGATTTCAACTGTCAATAAAAAATACATCAATTAATTCGAATAGAAGTGCACAGAAAAATTGTTCCAAATTCAATTTATCATTTCAAGTTCAAATTTGAGAATTGAACGACTCGAATTTGGAACAAAAGAACACAGATGACGTAAATAGTGACTGTATTGCTAGATAAATACGAATAGGTATTAAGACAGGTGAGAAAAATAATTATTATTGATATTTGTACTGGATCTAGAACATTAAGATAACGAAATTGTACGTTCCCATTCGTTCACGGTTTTCCTATAATCTGTAACGATGTCGCACCGCCTCGGAGAGATTCGAACCCGGGACACACCTTTTCCCGCGCTGCGTCGTTATCGACTGTCAATATTGAAACGGCGCACTAATTGACATTCGTTGTTAAGCGTTGACGCCTTGTGTGTACCTGTTGGCCACAACATTAAAATGAAAACAACAAATTTATTCTAGATTACCACCTTTCACACATTGGTCAGTTTTCTCTTTGGGAACTATTTTAACTCGGTCCAAATCAGGCGTGCCCAAACCTTCGCCCGCGAGCCTCATGTGGCCCAATTGATGGTTATGTGTGGCCCTTTCGAGAATTTCTACTTTTTATACATTGTGTTATTGGTAAAATACATTATCAAATTTGTTAAGAAATTTAATATTAATTTAAACACGAGAATTTTATAAAAAATATATCTTTGAAAATAAATTTAGGAATAAGCAATATTTACTATAGCTGATGTTTCAGAACAGGTGCACTACTAATTTGATTTTTTTTAAAATTCTTTATGAATACGTCGGATACGAACTATTTATAACGCGTCATTCGTGCACTTGAAGTACCTGATGATGCTGAAAGGCAAAACCAGGATCGTTGGCCACAAAAACTGAAAGGGCAAAAAAATCAATCGATTAATATTTGTGGTTAAATATATTTATGTTTTGCCCACCAGAGACATGCATTATTTGGTTTGGCACACCAAGTGATTTTAGTTGGGCATCTCTGGTCAATTTAAACGCGGCCTATATGGATAATTTAAATTAGTGTTCTCTACTGGACAAAAAAAACACTTTTAAATCTCGATATAAAAAATAAAGTTTATTAGATTACCGTTATTTGTGCTTCTAACTCTAATAATTATGAAAGGGGCATCTTACTACAGACTCCAATTACTCAGCATCTCAACTACTCGAGTATCGATTAATATTTTTAAAATACTCGAGTAATTTCAGATATTTCCAAATATATATTACTAATTCAAATTTGTGGAAAAAATAGATGATAATTAAATAAATAAGCCTATTTAATCTCAGTAGTAAATTTATTTCAATTTATAAAACATAAATTAGTTATGAGTTATGAGTATTTTGAAAAATTACTCGAGTAATACTCCTACTGAACAAAACGACTCCAACATTGACCAAAAATACTACTCCGACTAAAAAAAGTTTAATTTGTCACGTTTTTTTCCTACCTTTCCTATTTATGTGTATTCAATTGAAATTTCGGATTATGACTCTAAACTTCGAGCCAAAACGCCGCGATGACTCCGACTTCGGCGAAAAAACCGTGACTCCATGACTCCGACTCCACAGCCCTGGACAATAATCATGGAAAAGTTATAAAATCTAAATCCTGAAATCGTAAACTTCTGCAGTGTTCCAGAATGATCAGTCATGAATACTGAATATATGACCAAGATAAGTTTCTTGCTTAGTCATAAAAAAAAATCAGCTGCCGAAATACATGTGAAAACAAAATCATCCAATTCCGAATAATTTTTGAAATGAGAAACAAAATATTTTAGTCACTAAAAACCTGTTTCGAAACATATGAATTATGGTTTGTTCTTGACAGTTTATTTAAAAATTGTATCCCGCTGCCTTTCATTTAATTAGTCAAATATTTAGATATAGGATTTTGGGCTCGGACTTCGAAACATTTTCGTTGAAATGATCAATAATTAATATAGATATTTAAAATTGATAACCTTTTCACAATATCCTAAGATCATTATTCTTGTTTATTTTTTCAATTATTAAGATGCATAATTTATCGTGTAGGAGATATAAATCTTATTTCTGTCAAAGTAACCCAAGAGCGTATTAAATATATTAAATTTATCACAAAGCTGTTCTTCGAAAAAATATTTTTTAGTATTGTAATTGGTGCTATTCAAATTCGAGAAAGGTATGGTTTTTTTAATGTAGTAACTTATAGATTTTGTCCTCATATAGAGATTTATTAGTCTTAACCTTAGGTCGTGATACTAGAATAAGCGTTTAGTATTTAACACATATGAGAGGAGTGAAATGTGTCATGTTCATGACATGTAGATAAAATGTTCTGGAATATTCTGCTAATCTATAGGGTCCAATTTCATCGTTGTTGGCTTCAATTGCGGAGCTCACGGGCTAGTCCGGGCAGTTTCATTTTCCAATCGAATTATTGTTTTTTTTTTACATATGGATGTCTGTGTTGTCTAAAATACCTTCCCACACTAATCATACCCTAAAAACGAGACGTGGCAAGAGTTATTAGCTAACCACTAGTCGTCTTGTCTCAATCTCTTTGATAAAGAGTTCTTGAGTGACACACGTATCTCGTAGCAATCGTCTGTTGAGATAAAATCCATAATGGGTCCATATGCTACACACTAAGAGCGAACATATATAGTATAGATACTATAGTTTAAAAAAAATAGCAATGTAACGTTAATATTGCGTTTTTTTTCAGCTGTCAATTTTTGTTCTAACACATTGTACTGATGTTAATAAAATAAAACTTATTAAACCAACTCTAAAATGATTCCAAATTCAAATAATAAAATAAAAGTGGTGCACTTTGTTACAGTTTTATTCGATTGTTTTACTTGAAGTAAACACTTGTTTAGGCGTTGATGTTTTGTGAATATTCTCCCCAAGCCCTCGTTTCTTCTTCAGGTGAATGGAGTGAATTAATGAACGAGTTCAAGACACTTCATGATCTGTTCAACATGAATTGATCTGTCCAGATCTTAACAAATAAAAAAGTTAAGATTGTTTTCTTTAAATACAGGTGTTTACAAGAGTTTGTTTGAATAACTCATGTAACGTGTAATCCAGCAGATATTGTGATGTAAATACTAATGTCTCGGTTCACACTTCAGAGGTGTTAAATTGTTAAACCTTTATTAGCAAGAGAACTACTGCATGATTATCGTAGCACTGCCATGTTACCGATTTTCTACAGTACTATTCCAACTCAGGTAAACATTCTGAACGATCAAAGTTTATAATATACATACAATAAAACAGTGTAATATTTTGTATTGCAAGGATGAGACAACTAAATAAGCGCACAGGTAAAAAAATAAGAAAACAAAGGAATATTTTTTACGAGGACTGGAGGTTGATATTAAAATTTATAAAAATAAAAAAAAAAATTAGATTTCCACAGTTTTATCAAATAATCCAGAATCACAAGTATTTACAGTTTGATTTCCGATATGAGCGAAACTGGTTCTGATCCTTTGATAAATTATGGCATTTTTAAAAAACGATTTACTCTTTTATTCTGTATAATGTTTAAAGTACATTAAATAAAAATTCTCTGAATCCATAAAAACAGGTGGAAGCAACATTATTAATATTAAAAATTAAAATTATTTGAATAAGGGGAAAAAATCTAAGGAGCAATACAATATATTCGCATCAAAAGTTAATGATTGCCCTTGCAAACTGTCAATACAAAGTTCGGGTGGAAAAACATGTTTCAGAAAGAAAAAAATGCCAAGGATTTCGGTCACGTGGATCAAAATTGGAAAGAAATCATGTTACAGTATTGATCATATCAGAATAATAAACGATAGCATTCCTTAAATAATTATGGTTGAATGACAAATAATAGGATTGTTTGGGCAGTTAATAGTTATCGGGTACGTGGTACAGTGGTCAACGTCGTTGTCTTCCGTGACGGACCTGACGTCTCAGCACGAGTAGCACTTTTTTCAGTAACTATTCTACTAGAACTAGAAGGTATGGTTGTGTATGTTGTCTAAAAAAATCTTCCCACCTATCCGATCTTGTTAGCGAGGCGTAGCGATAGCAACTAGCCAACCACTAGTACTGCCCTAGTCTTATCCTTTCTACTCCTAAACGTCGAACTAAGAGAGTCTGAGCGACTGAGTAACAAACAGTAATCGTTGAAATATTTCTACGTAATACTAATACTCGTATGTTAAGATGACATATGCTCGGCATAAGAATATATCGCATAAAAAAATCCCGTTCCAAATTCAAATAATAGAATGTAATGTTTTTAAGTCAATGACAATTAATATCATAATAGAATTGTTAGAATTTTGTACTTTTCCATGAGTTTTGTCGCTATCGACCCGGGTTTCAATTTGATATTGAACTTCCATCAAGCACCCTAAGTCTAAATCCTTAAATATATCAATATTGCTAGTACGGCAAGATTGACTGAACTCTACAGTAAATTTGTGCTGAAGTTTCGTGTTGTTAGCCAAAATTGATGTCTTAATAATAATTGTTTAAAAAAAACTTTGTGATCTACTTCTTTTTTTGTATTTAAACGATACAAACTGTTTACTACGTGTCAGTTCAAGTACATCCGTGCACTTGAAATGCCTGAAGATGCCGAAAGGCGAAACCCGGGTCGTTAGCGACAAAACTCATGGAAAAGTACAAAATTCAAACAATACAAATTTGATATTGAAATTCCATCAAGCGCCCTCAGTCGAAATCCTTAATCAATAATATCATATGTAAGGTAAATCATTAAGGTATGAAATGAAAAAGGTTGACAACACCAGTTAAATAGTTTTCACAATCAATGTCTAACCTACCATAAACAACCAATATTATATTATATACACCACGCTCTTTGCCAAAAATGTGGATCACCCCCCGCTGCTGAAAATATATCTCTACATTTACACCTCCCCCAGGTATGTCTTCACTCATGTTCACCCACATACAAAAAACGCATGGGTGATCCCATTATAAAGCGATGGTGATCCCAAAATGGTTAGTGTGCCCCGCTGAGAACCTTTTAACGACGCAACATCTTCATGGTTGTGGGCCCCCTTGTCAAAATTCTTGTTCTGCAACCGAAATATTATGTTGTTATAACTGTCACACTTTTGGCGGGATGAATCTTTACGATTCAAAACGTTCACACGTACAATAGCCTTTTTTGGATGACCATCTTTTGTTACACATTTTTGGGATGCAAAATTTTTCTAAGAAGTTGGTCTTCCAGAAACGATTGCTTTTCAGCTGCTAAACCTCTCTTTTTTTCGAAGAGAATTTGAGAATTTTTTATCATCCACTGACAAACTTTTTAGTCCATTTAATTCTTAAGACTTTGAGTGGTGGTGAGCTAATAAATAATAGAGTTTAATAAAATAATAATACAGATAAAAAAATTACAAATACATTGGTACCTCGAGATACGAGTTTAATTCGTTCCGTAACATTGCTCGTATCTCAAAGCAATTTTTCCCATTGAAATTAAATGAAATGCCATTAATCCGTTCCAGCCCCCTAAATTTGGCGTTGTGGAGCAGCTGTAGAGCGCCATCTATGTCTTACGTGTGGGATTTGTCGGTTTTGCGAAAGAGAGTGATATATGTTTTTTTATAGTATGTCCATAGCGTTTGACAGTCGAAGTAGAATCCAATACCAACATAGATTTGTTACCAATACATTCATATGTACCTCTTCCACATATACGTAAACCGCACGCAGATACCCGGCCGTTTCTCGTATCTCAAATGTTGCTCATATTTTAAAGCAAAACTTTGTTCGCTCGACGGCTGTTTCTCGTGGTACCATTGTATAATGCTTTTTTAATCCGTATGGGAAAAATATTATTCCTTAATTCAATTTAAAATCGCAAAATTAGATATTTTATTGAAACAATTGATTATAAATTTTAAATAATTTTCGAGAAGATTTCAAGTCTAATTCGGGCCTGTATAAATATTATTTTCATTTTTTTGTGTAAATGTATTTATCTTTTGATGTTGATTCCAGGAAGTTTACTGAAACGAAATGAAATGACTTGAATTGACGTGAATCTCATCGAAAAGTATAAAATTCAAACGATTCAAATGCTTATTTGTGGAGGGGGTAGCATTTTGAGAGTGGTAACTTCAGTAAATTATACTCTTTAATAAGTGAAATAGACTGGAGTGAGATCTATGAGCATCGCAATGTGAACGAGGCGGTTGATCATTTTTATACTTGTGTTTACAATGTATTTGATTTATGTTTCAAAAGGAAGCTGCCAGGTCGTGGTGGAAGACGATATCCGAAGTGGTTTTCTGGAGAAATTATCAGGGATATAAAAATGAAGCACACGTTTCATAAGACCTGGAAGACTAGTAATAGTCCTCGGGATTATGAAATATTTAGCTTGTGTCGATCTAAGCTCAAACAAAATGTTCAATTTGCCTACCGAGCATATTTGGCAACGATGGAAGATTGCATTCGCGGATATCCTTATTTGTTTTGGAACTATATAAAGTCTATTAGAAACGATGGTGGATTTTCTGAATCAATGAATTGGAAGGGTCATGCGGTGATGGGTCTTGGAGTGGCAGAAGCGTTTGCTGGCCATTTCAGATCTGTGTACTCGAATGATATACCACACCTGAATGTTGAATCTGTTCTGAAAAATCGGACTGATGGTGCCCAATGCATTGATACAATGCAGATTGATGAAGCGGATGTTATATATTTTTACTTAAAAACTTAAAACACTCGCTCACTTGGTCCCGACAAAGTACCAACGTGTTTTTTAAAAGGATGTATTGACCTCATCAAGAGTCCATTGTGTTATATTTTTAATCTTGTAATGAAATCAGGAATTTTCCCAGAAAAATGGAAAATATCTAAGATTACTCCAATTTTTAAAAATGGTGCAGAATCATCAGTTGAAAATTATAGACCAGTGGCTGTTCTCTCAACACCAGCAAAGGTTTTAGAGATGATCATGCATCACATGATAATGAAAAGAATTGATCCATTTATAATCGGTGAACAGGATGGATTTAGGGTAGGCAGATCAACCGATACTAACTTGATGGTGTTTACAGATTACGTGTCGACGGCATTAGATAAAGGCCTGCAAGTTGACTGTTCCTACAATGATTTCGCGAAGGCATTTGACAGGGTCGATCATGACATCCTTTTGGAAAAACTACAACTAATCGGTTTGTCTGACGGCTTCGTTAGGCTTTTTGCGAGCTATTTTCGGAACAGAAAACAATACGTAACGTATGGTCTTTTTGAATCGCTACCGTTCTACACGTATTCTGGTGTACCACAGGGCTCGAACTTGGGGCCAATGCTGTTCACTATATTTATAAATGATATTGTAAAAGTCATTAAAAATTCTAAGTTCTTATTATTTGCTGATGATTTGAAACTGTTTTTGAGGGTTGTCACCTTGGATGATTGTCACCGTCTCCAGTCCGATATAGATAATATAATAGAGTGGGGAAGATGTAACAAACTTGAATTTAATATTGATAAATGCAATCTTTTATCGTTTACGAGGAGCTCACGAGTATTATTCTTTCAATATTCAATGAATGGTCGAATTCTCTCACGAATTTCATCAGTAAAAAGATCTTGGCGTACAATTTGAAAGCAAACTAACATTCAACAATCACATTAAGATTACTTGCAACAAAGCTTTGCAAATGTTGGGCTTTATCCTCCGCACTACCAGGGTCTTTCCAGGAGTAAAAATTTTGATACTAATGTATAATTCTTTGGTTCGAAGCCGACTTGAGAGTGGATCGATTGTTTGGGCACCGAGGAGTGCGAAATGTGTTCTTATGGTGGAGAGGGTTCAGAAGAAATTTTGAGAATTCTCTATTTGAGGACATATGGGTACTACCCATGGCTTTATCCAACAGACTTTCTCTTAGGGATGCTCACTTTCAATAGTTTGAATGCTCGAAGAGAAATGTATTTGGCATTATATTTCTTTCGGCTTATCCGAGGCCAAAATGAGAATTCCACCATTCTTGAAAATGTTAAATTGAATGTTCCTGATAATTTTTTGAGGAATCGTGAGCATGAGTTGTTTGTTCTTCCAAGGGTAGAACCAGTCTGCCAATGGAGCTTTAACAATTTTAAACGGCATTGCTTCGGATGTCGACATATTTCATATTGACGTGAGTGAGTTCAGGCGAATACTATATTTTATGAATAAAAGTTGATTTTGTCAGAACTCACTCGGTTGACATCTTTGAAAATTTCTAATGTGATTTTTTATTTTTTTTTTATAAATTTTTTTCTCTCTGTTTTTATGATTACAATGTTTTCATCTTGTTTTTAATTAATTAATGATTAAAATTATGTATTTACATGTATGTATATATATAAATACATACACGTATTTATATTTGTCAAATACATGGCGCATTGGCATTAGCTGTAATGCCATGATTTGCCTCTTAAATAAATAAATAAATAAATAAATAAATAAATAAATTCAAATTTCATTTTAAAATTCCATCATGCACCATCAGTGGAAATAATCAATTATACATAAAAATCAGTTCTAGAATAAGAAGTCAGTAGTCATTACAAATACCAAAAATTTTCGATGTCACACCAGTGTAAGATTTTAGGAATTGGGTCTTAAATACACTTCAGCCTCGCTAAACACGGATGTATACATTGTGACATATTTTTATGCAGCACGCTTTATATAACACGGTTCAAAGAAGAAAAAAAATACAATGAACATTTGTCGTGGTATTGGTGAAGAAGGTTTTTATGGCATGACATCGAAAAAATATTGGAAGATCGTAAGTTTGAACGAAGAAGAATTAATCGCAATGTTGGGTGAACCTACAACAACTTATGGCTTAGAAAGCAGTTGCATCGAATTAGCTACATGTTTCACGAAACAATGCCGACCTAAAATTGGCAATTAAACTGGATTTTCTTTATTGAAAATGCTCCTATCATAGAAAGGAGTTCGAACTTCAAGAGGGAATTACAAAATATTTTGGAACCTTTATTTTGTATGAACTTCAAACCTTGTATTACACGACATTTTTGTGGAACCGTGTTAACCGTGCTATACGAGGCCCAATTGAACTTTACATTGTAAGTAGTAGAATCAAGAATATACATACATACTGATAGAATTTAACAAGCTTTCATCAATACGACGTAAATCCCTTGCTAATTAATTACGATGACATCACGGCGCTCGAGTTAATACGTTTTCGAATTTATTATAAACTAGTATCGAAATAGACACATCCCACTCGATGTATATTCTAATTGGTCTTCGCTTCCTCCAATTAACGTAGTTTTATTATCGCGATATAAAAATAATATTTGCTTAAATAATTCGATGGTAATCGAGCGAATGAGCCATTTTAAAATATCAACCGGCCGTATTTGTAATTCGTAGATTAGTTTTCACTTTCGATCGATTTAATTAATTGCTTAATTAAACAGACGTCCAGTTTGGACATTTTTAATCATCGACTCCAAATGTCAGCGTGGCTTCGAAAATGGTCCACATGTTCGATAACATGCAGAATAATACAATTATATCATTCGATTTAGTTTGAAATAGAAACAATTAATACATGTTTTTGCCGGACCAAATTGTCATTTTTGACTTGTGTCTATTATATTTATCTAGATACGAGTAACAATATACATAGTTCTAGACATAAATGACTGCCATCTGCTTACGATAGGAGCCATTTTGATTTGAAAATAATGATAATGCGTCGATGGCAAGATCGTAAAAAAAACTATTAACTTCGAAAGAATTAATGATAAAATTCTCAAAACTTTGGAGGGAAATATGCCATTTATGTAATGAAATGTGTGAATGAAGTCGCTAAAAATCAGCGATGGGTAAAAATGGTATTTTGCCAAATCGACTTCAAACGTTTTTTCGCGTCAAATCATATAAAAATCTGGCCGCAAATTTTTTTGTCATGATGGATATGCTCGATATAAGCGAAACCGGTCCTGATCTTAATAAATGAGTGGTCAAATAAGTACAGGAAATGTTTTGAAAGGTTTGAACATAAATTCGAATGATCACTAATCCTTTTTTGATGACACATATTTTTAAGCACGTTGCCCAACTACGCTTTATATCATGGGTAGTCAAAATTTTACCACCATCAGCGACTTTTTTTGAAATTTTTGGCGGCGATCGACTCATAACATAAATTGAATTTATTTTCATTGAAATCAAAGTAGATTCATGGATGTGTACATCCTTACGCCAGACAGGCGGGCAACTTGGAATAGCTACGCGATCGACGCTTTATGTATATCAACAGTTGATGTTCATAATATGACGAAAGAATATCATTAAAATCTGCTATTTATGAATCTGAACTATAGTTTTTACATTAGTATATAATTATAGCAGATGAGAAGAGTAAATCGAGAAGAAAAAAACCCTCAACCAGAAAGCTATAATAACTTTGTGTGAATGCATATTAATATTTTGCTTTTTTCTATACTATGCATGCAATACTGGGTGACTTTAATATTGTTTTATTTATTTTCATGTTAAAGGTAGTATGTACGTTGCATGTATCTAATTGGTTCATAAAAGCGTCGCTGATAAAAGAAAATTGTCTATGATTGATTGTGCAAGGACAACCCAAAATATAAATTGAGCAATATAAGAAAATGCTTGATTAACAATGATTTTAATATCAACCTTTATAAAGAAACGCACATAATCTTCAAATAACAAGTAGTGTGTATTTCATTTAAATTGCAGTTGTGTATAATGAATAAGTTTATTATATCGTTAAGAATACTTAGGTCGTGTTTATTCAAATTAAAAATTCAATTTTAACGAGATCGGAGGCTAATAAATTTAAATATGTTTTAAGATAAGCGTAAGGTTTAATCGAACGACAGGTGAAAGCCAATTATATTAATCAAAGCCTTTCGACAGCAAAAAACAGCGTTTATTTATCTTAAAAGAGATTTTATGTTCATTTTTATCTATACTTTGTAGCGCGTGCTTTTTACGTGTAAGTTATGTATAGAGTACATATTCTATATGAAACTATCTTAAAATAATTATTCAACAATATTAATTATCATTAATTATTTGTAGCATTTTTATAAGAGTGCATTTTATATTAAAAAAATCTTCCATTTTAATATTTTATCATGTTCTACCAAACTATTTTCGCTTTATACATCACGATTTTCTTAATTTGCATCATTATATTTAAAAAATATTCGAATTATATGTAGGTTCTTATTCCACATTAAATGTATTTGGACTAGGACCGGTTTCGCTCATCGCTAGTTTTTTCACCTGATGTTGCATATGTCTAATAGCATTAAACAAATACTTAGGTAAATATACAAGTACTGAAGTACCTGACTGTTTAAGAGAAAATTTCAACCGAATGAAGGTAAAGCAAGTATACTTATATTGGATCATATGTCTTAATTAATATTATGTAACAAAAATAACGAAAGGGCCTGTTGAAAAAAAGTTGTGTTAAATAATTTGAAGTCATGTTTTTGTTTCAGTAGTTGACCATCTCACAAATTGAAAAATCTAGTAGTTGGCCATGTCTAAACAGGGGGCTTTATAGTGAACTTTCTGTCAGAGTTGCCTTAGGGCTTTTTGTCACAACACTATTGGTTGAATCAAGTAGCAATGGGTGATTCAGGAACAAGGTACACACCGTTTCTAGATTGATCACTTAAGAAACTTGAAATAATACACTTTCCTCACTAGGTATTGTTTTCAAATGGCCACCCTGGCACTCCATTGGCTGTATGGTGATGTGTTAGTGGCTCATTCCGACCACAGATGCCTTTATTTGTCTGGACTTTACAATTTAGAGCAATCCCGCATCTGCATTTCTTATTTTGGGTCTTTTTACTCTCAAAAGGTCAACTACTGGTACATGGTCAACGACTGGTACATTTACCTTACTGAACAATTAATAGATTTTTGAAAACACAATTAACATCTATAGGTCAAGGACTAGCTAATCCTCCATGTGAGACATCGCTTTGGATATAAATACTTTCTTAACGCATACCTACTGGAATAATAACACTCCCTTCATATTTACACTTTCAAAAAATGAATTTATAATGTGCTTAATGATTCACGTTTTTGATAAGTATTACTGAAAATGGTTGATTCATAATGTCGTAAAAGCTCTCAGCGTACATCAAATACAATAAAAATAATGAAATCGCCTACAATGTTGTATTAAATGATGATTTTATGGCATCTGGTTTAAGTGTTATATCGTAAAACGAGCACTACGCGGTATTATAATACCTCACTACGACACTGTATTATTACATAATTTCAGATTTACATAGAGCTGGGAATATATTGTATCATTTCGGTTCAATGTTTAAACTTTATTTCAATGTAGTCTTAAGTAATTCGTGTTCAATAATAATAAAAGAGTTTTCTGAAATACTAGCCGGAGCTCGGCAAGCGTTGCAATGACTCTCAAAGAAAGAAAATGTTTGTGTTTATTGAAGTGCTTTCGGATGCATAATATTTTAGATACATAATTTTTGCCGTTTGCCGTTTTGACGTTTGCTGTTTGTCTTTTGCCGATTGTCTATGGTACGACACACGCGCCACCTACTAAATTTTAATTGCACTATATCTACAGCGTTCTTTTAAGTGCAACAATAAGTTGTCAAAATCAGCGGTATGGCAGTGCATACAATTTGAAAAAACATTGATTTTTATGTAAAAGACCAACTGTGAGCTAATTTTACTGTGTCAAAAACCTCCGCGCAAGTGCAGGCAAAAAGTGTGTCAAAGTTTCGTTGTGATCGGATGAACGGTATGGCAGGACATAGAGTGCAAACAAACAAACAAAAAAATATTGAAAATATTTTATGTATTAGAAGTTTTTATGTATAAGGCTAACTTTGCTGGGCTGCACTGGACTTCCAAGCAAAAAGATGTAAAATGACTAACATTTTTTTTTATGTAGGTACTGAGCATTTAGAAAAAAATCAGTGTTATTGTTTGTGTGTAGGTTATTCAAATACAAGGAAACTTATAGTAAATTTGAAGTAAGTACTATCTCTATATGTAATTTAATGAAACAATAAATGTCTTTTTTAACCGTTGGGTACTAAATTAACTTTTCCGTTTAGCTAAGAAAAGTGTATTCTTCAATCAGATGTGTTTTCACGCAATATGGTGTGCACAAAACAGAATTTAGATAGCACAAAATGAAGACTAATTGGGTTTATGAAAGCAGCCAAATTATTATCTGAATAATATCTGGGGGCTACAAATAACAATGCTTTATCTACAAAAAAACATTTTTATTGTAATTTCTATTCAGCAATAAAGGAAATTAAAATTATTATGGAAACGTGTTTTCTTGTTATGTCAAGCACATATTTTTTATAATTATCAATGAGTTGATATATAAATGTATCAACAGAAAAACAAGTAATATGGCTTTATAATATCCATTGAAAAAAAAATTACATCACAACATGGGTGACCATTAATTTTATTCACCGGGGAATTTTAGAAATAGGGCACAATTTAATAGATTTCATATTTTAGTGAAGGGTTATTTTGGATAAAATTTGATTTTGGTTGACAAAAAATCAATTCCGAAAATTTCGGGATCATGTTTTCTTATTCCGGGCCTAATCAGGTAATGAAAATTTTCGGGATCCCGGGATTGCAAACCCTACACCTATACAGTATGTTATTGTTGTGTGAGTTGGAATAATAGTAGTGAATCTTGCAGTACCACTGACTGATTCAACGAACCATGAATGATCAGAAAATAAATCCATAAAAGAAGAAAACAAAGATTGAAGGAATACATATACTGTAATTATTGAAACAATCTAAATATTTACATATTGTAACACATCTTATATTAAAAAAATTAAACACGTTTTATGTATTATAATGGTATCTTAGTTGTTAATGATAATCAACCAACCAACAACCTTTCGACGGCAGGTGATTGAATAAAATAAATATAATTCTTCAGTTGAAATGTGATATCAAGTTTTTGTTGTATGTGACTTAACTTTGAATGATTTAATTTCTCTTGTAATGAACGCTTTCAAGCCCACATACTGGTTTAAAACGTTATCAACAAAAAAACACACGGTAAGTTTTATCTCAGTCTTGTTTTTATAAGTTATACATCTCGACTAAATAAACGTTTAAAAACTTTTATTTGACAGTATCTTTTACAATAAGTCAACAGTATTAAATTGGAACTAGGGATTGCAATACAGGATGAATATATGTATCTTAATTAGTATTTCATATTTAATACCGGTAACCAGGGCTTTTTTCTCATTGAACGCGGTGGAACGGCGTTCCGGCACCTTTTTTCGATGATTTCAAAATTTTACTTAAATGACATTTGAATATAATTTTATTTAGTAAAAAGCATGACATGAAGTGAGTTCCGGCAACTTTTTTTTCAAAAAAAAAGCCCTGCCGGTAACTATTAGTAATTTCAATACCAGCTTTGCAGAAGCAGATTTAACTGAATATAAATCGAATTCAAAATAGTTCAGTTTACGACGATCGTCACAAACTAAGACTAATAATGTTTCAAAATATTTAAGCTTTAAATTACAACTCTAAGGGTGCATCCGATAATTAAATAAATTAGCCTTTTGCAAGGACTAACGCGTGACTGAACGTATGTTGTGTAAAACGCCCCTCTTTTAAGCTATAGATGTTAAACACAAAATCAACCAAACACACATTTCAATTTCACTCAAATTCCTATACCGGTATTTCACATTTTCAGAACCATTATTGATAATTTTAAAAATGACAATTTATCTCAAAAGTTTACATATATCTTCATGGTTTCTTTTGTGGTTTACTGGCACAACTGGACTGTTATCATGAAGTTCTAATTTTACGTTTCGTAATTATAAATTCACCTTTATCAAAACCTAACCTAGGTAGGTATATATATTTTCAATATACCTACATATCTGTCTATCAATTGAAAAATATATTGGTGTATTATTTAATTGTCAAACAACTGTTAACGCGTAGTATTGAGTTCAATTATCTTTGCTTGATGTGACGAATAATTTGCGTAAGCAATTTAATGTAACTCCCAGATATTTGATTTTTTTAACTTTTGGGACAACGAATTGCAGTCACAAATGTCCCTTATAATGCACAGAAAAAAGCATTCATTATTGAGAACACGTAGAAGAAGATAAAAATGTATGTTTCTTCTTCATCGACTCATATTTGAGAGAATTCAATGTACATAATACAACCAGGGATGTGGAGTCAAAGACGTGAAAAAAATTTGAACCCTTTATTTATACATATAAAATGCATCATATGAAAAATTTGGCTATTTTCCGGATTGGTTTGTTGATCTTTCATTTAATACACATAAATAGGTAGGTAGGAAAAAAAACTAACAAAACTAAACATTTTTTAAATCAGAGTCGTGTTTTTGGTCAATGTTGGAGTCGGATTCGTGATTTCTTTTAAAACCACTTCAGTAACGTATTGCCACTGGTGGCAGCCGTGTACAGACGTCGCGTAGTCGGAAATATTGCGAAATATATTTAAAAAAAACATTTTCCTGTAAGAATTCTTAAGCTAGTACCATCAGTACACTGTATCTATTCGTAAATCGGACGGTAGATGTTGTCAATGCAACCATTTTGCTCGGTACCGAAGCGGTTAACGAATCTAAAGCCCTGAATACAACAATTATGTATAGTTTATGTAAATACACCGAAATACCTGTAACGTATGTTGAAAAGAAATAGCTGTCAACACCATATTTCAATTAGCAATCATTCAATGCTATCAACATACGAATTATCCTTGGTTAACTTTCGTCCAGAACCGTTGAACGGAAAAAAATCTTATCACGAGGACATCTTTAAGGACGAAATGAGGTGTCTGGGAGCTTTATCCAGCCAATAAAATTGACTTGTTACGAGCGCGCGGTCGTTTATAAATCCAAGATAGGTTTTTTTCGTCCATTTAAGGACACGATGAAATCTTTAGTGGCCCATAAAATAGAAACAGGATGAAATACTGGCGAGCTTGCATGTGAGAATGACTCAACAAACCATCTTGTGATATCGTCAATAATATTTTTATGGCAATAATTCGCATTAAAGTCAAATGTCTTTATTCCGCTGTAATTCAAAACATTAATATTTTCAGACATTATAAATAAAATAAATTTGTTTTTTACTTCTTCCACATACATACACATAACATTTTAGAGATCAAGACCAGTTCCACTCATCGAGAGCATATAACTGATAGCATATACATTGAAACAAGGTTATTTATATCAAAATGTTAAATTTGTTTCTTATACCTTGTCTTGTAATACTATATGTAAAAGCAGTAATGAAATGTGTTTTATTTATTTAAAATAATGCTTTTCCACCAATAAGTGACAGTTAACACCGTAAAAGTGAGAAAACAAATCAGATATATTAGGTTGCCGATGTATGACATATTAATTCTTTTGTTCAAAATATTAAACATCTCGTTCATTTTCAAAATACAAACTTACAATTTTTGTAGTGTATACAGCAGTGGCTCTCACGTGCGGCCACCGGAGGATCTTGCCGCAGCCACCAACAGCTTCATGGTAAATATTGATTTTTAAATAAATGTGTTTTTTCAAAGTTAATTTGTCGTCAAAGACTCTGATAACGAAATATTTTGTATGCATTGTACTGTGTCTCAATACACATTTGTCAGCAAAACTGCTACTGGAAGATGTTAATGGCAGTGAGAAAAGTATTAAATTCAATATCAGTAGTAAATTGTCATAAATGTTTAGGTATATTTAACAAAACTTAAACACAGCAAAAAATGGTGCGACCACCAGATATTTCGATATGACCGCTGATGTTTTCAATTAGAACACAGAAACATTTTACGTGAGAACCACTGGTCTACAATATTAATCTTTAATAATTTTCTCAAAAAGTATTGGTGATTGAAGAAAGCTCTTTTGTATTTCACATTTTATTGAAATAATCCCACTCAATTTTCTGATATAATCAATAGAAAAATGTGATGGTATTTATCACAATATTTTTTTACCGGCAAAAAGTAATTATTTTGGATACAAGTATAGTATTTTGCTTTGACCATAAGCTAAACAGCGTATAACCACTACTAAAGCTCTGGGTGTAGCTTAAGGTGTTATTTATAAAGATCCTATAGATTTTATGTAGAAAGCGTAAAAAACATACCAATTTGTTAATACGTGAAAAAAACAATCTTTTTTCAATATTTCTTTCACGGAATATGGCTTTATTATGCCAAATCGTTCTTTATAATAATATATTGAACGATTCTGAAGATCAGAATACTTAATGTATATTTTATTATCTCGCCGACATTAACGCTTTTCCTAGACAATTATTTTCCATAATAAACCTTGAAACTAATGAATCATTTAAATGATTGTTGCTGAGTATTTTAATATCATAATTTAACGTTTTATAATCAATGTGTTTTTAAAATAGAAGTGTTGATTGAATATTGATTGAAATGTTTTAGTCATGAGATGATTTTACCGACGGTAAAACACTCGCGACTACCATTAGACCTGTTCCTCTGCATTTACGTTTCTGAGTATTACAGAATTTGCTTATCGAGAAAGAAAGAGGGGTTGGAAGATTGAACTTTGAATGAAATTGATGTATTTTTAAAAGAATAAGAGTTAAATGAAGAAGATTTGCTTGATATGGCTACCTTTAGTTCAAGTGACATCGAATGCGATAGCAAAAACTCTGGTCCGACTGATAAGTGAAATAACATTAATAGCTGGATTTAAAATGGGAACAAATATGAAAATGCATTTCATAAATAATTTTCCAGACATGGATTGTGCGATTACAACGTTTGCAATTTCAACGCGAATTACTACAATGCACAGCTAAGTATGAGGAGATTTATAAGAATCTCAAACAATATAGAGAAGCACAGATTACTAGGGTTTCCAATCCCGTGTCAAAATTTCGATCCCGGGATTACAGGATTGCAATTAGTGATCCCGGGACTTGGAATATTTCTTAGTGGTCGATATTTATCATATTCATTTAAAATTAGCCATGTCAGTTTATCACTTAAATAAGTAATATCCTAAACTGAAATGAAAAAAAATCATAAAAATTAACATTATATTTCGGTAGTTAATCCATTTTTGAAGGGCGAAAATATTTTAGAGGCAGCGTTCGAATCCGATCTGATAACTATGTAAATGAAATTAAAAATATTTTTGTTTCATAATATCAAGAGGAGTAGTTTTTGTGACGTTTAAACATTTCACATTGCTATTTATGCAAAATGAGGGCACATTAAAAGTGATAAATAACGTTTTTATTGGTGACAATTTCATTACCATCCAGTATGTAGGGATAAATTTAATGTTTTAAGCACTCACTAAAACAATATGTATCACCATAAATGCGCTCTAGTTTTGTTACTTATATATGATATTTTTCGTCCTCTAAATGTATTTCAAATTTCAATACAATGATTTTTCATATTCGATACTGCCATCAACGCAATAACGTGGCAAATAGTTTGTGTTCCGAAGATGACAACCAAATTCTACCATTTTTTAAATAATAATTCGTTTATGTTTGATAAATAAATCAATCGCGAAAATTTCGGGATGATGTGTTCTAATCCCGGCCTGGTTTTGGAAACCCTACTCACATAAAAAAAAAACGTTTTGTTCATAGTGTTCTCATGACTAAAAAGATTATTTTACGATAGTAATTTCGTATAAGAAATCAATTTGCAGTGATTGATACGTTGATATGTGTATTTAATTATATTTAATTGAAGTCGCATCAAAACTAGCAATTTAAAGTGTTGTTGATTTGTATGGTAAAATATGATAATATTCACATGTCAGACTTACGACAATATTTTACTGAAGATGCGACATATGCACGATACGCAGGACTTATAAACATGTTATAATATATTTCCATCGAGGAATTATAGTAAACAATATTAAGTTTATAAATAATGGTACTGTAAGAAATTTTAACATTAAAACAATTTATCGTAAGATTAACTTCAAATAAATCGATTGATATGTAAATTTTACATTTCGTTGGTTAATTAATAATTCATCTTTCTTGTACGTTTGAAAAAATATTTGTACACGTTGGAATAGCCCAGAGGTGTTCTTGTTAAAGATAATTAACCGTGAAGAAAAAGTAAATAACTTTTAATTGTACCTAAATAAACAAAACAAAGCTCATAAATAGAACATATTTAAATATTTATCCTATGAATATATTTAATAATAATGTGGGATGAAGCACATATAGGCTACAGTTGTATATATTTTTAGATTTACGCTGTGATGATTGTTATTATTTAAATACTTATTTATTATCCGTAGAGCTGTTGAAAATGGATGCGATTGGAAAAACCTGTCCTGATATACAAATACATAAAAAATATGTTACCTAACTGATAGTTAAGACAATACAAGTGAATATCGGTAGATAAATGAAAACATAAATCTGTTATTCTTTAGATATCTTATGTATGAAATTTTAATTTCATAGATTATTTGTTTTTCAGTATTTTGATAAGCTTCGATTGCAGTCCAGTAGCTCTAAACCTTTCCGAAGTCACGGTACACTTTTGATAGTAAGAAAAGTTTGCGGTGCACCAAATTGAAACGGTTAAAAAACAAAGGAAAATTTGCGGTCATTACTCTCATTACAGATTTAACAGATTACATAACATTCAAAGATATACACAAATGTATATAAGAAAACAATAACTTACCCTTAACAAACTGGAATTGATATAGCAGATTTTGTAACCCTCAATCTTTATCTAAATTCGTTCAGTTTTTCTTGGTTTCTAGTTTTGAGTTAATTTTTATTAAGAAACAGATCTCACAAATATGATATTGAAAACTGTGACAAGAATTTCATAACCCCCATTTAGAGAGTTGGATATTCACTATTTCGCGGATTTTTCTTCTTTTATCATTTTTTTTTCCGGTGCACTGGCTAAAATCCACTGGATTACAACAGCTAGATCACACTTGAGCGAGAAGCATTTGGAGTTTTCAATTTGAAATATAGACACATTCAACGATTAATTTTTCTTTTGCTGCCATTAACTGCCATAGTGGTGAAAAATATCAATTAATTTCTCATTAATTCTAACGGCACATTTCATAGATTTTGTCATGCTTAATAGATCGATAATTGAACCCTTATAAAAGAGACAGGAGTATAAAATAATTATAAGACAATTTAGGGTCGATTGGAGTGTAGGAATATAGTTTAAAAAGCTGGTAGATTTCTACTCAGTACATAAACACGTGGATAGAGGTAGCAGGCCCTGTTTATCTTTTGCTTCCAACTCGACCGAAACCTCTAACGTATAATGTATCGAATAAATCATTGGACACGAATAATCACATTATATTTCATTCTATATCTCCGTTATGATGTTTTTTTATTGCTAACTAAATGAGAATAATATCTTTACTTTTAATGCCTGTTTTAATGCTTGTAATATGACAGCAGTTTAATACTTGCTTGAAATGAATGATGCACGTATAAAAAAACTATAAGCTGAGAGTCATAAAGTGTCACTTAAATGTCGTCCATTCCAAATGTTCTCAATTAATTCAGGCAGGTATTTTGATAATCTTTATCTTAATGGCAACCCTAAATTTTAAAATTCGAACTTTTTTATTTCCAATTATTTGTTGACACACATTCGTCTTTCTCTCTCTGTCTCGTGTAAAAGTGGTGATAAGACACGACTGGACTATTTATGAAGGTGTGCGTAATAATATCCATATGATATGGCGAATGTATATGACACTATACAGTATGTGGCAAAAGAACGTAAAAAATATTTATATTGTAATTTCGGTATTTATTTCAAAGTTCGGTCCGTGGTCGAGTGACAACTTCGTTCGCTTGAGTAACGGGGCTCACAAGATCGAGCCCCAGTATCTCCTTAAAGACATGTAGGTATGTCTCCCACACATATCCGATCATTAAAACAGGACATAGCGAGAGCGATTAGCTCAGAAATAGTCTTGTTATTTTCCTATCCTTACTCTTCCTACCCTTGTGCTATATTTCTAATCCCTTCTTTCTTCGAAAAAGAGGGATTGAGCAACGGATTGACAATCAATTTTGAAGAGTAATTATGATGGAATAAATTCCATACACATAAGACGGAGACAGTCCAAAATATTTCATAATTTTATTTACGAAAAATATTCTCATTTAGGTACAGTATTTTAATAGGACCTCATTTTTAAACAATCGATTAACCTTCAATGATTAGTGACTTGAATGATTAACAGATCTCATGAGAAAGAATTATCTATCTGACGCAAATGGAAAAGAGTAAAGATCAATAAAGTACAATCAATTCCAAGATGTACTTCTTGGAGCAGTGTGTCATGGTATGCTATATCGTAATTTTTTTACAACATACCGTCAAATTAAAATAACGTGGCTATACTTCACATGGAAGAATCGACATCACTTAATAGTAACTAAAATAATATTAAGTCAAAGAGACTTTTGAGAGGTCCCTGTATTCAGTAGTTGAGTTAAGGGTATAAACAAACAAACACGGTAAACAATAATTAATCACGTTAGTTTTAGATGCTTATCTTATCAAAAAGATGGTTGCTGAAACAAATTGCTTCTTTAAAAGGGTTCCAATTAATTTGAAAGACCTTGAAATTTATTTTAGTTTTAAATGCAGTTCACACGATGCTCTTATTAAATTACTAAGATTAAGGTGGTAAAGCAATAACTTATTTTTTATGTACTTATAGCTTAATGGTTTTACTTGCCTTTTTCCCATTGGTTTCAGGATAACGAGTTCCAATTTTTAAACGGTTTATGGATTGAGTATCTTAGCCGCTTCTCATTTTTTTGTGTGGCCTTTGTGACTAAATTAATTATTGACAGATATTAAATGTACATGTTCACTGACCCATTTAATATTATTGGTATGGAAATGGAATTCCAATTGATAAAATTTTGTAATTTCCATTCGTTTTGTACTACCGACCCAGGTTTCGTGACACTTGAATCTCCAGCCCATAATCTAACAACCGGATTTCACTTTTCGGCATCTTCAGTCATTTCTAGTGCGCGAATTAACTCGACAAAACTCATGGAAAAGTTCAACATTTAACGATTCAAATTTTATCTTAAAATTCCACCAAGCACTTTAGGTCGCAAACCTAAATTTTACAAAAAATTCTTATTTATTTTCCATCTGAAATGAATCATTTTTTCATGTATGTTTGATGTATTAATATCTGTTCAACTATTCCATGTGGTTTTTGTCAAATGTATATTTCCATATATGTAGCTATCAATATAATTTGTATTTTTACTTGTTTTTTCACAGTTTATTAATTTTGTAACTATTATAATTTGTCTATCTCCTTTCAAATAAATAATTAAATCACTCTTTTTCGAATACATATTATATGAATGTCTTAAAAATCTATTATCCACTCGCTTCAAGGTCCATTAATTTAAAATTAGAATAAATGTTTTTTTTCGGTTTGTTTTAATTAAGTGCGAACGTATCTTTAGCATTTTTAAGTCACGCTTTTTCACATTGTCTAAATCAGTGTTTCCCAACCAGCGGTCCGCAGCCGAGTGCCGGGCCATAGAGACTTTTTCCCCCGGGCCACAAACAGTATCCCAAATTTCAATCATTTATAATAAACTCAAAAATTTTAATCCCATCAATTCAATAATAATATGTTGGTAAAACCCACGAATTATTTATCGACATTTCCTTATTATTATTTTGTTATAAGTATTTGCGATACTACATTCAAAATACGCGATTATTATTATATTTAATCCATTAAAACTAATTAACATCAAAATTTTCGCTAATTTATTTAAATTACGTTCATAACAATTAAACTTCGTGATCTACTTATTTTTGTATATAAACAATACAAACTGTTTACTGCGCGTCAGTTCAAGTACATTCGTGTCATTGAAATGCCTGAATATGCCTGAAACCCGGGTCGTTTAAGACAAATTTCATGGAAAAGTACAAAATTCAAACGATTCAAATTTTACATTTGACATTCCATCAAGCACCTTCAGTCGAAATTCTTGATTTTACCAAAATTTTATGTTTTATTTTCATAAAGAAAGCTGTTATCAGTCCAAGTTTAAATAAAATGTTTTTGGAGAGGCTTCAAAATATCAATATTATGAAAAAATATGTCATCGGTCAAGGAGATTCGTGTACTGCCTGAAGATGCCGAAAGGTTAAGCCGGGGTCGTTAACGACAAAACTCATCGAAAAGTACAAAATTCAAATTTAATATTGAAATTCAATCAAGCACCTTCATTTTAAATTCTTTATCAAAAAAATATGAAAGAAAAAACCATTTTTTTTACCAGTCCGCGTGATTGTAAAAAGGTTGGGGAGCACTGGTCTAAATGACTGCGTTTAACCTATTGACTCTCACGTAAAAAAAAGCTCAAAAAAATCGTTAAATGCCAAACCGAGTCCAAACACTAAGCGTGGACGAAGCATTCATTAGTCTGATTTATTTGCTCTCAGGTAGGCCGGAGATCTCAGAACTAATTACAAAAATCACATTCAAACGTCATGTTTGTAGAAAAAACGTTGAGAAATGAGTCTGGAGTCACGCCTTTGTGGCGTTTTAAATTATCGATGTGCTTTAAATCAACAAAATTCTTTATATTCTATTAAATAACAATGATTTTAAAAGTAAATAATTGTTTTTTTGAAAACACACGAGGATTTTTTTGATTTGCGAATTAAAATAATGGGTGGTATTTTTATCCTTCTTCTAAACATATTTGGAAAGTTTCTCAAATTGATTTTTAAGTATAGGGTTATTGAATTACCAAGAATATGATGTGGGATAAAGGAGGTGAGTCAGCAGAGGAAATTTGAATTATCTATGGCACGCACCTGTTGATTTTCGCGCCAAAAAACTACTAAATGAGTCTTCATAGTGAAACAAATCTAATTGCTTTTTTGAGTTTGAGTTATTTCAATAAAAAAATATAATATTAGTAAGACTTGTTTTATTTTGTTTTCCAAGCCTGTTTTTACATAGTTAGTGGGTAAAGATATTAAAATAACAATGTTAGGAAACCATTTGTTAATAGTGAAAACTTTGACGTATAATATTTTAATATATAATTTAAATCACTTAAGTGTTCTCTGTCAATACTTGGTGGAAAGGCATTATAATAAAAATAATAATACACTTTTAGTACTTTTTCCACATAAAAAATATTTGATCAGGACTGGTTTCGCTCATGGCGACCATTTTCAACTGATAAAGAATACAATAAAACACTGATGTTTATACATAAATTAAGTAAGACAAACAAGGTATGACAAACGATTGGTAAAACAACTAAGCAAATAAATTGAAGCAAATTACAAGAAAAATAGACTTTAAATAAAATGTTGAAGACCTCTTAGTAATGCAAACTAATACATCAAAAATCAATTAAGTATGAATTATCATTATCAAAGGAAAAGCCCAAAAATGAGTGCACTTAATAAAATAAATAAATCTGCATATCTGTCAAACTTAATTAGATGTGGAAATCCAGGTAATGAGTTCAATTGAGCCAACGATATTGTTTCATATAATTTTATTATAATTGTGTTAATATAATTTAAAATTACTTTGATTATTTCACGTACTGTGTTACTAATTGTGGCACGTGTTTCGCCTCTTCCAGAGGCATCTTCGAACTGCCACAAAGTTTCTGCCGAATCCATCGCAAGCATTATAATAATTCAATTCAATATAAATGCATACTTATATCTGTGTGGGTGAATTGAAAACTGGACCGCAGTTTCAAAGTACAAAACTTTATCCATAAGACTAAAAGACTTTTCTAAAAATATTTTATAATGCTGATTTTAGAGTACTAAAAACTTCACTTGCCAAAAAAAATTAAAGTTGTTTCATTACTTAATTTATAGCAGCAACGAGCTATTTTTGTACCCAACTAGTAACGGTAATTTTTTAATGAAACGATAATATGGAACAATACATAAGTGAAGTGGCATATATAGATAAACTTTAACTGGACAAAAACTTCTTACTATTATATGTTACTAGTATTGCTACCCGGCGTCGCTCGGACTAAGCGACTAATAATTATTTAATGTTATATCATTCGACATAATTATATCACAAAATCTAACATCCAAAATAGAGTTAAAATAAAATCACAAACTTTATTTAATTTGATGACAGCCCCATTCTCGCCCATTAAAATGTCCAAATTCAAGGAAAAAATCTAATTAGCTGTCAAAGAAATGTCAAATAATACCTTCACGTAAATAATAAAAATTATTAAAAATAAATAAAGCCGGGGAAAAGTTGGTAGAAGACTAATTTATTACATTTTGACTAAATGTCTTCGCCGATAAAAAATCAAACATATTTTCTTTCATATTCGTTTTTATGGCAACTTGCAACAACAATGCAAAAGGGAATTACAGACCCACATACATACATACGCCGTTTCGGTTTTATATATAAGATTCTCAAATCAAAACTAAAGTATTAAATTTTCTTGGTTTCTTGTATTTGCTGATTTCATATTCTTGACAATAAATTTAAAAGCTAGTGTAAATACTTGAGGTTCATTTCAGTGAACCATGAAGTTAATATGTCTGTATTTCGGTCTGCTTATTGTTTCCCACGAACTGAATCTCTGAATTGACCGAACTTCGATTCCTAAAGGGGTAGGCATATGAAAGTAACGATGCTCAAACTTCACGCAACCTACGTAAAGATTGTATTGTCATAAGTATAAACCCCATGTGACAGAAACATAAATACAGCTTTGTGGGATTACTTATTTTGGCTGTTTTAATTAACTTAATTGTTTTTAATACAGTACAATTATGCGAAATAAGATTTTCACTCAATCCAAGAAAATACTCACCGGCTATTTCCTTTTTATGGTTGACTGACCGGCGAATCGCTTTTTATTTGATTTTGAAGGTAGAATATTCTTAGTGCTTTTAATATCTTGAATCTAGGCTACCGTGCGCACGGATTCGAATCCCGTTCCAGGCATTTTGAGTCGGATTATTGATTTCTGTGATACCAAAATTTCACTGCCACACTCTTACGATTATATAATCGGAACGCAGCGAGAGCCATAAGCTCACCACTAGTCATGTCCTAGCCATATTATTTATATCTCTACATTCTTGGAAAAGATGTTGAGTAAAAAGCAGTTATCGCAGAACATCTTCTGTTGAAATAACTCTATTTGCGTTACATATGTTACACATTAGGAGCGGGTGTGTATGTATACAAAGATAATGATTTAAATTTATAACTACATAGCTGAAAAATAAATTATGTAAAATTTTAATTCGTTTCAAAGCCCGATTAATTCTCACTGACACTAATTGTATTACGTCGGCTACGTGTTTGAAAAATATTTTGTTTATTTCTGCATAAGACAGCTGCTTGCCGGTCTTTGAAATAAAGTTGGTAGTTAATGTGTAAGTGTGTTAAGTTTTTACGAATTGATTCAGTGCATTTTATCATCCCTTGGATTAAAATTTATTTATCTCTGATAAAAACATTCGATTGAAAAGATTGAGAAATCTTCCGTAACGCATTGCGTTTATTCAATACGAATTGTCGAAACATAATAAGTTGAGTCTATACATTCGCTTTGGATTATCAAGCGTTAAATTTTAATTAACTACGCGACACGACCGTGTCAGTCTTCAATCTGTTCCTCAAAGCCTTTGTACTTTTTACCAGCCTTTGTAGAATTTTTATTGCGTGAGGCTTCGTCTTTGTTATTGCAGCTTTATTCGAAGCTTTCGAGGAACTGTTAATATCTTTTGATTATGCGATCTTTTTAACCCACTCTCGGATAGACTGTTTATATTGTTATTAAATATCATTATTTATAATTGATAACTGCTATTAAGCACAGTATTTTTTTAAATCCCGCATAATCTCTTGCAAAAAATCAATACTCAAATGAATGGTTTTCGTTTCCATTGCCGTCAAACGGGGTGAATAGAGACAAAAACAAGGATTGAACTTTAACACAATTTTACTAAGCATCCAATGTAATCACTATGATTAAGTAAGTTTCTTCCCGACTATACCACTATCTCTCGAATGACAAAACCAAACCGACTAAATGACTGGCCAAAATTGAAACAAACGTGTTTAAGTTTGATGCCTGTGCATCCTTACTTTTTGACCCCTCGTAAACTTCTCTTTTATTGCACGAAAATTAAATTAAATCATGTTTTTTTAGCTAATAAGGACTGTAAAACGGGGTGAATAGAGACTCATATAGAATATAGGTTCATATATTCCAATCATTACAATATGTTGTTTTGTCTCTATTCACCCTCCTTCCTCTCTATTCGCCCCAAGTCAATGTGAATAGAGATATCGATCAAAATTGACTATGTTTTAATAACGATAGTGAATTTTTGAAAAAAATTGTCATTAATGTGTAGTAGGTTCACAGAAACACGTTTCAAGCCATTCATATTTGAATTATGTGGCGCAGGTATGAAGATACTAGTTTTGAAGGGTAAAAAGTGTCTCTATTCACCGCGTTTTAAGGTTACAATATTAAATTTTAATATTTCATTATTTAATGATAAATATCTTGTCAACGACTTCATACATATAAAGCAAACAGATTAATATTTTCAGTTATAAGTCATTTCATTTTTAGATGTAACAAGACAATTTTAATGCTAAAAAATCAGGTTCATTTGTTCCAAAAGAACAAAAACAAATTCAAATTTCGAATAGTTTGTTCTACTGAACCATACAATAAATTCTTAATTCACCGGATCCTTTTATTTGGCAACACTTTTTTATTTATACTATAAATAATAATAGTTGCATTGGTTCGGCGAGGCATGGTGTTATAAACGTAAATATTGGCTAACGTTCGTGTTAACGATAACATTTTGTTTGTAGACATTAATAAATAATAATGATTAACAAACGTCCATAGAGTTTGTAAAATAAACGTGATTTACAGTTTGTTTAATTTGCACTCATTATGCCTTGTCATGGACTGTTTATGTTTCTATTAAAGTAATAATGACAAACGTTGACCTATGACACATTTTTTCATTAATTACACATTTCACCTATAATAAGTTAATGCCTCTATTAAAAAAATATTGTATTACTCTAAGAGTGATATCAGCTGTCTTTACAAAAATGAAACAAAAAATTTTGGGTATATTTTTAACATAACTATTTTACTTATGCCATCGCATTTCCTCAATAATCTTCAATTCCATGATTCGGAATAAAGACTTAAAACACATCATTAAAAAGGAAGATAAGTGAAAGATTAGTAAAAGTACGTAAAGATCAAACTTGAATCTTCTGAGCTAAAAATTGCGAACTCATAACTGTAGAAAAAACTTCAAATGGTTTCTCTTTTGTAGTTGGTCGAAAAGTAGTCGACTCCAGGCAACGAATGGATATAAAATGTATACCATAACGAATCGCTAGTACTTTTTGATAAAAAAAGTCAATTTGGTGTACTTCAGTTGAAAACCATACTATAATATTGGGGTTATCTTAAATTGTTGCGTTATTTTCTCACGATCAAATTCTTCTCACCAAAAATACACATTTAATGTTTTTAGAGTGTCGAGTGTAAACATCGATCTTGTCTCATGAAAAAAGCTTTAATTCTCATAAAAATATTGTAGTTTCTATTGTTGTATTACTTTTGACATACATTTATGCATAATAATATCGACTTTATAACTGAACAGGTTATGGCAAATAATAACAATCATTTTACAATGCTTTAAAACGAGATGAGCACGAGATGTCGGGTTTTAAAAGCTTCATTCCCACGCGTTCATGTCTAGAACGTCGAAAAAATTATCAAAAAAAAAACCCCGTGTACGTCATTATATATCCGAGTATTATATGCGTAGAAAACGTGCAAAAAGTCTGCATTGTATGTTTGTACCTAATAACCAATAACAAACAGCTTCTCGGTTATTAAAAACCCTAATTTTGAAATCTTAAATGAACGTCTTTTGTGTAAAAGGAAAAAGCACAATGGACTCTTTCGATATCCCTTGAAATGTTGCCACTCCCACAAATAAAGGGATAATTATATATTAGTGATATTCTTGAATGAACCTTGGTTCAACACAAAACTCTACTATTGAACATTTTAAGATTTCTTTTGTTGATTGATGATACGCGAACCTATTTATCTTGAAGTCTGCAAGTGACTGATGTAAGATGATAGTGTTTTCATATGAATTTTATTGGTTCAAATTATAGCGCTAAATTACGAGACAAACATAATACTCAAGAATTCGATTTAAAAAAAATAAAGACTTATTATTACTTAAATTAAGTTGTAGCTTTTTTCCATAGACGTATTCCCTGCAGGCTTGCAATAATCAAAGTTTTCAGCTTCATTTGATGTTGAAAAAGTTGCAGATGAATTCTGACATAAAAACATTAAACATTTAACGGTATTTATTTGGTATAACTCCATCATAACGCGGCGGTAAAGAGTGGTAATATGTAATAATAAAATAGGTCGACTATTTCCGCATCACGCCATCGTTAGAACTGCTTTATTTACTAGTTCAAAGACGGTGGTTCTTAAACTTATTGCGACTCCGGGCGCATTTGAGATCGAGGAGAATAGTGACGGCGCAGGCCGGATTTTTTAAAAAATCAATCATAAGTATTATGTATATATTCAATCATTTTTATCATAACTTCCTGTGAAGCGTCACAAATGTGTGACATTCGTGTCCTATTTTTTAATCTTACAAAAACTATTTCCATAAATAAAATAAAATTTGGATTTTTTCGTTATTTGGAACCTAGTCGCGGGCTCACGGATAAAATGAGTCACTTAGAACTAATTGTTTCGTCTTCTTGCCACCTAACTTATAAAGATACTTAGGTCAAATATAAATGTATTTTTTTGCGATTCAATATCTATATTGTGACATAATTCCATATTCAAATTTGGAAACTTCTGAAAATAGAGCTCATCAAAATTGTTTTGGTACGTTCAATTCTACAACCGGGATGATATTTTACAAAACAAAAACCACGAGTATCATTGGTGATACCCGGGACCCGAAGAGGGTATCTTTATAAAGTCCCAAAAATATATTCAAAAAAAAATGTGCATAAAAAAAAGCCGCATAACTTTTAAAATGCACAAAAAGAGGTTTGGGTGTATAGTTATGTTTTCCTGCGTATAAAAACGTAGAACTATATTTTCACTATCAAATCATCAAACATATAAAAAAATCATCTCACCTGGATTTCGGAGTAAACAAAACGATCTGCAGAAGCACCAGATATATCAGGCTGTAAAGGCAGGGGATCCGAAGGGGTGGTCCGCGGACGGCCCCCCTACCACTGGGATGCCTGTGGCAACTCTCCAACATTCTGGACTCACATCTCCAAAATATTCGTGGACTCTTTCACTATCAACATTGCACGGCACGTTTTATTACACCACTATTTAATTATAATTAATATCCCGTTTAATTTACACTTAGCGCACTTTACTAATTTTCAACTTCACTTCACTGACACATTTATTATTTAGAATCACTGTAAATATCGAATGGATATGACAATATCTTATTTAGGTATGAATGGTAGATTATTATTAAAAACACAAATATTATGGTTTTATTTTATTTTTCTCGATTATTAATCATTGTTGATTCACTGTCACCTCGTACCATATGAACACCTGAAATCAAACAAAATAAATATCTGTTATTATTTGGCAATGAAAAATATTTATAAAAATCTTTAAAATTCATTTGCATGTAATTAAGTACTAAATCCATAGACCAGGACTTCCCAAACTATGTTCCACCCAACCTGAAAATGTGTACTGCGACAATTAGGAAAGGTTTTATTCACTGTAACACATGTAAAGATCTTCTTCTTAAAATTGAAAGGCGAATGATGATCAATCTTCACTGATCATTATGACACCAATTATCTACATACGTACAGATGGAAGATCATTTTTTTATCACGACGTGCGCATGCAAGACATGGGGTATAAAAATTTTAACTGAAAATTATTGACAAGTCAATTAACGAACACTTAGTCGTTGTAATAAATTTTGTATAAATCTGAAAAAAAAACAGTTTGAAAATATTAGAAAATATATAGGAATTACCTGATAAAAAATTCCGGGTATACAAAGTGTTTCATCGCAGAAAAAGTTTGAGAATCCCTGCCGTAGACTATACGTGTCTCGTAGCATTTTCGTTAAATTTATTTATTTTCACTAATTATTTTGCACGATTTTTTTCAAGATTTACAAAATTCCAGTTCAAACATGCTTACGTATTTAAAATCGTATCGATAACGTTTTATTTGCTCTCTCCTTCTGTTTTTACTCTCTCTGAAAAGAAGTGTCACCACTTTTTTTGAAGTGCTCCATGATGAGTCTATATCAGTGGTTCTCACGGAAAATTGCACTATGGCCGCATCGTCAACATAAATGGTCATAAGGAAATGTCTAGTGGCCGCACCAAATTTTTGTTTTGAGTTTGATGTGTTTAAGGTATGTCAAATGGACCTAATCATGCTTTTCAATTTACTATAAGTATTACTTGCGTCTGAAATATTCATTTTTAAGAGTCTTTGTTGACAAATTAACTTGTTAAACCACATAATTTTAAATATCAATACTTTCTATGAAGCTGTTGGTGGCCGCAGCCAAGTCCTCTGGAGGCCACATGCGGCCACCGTGGCCGCACATGAGAACCACTGGTCTATATGCTCCAATACGAAGCTAACATTAGAAACAAATGATTCGATCGATATGTTCTATTGCAGAAGTATACATGTGTTAACATATTAAAAAATAATCACAATTAAAAGTCAAGTTAAAACAGTCCTTGAGAGGATTTAGTATTAGATCATTTTAAAACGTCGCTTATAATAATATATCGGATATTACATCGAACGAAATATATGTGTTGATACCATCAATTTATCTGTCAAATGAGTACATTCCACGGTGAACATCTCAATAGATACTTTAAGAAGATCAGATCAATCAAACAGATTTCTAATAATTTCATTCGTAATAATACTACATTTCCAAAGCTGTCAAAGATAACAATAATTCTAAGATATGACCACGCGATGGAGAGATGTAATTCTTTCGGTTCTTCTACCTCTAACTATTACATTTGAATCGATACAGGTTTAAATATTCGTTATAATCATTATAACATAGAAGGTATTGGTAAATACGACACTACAATATTATCACAGGGATAAGTTTAAAATATATACAACAGTATGAGCGTTAAGAACATCAATAATTTAAGTGAACATCAAAAGTAAGAGATTGAAAATGCATTTTTGATTTCTCATCATTCATCTTAGACGAGAGCCACCTATATGATTCCTTGTCACTCATCAATCCCTCTGCCTCCTCCCATTACATACACACTTATAACATCAATTTAATCCTATGGATAGTACTCAGCGGTCATCCAGGAGGTCGGAATTGGGGTTGAAACTCTCCATGACCTAGTTTCAACATATCTCCATGAATACGGACTTAGCTGGGCTTTTTGTTCCGAGTTTTTAATGAAATAACTCCACCCCATCCTCAATATCTAACGCAGATATGTACGATAGGGGCTTAATTTTTTTTCTGAATTTATACAATCGGCCATGATTCGCTACCGTAAGCACTGGTAGAAATTAGGTCATTACTTAGGATGCACATCATTACACATTGTAAGAAGTATCAATGACGATCGTACATATATTATCTCGTCTATATTATAGTGGTTCTTAAAAAGTGATTCTACTTATATTTATATTAATGACAACTAGGGTGTGTTTTCATTAATTGCTACTTTGGCAATTTTGCAATTGGTAACTTGTTTTTCTTCGTTATGTGTAAGATTAAGCGGTGCAACCTAATAAAATAATATTTGTAACATCAAATTTTAAAATAACTTTGATTATTCCACGTATTAAGCTACTAGGCATCTTTAGACTATCTTACTAACACAAAGGTTGTTTATGCAATGAAATATTTGATTTAATAACATTATATTGGAGAATTTAGAGGAGCGATAACACTCCCAAATGACGTATACTTATTTGTGCTTAAATATTCTCAATTTTTTATAGCATCTGTGGCCTAGTAGTAAGAGCTTTACTTTATCAATCAGATAGCAAATTTATGTTTTTTAGTCTTTGTTTTAGTCATGTTTACCTATTCGAGTTTATCTCGTGTGATTTTTTAAATATCTTGGTCTTGGCTATAATAAGCCGTGAAGTCGTATATATTTATTTAGTATTTTAAAATTGATTTCCTCTATGTTCCCCAGTCAAAAGTATTTTTTAATGCATCCAATCAGTCGTTATCTTTCAAAGGTCACGGTGAAGTTGTATAAAGAAACCAACTTTTAGTATAAAAACGACCATTAAAGAAATTATTTCATCATCTGATTAACAGTTTCTTCTTTAATCACAAAATTACTTTAAAAAAAATGTAAATTAAAAAATACATTTATGTTTTTTTCTCGGAAACAGGAAAAGTACGATTTCTTTTAATTTGTGTACGTTAATGTTGCACAATCAGTGGCGTACATAATTTGATTATATGGCAGATAATAAACCCATTCAAACTTATTTACGGCGGTCGGAATATTTTAATCAAACCTAACTGTTATACTAAGTTGAATATTCTTTATCATAAAGTTCTGCTATCTTACAAATTCAACCGAAAAAAATACTAAATTTGAGCATCGATATTTCTCTGCATTTTCTTCGAAACCCGTATTTTAAGCTTAAAATGTGTTTGCACTTCATATTATTGATGGTAACTGAGGAATTATTAAAACAAAAATGGATGGATGGAAAAAAAACAAACCAAATTCAAAAGTACGAGATCGATAGCTGATAAGTGGGTATACTCAATAATTTCATTCAGAATTCCGGCAATAAGGTATCTTTAAATATATGAAATTATATCAATTTAAAGACCAGCTCCCACGTATGGCTCAAATATTTTCTGGTCTGAAAGGAGGTCTGAATGTTTCAAAAAATTTGAATTATATTGTCTCTACGATGCCAAAAGGTCATCAAACAATGCAGAGACTACCAAAAGGATGTTCTTAAAATAAATACATGGAAAGAAGTGGTAAAGAAACAAAGTTTTTCTAATTGATACAATATATGTTACATCTTCTCTCCTGAAAATTAACGATTAGTCACTGACGCCTTTTTTACTTGGAAGTGATGATATATTTAAGGGTATGAGAAGCTTGCTCGAATATTTGGAAAACTTGGTTGCATCAAACAGTTAGCTTTCATCTTCTTCAAGGCAAAGTCTTAATACATGCTGGTGATTATGCAAGGAGGATAACGACGCATACAAAGAGTGTAGGGATTTCATAGAAAGCGATTTAATCTTGACTCATAAAAGCTCTTCTACAATATATTCTATGTATTTCATTTTTAGTACACATGAGTGCATACAATCTAGTCTTTTTGGACATTCTTTAATCGGGATCCTGTGATGCGGAATACATTCTATTAGTAGAGCTGTTACACGAATGATTCTAACGTCATCTTTGCTGTATACAAGCTTGAATATGAGCGATGGTAAATGCTCTCTTTACTACCCGACCTTAAAAATTGGGTGTAGCAAGAGCGTTCAACTAACCATTGATTGACTCACCATCCTTACTTTCTCTAAGCCGTGATTAAGTAACAAACAGTATTTTGTATAACATGTCCTTTTGAGGTTAGGTATATTATTTATAATCTATGTCGTTGTATAGGCAAGGGAATGTAAATAATTAATCGAGAGTGCGTGTGCTCCATGTTGCTAGCTTTAAGTAAATTCTTTTACACTTCATCGAGCTGCACGCTACTGAATAAAAGAGCGGTCGCTTATTTTTCAATATGCGGCATACAAATATTATAGATATAGAGTCGGATAAGAAATTTATTATGAGATATAAGACGTTTGATATTCAAAATGGCAAAACAATTTCAGGAATGCGCTGAAACTGCATCAGGTGTTCTCGAGCGTAATAATTTATTCTCTTTTAAATTGAAAGTGTACATTTTTGAACGGGCTATGCAGGCATCGTCAAACCAAATCTAACGTTGAGATTAAAATGTAATTTTATTTCACTATCAAAATTTTGTATTTCTCATATTTGTTTGAATATAAAACCATCGTTATTAACTGATTTCTATGTGCTGCAAATTGGTGTAAAAAGATAAATATAGTTAACTGTGTTTGTCCGGTCCGTGGCGCAGTGGCAACGGCTTTGACTTGCGTGCCGGACCACCCGGGTTTGATTCCCGGTACGAGCGGATTTTTTCAGTCGATAAATCTGTTCAAAGTCATGGCTGTTTGTGTTGTTGAAAATCCCTTCCCATCTTTCCGATCCCAAAGAGCGACGCATAGTGACAGCGATTATTGCTAAACACTAGTCCTGTCCTAGTCCTCGTATCCTTGCCATCCCTACTCTCTTAAAAAAAAAGGAGAGGTTGAACAACTGAGTAACAAGCAGTTCTCGTAGAAAAATATATGTTTAGATAAACTCAGTAAGGATTCTATATGATCCAAGTTATGAGCGGACACGGTTAAAAAAAATCCATGAGTTTTGTCGCTAACGGTCCTGGTTTCGTCTTTCAGCATTTCAGCTGCGCGTATAAACTTGAATTTACATGAAAAAGTGAAAAATTCAGACGATTCATATTTGATATCGAAATTTCATCAAGCGCCTTCAGTCAAAATCTACAGTATTTTTATATTGTCATTTAACTGTTGTCGATCCGAACGTGGATCATATGAACTGCCCACCGAAAATTTTCAAAAATAAAAATGATCATAGCATCTGATAGTTTCCACCATTTCCGCAGCCAATGTGAATCATGTTATGTATCCACAATGGAGCTTATCCCAATATAAGTGTAACTCAGTCGCTCAACCTTTTCAAATAAAACAAGGATAGACGGGTGGGACATTTTCCTACTCGCCGTCGTAGGAAAATGTGAATTGAATTGCTTTTTTATATATTATTTAAGTAATTGTGAATTTAAAAATTGACAACCACTGAAAGAAGTCAGATTTAACGATTTTACGATAAGTTTTTCATATTATTACCATAAAAAATATCGTCACACACTCAATACAATAATTTCAATTGATTTTCGTTGCTTTTTCAAATGCATTCGCCACTCAATTTATTTGTATTTAATTCTCAATTCAAATTAATGGAAGTGCCTTTCTCGTTATCACAATAATTTATGAACTGTGTCTGATAATGAGTGTATCATTAAATCATGTAAAAAAATATATCTATGTATTTTATCATCATTTTTAAAACCTACATACATATGTATATCTATACAGAATACAATCATCTGTTACTGAGTGACTTTAACACCTCCGCAAAGTGACAAGAAGGTTTTTATTTCGAGTCCTAGTGATCTAAATATCAAACTTTTAGATGAATTGGATGGCCAACCTAACCTTACCTTACCTAACGTCAATGTTAATAATATTCAGATGCTATTTTCACATTCACCTTCTATAACGTTATAAATATTTTGACAACTAAAGATATGTAAATATTTACAACAGTGATGACAAATTCTCGGACAAATTTTAAAATCAATATTTTAGCTGGTTTCTTGATAATGAATCGTCATCAATAAAAGATTTCATTTCATGGACAATTTATTCGCTGTCCGTGGTCGAGTGTCAACTTGACTTCTGTTGCGGAGCTCATGGGCTCAAGTCCAGCAGGGGCAGTCTCATTGTACAATCAAAATATAGTTTCTGCTCAAACCTGTGCACCTTTGCATGAAGTGGCAAATCTTGGTATGCCAGTCATTATCCATTCAAAAGATACATGTATGTATCGCGTGAAAAGGCTTGATTTGTCAATGTATTAAAAGGACGAGAAGCCAAAACACAATGTAATGTTTCTCGTCGTTTTCTGACATAAAACAATACTTTTTAATGTGTTCCTTGTCGATAGTTGATGGAGAGGCATAGGTATTACACAATTATTTTTTGATAATCAGGACCGGTTTTGCTCATTACGAAAATTTTCAACTGATTTGATCTTGATATATTAATTATGGAATAAGTACAATTTTCTTTCGAAACAAGTACTGAGGCAACTGAGGTAAAACGGACATGTCAACTGGTGCCATAACATAACAGAAATAAGACTCTGTGTGAGGATATTGTATACTGTAAACACTGTTATTTTTTACGGTAAGCGTTTTCGTCAATCAATGGAAGACATTAAGGGCAATTATCACTTGGACAAGTTTGTCACTTTGAGTCGATAATCCTTTCTTTGATTGCTAACATGTCAATTGACTTTGTGCAAACACTAAAATGTCGCGTATGTTTGAGCAGCCTTTTTTGAAAACGCTACACAGTGATGCGCGACCTTTTATTCCCATCACCAACAAGCCAAAAGTTTGAAATTAAAAAAACTAATAGATAGAAAACGTCATGTGAATAAAATATACCAAAAATATTTAGCAACTTTTCGCCGCAGTTTTTTGAATACACAAGCAATGCTATACCTGCATATCTTCTTTCGCGTAGAATAACAGGGACTTAAATGCATGTTTAGAACTAAGTCGGGAAATACCGTGTTCGCATTTATTGTGAAACCATTTTTATCATTATTTCATACACACTTAGGTATATTTTTGACAATCAAAATGAAAAACAAGCAATATGTCTCCGTGTTGAATATTTTATATAATACCATAATACGCATATCCAACCATATCTAGTTAACACTTTGCTTTTATCATTGATTTTTAGTAAAATAATATGTGCTTCATTTCGTATGTGACGAAATCTGTAGCACTTAAATCTTTATTAATTTTGTGTTTCCGCTACATTTTTGTAGATTGGTCTTTATAATCCTAAGCCAATATAGATGTAATCATAAAATTAAACTAGAAATAACAAAATGATTACATATATTGTCGAATCGTGACGGTTTTTATGAAATAAATTTGAGAGATACTACAAAAAATCCCCTTGTTCTATTTTTTATGAATACAATCAAATATTTTACACTCTCATAATGTTAAAAGTTTGTTCAGTCGATATATTATTCTTAGTTGCGACTGTTTTTTATTAAAGTCTGGAAAAAACAAAAATACATCAATTTATTTACTATTCGTACTCCTTCAATAATTATGCACACTAAATAGCAATGAATTCACAATTTTAAATATTTACAAAATACTAACCCAAATATGTAATTAATAAAAATAAATGAGCCAATAAGACGAGGTGTGATTTTACTTACCAAAAAGCAACATAAGTTTGCCAACCATTCGTTTGATTGAAGTCGTATCAAAATTTAAATAATGCTGCTATAAATTAGAAACAAAATAAAATTTTAATCTCCCATAATTGATTAAAATGTCTGATTTTCAATGTATATTATTTAAGAAATGAAGAAAGTACGCGTGGTTACTAATTATATAATACTGAAATCTTTAAAAGTTGTGTAACTAAACCATCTCTATGTTCATAATGAATAATATCGGCGTCTTAAATCAACACCGTAATTGGGGGGCGTATGCCGACATGTTTCATTTGATTTATTACCCCTGCGTACCTTGCAGTTACTGAACACTAATCTTACAAAGCTATAATTAAATATTCATCACTTGAAAATGCCTATTAGCTGAAGGAAATTCATCCCGGTCATAAGCGCTTGTTTCATTATATCTTCATAAAATGTTTTTCCACTAAATATTTACAGTAAAAACTATTAAATTGATTGATATTTGAATACTGAGATTGATTTTGTGTCTAAATTATATTTGAATACAAATAGTACGAGATTCTTTGAATACTTCTCGTTCTGTTATTTAAAAGTATCACTTGAGATACCGGCTGTAGCACATTTTTATAATGGGTATTAGCACTAACCTCCTGTCGAACAGTCTATTAAATTAAACCACAGGCTGAAAAACCAGTTATTCCATTGGTTGCGTGATGAGTGACCGTTTAACTACAAACAACACGGTGTAATTCTAATTAGATTGAAATCTTTCTAACAATACAAAATGGATGTTGCCATAAAAAGCGCAATGTCACTGCGATCCAATTTCAACTATTGTTTATATTTAATTAACAATGTTTAATTAGGGCTGCCATACAAAAAATATACGCTATGACCTATAAAAACGCGTTAAAGATGTATTCATTATAAAACTTTTTTATTATAAGTAGGTACCATCATAAAGAAACTAATACTCCTTTCGAATACTGAATGTAAACAATCAATTAAAAATTTTCACAGGAACTATCCGATCTAATATTGAACTGTCAGTGTCTACTTCAGCTTGTGTAAAGCTTTACTAAGCGGTTTTTAAGCTTGGTAGAAAAATGTATCAAGATGTTTTCTTAATTTCAGTGAAATCTTGACATTGGCATTCACGATTACATTTCCTTTTAAACTCTTTATATTTTTTTATCATATTGTCATATGCTTCTTTAGATATTAAAGATGTTTTAAATCTGTTTATAAAAATAGTCCAGCTATATTTTTTGATTCAAAAACAATATACTCATTTTAAACAGTTTTTAAACAGAAAATTGAATATATGTACATACACGTAAAAATATTTTCAAAAAAAGAGAAAATCATAGAGAAAAGGCATACTTAAATCATTACAAAAACATATAACCGAGAATTGAATACATCACAATCTTTAGTTTTATTAGAATCTTGATCATATTTTCAATTGATTAAGCTTGCGCGACACCTACTAACCTGCTGTTTTTTTTATGAAAATGGGGTAAAATTACAAATAATTTGAATTTTTTTTTAATACATATAATTTAGAGAAATTGGTGATTTTAAAAAGAATTATTGAAACAGCAAAAAAATATATTGATTTGAAACTGTACCATATCGCAGCCCTACATTTAAATAATATGTTAGGACGTTTCTAAAAATCGGGAATGTTTTAATTATTTGCAGAGTAATCATTTTAGCCCAGACGCCAAGCTGCTGTTTTTAGTATTCATTTTTTGTTACTTATAATAAAATTTTACATCGTTAGCATTATTATAAGACCCAGACGAACGATTCACTTCTAATACAATCTAATTAAAAACAATGACCAATGGGTGTTTCATAAATGATACTTTTAAAAACATCGCTGATTTTCTGTAAATTATTTTTAAATACAAAATTAACATTTGTAATAACTGTGTTGTAATTGTGGTGTATCACACTTAGTTACACTAAAAATGGGACAGCAAAGTAAATCTAAATATATTTATACTAAAACTTAAGAAGTATTTTATCATATGAACATATCGGAAGTCATAGTTTTATAAACTAAAGTAAAATTAATTGATGCTGACCATTGAACTATGGACTAAGTGTTTATTTATACGTTATCATATCTAGGGTGTCCAATTCTTGGATAGACAAGATGATCCCATAATTTTCGGAATTGATTTATTTATCAAGCACATACGAACTATTTTTAAAAAATCGTAATATTTTGTGTACTTGCACGTGTCATCTTTGGATCACATGATTTGTCGCATCGGCTACCTTGGATGCTGGCATCAATGCGTAACGCATCAAATATAATACATCACTGTATTAAACTTATGATTTTTGAATCATATTTATTTATTTAACTTTGTACTGTTAATCACTTGCATTGAAATATACAAAATTAAATTTAAAAAAAAATAAGACTACTGTTTGTAAAAAATAGATTATAGTAAAATCTGTTTCACAATTTTACCATATGATACCAGCCAGTTATGTACAGCAAATAAGCATTGTTATAGATATAAAAAATAATGTTGGATAAAGTTATTTTTACAAAGTAACTATCGCTTTTTACTGAATTAGTATAAGACTATAAAAGCAATTTGCAAATAATATTTTTAAAAAAGTGTAAGTAAAAAAAGTGTGTTAAAAAGTTTTAATCAGATATAATTTTCAATGCAAATGAAAATAAGTTTCCATAGTTTAAAGTTGAAATACCTACAATGGCATATTTTAGAATTAAAATAATTGAACTATGCAGATGGTTGAGACCGACTGGTGCAAAGTGACAAATATTTGTTTTTCTATGACAATTTTGTCGGAAATATGTCACAAGGCAGTGCGGTGCTTCACTATGCAAACAGATTGTAAGTGGATATTTCGTTTCAATTACGCTACAAAAAAGTACTAGTTCAGTATATTTTTTCCGTACAACCGTAATTTTCGCAACTATTTATGGACCGCCCTTTAACTACGTCACTCTCGGAGGTATGGACGGCTGACAAGCCCCGTGAAATACTTACAGGATCCCCGCCCTAATTCTAAAGAATCAAACACAATCTTTTCTACTGTAACCTACGATTTCTGAAAATAGTTGCATTAGAAAAAATAATACTGTACTAACCAAACTCGATGATGTTAGAACAAAAATATTCATACAGTTGGAGTCTTACTAAAAAAACGTGTGATTTGTGTTTTCTGAGAGTAACCTAACAAAGATTTACAAATCGATTGTTCGTAGTTTCAATTTAGTTATCAAGAATAAAATTTTATTTTGTGAATGCTATTTTTTTTAAACCGAGAACCATTCTTCTTGATGACCCTCCATAAAAAGATAAAGTCAGCTGAATTCTTGAACTGGCTTCACTAGGGATTACTCATCACTACAGCGATCGCGCCTTTCTGTCAGCAACAATGGGAAATGAATGCAAATTGATGTGGAAAATAAATTAGTAAACTCAGAGACGAAGGAGACGGGAACTAAGAACTTTTACGCTAACCCCAGGAATTCAGTAAGCTGCATCAAAATGATAACCAAGTCTAACTGACAAAACGACCTACAGAATACAAACGATTACGAAACACTGGTATAAAGTATTTATTTTATTGAAGATTTAGACCATACATGGGCATCCACCGGCCCGGCCCGCCAGGCTATTTTGTCCGGCCCTTATACATCTGGGCAAAGTAATTGACAAATAAATTAATAGTTCCAGGGAGGAATTAATTTTTTTTAAACCCATTTTCCTAGTCTATCAGCTCATACAAACAACACATATACAGTCGTAGCAATAGAAATCCGCGCACCCTTCACAATTCTATTCATTTGCGAAAATTTCCTCGAAATCTTTACCGATTTCCATTTTTTTCCTTCCGATTGTTAAGTAAACTAATAGTCATATTTTGAAGAACATGCGATATTTTAAGGCTTCAACAGTTCTGAGCCAGACCTAGTCTCGTAAGCATCTGATGAAGTTTTGGAAAACCGCAAAAAATGTAATCGCGATTAAAGCCCAAATTGAAGCAGTTTTCGTAGATGAGTAGACTGTGTGGAATTTTTCAAAAATATTTCGTAAAACTGGTGCTCTGGGGGGGTTTGTTTGAACCGGCAGGGGGCGCTTAACAACCAACCGGGATGACCCTTAAATAAGGAGTATGGTTTTACAAAATCACTTCAAAACTGATACAGTTTTGCATAATGAGCTTTAGTCGACCGGTGATTTCACTTATTCGATGCGAAATGTCCGTAAAAGAATCGTGGCACAGTGGAACAGAATCGTGGCATTAAATATTACTAATGTTTAGTAATTTGGTCCGGCCCTTGACTCGAAGACCGAATGACAATTTGGCCCCAGACCTATGAAAGGTTGCCCATGCCTGATTTAGACTAATAGTGCTCGATGGAATTTCAATTAAAAATTTGAATCGTCATTTCAAATTTATTCGTTCACTTAAAATGCCTGGAGATAGCAAAAGGTGTGCCGGTTAATGATAGGCAGAGCTCATCGAAAACTACAAAAATTGAGTATAATAACATGTCAACATGGAATCGGTTGTTAAAATAAATTTATTTATTTGCACGTACAATTATTTTTCTTTTGAATCCACACCAGTCACCTTTGTTGCGAATGCCACCGAAAAACAAAAACGAGCGACCGCTATAAAGGGTTCTAATTTTAAATTATAGGCAGTTATAATTTTAATACCGATCGATTTAACAAATCGGCTAATTTTATCTGCGTTAAAAATTGCATATACTAGAACTGTGCTTAACAGTGGTTTGTGTATTTTTTTTATTATTTTCAAGGTCCTTTTTTAATTCATAGCGATAAAATTAAATTTTATGACTTCAGCGCAACATGTAATAATCATTCAATGTCACATTATCACAAAACACGATGTTTTTAGTTTACATAATGCAAATACATTATCGATATACTGTGGAATAACAAACGTATCATATAGTATTTAGTTTTTTTATAATTAGTATTTATAACTGTCAGCTTCTCATCAAAAAAAACATCTGCACTACCAATGTGGATCATAGTTCAATTCAGACTTGTTATCGATCACATATTCTAATGTAAATCGATAAAATTCTAGAATTCAGGTCAACGCAATATGAGGATGGCATACTGGAATGGCGAAGGAACATATCAAATATTCCAATGCTTTATTTTACAAACTCTTACATTGTTAGGCCTTTCTTCGGCTATGGCGACCATGTATTAAGATGTGTACACTTTTCGAAACAAAATAAATAGAAAGCCACCATGAAACGATCAACTCGATGTTGTAAAAATAAATTAGTAAACAATTGATTTTACGTATATCGATTTGGTGCTATAAAATAGCAGCGGGTTCATTGTTTCGTTGCGGAGCTAACGGGCTCGAATCCCAATTTGGAGAGATGTAGAGATCAAAAATGTTACCATAATCAAACAATTTAAATTTGATATTGAAATTCCATCAAGCACCCTCAGTCCAAATCAGTCATTAAAAATGTATGTGATGCCTAAAAATGACCCTGCTTTCAATCCGATTCAAAAAATTGGTCTTGGATTGGAGCGATAAGACAACCGATAGTCCTGGCCTAACTGATATCCTAACCTTACCTGACCTAACCTAACCTAATTTTACTCATAATTCAATTCTTTCATCTCTACACCCTCCGAAAAAATGAGTAACAAACAGTTATCACAGAGAAACGAATGTTAAGATAAGCTCCGTCAGAGACTCATATCCTCTTTACATATTGAGAGCGGAAATGATATAAAAACAAATTGATATATTTATTTCCATCGTTATTAATTTTCTTTACATACTTTTTTTTAAAAAACTATCAGATTTTGTAACATGCTGTTATGTTTGTGAACGATATACATACATTGTGTGTTTCAATAAGTGCATGGCATTTGAAATTTTGAAAACTTTCGGCTGGCCATTCTAATTTGGGATATGTAAATTATTCCCGATATTCGTTTTTGTTTTCTGAGCCGATCGGATGGGATTGTTACCCTTTTCGATATTTAAATTATTCGAAATTGCAAGTTTGTGTAAAATTTATTTCGCAATATTATCAAGGGGTCAAAATCCCAACTAGTAATTTTAAAAAGGTGATACTGTTTATTTGCCTAGATATATAAAATTGGATAATACCATCGCGAAAGTATTTATTTTTTTCACTGAATCAATCTAATGTTTTTTAAAAAAAAAAATTATATCCATAAATTAAAGGCCCGCGTTTTTTAATTTGCATATACTATCGATTTCTAATAAATATATATTTGACTTTGAACTTTCTACGATATCTTCAACTTTGTTTCCGTATTCTTAAAATAGAAGCGAATGGTCCTCACAAATTATTATCTCATCTTTATAATGAATACACTCTAATGATTTGATTATTACCATCATCAAATTGTTTTTTGGCTTTACCTACCCTATAGAAATAATCACCAATATTGATAATGAAGTATTTATTGGGGTTTCGAGGATTCGAGGGTTTGACTATCATACGCGCAACTCTGTTTGGTTTTTAGTCCTGGATTCTGTAAAATTACAACTTGAAATCAATATCAAAACATTGTTTATCTTTCATCGTTGGGTTACATAATATTTGTAAGCTAATCATGCAATCGAAACCATTTAAAAGGGATCAAATAGTGAAGATCACTTCGCTAATTGATATGTAAAACTTTCAACACATTATTATTATAACTATGCATAATAAGTATAAACAGGAAATCCTCATTGAAATTTACTTAGCCACATACAAAAGGTAAACGCAACGTCTGTGTTCAGAAATAATGTGAAGTGACACACATTTTTATGACCATTTTGAGTGATTTGCAATTTACAGAATACTTCGTAGGTAAGATTCATAGATTATAATATTTAAATGATCGTCAATCTGTCTAGCGTAAGATACCGGTAGCTCGGGGTGGCATTTCCAAAAAGTAATACATGCGAGAAAATTAAGACAAATGTGGAGGGGAGTGATCATAGAGTTATTTATATTCTAGTCATCGATTTTTTTTACGTGACGCGAGGGGGATGCAAGCTATAAATATTAATATCACTAATGATTAATGATCCCTCTCAACCAAGATATTCACTGGGTGGAATCAACTATTGGAGTGCGCGCTAACTCGGGACAAGTGCGCGGAGGTTATCAAACTTCTGCTCGGCCACAGGTTAGAAGGAACATTGGTAATAATACCAGAGCTGTGGAGTCGGTTTTGTAAAGTTTGAGTTTTTTATTTATGCATCGTGCTTTTTTTAACGACTCCACAGGTCTGAGTGATACATACACTATTACCACAAAAACCATACGATAGTAAATCTTAGGATATTTCAAAATTAGGTATAAAACATGTCACTATGTATTGATTGAATTTGCATTTACTTGTTAGAACTCCATTTTAACAGGGTTAAAAATTGCATTGTTTTTCAGTCCTATAATAATTATATTATATATGGTTGATAGCTTCTCCGTCATATACACGCTATCATAGTTCTGACGATGGTGTAAGCCGAAATAGCTATCAACCATATATATAATATAATTTCTGTATGACTAAAATACATTGCTATTTTTTCACCATGTTACGTGACTATTTGTGACACAATACGTGTAATAATAAAGTGATCAATTTTAATATTTTTTACTGTCGTTTCTGGCTAAAAAATATTGCTATGACTTTTTTGCGTTCAGTGTGCTGCGGCGCTTATAGCACGCGGATCTTTCGATAATGGCTATTATTTGAGATAGCATCATGTACGTAGTGCATCTCCGCTCCGAAATGTCCAATAACTCATTGTGCTCTGTTCCATTTTATTTCATAATGCAAACAATAATCATTGTCAAACGCATAAATAACTTTGGTCAGGCATGCCCAGCCGCTTGCATTGTCCCAAGTGCACACAATATATATCAATTTTAAAGATAGTTGACGCATGTCAGAATTGGTGCAAATTATTCTAAATATTGTTTTACAAAAAGAATATCAAATTTGAATTGTTTGAATTTTGTACTTTTCCATAAGTTTTGTCGCTAACGACAAGGGTTTCGCCTTTCGGCATCTTCAAGCATTTCAAGTGCGCGGATGTACTTGAACCGACGCGTAGTAAACTGTTTGTATCGTTTATATACAAAAATAGAAGTAGATCACCAAGTTAATTTGCTATTAAAATGCAAAATAGTGAAAATTTAATGCAAACAAGTTACAATGGATTAAGTGGGTTTGCTATAATTATAGGGATTTTTGAAAATACTAATATCCAGATAATAACATAGGAATATCTAAAATAAATCTAGGGTTTTATCCGACCTATTATTAATGGGTTGATTGATTTATAGTCACTGAAATAATATTTAATGATATTAAGTGCTTGAATTATCAATAAAAGACAATTATTTAAAAGGGTACAACAATGGTGAACATGGTAAGTGAAAAGTTCATGGATAAGTACAAAATTAAGAACAATTCAAATTTGATATTGAAATTCCATCGAGCACCCTCAGTCGAAATCCTTAATTTTAAAACAATATCATTAATATTGAATGTTTATTTAGTGTTTTGTTGAAATTATTTAGGATTTCGACTGAATGTGCAAGACGCTCAGCCTATACTTATCGTAGAAGCTTAGGATAGGATATGATAGTACTACTTGTTAGCAAAAAGGTTTTTTCTTTATTTTATCTTCGAATTAAAGCTTTCAAATGTTGGAATCATTATCAACACAGTCTTAAGAATCTTTAGATAAATACATACGGGAAAAGGATATAAAAAAATATTTTTGGACCCACCTTAGAAATAAAATTAGTCAGAAAACAAATATAACATTCCGAAGAACTCACAATGTTTCAGTAAGTAATTGATTTGGGCAATGGATATCAAATTACAATCATTTGAGTTTTCTACTTATCCATGAGTTTTGTCGCTAACGTCCCGGGTATCGCCTTTCACTCGTGCAATTGAATTATGTACGCAGTACATCTTGCAGTTCATTCGTGCACTTTAATGCTTTAAAACTGATACCAAAATTTAAACGATTCAAATGTAATGTCCAATGTTCAAATCAATTAACTATTTTATTTTTCTAAAGTGGGTCCAAATAAAGTTATTTCAATCCTTTTCCCGTATGGATTCTAGCTAAATTCTTGTTGATAATGGTCCTGACATTTAAAGGCTTTGATTTGAGGAAAAAAATGTGAAAAACCTATTCGCTAAAATGTACTTCCCTAGATATTCTATCCTTCTACTTATCCGAAAAATAAAGATACTCAGACTGTTCGAACAAACTATTATAATATACATACATGAAAGTGCTGTCCTACTGGGTTTTTTTGTCAATACTGAATGTGTAAAACACGAAAAAAAACGTCATGGAAATACAATGGGAACATTCGTTATTTTAAGCTTGGAAAACTTTCCTTCGACTGAACTATTTTGAACACTTAAATATGTATATCATTTTGTAAAAATTAGAATTAGTCGTAAATTATAAATGAACAGCAATCTAAAAGACTAAATTTGTCTAGATGCAACAACGTCTGAATGATTGCCTTCGTATAAAATTATCTGACTTAATTTACAAAGGTAAGTAAAACGATATAATTATGTTCTCACAAACATTTTCATATTTCATTGTTGTAAATAAATAAAATACATTTTTTTGCACCACATTTTGAATCATTCATTTAAAATAATGGCTTTCCGCCAAAAAGTGACAGTTACCAGTGCTACCACCTCCAAAAAATTATGAACATTATTTAATATCAATGTAGTCGGCGACAACTTCTGTATTTTGTACACTACAGTTTTCTTCCAGCTCGAACCGCGAGCGAATCGTACTATGATTTATATCCGATTACAAACAACTTCTATGTAAATAACTACTTCTTACTTCGCAAACTTGTAGACTTAACATTATTATATTTTCATAACATCGCATTAAGTTTAATTTGTTTTTTTAAGCAAAGGTCATAGACAATAATTTCACATCAATACTTTTGCCATACATAATGAAACAGAGCTTTATTGGAGAGGGTATACATTAGAGGTCTCCACGGGCTTGGGTTTGGCCCGCGGGCCGGGTCGGGCCGGGTAACGAAGGTTTGGATTCGGGCCCGGGCTGGGCTCGGACGTAAGCATACAACAGAATATAACAAAAATAGGGCTATTTCCGAATTTCCATTATCGTAAATCTAGGTTTAATACTATAATAAACTTCACGTACTCGTATTAGTCATCTTTTCGAAAAAAAATCGGATTTGTTCCAGGCAAGGTTGTAAAATGTCGGGCTCGGGTCGGGTTCGGGTAAGATTTTTGAAAATGAGCCTCGGGCCCGGGCCGGGTCGGAGGTCTTCGGGTTCGGGCCGGGTAAAATTTTAAAATTTCGGCCCGTGCAGACCTCTAGTATACATGTTGTCGTTAAAGATCATACTATATCAAAGTAGATACAGTATTAACCAATTTTAATATACTCAAGTGCATTATATAGTTGGTTGTCCCTCCACGGTCCGCTTATACGAACGCAGGATTTGAACCCGCGGCTGACGCAACCGAATAAGATGAGAGCTTTAAGCACTTGGCCGCAAAAAATATTGTATTTCGTATATTTAAACGGTTTAAGAAAGTGAAAATTATTAACGGTGTTCCACTGATAAGAGTGGTATTTTTAAAACCAGAAGGTTCTAGATAATCTAGATTCACTTTCTGTAAAGTTTGATATCAAATACATTCAAACAAATATTGCCTTCGTTAAATTAAGCACCATTTTGTATTGTATATATTACTTAAAATTAAATTAAACATTGTATTATTTATGAGTTGAAAATTTTCAAGATTAGTGAAACCGGTCCTGATCATAAAATTCAATGTGGAAATAGTACGATTTATTCAATCGAGGCGGTGTTAAAAACACAACCACGACTAAAAAAAGTTTAATTTTGTCAAGTATTTTCTTACTGTATTAAATTAAAGATTAGCCAAACCGGTCAATAGCCAGATTTTTCATATTATACATACATAAAAAGCGTAATCTTTTCAAATGTTTTTCGTGACTCCGAATCCAGCCAAAACACCGCGACTCCGCAGCCCTGATTTAATCAAAAAAATACTCAAAAAAATGCCTTTTTTAATAATATGTCTATTTTGTGCCACCCCTGCAATAATATTAGTCATACCCCCCTATTTTATTATTAGCCGGATTTTTATGACCATATGATCTATTATGTTATTTTTCCGGTAATGCCCACTTGCCGGTGACATATTATTATGATGCCGGGCTCTGAAAGTGTAATGAGTAGTTATTACGGATATGTTTTGTCCCAACTTCCGTTTTGTTGGGATTTTTCGCTTTGTGCCATGTCTGTGGCGATTGTTACGTTTGCGTCATACTATTACCGATCCGGTCTGACGGAGGTTGAATCATAGAGAATTCGCTCGTTCATAATACATTGTTCCACAAAATAATAAACATTCTGATACATTGCCCCTGGCTGTGTTATGTTCTTAGTCAACGGAGCCCCGCTTTGAAATTTGTATATCTAAAACGTTTAACGTCATTCATTTTAGAGCCGCTTTTAACCATACCTGCTGATGACAAGGATCAGGGGTTGGCAAAATTTTCTTATAAATTCTTTTAGGCCAGTGGTGAAAAATCTGCGGCCTATTATGACAAATACTTCATCACAACTTTTTCTTCAGAAATTATCGCGAGCGATTTGAAGAATAACGATCAACTGCGATTGAAATATCAGGAAGACAATTTACAGTTTTTACAAAAGTATTCTCGTCTTTCGGAAGCATTTAAGTTAATAAAACGTTTCCTTTAACCCTCTTCCTACCCTGGGGCCGATATATTGGCTTTCATATAATTGCCAAAAATACAATGATTTTTAACTGAGTATTAGTCTGTTATGTTGTTTCACCATAAAATATTATACAAAAATGTCTATATTTTTAACACTTTTTTATGAATTTACGAAAACATCAAAAAACAGATAATTCCCAGGGTATATTTGGAAAACTTATGAATAAATATAGGGTATTAAAAGGGTTAAGCAGAAACCGATAGAACGAGTGCTGTACTGAGGATAACAACCCCCAGATCCTTCTCCTCCGTAAATCTCTGCTTCCTTCCGGTTCATTCCAGCAACTCGTAGCTCCACCGAGTACATCTGATGTTCATCAGCCTTCTACGGTGACCGAATCTATCTGATGGTTTTCTCACCTGAGAAATCTACACCACATGTTCGAAAACAGATGCTTGCAGGAAAATAGCTGCAGTAGATTTTATGACGGATCTGTTTTAATTTCGGGAAAATTGAGAATCCAAGAGATCATAAGATAGGGTGGAGATTACCTCTATAAAATGAATCGTGCATCGCAAATTTACCGCTGTTTGCCGCAAGATATCACATATTAAAATATGTGCATTTTAATATGCCGAATCTTTTTTTAATGCGTAGATATAGAGATGATTTTGTTGGTACTTCTTTGGATTAATCAAACACAAATAATACTATTTGAATGAAAATTAACATGCTATTTCTTTTTTAAAATTTTTTTCCTTTCCCAAGTTTTGCAGTCAATAAATTCCTCTCACGTCGTGTCATATTTATACTGGTATCATTATAACACAAATGTCATACTTAGAGAAAGTGAAAAGGTAAGACATTTTGCCACTTAAACGTACTAGACTCCATCTACTATTTTCCTATATTGAGCAACAATCTTTACAAATATAAACTAGAAATTTACCCTAAATGATTGTTTGGTACAATAATTTAAAAACGCAAAAATTGTTTTTGTTTTACCATTCTTACTCTTTGAAGAGCTAATAAGCATATTCTGAATCATAAACTAAGCACTTTTAAAATAGTAAAAAAACCATCCCAAGTTATTATGCAAGCGGCAAAGCTGAATCGTTGGCTCAAATCGGTTTTGATCACTAATTAAATATGTAAAAACAGACTGAATGAAATATGTATACTCCATTGCAATTCGTGTTTCGTAAAAAATAATTATTTTTTAAGTGTCATATTGATTGCTATAAATAAATACCTAGTTATAAAAGTCATCAAGTGCAAGACATAAATAAAATAGGAATATAATTATCGTTTTATCAAGATATTTAAGTTTATTTTAAGAATATAAGTATAGGTCACTGATTTAATGTTTAGTAATGAATAACTTTAAAATGATAAGAATCGTAGCCGTCATTGATATTCACATAGTTTTCTTAAAATAAAATAAAAAAATACCATCATATAAACTATTTTGATTTTTAATATGGTTAGAATTCATAGAATCATTCAAAGAACAGTAAAAATAAATCCAATCAGTGTATCTTGTATTGTTGCTTCTTATGCACTAGTAGCAATTATTTATTTTATAAGTGTTATTATCAGAAACTAGCATGCTACATATTTCATCTATAATAATGTGATATTTATTTGCGCGAACAAAATTGAACGATCTCGGTAAAAACGGTTTTTGGTTGTTTTGCAAAATATGACCTATATTTTTGTTACTAATCTGGAACACATAACTGTCATTCAAATAGTCAAACTCAAAACTCTTACTCTTATCTCTTATATGCAATCAAAAGATATCCATTAATATTTTCTTCAAATTGAAAAACCACTTCTGTTTTTAATACAATTTAAAATAATAATCCCTATTTTATTCAAAGTTGATTGTGTTGAGTGAATATTTATGAATGAATATTTTGTTAGAATACTAATTATTATTTGGTCAGTTTCTAATTCGATAAATGGTCAGTTATAAATATTAAATGGTCACTAAAAATAATAAATGGTCAGTTAAAATAAAAAGAACATGTCATAAATTTGCCTATTACGACCATATTTGATCAAATTCACAAGCTGACAAACTAAAAATTATCATTTTTTTAAAATAGCTGACTATTTAAATTAAATACTAACCATTTTTAATAAATAACTAACCATTAAAATATATTACTGACCGTTTTATTTATTAACTGACCACATTCACACTGATACAATGACAACTGACCGTTTATAATATTAACTGACCATTTTGTTTTTAATTGACCATTTATTTATTTAACTGACCAAAACTTGAATTAGTTACTGACCCATTAAATATATGCCATTTTTGTTATGATATTATATCAAATTCTGAATATTATAATAGCTTGCATAAAACTAAATTTGATAACTATTATTCCACTTTATAACAAAGTTATCAGCATGAACTGTTGTGTCAATAATGAATTTCCACAAATTTATCATGAACTCATTTAATATAACTTAATAAAAGCTGAAAAAAAATATTCCAAATTAACCACTTCAAATCAACTTACCTGTAATTTATTGCAGAATAAAACTGGAACTATTTCACTTTGGCTCTTACATTATAAAACATTGTTTTTTATATATGGAGTTCATTACACTTTTTAATATCATAATTATAGCACTTGATTTTTCACAATTAGCATTTTAATAAATCACTTTGGTCATACAAAACAGTCAGATTAATATCACAACTTTGTTGATTGATTTTTACAAGACCTTCCAACGATATTTTATCGATTATTGTTTTAAAAACTAGAATTACGTTGCCTTGAAAATTACAGTGAGTTATTTGATTGTATTTACACTAAATCAAACACAATGCTTCTTCTCATCGCCGGCTATTGAAAAATGATTTTTATACTTATTTCATGCTTAGACTTTAACGATAAAAATATAAGTCAATTGAGCATACTTTATCTACATAAACATATACAAAGAACTTATAAATGATTTTTTCTTGGTTTATGTATATAATAAATATATGTATTTATGAATTTATGTATTGACAAGTAAAAAATCCAAAAATTACATCGCCTCGTGCTTATTTTCGATCTCTGTCATAAGCAAAACTATTCCCACATATATTTACAAGCTTCTAGACACTTAGTCAAATACCATATCTCAATAAATATACATGATAAATATGTATTCTACACTGGCAGTAAATGATAATATAAATTGGGAGTTTAATTACACGTTTAGTTTATTGAATGATTATTTATAATAATAGCTATTTAATCAATTTAAAACTAACTGTTCAATCCTATTTCGTAATTTTTGAATAACCATGAAAAAAAATATGTGTTTTTATTTTTATTATGTTAATATGCAGTATGCCATGTTAATACTATTGTTTATCAGGATATATGTTCTATAAAATTATCTTTTTTCTAATTCTATAAGTGGACCGAAAAATTATGGCTATAAGTGCGTATATCATTGTTGATGTTTTTTTAAAACGTCACACTCAATTCTTTACACAAAAACGTACATAGAAATACATAGAAGTACATAGTTGTGTCTAAAATTTCAAAAAAATTCTTACAATTATATTTCCATACATTCATTATAACTTTGTTAAATATACTCAAAATACTTGTTTAAGGATAAATGATGATTTAAAGTAAAAAATATACGACTATTTTCCAACAAAACTTTTTGATGCGATCTTTACGTCGACAAAATTGCTGTTTTAGTGTTACAAACTATTTCCACAAAAGATTATCATTTTACACTAGCTAAAGGAATATTTTATATACTTCTAACTCAGTTTTTAAGGCAAATACTCATAAAAATGTACAATTAAAACTAGTAATATTGATTTGTATATTTCGATTATTTAAACCTTCTCAAGGCCTTAATTACGATAAATAATTGATCTGCAATTTTTGATTTCTCATATTCACTTATTATCTAAAATGCTAGCGTATTTATTTTGAAATAATACTGTCATTTCAACTGTAAAAAAATGAAAATATGTAACCTTTTTACCGTAATGCGTGTTTATCAATTTTATTGAATGTCAGCTGCGGACATTACGTTTTAATTAAGTGAGTAATTAAATTTTACGTCTTTAAACTTGGGCGAATAATCGAGTCTTGTTCTGAGTATGGTCGCGCGAAACTGGGGGCAGTTATGCCAGGTATTTGAAGAGATGCGCGTCGCTCAGAGGCCGGACCAAAACTGACACAGCATCCAACGATACCGCGAGCTTTGCAGGTAACACCACCTGACCACCAGTCGTAGGCAACCTTTTACAACAGCAATTTTTCGTTTAAATAATTATATATATTTGGGTGAACAAGTTGGTTCTCCCACCACCCTTCCGTTATGTGTGTGCAGCCGTTCTTCACAGCCGTTTTTCACAGCCGCCTTCCATAATACTATACGATCAAGAAAATAAACGAATTTACTCCTCATTTACTTGGCCCGAGGCAGAGTTGCACGGGGGTGATCTTTTAACCGTGCACTAAGGTGCTTAAAGAGAAGCAAAATAGAAAGGGAAAAAAGAAAGAAAATGTGACTTGCTCAGCCACTTTGTTAAAGTTATATCAAGTATCTGTATACTGAGAATCCGTGGAGCTTAATCTACTTCGCGTTGAATCTGAAGAGGAATCAAGAATTTCCCTCTTCTCATATGATGTTGAAAATTTATCGAATGCCTCAAAATTCCTTAAATAATCGACTAATAATATAATAAACCGCATCGATATTTTCGGTGGCACGTGTCGTGCGCGCACGGTGGTGGCCTTGAAATAATGCTTCCCAAGCTTGGTACCGCAGGTTTTAAAAACATATTTTTTATTCAAGGTGGTTGTCGATTATATTTTACAGATTTAACCACCCATTAATACGATTCTGCCGGCATATAAGATGTATATGTGTAGATTAACTGCAAATAACTTCAAAACATTTAATTTATCCTTAATTATTTTCTTATTCCACTGGTTATGTAACCAGATAACCTCTTTATACCCAACGCCTTCTAATAATCAAGATAGTCTGTAAATTTAGACGATGAATAAGACGTAAAATATGTGTCAAATTTTGTTACACAAACGGTAGAATTGTAAATCACAATCCAGTTTGAGCATCGATTTTATTGTAAGTAAGCATTTTTGCATTTTGTTTAGTTTTCATGAATAAAATGTTGTTAAAATGAAAACTGTTTTTTTTCTCAAAATGTTAGTTGTCAGTTCCTTATAATATGATCAAAGTAACGAACAGACGTGATGAAAAAAATGTTTAACTAAGCTGTCTTAACAAATTGAGAGTTGAATAAGTATCCATTTAAAAATGTTGCGCCTCACTGTCGGTCTTATCATACGAGGCATTTAAGCAGGTAGAATAAAAAACAATTAGCAGCGAAAATGTTTCATGACATTTCCAGCCATCCTGATAGTAAATAATCATACTAAACAAGACGGTCGCTGCAGTAGTTGTGATATCATCTGTCCCATGAATATAATTTTACGATTTACTTTATGGATAATGCATTATTAAATTATCAACCAACAGTTGCTTGATGTCACGTTCCATACAGATCATAAGCGTAAAAATATCTATAAATTTCAATGGCTTCTGTGTTACTTGTAGTCAAGGTTACGAGCTTTATTATCCAAGGAAAAATCCGGCCTACAGTTCTTTCATTATCAAACATTGAAATTTTCAAATATACGTATGAAATATGTATAAGCAATAAAATTGCTGCAATGCTAAATATATATATATCACTTTTAAGTGGTTCACTGCCAATACTTGGTGGAATGGCATTATAATAAAAATAATAAAACATTTTTAGTACTTATTCCACAATAAATTTATGAGATCAGAACCGGCTTCGCTCATAGCGAGCATCAGTTGATAGTTTTAAGCGAAACGTGAATGTGAAATAAGTACTAAACATGTATTATTATTTCTAAATATATACGTTTTTACCATATACGCTCCCAATGTGGGAATCCATATCTTCATAGAGTTTATCTCGACAGGAGTTTTTATACGAAAACTGCTTGCTATACTGTCCTGTATCAACCGCTTTTTATAAATTTTCAATACTAAAACTTCAAAAAACAAATTATGTAATTTTTCTCAAAATTTTGTCAGATCAGCCGGGGCTTTAGCTTTCTTCGCCTCGAGTTGATCACGAGTAAAGTTTCCAATCCCGGGCCAAAATTTTGACCCCCAAAATTTCGGGATTGCATGCAGTCGATCTCAGGACTGGTCCCGGGATTTGTGATTTTTTTTAACCGTCAAAAGTTGTCATATTATTTAAATATTAACCATTTTAATTTATCATAAAAAATAGTTAATGTCACTATCTTTTTTATCAATATTATATTTCGTTTGTTTATCCATTATTAAAATATAGTGTACGAAGGAATCGGTCTCGTTCGAATGCGATTTGATAACAAAATTTAGTTAATAATACTCCTAGTTCATATCATCTAAGAGGATTTTTTAAATTTCACATGTTGTAGAGAAAATGAGGGCCAAAATCATCAATTTTATCTAATGTGCATTTAAAAAATCAGTTAATTAACAATGACTTCAAAATAGTTCTGTTGCGATGTATGTATACTACATTCGTTTGTTTTTTTAGTGAATATATTTGAATCGTACGAAAATGGAATATTTAAAAACAGCCAATCAGAACCGCATCGTCAGCCAATTAGAAACATATTACACATATCGACCTTTGTTTTGTTAATAAGATTTTATTCTACAAATAAAAAAGAAAAGATTTTGGGTGGCCTCAGCTGAATGCAACGAATAACATAATTCAAAATAAACTCAAAGTTCAAAGTGTACTCCGATATTCAATTGATGGTTAAGTTTTAATTCAAATGATTTCCTAATAGACTTACAACTCCCTATCCCGTTTTATAGATTTGTGGCATGAATCCTGCTTTTAAATCTTTAATGTCATTTAATAATAAGAGAAATTGTATTGATAATCTATGAAGCAAAATTTAAAAATTCCTCCAACTAATTTGAAAAGTTCACAAGATACGTCAAAAGTTTTGAACCAATAACCGGATCAGTATACAAATAAATCGTTCAGTTTGAGAGTTCTATATATGGAGAACCGAGTCTCCAACAAATCGTCAACATGAATAATAAGTTTCATTATTATGAAAGGTATCAACATGGCACCATCGATTTTTTTAATATTCAATTGTTTTCCCAATTCCCATTCAATCCCGTTTGAACAGTTCTAAATTTTAAAAATACCACGTGAGAATGAGTTTCATTTATTTAAATTTATATTCCTATAATTAATGTCTATGTTTGTCAGCAATCGTTGTGATAAAATTAAAAATAAATATTTGAACACTGAAGTCAAACAATAATATCGAGTATTTTTTAATACCCATAATATTCACTGGCCCCAATGTGTTACTGCGGTAGACTTTGCTTTATGTAAATATAAATAATCCAAAAAAAAAAAAAAATGATCGATATTTTTTTACATTAAAAACGTATTCGTTACTTTTTTCGAATCGGAGGATACTTTGACGTTTAAATTTTCGATTTAAAAACTCATTGCTACTTTATATTGGAGTGAATGATATGCGATATAGTCAAATTGCCAATTCAAACCTATTATCGTAAAACGGGGTGAATAGAGACACTTTTTAGCCTTCACGACTATGTATGTATCTTCATAATTGCACCACACAATTCAAATATGAATAACTTGAAACTTATGGTTTTATGGTCCTACTACACATTCATGACAATATTTTTCAAATATTCACTATCGTTATTAAGACACTGTCAATTTTGCTCGATGTCTATTCACATTGATACGGGGTGAATAGAGACGAGAGAGGGTAAATCAAGACTTGGGGTGAATAGAGACTGGCAAGTGAATAGAGACAAAAATACAGATTGTAACGATTGGAATATATGAACCGCTATTCTATACGAGTCTCTATTCATTCCGTTTTACGGTTCTTATTAACCGAAAAAAAACATGATTGTTTTTAATTTTCGTGCAATAAAAGAGAAATTTATAAGGGGTCAAAAAGTAAGAATGCACAGACATTGAATTTGAATGAATTTTGGCCAATCAGTTAGTTAGTTTCGTTTTGTCATTCGAGAGATAGTATTGTAGTCATTGACTCATTGTAAAGAATTACATTTATATAAATAGTCAAAAAATACATTGGATACTTAGTAAAGCTGTGCTAAAGTGAAATCCTTATTTGTGTCTCTATTCACCTGCCAGTCTGTATTCACCCCGTTTTACGGTACTTCTAGTGTGTTAAGTGGACAATTAACTTAAATTCACCAACTGTCCAGCATCGGATAATCGTCATCTCAATTTTGGAAAGCGCGCCATAACTTAAATCGACCGAGTGCATAACGTTTAACTGTTATCTTTGTAAGGTACCATAAATAAGGGATCATTGGAAGAGGATTACAGCTCCTAATAAAGCAAGGCTCTCTGGTTTTCCGTCATAAATTACTGACTACGGACCAACGCTGGATTCAAGTTTAACATAAATTATCTAAGTATGTATAAATTGTGTGTATTTAATGACCGATTGACTGCCCATACCCTGAGCCTGGACTAGTTAAAAATACACGTATTTAAAATATTTACGTAAAGGAAGAGTCACATCTGTTTTTTTCGTCTTTGTTTTTTATTACAAGTATAGTGGAACCCCTATCTTACGTTCCCGCATTAACCGTTTTCCCGGGTTGTTCGTTCATTTTCTATAGTCCCGGCCAAACACCCATAAGAGCAATGTTAAAAAATCCCTCATTATCCGTTCCTCGATTTAACGTCGAAATATTATGATCCCGTCACAAATATTATCCCGATTCACCGTTTTGTTGAATTTTTTCTTAGAAACACATTTGACTCCATCCTAGTGTGCAATTTTTTACGTTTTATGGTCATAATGTTTTCGGTGATGTCTCACTTACTGAGCACTGTGCCCTGTGTACACACAGACTCCAGTCACGTAATTGTGTTTACACAAGTTGGTCAGCGCCAGTCGTATCACTGATTTAACCTGTCATTTCATTTGAAGAAGCGTTATTGGCCTTCGAAAAAATAAAAATATTTTTCTACTCTAAGGACATAGATGAATCTGCAGTAAGGAAATTATGCGAATTCGAAGAAACACTGATAAAATTGAAGTGCAAAACTGCAAAGAAGCAACTCATTATTGGGGAATTTTTAAAATATGTAAATATTTTTTTTAAATGTTTTACTTTTTTATTTCATATTTTAAGCATTCCCGCATTTATCGTTTCTCGAATTTATCGAATTTTTTTCACGGTCCTTTACCTAAAACTTAGAACCGAGGTTTCACTGTAACTACAAGAGCACCGTTTATCGTCTGATGACTATCCCTAGGAGTCTTAGGACGTATGTGACGGAGTTACAAAGCGCTGTTGTAGATGTACCAAAACCGCCGATTTCGACACTAAAATTGTCGCCGTAGAGAAAAATATATTCAAGAACCATTTAAGTTGTATTGTTTTCAAAAAATATATATGTTACAGTGAAACTGTGTTCTCAGTGAAAATATATTCTTCACAAGCTGTCATTGAAATTAAATTTGACCATCTTCAGTCCAATGTTTGTCTGTGTTTTTCTTTGGTTCGCTTTTTATGAAAAGGACTACTTGCTGATTTTGTTTCATTGAAGCAAACCAAAATTTTAGGCCGAGAAATTATCGACTTGGGCCAATAATTTCAATGATCGTGACCAGTGAAATCATGTTGTCATACAAATCTATTACTTGATACATTTTCACTGAGAATACAGTTTCACTGTAACATATACACATGGAAATTGTTTTCCATTTGTAATATTTATACCATGCATACAAAAATTTGTGAGTAAATAAACAATTATGGACGAGCATTGCAACATCCCGGTCCGTCTGTGGTGCAGTGGTCAACGCCGTTGGCTTCCGTGACGGACCGTCCGGGCTCGATCCCCGGTACGAGCAGATTATTTCAGTCGATAAATCGATTCTGTTTGAAGGCAATGGGTGTTTGCATAGTTAAAAACTCCTTCCTACCTTTCCGATTTCTAAAAGCGAGGCATAGCGAGAGCGTTTAGCTAACCACTAGTCCTATGCCAGTCCTCGTATTCTATCAATTCCTAATCTCTTTGAAAAAGAGAGGTTGAGCAACTGAGTAACAAGCAGTTCTCGTAGAAAAATATATGTTGATATAAACTCCTTGAGGAGTCCATATGCTCCAAGATGGGAACGGACATGGTCTAGAAAAAATTGCAACATCATTCACGCGATGGTGGCGCAATGGTGCATCTATGCTGCCTTTCCATGGAAGAAGGCAAAACTATTAAAATGTGTGAAATTGAGTTATGAATGCTAATTGCTAAATATCTTTGAAAGCTATATGTGGTGCTCACTTTTATAGCAGTACCTATAGTAACTTAATATACTCCAAGCATCATTTGAGAAAAAATGAACACCTGCTAAAAGTATAAGGGTACATATACAGTCAACACTTCTACAGCACTCTTCACGAAAATTATATGTTTCGTAAATATGTATGTAATATTGTGCATAAATATGCGCACTTGAAGAATATTTTTCAGAAGCTGTACGTCCCTTCAGCTTTGATAAAGTAAGTCATAAAAAATACCGATCTGTTGCTGTATGAGTGTTGACTGTATAATATTATATTGGGAGAAAGGAAAAAAATAAACAGGAGACTGAGAATAGCTGATCTGACATGCCCAATAAGAAAACAATATGTCCGACATCAATTCTGTTCTAGTGTACTGCAACTTGCTAACTAGGGCTGTAATGTTTGGAAGGGAAGTTTATTCTTCTTGAGAATTTTCCATGTTCTCTACCCTTAAGCCTTTAATGACAAATGTAGTATTTGATGCATTTCAAGGTGTTGCATAATCTTGTCAACGTTTGTTTCGGTCGGTTTTAATCGTTCACTTATTTGATGATATGTGAGCTTTTTTATCCAGATCAATTTGACGTTAGTGATTTTTTCACACACACTAATTGTCAAGTGCTGTTTCTAGTTCACGCTTTTTGGTGATTGGCAGCGCCACTGTCAATGCGAACTTTTTTAAACGTTTAAAAAAGTGACATAAACATTTTAAATTATTGTCATACAGATTAGTCAAAAAATCATTAGACTCTTTTGCCGTGCAGAATGATTTTTTTAAAAATAAAGAACTGACTGGAATTGGCATTCATCTTTATTGAGGATACTAAACTTGAAGAAATAACATTTCAGTAAAACAATATCATACGATGTCGATATCAAGATACGATGTCGGTCCCTGTGGTCTAGTGGCAAGAGCTTTGTCCTAGCGATCTGGAGACCCGGGTTTTCAATTCCCGGCAAGGTTAGATTTTTTCAATTGAAAAAAAAGAGATCTTGGGCTGGGTGTATGTTATTTATCGTTGATTTTGTGCACAACTGATTCATTACTTATCATCGAGTTAATCTCGTATGACTTTCATAATTAAGAATGTTTGGCGCATTGGCGTAAGCTGTGATGCCAAATTTTTTTTTTCTATTAAAAAATAAATAAAATAATTAAATAATTAATTAAAATCATTAACTATTGTTTCTTAGTGTATTCTTTATAACTGAAATACTTTTATTTCATTCGAGGTCTTTTTAAACACCGGTTTTAATTTATCGATAAAGTCAACGACACAGCACAATTATAGAACCAGCCAGAGAAGATTTTATAAATTTATGTGATTTAAAAAAGTGTATATGTGTGAGTGGGAGGTGGCTTAATACATGTCGAACAGACAGTCGGCACGCGTTAAAACTATCACAAATGCGTTATCACGTGCATGTATACGCAGCGTGATCTTTACGGGCCACACTTTATGATTTAAGCATGGTCAACAAAAACAGAATATTTTATTAATTTGTGGGGAATTTCTGAATGAAAACGATTCTAACATTGTAGCGAACTGTTTCTAGAATAGCTGCTGTTTTATATATCGTGTTAGTTAAAAACATCAAAAATATTAAATAATATTACATACGTTTAGAATCGATATTTTATTCAAATATAAGACGTCAATGACCTGCCTGAATTCTTATGATAATATCGTTAATATAAAATAATAAAATTATTTGCGTAACGCTGGCGAAAAAAACTTGTTCTTATTAATTAAATTTGTCACCGATAATATCAATGATAAAAATAATTGTAAATGAGCGGCGGTGACAGAATAACAGAAAGTGTTTTTTTTTATTAATTAAATATGCAGATTTTATCGATGCAAGGGAAAGTGCGTTAATTGAATACTATTCGGAAGAAATATTCATTTGAATTGAATTATGTGCGGCCACGCGTCCAGGGTACTCGTTTTACGTCTAGATTCGTTTTTCGATCACGGTATTTCATTTTTTTATAATTCTAGAGAAAAGAGACTGAATGGCAACCAGTCCTCGTAGATCAACGTCTGCTGAGAATTTCCATTAGGATTGGATATGTATATAGGGTTCGAGTTCCGGTACGTGCAGATTGTTTCACTCTATAAATCGATTCTGTTTAAGCAATGGGTGTTTGGGTTGCTAAAAAATCCTTCCTCGCGGCACGTCGCGAGAGTGATTAGCTGACCACTTATCATATCCTAGTCTTCGTATCCTTTCAATCCATACTCTCTTCGAAAAAAGAGAGGTTGAGCAACCGAGTAACAAGGAGGTCTCGTAGAAAAAAACATATTGAGATAAACTCCGTGAGGAGTCCATTTGCTCTAAGTTGGGGGCGGACATGAAAAAATGCATATTATCCGCATTATAATTTTATAAAATTCAATCCGGGGTGTATGAAATGTTACTATACAATATAAATACTTGTAATTTTCATCTGACACTGGATTCTTATACCAATTTAAAATTATTTTTCCGATTGAATTATCTTGCTTTTATGGCTTTTACCTACAATTCAATTATGACGCTCAATTTTGGTATTCACCGACAAATACTTAATCTGAATTATTATAAAACAAGTAAAATGATAATTAATGGAAATGCTATATTATAAGCTGGGCTTTTTTCCATTTAACGTGGTGGAACGGCGTTCCGGCACCTTTTTTCACAGATCTCAAAATCAATTAGACGAACATTTTACCTAAATGATATTTGAAAATAATTTTAGTTAGTAAAAAGCTTGACATGAAATGAGTTCCGGCACTTTTTTATAAAAAAAGCCCTGATTATAAGTACATAATTATTTAATGTTATATCATTCGACATAATTATATCACAAAATCTAACATCCAAAATAGAGTTAAAATAAAATCACAAACTTTATTTAATTTGACGACAGCCCCATTCTCGCCCATTAAAATGTCCAAATTCAAGGAAAAAATCTAATTTGCTGTCAAATAAATGTCAAATAATACCTTCACGTAAATAATAAATAAATTATATTAATAAAAGTCAAGTTCAGTTAAAATTTATTACATTTTGACTAAATGTCTTCGCCGATAAAAATTCAAACATATTTTCTTTTATATTCGTTTTTATGGCAACTTGCAACAATAATGTAAAAGGGAATTACAGACCCACATACATACATACGCCGTTTCGGTTTTATATATAAGATTTCTTAGCTGCTCGGTCATTCAGGGGAGCTTGGGTGACAGTTCAAGCCCACCGTCGTAATAGGTGGAATAAAATTAAATACGAAATGGTTGACAGTGACAAAACATAATATTGCCACCTGAATGCAATTTCAACTTGGTTAAGTCCGTCAAAACATTTAACGTAAATATGTATTTTTATTTAACAGAACATTTGATCGCCCAATTAGAATGTGAATAAGGGATTGTTGCAAGTACACTTAGAGGCGGCGTTTATTTAAAGACTTTATTTTTTGAATACAGAACAAAATAGATATAATTATTTATTAAATTTTAGTTATCATTAAAACGCGTTTACGTAAAACAAAATATCATTTTTTTGGACTCCATGGATTTGTATAAATCACAAAAAAATGCAACCGCCGTCACCGCTGAATATATATTATGATAAAATCATTTTCCGTTTATTTTCATCGTCTTGTTTATATGAAAAGCTTTAACATTTTTAAATGCTTCTCTGTTTTCTATAACGGCCATATACAAAATAAAAAATTTACTTTCTGAAATTTTAACAACAGTCTCGTGAAGTTTACCTCATTAAATTTGATACAAAGAAACATTTTTATGAATTGATTCCGATGAGCTGGGCGATAAATTCTAAAGGTAATTTAATTTGTCAAGCGTTTATCCATTTTTGGTGTGTGATGATAATTTTAAAATCGCATATGTAATGATGCATTATATTTATTTTAGTCTGCTAGTAATTAATGTGTATTTTTTAAGCGATGTCGGAAAACAATTTCCAAGCGATGTGAAGCAATGGAGGCATATCAACAAAAGTTTTTTTACAATCTACATATCTACAAGATTTGAATTTTGTACTTTTCCATAAGTTTTGTCGCAAACGACCTGGGTTTTGTCTTTCGGCATCTTCAGACATTTCAAGTGCACGAATGTACTTAAACTGATTGACTGATCGATTCAAATTTGATATTGAAATTCTATAAAGCACCCTCAGTTGAAATTTTTAATTATATCAAGAACTGCTCGTTATTCAGTCCCTCGAGCTTGCTCTTTTGAAATAGCACAATGATAGAAGGATGGGAACAGTACACGACTATCAGTTTACTAATCCCTCTCGCTTTCACCCGCGAGATTTATAGAAAACGATTCTTTCGAGCGTACATTTTTCAATCGAATAAAAAAATACTTTGGTGTTGTTCACAATGTTGAAAAGTCGACTTGCTGTCATTCTATTTGATACATACTGTTTATATCGTCGTGTATGATTGCAAATGAAAGTTATATTTTGAAAAACCTCCAAAACTAGGTTCATCATCAAACTAAAATTTCGCTCATAAGACAAAATAAGTTTAAAAATGCATGTTTGATAATTGATGTATCGATCAATTCTCGTGAAACAATCTGGAAAATGTATACCTTGAATGATGTTTATTGTAACGAAGATTTTTCTTTTGTTTCGTATCTTGGGGCGGTCTAGAATTTACATGTCGTCATTAGTGCTAGCTTTATGAAATTTTAGTATTAAACAAAAATATATTTCTCCTTATTATCTTGTAGTATATACTTAAAATGAAAATAATAAGCTTGCTATCTGAATTAGTTGAATAAACAAAGTATCGAAGCATCTTGCTAATGGAAATGATTTTTTCTAAATTCGATTTGAATTTAGAACTGTTTTATAATTGGGTAAAAGTAGTAATTAATATACTTAAGTCAAATATACTAACGTTAAACTTATACTTAATATAAAACAATTACCAACTGATAGTAATTGGGACAGCTCGCTCAACTTCTTTTTTGGAGAGAGTAAAATGAGACTAATCACTCTTTCCACTCCATTTTTGGGAGAGTCTGATATATTTATAAAAAAACTTATAAAATGCATACTATAAAATGATTCGAAATCAACATTGAGCATTTTTCGAATGGGTACGATGCGATTTTCATGCGCATAATAACACAGCTTAGTTTGCACGTCGATTTTGATTGGAAGCATTTTCAAAAATTATAAATCATTGGCAAACTTTTCAAGCCATCCTCGGTCACATATATACGACAAAAAAAGGAAATACAAATTTGGAGAAACGTTTTACAGTGATATTTATTTTTCGGCTAAACAAAATGTATTTTTAAAACGTTTATGTTTATGTTTACGTAAGTCGACATAGCTATCAACAATATATAAAATAATTTATGTAGAATTAAAATACATTGTTATTTTTCTTACCGTATTATAATGGAGTTCAACCAAGTAAATGCCTTCTCAATCAATAGTTTATGTGGCTATTTGTGAAACACTAATATCTAAAATGATTTGCTGAATTGTAAATGATTTTGAGCTTATTTTAAATCAGTGACGATGATTTGAATTGATGTATGAATAGACTATCCACAAAATATAAAAAGACATTGCTATTAAATATTTAAAAGATTAAGTTGTTCATCATATTGCATTAATTATAAAAGAGAGAAACCTTACCAATCCTGTCGAGATGTATATAATAATAATTTCAGATTTGCAGCCTACATTTCCGACCGAAGAAACCATTTTAAAGATATTTTGACTATGCCTATTTGCAATGCAAGTGGTGAACGGTTATTTTCCGTATTATCATTCGAAAGCGGTCCCTGAAAAATAACGCGCGACCCGAAGGAGGGTCTAAAAATACCCCAGTGGTATAGCTTTATTGGCATAGATTGCATTAAAAAAATATATATTTTGCTTTAACGTATCTTTATACATAGTTCTAAAAATATAAAAATCAATAGTTTTTCTATAACTGTTCATATTTTAAGTCACCCATGAGAGACAACCTGTTCGCGTTGATGCTCATGTAAAAATATTGACGTAAGCAACACTATGAGCGCGAGCGCTTATCTACGCCTTTTAACCTTCGAAAGACGATACCAAAAAAAAACCATGCAAGCCGAAAGGGAGTCTAAAAAATACCACATTAATTTGGATTTATTGGCATAGTTTGCAATAAAAAAATGATCTTCAACGTTTTTTTATACTTTTTTTAATAATTTATGTAGAACTAAAATACATTGTTATCTTATCACCGTGTTTCATGGAGTTCAGCCAATTCAATCAATAAATATCCCTCTCATTTTTTTCAAAAATATTCACTGATGTCGCTCGAGACTATGTATATTTTCATTTGATATTTCTGTGGAAATTACATTGTAATTTTTACACCGTGTTTAATGGAGTTTTATCAAGTCAATGTCAACTCAATCAATAAATATTTTTGCGACTGAAAAAAAAAACTCTTTGAACACTTACCTTGCGTAGGATAGCCCGAGCCTTCTGGGCGAGACACTTCCATTGCTCAGCGCTAGCAATCAATCTTTAGTGTGAGGCCTCAGTGGTGGCGTACGGCGCTGCTGACGGCGTAGCGTACTGAGTAGTGTTCAGTTGTCTGGATGCCAAGACTATTAATGAACTCGCTACGCCAGTAGTCGCACCGTACGCGTCCTAGTGGAATCACGCTTAACCCTCCAAGGACTAGCGTAACCATACGGTCACAGTGAACTCTATTGTCTATTTGTCTATTTCCATCTTTTTTTTATCTGAACATCGTATTTATCACTCAGTTTTGGTTAAAAAGAGCCTTTTTAACACTTTTTAACCGAAACTGAGTGATAGATACGATGTTCAGGTAGAAAAAAGATGGAAATAGGGACAAATAGACAATAGGGATCACTGTGACCGTGTGGTCACGCTCGTCCTTGGAAGGTTAAGCGGTTAACTTGGGCGCGCTCTTTTTTGGTGCTTTCAGCTGATGGAAGCTTTTACAATGCCAATACAAATTACCTCGAAATGTTTCTAGTTTTAAGTATAAATAAAGATGGCGGCAAGTAAAATCTATGCTTAAATTTACCGACATATCAGTATATGGATATCAGCATCAGTGTATATCAGTCGCAGTTTATTAGCATCAGTATCAGGATATCAGTATATCAGTATATCAGTATTAGAAAATCCGGAAATTAGAGAATTTAAATATTTGAAATAGGAAATCCACCAACATTGCCAGCAGTTAAGATAATTGAGTGAAATGTGTTGCAAATTATTGATTTTCAAAAATAAATAGAGTGAGGTTAAGTTAGTTAGTATTAACCTTCAAAATGATGGTCCCTGAAAAATAATGCAATAAAACAACCAAAGTCATGGAGCATAAATATATTTATTTGTCAGATAATTTATTGTTTCGAGTTCAGTGGAACAACTCGAATGCCTTTCGTTACTGAATCCTTTTGCATTGTGAGTCCCATTTCTTTTAACAATTCATTGTCCACAGGTTCTCGCATCGATAACGATGAGATCACATCCTGAAAAAAAAATATAATTTTAATAGAATTAATTCACTAGTTTTCCAGTTTCCCTGAACTCACAAAGGTACTATAACTCGCAACCATAAAGCAGCACGGAATGCATGACCGAGTACAGATGTCAGTCTACAATGTTTCGAATGCAGCTTTGACAATTGCGAGATTTTCGTATAACTTCCAATATACCAAAGATGTACTTACTGGTTATCCAAATATATTCATTAACGAACTCCAGAATAAAGACTTTTGGTCCGATACAGGAGACAAGTCTGATATTTTGACAGTGAAATATTGTGATTGAAAAAGGTAATGTAGAAATTATGATAAAAACTGTATTCTTACTTGATTTTCAGGACAGTTTTCACAGAAGTTTCTCACAGCCAAAATGACCCATTGCATGATTACTATTGTTAGAAAATTTAGGGAGATTATTTTTATCAAAAAACACAGTTGGGAGAAAACACAGTTCGAGGGTTTGACAATAAGTAAAAGAACTATAAATATTATAAACAGTTAATAAAATTCTTTGATTATTTTCCTATGGATAGTGACTAACAGTTTTCCAGGACGATGGAATCCCACCGGCCTGAAGAAGCAAACAGGGTTAAGGATCTCTGCAGGCATCCGCCGCATGTGACCCAGTCAGTTTCAAATCTCTGCTGATGTAATAAGTTGCTGCCAGGTACATTTCCTAATCTCCTGAGTTTCTCACGTAATAAAATCACATCACCCCCAAAATAAGACACAAGCATCTATTCTTAAAGCTCAGAATATATCATGTACCATGATTTGCTAATATAAAACAGCACTGATAGAATACATCTGCTGAATAAATGGCATTTGGTTTTAACAATAAACAGTATCCCAAACAGTTGCATTAAATTAAATGTGGCTCCATCTTTTCTTATGCCAGATTTTCTGTTGACCCTCCCCAAATAATACAATAAAAATCACAAAGCGTTTTCGTAAATATTCTGAAATCAATGAAATAAATAGACATAATATTTAGTTTGTGTATATTATATAAAAGGATACATGGATTTCTGGCATCTATATTGCAGCAGTCAAGGAAGAGCGGGATAAGATCCAATTCGCGAACCTGAAATGAAAAGTGTTTAATATATTTAAATTTTAATACATTTGGACTTTGGTCAGTATTGTTTCCTGGATAAGCAATTATTTGACCGAATTGTCAATTGTTGCAATTGGATACTCATAAAATACAATTGCACTGAATTTGGCAAATATATTTAATATTTTGTGATTTTATATAAAAGTCAAATAATGCTATTATTATTAAATGACTGTAATACATACTATAAAACATTACAGGAATCAAGTTCCATTTTAACATGCCAATTCATGTATGAGAATTTGACAACAGATTCTCATACATGAATTGGCCAAGTTACCAAAGAATATTAAAAAATGGCAGATTTCAGTTGGACATTGCTGTTTAGTTTAAGTGTATCTATAATCTTTCTCCAGCCTCGTGTTTTTTATAAAATCTAGCTATCCAAAAAACGTCTATAAAATAATGACCATAAAAAATCCAATAATATTCGATCGCCTTCTAAGAATTACTGACAGTGACACAAATGGAAATCGGTAGTATAAGTTTAAAAATAAATAGTGAAACGAGAGGACAAATATTAGGAGAGCTGGAATGACTATTCTTTCACATGAACTTTTGTGTTTTTCCACAATAATTCTGCAAGAATACTGGTAATATTTACTTAGAATTGTTTGAAAAATCTAAAACTTTTTTTTATAAAGATAAGCCACTAAATTATTGACTGATAAATGTTGAAGATAATACACTAACCTGTCGTTTATTAATCCCATTTTTCCAACACAAATTTCCAAGAGTCCGAATGAGTGTGGCTTTGAAGCCGAAGGCAACATGTTGCTCCACGCTCTCCACAACTGAGGTTAATCGTTTCGGTCCGGTGCTATCGAAAGCCCCCAGCTTTGTTTTGTGACTATCAGGTGAATCAATTTTGACATTCGGAATATTCATACGTATCTTTTGCGGCTTCTGCACCGGAGGTGTGACTTCAGCGACTTGTGATGGTTGCAAATTAAGTGACTGTGAAAGAATCGGTTGTATTTCGACTTTCTGGTGAGTATTTTGAACACTGTGAACGTCTTTAGACAAATCTAGACTGTCTGTTCGCATTGCCTTATCAGCCGAAATACCTAATATCTTTTGTAACTGCTCGCTCAAATCAAATTCAGTCGAAACGTTTTGGCTTTTTTTGACAGAAATGGGTTCAGAAGATGCTTTCGGAGAAACAATAGCCAGTGCGGGAGGCTCTGCTTCTATATTTGGAAGAACAGGATTTGCAGGTTCAATGTTTGGAGGTGCGCCAGGATTTACTTCAGGAACCGACTCCATCCTTTGCACCATTATAACGGGTTGATCGATTACTTGATTGCTGTCCGTGGTGTTTGAATTTGGTGAATTTATTTCTGAAGCCATTTCTCTTATAACTGTTTCTGAAGCTTCGACAGCATGCTCTACACTCTGTTGTCTACTCATATGACCATCGGTGTACGTACTGAACGGCATAACAGTATTAATTTGTGCTCCAAGACTATCCTTACGTATAATATTGGCATCTGCAATCACTGTCTGATTGATTGCTGCATTTTCCATGACGTCGACCGGTTTGGCTTCTTCAGGAGAATCTGTTATTAGCGGAGGTTCCATTTCATCCAGAATGTCTATTTTATGATCCAAACTAACTTTTCTACTCAAAATTTTATCAATAGAATCGACTTTACCGCTGCCAGATAAAATACCTGAACTTAAAGCAGGGTCGACCCCCATTATGCCGACCGGCATTGCATCCGGCTTAATGTTTTTAGCAAAAGCTACTTTGATTAATCCCTCGTCAATCTTGCATGCGTCTGATACTTTTCTGTCAACGCTTCCTTGACGAGTAAAATTAATCCCGATGAGAGACTCTGCTATCGCTGGGATTATATTTACAGGCGGCGGTTCTTGAGATTTGTTCTCGACGAAATCTATTTGTGTTTGCAGGCTCTCCATATTGGTGTTGGTTTCCGTTTTGTCAGTAAAAGGCGGTTGGTCGGTGCATTCGAAGTATTGCTCGCTGCTCTCGGATTCGGTGCATTCAGAAACTGTCTCATTACCCTGCAGCATGTCAGATGAATCACATTTTTTCACAGTGCCTAAAAGACATAAATGAAACGTAATATTTAATAAAAAAATTACAGAAAAATATACTATTATAAATCAATGTTGGTGATCATTGAATTTAGGATAAATTGTGTATCGAGAATTCAATTTCAATATATCTTTATCTCTTGATATACAGTGAGCAACATTGTCAAAACCAAATAAAAATAGATTAATTATTTTATATAGACTAAGTGTATTTACCCATCTCTTCGGTCGTTGGAGCTTTTTCTTGACTCGGTGACTCCTCTGTAATTTTCACACCCTCTCCAATATTTTCTGGGATGTTCTTCCCCGCCAACTGATAAAGTTTGTGGATTGAAGAGAAGAAGTTATCTTCCTGCTTACCCAATTTATGAATACTGTGAAGGAGAACTGAAAAAATAATTTAATATAATTGACGGTTGCAATAGATTCAACCGGCAGGTGAGAGGGAATGATGAAGGCACCATGTGATGGCCTTTTGCTCCACATAGGAAGCGACAGCCATGCTTTTGAGCACAAGCCCATGAACTGATTGAAAAATCATTTTCTCAAATTGTCAGCATGTGGATTCAAATCCGACAGTTGTTTTTGTTTATATCATTATTACTACGGTTTTTCCAAGGGTTTTTAAGGGATTAACAGTAAACGATATAAAATATATGAAGTACTAGTTGTTCAGCTCGGCATCGCTCTGTGTTTTTGTATGAAAAAATATTATTTAAAGATAGCTAATCATAAACGAATTTCACACATCAGTTTTTGTGTTATAAATAAGATGTTACATCTATCATCTAGGTGTTGATAGTTTTATAAGTAACCGACGTTGGTAATCGAAAGTGAGCTGATTTATAATATTATATATATCAAGAGGAAATACTTACAAGAGCAATTGATAAACAATGACGCATCTCTCTGTAAGCAGTCCATATACGCATCCATACTCGAAGCAGTTCCGATAATATCCAGCAGATATACAACTTCTTGCGGCTCGATGGAGTTCACATACTTATCCACAGTTTTCAAGATACAGTCTGACTTAACTTTGAACTCGTGGGCAATAAATTTAATAAAGTTCACAGACACATTAATATCTTGCGTCTCCACGGACACCAAAATGTTGTAAGCCAAGTTTAAGATCAAAAGACGGGTGTCGTTCTCGAGTCTGTTGTAGAGCTTTTCAATGTAAGTATTTTCCACCCCGATCAAATATTCGATTATTAAATGCGGGAATTCAGAGTTGCCATCGCTGTACATATAAGCGAGAGCGTTTAACAACAGCACGTCATCCGGTAACACGTTTGGTTGCCCCAGAAGGATATTATACACGATCATTGCAGCGCAAGAAGCTAGTTTTTCATTTTGCCCGATCAGCGCATTCAAAATATTCGATCCAAATTTATCCCAAATGATTGTTTGATTAAATGGATTGTTCACGACTAGATTTCCTAACGTCTGCGTCAGCACTACCATGCAGGAATCGAATTTTTTTGATATTTCTTCGTTCATGATTTCTTCGGACGGGTGTTGATATTCTGTGAAAATTGACAGCATGTCATCGAGGATGCTCAGATCTTTGGATATGTATGTTTGTATTTTCATTCCAGATGCTGCACAGCTTCTGATCAGACGCAGGCATTGCTCTGCGACAGCTAATGTCAACAAATTGTAAGAAGGCTGTTCGATGTCTAGCTTCATTATGTGAAGAACTTCCGCTATCAGCCGAAGAGTGTATTCAGATGCTTTTTTTCTGAAATAAAACAGAAGACCAATAATGGAAATCTTTTTTCGGATGGGTTAATAGTAATTTAGAGAAAGTTTTGCGTTCTTTCAAGGAGTCAGTATGATGTGAAAATAACTAAGCAGCTACTTCCAATTTCCGATTTATAATTTTAAAAAAATATATATTTATATCATAGTATCTTATAGTTTCATCGCTTGCAATCTACCATAGCCTCAAAAAAAATGTTAAGGTGAAATCAAAATCATTCTCTAAATTTGTTGGAGACGGTCATTTTCTGACAAAAAAAAGGCGTGACAACTTATTTTTTAAGCACGATGTTATTATGTCAATAGTATCAGTGGATTATAATGATGATAGATGACAAACCTATCAATACTTACGGTCTAAATCTACCGGTTTCTGAATCTCTCGACAACTGCGCCTCTGCACGTAACATTTCTTCAACTGCGCTCAACTCTCCTGTTTCCAATTGAAAGTTGATGAACTTTGCGTCCAATAGAATCTCTTCGGCGAACCAAACACTTTTCTCTCTCGACATTTTGGCATATATTTTATAGAGCGAGCACTTTGGGCAGAAAATAAATGTCAAGTCTGCATTCAAGTAGTCCATAAACTAATAAGCTGTCATAAATGTCAAAATGCTTGTTTGGTATGGTTAAAATCTTTATTATTGTCTATCATTTTTTTTAGAATATAATTTGATAAGGGAAAAAAACTCGACATTTAATAAAATTATTCGAAAGACAGAATTTTTAGGTGTTAAAATATTCAAATGATTAATAATGTATGATAACTCGTAAAATAATGATCATTCATGATTTCATTCTAATATCACATAAATTGAAGAGGCCTTCAATTTTACACGATTTTGGCTTATATTACTGAGCTAATGATACCACTAGTGTTTTCAAAGAGTCTTTTCTAAACAAATAATAGATATTCCTTTACAATTTTACATTCCATAGCACAATACTTAAAACACCACAATTTGACACACTAAATTGTTTATTTTTCAATGGAATCGGCAGTAGCTTTGTGGAATAAAATTAGTTGGATTACTTTGACAGTTGATAATAATGGACAACCACGTGTAATAGAATACGTGGAGTAACTAAGCTAACAATTTAATTTTATATTAAAAAAATTAGTGTCTCCATACCATTTAAGTAAAAATATATTATATTATTAACTCATCATGAATGAATTATTCATCATTGAATTTGGAAAGTGATGAAGGCTTCTAATGCTTTATAGTAGATAATTTCAAATTTCAACACTGCCTGAGCCGAAAAACCTCCGATCTGAACCGGTCCGAAACGAGATTCATTTCCAAATATTTTGATCTAAACCTAGCCCGAATCTGACATTTTTCCAACAGCCGAACGAAATCCATTTTTTTTTTCATCAACGATTTCAATTACTATTTGTATCACCGAACTATAACACGTATGGAATTTAGATTAACGACAATGCCACGTATATCCGGAAATAGCAAGGTAACTTCTTTTAGTGCGATTTTTTATTTTTTTTAATAAATTTTTGAGACTATACAAACGTATATATATTTATGAACGTAAATAACAGCGCGCTTTTCAAATGCTGTGCGTGCAAAATCCAGTGTTATCACCTGATTATTACAACGACCATGACGTGTGCATCTTTGTGCATGTCATGTTCCCATTTTAAGCTTTTTTGTGTGATTTTGTTTTGTGCGATTTTCCGTGGAATGCATCTACTGCACAAAAAAGGTTTAGGTGTAATATGATTTCATTTTTTGTATACTCATACCCAGACCCGAATCCAAACATTTGTTGCCTTTGGGCTTAGATCTACTTAAGCTTGTGCAGAACTCTACATTGAAGGGTCACAAACCTTTGATCTATATCGTGGATGTAGGGACATACGGGCGAAATTACAAAAACAATGAACTGAGATAAATGGAAAAACAGTTTTCAATGTTGAACTTTGTTCTTACGGATTTGCAGGAAAGCCGAGCAATATCTGGTAAACCGCTCTTCATACAAGTTTCATATTTTGATATCTTATAGAACTGTATTTGAGCACGACAATGCCATATTTAAGTCAAAACAGCCATTTTTGTAGTTTCGCCCGTATGTCCCTACACCCATGAATTATAATGACACAGATATGGAGAGTTAATTACCAGTTAAGCACCAAAGTATGTAAAAACTGTTTTATGTAAAAAAAGTTTTATAAAATATAAAGACAAAAGTAATATTTCTCAAATCGAATGTCCACCCAATATATCAATAACTTTTTAGCCCTCAAGAATTTGATAGAACTATTACAAGTTGGTATATTTAAATACAAATTTTCTGATTTATGAAACAATGACCGATGTATGTAAATTCTTTCTTATTAGCTATCGCTAAATATTTTTTTTCGTATTATTCAATTTAAAAAAACAAATGAATTTAGCCAATACAGAATAACTTGGAATCTTTTTGTATTTTTGTTATGTAGAACTGAGATTGGTAAAACATTACAAATACCGAGCGAAGCCGAGTGTAACCACTTGTAAATTATATGTATAAAAATGATGACTCTTTTAATTAAAACAAACATAAAAAGATGATAAAAATAAAATTATATACTTACTATCAATTTTAATGCAAATAGATTATCTAGGCTTACAAAGTTATCCAACGTACTCATAATCCAAGATTAAATGAATATTGGAAAAATTCTTCACAAAAATATTTCTTTGAAAAGTTAATTAAGTGCTCAGTCATAAATATTTCATTTCGTTAGATAAATGACGTCTTTATTTAATACCAGAAATAAAGATATGAAAATTTATTTGGTTTTTTAATTCTACATAGTGCTAATTTTAATTATTATGAATAATCTGTTCGCAAAATAATTATAACAATCATCTGATTCTAATAATTTTGATAGTATTATTTTCCACATTAAATTGTTGTGGTAAAGCAGAGGGTAGATGCAGGGATTACCCATAATTTAATTATACATAGTAATATTATATCAGTGACAGCCTGTAAGATTTCTTTAGCAGTTATAAAATACAAAAGAGCATGTATTGAAAAAATACCATGATTAACACAATTATGAGTGAATATGCAAAACAATAAAATGACTTCTATTAATGTAAAAATACCCATAATAAAACAAAAGATATTGACTGTTTGGAGACAACATCACTGAATAATGAAATATGACAGCAAATCTATTGGCTTCTGCTTTACAGGTTTAATACGCATCATTTATTGAAATTTCTGTAAAACCACCTTTAGAAGTTGGCCAAAATAGTGTTGTTTTTTATTCCAAGACAGCATAATTATTGTGATTTCAGTGTTGTACCTGTACCAAAATTACCATCACTCTTTTCACAGTGAATATACCTACATAATATATCATGTCTTGATATCTATTTGTCTAAAAAAAGTCAGTTTAATGTTTAAATACTTAATTTTAACTAAATCTAAAATGCATCCTTAAAGACCATCTTCAGAGATAGTACCACTTAATTTATGTTGTAAAATGTTATCTGAATATATTTATGCCAATCGATTTTTATCAAAATACCACGAATTATTTTTAGCTTATAAAGCGATTTTCTGGTCTAAAAATATTCTGCCATTCTAATTTGTATCAAAAGTCACTGAAGCTCGTTTTAATCTGGATATTAAAACATACTTAATTGATGGTATATCTTTATTGTCAAATTAAGTATACAATTATCTTTTCTATTAAATTATTTACGTGAATGTATTATTTGACATTTCTTTGACAGCAAATTAGATTTTTTCCTTGAATTTGGACATTTTAATGGGCGAGAATGGGGCTGTCATCAAATTAAATAAAGTTTGTGATTTTATTTTAACTCTATTTTGGATGTAAGATTTTGTGATATAATTATGTCGAATGATATAACATTAAATAATTATTGGTCGCTTAGTCCGAGCGACGCCGGGTAGCAATACTAGTATATAATAAAAATCAAAACTGGGTTTTTTATTTGTGAGTATTATCAACAGATGTATGATGAAACCAAATAATGATTTGTATGTTTAAAAGTGGTAAAAATCGAATTAAACATTTTTTTAAGATTTGATTACCAGTATAGATTAAGTTTAGTAGGTACTTAGTGTAGCTTACTTACATTATGTAAATTGTTTATCTTATCATTGCAAAAAAGGTTAGATATTGTGTTAGGGAAACCATTATTTTCAATTGAATTGGCATTAAGCATCGTAAATTATATAACTTATTTTTCAATAATTATTGAAAATTTATCAATTGTATTATTCTTGCATGATTTAAAAAAAGCGTGTCTACGGCTTTAAATTAAACCCGCCTGCAGTTTGAAAACAACAATAATTTCCTCCTTCGACATGGTCTTCAATTAAGTTTTTTTTTTCGTTTCATATTTATTTACATAACCTCACAAAACCCTTGTGACAATTCATTCCCATACCTGCCCATACCAGACATATGCGCCCTTCGCGAATTCATCATTCATTACTTATTAATACAATATAAGTATGTAACAATAAACATTATTGAATAATGTGAGAAAAAATAAAACATTAGTCATTAGATTTTTTCCGACTGACAAAAACACAGTAACTCCTCAACTATTTTAGAGTATTTGGGATAAGTTTTCATGTGGTTTTAATGATTTTCCCATAACAACACAATATTTAGATCTTTGGAGACAGTTGATAACTTTTTTCCAGTGAAATACCAAAGTTATCAATATTACTATTATGTGGAATCCAGCTTTTACTAAGTTACCTACTGTTATTTCTCAGAGAATACATCGAAAATATAATAGATTATTAAGTCTTCTTTTGATAAATATCTGAAGGATAACTAGAAGTAATTGTTTTAACACAGTGAAAAAAATAGCATTTTTTGACTTCTATAAATATTATTTTTAAGCAATATATAGTTGATAACTATTTCGCCTTTTCTGATGTTCTCTAGTTCTGACGAGGGTGTAAGCCGAAATAGTTTTATAGACCTAAAATACATTGTTTTTCACCGTATTTTAATGGAGTCCTACCATGTAAGTCCCAATTCAATTAATAATTCTTTCAACACAACAAAGCGACCCCACACCTAGTTTAAATGATAAACAAATAAATGATGGTCACCTTAAACTTGATAAGTCAATCATTTGAAATAGACGAAGACACAAAAGTTGTCATTGAATGTGTTATTAGTTCATTTCAATATTGGAGCTGAACATGTGTTGTGTTGTAGTGCATGTCACAACTGATATTTAAAAAAAAGTGTTGAGTGGAGTGTGAATGTGGATAGTGGTTGACTTTTGGCATTTTTTTAGAAGAGGAACATAATTATACTGCAGTAAGATATTTTAATTCCATAAATATTTGTTTATTAAAATTTTTCCCTCATGAAACAAGACATCTATTTAATAATATTCAATCAGTCTCTCAGCTCATTCTCAGAGTGAAACCGGTCCTGATCACATAAAAATATTAAAGATTTTTTTTTATAAATACGTCTTTCTACTAAGTACTTACCATTGGAAGTATTATGAAGCGTTAAAATTGGTTAATATTTTTATTTAATTTGAATATATTTTGATAAACTTGAAAGAATTTATCTATCTTCAATTGAAAAATTGAAAAACGCAAACTAGGGAAGAATTGAAATTCTATGTTAAAAAATATCATTCCACCTAGTAATGACAGTGAACACCTTAAAAGTAAAATTCTACGATTGTAAAAATTCTAATTACTGTTAATCCTTAACTTGTTAAAACTTGGCATAGTGAAAAAACTATGTACTTAATGATCGTAAATCATTATATTTATATACATGACATCAGCCCATTAGAATTAAAGAAACGTCGATTGATATTTGCCGGTTTTAAGTTATGAATGCCACTAGAAACAAAATAATATGTTAAGTATGTGTCAAAAAAATATATCAATAGAAGAGGTGGATACAAGGATATTTCAATGCGTATTAAAATGACTTACTTGTTCATAGCTCCACTAAGCCTTAAAACAACACAAAACTATTTTACATTTGACAAACAAATCAGAAAGCCAAAGGATTTCCATTGATAATGAAAAAAAAATGTATCCGTAAAAGATTAGATTACTAGTGAAACTTGTTTTTGCCTCTCCTGAAATGTAGATAAAAATGAGTTGATTCCTTAGAATTCCTTAACTATTATAATATTATTTTGTCAACAATTCCTTAAAATAAAATAGTCACAAATGTACCCAAAAATAAATTCCCCTTTATTAGAAGGATTTATTTCATTATTGTGTTGGCTTTTTGGTAGTCTTAAATATTATTTTTCAGCATAAAACTTTCCCCAAAAAATATTTATAAAATTTGATTATAATAAATACTCTATAAGAAAATTTTGCTAATCTTGTGTTATCTTTGGTATTTTGTATGTTGTACATAGTTCAATAAAAGTTAATCCTTAATAATCCAGTCCATACGTCTTCCATTTTCGAGTAATTTTTGATATCTCATTAAAATAATATGTCAATTTTGCTTCATCGATGATAACAGTATATTTATATTATGTATTGAATTCCTGGATGAACAGATTTTCCTCTTAAACTTTGCTATTATACTTAATTGTTATATTATGCCAGTATATTAGACATTACATCAAAACGAACCGTGTTGAATCTATACTATGATATTTCCAATTGTTGTCAGATGTTCTTATTAATAATGCATATCAGTCATTTTGTTTGTATTGGATATAGGGTAGAAAAATTTCAACCATGTAGCTTGAACTACCGTTAGCAATGGCTAATTAGAAATTATTGTTGACAATTGCAAAGATAAAATAAATAACAAATTTGGGACAGTGGTAATACTTATTTTTAAAAAACTTTTATGTGATTCATTTCACAGGATCTTAACGCGTTGACTGAATACTGACTTTTTTAAATAAATATTAAAAAATATTATTATGTTCTATCAGTTTCACAAAAGTGACTTGTACGTCACATGAACATGGCTCCTGTGATCTACTTGAGAGTACAATGTTTGCAAGAACTCTGCAGCCATGTTCAATGTACAAAACGTATTTTAAGCGCACAAACCTTTGGTGTAAAAATGTAAGCAAATAGTGAAAAAAAATCAAAAAGACTTGCAGAAATACTCCATATTTAACTGGGGAGTTTTATTGTTCGATATACACAGATACCCAACAAATTTATATGTTTGAAATGATCAATTTCCGGTTTTATATAGAGCAAAATTGGCCGATGTTAAGAGATGTACAATGAATGGTAAGAGCTTCTAGCTTATGTCAGTCTAACACATGATTGTTGTCAGCTCTAGGGTAATTACGGCTGAGACACTCTTAGGAAGCTTTTTACTGCATTAACATTTCCTTCTCGATTGTTCATTGCTTCTTATGTCTCTTTAATGATACAGAGTGCTCGAGCACTTTTTTTCAAAAAGATTAGTAAATAGGAGGGAGTGAATTTTAGTTAACAAGGATATCTATGTCTTCAAACTAAAAATAATGATTCAATTGAAAAATGAAACTGTTCAGGACTGGGATTCGACTCTATGAGCTCCATAACTGAATCCAACAATGTTGACACTCGGCCATCCAGACATGATATCGTAATAATAAAGGAATCAATAATAATATGATAAAACAACATATTCTTATGAAAAATAAATTAATTACATGCTTTGCTTGAAATCAATTAACCACTATTTTTTACTCTGATTTTCAACGGGAAGCAATACATTTACCGTTATAATTTTTCATAAAAACACTTAATCTTATCTTAAAACATAAATTCTGGTTAAAAATGATTGTATCTTATTATATAAGCGCACTTTAGATTGTTGTAAGTTGTTGAGTCACTAAAACTAAAATATAATAAAAAAAAATTACACTACCAACAACGATCATATACACTCCAAGTGGAGTTCATCTTGACAGAAGTTTTCTAACTGCTTGTTACTCAATGTGCTCAACCTCTCTTTTTTTGAATAGAGTAGAGACAGAAAAGATAGGATTAGGACTAATGCTTAGCTAATAACTCTTGTTACGTCCCGTATTTAGAAGCGGATAGGTGTAGGAAGAAATTTTAGAAATCAATATTTACATTCTAAAGTTAAATTACCATGAAATCAGCAATATAAGCCAACTATTTTGACTTTCGACGCCTGATTTGACAAATGATTTCAATATCCTCAGGTATTCTTTTTTCAATGCCACATTAATAATATTTAGGTGTTCGCCAGGAAAGTCTTCTACTTAATTTGGTTAAAAAAAAAAAATTGATACTTAAACGGTCATAAAATACTTGGAAACATGGAAACTTTATTATTGACAAATATTTGATAAGCCAACGTGTTTTGTTTATTTAAAAAAAATCTTTCCACCAAGAATTGACAGTTAACACCTAAAAAAAAATCAACATGTTTTAGTCGTTATAGCATTTTAATAAATATTGATTTCAAAATTACCGGTTCATAATTAGTCTGAACCCGAAATTATCCTGTTACCAATCTATGGCGTGTGTCAAATGTTACTTTAATAGATACATATCGATGCTATTGTATATTTTTCAGAATATGCATCAATATCACTGATACAAGATAAAATTGTTATTATCTATCTCTAATATTTGATGTCTATCTCTAATATTTGCCGATCATTTATTATAAATGTATTGATGGCTATTATCCACTAAGCTGGCACTTACAGTATTCAAATATCTGGTCTATTTTGGGAATCGAACTATAATCAATTACTAAACAATAACAATAAAAAAAGGTCATTGAAAGTTGTTCAAATTATGACATCAATGAATACACAGCTATCAAACAGGTAAATGTATTTTGAACAATGGAGTGGAGCAAATCAAAAATTCTACCTAATGTTTATTTGAGTCATTAAAACTCCATATTGAACAATATAAACCATAAATTCATATTGATTTCTTAATTGCATTTAAGGTGAAAATGTCACAGCGGTCCAGGAATAGCATGGATATCCCCCCCAGCACAGACAACAGTCCGCTGCATTCCATAGACGCAAACAGTAACCGCCATCATAAACGTGTTAGACTCCACAGCTGCGAAGGGGATGGCTCGAAAATTCTCCGACACAACAAACACTCAATGTCTTGGCAATGGCCGTTACTGTTTCTAGCCATAGGATGTTTTATGTATTACTCGTTGCATTTATTAGACCATACCCTTCCTACTGTTCGAACTACTGAAGACTTGGTGAGTACATAAATTCAAAACATTTTTGTATATTGTATAAGACTTTCGGTGGATTCGGCAATAACCTTGTGGAAGTTAATTAGTATTATGAAAAAAAATTGATAACTATGTTATTTCACGAATTATGTAACAAATAGTGGCACATATGTTGCCTCTTTAAAAATATTTGCCAGCATTATTTACAAAGGTGGCTCGTTCCTAAAACCATTCCCAGGAAAATGGATTTATATTGTTATAATATATGACTAAAGGGAACTTACTCTTTAGTAAAAAAATGAGTGTATTTTTCTTTACAAAATGACATTCAATATTAATTTTTAAATCTTTGAGGAACGAGCCGCGTTTGCAAATAATACCTCCATTTACAGTCTTCCCATCGAAAGGTTTACTTTAGTACCTACTTAGCTTAAGATTGATTCAAATTCTTATATCTTTAATTACTAAATGATTGAGAATTTTTCCTTTTTACTTAATTACAACATTTACCCGTCAAAAAGATGAAACGGAGATTCCAAAAATATTACTAAAATTATATAAAGTCATTAACACATTGGCACGCGTTAAATCAAAACACATAGAAAAACGACGCGCATACCTTGTTCCCCGTAGCCAATGTGTTAATGGACGATCCCTTTTGTAAAATTAAATAAATATTAGTTTCCCATAGATGATATAATGTAGATATTTTTGAATGAAATCCAATTGATGTAATAAAGAATTATAAATTATACGTAAATAATGACCTCAGTATACTAGCAGTTTGTTTGTAGTTCACCTATTTTATAATAAAGTATTTCGGTATATTATAAAATCTATGATAAATAAATGATTTATATCTTTATAGCTCACCATATCTTGACATAATTACATGTTTTTGAACCAATTGTTTATTATTACTATGGAAGAAAATTCCCCACCGACAATAACTCTGTAATAAAAAGTTTATCATTATAATCAACTGGGATTTACGATGGATAAAGCTGCATAATGCTACTGCAACTAATTTTAGCAAAGGTATTTTTGAATCACTGAATCAGTTACATTGGACTGATGTAATGTCTTTTTGACATTTAATTTTATGGAGAAATTAAAGAGATTAAAACAATTATTTATTAAATCCAATATAATCCGCTGCAATTTCTTAATTTTTATCAAATTTTATTAAAATATTACTATATACGACAGCTCAAAGTATGTATCCGGAAAATGACATAAGTAAGTCATAGATGGGTATTTTTTTCAATGATCATTATCATCAAACATTTAACATTTTCTATTTGGAGGGAAATATTAATTCTTTCGCCATTATGTAAGTAGCTTTGGCATTAAAGAATGCAAATTGTTATAATTACCAACAGCATACGGGTGATACATTAAATTACACTCAAAAGTTATCAAGCTGACTGTCAATTCATTATAACAGAATGTAACAAATCTAGCTTTAGCTGGCGCAGGTTCAAACCAGATATGCACATTTTATTGGCTTGTAAAACCTATTACAATGGCTCAACTTTAATAATATTATGATTGTTGAACTTTAACTATACGATGACTATTTTTTAATCCAATATTTATTTTATCTTGATCCATTTGTTTTTGTTATTGTCAATACAATGTAATCTAGTAATCTTTATTGCATACAAGTTTTTACAACTTAATAACTTTGGGAGTAGTTATTCATTTTTGGTTTTTATGGCAGCGAAATAAAGGGGTTTTGATAACCTTTTAATCAGAAATAACAATCGGCTTTTGTTAATCACCTTTTTAAGTGGTTGATAGTAGTAATATATTGATTGTGTAGATTATAGGTCGTTGAAGCTAAATTTTAGAGGCCGCTAAAGAGTAACATTTTATCTTTATTGGCAAATATCTGGAGGGTCCGTCACCATTCATTAAATTCTAAATAATATAAAATGTTTGCTTTGTGAATTAGGTTTGATAATACATAACAGTTTTTTTACTTTATCTTCAACATGAGTTTAGAGTTTAGTATTCTGACTGAAGATTGCTTGATAGAATATCAATATCAAATTTGAATCGTTTGAATTTGAAAACACATGATAATGAACAAAATTGCAATGATTCATTTCTGTAAAAATATATTCTTTTTATATGTGGGGTTTAATGCTACAAGTGCCAATGTCAAATATATCAATTGGTCAGTATTGGCAATTGTTTTTTACTAAAAATATTTTGGCAATGTGTTTCTGAAGGTTTATTGAAATGTATGGTATCTATGTAGCCCAAAAGGCCAAAATCTTACATAAGCATTTCTAGCATTAAGGCCCAGATATATAATTAGTAATAAGTATATTCAACTTTTTGTCCAACCTTTGATCACTGTTCACCAAATCATCTGAAGGACTACATTTAAAAAGCACAGAAGATGTATCTATTAAAATTTCTCTCACTGACATTACATTCAAATTGATTACAGCTGAAAACGCCACATATATTTAGTGGAGAGAAATCTCGAAATATTTTACGACGACTTACGCATATGGGTGCTCGAGTAGTGGGAGATCCTGCTAATGAGATTGAAGCCCCAGATATAATAATGGACGAGTTGAAGAAAACTGAAGCAGCAGCGCATCCATCGCAGTCACTCCTTTTTCAGGTATAATCGATGAAAATAGTAAATTGCTACTTTGGTGTTTTATTTATAGCACTAAGAGACAAAAAAACTCATTTTTCTCTACTTTTCAGGAGAGTCAAAAAACTGGTTTCTCCAGTAATTGATTTTACCTATTTTTTAACATTATCTTTAAATGCGATGTTTAGGCATTCTCATTTATTTGTTAAATATAAATAGTAATTAATATATTTTCGATGGTTTCGGCGGTAACTTTGTGGAAGTTCATTTTAATATAAAATTTAAAATAACTTTGATTATTCCACGTATTGTGTAACTAATTGTGACACGTGTAAAAAAGATATATTATTAAATAATATTCTTAACAGGACAGGTTGCTCACCTCTGCTAACATTATTCCCAATTCAAAAGAGTGATCACCCAACCTAACTGATTGATTGCAGCTCATTAGTTTATAGTTTATTAGTTTGTAATGTTTAACGTCATTAGAAATATATTTGTTTGCTTTGTTTCGATTCTATAACCCTCTCTTGCGTCCCTTAAAAAGGAAAAATCCCAATCTAATTGATTGAGTGATTGCACCTTATTAGTATCATTATGTTATTGCATTGTTTTGATTCTATCACCCCCTTCCTTGTTTCCTTTAGAAGGAAAAAAAACCCGTAATCCATTTTGTAATTTCATAATTTAAAATGTTAAAATGTTAGATTTTATCTTGCTTCATTACTTAAGCAAACTTTGCGATAGTAAGTCTGAAGATGCCTCTGAAAGAGGCGAAACACGTGTCACAATTAGTTACACAATACGTGGAATAATCAAAGTTATTTTTAATTTTATATTAGTAATTAATATGTATTGTTTTAAGGTTTAGTGGATCTACGAACAATAAAGTGATTTTAACACGTAATAAAATATATTAGAATCCAATTCTCCTATTGATGTCTCTTTGACACATAACATATTATTTTGTATCTAGTGGCATTCATAATTCAAAACCGGCAAAAATCAATGAAAATTTCTTTTATAGTAGGTACTAGTGGTTTTCCATCATAAATAGGCAGAAAATATTTGCCTACATTAGCTTCAATAGCTGAAACGTATTATAATATATGTTAAGTTTTAGCCATACAACAGTATTCAGGATGTTTTTGGAAAAATAAAATTAGAATGTTTTACTGCAATTTTTATAAGCTGTAGTGGTATTCTAAATCCTGTTCAAGTTCACCTTATAATTTTTACAGATCCAAAAAGGAAGTGGAGCTTATCAATTGGAATTTGTACCGGGGTTTACAAATATTTACAACAATATCCAAAATGTTGTCGCCATGATAGAAGGTAGCAACTCTTCACACAGCATCTTACTAAACTGCCACTATGATTCTGTTCCCTCCAGTGTCGGTAAGACCACAAATATTATATGATAATTTACAAACTTGTTTTCAGTGGAATAACAAAATAGTTATGCCATCATAACTCTTATATTAAATTCAAAAAATTGTATTGCAATTCAATATGGAAGAGAAAACCTGCCAAAACACGATGAACAGATATAAAATAAAATAAATGCAGTCAAAAAATAGCAGAACGGTAAAATTAATTCCTCGAATAAGTCAGGATAAAAGGGTCCTGATCTGAGTTCATTGAACAATATTATTTTACATCAAAGTGATTAATTAAAATACCAATCAAATATGCTTTCTAGGTGCATCCGATGATGCTATAACATGCGCTGTGATGCTTGAGGTTATCCGAGCTCTCTCCGTTGCTGAAGTCAGGTTGACCCACAATATAGTGTTTCTCTTCAATGGAGCTGAGGAAACACCATTACAGGTCTGTTGTAAACTTTTATTAAATTAATACATGTTCATCATATATATATTATACAGCTTTATCTACTTTGACTCTTATGTTAACAGACAATAAGAAAAGTGTATTTCTTTTTACTGTACTAGTATACTTTTCATCTTAGTAAATTTCTACCTATATTGTTTCACCCAATGGTGATTTGGTTGGGTAAAATTCATTAATTAAGAAGCTGCTTTTATTAACCTTCGACGTTTGAATTTTTCATATAATTTTATCTTTGTTTCATGTTTTTCAGGGAAGCCATATGTTTTTATCTCACAAATGGGCGGACAATGTTCGTGTAGTATTGAACCTTGAGTCTGCGGGAACAGGAGGACCATCTCTACTCTTCCAGTCGGGACCAAGAAATGCTTGGCTTTTGAATGTAAGTGAACACTATATACATAGAATATTTGACACCAAAAAAGCAGCAAGATATCGATACATTATTTATAACTGTCATATTTGTTGCATTTCATTTTTCTCAACTATGCAGTGATGAATAATAAAAATAATGTTTCTTCATCCAAAGAAAAAAGCATAAAAATGAGAAAATGGTTGTAATTAATATATATTATTTTTACAATAACTTACATATGTTAGCTGTGTGTGTGAAACAGGCGTAAGGATGATTTTTTCAGTGTCTTAATTAATTATGTTTCAACAAAAAGTCTACTTTATTGAGATTTATTAATGGCCAAGGCTTGACCAATGATATATCTAAACAGTTTGTGTAAAATTTGTACTGTACTGTACTTGGAAAACAGATAATTAAAACAAATAAAAATATGGTACTATATTTCTGAAATCGACTGTCTTAACACATTGGCGACAGGGAAAATGTGGACAAAAGGAGAAACAACACGTATTCCATGTTCCCCGTATGCAATGTGTTAATAATCATCTTTTTTTTCTTTTAGTATTACGCAGACACTGTTCCTCACCCACATGGTCAAATTGTAGGTGAAGAGTTATTTCAAAACGGAGCGATCCCCTCTGATACAGATTTTAGGATATTCAGAGATTTTGGAAATATACCAGGTAAGTCAATAATTAATATTCAAACATAATAGAACGTGTATCAAAATAGACAAGGTTACCTTTGATTTGAGCAATATAAAGATTTAAGGATTGCAAAAGCAATGCAATTGCCAGGAGAATTTTTCTCAAGATTTGCAGATATTTTTTATCTGATAAGTTATACCTAATTAAATATAATATATGTATGTTCATCTTTCCTCAGGTCTGGATTTCGCTTTTTGTCGTAATGGCTATGTGTATCACACCAAATATGATATAGAAGCGTACGCTCCGCCTGCCAGCCATCAGCATCTTGGAAACAACCTTCTCGCTTTGCTTAGTAAGCTCGGACATGCTCACGAACTTACAGACATGAAGGTCTGTAAATAATTCAAAATAATATATAACTAAAATACCAACATATATATCTGTTATACGAAAAATACCTTAATTGCATTTATTTAACTCGACTGACTGCACTAAAATTTGTGAATTAATTTTTTTTTATTTTATTTAAGGCGAATTCAGGTGGTCAAATGGTGTACTATGATTTCGTAGGATGGTTCCTCGTACGTTACTCCGTGACAACAGGAACAGTTCTGAACAGCATTACAATTGTACTCTCAATATTTAGCATAGTTATTTTTATGGGGAGAATGGGAAATTGTAAGAACTTTACCTTTTATAAATCTACATCATATTTTTGGAATCAAGGCCAATTTTAACTGTCAATAACTAATTGAAAAGAATACATATTACATAATAACGTACATTTCATTGAATGCATTACCTGCAATGTGTTTTTACTTTAACCAAGAACTGTTTGAACAGCAATTGATGTTTCATTGTTTGAAGAGTTACTTAATCTCATACTCTTCCACAGATAGGAATCTCAAATTTTTTCAAGTACACATTGCGATTGTACATACCATATCAACATAAATAATTATGTTTACAGGGAAATGGCTGCCTCAAAGTTCAGGTTCCTTACGCAAGAGGCTTACTGAAAATAAATTAATTGAAAAGTTTTTTGGCAGATTAACTCTGCGCAAGAAACAAACTGTGTCTATTGCGGAAGGCAAATCTGCTTATGTCATTGTAAATGAAGAAATGTATAATGGCATTTCAGTTCAACTTGGCACAGGTAATTTAATTATATAATATATTTATTACAGCACCTATGGATAAATGAATAATAACTTAATTAAGTTATTATAATTAAGTATCAGTTGCTTGTTAAAAGGCACAACTTATTCCACCAAGATATTGATGCTGAATTTTGTTTTCTTTCTGCTATGCAATCTCAAGTGGCAGATTTTTATTAAATATATTCCATGATACTTTATATAAAAGTAAATACCATTTATTTTCATAGAATATAAATTTAAGCAATCAAAATAGTCCAATTCTTAGTATAATACCCAATGTTTTTAATATGTATGCATTCCAATGCTATGAGCTTTTTAATTACTTTTTAGCAATGTCGCATTTATTTAAAAGACATTTGTAATGTAATTTATCTATGCAATTACTCATCCAATTGATTGAACTTCATTTCTATAAAAACATGAACTTATCAATATTACATTTATTCTTATATTTAAACGATACAAACTATTTACTTACTAACTAAAACTAAGTAACTAAAGCTTTGGTGTGAATAATTTTAGCTGCCCGTGAGTGCAAATGCACACAAACTTCAAAAAGCACCAGACACAGCTTATCTCAGTTTGAATAAAAAAGTTAATAATGATACGCCTTTATATAGTCATTGGTGTACAAATTCACTGCAGTTGTCTTCTATTCGGAATTAATATCAATATAATATAGATATGTTACTTTGCACTAACTCATTTGAACACCGATTCCAAAACTAACACCAATGATTTGCTTACAAAAAAAAGAGGGAAGCTTTGACAATATATGACCTGTATTTACAAAATATTTGGTGAAAAAGAAATTAAAAATTTAGATGAAGCGCATCCACCACCAGTTGAAGAGACTGAACCCAGTGAAACGGCACCAACGCAAGACCCTCTGCAAGAAACTTCAGCAGTTCCTCAGTCACCAAACATTGTTAAGAATTGTACAAAAATTATCTCAACAATATTCACTCTGTCTATTTTCTATCGGTGATTAAAATCTGTATCTCTTCTCACTGTCTTCTTCTACTTATATGTTCTGCAGATTTCTATTTTTTCTTCAGCATCATCTTCTCGCAATCTTGCTATTTTCATAATATCTGCCAATAGCTTCTCATTCAGCATGTTCCCAAGATTTTCCTATCAAATTAAAGAATTCTTAGCAGTATTCTCAATATATGTTAAGCCGCTGTGACATAGTATTTATTTGAACAATTAAAATTCGTATCTAATTCATTTAGTTGTTAATTGTTAATTGTTCAATTGATATTTTCAATCATCCACTTCTTAATTTCCTAGCAAAGGTATCAGGCACTAGCGTCAGGTTTTTTAGCGTGGCATCTAAGGGGTTCAAATGCTTTTATTAATAAATTTGCTAATGCTTACGCTTTATTATTTGTATTTCTATAACGAATTTAAAATAAAAATTGATAATTTTACTATGTATTTAGTCAAAACAAGTGTTAAACAGCAATTCGTAATTTTATCAATTTTAATTTTATAATGAAAATGGATCTCCACAGATTGGGAACTCATTGAAAATATCTTTTTTGGCTTTTAAAGTACACATTATATATGAGATCTATAAAAGCAAATACAGCTAACTCCAAACCAGTATGTATTTCAGAAATCACAAAAATGCACAATGATTGTATCTATTTATTAATCATTGATAAAGACCAGTGCAGTGCATTGCATATTAAAACAAAAAACTATTTAAAGTTTTAAAAGCCACAAAAGTAGACCTTGAATAGCCAAAATATTACTGGCAGGACTATCCAGTTATACATTTTCAGGAACTTTTCTGATTGGTCAACTGGGAGTTAGTTACAACTGTTTCTTACTCATGTGGAGTTTTCCTGCATTATTTATTGACATGTTTAAAAATATGTAATTTCTACCGTTTACGGCTGTTATTGTTACCAAATGTAGAATAGACAACATCTACATTATTAGTTAAATTTGGAAATATGCTCGAGTTTGCTGCATTTGTTTTTATATGCCTCATATATTGATGTGTTATTCCCAAACCTGAAAAGTGCTGATAAGTACATCCAAATTATCAATTTTAATTAAATCAAAATTAATGATGTCAAACAGTTTTTATTCAACGTATAAATACTGCCAATTTGATGATATGATGAGAAAAAAGTTTTCAAAAGTTTAAGATTTTCAAAAGCCTACAATAAAAACAAGAGTACTTAACTACATATGATTAGGTTATAGGATTTGTCAATTTCTCATTTTTTAATAAATATTTATACACAATTAAAATGGATAACTTTAGTTCTAGATGTGACACAACAAATGGTAAAACAAAGTAATCAATTTCAATTTTTCATCAAAAGTGAATTTCTATAACTTTTCATTGAAGATATTCATATTCTTTTATCATTAGTTGATTGAAATACATTATCTCAAATAATTGAATCAAAATGTGCCATTCCAATTTTCACAGCCACAGCCTGGATCGAGTTGGGCTACGCATTTGGCGCCCGCATGGCTGGAATGTTAGCCGTCATTGTGGCTGTAGTCATCGTTGCCGCATTCATAGACGGAGCAGCACCGCTTGCCATGCCATGGTATGCAAACGTATGGCTCATCTTTCCAATATACTGGTGCCCGGCCCTAGCTGCTTACTGTCTCGTTCCTATGCTCGTGGATACATGGCGAAGAAAAAAGGTCAGTCTTAGTAATTTGAAAAATGACACTGTTATCTGCTTATTAAGTAATATTAAATACCATATTTTATTGAAAGTTCTACAAACAAAATCTGTGTAATGATCTATATCAACAATGAAGATGTATTGATTGAGTAGGCATTTACTTGGTAGAACTCCATTCTCCGAACTCCATTATAATACTAGTTCTGACGAAGGCGTAAGCCGAAATAGCTATCAACAAATATATAAAATAATTTATGTAGAACTAAAATACATTGTTATTTTTCTTTCCGTATTATAATGAAGATGTATATCCACAATTAAGGGATATATAAATATAAAGACATCACAGTCTACTGCCTCACAACCTTGTATAAATTATCAATAAAACAATTTATGCATGATAAAAATACAGTACACATTTTTAGTACTTATTCCACAAAAATAATATTGGATCAGGACCGGTTTATCAACTTAGAAATACAACGCAACGGGGAAATTTATACAAAAGTTAAGCAAGAAATACATATTATGACAAACAATTTGTATTACAACTAAGCAAATAAATTGAACCAAAATACAAGCAAAATTACTTTTAATAATAAATTTGATGTGAAATAAGTACAAAAATGTGTTATTATTTTTATTATGATGCCATTCCACCAAGTATTGACAGTGAGCACCTTAAAAGGGAATTTATACATGGTTGATTTAAAAATATTTTCTGTATTTCAGCATGGACTATCTCTACCGATGTCAACTCAGTTGAATGTGATTGCAGCCCAAATCCCAGTTACGATTGGTCTTCTAATTATGACATGTTCCGGTGCTAGGTCTGCATCCATACTTCTCTTGCCAGTGTTTTCCTCAGCTCTCGCTAATTTCATCATCTATTTGACTCCATTGCATCTATCAAGTAAGCTAATATTTTTTTACTCTCTGCCACACCTTCCTTTTCCATTTTCAGATAGGTTCAAAATACAAGGATGGAGTTAGGGAAGGAATAGTGAATAATCATTATGTCTCTCTCCATCCCATTTTTGGCATGGTGACAATTTTAGATGGAAAAGATACAAATTCGTAAATCAGTTCATTATTTCATTGTGAAATAACATACTCAAGGAAGTAACATGATACACAATACATTTTGTATTTGTAGTTTTGTTTATAAAATTTTCTGTCATAACTGAGCAGCCTTCAATGCCTGTTTCTGGAACCAACTACTCTATCTCTATCCATGTAAATATTGATTAATTAATGGAAACTATTCTGCCATATTTCGTTGTTTGTAAAAAGCATGTTTTCCCCCATTTTTAAGTTGGGCTTCAACTTATAATCAATGTCAAAATGAGTGAGTTTGAATTAATCCAAGTAAGTAATTGTGTTATTTTTGTGGATATTCCATTGAATGACTTTTTGACAGGAAAGTTTTAATGATGATTTGTTTTTATCATTATAAGTATTTTAAATATGTTCCTATGTGCTGCCCTTTCATTTTATTTATTTTTATTTGATTTCAGTTCACAAATGGGTATGGGTGCATTTATTCATTCATATTCCTCATCTGATATTCTCATCTTACCTCGCATTACTGGGGTACATGTTTTTCCTGCCAATCATGGGGCGCTCGGGTCTTATCAATGGAGATCTCTACATGGCTGTTGTTTCTGCCATATTTGTGATCTACATTACAAGTTTTGCAGTAAGTATTGTAATTCCAAATCATTATTGATGTGTGAACAGTTCAGTGGTATCCTGACCTCATTTTAAAAGTGAATGCACTATATATACATATGATATAATAATTATATATGATAAAATTTCAGTTTATCAATTACAAACAAAATTGTGTCAAAAAACACAGTGGAGTATAAACTTTAAAACAGTCCTGAAAGACCATCTTTAATAATACATGCATTAATGACATCACACTCTAAGGGGGTCTAAAAGAATATGATGACTTCCGACAAGGGAATGGGGGGTTTGTCAAAAATGTGATGTCACTAAACCAAAAAAAATATAACTAATTATATGAGAAGACTTTTTGGCCAAGACAGTTTATTTATCATTGCCAGGCTCGATATATTCTTTCACCACTTTAATTTTAAATAATCATTCCAGGTACCACTGATGAGCTTGGTGAGGAGACAAGGGGTGGTGTTGGCACTTCTTGTGGTATTTTCGCTGGTGACTATTCCCGTTGCTTTAACCACTTCTGTCGGACACCCTTACAAATCTGGTCCAAGTGACCCTGCACCCCAGAGGTACTGGATTATGGTAATAATTATTGTTTTATTTAAAAACCAAGCTTGATTATTTCTTCTCATTAAAAATATTCGTAAAATAATACTAAATGAAACAATAACTTGCATATTACAACAAACATATCAGATGTGTATCACTAGGTAGAAAAAAAACGATTAGCACAGCATTCTTTTAAATTAAACATTCGCAATCTGAAATCATAAATGGTTTTTTATTTAGGCAGGCAGAATCCTTACCCAAACCAGATTTTGCTAGTATGCATGTGGGTAAAGCATATGCAGAATAATTATGTCCAGTCAATAAATAGTTAAATACAATTTCAGGGGGGAAAACAATGGGTTGACATACTAGATATAACCTTGAGAGCAGAAGTTTTGATCATCCATTTGCCATGCTATAAAATAAAAGACTGGATAATTAGGGTTATGCTCCTTACCATAGTAAAAAGTGATCGCCTATGGTTTTGTCTGCCTCCTTTAATAATAAATATCATTCAGCATTCAGACAGACAGTTCTACAATGAGTCCAACATGTTGAGGAGACGGGAGACGGGCTACTTTGTCTTGAACTTGGACCGGAATAGTCCCCGGACAATTCCGCTAAGAGGTCGAAACATTTCCTCGTTTGATGACGATTGTAAGCAAGAACTTTACTGTGGACTACCATTATATATGACAAGGATGGTGCCACTAAGGTATGTTGTATATCATCTTTAAAACAGTATTTCCAGGCTTTGGGACTAACTTAAACATTTATTAATATTATAGTTTGATTACACTTTAAAACAACAAGCTTAGGATGCACTGTCAAAGACATATTCAAAGATCACATTTTAAGAAAATTTTACTTGCTCAAACATCGTATTTAACCTTTCATGAGTTACTTTAAATAGAGGAGATTATGTCTGCAATTTGATGAGATAAGTTTGAAATTGAAACATGTACTGAAACAAATATCTGAAAAAATAGAGGTAAGAAAATACTGAAGCAAAGTGACTCCATGCACAAAATAAAAATATATACAGTGGAGCCCCGATCTTACGTTCTCGCATTATACGTTTTCCCGCTTGGTGCGTTCATTTTCGTTAGTCCCGGCATTTAGTTCACATTTAAACTTTCCCGCATTCATCATTTCCCGCATTAATCATTTGTTTTATACGGTCCCTTGAAAAACGTAGAATCGGGGTTTCACTGTACATAGATTTCATTGTTTGTTTCTCCTGTAAATGTATAGTATATTCGCTTCAAAATGTAGAACGACAATACAAAACCTTGACAACTATAAATTCTTATTTTCAGCGCCAAGAGTAGTTGGATTCCTGGACCACCGCCAGTTATTCCACATTCTACAGATTTAAGCGTGATCAGTAGGACCTGTTCACCAGCATTGTCGCAGTGCACCTATAAATTCATCGCAAAAGGTAAACAAGAAATATCATACAAAACTAAAATTGATAACTTTGGTGTTATCAATATTCATTCCACATTGATAACGGATTTCATATTTTTAAGTATAAGATATTTATTTATCTTTTAATACATTGTTTCCCTCCCATTTAATTGCTTTGATAATTAACATGCTATTTCGCATTTGATGGCCATTCAGCAAAAGCACAATTTTGTGCATTCCGTATGCATTGTGTTAACACTGTTTTACTCAAATCCATCACTGATCTTTTCCATGAAAACCACCCAGCTCCTGCTTGGAGAATAAAGAAATAATTGACATATTCCTACAATTGTTCGAATAGTAAATACTGACATTACACATCTTTAGGTCCTGATCGAATGACAATAACTTTTGCTCCACGGATTGGAGCTAATTTGACAAGTTGGAGTGTGCCATCTTTGCCTAAAGAGTCTGAAGAGTGGTATGGTAGACCCACTTACTATCTTCACGTTGTTACGGGGAGCGGTTCAACCGATTATCCTCTTACACTCACTTTCAATGTAAGTATATTTATAATCCTTCAATTTGCTACAAAACATTTTTCAGTGGCTGAGAAACTTATCTTGTATAATATTTTTAACTGCCTCAAATAATAATCCCGAAAAAGCAAAGCAATGCAAAAGAAATTTAAACCAGTGAGATAAAGATTATTTAAGTCTTTGTATAAAAATACATTATACCACTAGCAGACTGAAACAATGTTGGTACCCATGTGGACAATTTTTTATAAATGCTAAATCTATAAATGCATTCCCAATCCTAATTTGCTGCCTAATCAAAGGTTTGAAAATAAAAACAAATATCATATGTAAGAATAGTGTTTTGAATATTCCACATTACTTTTTTAATGGCAGGTTACAACAGCTGATATTATGGAAAAACCAATGTTGGATATCGGGTTGGCGGGCAATCACGTACACCATGAGTTTGCAAGAACAACCGAATTTAGCGAATTTCTCGATTCATTCCCTGATTGGACTCATATGACTGGCTGGATAAGCTCATATAAATCGTACATTGTTTGAAAAGCTGCCACGCCGTAAGGCTTTGACATAAATACATGTTTACCAAATTGTTTACAATTAATGTATATGCCACTAACCGATTGATTTATTTATTAGTGACTCCCTAAATAACCCTCATTCTCGCAATTTACCTGTGAGATAATCTAGGTTTAGAATCAAATTATTTCCTGCAAAGATGAAAATAATATTTATTTTCATATATCTGCCAAGTGAAATAATGCAGTTTTTATTTCTATGTGATTCTTGTGCTGCAGTCAAGTTTGTTCATCCTTTCTTATAAGCAGACCTAAATATTTTTCTGAAATATTTATATAATGTATCATTGCACTGCACTGCCATCTTAAGTCTTAAAAAAATATATAAACTTGGAAAAGGACAATTTTTGGAAATATTAATACTGCAACACACATTTGACAACACAATACTTGTATATTTGTTTGTCACCAACAAGATGAATAGAATTTCTATTTATGATTTAAGTTTTCAGGAAGGTACCTGACTATCAATATAGTAAACTAGGTATTATTGAAAAAGTTTTTTTCCTGTGTAACAGTGTGTGATCTTTGATCGAGTAATGAATATTATATAAGAGTGTAGTCATCCATATTTAAGATACAACCTGTTCTGTTTTTATGGCTTTACAAGGCCTTTTTACTCAGATCTGTCTTAATTTAGACCACTTGCTATTGTAAAATTTGATTTCATGGCATAATTTTCATACTGTGGTCAATTACTTAATAATTATTAGTGCTAAGTCTAGTTTTTAACGAAATCGAAAGTTAATTGCAAGAACACGGTATATTAAGTCTTTTTTTGTAGAAATGTTTTAATAACTACAACTTTAATCATGTATAGCAAGAAAATTAAGCAAGTAATGGAAAAGATGGATAGAAACATCATCATATTTAGAAAATGTATCTGATACTGATTTCACTTACATGATTTTGAAATCACATTGTAGAATTCTTAGTACATATGCTCAATTATGCATTCAATGCATTTTTAGGCTAAGAGTTATAAGAAAATGATATATGTAGTTAAAATGTGTTTTTATAAAATTCGAGAAACCGAACCTTTAATTAATTGGATCTCTTTTTCAAATAGAAACCATTTGTGTTTGCTATAATTTTGATTAAATTCTAGGAACAATGGTATGGAATCAGGTATGTTTTGTTTTCTTGTTTTGCTAAGTTATTTAGTAGATTTTAACATATACATGTTCAAATATTGTTTATGTTTGTATCCAAACTGAAAGATGGCAGTGGTAGGTCAAACAGAAGTAACAGTTTCCTTTTGTCTACAACTCGAACACTTATTATGTAGATAAGATAAATCTCTGATTCCTACTTTCGAAATGTTCTAACACATACGAAAAATAATATATTATGCCTGATTATTTCATAAAAATGCATATTGTAAATCATTTTTTTCATAAAAGTTCAACCATGTATCAAGCCAAGAGTAACCCAAGATCATCGTATCAATTGAAGTTTGAAACATCCCGGCTAAGCTAGTCCATTTACTGCTTTATATTAACTTAATGTAATCCTCGTAAGACTTTTTGCTTTCATGATGATATTGAAGAAATAGCATATTGGCGAAATACCTGCATCAGTTATTATTATAGTTAATATTGGTCCCAATAAAGTCACACAACCATTTCATTCTAGTATGTGTAATAAATAAAAATGTTATAATTGTTATTAGTACTTAAGTTTTATTGTAAGGTTTATTAGATTGAAATCGTGAAACTCTCAGATGGCTTTTGTATTTGTATTATTTATTAGAATGGTAAAATAAAATTTAAATATGATGTAAACATAAGGTTCGATTGTTTTGTTCCCTAACATTTTTGTTCTATATTTATTTATTCATGGCATTACAGCTCACGCCGATACGCCATGCATTTGACAAATTTATTTACATATACATACATACATACACATAATAAAAATTACAAATTGTAGCCATAAGAACAGAGAAAAAATTAATAAAATCACATTAGAATTCTTTTTACTTTGAAGTACTGTAACCTTTGAATGAGTAACTTACCTTACCTTATTGTTGGGACAATACAGATTTGCTACACCATCCATTCACGCAGTGTCACCAATCAGATTTTAATATGCCTTACTTTCAGCTTAGTGATTATCAGTTTTTATTTGCACAAGTTTTACAAACACCTCTTTTTCAATGGTTTTTGGCATAAACCGGAAGGTATCCTAGCCATATGTCAGAGAAAAGTGAAACCCATATTCAACTCTATTAAATAAAGACCATACTAAAACAGAAGTAATCTAACACACTATGTATTTGTGATATGTGGGCAGAGGTGGTATGATGTTCAAAACAGTAAATGACAGATTGAAAAATTCAGATCTAGTTTATAATAGACCACCAATTATGATGTGTTGAAAGCCATAATTGAAGCTGAACCCTGCCAATACCAAGGACATCATATTAAAGACAGATATTACGGTGAGACATCTGGATCTCATTGGATAGATTTCTTTGACACAGCTAATATTCAAGGGTCTCAACTGAGATGTTTTAAAAACAGCTATTTATAAATTATCAGGGGAAGGAATTGCAGTAAAACATATCGGTAACTTTTAAAATAGATTTATTTTTCACATCTCGAAACAATGTTTGAAGACCACAAAGCGTAATATAAAAAATTGGTTACAAAAAATATTTGTAATATTTACAGACAATTAAAACTATATCAGGGATTAAATATCTTTATTTTTAAAAAGATGAAACTGAAAGTTAACTAAATAAAACAACATTTTGGACTAAAAACTATTGTAATATAAGTCTTGATTTGAATCAACATTCAACTCAATAAGGAAACAAATCATATTACAGGATACTAAACAATAAGGCAAAAAAAAAATTTTTTTTGATATTTAACTGATATTCTCATGATTTTAATCACATATTTTAAGACCCAGTATCTCACTTTTCCTTACAATAAATGCAAATCAAGATCTCACACTCAAAAGAAATAAATAAAGTTGTTTAAAATACAATGTGAGTTTCAATTGTGTCAACTCATATTCCAAGACTATGTTTGTCAAAATAAATCATGAGAACGTTCAAAATATGACTGGTCTTCATTGATCAGTTTTTAGCAATCAAGCTATTACAACTATATTCACAAAACTTAAAAATTGACAAATAAAAAAAACTCGAAAGAATAAAAACTGACAGTCATATAAAATTAAAGAGCTTGCAATCGGTGCTTTAGTTTTTTTTTTGGTCATAAAATTAATAATCATTATGGTAACATTAACGCTTGAGATACATGAAAGCGATTGGATTATTACTACAACTGAAACTGTGCAATGTCTATATCGATTGCAGTTTCAAGTGAAATAGTTAAATTACTGTATTGAGATCACTGTTATTAAAATGAGGGTTTATGAGAAAAGAATTCCTCCATAGGAATTCTTTTACACCTATTAACGGAAAAATATTAGAACAATGACAACACTTTTAATTATGTATGCGTGCTCGACCATCACACAGTGGTGTTTTGAAAATAGAACTTCCAACCGTTTTAATGAGTTTGAATTCAAATAAGAATCTATTGAGCGCCGGATTGCATTTACAATATTGGCCCGTGATGAAATGTAATTGTCAAACTATAAAACACATATTACATTACGATACCTTAGCGAGAAATAAACAGTACGGTAAATGTAAATACTTTATACAAAAATGTATACTTATAGCAGCTATTTGTTAAGAGCGACGCTCGCTTATTGTTATTGGAAATGTTGAGAAGAAACAAGAAAAGTTTTCTGTTTTAACATTTGCACATAGTTCCTAGAAGAAATAATATTACACTGCTAGAGCTTCCAAGTGAGCAGTCTTGAAAGCGATGATAAAAATCACCATTCAGTAAATGTCAGTTTAAGGAATGACATGTGCGGTAAATACTACAATTATCATTAGAAAAGAAGTTGTGTTAAATTAAGCATGACTTTTCAGGTAGAATAACTTACGTATTTCTGCATATATTTTACTGTACGAAGAATACTTATTTAGTTTGGTGATGGACATAATGAGATTATTGATACAATTTCACCTATGTTTGATGTTTACAGTTCATAAAAAAAAAACAACATAAGTTAAACACGGTAAGTCTCGGCAAGCAAACAGTTTTTTTATCAAAAAAAATCCTCATCTACCAGCTGGTCATCATTAAATTGAGTACTGCTGCCCTGCAGATGTTTTAATTCAGTATAAAAATGTATGACTCTTTTCCAACAGTATAAAAAATCTAAGATGATAGATGTCTCAAAGCTAAATCGGCAGCAATCAAAATACATATGATGGACAATAGCGCTCGATCGATGCGAGTCTTCCAATTTATACAATGCAATTCAGGATAATATGTCCGCAATAAAAATATTGAAGAAACGTGGCCATTGTCTGCGGAGAGAAGGTTCAGTCGGAGAGTCGAACTCGCAGGCAGCAGGCGGCGACGAATCTTCCATTGAAACGGGTGATGAATCTTTGGCACGCGTCACGGGAGAGGAAAGTCGCTTCTGCCGTTCCGGTCGCGCTGCCCATCTTCACTTTCTGCAACACCAACCACTCGCTCCATAATATCTCCGGCTCTTTTTTTTGTTAGATTGACACATTCTCATCCTTCCCGACAAATTTATGACAGAAATATAAAATATACAAGCGTGTCAGTCGCTATCGCTGATCTGTGATAATAATAATATATATGGAAGTATAAATTGGCAATGTAAGCATGAAACGGGAATATAGAAATAGGGGAAATACAATATTTCCATATGGATAAAAGTGCAATAATACATAATCTTTTGTATGAAGAAAAATTGTTTTCATTTTCAAATAGTTCCCAGATTGAATTGAAAGTTATCGAATAAAATGTTAGTAAAATTTATCCTTATTTGACGTGAATTCACATAGATTTGGCTGTCAGATCTAGGATAGTTTTATCAAGAGAAAACATGTTATAATACATATATTGCAAATACACACAATTTTGTTAAATCATACAAATTCATTTAAATATTCTCTACAACTAACATAAACTAAAAAAAAATCTGCAAGCTAAAGTTGATGAAATTTTGAGGTTTGTAACAGGATAGTATTTTGTCATTATTTACAGCAGTCAGTAAACTGTCCACTGCCGTTTTGAATTTAGAAAAAATGAACATTAGTTTTAAACCAGGAACAGAAATTAGTGTACCTCATTAAATTAATATGAACTTACATTTTATGCTAAATTCGAAACATAAAAAGTCAACAGCTGACAGGTTTCAATAATTTCAAGTATTACAATATCTGTACACAACTTTTGCATGTTTTGAATTGTTCTAAAACTATCAAAGATTCCACTGAACCAAATCTATCCCGATTTCAAATTTCTCAAACGCACTACATTTAAAACAGATTAATATAATAAATCATCAATCAACAATCTAGCGTATGCACAACGTCGACTTTGACCAGGTTAAAATTCAACTATAATAAAATTTTCATACACGTTAAAATATTATTCACATATTACATCATTATTTAAATCAGGTCAGAGAGTGAATCAGTACACAAGTTGGTGACGGTTAAATATAAATCTACAAAATAAAACGGAAGCATAATATTTCATATCACATTTGTTATGAAAATTTTCAATTCAAAAACCTTTTTTTACAAAAAAATACCTAAAAAAACATAATGAAAATTATATATTGTGAATTTAATGACACCAAATCAAAAGATATAAAATCTAAGATATCAAATACGGAGACCTCTATTTATAGGTCAAAAAATTTCTAGTATAATAATATAATTCAGGACACGTTATTATACATTTCTATTCAAGTATATGATAAAAAAAACAATATTTATAATGAATTCTTTCTACACATTAAATAGTGATAAAAAATATAGTAAGTTTTAAAAAAATTAAGAAGAGTATACAAAGATATATATTTTAGTTGGTTTAAAACCGTTTACGACGATAATTGCTTGGAATAAGCAAAGCTACTTTCCCTGTCAATCTTGAGCTATTAATGTCATTGTAAAGGTGTCGACAAAAGAAGAAGAATTTGAGGAATTCAGAGAAATATCTGAACGTGATTTGAAATATTTCAATTGTAAATGAGCCTCGGTGTAGATCCGAAACTGTTGCAAAAAAAAGAGTCGAGGCGTGACTGATTAAGAGATAATCCACGTTCGACAATTCAAGGGCTCACATATAAATTGGGAATTCGTGTAGGGATAGTTTGCGATAAGGATGGTTAATAAATTGGATAAGCGGGTGACGCACAAATTGTTTTACGGTCATGAAAGTAAATATTTACAATCTTGAAATAAAAAAAACCCATTTTGCATTAGTAGTGACATGTGACGAAAAGTGAAAAATGATGCTGCAGTCAGACATACATCATGCATCCGAGATGACATCACACCAAAAAAAATTATACAGTTCAGTAGACGGCCAAAGGAATACCCCGGCATTCTTTTTTTATAATTTTTCAATTATCACTGTAACGTATTATCGGGAAATTGGTACAATGCATAAAACATTTAACTGAATGGTTTTCACATTTCTTGTCACCTAGAACTGGTCTTAGGAAATACATCACACATCTTTAGTAAGTAACAAGGGTCTATGACATATTCATAGACTAAAAAAATGCATAATATTATGAAATGGAAAATTTAATTTACATAGACTATAGAATAGATGGTTCTTATTTCTATGACAAATTCATAGACTATAAAAATGCATAATTTTATGAAATGGAAAATTTATTTTACATAGACTATAGAATAGATGGTTCTTATTTCGATTAAATATATTCACCATCATATAAGATGTCACGTTTTTATATAAATATTCGACAATATCATGTAGAACAACCTAATATTATATATTCTCTTAGGGAAAGAATGGATGACTAGAACAAATATTCAAAATGTAAAAAATCTTGTGAATATAATTTTCACCTTTGTTATTTCAAATATCGCTCGAGATAGATATCACAGAAATAGTATTCAGCAAACTTAACTGTTATTGTAAAATATCACAGATATGTTGCGACGAGTTATATATCACAGAATAGTTATGTAAATGTTATAATAAATACATATATATAATAATATGTTATGGTGTATGGTGGGAGTAAAATATAAAACAAGTTAATAAATATTTGGGAGCTTAATAATAAAATTCAATAGATTCCTGATAGCATATCCCAAACAGTGCAGCAGTGTTTTAACACAATAAATATTAATAAAACATTCAATAATGAATCACTTTCAATACGAGGAAAGATATTTTTTTCTATCAAAATAAATGTCAACTTATACATAGAATTATTATTCATGATAACAATGATTGTTTAGTGATAATTACAAAAATGTATCATAATACAACATTCTGCATCTTTATCATGTCTATCATCATCTAATCAATTCCAGGTCCTAATAAATCAATAAAATAGATATACACAAATATATATGAAAAGTCACCACAAAATGACGGTCATTATACGGAGTCGAACCCACGTTACATTATCAACAATTGAAAAAACTAATCCCAGGATAAAAATGTCACAAACAAAAAATCTCAATACATATATATTATTGTCAATTTTAAGTTTATGATTTGTCATCCAGTCAGATATATTACACATGCACGCACCGACACAAATATATTTCAGTCTCAATTTAGCATATTTGAACATGTATACGAATTTAGAACATCAAAATATGATTCCATAACTTCATATTATTAGATAATCAATTTAGAAAAAATCTTTACACACTTAAGGAATATGCACTTTTGTAAATACAACTCATCAAAAATCAATGTAAATTTCAACTAAAATGGCACTCATTATAACACATAAACACCTGTCAATACTATATTATGTCAGACATTGAATATGTACTCTAATTTATCTGTTCTTTGAATATTAACATCCATGGGAACGTATTAATAAACAGGGTTATGTGAATGACAATACGTTTAAAGTTCATCTTGGTGTATTCATTGGATAAATGTGTTCAGAAAACTGTTTTCACTTTTAGTTTAAAAACATAACTTTTCACTTTCAGGTTCTAAGATATGAAAATTATTGGGACATTTTTTTACATAAATTTTTCAGTGATTTTCAGTAAATTGGAATCAAATCTAAACCAACTATAAATTTGCTGAATATATGTGTGTCATGCCAATTTTACATGGCGACACCTCCTTTTATTTAAATGAAGTTCAAAATTTGATGTTCAAAAGTAGAAGGATTTTTCAATTAAAAATTACTATTTTTATAAATCACACCATAAATATTTCTAGGGTGGAGAGATTACAACTAAAGCTTCGTAATGTGGAAATATATAAATTTTATAATAAATGAAGTATATGCAATGAATACGATCGAATATTGTTCAACAACATTTAAAAGAATATTTGCACACTATTTATTATTAATGGAAATGGTAAAAAATTATATCCAGCAAAGATTTAAAACTTTTTTTTTTTTTAGTGTTATGCAGTGAAAATATTCTCTTGTCTTTATTATAATGTTGTAAAAAACAATATGAATATGCTGCCATTGAAATGTAATATCCAAATCGTGTCAACGTAAATTGTATAATAAATATGCTGCATATCACAGCGACATTAGAAAACGTCACAGTTCAAGAAAAATAGCCGACAGCGAGTACAAAAATAATAATGTAGCAATTCAAATAACGGAAATTATTACTGAATACAAATTTCAATCCGCTATAAAATATTTGGGAATGTTTAAAAACATACACAGTATAAATACAAACACATTCAAAATAAGCTGCAAAATAATTCACATCTTAACTTCTAACAGTATTTGAGAAACGCTATCAGGGTTACACGTCGGCGTCCCACGAAGCAAAATACATGGCATTTTGAGAAAAAACCCATTCAATTGTTTCCATTTCTTCTTGGGAAAATAGACTTCTTTTATATAAGTAGAACCTCAATAAATATAAATCTGACGGAAACTGATAACTGAGTACAGTAGGTATTATACTGGTTGCTACAAAGATGTGGAAAATGATAATATGTAGAAAATATAGCAAATGGTCGCACTGACTAAACTGTTTAATCACAAACAATAATAAGGGATGTCCTCTGTAAGGCATCCGTCAATATTAAGTAAAGGAAATTCAACTAATTCGACTATTTAAGTTATGTAATTATGAATAAATAGAAGACAATACAGTGAATGTTTTTGATAAATATGTACCTACATACGCATCTTTATTTGTAAAAGCCGTGTTGAAGCAAAAAAATCCGTGTAACCTTATATATAAAAACGAAACGGCGTATGTATGTATGGCTGTGGGTCTGTAATTCTTTGGGAATGATATAACATTAAATAATTATTGGTCGCTTAGTCCGAGCGAAGCCGGGTAACAATACTACTAAAATAATAAAAATTAATCAGTTCTTTTTTTTAAAACCATGTTATTTCAAAACCGTGCAGAGGGGATCGGGTGTATGTAATTTTTTTAAGGGAGAATTCTGGTTTGAATAAAGAATGAGAAAAGTTCAGAGTGTAGATAGTGAAAAAATGTGTATGATTTTAATGAATGCAGGTTCAAAAGGGTGAGGTTCTACTTTAAAATAATTCTAAATGTTAAATATTTTTCCTAAGAATGTCCAATTAGTAATTAACAGTACAGATGAATGAAAATGGTGATGCCAGAGAAGGTTATGCCAAATAAACAAAAAGATCTACCACTGAACAGAGAAGATCGAGAGTAATTTCTGAGAAAAATAATATTTCTAACTGTGATTTCGACTGATTATCACTTTCCCTCAATCAATCGACTCAGGATAGAAATTGTATCATTATTGAAAGCTGTAATCCTTACACTCGGGGGCCGCCGATCTTACGAAATACATAGAGTGAGACTGTAGTCATAATGATGTACCTCCACTTGCGAACCGCACAGCGAAAGCAGTCGGGCCTCCGTCATCCCGGGAGGGAGGCCGCTCACCGCAGCCCGATTTCCGTTCTCCTTTGCCGCAGATGCCGCTTCTTCTTCATCGCACGGCTCCGGTTCATCGTCTTCCTCCTTTTCCACTACCACGACGGGTTGTCTCTTTTGCCTGGGCAGCACCACTCTGCCGGAGTTGCCCCCTCCGGATCCTGTTCCGGTTCCCAAGACCACTCTACGACCCCCAAAGATGCCGCTCCCACTTTTGGGCTCTTCAGGTAAAGAACCGTTTGCGGCGCAGGTTTTGAAGGACTGCGGCTGCGATTGACGGGTGGAAGGAATGACTTTTCGAACGTTAGCCTCAGAGGCAGCGGTGCGGATGACAGCAGAGATGGCCCGGGCCGCAATGGGAACGATGCGTTCTGCCTAAAGTAGAAAAAATTACTTAGATGCAATCGTCCAAAAATACTAGAAATTTCTAACAATTAGATGTAAATTTATACCTTCTCTTCTGTAAATGTAGACCTCCACTTGTTTGGGGATTTTGCATTTTGTGGCTCTTTGTCTAGAAAGAAATAAACATCATTTATGTTATTAAGCTTAAGCTTTTTTTTCATCCTAAGCGTGTCGCTATCTACACTTATAAGTTTACACAATTATTGATCATTTGCCTGTTAGAGATGAAATATGTGCATGTATTATAATACATCATGGCATGCGGTGAATATGTCTCCATACCCTTACATAGTTTTCGAATAATGTATGGATTCCATCGAATATGTACATAACTTATTGATTCAGTAGGCATTTACTTGGTAGAACTCCATTAAAATACGGTAGGAAAATAACAATGTATTTTAGTTCTACATAAATTATTTTATATATTTGTTGATAGCTATTTCGGCTAACGCCTTCGTCAGAATTAGAATAGTTCTGACGTAACATGAATAGTTCAGAACCAGAATAGTTCTGACGAAGGCGTAAGCCTAAATAGCTATCAACAAATATATAAAATAATTTATGTAGAACTAAAATACATTGTTATTTTCCTACCATATGTACATAACTATTTGTGAAGTGCGAATTTGTGGAAAATCTAATGATAAAGCATTACAAAATCAATTGTTAATTTGTCATATTTTATCCAAGATACCTTTCAAATTATTCTGCTCTGTTTGTTTAAGAGGTGCAGCAACGGCAGACTGTCTAGAATTAGTGTTGGCATCAGAATAAACAATCTGACGACGGGGTTGAGTTCGACGGTCTGTCTCATTCTCTTGAGTCTGAGTCGCATCATTACTTCTCACCAGTTTACTGCGAAGGTCTTGTTTTTTGGCAGCATTATCTGCAGCCGTACGTTTCAATCTGTAATAAAATATTAATGATATATTCCTGCAAAGGTCCGTACTTTCACAGATGACAATATATAAAGGGCAACGGTTGCCAACAGGTGATATCTTAATGAATTTCGGCGCGACACCCTCAAAACGTGCCCTATGTTCATTGTTATCTGCGTAAATGTGTAGTAAATTGTAGCTATTAGATAAATATAAACATATTCGCAAACTTACCCTGAAACTGTTCTCACAGAGGACACCAATTGAGAGGGACCTTTGATTGCATTGCCACGTTTCACAGCCGGTCGCTTTGTTTCCGAAGTATTCTCATCAGCTCTCATAACTTTTTCTGAATTAGTGTCCGTTTTGTTCACATTAATGACCCGATTTTTTTTGTTTTGTTTAGTACTGCGAGATAAACAACTGGATTCATCATCGCTCAAAAGCAAGTCTTCATCGTCGGCCGAGAGATGCAATGCATCATCTTCGATCATGTCATCCAAGAAATTTTCAATTTCATCATCTTGGAGTAATTTATCTTCTATGGTATCTGCAGCGGAAGGTTTCGACGAGGTCACTGCTTCCCCTTGGATAGAAGTAGAAGAGACAGTTTCCACTCTTATCGCTGGCAATATTTCATTTTTGGATTCAGCTTGCGGCAGAGGATTTTCTGGACCTTTTAATGTTCTAATGGAAAGTTTGGGCGGCGTGGTAGGTCTTTTTGATTCTTCATGGCTGCAATGAAAAAAAACAATTTTAATCATAAATTTAAGAGGTTAATGCCCTTGAACTGAGTGCGTAACCATTCAGTTACAGGCCCGGATTTCATCAGTCCACTACAGATAGAATGAGTAATAATAAATTGGGCTTTCTTACGTGGCAGATGTGGCGTCAAGTGGTGCAGTCGCAGTTTTTTCAGTAGCAGTGTTAGTCATGTCAATATTTGCATCCCTTCTTCGTCTCCTTTCCTTGGCCAAAAGAACCCTTTCTCTCATTTCTGCTTGCTCTCGCAACCTGACTCTGTATTCCCTCTCTTCGGGATCTGACGGCGATATGCTATTTTGAATCTGCAATAATGAATATGTCAGTTGTGAAAAACTTTACAGCACTACATTATTTTTTAATAAGCCTTGCACATTTTTCAACAGTTGTTTGATACAAAAGAAGAAGCCTAGCCAGAGAGCGAAAAAATTAAAGTGATATGACCCCTAAGGTTTACATTTGACATCTTTTCATTTGCTTCATAAGATATCGGCATCTTTTTTAATATTTTGAATAAGCTGTCAAAGCAAGTCTGTATCTACCTGAGGAAGAGGCGACCGGGATCTTTTGCGTGATGCGGCAGGGGAGAGGGGTTTTCTGGCTTTAGCTTTATATGGTGCCCCAGTGGCCGAAGTCCCCTGATGATGTGACGGGGACAGCCGGCGTCTTCTGAGATTGAGACTGAGATTATGTCGGTTGGAGTTGATGAAATCTTCTTGTTTTCGCCGCAGCCGCTCTTTTTCGGCGGCGTCTGGATCTATAGCAACCATTGGTTCAACACTTCGCACGTCCTTTGTTGTGTTTTCTATAAACCTGAGTAAAAAATTTGGTGGTCATTATGCTTTTGCTTCCAAGTTGGCATATTGATGACAATTGATGTGCTCACACTCGAAAGGTGAAAAATACCTAAAAACACACTCAACTAGTGAGAATGTCCAGCACCCAAAAACTAGCTGGTCCACTGGCTGAGGGAGAAAAATCCCCAATAGAAAAACAGGGTTGCGCCAACCCTCGGATCTCTTATAACCCAGGGACCAACACATCACCCATATTTATAGAAATAGGGCGTAAACATTCTAGGACTGAGAGATGTGCCGGTAAGGTCGGAAGATCTTTTAGAATATCTGAAAGATTTGTATGAGCCACTTTCGTCTTTCAGTACTATACCCCTACTGAGGATACTGATGTAGTCCGCAATCTACGTCTCCTTCCAAGCGATAACCCAAAAAAAAATTGCAAAAATTATGCACGGCAAGAGCAAGAGCTGATTCAGGACACAGGCTGAGGAGTGTGATGGTTTATTCTATTTTGTTTATGAGATTAAAAACAAAATAGTGCAAAAGTATTAGAATTATGAGATTACCTCTGAGTCTTTTCAAAAAAATCATCATTCTGCGCGACCTTTGCTTTTTGTAAGCATCTTCTTTGTTCGTCGATGAATTGCTCAGTCAACCTTTCCAGCGCCTCATCGCTGACCGGACCATCAGAGGGCGCATTTCCACCACCATTCATTGGATTGAAAGGAGACGGACCCCTGTATCCTGGGGCTCTCTGTAAAATGTTTAAAAGGGAAAATTATTGAAGAAAAAAATGCTATCTATGCAATTATCCCATAAGAGATTTTAGCAAAAAAAAACGCAATAAAATAATGGCCACTCACTCTAACATCAGGACCAAATAATTGCACATTGCGGTGATGGTAACTGTCATTTCGATGGACTCCGACTGGAAGGAACGGGGGAGGGACACTCATGTGTACATTTCTGTCACCGAAGTGGTGGAGGACGCTGTCGCATTTCAACACCTGAAAATATATTGTACATTTCTTGGGTCAGTAAATTATACAATAGACTAAATCATAAATAAACCAAACAAAAAATTCTTTTTCTATCCAAAAGATTTGATCATGAAAATTTGTTTATCCTATTGAAAAACTCACCGGGTGGAGGCCGCAGAGTAGGATAAACCAGGCGCTGCGGGGGATGAGAAGGAAGCGGTCCTTTGAAGTGAGGGTTGATGAGAACCTTTTTTGCAGTCTGGGATTGTGTACCATCGAATGCTGGCGGCGCAGAGGACATGATGTGACGAAAATTAGGACCGTGAAAGGTTTCAAATAGTGGCGGAACCAACCCAATCGGTGGTCTACGGTTCATGTCCAAGGGAAACCGAGGAGCATTGACAAACGGCCTTCCAGAATTCATCATATCTTGCCTTGGAGGGAAATTTCCAGGCGGAGCATTATCTTCGGGTCTGCCTGTGAATCCCGCATCGATAGGTCTTCCCGAGCCCTCCTGCCCTGAGCCACCACTCATGACCCGCTGAAAATCAACTGGCGGACCAGAGAACTCAGAACGGTAATTTCTTGGATCCCCTCGAAACTGTAGGGCAAAGTCTCTGACGGGATCGTGTACAAAATTTCCTCCAGAAGATTGCTCGTTTGACGGTCGGAATTCTGGCGCATTTGGGTGCAGTCTAAAATCTGGATAAGGTCTAAAGTTGGCCGAATTTGCTCCATTATCCATGTAGTGACCGGGGTGGTATCTCTCTCCGGAAGGTCGGCCTCTGCCAGAATCCCGCATGTTGAGTCTTTTATCACCTCGAAAATTTTGGGGCCCACGACCACCGTGGATATTTTGATATGAATCAGGTGTAACCACAGAATCTATGAAAATTGAGAAAGCTTTAATTTTAACACAAAAGTGATTTCACTAATTTATCACATTTATGTATTTATTTAAGTTTAGAAGTACAAGTTGTCAGTTCCACAATTGAGTGTCAACTTCATCGACTAAGGTTACGGAGCGGTCAGGTTCGAATCCCAGTCCTAGCTCAAGACTGACTAGTAGCAGTCAAGCTAACTACTAGTCCTATCCTTTCTTTCCCTCCTCTGTTCAAAAAGAGTTTTAGCAACTGAATAACAAGAGCAACTACTTCTGTAGAGATAAACGCCATTAGAAGTCCATATGCTCTAGTCTTAAAAAAGTACAAATCTACATTGGTTTGTTACAAATATGAACTCTACTAGAATGTTTGAACTAATTACCTAATGTGTCAGGAATGTGTGGTGCAGCACGAGTCGGCTTTTCATTTTCTCGTTCAGTGGGAAACCTTTCTCTGTGACCTGCTCGATAACGAGATTCCTCCTGCGGTTTCTCTTTTTGATGTTTATTTGCTGAATCGACAGCATCTTTACCCTCGTCTGGGACCTCATTTTCAGCTGTAACAAAAACATGATTTTCAAACCATATCTAATCAAGACACTAAAAAAATAATGAAATAGTTTCTTTTTTCAACTCTCTTGATAGCTGGAAAGATTATTGACTTTTGTGTAACAGCAAAAAAAAATAGTCACTAGTTTGAGAACTCACCGGAATGATTGTTGAGTTGACTGGAAGCAGCTGTCTCGCCATGATGTATTGGTGCTGATTCAGGCTGAACTATTGCTACTTTTTCCACCTTTTGTGGTAGAGACTGAAAATTTGCAAAAATTTGAAAAAAGAATTTGCATGTTTATGCGTTTGAAGAAAGATTGATATAAAAATGTTGCCAGTTGGCAATGAATAAAAATTGACACACTGAAATGTACAGAAATTACAAGGAGGGGTTGGTTAAGCTTTAAATGGAGGGAGGGTAGGGCAATAAAGCTGGACCTTGAAAGTGAAGCTATATTAAATCTCACAACTGTAAACTGATAACCATAATTTAATTCATTTGGGAGTGGAATAATTTTTATGTGGAGATTTAAAACATAAAATTGCAATCAAATGTAGAGGAGTTTTGTAAAGTGTTGCAGGTAAATGAGCTATAACTCGCTTTTGTTGTATATCTACAGCAGACTTAAGAATTGTCATAGTGTGTATTATTTTTGTAAAATCATATAAATTTTGTTAAAAAATTATACTACCAGTGGCATTTTAAATCTTTCACCGTATTCCATAGACAAAAGTTATATCAGGAAGAAACTGGCTTATTTAGAGTTTTTGTGTTTTAGTACGGAAATATAAAAGATTTCAAATTTGTTCAATTGTTCTATTTTTTACAATGCTTTTATTCAAGATTTCGAATATTATTCCTTAAAATATATCTTTGTCCATGCATACCATACTTTATTGTGCTTGTAAAATGGGTGTCTACAAGATTGCTCTCTCTCAGTATTGAAGGTTAGAGCTAGAACACCATGTTTTGAAGCATATCTACCATACAATCTTATAAATACCTTTGGTTGAATAATCGGTGTGACTTCCTGGATTATTTCTTGCTTTTTTATTAGTAAGGGAACTTGCCTCTCGGCGGCTGGTTTAACAACAACTTCAAGTGGTATTTCTTTTGATTCCTGAGGTTTAACAATTTTCACTTCTGATATGATTTGAGGTAGTTCAGCGAGTTTTTCATGAATTATCGGTTGTTTAGGTGTCTCATAATGATTCAGTTCAAACGTATCGTCAGCCAAAAGAATATCTTCTTCTTCATTCCCTAAATTGTAAGTGTCATCTGCAAATCCTTGGTCGACGAGATCGTCTCCCAATATGTCTTCACTGCAATTAAAATATTCAAGAAACAAATTGACAAAAGAAATCAATTGAATCTGACTGATTCATTTTGTTTTAATATAACAACAAAATATTCAATTTTTGATTTCTTATTTATAAATGGCCTTATTGACTTTCAATGACGCTTTGTGTATTATAGCGAGAAAGCGGGTTGCATGGAATAGCTGGAATTTCATGCTCGAAAACTAAATTTAAAGGGCACCGTATCTAAATTGGTGCAATCGTGACATTGCAAATTGGATATATATACAAAATAAATAAATTAATATTTTATCTAATTTACGCAACAATTACTTACTTGTCCGACATCTTGGTAATGACGTGATCAGTGCTGCCTCCATAGATAACTATATAGATTGACAAGTCCATAGACTATAAGCGTCGAATATTTTTAGCACTCCTATCCGCTAAACCGAAAGCTATTGCCCCCCCCCCCTGCCATCACTTCCCCCCTGCGCCTACCCGTATACTTCAGTACTTGAAATAAAAATAAATAAAGGTTAAATAACAAGACATTCTGACATTCAACTAAATTTATTCACAACAGATATTTACATTATATGTACATGGAAAATGGTTGCAACAAATTATACACTATTATAAAAAGGACCATTGTAGAGGATTATGAATAATAATAAATCAAATAGAAATTCAAAGGCTTCTTTATGAAGACTCCTGCAGGCTTGGATCAGTGCTCTCTGAAATCCAGTGGATGTATTTGGCAATGAATACAGCAGTTGTCAAGTAAAAGTTATATCTGGATGTTTTTCCCTCCCGATACCTAAGACAAGAGAAAACAACATGAATAATGGAATATAATCAATGTTATAGTCGAGGCACTGGCAGAATGATGTTTGAATAAAAGTATTATTATTTATGAGCCATCAACTTAATGCTGCTGTCATCACACCTTTGATTGCCAGGGAAGCACTTAAACCAATTCTATATCCAGCTGATGGAATATGTGCAGCCTCATTGAATTTTAATTATACATTTGAAGTGTGTGTAATCTAATTTAAAGTAACATGCACATGATATTAACGTTAATATCGTAAAGAAATTGTCAGGAACACGCACCTTTGAGATCCCCGGAATCCGTCTATCTGCTAGCTGTCAGTTTTTTGCAGGACTTTGGGGTTATGTATTTGGTTATATTGCGTATTTTCGAATGAAATTCGCGACAGGAGAAGGAAATTTTCAGGAAACGGGTCATTTCGGGAATATTTACCTCGACACCGCATTAAATAGCACAATAATATTTATTATAGTTTGTTTAGCACTCAGGAAACGCCACAATATGGTGGCAATAAGAACTTTTAACGGCGAAAGAATGGCGGAAAACAAGCCAATAGAAGCGTGCAAGTAGAAGTACTGCCACAACAAAAAACCAAAACTCTATTTTAAATCCGTCACTGCGTATGGACAGACTGATTTGACTTTTAAATGGCGGCCAAAATGGCGGCTGACCATCAACTGATCATGCTGAGGGCAGCACCATCTAGTAGGGAAACCCGAGCAACATCAATTACGTTTCCCCTCCTTTAAGTTACGACCCGGTGGCTGCCTCTACTAAAAATAGTATGCATATTGTTTATGGTCAAAAATACACAAATATTATAAATCATTTTCCATACAATATATAATATTTTATTACATATTTCTTAAATATATTATATTATTTCGAAAAGTAAGGAATTAAAATATAGACTGTTGCTTATTCGTCCACTACATATATTTAAAATATTTAAATGGACACCGGAATGCAGAATAGTACTAAAAAATTTAGCTTATAAAAAATAAAGAAGAAATTACCTTCTATTTTTTGGTTTTTTTTTTCACGATAATCTATAACAAATCAGGTTAGGTTAGGTTTGATAAAAAAAAACCCTAGTTCGATAGTAAACCGGTTTCGATCTTTATAAATTTAGTATACGTCAAAGTACAGTAAGTAAAATATATTTGTTTCAAAAATGTGATAAAGAATATTATCATTATTGGATTGCATCAATCTGTGTTTCATTGTTGAAAGTCATCAATGCAAAAGCAATGAGACATAATATTTACAAGGCTTATCGAGCATAATCCTTCATAATCGCAATTTATTCCAGTTTTTTTTTTGTTGCTTACCATTTGGTCGTCTTTATTTTATTATTAAATTATAATTGGTATTCAATTTCTTTTACTTTTTCATTGCATTCAGCACTTTAATCTTTCTTCCAAATAAACCTTATGTGTATACCATACCACAGCGATAACTTCAATATTTACCTGTTTTTATAATTCTAGCATGTATATACCATAAAAGAATGTATGAAGAAGGTTCACACCAAATTTCATCTAATCGGTTTTGCAGAACTTGAGATATCATGGAAACCGTTTATTTAAAATCCGAGAAAAACCTGTTTCAAGTTTCAGGCAAAGTTTAATACTGCCCAGATCAGTTAGATTCTACGTCACTAACGTAGCTATATCTCTATCAATAAGGACATATTCCTAAAAGCTTGAACTTATAAAATATGTAAAAACGACTTTTTCGGAATCCTAGATCAAAATACCTCCTTTATCCACAAGTATATAATTATATCTATAGTAGCTATACATAATTATATCTTTCATACAATTATTTATCATATATTTTTCAAAATGATGTAAGTTAAAACTTTTCCATGAGTGACAATTGGTGTATGGCAGTGAAGCATTGTTAAGCTGTGCTTAGGTAGAAATTAGTGAATAAATATCTATGCTGAATGATTCCAAAAATTCCTAATAGCATACATGTAACACTAGTTAGATATAAAATAAAATAAACATATTTTGTTTAAAAAAAAATTTATTTAGTGAATAATTATTTCAATATAACAATTCTATTGAGATCAAAATACATAGCTATTGTATGAGCTAATCCACCCAGTCATCTGCGTCCAATCAGGGAATGATTTAAGGAATTGATCAAACTCAGCAGTCCTCAAAGTTTCATGGTGAATATGATTGCCAGCTAAAGCTATATCCAACAACGAAGCTGACGCCATTGCTTCAGCAGTTACCTGTTACACAGAATGAAAAAATTTAATCATAGTTAAAAGTGTCACACTATGTTTTACCTGCAGATATTGTTTGATAAAATAAAAAGTCATAGTTACGTCAGTCAGTATTTTTTAAAATTTTCAAAAATTAAATAAATAAAATATTTGCATAAGAAATATTGAGCATAAGATCTATTCATTTCCCTTCTAAGAGTCAATTATAATAGTAAGACATGCCCACAGATGACTTCAATAAAGATATATGCCCGAATGGAAAGAAAAAGCTTAACAAATCAGTATTTGATTAATGCTTTTAAATCAAGCAATAAAGTTTCCAACAATTGAAAAATAATAAGTAAGTATTATTCGTCCCAGATTGATAAAAAAATAGTTTTTATTTTTATATGTGGTGAATTTTTATGAAGTTTATATTTATAAAAAATGTAAATAAATATTAAATAATTCACAAAAGACTTAAATGAATTACAGTGTTGCAATAGTCATTGTTATTCCATTTTTATCATTATCATTTTAGTCATTGCTAATATGAACAGTGTTAACAATTATTATGGCTTCATTTTGTCTCGAAGTGCTCTCAAAAAATGATAGATCACGGCTTCACTCTATTTTCAAAGTAATCCAATTTAAAATCAGCAGCCATTAGGCTGAATTATATATTATTAGGTAGAAGTCTACAAAGTGCACAATTATGAATGATTCTATTGTGATATTGAAGGTCCATCAGGCAGTTTATGACAAAATACTTACATTAAACTTGAGTTGTATTTCATAGTTCATTTTAGATTCCATTCCTCGAACTATATGGAGGTAATATGTCGGCCGGCCTTTGAATTGTCCTGATGCCTTCGGAGGAGACGGAACACTCCAACTGACTAATTCTACTCCAAGTCGAGGTGAGAATGTCAGCGTCATCCGATTAGGACCTATGCATTCATCATGTGTATTATTATTTATTTTAGAAGTCATTAAAAGATTTGAAAAATTATAATTTTTGTCGTAAATGCCCATAGGTTTTTTTTTTATTAGTCTATTATAAAGTTCTTATTTTGAATCCCTAGTTGGAAAAATTCACATGATAATTTTCAATTGATTAAAAATTTTTTGAAAAAAAGCCATATTTTGACATATTCATTGACACTTAATATTTTTTCAAGTAACCTAAATTGTTAATTGATATCATTAACATCTCTAAAAAAATAGTCACAAATCTTGTGGCTAAACTTTTTCAAATAAACATTCTTGCAACAGCTGCAAAAGGAAGCTTGAATGTCTCTTGTATGGTTAAAAAGGTTCATGTATTCATGTGTTCATGAGTCAAAAGGCATTGATTTCACATGATTTTTATAAAATATATGTACAAGTTAAGCAAAAAATTGTGTTATATTTATTTTTGAAAAAATATTTTACTATGCGCCCATTATTATATTATTTTACTATGCGCCCATATTTAATCCATTGTTTACGGTGTGCACAAATTTGTGCGTAATTAAAATCCTGTAAACAAAATGTTAATAAGAAATCGCAAATGTACGAAAAATTATAATATATTAACACATTGGCTGTGGAGAATGTGCAAAAGGCGTTGTTTCTCTGTGTTCTGAATTCCCCTGTAGCTAATATGTTAAGAGTGTGTAATTTTAGAAAACGTTTTTTATATGACGAAAAATGCTTTTTAGGGAAATATTATGTTTAGTTGAACGACAAATTGGTGTTAAATCATGACAAAAAGATTTAGATTGTAACATACTGACTAGGGAATGATTATTTGTATTATACCTGTGGCGACAAAGTCGTATGTGCATATCTGTCCGATGCAAGTTTTTGCGATTGAAGGAAGTACTAAAGATGTCATCATCGGTAGCGTCGGAGGAGGTGCAGGAATCCAGCTGCTCTTGGGGCTAAAAATAATCGAACCGCATTACATATTTTAGATTCACCTTTTCTGTGAAAGATATCGAGATATCTCATAACGAGTTCAAGGCTGTATATTGCATATAAATGTGATAGTCCTTCACTTTCACCTTTCACAAGATTATGTTTTGAATCTAACCATTTCGGATGTTACTACTGACACTAGAGCATGTAAATACAATCAGAAATAGCAGTGTTGTGAACCTGCATAGTTTTTTTTATTTATTTGTGAACACTGAACTAATATTTAAGAAGTAATATCAAAAACCAAATAATGTAAGTTTTTCTTATCAATCTCAGATACACCTTCGATCCATTCAGCGTTAACATTATGCTATATTATTTAAAGTTCATTTTATTATAAAATTAAATTGATAACATCGTTTAGTCATCACAAAGTAGCCTTGTGAAAGTAAATCTAAAAATCCTTCTTCAAAAGGTGAAACACGTCACTATTTTTACACAATACGTGGAAGATGATTTGGGTGTACGTGAATGTTTAAGTGGTAGGTGGGAGTAATGATTTTGAAGAACTCCAAAGGATACACATTTACTTTCCGACAAATTATTCAATTATTAGATGTCAATGTTCACACTATGAGGGCATACATATATATCATAGCCTTGAGAATTATTAAATAGTGCAATTACCTGAGCGGAATCATCCTCGTCATGTAAAGTGGTAATCCGCAATAGAGCAAATCATTACAATCCTTTGCCAGGGAAGAGATATTTCGCCCGTTCAAAGGTATCGTTCATGGACTGTTCCTATCCAAGTTCAGCACGAAATAACCAGTGTCACGGCGTGTCTCTTGGAATAATTCATTGGTAAACCTTCTATCCGAGTGCTGAAATAATACAAAATACATGTTTAATGTCTCTTAATGTTGGTCAGTTTATATCTACAGACATTGAATACTTGGCATGGCAAATCAAACATTATCTAACAGCGCGTTAACATCTAATATAACATAGCCAGCAACTACCAACACGGATCATGCGCACATATTTTGTCTGTTAGTGTCTCAGAGATTCCTATGAATGCATATGCGAGGTGATTATAAAAACCAAAGCCAAGTTTTCATGCTTACTACATTGCTGTTTGAGTGTATACATTGGAACTACCACATTGGAACCCTGAGTGTTAATCCAATGGGCTTCAAAAGAATATATGATTTCATCATGGCGGCTATTTACTTAAAAACTATAAAACATGTTGTGCTATTTCCATCTCTAATTGAAGCACTGTGCGGTAGCCATCCGCACAGCGCCTTCAATATTCTCTGTATGCTGCAGATCTTTTTGCTTCCTCCCAAGCCACCCCAGCTTCATGTAGCTCCACCAATTCCATCCTACTGATCCGGGATGAAGAAATCTTTCCGGTAAGTAAAAACTCCGAGGCATCCATATCATATGGGTATGTCAAACTGTAATAACCCTAATATTCAATGCAAGTTTTTCAAAGTTACTCACACCTTTTGTGAGGTTTTTTTTAATCTTAAAAATAAACTTACCATGATCCAGTATCTTTGAGGTGCAGGGTTATTCGGACCAGCTCTGTATGGGTGTCCAATTGATGTGGTGAGTGAAATCGGGATCATAATAATTGAAAATGCAACCAATGCACATAAAACTGATCCTGGTCTTCGAATCAAACTCATAAGAGGCATCTGAAAAGTTATAATAATTATTACAAAGAACTCTGTGTAAAATGTAATCTCTCAAAATGATTAAAGATATCGATTGAGGATGACTGATTTCAAATTTTATCACCAGGGTTTTATCTATTCAAATGTAAGTATACAAGAGATCTTCTTGTTTTCCACTGTTCTTAATTGAATAAGTAAACTTATAGCATAGCTATGGAATCAATCGATTTAATTGTAACATCTGATAGAATTCCATTATGACAGTTAATTAGTTCATTAAGAGTCTTTTATTCATTTGCCTTACCGCAAAACTGGTGACAAACAGCACAAAAAGTGTGGTAACAACAGCAATGTACAAGTCTCCATTAACAACACCAGAGCGAGCTGTGATCGGCACGACTATGGTATATCCAATAAGCGTCAGGTACAATGAGAACAACAGAGCCGGTATGTGAATGGCAAGGTAAACCCAAACCCACTTGTGAACTGTAAAAATAATATATAATGTAAACTATGATTGCAAATATTTCCATTACAACCTGTATAATTAATTAGAGATTATTAAAATTCATTAGTAAATCAAAAAATATGTCACGATTGACTAGCATAGTCTGGCATCCAACAGCCCTGTTTCACCTGGTCAGCTTAATCTGGATTTTTAATTATCTGAAGATGCTTCTTAAAGAGGCGAAATAAGTGTCACAACTAGTAACAGAACAGATGTGGAAAGCTGGCATAATCCACAACCTGACCCAGATGGTTGTCGATGGTCAGATTACAAATTTTAGATTGTTTTGTGATGTCTTTCTTAGAGTTGATCTTATTGCTTATTTGCTATCCTTGTTTGGAGTGACTTTATGTAGTATATTCCTGAAATTGATGATGATTACAACTAACCTGTCAAGTAGAGAGGAGTAAGGTAGATGATCAAATTGGATAAAGCTGAACTCAAAACGAGTAAGAAAAGTATTGAGGAAGACCTTGTTCCAGCACAAGTCATAATAAAGTATATTATTGTCCACGGAATCTGGGACGCTACCACGTTAAGCTGTGTTGACATTGATAGAGAAAGTCCACACTAAAAAAAGAAGAATAATTTTCATTGAATGAATATAATTACTTATTTGTAACTAAGGAAATAATTCTGCCTCATATTTTATTAGACGCATTTTAAAAAGAGTTTTCTTTATAAGTTTACCACACTTATGAATAACAACAATTGTCTGTGCAAAAATAATTGTTTTATTGTACTGTACGGATAAGAAGCAACCTACACTTTTGATGGATAAGGTGGTAACTAAGTTCATTTTTAACATTACTTAAGTAGCCTTACGATAGTTATTCTGAAGATGTTTATCAAAGAGTCGGAACACGTTTCACAATAGTTATCAATTCATTTTCATATTAAGTGATAATTTGACATATTATTCTTTAGCTCTGTAAATTCATATTGTGTTATTGTTGTAATTTTTAATTCACATGTTGACAGATGTGATGAAAGATACCAAAGACAATACTAAAATCAAATATTTTTGCCTATGTCTCGATTACAATTATATTACTATTAACAAACTTTTTCTTTTCGCCACTTGTCCATTAGCAGTGGTAAGAGACCGTATACGGCGAGTCCAGGACACCAGTAGAGCGGGAAAATAAGCCAGACGTTAGAATACCACGGCATGGCCAGTTTGGCGATCCCGTCTATGATGCTGGCCATCAGGGCTGTTGCCAAAAATACGGCGAGCATTCCAGTTGTGCGCGCACTTAATGCATAGCTCAATTCTATCCATGCCTTAGCTGTGAACATAATAACAATTCAAATTAATGTAAGTATTGAAATGTATATATTCACCCCCTACACTGAAATCACTAGTGATACTTGTGGCCATATTAAACGAGCGTGTCTGGCAAATGCGAGCTTGTTTGTTTTTATTTTAATTTACTTATAATTAAATATTTGTTACCTACTAAAAAAATTATTTACAGCAAAAGGGGTTAATGATTTATTCATATGTGATGTTATGTTAACGTTATTTCACTTACACCGTCTTGCTTATTCAAAGGTGTTTAGATATTCTAATTATATTAGGTAATATGTAGTTCTTTTAAGCACCTTCGATGTTATAAAAATATTTCAGACTAATATTGAATTGAAAAACCGGGAATATATAAAAAACATATCAGTATATTGAAGAATGAACCTTAGAAATATTTTATCAAAATTATTGATTGATTGATTTAATGTGGAATTCAGAATTTACTTTCCACATTTTATTCATGCCTTTTGGTATAAACCGGAATTGCAATTATCATGAATTTTCTTTTAGAAACCTGATTTTAATAATTCAATGTTTTAAAAAATAATCTTCAAAGAACTTCAATCAAGGAAATATTAGACACATTATCATGAATTTCGAAAAATAAACCAAAAATAATGTTGTGTAAAAATTTCACAGGATTTTTAATCGTTCAAACCATTTAAAGATGGCTATTATTACATTATAAATGCAATATTTTTGCTTCAATGCATATAATAAAACAATTAAATAAGGATATTATGCATGATAAAAAAATGTATTAATTACAATAGATTATAATAAAAAATGAAGTTTTTTTAAAATGTTGTAAATAACTAGAATATTTATAGCCCTGAAAGAAAGAAAGAACAAAAAGAAATCCAGATTCCATAAGCAAAAAAAAACACTTAAAAAGCAGCAAAAATAGTACTGTTGATTCCAAGCAGATTACAATGTTGATAATCGGGCAAATTTATATTACAAATCAATTTCAAAATAAATACATCTTAGTTACATGGGACATGGGACAATAAATAAAGATATAAATAAAACTTACTGGATCATCTGCCAAAACATCTTGTCACAATCGGCCAATTCAAAATTACTGTCTGATAACAAACTTACCGGATAACAGCATTCTCCATCCATTATATATAACACGTTTCACAAGCAGGCTATGTGGACCCCGGAGGGATTTGAAAATTGGGGGGCATGCCAGAAAACAGGTCTCATATTAACAGAAAACCAAATAGTGAAAGAATAAAAAATAAGGACTTCACAAGTCAATTGTATCATGGAAATTATCAAAAGCTTGGAATTGCAAGTAAGAATCACATTTTCGTGTCAGCACTTTTAAACATTTGTAGAGAAATGCAGTCCCACTGAAATGAATACTGTGTAAAAATATTTGTTTATTTATTATCAGATTGGCATTTGCTTGGTAGAATACCATTATAATAAGGTGAAAAAATAGCAAAGAAAAAATACTTCTATCAAAATATATATGTATGTCTAAAAAGATCTACAAAGATTATTTTATAATTATAAAGTTTATGAACTATTTTTTCACCTAATATTCTTCCGTCTTTAAAATAGTTAGTAATTTAAAGAATTAAATTGCTGAGAATGTACGGTATGCCGACTATAGAGCTATTAACTTTTCTGCCTCAGGGGGCGTGATCAAAAAGGTTTTGAGATTATTGATTCAGTATGTCAGTCACATTGATGATTTATAGGACACATTGAGGAAATAAAATCACTATCTCTTATTAAATTTTTAGTAGCACATGAAGCATTTTCGCCATTATATTTGATCAAACATAAACGGTGATAGCTGAATAGCAATTTTAGAAGTCACATTAAAGAAGCTGTCAAATAATGCTCATGATAGTTTTGAAAGATAGATATTGCATAAAATTAGTTATTTCACATTAGAAAAAAAATGTGGATGATCAAGAGCAAAGCTGGAAATATATAAATAAAAATCTACCCACATGAAAAATACCAAAGTCGCAGGCTAGAATGTAAAGTTTGCAATTTCCATAGACAATTCGAAAGATTCATTATTTAGGGATATCAAATGACCGCTTTTAATATATTTATTGTCCATTATAAAATGTTGTTCTACTATTAGTTTCACTGGGATATTGCAATTAAAGTGTAGTTTGTGAGTTTGAGTATGAATTTTTTATGTTACAGAATATGCATGACAAAATAGACTCCAAATTTGAATCAGAATATGAATATTTTTTTTGGGTGTTGCCAGCTATACATTCTAGGCCAACATAATAATTTTGTGAATAAGTAACAAAATTTTCTCAAGTGCATGGTATTTAACAGTTAGTAAATTTTTAATTAATCACAAGTAACGGCTGAATCAGTTGCCGAACATGAGCAATGATTGTATTTATGCTATAGAATTTTTGCAAGGGAATAGTTATTGTTAGAAAGCAGTTTCAGATGTAGAAAGAAATTTAATGACTAAGTAGTGAAAAGATATTAATAAGTACAATTCTTCACAATCTTGGGTTTCATTGTAACCGCTGACGGTGCAGACTGCTGTGACTCTTTCGGGGCTGTTTCATTTTGTAATGTTGTTATAGAACAGCCTGGATCACGTTCATCTGAATTTTGAATACTTTATCAAATAAAATGAAAACTTGTTTGGAAATAATTATGAAATCCTAACATTATTCCAATTCATGGCATGATACTTCATTCAAAATATGCAATAATTGTCTTGATTCATTTGCTGAAATCTCAGTCACATCAATAAAATGTTTTTAGAATTTAAGACCTTCTGGTGTCAGCTTCGTTCATATGGATTGTTTAGCTGAGCTGACTTCAACAGTCGTTCCCAAAACCTTTCTTCTTCAGAAAGGATACATGTCAGAGAGAAAGAGAGACATACGAAAAGTATTCGAGATTATTTATTGTTTGATATTAAATGTTTAATATGTTAATTATTGCTAAGTGAGTAAAAAAGTTGAAATTCACATGCTCAAACATGCTCAGTGATATTATAAAATTATGAAGTAGTGCTGTAAGTTGTGTTTTACTTTAACAGTGTAAATATAGTTTTTTCCACCACAAATTTACTCAAAACAGGATTCATTTTTAAATGGATCTTTTAGTGCTAGTACAGCTGTTTTAAGACACTTCACAGAGGCAATCTATCAACGCTAACATTCAACTTTCTATTTAAAAATAATCACAAATCTATCTCTGTATATCCAATATTGGCACTATATTTGGTATTTGACTCTTTTTAGTGTAGTCTCTAGCACTCTAAGACTAGAGCTTAATAACTTAACTCACATACTATTGTAAAAATACCAAAACAACATAATATATAAATTCACTGGAATAATGAAATCCCTACCGAATCCTTAAAAATTTCACACAATCAAACGCCTACACCTATTGACCATACATGAATAACTACATTACCTTGGAAGGGCTTATGAATGACAGTTTGCCCGTTACTCGGGTCATCGGATACAATGACATAGGCGGAATCCATTTCCGCACCCTCCTTGCCCGGTTTTTTGCTAGACATATATTTAACCATAAATTCAGGCTTCTTCATATGTTTCTTTACAAAATCATTCTCGGTGAATCTCCTGCCAAATTTGTCCGTGTCCGGTAGCCATTCCCCTGTAATACCATTTTTATAAAACCATATCTATGTGTACTTGTGCACAAATGAGAATTGTTAGTGATGAATAAGACAATTAATAGGGTAACTTCTAAATACAAAACTACCATCAAACTGAATTAGTGAAAAATGTCAATAAAGCAATAAACGTGTGTACACCTAATTCTTTTTTTGAAAAACGATATACTTGCATCGAACAACATAAAAAATAAAGTGGCAAATGAAATTTAAAAATGAACCTAGAAAATAAATCATTTCTCTGTGATGGGAAACATATGATGCCCAATACTTAAATCATGGCTGTCAAAACTAAGCAATAGAACGGCGAGTCGAGGCTTTTACTTTTAATAGTTCTAATAATAATAATAAATATTTCTTGTAAAAGTAGTGGTTTTGTGATAAAATCTTGCTGCGTAGAAAAGGTTAATAGATGGGTTCCATTACTTTGGAACCCATCCGGGGCGGATGCCAATGCACACACACAACCAAACGGCTGACCGTCTCTACGGTGCATACTCTCGCATACACTCAAACAACACGTGCCAGACAATACACGTCTGCGTGCTGACTTCCTGTTTGCTACATTTTGCGAGCGCTATGCATCGTATCACCTAGCAACCAAATATATTTACGTAAATATTTCGTTCAAATATTTTTTTTGCAAAACTCATACATATATAATCTTAGTTTGCATTTTTCGCGGAAAAAGACGAAGTCTCTAATTTTGTATGAGATTCACGCCCCCTTTTACACTACTTCTTATACCACGGTCCCGACTATAGTGTTAGCGGGGGTTTAACTGTATATCAATTGAAATACTTTTTTATAAAATGATGTCTACTATTGATGGGTAAAAATTGGTAGTTTTGTCTTTGAGCAACTCAATTAAAGCCTACATGAAAAAAATCAAACATGGCCATATTTATTATAAGCAAATAGAAATCATTTATCGAAATATTCTCATAAAAATATAAGTACTTATTCATAATTATGTTAAAAATAAAGTTATGATTTGAGAATATTCAATCTGTGCTTGCCAATTTTTTTTATATAAAATTTAAATTGTTAACCACGGATACTAACTTAACTGTAATTAAAAAAAAAAATGATGTCATAATATCACAAATACGGAAATGTTTCATGTGAATGTATTATTTTATACAATTGCAGGAACTACCTAAATAGTTAGCAGATAATTATAGAAAATAATTGATTAGAATATGCAATGAAAAGGGGCAATGATTTAATTTTTATCAAATGCTAATGTATGTAGGTGCATAGACTTTGAAGAAACAACTGTCAGAAATTAGATGTGTATATTGTTAGCTGACTATTTGAGATTCACCATAGATATGATGTTTTTGATTTTGTGGGAGTAGACTAGAAAATAATGACTTCAAAGTATTGTACATAGAACTATAGTAATTTTGACAGCTATTTCTCACAATAAAAAACAAGCAGTTTTTACAGCCTTATTAATATTATAAGTAAGTGTATTTACAGGCAGAGTTTAGGCCAATTTAGGTAACTGATAATTTTTACGAAAATATATTCTGTCAGAAGAAAACAAAATTGTATATATTAAATTATAAATAAAAGTTGAAGTCTTCAAAATTAACTGTTTTCTAATTAGAAATGCCTCTCTCAATGTATTACTTGTTGAGATAAAATAATAAATATTATTATAAAGTAGGCAATGCCATTTTTTGTATTAATTCCTGATTTTTTTATAAATATTAGGACCGGTTTCGCCGATCGAGAGAATTACAATAATAATAATATAAATACAATAGATGTACCATCTATACTTGACCACTTCCAAATTCAGAACTATATTTGCCCCATAAAGTAAATTTCTTTAAAAGCTATTTATGTTGTATAGTTTTAGCGTGCATATATATATACATAGACATACATACAGAACTTTTTACATTTATATCTTGCGTATAAAAATGTGTCAGTAAATAAACAATTGCTGTTGAGTATTGCACATCACTAATGCAATGGTGGCGCCCTCACTAACGGTCAAGTTATTATGGTACATCTATATAAATTTGAGTAAAACTTATGAACTAATATCACTCAATAGGTGTAAGAAATATGATGATGAATTTGTAGATAATCATACAAATTATACATAAATGCAATCAAATCAGTTGAAAATGCTTGGGATGTGCGAAACCGATTCTTCTTTATTATATGTGGAACTGGTACAAAAAAATGTGATTTATTTGTTTAAAATAATATCTTTACACCAAGAAGTGATGGTAAGCACCTTAATAGTGATTAGTAAATCCAAATTGAATTAAATTAAGCCTTGTGCACTAATTATTAGTCACCAAAATAATGATAAGCTAATATACAATGGAAGGTTATTTTTTTTCTATTTTATATTTAAAAAAATATTAATTTAAAGTGTTTAGGTAGTAAATAATTGTTCTTTTTGAACATGGATATCTTACATTGCGACAGTCTACCCATGAATACAAAGATGCTGACGATGGACAGAATGATGGTGAAGATGTTAATAGCAATTCCAGCGCCGACAGAATAGCTGATTAGGAACCACCCTAAGAAGTCATAGTACACCATTTGACCTTTAGAGTGTGCCTGGAAACATATTCAATTTAAAATTGATAATATCACATCAATTGGATATAGGCACATTGAAGTCACATATGTACTCTAGTTTTAAAAAATCTTCTTAAATAATAATAAAAAAACTCTAGACTGAGAAATTTTAGTACATGTAATACTTTTTTGAAAATAAGGTCTAGTGTAGATTTTGTCAACGGCAGTTTTTATCATGTCCATGTGATTCAAGTCATAAAAATAAGAAGTTTTCAATTTACCCATTTTTTACGAAACAGTTGTCATTATTCCCAAAAATAGAAAGAATATGAGCCATGAAAAGCTACCCTTATCTATAATAGAAGAAACATAATCCAATATTTAGATAATAACGTATACTTAAATCACACATCACTCTCACGAACCTCCATGTTGGCAACTTCTGGTGCATGCCCCAGACTATTTAAAAGTGCGAGGATGTTGTCTCCGAGATGCTGATGAGAGCCGGGTGTAATGTATTTTTCAGAATCGTATTTTGTGTGGTACACATATCCATTACGACCAAAGGCAAAGTCAAGACCTGAGAAAATTACATTTACACGATATTATTAACAGAAGACAAAGGACATATTTTTAAATGGTGTGTAATATTTTACACAGAAACAATCAGCCAATGAGTAGACAGACGGTAAGAAATATGGTGCAATAAGAATGCACAAGCATACATAAACTGTTATATTAACTATAATATATAGGTACATATATTAAGTTGTATCTTATTTGCATCAATTAAGGGCACAATTCATAGTTTGACAGCTTCAGAATATATATTTTTTGGCAAAATTTGTAAATTTACAAATTGCATTGTTTATCAGGTATATTATACAACTTTACACAAGAACAATATGTTCACATAAATATTAAGATATAAAATATTAAGGGTGTCAAGATATTAGTGAAATTAAGTATACTTCATTCTCTAGAACAAAATCTAATGTTCTAGATATGATAAAATTAATAATGTTTCAATGACAGAGGAAAAAAATGAATGAATGAATTCTATTTAACACAATGCTTACATGTGCACAAATTTGTGTTTGTTAATTGGCCTTCAAATGTAAAATAACATGCTAATTACCAAAGTAATTAAAAAAGCCCATCCATGAAGACCTTTAGGTAAGTGGTCAACGTTATTGGCTTCGATTTCAGTGCTCATGAGTTTGAATCGCAATAGGGACAGTTTCATAAATTGATTTTTCAATTGTTTTATGGATTTATAATCAAAGGGGTTTGTTGAATCGCTGACATTCGACCTCGGACCAATCTTATAAATCAAGTGACAAACCAATGCACCAATTACTCAACTGAAAATATGATGATAGCAATATAAGACAGCAATTTACCCGGCAGTTTTCCAAAATCTCTGAATATACGGAAATCAGTGTCGGATGGAATGGCTCCGCTCTGAAACAGCTCTTCTCCCAATATTTGAGCATGAGGGTGAGGAACATGCCGCGCATAGTACTGTTGAAAAATATTATTTTTAGTCGACAGCAGATACAATACTTGATGCAAAATCATTCCTGACAAAGAGTTGCAATATTTATAAAAAAGAACACATTTTTTGTGATAAGAACCAACTCGAAACATTTGAAAATTCTTGTGATGAGAAACCAGTCATTTCACAAAATTGTGTTTTTTTCACTCACTCACTGTCATTATTTAAGTCTATTTCAGAAATGATAAATAGCTGTAAATGCTTGGAAAGAATGTTTTAATTTTCACAATTCAACAAACTACGGCTACTGCATGACTTAGAAAGGGTTAATATAATTTCCACAAAGAATTGACATATAAGCAATTGTAACTTTACAATGATTTATAATCGAAATAATAGGATTTTGAAATGTCTAGTTGTCAATTATTAAATACCATTTGTTGCATAATGCCTTACACATAATTCATTTTTTTCTTTCTTAACACATTGGTTGCTGAGCAGTGACGGCTGGTGACGGGGTGCTAGGGGGTGCAAAAGGAAGATTCAACTATTTTTCCGTACTACGGAAGAGAAACAGTTGGTATTGCGAACATCTGAATTGAAAGTCCATGCTATAGAAGTGTTATAAAATCCAATGAATAGGAAAGAACTCTTGCATAAATGGTTGAATCTTCCATTGCACCCCCCAACACCCCGTCACCAGCCGTCACTGTTGCTGAGAACACGCCTAGCGTGTCCATTTGCATACTAAAAAACAGGCTCAGCATTGAAAATGTTAAATAACGAGAACAATCTGAAAACCTGGGTTTGATTACATGAAGCGTTATCAGACGGAGCGAAAAATCATCGCTTGGTCATTCTTGTGATGATCAAATATGGAGCAATGATGTTTCGCTCCTCAGTCGTATAATGGTTAAACAATGATTGTTAAAGAACACCCAATGTTATGAAATGACAACAAAGCTGCATGCTTTATTTTAATAATTAACAAATCTCTCTTGTTCTATTCCAAAAAAAATTCAATCATGTTTGTTTTCAAGCATCCAATCATACATGCGATGAGCGAAAACCGGCCCTGATCTAAATAAAGTCAATGTGGAATAAGTACTAAAAAATTTTTTTATATTATAATCCCACACCACAAAGTTTTGACAGTGAACACCTCAAAAGTAACATATAAGTTTTAACTGACATACCTGGAAGAGCCAAGCGTTTTGTGGCCCTGATTGAAATAGAATAGCACGTCCTCCCAAGCCGGCAGCTTCCAAATTCAAAACTAGTCTTGCATCTTTTGCCCAGCGATGGGATAAGAACAAATGACTGCCCTGAAATAGAAAATAAATATGAACAGCCAGACTACTATGATTTCGGCAGATATTATTGAAAAACAAAATGCAATCAAATAAAGTAATCATAATGTCATCATTTTCCAATTAATAAACTGTCCTGATCTTTATATAAAAAAAATTTGAATTCATAGATTTTTTTATTCAAAATATGATACTGTCATACAAAGAATTGGCAGTAAGCACCTTTAAAGTGAGTACCGTAGAACGGGGTGAAAAGAGGCACTTTTTTCCCTTCACTACTATGTATCTTCATACTTGCACTACATAATTCATATATTATTGGCTTGAAACATATTTATATGGTCCTACTACACATTCATGACAATATTTTTCAAATATTCATTATCGTTATTAAGACTCAGTCAAATTTGTTCGATGTCTCTATATATTACCTGTAAAGGTGTTTCTTCGGCTCCATTAAAAAGGAAGATAACATTGTGAGTCAGTCTTGTTTCAGATATAGAAAGAACTCGAATCAACTCAAGCATCACCGCGCATGTTATAGCATCATCAGATGCACCTGAAAAAGAATATTATCAGCTGGTTTATAAAATTTTCCCTTTTAGACACATTTAACTGAGTTTTAGGGATCAATACTTAAAAATTTTAAACAATTCTTACACTCGAAATCTTAATAAAAAAAACAATAACCATATACGGAAAGCATCAATTTGGTACTGGCAAAAGGAAGACCTTTGTGTTTTTACTGCTGTTACAACTATTCTGCCGTTTCAAACAAGAAGGCAGTAAGTGGCTCTTACAAACTTTTGAGAAAAATGTCATAATGTGTTTTGATAGTAAGTCCAAAGATGCCTCTGAAAGAGACCAAACACGTTTCACAATAAGTAACACAACGCATAGAATATTCAAAGTTATTTTAAATTTTATATTATATATGTATGTCTCAATGAAATTATAGTTATATTATCACTCACCATCGCTTGTCGGTACAGTGTCATAATGACAGTTGACTAAGATGCTGTTGGAAGAGTTACTTCCTTCTACCATAGCAACAACATTCTGGACATTGATATAAATATTTGTGAATGAAGGAGAAAACTCTAATTGGTATGCTCCGCTGCCTTTTTGTAACTGAAATTACAGAGGAATGAAATAGAATTCAAAGAAACAAAAAAATGGAATGAATGATCTATGGTTAACTATAAAGGCACTACTTAGGGGTTTTACTTTTTAATTAAAATATATATAGGATATTTTAAGTCCCACATGACATTTCAATAATGGAGGAAATGAGAGTGGAAAGCTCATGCTGATAGCGCATATTGTGAATTTTAATACCAGTATCTGATAACCGTTTTTCTAATTTTTAACAAATTTATTGCTTTTTTAAATAAGAGAATTTTTAAGACCTAAAAAGATAAAACTCCATTAATTGAAAACAAGTTATAAGAGTTTAATCATCATCATCAGGACAGAGCCCTCATGTTGTCTCAATAACTCTTTCTTTAATAATTTTACCATCCGGCTTCCTTCGAACATTATAAGATTGTTCGCCCAACCATATTGGTGGATGCTCTTGCAACATTTTAATGGATTTTGGCCTCGATTCTTACACTTACACCAAGTGAGTAGATTCCAGTTTGTTTAGAACTTAGTGTAAACTACATAAGTAGACTTTTATTTAATAGTTCATCATACATTTACCTCATACTTAATGTGTTGTGAAGGATGGGCATTTTTTTTTGCGTCTTCTAGCTCCTCCATAATTATTGCAGGAGCAGCAACGTCGTTGGCTTTATCGCCCACAACTCTCGGTCCTAAATCTGTTAATTTACGAAGACTCAATCTCGATCTCTCTCCACTAAAAAGATGTGGTGATCTCAACTGGAATAAATAAATTATGTGCTGTAGTTTTTTTCGCAATAAAAAAAATTCATTGCTAGATTTCACATGATAGTTTTTATTAATTTCGGAGTCTGCTAAATTTCATAATATTTATGATTCAATTTCAAGATGAAAAATGGTTTCAAACTTTACACATACATATGATAGGCATGAATATAAATATTTCCACTAAAATTATACCAATGCCTCACAACGAAACGATTCTTAAACCCGTCAAAAACTGAATGAATAAATCCATTTGAACACTGGTATAAATATTTTGATCAAGATTTCCATATCTAGTATTTGTTTTTGGAGGCTAAATATAAAAAAAACAAAGGCTTTCATTCATTCGATCATGGGTTAATAATCCTGGAATAGAAAAATTGATTTTACAATTAGTTTATATGTATTTATATCCAGTAGCATGGATATCTGAGATATTTTCATACTAATATTGTCGAAAACAAAAAAAGGGTTTACCCAATCAAGAATTACGATTGATTGAAGGTAAATTTAAACAATGCAATAATTTACAACCAATAATAATTAAATTATATAACTTAATGGGCTACTAATTCTCACAATAGGAGCTATAAAGATAAATTTTCACTATTCAATAGGTGTTCAAATGAAAACACACTTGTAAATCTTAAATGATTATTGGTTTAGCATTATAAATAACTTTGTGTAAACATATTTGGGTAAAATAAAATGAACTTTTTTAAATTAAATTTAAAAAAAAATTACAAAAAATTCTTTTTTGACAGGATGAAAAGAATCGATAACTGATATACTAAAGGGTGAAAAAAATTGATTTATTACGGTCGACCATGAGACATAAACACTCATTTATTTGACAATACTCGCCATGAGCGAAACCGGTCATGATCAAATAAATTTTAAGTGGAAAAAGTACTAAAAATGTATTACTATTTTTATTATAATGCCTTTTAAAGTATTGACAGTGAACACCTTAACACTCAAGTCACCGGTCCCGCGTTCGCGCGGAAATTATCGCAATCGCTTAACAACCGGTCCCGCGTTCGCGCGGATTTACGCCCCGCGCATTGTCTTTGCATCTGTTGGCACATTACATGACACTTTTGGAATTATTGTTTTTAAATACATATATTATACTTTGCACAATACACTTTATTTTATCCAATTTACTCAACTGATTAAAAAGTTATAAGCATAATTCAAAATGTCGCGCGAAATAATAAAATCGCGAAAAATGTGCGGTGTTGGGTAAAAAGTTTCCTACAAATAAACATGGACTATATTCTGACTGAAACGAACTTAGTATTTTTGTTTATTAGCTCGTCAAAATATGTTTCATTGTCTACTCCGAGTCTAAATATTTGAAATAGGACAATAAAAGTAATTTCGGTAAAAAGATGAATGGATTTCTCAATCGCATGTTTGAGGTGAATGGGGCATACTGCGTTAAGTTTTTAAAAAGATTTATTACTGAACCCTATTTCAAATATACCCGAATCATAAAACTCAAATTATCGGGAATGTTTGAGGTATTGATGACAGCCTGCTTTCTAGAAATTTCAATTGTATATTTAAACATTTAGCGAAGTCGAAATTTCTGTAAAAAGATGAATGGATTTCTCAATCGCATGTTTGAGATGAATGGTGCACATTGCATAATGTTTTTTGACAGATTTATTGCTAAACCCTATTTTAAAAAATACGCGTATCATAAAAATCAAATTACCGGGCATGTGTGAGGTATGTATGGCATTTTGCTTTCTAGCAATTACCATTGTATTTTTAAACAATTAGCGAAGTCTTTACACATTTTGATGTTGACCATCCCCATTTTATATACATACATATATATATAAGAATTGTAGTTTAGAATTAGTTTGAAAATATCGGTCGAATAGAATACATCCTATGTAATTACTCCGCGATTGCATTTATAATTATTGCGTATTTCTATGTGAAATCGTTTGACATACGTGCTATAGTAATGGTATATAATCTTATAATTTGTGGAAAAAGAGTTTAAATTTACGTGTTTTGTGAAATAAATATATTATAAACTAAATCGTAGAACCAAAAATAAAACCCAATTGTTTTTTAGATTATAACAAAAATATGAAAGGCGTTGATTGTGCCGATCAAAACTTATCATATTACTCAATATATCGGAAGACGAGAAAATGAACAAAAAAAGTTGTTTTCTTTTTGTTCAATTCAGCAATGATACTACAATCATCACCATCAACATCAATTGGATTAAAAACTACATCAGGACACTCGATTGTTGATTCACCTGGAAGACTTTCGGGCAATTTGAAAAGATCCATCATTCGGAAAATAATAAGTGATAAAACTAAAAGCTTTGTACGAAGAGCATGTTGAGTTTGTACCGCTAATAAAAGACGAGGGGAAACAATTTACATGTGTTTATTTTGTAATGTTCCATTACACACTGGAAAATGTTTTGAAGATTACCACACAAAAAATAATATTGATAAAATTTTAGTGATTATTGTAGACGTATGGTATAGTATAGTTAGTAGTGATAAGTAATATGTGTGTAATTTTTTCTTCTGTTTTCATTAAAAAAATAATATTTGAGTGTTTATAAAAACTAATAACAATAAATGAACCCTTTTTGGCTGGTAAAAGTAATAGTTATAATGTTATTGTGGCATTGTGATGACAAGTAAATTTTCCTAATTTATACGACTGATGGATGTATGGTAAGTCTAGCGGCTCTCAATAAATACTCTATTTTTTTCAAATATTTTTATACAATATTGTGTAAAATGATCGGAGACCACATTTCAAAAGAATTTGACTTCGCTTTATGTGTTTATGAATGGAAAAGAAATATTTGTTTCGCTTTTCTTTCAAAAATATTAATAAATCATGTGTTTACAGCTTTAATAATTTTTTTTTTTGAACTATTTGTTTTTAAATAGATATATTATACTATACAATACACAATACACTTTATTTTATACAATTTACTCAACTGATTAAAAAGATATAAGCATAATTCTAAATGTCGCGCGAAAAACCAAAATCTTGAAAAATGTGCGGTATTACGTGTAACTTTGGCCCGATATATGCGGTTGCTAGAGTGTTAAAAGGCATACATATTTCATAAAATCCAAAATTAAATTATGATTCTTTATATTGAAGTTGTTAATTATTAGATATCATATTTTGTAAACTGTTGTAAATCAATCTTATCTTGTGCTTTTCTTGTATAGGGACAGCTAGCTGGGCAGTAAATGACTGAAATCCGCTGTCCTTATATGGACCGCTGGGCAGATATAGGTTCAGTCATAAATAAGAACATGTTAAGAAGTTTTATGTTTTTGTTTATGTTTCACACATTCAAATGAAGATATGAAAGCATTTCAGAGAAACCATAAATATTTATTATATTTTGGTTGTAAATTTTATCGTATATTTTATCTTGCTGTTTCACATTCAGTGAGCCTCACCCAAACTTTAAACATTTGTTTAGGATTTTTTTTTGTTTTTTATTATGTATATTTATTTCTACGATTTATATTCTTAAAATACATCCCTCCTTGGTATTAGAAAAAACAGGCAAAGAAAGATGTTTAAGTTTCTCAAAAAAAGAGCTGATTTTAAGAACTGTTTCGAATATACCGCCCCGCCAGTGGTAATGATGAAAAAATACATAAATGAAAATTATCTTACCAGATCTGATTCAGTTGGCACTGTGGGCAGAGAATGATCTAAGAGATGGAGCCAGTAGTGTAGAAAACATCCTATCAGTAGTAATACTATTGGCCAAAACCATGACATGGAGTGTATACTTTGTCTCTCTCCTTTTGATGACTGCATAATCAAGATTTCTGGAGGAGGTTGGCATGCTGTATGGTTGTTCTCCACAACGTCTACTCTCATGCTGGCATCATTTCTGGGATACTCACAGCGGTCTGGATCGTCCATCATTTTGCTTAACCTAGAATTATTCAATTACAAAATTTAATGCCATGTTTAATCATGGTCAAGAGTGGAGGATGCTTTCATGGTGGTCACTCGCTAATACACCATGGAAATTATGACACCAGAGATTATTGTTGAATAATTTATAAATATGAGTATTGAGTTAATCTGTGTTCTTCAACCTTTCAACTGGCACCGGTCCGCAAAAAATTATTGTCAGTCTGCGAAAACTTGATTTCAAAAAAGGCAGCAACATATGTCGCACTAACAATTTATTTTTATTTTATTGGCTTTAATAAACAAAATTCAATGTAAAATTGACATTAACATTGACAACAATAACATTTCAACTGTTACTTTTTAAATTTATTATCCTAAGCACCTGATTCTTTTCTACTCAATGGTTGTAGGTAATTCGAATTTCATACAAATAAAAAAATAAGCTACCTACATATATTTCCAATTTTGACATTTATGTGGATGACAGCGGTTTAAAATGTTTTACAGAAACTGGAGAAAATATATTGTTTGCTTGTGAGTCAGACTGTATAAGTCGAAAACTGACATTCAACATATGTGCTACTGGTTGCCACCGATCCGCAAAATATTTTTCCAATTTTCACCGGTCCACAGATGTAAAGAGGTTAAAAAACACTGGTGTAAAAATTATTTCTAAGATTTAAGTTATAGCCTTCACATCAAGAAGCAGACTTGCCATACAAGGTTGAGTTGTGAATTTAAAAAATTCTATATGCACATAACGCTGACAATGTGTGACAAATCTTAGATAAATATACCAATGTTAACTCATTCCCGTCTATTTTCGTACAAATCAATTTGATTTATAGATTATAAAATATGGAATCACTAGAATAGAATAAGTGTTTTCTTATCTTGGTATTGTATCTATGTCCGTTCACATTTTTAATCGGATTTACCTAAAGATATAATTTTTGACCCTGTCATATTTGGGGCATATTTGTTCAGTAAAAGCAAATAAGATTGAAGCATAATATTATTTAATCAGGCTTAAATGGGATCTGAGAATGGTTTCATTATAAGTGATCTTCTGCTTACTTGATAGTTCGATTGATACAGAATATATATTTATGTGTAATAACAATTAAATTTGTCCTGCCTGTAGCCGAGTGATAAGTGGGTACATGGGTTCAAATTACAGTACAGTCAGTTTCATTAATAAATGTATCAAACGATTAATAGATTTGTGTTTGACGGCATGGTTGTGAAACACAATATCCCTCTCCTTCACAGTGATAAAATTTTGTTTACAGGCAAATTTGTGAAAATCAGATTCACCTGTCACAAGAAAATGAATAATTGCGCCACTCCCAAAAAATATATATTTAAAAAAAAAATGAGTTGCAAAAAATATTGGACTACTATTTTCCTAATGATTGATTGTGATTCCATGAACATGAGTTCATAATCCGCCAAATCTAACTGTTAACATCCAAAATATTTTGCTCTTGAAGTGGAACAGCTATTATTTACTAAGGCCACTTGTCAAAAGATTCTGATAGGATAGCTTAGGATTTAAGCAGATAATATGTAGTTTTTATAGATAAAATTTTTCATATTCAGATCTTTCAATAGTGACGAAATTCAAAATTTGTTAGGTTATGGCAGCCACGTTATTAAAGTGATATGTATCAAATTTGTTTAGTACTGTACGGCAAATCACCATGGAAGGTTTTAGCGTTGAACAATTAGTGTAAATCATAGGATTTTACTATTAAAGTCACTGCTTCGTTCGAGAAACGATAAAAAATTACTTTAGCGATTCTAATCCATACGAGATTTCAATCCACACCAGCACCAAATGCATCCTGATAAAGTCTGTACTTCTTCTAAAACGAACCTGGCATTGCCATAACCGTCAACAGCTAGCTACAGATCGATAATAAGCAACTTTTTGTGGCCTACCCTGAATGATATGAATACCGTCAACATTTGGTTCCAACAGGACGGCACTACGTGCCATAAATAACAAACCTATATTTATATTATTAAGTGGCGGTTGTTGAATGAAGATGAGTTAATAGTGAAATTTAGCAACAAAATAAATCACTGTAGCCAATAATATTTATTATCAATTGGTCTTAAATTTTGATTTCGTCTTTTTTAAAATTATATACGGGTAGCATTTAAAAGGTTAATAAAAGAACAAAAAGTATATCTTGATGCAAAAAAATCAATAACGTAAAACTCAAAAAAGATAAAGTTAATTAGATACCCAGTCTTGTCGAGTGCTAGACATACTTTTATAATACTTATAAATATTAATATAACGGTTATGAGTGAAGTTAAAATTCCAACAACTTCAGTCATTATTTTTGTTGTATTAATTTTAAGCAGTTTATATATTTTGTAGTATTAATATTCTTAATTATTTTCTATATTAATACACTGAACATGCTGTTTACTATCTGTCAGTTCGAGTTCATCAGTGCAATTATAATCCTGAAGGTACGGAAAGACAAATCTTGGATTGTTATTGACAAAACTTAAGAAAGTGAATAAAATTTTAACGGTTCAAATTTGAAATTAATGTTCTATGTAACACTCTCAGTTGATATCATAAATCACAGTATACTCCTAAAATTGTTCACAGTTTGAATTACATGTTTGTGGGGATAACTCCATAATATGAAAAAAAATTGTTGCTTTTGGTGGTAAATTCAACACTTAAACACATCAAAAAATATTTTTTCACGTTGAAATCAATTGTTACAGTAATATAACAGTACCTACATAAAACAAAATGTAGATTATGTATTTACGGCAAAGTCATTAAAAATATCACTGATTGTTTCATTAAGAATCAGTATGTCCAAAAATGTAATTTTTTATTAACAAGATTTAACCTACTACTCACAGTTAGTAGATACTCATAATCGTTAAGTACCAAATCAAATGCCTAAGTAGAATAATATTAGCTAAGCCGACTAACATTTTTAATAAAATAGAATAATTTGTGTATACCTTACCAATGATGCTCAAAAACCAACCCACTTTACACTAAATTCAATATTGAAATACCCAGGTGGGCTTCATCTGATAATATATATTTTTTAAATCTTTATCAAGTATTTGATAACATCAACGTTCTCTGTCAACGTGTGTTTCTCAAACTTCTATTACACGATGTTATATTTTAATAACTATACTAACTGAATGTTTTAATATGAACATCATAAAAGTATCATACCGAACAGACTATCTATAAGCAAAAATTTTGTAGAAAAACATGTTTAATCAGTCAGTGTGTTATCTTCCAATTGTGTGAATGAAAGGAGTATAAGTAACTTAGTGAATTAGCCTAGAAGCTAGACTATATTAACATTTGAACACATATCTGTTTATGAATCTTGTAACACCATGATTTGAAGGAAAAAGCCCATTTTATTTAGGGGTCAGTCACACAATTCCACATTGTCTTCATGTTTTGCTATATTTAGATCTACCTATATTAGAAAATGGTTAACTGCAGAGCTGCCACAAGGATGTGTTAGTATATAATATATTATTAAAATATACTTACTTAGTTTCAATTGATTAATTTAGCCAAAGACTGAAATAGTATTTCAAGAGCAATTCAGGTTTAATTAAAGCTATAAATGCAAGTGAGTGGGCAAAACAAATTAGACAAAATAATATTACCTGACAGTAAAATCCAGGCATAAGAATCAGTTAAACACAACAGTTTGATATTAAAGATTTTTTTTTTTTTAAATTAGTAAATAATAATGCTTTCGATGGATTCGGCGGTTGAAACATTAATATTTTAATTTGTTTAAATATAAGTAAATATTTTGCATATTTACTAAGCAAGTAGGAATTGTTTTTTACGATAAGTAAAGTCTTTAAGAAAATTTAAATAAGACTCATCTTATATCAGGAATTAGTCTGAAAATTATATTTTTTTCATCAAAGAATTATTTTCCATTGTTTCGAATTCTGTGACACAGTTTCGGAATCTATGGGCAAGTCAAAGATAAATAACAATGTCAACCTACTAGCCCCACTAAAAATTTGTTTATTTAGTTTTATTCGGCATTTTACATAAACATATCACATTATATAAAAACTCTTTCTAATAAAAATAAGTCATTCAACCCAACCCACCTAAAAAAAAAAATGCATATCATAGGAAGTTTCTTCTTACTTTGGTACCTCTCATGTTATCTAATAAAATACTTTTTTGACAGTAATGGAAATTTATTTGTACAGTAGAACCTCGATTATCCGGACTAATTGGGGATGAAGATAGTCCGGATAAGAACAAATCCGGATAATCGAAAAAATCATAATTGACAGAAAAAGACAAGTATATTCAGTTTGCTGAAGGTATTTCAGCAGATAGCCTTTCCCCATGAATCTCAAGTTCCCTGATACCATGTTGTCCTTTGAATTTTTCAAGCCAGCCCGAGCTTGTTTTGAAGGTGGGATCTCCATTTAATCTTGTATCCAATTTGTCTTTTAATGAAACTACGACACGTTTTCTTTTCAAACTGGTGATGACTGACCCATATTTTACACAGGACTTATTGTTAGAACAAATGCTATGATCAAAATATTAAGACTGCATTCCATCACGTACGTACGTAGTGGATGCAACTCGCCACGTGCATATCAGCAAATTTGTAATATTTTGTTTATTTTGACCAATCCGGATAATCAAAAATTAAATTAATATTTCCATGTTTTAGCTTCAAATAAATGAAATCACAAGTTCCAGAAATACTTATTCTCTATTAAAAAAAAATCGCAATTAATCATTGCCGATATGTACTTTTTTATCAGACATATATGTTCGAGTTCACATGAACATGGTTTATAATTGTTAGTTAAAACAAATAAAACCTTGAGGTTGGTCACTGTTGATAATATTAAAAGCTTTGGGTACCATAAGTATTGACTGTATAGAGACATGACATTAAAACTGCAAAATGTGACTAGGATGTGAGAAAAAAATTACAACTAATTTATGAATTATTCTGCAGCACACTAATTAAAAATCCTGCTCAAAAGATTATGAAATGCCGGCAGTAATTTTCAATTTGGCGTAAAAAAAAAACTTGCAGTTACATATTTGCAATATTTTTTTAATTTATAATTATTTGTATAATATATTTCTTCAATTACTTACGATACTCAGAGTGAAAATCACAATCAATATCGTTAAATTATCTGGTTTATTTCAAAACTAATATTTTAAAATAAGTATATACACTTTTATAAATAATGGTTCCATGACAAATCAGAACATGACAAATCAGAACATGACTTTTCAGTACACGACTTTTCAGAATATTATATAAATGTAAATTTTAATCTTAAGATTTTTTTGTTATGATATTTTTTCCGTCAGAATAAGCCGGTGTTAAGACTGTTAATAAATAAAGACGTATTATAAAACTAAAACAGTCGTTATTTTGCCCGACTCCACCGCCAGATCCCACATACATATATATATATATATATATGTACATATTTGTGCCAGCCCAACGAATGAATTTTAAAATGCACGCGAACTAACTACAATAGTTAGTAAACATTTATTTTAATTTCGGCGATCTCATAATTACAGCTATTTTCATGTTGTGGCAGCCCTATTCATAATTGGTAAATTGTTTATAGACAAATATGTATGTGAAAACCCAATATTATAAAGCGAGCGCTCTCGGACGGTGTCCGTAGGTAGGCCGATTGTTCTGAAATGTCATGTTCTGAAAAGTCATATTCTGAAAAGTCTTGTTCTGAAATGTCATGTTCTGAAAAGTCTTGTTCTGAAATGTCATGTTCTGAAATGTCATGTTCTGAAAAGTCGTGTTCTGAAAAGTCATGTTCTGAATTGTCATATTCTGAAAAGTCATGTTCTGAAAAGTCATGTTCTGATTTGTCCGGTTACCATTTATAAAACATACATATGATAGATAACAGGTCAAACTGTTTTTGATTGATTGGGTAAACTTATGACTTACAATGTGCCTATTTTTTGCCGCTTGCATTCAAGTCATCATTGGAAGTATTCCATATGTAAATCTTTTGTCTTACACCTCCTTGACACAATTGGTTTTAATGCTTGGGTCATATAATAAGCACTCATTTATAAATGACTCATTTATTCCTACTAGTTTATTCACATTATATCCATTGATAAAAAAAAATGATATGTACCTACGGTGGATAATAAATTAGCTCAAGTTGAAAATAGTTTTTAAACAGCAATGGTTGTGAAACTGTATAAAATAAAATATTTTTGGGAATATTCTCAAATTGACATTACTGACAATACCCCCCCCACCAACTACCTAAAAGGTAAAAAAATATAGTGAAATATTTTAATTAAACAATAATGAATGTATTAGATTTGGAATTTAAAAAGTTGGCTTGGTTTTTAAAAGAAACACTATTTGACAACAAATACAATGGAAAGTATAAGAACCCTGTTAAGAAGTATGTTTTATAATATCAGTCATGAAACATCACAGTATAGTGAAGTCACCAAAGTCTAGAGTTCTTGTAATTGAAAATAGCATGAACATATCCTATTTCAAAATGACACATATATGGCAATAAATTTATTTATGAAACGTCTGTTAAAAAAAAATGGAAATAAACAAAATAGTTTAGATCCAAATAATATATATTTACATAGCACACTAAATAAATACTTAAAGCAAATATTGATTATTTCACAAGGTAGATAAAATTTAAGCTTGTTTATCTACCAAGTTAAATATTTGACATTTTTGTCGAAAATATAATACTAAGTAAGTGATGATTTGTCAATATTTTATCATCGGATTCCAGTTCATTTATCAGGCTTTCTCACACTATTCGGAATTATGCACAAGTTATACAATTATGTTTTTAGTTCTACACGAAGCTTCGATAAAAATCTATTATCCAATTTTTTTGTGTTGCATTTGATTTTTATACTGATAAAATAAACAGATTTAAAGCCACAAGCGAGTGTTATAGGTTATTTTTAATATGCAATGTCCACGGGTTCGAATCCCATGAAACATTCATAATTTGGTTTTTCAATAGATTGATGGATTCAAACAAATCTATACGATGCCTAATATTCCCACCCATTCATCCAATACTGAAATCGGCGCATAGCCACAGTGATTAGATGTCCTGTCATAATCCTCATAACCTGTCATCCTCCTGTCTTTACTCTGACCAAAAAGGAGATTCTCTGTAATGAGTCCATATAGACCGGATGCCTTTGGATTTGAATCCTTCAATAGATTGAAATATCCATACATTAATGCAATGGTAGCGAACACATGGCCCGTGAAGTGTTTAACCACCGGTGCACCAGTTTAGTGTGCACCACAGAACTGAATATTTTTTTTAACTTTTAGTGTATATTTTATGCACATAAAAAGATTTTCATAGTGCTTGGTTTGTGATAGTATCTCAGCATTCATGAAAATTTCTTCTTCGCGTTGACAAATGATCAAAAAAATGTTTTTTGAGGCAATAAAGGACAACACATTCTATCTGATTCTAACCTAACCTAATCTAACTTAACACTACTAACTCAAAGCAGTCAAATTTCTACTCAGTCAAAGTCTTTTGCCATTATACGAATGATAAATTTTTGTTGTTTTGCGTAATTATAAAAAATGATAGTGGCCCGGCAACAAATCTCATTTCGCAAATCTGGCTCAGCTGCTGAAAAGGTTGACCATGTTACAAGAAAGGATGAAATTATATAAACATCACAACTTTACTTAGACGATTTAAAAAATAAAAAAAAGTATACTAGAGGCCTGCACAGGCCGAAATTTCAAAATTTTACCCAGCCCTAGTCCGAAAAACTCCGATCCAAGGCCCGAGACCGAACCCAACCCTTCATGACCCGGGTCGACACGAGCCCATGTAGACCTCTAATGTATACTATAATCAACTTCCGTAAAACAGGGGTGAAACGGGGGAAGATACTGGCAGGTGAATAGAGACAAAAATAAGGACTGAACTTTAGCACAACTTTACTAAGTATCCATTGTATGTTTTACTATTTATATATAATTCTTTACAATGACTATAATACTATCTCTCGAATGACAAAACCAAACCAACTAAATGATTGGCCAAAATTTAAACAAGCGTGTTTAAGTTCGATGCCTGTGCATCCTTACTTTTTGACCCTTTATAAATTTCTCATTAATTGCACGAAAATTAAAATCAATCATTTTTTTTTTGGTTAATAAGTACCGTAAAAAAGAATGAATAGAGACTCGTATAGAATAGAGGTTCATATATTCCAATTATTACAATCTGTATTTTTGTCTCGAATTACCCTCTCTCGTCATATTCGCCCTGATTCAATGTGAATAGAGACATCGAAGAAAATTGACTGTGTCATAATAACGAAATTAAATATTTAAAAAATATTGTCATGAATGTGTAGTAGAACCATAGAAGCACGTTTCAATCCATTCATATTTGAATTGTGTGGCGCAGGTATGAAGGTACATAGTCATGAAGGATAAAAAGTGTCTCTATTCACCCCGTTTTACGGTATATTAGAAATGTGTTATAAATGCAAACCCACAATGCCGTCACCAAATTGCCATAAATAGTTAGTTTACAATGCAGTCATAACAATACATTTATTTATATTTGCGAGTTTAAGATGTGATTGACGTTTAATTTTTTCTAGTTGGGTGTATTATACCAATAAAAAAGGTTTCCATAAAAAATCGCTGAAATGATCGAATTTCATAGGTATGAAAAAAATATATATGTTATGTGTTCATTGTTACAACTATTTCTTTGCTTTTTATTGAATGGCACAAATTGTAGTTGTATTTTAAAGTTGTACCTTTCTTTGTTGAAGAGTTAGGTACGTTTTCTTACGACGATTTAAGATTGATGCATTAAACTTCAAAATACGATTGTCTATTATTATTGTCAAAATAGCAGCTGATCAAACTGTCAAACATTATTAGTAAATACTTACACTAGAAAGCTAAAGTCTTTTGATACCGTAATCTGTATATCGCAATAAACCAGCTGCACAGTGAGATAATAGGCATCTTGCTATCGACTTTTTAATATTTTGCCATATATTCTGTTTAATTTTTTACAATAAATAAATATTTTTTAAATTCAATTGATTTTTAAAATACCGTAAATGGGGTGAATAGACACTTTTTTACCCTTCACTACTATTTACCTTCATACCTGCGCCACATTTGTAATTAAAATATGAATGGCTTGAAAGGTGCTTATAGGGTCATACTACACATTCATGACAATATTTTTCAAATATTCACTATGGTTATTAAGACACAGTAAATTTTTTTCGATGTCTGTATTCACATTGAATTGGGGTAAATGGAGACGAGAGAGGATGAATAGAGATAAAAATACAGAATGAAATGATTGGAATATATGAACTTCTATTCTATAGGTATGAGTCTCTGGTTTAATTTAATTTTCGTGCAATAAATGAGAAATTTATAAGGGGTCAAAAAGTACGGATGCACAGGCATCTAACTTAAACACGTCTGTTTCAATTTTGACCAATCATTTAGTTGATTTGGTTTTGTCATTCGAGAGATACTTAGTATTATAGCCATTGTAAAGAATTATATATAAATAGTAAAAAATAAATTGGACACTAAGTAAAATTGTGCTGAAGTTCAATCCTTGTTTTTGTCTCTATTCACCCCGCAGTCTCTATTCACTCCGTTTTACGGTATGTATTTCATTTTATAATGCATATTGTCTTTGTATATTTTACTGTCATTGTGACATTCGTTTCATTGCTTTGTTAAGTTATTGAAAATGAACATCGTACTGTATATTTACAAATGACAGATGAAAAAATGAATACATGTAGATTATGTCTCGCAAGAGATGCAAAGCATAATATCTTCAAACAAGGGTCGAATATACCTGAAGAAATAATGTTTCACTGTAAATTGCAGGTTAGGTCTGTTTATTTATTGTTGTTAATTTATTTCTAATGATTTCCGATGTGTACAATACATTTTTGCTTCCAGGTCTACAGAAATGATGGCTTGCCACATTACATGTGTAAAAAATGTTTTAAAAAACTAAACAGCATCTTGGAATTTATACAAAAATGTGAAGAGAGTGATAAAATTCTAAGAGCGAAACTGATCTTACCTAATGAAGTGAAAGCAGAAGATTTTAAATCAGAACCTGACCTGGAGCAGTGTGATGATAGATTAGCAAACTTAGACCATAGCTATGATGATGACTGTGAAGATGATGATAAGCCTATCAAAGAATATCTTCAACGCTCACTATCCTTTTCAGAAAATGTTGATAAAAACTTAGACACAGACAAAAAGGTTATTTCTAGTGTGTTTAACAGTAAACAAATTGAAGATAATGTCTTGAAGTTAAATGAACAAAAAAATGATTATATTAAATTTGCTGGTGTTAAAATATACATTAATAAATCTGAGCGGCTTCCTGAAAAAGAAACAAATGAATCCAAAACAAATGAAGATAAAAGAAAAAACAGCGTAAACACAAGCCAGCTATGTCCAGTCTGCGGGAAGTATTTCCCGAAGGCTAACTCATTCCGCTCCCACATGAAAATACATGACGGTGATAGTTTTAAATGCGATGAATGCTCAAAGAGTTTCTCCACCAAAGTTTTGTTGAAGAATCACCAAAAAAGACATTTAAATTTGCGAGGGTTTCTGTGCAAAATCTGTGGAAAGACTTTTACTACTAATACAAGTTCCAAGCGCCACATGGAGGTTGTGCATCAAAAATTAAAACTGGTACCATGCAAATTGTGCAATAAGACTTTAAGTACGCCGAGAGCTTTACGGGTAATTCCACACTTTTTAATATTTCTATAGAGCTGACATGTTTTTTAATAAAATTATATCGTTAAATACCTATCCACTACTTTTTTAAAAAAAAAAAATTTACCAGGTCCCGAACACCATTGATAGAAGAAAAGGTCAAAACTTGTGAATAAGCTAGCAACAGTTTTGATTGAGCAAAATTTGTAACAAGCAATGAAGTTAAATCATCCAATTGTTTATATCAACTTAATTTTGAAGAAAATGCCTTACAACTTTTAGGAACACATCAAGATTCACACCGGCGTCAAAAACTATGAATGTGAAATATGCAACAAAAGGTTCACATACAAGATCAGCCTCACTTTCCACACACGGGTTCACACTGGAGAGAAGCCCTTTGCCTGCAATTTCTGCGACAGCAAATTTGCCGTACAGAAAACCCTCAAAGACCACGAAAGACTTCACACAGGGGAAAAGCCTTATGTTTGTCCGGTTTGCAATAAAGGCTTCATGCAAGGATCTAACATGAAGAGCCACTTTAGAAACAATCATAAAGGGATGGAATTACCGAAGAAGAAGATTGCCTAAAAGAAAAATTACTTTTAACTACATATGTGATTTTTTTATTAATTATATACACGTCAAATGACGCAGGATACTCTCCCGCTACTTTCTTTTATATTCCACAAAAGGCCACCTTTCCTTTAACAGCTTTTAAAGCAGGCTCCTGGAATATCATCATACATATCCAAAACCAAGATGTGCATATATGGCAGAACCTGTAGAAAAAGTAAAACGATTGGTAAATAAAAAGGAACCACGAAAGTTCTTTGTGGTGACCATATTCTCAATACATTTATACATGACTTCATCAGATGAAAAAGGCTGATATTTATGTTGTATTGAAAGTGCAAAATTATTAAGTCAATTAGCACAATCGTTTTAGAGACATTTCATTCAAAACAAACTGCACATTTTTAAGAATATGTGCACATGCATATTACTACTAAATTTGTATTCAAAATTATTTTAAGCTGATATCAGCATCTACTCTCTTTCTATTTCAGTGTATATTTTTCTCAAAGGATTCCACTTAATTCTTTCTGAATTATTTTTTTTCCTGTTGTATGTCGAAAAGAACATGATAATGTATTTCACCATCCGACAACAAAATGGGAGGCCACACTTTTATCATTAGCTTTCCAATTTTAAGCCCAAAATTATTTTACAATTTCAAACATTATAATACACATTCGACTTAGATTACATTAATTGTCTCTGCAATTATTTTAGATTTTTTGAAGAAATAAAACAAATTTCAAACATGAAATCCATTTAAATTTATTGCCACGCTTAGAAAAGAAATTGAATAAATATATCTTTTTCATCAGATGCATGAGAAGAATCAGAATGTTTAACGGTGAGAAGTATAGAGTAATAATTATTATATCTAGTGAGAAGAATAGCCGTTTTAATAATATTCCTTATCTTTGTTTGGTATCAAAATAAAAAGCTTCCAATTGGCGTCATTTTAAAAACCCCACATTTTTTGAATAGACACATAATTTCTACATTATTACTCCCACTTATTTTATAATCTGAATAGTTACTTGTTTTACTATATAGATTGTAGTTTGAATTCGAAGATACTTTAAATTCCTATTTTGACACAATTTTTTTTTTTAAGAAATGATATTATTTTTTTGCTAAAAATAATAAATAATTTTTTTAAAGTTTTTCTTATCACCCAAATATTGTGTTATATTTTTTCTCTCCTTTATTGGGTATTTTTTTTACATCATATTGCAACTCTGCCTGTTGTTGTCAGTTTATATTAATCTTGTATTGTCATTTATATACCTACCACTGTTATATTTACTTCGCTTGACTTGATAATTCAATGTTATGTTTTGATTAAGCTTGAACTTTGACCAACATGCTTTCATTCTTTAAAAAGTTTTCATTAGACGTGCCAGAAAAGACCTCTGGCGCGATATCAAAAGCTAAGATGGAAAAGGCGAGCACGATTGCCGAGCTCGGTTATAAGGACACAAACGATTTGAAGGAAACAATTTACGGTCAGTTCAAAATTATACAATGCTACAGAATATCAAGGAAATAGTAACTCCATTTAATTTTTTATTTATCCTTTTAAATGTCGAGTTATTCGTTGTTTGGATGAAACTGGGTTGGATAATCTATTGTGTTTGACATTTCTAACATTAAGACGTTGTTTACTTGTGCATACAAAATAAGTTGTCATATAATTGAACACTACTGCTTAACTATCACTGATGGTTAATAGCAGGGCTGTGGAGTCAATCTAAAAAAGTCCGACTCCGAATCCAGCATTTACCAAAGCCACGACTCCGACTCCAACTCCGACATTGACCAAAAATACGACTCCGACTAAAAACAGGTTAATATCGTCACTTTATTTCCCTAAGTTTCCTATTTATGTGTATTCAATTAAATATCAATCCTATTAATGCGGCCAAAAGTCAAATTTAACATATTAAAAGCAAAAATAAAAAGTTAAAACTTTTCAAAATTTCCGACTCCGGCCAAAACGCCGCGACGACTCCGACTCCGGCCAAAAAGCTCCGACTCCACAGCCCTGGTTAATAGTGTATGGAGCTAATTATTGCTACAGTTGTCGGTTATTAATTTAAAATATTTAATTTTAGACACTTTCAACCCACAATCATTAACACATTGGCTGTGTGTGAAAATCTGGGCATATGGAGGAGCAACTCATAATCCACTTTCACCGTAATTAAAGTTAAAATAAAAGGTTATATATGTAATGTTTATTATCCATTGTCCATCACAGTGCCATTTTTCTTCAAACAGTTGATTCTGCAAACTTTGTGCATGGATTCTATTACGTTAAAAGTTGACTGCGAGCACATACTGTGGTCTATGACGTTATCAGTTGTAAAATTTCAGTGCTTTTGGTTTCATTGATCGACAATATTTTAACCAATTAAGAAATAATGCATCCTTAATGACGTATTGGACTTGCCACATAGACGAAACACTCTAGAAACATCTGCTTTAAAATGGGAATTCTTATTATCCTCTAATGAAAATGGTTTAAAAATTGATCCGTTTGATAATTTAACCATTTGATTGTTTGTAGATTTCCTTAGGACAATACGAGACCCTGAAAAGCCAGCTTCCCTTGAAGATTTAAACGTGGTATATATTGATGGAGTATTTGTTAAAGATCCCACTGCCGATAATGTTCCAGTGATTAGAGTGGAATTCAATCCAACTGTGCCTCACTGTTCCTTAGCCACTTTGATCGGACTTTGCATTAGAGTCAAAATTGAGAGATCGATACCCCATTTATTAAAATTAGACATTTATATTAAAAAAGGTGCTCACACAACGGAAGATGACAGTAAGAATAATTTCATTAATTATATATTTATTATTATGTCAGTATTCATTGGTGTTAACAACCGTCAATTATTAGTGGAAAGGGATTTAATTTAAAAAAAAATAATTATACTTACGCATATATTATGTAAAGATCAGGACCGTTTCACTTACCGCAAGCATTTTTATCGAATCAACATTACAAAAAAAATGTGTTTTATTTATTTAAAGTATATATTTATGCCTAGAGCCATTATGTTTAAATATTGCCAGTACCCTGTAATGGGCTAAATACCAGTAGACAGACGGTGGTTAAAATAATTTCCTTTACCATAATATTAAACCACTTTATGCGAGTTTGAAAACAATATTTTAAATAAAAATATTTGTCTAGAATTTCATTAGAAATATTAATCTATGTATTATATTTATTTCATGTTAGATTTAATTTATGAAAAACTATATTTATCTTTTATTTTGTGCTCTCATATAAGACTCGCTGAGAAAAAAAATTTCCAGTGACTTTTAAAATGTTTAAAATCTAATACTCCAAAATCTAATAATATCAATCTTATTGATATCTCTTTAAAAGAATATGATTTTGTCCCTAGGAAAGATAATTTATTTCAAATAAACGTTGCCTGAGGGATTATTAGAAATCAATTCTTAGTAAATATATTTTTGAATAGGACAGGTGCGTTTCTGCTATTATGTATATTTATTTCCACTTGAATCATGGAATCTTGCTTCTTATTTTTCAGTAAATAAGCAAATCAATGACAAAGAAAGAATAGCAGCCGCTATGGAGAATCCAAACCTTAGAGAACTTGTTGAAAAGTGTATAAAGGATGAAGACTGATGTATAAAAATGTACTGAAGATTTACTATATGAAAAAATTTTCTTTTAAGAGTTTACTCCAACTGGTTATGTAGAATAGTAATTGATTGACATATATATTGTTTTATACATCTGCACTTATTTTATAATGGATTGTTAAAATATTCTATTAATAAATCTTATTAAATAATCAGTCACTTTTAGGGTGTTCACTGTCAATACTTGGTGGAAAGGCATTATAATAAAAATAATAATACATTTTTAGTACTTTTTCCACATACAATTTATTTGATAAGGACCGGTTTCGCTCATGGCGATCATTGTTAACTGATCAGTTGACAATGCTCGCCATGAGCGAAACCGGTCCTGATCAAATAAATTTTATGTGGAAAAAGTACTAAAAATGTATTATTAGTTTTATTAAATAATCAGTGTTATCCTTTCAGCATATGATCCTATTCTTTTTAATTAAATAAATAAAACTTTGTACCCCTTTACATATATTATGTAAAGGTCAGAACCTGTTTCGCTCATTGTGAGTATTTTAAACTGTTCAATTAATAGGAATAATTATTATTAAGAAACATAAAACAAACCAAAAATTACAGATAGATAAAAGGTTTAAATTTAGTTTTAATTGACACATTGGCTATGGGGAATGTGGAATATGCATAGTTACTGTGTGTTGATTTCCCCAGTAGCCAATGTCGTAGCAAAATTTCTACTCATGAGCATAATGTGTTTAGTCACAACTTAGGGTTGCTATGCACATTACTTTTTAGAATTTTTGTAGCTCAGTCAGGTATACATATATATCTGATGTCATTCTATCATGATGTAACTAAATATTGTATTACCGTGTGCTATTATAGATAATAATAAAACTAAAAGGACAGATTGAGGTAAATGATATTGGTGTGTAGATTAGATATGAATAGATTCCACATCATAGTGTCACGTCATGTTAGCGATTGAAATCGAGATTAACAGAAAAATCAAACTAGTCCAAAATAAAAGATTATTATTTGCAAACACGACTTCTTCCCAACACCATAATTCGCAGGAAAATTCATTCAACTGTTTAACATAAGATTAATTAGTATTATTTTTTAGTAGATTGTTAGTCTAGCATATTTTTAATATTAACACATAGGGGGCCGCGGATATCCTTCCTAAATAATGCCCGGGAGCTGCGCGTTTTTCGTGGATTTGACACATTTTTTGCGCTCACGTTTAAATTGCGATAACTATTTAACCAATTGATATAAAAAATTTTTTTTTCAGAAAAGCCTTTGGTTTAGTTTTATACATAATAAAATATGATTTAATCAGTGTTTCTCAACCGAGGGCTGCATTGAAAGAGGTTTAACAACTGTAAAATTAGGCTATTAACAAATAATTTCGTAATAAATGGCTATATAGAGGTGCTCAGTGACGGCTGGTGACGGGGTGTTGGGGGGTGCAAAGGAAGATTCAACCATTTTTGCAAGAGTTCTTTCCTATTCATTGGATTCTAAAACACTTCTATAGCATGGACTTTCAATTCAGATGTTCGCAATACCAACTGTTTCTCTTCCGTAATGCGGAAAAATAGTTGAATCTTCCTTTTGCACCCCCCAGCACCCTGTCACCAGCCGTCACTGGAGGTGCTATAATATACACTAATTTAAAATAACGTAACTGAATTAGACTATTTTAGTTTTATTGATATGGTAAAACCGAAAATAAATTACTTTATAATATAAGTTTTCATTCGCAGCTCTGGAATATTTTTAAATAATTCTTTTTATATTTCAATAATTTATATGTACATATTGAATGTTTGAGAATCGTTTGTGTTATAATGTTTGAATGGTGTCATTGACGTATATACTAAAAATGAATGGCTCTTATTCGAGTGTGTGGTGATTTAAAATATGAAGCACATGTTTTCAAGGGAGAGCCATAAATTTTACAGAAAAAATAACATCTTGCCATTTGCGTCTTTATAAGGATTACATAATTTATTGCTTTTGGCAGACCCAACATGTTATACATACATAAGAGCAGTGGTGCTTTGTTCGAATTGAAAAAATGATCCACAAATATTCGTCACATCAACCCATTTACGGGAAATATTTTCGTATTTATTTTGATTTTTTTTTGTATGGTATCTAATTGCTCCTTCTGCGATGCTGTCAAACAAATCATCATCAATAAATAAACCAGTAACAACTGTTACACTCTTCTTATTATTGGCAACGGCTTTGACTAGCGTGCCGGACCGCCCGGGCTCGATTCCCAGTACGAGCGGATTTTTTCAGTCGATAAATCTGTTCAAAGGCATCGGTGTTTGTGTTGTTAAAAAAACCCTTCCACCTTTCCTCTCTCAAAGAGCAACGCATAGTGACAGCAATTAGCTAATGCTAATCACTAGCCCTGTTCTAGTTCTCGTATCCTTTCCATCCCTACTCTCTTCGAAAAAGAGAGGTTGAGCAACTGAGTAACAAGCAGTTCTCGTAGAAAACATATGTTGAGATAAATTCCGTGAGGAGTTCATATGCTCCAAGTTGGGAGCGGACATGGTTAATAAAATTAAAAAAACCTTCTAAATCTTCGTTACGACGCTAAGGGTCGTAATCTGTCCAATCCAAATTTACATATAATGGTTCATCCTCAGAATCTTGTGACGAGGATAGCACATTCAAAGTTCGCCTTTTTGGATCTCTATCATTCATGATTGGTCTGTCAATTTAGCGTTAAAAATTACACAAAAGTATCACTTATTTTTCATCACTATAAAACAATATTGAATGATATAAAATTATTTTCATCACTTATTTTGCTTTCGTAAAAATTACAAAATACAAACACGATAGATATTTATTTATAAGGACTAAACTGACCTGAAAATGTAACCCATATTTACGTGTAAACGAAAAAAAAGCTCTAGCAAAAAATGCATTTTTCCATGGAAATAATATCAGGCAATCTTTGTGTCACCAAATACTGTCAGAATAAAGAACTCTGATGTTGTCAAACAAATCGGCGAAATGAGCCACATTTTTTTGAAAAATTAAAAAAAAATATTATTTACAATGTAGTTATTTCTATGTATATTTACGATTTAAAAAAAATATTTTTCTTACATTTGTTTGATATTATAAATTTTCATATCCCTAGCGACACCTATGTTTAAAGGGAAGAACAAAAATCATCACGCAAAGAACCTTTTTTTTGTATGTAAAACGTGTCCGCGAAACGCACAGATATGTGCTGCCGGCCTCCTGGTCAACTTTTTGGAAACGCACAGATGAGCTCGCGGACCTCTGTGTGTTAAGAGGATTTTTTTTTACATTATTAGTACATAAGTATTGATTTCACGATATTTTGCAGTTTTGAACACATTGAATGCTGAGAACACGCCTAGTGAGTTCTACTGTGTATTAAAACTCAGGTCGAGCATTGAATGTGTTCAACAATACGCATACTCACACTTGAGCATGGTGCAGGAAACTGGAGCGAACGTATGGCTTATTTCTCTTTTAACACCCTCGACATAATGTGAGCAAACGGGAAAAATTTATCCCATGTCCAGCATTATTGTTTCCAGAAACAGTGTGGGTAAAAAGAAAGACAGATAGGGAGGTAACATTAAAAAAGTGTATTTTCCTTATTTTTTATTAGAGATCTGAACATAAAATGAAATTAAATATATGTACAGTTCACATTACAACTAACTAAATTAGAGGTAAAGTTAATAGGTACACACGGTTTACTAAAATTCTGCACAATTTAAGAGAAACAATATACAGCATAATATTATCATTACTATAATTTTCATACAAAATTCTCTTTCTTTATTATTCAATACACCAAATGCTGTGTAGTTATTTATTATACAAAAAATTATATATCTAAATGATTAGAATAATCACGTGAAATTTATAAATGTCACTGTATTTTTTTATACATAGCGCCATTGTTAAGTCGGCTTCCAAAAGCCATGAGAAGGCATAATAATTAAAAAATGTTGTAAAACATTTATTTTGATTTAAAAGGATGTGATAAAAAAAAAGAAACAAACATTGATACATTAAAAAAGGTATCCATAGAAGGAAGAGAAAATTTTAAAACCATAAATTTCCCTACCTAAATTCTTGCAATATATCAAACAATATATTTAATGCCTATAAATGAAAGTGATTTTGTAACATGCAAAAAAAATAAACAGTGAGCAAGTTCGAAACAATCCGTTGTAGAATTCTTGTCATTTCCTTCTATCAGATACTTTTTCTACGGTAAGCAATCTTTTCATAGTTAGGGAAAGAAAAAAGGCGGTTTATAAGCGGAATTTTATATAATAGCATTAATTGATAATTATATAAATTGCATACCCCAAAAAGCTTCGGTGCCTCACTTCTACAGTACATAAAAAATCTAACTATGTGGAAATATTATTCATACAGAAATGAGTATAAATTTAAATATACAATTAGGAATAAAGTGTTTCTATGAGCCATAAATAAACATTACAATATTATCAGGGATTAATGACTATTGATATAAACACACCGATATATCAGAAAACAATAAATTTGACAGTTTCAGTTTCCAAATTCAAATTATATTGAGTAGGTTCTTCTATGACCACTTTGCTTGAAGCCAACTGACTGTTTAGTGGTAAATGACATAAAAAAAATACAAATCTTCTGTTTCTTGAAGCTTAAGGATAACAATGAGGGTATAGGTTTTACATTTAATACCGTGAATTTAAATTAGTCAGTCGGATAAATTTGACAATCTGAAATATGACATTAGTGAAAATTTTCATAGCACCTGAAACTTTTTTGAAAACCAGAGGTTGCAGTATAATGGTTACAGAAAAAACGATATTTTTTATAGAGCTTACCATTGCAAACCAGTGTTGTGAATTGATAACAATGTGATAAAAATTGACACAAGTTGTTTATATTGAGCAAAATTACATGATACTCGAGAGTAAACACGAAAAACAATTCAAATTGCAATTTAAAAATCATACTAATTTCTTATAATCAAGAATATGCAATAATTACTGTATTTTGTAAATTTCACGCAAAAAGACTAGCCCAAATGTTAAGATTATATCCGTGCCTCGCACAAAAATCGTTAATTGCCACATACAAATCTTTTTTCTGTTCTTATCCATAAACTAAACGGATGACACTTTTAATGGGAGACAGTTTATTTTATTTACTTGGCAACACAAACTATCAAAAATTTATCAGTCAGTTTTTAAACTATAAAACATTTTTTTATAATTAATATAAATAACATGTCTTGTTTTTTTTTTGGAATAAAATGTCATAGAATAACTTGTAATTTTCACATTTCTTAAATTAACACAAAAAGGATACAAATGCCGTGAAGAAGCCAGTTCAATTCATTAAGAAGTCAATAATTAACATCACAAGACTAAAAATTTTTTTTTTATTCATACCATGAAATACTCAACTAAGGCACTCCTTTTCAAATTTAAAAACAAAAAATTCAGTCCAAATTACCAGTATATTAAAAAGCTATGCATCCATTTAAAAGAGTGCATTAGATTGAAAAAAAAATCTTGATACATCGACTTTGATAAGAAAATGACAACTAAATCAAAAAGACAGCTTATTCATTTACCAGTAAGGACATTTATAAGCATATTGAAACATTGATAAAGCGATTGGAGAAAAATCTCTTTTACATACTGCTTATAGCTTATGTGTATGCTCAAATTTGCCAGATTATTTCCACAGTTTGGCGAGGATCGCAAACCGAAAATGTTTTTGGTTAATAGCCAATTTAAAGTAGTGTGATTTTAAGCGCACGGGTAGAGTGATTAAGGAAAGCCAATAACTCTGATGGAAAGTATATATTTGAATGCAGGGGCACGGTATGTACTGATGTAGTGCTTAAATGGAGAATGGCGTCACATAAGTCTAGCAATCGGGTTCACCGCCCGCTGGGACTGTGCTCCTTGGTGCATTTGTGTTATTAGGAACAGCTGAAAAAAAAAATCAACATTTTGATAATTAATGCCTGCACTACAAACTAAGTGTTATAAGCTAAAAACTAAATTCTCGCACACTGACAAATATATAGTGGAAATCAAAGGCCAAAATATTGTTGAAAGAATTTCATGTTGACATTGTACCTGACAAATTTATAAATCTAGGGTTTTTTCTTTCAACGGTCACTATTTTAGATGTGTCTAACATGCAACCCACGGGCAACATGTGGCCCAATTGTAGATTTTTGATGACCATTGGAGTTTTTAGCTTTTTGTATATTTTGTTATTCATAAGATAAAACAGATTGGTGTACTGAAATATGGCAAATTTACATCATATTAGCCATATCCACATGTGGATTATATGGACAAACTTTGCCTCAGTTCTACTATCATATATACAAGGTTGATGAAACATCATAAAAATGGCCTAAGTTACCTTTGGAATCGACAACAGCGGGTTTAACTTTAACGGGTGATCCCGAACTAGTGGTGTCAGGAGTGGTGGTACCGCTTTGCTCTTGAGAGAGAACTCCGCTCACTCCCCCTGAAGACGGAGCGCCGCCGCCTGGTAATTCTTCATCTCCATTTGCCGATTTGTTAGCTACACCGTTCTGGAAAGGTCACAAATGTGTTAAAAATATATTATTGAATCAAAATTAGACATTCAAACTATGAGAAAGATAATTACAGTAAATAAGAGTCCAAACTAAATTGTATAGCAATGCTGAGAAAAACAATTCATGTTGACAAACATACCTTGACAGTCTTTATTCTAGGAGCTCTAGGTTTTGGTCCTTTGGACTCTTTGGCGGGATCATAATGGCAGTCCAAAATCTCTATCAATTCTGTCGATTGTTCCTCTGTTAATGGTAGATCCTTCAGTTCTTTCACCAAACCTAAAATATCATCACACTATTCAAAACATGATACTATCAGCAACAAGTTACTATTCAAAAAAAAATCCAATGTGGAGTAAATGAAATGGAGTAAATGAAAATCCTAGTGGAACTTCACAACTTATGTTATTCAATGGCTCAATGACTCTTCTTTTTTGGAGAATTAAGGGCTGATAAGACGGAGCAACAGCAGGATTAGTAGTAAGATAATGGATAGAGCTGTAATGTTTTTAAGATCACTCATCTATGTCTTAGGACACAAATCCATTTATCAATTATTATTTAAGTGTGTCTCACTAGCATTCTTAGGCCGTCTGAAAAACAAGGTTGATAGTTTCAACAGCCAATTTGTGAATGAGAAAAATGAAAAGTAAAAAAAAAGCACATAGAATATTATGTTGTTAGACACAATATCTCTGAAACCTGATCTGTTTAATAAGATAGATAAATTTATTTTCTCACCATCAGAGTTACCAGCATCCCACAAGTCTTTCAGCTGTTGATAATTGAATCCGCCCTCAGCGAGGATTCTACGGAGTGTAGCTGCACGAAGTCTTTCTTCACGCGATGTCCGGATCAATAGTGGTCCAAACACTGGCCTAAAAAAGGATAAATTATTTTTAACTAGGTCAATTGTTTTATAACAATAAGCACACCATGTCGTAGCTTTCATTCATATCTTTAAATACCAATTATCATTCTCTTGAAAAACCATCACAATATGAAAGAAAAATCCTAACTCCACATTCCGAAACATTATAGAAAAGATTAGTAAATAACACCAATCCACAATTTTATTTTTATTTATATTGAATGTACGATTTATGATATACCTGAAGGTGTTTTGTCGGTCAAGTAGACTTTTGAGTTGGATAAGGTCTGCCAATTCTTTTTCGGTAGATCGGGCATACCCTCGAACCAATTCACACATATTTTTCAAGGTCTCTTCTGATACTTCCTCAGATTTTACCACCAAATCTTGCTGTTCTCCTGTTGAAACCATTGAAATATATGATGAAAACTTAAGTAAAAATTGTGATCAAAACAACCATAGACTAGACCAATTCCTTTGTTAAATGAGAAGTGACAACTTTGCAGCAAAATTTCACTATAAATTTTTAGTGAAACTGTTCATAATGATGTTGGTTTCAAAAAGATGTATATGAGAGTCAAAATAGTGAGATATAATTAAAGATCAATTTACCCTGGGAGAGATGCTGCGCAACTTTGTAAGCAGCAGCAGCTCTATCAACAGCGCTGTCAAGAGTGCATTCGGTGTCGAGTAGTACTTTGGCCATCACCCTCAAGCCGAAGGATTTTACAGTCGCTCTACATTTGTCGGTGGCCAGAGCTTGCCCATCCGCAAACCCTGCCACTACTTTCTTGAATCTATCTGTCAGTTGATACCTATTATAATAATATTGCATTAAATAAATATATAACCAAAATTGGTACATATTAACCCATAGTTCAATGGTTACTGACATAATTACACTGTCAATAATTTAAAACTTAACATATGGCAAAGTTCAATTTAAGCGCAGTATATATTGAGAGTAAGGTGATGGAACTCTGATTATTATTTATAAAGGGTCCTCTTAAAAATGAGCCAGTAGGACAAATACCAGCAAATCACTCTTGCTCCTCATTGTTTTTTATTATTTTGTAATTTCATCAACAATAGCAATAGAAATATAAAACATTCCACTATCCACATTAAATCAGCACTGAGTCCCTTCTTATGACTACAAGAATTTAAAACATTGAAGCCAAAATGTTGCAATTTATTTTTCATTTCGTTGTATATATTATAGTTTATGGTTTAAATTAAATTTTGCTTCAATATTTTTGCTCACTACATGCATATAGTAATTTCTATTTTAACCTTTAAAGGAGTGAGTAAATCTATACTGAATGTAATTCAACATAATCTTGCTTTATTCTTAATTACACATTGCAATAATAAGTCCGAAGATGCCTTTGAAAGAGGCGAAACACATGTCACAATCAGTTAACACAATACGTGTTTTATATTGAATTTAATTTATTCTACTGTTTGAAACCTTCAACATCCATACTCCTTCAAAGGTTAAAGGATGTTAGAGTTCTCAGTTTTAATTGATGCTGAAGTTCATATTTTTGATGAAAGAATTGATTGACATTTTGATTTCATACTCACTTGCGCAGGGCCTCTAAAAGCATCGGGGAGGTAACTTTTCTCGGTTCGTGGAAAATAAGAATAACTCCGTCCGACGACTCGCCTTTTTGAGCTTCCAACCATTCCAAGAATTCTGTCAGCGCTGATATTTCTGATTTTGTTTTCAGTACCTGAAGGTAGAGGTAAATCCAATGTGACATTATAACCTAGTATTGCCAACACTGAAATCTCAACATCAATGCATGCATCGGCTGCCACAAGTAAAATTTAACTAACAATAGTCAGTTTTCACTAACCATATACAATCCTTGGCTCAATGTTTATTGCATTAAAATTACTTCACACTCAATTATGTTTATTTATACTTAAGTTTTTAGTAACTGTTTATATTGTTTATATAATTTACAAATATAATAAGCCCAAGATTTTATTTTACGTTTATTATTATGTACATATCAGACAGGCCGGCGAATAGTTACGCGGCCGACGCTTTGGCCATCCCCGCTATAGATGTACCATTATAACTTGAGCATTGGCCAGAGTGCCACTATCGTGATGTGCAATACTTAACGAAAATTGTTTATTTACTCACACATTCTTATATGAAAGATATAGGAATATGGAAGCAATTTTAGTTCCAAATTTGGCAGCAGTCGAGTAATGATGGTACATCTATAACAGCCGATTATTCCATTAAGCGTGTTTGACGATTGAAAATTGGCATGTTGTTTATTTGCGATGAGAATTGCAAATGTAACTAAGGTACAAGTGAAAATGGTTTAGCACTTCTGCATAGTAAACGAATATGCAGAATAAAACTTTATAAACCATTCCCCAGAACATTCATTGTTCACAAAATGTGTTATCATACAGTGATATCACTATTTCCTATCTATATTGAGAATGTTTGATTTATCTTTTTCATTGCAACCCAGCTCTGCCCTATCAGAAAACATACTTGTGTGATAGTAAATTCATGATAAAAAATGTTTGCAAAAAGTCTACAAATCTAACGACGTACACTAGTTATGATTTATTGCTAGTCATAATTAACCGGAATGAGTTTTTGGATAACCCTAAGAAAGCCAATAATTTAACATGGAAATGAAATGGTTTTGGACAATAGAATAGTATATCAATTATTTTTACACAATAAAATCCCACTAACACGTTATGTGCACTAAACACAAATCCCAGTGTCCACCACGCTATAGACACAGTAGTGTTCATATGATTTTGCAATGTCTATAGTTTTACAACAAGGCTTGTATTTTTCATATCAAATCTTGGCAACATAAAAAGATGTCAGTTAAAAATTTTCAGGTTCACACATACGGTAGAGCTGCTCCCAATGGTTTTAAATCCATAACTTACTCTTCTGGAAGAAACCATAATATGTGGTTCACAAATGAATCTATGTTAAGCATTTATATATCCGTCAGCAATTAAATGAAAAGTGAATAGAGAGGAAGTTTATGTAAGAAATAACAAACCTTATTTGATGTGTTATCCTTAAGCATTCTATAGCGTCCAATGGTGACCACTCTGATATTGTGTCGCCGCCGAGCACCGGGGTTTAAATTTCCATGAGGCATAATATATTGTGAGAATGGTACTGTTGGAGTGTATGCTCCGATTTGGCATATCTGAAAAGAATAAAAAGATACTGGGGTCAATTACAAAAGACAAACATTTCATTAGAACAATACCTTTGAGGTAGATCGATCTTGGTGGTGATTCAAAACATTGACATGATTCATTAAAGGTTACTTTGGTTTTCTTCCAACAATAATTAAATAAATAAACTCAGTATAGGTTAAAATGTGTAAATTTAAAACTGTGTCTAGAAGAAAGTTCCTGCTTCAAATACACTGACTCACTGAAAGTTTCATTTTGATAGTCATTATATATATTGTAACAATATACCAATATATGTGTCTCGATCGCAGCACCACAATCTATCTAACCCATTGCAATTTCTGTTTCCTTTAACCCATCGTTAACGGTGTGCACAAATTTGTATGTAATTACCATGGTAATTAAAAAGGCCTGTAAACAAAGTGTTAATAGTTGAGCATTGATTTCTTCTGCCTTTAGCCCTCCTCGCAAATTTATTCACTATTTTGGTCGGTATATATATATATGCACATTGGAGATGGAACATTAATTTAAACCAAGATTATTCTGCAGTGAACGTGTTAATATGAAGATGAACTGTCAGTTAATTTTAAGAGGTCCAATGGAAATCAGTCCCATATACATTAAATTGAAAAATCGTACAATAGCATCGTTCTGAAGATACTTCCCAAAAAGAAAAAATTCACACCTAGTAACATGAGTGGAATAAAAGTTATTTTTTTTATGAATCATTTTTTGGTTATATGAGATAACTTTTCCTATGATAATTGACATAATTTCAACAATCAGAATTTAAAAAAACCTCATCAATAAGTCTTCTTCCTGTGGTGTCCATGTCCCATCCGACCAGAGTGTAATTGCCAGCTGGGAGACCTTCGGGTGGTGATGCATATCCTGGGGTAGTCGCGCCCACAGCGCTCGCACTCCCCTCTTCCACCTTTACTGCCGTAGATACCATTCTACAGAATTAAATAAATACCATTTTTTTATTTTAGGATTAAGAAATCAAGAAAACAAAAGCAATTTAATTTTACAATATGTTTAATCACCTTAGACTATACGAAATATTCTTGTACTATGGAAATATTTCATAAAATAATTTTGTTTATTTTACTGATGATATCGATTGCAATGAATTGTCATCAATGAACAGTGCATAAGCCCTATTAAAACTTTGTACTCTTGACATGGAGCTGCACCAGAGTAAGTATTTTTATACCCTAGCAGAGCAATCCAAAAAATTATCAGCTCAAATCATCCAAGGTAATAACAGTATTATAAAGCAATAGTGCTAGATATCTTAACATTCTTTGTAGACTGCCGACTCTATCCGCCATTACATGGACAGGTTGCAGCTCAAACATCACCCTCTATTTTGAGGATATTGACAAAAGAAGTAGTTCAAGGATTGGAATTCAACGTAACACCGGTGAACCCAGCGCTTTACCTGGGTAAATCCCAGAAGTTTTTCGAGACCAGGAACACACTGGTCAATGAATTTTAAAATTTCAATGGGACTTAATTATGACAAAGTATAAAAAAATCAATCATCATGTTCAACCTCTTAGTCTTGGATGTACCATATTGTGTTACAGTAATCCATTTATCCTAGCATGGGTGAACTAATTTATTCCACATTTGTATATGCCGAGATCTAGGCATTTGAAATCTTTTAGTCTTATATAATACAGGTGTTGTTATGATAACTTCATCACAAACATGTTTATTATGTTGGATGGTATACAAGTATCAAAATTGAGCGACAACCAGATTATTTCTTAAAATTGTGGAATAAGTACAAAAAATATGGTATCAATTTCTATAAATATTATGAATTTCCACCAAAAAGTTAGCTCCTTGAGAGTGGTATGAAATATTATCATACCACTTTCGAGGTAATAGTATTGCATATGTAATTATTAGTTAATTAAATATTGTTCAAATTTAATTCAGTTATCTGTTAGAATAATATGTGGAAAACTCAGTCAAAAGGAGATAGGAGGTTCCTCGTAGCCTGTCATTTGTTTCAAGTATATAAATTATTTCAGACCTTCACAACTTTTATTTTTATTAAAATAATTATGACTCATATGGGTTTTTACAACTGAGCCAGTAAGTTTAAAATACTTTAAAAACATTATTCGTCAGTAGTATTTTTGGAAGAAATAGTTATTTTCTTAAAAACATTGCATCCAGATAATTAAAGGAAATATATACAAAATATATAAATATGGATATTCATGGAATACTCATGGAATGTTTGCTTAAGAATATTCGAGGATATCAATATCAACACATGTAAATAATACTTACAGTAAGCTCATGACTTGCAGGTTAAGATTTCTTTTTACATGCCATATAAATTAGGGAAGCCATAATGAGTACATAATGAAACCATATAATATGTATTCAATCAAATTAGAAATAGTGTCCAATAAAGTAATAAAATCTACGAAACTCGTACGAATGGCATGATTTGATGATAGTCTTTTTCATGCAAATAAAAACATTTTCTAAAAGGGAATGGTCATAACCTTATAAATAGATCCAATATAATCAATATGACATGGAGCTCGGCTGTCAATTACGCAAATTATTTCAGTAACAATATAAATATTTTATTACTCCGAGCAAATTGATTCGCATGACATTGCAAATAGAAAATTCCAATAGATTAAAGCCGGTCAATATTCAATGCCGCTAGCCTCAGTCTATTTTATATGGGAACAACTGTCAAAATACACAAGTCGCCGACTTAACAGTTCAAGCGGTAAGTCATTTTCATAACGAGTGTCACAAAGAGAATATTATAACGTATATACGTTCTAAATCAAACAATTTGAGACTAAATAGCGGCGATAAATGACACGTGGCGGCGAATATCTTATATTATTTTTTTCCAGCCCCGCCCCTTGCGCATACTTTCCCGACAAATATACTGTACTTACATCTAATTAGTGTAGTAAAAATTCAGCACGAAATGTCGGTTAACTTTTACAAACTATTATTGTTGCAGTTGTCGATTTCACCTTATACCCTACAACAATTTGCGTCACCGCAATTTCAACAAATTTAGCACGTGTGTACTGGTAGGACAACCTAAAATTTTGGTTGGTTATGTGGCTGCGTTCGGTTCTGATTATGCTTTCGCTGCGCTGTTGCGAAGCGAACGCTACATTCAGCGCTAAGTTCATGCCTGTTTACCACCGCGAATGCTCAAAATACTAATGTTTTTTTTGTATAAATTAAAAGGTTAATAGATTAATGTTAGATACAACAACCCGGCATATATTTTTGTAATTAATATCCATTCAATAGTAATGCATTTAATGTGAAATTATTTCTTCCTAATTATGACTTAATATCACTCATTATCATTCAGTAAAACTAGATTATCAATAAATGGATTACAGTGGCTATCAATATTTTTTATTGAATGCTCTGCTAGTCGAAATGAAATATTTTCTTTTCAAAATATCTGCATAAATAAATTCAAAAGGTATAGATTTTTTTATAGACTACACCTTTTTTAAAAATCTATTTTTGCATATATTTTTATTCACAATCTATTAAAAAGTATAAAGGACAATGGAGTGGGAATCATAATAAAAATATCAAGATTTCCATTTGGATACATATTTATTTATGAAGTATTGGATTGAAAATACAACAATGTTTTATGAATAATTAAAACATGTCATTGGAAGTAACTAAAATATCGAGTGTAAAACCTTTTTAACCCATTAACGCCCAAGAGAAAACTGCCAGAGAAAAATATGTTTTAATGCTATTTATTGTAACATGTTGAACAAAGAAAATTAAAAAAAAAAAACATAAAATGTAGAAAATAAAGGGGTGTACACGATTTGGTACAATGGGCGATGAAGAGTGGTATTGTCCAAAGACATTTTGTTCCATACATACAGTTTTCTTGCTCAGTGCGGAACTTTAGTGACCTTGGTTGTGGCAAATAACACAACACAATGGTTTTTCGATGAGCTCGGGGGTGGAATCGCTATTTTTTCATTCTAGTCCAAGTATTGCTGATGACGACGGACGACTTATATTTCGTTTTTAGTATAAAATCGGAGTCATTTTCCCTTCTAGGTTAATTTTTCATTATGCTTTATAGTGCTATGTGAAAATATTTTCGCTCTTTTTTATCGCATTGCGTCGGTGGCCCTGTAGCCCAAGAGTCGAAAATTATGAAGCAACTGATAGTTCGTCAACAATTTATCGAAATACTCAATATGCACAACTGGTACAGTCGGCATCTTTGTCAGCAGAGATTATACATCTCTCGTGCCAAGAGGAGCAATAGGAACTTTTGTAGTTGATATCGAAAGTATAGCAATAACTATGAGAGCTTGTTTCAGCCCAATTTTGATAGCCCAACCGCACTGGTTTTCCAATTATCAATTGCTTGGCTGAATAACGGCCAAAATATTTAATCAAAGGCTCATCCACAGACAAATTTTCATGAAAAACTCCCCACTGGTACGAGTTTCTCTGAATGAGATTCCACCAAGGTCTCACTTTGAATATTTTGTTAGTCAAACCTGCAGCTAGAGAATGGTCGATTTAGTGCCGATTTCTTATTATGTCTAAAAACCTATGACCTGACATGCAATTTGCGACCAATGGAACTCCAAGATCTTCATTCCAACTCCAGAAAGCATGTTCAGTCGGCAGTTCATGATATCCAGTTAATGCCAGTATTTCAAAAAAACTTTTACACTGGTGCCCACTGTACACGATTGGGTACAGAGCAATTGAACATCGCCTAGCAAAATATTGTCAAACTAATAGTATATCACGTTATAGTGGGGTTTAAATAAACGTAACAATAAAAAAAAAGTTTAAATATTTTATTACTTATAGCAAAAAAAATATCTTCCCGAAATAATCTTGATTCAAATCCATATTTCGGTGATAAAATAATGACATTTATCGACGCATTTGTGGCAAGTTTTATTTTTTTACTGTTAACTACTTCTATGTAGTTTAATAATAAGCAATAACTTTTATAAAAATCTGAAAAAATATACACCAAATCACACTTCGAACAGGTGTACCAAAACAGGTACAGAAAGCGTTAATGGGTTAATTTGTATCTTAATACAAAAAATGTAATTTGAAGTAGTTATATGTTCACAAATAGGACAGTGACATTTTATATAACAGTGGTGCCAGAGAATCTAATGTTTTTAAAGGAAATTTGGTTGAAAATCTATGCAGTGGTAATATTATGAAATGTTTGTTACCAAGTAAATGCCAATAAATCGATAAAATAATTAAACAAAAAGGCAAAATTATAAACGATTGCATTGTTATAAACATGTAAATTGGTTGAGTTATTACTTAATTGGCATATAAAACTTTTACAGACATATACGAGGCATTTTCTGTTTAAAAAAGAAACAACATAAAATTTGGCTGGTTTATACTAAAATTATTTGTAAAGCAACATTGAAGGTGATTTTTCCATTCTTGATGCAAAACAATAAGTAATGCAGAATTGGATAGGAAAGATGAAGGGCAAAGCGAGACAGTTCCCAAAACAATCATTCTATTGCATTTTGAATATTCCGATTGTTCTTACTCTCTCCATAAACAGTAACTTAACATAACTTAGCACGCAATGTTAAGGAAATAACAACACATTTCTTTGTAGGATTTCCGAATTTTTTTATACTTTGTGAACCTGAGGCTGGTGAAGGAAAAACTTAATGTTAGTAATCGATGAACGTCTTATTAGATGTAAGACAGTTTGAGGTGATATGAATAGTGAAAACTCAATTGAAAATGCTGAAAATATTTGAAAGCCAGAATAGTCAAATAATATGCTGATAAAAATTGCATTGTTTTCATAGCCAAATGCTAGAGGCTGATAGACTCTCATTAACTCAGTTGCATGGTTAAGGATTCAAATAAAACATAAATTTTGGACTAGTTTATGGATTTGTGGATGGACATAGGAATGGATGTCTGTGATATTATCCATCCTTCCCATGCTGAATATAGAATAGAAATAGACAGAAAAATCAGCCAACTTTTCTTGCCCTAATATGAGAAATTATGCAACTGACTTACACTAACTTTTGTTAAGCATCTTCCATACTCTCCACATTGCAAGGAACATGGTTTGAAAAAAATATTAAGAGAATAAATTGAGCAGAACTTATTAAAACGCCAAATACTTATATACATTTGATTAGGATTCTCCTTTCACATCTTCTCGCTCATGAACAGCCATATGTCTTTGCAGAGAACATTTTTCAATGAAAGCTTTATTACAAACGTTGCAGACGTGTTTCTTGTCTCCGGTGTGTATCTTCATGTGCTTGGTCAGGTTATATTTCCTTTGTAGACTTTTCCCGCACAGATTGCAAGTAAAGTTCTTCTCTCCAGTATGTTTCAGCATGTGCTGATGGAGGCAAGTATTCGAGAAGAAAGATTTGCCGCAGGTTTGGCACGTGCAATTTCTTTCATTGAGATGCGACTTGCGAACATGCAAAGATCGTGAACCAGACGTAATGAAGAATAGATCACACAGTTTGCATTTATATTTGCGTGCTTCTTCCGTTTTTCCGTGCACGGTTACCAAATGTTTACGTCTATGGTCGTAACTGATGAAACGGTCATTGCAGTACGGGCATCTGGGAATTAAGAGTAGATTTGAAACATAAATATAATAATAAAAGTGATTGACAGGTTTAGCTCTTAATATAGCATTGAAAATATGATAAATAAGAAAATATATGCCACCTCTCACTTAATCAACTGTATATTCTAGATCAACTCATATACTACCATGATGAACTATAATAGTAAATCAATATGTATGTGCCTATTGTAGCATAGTCGACTATGGTACCCCTTACAATATTGAATGCTGGCTTTTTTCCCAACGTGCTGTGCATGCCAAGTCCATGTATAAAATTCCCCCTACTCTTTTATTAGCTCATATCCAAATTCCCTCATTTGATTAATTGATTTGGATAAAGACTTCCATCCATCGTATAGTAATTTGAGTCATCAATACAGCGATATGAATGATGGTGATAACTTCCGCAACATAGTATTACCGTTCACCCCCTCTACACTTCTCCCCAAATAAAATCTTATCGTTTAGTAAGGATTGAATATTTCTCTTTAATTTTTTTGATTTTAATAAAGTTAAGTCTCCAAAATGTTTCCTTATTACATCATTCTATCTACTTGAGAGTCAATGAGTTCACTTCTGAAATTATTCATATAATGTTTTCACCGTGTAAGAAAGGGACTGATATGATCTTAATGAAAAATTTGCAAACCTATTAATATTGGGGTTATCTGAATGCTTTCTCCTCATATGTGTAGATCTGGAGTCTGTGCTTTTGAATAACTTTCCGGGACATTTAGGGCACTCATATCTTTCAGTCGAATGCACAATCCTGTGTTTTTTAAACTGGCCAAGATTGGCAAATCCTCGTCCACAATGTTCGCAGGTGAAGTTGGGAAAGTGGCCGGGCATATGTATCTGGAGACTTTTATGAGTAGCAAACGATTCATTGCAAATCCTATCAACGAAGAAGGCATACATGATTTTAGTTCAAATTTACATGATATAAAGTCAGTGTGTTATGTGCATTACAATATTACTCATCTGAAAAAAAATACTTTTAAGGTTTTAACTGTCACTTGGTGAAATGCATTATTTTATGATATCAGTTAACGATGCTTACAATGAGTGAAACCGGTCCTAATTTTCATTAGAATATAAATCAATAATTTCACGGTTTGTGAATGATTCAAAAAGTATTTGCCATCTTTTGTTTGTAAGGGGAATCTAGCCTAAATACTTCTGGTTTCATCTTCATGGCCGAAATCATAATCATAGTATTTTTGTTCAACCATTTAACATTTAACGAGGCACATTGGAAAATTTTTAGTAATTTTTTTCTAAATATTTTCATTTGAGCTACTTACTTGCACTCGAGTTGAAATTTGTCTAATACATAGGGTAGTTCATGATACTTGGATGTGGTTCTTAGCACTGGACGAACCTTTTCTTTTTCTACATTAGCCTGTTGTATTTCGTTTGCTTTTTCTCTTGAAATTGTTGCTTTTTTTCTGTAAAAAATGTCAATCAATACAGAGTAAATCTCGAATGTCGAGTGTCTGAATAAAATATTGGTTTATGGTATACTGAATGTTTTATATAAAACGTGAAATTTTTTAAAGACCAATATAAGTAAATCATAAAATTAACATAGTAAAATGGAAATAGGCTGAGATCAAAGCTTTTAGTTCTTTTCGGAGATTTTTCATTTGTAAGCTACAGCTAATAATTCCTTGCCACATAAATATATTGATATATATTTCTTGTAAACTCACTTTGTCGTTTGATTTGATTTATTTACAAGCCGAAGAGTCTTGTTATTTGAATAAGTATCTTTTTTGGCAGTCTTAGTGAGGGATTCTCTGGAGTTTTTTCTGAAATTTTCAGTAATTATTACAGCAACAATCAATGACTATATAACAATGTACTAATTACTTCACCTTCTAAGACCACATCTACATTATATGTGGATGATAAATTTTGAATAATTTTCATTGTTCTGTAAGTGACCACTCTTATAGAACTGCACCTATTGAAGACAACTCGAATATTGTTCTGTTTAGATACCTTTTTCCTCTCGTTTTACGGATTTTTTCCACTTTCTTTGGCAGTCTTTTAACAATTGATTCCTTGATTGAGCTCAGTTCATTCTCAACTAGAAATAATATTGATTCTTTGTCTTCGATTCCTGATAGGTTGGCGTCACTGCTGTCCGCATTAATGTCAAATGAAGATAAATCAAGAGTCGCTGATGTTGTTTTTATTCCTTCAATAGTTGAAAAATAACAGATATTAATTTTGTTAATTATTATTATCAAGGCTAAAATTCATTTTAAGCTAGTTTATTTAACTTTTAAAATGCTTTTAGCCGGTCCAAGCTAATAAAGATAGCCAATAGAATTAAGAAAAACTAGAACGTTAGATTACTATTAGTTTTCTCAACAGAGGATTTTTTCTAGACAATAAAATGCAAACAAATCATACACAGAAACCATCATATTTGTATGTAAATTATTCTTACTTAATCCATTCTTTATATTTGTCTGAGCATCTTCCACTTGTTTTCTGAACTGGACCACTTCCCTAAGCCTTTTAATGCAAGACTCGCATATTAAATACACATTCTCAGATGTTTCCCTTTGATTTTCTCCCAACTAAAATTAAAACATTCATATACTTGTTGAATAGTTAAAAACTAAAAAATTAGACATTTGTTCAAAACAGAAGATTACCTGCAACAAAAAGCTGTAGTACAACATTTCTGAATATACTTCAGTAACGCCGTTATAAATATGTGCCTGCATCATGTGTTTTAGGTTATTTTCATGGGTTTTGTTTGTCAAACATGCTTGGCAATATTTTAATGAACTTTCAGGCTCTGTTTCATACTTTAAACTATCCACAGATTCCATTTTTATGAACATACTAGCTCGTGACATTTCTTCAGGATCCATAATTTCAATTGAGTTTCTGTTCTATATTTTGAAATACAAAGCTTTTAACTTTTGAAAAAGTCTAATTCTATCTAGGCTACTAGCGCAATTATTCGAAATTTTACTTTTTCAGTGTAAAATAAACCGGAATGGGTTGTCTGTAAATGATACCTACGCGAATTGGTAAACACGGTTTGTTTATAATTATTTAGAATTAAAATATTGAAGTTGACACTGACAGTTGTAGTTGTGGATTATACTTTTTTTGTATTTGTGGCTAAATAGTGAAAACTGTATAATTTTTATTAATACTTGAAATTATCACTTCAAATTAATTATGGTAACTGTTAGCCGCCACAATTACAGTATTTATCGATTTTGATTTATCTAAAGGAACTAAAAAACGTTTTTGAAATAAAGTTAGATTCAGTTTAATAATGCAAATTCGCTGAATAATACAAAAATGATAACCTTTAAGAGAAATAATATTGTTATATTACATAAAACTGTCAAATAAAATTTTAACTAAACCTAAAGGCTTGTATAAATCATTTTTATAAATTACCAATTCTGGCATTAAATTACAGCGAGAAAAAAATGACAAACACACCATTCGGAAAGCGTTGATTACTGCTAATACTTCTTCTCACACGAACGCTTAATAAAATATATATTATTATGTGTTTTATTTACGGGACAGGTAAGGAAACCATTTTTAAAAATGGTGCCACATAAAGCAGGTTTTTAATGAAAAATAAATATCGACAAAATTCCCATCTTTGAAAAACATATATAAAGCTGCCAAAAATCACACTATTCTATTTCTCATAGGCTCAATGTTTTCTAATAATTTATGAATTCTACTGATGGTGCTTGATGGAAGTTCAGTTAAGTCATGCACTTGAATGCTTGAAGATGGCACACAAATCATGACTGATATTTAATATTTTTTCTTGTTTTTCAAAACCATTTGAACAGATTTCAATAAAAATACATTTGATGATCAGTTTTATAGCACAATTTTTTTTTAATGAAATTTAAAATTGGAAAATATTTGGTTTTCAACTATTTATGTGGCCCACAGAGCTGGAAAATCAAAAATTTTGTGTATATTTTATACAAATAAAAAGATTTCTATAATGCTTGGTTAGTATTTGTGAAAATATTTCTCTAAATTCATGCTAAGAAACAATCAAGAAATATTTTTTCCAGGCTACATACTACCTGTTATTTTATCTACATTATGAAGATACATTGGTGAAAGTGCTTCTCCCACTTTTTTTCGTTATAGATGTACCTATTTCTATTGTTTTGATGTTTTAATTAGACACACATTACTTTCAATATATTATTTATTACACTTGGTAACTAAAAATCAAACTATTACAAATGAATACTAAAACACTAAAATAGTAGGATATGAAAATTTATGATATTCAATCGTTGTGAAGCTCATATTTTTCATAAAATTAAAATCATGTTTCTTTTTTATAGAGTGGATAGTTAGGTATCTACTCAATTAGAAATCATAGGTAAATGAAACTTCCTCCAAGAATTAGCAGTCGGCATCTTAAAAGTGAGAAATGAAATAGTTTACTTAGACCTGTCAATTAACCGCTTATATCGTGCAACCAATGAGTAGAAAGATGTACAAAAAATGATTTTCAAACAATAAGAAACAAAAACATGTACAACAAGTTGAAAATCAATTGTAATTCATTTGACAAGACATTATTTAGATACATTCACATCAGGGAATCTTAGAAAATTTATTGGCGGCCTTATCCAATGTATTCATTTACCTAAAGTTTTAATTTCGAATTAAAAAATAAAAATGGAATTCATAATGAAAATATAATACACAGTCAAAAATCATAATATCCATCATAATCATTTGAGTATAAAAGTAGGCAGGTCCTCAAACGTGTGGGGACTTACACAGAGATCCTTTGGGAGCAACCCAATACGGGGCCAGCGCTACACTTTTTGCAGCAGCGGGCAATTTGTTTACCACCTTAGCAACTGAATTTTTGAGTGTCAACAACAAAAAAACAACACATTTTTATTTCTACCTGCTCTGCCTATGCAGTCCACTTATTGTTTTTGATGGCCTTCATGAGTTTTATTTCGTTATTTACAGTTATCAGAATACTGACAATGAATTATACAAAAATACCTTTTATTCCAAATATGTCATAATAAAAAAAACTGTAAATTCGTAAGGTGTTACTAGGGCTACTCTTTTTTTTATTCCATGCTTGGAAAATCAACCAATAAGATATGAGCTTTTATTTTTATCTGTGGACAAGGTTAGGTTATTCACAAATATCTATTTGCAATGTTTCCTATCTTGTACGAGACTCTCATAACATAATTTCAAAGAGCACTGTTAGTCACTGGTTTAAATGTTTTATATTCTCACGGTTGATTTTTATTATTCAGCTTTGATAACATTTCTCTCGTGTACAATCATATGTCCTTTCAAAGAACATTTCTGCGTAAAGGCTTTACCGCACACATTGCAAATATGCTTCTTGTCGCCGGTGTGTATTTTCATATGCTCGGTGAGAGTGTACTTCCTCTGGAAGCCTTTCCCGCAAACCGAACAAGCAAAATCTTTCACTCCAGTGTGGCTCAGCATGTGCTGCCGCAGATAAGCCTTGGAGTAATACGATTTACCACAAGTCTTGCACATGTTGTTGCGTTCGTTGAGGTGAGATTTACGAATGTGTATGGAACGACGACCGGACGACGTGAAGTACTTATCGCACATTTTGCATTTGTACTTGCAAGCTTCTTCGGTCTTGCCGTGCACGTTTACCAAGTGTTTGCGCCTGTGGTCGTAGCTGGCAAAACGCTCACTGCAGTGTGGACATCTAATGGAAAAATTAAAATATCAATATAATCGTATTGTCATTTGCTAAATTTACTATAGTACACTGTTTACCATACACAGAATTGGTTTGTGTTTCTGCAGGCATTAGAAATCAGTTATAAAGTAAAGTTTAAAATAACTTTGATTATTCCACGTATTGTGTAACTAACTGAGTCTGAAGATGCCTCTGAAAGAGGCGAAACACGTGTCACAGTTAGTTACACAATACGTGGAATAATCAAAGTTATTTTAAATTTTATATTAAAATGAACTTCCACAAAGTTACCGCCGAAACCATCGAAAATATACAGTTATAAAGTGTTCATTGTCAATACTTTGTGGAAAAGCATTCTATAAAAAAATAATACAAAATATTTTGTACTTATTCCACAATTAATTTAAGATCAGGACCGGTTTCGCTCATTGTGAGTTTTCATTTTTAGCTTGATCAGTTGAAAATGCTCGCGATGAGCAAAACCTTAATAAATTAATTGTCGAATAGGTACAAAAATGTTTTATTATTTTTTAATGCATTAAATATGTTTTGTAAGTCTGTATGAATGGCAACTCGAGAAGACACAGCCATTACAGTTTTTCATTTTCAGGGGTCATTAAATATTTTATGATTTTTAATTATATTATTGAGTACATTTTTAAATTACATTCATGAAATATTTTATTCATAAAAAATCTGATTTTTTATCTGTTATTATCTGGAAAAAATAAGTGCCCCACTCTAGGTGTACCGTACTATATATTAGTAATTATTTAATCAGCAACCTGTGAACATTGGGATTGTCCGAGTGTTTTCTTTTCATATGCGACCATCTGGAGTCGACTGTCTTGAAGATTTTCCCGGGACATTTGGGACACTCGTACCGTTCGGTTGAATGCACATTGCTATGCCTTTTAAACTGTACAATATTTGCAAATCCTCGGCCGCAGTGTTCGCAAGTGAAATTGGGAAAATGAGATGGCATATGAATACGCAGGCCTATGTGATTTTCAAATGTTTCATTGCACAAGCTGAAAACAAAAAAACCATCATAGAATATATAAATACTATAGTTGCTATTTTAAGAAAATAGAGTTATTTTCATAAAATGATTTTGTTTTTGGCTTTGCCATCATCATGCAAGATAATTTGATCTGATAGTATAAAATTTAAAAGAAGATATCAACTGTACATAGATTTACATATTTAAGGTATTTAGATAGCTTTACACACCGTTTGGTAATAATCAGTCTTTCAAAAAAAAATATTTTATTCAAAATGTAATATAGTTATATTTATTATTTATTCTGTTGAAAAAACATTTACCAGTCCTATAAAAAAGGTCGCTGATACCTTATTTGAGACACACATAACTAATCATTACAGCTAGAAACCATTTTAATGTTCACAGTTCATCATTTTTTTTTTATCTCGACCTTCTGTTCACAAAATGGATTAAAATTAAACTAGTTGTTACTATGGTTACTTACTGGCATTCAACTTGTGAACTATCCAGGGTATATGGTAATTTATTGTAATTATATGTACTTTTAACAAACGGTTTTTTCTGAACCGGTTCTGCTTTTGGTGCTTCTTGTGTTTCAGTCGTACCATCTGCAGTTTGTTCTGTTTTTGTTCTGAAAATAATCAATCGTAAAATACATATATATACGTATTTTAGTAATCATGTCTGCTCCTAATACGGAACATATGGAATAACTCTTTTTAATTTTGGCAATTTATCAATATAGATATCTTCATAATCTATATGAGCGCATACAGGAAAATGTTGGAGAATGTTGAAGAACTTTCTACAATTAATAATAACACGCAGATATTATTTACTCACTGTGACGAGGGTTCCAAGTTGTTTTGTGCATTCGTGGACGATTTGGGCGTTCGCAGTACAACCTTGAGGCTATTTGATCTGTGGACTGGCATTTTTGTGAAGAATCGTCTGCAAACGTTAAATCTTACTATAAAAGACGAATTAGACACTATACACTAGCCCAATGGATCAAATCATGGGTGATTTGGTTTGAAAAGAACATTCATTTTTCAAAATAAAAATTTCAAAAATCAGGTAATTTTTTTTTAAATATTCTTGTAAATAAAAAGGTGTGCTGCCGTAACATTTCAAAATTTCAACAATTTTTTTAACCTTTTCAATAAATTATTAATTACGATTTTGAATGACGTTTCTAATTCACCCATGTCATATCTTTTTTTAACAATGTCCGCTTTCAATGTAGAGCATATGGACTCGGAATGGAGTTTATCTCAAAGCGGTGAGTTTTTCTCTTAAATTAAAAAAAATATTTTGACAGTAATCAATTGGTAGAACCTTTTAAATTATAATCTAACTCCTATTTAGGCTTTGCTGATCACCAATTTGGAATATGTTGTTTGATGTGCTGCAACACATATTTTGATATATCAATAATACCACTTAAGATTAATGAAAGAACTATTGAAATACATTCTTACTTTCCATCTTTATGATCCGTGTTGGCTTTCAAAATTTCTTTTTTTATGGGAAGTTTCTTGACAACTTTCTTGATTTCTTTTTTTATCACTTTTTTTAGTTCAACAGGCTTTTTACTTGTAAGCAGTCTAATAAAATCATCATCGTCCCCGTCCGATCGATTGCCATCGCTACTGTCAAAGTTGGGTTCTTGGAATGTAGATAAATCAAGATATGAAGTAGACGGCCCTTTTTTGGAAACTGTTATAAAGCAATGACAGGATAAATACAAAAAATTAGCAGGCAAATGTAATATGTCAACGATTTTAGTTTATAGTTGCATCTCCCTCAAAAATAAAAAGAATCAGAAATATTGTAATTGAATTTAGTTTTTACCTTTAATACGTAGAGCATTGAGGCAAAGTTACAAGGATAAATTATCACCAATTAGTTTATAGCAATTTAAAAATAGTTACGGATATTATGAGATGGTTTGATTTTGTGGAAGCTCAGGGATCAAGTAATAAACCAGGCAGCGTACAGATACCTCAACGATCTTGGACAGGTGTCAAAACAATCAGCAAATAAATAGTAATGGTTCAAGAAGAACGGTGAGATAATTTGTCATTTCCAAAAGGATCATGTCAATTTGTATCACACACCGGTTACTATAACTAACGTATTTTTTTTTGAGTCAAGAAATTTTTGCCCTTACCACGTCTTTGTCTAATGGATTTCTGTGAAATTTCTACTTGTTTTTTGAAGGCTGTAGCATCTCTAATTTTTTTTATACATACATCGCAAATTAGATAAATATTTCGTAATCTTTCTTCTCGATTTCTACCCATCTGAAATCAATAAATAAACTTGTTATAATGAATAGCTTGACAGTTTGAATGGATACTAGCATACGCTGAACATTAAATATAAAGCTGTTAAACCCTTTGCACTTATTTGTCAGCAATAAGTTACACTTTATGTAATAGTTTACTTTATAATTATAGAAATCTACGCTGTTTAAATGCTTCGATTGTGACATAAATTTGTCGTATTTAATTATTTTTACTTCAAGTTTTTTGACATAATCCAAAATATAAGATTCCTGGAAAAGGAAAAAAAATGTACAATGGCTGCCAATTTCCGAGTATACAAAGTTAGTCAGCAGATAAAGGTAGAGGTATGGTTGTGACCGCAAAATACGCAGGCCCGCATTGCGAATCATTAGATTTTGGTTTATTTTGTTTCGAGAAAACAAAAATGGTAATAAAGAGTGAAGTATATGTTATCTGCGTGAGAGGGCATTGTGGATATGGCATACAATAAGAATGTCGATATTATACCGAGATTCTGAATCACGTGCAATTAACACTGTGTACAATTGTTCAGCTAATGATTGATATTGGGAGATTGTGTCATTATGCTTGGTAAAGATTATAACCAGGGCTGTGGAGTCAGGGCTTTTTGACCGGAGTCGGAGTCGTCGCGGCGATTTAGCCGGAGTTGTACCCGGAGTCGGAAATTTTCAAAAGCTTGGACTTTTTATTTTTGCATATAATATGTAAAATTTGACTATTGGTTGGATTGGTAGGGTTGATATTTAATTGAATACACATAAATAGGAAAATTAGGCAAAAAAAGTGGATATTAAACTATTTTAGTCGGAGTCGGAGTCGTGTTTTTGGTCAATGTTGGAGTCGGAGTCGTGGTTTTGGTAAATGCTGGAGTTGGAGTCGGAGTCGAACTTTTTTTTACCGACTCCACAGCCCTGATTATAACACTTCAATAACTGTAAGTAAATTATAAGAAATATAAAGGCTGTAACTAAACAACAAACTTAAGTAAAAAAAGATTGTCGATATGAACTCACCTGCATTGAAAAGCAAAAATCTATCATTTCGGAATAAACCTCTGATCTACCATGATATGAATAAGGCTGCATCATATCTTTAAGATTATTAGAGTTTCTTAAGCAACCCTGACAATACTTCGAAGGATCGGCATCGTATTCCGAAATATCCTCATTTTCCAATTTGATAAGGAGACTATCTAATGGAATATCATCTTGGTCTATCATTTCCATCTTTGTATAATATATTTCAAAATTTACTAAACAAAGTTTGACGATTTGATGAATAAGTAGTTCAAATTAAAATATTTCCATTTAGAATTCTTTAGTACTGATTGAAGATGCTAATCATTGAACCTCAGCACTAAATGATATTATTTAACTGTCAAGATGAAAATGAAAGCAAAATACTTTGAATTTATTTTTGACAGATTTGTTGTTTTAGTTTTTTTTTATGATATTCACCCCGTATGGCTATATGGTGAATATTTTATCGGTGTGCTATGATTATAATGCACTAGACACCTTCACGCCATGTCACGTCGGAACTTTCAGTATTTTAATTCGATTTTTTTTAAGTTGTAGATTTCAAATGAAATTTGGTTTCTCAAAATGTTTAGCAGCAATAGACAACTGAAAAAACTGCAATTTATTCGACTTATCTTATGGCTAATATAAAAACATGTTGGTTGGTATCTAGTCTTATCTGCATTTATTACTTTCTATGATTCGTCTATGTGTCTATGACAATATCAACTAGCCTGTGGGTGAGATACTGAAATTAGTCTATGGTATGTCTAGTCTATGTATTTCCCATAGACAAGTAACTAATGATCTTTCCTGCATCAAGTGCATAGATAACATAATCACCTGTCAAATGTCAGAAGCAATAACATTCTATACTATATTTCAAATTTGAAATGCTGTGGGTATCTTATTTCTGAAATTTATTATTCCATTGTATTCAAATATTCGCTTCACGCTGAGAAAGTAATAAAGAGTATTGTGTTGTATACATAATTGCATAATCTAATTTTGTTACCTGCAAAGCCGGTTATTTTGTCGTAACGCTAAATAATCAAATACTTGTGTTATAAGTGGAAATAATGGAAGACGAAGACTCACTGGGAAAAGAAAGCTTTCGTTCGGAAGTAGAATTTGAAACAAAAAGAGACGTATATTCCTACAACTGTCTTAAACTTTGCCAAACATGCGTGTTGAATGACAGCTGCGATAACCTAAAAGATATGATGCAAACTCACATTTATCAGGGAAGGATCGAAGTTTATTCAGACATGCTAGAGTATTGCTTTAATTTACAGGTAAACAATAAAAAAAATCGAATTTTCGAATGTTTACCAGTCAGTTAATTTATAAATGATACATTTTGAACAATATATTCTACCAACCTTGTCTGCTTCCAATATAAAGCGTATGCAGTCTTTAGATTTTAATGGACTCCAATGGATTTATTATCAACATATGTTTTTATAGTGTATTGCTTTTTATACAGTTCCTCAATGTTTCGATGAGAGTAGGGATACAAAATTTTAGACTGTTATGACTTGGGGTTAGCTAATCGCCCTTGCTACACCCCGTTTTAAGATCGAGTGTGGGTGGTTTTCAATGGTCTGCGGATGTAATATAGTTGAAGAATACTGATCACTATCACTGCTCAACAATTGAAAGAAACAAAAATCTCAACGGATGAGATAACTGGCCCGTGATATATTATCAGTGAATATTGCAAAAGCATACGCACTGCGTGTATTTGCCGTAGTGAATGTGTTTCTATTGCAATTAGTCCAAAAAAAATTCTACTCATTTATAAGTTCAAATTAGAACCCATGTCCGTTATAAATAAAAAATCTGGTACTACGTTGGTATATGCCAGGCACCGATACACGAAAAAATATGACTTCACGTATAGGTTGGCTGTCGCTACACCCTCAAAGCGCATGGGCGGGAGGCGTCACTTGACTATTTTGAAATAAAAACAAAGAATTTATTCCTTGCCGTCAGTTGCAAAAGATCACCCAAAGCATGTAAAACTTTAAAAAAATATTCAGGGAAGTGCATGACGAGAAGAGTGCAATGACATTTCTACAATCACGTAATATTATTCCGCGGGACATTATGTGTAGTAACGGACATTTAATGACGCTTTCATTTGAGGTCAGGACACGCTGGGTTTGCCAAGTGTTTTTTGCTGATGGTTGCTGAGTAGGTAGCGGTTCCTGGAGTGCATACTCGGAGATCAGTGCTCATTTATACACTTACTATAATTTTATAAACCCCGATACATTTGCAAACACCCAGCAAGTAGAGAATGTGGGGATCATCCAGAAGAGATTTATGTGGTAATTTATTGTTATCAGAAGGTATTGCTGAATTTTGGCAGTTTATCGAGATGATTGAGAAGCGCTGCCTGCTAGGGGCAAGGCATAAGATTCAATAATCTGGAATACATTAAAAAATACACGTATACACACATACAAGTATTCGGCCATTAGTTTTATGATTTATGTGTCGTTTCATATGGATAGCGAAGGTTTTGCCAACCTTTTGGTGAAGTGATATTTTTTCGTGTATCGGTGCCTGGCATATACCAACGTAGTACCAAAAATCTTTTGTAAGAGTTAACTCAAAGATACTTCTCAGAAACATATCGTTAACTTACGTTGAAAGGGTTCTAATTGACATTTTTGCCTAAAATGACCTTTTGGTCGGAAAAGTTTGTATTTACCGCATTCTATCATATATATGAATTTCCGAATTATCTATAGTTGAATAACTGAGTAAGCATAATTCCAGTGTTGCAATGCATCTGCACACTTTTCTTACTAAATTTATTTGACAAAGTTCTAACATTGTCAATATTATTTTCATCATTAGATCTTTAAGACCATTATTTCTCAGCAAAAATATGCTTAAAATAAGTAATTTGAAATATTTTTACTTGTTCGTTGATACAAGTGAATTTTAATTAATCGAAACTTCAAACGCTCATATCTCAAAACAAAAAAAGTGTCAAGAGAAGTTAGAACCTTTTCAAAGTAAGGTATCGATACGCCACACCTTAATTCACACCCACTGACAATATCATCAATTTTTTTTTTCATTTGTAAGATGGGAGGTGACCAAAGAGAGAGATTGGAAAACAACTACATGATCTGTGATACGTGCATTGATAAATTGAGGGAGATCGTCAGCTTTAGAAATCAGGTTGAAGCTGCGCAGAAAAACATCCACAGCAAAATCCTTAAAGCTTCAATAAGAAAAACCGCTTCCCTGGATGAGTCAAACTCTGAAGACGATATCAAATCTGAGGATGTAGACAATTTTCTTTTGGAAGAAAACACCTCTTCGGATTCTCGGACGAAGCCTTACATTAAAGCTGACATTGATCATCCGAAAGAAAGGTAACATTATGTATTATATTCAAGCGATGCGACAACTGTCAAATTAAATTCATGAGCAGGTTGGAATTCGTGGGTGTAGGGACATACGGGCGAAACTACTAAAACAACGAACTGAGATAAATGGCAAAACAGTTTTCAATGTTAAACTTTGTTCTTACGGATTTGCAGGAAAGCCGAGCAATATCTGGTAAACTGCTCTTCGTACAAGTTTCTTATTTTTATATCTTATACAACTGCATTTGAGCATGACAATACCACATTTAACTCAAAACAGCCATATTTGGAGTTTCGCCCGTATGTCCCTACACCCACAAAAAGGTTAGTAATATTATATTTCGTAATGAGCAGTAGGGGAGAGCAGGTAACACTGGTGATGTCCTTGGAAATCTTCCATAACTTCTAAACGCTTTTAGTTAAACAGAAAAAGTATATCTAAAATTATAAACAAATAGATAAGCTACCTGAACAAGTTATCAGTTTTATTCTAAATGTATTCAGTTCGTCACAATTTATGCAAATATTAAAAGTGTTACTTTGGACCCCGCTTTCCCCTATCCTGCAAAATGTAACGATTCCATACTATGTAATCTATAGTCTGTGTAGTCATCTAAAAATTTCCTACTTTACCTTTCATTCTGACTCCAGTTTTAACTCTTTGATTTACTGTTTCGCCTTCAAAATTTTAAGAATTGATTAAGAAGTGATAAAATTAAATAGAATACAATATTTGAATATTAATTTATATGCCGAATATTGGGTGACATACAAGACATAATATAAACTGTTGCAGCGGACAAATCAATATTTGAAGAAGGTTCAACCGATTTTTTTCAAATGGGTTGTTGAATTGCCATATACATTTATTTGACATACCATAGAGGTTTTTTATAATGCTAGTAGATGTACAACCTGTTGATTGTGTGTATTGTGTAACTATGATCTATTTATTTTAATCATTTACATTCCAGCAAAAAGAAAATTGTTCAAAAAGGCGAGAGATTAAAATCAAAACTTCTAAAAAAATATATCAAGGAAAATACAATACCCGGTGACGGAAAAAGCTTAAGAGGAAATGAAATTCCATTTGTTTTGAAAAGCGGTCAAAAAGAGTGCAAGTATGATTGTTTTTTATACATAAATGTATAATATATATTTTTTAATTATGTCCCCTTCCAATTTGAAGAATATGCACCCCAAATGGAATTGTTTTAGTAAAAGTGATGGTCATCCTATTTTTATTGAAGAATATGTATACATATAAGAATAAGCCTAAGACAGGATTAGTGTGGTTTGGTAATTATTCTCGCTAAGCCAGTTATTGAATCAGTGGAGACTATCTCAGACAAAATACCATAGACCAAAGACATACACACAGAAAAGAACAGACAAAAAAGTAAATACCACAGACAACCATGCCTTCAGACAGAAATCAATTTGTAAAACATTTCATGCTCACACACAACAGTCACAAACACACGTGTTCCACAGCGTATTAAAACATAGGTCTAGCATTGAATGTGTTATCTTTTTGAATTAGCACTGGTTGTCAAGTGGTGAGCTCCGCATACTATTGTAATGGATACTGGCATCAAAATGAAATGGCTGTTTGTCTTTCTAAGTTCAGACTATTTGTTTTTCTGTAAGTTGTCTTTTTAGTAGCGGCGGTAGTATCATATCTTAAGAGTGGTTGATTTATTCAACATTGCCGTTAAATCTTCCACTGCATTAAATTACTTTTACATTTTCAGAATGTGCAGAGAATCTTTCGATACAGAGCAAGGTCTCAAAATACATATGTCTCTTCATTTTCCAAACTTCACATGCAAAATCTGCGGTCGCCTATTTTATAACCGCATAGGAATCCTGATGCATCTTAGATCTCATTCCTCAGAGAGATTCGAGTGCTCCAAGTGTCCTGGGAAGATTTTCAAGCGGAAAAGGAGTCTTTTGATTCACGAAAAGATTAAGCACGCCGGGGACCCTAACATTCACAAGTTTGTAAAATAATGATATGTGTCCGCTACTGATGCGAAGGGCGTAAATTTTATGCACGAAGTTGCTCCTAAAACTGTTTCACAATAAGAGCACTTAGGCATGCTGAATACAACAAATAGTCAACTGTCATATATAATATACTACCATACATCTCATTTCAATCTAAGCTAGTAACTGAATGCAGATATCTGTTCTACCATGGACGTAAAATAGTTGGTAATTTACTAATAAAAAAAATGCCACTATGTCCGTCACTAGAATTACTAAAATAACCTCCGGTAAAATATAGTAATAGATACATGGGACAGAATCCTGCTTAGCTCCGCCTCCAATATGGAACCACTTCTCTAGGCTCCTCCTCCAGACCTCATTCATATTTTGCTTAACTTGTCTATGAATTTTGACAGCTGTCGATTTTTGTCAAAATTGAGTTAAAAATTGACGGATTCCGCGGCATCTGAAGCTGTGAAAACACGCGGGTGCCCCGGGTCGACCGGTTCCCTGAAAATTTCCCGCCCCTGTCACGCAATTCATGCATGTTGCATTTCATTTCAAGAATTGCAGGTTATCCGGCACGCTCGATAGTATTGCCGGTGTGTTTTTTATCTCTCTTTAATTTATTCCACTACTACCTCTGCGTAGGTCATTTACATATTATTTCATTTAATTCATGACTATATATATACTGACCATATCTACGATGACTCCCCTCGAAATGAACAAAGAATTTTGAAAATTTGCCTAAACCATCCGGGACATACACTAAGTAAGATTGTACACATGCACATACATATTTTGTGAACTCTTCACTTTAGAAAACAGTCCACTCCCCGCGCACACATTCAGCCACTTTATCGTTATCCCTTCATTTGTACGCTCCTCATTCACACTTCACACTCATTCTATTCCCTTTTATCTCGATAACACACGTTTTATCGAGATAATTTACTTTTTTAGGTAGCCGGTGCCGCGTGACTTTCATTTAAATTCCAACACTGCAATCCTTCTGTTCTTTATTAATATGGCACAATATGTGGAATAATCAAAGTTATTCTAAATTTTATATTAACACTCAAGTCACCGGTCCCGCGTACGCGCGGATTTACGCCCCGCGCATTGTCTTTGCATCTGTTGGTACATTACATGACACTTTTGGTTTTTTTTTTTATTTTACGACCCATTACTGTCTGGTTAATAGCTCCCTGTGTTTTTTTATTCAATTTCTCACAAGCTTATGGCTCAAAAACGTCCTTGAAATAAAATATATTTGTTGAGTCAAAAAGTTTCCTATAATGAAATATAACGACTGAAACGAACTAAGTATTTTTGTTTATTATCTCGGCAAAATATGTTTATTGTCTACTCTGCGTCTAAATATTTGAATTAGGACAATAAAAGTAATTTCGGTAAAAATATAAATGGATTTCTCAATGTCATGTTGGGGATGAATGGGGCACATTGCATAATGTTTTTTGAAAGATTTATACTGAACCCTATTTTCAAAAATACACGAATCATAAAAATCAAATTACCGGGAATGTTTGAGGTATTGATGACAGCTTGCTTTCTAGAAATTTCAATTGTATATTTAAACATTTAGCGAAGTCGAAATTTCTGTAAAAAGATGAATGGATTTCTCAATCGCATGTTTGAGATGAATGGTGCACATTGCATAATGTTTTTTGACAGATTTATTGCTGAACCATATTTTCAAAAATACGTGTATCATAAAAATCAAATTACCGGGCATGTGTGAGGTATGTATGGCATTTTGCTTTCTAGCAATTACCATTGTATTTTTAAACAATTAGCGAAGTCTTTACACATTTTGATGTTGACCATCCCCATTTTATATACATACTTATATATAAGAATTGTAGTTTAGAATTAGTTTGAAAATATCGGTCGAATAGAATACATCCTATGTAATTACTCCGCGATTGTATTTATAATTATTGCGTATTTCTATGTAAAATCGTTTTACATACGTGCTATAGTAATGGTATATAATCTTATAATTTGTGGAAAAAGAGTTTAAATTTACGTGTTTTGTGAAATAAATATATTATAAACTAAATCGTAGAACCAAAAATAAAACCCAATTGTATTTTAGATTATAACAAAAATATGAAAGGAGTTGATTGTGTCGATCAAAACTTATCATATTACTCAATATATCGGAAGACGACGTGTTTATTTTGTAATGTTCCATTACACATGGGAAAATGTTTTGAAGATTACCACACAAAAAATATTGATAAAATTTTAGTGATTATTGTAGACGTATGGTATAGTATAGTTAGTAGTGATAAGTAATATGTGTGTAATTTTTTCTTCTGTTTTCATTAAAAAATAATATTTAAGTGTTTATAAAAACTAATAACAATAAATGAACCCTTTTTGGCTGGTAAAAGTAATAGTTATAATGTTATTGTGGCATTGTGATGACAAGTAAATTTTCCTAATTTATACGACTGATGGATGAATGGTAAGTCTAGCGGCTCTCAATAAATACTCTATTTTTTTCAAATATTTTTATACAATATTGTGTAAAATGATCGCAGACCACATTTCAAAAGAATTTGACTTCGCTTTATGTGTTTATGAATGGAAAAGAAATATTTGTTTCGCTTTTCTTTCAAAAATATAAATAAATCATGTGTTTACAGCTTTAATAATTTTTTTTTTTGAACTAATTGTTTTTAAATAGATATATTATACTATACAATACACAATACACTTTATTTTATCCAATTTATTCAACTGATTAAAAAGATATAAGCATAATTCTAAATGTCGCGCGAAAAACCAAAATCGTGAAAAATGTGCGGTATTACGTGTAACTTTGGCCCGATAAATGCGGTTGCCAGAGTGTTAATTATCAAGAAGCCTAAATCTTTAATGCATGTTCATTTGAAATGGTATGCAGTTATTTTACCAACAGCGAGAAAACAAGCGACCCTTTTTGTTATTAACTATTTATGTAGATAGAACAACGGATCGTGAAATGTTTGTTTATTCGGATCACGATTCAAATTTCTCTGTCTCTCGTAAATCTGTAGCACACAAGCAGTCGGAGAACGAACGATGGAATTAAATGAAAGAGTTAAATTAAATAATAGGTAAATAACCTACATAGGTAGTAGTGGAATAAATTAAAGACAGTTACTGGCAATACTGTTGCTGGACTATTTTATAACTTACAAACGTCAAACGTTCTATTCTCACATAAAAATTTCTTAACATTCGATATCTTATTTATGTATCTATTAATTTATTTATTTGTCATGCGTCATGTACGTAATTTGTACGTACGTTTTTTTCAATTTTTAACTCAATTTTGACAAAAATCGATAGCTGTCAAAATTCATAGACAAGTTAGGCAAAATATGAAAGAGGTCTGGAGGAGGAGCCTAGAGAAGTGGTTCAATATTGGAGGGGAAGCTAGAGGCGGAGCTAAGCAGGAGAGGATTGGGATTCTGTCCCGTGTATCTATTACTATATTTTACCTAACTTACTAGTGAATATTTAATTAAAATGAAGATATTAGACCAAAGTTCTTTTCCAAGTTTTTTCCCACGCAATCTTCAATAAATTATCAAGTTGTGGTCCAAGTTATGGATGTTTTCAATGTCTTCAAAGCATGTCAGCCATCCGATTTTAAATTCAGGGCAAAGTATGTGTGATTAGTTTATTACTAATCCTGTCCTATTCACATCCCTACTCTGATAAATAATAAGGTTGTATGCCTGAATTACAAATGAAATTCTATTGAGATGTTCCATTACAATTAATGGATTAAAGTATTCAACATTATTTTTATAGATGCAGCTACTGTGGGGAGCGATTCAAGTATCACCACCAACGAATAAAACATTTAATTACGGCGCATAATAAAACAGAAGAACTAAAAAAATACAAATGCAAACTCTGTGAAAAGTCCTTTCAACTGTCCAACGCGCGGGCATCCCACGTCCGGAAAGTGCACCTCTTGGAGAGAAACCATTCATGCACTGTCTGCGGCAAACAGTTCTTCACCAAGTGCGACATAGAGAAGCATCTGTTGACTCACACGGGCGTCCGAAATTTTCCGTGCGCGGTCTGCAACAAGAGCTACCTGAGGAAATCTACACTAACCGAACATATGAAGATACACACTGGAATGAAGAATCACATTTGTAAAGTGTGCGATAAGGCCTTCACGCAAAAATGTACTTTGAAGAGCCACATGCTGTCTCTTCACAATATCCAAATGATAGTCTGATAATAAACTGCTGCATCGTGAAACTTTGTCTGTTTCCAATAAGGAAGATATCGCCCGATACTCACCTTCGAGATACTCATTTGGACAACGTCTCTATAAACAAAGAGCTGAAAGAGCTAGGACAAGACCAACAGTTAACTAGTCGCTACCGTTGTGTCTCATTTTTAGGATTGGATGGGTGTGGAGTGATTTTATATTGGTCTGTGCCTTTGAACACAAATTCATAAAACAATCTATGTAACTGTCACGGGACCCGAATCCATTAGAACTGGAACATAACAGTCGGAGACTGAGAAGACATCGATCAGTAAAACCCATTACATAAATTTTTTCTGGCTTTTTCTGCTGTCCAATTCCATTGGACATCATTTTTATTTCCCGCAATTTATATTCTGTGTTCTGTGAAATGTTTAATTTATACAAACATGTCATCTAAATGAATGCTACTCTGGTATAAATCTAAGAAAACTTGACTGATCAAGGACTCTCTGGGAATTTTCCTATTTATGTGTATTCAATTAAATATCAACCTTACCAATTCGGCCAATTGCCAAATTTTACATATATGCAAAAATAAAAGGTTCAAAATTTCAGACTCGGAGAACTCCACCTACAGCCAAAAAAAACCCGAATCCACAGCCCTGGTTCTATCCCTAGTCTCCTTAAAAAAGAAAGATTGAGCTACTGAGAAACAAGCAGTTCTCATAGAACTGCTTCATCGTTTGGTCGTTTTCGCACAAGCACTGCGCAGCGATTTTTTGCTCCGCTGTCTTTTAAGTGATAACCATGCTTAAACAAAATTAATTTATCTGACACACCATTGAAACAATTGTAAAACATTTGTCTGCTGCTAGAGACAGACGTGTCATTGTTCAGTTCTGGCATTTTCAACAGCAGTGCATTAAAAAAACAATGAGTTCCTGAAGCCTTGAATTGCCATGCTAGTTTCAATGCATCATTCATTGGCAGGGCTTTTTGGCCAGTCAGAGTCGTCCTCGGAGCCGGAAATTTTGAAGTTTTAACTTTTTATTTTTGCATACCTCAAATTTGGCTATTGGCTGGATTGGTAGGGTTGATATTTAACTGAATAGCAAAACCAAGTGATGACATTCAACTTTTTTAGTTTGAGTCGTGTTTTTGGTCAGTGTCCGAGTCAGAGTCGTGGTTTTGGTAAATGCTAGAGTCGAACTTTTTTTTACAGACTCCACAGCCCTCATCATTAGAGTCAAGTAATGTTTCAAACCAATATTTTCCGCCGGTATCAAAAACATTTTCAGATAGTTATAATTTCTCATGTTAAAGAGAATTTACAAAACCAATAAATTAAATACTATTTAAACAGAAGATTTTATTTTCACTGAAATATTTCTCTTATTTTTGAAAGTCAGTAAGGTGGAATAAGGTTGGTGTAGAGTGTCAGGATAATAATAAATAAATCACTAATTGAATATAAAAATATATTTAATTACATGAAGAAAAAGTAGTGTGAGAATGTAATAATAATCAAATTGAAATGGTTTTAAAGCCATTCTAGAAAATTTAGATAAGGTGGCATTAATACATATTTAAAAATAATAAAATTTACAATCATTACTATAAAAATGAGATTTTTTGTAAAACAAAAAAATTCTTCGCTCGGGTTCACAAAAATATATCAAAAATAATATTTTTAATTTACAAGAGTGAAATCATCCAACACAATGATCTAAAAAAAAAAAATACTAAACTTGTAAATTACTCATGGCTTGGAAAAACTTTGATAGAGTTTACTAAGAAAATATTATTACTATGTTAATAATACCTAATCTACTGTAAATAGAGATTGGAGATATGATATGTAATAGTTTTATAAAATAAAAATGTTAACAGTATTTGTTTGGGTTTAAACTAAAAAATGCACGTAGTGTAGAAAGAGTGGATATCATCATACATCAAGATTTATAGTAAAAGTAAGCTCTTGACATAGGTAAAATTCCCTATAATAACAGCCATCAGGTAAGGACTTGGTGGCAAAAAAAACCATAATTTTCTTCCACCTCTTATTTGGTCTGATAATGCACCACATATTTTGGATAAAATTCATCATCACAGTATTTCACCACGACCTTGTCGCAATTACCCAGTGAAGTGTCAGAATTACCCGCAGGAAATTCTCCAGAATATACTTCCGCATTACCCAACAAGACATCAGCGATGATCATCGCTTTCGGTGTCCCGAGCCAGCGAACACTGCTGTAACTGTTTGCGTAATATGGACATCTGGCAAAGCTGACACCTAAAAGTATAATGCACATAACTATTAATTTACTTATTTGGAAGGATTTGAAAGCTGAATGAAGGAAAGTTAATCTATGAATATTGTTTTAAGTCACTTAATCAATTCTCCAGTGTTTTGAGTAATAACCAAGCATAAAAATATCCTACAATAAATATACAATTGAATCTGATATATAAAAAATATTTCGATTGAGCACACTTCATCTTTAATTTTTTAGAAATTCATTATGTAAGGGAGGGGACATCAGACTTTGAAGAAACGGGCCAGATAGAAATTATTAAAACTCGGCGGGCCGGATGACAAACAATTTCGTGTAGGTTTCCAATAAGAACATTAATTTATATGTTCTAATATAGTTATATAATGCAAAAAAATGTGATTTCTATTGGAATTAACGATAGAAAATATTCTATTATATGAGGTCATGCATTGTCGTATCTTATAGGTACCAATTGATGAATTGAAATAAATAGTTGTGAATTCACAACCATGAAATTTAAAAAAATTATAATTTTCTTATTTGATATTTTTAAAAATTCAAGAATTTTTGGAGGGTCGGATGAAAATCTTTGGCGGGTTAGATCCGGCCCATAGTTTGGTAACCATTGATTGATGTAAGGATTGTAATCCCGAAAGAAATTCATTATTTTTATACACTCATTTGAGTTCAGTTTGTGTCAGGACACGGCGAAGTTCCTGTCTAAGTTCATCAGTTTTATTTTTGGCGAAATAAATCTTATTTTATTATTATTAAACTCTCAGATCCAACGCCACTGCGAGCATATTTATAAATAAATATATTATTGAATTAAACCTAATGCAGACATTTCGAATGTAATCCGATTGTTAGAAAATCATTAGCTAGGTTGAGCCATTCTCATTATATTTATTTGAAATCGAGTAACAATATCACTAGGACTGGAACTGAATTTCGCAGTTTGTTTGATTGATTGACATAATGTGTGAGAGTGAGAAGTAAATAGCTGAATACCAGTAAGATCGGAGTGGTCAGCACATATAGACATTTTGAAAGTCATGTTTCTACAGAATTCCGTGTTTCAAAATTAACTGGGAGAGCAAAAGTATGGAAAAATCGTCATTTGAAAACGGTGGCATCTCAGAGGTTAATAATAAGATAACAATAGAAACAATATTTTTATAAAAAATAGGATTTAAGCTTATTGATATATTTTCTTACCATCGCCATACATTGCGCGCACCACACGGCGCCAGTCTAGATTTGTCTCGAGTATAGACTTAATTCTATCAATTGCAGTGTCGTGGAACAGCTCAAGAACCTGGGCTTTATCATATTGTTCTTTTTTCAATAAAAATTTGGCATATAATATTGGGCTTCGGACTTTAAAGATTTTCAATACACGAAACCTAACTTTTTCAGCAATATCACTGTATCTCGAATCATTCACTGCGAGTTCATTGAGAATCGAGTGATAATTCAGTGAACGCCACGACTTATCACTGCAAGCCATAACCTCCATCCAGATCACCATTTTGTCTGTAACTGATATTAAAAAATGTACTTGAACATATGGTGAATAATATTAAAAACCCATGTAAAATTTAATTCCTATGTCGAGTGTAGCTCAACATTATATAGGTAACCCACATCTGCTATGTCGAGTCCTGCTCGACATTGTACAATTTGGTTGAAAAATATTTAAATTATCCTCATTTTCAAAATCCATAAATATTGGATTGTGTGCCTTAGATAAAGCTTGTGACATAATGTGATATATTTTTATGTATTTCGTTTTACCATGCAAATAAATGTGATGTGCCAGATGCTTCAATAAATTGTGAATATTGATGAGGTCACATGACATGGGGGGAAGACATTAACTGATACAGTGCCCCACCGTGTGATGTGTCCAAGGAAACTTTTTGGAAACGTTTTTGTAATATAGGTGAGTTTGAAACATGCTTGATTATATCAGTTTCGTATGCATTTATCGATGGGCACTGGAAATGTTTATGAAAAATAGTGGATAGGTTAAAAAAACATTTGGGTCCAAGATAACAATTTAAGATTTGTTGTTAACCTTGCCGGGACCGAAGTCCAGGGTAATCTAAGTACTTGTGCCTTGTTTAGGAGTTGCATGTTACCTATACGATGTCAAGCTGGACCCAAAATAAAGAGTTCTAGGAGTTTTTAAAGATCAACCAAGGGCTGTGGAGTCGGAGTCGGCGCAGAGTTGTGGCCAGAGTCGTACTCGGAGTAGGAAATTGGGAAAAGTTTGAACTTTTCATTTTTGCATTTAATAAGTCAATTTTGGCTTTTGGCCGCATTGATAGGGTAGATATTTAATTGAATACACATAAATAGGAAAATTAGGAGGAAAAAGTAACGATATTAAGCTTTTTTTAGTCGGAGTTTTTGTTCAATATCGGAGTCGTGGTTTTGGTAAATGCTGGAAGTCGGACTTTTTTTTACCGACTCCACAGCCCTGGTATATACCTGTTATATGATTTAGAATTTCGACTGAAGGTGCTTGATAGATCAACATTTCGGTAAAGGTGTAGGCGAGGTGACGTGAGCTGTCAGGCTCAAATACAAAATGAACGAATTCCGCGAATTCCGAAACGAGAATTTTTAAATTATTTACGTAATTTCTACTATTTTATTTCTAATAAAAACATACATAAACAATATTAGGAAAAAATATGTCATTAACACGGAACACTGAAGATAGATTCCATTGCGTATTTGAGCTTGACAGCTCGCGTAACTTCGCCTAGAGTCTAGACCTTAACCGAAAAAATATATCATTAGCACTGACGATAGATTCCATTTTGTATTTGAGCCTGACAGCTCGCGTCACCTCGCCTACACCTTTACCCGAGGGGTAAGCAATGGCATAGGCCCCCTCACGTTTGGGAATGCCTTGTAAATCTCACTGTAAATTTCAGAAGAAATAATCATTATCGATTACGCATCACTTAAATGATTTAAAGTTATTGTTAAAAGGAACAGTGCATAGAAAATCCACCGCGGAACGTAAATATGTCCCTTTCCCCCGATTTCAATCGAAATCTTTATTTCCTTTCAGATGGGAAGTCATTAATTAATTGAGAGTAATTTAATTTAATTTTTATTTTATTAATTAAAACACAATAACAGACAATTATCAAAGATGATGAATACATACTTATATTTTTCTTCTCAGAACACAAGCGACTAGCGAAGGAACCCAACACCAGAAAACGTGACGTCTTAGACAAGTGCCACAATCATACTGTTTATCAATCATATCTTGTATAGTATTTTTATTTAACGGCAACTGTTTATCTACGAGTCTACCCTAGCGTACATATACATTCCGAAAATCTGTACCCCCTAGAAATCCCCGTAAAAGTTGTTATAAGTTTGACACTCAGATGGCAAAAGGGTCCAAGTGTCAACATCAAGAATGTCCAAAAGGGCAAATATAAGATTAATTGGTTCCAAAAGATTTCGTGTTTATTTAAAATAACATATGTCTGTTTCAAAGAATAGGCTAAAGGAAAATGGATATTCTTACATAAACTTGAGACAACATGACATGAAAATGTTATTTATACAGCAACATGTTACACTCTACGCATTTACATATTACACATAAAAGTATCTACATAACGTACTTACAATCGTAATTTGACAGATTTATAAATTCTTCTATGTACTTTATTCAAAATTGGATTGACGATTTCCGCTGTCTCATCAAAAACTCGATAAAATGTGTGGATCATTCCTTTTAAATGTTTGTAGCACTTTGATCCATTTGTTGAAAAATAAAGGTTGTATATTTGGAATGAGGAATATTTTTTTATATGTTCTTTAAAGTCGCAAAGCGGAGTTCGTGGCTTCAGCACAGCTGGATTAAAAAGGGTTTTTTTAAATCGCGTAAGTCGAGGACTTGCTGCATTGCAAGTGTCGTTGTATGATTGCTTAGCTGAAAGATGTTTCACAGTTTCCGTTTCAGAAACAGTTTCATGTTAAGGTTGGAAGCCACAGGATCAGAATTGTCATTTGCACTTGTCACAATTTGAAATGATTACAACGTTTCTTTAAATGTTTTAGTCTAGATGCAATTATTTCCTTTTCTGAGGAACGACCTCATCGGATTCTATACATTCTTTTGGGCTGCAGTTTTTCTTATTTTTTGGTTTATGTCTTCCATGTATTATATATCCAGAGTAATAATTGTATCCGTGGTGTTTTTTTCCGTCACAGCTTAAATTATAAAACAAAATTCAATTTAAATTATCACATTGAATCATTTTGTACTTTTCCATGAGTCACTGATGACCCGTGTTTCACCGGTTTCGGATATTGCAATTCCATCAAACACCTTCAATAAAGGCGAAACCCGGGGCCCAGCTCACGGAAAAGTACAAAATTCAAACGAAAATTCGCGAAAGGAACTAAATAGTGACAGTACACGTTTTTACAATTCAGGATTTACTCGATATCAAGAATGTATATGGTAGAGAAATTGCTTGAACCGATAAGAGTTGCTTAAGGCTTGACTCGCTATTTTCAATTCCAGACTAAATGTCGCTCATAAAGCATAATTTTAATTGCACAAAGGTTTGTATCTGGTGTAGATTCCTCAGGAGTTTTTATGAAAGAAAAGCTTATCTGCGCATGGATTTTCTATCAAACTAACAATTCAACTATTTTCAAATGGCTCTTTTGGCGTTTGGTTTCTAGTGTACGTCAGAGATGACATTTTTTGCCAGCATGAAGATAAATGAATTTCAAAACATAAAAGCTGAAAAATATTCATGTTGGCCCTTCTGATATCTTGGCTCCCAAAATTAGAATAGTTTCTTATCTATCATTGTGGCTATGCGTCATTCTTTTTAATCGAACACTGCTTAAGGATGTTCAAATTGTAAGGTAACAAAATATCGTTACAGAGGAATCGAGGAATGAGGAAAGAACAGAGGAATGGATATTTCATAATAATGCTTGAATTGTGACAAATTCATATTATGTTTTTCTGGAAATGAAAGCAAATCTGGGTTTTATTGAGTGGTAACATTAGTTTTACATCAAGATGATTTTAGTAAAATGGCATTGGCGATCTGTAATGATCTGAGTATTGATGTTGGATTAATGTTTGTTTTCTCATTAAAAATGTCATTGGATTGATGATATCTATTCATTTCTAATTGTTCTAATGCATTTATCTAAGTTATATCAATTAATCGTAGTTCTGTACTGGGAGCTAGATATTGCTATAGCTGGCTATGTTAAATTGTAATAAAGACATGATTTTTCATAATCTAGCATGCAAATTATACGTAATTATGTAGGCATTCACTTCCCCTAGTGTGCCAGAAGGTGTTATTTTCCATAAAACACCCCCTTCGTGCAGTATTTTGACGTAGATCGAATAAAAATAGGAGCGGTTTGTCAAGTTGTCTAGGTGCTGATTTGGCTATGTGCCAACTTGTCATGTGCCGACTTGACATGTGTCGACGTGCCATGTGCCGACTTGACTTGTGCCGATTGGTCTGGTCACCGTTACAGAGATATGGCTATTGCACATCATGGGTGTTTTTGGATCCTTTTTTTCATCCTAAATTGAATCTTCTCTGTATTGAATATCTGCCATATTCGTTTTGATTTTTTCTGTTTCTATAATATTTTACCATTGAATTCAAAATTAAAGCCCGTTATTGGTCGCTCATCGCAAACAGGTACAAAATCACATACTTTAATTGACTTCTTATTACTTAATCGTTTCAATGCGTGTAAACCAGTGGCTTATTAAGTATCCGTGTGACCCCAGGCACAATTTAATTTTGGAGATCCCCATTTACAAATGATAAAAAAACGTCGCAAAAACTATTCATTAATTCATTAAAATATTGAAATAATTAAAATTCTTTTTCGGTGAAATAAATAAGTTCAGTATAAGGTTCAACGAAAAGAAATATTTTTGTGAATGCAACAAAAAAAATATGTATTAAATTAATTATAAAATAAATTCTCTCATTTATTTTTTTCTTCCTCCAAAAAATAGACAGTTTTTTAATTCGTGTTTCGAAAAATTCCTGCGGTTACTTACTATTAAAATACGAATCGAGGTCAAAGTTCCCTCTCAGATGAATGGTCAGCTGCGTTAAATTATTCATGATCGAGAAAAAACGTGTTTATTTTGTTGAAATAGTACGTAATATTTAAAAAAAATATATTTTGATCAAATGAGTGATCTGGTAACGATATTTCCCTAAATGGTTATGTAACGATGTGTCACGTCTCTACGCAATGACAATACTTATCGGCAATACTCCTACAGGGAAGAGCCCGTATTAAAAGTAATGTGTTGCCAGGTGAAGTTTTTTTTCCTCTTTTACAAACACAAAAGTCGTCATTATGTTACCAATAAATAAATTGCAGATGAAAACTTTGGTGACCAGACCAATCGGCACACATCAAGTCGGCACATGGCACGTCGACACATGTCACGTCAAGAAAAAAATAAATGAGAGAATTTATTTTATAATTAATTTAATACATATTTTTTTGTTGCATTCACAAAAATATTTCTTTCGTTGAACCTTATACTGAACTTATTTAGTCAAGTTGGCACATAAATACTTCAGCACCTAGACAACTTGACAAACCGCTCCTATTTTTATTCGATCTTCGTCAAAATACTGCGCGAAAGGGGGTGTTTTATGGAAAATAACACCTTCTGGCACACTAGGGGAAGTGAATGCCTACATAATTACGTATAATTTGCATGCTATATTATGAAAAATCATGTCTTTATTACAATTTAACATAGCCAGCTATAGCAATATCTAGCTCTCAGTACAGAACTGCCTTAATTGATATAACTTAGATAAATGCATTAGAACAATTAGAAAAGAATAGATATCATCAATCCAAAGACATTTTTAATGAGAAAACAAACATTAATCCAACATCAATACTCAGATCATTACAGATCGCCAATGCCATTTTAATAAAATCATCTTGATGTAAAACTAATCTTACTTCTCAATAAAACCCAGATTTGCTTTCATTTCCAGAAAAACATAATATGAATTTGTCACAATTCAAGCATTATTATGAAATATCCATCAACAATGTATTATTTTTGTAGAGCTCAAATACATTTTTTCACTGTATTACAAAAAGGAAATTTTCTTTTTGTCAAGATGTCTAGGTGCCGAATTGTCTATGTGTCAACCTGTCATGTGCCGACGTGCCATATGCCGACTTGACTTGTGCCGAGTTATCACGGATTCGAAAACTTTAACCGTTCTAAAGCTAACGACACTCCGATGTGTCGCATAAGAAAAAGCTCTGACAGCTCCGGTGGGCAACTATGTTTAAGGCGTGAAACAATTATATTTCTCAAATTATCACATCGAATATGACTAAACGAATAAACGGTTAATTTCTAAAATTTATCTTTAAGGATATATTTTTCACAAAATTCTTGTATTCTTGGACTTTACCAATAACAAAATGCAAAATGTATAGAAAGTTGAAAATCTCGAAAGCTCCACATCAAACCTTCAATTTGGCAAGATTTGGCCCGCTGGCCATGCCTGACTTGGTCGGCACCATTTATTTTGGTCTATATTTAAAATTATGTAATAAATATTTTTGGATTTCGTGAGAAGGAGTCATAATCTATGCAGCTAAATACTGTGTCATAATTATATACAAATCGGCATTCTCTTATTATTGTTGTTTAATTATTGAAATTTATTTATATATTATGCTTTAATTTATTAATGTAACTTTGGGTATTAATGGATGCCTGTAATGTTTTATTCATAGCCCAATTCTAAAAAGCTGCTGTGTTATTTTTTAACCGTATTGTTGTAAATTATAGTCAATGCTATAGTAGTAAAATTGGCAGAGTGTGTAGTGAAGCACTCTTTGTTGGATGTTATATATGTATACCTTCTATTATATTATTTAAGTTCATGTTATATGTTACAGCAAACTTTCAGAACGATTGTAGCAGGGATCATCAAAAGTTCATTCCTGAATATTTGGTAGCTATCTAAGCTTAGCGAAATGACTTGTTAAATTCATGGTGATTATTCACGGCCATGTTATATTTTACAGCCAACTTTTAGTACTATTGTAAATTTTCAATGTGCTTAGAATAGGTTTTACTGAAAACGACTTTTTTGTCTAATAGTAAAATATTTTGATTCAACTAGACTAGAGGGTATTTACTATTTCTAAGAATACAGCAGAGGGTATACGCATACACCTTTTACTACAGCCCTATACTACTATAGTAGACATCAATCTTTAACTTACTGCTGGTTGTAATATTTAATTCAGATTAACCTCTTTATTGAGATTGGATTTGAGCCACATATTCTTGAGTCCATTCTAGTCAAAAAATTAAATCAATTTAACTACAGGATTTATAATTCTATACAATTTGTTGCAACTTTATTCAGTCGTCAATTTCATCAATTATATAATTCAATTAAAAATATGATCAAATTCAAGCCGCAACCACTGTAATTGAATCTGAAACGTGACCAGCCCAGAAGGCAGAGTAACTCTCAGCAATTGTGGCCCTATAAAAAAGAATCATAATTGTAATTACATTTGATGATTGAAAATTTTTTAAACATCATTTTATTTATAATAATTCCACAAAGATTGCAAAACTGTATCAATGGGTATAGATATACCATCATTACTTGACCACCGCCGAATTTAGAACTGAAATTGTCTCCATAGAGAAGATATCTTCAAAAGCCATTGAAGTTGTATTGTTTTCATAAAAAGTATATATTCGCTTAAAGATTTTTTTTCATTTATATCTTACATACAAAAATGCGTGGGAAATTAAACAAATTTAGTTGAGAATTGCACATCACTCCCACAATTGTGGCGTCCTCTCTAACGGTCAAGTTATAATGGTACATCTATAGCTATTTCCTAATAATATTATATTTCAATGATCATTTTTAAACAAATCTCTATATTTTATCTACATATGTATATACCAGGAGTAAGTTGATAAAATTATTGATATCGATCAACTGCTATTGCTTGTTACACATATGTATGTAATCATGACAGAAAAATATAACTTTTGAAATCAGATATTAGATATATTAAAATTTATGTTTTATTTGGATTCTATACTTTGGATTGCATATTTACAGCAAAGTCCATGTATAATATACAGTGGAACCCCGATCTTACGTTCTCGCATTATACGTTTTCCTGCGTGGTGCGTTCATTTTCTATAGTCCAGGCACTTAGTTTATATGTAAAACTTTCCCGCATTCATCGTTTCCCGCATTAATCCTTTGTTTTATACGGTCCCTTGAATAATATAGTATCGGGGTTTCACTGTATGAAGATCCCGTCAGACTTAAGTAAGCAGTCAAATTATGATTGTAAACGTGGGTATTGTTTCATTATTTCTAAATACCACTGGCGGATCCTGGAATTGTCCCAGGGGGTGGCCATTTTGAAAACAAACACGATACATTAAAAATATATATATACACCCAGGCCCCTTTTTACACGTTTTTTTTTCACGGAATAAATGATGACCCTGCGCTTAAAGAAGTGGTGACGCTGAACAAAATCATGTGATATAATTGATGACGCTGACTATTATCATCGATTCTTTTATTTCAATTCAAAAATGAAAACATTAAAAAACATAATATAAAAATATATTGTTTTATATCAGAACATTATAAAATTAAGTTGAATTTTCGTTTTTGACGTTGCAAATAGGCCCAAAAATAAGTCTTTTCGAACTCATACGATTTCTTAGCCAGGTTTTCATGGGCCGTAATGTGGAATACCTCCTTTCAGTGGAGGCAACGCTGGTTGTTAATCTTAGTAAAATTAGTAACAAAACCTCGCAATTACGACATAATTAGTAACTTATCACATTTCGTATATATACAGTTGCGGCAAAAGAAATCCGCACACACTTCATAATTCCATTACTTTGTGAATATTTCCTCTAAATCTTTACCGATTTCCATTTTTTTTCATTCGATTGTAAAAAAAACCAATAACTTTATTTTGAAAAACAATCAAGATTTTAAAGCTTTAACATTACTGTGCCAGACTTAGTCGCGTAAGCATCTGACGAAATTATGGATAACCGCAAGAAAACGTAATAGCGATAAAAGCCTAAATTGAATCAATTTTCTGGGGAAAACTTACCAAGCAGAAAAATTTTGCTTAGAGAAGACTGAGTAGAAAGTATAGGGTGGATTTTTTTTAAATATTTCGTGGAACTGACGCTCTGGAAGGGTTTGTTTGAACCGGCAGAGAGCGCTTAACAACCGACTGGGACGACCTTCGAAAAAATTGGTCTTTGGACGATTGGAGATGAGTCATATATTCTGATGATTTAAAATTTAACTCATGAGGACAAGACGCGGTAAGCAGCCAGGCCATCTTAAGGTTGGTTCTTCAAATATGGCTATTAGTTTTCTTTACAATCGGAATAAACAAAAATGGAAATTGGTAAAGATTTCGAGGAAATATTTGCAAATGAATGGAATTGTGAAGGGTGCGCGGATTTCTCTTGCCTTAGATGTAGTTGTTAAGCTAAAGGGTCAAGAAAAAAAAGAGAACTACAACATATTTATTTAAATAAAAATCATTTGAGAAATAATGTCATAATATTTTGGATGGAATAAATTCTCCTCAGGGGAGGGCCATGGCCCCCATGCCCCCCCCCGTGGATCCGCCTATGCTAAATACTGTAAAAAACCCAACATTATTCCCAGTCACAGCAGGAGCTTTATCAGTTGTTACCGATACTATTTTATGAATAGGAAATTGAGTACGATTAATATGCGATTTGAATGCGTTAAATATATTTTTCTCCTCAAGTTTATTCTTTCAGTGGTAAAACTCTTAAAAATTCTTATAGCCAGATATATCGATCGATCTGTATTTATAATTCATAACCAATCAAATAAAAAAGGACAGTTGTGCAATATCCGTGTTATCTACTGACTCATATAATCGCAAAAATAATAATTTACATTTTACTAATATGATGAAGAAGAGGAGCTATTTGGCACAGTATAGCAGCATAAGAACTAAACAAAGTTTTTCTGGGTTTCTATTGATTTGGAAAAAAAATAAATGAGCTTACATAATCAATTGTTTTTGTAAAAGTTAAATATTAAGGTTTGCCAGGTTGCTCAATAAGAAAGTTTAGTTTACTACATTTAAAAAATAGCCAAATCATCATAAAAATTATGTTTTTTTGAAATTCTCTCTTTTCCAGAGTTGACATTTAGTCCCACAAACAGTAAGTGATGGATTTTATGGTTTTAATTCAGTCAGATATATTATTTTTAAATAAACAAATATGTTTGTGGGATCTAGTTTTAAAGCACAGTTCTTTCTGCCAGGTACAAATGAAGTGCAATTCATCAAACATTATGTCTTTACTTGTAACTAGATCTAGTATTTTAAAAGAATTGATGAATTTTGTTTAGAATTGGTATGACATTTTACCTGAAAATAAATTCACCGATATAGTTTACTGGTGCAGTCCACGTGAAGGTCAAGTTACCTTTTGGAACAATACTATTGTGAGTTACAGCATCCAATGGCTTTTCACACTGGAAAGCCTTGGTAAATTCTGGTACGCCTGTCCATGTGCCTATGATTTCTCGCTGAAAAAATTGAGAATAAGTTGACATTATTCTCAAATTTTAAGTAAATTTTTCTTCAAAACCAATGTTGAAAATAAAGTAGAACTAACTTATAACCTCCTATATCTGTAACTCTACCTTCTGTTTTAATATGATGGGAATCGATAGATGACTGGAAAAGACGATAAGTTTACCTAATTGCCCAATCTTAGGATTAGGGTAGTAAATATTAAAATACTATATTATGCAACTTTATAATCTGATATTATAACCCTATATTGCAGGCAAAATTACTTAGAGAGAGAGAATATTTGATTAATAACTCACTAAGCGCTTTTTTCTATACTGTTCCAAGTGGTTTGCATTATAATACAGAAATAGGATGCAAGTGAAGATGTCTTTCAAAATAAAGAATTTTAGATAAATATTTAAATATAATTCCATAAAGAAACTTCAATCCCTCGTTAAATAATAAAACATCAGTTAAGCATTTCAAAGTCGCAATAAGTCGCAGGTTTGCGGTTATCATTGGGAAGCAAAAAAAAAATGTAAAGATAGAGGGGTGCCAAGCTACAGAGGTGCTCAATTGGAGGTTCTGGCAAAAATATTAATTTTTGACATGACAATATATAGCACTTTAAACTACAGGGATGCGGCAATTGGACGCATTGTTGCCTAAAAATAATGGATGTGTAGTAAAAATATATTTTACCTTGGTATCCATGGCCAGCATCAAAAATCCTACAATGGGAACCGATCCTGTACTCGACATTGTAACATTCACGGTCTTCCCCTGTGTAACTTGCTTTATCGAATTTCTCAAGCCGTACGGGCTGCGTGAAATTTGTGGTCGGATTGGAGGTTTGCCATGTTTTGGCATGATTTCATAGCATGCCTGTGAAGCATAAATTTATATTTTAAATGAGATTAAAAAAAACTTATGCTAAAATTTTCATATATTAGGTACATATATTTTAAATTTATGAAATTATCTTTAAGAATAAAGTTTTGATATTTTTCGGCAGATGGTGGAGTACTTCAAAACTTAAAATTCAACTCTCGCGTCGATTTTTATCCCTCAATATTTGTTTCTGTGTTGTGACATATTATTTTATCAACAATTCCATCAAAATCTTCGTCACTTAGGTATATTGAGGAACCAGGAGGATGGTTTGTGATTATTAGCATACTTGTGCATACTTACTGGTCTATTCGAAATGTCAACTACTTACTCCACTACTTAATAATAAATTACAATTCAAGCTCTCTGATTATTCGTCTAGGCAAAGTAAATATCAATTAATATTTCTTTTATTGATATTTCTAAGATTCGTTATTTTTTGACAGATATTTTTTTTCTTACGATTGTGTTTACCCCTGCTGTTTCATAATTATATTTAACTCATTCAATGAGGAAATATCCCATCCATTACAATTTCTGTTTCATTCAATAGGCTGCCCAAAATTATCTATTTTTTGTTATGACTTATTATTGTAAGAATGCATTTTCTTACAGGTTGAGTAGCACCAGAAGCAAGCTGTTCAGAGTTGGTGAAAAGACTGAGTGTCATCACAATAAAAAACAGGAATTCATGAAGGGCAACCATTGTAAGATTTTTTGGATTTGTTGGAAATCTGTAAAAAAATAAATAAGTATTATGAATCACGTCATGAATATAATAATAAGTTTCATATGATAAGTGTACAACGTCAGTTGTACACTTATCATATAATCACTGTACCAGTCTGTCACTACTGTTAGAAAAAAATGAAAAAGAGCTTGCTATCTGAATTAATACATTAATACCATCAATCAGGAGTCCATGACTGTAGTTGGTCTATTTTTTAATTTTTTATGTATTGTTGACAATGCTTTACAGTTACGAGTCGTCGCATTTCACGTAGTTATGATAAACTATATATTGATCATATAAAAGAGATATATGGTGGTGGGCATATAGAGATGACAGCAGATTATAACTTAAAACGGTTTCTGGAAGAGCTGGGAATGACTAGGGTGAACTAGATTTATGTTGTGCTCCTGGAAGGCAACAGTTCATTATTAATAAGCTGTACAATATTCCATGAACCTACCAGACTCGAAAATATTTCACTTATAATCACTTTATTTAACAATGATATCAAAATCATTTAAAGAAACAACACACATTTAATTGGTTGATGAATTATTGCAATAAATATGATTTATAAACACTTGATTGTACTTATGAAGTAAACGGAAAATTTTAAATTAATAAATATTTTTCACAAAGACGCTCACCTTAACAATATCGGATTTCCCATCTAAAAATAAAAAGCTTATTTATTCAAAAAAAAAAATGTTATCACACACAGACACATATAAAAGATAGGTTCTTTGACAATAGACATAGCATGAATAGCATGAGTGGTGTAGATCAAAGTGATATACATTATTATATTATGTAGATTTTTTATTAAGTAAGTTAATCAGTGATTGACAAAGTCCTGATATTATCATATTTAAAGATTACTTTCGCACATTTGCTATTTCACACAATTTAAAAAATTTGTTTTCTTTAAATTTTTTGGCACAAATGCAAAAATGTTTTGTTTCCATCGTGATGCTGGAAAAGACTTTCCTTCCTCATTGTCAAAAATTATTGAAGATGGAGAATATTCCCCGACCAGCAGAAGTAACGTAATCTATATGAATGTGAAAATTTTGCAGTAAACGAGTTTCAATGAATTATATGGGTAAATTATAATTATCGCTTATTTTGAGTGTAGTATCGTAAATACTTATTACTAGATAACAACATGGAAATGTCGATAAATAATTTGTGGGTTTTATCCGACCTATTATTATTGATTTCAATTGATTGATTTCAAGCGTTGGAGTTTATAATAAGTTATTGAAATTTGGCACAAATTTTAAAGTACAATGAGTTGTTTCGGTGTTGTTTCCCTCTCACTTCTTATTACTTCTCACAACAAGGTAATAAAAAACTAATTTGTGTGGGAAATTATATTTGACACGGTGTAATATGCGTTTTGTCATATTCTGTTCTAGTTGGATTGCGACATAGTTGAGTATACCACTCAAAGTGTCTCGAAAGATCATCCCGAAGTATAGAAAACTACTTATGTAAATATCTCAATTTTGCTAACATGAAACACTCGACTATGAGAAGAAATACACTTTCTTAGCAAACCTGACTTATGGATTTCTATTTGAAGGCATGGCTGTCTGTGGTGTCTAAAATCTTCTCCTAATCAAGTGATCCTTAAAACGGGGTATAGCAAAAGCGACTAGCCAACTATAAGTTTATCCCTAGTCTCTTTAAAAAAGAGAGGTTGAGCTACTGAGTAACAAGCAGTTCTCATAGAACTGCTTATTACTCAGATGAGTAAGCTTCACGAGGTTTTAATAGGCCCAACATAGGGAGCAGACATATTTTAAAAAATAAATAAAAATATATTGGAATCTGTCACTACACCACTTATTATAAGTAATTTAGCGAATAAATTTGAGGATTGAGAAATAGATGAAAGATTACATATAAGCTTTTTATTTATGTCAGGAAATAATTGATTATGAATGAAGATAAATATTTTTTTTTATTCCATTCAAACAGAAAAATATTTTCGCTACTAACCCTTTGAGCACTATGATGGGAGTTATTCATATTGGCTTTTTGATACTCACACACTTCTGATGGATAATATACCCTGTCTTATTTTTGGGTTTTGAAACTAACATATTAATTAGCTTATTTAAAAAAACATTGGACTTTTTGTACTTACTTTGAAATGTGTAATATATAGTGAAAGGAATTGGTTTTACGTTTTATAATGTGTAAAATAAGGTTCAATGAAATCATTTACTCTAAAAAAAATTCATATCCATAAATTAGAATCGTTAAACCTTTAAAATTTTCAAAAACTATTCAATTGCCAAGTAAAAATCCGAATTTTATTCATGAGGCATTTGCTAGTATTTCAGGCTGATCTGTTAACGGGTTAAAAAATACTATAACCAAATCTACGTTGGTCTCATTAATCTCTAAACTGATAATATTAATCATAATAGATTAAAAATGATTGGAAGTATGTTTTTGATTGAAAATATTTGGCATTAAATCATATTATTCATGCACCAGACATAGGGTTTGAATAACTAATATAAAAATCTGGATAACAGCATCAATAATTTTCTATAACTAATTACTGTATGCATCGATTTTATAGTTCATCCACCGCCATTTCACCCTCTACTTCACAAAGCAGGGAAAAATCATCAAAAACTCATTCCTTAATATCAAGTGTGGCTATAATTTAATAGCCATCAAAGATTAGCGAAATGACTAAATACTATTGTAAATTTACAATGTGCTTAGAATAAGTTTAATGAAAACTACTTGTTTGTCTTATTGTAAAATATTTTGATTGATCTAGATCAGTGATCGTCAAACGGTCACTCGCGAGCTACCGGTAGCTCTGGGTGGCATTTTCAGTAGCTCGCATAGGATATTGTACCATATTAATAAATTTGCCTAGGATCAAAATTTATCAAACGCTTGGACGTAAAAACAGCAATCTTGAAAAATTTGAGGCAAATGCATCATTATCAACATTTATAATTTAAATATCTAAAAAAGTGTAGCAAAACGAACGGATTTTATAATAAATTTTAAGTTTTTAACTCTATTTCTACATATATACAGTAGGTAAAAAAATCAAGATGTGATGCGTGATGATTCCTGACCATTACTTAGGGGAAATAAAAATTCTGGATTGAACTTAACGGTATAAAAATAGTTTTTGTGCTTTTTTCCTAAAATGCTTATTTGGTAGAAAGCTAACTTTGCTTCCAAAGCCCTCATATATATAAGTAGCTTATCAGACATTTTCAATTTCTGAAAGTAGCTCAAATCCTTATTGAGACCACTGAACTAGATGGTATTCATTATTTCTAGGAATACAGTAGAGGGTATACTCATATACTTTTTACAACAGCCCTTTAGTAGTCATCAATGTTTAATTTACTGCTGGTTGTTAAATATAACTCAGACAAACCTCTTTATTGAGATGGGGTTTGAGCCACACATTCTTGAGCCCATTCTAGTCAAAAAATAAATCACTTTTTATTACAGGATTTATAATTTTATACAATTTGTTGGAACTTTATTCAGTATTCTCATACATTGTATAATTCAATTAAAAATATGATCAAAATCAAGCCTTAACTACATTAATTACAGATGTCACATGACCGGCCCAGAAGGTAGAGTAACTTTCAGCGACTGTGGCCCTATAAAAAAGAATCACAATTATAATTATGTTTGATGATTGAACATTTTGAAGACAGCAAGGTATTTATAATAGTTCCACAAAGATCGTAAAGTAAGAGAAATTTTAAAGAATAGATGAAGTTTTGTTAACAATTGGTTTTAGATTATACCTGAAAACAACTGAACCGATAAAGTTTGCTGGTGCAGTCCATGTGAAGATCAAGTTAGCCTTTGGAACTGCGCTAATGTGAGTAACAGAATCCAATGCATTTTGACACAGTGAAGCCTTGGTAAGTTCTGGTAAGCTTGTCCAAGAGCCTACGGTTTCACTTGAGTTCTGACAAAATTGAGAAAAAATTGACATTTACATAAGTATTATAATATAAGTAAAGTTTTCTTTTAAGCCAATGTTAAAACGTAAAATACAAACTTTGAATTAAGAAATTCAGAAGTAGAACTGACTATTAACCTTCGCTTACTGTTACTCTACCTCTTCCTATAATATGAAGGGAATCGATAGATGACTGGAAAAGATGATAAGTTTTTCATCGATCCTAGGATTAGGGTAGTAAATGTTCAAATTTTATATTATGCAACTTTAAAATCCAATATTCTAACCCAGAATTGCAGGCAAAATTACCTAAAGAGTTCAATATTTGATTATTAACTCACTAAGTGCTTACATCAAACTTATGCTTTGTTCCATTTTTGCTACGTGATCTACACAGGAGGCAGATCAATTTTGTATTTCAAGATCTTTTTGAATTGCAAAAGGGCCTTTGGAGTTTCAGGTAGGCAAGTGCATAAGTAGCAGGTTTGCAGTTAGCATTGGGGAAGCAAAAAAAAACATATGCATTGATGGAGGGGCGCCAAGCCAAAGAGGTGCTCAATTGGAGGTTCCTGCAAAAATATTTACCTAGGAAATGTAAATATAAAACACTTTAAACTATAAGGATGTGACAATGTCACGCTTTGTTGCTTAAAAATAATGGTTATATTGTAAAAATATATTTCACTTTGGTATTTCTGGCCTGCATCAAAAATCCTCCGATGGGAACCGCTACAGGGCTCGACATAGTTACATTCATGGCTTTCCCCTGTGTGACTTGTGTTACCGATGTTGACAAGGTGTACGGGCTGGCTGACGTTTGTGGTAGGATTAATGGGTTACCATGTTTTGGCAAGAGTTCAGCACATGCCTGTGAAGCATAAATATATATTTAAAATGAGATTAGAAAAAAACGGCACACATAATATTTAGATTTAGCCTTTATGAAATTATCTTTAAGAATCAAGTTGCATCAATAATATTTCTGTCACTTAGTGTATATTGAGGAATTAGGAGAATGGTTTGAGATTATTAGCATACTTTAACACATACATAAATTAACCTTTATTTAATTAATTAACACTATATTGGCATACAGTTCATTGCCCAAGCAGTTTTTTGAAAAAATAATTTAGAAATTGGTCAGTCACAAAATATCACAACTATATCTCAAAGGCCAGTAAATATATTTGGGTGAAATAAAAATAATTATTTTATGTCAATAGCACAATATTTATATTAAGCAGAGATATGTAACTTTTATTTTTGAATAAGAATTCAATTAAAAATGAAACAACCAGGGCTGTGGAGTCGGAGTCGGAGTCGGCGCGGCGTTTTGGCCGGAGTCGTACTCGAGTCGTACTAGAGTCGGAAATTTTGAAAAGTTTGAACTTTTTATTTTGGCATTTAATATGTCAAATTTGGCTTTTGGCCGCATTGATAGGGTTGGTATTTAATTGAATACACATAAATAGGAAAATGAAGGGAAAACAGTGACGATATTAACCTTTTTTTAGTCGGAGTCGTGTTTTTGGTCAATGTCAGAGTCGGAGTCGTGGTTTTGGTAAATGCAGGAGTCGGAGTCGTCTTTTTTTTACCGACTCCACAGCCCTGGAAACAACACTTAATTGAATATTTACTAAATCAAAAATACATCCGAAGTTATTTCTAACGTGAGCTAGTATTCATATATTTCATAACATTAATATTAACCAGTATAATCTGATAGCGAAATGGTCTGCTCGTTGAGGTGTCGAAATGTCATAACTCTGATAATAAATTACAACTCCAGGTAGAGGTCTGCACGGGCCGAAATTTTAAAATTTCACCCGGCCCGAACCCGAAGACCTCCGACCCGGCCCGAGGCTCATTTGCAAAAATCTTACCTGAACCCGACCTGAGCCCGATATTTTTCGACCTTGCCCGAAAAAAACCCGATTTTTTTTTCAAATAAAAATTAAAAATTGACTCAACAACTATCGTGTGTGTGCAGTTGTGCGAAATACATTTCTTCCTAATTAGAATTAGTTTTTGTTTGTTTTACAGGAATGACGACTCAAGTGAGAAGTTTTTGAACTAGAAAAGCTGAAAATGCATTTACATTTTATACACTCAACGTATCCAACTTTTTTGTTTGTAGCCAACTCTATGATTTCACTAAAATATATTCCCCACTCTTCAGTTTTGTCTTAATATTTCGAAGCCCATTTTTTGTCGGTAAATTTAAAAAAAAATCAACCTAACAAATCGAATTGAGACTGATCGAAATCACCATATAAGACATACTGATACCATGGATCATATTATCAAATTCATTATGCGTATTGTTCAAACGCCGATGAAGCAGACATCATTAAAAAATACTAAAATAATTGCATCAAAAGTCATAAAGTTAAGAACAATCATCTTATTCTTTCGAATGGGTGTTCATGAGAGAATGTTTTTAAATAACGAACAAGACGTCGAAAAGATGACTAATACGAGTACGTGAAGTTTATTATAGTATTAAATTTAGATTTACGATAATGGTGACCTCATTCGGAAATGGCCCGATTTTTGTTATATTTTGTTGTATGCTTGCGTCCAAGCCCAGCCCGGGCCCGAATCCAAGCCTTCGTTACCCGGCCCGCGGGCCAAACCCGAGCCCGTGCAGACCTCTAACTCCAGGTCTCTGATTATAAAACCTAGGCACCAAAGTAAATATGAATTGATATTTTTTCATTGCTATTAATACGTTTCTCCTTCAGTGAAATTGCTTAAGTTCAGCATTTTTTATTGGATTGGATTTAAGTATAGTGCCTTTTTGATAATGTTTTATGCTTGAAGTAATATTATATATCAAGATATGTATGCAGAATGATAGCGGTGAAAACCATAGATGTAAAAATAATATTATTATAATTGTGTTGCTAGGATTGCATTTACCCCTGCTGTTACATATTTACATTTAAAAAGCTACCCAAAATGATCTATTATTGTAAGAATTCATTTTCTTACGGATTGAGGAGCACCAGAACCACGCTGTTCAGAGTTGACGAAAAGACTGAGTGTCACCACAATAAAAAACAGGAATTCACGAAGGGCAATCATTGTAAGATTTTTTTTGGATTTTCTAGAAATCTGTAAAGAGATAAATAAGTATTAAATATGAATCACAACAAAAAAGAAAACATTTGATATTTATAATTTTAATGAATGTAATAAAATATTAATAAGTTTTTATATGATTAGTGTACAACACCAGTCTGTTACTATGTACTGTTAAACAAAAAACACAAAAAGAGCTTGCTATCTAAAATTATGATAAATTATATACTGAACATATAAAACGGTTTCTGGAAGAGCTGGGAATGACTAGGATGAGCCAAATTTATATCGTGCCCCTAAAAGGCTGCAGATCTTGTTTAATATATATTCCATGAATCTACTACGAGAAAGAATCTTCTCAGAGAAAGCATAAACAAAATGGTAAGCGAAAGTGAAACACAAAATCGTTACATGGTGGTCAAATGTTTCAAATAAGAAATTGACAGTTTTTATTGCTGTCAATCTAAAGGGGTAAAAATTAAATATTTGAATAGTGGAATTTCAGTTATCATATTACATAATATAGCCTATAGTTTCACAATGTATTATGTTTTGTAACAATCAAAAGACACAAAAATCTAATACCTATCTCAATTTGTTTTACTAGTGCATGAATAAACACACTTTTCATACAAAATTAAAGAACTGCTTCAAGGGTTTTGCTCAAAAACAAATGTGTTGATATTGTATTAACAAAATTGTTAGTATTTTTCTATTATAAATGATTATTATCAATATTTTTTATTAAGACACCTGAATATACGTCAATTTGACACTGATAGTAACATACTTGGTTTAAATATTTCACTTATAATCACTTTATTTAACAATGATATAAAAATCATTTAAAAAAAAAACACACATTTAATTGTTTGAGTAATATGTAATAGCAATAAATATTATTTATAAAACACTTAATTGTAATTGTGAAGTAAAAGGAACATTTTAAATTGATTGCTTTCACACAAGATTTGTAAACGCAATATAAAATATTAGATGACCTCTCTTACCTAAACTAAACCGGATGTCCCATCTATAAATAAAAAAAACTTATTTATACAAAAAAAAATATGTTATCACATACAGATATAAATAATAGATTCTTTGACAATAGATGTTGCATGACATAACGAGTGGTGTAGTTCAAAGTGATATAGGTACATTATTATACTACGTAGATTTTTTTATTTATCAAGTAAACCAGTAATAGTCGATGTGTGTACAATATCGCCATGTCAAAGGCAAAATCTGTTTGCAAGAGGTTTGTATGAGCATTATTTCACAAAAGTCTGCCTAATTACAAAAATGGAGAAGGCAATTTCTATAAATCCATTTGATATTGTTCAGAAATAAATATTTATGTACACATTGACTAGTGTATTATTTTTGATTGTTATATTATTATCTATTTGATAACATTGTATAAATGGGTTTCCAGACCACCAGAAAACAATATTTTAACTGGTCTTCATAAACTCGTTTTCTATTTATAAATATTGAATACCTAACAACAATTATTGACAACAATATATATCTCCAAAATGAAACAATTGACCATGAGAAGAAATATACTTTCTGAGCAAACCTGATTTACGAATTTCTATTTGATGGCATGGATGTTAGTGGTGACTTAAATCTCTTCCCACTCTTAAAAAAAGACAGGTTGAACAGCTGAGTAACAAGCAGTTAACACTGCTTTTGTTAAGATAAGCTCCATTAGGTTTCGAAATGTTCCACATAACGAGCAGACATAGTTTAAAAAATAAATAGAAGGCTGTCACTACACCACTTCTCATAAGTAATTTACCAAAATATCTAGTGAAACAAATTTGAGGATTGAGAAATAGATGAAAGATTACACGTAAGATTTTTATTTATGTCAGGAAATAACTGATTATAATTGTAGATAAATATTTAGTATTTTTATAATTACACAGAAACATATTTTGGCTTACCCTTTCAACCCAATGATGGGATTTATTCGTATTGGATTATTGATACTCACACACTGATGAATAATACACAGTGTCCAGTTTTTGGGCCTTCTAAAGAGTCTCATATTATTTAATTTGAATATTGGCAGGTAAATTTGTAGATAAGTCAAATATTCTTCAGGAATACTATTTACTCCTCTTGAAGAACATTTGAGGTTATCATATAATTTACTTACATACATAAGCTCCTTCCTAGCATCATTTTAACGGCCCCTATGCTCAGCCAATGCCTCAGAACCAAGAGCATTTGCCCTTTTGCCCTGTTCTTAACTACGGCTCTGATGGCCACTCTTGCTTAGAGGCTTCAGACAATTTTGTGTAAATAAAGTGTCAAATGTAGACTACATGGCAAACAATACTGGACCATCACTTAAATAGTTTGTGTTTGCATGTACGCTTTCGTAAAATATGTATGTAGTATGTACGTATTTACCTGAATATGCATTTGTTTGAAAAAAATGTTTGAATTTTGTAGTATTCCATGAGCATTGTCGCTTACAGCCCGGGTTTTGCCTTTCGGCATCTTCAAGCATTTCAAATTCATTAGTGAACATGAACCGACATGTAGTAAATGCAATTAAAAAATTTATATTGAATTTCCATCAAGCACCTTCAGTCGAAATCCTTAATTGTAATTGAATATACTATTATCCTTTTTCTTTAAAATAACCTATTAGTAGTCTGAAATCTTATTCTATATCATAGAATTATGACAGTAATATTAATATCATCAGGATGTAATATTATCTTATATTGAATGTAGATTAAATTGAATAGATAAGATTGAAGTGATAGTTTATGGAACATATTTTACTGAATATGTACAACTTATCTAACAGTTGAATATAAATCTGTCCTGTCATGCTTTATAATCTATCTTTAAATAAAATTTACCACACTTAACCCTTTAAGCCACTGTAGACAGATAAATGGGCACACTTAGACTTTACTGAAGAGCCTCTATGTTCCATTTCTTTTTCTAACCATTTCCCAATGTTGTTCAGTCACTCAACTTCTCTTTTTTAAAGAGATTACAGTTGAGTAAAAATTCCATTATCTACCACTCTGTAACAGACCCGGCAGACAGAAAAGAATTTTAATTTTATAAAAACAAAATTGCTAATCAGATTAACGTTGATGGCTTAGTAATAATAAACGTGAACCTTTTTCGATATGAATTTCCAAAGACCGAAAGGCATTGGTATCTTGTTCCCAATACAATCATTCACTTTTGATTTCATTATGGTCAAATAGAATCGTTACTAATGAAGCATTTTTTTCTTATCTACAGGTGCTGAAGTCAAATATCATTTGATGAGCCAGCTGCAATCAGCTTTACACAACTCACCGAGATAAAAGGTTATCATATTGACAAACGTTTTGTCTGTGACTCCAATTCTTATGTTTATGTGAAAATATTCAATAAAACAATTGTCAACATTCTTAGACTGAGATATTTTCTTTGAAGATCTATCTATGCATTCGATAATTAGGTTATCTTGACAAGTTGTAAGAAAAACAACTATTTTTAGTATTTATCATAGCTATAAATTATATGTACTTAACATATAATATAAATAAATTATCTTATATAAAATAGAATAATTTACATAATATTAAAATAGTATGATGTAATTATGTTGATGATGTGGCTAGTTTTTCTGAGGACGTTGAAGATTGAGGACCAGGCCATGCAGCGCCCAGTTACGTTAGCGGTCCCGGTTGTGGTCACGTGCCAAGGACTCCTCCTGCCGAAGAGACCCAATCTTCCACGTCTGTTCTTCACACCAGTGGAATTCTTGCGTCCTGTACAAAACTGTTGGGTGCTATTTATAGGATGTTCTTGGCAGATCTGAAGGATGCTCACATGGCATAGCGATTGTTGATTTTTGTTGGAGAGACTATTAGTTACAGGGTGATATGCTCTACATAGTGAGATAATATAGTCCAAGAAGAAAGTAAAAAATGTTTCTATTTGATACCATAGTATACTCCTATTCTTTTAAAGATATTTTCATTTTCAATTCATTTAATAAATAAATCTTCCATTTTGTAAGCATGAACACTATGAACACTTCACTGTACCAGCATTTTCTCAGTGTTTTGACCTTATTTACAAAACTATTGAACCTGAAGTCCAGTGTGCGGGATAATTATTGTATTTTAGAAACAATATGAGCCAACGCTTTAAAATTCACTTTGGGTATCTGAAAAGCAAAAGTATTTTAGCAATAACAGTTTTCTGTAATTCATTACTGCATGCATCGATTTCATAATCCATCCGCAATCACTTTGGCTTGGAACATCTCTGTACCCCTCAACCTCACAAAGCAGGGATCAACAAAAGTCAATTCCTGAATATCAAGTATGGCTATGATTTTTTGGCTTGCTAGACTTAGTGAAATCACTTATGAAATACCTTGTGGTCATGAAACTGGTTCAGATCTGCCAAAACAATCATCGCTGGCCTGCCGTGTGCACATTGAAAAGGAACATCGCATTTAGCCAAAGACTCGATCATTCTCTCACATTTTCCTTTTGTGAGACACATTCCAAATTTTATCGCACCGCGACAAGCCTACAGTTCAAGAAACTATATATTATATTAAGAAACATTATTCTATATTACTTTCTAATTTCATTCTGTACAATTCCTGATAGGGAATCCTAATCAGGTACTCTTTTTTTGGAATAGAGTCAATGTAGAAAAGATAAAGGTAAGACAAGGCCATAAGTTAGCAATACGATTTCATTATGCCACATTTTTAGAATCAATTGGGTGGGAATTCCAAAAATCACAGATATCCATGCCAATATCAATATTTATATAACTGTTTGTACTTAGATGATATACCCAGGGCTTTTTTCCCAATTTAACGCGGTGGAATGGCATTCGGCACCTTTTATCACGGTATTTTTTTTCAAAATTTCAAAATCAATTACACGAAACAATGTTTGCGCTTATGTAATTACAATCCATATTTATATAATTCGTCAAAATAATAAAATATGGTATTGTTATAAACCCGGTGAGATGTGTTATTTTATTTAGTAAAAAGCATGAAGTGAGTTACGGCTCCTTTATTTAAAAAAAACAAAGCCCTGGATATATCACAACCGAAGCCATCAATGTTGACCAGTCAACTACAGGCCCCTGGCACAATGATTCAAGTTTACACTAATTGTTAATTAACCAACATTAATTATCACGTCTATCAAATTTTGGCAGTGAGCCAGTTCTTGTCCGTTTCAAATTATGAAAAATCATTTGAGTCAATCAATTTGAGATCAATAATTATAAATTTATAAAATTTGATTTAAAAAGTTGTTGCAAACCTCAGTACTAATTGTATTATAAATGACGCCCGGAATCAAACTTGTAGTTCCTCTTGTTGATTTTAAAACTTCAATTTCTTCCTTAATCAATCCAACAATCAAACTTTTTAAGGTATTGTTATCCTATAAATTCAAAAATATATTCAGAATTAGTCTGTTTATATTTAATAAGTACAATTTTTATGAAATCTGTTTGCTCCATATTTAGGGTCAAAGAAATAATTGCAGTGTACCAAAATCAGTTCTTTGGCTGCAAAACACGCTGGGAAAGCTTTTATATCTATTTCACACTCGTTATAGTCAAATAAAAGTCCCAAATTTTCAAAACTTTTTCTGTGCCTCGTTAGACTTGCAAGTTCAGAAGATGACAATTGTATTTTTATTCCTTTGGTTGATGAAATATACTTCCATTTGTGATTTTGTACCCTATATTCTGAAAAAAGATATTGAATTAACCGTGAGCGTGTATAATTTTGATTTAAATCACTCCCTGAAATATTACTATCAATTAATAAGTAATACTACATATCATCAGTTGACAATGCTCGCCATGAGCGAAACCAGTCCTGATCAAATAAATTTTATGTGGAAAAAGTACTAAAAATGTATTATTATTTTTATTAATACTACATATACTTGTATTATTTTGTAAATGAATAAAAGGGATGAATAGAAAGATTTGAATTCAGTAGTAAAAAGGCCAGTAATTCCCCTCCTCTATAATACAGTCTCGAGAACAGAATTTTTTGGGATTCTTAAATTCCGTATGTATTTTCCCGGGGCTTGGGAAAAAGACCTTAGCTCAGAATCCCCAGTTTGTACCTAGGTTTTTTTGTAACCATGTCCGCTCCCAACTTGGAGCATATGGACTCCTCATGGAGTTTATCTCAACATATGTTTTTCTACGAGAACTGCTTGTTACTCAGTTGCTCAACATCTCTTTTTTTAAGAGAGTAGGGATGAAAAGGATACGAGGACTAGGACAGGACTAGTGATTAGCTAATCGCTGTCGCTATGCGTCACTCATTGGGATCGGAAAGGTGGGAAGGGATTTTCAACAACACGAACACCCATGCCTTTGAACAGATTTATCGACTGAGAAATCTGCTCGCACCGGGAATCGAACCCGGGCGGTCCGGCACGCAAGTCAAAACCGATGCCACTGCGCCACGGACCGGACTGGATAAACAGTTTATGGCTGTAACTTTACAATATTTTGTTTCAGAATTATTCTTGTTTTACTAACCCTTCAAAAGAGTTTCCAAACGCACCCTTTCATCGACAGCATGCTGATCAAAAAGAATTAAATGCTCTGAAGATGCATTCTCCTCCTTGACTACGGCAGCTATAAATTTTTTATCAACTTGATTGATTACCTGTTACAAATAAAATATTTTCAAAGCTTATTACATTGATTCTGGGCGCCGATCTATTTGGCGCATACTTTGAAATATCATATACGATATATAGAGAAAGCAAACATTATTATTAAATTATTTTTTAATATTCAGGTTTTTTTAACAGTTATATTTTGAGTTCCGCGCGTGTATTTCGCTCCGATGATCATTATCCGTCGGCGTGACCTTTGATAAACCTAAGACTGACCATTTACCAATAAAAATATGTTTTGATATATGGGATTGTATACAGGTACCCTAATTTTTGATTTGCAAAATTCCAATATTGATAAATAGAAAGTTGCCTTCGTTGACAAATACTATATACTTACTATCTTTTTTTTATGTATGATAATATAAAGAATTATTGATTTCTCTCTCTAAAAATGTTCTCCTTAATCTATTAAAGTGTCCTGAATTTTTTCGTTTAATGTATTATAATATATGTACTATTAATATATGTACTATGTTTTCATAAAAATAGCTCTGAGCTTTTTCGCAAGTACCCGCAAAAACGGCTGAGGCTAAAAGGGTTAAGAAATTATTCTAATAAAAATATTATTTTCAATGGATTTGGCAACATACCTAGTATAAATTATTTTTAACATAAAATTGCTATTGTAACTTTAGTTAATTAAATCAGTGGAATAAAAAAGAGATCAATTTCAATTTATTATTAATTTATTAAAGACAAATATTGTTTTAGTTTTCTCACCTTTAAAGTCTTCAGTACTTCTCTGTTGAAAACCATGGTCTTTGATGTTGAAGTTGACTTTTTTCCAAGAAATATGGATGAATCATATACTGCTGGCGAACATATGGTTGAGTTTTTGAATACTTCGCTTATAAAATCTGCATATGTATTCTGAAAAATATCCATAAACAATTTTTTTGTCAACAATGTTGATTGTATTTTTAAGTCAATAATTATGGTCTTATAAAACCTCATCGAAATAGGGTTTGATCCATTTTATTTTATTCAGCTCATCAGCTTTGTCTTTGTGCTTTGATGATAAGTTTTTCTCAGCCCTGTTTTCATTTACATTGCTTTCGTCCGGCAAATTAAGTATAGGAGACATACCTGAAAATTTCTGTCTACGTTGAATGAAAGTTGCTCCAAATGTTATTTGATGATGCAAGAGGAATAATTTAAATTCCATTAACTTTACAATATGTTTCATTATAAGAAAACAAAAAAAAACTATTTTAAATCAAATATGACATATTCATGTTTGTGAAAAGATTTAAATTATGCCACAAATTTGTTGGATTGGCCTGCTCGGCTTTTGAATGTCTGGTCTAGCTAGCCTCTCGGCCTAGAGGGAACATTGGCTCTGAACAAGCTGTATTAGCTGTAATGCCTTTCCACTTTTTTAGTGACAGTTAACACCATAACAATTTGTTAGTCGGGCTTTTTAGTTACTTTGGTAATTAGCATTTGCATTAGTTTTGCATTAATTTGATGGCCAATCAGTGAAAGCACAATGTTGTGCACACCGTAAGCATTGTGTAAAACGTGTTTCATTGTTGTTTTACTGGACTTTTAATTAATTGCACTATATGGTCGAGCAGTCATGTGGTTTGAATCACTGGATAGACACTCTCGCAATAGATCGCTGAATTTTATATAAGGGAGCCATTATCACACTACCAATTCCATATTTATCTACTCTGAAAAGGGAGATACTGGGTAATGGACTAACGATTTTTTCTTGTTGAGTAATCACTGTTTGCATGTTACATTAGAAATTCACATGTAACCGGCTAAATACATTGTTTGTCAACCAATCGGCTTCAATACTGCCCCTCGTCAACTTATAACGTGTAGTTACATTGAGATATTTCTAGATTTTTGAAGGATAAGGCTGTTAATTAGTATAGCGAGCCAGGGATAGACTAACATTATTGAAAGATAACTTACCCTTGGGAACAATCCGTGGCCGTTTGAACAATCTGTACGAAGAAGCCTCATCGATGACCGGGTTATCGTAAAGTGTCATACCAGTTTTATCATTGAGATATATGACCTTTCCAAATGAGTCCGTTTTTATAGTCCATTGATTAGGCATTGGCAGTACTTTTAAATCTGAAGTATTATTCTTATTTATGACAAGACGATCTCTGGTATCATATTTGTCATCAGAATCAGAATAAGGATAATCTCTATCTACACTTGCTGAATTAATTTTATTTCCATCTGAATTAATATCAGTACAAAAGTTGTTTTCTGAAACTTTACTTGGCCCTGTATTATTTTCTAGTGCCTTTGAACAAGGCGAAAGTCTTAACATATCCAACAGCTCTTCGGCAGCATTCATTGAACACTTGGATAAAAATGACTCAAAACCTTCAACAGCTTTTTTAGCATCGCTTGTAAATACAGGCGATGTATCCATAGTCCTTGGATAGCTATTTTTATGTGAGTGTTTTATAATTCTCTCTGAAACATCTTGTATTGAAGTTTCAATTGATTTGTCAATAATGACATAACTTTCATTGTCATTCGCAAAAATATCAGAAAATGAACCTTTACTATTTGAATAACAATCAACGTCTCTGATTTTATTGCAGCTTTCAATGTGACAATTTGCAGTTGTGTTCAAATTTTCTGCACTCTTTAAAGGAACTGAAAAATTAACAAGATTCAAAACGTCAGTGTATTTAGGATTGTTTCTTTCATTAATTTCTTCATTAAAATCCTCAAATTTTTTATCACTGCATTTATTCAATGACAAACCACTGTTTCGTGGGCTGAAGAATTTTTCAGTGCACAATATATTTGAATTGTTAGTACTTCTTTTGTTGGATTGAAAAATAATATCTATATTACGATTACAGTCATGCGTTTCTTGTAATTCATTTGTCAAGTTCCATTCACAATCTATAATTTGCTGTGAATTATCGCAATCTTCTTTCAGCAATTTCTTTCTACATATTGCACACAATTTTTGTTTCTGCTGACTTTCACTGCCGTTTGATACACTATCAAGCACGATTTTTTTTGACTTCCTTTCCAATGCAATTTCTCTGTCATATCTATTCAAAAACAAATTAAATGAATGGCTAGAACTGAAGCTTTTGACATTGCTACTTCTAGTATTACAGTGGTGTTTGATATTTTTCAGTTTATGATAATTTTGATAAGCTTGGTGTACGTTAGCATTGCATATAGATTGGTTCAGTTTTAATGATGAAAAAACTTTTGAATGCCTATCAGTTTGTACAGAACAATCGTTTATATTGATTTCATTTTCCATTTGTACTATTTCTTGTGAAATAAATCTTGCTGTCTTTGAATAGTTTTTATGGCTGTCAAAGGATGGAAAATCACCACTGCTTAAAAAGTTCTTTATAGAACTTAAAGTGTTTTCTCTAGTATTAATTACTATATCCTGCAGTTTCATTCGTGGATCAATAATGGTTTTCACAAAATCCAACGTTCGACTAAAATTATTTTTTAATGCCTTTTTAGTCAAGCATAAATTCTTAGGTACCATTACCGTATACTTCTCTACATTCATGCTATGGACAATTTCATTGCATAGATCAGATTTGCTGCCTTGAATATGTTTATCAATATTATATTTTTTTACGTTACTTGATGTATATTTTTTGATTTTCATGTATGGTTTATTGAACGCATTAAATTTGAGTACGCTTCTCGATATATTTTTTGTAGAAAAATGATCATTGATATTTTCCCTATCAATGTTTATGGTACTGACAGAGAAAATATTAGTTTTACGCTCAGGTAAGTATGACTTGATTCGACTTTCAAGTTTATTTAAGTGAACGTTTATGTCATTAAATCTTTGCACTGCGCTATAACAGTTATATTTGGCAGACGGTTTTGATGATGTTGATTTATTTTTCGATAGTACATTGGATGAGATAAACAAAGCTTCCCTGTCATCTGTATTACAAATGTGTAATTCACTTTTATCAGAGAATTCTTTTGGAATCTCTGTGATCCTTTTGTCATTTAGAAGTTGATTTTGTGTAGAATGCTGAATTTCACAGCTCAATTTCTCTTGTGATATTTCGTTGATGTTCCTTTTATTGTGATGGAATGTTTCAATTGTTTTATTGGAATCATTATTACACTTTCTCATTTTTGATATTGTTTCACTGTTTTTTTGATAGCACACTTTGGTTGTTCACTAACTTTCATTGGACCCTTTTCAAGGCTTCTTTTTCTTTTTCGCTTTGCAGGTATTCCTATTAAAAAATAAAATTACATTTGTTACTTGGGATAAGTAATTAATACATTTATTATATTACAGTAGAAACTTGATAATGCAGATCGTTCAGTAATTAGATTGAAGCAAAATACCTACATTATTAAAATATATTGATGGGCTTGTTTTATATTTAATAGTTACTGACAAAGTGAACACTCACTTTGAAGCAAGCACAACTGGTGAATGATAATAAAGTAATGATGTAAAATGTGACATTTTTTAAAAATATTTGAATGTAGGTATACTAAAATTTATATTTGTGCAGGAAATTCATTGATAAGAAAATTTTTATTATGCTTGGAAGTGAAAAATTTCTAACAAAAAAAGTCAAAATGTCTAGAAATCTTGGTAGCATGTACAAGTGGATGGAATTACGTTTGATTCCTGCTCTTTTATACCAATATAATTTATATCAATTTAAAAAATACCATAGTTGAAATTTTAAGCTTTAAAAGTTGTTATTGAAAAATCAAAATAGCAAAATACACATTTTTATATTTAAAAACAATACACATGATATTTAAAAACATTCAACACAACAAGGTCTCAAACCAATCATGGATTTTTCTCACGTGAATCCAAGTGAATCCATATTATGAATGGAGCTCAATATACTGGATGTATTTTGTATAATCACATTTCTGTCTAATCAAAACACACTAAGTACTTCATTTACCAATTTATTTCATATAAATAGTGATTGAAGTGTATTTAATTTTATTAAAAATAAGTTTGATCAATAATTCAGTTCCATAAACCTTTGATTGCATTTTGTAATTGAGATGGGCCAAATTTTTCATTTGAATTTTTAAACGCCTTTTCAACAATATTTTTCAGATATAGTTTATCAACATGTGTGCTAAAATTTTCTTTCTCATCATCCGCAATAGACTTTTCGTCTTCGGTATCATTAGGCAGCATTCCAAGCTCTAGTTCTACAATTTCCGCAATCAACACATTAATCATTTTCAATATTTTGTCCCATTTTTTGAATTCTACCAGTGACTTGTCAGGCAGAAATGTAACATCGTATGATGAGTACGGACATGACAGGTTTACCACAAAAACTGGAAATTTTTTTGCTTCAATATTTTGTTTCGTGCATGGCTGCAGATTGTTCTAGAAATGATATCATTAAAAATAAATTGTAAGCAATAAATAAATCTCACCATTATAGCAAATAAACCAATAATGAATATTAAAAACTTGATATGGAAATGATTGTATTATGGTATTGTCATCTAGCATCATTTGTTCAATGTGCACAACTTGCAGTAGTGAGAATGTTTTTATGTGTGTGCTGTGTTATGCTGTGTGTTACAGACGGTAAGATCGAAATAAATGGATATTGCAATAATTTTTACCAATGTCTCGCAAATAAATACTCTTTTAAAGATAAACATTTTATCAGCATAATCCACTTTGACAAATATAAAAACACGGATATGATTATAGGTAAATTTAAACAAATTCTATTATTAATTCACACTTAAAACAAGCTGAAACTTGTTACAAGTGGTTGACAATTAATAGTAAATGGTATAAATCATTGACAAGTATTTGGCAATCAAATAATATTTTGATGTATGTATATGTATTTCAGACCTGCAAAGTCTTAACATGGTCTATTCTTTTGTTATTTTCCTCCTTCATTGTATAAGTTTTCCTCAAGAGCAAATTATTAAATACTTTTTGAACAAGAGAATTTTTAAGGATTCTTTTGTTTATGTATACAAATTGAAAATTTTTAGAAACATGCCCCTCTTTGGCAATGTGTACATCAATAAAGTATTTGTCTTTGGCAATTGTAATTTGTCTCAGTGTATTTCCTGCTCTATTATCTAATATAGATACAAATGCTTCTTTAATTGATTTGCTTTTGTGACTCTTGAAAACAAGTCTTCCATCCGAATCGTCTCGGAGACTAAGTGATACATGGTAATGCATTAGTGCAATGGATTCCATCGCTAGTCGTATGTCTTCCATGTCTACAACAAAATCTACTCTTTTCTGTCTAACGCATAGGTTGTACATAAAGTTGGTTATGGTAATCTAAAACAAAACCCAATAGTGTTAAGCAGAAATATATAAGAAAATTCATTTATTCAAAATTATTATTTATCTAGTCAGGGAATGATGCAACCTGTTCAATTTGAAAATGTCAGATTTAAGGGAATGAAATATCCCTAAATACCTAGTTATTGTAAGTGAAGATTGGTATCTGTCTTATTTTTCAAATCTAGACACATGAAGTAAGAGATCAAAAGATGGCAATCGATTGGAACGTTGACTAGATTTACTACTTGACAATAGAATTTATTGGGTCCAAAAAGGGTTTTATTTTTGATTTTTTTTTCACAATGCCACAGAGTCATTTTTCTTTATCATTAGACACAAGTTTAAGTCAACAGATTGACAATATAGGCCTCAACACTCTGGTGTCAGTAGAGATAATATTAATTAACAATCTATAACAATGTGAATTCCAGAAATATTTAAAATACATGAGATCTTCCAAAGCTCAACAGATTTAAATATACTATAGCTACTGAATCATAAATATAAAGATTGGATATGCTACAAGTAATTACTATTTGTTCACATTCTTACAGTCGTTCCATGGGTTGGCCTGACTTTAATTTTCTGTACATCATTATTTGCAGTTCCTTTCAGAAAGTCTTTCTTGTAAGTTTCCTGCGTTTCTTTGTGTTGACTTACAATGGATACTTTTTCTGCCATGGCAATTATACTTGCCAATGCTTCTCCTCTAAATCCATATTTGTTCAGATTTTCATTCAAGTCTGTTAGTGACTTACATTTACTCGTCATATATCTTGTACCAATTGATTCCAAATCAGTTTTTAATATGCCATCTCCGTTATCGACTACTTGTATTGTATGATTACTTAAATCAACTCTTACTGCAATTGATGAGGCATATGAATCCAAACTGTTTAATATCTGTTAAAGTGCATATTATGAAGCATTAGTGATAATACATCAGATGGAAATTCCACCTGTCAATATCCGCTCAACACATACGTTCTCTCTATTGGCTAAATAAAAAAATCCAGGAGCGTTGAATAATTATAATATTGTAGTAACCCCCAACCGCAATGATCCAATTACGCACCAACTAGTCCAACAAAACATTCCTATGATATATTGTTTTAAAAATCATTTTGTGATATTTAGGTGTTTACGTTATTTATCAAATTTTGCAAATTGTCTGAGAAAAAGTTGCTTCAGAAAAAGGTGTGTGGGCGTGTTGACCCTATGCGCCCTTCCCTACTACACCACTGATTCTCTTTCTCACTCTCTCTTTGTAAAATTATAACTAAGTCTCGTGTTAAGCTGCGTATTTGTACAAATAAATCAAGGCAAATATATTAAGTTGCAATATATCACCATTATGATTACAAATCAGCATTTGTATAATAACTTAAAAGTATCAATTGAATATTACTTTCTTTGAATGCAAAATACAATTATTTTTAAAAACTACTAAAATAGCATAAAAATGTTAACAACGATAATTTAATCTTACCAATTCAGTAGCACATTGGGAATAAGAATAAATATTTACAGTTGATCTCAATAAACACTGAACTTCAGTTGGTAATTTTTCAATCATTTTGATCTTTTCCATATTGTTAATTGGAATTGAAATTGATTTCAGTTGTTTTCAGCCAGTTCAAAACTGTTAACAGAATTTCCAAATGGATTTTCGTAAAGAAAACATAATTTTTCATTACTCAATGAAATTAAATAGATTAATTTAATATCTAAAACTATGTTATATTTAGCAACTCTAAGCCTTGAATAACATTTTTTGTAAATTTGCTAATTTAATACATTTTAAATCTCACAATTCGAAATGAATGAATTTTATTCACCCATTACTATTTTTGAATATTCACTCCAATCATAATTAATATTTGCAGATTACTAAATAATGTTGCTAAAGTAAGAAACTATCCTTTATAGTTAACTAACCCCATTTTAGTAGGGTTTGAACTGTCAGATTTTATTACGAATTATTTTATTAATATTCAGTAGCCATAGTATAAAGTAAACGAAACAGCAACATGACAACTAAAATACATTTTGAGGTTGTCTGACGTTTTCGGCTTTGTATTTTAATGACGAATTGATTGAAAGTAAAGCGTTATTTTAATTCCACCAAAACAGAAGCAATTTATTGAATTGTTTAAAATGTCGGATAACCACGCAGCGTTGGTTAAACAATTTAGTGACGTTACTGGAGTCGATGAACACCGCGCTACATTTTTTCTGGAGTCTGCAGCTTGGGAATTGGACGTAAGGATTATTTACACATTAAAATAACCATTTGAATTGCACAATGTAATGCTATTAAGCTGGGATGACATCGGATAGCACAATTATACTCCTTAATATATTGCCAGTATATTATTATGCTTATTCAAATTAATGATTTGTTTTCACAAAAGATAGTGAATTTTTATAGCTTACAAATTAATCATGTAACTCAATCGAAATTATTTAAAATCATTAGGAGCTATATTTTAACTGCATCAAAAATCATATTTTTTAAATTGAAACCTTTCCTATGACGAGACGGTTTCGAAAAATGAACTATCAAATTCAATCCCTACATATTTTAGTAAAGTGTTTTGCTCATTATTTAGGACTTTTGTATTATTCTGTTTTCTGTCCATCTCATGTTCCATGATTCTTGTAGTGAAAGTCAAGATCTAGTTATATGACTATTGATAATATCTGCAAGTAATTTCCCTTTTCAGAGATATTAAGGATAGATAGATGGACTAGAAAAGGACTAGTAGTTAGCTAATGGATGGTTGGGAGAAAATACATCATATGAATTGATGTATACAATTTACTAATTTTTGGGTTTATTTATAGTTGGCCCTCTTCAGTTTCTTTGAAAATGATGGGCCGGGTGATTCAATCCCCCCAAATAGAGGATCATCATTGGTAGCAGAATCGGCAAATAAATCGGACAGTGACCCTGAGCTCTTGGATGATAATGATATCCCTATACCGGCGAGTCGGATGCATAAAAAGGAAAAAACAAAGAAAAAATCAACCAGTAGATTTGCCACACTACAGAGTCTTAATCAATCAAGCTCTAGTGATGAAGAAGAAGGTATTTAAGGGTTAAAATATTACTCATGACAAACTTCTTTTGGAGAGCATGTGACACATATCACTTACAATTTTATTTTGCTGAAAAAATTCGTCTGTCTTATTTATTTTTGAATTATATCTCAAACATCCATTGCATATATAAATATGTATTGAATGCAGCCAATTTATTTTTATATATTTATGAAGAAAAATATTTGCTAAGAAAAAATAAACAATCCAAAAAAATATTCAACCTTTAAGTGACGTTAAACCTCTCGCATTTGTCTTTCATCTTTGTAATTTATTTATATTAACATGAGATAAGAGGAGACAAAAAAACATGATTGTAAATGATTTGAGTGGTAAAATGTATACATATTTAAATGTAACACAATTAAGCATTACACAGCAGTTAAGTCTTAATTTTTGAGAGCAGAGTTTTTTTGACACTGACATTGTTCTTCGAGTTGGCCACCCTCCAACTTTCCCACCAATAATTTATTTTAAAATTCAGATACTGCCGCCCTTGCTTTATTGCGTGAAACAAAAGATGTGTGTATTAAACCTTTTCAATTCTGGCTCTTCATATTTGGTGTAACCAAGCTTCCACTTGTCAGGTATAACGTGTTCCACTGCTGAAAAACTACAGTAAATCCTCACTAAATAATGTTTTGAAAACAGCTAAGATATTGATGAAAAGTTATCATGATTGACTGACTAGAAATATGCATTTGGTATGCATTTAATAATTCGTTCTTTGATTTTTAGGTGAAGCATTTTATGCAGGGGGATCTGAGCGAAGTGGCCAGCAAATTTTGGGCCCACCTGGAAAGAATAAAAACAATATTGTCGCAGATATGTTCCGAAGCGTAAGAGAGTGAGTGAAGAATCTTTTCAATAAATTATAAAAATATAGCTGTGGAAGATTCTTTGCGTGATAAAGATTTTTTTATGAATCATTTGCCAGCTTTAATGTTTTATGAGAATCGCTTTTTATAGTCATACATACAATGTAATCAACTGTTCTACTTCGACTACCTCCAAGTACCTCACGGTGAATCGGGCGCTTGTACACTTATCTTACAAATTGTATATAATATTTATACAATTAAAGATATAATAAGTATTTAGTATATAAAGGTTTTCAAACCAAAAATATTGTGTTTCAAGCATGGTAGGTGCCATTCACATTTTGAATCTTCATTCACATGGAAAGAGTTATCATTCAGTTATATTGTATATATACAGTATGCGCCATTTGATTCTACGCACCCCGATGTTTTGTAATGTTTTGCGTTTTTTTCTTAGAATCCGTTATTTTTTCGGGTAAGTTTTTTAAGGGATATTCGGGATACTATTGGTTATAGTTCGACACAATTTTTGACCAAAGCAGGTCAGTTGTTCGCTAGCCGTGATCGTTTCGAAAGTATTGACTTTGGTTATTTTGTGAAATATCTTTTTCAGTATACGTTGTTTCAAAAAATGGTGATTTTGGTAGGGCGCGAGTAACGACTTCATTGAAAATCGTTTTAAATCGGCTCCAGAAATAAAGTCAGTCGGACCACGCAGAGGAGGATCACGGAGCTGGGTTTACGGAGAAAATGAAAAAACGTCTCGAGTGGGCCCAATGTCATCGAAATTGGACCGAAAATGAATGGAAAAGAGTTATTTTCTCCGGAAAGTAAATTTAATTTGTTTGGATCGGACGGTCGGCAGATTGTGCGACGGCGAATTGGGAACGATTTCATCCGAAATGCTAAACTTCATTAATGGCAATGAACGGAAAAAATACAAAAAGTTGTTAAAAGTTTGTCTTGCCAACTATCGAGGACCTGACAATATCACCCGGATCCGATTTACCAGGACGATTCAGCCCCTGCATCGATCCCGCTATGTGAGTAACCCTTTGGTTTTTTAAATTTTTTCAATTCGACTATTGTATTACAGGTGCTAAGGGCGTTGGGGAATAACGTCCTTTGGATTACAACAGTCCCGATCTGAATCCGATAGAGCACCTATGTATTATAATTAAACAAAATTGCGAAATAAACGAATTTACTAGAACTTAAAAAAATATAGCGGAAGTATGGGAGAATGAAATCACCGAAGAAATTTTAAAAATTTGTATCTCTTTCCCAGAATGTTGGCGAAATGTAACAATTATTAAAAAAATAAGCCATAAAATTGTTTTATTTCATTTAAAATGTTACTTGACATCTAATCTTCCTTCAACACAAAAAAAGGTTCGGTGAATTGTTTACCCGCCATAAATCAACCCCAAACACAACGGTCGTGTTGGCCGTAATCCCCTAGAAATCTATTTTCTGAGAACTTGTTGATAAAAACAGGACTTCTATTGCAAGATATTATTTAAAATGATGTATTATGTAGTATTCTAATAGATGTATTAATTACTTTGTGAATATGTGTGAATTAAATTTAAATCGCAAAATTCTATGATTTTCGAGGTGCGTAGAATCAAATGGCGCATACTGTATGTTACAGTGAAACTGTATTCTCAGTGAAAATGTATTCTTCCCAAGCTGTCATTGAAATTTGACCATCCTATGTTTGTCTGTTTTTATTTTGTTCTCTTTTTATGAAAGGGATCTGCTGATTTTGTTTCATTGAAGCAAACCAAAATTTTAGTCCGGCAAATTATCGACTTGGGCCAATAATTTCAATGATCGTGACCAGTGAAATCATGTTGTCATATAAATCTATTACTTGATACATTTTCACTGAGAATACAGTTTCACTGTAACATATACATTTGTAAATTTTCAACTATTGTAATGAGAAATTTTCGTACAATCTACATTAGTTATTTATTTACATGCTACGAAATATTCAATCATGATATGATTGAACATAAGATATATGTCCTTCAATCAAATACAATTATTATAATTGATACTATTATTTTCTAGACAAGGAGCCGTATTGATGAATTCCGGAGGCGACGAAGCTGGAGGCTCTGCATCATTTTCGGGAACCGGATACAAATTAGGTATTTTCAGTTTTGGTATATGCAATGCCAATTTCTTATTTTACATAATACTACTTTTAAAATTTTATTTGATGTAACACAAGTGACTATTGAAATGAAACTGAATTAAATAAAAGCAAAATGAATCAATAGTCCTGAGAAGATTTACGAATATATTTTTGTTCGAAACACAACTGGGTTGTGTTATGGAATGAGAAATGTAGAACAAGTTATGAAGAATATGCATTTGAAACAATGAAACATGAATCGAGTTTAAATATTTATTTGTTGTTATGTTATACTTTGAAAGATTCTTTTGTTTATCATTAATAAGTACAAATTTTATATGTTTTTTTATAGGCGCTACACCTGATGACACAACCACTGTAAATTCCAAAAGGTCTGACAGGAACAAAAAGCCCGAACCGGTAAGATGTCTGAAATACAGTCTTGATCTATCATTAGCGATAAATATTGGAAAGAAAATGTGAAAATATATCAAATAGCTATTTTACAGTTAGAGGTTATTTTATGAAGATTGAATATTGTTTATTAGAGTTCAAATTGTGCTAATAATAATTGAAATTTGGATCAACGTGGTTAATTTTCTTTTGTCATGAATCGGAAAATACCTCAAACAAAAACAGTTAAATCCCACAATTATAATAAAAGGATCAAAATTTTAGAGAAAATTTTGGTAAATTATGGATATATGGTCACAGGACAGAATCCCAATCCTCTCAAGCTAAGCTCAAAAAATTTATACATACTGGCTTATAATTTAATGTTTTGACTTTACTCTTTGTGTTCTTGTGGATTATTATAAAATGTGGAATCAAAATGATTAAATCTGAAGAATATTACTGATTATTGTATGAGTTCTTAAAGAAGAATTTGTTTTTTAATATTAGCCCATAACAAAATTATTCTTTTTATTTTTAACAAATAATAAACTTATATGACTATCTCTATCTGTATAATATTATTATTTGTGTAGTTTGTGATATTTTGCTCCTGTAAATTAAAACAACTCGATTTCATACTTATTGCGAAGTAATCTTTAGGATCTTCTATTATAATAAATTAAAAAATTAAAGACAAAACATTTCAAAAAAAATCGTAATTATATATTATATTCATTTAATGTGCTTATTTTTCATAAATCTTGTTTATGATTGCAGGAACAAGTTGTTGTACTCCGTCTGTGGCAAAACGGTTTCAGTTTGGATGGTGGAGACTTAAGGCCTTATACAGATCCTGCTAATGCTGAATTCTTAGATCACGTGCGAAGAGGGTAAACCCATGGCAGAATTGTTATCATTGTTATAATTTCTCAATTATCACTCCATTTCCTTCTGGAAGGGATAAATAATTTGTATTCGATTCTTCCTCTTTTTAGTGAAATTTATCAATAAATTAAGCCTAGCCATGTAGGTAGGTATACAATATATTAACCCATTGTTTATGATGTGCACAAATTTGTGCTTAGTTACCATAGTAATTAAAAGGGCCCGTGAACAAAGTGTTAATATGATTTATTTGCCTTTTTAGTGAAATTCCCCCAGAAATTAGAAGAGGTCCTGAAATGTATCTTACAATGGAAGACAAAAGGCATGAAGAGTTTACAAAAATTAGTGTTGCTTCCAAACCATTCCAAGGAAAAGGGCAAATGTTGGGAAGGTAAATCTTGAAAATTAATATCTGACACATAATATCAACTGTGGAATACAGTGACGGCTGGTGACGGGGTGTTGGGGGGTGCAAAGGAAGATTCAACCATTTTTGCAAGAGTTCTTTCCTATTCATTGGATTCTAAAACACTTCTATAGCATGGACTTTCAATTCAGATGTTCGCAATACCAACTGTTTCTCTTCCGTAGTACGGAAAAATAGTCGAATCTTCCTTTTGCACCCCCCAGCACCCCGTCACCAGCCGTCACTGGTGGAATAGGTGCTAATCATAATCATATTACTGTCGATGTACCATTATAACTTGACCGCTTGCGAAAGCGCCACCATCGCGTGATTGATGTTGAAATACTTAACCAGAATTGTTTATTGACTTACTCATGTTAACTCCTAGATCTCCTGTGTCGAGTCTAGCTTGACATTGTATAGGTAACGTACTATTCATATGTCGAGTCCTGCTCGACATTGTACAACTTTTTAAATTATCCTTATTTCAAATACTGTAAATATTTTTAGCCTTGTGTGTCTTAGTTAATGTTTGTAACATGTAATGTGGTATATTTTTCGGTATTTCGTTTTATCACACAAATAAATACACAAACTCTGTGATATCAATCAACTTCATATGTGATAACTATATAAATGGATGGGTGCTAAAAATATGATATGCTGGTTTTATATATCGGTGTGAATGTGTTTAGCCCTGCACCCACAACCGTTGGATCAACGGTTCCTCAAGTCGCCGATGCGTCAGACCAGGAAGCCAACCAAAGAACTGCACAGAACTCTCTCCAATTAAATGAAAGCGAACCCGTTTGTACTATTCAGGTATGGCTTATATATATCTCAAAAAAAAATATTAGATTATAGTGTACAGTAAAAGTCCGTTAATTCGAACAACGATAATTCGTAATTCGAAATTTTCATAATTTGCTCGTCCCAATATTGACTTTTTATAGTAAAATGTACCGTTAATTCGAAATATCGCTTAATTCGTAATTCGTAATGTTTTTCGCCAAAATGTACATACGATTTCTTGTAATTCGAAATTTTGACAGTTCAACAATTTCGAAATTTTGATAATTTCGTGAGTTTGTTAGGTTAAAAGTTAGTCAACACATTGTTTTGAAGAGTAAAGCTTATGTAAACCATCAGTGTAAGTGAGACATCTATATTAAGTGAAGTATCGTATGTCAAAATCGAATTCGAGCATTTATAACATTGGTGCAAGTGACAGTTCAAATATTAGTATGTACCTAACTTCACTACAATGGTTCATTTTTATAAGTATATACCTACCTAAACGTCATTCTATTTTACGCGCGAATATCTTAAATATAAGTGACTAAAAATCAAATATGTTAACTGTTTTTTATTCTTATGAAATGCCTGTCCATAAAAAATCGAAAAATTGGCCGCGAAAATTCATTTTTTTAGTGTTCGCGTAATTCGTATCTCGATTTTTTAGGTCTATAAAAATCGAAAAAATTGCCGCGATGTTCCAGACTTTCTACAATTGCCGCGAAAATTCATTTTTTTTAGTGATCGCGTAAATCGTAATTCGATTTTTTTGATCCATAAAGAACTCGAAAAAATGGCCGCGATATTAAAAGCCGTCGACAATTCCCGCGAAAATTTCTTTTTTTTAGTGATTGCGTAATTTTAATTTATTTGGTCCATAAAAATCGAAAAAATGGCCGCGATGTTCCAAGCCGTCGACAATTGCCGCGAAAATTCAATTTTTCCCCCGTAATAATAAATGGGATTAATCATCCCGTAATTCGTAATTCGATTTTTTTGGGAAATCTGGTCCCTTGAATTTCGAATTAACGGACTTTTACTGTATTAACAAGAGCTAAAGCTTGGATTGAATTTTTTAAAGTAAACATTTTTAATTCTGTGCTTAAACAAGGCAAGTATGTTTGTTTTCTAAATTCGCATTAATATTAAATTTTCAGATTCGGTTGGCAGATGGGACCCGTATTGTCGGCAGATTTAATGCAACACACACTGTCGCCAACCTTCGAGAATATATTGTGGCGTATCCTTTTCACATTAATCTTCCACAGATAAATAAATATTTAAAAAAAATTCTTATCGTATATCATACTTTTAATCAGGACATGGTATTACTATAGGTCACTCAGTCTTCCACTGTTCACACAGTCTGTGAATGTAATCCTTGTTACACATAGAATGTGTTGTATCTCGACTGTGAACCACAATAGATATCATTTTGGCTTGCATACGGCTTATGGTAAGTGGGTTGTCTATCACTGGACTAGGATATCTGCTATTTCCCTCTATAGAACATTGGAGAAACTAAAGAGAGATGAATGGAACATTATTTAAATTAAACGATTCGAATTTTTTTAGATCTACTTTCATATAAAATTTCATAAAGATCAGACATTACCATCGATGAGTGAAATTGGACCCCGTGTTTTATTTATTTAAAATAATGCCTTTCCATTAATAAGTTAACACCTTAAAAGTGAGAAATAAAATATGTTGTCTTTCTGTGGGTTAAATACATTTTTTATCAAAGATTAATCTTCAAAATTGTAATTTGTGATCCATTTATTATTTCCTTAATTATCAATCAATCATCATATTCGCAGTGCTGTGCCTTCATATCAGCTGAGAACGTTCACCCTCCAGACGACTTTCCCGAACAAAGAACTTACCGACTCGTCCCAGACAATAATGGATGCCGGCATTTGGAATTCTTTAGTTGTTTTACGGATGAAATAAATGCTCCTTTCTCATTATTTTGTAAAGTAAATAAGAATGTAGAAGTCAGGCATACTGGATAATGTAACCTCCATTGATGCGAGGTATATTTGTAAAACCATTAAAATAGTATTTATGATTTTCTTGCGGTCATTTGCTGATATAAATTAAAATGTGCTTGCATTATCAAAACTGACCTTTTATCGTAATTGAATTATGAAAAATTGTCACCGACAGTGATTAGTTTATCTTCGTCATAATATAATTTGGTTATTGAATATTGACATCATGTTTGTTTTCAACCTTGAGGCTTTTGTATTTCATCAACTGAATTGTTGCCATCTTATCTCCGTATTCGAGCCGTACTTTTAGTATCACAAAACAATTTCAGAGTTAGGGCGATATTTAAATTAAGAATGTTCTTTCTAATTTTATAAAAACTTTATTCCTGTCGAATTTATTTAAAACGATGAAATGCGATATAATAAACGAATTTTTTCAAAAAATAAATATTTGGTTTTTATTTATTTGATTTTTTTAATCGATTTAATCGAATGCATTTATGTGATGTCGAAAATTCCCTTCCACATATCCGAATATAAAAATGGGACCTACTGAGGTAGCTAACCACCAGTCCCATAGATAAATATACTTAACCAGTCCTATTCTTTGATCCTTACTCAAAAAAGAGGTTGAGCAGCTGAGTAATAAGCGGTTGAAGAAAAACTTCTATGGAGATAAGCTCTATTAGAAATCCATATTCATGCTCACATGGGAGTAAAGATTGTGAGTTTTACAAAGTGACAGGTAATTATTAGTAACACCTTTTAGTGAAATGGTATGCAACTGAGTTAAATTTTCTCCAAAATTTCGGCGGATTATTATGACGCTTATTTTTTCTACCTTTGTTACATGAATCCACCTTTGTCAATTATGGATAATGGTTATACCTATAATGACGAAATTTGAAGTTTGTCTCCATGATAGCAAATAACCGTTGATGATTCCCTGATGATAAACTATCTCAGTTCAATATCCTTACCATGAGATGAAGGAAGTTTGATATGGCCTTCATCCGCCAGAGAAAGGCCGAATATCTTGACAAAATTATTTATGCACGAATTCGATTTTTAGCCGTCATAGCAAAGTAAATTAACTGTCAAAATCGTGACCGAAATAACAAAAATGACAACATAAACCCTTCGGTGGAGTAATTCGTATTTAGCATAGTGAATAAACCATAGATAACTGACCTCTGCCGGAAGGTCGTTTGTCTTGTCGATGGTTCAATAGCCGACCGTTGAAGTATACAATTTTGCAGTCTTACTGTTTTTCAAATACAGTTCATGACCTTAATTACTGCATTCTTGAATAATGAATCACATTAGAAATAGCGGATTGAATTACGAATTAGTAATGTGATATGATTTTTGACCTATTTATCTACCTACCTAATTAAATTGGTGGGTATATTATTACATTAATTAATTTATAATACCATTTTGATAACCAAGTCGCAATTGTGGATATAATAATTGAATGCGGAAAACACGAACGTACCTACTCATAATTTGCGCAATGCAATGACGAAGAAATATGAAACAAACAGCATTTGGATTGATTTCGTTTCCACTTAAAAAAATGTGTTCGTACGAAAAACATCGCACTATTTGCGTGAATCTTATTTATGAAGATAGCTAGTATCTACCTCGTTCAAAGATCTCATACAGATTTATGGTTTTTGGCCATTTTCTTCATGTAACGTAAAACAGGGCGAATAGAGACAAAGACAAGGATTGAACTTTAGCACAACTTTACTTAGTATCCAATGTATTTTTTACTATTTAAGTAAATATATATAATTCTTTACAATGACTATAATACTCTCTCGAATGACAAACCCAAACCAACTAAATGATTGGCCAAAATTTAAACAAACGTGCTTAAGTTCGATGTCTGTGCAATCCTTACTTTTTGACCCCTTAAAAACTTCTCTTTTATTGCATGAAAATTAAAATGAATCATGTATTTTTTGGTTAATAAGTACCGTTAAACGGAATGATAGAGACTCGTATAGAAAAGAGGTTCATATATTCCAATCATTACAATCTGTATTTTTGTCTCTATTCACCTGCCAAGTCTCGATTTACCCTCTCTCGTCTCTATTCACCCCGATTCAATGTGAATAGAGACATCGAACAAAATTGATTGTGTCTTAATTATGATAGTGAATATTTGAAAAATATTGTCATGAATGTGTAGTAGGACCATAAAAACCAGTGTCAAGCCATTCATATTTGAATTATGAAGGTACACAGTCGTGAAGGGTAAAACATGTCTCTATTCACCCCGTTTTATCGAATTCATTATTTGAATGAATTATTAATGATAATATTTTGTAATTTATTGTTGAAAAATTCCGAGTAGAAGTACGCCACAAAAGAAACTTTTTACCCGTAATTTAACGTGAATTGAGCATAGGCGGATCCACGGGGGGGGCCATGGGGGCCATGGCCCCCCCCTGAGGAGAATTTATTCCATACAAAATTTTATAACATTAATTTTCAAATGATTTTTATTTAAATAAATATGTTGTATTTCATTTTTTTTCACGACCCTTTAGTTTAACAACTACAATTACGGCAAAAAAAATCCGCGCACCTTTCACAATTCCATTAATTTGCAAATATTTCCTCGAAATCTTTACCGATTTCCATTTTTGTTTCTACCGATTGTAAAGAAAACGAATAGCCATATTTTGAAGAACAATTGGTTGACCAACCTTAAAATGGCCTGGCTGCTTACCGCGTCTTGTTCTTATGAATTAGACTTGAAATCATCAGTGTATACAATCGTCCAAAGTCCAATTTTATGCACCTTCGTCCATTCTTACCTCCATTTTACATTTTTACATTGGGAACTGTTTTTTTTTGGCGCCGAGCGGGAAATCCATGTGCTACGATTCTATTGCGGCTATTACGGACATTTCGCATCAATCATGTGATTTCACTAGTCGACTAAACCTCAGCATGGAAATCTGTAGCAGTTTTGAAGCGTTTTCAAAAAACCATACTCCTTATATGAAGGTCGTCCCGGTCGGTTGTTAAGCATTCTCTGCCGGTTCAAACATACCCATCCAGAGCGCCAGTTTCACGAAAAATTTCAAAAATATCCACACTATAATTTCTACACAGTCTATCATAAGCGAATTTTTCTACTTGGTAAGTTTTCCCAGAAAACTGATTCAATTTGGGCTTTTATCGCAATTACTTTTTCTTGCAGCTATCCATAATTTCGTCAGATGCTTACGCGACTAGGTCTGGCTCATTACTGTTGAAGCTTTCAAATCTTGATTGGTTTTTAAAATATGGTTATAGGTTTTTTTACAATTGAATGAAAAAAATGGAAATCGGTTAAGATTTCGAGGAAATATTCACAAAGGAATGAAATTATGAAGAGTGCGCGGATTTATTTTGCCACAACTGTATAGATACGGAATGTGATAAGTTAATAATTATGTCGTAGTTGTGAGGTTTTGTTACGAATTTTACTGTTTGACAATCAGCGTTGCATTCGCTGAAAGGAGGTTTTCCACATTACGACACATGAAAACCTGGCTAAGGAATCGTTTGTTTTCAAAAAGACTATATGGTCTAGCTTTGTAACATATCCTCTGGGAAATGAATATTTAACCTGAATATTTTTGGGCCTATTTGCAACGTCAAAAAAACGAAAATTCGACTTAATTTTTTTATAATGTTTGCGATTTTTCTCTGGTATAAAACAATATTTTTTTAATATTATGTTTTTTAATGTTTGCATTTTTGAATTGAAATAGAAGAACCGATGATAATAGTCAGAGTCATCAATTATACACATGATTTTTCTCGGCACCATCACTTCTTTAAGCGCAGGGTCATCATTCCGTAAAAAAAATCGTGTAAAAAAAGTAGCGGTGCCGTTCAAAAAATCACGTAAAAAAGGGGACTGGGTGTATATATTTTTTCAAAATGGCCACCCCCTGGGACAATTCCTGGATCCGCCAGTGGAATTGAGTGTTGCGTACTCTTTAATTCAAATTAACGGGCCTATAGGTAGAACGACTTTTCTTGAACGCGAAATTCTCCATAAAAGGTTAGCGACCACTGGCACACAGCAACATGTTTGGCATATATCTATAACGACATATATTTCAACAAAATCATTGAATCGTTTTGTGATTGGCAACTTCGAGGCACACCCACACAACTTAATTATAACAATTATTTTTGTTTATTTGAAAAAAGTTAATTAACAAGTCCTGACTAATAATGAGTCGCGTAGTTACAGTTCAGAGACAAAAAACAACTGTTCTAGATAGAAACACTTTAGATAGAAGGTACATTTTTTTTTTGTAATTTTGATACATACATATTTTGTCTTGTTAGATTAATTCATTTTACTAATCGCCTTTCTTTTTTATAACACATTGATAATTCAACTAAATTTTTCTTCCAGGGCTGTGGAGTTGGAGTCGTCGTGGCGTTTTGGCCGGAGTCGGAACTTTCGAAAAGTTCAAACTTTTTACTTACATATGCATATATTTTAATTTGTCAAATTTGGCTATTGGCTGGATTGGTTGGTTGATATTAAATTGAATAAATGTTACAGCGAAAGTGTATTATCACTGGCATTTCAGTGAAAGCATATTCTACTACATTTTCCATGTTCATTGTGTTATTATGCTTAATCACGGGTGTCTTGGATAAAATATCATAATAATTTTTCTTCATTTCTGAACACATTTTACGTAAAATTAACAGTCACAAAACACATGTTATATCTGACAGCTGTCAACGCGAACAAACCGCTCTGAAGGTGTGTGCGAAACTTCATCTTTGTCTTTGACCAATCATATAGCATTATAATATATTATACTCTCCGTGATCGTGACTAGTGAAATCACACTCATAAAAATTTATTTCTTTGTATATTTTCACCGGCCAGATCAGTGAAAATATATTTTAACTAGTGATAATATAATATCACTGATAATACACTTTCGCTGTAACATATACATACATAAATAGGAAAGATAGGAAAAAAACTTGATGAAAATAAGCTTTTTTAGTCTGAGTCGGAATCGGCGTCGTGTTTTTGGTCAATGTTGGAGTCGAAGCCGGAGACGTGTTTTTGATGAATGCTGGAACCGGATTCGGAGTCGTGTTTTTTTAGCGACTCCACAGCCCTAGTTTTTTCATGAATGTGAGGGTAGATGATGAATAGGGAACCCACTTTAGACCCTTTCGAATAATCATTAATTTAATGTACTGCCACTTTATTAACATAATTATTACCGTAGATCACCGATTGTTGTTGACAGTAGGTGCAATACCAAATTATCAGACTTAAACGACGCATAGCAATACGGAATTAATCACACATGCATAATGACATAATTATTTTAATTTTAATTCACAGTTGAATAAAAAGTATACTGCTTTTTAATCGTGACTATTTAAGAAATATTAATTAATAGCTCACGACACTATTTCAATCATTGTTGTTCTAATAACCATATATTTTATTTATGTATGTAGATACCAAACCATAATTATATTTTCCCACTGAATTCCTCGCCGCCAAAATAAAGACATACAACATAGGTACAACACATGTGAAGAATATGTATATGAAATTTGTTGACAAGTAAATCTAAAATTGGCAATTTTAAATTAGAGTGAATTATTTTATAAAAGTGAGTCTTTTAGTCTTTAGTCAATGACCCTAATATTTCTCATGTTACCTATTATTTATAATGTACACAGTTTCCGTGGCACCTAAAAATTAACAAGCTCGCGATCGCGAAACTTGGATCGTAAAAAATAAGTTGGTTTCCTTTTATATCCTGCTATGTTTTTTGACGAAATATTTTCTACTCTAGCTTCTAAATATTATAATACAAAAAAAAACTAATTATATATTATTACATATTATAAGAGAGCATTGGAAATTTTGTACAAAGCCATGCATTTGTGTATCTTTGTGGACATACTATTTACTTATAAGTTCGCCAGATATTTTTTTAATCATTCAAAACTTGGCTGGAGAGAGATTTGAGCCCGTTGATTATGGCCCTGATTATACTCTACCACTAGGGTTTCCAATCTCGGGCCAAAATTTTGATCCCGGGATTGCAATAAGTCGATCCCAGGATCCCGAGACTAGCCCCATGAATTGGGATATTTTATAATGGACGATATTTTTCATAATCACTAAGTATTATGCATGTGAATTTATCATTAAAAATAGTTAAATATAAAAATATCCTTATAGTTGTAATATAAATGTATACATATAGTTGTTTACCCATTATTGAAGGGTGAAAATATTTCATTGAAATATAATGTGTCGGTGTTGTTTGAATGCAATCTGATCTGAAAGGAGCTGTTTCTTAATTTTTCTTTTTTAAATTTCACATGTTATTGTTCTAAAATCAGGGCACATTAAAGGATCTAAGTAACATTTTAATTGATGATAACTCCATTACCATCCACGATGTTAGGATCAATTTTAAAAGTTTATCTGTTTGGCACTCATAAAAAACATTATTTTTCATCATAAATAAACTGTAATTTTGTGACACGATATTTTTCGTCCTCTAATTTTATTTCGATGCAATAATTTTGTGTATTCGATGATGTCATCAATGCATACCATAAAAATAATCTATTTTCCACGAGCATCTGGTGATCCAAAGATGACATGTGCAAGTTCACGAAATATTATGATTTTTTAAAAATAATAAATCGTTTGTGTTTGATAAATAAATCAATCACGAAAAATTCTGGATTATGTTTTCTAATCCCGGGATTCATCAGGTATTGAAAATCTTCGGGATCCTGGGATTGGAAACCCTACTTACCCTAACATATCTGATCATTGTTTAGATCTAGATTACGTTTTATGCATACAAATATAATAAAAACGTAAAAGTAAATTTATCTAGCTAGCTCTAATTGAAAAATATCATAAGTCAAAAACTGTAACATGGCTTTATTCAAGATTGGGAAATCATTTGGCGCTTGCTTATGTATCTGTAAACGCCTATCGTATCAGGATATCAGGAAGGTCATCAGCAGAGTTTTGATATAGTATTAAGTGACCACTTCTTATCCGTCTGGTGTTTCTACTTTTTATCACCTTCTCACTTTACAAACAATCGGTTCCGATCCCTGCTTAATTGATAGACGTTTTGTAACCTAATAATTCATATTCAATGATACTTCGGGTGACCGTGCATTTCATTTAACATTGTTTTACAATCCTACTGTTTATCTCAATCAAAGTTATTCTGAATATAAAGATTTCGCATCTAAAATACTCTACATCCGGATAGATGGGAGGGAATTTATACATCACAGGCACACGTGTCGCGGGACACGAATACATACATAAATCGGTTAAAAAAATCAATTTGAGATAGGTACTGTCCATGCTGCGTTTTGAGCTGCGTTACGAATATTTTGATTTGGTGAGATTTAGTTGTCTCCAAACTCAATAAGGATGTGAGCTACTTTCACAAATTGAAATTGTCTAATGAGCTACTTATATGAGGGCTTTGGAAGCAAAGTTAGCTTTCTCTTATAAACAAAGCACAAAACCTATTTTATGCCGTTAGGTTCAATGCAGAATTTTGATTTCTTTAAAGCAGTGGTCTCCAAACTCAATAAGGATGTGAGCTACTTCCCGAAATTGAAATGGTCTGATGAGCCACACATACACGTATGGAAGCAAAATTAGGTTTCTGCCAAAAAAGTATTTTAGAGAAAAAAAAAACTCTAAACCTATTTTAATACCGTTAAATTCAATGCAAAATTTGTATTTATCTAGTCATTTTGACACACTTTTTTAGATATTTAAGTTATAAATGTTGATAATGTTTAATTTGATTAAAAGATTGTTGTTTTTGCGTCCAACGATTGATAAAATTTTATCCTAGCAAATTTATAAATATGGTTAAATATCCTACGCGAGCTAGAAAAAATGCAACCGCGAGCTACCTGTAGCTCGCGAGCGACCGTTTGGCGATCACTGCTTTAAAGTAATGGTCAGGAAACATCATACATCAAATCTTGTTTTTTTTAACCTACATATGTAGACATAGTCATTTTGCCACACTTTTTTAGATATTTAAATTATAAATGTTGATAATGCTGGATTTGCTTTCAATATTTCAAGACTGCTGTTTTTGCGCCCAAACGATTGATATAATTTGATTCTAGGCACATTTATAAATATGGTGCAATATCCTACGGTAGCTCGCGAGCGACCGCTTGGCGATCACTGGTTTAAAGTTTTCATACATTTTCAGGCGTTTATATTCTGCAAGGATTATATTCGATACATATATTTTAAGACTGTCGAGGATCAGTCCTACTTTGATTATGCGCCTATATCTAAACTACCAATGCCATAAAAATATTTAGCTAATATGAAAAAAAATAATTTCGAAAAGTATATCTAGTAATTTACGCGTAAAACACAAAAATGTTGTTTACTACTAACATTGCTAAAAAAGCTGGGAATACACCAGTGTTTGCTTTATATTAAACTAGTATTGCTACCCGGCGTCGCTCGGACTAAGCGACCAATAATTATTTAATGTTATATCATTCGACATAATTATATCACAAAATCTAACATCCAAAATAGAGTTAAAATAAAATCACAAACTTTATTTAATTTGATGACAGCCCCATTCTCGCCCATTAAAATATCCAAATTCAAGGAAAACATCAAATTTTTTGTCAAAGAAATGTCAAATAATACCTTCACGTAAATAATAACAATTTTTTTTATACAAAACACTGAAAACACCAAATTACGATCAAAACTTTATTGCCAGAGCACGTAAGATATGTAGGTATATTTATTATGTAAAACTTATATTACATTTGGAACTTGAACCAAAAAGATCGCTTGGTTATCCTAAATTAATAGTTGACAAGTAGGTATAATATTAATATATGAGTCGCATGTGTCATTATCGGGAATTATTGTATTAAGATTGACATACGACTTTAATTTTAGTCGGCCACTTCTTTTTTGTTGTTGTTTTTAATTAAAAGGCTATTCATAAAAAAAATAAAGTGCACGTTCTGTGCGGCCTAGAGTTTGCTAGAGTTGCCAGTCAGTGTATTAAAAACTTAATTGTGCTTTAAGCTGCGAAGTAAATTGTTCTTTTTTCCACCGTGTCTGCTCCCAACGTGGAGCATATGACTCATAATGGTTTTTTTTATCTCAACATAAGTTATTCTGCAAGAACTGCTGAATCTCTATATATCGGAAAGAGTAGAGATAAGATAATATTAGGACAGGACTAGTGCTTAGCTAATCGCTCTCGCTACGCCCCGTTTCTTAGGATTTGGTGTGGAAGGGATTTTTAAGATAACAGACACCCTTGTCTCTGAACAGAAATTAATGATTCGATTGAAAAATGATACTGCCCGAACTGCTGACGAATTTTCGTTTTACCAGAATCTTCCGATATTTTCGTGCACATTAATTCAATGAAATTTTTCAATTTTTTTACTAAAGCTGTATCTATAATAATGAAAATATATTTTTTATACTAAAACTGTTAATATAATGTAAGATATTTTATTTCTTTATTACCGAATGAGTCGTTGCACATCTGAATTTGATTTATTTATAATCTGTATGTAATGTTTTCGAGGGTAAGAACGATTCCATTTAGGTAAGATAATAATAATCATATATGTGTTGTTTACCTTTTCTAGACCAGTATATATAGATAAGTACATGTATGCTTAAACATAGTTCTGCCAAGAGCGTAAGCCGAAATAGCTATCAAATTGATATCTTATATTTTTTGTATAACTAAAATGCATAGCTATTTTTTCACCGTGTGGCATTATTAATGTTGGATCGGTCGATAGTAACGCTCCCCTTCTCGAAAAGATTGCAGCACGCACCTGGGTTTTTTCTAGATCTGGTGTTCCCTCTTAAATTACTCGTGTACTCGCACAGATATGGTAAGGTCAAATAAATGCATTGCATATCAAAAGTGTCGATATTTTGAGAAGGGATAAGATTTTTCAGCCGCCTCTAATCAGCTTTGAACCGTAACAATCAGTTCTAAAGCAATAGTCAACAGTGAAAGTTTAATCTTTAATGTAATAACAGCATTCAAATGTGTTATTTATAAATATATCTCTTAACAAAACTATACATAGACCAAAATTTTCAATTTTTATATCAAACCGTAGCATAAACAAATAAGGTTCAAAATTTTCCGGCCTAATACATATTCAAGAGGTAATAGAATCGAATACTTTATTTGTCAATGTTGTTACCGTTTTTTCCATAAAACTGTTGAGAGCAGCTAATTAAATTTTCAATATCTCTAAAAATTTGAATTTTTGTTTGTCAAAACAGACTTGTTCTAAAATTTTGGCTTGAATATTTGGACATTATAACGTTAAATGAAATGATTAATTATTGAAAATAGAAATCGATGGTTATAGTTTTTGGTTTGAAAGATAACAAATTTATATTTAAATATTATCTTCAACTTAAACACAATTTGTTTTATCGCTGATTTCGATATTGGTCCTGACATTTAAAAGCTACATATCTCTTTTAATTTTTATTTGTAAATTTGGTTAAAAAAAATGATACACATAATAATTTGAGAATTCTTCTAAAACTTGGTTTCTTTTGAGTTTAATTTATCATTTTATCTGTAGAGAACTGCAAAATAATGTTTTAAAGTTAGCGGCGTCGTATAATATTAATAACGTTATAAAGATCTTTCACTTAAACAAACAATATCAATGACAAAATATAACATTACACCGTAAAAAATCTTCTGTCTGCAATATATTTTTAATATGTCTATGAAACGCAATCGATAGTATTTGATACTTAGTAAACGTGTACTAAATGTATATACATAGCCAAATAAAATTAAAAAAAAATTCGCTCACTCGCAGCGACAAAAAACTTATTAACTGTTTACATCATTTCATATCAGACATATCGACAGCTGTTTCCGTTTATTGATCCGCAATTAGATTTTTCAGACAAGAGCTTCCTTTGACGGTTCAAACAATATTATAAAACAACAATCGTAACGGAAGTGTATGCGTAAATTCTTTAAAAAACGACATACGTAATAAATACCATAAATAATTGTTCTCGTCGGAATTGTCTTGTCTTAATACAATTATATATAATATTATAAAAACAGAAGAGACGTAATTAATAATAGAATGAATTAATTTATTGTACATTGGTGCTGTTTTAAATTTTTTTTATTTTGATTCTGTTACGATCTAAATTCAAATTCAAAAACGTAAATTTCCTACTGTACGAATAGTTTTGTATAGGAACGTCTAGTTGATTTTTTGTCGAGTTTTTTTTACATTTAAAGGAAAACAAATTAAATATTATCTATAAATATTCCAAAAGAAAATATCCTACAATTCAACCCTAGCCCGGAAGAATGTTGGATAAAAATTTGCCTGTTTTTAGAAATGTGGATAAAAATTAAACCAGTCATGTTTTTACATTTTACATTTTAAATATAATAAACATAGTAGATACCATGTCATAGTACTTACTTTAAATGTTGCACAATAACATACGAAACATTTTTCAATTGATAACTAAACATTGACATTTTTATTGGATACAACATTCTTGCAGGCAAGGGCTATAATTATTGGTAAAATATAAGCACATAATTTATATGTAATTATACAATATTTCAGAAAGATTCATCAAATTTAAAACGAACTATTTCAATAAATTTAAAGACATACTTTTAATAAGTGTTACTCTATAATAATAATAAAAAAGTGTGAAGCGAACCCCGCAAAAATGGCCAGCGTTTCATCATTCCTACTTCTGTTGACTTGTAAGTATTTTAAAATTATATTATTATTGACCAAACAATTAAACATTAAAAAATAATTCCGTTACTTGAATAACGACAGATCCTCTGAAAGTAAACATTAAAGCTTTATTTTGCCGATATAAGTTTTCTTATAATTGTTTATGTACAGCCCATTTATGAGAATGCAGATGTTTTTTTTACTATTGACCACACTGAGGTAAGACTCAATATGTTCTTAATGAATCCACCCGATGTTTTCAGTGAATTTTTCAATTGTCACTTATGTATGGACCACTTCTGAATAATATGCTTTTAGTTTTTATACCATACAATAATGAATCGATCGCTGAATTTTTATTTCTAGTGTGGAATCAAAATGATTATTAATACTTGTTTTAGGTATATTGCTTTATATACCATTTTCATGAAAGGTAAGACGAAAAGTATACACTATGTATTTACAGGTAACCGGACAAAACAGAATATGACTTTCGGAATATGATAAAATAGGTTAGGTTAGGCTAGATTTTTTTATCGTGTTCTGTTTTATCATATTCTGAAGTCATTTTCTGTTTTGTCATGGAACCGTATTTACAAGCGAGCCATTTAAAGTTGTTCCTGTTTCTAAAAAAATAAGTATAGATGCAATATTTAGGGTTAAAGACATAATATCACTAAAAATGTTAGTTAGATTTTGATTGGAATACATAGAACGGATATATTTATAATATCGATGACACCGTTTTTTGAAGGTTGAAGAAATGAATATATTTTATTAAAATAATAAATATTCCAACCATATCTGTAATTCTAAAATTACCAATAAAGATTAGCGACACTATTTTATTGAGGGTGTGATTTTGAGGTACTAAAGTATTTTGTTAGCAAATATGACGAAAATAATTAGCAGGGTGTGGTCTCAAGATATTATTAGTCCCTTAATAATATACGATACACAGGACAGGACAGAAACAATTATTTACTTTTGACGTTTGACCCTGATAGAACTATTTGTATATTAGAATCGTGCGCATTAGCACTTGTTCCTTTTTCAATCAGGCGAGATTTATTATTAACTGATATTATTTATTATTACCGTTTGTTTATTTATTTGGAACTACCCCGAGGCGCCACTGGTGGGCACCTGTCACATACCAATACCTTAATATGTCACATGATCTGTCGCCAGTCCAGGGACGTCTCGTGGAAAAAATTATCAAGATTGAACCTTCACTTTTAATTTTCCTATCGATCTTGATCGCCAACGCCGTTGCGATTAAAAGATTAGACTAAATATGGCGTAATTGTCGGTAGAGAATTTATGTAAATGATTTTAATTTATGCTTTGTCAATATCGTTTCGAAAATATAATCCACTGCAAATATTTGGTGACGGATGTCGTAACCGAGTGGTTACTCTCCAGGCTGCGGCACTGTGAGATATTCAAGTGCATCGATTTTGATATCCGAGGATGTGGGCGTCTTTAATATATTTAAAATTTCATACTTACTCTGACAACAGGTTGTATAGGAATCGGGCAGCACAACATCTTCTCCTGTAATATCTTCATATAGTTACGTCACTGAAAAAATGTCATGTTTAATGCAGATGGTCAAGAGTAAGTTGAATTCAAACAAAACTCATTAATCAATATTAAAAAAATATTCATTTCATTACTTGAAATGTTTTGCTAAAGTGCAGCCATAAATCAAAATATATAGCATGGAACTCAGGTCTGTCGTTCTCTCTTTCATATGAGCCCTTGAGAGGTGAAGTGCGCCTACTATAAAAATGGTGAAACATTTCTATTGGAATGTTAAGTTTAATTTCGTTTTAGTTTTTTGTCGAATTATCTATACACTTTCGCATAACGTTGAAGAATACAATAAATGAACATTAAAAATTATTTCAGGGACATAATGATTGATATATTGTTATAAAAATGATGAACCCTTGAGAAGTAAAGTGAGGCAAGAAGCAAAATGACGATTTTTTTTGTATTAGCTCAGAGCATACTTTTATTTTATAAAAAAAACATTATTTCAGTGTGTTTTTAATAATCTCATTTTACTTTTAGGATATGTTAAGACCTGAAGAATATGATTATGCATCTATGTAACTCATTTTTATCTAAAAATGCCACTTGGCTCATTTCACCTCTCAAGGGCCCATATATTCAACCAAAAATCTATAGTTATTTATTCAATCAAACATATTCGCATTCGGATTAAATATAGATGTTAAAATTACAAATCCGATGTTTATCGTGTTTTACTGTTATTTTTTTTATTATTCATTTTAAAAATTTTGGCTGACATAAATATTACGTTTATTAGTTAAACCGTCAATTATCAATGACCGATTTTTGATTAACAGATTAAACAAACGATTACACCATTCCGGTTTGCACCGGTACAATCAAAGCCCTGGTCTCGAAATAATTCATTAATATAATAGCGAATAATAATAAAAAAACAAAAGTATGGTAGCCCGCTCATTTTTCATTATAAAGATATTAAATTTTAATGTCTGCTTCTAGAATTACAAAATTGCTAAGTAGTTTTTTCAAGTTTATCGAGCGATTTTTTTTAATACGCCATTGTGTCAATTAATTGGGGCAGACCTTAAATTTGAAATGTCAGTCGTGTATTGGTCTGAAAGTGATTTTTGTTCTCAAAAAGTCGTGACTTATTTCGCAGTCGTCAGTTGTCGTAAACATTACAATGCGATTGTTAATTATAAATGTAAATTAAATCGATATCGTGACGTTTATTATATATTACTTAATTTAATCCGGACCTCACAATATGCGAAAAAGGATCTAATCTATCCTATTGTTACATTATACTGAATCAGCATTTATTAAAAGCAGTATAAATAAATACAAAAAAATGTCGTAGAAGTGACCGTAAACTATAAATGACATTGCAATATCAAATTTAAACCATTCAAATTTAGTGCTTTTACATGAGTTTTTTCACTAACGACTTAGTTTCGAATTTCGAAAAATACAAATTTCAAGCGTTTCATATTTGACTGTTTAATGTACTATTTTTTCTTAGATTGTATATTTTTTTCATTATGATAACCCAATTCCATACCTCTAAATTGTATGCCTTATTATTATGTGAAATGAATATAATATTTTATATTATGTATAATGAAATCAAAAGGATGTTCATATAATTCTTATCTTTAGTAATGAGACCATTTTATCATTTACCCATGCTCACTTAGAATTTTTTTTATTTTAGTTTTTCCGGGAATTGATCCCCCGCGCAAAAAGAAAATCGAGTAAAAATCACTAATTGGTTTTTGATATTACTGTTCTAGATATTCTTATGCGTTTATTTTTGCAGTGGTTATTTTGGCATTTTTCCTACGTTGCACCGCCACTGGTGGAATTCACTTTTTGATACGTCGGTCACGACCTAGTCACTGGTCAGTATGCTAGTACACGGCAAGTACCATTATAGGTATGGTGGTATTACTAGTGGAGAGATATCGCTTTTGGTTACATCAAACGAATCTTGCCCACCACGTGTGCTCATTATTCGTTTCTATGGCGAGTGGAGTCCAGTGGCTGAATCGTACACATACGTGGTCCTACGGAAATGTCTGGTGGCCGCACCAAATTTTTGTTTGAATCTATTGTGCTTTGCTTTGTCAAATGGGCCTAAAAATGTTTGACAATTTACAATTGGTATTAATTGCACACAACATTTTCCATTTTCAAAGTATTTCTTGATAAATTGGCTTGTGTATTTTTTTTTTAAATATCAATATTTAAAATGAAATTGTTAGTGGCCGCACATGAGAACCACTGCTCTAACCTCAACAGATATGAACAAATGAGAGTTACATTTTTCATACTTTTTAATTTACACCTAATTCTATTTTTTACACAGTGTAAAAACATGAACTTTATTTTGAAAGAAACACTTAAAAAAATAATACATATTATCACACCTTGTTATTGCCAAATAGCGACATAAACGACAATATTAAATATATCGATTTGGAGCAAACGCTTTTTTTTAATTAAAAGCTAACTAGACTTGTGTCCGAGTGGTCTATGACGTCATTTTGGAATGACACCAGACTCAAATCTCAACCCCGACAGTCTCAGTAATTTATTTTTAATTCGATTAACATTCAAAAGATTGTTTCTCTGTGACGTCTTAATTAGCCTACCCCTTTTTCCAACTATCCAATCTTAATATCGGCACAAAACGAGCAGAGTTACTTTGAATTACCTGTTATACTTAAAGGTGTATTAGCTCTTTTAAAACTTGGTTTATTTTCTCAGTACGCCTCTGTATTCAACTAAATACATATAACGCATTTATATACGCCAGCATGTGACCGCTTTTCGGACATGATATAGCATTACATCTCCTTAAAAGTATCGCAAGGGCTCATTTCTATGACATTTCAATAAAGCAGTGGCGTCTTACAGTAAATGAATTCAATAAATATTAAATTAATGACTTAAAAAATAATAAAAGTATTCCATTTTCAGCAATAGCCGATTGTTTCCCAATCGCTCGATATAAGAATGGGAAAGATTCTAGATCAGTGTTTCTCATGTGCGGCTTCCAGAAAGTTTTTCTACAGCCACCAACAGCTTCAGAGAAAATATTGATAGTCAAAAAAAAAAAAATTAAAGTTAATTTGTCAAATATTCGTATGCATTATTACTCTTTATCAATAAGTGTATCATAAAACTGATATTAAATGCATTATCAGTGAGAAAAGTATTAAATGCAATTAATACCAGTAGTAAATTGTTAAACAAAAATTTGGAACGGCGACCAGACATTTCCGTAGGACCGCTTATATTATACTAGTATTCGAACCCGGCTTCGCTCGGACCAGTTTGGGTTATGTTCAGCTCGGCGCGTAAATTCAGACGGGCCAAGTTGAAACAACTTTTTTCAAAATTCAAAAGTCTAGGTCAATTAAAATGGAATTAAAATGAACATTTCAGACTGGCATTGACATTTCACAGCCCCTTTCATATATTGACAGCCCCATTCTCGCCCATTAAAATGTCCAAATTCAAGGAAAAAATCTAATTTGCTGTCAAAGAAATGTGAAATAATACCTTCACGTAAATAAAAACATTATTATATTAATAAAAGCCGGGAAAAGTTCAGTAGAAGACTAATTTATTACATTTTGACTAAATGTCTTCGCCGATAAAAATTCAAACATATTTTCTTTCATATTCGTTTTTATGGCAACTTAATGACCAACAATGCAAAAGGGAATTACAGACCCACAGACATACATACGCCGTTTCGGTTTTATATATGTACTACTCGATACTCGAGTAATTGGAGTCTCTACACACAAATTGATAACGAAACAAATTTACCGTCGAAACTTTCGCGAGCGAAATCAATTCGTTTGTTTGAACTTGCAACAACAATGCAAAAGGGAATTACAGACATACATCCGTTTCGGTTTTATATATTTATAAGAAGATTTACCTATGCGACCACAGCACATTTTTACGTGAGAACCACAGTTCTATAAGCGAGCCTGATAAACATCATGATTTTTCGGATCCATAACTTTAACCAAACCAAATAATGTATATTCATCGAGTTGAACCGCGGATCACGGAAAAGTAGCTCAGAGATTTGTCAATCATCCGCGATGGTCTCCAATTATTATATTATGCATACACTAAAACATAATGCAAATTAATTAATGTTAATTTATTATCAGATTAATTAAAATTTACATTGACAAACGATGTTGTAATTATTACACGAACTAATGACAAATCTTTTGACATCTGGCTCTACGATTTGTGAAATTTTATTGACAGTTTCGCATGTAATATATGACATATTGACAGTTTTACATTGTAAATAAATGTGACAGGGCATTTAGAATTTACCAATACGAAAATTTTTACATGTCACATTATAAGACATCGCTGTATAAAAGGTTTGTTCCGAATATTGACAGTAGCAAAGATTGATTGAAATATAAACTAAAAGTATTATAGAGTTCTTTTTTACCAATGATTTATTACAAATGTACCTAATATTATCAGTGAATTTGTATTCAAGGCGAATGGTCTGTTCATCCCTCAATGTTTTGGTTCAAATTGGCCCTTTAGGATAAAATAAAGGTAGCTTGATTTTTGCCAGTTTTGAGCTACGAATGACACTATGTATATACAACACGACATATTACGTTATGTGTCACAGACACGAAGGAGAACAATATCAGAAGTTGATATGAAGATATTTCAATATGTCAGATCAATCAGAAAGACAAACCATCGCCATCAAAAAAAATCTGTAAAATTGATTAATGGTAAAAACTGGCGCTCCTGAAAAGTAGAGAAAAATGAGTAAGGTTCCAATACTGTTCACAATACCAGCAATAATGGATACTTACGGCTTTCATCTTTCTAACGGTAATACTGAAATGCTGGGTCGCGGGAAATTTTACGCTTAAAATTTGAGAATAAGAATATTAGTTTAACACCGATATCGGTTCATGTTTTCCCTTTATTCCTCGCAACTACGCGTGATGGAGTCTCAGTCATTGAAAGCAGAATCCCCAGATCTACTTGAACTTTCACTAAAATCTCGCCCAAGAAAATGTGTATTAAAAAAATTGTCAAGCTCATGATGTGCGCTACTGTGTAACCTGTTTTAAACCAGATCAGTGGTATTATTTGATAATAGACGAGAATTTTAATCGACAGTTTTCGTAATGTATATAACGTGATAATAGCAAATAGCAGGCTATTATTTTAAATATACACCAGCTGTAAGGGTTGATCGAGGTCATACGTACTTGTTTATTAAGTGGCACGAACTATGGAGACAAAATATCAATTTAGTTTAATCTATTCTACACTGGTACTTAAAACAAAGTGGGACAACTTTATTAAACTATTTAAGTAAATTGACATTGACGTTAATGCTTTTTTTAAACCTTTAAACTATTACATACAGGGTCGCTTGTAGCCCCAATGTGGCAATATGTAAAAATGTATATACCTACTACCAGGGCTTTTTTTTGAAAAAAAAGGTACCGGAACTCACTTTATGTCAAGCTTTTTACTAAATCAAATAACACCGGTGTCCTCTTATATCTTATCCGGTTCATTACACTACCATATTTTATCATTTTGACGTATTATATAAATATAGATTGTAATCGCGTAAGCGCAAACATTGTTTCGTCTAATTGATTTTGAAACATTGAAAAAAAAAATACCGTGAAAAAAGATGCCGGAACCCCGTTCCACCGCGTTAAATGGGAAAAAATCCCTGCCTACTACCTACTAAATCACGTACTGTTTGTTGTATTTTCATGAGGTTCAAGATAAACATTTTTGCACTTTTAAGGTGCTCACTGTCAATACGTAGATGGAATAGATGGAATAGCATTATATAACATTATATAAATACTAAAACATTTTTTCTACTTATTCCAAATTAAATTTATTTGGATCAGGACCGGTTTAGCTCATCACGAGCATTTTCTACTGATCATTCATGACTGACACTGACATTTTCATCAGTTAAAAATGTTCGTGATGAGCGAAACCGGCCCCGATCCAAATAAATTGAATGTGGGATAAGTATAAAAAATGTCTTATATCTTTTTAATTCATTAATTTAAATTTAGAAAACAGTCAGAACCGACTTCGCTTGTCTGCACCAAATAAACAAAAACACAAAAAAAAAAAATTGTCACGAGTTCAATGATCTTTGTAAAAGAATAAAGTCAATAATAGATTTAAGATAAACTATAAAAAACAGAATAGACTCATTAAGAAGATATTGTTTTGTGAAATAATGATACAAACATGGGTAGTAATTATGGTTTAATCGATATCCAATTAAGTAACCACACATAAATCACACGATCAAATGGCCACCATATTTATTATATCCAATTATCTAAGAGAATTTATGTAGCATATTTAAAAAGAAACAAATCTTAAATGATTTCATGAAAGTGGTGTGTCACGAAGTTTTTCATTATGTATATTATATTGTATACCTTCTAAGAAACTAAGGATTCATACTATGCTTGACGGTTATTATGCAAATGCCTATTGTTGGATATAGGATGCCTACAATTTTAATACAAATTTAAGGCGAGTATTTAAAGGGCCAGTATCTAATGCCAGTTTTAATCAGTAAATTAAATAAATGGTCAGTAATATGTCAAAAGGGTCAGTAAATATTATAAGCGGTCATTATCCAATGAATCAATATGAATTTTGTCAGTTATTAAATGAAATGGTAAGTAATTTATGGAAAACAATTAGTATTTTAAATAAATGGCTAGTTTTAGATTGACGGCTTGTGAAAATGTTCTATGAAAATTACCTAACCCAAACCGAGCAAAACCTAACAAAATCCTCCTACCACTAATAATTACAAACCGTTTATAGATATCTTCTAACCTCTTTACAAAAGATCACTGAAAATTTTTCCAATAATATACTGATAAAAATCAATTACTTACTGACTGTTTTATGTATTTATTACTGACCATTTCTTTAATATTTACTGACAGTTTAACGAATTAGATACTGATCAAATGATTAGTTGCCCATATTTAATACACAAATTGTCGTGTAATAGAAAGGAAGATGATAGGCAATATATATAAAATCAGAATGGCCTTATTTTATGTAATTAGATCGTTAAAGATAAATGCATAAAGTTCATGGATTTATTGATTTTTTGGTATCGATATTAGAATTTCTGTAACGCTTTGCCGATAAAAACTATTTATGGGTCAATATTGCATCATAAATATTGAAATATTTATCGTAAATAACATAAAATATGTATATTTAATCATTGAATCAGCCTTGATCTGTCTTAATTTATGAGGCATTTGCACTTAAACGTTTTTATTATGAATTTATAATGCCATTTTATTGAAGGATTTTGAACCATATCCGCTCTTATGATGGGGTATATTGTGTATGACAGGGGTTCTTAACCTTATTGCGACCCCGGGCGCATTTGAGATTTCGGAGAATAGTGACGGGCGCAAGCCGGATTATTCTAATAAAAAACCATCTTAAGTCGTATATATTTACTAATTTTTATCATTGTTTCCTGGGAAGCTTTTCGTATGTGTTCAATTCGTGTATTATTTTTTTAATTTACCTTAACAAATAATTATAAAAAAATACCTTACAGTTACAAAAAAACGAAACTTTGGAATTAAAACTCCCTTTTATAGTTTGAAACTTTTTCGTGGGGGCACGATAATAGATCCGCAGGCGCAAATGTACTCGCGGGCATAAGGTTAATGAATCCCTAGTGTATAAAGTAGTAATAATAGTAATACCTACCCATGATCGCTTTAATCTGTTGCTAAAATGTCATTAAAGGATGTCACTGTCAAACAAGTTTCATAATATAACTTCCCCTTTAGATATCGGTTGCCTCATACGAAGTAATAAACAAAAGCGTAACATGAAATTTACTAATCTCAAAACTGGGTGATTTTTTTAATGATCGTGTCTTTACACCTACGCTACATTTTATGAAATTTTTATGTTAGTTAATATAATAGCGATCAGCTGTTTTGCCTGAATTTGTTGCCAAATGCCAACTCAGAGTCATAAAAGTTAGTACACTTACATAAACGTTAGAATGTAAAAATGTAATTTATGTGTTGCCAGTCGTGACTGTATGTTTTGCAAAATGAAAAATATAAGTGATAAAAAATAATGCTCGTGATTTAGGTACGTACTCTCACTAAGTGTAGTCATATTCCTAATTATTATTATCTTACACAAGTGATTGACAACATTTTATCGAGTTCTCAATAACTGCGTTGTAGCACAGGACTAAGGAGGTGATATCGTTAATTTTGACGCACTCGTTACTGGGATCCCGTATCTATGACTATTATTATCAATAATATCACAAAATTGTATCACATTATCAATAGCTCCGTTACATGACTTGAGATTGCAAATTTTGATTATTTTTAATCCCGAATACCAAATACCGAGATTATAATTATAATGTTATCTTAACTTCGATAGTGTAGTACAGTGGTTCTCACGGAAAATTGCACTGTGGCCGCATCGTCCACATAAATGGTCCTAAGGAAATGTCTGGTGGCCGCACCAAATTTTTGTTTTTAGTTTGTTGTGTATGATGTATGTCAAATGAACCGAACCATGTTTGTCATTTTACTATTCGTATTAATTGCGTCTTTGTTGGCAAATTAACTTATAGAGCCCACATTTTTTTTAATATATTTTTTTTCTATGAAGCTCTTGGTGCCGGCAGCCATACGCTCTGGTGGCCGCACATGTGGGGCTTGACCAATTAATTACAAATGAACTTATCTAATTTTTAGAAAAATATTTTCAAAGACATTTTTTCTTTGTTTCCGAAAAGATTTCCGTTTTTTTCCGCATTAAAATACTTCTAGCATAAATAAAAATAAAAGCTAATTGGGTTGAAAAATATGATATCGTTTAAGCAGTCGTTTATATTGTGAAAAATCTATAAAGCAGTTTCAAGTCAAGTTAGATTTTCAAAAATTCCATTTTTTGGTTTTTTCACTTGAAATCAGGGCTCGAATCAGACCGAAGCGCTGTTCCGGTGCGACACTACGATTCGTGAAATATGATTTTACTAAACCATACTAATTAAAATTGTATTCAATTATTCTATCGATGAAAAAACATCGATAAACTTTTCAAAATATCGAGGGTTTCGGCTGATGACAATTCTTAGCCCTAATCGTAAAAGAATATGCGATATATTACATTATTTTAAGTCAAAGTAAATATGTTTGACGTTGATTCCCTGTTGGCAACGACTGAATTAAAGACGTGTGCATGATCGTCAGAGCAATATATTTAAATTTAAGCGATGCGATTACTAATTTTGATGAGACATAATAAGAGCTAACGTTATACACAAAATGATCAATCACTTCAAAGCTGCTTCTTGTATTCATAGAGATGTGCGGATTTTTCAAATTTGACTTACTTGAATATAATGTTAATATTATTTGACAATATTTACAAACCGGCACGCCATTCCGATGTATTCCAGCAGAATACGAGCCCTTAATGTACACTATTTTAGAAGAGAGATTGAGATAAATTATTGGCAATTTGAAGCATAGAATTTTCAATCTACACCTTAAAATTCAAATCAAAAGTATAAAAAAGTATTCATTAGGTAAAACCCATTAGTATTCAGTGTAAGTGTGATTATGATATTAAACAACTTAGGAATCGTTTAATATTATTTAAAATATATCCATTGAACTTTCTCTAAAAAATGTTGTTCTTTAAAATAGTTATCTTAATATGAAATACAATAATATGTATAGGTGGCATTTTTAAAAGGCTGCTTACTTCAATATATACAGTATACATGTATCTACTAATATATTTTTATAATAACGTTTTGCAACCTCCAATGCGAGTGTTGCTCCAAATAAGTCATAAATTTTGACGAAAAATACTTGACGATTTGACTGATAGCTTTTATAGATAGCCAACAGAGAGAGAGCTTGCTACATTGCTATTGATTACCTATGTCAGCGGTTCCAAACACGGCCACTGCAGGTGTATAACGCCTATAGAACTATTGGACGAATTTCATTCAAAACAATTTAAACTATCACCATATATTATCGTACAAATTAACAATAATATTAGGGTATTTGTACGTGACTATTGTTCTACCAAGCCAAATGTTCCTTCCACTCATTTTAAATCTACAAAGATCTTAAAAACGCATTAAAAACATATCGAGAGCGATTAGTTTTCTTCTATCTATGTTCTAATTCTCACCCTCTCCGAAAAAGAGTGTATCTCTTAAAAATAACAAAAGCTCCATTATAGATCCATATCCATATTCTCGACTCGATTTTTCCCACATATTAATAATAATGCGCAAAACAGACGATATATTCTTATTTATGAAGCTGTAGGATCATTCTTGAAAAATATAATATTCAATAATCATTTATGAATATTCTAAGATGGTGTTTGTTTCAAGAGCTTTCGGGTTTCCTCGAAAAAAATTTGACGGACACAAATTTATGGTCTTTAAAAATTTCAATATATTTTTTTATATATTATTAATAATTGAATAAATATAAAGTATACAAAAATCTGTGGCCTACTATTAAAACCGACATTGAATACTTGAACGGAGATATAAACGCGTTGATAAAGAGAAAACCTTGCTGGATAGATTTATTTGAAAATAATTAACGAAATATAGCTATAAATACTATCTTTTATTTCTGCGTATGTCCAGTCTTTCTACCTTCTATCTTTTAATGACAATCAGTTCATGTTACACGGCTTATTAAATTCAACATTCACAACTAGATTACAGCTCATATATTTTTGGAAGTAAGTAAACATTGTAATTACAACGTTAACTCACTTTTAAGGTGTTCACTGTCAATACTTGGTGGAAAGGCATTATAATAAAAATAATAATACATTTTTAGTACTTTTTCCACATAAACTTTATTTGATCAGGACCGGTTTCGCTCATGGCGAGCATTGTCAACTGATAAGGAATACAATAAAACAGTGATATTTATACAAAAGTTAAGTATGTAAAACATGGTATGACAAACAATTGGTAACAAATTGTTTTGCTTAGTTGTGAATGTCACTGTTTTATTGTATTTCTTATCAGTTGACAATGCTCGCCATGAGCGAAACCGGTCCTGATCCAAAAAATTGTATGTGGAAAAAGTACTAAAAATGTTTTAATATTTTTACAACGTTAACTGTTTGCAAGTTACTTGAGCGATCATTTGATAGCACTGTGCTGTGTACAGGCTACGATCAGTTTGATTTTAGTCTGCAGCGGGTGTTGGTGGTACAACGTTGAGTAACACTTAAAGCAAGAGAATTTTTAACATTTGAAGGAGAATATGGTTTCAAAATATATACATATAAAAAGACGAAAAAAAAATCTCATACAAGTAAATTTGCTTCACGCTCACGACTTATTTTAAGCACGTTAATTTCATCACATATTTGGTACAAAAAAAATATATAATCGGCGTGAAGTAAGCGATTATTATTATTTCAATTTGGCAAACATTTCAATATTAATACATGCAGTGACATGTTATTTTTTTTATCATTTGCATTTAACATTTTTTGTCGCAATAAATACGCTCTGTGAATTTGGATTATTAGAAATACCGACTTTACCATATCGGGCTGGTAAAATGGACCACAAATCGAGTTCACGCCTGCTGATTGACAATAATGGCTCGCCAAGTCCGCCCCTGACGCGAAATTAATAGACACATAATATTATTTTGATTTGTCCCGCCCTCTGGCGATCGGCGTAACGATAAGTTACAGTAGCGATTCGCAAAAATATTTTTGCGATCAGCTCAGAGGTTTGTAATGCAAATAATAATTATCAAATTGGTAAATTATATTCAGATGCTTATTATTACAAAAAAAAAACTGTCTAAACCAGCGTTGTCCAACACGCGGCCCAATTTAAGATTTTCAGCCGCTCTATTAGAGTTTGCAGCATTCTACAAATATATTTTACATTTTGTTATTCATAAATCAAACAAAACAAAGCAGGGGCGTGAATTTATATCAGTATTTTGTGTATGACATGACATCCAATTGTCTTCATGACAGTCGGGTCACGTGGTGTGGTAGTGTCCCGCTAAAACTGTACTGCCAACGTACGTTACGTACCAACATTCCCACACTCCTCAGCATTAAGCCTTGAAAAAAAAAATTTAAATAGTAAAAACGAAACGTCGCAGCAGGCTGGCCAATGAAAACTTGATCAATCAACTGCGATGTGCATTGAATAAATTACGAGTCGATATAAAAAAAAATCAAGTAGTATAAAAAAACAATTGTCACATTAATTATGAATTAATAAATTGTTTTTATTTCGTTTGTTTTGTTTTTTTATGCGGCTCACCATTTAAAGGTAATATTTTATTTGGCCCACCAAACGATTTCTGTTGGAGAACGCTGGTCTAAACTATCGAGTCGTATTATAGTTCTGCTAGTGATTCCCTCATCCAATTACTGGTACAAACAACGCTACAACCAGTAAGGTTTCAGATTGTTACTTGTAAATATAATATTTGCACTACCCGTCGATCAATGATTGTCTAATAATAACGATAATTTTCGACCGAATGACAATTCTGCTCTAAATTTAAGTTCCAATTGACTCGTATAGTATCAAAAGTAGTACTGTCACATTATTCTTCTGGTCACAGTGTGGCAGCAATAAATTATTTGCTTAAAAATCATGTACATGTGTTATAAAAACGTAAAAGAATACTATGATTGGTGTCAAAATCAGAACGGTTCAAGACTTTTGAAACAAAATTATAATGCTTTGGTCAATCATATTTTTAACCAATCGCAGATTTATCCTAAGTAATGTTGCTATGTGGCCGGTGATATCAATTTAATGTTTCAGGTTTTATGGATTGTTGAAAATTTAAAAATATAAATCAATCTCAAAAAGTCAGCAAAATTTTTCTCGTGTTTTTCTCGAAAATTTAAAAAGTGGATTGTTCTACGCTTGATACAATACGCCTCAATTAATTGTCATTATTGAAAACATCCTGTTTAAACTTCTAATACAACTACATGTACATATGTTACATTTTAATTATTTAAAAAAAAATGCGAATCCAGATGGTTGTGAGGTTTACAATATTCCATAGTAGTAACGGTGGCGTGATAACGAAGGAGTTTTATAAAAATTTATCCCTCATCTGTCTTTTTTCCCTATTTGGTGTCTTTGTATTTGATGTGCGTCTTAAAATTGATGTTGTAAAATCCGGTAACCGGACAAATCAGAATTCAGATATCAAATCAAGAGATGTTTCATTTCTTCAGAAGAATGCCTTTCAGAACATGACAAATCAGAATATGACAATTCAAGTATTTTAATGTAAGGCTGCACAAATGAATAAATCAGAACATTAGACTTTTCAGAACAAACGACATTTCAGAACATGACATTTCAGAACAAGACTTTTCAGAACATGACATTTCAGAACATGACATTTCAGAACAAGACTTTTTTATAAGAATGGTGACATGACATTTTTCAAAATCAAGACAAATTAACCAACATGACATTTAAATAAAACGGAACAATTTTAATGGCCATCTTACGGACTGTTGTTTAATTTTGCTAGCTATTTTTTCGCCTGATTGGGTTAACATATACATTATATAAGCGTCTGAGTTGTATAGTATAAACACAAACATTTGCATTAGAATAGAAACGGGTTTTATTATCTTCGGACCCCCAGGTATGACCTTATTTGGTTCTTATAAAATATCAACCCGGATTTAGAATTGAACTACCAAAACCGAAAATATCATTATTATGAGATCGCCGAAATTAAAATGTATGTTTACTGTATTGCATTTCGCGTGCGACATTTTAAAAATTTATTCGCAGGGCTGGCACAAAAAAAATATAAAAGATTTTTTTTATATATATTATTTCATTTTCAGATGATTGCGTGGAAAAAAATTGTTTTGGTTCAATTCAACAGCCGGGCTGATAAGTAATTCACAAAATAAAAATAGGTTACATGACAAATATGAAAATAACATGACTTTTTCAGAACACGACTTTAAGAACATTCAGAAAAGACTTTAAGACATTTCAGAAAATTTTCAGTAAATATGACTTGGAACATGATTTCAGAACACCGGCCTCGGACACCGTCCGCGCGCATTTAAAAATTCAAACAATTAACCAATATGAATATTTTGGCACAAAAAAAATAACTGTAATTTTTTATGAAATTTTGTTTACTGTTATTGTAATTTTATTTTTAAAAATTTTTTAAAAAATGTAAATATTATATTTTCATTTTCAGATGATTGTTTAAAAATTCTGTGGTTACACAACATGAAAAATCTTCGAAATTCAGAAATTTAAGGAAAAAACATTTACACTAAAAATGAACTAACAACTTTTATTATTATTAATAATTAATTTTAATCTTAAGATTTTTAAATAATGGTGATCACTGTCAAAACTTGGTGAAATTGCATTATAATAAAAATAATAAAACACTTTTAGTACTTATTCCACATAAAAAATTTCCACATGAGCATTATCAACTGATGTATTGATAATGCTCATGTCATTGTCAGTTGAAAATGCTCGCCATGAGCGAAACCGGTCCAGATCCAATAAATTTTATGTGGAATAAGTACTAAAAATGATTTATTATTTTTACCTGTTACAGGTTAAAAATTCACATTATCGCACTTATTATTTTTGTGATAATTTTTTTGAATTTCTTTTATTAGACTTAACAGTTAGTAATATTAAATACACAGACTTCATCTGTCACTTATGATTGATGCATATTAATGCATTCGATAATTTGAAGGCTGTTCTCAAAAACTATTACTGCTGATAATTTGTATATAATAAAGAGTTATGTATTTCTTAGTGACCCTGTACAGTTGGATTTGTTTATATGGAACTGTTGCGACATTTGTTGTTGTATTAGAACATAACAATAATAATTAAAAAATCGTCAAGCATTTCCCGTGAAAAATATTAGTATCTAGATCACTGCTTCTAAAACTTTTCAATTTAATAATTGTACCATCGTAATTTCATTGGGCCTCTATAATTTAATTTATCCTTCACCTCCATTATTTCGTCGTAATGAGATATCAGAAATGGTTAATAGCCGAATTGTTCATGCTGCCCGATAACGCGAATTAAATTAAAAAATATCAATGTCAAAATCAGCTGTTACAAAAAAGCAAGGCACAGTGAGTGAATATATGTACTTATGTATAAACAATTCATCAAATTAATATAAATACATACGGTTGCCCATAACAAAAAAATATCCGCAATTCGGAGAACACTGAATTAAATTAAATAATAACTAGCATTAATTTGTAATTGTGTAGGGCATTTTTTAATTTTTTCTACGCAGGGCTGGCACAAAATTAAATTATTATATGCCACGTTCATTATCTGCTGTCATGTATTCCCCGTTAATCATTCATTAATAATTGAAATTATTGATGCCCATATTGTCGGTTTGGAAAACAAATGCCAAGCCAAAAATACTGTTTGAGCAAAGAATTTAATTTGACGAGAATAATATATATGTTTTTCCAGACAACAAAAGAATATGAATATGAAAGAATAAAGTTTTCGTCACCGATGACTTAAAATAAGGGCTATGGAGTTATTAAAAAAATACAACTCCAATTCCAGCGTTGTCCAAAAACACTACTCCGACTCAAACATTTACCAAAAACACGACTCCGACTCCGACTTAAAAAAGTTTGATTTTATCACGCTTTTTTCCTACCATTTCTATTCATGTGTATTCAATGAAATATCAAACAACAAATCCGGCTAATAGCCAAATTTTACACAATATATGCAACAATAAAAAGTTCAAGCATTTAAAAATTTCCGACTCCAAATACGACTTCGACCAAATCGCCGCGACGACTTCGACCCCGTCTCCGTCCAAAAAATCCCCGACTTCACGACTCCGATTCCACGGCCTTGCTAAAATACATCTTTCCGTTCAACGATTTTTTGACAACGAATTATAGATGGTCACACAGTATTGGAAACTGTGGATAACCTGATACTATTTTGTTCTACGTAAATGAAACCTGAAAAAACTGAAGGTTTAATTTGTTTGTTATATTTATTTACTGAATATTATGAGCGTAGGTATGTGCAAGGATTTTTCAAGCGATGACGCTGAAACGATAACATGTTGTTTACAAATTTCATAATTAACATATTTACAAAAATAAAGCGATTATCCATTCGAACTATTCAAGAATAACCTTCCAGTAGTTAATCTAGGTTATGGGCTAATCGGCCTCGGCTCGCGGGCGCCATCCTGACTGGGCGGCTAATTAATATTGTCTCGTCGAATCTATTTTGTTATTATTCAAAATGAAAATTAATAAGTTTATTTGTTATGTCAGTCGATAAATATTATTTAACTGCTCCATTTTCAAGTAATGTTTTATATATTCTAGACCAGTGGTTCTCACGTAAAATTGAACTGTAGCCGCACTGATGCCGCTGAAATGTCTTGCGGTCGTACCAAATTTTTGTTTTGAGTCTGCTGTGTTGCGTTTAATCTTTTCTCGCTGTTTTTTCTCCATATTCTCCATGTTCTTTATTTGTAATAACAGTTTTAGGAAACCAGTACTTGTTGATGTATAGTACAATGCACACGAAATATTTTATTGGACTCTTTTACTTTTAAAAACGTTTCTTTTTTTCAATACCAATATGTATTATGAAGCTGTTGGTGGCCACTATTTATCACTATAAATGTGCTCCAGTTTTATTATTTGATATTTTTCGTCCTCTCAATTCATTTCAATCAGGGCTGTGGAGTCGGTAGAAAAAGTCCGACTCCGACTCCAGCATTTACCAAAACCACGACTCCGACTCCAACATTGACCAAAAACATGACTCCGACTCCAACTAAAAAAAGGTTAATATCGTCACTTTTTTTCACTAAATTTCCTATTTATGTGTATTCAATTAAATATCAACCCTATAAATGCGGCCAAAAGCCAAATTTGACATATTAAATGCAAAAAATAAAAATTTCAAACTTTTCAAAATTTCCGACTCCGAGTAATACTCCGGCCAAAGCGCCGCAACGACTCCGACTCCGACCAAAAAGCTCCGACTCCACAGCCTTGATTTCAATACAATAATTGTTCATATTCTATGCTGTTGTCAATGCATATCGCAGCAAATAAACTATTTTCAAAGGCCATCCGGTGTTCCAAAGATGACACCTGCAAGTACACGAAATATTACGATTCTATTAATAATAATTCGTTTGGGCAAAATAAATCAATCTTGAAAATTACGTTATTATTTTTTCTAATCAACGGGGATCCCGGGATTGGAAGCCCTGGTTTAGGGGCTACGAGCACAAGTCCACGATCGGACACTTTTTACTTTTTACAGACTACTTTTCATTCGATTTATGAATTTGTATATTGCAGATTGCAGTCGAAACTACAACTTATTGAAGTATGATCTGTATTTTTCAAATTATTTACTCACAGTCTTACCGTATTCTAAAAGTTTCACGGGCTAGTAAAGCCATATTATCTAGCCATTTATTTATATTGTCAATAGCACCTCAAGGGCATTCTGAAAACAGCGCTGAATTATTGAGCACTAGGGACTCCAATTACTCGACATCTCAACTACTCGAGTATCGAGTAGTAAAATTTAAAAATACCAAAATATATTTTATTAATTCAAATACATAGATGATAAACAAATAAATATGCTTATTTTGTTTCATTATTAAATTTTTTCAATTTATGAATCTTAAATGTACGTAAATCTTCATTTATATATTACGAGTATTACTTCGAGTATTTTTCCAATTACTCGAGTATCGATTATTAAAAAAATGAACGAATATACTCAAGTAATTGGAAAAATACTCGAATATCGAATTGGAGTCTCTATTGGGCACTCTAAGCTAGTTTGTGTGTCTATTTCGCTTACATAAAAGCTGCAACTAAATGAAGTAAGGAGGGGACAAAATCAATAAAAAAAAATCGGTGGCATTATACTACCTATTTAATCGTTAAAGCTGTCGGATCTATTTTGAGCGATGAAAGTTTATCGTAAGATCAGCGCATTTGTTTTTTTGCTCACCAAATATTTTCCAACATTTGCCCAATCGGTCTGGCTCCAGTTAATATTTTGTAACAGCACACACGCAGAGATTTACATACTAATTATTTTTGATAAGTCATTAATAACTAAGATTAGGAATGTTTTTTTTATGGCTATACCTACCTAAATTATCAATAATGAAATACTAGTGTTTTTATTAACTTGCTGTCTATTGGCAGTACCATAATATTATTACATTATGTCTAATAAATTATCTAACCATTTATGTTTTTTGGGTCACCTTTTACAATAGATTATTGTTAAAGTAATTTTGATGTCTTTAATATCAATTATATGTTGGTACAGTTTTCATTTGGGGTCACATTACGTAAAAATCAATTATTGCTTTTTAAGCTTTTCGGCATATTGTTTATTTTATTTATAAAACATTGACTGATGTGTCATTAGTTTCTGATTGGCTGTTGTTGGTTCGTCTTTGATTGGTTAAATAATATTCTTTTTCGTACTATTCAAATAAATTTACCACAAAAACAAACGAATATAGTTTACGTACATTACGACAGAATAATTTGGAATTCGTTGTTAATTATTTTTTAATTTGTTTTCGTAGGATAATATATTATCAAGATCGAGTGAAGCTATACATTTGACAAATGAAATTAAAATACTAAAATAGTACGAATGTAATAACAAAAAAATATGTTATTTTTATTTTATTTTTGGAACAAAAATATCAATATTGATATCATACGAAAAATAACTTAACATATATTATTATACATTGGCTAGATTAGGTATGAATTTTCTAGCTTTGCCAAAACCTTTGTAATATAATATTATTATCGTTTTTTCACGATTAGATCTTTCAGTAATTTAAATAATATACTTTAGGTACAAACTAAGCTCTATTTAAGAAAGTTGTAAATTATTTTGCTGATAGATGTCGCTACTTAATAAACAATATTTGATTGTAGAATGTTAATGACATCTATGAAATAATCGTATAACTCTTTTTTTCTCCCACGTTGCTTTAGAAAGGTTTTCAAATAATTTCCAAATGAAAAGAAATACTTGATAGTTAAGTATATGTATGTTATCATATGAAAATTATTTTATACTTATTAATAAATCAATGTTTTTTTTCCAAATTTCAGTGGCGTCATCAGCTCTTTGCGGCCACTACATTATTCCCTACCATGAACCGTATGATGCATACCATGACCTTCACCTGCCACATGACCCTCCGCTTTACCCTACCTTCGCAGAGGTACCACATACGGCATTCAGTTGTGGCGGGCGCCCGTGGGGACTTTACGCTGATATCGAAGCTAGTTGCCAGGTAACAATCAATTTTTGTAACAATACTATTTTTTAATGCTAACGTCATTAGTAGTATAATTATTTGTTTACTTTGTTTTGATTCTATAACCCCCTTCTTGCTTCCCGTAAAAAGGAAAAATCCCAAACTCCATTTTGTAATTTTATCATTTTAAAATATTATAATCAATCTTGCTTCATTACTTAAGCACACTTTGCGATAGAAAGTCTGAAGATGCCTCTGAAAGAGGCGAAACACGTGTCACAGTTAGTAGCGCAATACGTGGAACAATCAATTTTGATTATATTATTATACTGAATGAAAATATTACAATATATAAACTTCAAACTGGTAATACCCAAGAACATCTGTCGTTTATGAAAATTTTTGTAGTTAGTTTGTGAGTTTGTATCCAAAGGAATTGTTGAATATTAGATGCAGTATGCCTAGTGTATGTCAGGTCAGCGGTGGTTTGTCAATGTTGTTGGCTTCGGTTGCGCATTGCATGGGTGGTTCAAATCCCACACTTAGATGTCTGTGTTGTCTAAAACTCCCACACCAGTGCAATATTAAAACTAATGGTTATCTAATCAACAGAGTTGAGCACTCAGTAATTGTCTGGTCCTGGTATTTACAGCTATAAAAAATAGTTTTAAACTCAATTAATGAATATCATCAAAATTAATGTAAATCAATAGAATTGTTTTTATCTATATGAATGAAATGTTATTAAACTTGTCAATAAAATCGTAAGTCAAAGATATGTGACATCAAAACTTTTTAAATTCTGTTTGAAATATTTATTGAAAACAAAATTACTGACTCAAATATTTTTCATTTCAGGCATTCCATCTATGCATCCATGAGAAGGTGGTGTCCTCGAATCTTTGCACAAACGGAACTCTCTTCAATGAGCAGTTCCAAGTTTGCGATCAATTCTACAATGTGCGATGCGGAAGTCCATATGAAGATCTCTGAATTAAAATCTCCCACAACCTGTGCCATCTTACATTTTAATCATTACAGAAATTAATGGCTATCTCAAAACTCATCTTCTTATATTTGAAAAATATCCTAATTTAATTGGTAAACATTGTAATTTTAAAAATTGTTCCTTCCTCATAGCTATCTCAGTTGAAAGTTTCTTTATTAAGTAATTGAGAATATCATGATTATTCTAGTCATGTGACTATATCAACAAACACTAGGTACCATGTTAAGCACAGTTATCATATCTCCTTTTTAGGAAAGTGTGTGACATAAAATTAAGTCAAATAGTTTTTTGTTTGTATGACACAACTCTTAGACTTTTTATTTTTTCAGTGACTTATTTTATTTAACTATATATATGTATATAGACTAAATAAAGCATTTCTTATGTATATTATTGCATTATTAATGATTTTCATTAGTGGCCAATATCATATTGAATGCAAACTATTTCTATCTTTGTTTGTAGGCCTCCATATTTTATTATATTAAAACTAAATGTGTAGGTTTTTTTTTATTGCAAAACAAAGAATATTTGCAATCAACATAATTTAAACACATGTAATTATCATATACCGTTTTCAAATCCAGTCACACAATTTTGAATATTTCTGACACCATCGTCACATTTCATTACAAAATCATCCAATTACATAAAAATAAAAAGATTCTTGAAGATCACACTATTTTCCACTCATTTCCCCTTAATATCATTATTTTAAGAGCGTCTCATTGTGAATAACAAGGATACAGTGCTTAGCAACACCTTAATACATCTCACATGTTACCTATTTAATATATTAGCTATATCTCTGTATGTAGCACAACAAAATATCTACACAATAAATGTAAGCTAAAGAAATGAATATAAAAATGTCATTTTTCAATATATTGTAAGAGAAATATTCTTCAAGATAGATACTTGTAGTTATGAATAGGTTCATTAATTAAATAGTATGTACATTCATTACTTAGTTCACAACTTTTCCCTTGCAATCAAAATTAATGATTGAATCATACTTGATAGATGATTTTAAAATCAATTAATATCTAGAACAGTGCTGTAAAGCTCGATAGACGCTGACAGGGAATAGACCTTATCTATGGAATAGACTAAACAATCAAAATCTTATGGCTACATAAAAATATTGTGTTTTTGTAATCCATATTATTAACAAGTCAATATTTTATGTCACAGGAATACTATCTAGCAACACTTAAATACGATTAACAGTAATAGAGTACCTACCTATGCATATTTTTACCTTTGCAAAATTATGGATGATTCTATAATTTAAATTCTCATACAATACCTACTGAACTTATTGGTTATCAATATTTCTTGAGATGAAATAATGAATAGCATTTTTTCTTTTCAGTGTAAATTAATGTCTTTTTCTAATCTTCCTGAAATATATTTAAATATAGTTAAGTAATAATTTTAATATTTATTTTGTAAACATAAATACCTCTTATTTTCAAAATATTTTCTACTAATAATTATTATTTAATGAACATGAGTACAGGAATGAACCTATCAATTAATTTAGTGATGTATAAAAGTACATATATTAATTTATTTTTGCTTCATAAACACATTGCTAAGAAATAATAATAATCTACAAATTGTATTGAATGAATCTTTCTTATTTACTGCAAAGAAAATATTTTACTAACAAAATATTTATGAAATCCTATAAATTTAAGCTAAATATTTAAAAATAAAATTTATTTATTTTAACATAAGAGTTCTCTTGTCGATTCATTGTATTTATATTGTTAACCCATTGTTTACGGTGGCACAAATTTGTGCATAATTACTATACTATAGTAATTAAATAGGCACGTAAACAAAGTGTTAAATTTAATATTTCACAAATCATAAAAGAAAAAGCTCTCTTTTTTTTTTATTAAGTAAATGAATCTGTATTTATTTGCTTGAATATATATGCAACCATGTTTGGAGATCTCGTGTATTTTTTACAATATATTTTAAAATATACATTTTGTGTTTTATTATTTATCATAATCTGTGCTGCCAAAACTATCATGACTTACTTGCAGATGTATAAGTTTACAAATAAGCAAATATGATTTCTCATAAAATGGTTAAGTAGGTAGAGATTTCGTAAAATTCTAAGAATTTACTGGATCAAATCAATGAAAGCTTTGCAAATGTTGGGCTTTATCCTCCGCACTACCAGGGTCTTTCCAGGAGTAAAAATTTTGATACTAATGTATAATTCTTTGGTTCGAAGCCGACTTGAGAGTGGATCGATTGTTTGGGCACCGAGGGGTGCGAAATGTGTTCTTATGGTGGAGAGGGTTCAGAAGAAATTTTTGAGAATTCTCTATTTGAGGACATATGGGTACTACCCATGGCTTTATCCAACAGACTTTCTCTTAGGGATGCTCACTTTCAATAGTTTGAATGCTCGAAGAGAAATGTACTTGGCATTATATTTCTTTCGGCTTATCCGAGGCCAACATGAGAATTCCACCATTCTTGAAAATGTTAAATTGAATGTTCCTGATATTTTTTTGAGGAATCGTGAGCATGAGTTGTTTGTTCTTCCAAGGGGTAGAACCAGTCTGCCAATGAGAATGCCTCTGGGAAGAGCTTTAATAATTTTAAACGGCATTGCTTTGGATGTCGACATATTTCATATTGACGTAAGTGAGTTCAGACGAATACTATATTTTATGAATAAAAGTTGATTTTGTCAGAACTCACTCGGTTGACATCTTTGAAAATTTCTAATATGATTTTATAAATTTTTTTCTCTCTGTTTTTATGATTACAATGTTTTCATCTTGTTTTTAATTAATTAGTGATTAATATTATGTATTTACATGTATGTATATATATAAATACACGTATTTATATTTGTCAAATACATGGCGCATTGGCATCAGCTGTAATGCCATGATTTGCTTTTTCTTAAATAAATAAATAAGAGTGGATAGTTGTCACATTGTGTATTCAGCCACTGACAACAATGCTCCTTATCAACAAGTGAGCTACACCAATACTTTATAATTGTTGTACACACAATTTTCAAGCAAACAAAAGACAATATAAATATTATTAATTTGAAAAGTACATGCATAATCTGAAATATATGGTACCTACATTATTTAGTACTAGGTTTAACTAGACAACAAATTTTGATGATATTAGCATCATATATACATGCTTTGATCCTCGATTGTGTGAATCATTTGTTTGTGACATGCAAAAAATAAAAAACCACTTTGAATGCTTGCTGAAGACCAATATAACCAAACGATTTCATTCCAACAAGTTGACATAATGTTGATATTGAGGGATTCTTCAATTAAAATTAAAGGTTAGTTATAAACAACAATGATTCATTAGTTAAGCTTATTTATATCTTAACCCAAACACGAAAAAGTTCCACTTATAATACAAATCTCAATCTTTGTTCACTTAAAAACTTTCATTGGAAAATAAGGGGCCCAGGGAATTGGTAAATATTGGGCTAAATATTTATTCAAATGTGAAAGTCCCTTAGAATTCCAAAGTGACCTGAAAATATTTGCGCATGATTTGAGATAGACAAAGAATGGTAAAAAAAAATATCTATAAATTTTAAACCCTTAAAAAAAAGACTATTTTACAAAGAAACCACAAAAATAAAAATGAATATGTCGCAGTTTAAAGGTTACAACATATTCATCTATGGTTACAACTGTCAATTATTGGTACAAAGCAATCATATCAGTTCAATTCAGTTTTGAGCAAAAGTAAATAAAGTAAGAAAATAATATAACTGAAATTATATATTTTATCACATCTAGCAATACCGTAAAAGGGGTGAATAGAGACAAAAACAAGGATTGAACTTTAGCACTACTTTACTATCCAATGTATTTTTTACTATTTATTTATAATTCTTTACAATGATTATAAATAAAACTTTCTCTCGAATGACAAAACCAAACCGACTAAATGACTGGCCAAAATTGAAACAAAAGTGTTTAAAAGTTCTATGCCTGTGCATCCTTACTTTTTGACCGTTTATAAACTTCTCTTTTATTGGACATAAATTAAATTAAGTCATGTTTTTTTGGTTAATAAGTACCGTAAGGAGTGAATAGAGACCCCGATTCAATGTGAATAGAGACATCGAACAAAACTGACTGTGGCTTAATAACGATAGTGAATATTTGAAAAATATTGTCATGAATGTGTAGTAGGACCATAAAAAAAATTTCAAGCCATTCATATTATTTTGAATAATGTGGCGCAGGTATGAAGATACATAGTCGTGAAGTGATGATGATTTATATTCTAGCGATGTGGGGGACCGAAGGTGAATCCTGATTTTTTTATTCTCTTTTTTTATTTATTCAAAAATTTGCTAAACCTTATCACGTGACTTTTCTTGGATGCTTTCTCACTTAGTTTGGATAAATCGCATTATTTTTGCATTTTTTAAATATTGAATACTTTTGTCTGCTTCTATGTCATTTTTCTGCGGTCATTATTAGAGGTTAAACATTTAATGATGTCATGCAAAAAAAACCATTACGAAATCTTAAAAATGTATTTATAGATATAATTAATTAGAAAAATGTGGATCTGAGAATAATTATGTTTTATCTGTTTCTTGAGAAATTATTTTGAGCAGTATGTAAGCAACTAGTTTTATAGGAAAATAATAGCATTAGACTTGAGGTATGACCACCCTAATTTTGACGGAATGTTATAGAGAAATGCGCTTGCGCAAGTTGACACGACAGTTCTGTTGTGTTTTCCTTTTTAGAAATGGATGCAGTTTTCGCAATTCTTTACCATTTGTGTACATAACAACACCGCCTACATATTCGAGTCAACCGTAACGAAGCCTTGCAACTAATACCAATTGTTCTATAGTTACATTCGCGTGGCTATATGTATTTTTTATATTGCATTCTGTCTGTCACATCCGCCGGGCAGCGTCACGATTGTTGAGGTTAAGAAGTTCGATGACTAATTTTAGCTGTCAGGTGCCGTCACCTCTCACTCGAATTATGCCAATTTTATTTATAGAATAAGCGTTTCATTATTTTTACAGTGAATCAATTATCATTGATAATATCGGCCCGCAAACGGCCAGCCAAATTTTGGTGGCAGGTTGACATTTTTATGAAGAAATGGGGTTACTTATATCACGATTTCGGGTGAGTTCTTTATTTAAACTTTCAAAAAGAAAATGTAACTAACCAGATTATTTTCCCCCTATTTTTCAGATGTTAGTTATATGTTAAAATAATTCAAACAATAAATTATTATCTTTTCGATTCTATGATACGAAATAATCAAATCCGTGGGCATTGAATTTTATCTCTTATCTTATTTTTCATAACAGTTACATTAGTGTTTTACATGACCGATCAAAATGATATGTATTCGAAAGTCACTTCCATCGCTTTGAACTGGTCTGGTAACATGATCAGCTGGTTCGAAATTATTCGAATTTACCTTTCGAAATTATTACCATAGCAAAAATGTGAAAGGAAACATGACATAAAACATGAAATATGAATTCATGCAGAAATGCTTGTCAGTCAGTTTTTCTATTAATTTGTCTATTATTAGTTTGTCAAATTAATAACTATAAATTTCCCACCAAATTATACCGATTTATTATCTTTTGAATTTACTGCTTTTTTGGATTTTATTTCAGTATAAGTTATTGAACAAAAATTAAGCAGCATATATTTTTTCATTTACTCAGCTGAAAATATCTATTCAGAATTATATAATTATTGCTATGGTGCCAAATATTTGAAAAAAAAGACGAGTCTTCGAAACTTTTGTCAGCTTAAATCCGTATGAAAATAATATCTTATTACCTATGCCATAGATCTCAAACACAGAAAACCTCTGGTATAATGATAGATATAGTGGACAAACTATTAATTCTATTCTATTTGTTTATATTATATTGAAATACTGGACTACTTAAATCACATTGTGGTCACTCCAAAGATCTTAAGACAAAGATGTGGCACCGCTTCAAGTATTTTATATATTAGGTTACTTACCTCAAGTTTGTAAGAATACAATAAATCGTTTTCTATATTTGAAAAAGCTTTCTCTCCTCCATCAAACGGGGGCAATAGACTTTATTTTAATTTGCATGCTGAATTTAAGCACTGATACATTATAAGAAACTTGACCCAATGGCGGATCTGTCAAGAGACTTATTAACCACGATGCCATAGTCAGTCCCTGTGGGCTAGTGGCAAGAGCTTTGTCCTAGCGATCAGGTGGGTCCAGGCTCAATTCCCAGCAAGGTCAGTTTTTTTCAATCAAAAATAGATCTTGTGCTGGGCGTTTGTAATTTATCAATGAGTTGTTCACGACTGATTCATTATTTATCATCGAGTTAATCTCGTATAACTTTCATAATCAAAAATGTTTGTTGCATTGGCGTAAGCTGTAATGCCAAATACTTTATTTTTATTTTTAAAAAATAAATATTAATTGATCCATATCCGCTCCTTATGTTTAGAATATGTATTCCTAACAGAGCTTCTCAATAGAAATAGTATCATATGAGGACAGGTTTCTATTCAGTCTCTCAATTTCTCTTTTTTTGGTGAGAGTAAAAATATAAAGATGGAGCTGAATTTTCTTTACTTCTAATAGCCGTTTTATTATGGACATTATTGTTTGCAGCGCAAAAAGAATACAAGAGAAAATCTAGAACAATTGGAAAAGAAAATAAAATCAGCTGAGCAGTATGGCCACAGCACAGAGGTACGGAGAAAGCGCCTCATTGGGAATCTTATGGTGGTGTCCGTTGGCCTCTATGTTCTCATATCACTGTTCGCGTATTGGTACTTGAGGCCAGGCGGGTGGAAAGATGGACTGCTCTATTTAACACCACTTTTAATATTTCCTATTATGTAAGTTGTTTAAGAATTGTTCTATCATTCATATATCTAAAGGCTAATTAACAACTAGATCACAACAATTAGAAGCTGTTATTATTTCAGCGCACTAAGTTCACAGATACCTACGATACTCCTACGATACTCAATCCAATCATTTGATATCGTTCAATCCTACTAAATTACGAGACGCTCCCCGAAAGGGACTTAAATCCGTATCCTGCGGTGGTGGATACAACGTTGAGTACCTAGGTTCAGCAGTCATAATCCATCGAATGGTGGTTTAAAGCCTAATAACTTCACCTAAAAATAGTATGATTTATATACAGGTCTTTTAGCTACAAAATATCGGATAAAAATAGTTAAAACAAGTTAGCGATACTTTTAGAAAACATTTATAGGGATGTAGGCTATGAAATACTTTGTTTTTATTTGGGTTTCTCATTGGGAATGTTCCCAGGAGAAACTGCATTCGTTAGTGAAGGCCTCTGTTTACAGATGAGCCAAAAACATTAAAAACATATATTTGTTTATCTTTCTTCCGAGTTTCTTTCAATTTATGAATAGCAATCAATGATAAAAGAAATCGATTCTAGAATTTTATATCTCTGACACAAAAAGTTGATAAAAAATGTCAATATTTCAGATTATTTCTTAGTACAATTTATAAGCCAACAATATAATGCTTAAAAATAATTTTGATTCACATATCTTTGTTTACGCCATTAGTATTTTATTTTTTGTTAATTCTTTAGACATAAATATGAAGGTTGATAATTATGTTAATTAGAATTTCAATGTACAAGTTCAAATGTCTCATAATGCGAATGGTATCCATTATTCATGAAGATGAAGTTAAATTTTCCCATGTTGAATAATTCCTACTTTATGTTTGTACTAATTGTATATTTTATGTTGATTACATACACTTTTGTTTCCTATCTTCATTTTTTAAACTGTGCGTGCTCAGTGACTGTATTAGTAAAACATTCCCCATTTACCATTGTGGTCATTTTATTATGAAATACATTGAAAATTTATTACATAAATAAGCTTCAAGGAGTAAACAAAATCTTTGTCACTAAATATTAGGTTGAACAATGTTAAACAGAGACTTGAGCATTCATGGAACACAAAAGAAATCCTGTCAGCCGATTTGATCACAGCATTACATGTGTCAGTAATTGAAAAGTAATTGTAATGAACAGGTTATTGAACATATTGTTAAATATTTTTTTATAGTATACTTTCAAACCTAAATACAGTGCACAAGATATCAGAGATATATTTATTGATCATCGGCTTGCGGTGGATATTTCTCTATCTTCATCACACAACCTTACTTAGCGTATGAATAAGTGGATAGAAGAGTAAATGTTAGCATGCTCTCATATCTCTCTCTCGCTTTACTTTAGCATGTGGCTAAGGGCAAAAGAGAAAGATTTACAGCACGCCTATCTTATGTGCTTGTCTTGGGTGTTTTACTGTTAACCAATTATTTTTAATAGCCTATTTACCCAAGACACTGCTAAAATGTTTATTGTGGGATTTCGATTGGAGTCGGCTATGGACTGAGTTTACGTATATAAATATTTTTGACTGAGAAAAATTTGGATGCCATCATAAAGAAATTAACTTTTTAGCATCTTTAATGACATAACCGAATGTAACTGCACAGAAATTATTCGCAAGATTTTTGAAGGCCATGTTGTAGCCTACTGTTAAGCCGATGCTATAAACTTTGAATGTTTTATTTTAGTGTAATTGCTATCAGAACAGGACTGACACGTTACTACAATTGGAAATTACGAAGGAGTCGCGACAGGCTTCAAGATATGAGAAGCGAAAAAAAAAAAATCCTAGAGGAAGTAATGGATACAGAAACATACAAGGTATATTTATTTTATGTCACCATTAACCCTTTCCACTTGTAGTTATTATCCACACTTAAACTAGAATTAACTTCATTTAAAATGATCACTCTTAAGGTGCTGTAGCAGTATAATCAATTATTGTAATTGGTTTTTACATTCATTCAACAGATCCGGGTTACTTTGACTTATGTTCGTCATCTTACTTAGAATCTCTGCTGTGCAAAGATCTTTAATTTATCTCTCCAGGCTTGCACTTAATATTTTAGGCTATTGAATCGTTGAAAGCCACAGGCAGTTCTTTGTGTACTTGAATTATGTCTTTTTGCCAGTGTTGCATTATAGAAATGTGGAAAATATTTTGTGTTATTTATAAACCATCATAAAAAGCATGGATTTCATCAATATACCTAATCCTCAATTGCTTTCTGTTATTTTTGTAAACAGCAGACCTCTCATGTTTGATTTTGAATTAGATGTTTGACGGTTTCAGGTGGCTAAAGAACTTCTGGATAAGTTTGGCAACACAGATATGCCTTCTAGTATTCCTCCAGCAAATTCAATAGCCGGTAAAGCACTTGTACCTTCCTCCAATGTGTTGGGTAAGCACTATTGTAATTCTTCTTTGCTATGTGTGTATTATATGGGCCATTACTAGAATATGTAAAGACAGATTGATTTTACTGAGCCCGTAGCTTGAACTGTATTTCACTCACTTGATTGACTTCAATACATGGAAAGTTAAATTTTTAAATACATTAGAAACTCGATTATCCAAATTGTTCTACCACTGTCCACTTTAAAATGTTCACGGACGTGATGGAATGCATAAAATTTGACAAAAACGCATTATTTTCTATTGCGCATTCTACATATTCTGAAACTTTTTACTGTTTGTATGCCGGAATGAAGTGGTTTGAGAGCTAAGAAGAATGTAACTCAAGACAACTAATATGTGTTTGCGATTTGGCAGCTTAAAAAAAAGCTAGTTTTAAGCAAATATCAATAAATGAATTTCTCAATACAAACAAAGTTCTACTGTACTAGATAATTATTTTTCAACAATATAATTTAACTGTCACATAATGCTGACGTCTCCATAAGCTGCTTTAAATAACCGTTAATTATTCTTTGCAGCCACACCTGGTCAAGTCCGTCAGAGACAGCTAGGACCTCCAGGCAAGAAAGACAATCAGCTTGCTTTGACCGGGTCCCCTTCCAGGTCTCCAATGTTAACCACCGCCTTTCCTAACCAGATGACACCATTAAAGGTAAAAATATCATTTTGTTTTACTTATTTTTAAAATATCTTTATGTAATGTAATGTCGTGAAATACATCAAATCAATTTGTCACATTTAATAACTTATTATTACCATATAAAACTAAGATGGTGAAACTGGATGGAAGCTCAATACCAATTTGCTTTTCAGAGTGATCAGTTGCCTAGACCGATCCTAGGCGCGCCAGGAGGTACTGGTGGAGGGGCGTTTGACCGTCTGGTGGATTATCTAGTGGGAGATGGACCAGGCGGTCGATACGCCCTTATTTGCTCACAATGCCTTGGGCACAATGGTGAGTTGATTCAAAATGTATTTGCAAAGGTCACATTCTGGTTGGGGAAACACTAGCCTGTATCATTCATTGTACATAATATGTGAGTTTGAACTTGTAATCAGCATCTGTTAGAAATTATCATTATTATAAATATGACAGTCTTTTAATTTACCGTCAACCATCGTTTTGGACCATGTGATTTCATTCAAACCAATAAATATTAAATTGTGAATACATAAATTTCAAGGTCAATAATTGTGAAATAATGAATAATTAAAATTTTCATTGTAACAAATAATTATAATTCAAAGATAAGAATTTATCATGAAAAGATACTTTGGTCAGCTTTCTTTGCATAATTGAGGAAAAATGTGTAATCGTTATTGTAATTTTATATGTATCTTATTTCTTAAATTATTATTATAGATAGAGAATAAAATGATGAGCAAATCACCAACATTTTATGAAGAAGTAACAGCTATAATTGCAAATCATAAAAATAATCAGACTGATTTCTTTATGGAGAACTATTTTTTTAAAATTAACATTCTATATTGTTTTTTAATCTACCTCATCACCCTCAATCCTTTAAACCACCACCAAAAGAATGTTCTTCAAAAAAAAAACATAGAAAGACTTGGTAAAGAAACATTGTTGTTTTAATACTTTCGATGGTTTCGGCGGTAACATTGTGGAAGTTCATTTTAATATATTATATTATAGTTGGTCTAATTGAATATTCGGTCAATCTTCTTGCTCTCCTGAAAAGTAGCGATTTATCACTAACGCCATTTTGGCTAGGAAGGGGCGATGTTATCCTTAATTTTAATGAAACTCATTGTACAGTTGCAGATCTCATATGCATATGTCACAAATTACATTTTTTAACTAACCAACTTTCTTCTGACATCCACACGATCATTTTTTTTCAGGTATGGCCATGGCTGAAGAGTTTGAATACGTGTCGTACAGGTGCGCTTATTGCCGCTTCCCCAATCCTGCAAGGAAGCAGCGACCGAAGCCACCGCCTTTGATGTCAGCTACCAACAGTCCACTCAAAAGTATTAACCGTGAGTTGAAACTTTTTTATATTACTATTATCCGTGCTGTGTGTAATCGCATCACAGACATGAAGCAGATTGTAAACAACTCAATTAAAATCACCCTTTGCTATATGCAGGGTTTTGTTTTCAGTTAATAGTTTTGGGGCAGATGTTGATGATAAGACTGTTTTTTGCATTAAGTGAACAAGTAAGTCTACCTTATTGGCTACAGGGAAAGCGGAATACGCGTTGTTTATCTTTGTGTTTTGATTTCCACTGTAGCCAATGTGTTAAGATCGGGAGGGGTATCAGTCAAATCATCAAGTTTTTATATTGTATCAAAATGCTCGGAGGAATACAGCTTCTATTTTTTTTAATAAAGATGGGTTTAACTTTTTGCCTGAAAATGACTTTTGTTGTTGGTTGCTAATTAGAAACATTCTGATAATACATATTTATGATAAGATGCCTAGTAAATTTCTGAATATAAAAATTACTGATTCCGCAGAATCTTCCGACAATCACTAGGAGAAATAATTCGCATATTCGGCACAGAAATATACGTAAGTGATCTATAAGCCAAGCTCTCCATCGCTAATTGTTTATCACTCATCTAAAGCTCCATGCCAATTCTAAGATTGTTTTTCGCACCCCAAAAGTGTCACGATTGTCAGATATCGTCTGTGCCATTGTATATTTGTCATAACTTGTTCGCCGCATGACCCGCATGAATACATTGTTTGTTGGTTTTTCATTTTCCGAAGGTTATCAGTTGCATAGCGGTGCTAATTCGGAGAGTGAAGACAGCGACAGGGAGAGAAAGTCATTTAAAGGTTTGAAGACTTATTATTCAATTAATTATTGTTTGATATTTTAATACTATTTATCAATCAAAATCTTGCCATAACGGGATGTGTTTGTAAAGCTATATTTTTTGTTTGTTAACGGTCTGCCCTATTGGCTTTGGAAGCTAGAAGTGAATAGATTATGACAAACATTTCAGTGAACTCGTAACGTTACAGTAATGAAATTATGTATCTGTTTTCCAACATTAATATTCAAAATTATCGTTTTGTGGTGATTTACAGTTTACAGCTGGAACTTATTTATTTTGCTATGTGGTATATGACTGATGTTATTAAAACTGTTTAAGGGGTCTTTTAATTACTTTGGTAATTAGCTGTTATTTTGTATTTGATGGCCAATTAGCAAACACACAAATTTGTGCACTCCCAAAGCATTGTGTTAACAGTGGAGTTGTCAATATACAACACTAAGTATTACAAGAATGTGTGTACCCGTTAAAGAATTTGTGTTCATTCGGTATAGAGTAAAATTAATATTGGTAATAACCGGTTAAGAAAATCGATGAAGAAAAAGATTAAAAATATAGTCCTGTTTTATTTTAGTACATTAAGTTAACACGTTTACATATGAAATATTAAACATTTAATTAAATGCAAGATGGATTGACAATATTTGAAATTAATATTGCCAAGCTAACTTTTTGTGCCATTTACAGGCTCGAATCCTAAAATCAATTTCCAATCTGCGAGTCCACTTTCCCAACCGAAGGAAGTTAAAGCTATAGAAGTGTCACCGAACGATGAAGAATTATCAGAAAACGAAGCTGTGAAACCGGAAACACTCAACCGATAGAGAAGAAGAAGAAGAATCTTCTCACACAGAAGAACATACTGAAGATGCGTTAAAAGATGACGAGGCCAAAAAACAAGACTGAAAAACCTCATTTTTGGTTTTATATTCTTACGGTTGTTTGGTTTTACAACAATACAATAATAGTTTCTACATTGTTCCACATGACGATTGTTGAGGGAGCTAAATGCAAATAGTCTTCTCTCCTTAATCTGAAAATTGAGAAAAAAAATATTAAAATCGTTTTTTAATTCATCATTTCACTTTTTATTATTTAATAATAAAATTTTACGGGCGGTACCCTCTTTGCATGGCAGTAGAGTAGACTGTTTATTATAGACTACCTGTAATTAAACTAGGTGGCCATTTCGTTTTTTGGATGTTCAACCATGCTACTTCTTCTAGCCATTATTCATTGAGTTTTTAACTTAATACACTAGCTTTTAACTCCCCCAATTTATTGTTGAAATCTACCTACCAATCCAAAACCATTATCACTTTGATAAAACTTTATTTCATAAATTCAACAATCTTTGCTGTCTGTTATGTTTTAATGTAAAAAAAACAACCTTTATTGCCATCACAAAGGCATCATAAATTTTTCTAAACTTAAACTCCACTGTTATAAGGCAGTAAGTTACTGTTGGCGGTAAGTTAATAAAATGTTTTCTAAATTCAATTGAAACATTGTTGTATTGTTGTAGATTTATGAATTTTATTGTTGTTATAACGCTATTATAGTTACTAGAAGTCAATTCGCAGTGTCGTCATCTCACCAAATAGTCAATTGGCAATCTATCACCGTCATCTTTTCTATCACCCGATAAACATAATCTAGCATAAAATGTGTAATCCATAAGAAAATCGTTTTGCTGCGTAGAATTGCTCATCATGAGCTCACTTTAGAATGAAAACACGCCCTCAACCGATTTTTTATTTGACTATTTACCGTGGCTCAAATGCAGAGTTTATTTAGGTGCTTGTTATGTTATACTTAGAAGTATCGCTCTTGTCATCGAAATTTGTTATTAGCACTCAGTTACAAAATGTATATAACATAATATTTTATTAATTTATAGTGGCTCCACCTGGCTGTATTCAGTATTTATAATATGTATTGATACAATCATATCTCTGCGAAAACAAATTAAAAAATCGACTAACGATGAATTTGTGATGCATGTGAACTAAATTTGTTTTTTTTTTAATAAAATTATTTGAATCTTACAAAAAGAAAAAATTTGCACAGCCAGTTGGAGACAAATCCAACAAAAGCCAATCGGAAATGAATTACACACATCCATATTTGTTTTATAAATACAAATTTCTATAAACATATTATTTTTTAGTGGAAATACTTATGCATAAAATATTATATTCCCTCCCTTTAACCATGTAATTTGCAATGCTTAAAAATGTGTAAATATTCTTCAGTAGGCAATTGTTTGCCAAACATGGCTGTGGAGTTGAAAATTTTAACTTTTGACATATTAAAAAATCATGAGCTTAAGGTAAACGACTGGTTTTTTTAACTATTCACCACAGCCCTGTCATTAAGCATCTCTGCGCATTGTTTTCTTAGTGAATATTTATTTATTTGAATGAAATTGTCACGTACTGATCATTAGATTAGAACTTTGCATATGGGCCTAAAAATAACATTTAACATATCTCACACTAAAACAACTATTAGTCTGATATAGAATCTAATTTATTTTGCTATCTAAAACCTCAATTTTTTTAATTGTTAACTCAAATTCAATGTTTTTAAATATGCTGTGGTCAATATGTTTGCGATTGTTTTAGAAAAAAAAAACAAAAGAACTACAGATGTTTCTCTTTTGATTGCACAAAAATGTCATATTCTCAAAAACAAAATCATTCTTCGAGTAATGAATAAATGAATGTATGTATGCATTCATTCGTTATTTCAATTTCAGTTAACGATTCGCTTCAAATTGGTATTGAATCAGAAAAAAATCATAATATTTTTAATATTGTCGTGATCGGTATGCTTCTTAAAATGTACATAATGAATACTAATTTAGATATTTAATATTCAATAACGCTTTGTTAATATGGATGAGAGAAAACAATCAATTTTATTGTATGGTTTATTATTTAAATAAATATAATTTATTTGTTTTTTATAAATGGTGTTTAATTTATGATTTTGTTTTGAAAAATAAATATGTGACAATAGATTTGCCTGACCAGGCTGTGTGACATTCGATAAGTTTACATTTGGTTGGTGTCTGGATATTACTGTTAAGTAACATTATAATAAATAAATTTGTGTTGCAGAAGAAAATCATCCAAAGCAGCCACAAGAAGAGGAGCAAAATCTCTTGTCACAAACTTCAGAAGTGTTATGGCGTGATGAATTTCAACACTCTTTCCAATTTTTATTATTTCCACATTTCAACTCTTCTACTTGGTCCATGCGAACTTCCATGCCTTTCTGTCGGCCGTCTTGATCAACACAGTAGCAGAAATTTCCTCTGCACTGAGTCGGTCTCCAATTGCCATCTGGACAGCAAGTAGGCAGGGAAATGGCCGATGCTAATTTTAAGAGGTTCCATGTTCTAGCACATTCTGTAAAAAAAGTTAAAATAACATCAGTTACTCAGTAAAAAACCAACTGTCCTGACAACCAGCGATGAGGTTTATTGTAGAGTTAAAACATATGATGTAAAGCGAGTATACTCATATTGGATCATGTCTTAATTAATATTATGTAACAAAAATTATGAAAGAGCCTGCTTAAAAAAAGTTGTGTTAAATTATTTAAAGCCATGTTCCTGTTTCAGTAGTTTTACCATCTCACATATTGAAAAATCCAGTAGTTGACCATGTCTAATCAGGTGGCTTTATAGTGAACTTTCTGTCAGAGTTGCCTCAGGGCTTTCTGTCACACCACTCTTGGTTGAATCAAGTAGCAATGGGTGGTTCAGGAACAAGGTACACACCGTTTCTAGATTGATCACTTAAGAAATTTGAAATAATACACTTTCCTCACGAGGTGTTGTTTTCAAATGACCACCCTGGCACTCCATTGGCTATATGGTGATGTGTTAGTGGCTCATTCCAACCACAGATGCCTTAACTTGTCTGAACTTTAAAATTTAGAGCAATCCCACATCTGCATTTATTATTTTGTGCCATTTTATTCTCAAAAGGTCAACTACTGGTACATGGTCAACTACTAGTACATTTACCTTAGTGTAGATTTTTTTATTCCCTCAATATGGAGTATATGTTTTCCTAATGAAAACATCTCAAGTGAAATTGTACAATTAGAAGTTCTTATTTAGTCAATATGGCCCGTTTTTTTAAATTGAACAGGTGGTTGGTTTTTTAGATAGCTTAAACATTGTGCCTTTTAACTGTAACGCACTTGGGGCCTCAAAAATAACTTACAAATAGCTCAAATAATACGTTTTAAAAGGGATTTTTTTTTTGACCAAGTTATTAACGCCACTAATATTAAATGAACAATGGGCCATGAATCATAAGTGAGCGGTCACCAAGGTACTAATTCTGAATTGTTTCTAGTGAACTGTGGGGAATACTGTGCATTGTTCAAATTACAATTTGGAGAAACGACTTAAAATGAAATCAACATTAATAACAAAATATTTTTGTTATAATATTGATTATAATAGTTTGCGACGTCTAGGTAATCTGGTGAAATTGCTGTATCATAGAGAATGTTTTAAATACGAGGCCCCCCTAAGCTTCAGGTAAATGATAGCCGTCTTTCTGCTTTCTTTTCTGTTTTAGGCCTGTTTGTGCAATAGACATGTCATCAATCATGAAATTGAAAAAAAGCCTTTTACATCCACTTCATTCTCTTGATATTTTAAACTTTTATAATTAGTCTTTTGTCGGTATTGTTGAAAAAAAGATATGGCTTAAATCACTTACTGCAATTCATGTTTTTTGAAGCTGGAGAAGATATGTCCAATCCAAAATTAAAGATTTGTTTCCCAGAGGCATCAACACATACTCTCCTGTAAATGATAGATTAAATAAATACATTTTCATACGAATCGTCTAAATATCATTGTTTATATATATTGATGGTAAGTGTTATACTGGAACTCTCTGGAATAAAACTGCTCAGATTTTTATTTTGACACATCGGCTACGTGGGAAATCAAAACATATTGTGTTTCCACTGCCCCTATAGCCAATGTGTTAATATAAAATTTGGTGTCAAACGTTTCTGTTGTCATCACCACATTTTTCTAAATCAGATAAGTTCCATTACATATTTACAATATTTAAAAAAATCACAGCAGTTTTTCCCATAATTGGTGATTTATAATTATTTATACTAGATAGGAAAAACAGTTTTGTTGATGTTTCGGATATGTCTTACTTCTTATCCTTAAATTGGATAGAATTAAAGTTTCCATCTGGTTGGCAATTGGGAATAGGATTTCCGAGTAGTGTGAACCCCTCTTCTTCACTTTCTTTCAGGGTTTCTAAAACCTCCAGACGGTATTCTTCACACTCTCTCAGATATGCAGTATTACTGTGATGGATGGAGCTATTAACTGAAAGAAAATATACGTATCGGAAGTTTAAAGATTTCTGCAGAACTATCTTGATAATAGTAGGCATTATCAATTTTAACACTTCTTCAATTTCGTCACTTGGTACCTTATCATCAATATTAATGTGCAGTTGCGGATTAAGCTCTTGCGAGGTCCCAGGCGCAATATATTTTGATGCCCTCTTTTTTGATTGATAAAAAGGGTCACAAAATTTATTCGATATCATTATATTTCAAAATAAGTTCCTTATTTTGCTTATAGTTTTACAATCAATAAGACTTAAAATTCTATGAGAATGTTACGAATAAATCTTCATTAAATTATTTCATTGCAAATCAGTAAGCTACAACAACTTGTTTTGATCAATATTGTAAGTGGTATAGAAATATGAGTTTGTTTATTACATACAGCAAGGGAGAGCTGTGAGTGCTTGTGTCGAACCGTCAATAATTTGCGATGAAGAAATGTCTCCAGTGATAGGATTAACACAGAAGCACCTATTCTTGAGGCACTGGATTGGGTCATATGATCCATCAGGCAGACACCGACGCCCTGTCGCTTGTCCTCCGATCAGACTGGAGACTAAATCTACAGCTCTGGAACAACCTGAAAGTTTTTATAATTGAATAAAACTTGAATTATAATATTCTTTTTGAATGTAGATATAAACAAACAGAACAATTGAGTATAAAGTTATTTGTGGTTGTTAATTTGAAATGATAAATACCCACCACATTTCATATTCAATGATGCTTCCTTGTCATTGATAGATTCACCAAAAATTCTTTTTCCGGTTTTTGACATGCAAAAGCACCTGAAAGATAAATAATTGTATGGCATCAATAAAGCAATTGAAACAACGTCAGAAAGCCAAAAAAGGTATTCACAATTTGCTAAAACTAAAACATGCTGAAACTCAAGTTTTCTACTGATTTTTTTATTGTGTCAATTTGCTCTAAAACTGTTTTGTAATCATCATACTCACGATTTTCCTGTAATGCAGTGCACTACTCCATATTCACCTCTTCCATCGCAAATCGGACGTGTTTCCAAGAATCCAAGAGTTCCTAACTCTCTTCTGTTATCATAATCATCTTGACCTTTATGGCATGGAGAGTCCACTAGAACAATCAAGGAAATATTGCTGATTTTATTTTATGAATAAGCAAAGACATTACAATATTAAGCAGATTGCTTTTGCCAGGCGCAATGTGGCTTAGGTACTGTATTGTGTGGAATCTGCGAAGTGGACTTGCGGTTTCTTAGTTATTTTTATAATAATTCGAAGACTGAGTCTTTATATCCCTTTTATGTATGTATTCTAGCTAAATAATGTCAATCGAGATTCTGTGAGCTAACGGCTTTGAATAGGAAAAATTATTAAGAAAAACTCCTTATAACTTAACTGATTATGGGTGTTCAGCAAATAAAAGTTTTCAATCCTTATCAGGAATTGTTTGTAGCGTGATATTAAACTTGAAGAGTTAACTTTAACTTCCCCAGTCCTTAAACTAACTTTTGAGAGAAGCTTGAAGGTGACAGCTTGGACCTTTTTATCCTTTCAACTTTATTTTTATTTGAGACAATGTTAAATTATACATAATCACAGTTTTTTAGCTTGAAAGTAGTAAAATATCAGTTACTTCTTAGACACCTGCTCTTTTGAGCAGTTGGTTTGCATGTAAGTCCCGGACCACATACTGTTCCTGTTGGGGGGGATCCTAAACTGCCTTGAGTGCATAGATCTCCTGCCCCTGGAAATATAAAAGTAATGATTTAATAATTGCACAGACTGGTATTGGTCATAGGAAATGAGTGGTTTGATAAAATCCAACTCATTGATTGGATTGCTTCTCAGATCTCAATAAAACAAATGACCTTCAGTTCAATTCTTAGATTTTCAGATTCTCACTCCGCTCACTACTGACAAAGCATGTTAGAGTGGGAAAAGAAATGATTAGGTGTTCAAGACACATCTGTTGGGATGGTTTGCAAAATAACAAGAAAATCCAGTAAGTGATAGCTCATTAATGATTTCTGCATATTAGTATTCATCTTTATACTGACGATTATATAGGATAATTACGCGAAACGATTGTTTTGATAATAGAAACTGATAGTTAATAAAAAAAGGAAAAAATATAGTTTATATCTAGAACAACTAGAAACCCACAAGTCATTATTTTTATAATTATAATAAGTACTCGAAAAAGAATTAGATTTATTGAATATGATCAATCATCACACAAAGAATGTATATTAATTAGGTTGTTATAAAATAACTTACATTCTTCGTTTCTAAGTTCCTAAGTTCCTTTTCTTATATTGAAAAATTAATAAGTATGAATAATTCTAATAGTTTAAATCTTCCTGAAATTATATCCCTTTATTATTAAGTAATGTAAGCATTATTTATGTGATATTGATTCGTTTTCCTTTAATTTAATAACATATGTTTTCAAACGCTTGTAAAACTTTTTTCAATGAAACAAAATATGACAAGAATTACTCTTTAATAAGAAATTTGGTTGACGTGTCTTTGTTTATTTATTACTGGCAATGCTCACTAAGATTCACTAAGCAGAACTGGCAGCAGTTGCAGATTGTCGGAGAATCCATCCAAATCCCCGAATGGGTTGCATTTTGGCCATCGCAATCATCGGGAATTTTTGGACAATCAACACCCTGAAAATTAAATGAGTTAATTATGAGTATATAAGCTGGATTGAAATCATTGCTGAAACATTTATAAATAAAGCATTAAAATTAGGGATATCTATTATTTATGTACATTCTTCAGAACCCCTTTCAAAGTTTGACTTCTTTGATTCTGCATCTGTTTGTGTCTTTCCATTGAATATTATATTTTGCATTTATGAGAGTGACTATAATAAATTATACTGAAATACGGTATTTTATATGTATCACATTATTAAACTGTTTCATGTATGAACATTGGCGGATTATCCCTTTAGGAGCCGCGCGCACTTGGGTGCCTCAAAAACTACTTACATTTCTACAATTATTTTTAGCACATTAGAATATATTAAGTATGCTATCACACCGAAAAATATATTTTCAATGTTGGTAATATTGAATTCCCAAATGGGCAGTGAATCATAAAGTGGGATGTGCTTTCCAGTTGCTAGTAATTCTGAATTGTTTCTAGTGAACTGTGAGGAATACCGTACACTTTTAAAGCCATACATATATATTATATACGATAAAAAAGGAAATTACAATTTGTAGAAACCACTCAAAATGAAATCAACATTAATAACAAAATAGTTGTGATCATATTGCGCCTGTGGCCTCTCAAGAGGTTAATCCACCACAGTGTAAGAAATAATATTAACTGTTTTTTTCACTATCACAAAGTAAGCATACTTTATATTTTGCGAAATCTTAAATATAAAACCGAAACGGCGTATGTATGTATGTGGGTCTGTAATTCCCTTTTGCATTGTTGTTGCAAGTTGCCATAAAAACGAATATGAAAGAAAATATGTTTGAATTTTTATCGGCGATGACATTTAGTCAAAATGTAATAAATTAGTCTTCTACCAACTTTTTCCTGGCTTTTATTAATATAATAATGTTTATTATTTACGTGAAGGTATTATTTGACATTTCTTTGACAGCAAATTAAATTTTTTCCTTGAATTTGGACATTTTAATGGGCGAGAATGGGACTGTCATCAAATTAAATAAAGTTTGTGATTTTATTTTAACTCTATTTTAGATGTTAGATTTTGTGATATAATTATGTCGAATGATATAACATTAAATAATTATTGGTCGCTTAGTCCGAGCGACGTCGGGTAGCAATACTAGTAATATAAATATAAAATGTTTTTAGACTTACATCACACGAGGATTTGGAACAAAGTAAACTTTTATCAACTGGTATGGGATCTTTTGGTTCACTGTCGACAAATGCTAATAACAACAAAATAAATAAAGTCTGCTTCAAAAACCGATCCATTTTAAAATTAGTCCTAGAAAAAATATTCATCTCAATTAGATATCACAGTGATTATATTTATTTCTCCAAATTGTGCAATAGTTTCATGGAAAATAACAAGAATAAAACTTACCTCTATTTCAATGGGTTGTGAAAATTAATTATTTAGCCTTATTTTATGGACATTATGTTTGTCAAAGATTTTTTTTTAAAAATGGAGCGGCCACTGTCAAACACACGAAAATGGCGGCATTGAAAAACAATTTATAATTAAGTCGTCACAATCAAACAATATGAGTGATATGATATGATTAATATTATTGATTAGATATTTTTTTATCGCTTATCTATTGAGAAGTCATAGTGATAAGATTCGTCTCTTATGAATCAATGAGTAGGAATGTATTGGGAATTTTTACTTAATCAGAACAGTCAATTCTTTTTTAAAATGCGTCTCACGGGATATCGCATTAAAAAAATCAGGTCTTCCATAAAAAAGCGGGGATACGAAATTGAAACAGCGAGATAAAATACAAAAGAAAATATTATGACACACATTTTTTCCATATCCGCTTTTTTGTCAGAGGATATGGCCACCACACGGTGCCTCCAAAAATTCTCTGTCAGTGCCAACCTCGTTGTTTCCACCCAGGTCATCTCGGCGTCCCGCCACTCCATAGTGGATGGTCATCAACGTCCTTCCTGGGTGACGAAATCCATCAGGTTGATAGATGAGACAGGCAGAGCTCAAGCTCCCCTGGGGTACCCGCAGCACATGCCCAAGCCAGGTCTATCATCGCCTTTTTATTATGGGCGTAATAAGGGGCCAGCTAGCCAGTCTTTTCTCTTACCTCCGAATTCCTGATAAATTCATACTACCGTACTCCTAATATTCATTATTATAAAGTTTTAAAATGGCCCATAGGGAAGGCAGGTGCGGACTATCAAAATCCTTCTCATAGTCAACTAAGCAACATGGAATGCAAGTTAGCTATTAAATTCGTTGCTCTGTCGGAGAAGCCATCTTAAAATATCGGGCCATTTTTGATATCGAATTTGTTATAATTCGAGATCTTTGACAATAACTCTATCCCAGAATTGAAGAAATGTTACAAATTTATTTGGATGGCGATAAATCGAGGTTGGAAATATCAAAGTAAAGAAAATTTCATATCATTATCTGTTTGTATAAGACTAGCACATTCTTAGGCTTAGGTCGGAGTAAAAATAAAAACAAGTATTAAATATCAAACAATCATATCTGAATGCAAATATTAATTTCATCTTATCGCGAAAATTTTATTGTCGCTTAACTCTAGATAAAGTTATTGCATTATAAAATTCACTGCCAGTCAACCCATGGCTCGTATAGCAAACAATCGATGTGGACCATGCGAGCAATTGCATGATAATTTTCTGTGAAAGTTTCTTTACACCGAATGATGAATTACTCTTTACCTACATCTGCTATTCCACTGAAGGAACAACAAGCGAGCTCGTAGTTTTCTGACATATTATATTACTGAGTTGGTTCTAGAATAAGTTTTTGTTTTTAAGTACCAATCGTTAATTTAGTAAGGTCCCGGAAAATATTCGGCCTTTTTTAAACTATACGATATTTGGGAAAATTCCGGATAGTATTCGTATTCGAGGAAAGATTCACAATTTCTCCACATATTTTAAAGAATAATTATGAATATCTCAGGTGGTGGTTTCTTTACCTTCGCCCAACTCGGTTGCTATCAATATCTTATCATAACCCTACTTTATTTTAACGAACCGTCTAGGACTCGGGTCTAAAAAGAATATTGACGTAATTTCATCATTATGCAGCTGCAAATTTTAAATGTTGTAATACAATGGAACGGCATTGAAATATGTTTTGTCTTTATCTTTTATGAAACTGGGAAATGACTTAGTCTTCAATTATTATACGATGTATATAAGTGAACAAGGAAACGTTGATCGTGCATCATCTCTATTTGTGTGCGAGTTATACAAACTTAGAAATCGAGACCACTGTCGGCTTGCAAAAGCGACTGGCAGTTTCTTGTTTTTAAAAATATGTTTTTTAAATCATAATTTTGTTCATAATTCTAGTACTATTGTACAACATTTTAGCCATGTCAAAACTATCCGGATAGCTTTAAGTTTTAGTATTCGATATCCGAATAGTTGATAATGACGAATAGTTGGACTGTTTCATGAACTTAAATAATAATTATTCATAATCCACCATTCCAACCTTCGTAATTCACAAGCCCTTATCTAAAACAGTGTGTTGTTTTTTCATTCATCTTTTCTTTTATTTGTATTAATTATCATTTGACATTTGAAACTGTAGAATCCACTCTAGTTCTCGCTAGTTCATATCTCGCTTGAGTTACCAGATGACGGTATCACATGAATAACAGCAGATTGTATTTGCTTGGGAGCAAAAATGGATGGAGTGAATATAACACAGATATGAGTTGAGAAGCGCTGGCTAGATTATATTTTGATAGCCGTGATAAAGCTGATAACATTTCAAGGGGGTATTGGTCTTAGTTGGGTGTTTGTTTCACCCAGTGTAAATGACATGTGTTCGCGTTCAACAAAGACCTTTCTGAACACCTCTAGTACATTCTTATCTATAAAACATTATGCTCCAGGCAGAGTAAATAGAGTCCATGAATAAAATAATCAACTGTTCAGGGTGAAGAATAAGATGGGGTATAATAATATTAAGTGTCCTATGCACAGATGAGCAACGATTCTACAGAGTATTTTATTTTTAATTTTCTAATTTTTTAAAGTCCATGTCTGCACCCAATGTGGAGAATGATTTGTCTTTTATGGAGGTACCTCAAAGTATTTTTGATCCACTGCTTGTTGATCAGTCGCTTAACCTCTCTTTGGTTTGTTGAAAGCAGCGATAGAAAGGACCCAAGGGCAAGACAGGACTAGTTCGGATCGGATTGATGGATAGTTTTTTAGATATAACCATGCTTTTGAACAGAATCGATAAATCTGTAGAATGTTGCTCGTACCAAGAATCGAGCCGGTGAGGTCTGTCACGGAAGCCAACAGACCGCTGCACTACGTTCCCGACCATGTTTAATTAATTTTAATCATGTCTTAACAGCATTCATATTTATATTAAATGGTTATTTAAAATATAAAACTATTGATACAAGGAAATTTGCAAAGCTTTATTTACTCGAAAGTATAGTCAGGTGCAACAAATTATAGCGATTATCTATAATTTACATAACTATATTCGTTACACAAAATTTTGTTAAAACATACTTTTTATACGACGTTGAATAATTATTTACGATGTGACTCAATTGAGACAAATAATCTTAAAAATAGAACGATTTTGAGTAGACATTTAAAATGTATTCATATTTGAAATATACAATGTATCATAAATTTGTTTACGGGCCCTTTTATTTACGTTGGATAATTAAAATGTTATTTCGCAATTAGAGGCCAATTTGCAAAAGAACACATTAGTGCACTCCATAAATATTACGTTAACTCCTTTTCAACTTCATAACTTCTTGATTATGACTGTGTTTTATGTAATTATCATTATCCTCTTCGAGCCTCCGGGTATCACCTATGAGACTCCATGGTTTTTTTTATCAGCCCGGTTGTAGAATTGAACGAACCAAAACCAAAAGTATCATATAATGAAGGAAACCCCCCTACCAACTGAATATATGCGAAAAACTTCATGTCAGTATAGAAGTCACTGTTGTTGAAGGAAGTTGTCACTTTTAAGCATTTAAAAATGCTACAACACTGCTTTTCATTTGCCATTGTTCAGGAGAAACTAAAAACATCACAAATGGGAGAGAAAGTGTTTTTAAAAATTAAAATTGAGGCGTTCCTAGTGGTCCCTCGTCTCCAGGGGTTTGCCTGCCGGTGTAGAATATTAATTTGAATAGAGTTGATTCAAAACTCAAAGTGAAGTTTTAGTATGCTCTAAATTCAAAAAAAAAAGTTGATGCGAAAATGAACTATATTTTTTTTGTAAACAAGCAGTTCCGAAACCATCGAAAGTATTAAGGAGTTATTAGTTGCATTATTATACTGCTATAAAAACGAGCACTATATAAAGCTTTCAAAAATATTTGACAAATGGCATTCATAACTCAATTTCAGCAATTTTGCGAGCTACTGCATTCTTCCTTGGGACGGCAGTATACAAATGAAGCCCTCCGCGGTTCTGTGATATGAACCAGCTTTTACGCAATTCCAGTTTCAAAGGTATCATTCCCAGTTTGAATGATTCATTCCCAGTTGAATGAGTGCATGTTCCGCGGTCTCGTAATGTTATGTAAAGTTATATTCAAAAAATATGATTGTTCGAAAATGCTACACATTTCGATGAAAGGATTTTTGGACGATTTGTATAATTAAAAACTTTCTATCAATATTTTATGAACAAATTTTAAGTATTCCACGAAGCTACCGTCATTCCAGACGTTCGTCTGTCGACGACCAACAACTGTTCAAATATTGCATCGAATTTGTAATCTTACCATCGTTTTATGCGGCATAATGTTGAATACATTTCAGCTGGAAGTCAATAATGATTAAGAAATCTTCTCGGCGTGTTTTATTAGACAGGTATCGATATTATAACGACTACACTGAAGATTTATATGAAGACAAATATACGTTGATTATAGTAATCATATAACAAAAGACAATAAATTAAATAATTTGAAACGTTTACAATGTCTTTTAATTCAAATATATATGTACAAGTCATTCGTTGTTTTTGCAATGTGACAAAAATATAAAATCGGTTGTTACAAGTTACATAATTTACATATTTCTTAAATATTTTCGATGGATTCAGCGTATACTAAGTCATCAGTTAAAAATGGTCGTAATGAATGAAACCAGTGATCTTTATAAAATATACGAGAAAGTAGTACAAAAACAATGTGTTTTATTTATTTAAATAAAATGCCTTTCCATCAATAATTGAAAGTGAAAATTAAAACTATATTTTGCTATTTTATGTTCAAAATAAGTTTACACAAAGTTACGCCGAATCTATCGAACGATTTAATATCACAGAATTTCTAAACATTCAAGTAAAAAATAACTTTAAAATATCGACGTATTGTGTTACTATTCGTGACACGTGTTTCGCCTCTTTCAGACGAATCCTCAGACTTACTATCGCAAAGGTTGCTTAAGTAATGAATACACATGTGTCACAACTTCCACAAAGCTACCGCCAAATCCATCTAAAGTATTATAAGATGACTTTTTATAATAATAATTAGTTTAACTAATACATTCATATTTTCCTTAATATTAAAACTTCTAGCTACCTGTCCGATATACAGGATTGAACAGTTCAGCTTTGCAAATATTTAATATTCAATACCGATCTACCTACATAAAACAACTAATGTTTTTTGTTCGAATAAATAATGTTTAATGGTAATTAATTTAAATACTATGTAAGTGCATACACCTTTCCTGAAATATTCCAAAATACAGTAATCAGAATAGTTTAACACGTTTTTATAATCAACTAGCTGACCCGGCAAACTTCGTACCGCCTCAGAATCAATAGATGTGTTAACGTATTGGCTGAATTAAATTTAGTTTTTTATTAAGTCAAAATCAATAATCAAAATGAATAAGCAAAATAAATGTGCAAAAATCAAAATGAAGTATTTTAATTACATTGAAATGAATGTAATTCACGTGGCAGCAAGGCATTTGCTTTATTCAAGAGATTCAAAATGATTAGCGTTGCATTCTTGCACTGCTTTCTGTTAAACTATTTTCTGGATTGGTTGTACTCGGGCTGATCCCCTTCATTGAAGCACCTTATGACATAGGACATTTTTCGTGAATCACATTCACCACCAAACGTGTTCTGTTACATAGTTTTGGTTGGTACAGATTTTGAAGCATGATGAGGGGGTGTACGCCAGAAAGTTTCGCGGAAGTATACTCGAGAAATTTGTAAAAATTCGATATCAATTTTGGGGGGAGAGGGGGTTGTTTGGCGGGGTGGGGTTTGGGGGGAGTATGGGAGAGTATGCCAGAAACCTTCGAAGGACTGAACTCGAAAAAATTCGTAAAGTTTAAAAAAAAAATTGGTGGGTGGAGGTTGGGAAGTGGTTGGGGGGAGGGGTTGGTAGGCCAGAAACCATTGCGGGAGTGTACTCAATAAATTTGTAAAGTTTCACATCGATTGGTCAAGCGGTTTAGTAGTCCATAGCGGAAATACAGACAAACATTCATTTTTATATACATATATATATATAGATAAAATTATTTAGTATCAATTTCTTACAACTATTCAAAAAATCTAATATAGTAGTGTCATTACTTATATCTTATCTTTCAGTTAGAAGTAATAAGTAAAGTCTTGAAGATTTAAGTAAATAATACATAAAATTAATCACTTGAATAAATGTTAACACGAGTCTAAGCATGTGAAAAACTTTCCATTCATTTCATCATGGCAGAAGTGCAATTTTTTATAGCACTTTAAATGCTAAAAAACGTTTCATGTCTGTGACGAATTGATTACAGTGTGTACGTAGCAAAAGAAATTGTTATAAGTCTGAGTCACATAAAGATTGAAAATCTAGCAAATAATCTTTAAATGTTTCTAAGTTATTGTAACATCTTATAATATATTATTCCATTGAATTTGTGAGATATTATTGAATAAAAACTTCGGAATAATTACGTGTGTATTAATAACAAAGCTAGCTTATTTTGTTGTCAGAAAATCGACTTACAGAGCGAGATCCGTAGCAGTGTCCAAAATGTGCCCACAAAATAGAATTGCATTTTGTTACACGTAGATTTTTGGTTTCGTAGGTAGTCGGACTTGGAGTCGGTATCGGAGTCGTGCTCGGAGTCGGTAGGTGCATATAATATGTAAAATTTGGCTTTTGGCTGGATTGGTTGGTTGATATTTAATTAAATAGACATAAATAACAAAAAAGGAAAACAACGTTTCGAAATTAAAATTTTTGTTAGTCGGAGTCGTGTTTTTGGATGATGCTGGAGTCAGAGTCGTATTTTTTTTACGACTCCACAGCCCTGAATAAAACACAAGAAGGCTAAAGCCGGTGCAAGTTTTTAATAGTGTTATTCGTTGATGCATTAATTTCAAATACGACCCTAAATTTTTCCTCAATTTTAAAATACATACAATAATAAATGCAGTGTGTGGCCAAAAACAATTACTCGTCACTGAATGCGTCAAAGAAAAGCAAAAAGATTGCTTCCGATCGTATCGGTTTTTCAGCCGTCCTTGTCGATTTTTCTCGATCTCGGAGTGTTGCCAGTGATGTAAGTAGATTGGTTCATAAAGAGAGCAATTCCATGACAGTGTTTGTAAAGCAATACTGTCGACGGATAGCTCTCTTCATTAACGAATTGCTTTTGTACTGGCAACTCTGGAACTGTGATATTTCTTGGTCCCTTCGGTGCTAATGCAGCATGCCTTGAAGGTTACATTGAGTTGCAAACATACATAACTACATGACAGTATTTTTAACTTCAATTATATAAAAAAAAACACACGGGTAGCTGGTCTGCGCTGTAAAAAAAACCAATTGTTATTAATAACAGTTATTATAAGGGACTGGAAATTTTCTGAGATTGTATGTATTATTATATGTTTTTTTTTTTTAAGAGAAATTGAAAGCGTTGTTAAACATTTATGTAGTTATCGCTTTTCACTTTAAAGCTAAAGGTTAACCGTCATTTTAATTTGAATCAGAAATATACATATCGACTGATAAATCTGCAAAACTACTAATTGATTTCAGGAAAATTCAAGGCCTTTCAAACGGAACTAAAATTTCAATTTGTTACAACTTTAAATACACAGAGACATTGCTTAACTATTAAGACTTACTGAAAAAGGGCGTGTTTTATTCTGAATGAAATCATAATGATAATAAAGTGTAATTAAATAATATCCTAGTTCGACGGCAATAAATGTGAATATTTAGTCCACCATTTTGATTGACTGTTGACAGGAGGCACTATCATCTTTAGTTTGCAGAAACAAACTAGCGAGAAATAATAAATCGTATTTTGTTTTTAAATGTTTATCATTTAATTTAGAAAACTGACTGAAAAGATTTGCTGAAGATATCAAGCTTTAAAAATAAAAAAAGATTGACCATAATATATTTCATACATAAATACTCCTGAAGTGGATGAGGAGAAAATTATTATATAGTTATTATCTTAAACACGTAAAAACTATTGAAGAAATTAGGAAGAATCTTGCCCGGGATCTCATTCCGTAAATCAATTATTTAAAATATATTAAAAAAGAAAAACACTCTTATAGTCAAAAGAAGTGTCTGGTTTGGTATATTGTACATTGTAGCATCGGTCAACGTACACTTTTGACAATCGACATGTAAGACTATTTGTTTGATAATACCGATGTATTTGAAAGGATGCTTACAATGGAGATAGATGTTGCGCTGTGAAACCATAAACAATAATATGCAACTGTATCTAAAACATAAACAGTAAGCTACCTACCTATTCTGCTGCCTGCATTAAATTCTATAGAAAATTTTCATTTGTGATTCTTCTCGCGGTGGCGACTTGTGCAAATTAAAATGGCGGCACTAATTTTGAGGAATTGTCGTCAGGTGACAGTTTTTTATACTCGAGTGCATTATTTAGTGAGATAATAAAGATTGACGATACTTTGCAGTCATTTACAGTTCACCTGAACATGTTCGAGGCAGAACGAACGAAATTGTAAACTAATAAGCAGGTAGATACCTATAAAATGAACGATGACATTTACAAGAGATGCAGATATAAAATGAATAATTAAAAAGTGCATAAGTATTCACAGTCGATAACTTAAGACAACACTTGTAAAACAATGATACCGATCTTACATATGAATAGTATTTAATACAAATAGTGTTTTTATCTATGTGTAGTAAGCAGGGCTGTGGAGTCGGTAAAAAAGTCCGACTCCGACTCCGACATTGACCAAAAACACGACTCCGACTAAAAAAAGGTTAATATCGTCACTTTTTTTTCCCTAAATTTCCTATTCATGTGTATTCAATTAAATATCAACCCTATCAATGCGGCCAAAAGCCAAATTTTACATATTAAAAGCAAAAATAAAAAGTTCAAACTTTTCAAAATTTCCGACTCCGAGTACGACTCCGGCCAAAGCGCCGCTCCGACTCCGGCCAAAAGGCTCCGACTTCACGACTCCGACTCCCCAGCCCTGGTAGTAAGTATTAAATTATTAGTCAGTCAGTATGTAAGCATTTTCAATTGATATTAAACAATCTACATATGTATGTTATGGGTAGTTTCACTACATCTCAATACATCGTTCCATCACAGTTCAAAGACAGTTAACAGTAATCAACTGAAGAATCATTAAATGCTGAGTATCTATATCTTTACCAAGTTATTATATACGTTAGACCAGTACTCCGCAACTAGGGTTTCCAATCCTGGGCCAAAATTTTGATCCCGGGATTTCGGGATTGCATAAGTCAATCCTGAGACTGGTCCAGGATTTTGAATATTTTTTTAATCGTCAATAATTTTCATATTTATTTAATATTAGCCATGTTAACGAATCATTAAAAATAGTCAAGAATAATTGATGTCACTATCTTTTTATGAATATTATAATTTCGGTTGTTTATCCATTACTACAGAGCGAAAATATTCGATTGAAATATAATGCACGAGAGTATCGGTCTCGTTCAAATGCGATCTGATAACTAATTGAAATAAAAAATATGTCTGTTTATTCAATTTAAAAAAAAAATCATATTGTTAAAATGAGGAAACATTAATGGAAATAAATAACGCTTTTATTGATGACAAATCAATCCTGAACATTTTTGGTCAATGTTTTATAATACCGGGATTCATCAGGTATTGATTATCCTCGGGATCCCGGGATTGGAAGCCCTATCCACAACCCTTTCTCTTCCACGGTATACCAAACTTCTGCGCGAATTCCGACGGCACACCACATTTTCATAATGGTATAAAGAAACTGTATTAACTGTGGTTTTCAGTCAAGTTATGACAACAAAGTATGTATGTAGTTATACGAAAATATTATAAAGTATGTGAAGTTGAGAGCTATTTTGACCTGACACCATCTTAGAACTAGGTGCTTTATTGATTTTGGTATATATAAGTATATTATATTCGATCCGGTTCCTTCAGTTTGACGTGTTCTGGGATACGAAAATACGTTCAAATGGGTACAATAAAAAGAACTTCTGATAATGGTAAGTAATGAAGATGTAAAAATTGAAAATGTAAGCTTTTTTCTATCCAGCAATGTGACGTGGCACATCTTTAATCACATCACTATGCCCTATGGTTGAGGAGCACTTCGTCAGAAGATGAATATGCATATCGCAGTTTTACATATAGAATAGTAACTCTAAATTGCTTAAAATGGGTAAGAGTCTGTACAAAAAAATGCTGTATACGAGATCAATGTATTTTTACTTCATCAGCAATTTCCTGGTCGTAACTGTGGTCGAGTGGTCAACGCTCTTGTTTCGATTGTGGTGCTCACGGGCTCAGATATATAATATAATGAATTAATTTCTTATTCGATTTACGTATTTCTGTTTGAACGCTTGGATGCTTGTGATTCCTAAAATTTTACACCTATCTGATTTTAAAAACGTAGCTTGTCGAGAGCTAGCCGCTAAATAAATTGTTGGACGCCTGAGTAACAATCAGCTATTGAAGGAAAACCTGTGTCTTGAGATAATGTCTTTTAGAAGCAGGGCTGTGGAGTCGGGGTTTTTTGGCCGGAGTCGTCGCCGCGTTTTTCCCGGAGTCGGACATTTTGAAAACTTTAAACTTTTTATTGTTGCATACAATATGTAAACTTTTGGCTATTGGCCGGATTGGTTGGTTGATATTCGGAGTCTTGTTTTTGGTTAATGCTGGAGTTGGAGTCATATTTTTTAACAACTCCACAGCCCTGTTTATAAGTCATCACTGAGAGCGGTCAAAAAATGTTTCCGATGCAACAGATTATAATTAATTTATCGTCTGGACGTAGTGTGAAGGGAAGACATTTCCTTGTCGCAAATTCAATTCGATATTATTATAGACGGGTATGGCTCAAAACGAACTCATAATGCAATGAACAAAAACATGGTAAAACATAGCCGAGCAATCAATGTTTTATAACGTTAACCGAATTCAATACTAATAAACGCATTTAAAAGCCCGATAAGGTTTAACGATTTTATTGCCTATTGCTTATCATAATAATCTACAGGCGAAAGTATCGTACATTATGTTCTTTTAATATCTGAGGTCTTTTGTATGTTATACATTATCCAACACGTGTTTTATGTTCATGAAACGATTTCTCGCTATAACAGTTAATAATACAATTGGCAACATGCAATATTCATTATAATGGATTCGATTAAGTTTGATTGAGAATCTTTCAAGACACTTTAACCCTCAAAACTTCCTTAATATCATATTCCAGGAGGTAGTTTCAAAAGTGGTCAAATACATTTGTTGAAAAACTGAGAATGTGTGATATTTTCATAACTTTTTCCTCATAAATTTGGGTTAACTATCAACATTTTTAGAATATGCTTTAAATTAAAGAATTACGGATAATGTGTAACAATTCAAACTTTTCCATGTGAAAAAAAAGGTCTCAAAAAGTTTAATCTAAAACTGGCAGTTGAACAAAAATATTTTGGAATTGACCATTTTTGAAAATTACCTACTGTTTTATGATTTAATTTTTAGGAAACCTCACACTTATTTCCTTTTCCACAATTTTATCAAATGATCAGAGTTCCTTAATATCTTTTCTTCGGTCATGGATTTTGTTTTTTTATTAAAATGTTAAAATTATAAGTATTGCGCGCAAACGTCGGCGTGGTAATGTCCCGCGCGGTAATGTCGCTGCTCCGTCTAAAACAGTGGCTCTCACGTAAAATTGTGCTGTGGCCGCATTGTAAATAAAAACGGTCATACGGAAATCTCTGGTGGCCGCACCAAATTTTTGTTTTGAGTCCATTGAGGCGTTTGAGGTATGTCTTATGGACCTGAGCATGTTTTTCAATTTACTATTGGTATTAATTGTCAACGAAATATTTCATTTTCAGAGTCTTTGTTGACAAATTAATTTGTAAAATCACATTTTTTTATATATCAATATTTTCTATGAAGCTTTTGGTGGCCGCACATGAGAGCTGGTCTAAAATACTATTGTGAAGAAGTCTTAAATATATTACGTTGCTTTTTTGTTTTATATACTTACACATGTCGAATATATGGCGCATTGACATTAGCTGTATTGCCATGTATTGTCCTTTAATTTTTACAAAATAAATCAATGTGTATTTAAGTTGGTTCTTTTCATTCTATCGTTTGTAAAATATTATACATATTTTAAGAAATAGCAACACTGTATAACGGTAACACTGCATAAATCAGCCAACGAGAATCTGGTCAAAATGCCATTTTGAATAACTACTGTCGTATTGTCCCAAGATGCCTTTATAATTTATGCACGTCCGTCCGTCCTATTTACTTGAAAATAATATTCTGCAGACGATGCTAATTTTAGAGAGTGGCATCGCCACTTGCATCTGTTGAAGAGTATTCACTTTATTATAATGCAGATGACAAATAACTGTAATATGAATGGCGAGGAAGTTTATCCAAAATGACGCGAAGTAGAGTTCATTTATATTAACATTTTTAGATCTGCAAACGTTTGTTTCTATTATAAATTCATCAACACAATGTAATACTTGGTGTTTCAGTTATCTATTCATAACTGGCCCGATATATTAATTGAAGCTGTACCTATACCAGGTTTTAAAGAAATCTGCGATGGAACACTTTTCAAACCCGAAAATTTTTACGGAACATTTGGCTTATTTTTTGTTGGCTAATTCCTACAATATTTTCAAGCTATTTTTTGATCAGATTTAGGATCAATATTTACTAGCGCGGCTAACCGTTCTGACAAAGGCTTATCAGCCGGTGAGAAAAGATGGTCTTCCACCTGTCCCAAGATACTTGACGTCATAAAAATCAGTAGAGATTGATCATCACCCGCCTTTCAATTGCAAGTAGAAGATCTTTAAATGTGTTTCAGCGTATAAAACCTTTCTAAATTGTCGCGGAAGACCCATTTAGGTTTGGTGAAACATAGTTTTGGGAACCCTGGTCTATAATAATCAGAACTTTAAATTCGACACCCGCACTTTTTTCAACAACCTTCAGGAAAGCCGTTATGACAGATTTTTTAAAAATTAGCACAATTAATAGTAACCATTTCATATTCTGAACTGGTTTTACGAGTGGGTACGGCAAAGTTTAAAGTTTTATTTGGATTCAGTTATTTTAAATGAAAAATAATGAAAATGATTTAATCGTTGATCTTTGTGATCCAATTCATTCGAAAAATATGAACCCGCCGTGCCAAAACAACGTGAAATTGTCGGGACTGTTATATGCGACGACCATCTTTTTTAATCAAAACGATTTACGAATCGTACCATACTTAGGTGAGCGAAGCCGGTCCCAATAAAATTATAAATTTAAAAATTAAATATAATAAGTTTCCACTACGAATTGGCACTACACAATTCAATGAGAAAAATACATATATGTTTGAATCTTCAATCAATTGACGATTTTTGACAATGCGAAGTGCCCACAGGATTTTATAACAACCGCCTCCCTCCTCGCTTCCTCCCAAGTCATCCCGGCGTTTCGTATATTCACTGAATACATCCTAGGGATGATCATCAGTGGCCTTACGGGACGACGGAATCCATCAGGTTGATATAAGAGACGGTGAGTCCCAGACTTTCCGCATTGCATTGAAGGTTACTCCAGCTATCCCTAATTGGGTTGCCATCTCCCTTTTCCTCTCATCTTTTTAAAATTTACTGGCCAATAAAATTTTTGCATTCGTTTGTGTGAAAACTAAAATTAAAAAAAACCTAGAATCAATATTGAGAAATTGAAAATTTTCAGTTTCAAAAACTTCACAAGATAACGATTAGTACTTTTGGTAGTTAAAGTAATGTAAATTGAATGATTCTAAGATCCGGAAAATAAAAATAATAATTTATGTACGATACTATGAGAAATACCAGTTTAATACTTGTAGCGGTTGACCACCAGGGAAAGGGTCATATTATTAGTGTAAATGAAATTATCTTTTTAATACTTTACATGACAAAAGTCTGGCATGCCCAAACCCTGGCCCGCGAGCAACAAGTGGCTCCTTCGAATTTTTGTCTGGGTGTCGCATTCTACCACCTTACATTTTTTGTAATGCCAATTTATAGACGCCCAACAGTCGGTGACTATATTAAACAGTACTTGATTGCCGCCATTGGAAGAAATTTGTCCGGAAAAAATCCCTGTGTTATATGATCTCTGCATTGAGAGCCATGTCGGAAGGAAATAAAATGCAAGAATTTTATCAAAGATGTATCCTTGAAGATAACTTTCCGAAATTAAGGCAAAAAGAAATGTGGGTTATAGTTAAAGTGACCATACGTCCCGTTTTGAAAGGGACCGTCCCGTTTTTAGGTAGCCTGTCCCGTTGTCCCCAAGTACAGCTCCGGGGCGTCGAAATGTCCCGTATTCAAAAAGAGGGCAACACACGGAACAATTTAAAAAAAAGTGCAAAAAATCGACGGTGGTGCGTAGTATAGCCGTTTCGTATAACTTTGCGGAAAAAATACTAGCTTGATTTCGGTGCATATGGCTACAGCGGGTGGCTGGTGAGTCATGTGCATGCGCAATCGTCACACCCACACATTCATATATGTTTGTTACAATTCGGCAGTTTGCTCATTGTGGGTACACGACTACACGTTGACAGCTGGCGCGTCTTTCTTGAAGATTGATTTTTTTTACTGGCGTGTGTTATTGTAGTCATTTTTATTTTAAAAGCAAACCCAGTTATACTTTGTTATTGAAAATTTGTTCATCAGAAAAATATAAAACAACATAATTTTTTTCATATTTATGCTATTTATTCCTGTTATTTTCTTTATCAACATTCCTTTTTTTTATTAATACATAAAAACTATGAAAAAAAACGTGTTTTCTTGAATATACATACTATTACGTAAAAATTGGTAGATGTCCCGTTTTGAGAACAAAAATAAATGGTCAGAGTCGAAACAGGTTGACTGATGAAAATTTAACTTATCGACATCGCAATGTACGACGTCAAAATTGTCGGTCGACATAAAAAAATATATATGATCGAAATAAGTGTTAGGATATAAAAAAAATCAACTGTGAGCTATTTGCTTATTGTTCATATCACCCCCGGCACCGGGTTCAATTCCCGGCAAGGTGAGATTTTTTCAATTGAAAAAGAGATCTTGGGCTATATATGTAATTTATCGTCGAGTTGTTCACGTCTGGTTAATTATTTATCATCGAGTTTATCTCGTATGACTTACATAATTTAAAATATTTGGTGCATTGGCATTACTGTAATGCCAAATATTTTTTAATCAAAAAAAATATGCAAACTTAAAAATATTTATGTGTCATCATCATTAGAGACATGCATTATTTTATTTGAACCTCGAAGTGATTTCACTTGGGCATCCCTGTTGTAGGTAGTTCATAACGAAGGCTTTTGTTGAAGTGAAAATAGTATCGTACACTCCGTAAGAATAATTAGGTATCGTGAATGTTCGATTAGAGTGTGGGGACTACTGTAAACAGAGACATCTTCGAACCCGGCACCTCTGTTGTGTCAAGCAATTAGCGAGGACACGTCTAACTATCATCACGCCTGGGCAAGTTTCTACTTTATATCAGCCGGTCACGAACAAACCTATGTCAAGTGTACAAAAATTACTAGAGTTTCGTGTGCATACCAATTTTACGTAGGAATTTTGGTAAGCCTGTCAGAACGGATGTGAAATTGGGATGAATCTTATTTTTTCTTTATATGATTGTATAAATAATATCACCGGAGAGTTTTATTAAAATACATACATTGCCGCCACGATAAAAAAACAAAATTGAAAATTCCTTGAATGAAAAAAAATGTGTCCAAACAATGAACTCAGCTTAATAGATTTCCAATTTAAAATGAGCAAGTCAATTTTACAAACTCACCATTGTTATACCCTTTTCAATAAATATCATTAAAAATAAATTCAAAAACAAAAAGTCGGATAAAACACACCAATTGTATTCGTTGGCGTTTCCATATCCTTTATCTGGTATTTATAATATATCTGCATACTTCATTGAAACTTAACTTCAAAATGTTCCCAAATTCATATAGATTACGTTAATAACAATTTAACTCAGTGATCTACTTTTATTTTTAATACATATACACGATACAAACCGTTTACTACGCGTCAGTTCAAGTTCATTTGTGCACTTGAAATGTCTGAAGATGCCGAAAGGCGATGTTACATGAGTAATTAGCGACAAAACTCATGGAAAAATACAAAATTTAAGCGAATCAAATTTGATCACTTTTCACTTGAAAAGTGATAAGTTATAATTTATAACACTAATCCAAAATTCCAAAAGCAAGTTTAAGTTTTATATCTACTCTTAATTAAGAATTTCATCTGTTACACGTTAAATTTAAATAGGGTCAATCAAATATATTTTGTTCTTTATAAAATGATGTCGCAAATGTCTAGATTGCTCCAAGGTTTTCCTGCAATAAACCATTAATTAATGTTGGTATTAAAATTAATGTAAGCCCCTCAGCTTTAGTAGATTTACATTGTATGTAAAGTTAGACGGCTGCTATAAAATTCATACTGGTGATAAAAATATAGAATGCATTTAACCAAAGTAACTTTGCGATAGGAAGCTTGAAGAGGGATCTTAAGGAGGCGAACCACGTTTCATTCTTTGCTACAAAATACTCAGAATAAAAAAACTTTCTTTTTGCTATTAGATATTGAGTAAGCCATGTTCACATCTAATAATTCAGAAGACGATAAAAACCACGACAAATAAAAAAAAAAATGTAGGCGTGTTTTTAAAAATGTTTATGGAAAATAAAAAAACGAAATAACGTCTTTCCCGCACAATAACTCCTATGTGGTTAAAATCACATTATTAGATAATTGAAAAGAACTGTTAAATTCAAAAAAGTAAATTTGTATACTTTCACATAGAATTTATTGTAAATCAGTTTATTTAGGAAACGGAATAAAATTTTGTGTCACATGGAGAGAAGAAATCCGAATCCAATGGCGTAAATAACCAATTTTGCTTAAAAACGTCACTTGTAAGATTGTGTGTGTAAACGATGATTAATAAATGAATATTAATTGCATGGTATAATGCTGTATAAATAAATAACTTCTGCAATATTCTCCAAGCGTATAATAATATACGAATGTACGTTTATCGTTATTACCTCACAAACTGTAGTTAATATTTGAGATATTATTTTATTTTATGGCTACACACACAATCGTCGTATGCGGTCATGCAAATAGCCTTTCAGATATAAAATACACATTTAATTATCGCAGAAATATAAGGAATACAAAACACACTGGGTAGTAAACAATATTTTTAGACACTAATCGTAAGCGCGTTGATACAAATGTGAATGCACTACGATGATGCTTCACACAACCAATACTATTATTACGAATGCCATTTTGACGACTGGTGTAGAAAAATAATACTATAAATTGCTCTCATTTGACAGTTGAATGATTTATATTTCGAATATATCCGTCAGTATCGTACCGTTTAATTGAAAATCCATCATGTCATCAATATTCATTAGATTGTCATATAAAAGTATTATTTAAAAAATGTCCAATTTCGAACGATTGTTTACGAATTATTAAGAAACGGTGACATTATTTTACTGTATTTGGAGCACGGTACCTTGCTGTATCACAGCCTCAATTTTTTTATGCGAAAGAAACGTTATACAGCAAACTGTACGTAAAATGGCGCTCAAGAAAGACTCGACTTCATATGAAACATAGAGGATAAGTTCCATTATTTTCTAAAGCCGAATTAAACAAAACAATTATGCATGGAAAGAAGATTTCAGGGAAATCCGTGAAGATGACAAAGCTTCAAAAATGTAATTAAACTTAGTATAAATTCTTCATTGATTGATTTTATTAAAAAAATATTTCGAATAATCAAACGACTTGCATATCGTATTTCGTTGCCTTCAAGGAAAAACTCACCAAATACAGTTTATCTCAAAATAAGTTATTTATACTGGCAATCAAATTTCTAGCTCTACCGTTCTAAAAAAACGCCAAAATTTGAACTATACATACCTACGTAAGAAGTAAAAAAAAAAAATTAAAATATATCACCGACTGCAAAAGTCGTTATAGAATCTATATAACTATCTAAAAATGGTTACATGTTTTAAATTTAATGTATTATACAAACACACAAAAATAATCAATTGAACAAAAAATAACCGTTTCATTCAATGTGTCTTCATTTTCTAATTAGATCAATTCTAAAATGTTAATAATCCTACCTACATATCTCATGATTTTTCTATTGTTGGTCGGTGAGTTCTTCCCGAATATAAACACTCACTGCGATTTCATTACTTTATATCTATATGCATAGCCTTTTTTTCTTTTAACGCGGTGGAACGGCGTTCCGGCACCCTTTTCAGGGTATTTTTTATTCAATATCAATTAGATGAGACAATGTTAGCGTTTCCGTAATTACAGTCGTTATTTATATTATTCGTCAAAATGATAAAATATGGTATTGTAATGAACAGGATGAGTTGTGGATGGATTCGTAATTGACGCTCTCTTGTGGCGACGAGGGAGAAGGAGACTTGTCCACGTTTCCATTGGTTACTCGTGCTCAAGGATTGATAACGGCCAGTAACGTCTGACGCATAGACTTATATACTGTCTGTATGTCTGACATTTGTGATTGAATGCATGTGCCTAGCGATTGACAATGTGCGGAACATTTTATTTACTTAATTTTAAATAAATTTGACGTCATTATTTTCTTTGATTGTTACTTTGTATATAACATGTCTAAAATAAAAAATAAATCTAAAAACTACTTTTTTGTGCGCTTCTTGGCATAGGAAAAGCTGCTTTAATTTTCATTTGAATGAGATAAAAGGCTTGACATGAAGGGAGTTCCGGCACCTTTTTTTTTTCAACAAAAGTCCTGTATATATGTATGTAAAACGAGAAACTACAATATTTACTTGAAACGTGTATTTTTTCATGCAGCAAAAAGTGTAAGCCCGCGTGGAAAAGATATTGATTGTGCCTAAATTTTATTTTATCTTAAAAAACGGTTATATTCATGTGGAGAGAAAAATATATTTAAAAAAAATGATTCTGTTGAATATTATTAAAAAGTATTAAAATCTAAATGTTCATTTCGATAATGCAATATACAAAATATACTATTGGGTATATAGTAGGATACAAAGTGAAAATAAAGAAGCAGCCTAAGTCAACAGCATAGTATACAATTTATGTAGTTATGGAGTTTCAAATAGAGACAACGTTGTCTCAATTATCGTCGAGAGGCAAAGAAAAAAAGAGCTATTTTCGTTTAAAATTTTCGAAAGTGATTTCTGTAAGTAGTAAAAAAACTTTAAAAAATTGGCTTTTGCACTGAGAGAATATTTCAGTAGACATACAATTTTCTTATTTATAAATCAAATGCCAATGTGAGTAACTTCAATAAAAAATCGAATATAGTTTATGTACATCAGGACACAATAATTTGGTGTTCCATGTATTAAAACATATCACAAATACCGAGCCAAACTGGCTAGAACCACTAATATTGTATACAGTTATATTCAAACCTCCTACAGCACCCTCTGCTATAAAGGGGTTTTTTATAGCGTGTGCGTCACTCTTCAGGCAAATTATATGTTTCGTAAATTTGTAATATTGTACATAAATATGTGCATTCGAAGAATATTTATCAGAAACTGTACGGACCTTTACTTTTGATAAGTAAAAATCCTTTTCGGTGCTGTAGAAGGGTTGACTGTTATTTGACGTATTGGACGTTTTGTTAGCGGAGAAAATATCCGATACCATAATTTACTCGTTACTCAAATATTATTAAATAAAACATATCCATAGGCGCACGACAGATGAAAGTTTTGAGAAGCGATGTTATTTCTTACAAATAGTTTCTTATCTTTAGTATTCTTAAACAATGAATGTGCTCCGAACAATATATTTTAACAAGAACGTTATCTAAGTAACGTTATAATTTTCACTCGTTTTATATTTGACGCCATTTTGACAAATGTTTGCCCCGTTGACTTTTATCATACAATGTGCACGAAAAGTTTAGTTATTTGATTACCTTTATATTGTTTTTTGGTGTAACTGCATTGAATATTATGAATACCTAAATAGAGAAACCAGTGAGGTTTTTTTAAAACTGTTTTTCCCGAACAATGCCTCCAGCAGAGAATAATTTTCATCCGAAGTAACGGTGTTCTTGAATTGGCTTTCCTTTAGCAAATTTATAGATTTAATTATGGTAGCGTGTATTTTATAAAGCAAATAATAGAAAAAATGATGTATGGTGGCCCTGTTTGAATGGTATTTGACATGAACAGTATCGGCAATGTATATATGTACATACGTCGAAACATTTGAACCAGGGTTCAGATGATTAAACAAATAAGTATGAAATAGTTTCAGTAATTTTTTAAATACTATATTTAACAAATTTGTAAATGAAGTTTAAAAGAATGTCGTCGTATTTGAAATATGAATATATGGAATCTACAACAGTTTTTAAATGTTAGTACTCAGCCAGTTAGATATGTATACAGTATTATTTATTGAAATTGATATTAAACTATGCAATTAGCCTTATTACATTAACGGCTTTTTATCTATGAATTATTTAGATAATACTTTAACTGTTTTTAAGCTTTAGAAAGAAGAAGTTCGAGATACTAAATATAGTAAAACGAAGAAACTTAAGTCTCCTTCCTGGGAATAAGATAACTTGTAAATAACAAAGTATTATGCAGGTTCACACAAATATCATTTCAAGGAAAAACTTGAACCATGATGTTAGACGAATAATATTGGATTCTATCAATTTTAAATTGCTTGACATGGAATAAAAAAAAATGTGGAAAATAGCTGAAAACACAAATAAAATGCATACCATAATATTAAATGGAATTGAAATCAGTCAAAAATACTCACTCACTGATGACTACCAACCTATTCATTGTGGTATAAGTAATATAAATTACGATACACCTTCAATAAGAAGAGATTAAAAATATTAAGAATTGTACATATTGGTAATATTATATCGAAAGAATATAAACAAATTAAACTCTTCTACAAAGAAAATTTTCTGAAATTATAGTTACATAATATTGTGCAAGAAATTAATAAAATTGTAACAGTTAAATTGTTAAGATAATTAAAACATGGATTCAGGATAACATTATAATTTATATATTGGTTATTATGCGTTCAATACGATCAGAAAATGTTTTTCGTTGCAACATGGCTTCAAACATAATCTTAACCAATTAACCCAAAAGTAATTATATATTTATGATTCATTATAGCCACATGAGATCCTAAGTATAACTTACTGGTTACAATGGTTGTTTTTGAGATAGCAGGACTCTTTGGAGGCCATCTTCGTGTAATTATTACATCACTGTATAAGGCCCGGCATGGCGGACTTGAGGCCTGTTTACATGTGACTCAAACTCAAATTATCACTGATTAACAAACATTTAGGAAAATACTTGTCGTGTGAACTATACACTTTTGGAATATATAATGAACACGTATGTATGATGTGTGTACGTTTTATAGACTTTTCCACGGTGACGTCTTATCAGCGTTACAGGTACATATCGCACCTGAGCAATGTCGGCGAAGATTGTCAAAGTGTAAGTTACAGGTGTAATATTTCTTATTTATGCTTTGTATGGATCATGGATGTAATATGAACGTTCTCGTTTTTTTTCACTCAAATGCGAAATCTGCAAGAGTTGCGAAATATTGGGTAGGCATTAGAGACTCCAATTACTCGACATCTCAACTATTCGAGTATCGAGTAGTAAAATACTCGAGTATACTCAAGTAGTTTCAGATGAACCAAAATATGTATTTTTAATTCAAATTTGTTTATTTAAATACATGATAAATACATATATAAGCTTAGATCGACTCTCGTCATCATATACTTTTCATTGATAAGAAAGGTCACCAGCACCCAAAGCAAAAGCAACAAAAGAAATTCTCGCATAGCATATTCAACGGCAAAACCATTTAAAAAAATATATTGCCTGACAGTTAAATCCACGCGTAAGACTGTGTTAAACATTATGTATAAAATTATAGATATTTTTTAAATAAGTAAATAATAATTGGGAATAAATCTTCATTTATAAATTACGAGTATCGAGTACTTGCAAAATGGACGAGTATTCTCGAGTATCGAGTATTCGATACTCGAATTGGAGTCTCTAGTAGGCATTTAGACCATAAAATTCTCCATGTTTGCAACCACACGACGACAAAAATGATTTAAAATAAAAATACAATCAAACCTCTTTTTGTGCGACTTGTTTTTATGCGATTTCAAAGATATGCGGTTTTATTTAGTGCATTTTTTTAAAAATATATTTTGTCTGTATGACTATGTTATAACGTAATTAACAGCGCGTTGTTCACATATGTACGTGCAAAATCTAGTGTTTCACCGTTATGTTCCCAGAATAAGTTATACCTTTTTTGTGCGATTTTACGCGGAACGCATCAACCGCATAAAAAAAGGTTTAGGTGTATTAATTACATTACAAATTTCGGGTCCGTTGTCAGTTTCGTTTTTCAATCGAATTACTATTTTACATCCAGAGACATTGGCATGTATTTAATGGGTCAGTAACTTATTCAAGTTTTGGTCAGTTAAATAAATAAATGGTCAGTTAAAAATCAAAATGTTCAGTTAATATTATAAACGGTCAGTTGTCATTGTATCAGTGTGAATGTGGTCAGTCATTAAATAAAACGGTCAGTAATCAGGCATTTTAATGGTTAGTTATTTATTAAAAACGGTTAGAATTTAATTTTAATGGTCAGTTATTTATAAAAAACGATAAGTTTTAGTTTGACAGCTTGTGAATTTATCAAATATGGTCGTATGAGACAAATTTATGACATGTTCTATGAAAAATTAGCGCATGAAATGACATTTACTATTTTTTAACTGACCATTTATTATTTTTAAGTGACCGTTTTAAGTATTTATTACTGACCGTTTTAAGTATTAATAACTGACCATTTATCGAATTAGAAACTGAGCAAATAATTAGTAGTCATTTATATCTATGCTGTCTACAATACCCTATCACACCAATCCGTTTTCTGAAAATGGAACTTAGTGAGATCGATTAGCCAAAAGCTAGTCTTATCTTAGTAATATATTTTCTATCCTTATTCTATTGGAAAATGAGAGGTTTAGCAACTTTTTAGTTACAAAGACAACTTCTAATAAAATAATTTAAAAAATACAATGTGGCCCTTTCGTGTATGCGTGTGTGTTGTACTGTGCTTTACATACATAAAAATCAAGATTGCTTTGAATATATCTTAACTATCGAATGAGCAACTTAACAAATACAACCAAAGTCAACTTAAAAAGCACCCATCTCCTAGATTTCATATACATATATTTATTTATTTATTGTAAAGAATTAAACAGAATACATGGCATTACAGCTGACGCCAATGCGCCATGCATTTGACAATTAATAAAAATTGCACAAAATTAAAAAAAAAAAATAGAATACACAAATGTATGAAACATAACAGAAACATTTTAATTAAATAAAAAGAAAAAAAATATAAACAAAGAACCAAGTTCACTGCCGAAGATGTCCACATCAACAGGCAGTGCGTTCATCAGCCGAACAGCCCTTGCGACTGGCGACTGAAATGACCTACGTGACAAACAAGTTCTGACAAAGAACATTGATTGGCCTTGGCTACGACCACGTAGGTAGAAACTGGGAGCATGCAAGCTTAAAGTTTCATATATATATTATGTATATTGTGTATCTGTGGTTAAACTTTCAGTTAACGTTTAACTAATCGCAGGAACAAATGCCGTATTGTGTGTTTCAATAATAACTTTCACTTGCTTCAATCCTGTATTGCTCACTTCCAATAATTATTTAAGAGTGATGTCTTAATGACATCCTTGTTTCAATCCAATAGTATGTATTATGATAAAATTGCCAACTTTTAAGTTTATACAAAATATATATTTATATTTAATACATAACTATTATATAATACCTTGTCCGTACACAATATAAACTTGTCTTTAAAAATAAAATGCAGAAACAAATTAGAAATCAGGAAACGTGTGATAATCTCAAAATCACAATTTCAGACTTTGTACATTTTTGTCTGTCTTAAATTATTCACTTCACGCAAGAGACGATTATTTTTTTTAAATTCTTTTGACAATAGACGAGAATGAAATAAAAAGAAAGATTGCAATTTCTTCAAAAACTGAGAATAGTACATAGTTTTGACATGCCGTTCTTAACGTTATATTTGTTTTCAAATTGGGAACATTGAATTTGAAGCTAAAGATAAAATATGTATAATACTAATTTTAATGTTTCTTAAAGGTTTCGGTGGAATATATCAATAACCTTTTGAGAAGCTTTCCGTTGTCAAACTAAACAGAGGTGTTGTCGCATTGTTATAAAACATATGTATGGACGTATTTAAGCTGCAGACAATTCTGAAATATCTAATAATATTAAATTGACCGTTTACTTGACGAATTAGGTATATCTACATATCCTTCTAAGTAGTGTCGAAAAATCGTCTATATCAGTCGTTCTAAAACTGCAGTAAATTGAATGTAATGTCAAACTGTGAAAGTAAGTAGATCCTAGATCCCCAAAGATGACTGTTATCTTTAATCATAGCGAATAAAACTATTTCAGAAGTTCCGCAATTTGTAAACCGCACATTTTAAACATTGAATGAACGAGGGGATTTCGTCAATATTGCCGGTATACTTTTTGCAGTTTCTTGTATAATCAAATTTACTCAGTTTCAGACAGACTGAAAAAATTCCTTTCCTAATCATCTGTAGTATCGTTTCAATGATTCTATCTTCTTTAAACTATAATTATTATCATACTTTCTTTGTCTTTGCGTTTGCCTCGAGCACCACATGTCAAATACGCTGCTTTCCACGTTATACAAAAAAATGGATAACATCAGAGCATGTATGTGTACTACTTTTTTAAATATTAACTAAATCGCTGACTTTCCGCGTGTACCTACTGGACATTATAGATTTGCCGCGGAGTTTTCTGTTTTTGATTTACCTTTCACATCAACCCGAGCCACCTATAATTTAGGCAACATAAACTCTAGCCTTCTGTTCAATAGTTCCCATGTTTGTGACAACCACGTTGTCTTGTAGCAAACCTGATCTTTAATTAAGAGTTTGGTTTAGTTTTCCCCTACCCTTTGTTTGTGTTACTACTAATTTTTCCAGTGTTTATCTATTAAAAAATTATAGCACTGTTTTCCATATACATATATATAATAAGTCACATTTAAAAAAAATGAATAGCCAGTCACCGAATTTTTCTCTTCGAACTCTATCTAGTCTAATTAATCTTGGCTATAATATGTCTAGTTGGATAGCCAGTGTATTTTTTGCCAATAGCCCGACGGTATTAATTATAAGTGCATTTCATGTAGAAGATGGAGTGTTGCTGATCATTATACAGTTAACTCCATAATGGGACACCTTTTCGGTGGCAGTTTATGATGTATGCATATACATATTGAAAGAGTTCTCCATCTTAGAACTGAGAGAATATATTTAATATTTCTATTTTGAAGTTGAATCCTCTTCAGTGAAACAAGTTAAAATATTCTTATTGAAGATGTTTTATGACTGATCCTGAAGCCGAGTAATCCCACGATCTTGGGAATTTGTGCCTCCTATACGGTTGTGGTATCAATTAGCTCGAATCCCCCCTGACAGATCTTTATTTATATTTATGAAAGTCATAGATGTGTGTGATGATTACATAACCCTACCTCCTATCTGATGCTATACTTACCCTTATCATTATATACTTACCTCCTCTTAGTCACTGAATACGACTATACTATAACAAAAAAATCTTTTTTAGATACGTAACAATTCACATGTTGGCGACGGACATGGTTGGTTAAAAATACATACGATACAGTTAAGAGAGTATCAGAGATTTTTTTTTAGTGTTCATCCCTTTCGTATTGTTTAAAGTACCTATTACAAGTGAATATCAGTAAAACTTCAACATCTCAGCAATAACTTTTGTATTATTCAAAGTTTAAATATGTGCAAGCCATTGTGGGTAAGTGTATGTTTCCTCAAATTAAGGATAACGGCAAATGCCCCCATTCCTCACAAATGACACCCTTGCTTTTTGGCCAAAACAATTTTAGCAAGTTTTAAAATATTTTTAATATTGAAGTTTTTGTTCATCTACATACGAAGTAGCTTCTGGATGATATTGGCTCGTTAAAGTAGGATTGCTTAGATTTAAGAGCTCTTTTAAATCTAGATGTATAATATTTGACAAAATACATCTCTAAATGCAACAATATGAACTGATACGTTTTTAAAAACGTATCACGTGACATTTTTTATTAATTAAAATCCAATTATAATGCTGAAAATTTTCCAGAAAATTTATGAATCGCGATAAATTTACCGTTAAAATTTTGAATACTACATATATATGTAGCAATATTGATGAAGAAAGAGATTTTCAATTTGTGAGATTTACCATTTTAAGCTTTGACAGTGTCAAGTCATCATAATTGAATCGAGGGAAATTGGTTTTGTAATAGTTTGATGTATGAGAGAAAAACAATACAGTTTCAAACATGGTTTATAAATACCCCTCATGGAAACAGGGGGGTTAGTAATATTATTTTATAAAGTGTTAAAAAGCCTCGTCTTCCAAACGGTGGTTAGGAAATCGCTGATATCACAAACGCCTGCTCTGTTTGGTTTGCGAGAGCTCATCTCAAACATTTCCATGATTGGTTTATGGCTGCCATAATACATTTTTTTTTATCTCTGTAAGCTTGTCCATGTTTCCAAAAAACGCGTGTAATTATAATCGTTCGCCACGGTAAACAAATTATGTTCCACCAGTGCTGTTTTCAGGAGATGGGTTATTAAAATTTGCCAAGAACGATGACTCAGAAACAGACCTGGCTATAAATGTGACTATTTAAATAATTACTGTATTTATCTAGAACAATTATTATGACAATATACAGAAAGAAATATACAATATATGAGCATGTTTAAATGTTAATAAATACTAGTATTATTATCGTTGAAAATACTGACACGTATAGCGAAGCCTGTCAATTTTTAAAACACTTCGTTATAGATTGTGTTCGTTGATTATTTTGATATCTATTTGATGGAGATTTAAGTTCTAAGGTGCGTTAACGTCAAAGTTCTTTCCGTCTCACACTTATATTAGTTTAGTTTTCATATTCAAGTTTCATTTAAAAGTATTTGTTCAATTTAAAATTTATTCGGATATAGTAAGGAAACAAAGCACGGTTAAGGAATAAACCAGTTGTCAGGGACTCGCTTTCTCGATCTGACATGGTGGATTAAAAACAGCTTGGAAAATAACTTAAGGGCTGTGTCCATTCGTGAGCTCCAAGATTCCTTAGCACTTTATTATTTTCATTTTTGGCGTTGTTGTGACCTTGCGCTCAGCATTACAGGTCAGAACGCAGACTCATTGCGGATCATATTAGGTATAGAGTTTTTCTTAATTCGTCTATTATGCGGATGCTAGAAATTATGACAGTGATTTTTTTTAAATTTAGGCGATATTTATTCAATTTTTCAATTGTTTTAAAACAGAGGTCGACAATCTTTTTTCTAAGATGGACACCGCGAATTTATCACATTTAACAAAGAGTAATACCGTTCACCTTGCTTTCGACATCAACGCTATAATTTCAAGACCACTTTACGTATTTCGTAATTTGCTAAAAGATAAATCATTACATCCAACATTTTCCAGATGTTTTTCTCCAACACTCTTGATTTATGTGATCTTATCAATGTGTATAGCCTTTAAAATGTAACGCTAGTTTAATAGCAAGAACCTTTAATATATTGATTGAGTAGGCATTTACTTGGTAGAACTCCATTATAATACGGTAAGAAAAATAACAATGATATAGGAAGAGTCTGGTTGCCAACCACTGGTTAAAGGCGTTGGTAATTTTAATTGGTTAGCCGAAGATAGACAGAAGATTTGCAAATCGGTCACCAACCATCGATTGAAGACAGCAGCGAGAGTAGAAGAGTTTATCAATAGCGAATTTTACTCCAAATAATTTTGTTTTTATGAAAATATTACCTTTATTTTAAATAGAATTTCCGTAGAATTTCATCTTCCATCTCATTCAAATAATTGTATACATTTTAATATCTCGAGGCGTATTTGCAGTTATGTATTTGAACATAAGATTATATGCCACCCCCTTTATATGTCAAGCCCTTTTCCATTACATATTTTTAATCCTGATCATAAAAAATGTATGACATCGTCCTTTCACGTCAAATCACAGCACAGTAGTTGTGACAGATTCTAAAAATAATATGTCAAATACTGAAAACAAATGAACATCAATCATGTGATTCAAATTTTATGTTCTGTTCGATTAGAAACCGGCCACCTAGCATAAAATTAAAACTGATTACTTTGTTTTTCGACTTATGCGAGCAAGAAGTGTGACGAGAGTTTTGCTTCTTTATATTGAATGTATCGAAAAGTGATTCCCTTCATGATTTATATGTTTGAATGTGACGATAAAGAATGGGGGGGGGGGGGATTATACCGGTGACTGAATGTGGCGAGGATTTACTAGTCTTACCACGACAATCAATAGTCAATAGTCATTCTACCTACCTAAAACAGTAGAATATAATTATGTTTATAATATATTGCTAAATAGACATTTAACAAACATCTTAATTCCATTTTAACACACAAATAAATGAATTTATACAAACAATATCGAATCCTGTACAGAATAATCGCAATTACATGTTTAATTTGATAACTACATTAGACACGTGGCTAGGGTATACAACACTTTTATATCATATTTGTTTTTACCCCCATCTTTGTCCAGTAATAGAAAATATCGTCCCCTAATTTCGCTTGTCAAACATAATGCAAGAAAGGAAATTAATATAAACCAGGGCTTTTTTCTGAAAAAAGAGGTACCGGAACTCACTTCATGTCAAGCTTTTTACTAAATAAAATAACACATCTCATCCGGTTCATAAAAATAACATATTGTATCATTTTGACGAATTATATTAATATAGCTTGTTATTACGTAAGCGCAAACATTGTTTCGTCTAATTGATTTTGAAATTTTGAAAAAAAAATATACCGGGAAAAAAGGTGCCGGAACGCCGTTCCACCGCGTTAAATGGGAAAAAAGCCCTGATATAAACGATCATACAAAAGATATAGAGAGTTATCATTTTTAAGGTGTTCACTGTCGATGCTTAATGGCAAGGCATTTTAAAAACTAATAATACAGCCAATTTTGTAATTATACTACAATTTATTAATAAGATCAGGACCGGATTCGCTCGTCTCGAGTATTTTCAAATGATATTCATTCATTGAACATGCTCGCGACAGAGTTATTCTGAATTTGCATTTCAAGGATACGAAACACGCTTTATATTTATGTGGTATAGTTTAACAAATAAAGGAATTTAACAGTTATAAATGAATAATATTTAAAAAACGAATTTAAACAATTTAACTGCAAATTAAATCAAAGCAACGAATCGAACGATGCAATTCAAAATATGTTTGACGACCTTCTTCTTTCAAACATAATATTTTTTCCAGTCAGCATTTGTTTTTCATGCTAACGAATTGCTTATAATTATAAAATTAACCCATAATTTAATTATTATTTATAAAATGCATCAACTATCACATGACAGGATATTTTATACATTTATTCTTCGCTTCTCTGCTGAGATTTTGTTCTTATCAGTAAATGATAAAGACACATTTGTAAATAAACCCAACTATAATTAACCTTTTGAGTTTACATAAGAATAATGAGGCTTATTTTTTCATGTTTACTGTGTACCAACTGAGAAATTCTAAGATTGGAAAAAGAATGGAAGGATCTTTACAAAGTGTTCATTATCTACCCATCGTCAAGGTGGATATTTATTTAGTTTAACCCTCAAACTAAATAAAAAATAAAATAACTGTAAATGTTTGTATTATAGATCTTTGAGGAAAATAATATACAGTTATAATAGTTAGGTATAAACGCTGATGAAAATTTAAAATCACATTTAAAATATTCGTAAATAAAAAACGAATATCGCATTTAAAAGACATACAGAAATTATAATGTATCTATGCAATTACTTGCCCAATTGATTGACCGTCATTAATTTTAAGCTATTCGTAAATTAATCCAGATTGCCATCAATAACTTTTAAGCTTAGTGATAATATTTGTATAACTATATATTATATAAATGATATAAACGATTTACTAAGCGCCAGTTCATCCCAACACTTGAGATTCTCGAATTTTCAGAAAAGCGAAACACGAGTCGTTAGTAACAAAAGTCATGAAAATGTACAAAATTCAAACAATTCATCTTTGATGATGCTTTTTACATAGGCGAAACACGTATCACTTTTGTACCACAGAAAAGTTATCAAATGAAATTAGATATGTAAAAGGAAAATTTGGAAATTCTGTGACAGAGACATCTATTTAGTAGAGGTTTTAAAAAGAATTAAAGAACCTTTTTAATCATGCCACTGGTGTTCTTTGACACATTTCTGATTTGATTTTTTCCATGAGCTCAATAATTTGTGATTATATATATATTTAAAAAAAAAATTGCATTCATTTGTTTAAAGATTTCAAATAGATATACATACATATACATATTTAAAGCTGTTCAAATGAAATTGTCACAAAACAAAGAAAAGCAACATAACAAAATTACTTTTTTTTTTTTATAATAATTATTTCAAAATTTACATGAACCTTATTTATAAAATCTTGTTTTAAATAAAACAAAATGTATCTCTATAGCAGTGTTCAAAACCACACGTTTCCTGAAAATTCAATCATGTTAGTAAACTGTAACATTTTTTTGTAGTGTTCATAATACTATTTTTTTTGATGCTTAGATGGCAGTATAAACAGTTTTGAATTGCATTAAAAATTATAACACTAAGATATTTTTTACACGTAAAACATGTTATGCGTGATATCCTATTTATCAACACGCCAAATTGAGATAATCAAATATTTAATTAGGTGTTTAATCATTTAAAAAAAGATAATACAATGTCAAAATTTTTGTGGGCAAATGATAAGCTCATCAGTCAAATAAGACAAAGTGTTGAATAAAATGAATTATTTCGGTATCATATACGTCATATACGACATAGGCATGCTACAAGTGGCGTTACTAAAACACTTTCACTCCTTGATAGTCAGACGACCTGACTCTCGTCTATTTCAGATAAAGGGAGACAGCCTCCGTCCACGTAGTTCGGTTAAGGGAACTTATGTAGAGGATGGGGAGAAAGGTTGCTCTAAGTGCAAAGATTTTTACGGTACTACATGCACCATTACTCTATAGCAGAGTCGGCTAATTTATTAAGAAGAGAATTGAAGTAAGACAATTATTGTGGTACAAGTTACCCAAAGATTTTAGGACAATCACAGAAGTTACACAGTTATTCAATAAGCAAAGATAAAGACAGTGTATAAAGTTAACGAAGCACATTGCCAATTCGATTGCGAGAATGCGCGAAACATTCTATGATGATTATGGAGATAACACTCACAGACATGACTTTGGAGATCGCTTCACTCGCTTCCCTAGGAGGAGGAGAAATGGAGAATTTGATTTAAAAACGGAGTTAATATACATATGCTTTGACTGGTCACAAAAGCACCAGCGATACAGCATCCGGTCCGTTGCTCGCATTTAGTCCGTAGTCGCTTGGAGTGTGCGAGAGATTCAATTCTAGAGAGGGATGGTTGTTCCACTATCGAAACGGAGACGTCGTTCTGAGACGTCGGTTACATGATTTTACAAACTACATACATCGTATCGTATCGTATCGTTGCTGTAATTTACCGTGAATTTATCAACGTAATAACAATCGAATTGGTCTTAACTTATTGATTGATGTGAATAAAAGATCGCTCGAGATTGTTCAACTACGAGTGCTTGACAACATTGGGTAGTGGCAATCTCTTTTAATTTTATTACATTCATTTATTACTTTCTTCTTCGTTCTGAATAATCTTAAATTATCGTCTTTGAATTAAGAAGCACCACAAGTGATCACACAAGAGACAGTGTAAATATGCGCTAGTAGTGCCGCTGCTGGTACTCATGGTAATCATGTACATATACTCAATGGAAGTAATGCTAGGGTAACAAATGCTCTGTTTTAGAGACGGTCAACGGGTCAGTCGATTGCGACATTATTCGCAACTCTTATTTTCATTGACTCATTTTGACTTATTGAGTTATCAACCAGTGTCTTTGCTATGTTTATTCTTAAAACCATGTAAAAACAGGGACGCGAGTGCGGCTAGTGACTTGGGAATATTACTTGGGTCGAAATTGGGATATAATCTAGGTATGATTATCAAGAAAAAGGTTGTGATTTCTAGTAGGAAGACTAGCCAACTTCAACCCTTTTACATTTCAGATCGCAAACCATTAAGGGTGAGTTTAATAATTCAAATTTCAGTATAGAAACATCTTTCAATGAAAAAATCATTTTAATCATAAACAATGTATTCGTATTAAGCTAACCGTGTACATTTAAACCGTTAATTTATTAAGAAAAGTTATTTTTATATCATTAAATTAATTCATCGCACCCTCAACGTTATATTTAATTTTGAAAAATATATTTACATATACATGACACAAAGAAAAAGATTTATCACAATGTTACAATTTGACACTTTTCAGCGGAAGCAATAAATTCCTGAAAAAATATGTTATAGTCATTTGGGTCGTTGTACTGCCGGATAAAGGATATTGATTACACACGTCTACCTCTTGGAATCATGTTGCTGTACTTACACTATCCATATTTTACAAAAAAGTACGATTTACATTTGTTTTTAAGTCAAATCCTCGTTCACATGGATTCCTAGTTTTTCGAAACCTTTGGCTTTTTTTACTAATGGTGGCGCAATAATTGATACACTTAATACGCATTCATTTTCAAAAAAAGAGGTCCTTCAAACGCGCCCATGAGATTAACGGAGACGTTGTATTTAATCTTTCTGAATTTAGTCATAATCAACGAAAGCAAAAAAAAATCTGAATAAAAAAAATCAAGATTCAAGGGCCTGTGATATTGAATGTTTATTTTTCTTCTGTTTCACAAAAAAAAGCTTTCGTTTTTTAGAAATAATTTGCAACAAACGTTATCGATAATATTTTTTCTGTGACGCGTCTAAGGCGTTTCATATTTTTTGTGGATTGTCGTTAATAATTGATTAATTTTTATGAAACGGTTTTCTCCATATAACATTATAACACGACATGATTGCAATTCAAACGTTATGCAATTATCACAAGTGATCATTGGTTATTTTTTACTATACGTTCGATAGAATACAATAATGTATATAGCAGTGGTTCTCACGTAAAATTTGGCTGTGGCCGCATTAGGAACATTAGCGATCCTACGGAAATGTCCGCTGCGCACCAAATTTTTGTGTCGAGACTTTTTGTTAAAAAAGACCTAAACGTGTGTTTGAGTTTTTACTAATTAACAATTCTTGATGCACAGTAAAATACATACGAAATATATAATTTTCAGTGAATTTGTTGACCAAATTAACTTGTGAAAACACAGTTTTATTAAATATCAAATTAACTATGAAGCTGTTGGTGGACGCAGCAAAATGCTCTGGTGGCCGCACATGAGAACCACTAGTATATAGTAATAATGAACATACGCACATATGAGGAGCTTGGGATCAAACATGCTCAAATCCAGTTTTGATAAAAAAAAAAAACGAGTTAGCGATGTAATATGGAAGTACGTATTCAAAAGCTTAGAATTCCATTTCCAAACTCTCTGAAATCCTCATAGCTTCCATGTAATTCAATATCAAAATATGACTATAGAATCAAAACTGCCCAAATCCTGTTGAGTTTTGGTCTCATAAATGCCCAAATCCTAAATCGGCCAATAGCGTGGTTGCATTTGTAGGCCATGACAGTTCAGTCGGTAGTAATCCAGCCCACATTGAGTGAAGTTTAATGTTTTTGTGTCTGGTTTTTAGTGTTTTTTTTTTACTTGAATAATTTGTGATAAAGTTTTTATACGAAAAGTGTGTATATCTCTGTTCAGGAACAAGTGGATGTGGTCATTTTTGATCCCAAGCTCCTCGTATGTAATATATAAGCAACAAAATTTGTTCCATAAAACTGGTTGATATTCAGTTGCTCAACCTTTCTTATTGTAAGAGTAGAGAGTAAGGATTGAATGATGAGGTTAGGACTGACTTAATAGTTGGCTTGTTTGGATATGCACAATTTTTAAAGTCGGACGGGTAGAAGATATTTACAATTCTCAGACAACTATGCCTTAGAACAAAAATCCAAAAAAAAACTCTACACCGGGAGCGGACAAGTGGGAAATATTAAGATTTTTTTAAAAATATTTCATTGTTTGTTTGTTTATTTCCATATCGACACACTGAAATACCGGAAATGCTGCAATACGGGTGATAATTGTGGTTTTTTTCACCAAGAGAACGATTCCTTTCTCTTTTTTATTTTTTTTTAAATGTGTTTTAATAATATCTCCAAAAGATGACTTATAGACTGTAACTAAATCTACCCGCATTATTAATTCTGAATTAATAAACAATATGAAATACCTGTGTCTTTCTTTTGAGTTACTCTCTTTCTGAACGGGTGACCTGATACTCTTGTGAGAATGAAATAACAATATTTATACAAACTTCTTACCCAAAACATCTTTTGATTCAAAGTGATTTAATTCTGGAATTATTGTAAAACTCAATTCATTGCGTTTATGTAATCTTCTGTGACGTTTGCCTTTAGATTTATCAATATTGCAGCATTTATTTATCCCACTGGAATTATATATTTTGACAACAATTTTGATGTGGAATTGTGGCTTAAATTTGACTTCAATCTCAATTATTTTCATGTTAAATTAATAGACAGTCCCACTACTTAATTTGGGTGAAATTTATTGGTCTTTTTAACGACTACCTGGTTTGAAACAAAAAATCACGGCATTAGAGATAAAATGTATGTAAAAAAAGTAATTTTAGTGAAATCGTTTATAGATAATTAAAAAAAACAACATAGGGATATTTGCTTATTTTCGTTGTTGTGTAAAGAAACACTTCAAGGTCCTTGTGTCTTTTACAGACAGACAATATATTTCACATGAGCATATGAATAAATAAAACAAATATTTGTAAGAAAATCATTTAACATTTTTTTTCATTCATAGATGTTACTGTCCAGGAATTTCAACATAAAATTTTCGCTCACCCTTTAAACCCTCAATTTTGATTATACTCAGATCTATTCATGCGGAATTCGGCAAACTAAAATGACCAAAAATACATATTTTGTATTAAAAGTTATATCACAATACATTCTTCATCACCTTTAAAAGTTTATTATCGTGTTCTGAGTTTTTCAACATCATGTATGTGTCCAAACGGTAGTTCATTATGTTTTCTTGTATAATTAAAATGACAACTATTATATTGGGCTGATTGTAAGGTCCTCAGATGGTTACCAAAACGAAGATATGATCTTCATCTATTGAAGAAACGGTCTTCAATTTATCCCTCATCAAAATTGGTCCATATTTTTTTCCTACATTTACTTTCTTACTGAAACTATATGTGGAGTCCACGAAGCGGGTTCCTGGTTTCCTGGCTACGGTTCTTGCTAGGGGTGGTTCATAACAAGTCTTTATTTCCCTTTCTCGCATGTTAGCTAGTCAGATATTGACTATCAATAAACGTAACGTAGAAATGTGTATTGTTGTGCTCCGCATAGTTCATACAGCATGACAGGGTTAAACACCGATTATTGCTGCCAACACAGGATACAATTTTCTATACCACGACACATTTATTGAATCTACCTACATAATTTCCTTTCATAATGTCTATTCATATGAATAACACGGATAATGGATGGAATTCTGAATTCACCTATTATACCGCACATCAAGACTGTATTCGACAGAATTTAGGGGTGCTACTGTGTAATGAGAGGAAACAAAGTAAATTGGGGGGGGTAATAGAAAATCATCGAGGAGCCGCGCCGCGTATGGAGCGAATATGGCCGATCAAGTTTTTTTTCAAAGTTTATTTAAATGTAGAACTTCGAATCAAATCTCTTAAAATTACTTGAAATAACTTAAAAAATACTCTTGAATTAACGTAGTGTAATGTAATAAATGTATTTGTTATATAAATAAATCCTTTCTCCCGGCTTCATTGGGTTAGTTATAAAACTCGTTTCGATAAGCAATTCAAGTATGTATATGTGTGTACCTATCTACCTCGTAACTAAGAATGAATAAATATATATTTCACAATCCAGTTGAAAAGCAGCAGCGAACAGTCAACAAACAAAAACCGTCTGCTATATTATTATCAATGTGCCACATATTTTGAGGTTAGATTCATTTAATTACTTGTCATTTTTATAACAACTGGACGTTCTAATTTCAAATCGCTGTCATATCATCCATTTTGAAATCTTATCAGGTAGCAATATTTTGTTAGACTTATAGATAAATAATGTAGTTTCAAACAAAAAATACTAACTCATTTTTTATCATTGTATAATTTTTAATTAATATTAAATATTGATGTGTTATAAAGCTTTCCATTGATATTTAATAATTATTATTTTTTACGATAAAAAATCCGAACAGTAATAATAATCATAGTTATTCACTAAGCAAACAAGCGTCTTGTTTTTTTACAATACTTGTTGTGATAAAACTTACATAATAAGTTATTTCAGTGTGCTCTTGATTAAATGCATCTTATCATAGTCATATTTTTTGGAGTGGAAATATAATAACCTAATGTTTAATATCTGTTTGCTAAAAAACTTTTATAATTCACAGTGAATCAAAGTGAATTATATCAAATTAAGTTACTTTTCTACGTTTTTGTACGTGTATTATTTATTTAACCCGTTAACTGCCAGCGTCTCATACGCTGACACACCTGATTGCGGTGGTTGCCAATTTATATTACAAAATAAATAGAGTTAACAGTGATGTAAAATTTTGCAGTTAAAAGAGTTGACAGTGTTCAAACTATCACATTTTTTTTTATTCATTTAGGTCTGCATTATTTAGTGTGATAACCTCCATGAGTGTATTCAGCACATACATACACTGAAAATTTAACTTTTGAAACGTTGTTGGAATATTCGTAAATCGGCTCAGCGGGGAAGAGGTTACGCATCATCACGACCATTCATCGGCATGGCCGAGATATCCTGGAATGGTTTCAGTCTCTTTTTTCCTTTCACCATCCGGCGACAGTTCACCAATTATTATGTTGCCCGATCACATATCGGGCAACATAACAACTTGGCGATCGCCCATCGACAACTTTATAACCCATTGAATAATTTGTTGTCAACCTCTTGACCATCTTTGACACCCATAGACAAGTATATTTACTGACTATAAATTAAATATACTATCTATTGCCAGTTATATTTTTGAGTCATTCAATAATTTGGTAACAAACCTATTGCGCCGGGAATAATGAATATTTAAATAATATTATTACGTATGCAACTAAAGCGCGTAACAATTTTCTCTCCTGTCACTGAATAGCTCAATATGTTAGATTTATTTTTCGAGCTGAATATTAAAATAACACCCGACACCTTTGACATTGATGTCCATATTATTCTTATCACTTGTTTTGCGCAGGCTTGTTGTCTGGTTATCATAGAATAAATCATTGACGAAGCAAACTTATCATAAAAATCATCTATGTACAAATGTTCAACAAATAATTTAGTAACGAGTTTGCTCCCCAGTAATCTTTTTTTAAGACAAATTTCAAAATTAGAACCAAATAAATACAATACGCATCAAACACCAACGAATAGAAATAGCCGCCATTTTTTGTTGGCTTCCATTACAAATAATCATTTTTATAATTATATTATTGATAGATGGCTCCATCCACCTTTTAATGTATTTTATTATTCACTTTGTACGTATACAAGTATACTTTAAAAAAGCTACACGTTTTTAAACCAAAAAAGAGATGGAATCTTAAAACCTTAAAACAGTTATTTCTCAGAAGTTGGTAATAGTGGAGTTTTAGCAACATGACGAAAATAAAATTTATGCAATACTGTTACCATTCAAGTTAAAACTAATATATCATTAAATATTATTCTTATACAGTTTTTCGTAAAATTTTGCATTTTTTATATACGCCATGCGTAGATATATTTACATATAAAAAAATCAATTGAAGTCTAGAAATGGACAAAAACTTTAATGTTAGCTTTTTAACACGCGGAAGATAGATTCATACGAGCTCAGCCGATGTCCAAAGTTTACTTTGAGCACATTTTTCAAAGAAATATAATACTATTTTTAATAAAGTCGATACCAAAAAATCACTTACAGCATATTTTTACATGATAAATATTATTTCGGGTCCGTATTGCAGTGGTCAACGTCGCTTGCTTCCAAGACGGACCTCACGGGTACGAGTCCGAGCTATCCGATCCAAAAGGTGACTAGTTTACCACTAGCTTTTTCATAGCATTATCCTTTATATCCTACCTACTAGAGACTCCAATTCGAGTATCGAGTACTCGATACTCGAGTATACTCGTCCATTTTTCAAGTACTCGATACTCGAGTATTTTGAAAAATACTCGAGTAATACTCGTTCGTCGCTTAAGAACATCTCTTTCCAAATTTTATTTACTTAGTTAAAAAAATATATACAATATTTTACCATTGCATTGCCGAACACGTGGATCAGGTAATATTTTTTAAACGGTTCACCGTTTTGTTGCAGTTGCAGATGTGACAAAATAAATTCGAGAATTTTGCATGCTATCACAGGTAATCAGTGACTTACTCGCTGTAAAAAGTTAACCATCCCTGTTACAGTTTTAGTTGTCAGAGAAATTAAGATCGAACAGATGGCGAGGTCTATGATGACAAAAACAACATGAAATATTTAAAAAATCTTTTTGACGGCAGAGATTCAGCTGACATAATAAATTCAAAATGTTTAAATGCCTATACTCGTTATTTCATATTTCTTAGAAATTTATAACAGTCACGTATCAGGGGTGAATTGAAGGTTTATTTTTAATTAATATATTAGTCGTGTTAAATTATTAGTTTATTCCGATAAATGTAAAAATAATATTATTGTCGTCAAAAAAAAAACGATCCACGGCAAACGGTGGTGTGAACTTTGAGTGTTGATTTATTTTGAATTAAATTAGACTTTTTTCATTTAGCTTCAAAACCATTAATGACGTACAAAAAAACATATTTTTTCTGTTATCCGTAAATCTGAGAAGAATTTTAATTATTTGAGATATTGATATTTATTTCGTTTTAAAACGCAAATTTAAAATTTTAATTGAAATAATTCGTTATAACTTTCAAATAATTATCGAGAAGCTTTACTTCCAATTCCGGGTATGGATCTTTATTGCATTCATCTGTGGAATGTTGTTTCATCCTATTGACGTTGTTTCCAGTGAGCGTATCGAACCGAAACTTTTTATGCACAATATACAGATTTTTTCCCAAATATTAACCTTTTTTAAATTCGTTTCCACAGGAAACATAATTATAATAAAAATAATTTGGCAACCCAATTAGTGAAAGTTTCTGTGTTTTATGATTCTAATTGATAAAAAAGTATATTTTATACCATAAATTAGATACACAATTAAATTCATTGCTAACGATAAAACCAACGTCCTCTGCTACCGAGAGAGTTTTTCAACTGCAGGAATTTACAACAAATCAAATTTGAAACATTTAATTCTCTGATATTTTTAAAATATGTGTTACGTTAAATTAAAATGAAATTAAATAAGCTTATTTATTTATTTATCACCTATTTATTTAAAAAAAAATCATCTTACTCAGTATACTCGAAACAACTCTGAATTTTTAATACTCGATACTCGAGTAGTTGAGATGACGAGTAATTGGAGTCCCTACTACCTACCTACTTTCATCGGAAAACGAGAGGTTGAGCGACTGCGTAGCAAGCAGTCCTCGTAGAAAAAAAATATATTAGAAGACCATATATTCCTAATAAGGTGCGGAAATAATTTACAAACATATTTAATTAATGCTTAAAAAAAATTATGCTTACGACAATATATCTTTCCAAAATGTAAATTCCTTATCAAACGTTGTAGCCCACACGAACCCGGTCCAAGGGCCGAGTATACGCTAGCGGGCCATATCTGGGCCCGTGCAGAGCTCTAACGCATAGTCATTGAAAATATCACAGCTGATTCCCTATCCTCAGCTTTTCTCAAAATATGTGTCCCTGTGTGCGCCATTGACTACTTTTAAGCCATTTCTCAAATCTCTTTTTGAAACAATTTGAAACAATTTGAAACAAATCCGTCGACTATTATAAGTATTTAAATTGTGTATTTATCTTCATCGATACTGTTTTGACTACTAATTATATGTTTGTATTAGAGACTCAAATTATTCTTCATCCCAGCTACTAGTAAAATTTTAAAATACTCGAGTATACTCGAGATGTTTCACATGTACCAAAATATATATTATTAAGTAAAATCTGTGTATACGAATAGATAATAAAGAAGCTTATTTAATTTCATTTATCCACTTATTTCAATTTATAAAACATATATTTCAAAAATAATTCATTTGTTATTTATTCATAAAAAAAATACAAATCATGGCATTACAGCTTACGCCAATACGCCATGCATTTGACAAATGTATTCACCATTTATTATTGTATATGCACATACATACTTGTATACACATAATAAAATTACAAATTGTTATTATAAGAACAGAGAAAAAAAAATATAAAATCACATTAGAAATTTTAAAGATGTCAACCGAGTGAGTTCTGACAAAATCAAATTTTATTCAGAAAATATAGTATTCGTCTGAAAGAATATGAAATATGTCGACATCCGAGGCAATGCCGTTTAAAATTGTTAAAGCTCTTCCCAGAGGCATTTTCATTGGCAGACTGGTTCTACCCCTTAGAAGAACAAACAAATCATGCTCACGATTCCTCAAAAAACTATAAGGAACATTCAATTTAACATTTTCAAGAATGGTGGAATTCTCATTTTGGCCTCGGATAAGCCGAAAGAAATATAATGCCAAGAACATTTCTCTTCGAGCATTCAAACTATTGAAAGTGAGCATCCCTAAGAGAAAGTCTGTTGGATAAAGCCTTGGGTAGTACCCATATGTCCTCAAATAGAGAATTCTCAAAAATTTCTTCTGAACCCTCTCCACCATAAGAACACATTTTTAATAATAGAAAGTTAAACATCTCAAATTTTAGTGTCGGCTTAGTTTTGTTCAGTACGAGTATTATTCAAAATACTCGAGTATCGAGTACTTGCAAAATGAACGAGTATTCTCGAGCATCGAGTATTCGAGATGGGGTGGTAGATAAATCATCAAAATAAATTATGCGTATTGTTAGATATAAAGAAATGATCACAATGTTTTATTACAAAGCGTATGATAATCAAAAGAATTAACACTTTAAGCGTGCTTTTGAAGGATTTTTATGCTGTACAGGAAGACCTCGACTTTCGCACCTAATTCGTTCCTGAACTTTGTACGAAAGTTGAAATGTTCGAAAGCCAAGGGAAGTTAAAAAAACACCAAAAATTGTACTTAATTTTTTTTATTTATTAACAATTATCAATCTTTAATTAATAAAGCTGAAGCCCAGGCTTTTAATTGGATTACCAAATGACTGGAAGCAATGTTTTATCTTTTCCTTTCAATGCTCTAGGATTTTCTGCTTGATAAACTAACATTGGCTTCAATTTAAATCACCAGCTAAATTTCCACCAAGAAGCAATGTCAATCGGTTTTTAGAAGGGTTATGACCAGGAGCAACTGATTCGTCCTTTGATAAGAATGTACGATTAGGCATCTTCTTCCAAAATAAACCAGTCATCTTTTAGTCTAGCCTTCCAATCCTTATGCAAACTATGAGCCTTAGCTTGAATCATCGAAGTATTCAGAGGTACGTCTTTTTGATTTTGGTCACTAATCCAATATGACAAAGATTTCTCCATTTCATCCATCACTATATATCCTTTTGGAAACAACTTTTGATGATATATTTCCACAATTTTTTAAATATTCCTTTCGGATGCATTCGGACTCGCTCGCGCTCTTATGTTAATGCATATGTGCGAACAGGACGTAATACTTTTCACAGTACGGACTTGACTCAAATGCGTTTCATTTTTTTCGATTTTTCAAAAATGTGCGAAATAGCGAATTGTGCGAAAGTCGAATGTGCGAAAGATGAGGTCCGCCTGTATTTTTTAACTTGCAACTTTGCTGTTAAATTGAGTTATTTCCTTCAAATATTTGTCAAGTCCCGCACCTACAGATAAATTAAATTAAAAACCAATTATATTTCGTTTTCTAATGAGAATTACAATTTTTTTATTTCGCATGTTTTTGTAACGTCAAAATTAAGCTGTTGTTAAAATATTATCCGTGATATACGTAAAAAGGCAAAACATTTAGCTCAGTGTTTGAGAAACGCTGGTCTAATCAAAACTCTAACGCAGTTTTGGAAAGATGCCAAAATAACTAAAAATACGACACGCAATCGTGTTTATTGAGAAAAAAACAACTATCAGTAGGCATCGCGCATTTTTATCAATAATATTGCAATTTATATTCATCTGGCGAATAAGCCAAGTTTATATTGTGAACGTGTCTTCATATTCTTAGCAGTGTTTTGTAATTGACAGGTAATTCATCTATTAATACTTGTTTTCTTGTATTCTTGTATTTTAATACACTGGCTAAAAATATCACACGATATTCTTTCAGTCGCAGTCTTTTCTATTATTTAAAATTTGCATCGGTGTTGTTATTAGCATATAAAGCAAAATAAATTTGTTTTATTTACTTTGATCTTATCACAGAACTCCCGTGACGGAATCTTTTGCCAGCAATAAGGTGTATGTTTGTAACATATTTAAACTAAATAAATCTCAGTATGTAATACATTATTTTTTAGTAATAGTAATTAGCAGGACTTTTTTCCATTTAAAGCGGTGGAACGGCGTTCCGGCACCTTTTTTCAGGATTTTTTTTTCCAATATCAATTAGATAAAACAATGTTAGCGTTTCCGTAATTACAGTCTTTATTTATATTATTCGATTAAATGATAAAATACGGTATTGTAATGAACAGGATGAGTTGTGGATGGATTCGAAATTGATGCTCTTTTGTGACGACGAGGGAGAAGGGGACGTTTCCATGGGTTACGCGTGCTCAAGGATTGATAACGGCCAGTAAAGTCTGACACATAGACTTATATACTTTCTGTATGTCTGACACTGTTCTGATCGATTGACAATGTGCGGAACATTTTGTTTATTTAATTTTACATAAATTTAACGTCATTATTTTCTTTGATTGTTCCTTTTACTTTGGATATAACATGTCTAAATTAAAAAAATAATCTAAAAACTACTTTTTTGTGCGCTTCGTGCCAAAGGAAAAGCTGCTTTAAATTTCATTTGAATGATATTTTTATTTAGTAAAAAGTTTGACATGAAGGGAGTTCCAGCACCTTTCTTTTTCAAAAAAAAGTCCTGGTAATTAGTAATTGATCGAGTTTGATAAACAGCATTTAAGATTGATAGTTTTTTTTTAAAAATCAAAACAAAAATGCATAGATAAAATATGGCAATTTTATTAATACAAAAGAATATAACATCTTAAAATGAACTATACAATTTTATAATGCTGAGTTCGTAATTTGCCATGTATAAAAATGGCATCTGAGGAATGAATGATTATATTCCAAAGTTAATGCATGCCATCAAATACAAAGTCTTTACCGCCCTTTTTTAAAAATTAAAAGATTTCACAGACAAATTTAAAGTACGATTTATCGTAATATCGTTTTTCAAACAAACGTAAATTCATAACACAAATATCTACTTTATTTTAGTGACTCTGTTTTTCTCAATACATACATAATAAGAAGCATCATGCAATAATATCCAATCCAATCGATAGATCTGGTAAATGTCGTGTTAAAAAAATCCTGATATAAAAAATGTATTCTTATGTTATCATATCAATGTTACTATTTTGTATATCTATATGTTATATGAGAGAATATATTATCATGTAATATATATATTTTTTTTTAATTTCAGATTTTAGAAAAATAATTTAGATACAAGATGGCCAATACAATTATGTCGTTGGTGCGCGTTGGAAATAGAAATATTGTCATTGGGCAGTTAAAATGTTTACAAAAATACTTCGATGTCAACCAACAGCGAACCTATGCTGCAGATGCGTCCAAGAGTGTAGGATTTGTTGGACTAGGAAATATGGGAAATTCTATGTCAACAAATTTAATGAACAAGGTAATATTTTACTGTCCAGCTATAAACTAAGAAACATTGCTTTAGAAAATAAGTTACATTTATTAGACACGGTAGTCTTTATTCTATTATTTATCTCATCAAATATTAATTTATCAGTGCATTTTTTTAAAAATATCATTTAATGCTGTGTAGTGAAAAAGCGATTGTTTTAAATCGGTTGTAAAAGCATGTTACTAAAACTGGGGCCTCTAGGATTCTTCGCATAAATTCGCGGGGCAGAGATCGCCCCCCTGGGATTAAAAGGGTTAAGCTTAAATTGAATGTCTTTTCGGGGCGATTTGATATTACAAAAAGGACCCCAAAGATATATTTTGATTTACAGTTACGGGAAAAGGATTGCGTAATTTTTGGTCAGTGACCCAATTGTTATATCTACGATACTGAGTGTGATATTGATTATTATGATATATCTATTTAAACAGTTTATTATCTGCATGCGTATGTAAAAAAAAAGATTTCGATCTGGTGATTGGATAACAATAAATACGACACTCCTGACCTCCGCAAAACGGTATCAACCGTCAAAATCGTGTATGTTCGTTAAAAATTTGTTACTGACTTGATAACAAGTCACGATAGAATATTTCAGTGGATTATTTTGTTATCACTTTATTGTTTGCTTAAATTGTTATGATTTATCCGTTTATTATTTAAACTTTCAGTTCTCTTATCGTAATAAATAAATTGCGTCAACAGTGTACTCACTGTTTATTTTGTAAGTCGAAAATTGTCCCTCTTGCTAAAATTATCTTTATTTTAATAGTTTCGCCGTGTCCACTCCCATTGTGTATGACAGGGATGGCGAACCTAGGGCACGCGTGCCCGAGGTCGCACGTTTCATAATTTGGATGACACCCAAACGATTTCAAGTTCAAAAAAATATATTTTTTCAATTGTTTACTGAATGGGCACGCCACACAATCGAGAAATATTTCAGAATTTTTGGCACGCGGGCCGAAAAAGGTTCGCCATCCCTGGTGTAGGACATAGACTATCTATCCATAGAGTATCTGAGAAGAAAATTCTAAACGAGAGCTGATATGTATATAATAATACAGTGACATCTAATTTGTTTTCAAAATAGGATTTTGCATTGCTTTGCCCGCGAGTTCATTATCTGCCTTACGAATCAAATTTTTCTGTCAAATAATAAAACTGTTTAATACAGTTGAAATTTATTATGTTTCAGGGTTTTTCATTATCAGTTTATGACGTTTCAAAAGATGCAGTTGCAGTTGTCGTCGGAAAAGGCGCGAAAGGATTCACATCACATGGCGATGTTGCCAGTTCTGGCCCCAATGCTATTGTTACAATGTTGCCAAACAATAAAATAGTCCTGGATGTTTACTTAGGCGAAAATGGTCTGGTAGCTAAGGTATGCAATATTTTTATATAAAAAAAAACGTTCAGTAAAATATCAGCATAACGGACTTCGAATAACAATGAAAATATCAAAAAAGAAAATTATTTTCGAGGGTATAACACGAAAATGACATGGACATAGACAAAATGTAGTCGCAGTCAGCAAGTTTAGTGCATCATGTAGGTATCTTTTTTTTAAGAAATCAATAAGCCCACAGATTTTAAATATGCTTATTACTTTTACAATCATTCCTTTTTGAGATTCTTCATTTTCTGTCGTTAGATATATTAGAAATAATCGATTGAACTTCTTTTGCAATATTTTATTTTTTATAATTTGGTAAATCGAGCTATAATAAAAATCACAAACCTATTGTTTCCATGTTTTTTTTGATGAATCATTTATGAATTAGTAGGTTAAGACTAGCGTCGTCAGATTAAAATTTTTTTTTTTTTTCATCAATTAAAAATATTTTATTTAATTAAGATTAGAACCGGTTTCGCTTATCGCGAGCATTTTCGACGAATAAGAATGTACCTACATCAACTAAGCAAGACTAAAAGCAAACAAATTAAAAGTTTTGCAACCAAGTACCTATTGACATTTATTCATTTCATTTAAATAAAAAATCGTAAATCTCTCAAGTAATAATTATCTTACGTCATCTAACAATTGTTACAATTTAAAAGAATACAAATAAATAAGATAACCGAGTGTATTAAAAAAAGGAATTTTAATCTAAAGTAAAAATTATGTAACGAGTTCAGAGTTGAAAATTTGATAATAATTATTACGTGCAAGTGCAATCAAAGAAATATTTTTCTGTTGCGTTAATTTACTGAAATGAGCAAAACTATATTTCACATAATATGGTGATAAAGCCACAGTAACTAGACATATAAATATATATATATATATTCAGTGGCTATGGAAAGCGTTCTAAATTTGAGTATTTTGTACAAAACATGTAATAAGTGTTACAAATTAATAATTTCAAACAAAATCCAAATTTAATGGGACAATCTAATTAATTTCAGGCAAAGAAAGGATCACTCCTTATCGACTCAAGTACAGTGGACCCAAATGTTGCAAAACAAATCAGCAAAGTAGCAGAAGCGAAGGGAGTGAAATTTATTGATGCACCCGTTTCTGGAGGTAAAGAATAAGAAAAGTTTTTACTCTGTTGTATATGGATTTAAACACTAACACTGCGTAATAATTTATGTATATTTTGATGTTGCTCCAAAGTGCACATAGATACCGACCAAAATAGTGAATGATTTTTTGAAGAGGGCTGAAGACACTAGGAGTCGATGCTCAATTACTAAATGAAACAGAAATGTCAATGGATGAGATAACATGCCTAGCGTGATATATTCAAGCTGTGACTATTTTCGTGGCCGCAGTGAACGTGTTAATGAAATTTAAATGTATAGTTTTACGTGCTGTAGAGCAGTGTTCCCCAACCTTTTCACACATGCGGACTGTTTTTTTTTTTTCATAAAGAATTTCAAATGAAGGTGCTAGATGTAATTTCAATATCAAATTTGTATCATTTAAATTTTGTACTTTTCCATGAGTTTCGTTGTTAACTACCTGGATTTCACCTTTCGGCATCTTCAGGCATTTCAAGTACACAATTGTACTTTAACTGACGCATTTAAGACAGTTTGTATTGTTGATGTTCAAAAATAAAAGTATATCACTAAGTTTAATTGTTATGAACGTAATCTATATGAATTAGCGAAATTTTGATGTAAATGAATTTTGAGTAAGTTATAATTCTCGCGTATTTGGAATGTAGTATTACAAATACTTATTATCAGATAAAAGAATGGAAATGTTGACAAATAATTCATGGGTTTTATCTGACTTACATTGATTGGTTGATTTTCAGTGTTTTAATAAAAGATTGAAATTTGGCATACTGTTAGCGGCCCGGTGGAAAGTCTCTGTGGCCCAGTTCTGGGCCGCAGACCACCGGTCGGGGAACACTGCTATAGAGCACATGGAAAGCTCATGAGGAATGTGAATACAAGTAATTTAAACAATAACAAGTATATTATAAGATGGTGACTCAATTTCACAATTATTCACTAACAAAAACTCTTTTAGAATACAAATGATTTACAAAAAATCATTATGATGTAGTGAATAACATCAAGAATCACACCTCCACTTGTTTTTATATAGAAGAGTATTTTTCCGTGTGACGTAACTGTAAATAAGTGACAAATGTAAGAAAAAAATTTCAGCAATGGTTTGAAATAAAGAGTAAAACTTCTAACATAAATATTTTAATATCTAACATCAAATTTGGATAATTTTAAGATTTTTTCGCCAATGGCAATACAGTTTTTTTTATACAGAACAGTAAAAATATTAAAGAGATTCTGTGAAGAAATCTAATTTTTTATAAACTATTTCATCCGTTTTGCAGGAGTCGTTGGAGCTGAAAAAGCTACTCTCACATTTATGGTCGGCGGCAAGAAGGAATATTTTGAAGATGCGAAACCTTATTTAGCACCGATGGGAGCCAACTTCGTACACTGTGGTGATATCGGATCTGGTCTGGTAGCCAAAATTTGCAATAACATGCTTTTAGCCATCACCATGATTGGAACTTCAGAAGCCATGAACATGGCAATGAGGTTAGTTTGATGGTCAATCATTAATATTTTGTAATAAAGATTTACAGTAAAATTTCAATACCAAATATGCATTGTGCCACTTGTTCATCTTACACAGCATGGTGTATTGATTTTTATACTTAGTTTAACCACTTCAGTACCGTAAGGCCCCTGGTGGCCACCGCGTACGGACGCCGCGAATAAAGTTGCAAATATTGTAGAATATATAAAAAATCTTCCAGTAAGAATTCTTACAGTGTTTTCTTCTGTCATCAGTCAATCTTGTTGAAAATAGGATTTTTTTGGAGTTGGGCTGTAGATGTGATCAATCTGACCATTTTGCTTGGTACTGAAGCGGTTAAAGACTCAAAATAATCAAAATTCTTTCCATTTAGTGCTCTAAAAAAAATCAAACATGTTCCTGTATACATTGCAGATTAGGACTAGACCCTAAGATTTTTCTTGGAATCGTTAACAGTTCAACTGGAAAATGTTGGGCATCATCAGTGAATAATCCTGTTCCTGGTGAGTAAATATTTAAATACCTAGTATTTCAACTAATTCGCTCTTGCTATCAGAAGTGTGGAAAAAATATGATCTTAGGGCGGTCAAGTTTTTGTTGACCACTCCAGTATTACATATTAAATTTTCTGTTAAAATGATTTTTTTTGGATAATAAATTAATTATCATTTTATATTATCAATCGAATGCTTTGTCTATAAATTGAAATAAAAGACTGCCTGCCTATGTAAGTTTCTACTGTACAATGAAATTTTCATATTGACAGTAATTCTGTCAGAACAATATGAAATAGATAGGTGGGTATGTCATTGCATTGTATTACATTGTAAAAAATCTTCTTTCAGGCTTAATGGAAAATGTTCCTGCTGCCAACGACTACAAAGGAGGGTTTTCTTCAGCATTGATTTGCAAAGTAAATATTATTCCTTATTTATCCTTATTCATTTTTTTAATAACACTTAGCCACTACAGCAGCTGGGTATCTTTTTGAACTTATAGTGTTAAAATTAAGAAAACCTACATTCACTTTGACGCAGTGTCAAATTTAGGAATATCAATAATTTTTTCAGCCCCGGTGAAAATGAATGAGTTTTGTTTTTATGCAACCAATTCTATGAATCCTGCCTTTGCACATAACACCTTGATGTATAATGCAAAGAAAAGGCACAAGTGGACATCCAACAGCTTCACTTTTAACACTAATTTGCTTAGACATCATAAAGTATATACCTATTTGAAAAATAAAAAATCCTGTACAGCTGTCACTAACCCAATTTGAATTTTTTAATTTTGAAAACTCCATGACAAAAATAGGGACTTATCAGGGAATTTTCCGTGACTAAGTATTGTGCTAAGTATTCATAATACACCATTGACTTGAATTATTTCATGTTAGAATTATATTATGAAAATAATATCCTTTATGGAAAATGAAATAATCATGTCATTAGATCTTTATGTAGGTACCCCTTACAAAATTGTATACGTTTCAATTGATTGCAAATCATTATGAATTTTGTCAACATTTGTCTTTTTGAATTTTAGGACTTAGGATTAGCCGGCGGAGTCGCAACAGATTCCAACTCTCCAATTCCACTCGGATCACTCTCACATCAAATCTACTCCACAATGGTGGCCAAAGGTCTAGGAGGCAAAGATTTCGGCGTAGTATACCAGTTCCTCAAGGAGGACAAATGAATCGCTTTAAACTTATAAACCTGTGAAATTGAAATAATATCATTAATTTTACTCTACTATTCATTTATGTAATATATATTTTACAAATATTGTAACTATTCACTGCCAGTTGATGAACTCATTATTTGTTACAAACTATTTTGTTTTTTCATTTCTAATTTCCTTACCATTTCCAATGATGATTGAATGCAGTCCTAGTTTAACCCTTTTAATCACGCCGACCCCTTTGGGGGCCTTTTTATTACTGGTCCCAGTTTTATTAACACGTTTTAAAGGCATTTGTTTTTTCTTCATTTATATGCTTTACACCCTATTTAAAAAAAAACTTCCACTGTACATAAATAAAATTACAAAAAGAATATAACTGATAAGTTAATATCAGCAGGGATAAATAATAGAATGGTGACTACTTACTTACTGTTTTTTGTGGGCACTTTCCAAAATGGTCTGTGACTGTCACTAGTGACAATCGTAGTTATATTTACTTGGCATACCTATCAAACACAAGCAAACTATAAGTATTTACCAAAAAATAAATAGTAAAAGAAAAGTTTATCAGAACAAACCGAAACTAAATTGCTATATATAAAAATATTTAACATACAGTCGCAACTAAAGAAATCCGCGCATCCTTCACTATTCCATTTATTTGCGAATATTTCTTCGAAATCATTACCGATTTAAATTATTTTTTCTTCCAATTGTAAAGAAAACTAAGTAATAGACATATTTTGAAAGATAAGCGAGATTTGAATATTTGAATATTCAGTTTTCCCATTAAAAATGCAAATTTGGAGGTTGGATAGGACGAAGGTGCACAAAAATTGGACTTTGGATGATTGGAGGATTGGAGGCGCAACGCGGTATGCATCCAGGGCATCTTAAGGTCGGTGAAAGGTTTCAGCCAAATTGTATTGCTTTGGTAAATACTCGGCAGGTCTTCCAAAATTGGTACCTACTACTAATCACAATTATGTAATGAACAATTTTTGCTAGTTTTTGTTTCTTTTTTCCATGGATTCCGCTCCTGTCCCAGTTTAAAGCTTCATAATTATAGTGAGCCTATTGAAAAGTCATGTCTTTTGAATTATCCAGGCCATGAAACACAGATTTTAAAAGCCAGTTGCAAATGAATTAATCCCACTAGAAAATATTTTTTTTGAAAATGGTAGTTTGCTCACTGGGTTTGCATTAAGATATTGACACAGATATGATTTGATAAACATTACGTGACAAATTTTCATGAGAAACTATTGGAATGCGATGAATGTTTTTATATAAATATATATGTATTATATATAAAAAAAAATCACATCAAAAACTAAGAATGATTCATTTGGGTGAAAACCATGCGCATGCGATCTATGTGATTAAAAATGTATCCAAATGCTTGATTTGATGAATAGAAACAATCCAGAATGAGTATCTACTATTCACATCCGAACGGCGTTACTTGATAATATAAATTCCAAACTAAATATATGGTGCGAATTCATAACAGCACATTACTGGTTATATAATTAAATGTTATTATTGAGCCCCGCAAGATTTGGAAGCCAAAAACGCGATTTTATTGCACTCATTGGATAATCCACCACTGAAAATAAATAGTTTTATTTCGGTACTTTAAAAAAATGCAGATATAAACTTTGTATATGCGCACGCGTGCTATGTATTTGTCGTTCCAATGTTGGGTTTTGTAATACCGACAGTACTTGTAACAAAAATCATGTAAAATATCTTGACAAAAATATTCACAATCGTAAACTTTTTCATTGCATACCATAGGAACATTTTTGTTAATTTTTAAAATATTATATCAATAGTTCAATACTAATCATATTATTTTTTTCGTACTCGAAACATTTTTTTTCAATATAAGCACCAAATGTTTTTTTATACACATCCAGGGCTTTTTTTCATTCAACGCAGTGGAACGGCGTTCTGGTACGATTATTTTTCATTTTTAAATTTTTTTTTTCAAAATTACGCATAATGTTGTTTCTCTAACTTCAGATTTGACATGCCTGAAATAAATTTGACATGGAGTGAGTTCCTGCACATTTTTATCAAAAAAACCTTATCATGCGATGTATACATAGTAAATCAATAAAATAAAAGTCGTAAAAATATTATTATTGGGATTTTGATATTGAAAATAATATACGATATAAAATAAAAATATTAGTGTTATTTTATTTAAAAATAACAATATAAAACAAGTTTTTAAAACTTGAAAAACCTTTATCTTGCGTATGTGTGTCCATAGTGATATGCTTTATTCCAAAGCCTGTAAACATTGTTATTTATGTACTTTTAATATTCGCTACTGTCAGCGTAAAATAATAAAAAATAATAACAACTAATTTCTATATAATTTAATTCGCTATAATATGTCATGACACTGATATCGGATAATTGCTGCGTTTCTTAAAAGCACTGATCGTCACAAAGAAAACTATTTAAGGTAAAGTATCGATGCCATATTTTCACGAAATGTCAATGACTGGTTATTTTATCTCTTAATAATTTCTAATCCTTTTGTGTTACCTTGTTTAGCATTCATAATGACAGGTTTTTATCGGTTGTACATGAATTAATTTTTGATCGTTTAAATACGATGCACCATATACGTTATCTTTTTCCTATTTACTTAACCGAAATCTATATTAGTAATATTAGGTTAATGATGTTTACACACCTAGTTTGATAACATGTCACATTTGTTTTCTCTTAAATTGATATCCGACTGAAAAGAGTTATGTGTTTATTCTTCGTGAATAACTACTATAAAGTGTTTTATACTAAAGTATTTACAAAATTAACAAAGGATTTTTTAAATGTACAGGTACACGCCCACTGCAAGTGATATACTGTGCATGCATTAAGAAAATTAGTCATTAATTTCTTCAATGTTTTTTTAATCAATTACTTCTTCGAAAAAAAACTTATCAAGAGTGTTACTCAATAATTGAAATGATAAACTTGTCAAACCAAAGTAAAGGCATGGCACTGTTTTAAATATTTGGCAATGTTGTATTGATAAACAAACACAAGAGAATTTCTAATTTTATTTGAAATATTCCACTTTTTGTGACAGTTATTTAAATTACATGGTGTAAATTAATCTTTAGTAAGTAGAATATCTGCTTGAAGTAGATATTGATGCGTTTTCAAGGTAATTTGTTTTTAAGTGTCATTGTCATCTTATTCATATTATATAGAAGATAGTGTTATTCATAAGTGACACTCAAACCAGCTTGAGACGTTTTTAAAATTCTAGCTGTATGGATTTAATTGATCAAAGCAACAATTGTGTAAATTTAAAAAACAATTTTTCCAATTAATTAATCTCACTTTTACAGAAGCTTCACCAATGTCTTTTCCCTGTAAGGTAAAATTGTCTGTTTTATTGAAATTTTCTTTATCTAATTTACAGTCTTGCCAACATGCAAAATACTCACCATCCCCAACAAGAATACACTTATCGTTCGGTTGCTGAATCTTTACTAGGAAACAATTCCACTGAATCGCAGACCAGACAGTTACTTGGTAAGAAAGAAATAATCTTCTTGGTTTCTTTTTATATTTTCAAAAATACGTTTATTTTTAACTCCACCAGCTTCATGGTAATATAATTAATTACAGTGGAATGTAAATATATTATCCATTTATGTTTTATTTATCTATTGATTTTTAAAAAATAATTTGATTTGTTATACGAAATGTCAATTAGTACTAGAGTCCTATATCATTCACCGACTCTGACTCCGGGCAAAAAGCCCCGACTCCACGACTTCGAATCCGACTCCACAGCCCTGGTAATTACGCACAAATTTGTGCACATCGTAAACAATGGGTTAGTAAGAAGAGATAGGGTTGCTCTATAAATTCCATGACTCATAATCATGTGTAACTGAATGTCTGGCCTTATGTTTCAGCTCACTCCCAGTCCGTTGACTTCCTATTATCACAAGAGTTGGCAGGAGGATGGCAGCGAGATGGCCGGATGTCTTCCGTCAGGAGATTCTTTTGTCTTTATTGCACCTTCGATATGCTCTTCACCACTCTACTGTGGCTTATATGCTTCATGGTACGGCATCAAATTTTTCATTGAAATTTTTAAAAATACATCATGATCGAAAACTATTCCTACCCGTCAGTTATTAATATAAAAATCATCCCTAAAATGTATTGCTCATGAATTGGTTGTAGATATTATTTTCCAGGCCCCAGTTGAATTTTTCATTTATGTGGTTGCATTGCTCTTTCTTTGTTCCAGTTGACCGGTCAGTCTCTCGTAGAAATGTGGCAGAGTGAAGTTATCGGTTACTCGTTCCACTCCTCGCTTATGGACATTGTCGGGGTCGCCATTATTAGATTTTTAATATTACTCATCGTGTACGCGGCGATACACCTCAACCACTGGTCAGTTGTTGCTGTGAGTCGAAAACAATTGAATTTAAATATTTTTATATATACAAAAAATACTATTTATGATATTTCCCTGTATATGGGAACTGAAGTAATTTAGAATGGAACTCTATTGATATTTAAACTCAAATAGATAAAAATCAGATTTTACTTAGCTGTTTATCGGCTTCACATTTCTTAATTGTTACTTATGTCATTATTGATGTTGCATCGAGCGAATAGAATGTATTCGATTTTCTTTTGTATTTAGTTTGAAGTAATAAGCATCAAATTCATAGCTCAAAGGATGTATTTGACTATTTTTTTACTATCATAATTTGTCAAAATTAAAGGACATAAAAATAAATGGTGTTATAATAAAAAGTGAAATATCAAAATGTATACGAAATACATTTTTTATATCTTATATCATATTGATTTTTTTCTAGTTCACTACGGCAGGAACCTGTGCGTTTCTTTTAGCCAAGGTCTTCGTCTTTGATGTAAGTAATATTTGTTCACACTATAATAACTTATCTTTCTTTTTTAATTGGTGCTTCGTCTTGAAAATAAAACAGTATTAAATGTTTTAGCATGCTAGAATTTACTCACTATCTTGCTCTTCAGGTTAAGACTCCTTATATTCATAACTAAGGGTTAACAATTGATTATGAATGTATTATGTTTCATGAAACCATTTTGTGTTTTGGTTCGATAAATTATTTTATTTATAAACAATTTTATGTAGCACTGATATTTAAGTGTTCACTCGTGAATAATAACAATGACGTGCTCAAAATACAATTGAACATCTGTTTTGATTAAAAACACGGTATCATATTACTATAACATCATAATTATCATATTACTTCACATGATATTCTTACAGAATTGAATCACACAAAGAAAGGCAGGAAAAGAAGTTGTACAACATTTTTGGCAATTTTGCATTGAAATTAACAGCCTAGTGTGATTTTTAAACCATATTATTTTTCAACTAATCGATTCCCAATCTGAAGCAAACAAGTTGTTCAATGAAAACTAATTGTTATTCAATTCCTCAATCTCATTTTTGGAGAGTGTAAGGATAGAAGAATTGGATAGATGCAACCCAATGGTTCTCACTATGTTCAGTTTTGAGGATTGTACGAGTAAGAAGTAGTGTAGAAATCACTGGATATCCGTGTTCATAAATCAAACAAAGAAAGTGCCTGTGCTAGGTTTCAGTCTTGTTGATGAACAGCACACCTCAAGAGGATAACGTTGATCACTTGCAAACAGGCAAAATTGCTTCGCATTGTGATGAAATATCAGAATGAAATTATATTCTGTTTTAGAAAATTAATCGAATTTTTCAATGAGTTTACTCATTATAATAATTGGCATTGTGTTGTGTGTTTTGCAGTGGACGAAACCCCAGCAGCCTTTGTTCCAAGTTCTTCTCGTCCTGATATCCTTCACGCTATCTTGGGGAGAGGCGTGGTTCTTAGACTGCAAAGTATTACCCCAAGAACTTCACGCTCGTCAAATACTTACAGCTGTCGGTAAGAACCGAAACCAATCTTTATTGTGTGAAATTATACATTGGTTTTGGGTCACTGATTTCAATCATGGTTTATGACAACCCGCCTTTACAGTTTTAAATTATCCTGTTACTTCTCAACTCCCTTAATAATAAAACAACTTAGTGAATAGTTACCACAGGAAAAAGGAAAAAAGCTAAAAAATGTGCCAAAAATTGGTTGGCGGGTGTATTGTATAATAGAAATTACCAGATGGCAGTGCCAACTGCGAAAATGTTTGTAAACTCAGAGAGTGTGTGTGTGCTGTGCATGTCTTAGACAACAGATGAATCACAGCAGACAAATAATTTATTATTATTTGGTATGATCCTTGTGACTTGTGACTGAGACAAACTGGCCAGTTTTTTAATATATGGTTGTCTGAAACAAATCAAGATCATCTCTTGAAATAAAATGAATTCAGATTGAAAATTCATATATATAAATTCACAAATCAATGTATATTCATTCTAGGATTCGAATCTTTGATCGGATTGGACGAATGAAATTAATGTGCTGGTTGACCATGAACTTTTTATTACTATAAATTTTTGGTATTATATTTTATTGTAGGTACGGCTCAGGCTCCTTATACAGTTCCATACTCCCGTATGGGTGGTCCATCCGACATATGCAGTATAGCTGACTTCTACAGCCCTACCGACAGCCCTGATGGCAGTCCTCACTTTACGGGGAAGTACATGCCTGCACTAGCGCACGATTTAGTGAGTCAATTATTTCAATTCCTTACATAAAATTTCACCGTAAAGACCATCATCACGTAGTAACTATACTTTGAATTGTCAAAAATTAATCACAAAAAGGGGTAATGACAATGATATGTAAGTGGTGAGACAACCCATTGACAAATGCATAACCACTGTGTCCCTATTAATTTTATGAATCACTAGTGGTGACACCTGGCTTCTCTTGGTGTCCTCAATACATATTATATATAAAAGTTCGACGAAAACAAACTCCAAATCATTCTGTTGTGATGTACGTAAACTACATTTGTTTGTTTTTTTATAATTATTTTTGAATCGTATGAAAAAAAAATATTGAACCTCAGCCAATCAGAAAAAAATTACACACATTGTTCTTTGTTTTATAAATACGATTTCAACTAATTTAAATTAAAGATTTAAGTTGTCCAAGTATGACTTGAACTACATTTAAATATTAAAAAAATGTCATTAGCTCAGTAATGAATATATTAATGTGGCGACTCACAGGTAAGAAAGAGTCCACAAACAAAATATTTTTTTGTTCTAGTTTTAAAACTAGTTTTTAATAAAAATTCATTTTTGATTGATTTGACTGATTGAATATTGAATTAAGCAGAAGTTTAGACTGCTCCTTTATTGAACATGTCTCATATACAAATATGTCAATGGATCTGCCTGACTGAACACACTTGGACATACCTTGTAAATCATTCTTAATTCTTTCTATGCCTTTACTCATTCCTCATAGTGAACAAGAAATTAGATATCTGCAAAAATGTCACTAACCGCTTCCCCGGCGTTCATACGAATACGTGTAAAAAAAAAGTGTTCCAATTTCGGCGCTCACGCAAATACGTGTGATACCCGAAGCGCGCCCATATGAGCATTTTAAAATCGTCGTTCGATTTTCGGCGTGTTTCATGTAATTTCACGAATTCTGACATTGTATGAGACTATTTCATAATATGTACATATAATATTCTAAGAAAAAAATAATAATTAAAAAAAAAATTTAAAAAATAGACTTTGAAGAGTTAAAAAAATAATATTTATATGCTTCAAATTAAAAGAAAATAAAAATAGATTTTTTTTGGAACATTTTTGTTGAAATAATTTGCCGGGAAGTGGTTAAAAAACACAAACTAATTAATTATTGAAATCAAGGTTTTTTTGTTTAATCCATACTGTGCATAATAACTGTGTAATTAAGGTTTAAGTAGATAAAAAATTACTAGAGTTGATATGTATATGTAAATGAATGTAACATCATGATTATGTTTATTCTTTGAGAAAAGCTTGTAATGCAATTACAGTAATGTTCATTACTACAATGAAGAAAAATTTACACAAAGTATTGCGACTAGGCTCTAGATCAGTGGCTCTCATGTGCGGCCACCAACAGCTTCATAGAAAATATTGATATTAAAAGAAATGTGGTTTTACGATCTAATTTGTCAACAAAGACTGAAAATTAAATATTTCGTATGAAACTAATGCCTAATGGTAAATTGACAGACATGTTTTAGTCCATTTGACAAATCTCAAACACAAGAGATTAAAAACAAAAATTTGGTGCAGCCACCAGCTATTTCCGTTGGACCAATTATGTTTACGATGCGGACACAGCGAAAATTTCCGTGAGAACCACTGCTCTAGAGACAGTAGCATTATTTCTATCTCATTAGATTAAACGAGCTAGTCCGTTGCAGTCAGTAAATATGTGTGATCAATTGACTGTAATTTTGCAATTGGTAATTCAATATGCTTATCAGGAATGATTTTACTCAGCATTTGAGATTGGATGAGTGTTTGCCACTGCGGTTTCTGAATACAGTTATTCAATTTGTCCAATAAAATTATTTTTTTATCAAGGTTCGACTTTCAAAATATCCATTGAAAATTTTTACAAGATTGAAAAACTACTGGACAGAAAAACCTTGATATAATGGAACTCAATACAGTAGACTGAATGGATACAATTTATGGTCAAATGTGAAAATTATTATAAGATATGTTTCCATTAAAGATTCACTGCTAATAATCAATCCTCTGCACATTATAAGCAAGTGATCAGAAAGCTTAAATGGTTTTAATGCGCTTAGTCGCATCCCATCCACACATCACATTTCTTGTTCTTTTAATTAATCATATATTTTTATAATGCACTTCTGGAAACTTCACTGGCATATAGATCCTTGTGTCACTTTTTTCTTGCAGTAAACATCAGCCTTACATGTGGCATACGGTTTTGCTAGTTCAAGACACAGAACTAGGAGTCTAAAATTGCTTCAGCTATGTGGAAGTTCTTATTCCGTCAGTCAGATCCAAAGTCAGAAGGCAGTCTGTGGTTTTAAATAGCGTGGAAAAATCACACTTAAGTCTGTCTGTGATAGATTCATCAAATGTGACATGATAAATAATTTATGACGAATCATACCTACACATACAAATACTGCGTTTTTAATTGCATTCAATGATGTGGGTACAAAGTTTTGACCCAGATTGCACAAGAATTGAGGTGTGTCAATCTTTTGACTTTCAGTTTTTTTTTCACTGCATTGATTTATGATTTTGTGTTGTTTACAGAAGATTAAATTTGTAGCCATTTTACGTATATTTTATTATTGTAAAATTCAATGGTAAACATATTCATCTTATCTGTTTGCGCGGTCAATGGTTGGAATAGTTAATGTCGATCATATAATCTGCAACTTGTTATCATTGGGTGTAATATTTATCAATTTTCAAGGATTATAAAAGTGAGATTGAATAAATTTTAATTCCTAATATTTGAATAAAATTGATAACTTTGTTATTTATTAAACATTTAAGATCATAGACATGGGTGTTCATGCTGTCTTTCCTCGTCAAGTTGATCTAAGTTAACTTGAAACAAATCTTCAAGTTTATTTGATGTGATTCAAAATTTTTTGCTTCTAATAAATTGAAGAAATATTTTTTTTTTTTGATTGGGAATGTTAGCAGCTTTAATTAAAATCAGGCGAGAGTGCACCCATACACTGTCACGAGTCATAAATAACCGATAAATGCAATTGTCATTTTACTTGAGCATGACTGAGAAACAACTTTACTAGTGAGAAACTGTCTGTCTATATTATATAAATATCACTGAGTATTTAACATAATACTGAAGAATTTTCATATTTTAAAAGACATCACCTATTTGGTTCATAAACGGACACCTCTTAAACCAGGCCTGGGCAATTGTTTTTTTTTTATCAATACCGACCATCTATTCACGACTATTTTGCTTATCTTCCTTGTCCACTAGGTATTTATTCTATAAAGATCAATACTAGTATCACTCATTGCAAATGGTTTGTTGATAATGCTCCCAATGAGCAAAACCAGTCCCAATCATTGTAAAATATGTGGAATTAGTACAAAAAATTATTGTGTTTTATTTATGTAATACATATATTATTGATTTTCGAGCGAGAATTTTGTACAGTTAACACTTTAATAAATAATGTATTATTGTAATGATACTGCAAACAGAGCCTGCCCTAACGGCAAACAGGTTGATAATCACTTATTTAAATTCTCAATAAGAAGGATATGGTATGGGTGAAACAAGATAGCTCTTTCCAAATTGTGCTCATAATCGTCGATGATGTATAAATGAAAAAATCTTGCTTATTATATAATTGATTCACACTTTTGAGGGTTACAAACTAACATTTTTTTTTTCCGAATTTATGATTCAATCCGACTTCGTAATATTATGAGTTCGAATGAGCCGAACTTGTAATAATTGGATTCAATATGATTAGGTGGTCTCCTGATTCTCTAATCGCTTTTTTCGGCAGCGATGTTTTTGAGGTCACACTTTTTTCATATTTAATTTCAATTCTTCAAATAAGATATTCATACTAAAAAAAACATCAATCTACCGCGGCGAAAATTAAACTATTAAAAATATTCGCCTTCTACGGTGAGCACGCGTATAACTGTCACATTGCCCACATCAAATTTATTCGTTTCCGTTTTACACATTGGCTGAAAACCATTGATATTGTGTCGCAAATATGTATCTTTTTGTGCAATTACTGTCCAATCCAATTACGTTAGCTCGGAAATTCCGAACACAAACTTGAATAGGCGAAACAATCGTCACTTTTCGTAACTAAAAATTTAATGTTTTTGTTGATCGATGCTGCAGCTAAACTATCCCACTTTACCCTGGCCATAGATAACATAACCATGGCATCTCAATTTATAAATCGCTACAAGACAAAGTTAAGGAAATAAGGAACATCCACAAATTTACCGCCGAATCCGTCGAAAAAATCGCTTTATTTATGTCGAGGAACGTCAAACTTTATATATATCCGCGACCTTTTTATCGCGACGTCAATTTATTTTTTACCGCTTTTACCGGTTATGTTTGATTTGTTTTTGTTTCTAGTATTTTATTTCACGGTCATTATACGTAACCATACTATATGTTAGCAGATTTAGATGAAAATAATGTGCTAATGCCAATCTCAAATATGATTTTAATTGGTTGCCATGCCCTGAATGAGATAACGATTCATAATATTTAGCTTCATATTACTCTACGCAGCTCGGACCCTAGTATGAATATCTAGCGGTCTCGGTGAATCTCCTTTTGATAATATTATTTTATCACGTCTCGTGCTGCGTCAATCCCATTGGCCCTCAGTTAGCCGACAGCCATTGTCGATGTCGGTTTGTCAATAAGTGACTATTTTTATCGCGCTCGTTTCCCTTTTTAGTTTCATTGTTATTCTTTTCTTATGTTGGTATTGAGTGAGTTTTGGAACATTAATTTAAACCATTTTTTGACAGATTCAATTAAATGGCTATATGACTATATGTACATTATAGTATATTCATATGTAGTCGATTACAGCGGACAATTGTTTGTTTTTGTCATTAAATTTTATCAGTTTTAATGATCTTGAACACGATTCATCTTACTGTTTTCACTGTCATATATCATCCATTCACGTATGTATCTTATTTGATATAATAGTTAATGATTCAATTTTAAATTCATACATACAAGTTTTAATCTCGTATTCGTAATTATTTAATTATTAAATCAATTCAGTTTACGTTATCCTGCATTTCATTCTCTTATGTGAAATTTTACTTTACATTCCATATTTATCACATTTTTCTGTGATAACTTTGCAGAATTACCTAAGATTGTACTTTTTTCGAGTGACATTAACTGTCAATACATGGTGAAAGGTTATTTTTTATTGACGTATTCCCCATGTAAATAATTAACTTTAATTTATTATTTGTTCGCAAGTGCTTTGATTTTTATTCACCATGATATTGATTGTCTTTTGTCTTACTCGGGATTTTAAATATTAAAAAAAAAATCTTTTGCATTTTGTGCTCCAATTTATCTTAGACTAACGATTATGGATATTGTCTGCTCGTGATACTAGTCAATGAGCACAATTGTATCGATAACTCCAATTATTTTTACTGTTTTGCATCTCGCCAAAGTTTTAAAAATATCGCTTTTGTAAAAATACATTTTTAATTAAATAATAAAATCGTTAGAAGAGTTACCTACTATGCTTACCGTATTTTGAATTTCCGCATTTCATTTCATATTAATTTCATCTCGAAACAACCTCTTATGTAAAACCCAATCAAAAGGTTATAGTTTCTTTGCCACTTACACCTATTAACTTCAATAAAGATATGAGCAGAAAAACTAACACTCCATAAATTAAATGTTTTTGTGGAATTTTTCAATATGAATCTTCGTTACAATGATGTCATTGCAAATACTCAATTTTCTTTGATGTGTCGTGTTCTTGATAATTGCTGGACTCGATGGTCTTTGACGGTACAGATTTGAAAAACACAAAATTATGTTAACATTATTACCATTTACTTTGAAGCTTATTTTGTAGTACGAGTTGTAAAACATATGTGTAGGCTGTAGGGATATCAAAAGCCAACAAAATGAATTAATACCGTTTTAATAATTAGATACTTAAAATGTATTCATTTATGTTCTGGAAAATAAAACTTGACGGCAGAAATACTATTGCAGTTTTGGTTAAATCGATGTTGAGTTCTTTTGTTTATGGCTTGCAATATGACGACACAATTAATTGAAGTCGTAAAAAATCTATAAATAGTTAAAACATTCCAATTTTAAGAGGGATACTTAAGAGTAGAAAGCTAAAAATAATTTTGCATTCTTGCATTAATAACATTAAAAATAAACTCGCAGTTTTTCCTGCTCTTATAGTATCTGAAAGGGAAAATACTTATTATCGCATAATTTATTCACACCCAACGTTTCCCAAACCTGGATTCGCCGATGCTGTTTTAAGAATTCAACATATCATTTTTGAAAATGCTGAATTGGTCACGGAAGAACTAATATTGAATTAAAATTGAAAACTTTGTTGTTCCACTACACGTGACATGTATTTAGTCTCGCTTAGAAGCATCTTCAGACTAAATGACAAAGACAAAAAAATAGAACACTAGTGTGAAATAAGCTGTTCAAATAATATTATATTTTTTTATAAATTCTACCAAGTAAAAAAAGTGATTAAAAACTGACCATAAGTAACTAAAAAATGGTACACTAAATGGAAATTTAACTGTCAAACTGCTTCGTATTTCAAATATTTTTTACCTTCCACCTTCTTGGATTGTATATATGTACATATTATGTCTTAGCACATAATCATAGCAGCATATTGGTATCTTTGTTTTGGTGCGTTTGGGTAATCCGCTGATAAATAATATAGAAGGGTTGGTTTAGGTTCCTTGACTTATTATGGTTTCAGATTATTGTAACACCTCGCAAGTTTTAGTCTGCCAACTTGAATCGCAATAATTTTGCATTTTATCAACCCGCATACTTCCAGTCGTTTTTCGCTTAACATTTTAACACAGGGCAAACGTAGATTGGCGTAATTGATTTAAAATATATATAAATACCAACACTGTTCACGGTATACGGTTACTCTTCCTTATCATAATGTTGAGTATGTTGAATAATTAAAGGATTGAAATCAATTCCTACCATATCGATTTATTTATTTATTTGTCGATGAATCTCATATGTAAATTCTGTCTGATGATTCGAAAAATGTTTCACACTGAGTTACGCAACGAGTGGAATAACGATGTTATATGTTTATATTGCGTAATATTTTTTTTAGGCTGTCAAGTGAATATGAATATATTATTTTCGCAAGACCGATAAAATTTAGTTAACTGGTATTTAAAAAAAAAACGATGCCAAAATTAAAATTCTTTAGTATGAAACTTCATGTTCCTGATCAATTTGTGAAGAATTGTTAATTCTTCCAAAGTGTAAAACCAGCAATGCTTAAATGTGGACTGAGTGAGTTGAGCCAAGTGTCATTTTTGTATAAATTCATTTAACTAGTGGTTCTTCCCGGTTTCGCTCGGTATTTATAATATGTATTAATTTAGTCACAGCTCTACGCCAGCAAATTCAATAATTAATTAATGACAAATTCCATATTATTATGTCGTTATGTACAGTCAATTCGGGTAACTTTGGACTTCAATATAACATTGGACAAAATTTGAGCAAGTACCGTTTATTAATTTTTCTGCTGACTAGTAATCGTGATCATTCTTACGATTGATCACATTCACCTCTCAAATTATTTGTATCTTTTTATGATAATTTGTGAAATAAACCGAAAAAACTAAGAAAATCTACGACTTTTTTTATTTTTTCGAAACAGGTGGCTTCGCGCCATGTGTTACGGATAGGGAATGGGCAAAAGTTTTTTTAATATTTTCCATTGACAGACCATCCTTTATAAAAGTACAATTCAATGTCACCAAGCTGGATGATTCAGCTAAAATTAGCTCATCGAAAGTGACGGTATCCAATGTTACCTAATTGGAAATTTATCATTGGACCGCCCGTAAAAGCAGTTTTAAGTTATTTTTTCTTGTATTTTCATAATATTTAAATTCAAAATTATATAAATAAAGTGGTAAGTAGTCTAAAAATGCAACCTATCTATAAATATCTGAAAATAAAAATATCACCAAAAAACACCTGAAAAGTGTCCAAAGTTACCCGAATTGACTGTACGTAAACTGTATTAATTTGTTTTTTGAGTAAATTTATTCCAATTGTACGCAAAAAGATATTTAACCACACGCCAATTGAAGACGAATCCAACGACGGGCACGTATTACACTCATCGGTCTTTGTTTTATAAATATGAATAGATTTTGTCGAAACTACAATTTTCAATTTTTAAACCAAGATTTTAACGTAATAAATTTATAATTTGTGTTTTTTTTAGAATTTTCAGAACAATTCCGTATTATCTGCTAATAGGTGCAATAACATTTGATTGGACTATGGTTACTGTATGGGAATTAATAGATTAGTAGATGCTAATCCCCGTTTCATATGATATATATTATATAAATATGAGATAGAATCTATAGACATATTTTATAGAATCTATAGACATATCTATATTGTATATATATGTCAACGATTTATGTACTCAATCAATTTGGCTTTAATTTTTTTGTAATCGATCACAGACTAATACAATTTAAAATAATAAGATGCAATACATCAAGATTTATGACTATTGTCCATTTAATCTAATCACGAGATGATCAAATATTAATATCCAATCATTATAATTTTAATACTTATTTGGTTTTTTCGTGCATAAGAATTTCATAATCTACACCGGACAAGCAAATACCTTGTAAAATCCGTGTCATATCTATGATCTTGATCATAGAGTATTCACGTATTTAAGATAAAACAATTGTTACACATGAATCTTTCGAAAACGTTTGAATCTGAACAAATTAATCTTTATAATGATCCAATTAAGAGTCACTCGTTTGCATTTATGGAAATATCATCAACTGAACGCAGTATTAGTTGAAGTCGCATGTTTTCGGTTATGTCAAGGTTACGTGACGTCAAAAGGGCCCCGTTTCATTTGATACTACAATTGATTTTTGTTATTATGTTCTGCATCCAAAAATTATCTCATTTAATATGATTAAAATCTGACAATTATAATAAACTTTTTATCCTGAATTTTAATTTGACAAAATGATATTGAAACGTCAAATCTTTTAATGGTTCTCCCGCGCAATTGGCCCAAAGTGACGTATTCTTTGTCTGCATTCGGCTGAGTACATTTGCTTTGTTCAATGGAAATTATGGTTAGAAAACTAATAATTCGCGGAGAATCGAATTTGAATTTAATCGAGAGTCGCGTATTTCGTCATGTGGCGAAACGAATCTGAAAAGGCAAGTCGACTCGACGTGTTCGACATATCCGGTTACCCGATTTACGTACATTTTACTTCAGACCAGTTCAGTTTTTCCACTGAAGATTTTTATTCATTATCTATTGATATAACTAGATTGAATTGAGCCTGCTCACATTTGCATGAGTGACAGCTTTCGTTGTCTATTGCAGACATGGCAAACATATGGCACGGGTGCCAGCGGAGCAATATTTTGTTTATATATTCATGATTTAATATCTACACGTGAGTCACCACTTAAATAATTTACGATAGTTGTTTCAAATGACTGAAAATTCCATTAATTAAGCAATCGTCTACCAATGACACAATATTTGTAAATTATTTAAATTTGCTAATTTTTGTGAATTCGTCAGTAACTAAGATAATTTTATATCTACTTATTTTGCTGCATGCGGATAAAAAAATTCTACCACTGGCTATTCGGTTCTAATGTTATTTGAAAAAATAATCATTTATTAATTTTTAAATGATCAATAAATATCATTTAAGTTATATGAAAAAAACAAATCTTCTCGAAGTGAAAGTGTTTCATAAATAGAATATTTCTGTCGATATTGATCTTTATTTAGATCCATAATATTATATCTTATCAATTAAAATTTTTACGCAAATGATAGTGTTCGAAAGGAAATGGTTCGACTGATTATTTTTACGTTTTCAATATGATACAGTTGCAATAAATTTCGATTATAGATGCCACTAGGTCATTGAGTGCAATATGGCTAACGAATTTTTTCACTGGCAATAATTATTAAACAACAGCGCTCTGGTTGGTCATTTGTAATTATTTACGATTATTCTTTCCGCATAGATAATAATACCAGAAACAAATAAAAAAATAAAACAACCCATAAAATAAACCAACTTTAATTTTACAAATTTCGTAAAGAGAAAATAAGTGCTGAAAATGGCGGCTCAACCAAAACCCGTTACTACTTATATGTACGTTAGAAAAGAAGGAGAAGAAGATTTCAACGAAGACATGAATAATGTACAAGTGAGAGACAAATTGGAGAAGGAACGCAAAGCCGGTTCATCCAAGATGGAAAAGTGGCTCAAATCTATATTCAACTGGAATGAACCAGTGCCATTCAATCCGAAAATATTGACAGTAAGTTTTGGGTTTCAGCCATAGACAAATAATATCCAATTTGTCATTGTCATAATAAGACATGTGATTAAGGAAGTGAAAAATATCAATTTTGATGCATTTCCGATGGGTAGGCATTTTTTTTTTTTTTTTAATTATTCTAAACGAAGCAATGAAAAATAAATTCTCTCTAATAAGTCGTAATAGATAGAAGGATTATGACAGGAGAGCATTGAAAATATGATGTAATGTTTTTAATCACTAATTTTTATTTAATTTTTAGGAAAACTACTGTTTTATAAATTATATGTTTATTTCATATTCATACGCATTAGTGTTTCTATCTGTTATCTTTACCCATTCTATATTTTAGTTTAGGATTTCGACTGAAGGTGCTTGATGGAATTTCAATATCAAATTTGAATCTTTTGAATTTTGTAGTATTTCATAAGTTTTGTCAGTTCAAGGTCATTTGTGCACTTGAAATGCCTGAAGATGCTGAAAGACGAAATTCGCGCCGTTAACGAAAAAACTCACGGAAAAAAACTAAATCCAAATGATTCAAATTTCATTGTATATTTATAAAAACATTACCTTTTTAAAAAAAAAAACTTGTTTATAAACATAAATTAAAATGCATGTGTACAGATTTTCTTTTGAAGGTATCAAATTTCTTGCTCTTGAAAATTGATTCATACACGTTTTGCGGTTGCATAAATCAAGGTACATACAGTAAAGTAATGCGATATGTACTTTGTAAATAATACTCTTCGGGTGGTACTCATTGAAGGTTGAGAGAATGTTATACGGATGCTTGTTTTTCAGGACAATGAGTACAAAATCAAAGCTGCAAAAAGCCTCGAGGAGAGTCTCATGTACCTGAATGCAGAAGGATGGAAAAAGGATAAGACTGGAGTGATGGAGGGTGACATCGTGGAAGTACTTAATACTCAGCCTTATGGAAAACTTTTCAGACTTACGGTTAGTACTTTTTTGTCTCATTTAACCATGTCTGCCGCCAATGTGGAGATCATCCAAATAAAAGTTTTGATATGAAACTGCTTATGAACAATTTTTCTTTTTTGGAGAATTAAAGATAGAAAGATAGAGGGCTTAGGGCAGAACAGGCGGTTAGTTTACCTCGGCTATGATGCATTTTTAGGATCAGATGGGAGGGAGGGAATATACAACATTACACACATCCATGTCTTTAACGCAAATTATATTGATTGAAATATTAATTTACGAATCTGTCAGTCCTGGGGCTGAAACCCGTGAGCAAAGTTACCTAAGCCAATGACGTTGACCTCTCGATTACAAGCTCGGTTGATTATTAATACCAAAGATATTGAAATAAAATAAATACGTTTAGTTTTGTAACGCAATTCTATGAATAGCAAAAGCTCATGTCTCTTATTTTAATTTATATATTGTTTTATTAACTCTTTGCAAAGCTTTTGAAACAAATTTTTATTATTTGACTAACTGAACTCTACTGAAATAAATGCAGATATCTTATTTATGTATAGATTTTAGTAAGTTAAGCATCATAGCAATCATTCTCTAATTGTCGATTCTTATTTTCAGGGAGTGGTTGAAGGTCCTGCAGAATTTTTGTTTGAAGAATTCAACAAAAATTTAGAAGATATGCCAAAGTGGAACCCAACCATTTTAGAGAGCAAATTTATCAAGGTGAGAGGCTGCAAGTATGTTGTGCAGTGTGACTGAAGATTTTTACTCATTTATATTGCAGCATCATCAGCTGTTGTCCATCAACTTGTCATCCATATTTTACATTCTTGCCATTTTAAATAATGATGAGTATATGTGATCAATGTCTACATTGATCACCGGAAAAAATAAATGTTCACTGTGAATGACCCAGATATGCTCTCATTGTTTGTAATCCTTATCTCATTTCAACCAGCATAAGATATGTTAATATTAAATTTCATTTTGATTAAATTAAAAACATTTTATTTAAAAAAAAAGTCATTGCAATTAAGGTTCAATATTTTTTTTGAATGTGATACTTTAAAATAAAAAAATGTCGCCTTTTGAATACACAGTGTAAATTATTTTACCTATAGCTTGCACTGGCTAGCAAATAGTTGACTATAATCACGTGGAACTATTGCCTTGTAGAAAATCAACGATGAAGTTGACATCACGTATCAAGTGACAGCTGGCGGTGGAAGTGGAGCAGTGAAGCCGAGAGACTTCGTCAACCTGAGAATGTGTGCCCGCAGAGATGGGCGCCTCATTAACAGTGGGTGCTCCATTGAATATCCCGGATATCCACCCACCAATAAATTTGTTCGGTGAGTATTTATGGTCTCAGTTTCCGGATTGCTAGGCCATCTACTATAGAAAATTCACACAATTGAACAAATGGTTTAGAGATATCAAAAATACAAATGATACAGTTCCAGCCTCACCAAACTGAGTTCAAATTGCACTTGTTGTGAATATGGTTTTATTGCAAATAGTATGAATTAACAAAGCTCTAAGAGACGATGTGGAAAAAAATGCTCTTGGATGTATCCCACAAACGCATAAAAAAGTAAATGAGTCAACTTAATTGTTTATATATTACTGTTGCAATTTATTCTTCTGTATTACTCATTACCTCTTTATATCTATAACTTTTAGAATTATAAATCTGTACACATTCTACCTTCTGAAACATGAAAATGTTTTGTTTGCATCAAACATTCTTAAAACCAGCTAGCCAAAAAGTCCTTCCGTTGCCATTGTCTAGATGGCATCATTTTTCTGTTCAACTGCGACAAGCAAAGGAGGCAACAAAACATGCAAACACTGCACTGGCTTATGATCCTTTGCATTTATTGATTTGCATGTTTCACTTATGTGTAGAAACGCAAAGTTGTCTTTGTTTCTGCAGCTTTGATTGCACTCATGCCTAAGATAATGGCATAGGTCAATTATGGATTGTGGAATATTCAACATAAATACTCTTTATTGAGTAATTTAGACATTGATTCCACAAAGTGGAAAAATAAACACTATATATGACTACAGATTTCCAGTTATCGTTGTTCAATGATTGCATTGTATATTTATACAATTTATTGATTATGTATTATTTTAATTAGGGGTCAGAACCACGTAGGATGCTGGTCGCTGCAGGATCTAGGATCCGGAAAATGCACATTCCAATGGCTGATGGGATGCAATCTTAACGGTAGATATAAAAAAAATATTTTTTTATCATTGTTAAAACTTTTCTTCCGATTGGTGGGATTCCGGTGTCCTGGATGACTGTCGTGTATTATCCATAGGGTGTTCTTCGCAAACCTAAATGATGCAGGCATGTCTTGGGAGGAAGAGAGGTGATTGGCAGGTCATAGAGAATGTCGGAGGCTATACAATGTGACCATAAGTGCTGATCTGATAGTCAAAAATATTTATGTGTATACATATAGTAAAGAAATCAACGGTGTTGAACCTTGATAAGTTTTTTGATAGTTGTACTGAATTCAATATCCCTCGTGCATTAAATACTGTGAATTTGTTTTAAGGTTGGATCCCCCAGTACGTTCTTGATATAGCATTCGCGACGGCCATGTTCGATTTCCTGCAGTACTTGAGGAAGTTCGTGGCAGATAAAAAAGCAGAAGGAGTTCTTTGATCGTCATATTTAATCAATGACTTGTAAATACCCCATCCGTCGCTTGTGAACCGTGTCATTATGGAACATTAAAACAAGTGGGTTCCGTTAAGTTAAATAATACATTGTTCAATTTAAAGGTGTTAACTTTCAATACTTGGTGGAAAAGCATTATATTTAAAATTACTAGAAAAACTGTCAAACAGATAACTTGTAGACTTACATTTGCTTGCTTGAGACATTGATTTTTAAGAATAATACTCATTTTTTTACATATAATATACACAGTGGAAATATGATTCATAATTTTTTAAGGGTAACAAATGATGCAAGATTTGGGATTTCACTGTATAAAAAATATTTGGATGGAAACTTTTAATATTATTCTAATGATTTTTTTATGGTTGAAGAGATGACATCTTTGTGTTTTGTGTTTCTGAGACAAGAACTTATTTATGGATTTCTGTTTTTGGCGTCAGTATAATTTTACCTTTTTTTCTTTATGAAATCATATGTATCAATGTTATTATGTTATATGTTGATACAACCAAGTGTGTTTTTTGTTGGAAACTTAAAATACATATTAAAAAAATTCCTAAATAAAATTTCAGTCAATTCATTTTCAGATAAAGAATCGAATGAGCTTGATATTATATGGCTATAATTTTTTTCCAAATGTTTACTTTTCCTACATTCAAAAATATTGTCACTCCCAAAAATATCTTATTGTTTTTATACACAGATACATAAATAATAATCATTGAATCGAAATTATGAGCCTTGTAAAAGAATTAACATGTTTATTTTTATTTGCTATATCAATTCGGAATGTTGCACTTCATTAGATATAAACTGTTTCTTTTAAATCAAAATATGTCATATGAAGATAAACTAAATACATTTGGAGTGTTGTGTAATTTTTTAAATACTAAAAATGGATTGGAATCTTAATCTATCTTTGTATGAATGGGGAAATAAGCTTAGCATAATCTGGATATTTAATCAATGCCTATTGTTTATGAACACACCATGACACACATAAACAGTAATTTATATATTATATAATGTTCCCGAAACACCTTAATGCCTCAATATGTGTATGTATATAATAAAATAAACTATTTTTCTAAATCAGATTTCATTTAATTTATCTTATAAGCAGTAGATTAACGTGGGTTTTGATTGAAGATACAGTTTAATATAATATTTTATCACAAATACCTTATCAGTAATTCCGTGTCTCATTTAATTTCCTAAGATTTGTTTATCTATTATGAAATTAAGGACATCCTCAGATAACTTCCTGATTCCTTGAAAATGTCCCATTATCTTCTTGATCTAATGTGGAATTATCTATTAAATTTATTTGATACATATTGATCTGAATTCAAGGCGAAATTTATTTTAATGTATTGTCTTTTGGTAAACTTGACTTATTACATCGATAGTCACAGCAAATTTAACTGTCACTCACCTTTTGTAATTTTGCATGAGAATTTTCCAAATCTACATTTAAGGGAGCCATTGCCACCAATTTTGCAGTTTAGTGTTTGCCAACATTTTAAACCTCATGGCACACTAAACTAACAATATTGATTCCTGCGGTTTGCTTACACATTTTTTTATTATTATCATGAATTTGTTAGCACACTTGCTTAAGTAGTGGTATATGGTATGTATTATACATATATTGAACTTCCATTTGCGGTTAATATGAATTGAAAAATTCACTTATAATGATTCATTATTTCATTTTAATAATAGGTAAAGAACAGTTTGAGCCCTGGTATCCACTGTGTCATAACAGTGTCAGCTTTTCCAGGTTATTCATAATCAATTTGATTCATCAAAACTGTATTTCTTCACATAACTGATATAAAAATAAAAATCTTGGAACGTATTTTACAGTATGTAATATAATTTGTTTTCATTAAGAATCATTGATTTTTTAATGCATTTAAACAGTTAAATCTGGACAAATACTCAACCTATATAATCATGTAGTAAAACCTGGATATTACATACTAATAGCAGGTTTTTTCCATGTACACATATTGCAACCCCAGGTAAATACAGTCTTTCTGAAAAGTCTCTGTAAATCAAAAAGATGTCTGGATGCATAAACCAATATTTTTGTGATTAAGTGCTAATCATGTATAGAGCATTATATATGATTGATGACATATGAATATAAGCATGGAAATTCTGTTAATATAAAAAAATGTTAATGTTTTTTTAGATATAAACATGAAACTGGCAGAAAATTGAGTGACATTTGTTTTAATAGTGTATTGTTCTAATACATCATCAACAAATTAAATTATAGATACTGGAAAACATTTTTAGCTAGACATCAAATATTTTTTTATGTATAATCTTGAATATATTATTGATCATTCTTCTTCTGTTACAATTTATTGGTATTTTATAAAGCGTTTCTAACAACAATTGAAATTTACACTCAATATCCATTTTATACGACGGCAATATTTTTTTTAATCATTTGTTTATTATTTACTGTCAAAAGATAAATAATGATATTTTTATTTACTTTTAACACATTTCATAATAATAATAAGACGGGTAAATATGCAGTTATTAGTGATATAATACAACTACCAAAATAAGAAATTCAGAGTTATTATTTTAATAACGTAGTAAATATATTTTGTTTTATAATAAAAAGATATTTTTTCCTACAGATTCACCATAGCAAATAACATTGTTAAATAATTGTGTTGGTACTGTACATATTGCTCCTCTAAATTTAAAATATAAAAATTGAATGGACACAAGCAATCCCCTCCAACATATACTGAAAACAGAGCATTCCAAGACCGATTAACTAACCATTAGTTCTGTCCTAGCCCTATTTTTCCATATAATATACTCTCTTCAAAAGGGAGGTTGAGTAACCGAGTGACAAATAGTTCACCTACAAAATTCATGTTGCGCTAAGCCCCATTAGAAATCCATATGCTTCTCATTGGGAGCAAACCTAGGTAATAAATAAAATTGAATGCAGTGAGTGATTGGTAAAAGCTATATTTTTTATTAAATATACATAATTTTAGTCATAAAACATACTGTCAATAGATAATGACCAAAATAATCCATTTAATATTATAAGCGATAACATAATGTTATTTGGAATAAATGAATTGCTTTAAAGCAAGTCAATTTGTATTTAAAAAAAAAGATTATCTTTGCAGACTGACCCCTGAACTTTACAGCACTTGATAAAATTGACACCTCACTAAACACAACTGTAAATCACTTTTTGATGACTTTCAATGCCCGATTGATCTCGGACAAGACCAGCAAGTGGTTAAGGTATTTAATATTCTTTTATGAATTTGAAACTAATTTTGAAACTTTATAATTTAAAATTTTGCACTAAGAGAGCTTGATGGAATTTCAATTGCTAAAATTTGTGTACACTGCCATAAGCTTTGTCACTAATCATCCAAGTTTCGCCTTCCAGCATTCGAGTGCATTGATGAACTCAGAACGACAGTGAAAATATGGTATCGTATTGAAAAACTCATTAATGTGCCTCGAAACTATATTAATGTGAAATTCAGCCGTTTTATCCTTATATTGGCAAACAATAATTAGCTAAATTTTAATTCAGCTTTTATATTCTTTAAAATATTGCAGTTTTAATATATTATTAACTACTGTGCAATAATAAATGAACCGAAAATGAACTATATCTTTGCATTTTTCAAAATTTGTATGTTTCCTGTAATAATTATAAAAAAATATATGCTTAAATTAATATTATTTTTTTTCTTCGGTTGGTTGTGCGTGGCTTGTGACGAAAGAGGTCTCATAATAATTATTATTTTTCGTACTATATAATATGAAGAAATTTTTGTTTTTTCAATAAAAATCACTTTAATAAATAATTAATGTTAATTAAGTAATAATATTTAAGGGCATATGCCAAAATGCTATGAACTAGTTTTTGTATACCTCACAAATATTGAAATAAAATATTTTATAATTTAACATTTTATAATAAAATTATATCAAGTATGTATATATACAAAAAACAAAATGTTTTATTTCAAGTAGATTTATTTGCACAAAGAAATCATTTCCAGGATTCTAGAGAACGAATTTTTCCCTATCCCTTCACATATAAAAACGGTTTATTGTCATTACGGTAAGTTTTTGTGTTTGACAATTGGTAACAAGTTTGCAAGTGTAAACAACAAACATTTTGCTAACAATCATGGCTGCAGACTGTATTCCAACAACAATGGAAGTCAAGGTGTAATCTTAATACATATAACATGATATAACATTTACAATTATTAAATGCTTAACCATAGACTCCTAGCGTCTCATATGTTGAGACACCTGATTATGGTGTGGTGCAAGTGATATTCAAAAATACACAATGTTAACAGTGCAAAAACTAACATAGACAAGAATTTTTTAAATCAAATAAATACATATGCATTATTTGGTATGGTAACATCCGTGAGTGTGTTTAACAAATAATTTTTGAAATCTAAGTTGGAATATTCTTAAATTGACTCAGTAAGGACAAACAAAAAAATACCTCTAAACTGAGAGTGTACTCCGCAAGCTCTACATGGCTTCAGTAAAAATGAATTATTTGAATAGAATATAGTGTAATATAAGATATATAAGCTGCCCGGTCTGTGGTGCAGTGGTCAACGTCGATGGCTTCCATGATGGACTGATCGGGTTCTAGTCCCGGTATGAACAGATTTTTCAGTCGATAGTTAGATAATGGGTGTTTGTGTTGCTAAATATACCCCCCCCGCCTTACTGATACCAAGCGAGAGTGATTAGCTAACTACTAGTCCCGTCATTATTCTCGTATCCTTTCAATTCCTATTCTCAACAAAAAAGAGAGGCTGAGCAACAAGCAGTTCTCGTAGGAAAATGTAGAAATAAACTCCGCAAGGAGTCCATATGGTCCACATTGGGAGATGGTTAAAAAAAACCAAAACTTTCATATGCTTCGAATATTTCACATTACTGATCACAGCTGACTTTACTTATTTATGAAGAAATAATTTTAATTAATTTATTTATAAGACCCGACATGGTTAAAGATTCGAATGAAAATCAACACTCTTTGGAATGAATTTAAGTTATGTAAATAAATAATTTTGGAATATGTTACAAAATTGGATAAACATTGGGGTTTATTGTTAACTGTTTATGAAAGTGCGAACAGGTTGGTAGAATTATAGTAGCACATCACTGCTTATATAAGTACCTACATATGTATGTATAGAGTTTTTACAAACCTGAAGGGAACCAATATTAATTTTTCAAAATATAATTCTAGTGAGGTTACTATATTGCAGGGGTGGCCAGACTTTTTTGCCCGCGATCGACTTTCGTTTGAAATTATTGGCGGCGATCGACCAACATTACAAGTAGTTATTTCAAGTCTTTATTAATCTAATTGCCAACCCTTGTTTGACCCGGGTTTTAGAAAAAGATTTTCGTCGATACTCGGCTAGCTTCGAGATTTTAGCCGTGTTGTCCCTGTCACACGACTTGTCTCGCACGCTTCATCGGACGGGCACGAGAGATTTATACAGAACAGATAGGCGATCGACGCTTTGGCCACCCCTGCTATATTGGAACTAAAAACCATACGCGACAATGGCTGACTGCTCAATCGGTTCCCAGGCATTTTGGTATTGAGCTGTATCTTTTCAACGCGATAAATTGTCCTGGTATTGTTTTTCATATTTTTATAATGAAAATTACAATACGTGGCATTACAGCTGACGCCAATGTGCAATTGTTCAAATATTATAAAGACATCACATAACATACAGTGCTGGTCAACTGATTCTTAATAGCAAGTAACCGCCCGACTTTGAATTTATCTTTCTCGGAATTCAATGGTTACAAACCCCTACTATTTTTTATACTGTCCAGTGATGTTTGGTTTTCAACTGTTAGTAGTTTCGTTTATTTATCTTTTACCAAATGTGTGTGAATCGTTTAACAAAACACAATTATCATTCAACAGAGAAAGGAATAAAAACACAACGTAAGAACATTAATTACAAAACAAAACACCCAGATCACTGCTTTTAATTTCCACCTCAATAGGAAGTGCATTGATAAACCGACAGCCCTTGTGACTGGTGATGCTCACGCGACAAACACGTTATGATAAAAAATGTTTGCCTTTAATTACCACCACGTAGGTAAAAAACTAGGAACATGAAAGTTTATGGTTTCGAGTATATCGGGTTTATCGACTTAGCCATGAAGAAGTAGAAAAGATATTTACCCGTCTTTTGTGAGGCGGCTCAGAAATTGACTGCTTGTCGAATAAAGATTAAATACCCTACTGAGTGCTAAGGTAGTTTGGCATATGACATGCGTTTGACCAAATGACCTACCCATCTGAGTCTTTATATCTTCACCACGTTGAAACCGTTAGGAATTTAATCTGACAAATAAATTACATTTCAATGTTTTGTCATTGAATCAAAGCTTTTATTGAACGATTATTACCAATGATTATAACAGGGTTTCTGTCTTTGAAAAAATAATCGCACGTGCTTAAAAACCAGGCCTGTGGAGCCGTAATTTTTTTTTTTTACCAAAAACACGACTCCGACTCCGGCTCCAGCATTAACCAAAAACACGACTCTGACTCCGACTAAAACATGATTAATTTCGTCACTTTTTGTTCCTACCTTTCCTATTTATATGTATTCAATTATATAACAGTAAAAAAATCCGGCATATAGCCAAATTTGACATATTACATACATACAAAAATAACAATTTCAAACTTTTCAAAATATCCGATTCCGAGTACGACTCCGGCTTAAACGCCGCGCCGACTCCGACTCCGGCCAAGAAGCCCCGACTCCACGACTGCGACTCTGACTCCACAGCCCTGTTAAAAACTAACTCAATGGAAGGTTGCACACCGCAAAATATATATAAGAAATGCTTTTAAACATAGTTTGAAGATTTTTACCAATGATTATAACAGGGTTTCTGTCTTTGAAAAAATAGTCGCACAAGCTTAAAAACCAGGCCTGTGGAGTCGTTATAAAAAAATACGACGCCGACTCCGACTCCTATTTATGTGTATTCAATTATATATCAGCCGAAAAATCCGGCATATAGCCAAATTTGACATTTTATATGCAAAAATAAAAACTTCAAACTTTTCAAAATTTACGACTCCGGCCAAAACGCCATGACGAATCCTACTCCGACTCCGGCCAAAAAGCATCGACTCCACGACTCCGACTCAGATTCAAAGCCCTGTTAAAAACGAACGCAATCGAATGTTGTACACCGCAAAATATGTGAGAAATGTTTTTAAACTTAGTTTGAATCGTTATATTTTGCTATAAATTACACTATCCTCATTAAATATGTACAATCAACAGTGTTAATACAGCTAAGATATTATTTAATTCCGTCCTATCGTAAATTATAATGCAGTGAATAAAATGCCAAGCGATAGCAGATAGAACAAGAATTAAACTGCTCTCGCACATTACTCATAAGAAGATAGGGTCGGTATGTTGGTAACTTTTGACACGATGCCTGGTCATGCGCCAGTGGACTGCAGTGCCAATACGCTGGGGTCACAATAAATTGTCTGTCAGATCCACACTAGGGCATGGAATATCGCCAATCGCCATTATGCTATGCTCGAGGAGTCACGGACGAGAGTTTACGACGCCGGTGCTATTGCACCGTTACTTCACCCAGTGGCAAACACACATGAGTTTCAAGGGTGGGATTCGTAATTTTCAGATGACTTGTAAATCCTCTATTCTCCTTTATATCGTCCGTCCCAAATAAATCAACAATATCAGAGATAAGCCGAATATACCTTTAGTATCAATGGGTTAACGATACAGAAATACCACTGCTGCTTCAACGCGCAGGTGACCACCTGTAGCGGTATATCTGGAGAGGTAGTGATTGAGAAATTTGGCCTGAAGTGTATCATAGTCAACATGGTTGGCTTCCGTGACGGACTTCACGGTTGCATTTCCCAGTACGAGCAGCATTTTGTCAGTCGATTTATCGTTCTGTTCACAGGCACTAGTGTTTGTGTTGTCTAAAAATTCTCTCCCGACCATACGATCCAATAAACGGGACATAACAACAGCGACTTGCAACTACTAGTCCTGCCCTAGTCCCCTATCATTTCATTCCATTCTCTCTTCGAAAAAGAGAGGTTGAGCAACTGAGTAACACGCATTTCTCATAGAAAAACATATGTACATTGAGATAAATTCCGCAAGGAGTTCATATAATCCAAATTGGTGGCGGACATGGTAAAAAAAACTGTCATACTCTTCGAATATTTCACATTCTGATAATAACAGCATACAACTTTAATACACAATTTTATATTAAAATGAACTTCCACAAAGTTACCGCTGAAACCATCGAAAGTACTTTACTTATTTAAGCAAGAATTTTAATTTATTTATCAAAATTATTATTTTTTTAATTTTAGACTCAATGCCATTTTTTATACACTCTGACTTCGAAAACAATTGGTTTGTCTGATTATTTATAATTCTATGAGATGTGTAAACAAATTCGAGTATTATAGAATACGTTTTAAGTTTTAAGAAAACCTCTTTTCAAACATTATCCGATTTATTTCCTTTAAACTGTATGATTTACATAAAATTTTCTTTTATCCTCACAGGCGATGTAACTGTGCCCGGCACTGATTATCCTTTACAGGGTCAAATACGCATAGGTCACTGCTGATGCAAAATGTTGTCACCCCGCGTGCTTTTCGGAACCTTTTTTTGATTCGGTAGTAAGCTCACCAGGGCTGGGCCAAGTTCATGCCAAGGTTAATTATTATGCATTTTAAAGGTCAATAGATGATTAAAATTACAACGTAAATGCCACAATATTAACCCAGTTTTGCATAAATTTGCAAGTAGGAAACTAGAATATTACCTGCGGCTTAAGTGAATTGATTTTCTCTAAGAAATTTTAACAATTTACTGTCGTTACATTGTGAATTTTCATACCATTGGCAACAGATAACTAAATTACAAGATTATAGATTTAATATCTTATTCAATTTTATTTGCGATTCCTTTTAGGGTTATCAGCGTGAGGAGTTCAGTTGAATAAAACCACATGAAATATCCAGGAACCCTCGAAAAGAGATCTCTCAGAAATGTTTTCTGAACCTCCTTCACCATGCACGTGTATTTTAAACATGCTGGATCACAAACAATCGATCCACTGTCAAGCCATCTTCAAACATAATTATTTTAGGTAATCCTTAAGATGAGGGGTGTAATTAAAATGTTTGTATTTGACACATAATTCAAGATGGCTAACAAACCTAACCTAACCTTAACAAACCAAACCTAACCTAAACCTAAACCAAGAAGAAAATTTTGATAAATAACAATAATAAATCAATTCATTATTATGTTTCAGAAAAATTATATATTACTTGTTCCAACACGTAGAAATATTCATCAGCAATTAAGTAATAGGGAACACTGTGTCGGCAGCCATCTTGAATTATGTGTCAAATGCAAAAAACTGATTGAACCTTCAGGATTACCTTATTTTACTCATATTAGCAATAAAATTTTACACTTTCATTAACAATTTTCACTTCTGAAGAAAACACCAGGGCATTTTACAATTGGCAAAAATCCTACTATATATACAATTTCTTTTTACACTTAATACCGATGTTGTCATTTATTTTTTTATAAAAGTACACAAGATTCCCATTTAACGCGGGGACACGCAAAACAGCCGTACACAAAAGCCATGTAAAAATGTTTTTTTCGTAAGAATTAAGTGTATGTGTATTTTATTATACAACAATACGAATTAATATCTCTTTTAAGCAAGTATAGCATGTTCAGTACAGCGTGGCTGCAACAGTTGTATTGGCTGGTGTTCCATAAATGGACATTCAGAATGAACCGGGTGCAATATGGACTCGGTGCTGGGCCCAGGGTTGCCGACCGATGGACTCGGTAAACTTGATGCTCGGACGCTGGACTTGACATTGATGCTATCAATGCTATATGAATAATAATAGTACTCGAGCTGTCAATGTTATTTTTTTTCTCTCCATTTATGCATTAATTATTTCTCTCCATTTATGCATTAATTATTCATTTCAGTGATAGTTTCGTTTAATCAGTTTAATGTGATAATGAATAGACTTTAAACTTAACAACGAAAGGGTAAATCGGTTCTTTAAGGTGCATATGTTTAGTTCACAGAATAGTGTAAGTCAAAAAGTAAATTAAATGGAAATGATAGGTTTGAATAAGGTAAATGTACCAGTCGTTGACCATGTACCAGTAGTTGACCTTTTGAGAATAAAATGGCCCAAAATAAGAAATGCAGATGCGGGATTGCTCTAAATTGTAAAGTTAAGACAATTTAAGGCACCTGTGGTCGGAATGAGCCACTAACACATCACCATATAGCCAATGGAGTGCCAGGGTGGTCATTTGAAAACAAAATCTAGTGAGGAAAGTTTATTATTTCAAATTTATTAAGTGATCAATCTAGAAACGGTGTGTACCTTGTTCCTGAACCACCCATTGCTACCTGATTCAACCAAGAGTGGTGTGCAGGGCTGTGGAGTCGGAGATTTTTGGCCGGAGTCGGAGTCGTCGCAGCGATTTGGCCTGAGTCGGAAATTTTGAAAAGTTTGAACTTTTTATTTTTGCATATACATATGTCAAATTTGGCTATTGGCTGGATTGCTAGGGTTGATATTTAATTGAATACACATCAATATGAAAATTAGGCAAAAAAAGTGACGATATTCAACTTTTTTAGTCAGAGTCAGAGTCGGAGTCGTCTTTTTGGTCAATGTCGGAGTCGGAGTCGTGGTTTTGGTAAATGCTGGAGTCGGAGTCGGAGTCAGAGTCGGACTTTTTTACCTACTCCACAGCCCTGGTGGTGTGACAGAAAGCTCTGAGGCAACTCTGACAGAAAGTTCACTATAAAGCCCCCTGTTTAGACATGGTCAGCTACTAGATTTTTCAATTTGTGAGATGGTCAACTACTGAAACAAAAACATGACTTCAAATAATTTAACACAACTTTTTTTAAACAGGCGGGCTTTCGTAATTTTTGTTACATAATATTAATTAAGACATATGATATACCTATATGAGTATACTTGCTTTGCCTTCATTCGGTACAATGCTAAACCTTAATCGTTATTTTTGTTGAAATTTTCTCTTAAACGGTCAGCTACTGGTACATTTACCTTAGTTAATTTTAAACATGACTGTTGAGTAAAGACTGCTTGTAAATCAACAAGAGTCATAAAATTTAAATTTAGGATTTCTTTTTAATTCGTTTTAAATGATGATTGAAAGAAAAGATTTATGTATAAGAATTGAAAGCATGATCAAATTGATATATAATAGTACGATTTTTTGCCATTATGTGCAAAAAATGCCAGCGGCATTGTCCCCATGTTGAACTTTTTGTTTAAAAATACGATACAGGGCCAGTGCAACCTTTGTCAAGGTCAAAATAAAAAAATACGCTAGTTAAATAATTGTTCTTTTTAATTGAAAGTGAATTATTCATAAATACAACACACATATATAACTTCTTTGTCCCATTTCATTGCATTGTGACGTCATCAAAATTTACACTTTTAATAGGTGATTGTATTTAGCACAGTAAATTCATTTTTTTTATGGAATAGTAACATTCTTTAGAGTTATCATAAGATGGAGATTAATTGCATCAAAGTAGCGCACACTTCGTTCATTCAACCATCTTATAGCACCGATATAGGTAACGTGTCATTCGAGTTCTCAAATTACAACTCTTGTCAAAAATTTTCGTTTTACGTATTCACTGAATGAGGGATACAGAATACAGTGTACGAGTCCATAAAACCTCAAAAAGTGAATAACAATTGAAAAATGAGTGGGGCGGTACCTTCCGCGTCTGGTCGCTCATAACTCCTTACTTCAGTCGCGTTTGTTCGCCATTGTGCATAATTTATATGTCCAAATGAATATTTTAAGCGTTTTCCACAATTTGGCATTATACTAACCCCTCGAATGCCAGGCACAATACTTGTCATGTTCTCACTGAATTGGAAATACAGTTTTTTTTACCACGCCACTCCTAATGTGGAATATATATGTACTATAAAACTATTTTGAAATTCTTATGAAGTATTCAGTATAGAAATGATAAAAGAGTAGAGTCTGGCAGGATGACAGGATCAACATGTCGTTAAGAGCTTAAACATTTTTTTCGCATAATTTTTACGGATTTTGGAGGACATTTATCATAAAATATTGTGTGAAATGACTTTTAAAGTATACACATGTGTATTTCTTGTTCGACTTGAAAAAAATGTAGACTTTTTGATATCAATCAATTTCATATTATCTTCTATTTAGGAGAAGGAAAAATATAATATATTGAGGAGTGCAAAAGGTTAACGCATCATATTAAATAACATAAAAATGCAGTTTTACCGTATATTTGGAATGCTAATAGAAAAGTAAATAACTCACAAGAAAATTTTATAAAATTGTCTTAATTTAGGTGCCAGGAATTGGTAAAATTTTTGAAACATTCAATGAAACCGAATTTTGGGTTCGATTTTTTTTGAATCCCGCCCAAGAACATACGCTACAAATAACGTGTTCGCCAAACACCAGCGGACTGAGTGTTAAAAAATGATGTTACTTTTTCGGTGGCTCGTTTAAATGAATACAATAGTCACTAAAGTCTGCCATAAAAGTGAAGCTTTTCTTAAGTATTTCCTGATCACCTGCTATTGTGACACGTCCACGTTATATATTATGACATAAACCCACGCAAGGCGATGCATTCAATTGTCAAATTTGTCATAACCAATTGACAATCGCATACACGGAATACCAAATTATATTATCGTATATTCCGTCAAACTTAAGTATATATTGATATTACAAAATAGTTTACAAATAATATGATGTATTAACAACATATTACTTTGTAAAGTATTTTGTAAATGGTATTTTAGAATGCACCTGGCTGAAGTGCAGTGTATGTTGTGAGATTTACATTTAAGAAAGTTATTTCAACTATTTCTTAAAAAAGCAAAGCATAATTAAGGATTTCGACTGAGGGTGCTTGATGGAATTTCAATATCAAATTTGAATTGTTTGAATTTTGTACTTTTCCATGAGTTTTGTCAGTTCAAGTATATCCATGCACTTGAATTGCCTGAAGATGCCGAAAGGCGAAACCCGGGTCGTTAGCGACAAAACTCATGGAAAAGAACAAAATTCAAAAAATTCAAAAAAGCCAAGTACATACATATGTTATATAGTATGCTAGAGGGGCTATATATACATATGTGTTGTTTGTTCTTCCGATGTGTAGAGCCAGCCTGTCAATGGCGATGCCAATAGGATGAGCTTTAACGATTTTAAGCGGTATTGCTTCGGATGTCAAGATATTTAAAATGAACGTGATTTTATCAGGACACACTCGGTTGACTTCTTTGACAATTTCCAATGTAATTTTTTTTCTCTTATGTCTGTAAACCATATTTTTTTTTCTTCCAATGTTGCAATGCAAGTAACTTATAATTTGTGATTTTTGTAATGTATGTACATATATGAATAAATACATAATTTAACAATAACATTGATTCAGAGTCATATAACGTTATACTTTAATGTCAAATGACATCAATAACCCAGTCAAACAAGCTTCAGTAAAATAAATAATAACCATATTTCAATAAATACGATAAATATTTTGCTAATAATCCAACGTATTTTATAATCGTCATAAAGACCTGGTTTAGATTATCTCAAGCATTGCCAACTCATAAAATATAAAAACAAACAAGTTTATTTATATAAAATTGATTTTTGACGACAATAGATATATATCATAAAACCATACAAATTATAAATAAATTAAATAAAATTGTTTATAATCAAAATGAGTTTCCTTAATGTCCATTAGAAAAAATCAGGGCTGTGGAGTCGGTAAAAAAAAGTTCGACTCCGACTCCAGCATTTACCAAAACCACGACTTAGACTCCGACTCCAATATTGACCAAAAAGACTACTCGGACTCCCACTAAAAACAGTTGAATATCGGCACTTATTTCCCCTAATTTTCCTATGTATGTGTATTCAATTAAATATCACCCCTACTAATCCGGCCAATAGCCAAATGTGACCTATTATATGCAAAAATAAAAAGTTTGAACTTTTCAAAATTTCCGACTCCGGGTACGACTCCGGCCAAAACGCCGCGACGACTCCGACTCCGATTCCATGGAAAAAATATTTAATAAGAACCATCCAAAAAATGTGTCACTTGAATAATATTTTAAGTTTGTATTTATATTAAACGAGTATATAATGCTTGTGATGAGCGAAAACGGTCCTGACCTTTCAAATTTACATTTAACACATTAAAAATTATTAAAAAAAAATCAAATGAATAACATTATTTTTTATTTAACATGATATTATTACTAATTCATGTGATTATTAGTAATTAGTGATATTAAGGTAATTCTGAATAAAATAAATAAATATCAAGGCACAACCGTCTATTTAAAAATTACTTCTTACATAACCATTACATAATTCATACATACATATGTATGTAGATGTCACTAGCCCATATTAATAATATAGTCTCCCCTTTAAGGTATTATCATACACTCGCAGGTCATCACTCTCTGCTTGCAGTACTGTCCGACCGGATGTAGCGGACTCACTTCCATCAGAGACGCATAAAATTATGGAATGTACAGTCAGCGAATAGGAAAACGATATTCTGTACGTAAAATATTATTTTTGTTCAGAGGTCCTTCATCGAAGAAGCACATGAAGCGAATCAAGCAAGTGGTGTGCCTTGGGAATGCAGTCCACAGAAAGTGGAGTATCGAGATCACGAAAGAGTTTATATATTACTAGTATTGCAACCCGGCGTCGCTCGGACTAAGCGACCAATAATTATTTAATGTTATATCATTCGACATAATTATATCACAAAATCTAACATCCAAAATAGAGTTAAAATAAAATCAGAAACTTTATTTAATTTGATGACAGCCCCATTCTCGCCCATTAAAATGTACAAATTCAAGGAAAAAATCTAATTTGCTATCAAAGAAATGTCAAATAATACCTTCACGTAAATAATAAACATTATTATTAATAATATAAGCCGGGAAAAGTGCAGTAGAAGACTAATTTATTACATTTTGACTAAATGTCTTCGCCGATAAAAATTCAAACATATTTTCTTTCCTATTCGTTTTTATGGCAACTTAATGACCAACAATGCAAAAGGGAATTACAGACCCACAGACATACATACGCCGTTTCGGTTTAATATATAAGATTTGTATTATATTGTAAGACCTTGGCCATTTTCCTTTATTATTAATCTCATTTGGATTGATTAATGGACTCTGGGTTTAATTTTTTAGCATGTCAGCTCCTAATGTTAATTTTTTTTATTCAAATTTTCCCATGGAATCTACTTGTAGCTCAGTTGCTATACCTCTCTTTCTTGAAAAGAGCAGATATATTAGAACATGACTAGTGGTTATCTAGTCGTTACTTTTCTGATCGGATACGTGGAAGGTTATATCAGACTTTGCAGGTATCATAATACACCACGGATTTGGTCACCTGGGCTAATTTAATACGTAGAAACAGGTCGCTGTTTTAGAGCGAAATATTTATTTAAATTTTAAGACATACTTATCGCAAATAAAAAAATTATAGCATAAGCTTCAGTTATTGAAATTTAAAATATTTAGATGGTATGTACTTATTTGATTTATTTATCAAAAATTGTTTTCATTGTATGGTTGATAATAATAAATTAATTTAATTTGAAAAGAAAATGATGTGGTAGAATTTGGAATAATTGTGTTCTATTTTCATGAAATTTACAAACCATGAAAATTAAATTATTTATTACAGTACAATAAATTGAGTTTTAAGTTTTTTTATTTGTTTAACTCTTACCACTCTGCGGGCCACAGAGTCTGGCCGGAAAGAATCTGTTAGGCAACTCCGTGGGCCAGACTCCCTGGCCCAGCGCAGGTATAATGACAGATTAATTAACATATACTTTAGTAGCTTAAAATTGATCACGTGCTTCATCCAACCCTATTGAAGACCATCACTCACTTAAGCAACACATTTTTTCTTTTAATTGTACATTTTTTAAATCAGAGAAGTTTTGAGAAAATTGGGTCAGAGTGCAAAAGGTTAATTATTATATCTTTCAGAAGCATATTTAAAAATCAACTATCAAGCTAAAAAAATAATTTTATTTTAAAATGACTATGTAGTTTAATTATTGCCGTGTTCCACCTTCCCATTGCTTCGCTGAGAGCATCCCATGAATGGTCATCTACGCCTTCCAGAGCATAGGAACCCATCTGGTTGAAAGGAAATGCAAGCGTGATTCAGACTGCCCTGAGTATAAACATTCATTTTTTGGACGTTATGAGGATCTGATGTAGTAAATCCAAAGTACCCATAGTATTGGTGCCTGAAACTTAGTATACAGTTACGCTGAGTATCGCTGGGTGTCATGACACGCAACCGTAAAAGAGCGCTGTCAGAATGAGTGGATTGAGTGGGTGTCGATTCGGTAAAAAAAATCCGACTCCTACTCGAAAATTACGACCAACCAACCAATCCTGCCTATAGCCAAATTTGACAAACAAAATTTCCGACTCCGACCAAATCGCCACGCCAACTCTGACTCCGACTCCGACTCCAGCCAAAAACCCCCGACTCCACGAATCCAACTCCAACTCCACAGTGCTGCATTGAATAAGTTGCAGTTGGCCCTAGCTTTCGAAATAATGTTGAAGGACGCAAAAGCTATCAATATGTGAAATGAAAACTCTTTACAAGGGTTTCCATCCATTAAAAATAATACAAACTCACTGAAACTACTGTGAGATGGTCCAAAAAGACTTAAAAAAGTAAAAGAAAAAAACGATGCCAAGAAACAAAGCTCGTAAACTTTGCTATGTAATCATGACACACATTGTTTAGTTTGAATTTGATGAAATAATAATAAGTTCCGAAGAAATATTTGTGTTCTGCAGTTGAAAGTGATTGAAAGACGTTTATTAGATCATACATTTGCAACAGTGACAGCGAGCAAAATAGTTTGATGGTCAATGATTCAAAAAGGTCCATGGGACTTATTTAAAGAATTAAAATTTCACTAAAAATAAGGATAATTCCATGATCGCCAATAATCAATAGAGAAGATTTTGGTAAATTATGGATATATGGTCACGGGATAGAATCCCAATCCTCTCGAGTTAAGCTCAAAAAATTTATACATGCTGGCTTATAATTTTATGTTTTGACTTTACTCTTTGAGTTCTTGTGGATTATTATAAAATGTGGAATCAAAATGATTAAATCTGTAGAATATTACTAATTATTGTATGAGTTCTGAAAGAAGAATTTGTTTTTTATATTAGCCTATAATAAACTTATTCTTTTTATTTTAAACAAATAATAAACTTATGTCTCTATCTGTATAAAATTATTATTTGTGTAGTCAACTACTGGATTTTTCAATATGTGAGATGGTCAAGTACTGAAACAGGAACATGGCTTTAAATAATTTAACACAACTTTTTTTAAGCAGGCCTTTTCGTAATTTTTGTTACATAGTATTAATTAAGATATATGATCCAATATGACTATACTTGCTTTGCCTTCATTCGGTACAATGCTAAACCTTAATCGTTATTTTTGTTGAAATTTTCTCTTAAACGGTCAGCTACTAGTACATTTACCATAATTAATTTGAAAAAAATGCACCCATAATATATATTAAAACTAATTCAAACTAAGACTGCATTTTCTATGAAATTTTTCAATATCCTTATTTTTGAAAATGAGTGTTAATACAATTAAAATTTTAAAATCCGATATTATTTAAAATATCATATATATCGTATTAAGCCCGACTGATATCAATAGCCCTGAAATCTACGTTCAATAACCGACGCCCTTTTTGCAACAGTATTTCAATTCTCATTCGTAAATATGCACAGCCATTATGTTGCAAGAATTTTCAAGGTGTCAGCCAGTAGTTGGTCATTTTAACACAATAATTATTATTCCTAAGTGCCGAGCGTTCGATGCACTTTATGTTCAACAAAATACATATTGTGCATTTCAAATTACAGATTGAAGGTATGTAGTTAGTTGTCATAACTATTAATACCAACAGATATTTCTGATCACGAGAAAATGCTTTAACAACATGACAAGTATATATTTAACATTTTACTTTGTAATAGCGATACAAAAATACTGTTGATAAGTTTTCTTGCTGCTTTGCACCAATAAGATAACATAAAATACGGCAATATTAGGGATTAAATATTCTAAATTGGTGAAATGTCAATCTGTCATTCGTATGTTTTCAAAAATACTCACGATCAATGGCGCAACGATCGAATAGAACAATTTTGAATCGCATAATCGATCCTCTTTTGTTTTTCGTTAAAACTTTTAGCATTTACTATTTTTCTAATCGATAATTGCATCAAATTGCAACAAAATATCGAATTTCAAAAGATGGCGGCGATAGCTTTATTTAAACAGGAACTAAAATAAAGTAATAAAGTGCTTAATATCACCGAGGAAACCAAAAAACAAAAGTGATGAAAAATGTAGTACGCAACGAAAGAGTGAAAAAGAAACAACGATAATCGGTACTGTCAGATCGAGATTATTTTCTATTTTTACGTTGCTGGTAACATTTTTTTTTCATTTATAAATTTGTGGTTATTTTACAACATAAATTAATATTTATTACAACACTATAGGAGAAAAGAGGATATGAAATAATGGATACACAAGAAACCAAAAATTCTCATATCGCATTTATACACCCATCAACGTATGTATGTATAATAGAATCAATGTCCTGTAAAAACGTTAAAATATATCTTTTTATTGGCTCGATATGAATCAGTGATCAACTGCAGGTAGGGAGTCGATTGCCTTTATTAAAATGATTCAGATTTCGTGATCAATCAGAAGAATCAAGAAGGTCCGATTCTCACAGAGACAATAACCCAATGACTTCATTGGCCTTCGCAGTTAGGTAATAATAAAGCTAATATTCAGAATTTGTATCTAAATATCGTGATACTGATGCCTTTGAATTATTCATAAACAATAAATAAATGATTGCATCATTTCAGAACATCCCGTTGATTACTCAAACAAACTTTTTTATTTTAAAATATTGACTAATGAGTGAATCGATATATCATAAAAAATACTTTGTTGTTTTTGATAATAAATCAAAGTTTAAGGCATGAATGAATAATGTTATGATCGTTTATCAAAAAAACACCTTTTGTTTTACAATATATCATGATAACTACTTATAAAGTGACGGCATCTTTTCAAAACAATTATATAAGCAATCCATACATATTATTAAGAAAAAGTAAGTTGACCTCTTGAACTGGCTTCACTAGGGTGATCGCGCCCCCTGTCAGCAGCTATGGGAAGGGAATGCAACTTGAATATAAAAACTAAGCTTGGAGACGAAGGAGGTGCGAAAAAATTTGACGCTAACGTGCACTAAAACTTGATGTTCCATCAAAAAGATATCAAAAAAATAAATGGCTGTACCCACCCATTTACTTACCGCAAAAAAACAAGTATTATCACATATTACAGCAGCGTTCATTACTTCCAAATTATTGTCACAAGTTTTTAGTAGGAAAAATCAACGATTCATATCCGCGAAAGTTTTTTTTTATACATATACTTTTATTACCTTGTACCCAAGAATTGTGATGTCTGATAAAAAAAATCGAATAACTTTAAGCCCTCTCCTAGTGTCAGCCTTCTATATATTGTCAAAACTATTATGATAAGTTCAAAACTATTTAGGTACCATGACTATCATGACATCTATCCATTAGAATATTAGATGAATTTTTTCGGTCATATGTAAAATATATTGAACATACTCGATATAATTGTGATATGTTACTTTCTGTTATGTAGATATTTAGCCTTATTAAAATATTATTTATTTAACGTGATAGTTTCTGTTCACGCAGTGAAACAAATTTAGCAAAAATATACTGCATTTTTACTAATACCACCATTATATAGCTTACCGTAAAATATTAGTAAGGTGCAATTAGGTGAGTTTCTCACAATCGCCTCTGAAATGGAGATGCAGTAATATTGATTCCGTTTCAACATAGACGCCATAGACAATGGTTTGTTACCAACTGCCGTATGATATAATAATAAATTATTATAATACTAAAGATGTTTAAGCATTCAAATGAACTTTAAAATAATACAACAATTTATGACCCGCGGAACTGAATTAAAGTGAAATCATTTTAAACGTATTATCTCATTCGGAAGGTAGTTTTTGCATCACGTTATTTTCAACTCCAAGCCTAACGGGATTCGGAAACAATACGCCATTATTTCATCCTGAGAATATTGTCTACTGTTCATTCTCGTAATCATATGTGACCATAGACATAATAATGTGCACTTGCATTCCGGTGGCTCTCAAATATACAGCCACCGTTTCGTTACTGTGTATGTGGTTGGTAACCCACATAATATATTATAAAGGCAATTATAATAAATAAAAGCGTGCTGAGCAACTGAGAAAGAGTTTGTTTAAGCAAACAACAATAGAAAACATATTTTTTATGCAGGATAATGTTAACGTTTTTCTATCGGTTGTTTTGAAAACAATTTCGTATTCTTAGTTTTTTTTAAAGGGCCTTCAAAATTTGATGGTGCAAGGTTCTAATAATTCTGTATGAAGCAGTATCGGGCGACGAGTTTTATATTCTATTTTACTTACATATTTTTACAATGAATATGACACAATTAGAGACTCCAATTACTCGACATCTCAACTACTCGAGTATCGAGTAGTACAATTTTAAATTACTCGAGTACTTTCGGATGTAAAATATATATAATAAAATATATATTATGAATGAAAATTTGTGTAATTTAATAAATGATAAATAAATAAATAAATATTTTGTCTCTTTTCACTATAAACGTGTCATTGATATGACAAGTGAACAGAACCCAAAGCAAAAGTAACAAAATAAATTCTCGTATAGCATAGTCAACGACAAAAAAATAAAAAAAAATACTTCCTGATACTGTACTGAAAATGTACGCGTAAGACTCAGTTGAACGCAACGGTTAAAACATTCTATACATATTTCTTAAATAAGTAAATAAAATTTTGAAATAAATCTTCATTTATAAATTACGAGTATAACTCGAGTATTTTAAAAAAAACTCGGGGACTTGAAAAATAGACGAGCATTCTCGACTATCGAGTATTCGATACTCGGATTGGAGTCTCTAGACACAATCTAACAGTTTGAGAGCTGGTTAAGAATATAGTTGTACGAGTTGCCGACTACTTAATTATTATATACTTAAAAAATACGTGGTATTATAGTGTTACTTGTTAATAATAACTCTAACCCTTTGATTGTCGATGTGCCAGTGAGATTCGCAATGGGAAAATAATAAATTATCACCCACGCCATGTTGGTTTCACATCTTCATATTCCATTTTAATTACTCATTTTCGCAGACGTGTCACTATACAGTTCTTAAGTGCAGTAGTTTAGTATGGAAATGCTCTTAAGTATATAAAATCTTGTAACAGTACTTGGATTGTACGATGAATGATTATTTAATTCGTATATACTGTAAATTAACACCAGTAGTCTTACCATCATAATTGTGTCTACCCACGTCTTTATTAGAATACCATAATAAATACAATTTTAACGAAGCAACTGAACAGAGGAAAACCATTTGATAATTAGTCGCCTAACACATATTTTTTAGACATAGCAAGGATTAAAAGAATGAAGTTAAATACGCTTACGTATCCAGCTTATCGCTCTCGCTAAGTCATTTTTAAAGATCTGATTAGAGGGATGTAATTAGAGAGTCCAATTCGAGTATCAAATACTCGATACTCGAGTATACTCGTCCAATTTTCAAGTACTCGATACTTGAGTATTAGAAAAATTCTAGAGTAATACTCGTAATTAATAATTAAAGATTTATTTCTAAACTTTATTATCTTATTTAAAAAAAAATATTTCTATTGTTTATCCGTTGCTTTTAACTGAGTCTTACACGTAGATTTTACTGTTAGATAACATATGTATTTAATGGTTTTGCCGTTGACTATGCTGACGTCTCTTATAAATGAAGGTTTTTTCTACTGCGGGAATTATGAAAACAAAACTTCAAACCAATTTAGAATTTGAGACGCTTAATTCTTAATAATTTTTAAATATATGTTTTATCATAAATAAACAACCTTATTTTTTTATTAACCATCTATTTATACAAATAAATTTGAATTAATAATATATATTTTGGTACATCTGAAACTACTCGAGTATTTAATAAAAATTCTACTCGATATTCGAGTAGTTGAGATATCGAGTAATTGGAGTCTCTAGATGTAATAAACAATTTATTAATCACAGTTATGCATTTGAAAATAGACCCGTAATTCATATGTTTCATATTACGAGCGGATACTGTTGAAAAAAAACAATAGAATTTTACTAAAGCAGAAACTAAAATAATGACTTCATAAATGCTGTTCCATATTTGAAATAATGAATAAAGTTTCATAAAAATTAAATGCAATGTCAAATTAATATACTATGATACAAAATTTTGACATCAAACTATTTAAAATATAATAACTTCGAAGAGATATACGCTACACCGTCTTAAACTCATTAGTTTTAATTAAATGTAATTTGTTAATAATAATACATTTTTAGTACTTTTCCACATAAAATTTATTTGATCAGGATCGGTTTCGCTCATGGCGAGCATTGTCAACTGATCATGTCAACTCGCATTTGAGCAATTCGCAACTCGCAACGAGCATTGTCAACTGATGTCAACACGCCATGAGCGAAACCGGTCCTGATCAAATAAATTTTATGTGGAAAAAGTACTAAAAATTTATTATTATTTTTACTATACAGTGGAACCCCGATATTACGTTCTCGCATTATACGTTTTCCCGCGTGGTGCGTTCATTTTCTATAGTCCCGGCATTTAGTTTATATATAAAACTTTCCCGCATTCATCGTTTCCCGCATTTAACGTTTGTTTGATACGGTCCCTTGAAAAACGTAGAATCGGGGTTTCACTGTATTGCTTTTCCACCAAGTATTGACAGTGGACACCTTAAAAGTGAACGACAACTTCAGTTAAATTAATTAAGGTCTTGGTGGGCAAAAAAAATATGCCTTGTATTGTGGATCTTTATTTAAAAAAAAAATTCATTATTTGTTATTGATTCAGGATTTAATAATGTATTAATTTAGTATATAATCGATATGAGCCAAAGAGGGTTTACGATTTTATTCGATTCATGTGAGTATATTCCAAGTAATCTTATAAATTGTAAATAATGCGTAGTATATTATTCCCCACAAAAAGTTAAGGTGAAATTCAAATCAAAACTATTTTTGGAGCATGCCAAGAGCGGAGCTGGTTTTTTGATTCAATATACATAATGAAAGAAAAACGAAGTTTCTTCTTCCAATTTTAAGGCCTCGTGAAAATTTTACGAAAGCTCGACTCGACTACATGGAAAGCTTTTGAATATATTATGGAAAAGCGTGGGCGTAGAATCTATCTGAGGAAATATACCTGTTCCTAAATTAAGTTGGAAACCTTCGGAAGCGATGGAAGTGCTAGTCGTTATTGAAATAATGAAAGTAGCTTCAAACTTTAACCAAGCTGCGCTAATAAACAATGAGCTTTTACTGAAACTTTTGCTGGATGGAGAGTGGTTTTTATGTAGTATCCAAGAAAGTAATTCATTATTTATTCAGTATTGAGACGTTCAAAATTTCTATTGTTAGACAATCTTATATATAAAACCGAAACGGCGTATGTATGTCTGTGGGTCTGTAATTCCTTTTTGCATTGTTGGTCATTAAGTTTCCATAAAAACGAATATGAAAGAAAATATGTTTGAATTTTTATCGACGAAGACATTTAGTCAAAATGTAATAGATTAGTCTTCTACTGAACTTTTCCTGGCTTTTATTATTAATAATAATGTTTATTATTTACGTGAAGGTATTATTTGACAGCAAATTAGATTTTTTCCTTGAATTTGGACATTTTAATGGGCGAGAATGGGGCTGTCGTCAAATTAAATAAAGTTTGTGATTTTATTTTAACTCTATTTTGGATGTTAGATTTTGTGATATAATTATGTCGAATGATATAACATTAAATAATTATTGGTCGCTTAGTCCGAGCGACGCCGGGTAGCAATACTAGTATTACATAAAACATGAAACATTTTATCCTTTATATTCTAAAACATCTTTAATAAAATGAAAGAACAAAATATTTATCATGTAACAATTATATAAGTCAATATTTACTTCAACCTTTTAAGGTGTTCTATGTCAATACTTGGTGGAATGGCATTATAATAAAAATAATAATACATTTTTATTACCTACTTATACTGTCAGTTATTAATGCTCGCCATGAGCGAAACCGGTCCTGATCCAATACATTTAATGTGGAACAAGTAGTAACAATGTGTTATTATTTTTATTTTTAAATTTTTTTCCTATGCCTCCTACTTTTTTGAAAATTCAGCAATAATATCTAAAACAAAATCATCCCGTAATGTTATAATGATGAAATTAACTTTAGATGGTCGATTATTTGGTACTTAAAGTATAAGGAAATTAATTTTAATAATATCTCATTGTAAGTATTAAAATAATGATATATGTACATACATCTTCATTTCTTCGTAATAAATAAACGTTGTAATTAATTATGCGATTAAATATGTGATCGATAAAATGACGAATTGGTATTGTATTAAGAACCTTTCTTTCGAAATAATCAATGTACGAAATCCCAGTCGTTAAATTTGATTATATGTTTCGTTTCCGAGAATTTGTATCAGATGACTGAGATACTGCTGTGCTATAAGGATGCTTTTATCTCGAACTGAAACAAGGATGCTATAAGGAAAAAATCCACCGAACATCTTGCGATATATTCCTAGTGAAAATATTGAGGAAAAGTGTTTGAAAAAATAAAACTTGTAAATAATAATTATAGATGGCAGTTAATATTTATTTAAGAATTTAACCGATTGTTTTGTGATTCTCCATTTTTTTTTATATTTAGTTATACCTATCTGAAATACATATATATAAATGCAAATATATGAAACTGATATATTTATGTGTACTTGTTCGTCACGTTCGTAAATTTTAAAAGATAATAATACTGGCTTTGATAAATAACTGAACACAACTTTATTGATTCTAAAAGAGATAGTGAATGAATAAAATATTCAGAGAGGAATTTTAACAAAGTAAAGGTACGGGAAAGGGAGGCTTGCTTATATTAATAATTGTTAACGGAGAAGAACTTTACGGAACAAAAAAAAAAACGAGAGAGCCAGCATTATAATTAACAATAATATTTACCATAAATTTCTGCTTTAGAATTATTATGATTTGACGAAGAAAAAAAATGGAGCTTCATTAGTAGGCTTACGATAATTATGAAGCCTTAACCGGGTCAAGAGTGAACAAAACTACCAATAATTGTTTATTAAATGTTACTGTTAATCTCTCAGTCCGAGCAAAAGTTCAAATTAGTTAAATTCTTTCAGTTATTTTTTTTATTTTATTTATAAAAGTTGAAGGTTGTTTACATTTTACAATACAGTAACATTTATACGGTTGAATCCAGCATGCGACTTCGGTCATCCGACCAAGTGTGTTTCATTATCCACAGAGATTATTGTGCACAATATGTGCACCACATCCAATGCAGACTAAATATTATTGTCTTCTTCTATGAATACCTTCAAAATTTGTCTTACAGTTGGCACTACGAAATTCAGCTATTTATTTAATCAATCCCATGACGACGTTATGTTGGAATTACAACCGGGACAAAATACCATACCAACCGGGGCTAATGTTTAAAATTGGGACATTCCCGGTCAAACCAGGACGTATGGTATGCCTGTTCATTAGGATAAGTTGGGATTAGTAATTACCCACAATCAGTTCCGTGAGTTGTTGTAAAATTATGAAAAGATACATTTTTACAATGATGGCTTCATTTCATAGTCTATTCAATTTCACACGTTAAGAACTCAACGCTTTAGCTATATGCAAATATAATTATGCAATACAAAATTAAATAATTGCCCAAATCGTAGATAACATGTCTCTGATATATAATATTATGATCGTAGTTTAGCCTTCGATTAATTGTAAGCTAAACGAGCGTTGAAGCGAAGAATACGACGTAATCAATCATCTGCTCAGAAAAGAATCGGTAACGACTATCATATTTATTCGTTATTTTTTATACTCTTCTTGTTATTTAAGATACAATAATAATAAGTGAATAGAAATGAATACCCGAATTGGTCGCTGAGTCGATCCGAGCGCACAATATTTTTATTTCCTACTATCTGCGATTTCGTCATCGGCGTAAAATGTGTTTAGATTTATATCAGATGTTTAAAATCATGATTAAGTTAAGGTACAAATGTTACGTACACTCGGTCCCCGTATTGCACCTGAGACTTATAGCTCTTTAAAAGGTTGAGTAATATAAATTAATTTAGGATATATTATTTAAAATTATAGAGTGCATTTAAAAACATAAAAATACAAGTGTAGGAAGAAAGTGTTTTAACCCTTTTTATCCCACAGGGTCACTCTATAGGCCCCGCGAAAAATGCGAAGAATCCCAGAGACCCATCTATAGCCCTCAGTTGTTTCAACATGTTTTAACGGAATTTGTTTCTTCCTTCATTTATATGCTTTGAAAACCTAATTTAAACAATAAGTTATTTTACTATACATCGTAAAATGATATTATAAAAAATTAGCAATGATAATTTAAAATTAGCTGAGTTAAATAATAGAATCAAGACAAAATAGAGAAAAATGCGTAGGGAGTTTTCGAAAGCACTTTCCAAAATAGTCTGCAATCCAAATGGTTAGCGAGATAATAAATTTTATCTTAATACAATTTGTTTATGGAAAAGAAGTAATCAAAGATATCTTACTGAAAGTAATTGAACATTGACTTTATTATCAAAGGCATTTATAGTCCTTACTAGTTTAATTAAACCACGATAGGTGGCTCCCGATCAGACCTTTCTAAACAAGACGATAATTCAACGCTAGGTTTCGTCTCAGAAAAAAAACACAAATCTATTTTCCGTGGCGTTACAGATTTGGGTGAACCTTGGCTCAGTTAAGTCTTGTAAGGCGTTTGGAGGTTTCTACTCATTCGTGCGAGATATGCATAGCCGACCAAAAGATAATTTGAGGGTATTATTCGCAAAGGCAGCACTTTTCCATAACCACCACTTAAGGGAAAATACAATAAACTGTTCAGTATACCTAATATATGACTAATTTGTATGATATTGTCATCATTAAATTACCAGGAGCGTTCTGAAGTCTGTAGCGGTTTTGTTCTACAAAATAAACTAGACGACATTAATCACGTGATTCTAAGGCTGCGCTCTCATTGGCTAAAGTGGAATAATCCGTATTTAAAAATAAATGAATGTGGAACAAGCCGTATTTGAAAGATTCATTTTGAATTGATATTTTGTATATAATAAAGCAGAGTTTGAATCATTTTATAAAGTGTATTTTTCAATAAGTACAAAATGACATTCATGGTTCATTATTCGATTTATAAATAAGCGAATATAATCTGGCCAAAATAAAATTTTAGAGACAAGTTGCTTACAGATCCGAGATTTAAAATTTCTGAGTACAGAGTGTCCATCAGGCGTGGTGTTTGTCGTATTTTTTTCTCTGCCAACGAAATACTCATCATAGTTGACCTCGACAAAAAGATTCAATAATTGTAGCATGTCTTTAGTGATATTCATACTCATATACATACCAATGTACAATTGCATGTATCTGTACACACAAAGCACTCACACACGTACCAAAAACATACACTAACGAGGCGTAAGAGTTGATTCAACTTATTTTATACAACGTCATAGTGAGCAGAGTGCTCAAGAAATATTGAACTACATACTTTTATTTAGAAAATAATTATCCTGTATCAAGCATACGTAACGTCTGTCGTAAGAGCTTTACAACTTCTTATCGAAATCCTGTTTTTCAAACCATATTGGGTATCCTTTTTCTATACTTAACCGTTCATACACCACGGCGTTCAGGCACGCGAAATCGGTCTAGCCACCAGGCCACAGCGTGCAGGCACGCAAATCGTAAAGATTTTTTGTTGTAACAAAAAAAAATTGATATTGGTAGATAGCACTGGCAAATTAAAATAGATAGTAAATTGTACTACAGAACATAAGCCATTAAAATACAATAATATTAAAACTATGTTGATGATCATAACAATCCTTCACTTTTAAGGATTCCACTGTCATACTTCACAATGATATCATAATAAAAATAATAAAATATTTTTAGTATTAATTCCACATTGGTTTATTAAGATTCCCGTTTCGCTCATCGCAGGCATTATCAACTGATGACAATGCTCGCGATAGTCAACCGTTGATAATGCTCGAGATGTAACCGGTCCTGATCTCAATAAATCCAATGAAGAATAAGTACCAAAAATGTTTTAGTATCAGGGCTGTGGAGTCGTTAAAAAAAGACGACTCCGACTCAAAAAAGTTTAATTTCGTCAGATTTTTTTCCTACCTTTTCTATTTATGTGTGTTTAATTAAATATCAACCAACCAATACGGCTCCAAGTACGACTCCGGCCAAAACGCCAAGACGACTCCGACTCCGGTCAAAAAACCCCGACTCTACGATTCCGACTCCACAGCCCTGGCCCATTTTTATTATAATAATAATTATTAATAAATACATTGAGTTTACAAATAGATAAAAATAGTTGTTAATTCTTAGCCACACCTTACCTTCACAGTAGGAAAAGGCGTTGCGCTTCGTAAGTCATGGTAATGCTAATGTTTCTTGGTGAATTTTTTCTTCGTAACTCTTGCAGTGTATTACATATATGATTTTTTTATGATGAAATTACTCGATTAATTAGCCCTTCGGAGACCTTGGCCCCCAGTTGCTTCTTCCGTCATGGCTGGTGATCGCCAGCGAGACCATAACGAGAGGCTCCTGCCTATTCTAGACGGTCATGCTGAAATGAAACATTGCGCTATGACGACATAATGCCAGCCGTTTATTTTTTTTCTTTCTTTCATATTACAACATACAATATGCAAAATGTAAACACGTGTGTCTTACACATGCCACATTTGTATCCGGTCACATTCCGACTTCGATCTATTTTATAATATGATATATTTAGAGGTGAAGTGAGCCAAATCTATAAAAGGTAAAACATTTATTTTGGACTTTTCAAACCTTTAAAGGAGTCAATAAATCTATACTGAAAGTAATTTAACATTATCTTGCTTTATTACTAATTACACATTGCTATAGTAAGTCCGAACATGCATCTGAAAGAGGCGAAATACATGTTACAATTAGGAAACACAATACATGGAATAATCGAAGATATTTAAAATTTTACACACGTGCACTTGAAATGTCTGAAGATGCCGAAACGAAACCCGGGTCATTAGTGACAAAACACATGGAAAAGTACAAAATTCAAACGATTCAAATAAGTAATTTTCTATAAATATTTTATATATTTGTAGTTCTGACGAACGCCTTCGTCAGAAATAGTTCTAACAACAAATATATAAAATAATTTATGTAGAACTAAAATACATTGTTATTTTTCTTACCGTATTATAATGGAGTTCTAACAAGTAAATGCCTACTCAATCAACAAGTAATTTTTGTAAATTATTTCTTTTCGACTAAAACGTAATATTTTACTATGAACTTATACGATGAAACATTAATGGAAAAAATAACCAGATGGCTTAATAATTTTTTTAAAAAAATGCATAAAAAGCTGTTCTTTTCAAAAAATTTCAGTTTCATCTTCATGCATAATGCATAATAATTGCATACAAATAATAAGAAATGAAAGCAAATAATGAGAAACATCCCGAGAATAATTTTCGCCTCACGAAACATAGCATGTATAATTAATAATTATTGCGGAAAAAAGATATATAATATGCAACACGGATACCGCAGATATCAATTGAATATTGTTTACGATTAAGACAAAGTAAACATTAATTTCGTGCACTTAAATCAATTAATAAGCATTGACTTGAAGGTGGTAGATGACACACCAGTGATCAAACACAATGATGATAGTAGCTTTTTAACTTCCTAAGTATTCAATTCTTTTATGCCAATATTAATTTACTGTAGAATATTTTTCATTATACGTAGTACATGTAAATCACGACCACATTACCGATGGCGTATTTCGTATTGTTTTTTATTTGATTGTATTGTTCAAATAAGATAGGTACGCTGGTTTCTTTGTTGTTCGGTGGAAATTCATTTTTAATACACGAATTTGCTTAAACCTTTCATGCAGGGCTGTGGAGTCGGTCTAAAAAAGTCCGACTCCGACTCCAGCATTTACCAAAACCACGACTCCGACTCCGACTAAAAAAAGGTTAATATCGTCCCTTTTTTCCCTAAGTTTCCTATTTATGTGTATTCAATTAAATAACAACCCTATCAATGCGGCCAAAAGTCAAATTTGACATATTAAATGCAAAAATAAAAAGTTCAAACTTTTCAAAATATCCGACTCCGAGTACGACTCCGGCCAAAAGACTCCAACTCCACGACTCCGACTCCGACTCCACAGCCCTGCTTTCATGTCCAAAATGTCCAGTTGACAGCATAAATATTATAATAAATGAGCGTAATATAAGAAAACTCCAATGAAGTATTTTTTCAGAATTTTCCTATCTTTAAAGGAATAACCGTGGTTTTAATAAAATAATAATAAAGAAGATTGTTTCAACTTCCATAAGAAATGTGGAGTAAATTATGTGTCGAAACAGTAACCATTATTTGAATGTATTTGCTTAAAGAAAAAGGGCGATCATAAAAATCTTTTACGTATTACTCAAAATAAACAAATTCATTTGATAATGTTCGCGATGAGCGTAACCGGTCCTGATCTCAAAAAACTCAATGTGGAATAAGTAGTAAAAATATGTGATTATCTTTCTTATTATGCCATTCTACCAAGTATTGACAGTGAACACTTTGAAGTGATGAACTAATTTGCTGAAAAAATTAATAAAATTTTAATGTGTAGGCGCTGTAGCTCTATACCAGTGGTTCTCATGTGCGGCCACCAACCGATTCATAGTTATAATTGATATGTAATAAAAATGGGTTTTTTTAAGTAAATTTGTCAAGAAAGACACTGAAAATAAATTATTTTGTATGCATTGCATTGTGCATCAAGAATTGCTAGTTAGAAGTAACTCAACAAATACATGTTAAGGTCTTTTTGGCAAAAAAGACTCATCACAAAAATTTGGTGCGGCCACCAGACATTTCCGTAGTACCGCTGATGTTCATAATGCGGCCACAGCCAAATTTTACGTGAGAACCACTGCTCTATACGGTAAAAGTTAAGTCGAATTATATAATAAAAAATTCACTTATGATTATGATTTTATTTATTAATTCCACTGATGTTTCTGAAAGAATCGTTTCACTGGATATCTAACCATTGTTCCGATTAATGAGGCTGTCGTACAACCCTTAATATCATACTCAAGCAACTTAATGCACTAGATCCAAGCTTCAATATGTGAATTTTTTTTGACGTTCCGCTGTCCTTTTATAAAAATCTCTACTCATACATAGCATCACACTTGAAACGAAACACGAAACTGACTTTGTTGTATATCGGTCGGATCCTTGGTCCAGTGTCAACATCGTTGCTCATTGATGTTAATGTTTTCGAAATTTTCTTTCAAACTACCCGAACTTAAAAACTGAACGTAGCGAGAGCGATTAGATAACCAATAGTCCTTTCCTAGTCTTATCTTTTCTCTCCTTGCTTTATTCGAAACAGAGAAGTTGAGCAACTGAGTAACAAACAGTCCTCGTAGAAAAATTCCGTTGAGATTATCAGGAGTTCATGTAATCAACATTGGAATCGGACACGGTGAAAAAAGTCATATTTGTTTATTGTTTAATTATTTACAATTCGCAAAGAATATAATATAGCACATTTAAGGTTTAAAAATACTAAGTGGAAAGGCATTACAATAAATAATAAAAAAAAATGGTACCTATTCCACAATAAATGTATTAAAATCAAGACCGGCTTCGCTCATCGCGAGTATTTTCATCTGATCCTAAAATTATATAATATAGTGATTAAATAAATGGACAGAGATTTGCGCACTCAGTTGGTTAGGGTGTCGGTATGAATGTTTATTTTGTGTTTCTAAATATTTTTTATTAAAATAATTACGATATTATGTAAATATATCACAAACGGAAATTCAATACTATCATCAGACAGTCACGACGCAAATAATGAGCCAGTGTCTTATTAGATTATAATATTTGATGGTACGATATCGGGAAATGATTAAGTACCATATTTGATAAAATACTATTTTTTTCCAAAAATAAATATTTGATTTTAATGACGTTGACACGCCTTCGACAAGGCTGTTTAAAAATAAACCGCAAATGGCCCAGAAACAAGAGTCATATTAATATTTTTTTTTTGAAAATCGAATCTGTTCGTCTTTTTACGGATACTTTTACATGGTTTTAAAATTGCTTGGTAAAAACAGCAGTTCACTAATAAAATGTTGCTAGCTATATGTGATTTAGAGATTTTTCTTTCCCCCCTGGGAGGCGGTTAATGTTTGGTGGTTTGGGGTACGCGCTGCATTATTATATTATTAAAATACATTTTAATTTTTATTGAAGTATATGCGATTTTTTTGACGTGGGGTACTTGGTATTATGAAAAATTTAGTAACGGTGCACATATGTCGAATGTTTGGGAATACTGCTTTATAAGATTTGTTATTTTCTTCAAAAGGTTCTTTGTGAACTTGTGCCAATTTTATGAATCTGTTTATATCCATTTATAGGAACATCATTTTTGAATTAGAAACCATTCAAAAGAAAAAATTCACATAAAAATTATAAGCATAAACCTAGCAATCGGTAGATATTGTAAATTACGTGATATCAACTTGACTAGAAACAGATTATCTTCAGATCTTGAATATCAAATAAAAATAATGATACTTATTTCGCCGGGATTGGAATCGGGAACCATCTAACTTATCTTAAAGCAAATAAAGCTCTTACCGATTGACCAAAGATGTCAACTACAAGAAGCTTCTTTTATTTAAATGAGTTCCACTAACGCGGAATCTAATAAAGTGCGTGAAACACGTTGCTTTTTATTGCAATTGAACTCGGACATACGTAGAAAAATTAACACGCGCCCAGTTTGACTTAAATCACTGAGCACAAGCATCAGATTTTAATAGCGCGTTTTCGATCAACGATCGACCTAAGTATCGTTATATTGTGGGGTCTATTTTAATATGTTCTGTATATGTGACTGTTAGAGGTCCTTAATGTTAATCCTTAATTGGAGAAGAATCTTTTCTGTTTGATATCATCTCTACCGTAAATTTTTCGGTTATTATTTCTACTTCATTCTGTATTGATACTATATAATGCAAAACAACTACATCATCTTTGATTAGATACCAAACTCGCAGGTAGATGATGTAATCATTTTTTTTTCTCCTGGAAGAGTTATCACCTGATGTTTCTACTTATACCTGTTCAACGCCAGTGTTGCCAACACCCGATGAAAACATATTGTCTCATAGATATTTTTAATCGGAAACAAAAAAAGAAATATAAACTATATTATGCGAAATTTCATAGTCATTCAATTATCTTACTTAAATATCATTTTAACAGATACTCTTTAAGGGAGTCAAAAGGAGATTTTTCTTCCAGCCATTAAAATAAAACTTAAAAATAACAAAATACGCAGGATAGCCAACTGTCTCAAAACGCAGGCATTTTCATGATATGAGCTGGAAATTAAAACTAAACGATATCACATTTAAAAGAAATATAGAAAATAAAATTAATTACCTAATTAATTCACTGAACTTCATTAATATCTAAACATTCTCTGATTAAACTAGATTTGGATGGTAACTTTTAAACTCTTATTATATTACTGATATTCTTATAACCGATACATACAAACTTCAGGTCAAGTTAAGCCATGATAATCAGTTAAAACCACTTTAGTACCGTAAGACCACTGGTGGCCACCGCGTACGGACGTCACGAATAAAGTCGCAAATATTGCAATATATATCAAAATCTTCATGTAAGAATTCTTAGGATATTTTTCTTTTCATAACTAGTAACATCTATTCACTGTCCCTAGAACAAAAATGATTCTTCTATCATCAGTGAATTATGTTGGAAAAAGAATTTTCGGTAAGATGTGATCGATGCGACCATTTTGCTCTATACTGAAACGGTAAAAAATGTTCACGCTATGAACGAAACCGGTCCTAGGGATTGCAAAATACACTGAAAGTTTCAATTTTAAGAATTAAAAAATAAGAATCAGTCTCATTTGAGAGTAAATAAGGAAAACAAATAAATACATTTAAAATTAACGCTAGGTACGAAGTAGAGTCAGAAGTATGTATATATTGTTTTAACGATCTTTTGTATTTTTTATTGAACATACATATATTCAAAATCGATTTGAGCATATTATCTTTAGTTTCAAATTAATGTCTTTATTTAGTACATAAAACAAAAAAAAGATCTGGCAAGTAAAATACTGATCTGGCAACACCGTTCAATGGCTCACAGAATTTGTATGTTCAAATGTGTCCGTGCACGCCATGCAGTGTTCCGAGAACACTTTACCATCCGTAGTTTTAGTGGAAGAGTTAAAAATGATTTACTATCTTACAAAAATTATAACATATTTAATACGGTGTAATGGAGTCCATCGTGATATCATCATTACGGATATTAAATTCTTGTCGATTTTTCTGTATTGCTTGACTAGTTCTTGAGTAGGGTTTCCAAACCCGGGATCCCGGATCCCGAAATCTCGGTACCTCGAGGAAATCCCGGGATTAGAAAACATAATGTCACAATTTTCGTGATTGATATTTTTTATTTCATTAGTTATCAGATCGCATTCGAACGAGACCGATACTCTCGGACATTTTATTTGAATTGTATATTTTCGCTCTTCAGTAATGGATAAACATAATATAATATTCATAAAAAGATAATGACATAAATTATTCATGATACATTAACATCGCTGATATTTAACAAATATAAAAATTATCGACTATTAAAAAATATTCCAAATCCCGGGAACAGTCCCGGGATCCCAGGATCGACTTAATAAAATCCCGGGAGCAAAATTTTGGCCCGGGATTGGAAACCCTAGTCCTGAGTATGTGGACTAGAGTAGTCAAATATTTGTATTTTCACTGTTTTTCGCAGTGGCATAATTAAAGAATTTGAGAACCTTTATAGTATACTATAGAGTAATTTTTTTATTTTATTATCAGTGCTAATTCATTTAGTAAAATATTCCAAAAGCCGAGCGGATCTTTCAACAGCTTGTCATAACTATTATTGATTTGAACACTTTCATATTTTAACCTTAATAATGAGAATAGTAAAAGATTTTTAAAGTTTTTGATAATATGGACATAGCAATCAATTATGAACTTTTAAGGTGTTCACTGTCAATACTTGGTGGAAAGGCATTATAATAAAAATAATAATACATTTTTAGTACTTTTTCCACATAAAAAATATTTGATCAGGACCGGTTTCGCTCATGGCGAGCATTGTCAACTGATAAGAAATAAAATACAACAGTGATATTTATACAAAAGTTAAGTAAGGTATGAAAAACAATTGGTAGAACAACTAAGCAACTTTTTGCTTCATTTATTTTACTCATTTAACCGATTCCCCAAAAAATATCAGGACACTCAATTTAACATTCTCAAGAATGGCGGAATTCTCATTTTGGAATCGGATAAGTCCAGGTACATTTCTCTTCGAGCATTCAAACTATTGAATGTGAGCATGTCTAAAAGAAAATCGGTTGGATAAAGCCATGGGTAGTATCCGTATGTCCTCAAATAGAGAATTCTCAAAAACTTCTTCTGAGCCCTCTCCGCCATAAGAACATGCTCTAATCGCTGTTGCTAGATCCCGTTTTTAGGTCGTATTGATGGGAAGTAATCTAACCGTCGCAAATCGATTAAAAAACCACTTGGCTGCAGGCCCGTAACTACTCAAAACAGCGAACTCTGTATCTTAAAAACATCAATAGTTATGTTATATTATATCATAGACCGAGATGTGTTCCTTGGACTACACCAAATAATATCGTATGCCTTGTTTCTATTCCCAGATAGACAGCTAGATAGATATAATTAATCGTCTATTGTTGGATTCGTCCGATATAAGCGGTAAGTTATGTGCTTCGGAAAAGATGTCTCAGATAAAATGCGTTAAAGTCGTGATGTATTTAAATATGTATTTGGATTTGTCGATCTGATGCACAATGTATTTTGACGGTCAAAAACAGACAGCCGAGTCGTCTGTCCGGTTCATAGCAAAATAGTAGCAACTCAGAAGTCAATTAACCCCTTGAGTGGTGATCAAAATTAATATTTCGCAGATGTCAATCACCGTGACCAGTTTTAAATATACTTTAATCAAATTGATTAATTACGTTTTTATGAAAGAATTGGTGAATATTTTACAAGATGTTCACTTTCAAGCAGGACTGTGGAGTCGTTAAAAAAAAGTACGACTCCGACTTCATCATTAACCAAAAACACGACTCCAACTCCGACTCAAACATTGACCAAAAAAACGTCACTTTTTCCCCCCTATTTATGTGTATTTAACTAAATAATAACCAACCAATCCGGCCAATAGTTTGACATATTATATGCAACAACAATAAAACTCGACTCCGCCCCCGACTTCACAGCCCTGTTTTCAACGTTCTCATCGTCCATACTTGGTGGAATGGCATTATATTAAAAAATAATTAGACATTTTTTGTACTTATTCCACATCGAATTTAATAGGATCAAGACCGATTTCGCTCATCGCGAGCATTACCAGCTGAGCAATTCATCTTCAGTTGATAATTCTCGCGATGAGTAAAATGTGGAATAAGTACAAACAATGTGTTATAATTTTTTCTTATCAAATGAATTTATTGAATTAAATCTCACTCCAGAGCATGTTTTAAGGAGTACTAATATCGCTTCCGTATTTATATTGTGTTAAATCATTGATAAGAGTTTGTCAAAAATATAAATGTGAGACAACGTTAATTTAAAAAAAGCGGCCAGCAAAAATATGACCATGAACGTAATCTAAGGAGAGAGAAAAAAGTTCGAAATTTTCCAAGTTCACAGCTAGTAGATAACGTAGTTCAAATGTTAAGCATACAGAATAATTTACGCTATAAATATACATGTTTCCAAAAATATTTAATGGCATGTTCACATGGACAGCGGGGTGCTACAAGAGTTAAATAATCAGTCAGAGTCCGTTGTATGGAATAGACGAAATGTTTTCATCAAATGACATCATCGCCAACCTTGCATGGGATCAAATCGTGTAATGTTACTCCCATTTACAATTTTATTATATGAGTAATAACTCACATCAAAGCGGTTCCTCGTTTTCCCTTAATTAGGATCGCAATTTTATGAGCTTAGAAATGTGGCGATGTGACGTCATTCTACGAACAACAATAAAGACAGAGGAATACAATGACATACATTTTTAAAGCTATATCCTTTTCGGTTGCGTCTTTCCTGAAAACTGAATGAAAGTGGTCTATTTTTATTATTATAAATACTTGACCATAGCCGGTCGATATGTTAAGTATTTAATCACTATCAATTTAATCGACGGTTACTGGGATATCGGGGTGTCACTGCTATCACTGATATGCTTTGTCAGACAGGGTTGAGAATTAAATATGCTATGTCAAAACTGTGAACTTAAAAAAATTTGATGATCACCGTGGCTCAGTGATTTTACAGCAGTTATCGTCTACAGACTGACCACGCTACTTATGCACTCGAAAGAGTGGCGCTGTGATAATGTCCTGAACGACGCCCACAAAAAAAAAACGGTTGCTAGAGTCCGAAAATTGTAAATTCTCTAATTTAATATAGACTGAACGCGTGGCCTTTGTACGGTCGGTGGATTCTTATCATTTATTATGTCAGAGGGGAGAAAATGTATTTAGTATTAACGGCTGCCGCACACTCGAGTGAACTGTTAAAGAAGTCAGAGTGTAGTCAATTTTTATTGTGATAAATACTTGACCAATAGCCGGTCAATATATAATGTATTTAATCACTATTAATTTAATCGACGGTAACTGGGATATCGGGGTGTCATCATTGATATGCGAAGTCAGACAGGGTTGTTAATCAAATATGCTCTCATGCCAAAACTGTGAGCTTAAAAACATCTGGTTATCTACATGGCTTAGTGATTTTACAGCAGTTAAAGCCTACATATTGAATGCTTTGATTGGCTATTGTTTTTTCAAATACTTATTTATCAAAATGCCGTATTTGTCTTTGCCCGTGCACTACCGACTAGAGTAGCGGTCGCCAACCTTTTGACCTCACGGACTCCACGGATTGTCAAAATATTTAAAAAAAGTCTCTACGATCATTTATAAAATAAGGATTATAAAAATGACGTTATTCATTATGAAAGAGCAATGAATAAGGGTTTTCGACTTCTTTCATACTTCTGCAAAAGCTAAAATTTATGATCACTGGAAAAAGGCGCGTAAAAGTCCTGCAGAAATTTCTGGGCTTATTTAAGTTTTTTTTCACATTCGGGATACTCTGCAGTTTACGGGAATGAATAAGTATATGGAAATATACCGGGTGATGGCGGGTAAAAAATTGAGTACTTTTGCTACTGTAAAACAAACGAAGCAAAACAAATATGGATTTCAAGCAACAGTACTCATTAAAATACGCCAAGAGTTTGTATTCAACTGAATAGATAATGCTTGAATATTAAATACTTAAGAGATTAACTAATTTGAAATGACAAAGTACTGTTATGTCATAGTACTTAAACCAAACAGGTTTTATTTATTTCTTAATAAACAAACGAAAGAAGACGAAAGTGATTGCCACAAAGTCAATGTTCAGCATTCAATGTCAGGGAGACATAAACGTAGGATCTCGTAACAGATTATCGCATTTTATTGAGCTTATTCATATAATAAACAAGCGTTGATTAAATAAGATACTGTCCATTTGGTTCGATGACATATAAAGATATTCTACGGCAGGAGTTCTTAGCCTTATTACGGCTCCGGGCGCATTTGGAGAATAGTGACGGTCACAGGCCGGATTTTTTAAAAAATATAGCTGCTTAAAACATATCAGTTGACAATGCTCGCCATGAGCGAAACCGGTACTGATCTAATAAATTTTATGTGAAAAAAGTACTAAAAATGTATTATTACTTTTATTATAATGCCTTTCCACCAAGTATTGACAGTGAACACCTTAAAAGTGATTTTGTTTTGTCTATATTGTACAATGATAGATTTTCACAAACTTAGTCGATTAATTTATTGATGTTTCTGCAAAAGTCCTCAAAAACACATAAATTTTAAATAGCGAACTGGATAACAATGAATTAAATATTGTATCGATTTAAGCATTGATGATGACGTGAAGCCGAAATAGCTGTCAATAATTTAAGCTTTAAATCCAGGGCTGTGGAGTCGGAGGTTTTTGGCCGGAGTCGTACTGGGAGTCGGAAATTTTTAAAAGTTTGAATTTTTTATTTTTGCATACAATATGTAAAATTTGGCTATTGGCCGGATTGGAAGGGTTGATATTTAATTGAATACACATAATTAGGAAAATTAGGGAAAAAAGTGACGATATTAAACTGTTTTTACTTCGAGTCGTGTTTTTGGTCAACGTTGGAGTCGGAGTCGGAGTCGTGGTTTTGGTAAATGCTGGAATCGGAGTCGAACATTTTTTTACGGACTCCACAGCCCTGCTTAAATTAGACAAATTGAACATTTTTATATGTTGAAGCAATACGATCGGTATTCGTAAAGTATTTTTACTAACTTACTTCTTCAGTTATATAAAAAAAAAACTTGGCATATACTGACGTAGTTTAATAACACAGTAGTCATTTGTAATAAATCATATAATATAAATATAATCTCATATTTTTTAGGGATCTAAAAAATAAAGACTCAGAAATTACTCTCAATCTCTTAAAAGACCACAATCAGTATTCGCAAAGGGTGTCTCAATATCTTTCTATGTGAACATCATCGTAATTATAAAAGTACGCAGAACGACGACGTAGTAAAGTTCTAGTCTGTACGTCCACGCCGGTAATAAATTAGACAGGAAATTAAAAGTCCAACTTACAAGTTCTGTAGTCAAAAATATGTTTTTATGTTAACACTTCAAGACACTATAAATCAGTGTTTATTTTTGTGTTGTAAACTGTTCCATTCATCGAATTGATCGTCGGATAAAAATGACGATACATCGAAAATGTTACATAATGCGAAAAAATGTTCACCTTGGATGCTGGCAGCATGGTCAGTCGAGTGTCAAGGCACTTCCACGCGCTCGCTAGGTTACGTTGTTTTGTATGCGTAACTTCTTATGTCAGTTGTATTCGTCTGCATAATTTTTTAATTATGTGTTTGACTGTCGGACGAAAGATTATTGGCATACGAGAAATGCGCGAATGAACGTGATCGTAATTTGATATTTTTTTTGTAGGATGTCTAGCAATATTGTGTTTACATTTAGTGGGTATTATTAAGATATGAGCAAAAAATACCGTTCACACAACATATTATTAACATGAAATCGTGGTTTATGGGGAATCTTTTTGCTTGATGGAATAAAACTTTTACATAATAAGAGTATAATTGAGTAGTTATTCAGAAGTCAAACAGTTCACATATTCCGTTAACGGTAATTTAGTTAATTTTATGTTTAGCTTAACTAAACATTTTATTTATAAATGCAGAGACAGCTTTTATGGTAATCCTTCAAGTGAGGGGTTTAATTATTTTTTTGCTTATGACACATAATTCAAGATGGCTGTCGAAAATGTTCCCTATTAATTAATTGCTGATTTATAGTTCTACGTGTTAAAAAAACCTATACAAACCAAACCTTAACAACAAACCAAACCAAACCTAACCTAAACTTAACAACTAAACCTAGCCTTACCCAAACCTGACCAATAATAAAATTAAAAATAGCTAATTAATTGAATATATAATTTGATTATACCACACATCAGCAATTAATTTATAGGGAACACTGTCGGGAGCCATCTTTAATTATGTGGTGGCTTTCAAAATACAAAGCAGCTTGCCAACTACGAAAGCTTCGAAAGCTAATTTTCATAATATTCTTATAGCTTTAAGAGCTGCTTTGAAGATTTATGCAAAGAGTAGAACTTACAAATGAGAGTGAGCTAATCACGACAGCTAGTTTTTTTCAAAAAATATGGACTGTCTGCTTTCCGGATAACTATACACGATTTTCCTCCAACATATATAGCAATCACATAATAACTATGTACCAATATTTTTTTGAAGCTTTTAGTCCTTGGGCGCCTTAGGTCAATGCTCGTCCGTCTGCTTCGTGTATGAGTTAAATTTTCATAAATTATTTTTAACTCACTCTTCCTATCTTTGCTGGTAAGATGGCGCAATCGCTGCAGTAAGTAATCCATGGTGAGTTCAGTTCAAGAGGTTAGTTTATGCATATAGAACATATATAATGCATACTACTTTCTCGTATATCATACCTATACATACCTAATTATAGAACGTCCAAGTCTTTTTCCTTGATCACAAGCAGTTATTATCTACGCAATCATGATACGCCCTCTAACTTCACATGATCGCTACTTAAATCTGCCTATTTTTTTTTACTAATCTTTTCACACGCTTTTAAAATAAAAAGATGCGATTAGGGTTTAATTTCCAGGTAATCAATGTATTTATACACTATATTTTTTATAAAATAAGTATAGAGTTTTAGTAGAGAAAAAAAATACTATAGCAGACATCCGTTCATGTAATCGATTTGTTTCTAAAGGTTATTTATTCAACTCAATTATAGTTTTAATTGTGATAAAATATTTGCATTGATAAATGGTTATAAGAGATACAATTAAAAACGATGGTCACGGTTTTACAATCATAAAAGAGTGCGTTTGAAAGTCTGATGTTTATATGGAAACTAATTATATTGTATCCTTGAACACAATTTAGTTTAGAAAATAGTTTTTTCTATCACTACATTATATACGCTTGAAGGGAAATCGACGGTTCTCAAAACGTTTGACTCGTAAATTATGTATTTTTAATTGTGGGATAAGGATAAGCTGTATTCAATGAAGACAACGCAAAGTGAGTGGGAAGTGGAAGGAAGGAATGCTACCCGAAACAAAGTAGTGAAGTCTTTTTCAAAATGGTATTTGACACCAAATTACATGTATAAATAATTAAAACATTGATATCAGTTGACAATGATTGCCATGAGCGAAACCGGTCTTGATCTAATTATTTTTATGTGGAAAAAGTACTAAAAATGTATTATTATTTTAATATAATATATATAAATTAATGTCAGTTTTTGTGTTTGTCCCTTATGAGTTTGTATACTCTTCGTCCGATTGCAATGACAATGATGTTGTTGTGTGAACGCCCATGAAAGTTTCTGTTTGAAAATATATTTAAGTAATCTTCAATTCACTTGATTTGCCGCGTTGAAAATTGGCATTTCGGGTAAAATCCAAGATAAGCATCTTCTTCGACGTTTATTCCAATATGGCCGTCGTGTCAGTGCTGTCAATACAAAAATATTTGCTGCGCTCAAAGAAAGACTTTGCACGGATGGATTTACAAAAATTGCAGGAGTTGCGTCTGTCACCATCAATTAAATCTGCAAGCTTAAGCGGTGAGAAAGACTGTTCATAGACGAAATAAACTTATGTAGATTCTTTGTATAAACTATATTGAGGAAACAAATATGGTGGTTATATAAGATTAGGTTTGAATAAATTTTGAATCGATTTAATGAGTAAAAAAAATGTGCTCATCTTAGCAAACAACAACTAAAAATTAAACATGTGTCTTCACATTCCATATCTGCATAAAATAAACACATACTTTTTCTAAATCGCGTCAGAAATGGTAAGACAGGAAGCTAGTTTATCAATCTTTTCAGGATTGAATATTGTGAGTTGAAAGCGATGTAAACATAATATGAATCGATTATTTTGAGATACAAAGTCAAGTATGACGTTGTACATTCGCGGATCGAACTCGCGATCGGTTAGTCTAGGGCTTGCATTACCGGTTAACCAGTTTACCGGTTTACCGGTAAATAGGTCAAAATACACCATCGGTAATTAATTTTCCTATTTACCGGACATGATTTTATCGCGAATTAAGGACAGATACAGGCATATTATAACGAAGGTTTATTGTGATATGCATACGGAATCGAATTTGTTAAGATCTCGGACATAATATCGGCATTACAACCAGTAAAAGTAGCTGTAGAAGCTCTGTGTCGTGAAGAAATAAATCTATATACAGCCGACATATTTGTCATACCTTGTTTTTCACACTTAAATTTCGTATAAATTTCACTGTTTTATTGTATTCCTTATCAGTTGACAATGCTCGCCATGAGCGAAACCGGGCCTGATCAAATAAATTTTATGTGGAAAAAGTACTAAAAATGTAATATTATTTTTATTATAATGCCAATAATAAGGTAATGGTAATGGGTGAAGTTATTTACCGTTTACCAGTTGTTGGAATTTGACGGTAAATTGCAAGCCCTAGTAAGTACGAAGGAACGTGTAAAATTAAATGTCAAAATTCAAAAAAGAACTATCGATTAAATATGTAAAGATAACAAACATTTCGAATGGTTTATTTTCGTATGAAATACCATTTTCTCGACTAACGATGGTACGACTTACGACCATTTGCACTTACAACAATTCTAAAAAATAATTGCATCTTCGAACATGGAAATTCATACATATAACACGACATAAAAAAGGCATTAAATTTATGAAGTGAATAATTAATAAATCAATCCAAAAAAAGAGAATTGCAATAAATTTATAAATATAATATAATTCAATATACTTTAAATACTGGATACAATGCACCAGGACATCCACAGTACATTGTAAATTTACTTTCTAATGTGAAAACTACTACCAGTATCTTGGAAGCCATAGACTAGGAAGCTATTGCCAGATTTAAGATTTAAATTGTCAGTAAATAGCTACAAATTGCATTTGTATATTTTGTATTCAATTCGATTTACGACCAAAGTTCAGGAACGTATCTCGGTCGTAAATCAAGGACTACTTGTATTTGAAAAAGATTTTTAACGTCATAATAATATGGTCGAAGAACGAACATTGCGAAAGAACTGAGTTCTTTTTTACTGCGAGTTAACGCACGATATAAAAACACGAATGTTTCATTATATTTTATACGTATAGATATATTATATGAAAAAAAGCTACTATTTAGATTTGAATAAAATATAGCTCTGCTTCATTTCCGTTGAGTTAGGGTTCCAAATGATTGCTGTTTGAATCGTCCGCACCATTTTTTGAATATTAAATTAAAATGGCAATTAAAATTAACCGATTAAATTCATAGAGAGAAACATGTTATACCTTCATGGAAACTGGATAAGTCATGGTATTTTTTTGTATGCGGATGTATAGCGTATAGCTCTTATGAATACTGCTTGTTAGTCAATGGCTTGACGTATATTATGAATGAGAGGCTAAAAAATGTTCAAACTCAGCCATACTTTATTAGTCAATCAAATACTGTAGAATTTTTTTTTTTTTATGAGAACAATCTTTACAACGGTACCAGCCTTTAATGAAAAAGATAATGACCAATATCATCGAAGCAACAATTTTATATTGAAAATTTAAAATATGTACTGTTGCCACGCATTCCAATGTTTCTGGTAGATATGTAATTCGGATTAAAACATGTGCAGTTTCCGGCTTAACTCACATTCGCAGTGACCATCGAAAAACCACAGTAACAATCGCTACAGGTGTGTGGAATAAATTTGGAAAATCCATGCTTCTCACATGGAATGCTGTATGAGGCCTGCTGATGCGTTGGAAAACCTTCTGATTTATTCGTATACGCGGCAGAAATAAAAAAATATATCAAACACTTTCTTTCTTTGAGTGGCAATCCAGGTACTCGCTAGTGACTAATAAAATAATGGTGGTTATTATTTGCAATTTTTCCAATTCATTTCCATTTTAAGCACTATGTAACTAGGGTTTAATATATAGACAAAATCATGAAATAATGTTTATATCTTAAAGTTAAGAGAATGAACATATAACATAGTCATGAATATTTTTTTTATTACGCAATATTATTGTTTTGGTAAGTTTAGTTCGATGGTTTTATATTCAGTAAAAACATGTTAGCTGTCCTTACGCCAGCCTAGTCGCTTGGCACATACGAGGTTTTTCGCAGGAGAAGGAGTCATGCGTCTTCCTGTTTTACTGTGATCAGGATAAACCTAGGTAATAAATGAAAAACGCGTTAGGAATTTTAAAGGAGATGTGCAGTTTTAACCTGTTTGCAGCTTGTTTGCGATGATATCAGTGTTTTAGTGTGCGACAAAACACTGTAAAATATATGAATAACGCATGTGTATTACACACTAAGTATTTATTACCCACACATATCACTTACCGAAATTGAATCCATTTAATGTAATTACACATAAATACATTTTGACAAGGTGTCAAAACTATAAAATCGTTAATCACGATTGTTGTTTTTCAATCTTAAAATACGGAAATCGTAATGCATGATATCAATAATTGTTCAATTCCAGTTTATTTCATATGTGCACTTTAAGAGTAAAAAGTCCTAGCTTTATTTTTTAATAATTCTTTTTTTGATTAGTTTTTTATCACAAGTGCGATAGCATATTCATTTGCATTTTATTTTAAATTTAAATATCCATAATAGTGTTCTGGAAAGATCTGAGAAAATAACCATGTCATTTAAATATTATATAATATTAAAACTATGGTCTTTATTATTTTTATTTTCGATTTCAAAGAAACATAAGCAATAATTTAACAATTTTGAATTGCATTATTATGACTTGCCTATTTGTAGAAAAAAATACGCTTAAAATTATTTTGGTATGAAATTTTGCTGTCATTTAACTATTAATGATTTTTTTTTGCTATTTGAATACAATATAGACAGTTCAATAACCCTTTTATACTTAAGTTAAGTGAGATTAAACTACAAACAAATAAATAATCATATTGTTAGGTTGTACGATACCATGTCAAGATTGATTGCATTATACATGTTTTGAATCCATTAAAAGCTGCAAATTCAAAAATTTCAATCGGCATTATATGTATAAGAATTCTTTTAAAACATTTTCCGTTATTTTTACTTATAAGATTTTTCGCCACACATCATTGACGCATACGATTAAAAGCATTGAATAAATCTTGTTTGCAAAAAAATCAATCATTCATCACTGGATCTCACGTCGATTGAATTGGCTATTGTTTATTCTTTAGGTGAAATTAATCTTACTAAAGACTATTATTTTATGCTTATAAATTAAACACAGGTAAAAATTTAAATTGATCGTTTTGAAGCAACGTTTGTATCAAAAGGAGTTGTCATAGCCGAGCAGCAAACATGTTAATACACCATGTATGGTATCAAGTTTGAATTGTAGTTGCGGAAGTCTGGGTGTTGGCAATCCTCAGAGGCGCCGACGGCTTAATGTTTCCATGCATCATCAGTGGCTTATCAATAGTCAAGGAGTGCAGCAACCATAAGCTTTAGGTATGCATTTAAAGTATGGTTCACTGATACCAATAAGGGCATTACAAATTTTTAGTGGATAACGCTTTACGCGATGCACTTCGTACTTAAACCTTCCAGGTCATCATTTGGACTTAGACTAAAGCCCCTTTTATACTTGTCCGGTATTCACGTTATCTGATGATTTTATGTGATAATATCTGTAGCCCCTTTTAGTTTAAGTACATAAAATACCCAGCTGCGATTACGTTTATATTTCTCACAATTATTAAGGCCTGAAATATTATTAATTGCATTGTACTTTCAGCTCTTTAAAAGAAAATATATCTCATTTTTCTCTTTTTTCCAGGAGAGCAAAAAATCGGTTTCACCAGTAATCAATTTTATCTTTTTTTAAACAGATACATTTTTTCACGATCCTTAAAGTCAATGACATGTTGTTTAAAGGTAAAGTGATGCTACGAACAATAAAAGTATTTTAAAACCTATTTATGTATATATCTTATATGTATCTTTGGCACATTACGTAACATATCATTTTGTAATTAGTGGCATTCATAACTCAAAACCGGTAAAATTGAGATACATTTTTTTAAATTCAAGAGACAGCATTGGTGTTCTAAAAAGCTGTTTTATTAATATTGAGGATGTAGATACAAAACGAACCATCAGATGAATATAAAATGATTTAGTGTTGAAAGAGTTAATAATAAAAAACAATGTTTTCAATACGCCTCATATATTTTTGTCGATTTGTTATCGGTATTTATGTTGAATACTTTCCGAATTACCTTACCGATGTTATAATTTATTTAATTAAAACATTTGGAAGCTGCAAGGTTAGTTTGTATTACAGTATGATGCAAAATAATTAGCACTACACTGTGCTTCAAAACCAGTATCAAGATATTGACTAAAGGTTTCATTATTTTCACAGATGATGGTGCTCTAAACTAAAAGTGATTTCTATACCTAATGCGTCTTTTCAAATTGATACCTGATTGAATCATAAGCAACTTTATCAGATATCTAACTATTCACCGTATTTAAATTATGTTGTTTCATTTGCGAGACTTGAATGTAGTTTTATATGCAGACTTTGTGATTGAAAAGAGGTAGAGTGACGTTCAGTAAATCTCTTTTAGAAATATCAGTTTATTGTATAACAAAACACGGATAAGAATTTTCATACCGACCTTATGAAAACCGTTATATTCAATCCAATACTTTTTATGTTTACAAATATTTTCATGTATTTATTTTTAATTATTTGTTATGTTTAATTTTGATCAATCCAATGCTATATATTTTCTTTTTAAAGTAAATTGAAATACATAATTTAGGTACATTTATATAAGATGTAATTAATAATTTAAAATCTTGTTCAACGCAATTTTGAAAATAAGGACGTTAATAATTTGCCCAATAATTTTTTTAGCATTCGCTGTACAGGGGGTATTGATCAAACATATCGACACCTTACGTGGAAAAAGTTCTAACTGATCTTGACACCGTTTTGAGATATGAGCGTTTGAAGTATCATTTGTATTGTTGTTGTATGAGCAAGTAAAAATGCTTCAAATTACTTATTTCAAGCATATTTTTCACAACTCAAATAATTCTGAAAATCTTAGAACTTTGTCAAATAAATTTAGTAAAAAAAGTGTGCAGATGTAGTGCAACTTCGGAATTCTACTAAATCCGTTATTCAACCATAGATAATTCTGAAATTTAGATATATGATAGAATGCGGTAAATACAAGCTTTTCCGACCAAAAGGTTATTTTAGGCAACAATTTCAATTAGAATCTTTTCAAAGTAGGGTCACGATATAGCAAATTATTAGTATCAGTAATCGATTTATAAGACAGCTAAAAATCTAACAGTATAAGACGCTAGATTGGCTGCAGAAAAATCTTTTAAGGGTTACTTTGGCATTGACACACATACGTTATGATTAACTAGTTAAAGCCGATCATCAACTAGTCACGATATATACTAAGTAATTATTGTGTTACATGAAATTTTTATTGAAAAGCTATTAGCCCTGTAAACAAAACCTTCGTTTGATTACATTGTATATAATTACACGAACACTTTATCGATATTTAAACGTGTAAAGGAATTCATACATTATGAAAAATTGACCGAAATAATAAATTCTTAAAAAAGTTGTTTTAAATTCTCAATACCATTTTAGTTTTATTACATATTTTTTTTACCAGAATTTATTTATGAATAAAATAACGTAAAAAAAAATGTAAAATTAGAAGTCTCTGTTGTCTAGTGGCCAAAGCGATTAAGGTGGGTCTGGTTCAAGTCCCAGAATGGTCAATTTTTTTTTAATTGAAAAAGAGATCTTGGTCACGCGTTTACATACATATATCATTTTTCGTTGACTTGTCCTCAACTGATACATAAACGTTTCTTATCGAATTTATTTCAACTGACTTTTATAATTGATAAAAATGGCGCATTCGCATTAGCTGCAATGCCACATATTTTTTGTATTGAAATAAAATTTATAAGTCGTTAATTTTACCAACTGTTTTTGATGTGCGTTAAATGGTTGGGAAAAAGTTTCTCGGCCTGTTTTTTCCAAGATGCAAGGATGCAGGCAAGAAAAGATTTGTTAATAGCTTTTTCTCAATACCATTTTCATAGTCAAACAAAGGAAAGAGAATGACGATGTAACAACGAGTTTTCAAAACACAAATCGTTCAAAAAAATCAATTTAAGAATGTGTCCGTTTGGGGATTCGAACTCGACAAACGAATACGACCATACGTATATACTCAGATTTAGGTCGACTTGTATTTGTTTTACTTTTAATTTATTATATTTTTCATAACGAGTGTCTTTTTCAATGTATACTAAAAACCGATGATCTTTTGCTACACCAGAAACTATAAGTTTTAATTTGTCCATTGTTATTATTGATGCTCGTATTTTTAATTATACTCGCATGTAAAATGCTACTTTTAAAAGTTAAACCAGGAAATAAATATACAGAAATAAAATGAGACGGTTTTAAAAATTAAAGGTTCATCAAATTAAACAATCAAAGGCACGTCATAAAAATAATCCGGAAAAAGAGTCGGTCGGTGGAAGACATTTGATGTGAGCCCACGTACGGAATTACCTACCAACAGTCTGCGTTTGTCTTTTGCTTTGTGATGCATTTTCCACGAAAGCCTTTTGTTCCCGTCATAATTATTATTTAATATGCAAGCTGCACCTTAATAAACAGGGCATTAAAACTTCAAATGATAAATTATAAAAAAACCCATAATAATTATTGTGATTGTTCGAGAGGCCGTTTGGAACAGTGTTTGTCAGCGACACAAGCCCCGCCCCCTTTGGAGGTTTTAAAAATATATCAATTTAATGATTATATAGGGTATTTCAATAGGGACGCTCAAAATATGTTACTTTGTCCTCCTGAGTAGATTATTCATTGTTTAGTGGCCAAATTTGAGTCAACCAGTTTGGTAAATAATCGGCCAACACCTACCTGTACGTCATCAAAATACAATATCTGGTGAAAACATTGCTGCTTTGTGTGAAAGTGTACAGGAAAACCCAAGGCAGCTTATTTCTTGTTGTTCACAAGAACTTGGCTTTTCTGCGACTTCAACTTGGCGAATTTTGAATCGGGCCTTATGTCTGCACCCGTATAAAATCCAACTAACCAAGAAACTTCAGGTAAACGACCACAGACAACGCCTGATTGGGTTCTGGAGCAGTTGGAAGTTTACTCAAATTTGTCAAAAAAGTCAACTTTAGCACCATGGCCCATTTTATAATAAATGGATATTGGCAGACATTTGATGCTATATTCCATATTTAATGCCGTAAAATATACTTACAATGAAATTAAAATTTAGTCGAAATCTCACAAAAAACTTGTTTTATTTACATTTCAAAACTAAGCGTCCTTATAAAAAGACCCTTTATATGAAACAAAGTTGTGTATATGTTACAGTGAAACTGTATTCTCAGTGAAAATGTATTCTTCTCCTAGCTGTCATTGAAATTAAATTTGACCGCCCTATTTTCAGCCCAATGTATGTCTGTGTTTTAATTTGGTTCTCTTTTTATGAAAGGGACTACTTGCTGATTTTGTTTCATTGAAGCAAACCAAAATTTTAGGCCGGCAAATCATCGAGTTGGGCCAATAATTTCAATGATCGTGACTAGTGAAATCATGTTGTCATATAAATCTATTACTTGATACATTTTCACTGAGAATACAGTTTCACTGTAATATATTATATATAAAACAAAGTTGTGTTATTTACACCACTGATTTTGATGATCTTTTGGCTTTGTCGCCGTCCCGAATAGCAGAATAAGCATTAAATCATCTCGTTTTGATTTTTGCATATTTATTGAACTAAATTCATTTAAACTAAATTTAATTCAGCTTATAAGTTAACACAACATCTATTGATTCTGAGGCGGTACGAAGTTCCCGGGTCAGCTAGTATTTTAATTTTTGCAGGTACTGTTGAAATCATAGAAGGCGATTGAGTTCATTTTATATTACAATAATGCAATCAATCATGTGATTATGTCAATCTTTGCTAGACGGTTGCGTTAGCTTACATGTAATCATCTGCTTTTTAAATTGTTTTATTATCAGCTTGCTCTTAATTAAAGATACATTAAGTCTGGGAAGGGCGATGAGGTGGAAATTGGTTATTTTTTTTGTTAAGCGTGGTTTATAAATGATTTTTTTTTTACAAAGATTTATACAATTTATTTCTTCGTTCAGGGCAGAGACAAATCTTTGATCAAAAATATTGAATCAAATACTATATTCGATATTCTTTGCTATTCGACAAATTAAAATGTTTCACAAACGGGTTGTCATAAAGAAAAATTTTTCAGCGTGTTCTATTGTGTGAAAAACACATAAAACAATAAATTATCATTGAAATAAAGATAATATTAAATAGTTCAATTGCAAAAAAAATAGTTTTTAAATATCGTATCATAATATAATATGTTAACGTCCAACTGTTGCTGACAATTTTTAAAGTGTTCACTGTTAATACTTGTTGGAATGGCACTATAATAAAACATTTTTAGTACTTATTCCACATAAACTTTATTGGATCAGGACCGGTTTCGCTCATGGCGAGTATTGTCAACTGATAAGAATTCTTACGTAACCTTTGTATAAATATCACTGTTTTGTTGTATTTTTTATCAGTTGACAATGCTCGCCATGAGCGAAACCGGTCCTGATCCAATTAATTTATGTGGACTAAATATTTTTTTTTTTTTATTATTGCTGACGAATAAATATTTTTAACATATTGATTTGATATTTTATCATTATCGTATTGAGTAACTTAAAACCAATATTTTTGATATTATTTATTTATCCAGAGCGATAATTAAGAGAACTCATTTAAATAAAAATACCATAAAATAATAGGATAATTAATTAAAAAAATATTTAAATATCAATTATTCAAAATTAGGTAGATTATTCGATGGCTTATTTATTTACGGTTTTAATATAATGGCGGGAATTTATTTTTGTTTATTTAACAGCGTCTGACGAACGGTTCAGTGACAGTCCAACAATGGAACAGAGAAGGGGGTTGGGCATGTAATTTTTTTCACGCCGACTGGAAGTTTTGCAAATTATTGCGTGATCGTTTTTAATTATTGAAAATAGTCGTTTCAGTTTCGCAGGCACGCGATTATTTCAAACTGATTAGTGCCCTACGAGCTGTGAATAATTATTGGCTAACTCTGACGAATCGTTTCCATATTTTTTCATCGCTTTAATGATACGTATAACATTATACTTTTTTTCTAGCTATGCATCAGTGATGGTGACTGGATGGAGTAATTGTATGAAGACAAAATGGTACATGTATGTTGTCGCGAGCAATATAAGACAAACAAAATGGTACGGGCAAAATGTTATGAAATAAGATCCGATGAAGTGAAGTGAGCCAAATGGTATTTTTGTAAAGAATGAGTTATATGCAGTACATATCATATTCTTCAGTTCTTAAAGTATCCGAAAAATTTACTGATATCATTAAAAGCACACTGAAGTAATGTTTTTTTCATAAACTAAAAATATGCTCTGAGCAAATACAAATGTTTCTTGCGACTTGGCTCACTTCACTTCTCGATGGCTCACTCTTTTTATAACACTATTTCAATTATTATTTCTCGATAGTACATTTTTCTGTCCATTTATGTAGTAGCTTCCATATGATGTTAAAATGTTGAAGGTAATTCAACAAAATAACGTGATTGAACTTAATAAAATGTTCAATAGAAAATTTTAGCCATTTTTAAACATGGATCACTTCACCTCTCAAGGGTTCAAATGAAATCAAAGTAAGCAATATACAATTTTCTATAAATGTATTTAAATTGGTTTTAGAGACGAAAAATATTGTGTAATTGCAAATCTTACTACCAGGGCTGTGGAGTCGGATTTGTTTGGGCGGAGTCGGAGTCGTCGCGGCAGTTTGGCCGGAGTCGTGCCTGGAGTCGGAAATTTTGAAAAGTTTGAACTTTTTACTGTTGCATATAATATGTCAAATTTGGCTATTAACCGGATTGGTTGGTTGGTAATGTTGGTATATAATTGAATAAACATAAATAATAGGAAAGGTAGGAACACAGTGGCGAAATGAAACCTTTTTTAGTGAGAGTCGTGTTTTTGGTCAATGCATGAGTCGGAGTCGGAGTTGTGTTTTTGGTAAATGCATGAGTCGGAGTCGAAATTCTTTTAACGACTTCACAGCCCTGCTTACTAAATATTATGTACGACTTTGAAAAATTAAAAGCAAAAATGAAGAAACGCATTGCTTGAATTAAATAATGTGAAATCACTTTTATTGTAGTGTAATGTGAAAGGTTATCAAACATCTCGGTGTTTTAGAGTTAAAAGGAATGACAGTGTGGGTGGTAGGTTGTGGTTTCTAAAAAATGGGCCCAGTCCCGTATTATTCATCCTGCCAAGAGTCCAGAGATGGCCTGCGTTGGGCAGCCGAATTTTTCATCCAGTGGCGTGCGAACCTCACTCGATTGAGAGTAGATCAATTTATATTCAAAACAATTGTTAGCTCATGCTAATAGAACAAAGATTTCTTGTAGACACTTTTTATACTTAATTTATATATTTTATGATTGTTGAATGTTGTGAATATTTCAAAATTTTCTTGCCATAGAGATCTTAAATACAAATGTTTCTCAAATTTTTTCTTGCAACGGCTCCCTTTAGCATATACAATGTTTGAGTGGCCCGTAGTTTGGGAAGCACTGTTTTTTTAAAAGATTTATTTTAAGATCTGGTTGTTAGGCAGACGCCAAAACTCTCTTCGAAATGGATGAAGAATAAAGTATGGAGTTTAGAAAACATTAGTAGATAGTTAATAGTTCTAAGGCGCATTGGCGTCAAAGTTCTTCCAGTCTTTAAGTTTAGTGTTATTTTTGCATTCCCTTCCCATCACAGCGGCAGGAGGGTGCGATCGCTACAGTTCAAGAAATAGTTATCTTAACGCCCCGTTAAAAAAAAAAATGAATTATGGTCGAATGCAGAGAGATAAAAAAAATACTTTTATTGATTAAACATATTAAAAGTTTGAAGATGACATAATAAAATTTGAATTAAATTCCCTAGAGCATCATTATCTATAATAATGTAATGTAGTAAAATTAGTATAATTATTTCTCATTTAATATCTATCGGTTTATCATTAGTGCGAGGCACTGGATAAAAAAACCAGTTTACAGATGGCGTTGATGTCGGCTCGGTGCCTGGCATGGACCATACATTTTTTAATCCCACTTTTTATCCCTTTTCTTCCGAAACAGGATAAATTACACCCAGGAGTCTTTGGTTTCAATAATAGCCTTAATTTTTACACCCGTCTCTCCTATTAAACGTTACATATTTGACAAGCTGTTATTATACTTTTTAGACAGCCTGCCTTCTTTTTTAAAAGTCTGATTTGAATACGATTAAAAAATAAATAAAAACGGATTGACATATCATGGCATATATATATGTTGAATGCTTTAAAAAATGTTGAGAACCGGTTTGAAAAACATAAACGACTTATTAGATCATTTTTGTTTCATGGGAACCTCTTATTTGTCCTACATAATTTATCGACTGGACACATTAAAATATAGAAATAAAGATTACTATGAAATGAAGAATGCACACATAAAAAAACAAGTAAACAATTGAAGTTGTATCATATACATTTTGAAAGATGTAAAATTATAGGAAATAGTTAATTAATCAATTCAATAACTGGTTGGTTGTGTCTTGAATTAAGTTTCATTTAATCTTATGGAGAGCGATCTCAAGTGAGCTTGCCTTATTAAAAGTCCTTACATTTATTACAGCATATGAACTTATATTGGATCACGTCAATAGAAGTTGCTTTTACGGGGGCTGGCTAGATGCGTTATCCCTTACTTCAAAGAAGGCATGGAAATAATTATACAATTAGATAAAGACTATATATGTATGTATATTTTTAGGTGAAAAGTTTGGCTGACTCACCACCTTCCGTTATCTGCATGCAGCTGCTCTACACAGCCGCATTCTATAACGATATATGATCAAGAAAAGAAACGAATTTACGCCTCACTTTCTTGGCCCGATGCAGAGCTGCATGGGACTGATTTTTTATCCATGCAATATGGTCCTTAAAGAAAAGAATGATAGAAAGGAAAATAAAGAAACTGTGACTAGTAGTAAGCTAATCGCGCGCTATAGGGTGGATTGAGAAAAAAAAATATAATGACAATTTATTTATGTATGTAATTATTGATCACTCGGCTATGACAACCATGTTTTCTATTGGCATAAGATCAAGATTTGTAGATCCCCTTATATATTAGAAATTATATCTACAAGGAATCGGTCTTCTTTCTTTTTCTGTATGGCAAAAATTAGTATTCTATTTAAAATAGTTATAGTCGTGACATTCCCAAGATATCCTTAGAAAATGATATGTTGCTTACAGAAAAGTATTTAAAACTATATGATCAAACCTATTTTTTATTCTACAAAAAAGAAAGAATATGAATTTAAATTATTTATTTAATATTTTATATATATGGCTAGTTTTTAAACGAGACCCTCATTTGAATATCTAAATACAATTTTTATTAAGCCGACACATTCATAATATATGAATACATTGTACGTATTATCAATACATGTACATTAGATAAATTTAACTAGAAATTATGTATGTGTTTGTATTGTATGTTATTGTATTTAACTACGGGATTTATTATGAAACAAGATATCAACGTTCCTGTGGTATTTATTATGTTAATAATTCAATGAACTTTACAATATTACTATGAATATAAATATAAAATAGATGTTCAATACATGGCGCACAGGCGTCTAAAATTATGGTGTTTGTATATTTATATAAGTGGTGTCCGTATTTCGTTTAATATGCTTAACTTTTAAGATCGAAACCTAACAGTAATTTAAAAAAGCAACTATTTTAAATTAACTAAGTGAATTTGGAAGTCGTTAGTCGAAGAATACTTGGCAATAAGTTGCATTTTTGCTCCCAAAAATTAAAACAACTCGATTTCATACTTATTGCGAAGTATTCTTTAGGATCTTCTATTATAATAAATTTAAAAATTAAAGACGAAACATTTCAAAAAAATTCGTAATCTTTACATTAATTAAAATAATGTTATCTGCCTTCAAATACCTTCCTACGTTCCTACGTGGAATTATTTATTTATCTATCTATAAACTCACAGTGACATTTGACGCCATAGACAAACAATACAATTTATCTTTCTGAAATGCAAAAGTGGTTGCCTGCCGGGAGGGCAGGCGCCTACGTAAAGAGAGGCGGAGCTAAGCAGGAGAGGATTGGGATTCTGTCCCGTGTACCTATAACCATATTTTACCAAAATAATTGCTAGATACGTAGCTCTAGCTGGTGTATATTTTTAAAGATGCAAGCTCCCATTCTTTTCACGAAATTGGGTAGGATTAAGCGATTAAGTATTTTGACCGGCTTCGAATGATTTCTATCAAATGTGTGCTTGTTTGACAATTTTTTACTTATGAATTCTTTATATTTATCTTTATTGAAATGTTGGCTTGTATACCTGGTATTTCAGTCTAGGCTATTGAAAGGTTAAGTAATACTCGCATACATTTTAGAGCTTCATATATTTGTTGTGAAAGATTTCGCATGTTCAAGTGTTCTTGAAGTGGCGACCAAAAAGAAATAACCTCACAATGTATTGAATTTATGATGTTGAAAATCATCAAATACGTACAGCTTTGTGGTTTTATTACACCGTCGTATATCTTTAGACAAGGCAATAAAATTCACTTTCATCGGTGTGGTGTTGTGATACTGAAATAGAAAAAAGTTATAAAGGAAAAAGCTGCACTTACATCCTTAAATAAAATTTTCGATTTCCAATGACGGCATAACAAGTAAATAATATAAAACAACTGCTGTTTTTATTTGGCCTTGCATTTATGCCGCAGAATATCAACCTTTTAATGTGTCGGATGCGATTATAATATCACTTAAAAAAAATGTGTAGCCTAACTCACGAATTTTAAACCCCCTCAGATTTAATTGTCTAAACTTTCAGGAAGAAAAATAGCACATAAATAAATAAATCTAAAAAGAACATATTATGAATTAAAAGAATAAGATCTCGTCAATAGAGAGGTCTATTGAAATTGTCTCTTCTGACTCCCTCTGTACGTGTCTGCTTTTAATAATATTTATAAATATCCTGTATGACAAATTAAATTTAATTACTTCCAAAAAAGACTACCTGTATGTCGGAAAAAATGCCTTTTCAATAAGTGTAAGAATACTCGACCCCTAATTTGGGCTTTTATATTTTTGATTCAGTAAAAAACAGAAAAAATGATTAACTGTAATATTCAACACACTTTTTTACTGAAAGTTCCCAAATTTTAATCACAAGTATTTGGGCAGGAAAAATATGTACGGTTCAGGGATTAAATTCCCTAAATAAATCGAGTGGTCTTAGTACTTGTTGTTATAATGATACACGGTCGAGAGGTTGTCTATTTCATTTGCATAATCATGGAAAATGCACCATTATAAAAGTGGAACTGAACCATAATTATATTGAACTAATCAATGCTAAGAATGTGCTGATTGTTACCTGCCTATTTTTAAGAAAAGAAACGAATCTACTCCTCACTTACTTGGGCCGAGACAGAGTTGCACGGGACTGATCTTTGAACCATGTTCCTAGGTAAAATAGGAAAAATAGAAAAGAAAATGTGACTTACTCAGCCACTTTGTAAAAGTAATATTAAGTATCCTATGTATCTATATACTGAGAATCCGTGGAGTTTAATCTACTTTGTGTTGAATCTGAATAGGAATCAAGAGTATCCCATTCCCCATATGATGTTGCAAAGTTATCGAATGCCTCAAAATTAGCATTGGTTGAGATCAAGTCAGCGTGGCATATTGTGCCAGTATCAGGATGGACCGTAGCAAACAGCTCAGCTCGTTCGGCATTGATTTCGGGGCAGTCCCACAGTACGTGATTAGCGTCCTGGTAGTCGTGTCCACAAGTGCAATCCGGCCTTTCGACCAAGTTGCCCAACCCAAATAGTTTGCCGTTGACCTTGCCATGTCCAGTTATAAACTGGCAAGTCCAGTGTCCAGGCGCTAGACTCTTCACCTTGAGCCTCCAGGTCACGTCTGGGAAGAAAATATATGTTTGACGCCCTTTGGTGGATGCAGACCACCTAGTTTGCCAAGCTGTTAGAGCCGTTTTGTACGCCAGCTCATATACGATTGAACAGAGAGTATGATATTCAGGTATCTTTTGCGAGAAGGGTGGCGTCAGAGGGACGCCTTCAATATCCGTGTTCTACAGGTGTTCAAATAAAATAGTAAAAAAAAAAATACGATCAGCTAATCATGAATATTTTGTCCTGTATAATAAAAAGGGTGAACGTAGGATTCATATTTTGAGAAGAGCCGTGATATCCATATCATACAAAACCTTCCCGAAATATGTTCCTGAGTACAAGGCTGTTTCATGCCGACGAACACAGACCACAACCTGTCCGTTGGGGCGTTTGGAGTTTTGTTATATTTTTATTGTGCGTCGAAATATGATTAAGGTCCATAAAAACGAATAAATTAGCCCCCGAAATGATAGGGGTGGACGCACCTCTGTTGGTTGAAAGCGAAAGTCGTTTTCGGGCATGCGGTCGTGTCTACCGGGTGTTTGTGAAACATCATGTTATATGAATATATATACACGTTTTAATTTATTTTAATAATATATGAGCTTGGGATTGTTACAAAAATTTGTTATTGTTTTTCGACTGAACAAAAAGGAAATATTTTGTAAAATTAATAATAATTTATTAAGCTCATTAATTTCAATAAAAATTTCGTTTAAACAAAAAATGTTATAATCCGAATATAGTATGTGCAAAAATACTTTTAAAATTCGTATAAATTTTTAATGTGAGTCAATAAAACACCAATGAGTCTTTTTTTGAATATTTTGACGATATAATGATCGGTAATTAGCTAATTTATTGATGAAATAGCTGAGAAGGGATGAATTGATTGAAGAGATATGGTGACTAGTTATTGGAAACTTCAACGTTTACCAACCAAAGTACACAATTGCTTAGAATTCCCGTTGATGTGAAGGAGACGAATGCATATTGTGTTGCACACCAATGAAAATTCTTTATTTTAGATGGGTTAAATTAAAGTGTCCAATAACTTTAGCAGTCACCTTCCATGCCTTTCAGTGCAAATTAAAAAAAAAAATGATTTAGTAAGAATTTATAAAATTGTGCACCGGAACTCAAAAAGAAGCACACCTTAAGCCACTCGGGTATAACACGAGCTATTCGATCGGCGTTTATTGATTTTTATGGACTATTTTTTTTAAAAAAATGTGAAACAAAAATTATATACGATTAGATTTGTTTTGTTAGAATATAAGCGTGCACTGTCACCCTGTGAAATTTAAAGGCAGGATATTTTATAAGGAATATCTGTTTTATTTATTTTTTGTTTTTTGATGGAACATGCTACAGAAGAAAGATGACCGTACAATGTGGATGAGAGAATGATGATATTCAGCGAGTTAATTCTGTGGCATAACCAATTGTTAATCATATTCCAAAGTAAATTTAATTTAAACGAATATTACATGAAAGTATGTATACCTTTGTATGCGTAATAGAGAATCGATCAATACTTTTGATAACACCTAAACCTCTTTTTGTACGGTAGTTGCGTTCGGCGGAAAATCGCACAAAAAAACTATGACTTAATATGGGAACATTACATGTACAAGGAAACACGTGTCAAGGTCACATTGTAATAAACATGTCAAAAACTGGATTTTGCACGTGCAGCGCATGAACAACGCGCTGTTAATTACACTTTTATAGTCCCAAAAATATATTTAAAAAAAGAATAAAATGCATTTAAAAAACCGCATAACTTTGAAATCGCACAAAAAAAGTCGCATAAAAATGTGTCGTGTATTTTTACTTTAACTTGGTGATTGCCAACCATTTGGACTTCCTAGTACGACACTGTTTTTTATCTCGTCGACCACTAAAATTATTTTCTTACACACATTTGAAATAGTGAGTATAAAAGTTACACTTTTTTAATTGATAGTATTAAAAACTTGTTAAGCACCTAACTATTATTGCAATAACCAAAATTTTATCGCGCTCGATCAATGGTCCGCGAATTACCGGTTGGCGACCGCTATTCTGACTGTTTATGTATCACATCCTGTAAATAAATTATTTAAATCGTTAAATTAAAGATACATATTAAACAGATTTTGTAATATTTGTCATGACCTTCCTCAACGCCTTAAGACAGACCCATAAAATGATTATCAAATCAATTTATTAATTTTTGTTTCGAAGGCATGGAGGTATTTGCCAACAAAAGTTGGCCGACTGAATGACAAACAGTTCTCGTATAAGAAGTTCTGTATCTCTCGTATTAAAATACAATCATTTGAGACATTCAACATTCAAAATCATCAAAAGCTTTAAAAGAATTCTCGTAATGTAAGAAATCCTTGAAAGTTTTCAAAAATAGAACTTCAATCTTTTTCGAAAAAAAACAAAAGAACATTCCTCGAAGTTTTTGAAACGTTAGAAATAAAAGAATTTGTTTCAAAGCATTTTTCGAATTCAGAACTTTTTATCATGATACAAAATTAAGTTTATGCGTAGGTATGCATCTGGACTATTTTGGTCGCCAAGTAAAGCTGGAACGATTTGGAGATGGAGTCTAAGGTTTTGGTCTCCGGTCTGGGAGCAATTTCCAGCGCAGCTTGTGTACTGCGCCGTGAGTCTAAGCCAGACGCATAAATCTTCTGCAGAAACGTTCGCTGTTTGCCATATCCAAGTAAGCGATTAGCAACCGTTTAGAAATAGCGAACAACATATTGTCTGTGACACTTTTTTTTGGATCAGATGGGATTAATTAATACAAGATATTCTTTCTGTAGTTATAGGCAACAAATAAAGTAACAAAGTCTAAAATAATTTCTTTTTTAAATGGATTTTTTTAACTGCCGTATACAGACTGAGGTCAAGTGAAGATGTCGATCACTTCGGCTGTGGAGCTCGCGAGCTCGAATCCATGTGAGAGCAGTTTCATTTTTTAATTTATAAGTGATTTCTGTATGAAGCCATACATGTATGTTTTGTCTAAAAAAATTCTCCCAAGCCCAAAAGATCCTAAAAAAGGTGTATTAACTCAGCACGAGTCCTATTTGAGCCATTTTCTTCGAGAGAGAAGTTGAGTAATTGAGAAACAGAGATTTCGTTTTAGAGTCTATTTTCTCCACATACGAAGCGGAAATGATTAAACAACTTGACAATGAAAACTGGAAGGGCATGATTAATTAATTGATTTTTGAAAACCAATTACGACGGTAGTTTCAACCCTTGGAATCTACTAGTTTGTAATATCATGAATGAATATACAAGTCATAAAATGATTTCTATAGCATGTAAATATATCGAAGAATAAAAATTATTGGGTGGGTAATATGAATGATGTAATTTCAAGAAAATAAACGTGTCGATGTAGTGCATGAATACTCAATTTGGCTGATGCATTTGACAAGTTGATCAACCGTTTGGAAGAATATGCATCAAAGATAATTCCTATAGAACAGTGGGTCTCAAGTAAAACGTTTGGCTGTGGCCGCATTAGGAACATCAGCGGTCCTACAGAAATGTCTGGTGGCCGCACCAAATGTTTGTGTTGAGACTTTTTGTCAAAAAGACCTAAACATGTATGTGTATGAGTTTTTACTAGCTAACCATTCTTGATGCACAGTAATATACATACGTAATATTTCCTTTTCAATGTCTTTGTTGGCAAATTAACTTATAAAAACTCATTTATGTATATTAAATATCATTATATACTATAAAGTTGGTGGTGGCCGCAGCAAGATCCTCTGGTGGCCGCACATGAGAACCACTGCTATAGAAAATTATTTGTTTCAATTATTGATATTAGCTCACTTTACTCGCCCTGTTTATAGAATTAGACAAAAAATAAGGATAAAAATAATTTTTATTCAAACATCGATTATATTTAACTCATCATGCGATAATAAAATTTGTAAATAATGAAAAATGTCATGGAGAAGTTTTCTGTTACGTCAGAAAATAATTAATATAATTAACTCATTACAAAATAATTGATAGATTCAATGTTTTAATACGCTATAAAATTATATAAAATATTAATAAGCACACGTTAAAACTGCCGCAGTTAATCTTGAATAGGCCAATGTCTGTAACTTTTGCATGAAAAATTTATGACATTATAAGGATGTTCCAAAAAAACGTATGTTATCGTAGATATTGCCAGTTAATCCTGAATACGTTAAATTGAGGTGTAACTATATTACAATTAATGACATAAAATAGTGCTTCAGAGTATGGAATAATTAATTTGCAGTAATTATTAGTCATTAATTATTACATTTACATTAGTTGACGACTCATGCATATAGTTTGCTTTACTTTACTGGTGCATATTACCTATATGGTGGGATAGGATTTCTTTGCGTTTCAGAACACTCGCTGGGGTTAAGCGGAATTGCATAAATTCCATTTAAAATTAAGAGAGAGAGAGAGGACTTTAAAATTGATATTAAATATTATAAAAGGATTACATCTTGATATCCTTTCATAACAAACCGTGCACTGTTAAATGCACTATTAAGGCCTTGCTTTGATCCTTTTATTATGTATTGGATTAAATAAGTTATGTGTATGAATACTAGGATCATATTATAATGTGTGTAAAATAGTACAATCAATTTTTTATACTGACTTATTACTTTTTAATGGTATAGGATAGTGATTCTTAAACTTTTTGCAGTCGCGTCCCCTCCAAATTTTGAGACTGTTTTTACTTAAGCGATAAAGGGCTCAACGATTTAAGCACACAATGAGCGAAATAAAACGAAATGAAATAGTTTTTAGACCACGGGTTCCCAACCCATGGGTCGAGGAGGGTTTTCTGTGAGGTCATCAAGTTATACAGTCAAATGATGACATTTGCCGTTTGACGTTTGCTGTTTGTCTTTTGCCGATTGTCTATGGGTCGACAAACACGCCACATACTGAAAATTAATTTTATGTACTTTGCCTATAACCAATGCGCAAAATATGCATTTTGACAACTTATTCTTGCATTTAATGCAACAATAAGTTGTCAAAATGAACGCTATGGCAGCGCATAAAAAATGAAAAAAACGTTGATGTTTATATAATATACCTACTATGAGTTGATTTTAATATGCCTATAACCTTCGCGTAAGTGCAAGCAATAAGTTGGCAAAGTTTTATCGCAATCGGATGAACGGTATGGCAACGCATAAAATACGAATAAACAAACATTGATTTTATATATAAGACTAGCTGTACCCTGCGTGCGTTGCTACGCCAGCAACTATAATAAATTTGAAGGAAAGACATTACACAAATATTCAATTCAATTTGCATGTATTCAATACTCGAGAAATTTGTAAAAATCGATATCAATTTTTGGGGGGGGGGGTTGTTTGGTGGGGTGGGATTTTGGGGTCGTATGGGGGGGTATGCCAGAAACCTTCGAAGGAGTGAAATCGAAAAATTCATAAAGTTTAAAAAAAAAAATTGTGGGTTGGTAGGGGGGTAGAGTTGGTAGGCCAGAAACCATTGCGGGAGTGTACTCAATAAATTTGTAAAGTTTCACATCGATCGATCGAGCGGTTTAGTAGTCCATAGCGGAAATACAGACAGACAGCTGTACATTCATTTTTATATATATAGATATACAGGTATTTAAATTTATCAAATGCATGGCGCATTGGCGTCATCTGTAATGCCATGAATTCAACTGATGAGCGAACTTTCTTGATAAACATAAAATATGTTGAACTAGTAATTTATGAAAATCAAAGTACATATATTCAAAATATTAGTGATTAGAAGGATTCATAGGCGAAACAAATGTGCACCACGCCACCTGTTTGAAAGGATTAACCGACTAATTAATACAAATATCCTGATGGCAAGAAAAGGTGTTGCGGTTTTTACTGCCTAGTATAGTTTTTTTAATACCGGCCTTGCTAGAAGTTCAATGTTTCCACCATGTATAGGTCAATTTTTTTCCGCGCTTCAGTCAGATCATCACCAAAATGGCGGGGCGTAATTGGGCATGATTGATCACCCACTGCCACAAAAGCCCAACACATATCAGATATCGAATTTTATTACTAGCCGACATCTGAGGCTCATTTGTAAGTTTTTTTAAACATGTCCGCTTCGCCGGTGTATCAAACTAACTATAAGGTCGGTCCCTGTGGTCTAGTGGCAAGAGATTTGCCCTGGCGATCAGGTGAGCCCGGGTTCAATTTCCGGCATGGTCAGATTTTTACAATTGAAAAAGAGATCTTGGGCTGGGTGTATGTAATTTTTCACGACTGATTCATTATTTATCGTCGAAATAATCGTGTATGACTTTCACAATTAAAAGTATTTGGCGCGTTGGCTGTAATGCCAAATATATTTTTTTAGAAAAATATTAAATACTATAACCATTGTTTATGCCTCAAATAGAGTGTTGCATAAATGAATATTTATATACAAATACCGAGTACCCGGCATACGTTGCAATGTCAACCAAAGAAAGTGTTTGTGAACACAATATTTTTTCTGTTTTTGCCTGGTGTCTACTAATTAAGACAACTTCGCCGGCATCCAACAACTCACCAAAATTTGATCATAATCAGATAAGCGGCATAGGAACGCATACTGGACAAATAGACAAACATTCATTTATATAATTATTTATAAACTATGCTACCTGTAGTTTTATAAATGCAGAATTAGTCTCTATACATATTATTATTCCTAACGTATTCTAGCTAAATTCAGTAAGCTTCAACAGTCTGTCTACATATCAAATATGAATCGTTTGAAATATATACTTTTCCATGAGTTTTGTCGCTAACGATCCAAGTTTCGCCTTTCGGCATCTTCGGGCATTTCAAGTGCACGAATAAACTTGAACTGACAAATTCAGGAAAAGAGATAAATTGAAACATTCTAACGATTCAAATTTGATCCTAAAGTATTGATTAAAAGATTAAAAAATATGGTAGGATAAACATTGCATACAACATACATAAACATATTATGTTATATCGATGGAATAAAGAGAAAATTTTCTATCTCCGTTTTTGTTTATTGTGCATGAGAGGGTAAGAATTGATTATTTTCAGAATGTAAAATTTTGTGTTATAAGCAAAAAAACCCCTTTCAAATGATTTATTTGTTCTACCGCCGAAAGACAACGAATAAATGACAGGTGACAATACAAAATGGCGGAGTTGGATAATAAGCAGTGTAAGTTTTAGAACGACAAAGTAAATATCAAATTTTCTTAAAACGTTTTTTCCGATAAACTTTAATAAGTTTTGGTTATAAAATTTTTACGAGACATGGACATTGCATGATACTACAAGATTTCATTTACAGCCAAAAGTGGAGTTAACAACATTACTCTTCGAGCCTTCAATATTATCTTTCTTATTCTTAAAATTCAGGTAAGAAAATTCCCAACCCTTCCGCCCTTCTCTCTTTATCAAATTAATATCAAAGTTTTCGTGATATTTTTTAACGTTTTCGAATGTTTGTATAAAAAGGTCGCTATTTTCAAGATCATAGATAGGATGTTGAATTTATGGATGAGTTTTTTCTTATGCAATCATTCTGCAGCTGATGCAGGACCAGTCTAAAATACCTTGCCAAGTTAGCAAACGAAGAAGTAAAATAAAAACATGGACGTTCATCAACTTACTCTTCAAGAAAGCGAGAAGTCTCCATAATATAATACTATTCCACTATGAAGAGTTCAGAGTACCTGTAAAAAAGTCAACATCACTCATTCATAAACTACAAAATACCAAACTAGTAAGCAAGAAACAAAATTACTTTATCTCATTCTTTTGTATAAATATTAGACGAGAAAGCAATGTTTTGTTGTTGTAAAATAGATTGTATTTTGTATTTAATATTGGTGAGTTTGTTACAGTATTCCAACTGAAGACAGGTTTTATATCGCGACTTGAGTCCATGTAAATTTCAGTCAGTATTCCGCGGTTTGCTGCGATGAACGGTCGTTAGAGGGGGGTGTTAATAACTTTTTTACCCCTATTTTAACGTGTTTTATTATGAAATAACAGTTAATTCGTAAAGTTTTATCTTGTTGTTTTAGTCTAAATGTATTGCATCGATTCTGCTGTGTAAAGTATTCATGTTATGGTAAATTAGGTAGAATGTTTGAAGATGTTGCTTACAGTTGGTAGTAAAATGAAGTGATTGTGATCGGTGGTCTTGAAGTTGGTGGAAGTACCAGTACCACACAACTCTTGTGGCTCTATAAAGGTAAGATATACCTTAAAGGTACCATAAATATTGATATACATACATAGCGCATCCATGAATGTATAAGAAAGAGTAAAGTAAAGGTAATAAATAAGACAATACTTTATTCTGCAACACATACGCTGACAATAAATTGCACAATCAATGGTTGATAAAAGAACTATGAATATTTTTTATGAACACTATTAAAAATGGCTTTGATAATTATAACCACAACAGAATAAAAAAAAAATGGAAATCTATTCTAAGAACAATTGAATTTATACTATATTAAAACACATTAGAAAAAAATCCTTTATTTGTATTGTTACCTGATTTTCGTGGAGTGACAAATATGTATTGTTATTATGGTAGACGTCACACATTGCAGTGATAGCAAAAGGTTTTCTGTCTAACCTAAGGCAACCGCATCAGTCCCGTGGATGGCATGTAGTCCTTCAGGCACACTTTAAATACTGATTGTAACCTGTCATGTAATTAATGGCACTAATAAAACACATGCTTATATTCTTAATGTTACCCATTCGGTTTCAGTTGTTTTCACTTTCAAAACAAAGGTAGCAATCTATGTATATTTATGTGTTGTATTCTTTTTTCGTTTAGTCAACGTTTGCTTGAAAAATATTGTAACGAAAAAATAAAAAAAACAGTGCAATTACTTATTCCACCAGAGCTAATAAGATCTGCACAGGTTTTGTTAAGCGTGCAAAGGATGACAATCAGTTTCCAAGATTTATGAATTTGTATAAAAGACTTAAATGTCGGATGATGGTAAGTATTATATACAAAAAATAAACAAATGACAATATCACTTATCAACATAAAACAATAGGTTTTGATGAGCACGATGCGCAGATGTAAGCCAAGTGTGTGTGTGTCAAATGTGTCTTGTCAGTAACTGAATTAAACGGTCACTTATTTAAATTAACTGTAACTAAAATAATGGCTGAAAATTTAAAAGTTATTGACCGTTATGGAATAAAGTAACTGACCAATTAATTGATCACTTTTATTGTTTCATCATACTTCAGTTCTTTGATTTGCGAAATCGAAATCAAAATCAAAATGCCTCGTAGTCTGAGTTGAATCCAGTTCGCGGTACTGCGAATTATGTCCAGTGTCTGGATGCCTGGGACCATAAAAAAGCGTCGCCCACTGGACTGTCTCGTTCTGACCGAATTGTACACTGACCGGTTGTAGGGGATATGATCATTTTTTACCAATAACCAAACAATAGAATTTATTTTATAAAATAGTGCTTTACAAGTATCATACACTGACTGACCCCCTCAGGTGTTCACAGACAAGCAACTTTTTTGAAATTAAGTATGCTATTAACTATTTATAAAAAAATACACTATAGAAAAATTCATAGCAATTGTGGACAGAACTTTTAAGCCATGTCCGCGCATAAAAGATTCCGAAAAAAGCTAGTCTTTTTCTATGATAATTACTCAGTTGCACATAGGGTTTCCAGTCCTGGGTTCCTAGGGATTCTCATTACCTGATGAATCCCGGGATTAGAAAACATAATACCGAAACTTTCGGGATTGATTTGTCACCAATAAAAGCGTTATTGTAACAAGTGAAATTTAAAAAAAAAATCCACAACCAGATATATTTTTTATTTCAATTAGATATCAGATCGCATTCGAACGAGATCGATACTCTTGTGCATTATATTTCAATCGAATATTTTCGCTATTCAGTAATGGATAGACATTCGAAATCAACGTCAATTATTCTAACTTGAAACTATTTTTACAGTAACATTAAAATTTAAGACTTCGTTCCCAAGAATAGGTTAGCATTATACCTTTGAGGGAGTGAGTAAATCTTTACTGAATATTATTCAACATTGTTTGAATTTCGTACTTTTCCATGAGTTTTGTCGCTAACGACCCGGGTTTCGCCTTTCGCAATCTTCAGGCATTCCATGTGCACGGATGTACTTGAACTGACGCGTGGTAAACAGTCTGTATCGTTTATATACAAAAATATAAGTAAATCACTAAGTAAAAAGGTTATTAAAATGTAAATTAGTGAAATTTGAATGAATACAAGTTTCTGAAAATGGTGAAACACATGTCACAATTAGTAAACACATTACGGGGAATAATCGAAGTTATTCAGGACGTATATAATTTGCCAAAAGTATATTCACGATTACACCATTTAATAATTATAAAAGTCTATATAAGAAACGAAAAAAAAATAAATAATAGTAGAACATGATATTAAACTTCGATCATTTTTACATTTATTTATTTTTTTATTTAAGAAAAAGCAAATCATGGCATTACAGCTGATGCCAATGCGCCATGTATTTGACAAATATAAATACGTGTATGTATTTATATATATACACGTATTTATATTAATACATAATATTAATCATTAATTAATTAAAAACAAGATGAAAACATTGTAGTCATAAAAACAGAGAGAAAAAAATTTATAAAATCAAAGATGTCAACCGAGTGAGTTCTGACAAAATCAACTTTTATTCATAAAATATAGTATTCGCCTGAACTCACTCACGTCAATATGAAATATGTCGACATCCGAAGCAATGCCGTTTAAAATTGTTAAAGCTCTTCCCAGAGGCATTCCCATTGGCAGACTCTTTCTCACGATTCCTCAAAAAATTATCAGGAACATTCAATTTAACATTTTCAAGAATGGTGGAATTCTCATTTTGGCCTCGGATAAGCCGAAAGAAATATAATGCCAAATACATTTCTCTTCGAGCATTCAAACTATTGAAAGTGAGCATCCCTAAGAGAAAGTCTGTTGGATAAAGCCATGGGTAGTACCCATATGTCCTCAAATAGAGAATTCTCAAAAATTTCTTCTGAACCCTCTCCACCATAAGAACACATTTCGCACCCCTATTACATGTATTCCATTAGCTACAATGTATCAACTAACTACATAAGTATATATATCTACTGCATGGCTAAACAGGTGTTAAAATGTTGATAGAGTAGTTCGTTTAATAATGCAGTATGGCTATATTTATACCGGACAACATATAGTAAAATGGTCAAACTATTCGTCTATTGCAAAATTCTCTCTTCGTAGAACATATCTGTGGCTGGGATATTGCCAATCGATAGCGTTAACGAATCGATCGAATTCTGTAAGTCGATGTTGTGTTGATTTCTTTAAGTTTTTTTTAAGGCAAATGACCTAGCAGCGTGTTGGATTAGCGGTGAATCGCATCTCTTACAAAACGGTTCGACTCTTGCGAAGACCGAGTCGAATTTTTGCTCTCCGCACAAATTGTTACTCGACGGAATATTCCAAGACATTTAAATTGTCTTTTTTTAAACTATATCAAGTCCCAATGTGGACCAGATGAACTCTTAATTTTGGTATTGAGCTTAAATCAACAGCAGTTGATATTTTCGAGCAGTTTGCTGTTCAGTCACTCGACCTGACTTTTTGAAGACTAAAGCAAGACTTATGGTTAGTTAACCGATCTCCGTGTGTCGAGTTTTTAACCCTCGAAAGACGTTACCTGAAAAATAACTCGTCTGTTGGAGAGGGGTATATAAATCAGTGTTATGGCTTTATTGGCATTGTTCTAAAAAAATACATAAAAATCGGAAGTTTTCCTTTAATTATTCATATGTTAAGTCGCGCATGAAAGAGATAATTTTCATTACAGACTAGCGTTATCAAAACTATGAACGCGAGCGCTTATCTACAACTTTTAATGCAAAAAGCATCTATTTGATTTGAAACGTACGTTTGAAAGAGGCACGTTTGAGATAAGATAACGTCACGTTATCGCGTATGGGCAGTGAAGCTTGAATCTTAGCAAATTTGTAGCGACGATATACGTAAATGGTTTTCGGCCAATAACAATCCGACTTATTTTTTAAAATTTTATTCCGACGAAACTAAATTTTTTACTGCAAAATGTGTAGAAAACAATCATTTAAGCATTCCAAAAGTTTACACATTGTATCACTAATATTAGGATAGATATTTAAGATAAAGTGGCAGTGATAGTGAACTGCCTTACCCACCGGGAAGGCAATGTAGTAGTGAACGTGTATGTACTGGGATTACAAACCGCGGTCACTTCAACGGAACACAGTGACGTTGACCACTTTATTTACGATTGGTACCGAATATGAAATTTCAATATTTGAATAGAAACACATGAACACCACCATTGATTTTAAAGTATGGCTTAAAGTCTTTTTTGAGTAGGTACCATGAACCTTATTATTATAAAATTATTTGTGTTTTTAGAGATAGATAAGACAAAAAACAACAGCTAGGAAAATGGCCAAATCGATTTACTTTAGCGAAACGAATATAACATATGACAAAACACGAAAATTCAAGAACACCTAGGTGTGATTAAAATTTTAATATTAATAAAAATAGAAACATACAAATTTAATCATATAAATAGAACTAGGTACTATTAGATGGAAATACAAAGCATTAAGTGGGTCGCCTAATTTTGTTATATTTCATATTGTCTATAAGGAGTGGAATATTGAGAGTTCAAAACGCTCTCGAGATAAACATATCGTGTGTTCGACGATAATAATAAGTGGAGATAAAACTTTAATGCAAATAAAAGCTTTTCTAGCAGCTTTTGTAGTGTCTTATTCGAATCATTATTAATTATTATTCTCAATCAATTGACAGTGCTGCTAAGTGATTTATCTTAATAATTAATAATAGGGGGTATTTAGGCGGCATTTTTGCGTGGATATATTAAGTGTAGTTCTTCTGTAGTCTTTTGTATTTTGAGCGGGAGCTTTAAAGATAATGACAAAAATGTTCTGTATAACCATGATTTAAATAAAAGTCAACCCTATTTATGAGGTGCAGCCGTGCTTTCAAATTATTCTTTCCAAGGAAAAATATACCCTCTGTGGTTTAAGTGTATCAATGCTTATTAATTGAATAGTCAACAATCTTAATTGTTGACTCTTTGAACACAAATTCATTTTTTAGGTGGAAAACAGTAATAAACATTTCCATAACGTGGGCACGCAATACTGTTTATTTGAAGCAATTTAATATGGAGCTGTGGTATTGCATAAAAAAGCAAAGTTATGTCACATCACAACTGACAGACTTTTCGTTATGTGTGCGAAACAAAAGCAACCGAAACAAGTGAAACGAGTTTTCATTTACTAGAAGCCGGAAATCTCAAACTGTGTTTCGCACCTGTCTTCGTCAAATCAACAATCGATACAAAAACAAGTTTGTACAAGTTGTGTACAAGTCAGAAAGTATTGTCGTATCGCTATGACAAGTATTAGAAACAACAAAAAACTTATTTATTATAATACTTGACACAGCTATATAGTTTTGGCAAGGATTAGAATAAATAATTTTTGTAATTTTGTTTTGGATATTTAAGACTCAATTAAATATATAAGAATCAACTTAACATTGTTACAATACATTTACAATGGAACGCGTAATAATTCTTCAATTGGCCATTGATTCTGCCAAGAATTATTATAAAGGAGACGGCAAACGCGCCTGATTTTTTTTTTTTCAAATAACTTCACAAACATAAAAGAGCGATAAAATTATAACATTAAAATCTGTAAACCCTTTGGTTACGGCGCAGTGATATATCGCTGCGAATTTTCCGTATGAAAAAGACGGCGCAGCGATTTATCGCTGCTGATTTAGCTCCAACTCAATACCTTTACTCCGTACCTAATTCCGTACCTTTGCGTACGGGGAGATATCAATCCAACAAATGTTTTAATCTTCAGAAATTTATCATTTTAAATGTGCCAATTCTTCGTGGAAAGGCGTTATATTTTCTAATTCCACATTGTTTTCAAAACCATCATGACATTTTTGTACCAATTGTTATGTATATATTACAGTGAAACTGTATTCTCAGAGAAAATATATTCTTCTCCAAGCTATGATTGAAATTAAATTTGACCGTCCTGTCTGTGTTTTTCTTAGGTTCTATTTTTATGTAAGGGACTACTTGCTGATTTTGTTTCATTGAAGCAAACCAAATTTTTGCCCGGAAAATCATCGACTTAGGCCAATAATTTCCCCGATTGTGACCAGTGAAATCATGTTGTCATTCAAATCTATTACTTGTTAAATTTTCACTGTTACATATCCATTGCTAATCGTTAGTTGATAATGCTCGCGATGAAGTCATTTTTTCGGATTCTCGTTTTAATAAATATTGCTATGTCATCGAGTCGCACAGTTTTGGAAGCTGTATCGAAAACAATTATTATTACAAAATCGGCACCTCAACAGCTGCACGCTACGCCACTTCTTAGTACAAAATTATAATAATAATAATATTTGTAATTTCATTTCTTTTTTTTTTGACACGCGTAGGTACATATTTTATAGAACCATTTTCACATTCTGTTGCCAATCACAATATTTACGTTTGATACGGCAGTATAATAATACATATATGCACAGATGTTTTCAAATATTTCTAAAAAATCATCTGTATTCGGCTAGAAAACTTGTCCTCCCGGTGGGTAAGACAGTTTACCACCACAGCCACTTCATCTTAAATATCTATCTTAATATTAGTGAAAAAATGTGTAAACTCTTTGCATTCATTATTAAATCATTGTTTTTTACACCCTTTTCACTAAAAAAATATTATTTTTACTGACTAAGTTTGTACCAATTAAATAAAAAAGAAAATAAGTCGGATTATTATTGGCCGAAAACCATTTATATCGTCGCTACAAATACTCGGGATTCAAACTTTTTATCTTATCTCAAACGCGCCTCGTTCAAACGTACGTTTCAAATCAAATGGATTTGTTTTACATTAAAAGACGTAGATAAGCGATCAGGCTCACAGTTTTGATTACGCCAGTCTGTCATGAACATCAACACGAACTGCTTGTTTCTTACATTCGCGACTTAAAATATGAATAATTATAGGAAAACTATCGATTTTTACATATATCTTATTTTAGAACGATATATAAAGATACATTAAAGCTTAATATCACATTTTTTGATGCAATTTCTGCCAATAAAGCTATAACACTGGGGTATTTCTAGACCCCTCTTCGGATCATACAATATTTTTCAGGAACCGTCTTTTGAGGGTTAAAAACTTGGAAAAAAACATTACGATTAATCCACAATGCTAAATGATAAAATTTCACTCATTTGTCCTTTGGACCATTTCGGGTTTCTCAACAAAACATAGCACAAAATGGCTGTCACACGCAGTAATCAAATTACGCTTCCATTAAAAGCAAACACGGTTGGTAGACACATTGTTTTTACATAACAAACGTAAAATTTTCACGTTTGCTCAATCGGATGTTTTGTTTTATTCAAACCGAGCGACAAATTAAATGAATAACAAAGTTTTACATATTATAATGTGAATGTCGTCATTATGATTAAGCTTTTTATATATTGCGGAGTTGTGTCGCTTTAAAAAAAATTAAAATCCACTATGATATTTTGAAAAAATCGTGCATCAAATAATGTGGGCAATATTTTTTTTTAACTCAGCACAATATGCTATCTTGGTGTCAACGTGTCATTTAACTAGTCATAAAAAATAACTTTATCAAACAAAACAGTATACCCAGTTTTTTTACGCGATTTTTTTACAGAAGCAATGGTGACTCTGCGTTGAAATAAGTGATGACTCTGCGCAAAACTATATGATCCTATTGATGACGCTGCTCCGAAACTTGTTTCAAAACAATTCATTGAATAGCACATTTCCCGTTCGTCAAATAAATGCATAACAAAATATTTAAATATATTTTTTTGCACAAATTTGAAGAACCATATTTTTTTTTTCATTTCCAAATTGATACTTTTTTAGCGGTATTTCGAATTTTGGACTAAATTTATCAAATTATATGAAAGAAAGGTTTTTCTACGCGCCATTGTTTGGAACCAATGTATCGCGTAAAAAAGGATTGTGTGTAATTATAAAACATATGACGTCACAGAGAATATGCAATGCGCCAAATGTTTGTGTTCTATTGAAAGGAAATGTGTAAAAGAGCGTTTTATTCAATCTTATTCATCTTGTAGAAAATAAAATATTAAAAAAAAAATATTAATTTTACTTTAGATTTGCCAGAGTACCTCCATGTACAAATATGATAAAAATTTGAATTCTTTATACATGAAAAATTTACGACGGTAAATAAAACGACAAAATGCAAAAATATTCAAAGAATATATATTTTTTTCTCGTGGACAAGAATGAATCATTTAATCTAGCTTATAAAAAACAAATTGTTCGGAAAAAAGCTCGGGCACTTAAAAAGAACAGTGTTTTAAATAAATAAGTAAACGAGTACACCGAAGCATCGGCAGTTACTTTGAATCAATGGTCTGTGAAAGAATTACTCTCCAAACGGAGTATAATTTGGGTGGATTTAAATGTTGTATTGAATACTTTATAGAATTACAATACATTAAGAAGAGTCCAGAGAAGTGATCTATTTTTTGTTTAAAATAATTACATAAAAAATGCTATCCGATCACATGGTGATTTTTCAAGTCACTGCTAATAGAAGCGGACATTGTGATTAAATCGAACCTTACTTAAAACTCCATTGGAATAAGGTAAATCAGTAAAATATTATATTATGTTTTTTGGGAATTATAGTTACCGTGATAACTTTTGACTATATGCGGACCTCTACTATTGCGCAATTCGCTTAGTTCTTTTTAGTATTTTTGGCGAAAATGTTCCCTGTCGCACTCTTAAATGCATATGAACTAAACTCAGATGTTCATGAGATGATTGAATCTCACTCGGAACCCTTAGCAAATGAATATCTAATTGACCAACAGGAGTACAAGAATGTAATATAAAATGACAGGAAGATCAAGACTTGAACAATAAAAAATATGAACAAAGTTTTATGCATCTCGATAATTTGTTGAATATTATGGAAGAATGAGATCCCAATGGAGAAAGCATAACTCAAGTGCGTAGGGCGATCCATAAAAGCATTGCTTGTTTAAAAATATTACCAATTTGATGCTTTATATTATACTAGTATTCGAACCCGGCTTCGCTCGGACTAGTTTGGGGTTATGTTCACCTCGGCGCGTAAATTCAGACGGGCCAAGTTAATGACCAACAATGCAAAAGGGAATTACAGACCCACAGACATACATACGCCGTTTCGGTTTTATATATAAGATATTTTGGTTCATATGAAACTACTCGAGTACTAGAGTATTAAATTATGTACTACTCGATACTCGAGTAATTGGAGTCTCTACACACACATTGATAACGAAACAAATTTACCGTCGAAACTTTCGCGAGCGAAATCAATTCGTTTGTTTGAACTTGCAACAACAATGCAAAAGGGAATTACAGACCCACATACATACATACGCCGTTTCGGTTTTATATATAAGATTTCCGGCAAACTTTTCTTCTATAATTTAATTCATGTTATGTCTTTTTAAAATTTATTGTGTAATATTTATATTCGTAACTTAATAGTGCCAGGTCGCAGCCGAATGGTCGACGTCTTTGTCATCTGTTGCGGTGTTATGGGATTGAAATCTAATACGGACAATCAGGATTTGAGAATCAATTTATGAATAAGTATAATGAATATATTTACGCGATTAGCTTATCACTAATCGTGACCTAGACGCACCCTCTGTTCCTAGAGATGCAGCGACCTTTCAGTGACAAAACGAAAAATTGCAGACAATGATGTTTTGAGGCAACCATAGAATTGCAATTAGCCCTCTTATCAACCAGAACCATTTTTTTTGCCCTATTATCGTGTATTCTTGAATAAGGCTAGACAGAGTTTAACTGACAAGTGAGAAAACGTTTTATACAAAAAATAATATCAATTGATCAAAGAGAATAAATATCTGCAAGAAAAGTTTTAAAATCTGCTACACTTTTAGTTTACATGCTTCATTCACATGAGGTGGTAACTTAGTGACAGAAAATAATTTAAAAAATAGTTCAATTTATCAATATACGACATTTATTGTCCCGGCCCAAATTTATTCTATGTCTTAAATCGCTGAAGGCATATTAAATTCCTTTGCGCCCTTCCAAATAGGTTTTCCCAATTTACAACCCTATCCTCATTTCTTTGTCGGCTAACGCATGCTTCCTCCACAATTATGGAACGCGTTTCTCTCCGTTTAGACGTCGTATTCCTCACCCTTTTAAATTTACTGTCGTCATAATAATTAATCAAAACCACATATCAAACTGCAACCTCTACAACCAATAAAACAAATACAATTAAGCTTATGCTTATTTTTTTATATTCTATCAAAGAAATTTACAAGTGTAGGGACTAGTATGGCTTTTCAAGTAATTCACAGTTCATAATGTAATGTAATTATATTCTAACATTTTTCTTCTTGTCTTGATATCGTTTTCTATTGAAGTTTGGTGACTAAATATCACTACTTCTATCTATCTCAAACTCATTTATATTAAACTGCCTTTGAATTGCCCCCCCCCCTTCAGGGAGAATTTATTCCATTCAAAATATTATAGCATTCATTTTCCAATGATTTTGATTTAAATAAATAATAATTTATAAATAATATGATTTTAAATGAAAGAATATATGCTAATGGTCAGTCATTAATGAAATCACATGATTTTGTTCGGGGCAATCACTTCTTTAGGCGCAGGGTAATCTTTTCTTAAAATCATAAAATAAAAAAATAAAAAATAAAAAATAATCTTTTGATATATCCGTTGACCGTTGACTGTATATAATTAAACGAGAAAAAGTAGATCAATTTTATATATAAAAATCAATGTTTGTCTGTTATAGGCATAGTAAAATCAACTTATAGTAGGTCTTTAATATAAAAATCATTGTTTTCTTATATTTTATGCGCTGCTATACCGTTAATTTTAACAACTTATTGTTGCATTGGCGCAAAGGTTATAGGCATAGTATAATTAACTTTCAGTAGGTGGCGCATGCGTCGACCCATAGAAAATCGGCAAAAGAAAAACAGCAAACGTCAAACGGCAAATATCATCGATATTGATCAATTTTAGTGAAATTAAATTGAAATTATTTATCTAAAATATTGTGCATCCGAAAGCACTTCAATAAACACTTTCTGTAAGTGGCATTGCAACATTTGCAGGGTATCGGATAGTAATTATTAAAAATTAAATATCACTACAATTGCCATTTTTTCGATCTGTAGAGTTGGCCGCTTAATATTCTCACTACACTAGCGAAAACGGTTACGATTTTGAAGTTGGATGAATGCTTCAAGTCCTCGTAAATATATACATAGTTGATATTCCATAAAAAAGAGCCCATTTGTTTCACTTCGGACACGGTATAGTACGTTCATCGAATCAAGGAAATAATTAAAAATTTTACTCTATGGGAGCTATCTTTCAGATTGCCAATCGATTGATGGCAAAGTAGGAAATTGATTTCGAATGAATCTGTTGTGAAAGTAACGCTTGTTTGACCCCAATGGGACACAAGACAATGGTGTTTTGATGCAACCATATAATTGCAATTAGCCCGCTTATCAACCGGAACGCCTTGCCCTGCCCTATTATCGTGTATTATTGAATTACACCAGAAAGAGTTTAAACGACATGTTAGCTAACTATTTACTTTTTAAAAAATCACAATAATTGATCAGCGACAATACGTACGTATTGAATCTGTGTTTCCCAACCGATTTTTCACGGGCCGGTGCCAAAATTTTATATTTATTTAAATTTGATTGTTATATTTTTACTGGCCCACATGTGTAAAAAACTGCATTTGACAATATAACTTTGTCTATTTCAACGTATTGAGTAAAAAATAGTAACACGTGTTTTGCCACTTTAAAAAGCATCTTCAGACTTACTTTCGCAAAGTTGCCTTACTTAAAAGGATGATATTGATCCTAATATTTTTATATTTAAAAATAAAAAAATTGTGTTGGAAATTTTTCATTTTCTTTTTCTTATGAAATATTGTTTTTTTAGTATTTTTATTTCGAAACCATATTAATTGGATTGTGTCCCATGGTTAAAGAAGTTTGCAACATGCAATAATTTGGTATATTTGTCGGTATTTCGTTTTACCATTCTAATACATACGCAAACCCTGTGATGTTAATCAATTTCTCAAATCTATTGAGGAGTTGATGGAAGGAAAAAAATAAGGCAAAGGCCGTAATTTAATATTTTTAATATCAAATTTGAATCGTTATTATTTTCTACTCTTCTATGAGTTTTATCGCTAACGAGCTTGGTTTCAGCTTTCGGCATCCTCAAGCACATCAAGTGCACGAATGAACTTGAACTGACTTGAAACTCCATCAAGCATCTCCGAAATTAATTTTCATTTTTGAAATACCACTATTATTCATAAAAATAATAACACATTTTTAGTACTATTCCACATAAAATTTATTGGATCAGGACGGGTTTCGCTCATGAGTGGTCCTGATTCAATCTATTTTATGTGGAATAAATACTAAAAATGTGTTATTATTTTTATTATAATGCCATTCTACCAAGTACTGACAGTGAACACCTTAAAAGCTACTATTATTAATGTTCAATACTGGTTTTTGATCATTTTAAATGTACCTGGATTCGGCTCCGTAACAGTTCTATACAATTAATAATTTAAAAAATATATTTTTCGTGAGAGTATTTATTCGATATTGAATGAAGATTATAATATGTAGCTAAGATTCTATGAGCTTAATCTAATCAATACGAATTAAAATGTCAAACAGCCTATTAAAGATTCCTTGTGGAATAGAATGCCAATAAAAGCCATAATTGGCACACAGCTTATAGTCGGCACTAATAATACAAATTCATTAATGCACTTTAAATGCCTAATGCGGCCAGTCTTTGATTCAAAGCGATCGTCGGATACATTTAACTATTCGTAATTGTCTGCATCAGTACTTGTACGCAGTTTTCCTCGTCAGGGGCGGATCTGATGAAAGCTGTGGTAGAGAGCGTATTTTTAACGAGTGCTAGCGATGTATCAGTTGAAACAATTCCATAACTCTATTATGAATCAATAGTATTTGTCAAATTTATGTATACAATAAAATGCACACACCTTATTACAGGGGTTTTTAACCTTATTGCGACTCCGGGCGCATTTGAGATTGAGAAGAATAGTGACGGACGCAGGCTGGATATTTGAAAAAACCAGGGCTGTGGAGTCGGAGATTTTTGGCCGGAGTCGGAGTCGGCGCGGCGTTTTGGCCGGAGTCGTACTCGGAGTCGGAAATTTTGAAAAGTTTGAACTTTTTATTTTTGCATTGAATATGTCAAATTTGGCTTTTGGCCGCATTGATAGGGTTGATATTTAATTGAATACACATAAATAGGAAACAAAAGTTTTTCGACAAAAAACTACTGGAACTCCAAAGCACAGTTAAAAAGCAAGCGATTCTGACTCTCTTTTTTGTATCTCAATTTTTTCAATAGTAATTATAATTTTTTATGATTGAGAAATTATCTGATTTTTGGATATCAATTTGACGGAGCATCAAGTTCTAAGGCGTGTTAGCGCCAAAGTTCTTCCAGTCTCCTTCGTCTCTAAATGTTTTAAACTATTGAATTTTCTTTGTTGACATTCCCTTCCCAATGCTGACGACAGGAGGGCGCGATCGCTACAGGTGAGAAGTCAGTTTACTATTGCGTCTCTACCTAGAGAGGGTCATCGAGAAGAATAGCTCTCGATCTATTTGATTCTCTGATGCCTTCTCGTCATAATTCTGCAAGCAAGATAAATCATCGTGTTAATAAAAAAATATATATCACAGTGTGTATGCATCATTTTTTTATGCCTCTCAATATTTACCAACTTTTTGATCTGCCAAAAAATATATTTTATTTATTAACAGTGCTAGACGACTTCGTTTTTAACTTCTTCGCAACCCTGAGAATACCTTGCTCTGTCCCTGCAATGGCATTTCTGAATGCGATACCTCTGCCATAAGACATCCGCTATGCAAGTAAAATGTTGATTGCGTGTCTCTGCATATGTGCATCTTCATACTGCTGAATTTAATACCCACATTGTAATTAAGGGTAAATATATTGAGCAGACATGACTTGGTGGCTAAATGCAGAAAATGTCTAACTGTCATGTAAGACTGCATAAAAACTGTGCTGAGCCTCAGATCAAGAAAGATCAAGAAAGAAATAGCCAATTGTCCGGTCGAATAAAAAGTGACTGATCTGTCATCATCGGAAAATCTCTATTGACTTTTCAGATAAATACCCTGCTACAATGCTTTACACATATTGTTCTACACTTTTTTTTAAAAATATAATGTATTTTTATTTAATTTAAATCGTTTGAATTTTGAACGATTAAAATTCTAAATTGTATTTTAATTTGATGCCATGCTAAGACGTAAAAATCCTCAAGGTCCGCTTTGACAAAAAAAATTAACTACTAAAATATTTTTTCATGTACTTTTTTTGGAAAATGATTTTTTAATTTAAAAAATATACATATATGGCATTACAGCTTATGCCATATATGTACGCGCTCCAATATCATTAAATGTGAAAGACATACATAAGGGATATACTCGATGATATATTTAATGAACCAGTCGAGAACAATTCAACCCACCTCATCGCTATGGCAGGGATCTTTCCAATAGACCACAGAGACCGATTAATAATTTATTGAATTGACTTTTATTTACTAGAATGACATTATTACACGGTGAAAAGATAGACATGTTTTGTAATCCTACTGAAATTGTACTATATAATATAGTTCTGATGGTGTCGTAAGTCGAAATAGCTATCAACCATATATCTATCTATATCTATCTATATCTATCTATATATATAAAAATGAATGTCTGTGTGTATGTCCGTTATGGACTACTAAACCGCTCGACCGATCGATCTGAAACTTTACAAATTTATTGAGTACACTCCCGCAATGGTTTCTGGCTTACCAACCCCTCCCCCCAACCACCCCCAACCTCCACCCCTCAATTTTTTTTTTAAACTTCATGAATTTTTCGATTTCACACCTTCGAAGGTTTTTGGCATACCCGCCCCATACGCTCCCCAAACCCCACCACGACAAATAACCCCCCTCCCACCCAAAATTGATATCGATTTTTTACAAATTTCTCGAGTATTGAATACATGCAAATTGAATTGAATATTTGTGTAATGTCTTTCCTTCAAATTTATTTTAGTTTCTGGCGTAGCAACACGCGCAGGGTACAACTAGTTATATAATAAATATCATACTTATAAAAATAAAATTTCTGTTCTATAGAGCTGTTTGTAGGACTAAAAAAATAAACCAAAAACCATTTTTGCTTCAAACCACAAATACAATTGACAAACCCCAAATTTTGTAGGGTGCTAAGTTTATGTAGCGTTTATTTACTGTTCAGGAAATCAATCATGGATCACGTGAATCTTGACTAACAATCACCTTAATCGTTTATAGAATAATATAATGAGTTTAGCACTTCAAACGCGTGGTTGAGTGGGCCGTGAGGACATTTTAATATATTACAATCATTTAATGAACCGTTAAAATTTTGAGGGGGTTATTTGAATTGAAATATAGTTTTAAATGGACATCAAAAATACAATAAAAAATATTCTACAGTAAAAAGTGCGTGCAGAGATATAATTTTAAATGGACATTAAATTTATTCGGAGATTCAATATCTGTTGTAATGTTTTAAGTTCACTAATTTATTACAATATGTATATCTTTGCTCAGCCCTGAAATCAATGTTGAACTCAATGCTTGCGATGAGCAAAACTGGTCCAGATCGTTATTAAAATATATGTGGAAGTATAACCAAATGTGTTTAATGTATTGAAATATAGTGCCTTCCATCAGGTTTTGACCGTAAAGACAAAAATAATAAATTGTTTGATTCTTTTAACATTTTTAACAAAGATTATGAGAAAAAATCTCTTTCCCACCCATCCGATCCTATAACCGGAGCGCAGTGAGAGCGACTAGCTAATAAACTTATCTTTTCTTTACATAATCTCATCGAATTAAAGAGAGGTTGAGTATCACGTGATTTTCGTAGAAAAAATATGTTTAGATAACTCCATTAGGGGACCATAAGATCCAAACTAGGATTGACCAGTACACGCTTTTGTCAGCACATAATTTCTATCGAATATAAAGCAAGAAAAGTCATTGAGACAGTTTTGAAGTTACAATCAACATAATTATTTTTCTTGCTTCATAATATAAACATTAACATATCTAATATATAAAAATCAATTTTTTGTTTGTTTGTTCGTATTTTATGCGTTGTCATACCGTTGATCCGATTGCGATAAAACTTTGAATACTTATGGCTTGCACTTTCACGAAGGTTATAGACATAGTAAAATGAACTCATAGTAGGTATTTTATATAAACATCAGTGTTTTTTCATATTTTATGCTCTGCCATATCGTTAATTTTGACAACTTATTGTTGCACTTGCGCAAATGTTATATGATTAGTAAAATTAACTTTCAGTGGGTGTCGCGTGTAGACAATCGGCAAAAGTAAATCAGCAAACGTAAAACGGCAAATATCATCGATACCGATCAATGTTAGTGAAATTAAATCGAGATTATTTATCCAAAATATGGTGCACCCGAAAGCACTTAAATAAACACAAACACTTTCTTTCCTTAAGCGGGGTTGCAACGCTTGACGGGTACCGGCTAATGTAATATATAATATGAGCATTTAAGATTAAAAAAACGTTAAAAAGAATTTAAATGGTTTCGTTTCTGACTTATTAATAATAAGAAAACCTTTGTTATATTTGACTGTATGAGAAAATAATAGTTCTACATTGACGTTAAATACAATACACTTTCTTAAAATAAACTGCAAACTCTCTACGGCTAACGATAGTCACGATATCAAAGGCGACCGTTATCAGTGTAGCCGACAGGGCGGCTGGTAAATCAGCGATTCTGATTTGGCACTGCAAAGGTTAACATTAATTGGATCGTGCCAGTGTGTGGGTGGCTTATGGAGTAAAGTGCCGTTTATTTACTCTTGCCAAAGTTGGCATGATTGACAATTAGGCGGAAGGTTTGAGAAACCGTTTTAGACTTTTCCCATCATTATTCTTCATCATTAAATATAATGTCCTCGATATTTGCATGAATCAATTTGAATTAAATTCGAATTATAATATTCACAGTACTGTAAAACGAAGTGAATAGAGAGAGACACTTTTTACCCATCACAACTATGTATCTTCAAATATGAATGGCTTGAAACTTGTTTCTTTTGTCCTACTACACATTCATAAGAATATTTTTCAAATATTCTTTATCGTTATTAAGACACAGTCAATTTTGTTCGATGTCTCTATTCACATTGAATCGGGGTGAATAGAGACGAGATAGGGTAAATCGAGACTTGGCAGGTGAATAGAGACAAAACTACAAATTGTAGTGATTGGAATATATGAACCTTTATTCTATACGAGTCTCTATTCATTCCGTTTTACGGTATTTATTAACCAAAAAAAACATGATTGATTTTAATTTTCGTGCAATAAAAGAGAAGTTTGTTTCAATTTTGGCTAATCATTTAGTTGGTTTGGTATTGTCATTCGAGAGATAGTATTATAGTCATTGTAAAGAATTATATATAAATAGTACAAAATACATTGGATACTTAGTAAAGTTGTGCTAAAGTGCAATCCTTGTTTTTGTTCTGACAGTCTCTATGCACCCCGTTTTACGGTAACCAAAATACAAACCATCTAGAAAAGCCACTCTGTATTATAAATTGATAATTAATTTATTACCTGTATCGTATTACAAGAAGTGCCACGAATTTCGACTCTTTGAGAAATTATCTTCAAACTTCAGATCGATTCTAATTCAGTATTTTATACCCATATTATAATTTCAAGCCTTTAATGTTTTTTTAATGTGAGGTTTTCTTCGAAGTAAATATTTAAGAATAGTATTTTGTATCAATTCAGTTAAGAAACCTTTTTTATTAATACTGTCCAATCCCAATATCAAGTTTACAAAATCTTCATAAAGCATAACAAAAGAAGTATCAGGGATAATACAAAAAGCTATTTGTTATCTCTAGGAACCTATAAATTCGCGTAGGGTACAAAGGGCTTTACATGTTTTGGGGTAAACTACATTAGATGATTAAACAATCAAAGGAGGAATGATTCGAGTTCTTAGAAGCGAGACTAAGTATAATAGAAGAACTTTATGAAAATTTTTAAATGGGAAAGATTTCACTCGCTGCAACTTGTTTGTTCGGACATATTTATATGTAAATTTATTTGCCTGGTCAACGTCGTCGGCTTCAAATCCTGTATTCACGGACTTGAATCCTCTAATTCATATCAATACAATGATTTTTCATATTCGATGCTATCATCAACGCGTAACGCAGCAAATAATTTATTTTCCAAGAGCATCCGGTGTTCCAAAGATGACTCTTGCGAGTTCACGAAATATAATTCGTATGTACTTAATACATCTTTTCTAATCCTGTGCTCATCAGGTATTGAAAATCTTCGGCATCCCGGGATGGAAAAACCCTAGTTCCAAGTGTATACAAAATGGCATGCTCTTAGCTTATAGCTAATAATTGAACGCATCAGGATTTGGGTTGATTGTTCCGTTTTAACAATTTAAAAACATCTTTAGTGAATGAAGATGTAAAAAGATACAAGTGTTTATGATTTTCCTTTACGGATGCGTAAATTTCAGTGTCAATGATATGAACCATTCATTATTGGATATGCAAACGATTGAGCCATTAACTAGCGGAACCATTTAGAAAAATGAATAGCGAGTGCTGTCTGATATAAGTAAAGACCCCTGAATACGTGTGAAAAGTTGAACTAATCTCCGAAGGAAATCGTTAATAAGCCGTATTTAGCCTTCACCTTGTGACGGTGCGCCGAATCCATGAGAAAGAAGCGACCGGTTGACATTAGATTGTTTGATAGTAAAATTATTTATTAATGCCAGGTGTTGCCAATCTACGGTCTGGAGGTTTTATTGAATTAAAATAGTAGTCGTGAATAAGTGGGTTACATATGGTTTTTGATTTATTTTATCTTTTTAAAAGTAATTATTATGTGGACTATTTTATTATTAAGTGTTGACGGGTTGCGAGGTTAAGGTTGAACCCTTGATTTTAAACTTGATTCTTATGTTAAATTTATTTGTAACTTTACATTGAAATTGATAATTTCTTTATTTTGGAATAATACGTGAAATATCAAATATTTATATTAAATTTATCTTCAACATATCAGGTGATACTTGGTGGAAGAGTATTTTATTAAAAAATATTGAAATATTTTCGGTACGTTTTTTGGATCAGGACCGGTTTCGCTCATCGCATGCATTTTTAACTGATGCGTTGTATGATATTTTTTCATGAAAATCTATCGAAAGTATGGGAATATGCTACCTTTCTATTCCTTCACAAAAACTCCCTTATTAATTCATGTGACTATTCGAACTTTTACTTTTTACCGCTTAATCGAGTATGATGGAATCATAAGAACATATAAAAAATACTATTAAATACAGGAACAAATGATTATTAGATTAATAGGAGTAATTTATTCCACTAGTATTATATGAAAGCTAGATTATGTGAAAGCTATATTCCTCGTAAACCAAATAATTTATTAGTTATTAAAATTTGGTAACATGTTCCAACTAATATGTGAGGATGCATCATATTTTTGCATAAATATCGTCATCGAAAAGGCTGATTCAGTATTGCTGGACAGACAAAAATAATTGAAAGGAAACACATCAGTTTACCTTCCCTGTTTACGAGAGTCTGTTGCAATATTGATTATGCAAATTAAACAACTGTTTTCATTCGTGTCTCGTTTGGTCCGTTTTCGGATTTGACCCACGAATAAGATTAGTATTCATTATATTCTTATTATGTTTTTATTGTTTGTAAACAAAAGATACTGAATCATCTTTGCTATTTGCATTTTATTTTAACGTGCGACTCGTTCGATTGTGATATAACTAACTGACTAATGAATGTCAAGTTGATTAAATAACTATTTTGTAATACAACAACTGGTGCTGTTAATATTTGAATATTGTTAAAAATGTGTTGCAATTTATCAGGGCTGAGAAAAAAAATAACTCGCAACTCTAGCATTTACCAAAAACACGACTCCGGCTAAAAAAAGTTTAGTTTCGACACGTTTTTTTCCTACCTTTCCTATTTACATATGTGTATTCAATTATGTATCAACGACACCGGCCAAAACGCCGCGACAACTCTGACTCCAACTCCGGCCAAAAAGCCCCTACTCCACGACTCCGACTCCACAGCCCTTTCAAGGAAGAAAGCAGTACCTCGCAAAGTTTCTCTAAGTTGAGTTATGAATGCCATTTGCTATATATTTTTGAAAGGCATTTAATTAGTTGGTGCTCACTTTTATAACAGAATAGTAACAAAAATACTCTAAAAATTCTTTGTGACAAAATGGACATCTGGTAGAAGTATAAGAATTTCTTAGCCAAATAGCTGTAGTTCTCTTAGAAAATAAGCAGTCAATACAACTTCTTACTGCCTGTTTAGAAATTAGTTCATAATCGAAACTGCATTTAAAAATTCTAAATACACGATGTAATTTTTCTCAAAAGTTGGTCGGAGTCATTTATTGCTTTCTTCCTTGGAACGGTAGTATAAAGCTAGCCTCTTCCATTATTTAATTTAGTATGTAAAGATTTTTTAGAAAAAATTGAGATGTTATAAATAACAATAAGCAACGGAAAAAAGATAGACGTAGAAAGAGAGATTTGAATCTTTAAAAAAGAAACAAGTCAATGGTTTTGTATCTGGTCTTTTTGTTGAAACATTTTTTACGTTAGTTATAATATGCTTTTATTTTGTTAATTCGTGCCTTTCTGAAATTTTCCTTTATTTGGCAAGATAACAAATCCTTCTCTCCCTCACAGCGTACAAATTACGAAGCTTTGAATAAAATGGCGGAAAACAAGTTTCGTCATGTCATGCGGCGCAATGTCAGTATTATAATAAATGCACTTCCCATAATGTGATGGCATTGATTACGTAGGCATTATCGTTATGGACTTTACCGTTCTTTCCCATTATCTGTACAAGGGATTTGAAATGCATTTATTTAATATACCAACTCGGCCTCAGCCTATCAAAGATTATTATTTTCGAATAACACATATTTCATCTATAAATTATTAAACTTACAACAATGACTTTATTACTAAAATTAATGTGGCTTACTTCAAGAGACTCCAATTCGAGTATCGAGTACTCGATAATGGAGTATACTCGTTCATTTTTCAAGTACTCGATACTCGAATAAATTGAAAAATACTCGAGTTATACTCGTAATTTATAAATGAAAATTTATTTCCAAATTTTATTTTTTTAAATAGCGGACAGAAAAACGAGACAGCACTATTTAATTTATTTTTAACTATTAAGCCGACGTTTACAACAACAGAGAGGGTTTTTTTCTACTGCGGGAATAAAAAACAAAACGTCGAACCAAATTAAAATTTGAGACGCTTAATTCTCTATTATTTTTGATATACATGTTTCATAAATTGAAATAAATGTATTAATTAAAAGAAATAAACCTATTTATTAATTTATCATCATTTACATACATATATACATACATTTCAATTAATAACATCTATTTTGGTACATCTGAAACTATTCGAGTATACTCGAGTATTTTAAAAATTTACTACTCGATACTCGAGTAGTTGAGATGTCGAGTAATTGGAGTCTCTATACATATACTACTCAGCATGGGAAGAAAGACAATATACGATATAATGATTGAATCGTGTATTTCGAAAATGTTACGAGTCACATTTGTTCCAAAAATAAGTTAAGTATGCAAACATCGTCAGAATACCTAAATACACAAACGTAATACGGAAAAGTTCCACTAACGTATGTTATTAAAGAATTTTAGAGTATTTCATGCATTACGAATAGTAGTACGAGGTTCTGGACGTTTTCGGACGACACATCGCGTATGACAGCAAATCAAAAGTTACAGTATCTGATCTCATGGTGTACAAGAAGCGACCAAAAACAATTAAGCTACTCTCCGGGAAGTAAAAAAATATTGCCACGAGCGAGACGGTATTTTATTTCAATATAAACTTCTATAAAAGTGTCCCTCACTTCATGTATTTCGAAAACGTAACATTGCCACAATAAAAAAAAAGTGAATGAAAACAAAAATGATTATTTTCAGATTTGCTTACAATTTACTTTAAAACTAAAATTTGGAATGTTACTAATTTTATTTCATATGAATGACGTCACACAATGAAGTCCCGAAAATATAAGTACATTAGGTTGCCATGGCTGCACATCAAATATTTCCCAACGTACCAACTTTATCAAAGTAATTTCGTAAAATTTGTATTGTCAAAACTATTAATACTCATTGATCGCTCGCCCTTTGAAAATATTTTCAAGCAAACCTCGGTTGAGAAACACTAGCTAAAAGCCTTCACAAGATATAAACAATATTATCCTGACAAAGTTTCAATGTAAAGTGATTCTAACACGACGACCTATCAACTTGAAAGAGCTTATTCAAAATAAAACATACCTGTGTAATAAAACAAATGCCTTTAAATCGGCAAACAATATATAGTATTCTCTTTAGTATACATTGCTATAAGCTTAGCAAAACAGGTCCCCATATGACGTCACATTCACTGTACAATAAAAAATACATAGAATGCATTCTTAGTTCTAAGGTCAACGAATACCGTAATAGTAAATGACCCTTTGGGCATTCGGGTCAGTGGAAGTTGGCTCTTAGAGTGCGAGTACTATGGAAACATACCCGAGTGGCTCTACATAGGTTAGTAGATGTAATATTACTTTACTGACCCCAGCTTTTGTGAGATTTTGCGAATATAACAAGGTTTAGTACAGAAAATTGTACTGCAAGAATTGCTTGGTACACACGTACTTAAATTTCAATACTCGTAAATATAGGGTAGATATTAAACGTAAAGTCATTATTTTTAATACGGAAAGAAAAATAACAATGTATTTTAATTCTACATAAATTATTTTTAAATATTTGTTGATAGCTATTTCGGCTTACGCCTTCGTCAGAACTATGTTTAAAACGTGTATTAGGGATAGCTTATATACCCTTTGCTAGACAGGGTGCCTCCTACATAATCTCTTTCTGTTGAAACCATACCGACGTCACATGAAAGAATTTAAATAGGTTTGATTTATTGGTCTTAAGTAATGGTGGGAAACAATAATTTGAGTATTTTTTGGGGTCGTGTGAAAGCACTTAAAATCTGCAATTTCTAAGTGCATCTATTTTAAATTGTTTTAGGTTTATTGTTTGTTAATGGTTTAGCAGGGTGAGCTATTAATTGTGATTTGATCGTTAAAATTTCATTGGACTGATTATACCTATTAATTTCAAGCTGTTCCAATGCATTCAGTTTGAGGCCCTTATTGCAGGAATGTAAACGAATCGGGACCGAATTCGGATTATGTGCTAATTCTATAAGGTGATTTGCATATTGTGAATCAGTTTTTCCATTGTTAAAGGATCTAACATGCTCGTTAGCTCGAATTGAAATTTTTCTACCGGTCTGTCCTACATATACTAAATCACATGTACCGCAAGTCATCTTATATATACCGCTTCTATCAAGTTTATTAATCCTGTCTTTACTATTTTTAAGATGTGTACCTAAGTTATTATTAACTTTAAATGCTACATTTACTGAATTTTTAATCTCGTGGTGAATTTTTTCACTAATACTCCCTAAGTAGTTAATTGATTTAAAGAAGCGGTTTTCTTGTATTAAGTTAGGGTAAATAAGTTTTCTAGCTAGTTTTAAACGTTTTTTATATAGTAAGTTTGTTATCACCTTTTTCTCATAGCCATTATTACGCGCAATTTGTTCTATAGTATGTAATTCGTTATAATAATCTATCTGATTCATCGGTACAGCCAGTAATCTGTGTATCATTGCATTGTATGCAGATAGTTTAATTTGCCAAGGGTGAAGTGATTTGGAATGAATAGTAGTATCACAGAAGGTTGGTTTTCTAAAGATTTTAAATTTATGTTGATTTTCTATTCTAGTGATGGTTAAATCTAGAAAGAAGAGACGACATTAATCATATTATTTTTATTAAATTTCAAAAACAATGCCGTAAACTCAAAAAACTGATAGAAAATGTCAAGCCAGACACTGATTCTCAAACTAAATGTAACACGAAACATCTTAAGTTTTACCAAAAAACTATTAATCTGTCCTCAGTTAAATTCTCTGATGAGGAGACCAATTTGCTAGATAAAGGTTTTAAATATCAAATCCCCGAACACCCGTCACCCAAACAACTAGAATCACTGGCAGTAGATACCGAATTGGCATTGTCAAAAGTTGATAACAACAAATTACTAAAACACACTACAGCCAAATTAATATCGGATTCATTAGACTCAACGAAACTTAAACCTCGTAATAAAGAATTTACCACGCTTAAAAATATTAAACTTAAAATAAATACTAACAATTTGATCATTACTAAAGCGGACAAGGGTAACTCTATAGTTATTTTAAACAAAAACGACTACATAGATAAGGTAAACGATTTTCTAAAACCAGCAGATTTTACAAAATTAAAAAAGGACCCAACGACGAAACTAGCGACTAAAATCAAAAATATTGTAAAGGAGTGTAACATCGTTTTTCCCACTGAATCTATGAAGAGGTACGTCAATCTCATGAATCCGACTACACCGTTGCTTTACGGACAACCCAAAATTCATAAGACTGACATTCCTATTAGACCGGTGGTATCCTTTACGAATACTCCAACAGCCAGATTAGCATTTTGTATGAATAACATATTTAAAGACAAAACCAAATTTAAGCAAAACATAGCTTAGAAAACTCTTTAGATCTAATAGCTAAAATCAAAGACGTAAAACTGCCCACGAACAGTAAATTAATCTCACTAGACGTTACGAGCCTATTTACGAACATTCCCGTAAAAAGAATGTCTTGAAATAATCCACGATTTATTAGAAAAATCAAAACTAAATCCTTTCGAATCTGAAGAGCTTTACTCTCTCATACAAGTGTGCACCGAGACTAATTATTTTTTATTTAACTCGGTATACTATCAACAAAACGACGGATTACCGATGGGATCGCCGCTAAGCCCATTGCTCGCGAAAATTTTTATGGATAATTTAGAACACAAAATTTTAGAAATAGATAACAAAAATATCGTGTATTACTACCGCTATGTAGATGATATTATAATTTGTTGGCAAGGCACGGATAGGCAGTTAGATATATTTCTAAACAAGGCTAACTTGATACACGAAAAAATTAAATTTACACTAGAGATAGAGGTAGACCACTGCATTAACTTTCTAGATTTAACCATCACTAGAATAGAAAATCAACATAAATTTAAAATCTTTAGAAAACCAACCTTCTGTGATACTACTATTCATTCCAAATCACTTCACCCTTGGCAAATTAAACTATCTGCATACAATGCAATGATACACAGATTACTGGCTGTACCGATGAATCAGATAGATTATTATAACGAATTACATACTATAGAACAAATTGCGCGTAATAATGGCTATGAGAAAAAGGTGATAACAAACTTACTATATAAAAAACGTTTAAAACTAGCTAGAAAACTTATTTACCCTAACTTAATACAAGAAAACCGCTTCTTTAAATCAATTAACTACTTAGGGAGTATTAGTGAAAAAAATTCACCACGAGATTAAAAATTCAGTAAATGTAGCATTTAAAGTTAATAATAACTTAGGTACACATCTTAAAAATAGTAAAGACAGGATTAATAAACTTGATAGAAGCGGTATATATAAGATGACTTGCGGTACATGTGATTTAGTATATGTAGGACAGACCGGTAGAAAAATTTCAATTCGAGCTAACGAGCATGTTAGATCCTTTAACAATGGAAAAACTGATTCACAATATGCAAATCACCTTATAGAATTAGCACATAATCCGAATTCGGTCCCGATTCGTTTACATTCCTGCAATAAGGGCCTCAAACTGAATGCATTGGAACAGCTTGAAATTAATAGGTATAATCAGTCCAATGAAATTCTTAACGATCAAATCACAATTAATAGCTCACCTCTGTTAAAACCATTAACAAACAATAAACCTAAAACAATTTAAAATAGATGCACTTAGAAATTGCAGATTTTAAGTGCTTTCACACGACCCCAAAAAATACTCAAATTATTGTTTCCCACCATTACTTAAGACCAATAAATCAAACCTATTTAAATTCTTTCATGTGACGTCGGTATGGTTTCAACAGAAAGAGATTATGTAGGAGGCACCCTGTCTAGCAAAGGGTATATAAGCTATCCCTAATACACGTTTTAAACATAGTTCTGACGAAGGCGTAAGCCGAAATAGCTATCAACAAATATTTAAAAATAATTTATGTAGAATTAAAATACATTGTTATTTTTCTTTCCGTATTATAATGGAGTTCTACCAAGTAAATGCCTACTCAATCAATCATTATTTTTATATTGATTTAAATTGTGCTGAGGCCTTAAACTCAATTGGTCCATAATAATCTAAAGTATGTTGCAAATAAATAAAATGAAAACCGGTCCCGATCACTATAAAAAGCGTCGAATAGGTAATATAAAAGCAAATACAAAATGGAACTTTCAATAAAATAGCTGGGTTATTTGTTATTTTATATTCAGGCATAAAAGTTTTTTTTTGTTGTATGAAACGATTAATGCCCATGAATACTTTGTGGTTTTGCTACTAGATGTCTCATTTAAGGAAGCTATTTTGCACGGTCGAATCATCTGAATTTTGTACTTTTTCATGAGTTTTGTCGCTTAAGACCCGGGTTTTGTCTTTCGGCATTTTAAGTGCACGAATAAACTTGAACTGACGGGCAGTAAAGTAAGTGTTCGCATAAGTTATTTGATAATTATAAAAGTTATTATAGTTTAAATGTTGATAGCAGCAATTTGAAAATAATTAGCTAATGGTTGGATTAATTGGATAAGTAATTGCATAGACAAATTACATATTCTGTAAGTCTTTTTAATGTAATATTGTAATTCCCTTTATGACCTTAAGTCGAAGTCCTCAATATTGCAAGCATTTTAAGAATTGATGTTATTATATTATAATAAATATATACAGAGTTATTTAACTGCAAAAGTTGAATATGTTTGTACCTGTTATATTATATTATAAATTTATCGATATTAAAACAAAGATTATTCAAAACTAAATATATTTTATATAAACTGTCGAAACTTTTTTTTAAAATGATGATTACAGGATTAGATTGTAATTTTTAAACTCAATGATTCTATAACTATCGATTTTTTTATTATTATTTTTGTGTAACATATTTTCTAGCCACTCTGTCGTTTTCAATCAATAACAGTCATTACGTTGATGTTTATCTCGCGGACGAAATCATCTCATTATGTTCAAGAAGATCATGTCTACCCTGCCCCCACTCCTATCATTACCCCCTCCCAAACACAGTCTTTTACTTTTAGCATTGCAGTAATCTTTTTCGCATCGTTTATTATTATAATAATTCGTTTTCCCATGATTAGGCATCGGCCCATCGATAGCTATCGATCATTATTCTATTCGCGTAGGGTTATAAAATGAATTAATGAAAAAAGAGAACAGTTTGTCATAATTATGCATATTTAGCTGTTGTTCGGTTCAAAGCAAAAGATAGATTGATTTAATTGGTGGAACTTAATTATACTACAGTGAAACAAATACCAATGTATTTTAATTCTACAGAAATTATTTTATATATTTTTTGATAGTTACATATAAATATACATATTTTTCTCTGTTCTACCATTCTAGTTTTATATGGTAATATATGGAATTTAATAACTTATTATTTCAATATAAAACTAGGATAGAGAAAAAAAAATGTTGTGTACTCTACAACGGTATATATAGTAAATGAAGGTTTAAACATAAAACTGACGATGGCGTAAACTGACATAGCTATCGACAAATATATAAAATATTTTTTGTAGAATTAAGATACATTGTTATTTTTTTCACCGTATCAAAAGATATATATTTGAATATGTGTTGATATTTTCAGGGATGTTGAGTCGGAGCGGAGTAGTGGAGACGCGGTGTTTTGGTCGGAGTCGTAAAAAACTTACATGTACAAATTGGCCTTTGGTCGGATTCGTTGGTTCGTATTTAATTTAAAACACATTAATAGGAATGGTAGGAAAAAAACGTGACAAAAATAAGCTTTTTTAGTCGGAGTCGTAGTCGTATCTCTTTTAACGATTCCACAGCCGTGTCAACCTATTAATAAGTAAACAATTCGATGTGGAAAATTAATGACACTTTTTAGAAACAAGATGATATATAAAATAACTTTGATTATTCCACGTATTGTGCTACTAGATGTGACACGTGTTTCGCCTCTTTCAGAAGCATCTTCGGACTTACTATCGCAAAGTTTGTTTAAGTAGTCAAACAAGATTGATTCTAACATTTTTAAATAAGAAAATTACAAAACAGAGTTTGGGATTTTTCCTTTTTACGGGAAGTAAGGACGGTGTTATAGAATCAAAACAAAGCAAACAAATAATTATACTACCAATGACGTTAGCATTGCCCTTTCGTTGACGTTGAGGTACCCCCTCCTTGCTTCCCGTAAAAAGGAAAAATCCTAAACTACATTTTGTAATTTTATCATTTAAAAATGTTTGAATCAATCTTGCTTCCTTACTTAAGCAAACTTTACGATAGTAAATCCGAAAATGCCGCTGAAAGAGGCGAAACACGTGCCACAGTTAGTAGCACAATACGTGGAATAATCAAAGTTATTTTATAAAAAAATGAACTTCCACAAAGTTACCGCCGAAACCATCGAAAGTATTAAATCATGAATTATTACAGGAACTTGATCAATATTAGCAAACTGACTACTGTAAATATAGTATTGAATGTAAAGCAAGTGACATACCAGACTTAATCAATTCATGTCATCATTTATACATAGGTGGCGAGTATTATTCTTGCAAATAATTCAGCAGTGTTGTAAGTTGTTATTACAATGGATGCCGATTGCTCGTCGGTAGCCATATTTGTCAATATTATATCATAATCTATGAATGTCATACTTGGTGAATTGCGTTTTAATATGACATTGTTCTATCACCTACCATCTTGCGAACTATCCGAGACTTTGAGTGAGCGAAACTCGTTTGCAATGCGACATATCGGGGAATTTTCAATAACATTTAGTTAAGAATGCCAAGCTATGGGAGAGAAGATAGCCTCTTGCAGTCCCACGCATTCAACAAGAATGCATTCGCTCAACAGGGACAGTAATGATACTAATTCAATTATCTGGTACGTTATAATTTACTCAACATTTTTAATGGCTGTGTTTAAAAGGAAAGTCATGTAACATAGCGTTATAGTTCTGCGGGAAACTAAAAAAAACTTTCACAGTTTGTAGAAATATCCTATTTGGATAAAAGAAACGTATCTCGATTTTTACTGATTTTATTTATTTATTCAAAAAAAAACACAAATCTTCAGCCCAATGTTTGTCTGTGTTTTTCTTTGGATCTCTTTTTATGAAAGGGACTGCTTGCTTATTTTGTTTCATTGAAGCAAACCAAAATTTTAGGCCGGCAAATCATCGACTTGGGACCTAATTTCAATGATCGTGACCATTGAAACCATGTTGTCATACAAATTTATTACTTGATACATTTTCACTGAGAATACAGTTTCACTGTTACATATACAAACATGGATAATAAAAATCACAAATTGTAGTCATAAGAACAGAGAGAAAAAAGTAATAAAATCACAATAAAATTTTTGAGTAACAATACCACTAGTTACAAAATAAAATGTTACGTTATGTATCAAAGAGACGTATCAATTTGAGAAATGGATACAAAGATGTTGAAAGCACTTGCATTATAACTTTCGATGGATTCGGTGATAAATTTGTGGAACATGTAAAATGACATCCACTTTCTTACGGGCGGACGATTCTAAGACCAAAGATGCATCTGAAAGAGGCGAAACACGTGCCGCAAATAGTAACATAATACGTGGAATAATCGAAGTTATTTCAAACATTATTTATATCACTTTTTTGTTCATGGCTAAACTTATTATTTTACTAAAAATAATAACGCATTTTTAGTTCTTTTTCCACATAAGATTTATTTCATCAGGACCGGTTTCGCTCATGGCGAGCATTATCAACTGATTATTATTTTACATTTCACAAATACATCAGAAAGGTAAATCATCGTCTTTAAAGATAATGAAAAAACATTCTTTTTCGTTATCAAATAGGTAAAACTGATAACTGGTGACAACTGATTTTTGGCTCTCTTGAAAAGTAGAGAAAAATGTGTAAGGTGTCTTTGCCTCTAAGGGACTGAAAGATTGTGTTCAGTTTCTTATTTGATTATTTCATAAGATAACTTGTCGTCAGTATTAGCATGTTCAGTACAGTTAAGTTGCGGCTATTTTCAAAATGAATTGTCAGTTATAAATATAAGATTCTGACAAAGTATTAATTGTTTACTCACCACGAAATAGTAACGGGCAACTTATCGAGTTAAAATCTAACTGTTTAAAGAATAAGTATAAAATGTGATAAAGTGTGACGTATGAACACTATGCACATCGAGTGTATAATTTATAGCATTAATTTAGATACATTAGCATAGTTTAAGTTCTTTTACAAACTGAGGACTAAATCATAGATTTCGTAGAGCAATATATCGCATTTGTGCCAAAAAAATAAATGGGCTTAATATGTATTTATCTTACATTAATTAAAGTCAATGTCAATGTCAAATGATTGTGTTTTTTTACTTGAGAATTTTTGCATGGTTGTTTGAGATGTCTTATCCACTGGAATTTATCTTGAGATTTTTTTTAGCATTTATTATTTTAACTCGCAAAATATGTTATAACTAAATATATCAATGTTATGCTTAATAAAAAGGTCATACATACTTAACCCAGTATCGTTTAGTATGTCATATTTGCATGCGACCATTCTTGTCTAATATCAAAGTGAAATCATCCACTACATAGGTTCCCAACCTTTTTCGCGTGGCATTTGACCTGAGTCCCCCAAGGCATTTTGAATTAGGTAAATAAAAAAACAACGAAAATCCATTAAAGTGAATAGTTTTTTTGGTTGACTGTATAGGTTGGCGACCAATGAGTTGGGAACCCGTGATCTACTGTATCCAAAAACAGCAAAAGTGTCTAGTGTTGTTTAGACTTATGAGATATAGTTGAAAGCTATTTCCACTTAAAGTCTTTGCCAAAACTAGTATTAACTAGAAGCTTATTTTTTTTTTGATTTTTCTACCTTACTTAAATGGAGTTCTATCAATTAAATTCAATTTAATCAGCTAATGGAATTTCGTTTTTTTTGTTTGTAATGTAAAATGTTTCGTGAGATCCTTTTCAAATAAATATGATCGTATCTTTTATCACAGTCAAAATACCATGCAATATGCTCATATGTCATGACAATAGATAATGTTTTTTTTTAACAATAATAACAAGCCCAAATTTTTATGAAAAAATCATTTCAACTTTCATATTATGCAACCTTGTTCGAATCCCCTATTATTTCTGTCTCCTTTCTAATTAATTTATTAAGTAATTCGCATTGCCGTAAAAATTTCCTGTATTTTTGAACCATAAACTTTATTGTACAAGTTTTTTCAGAATATGATATATATTCATTAAAATATGTTGCCGTGTTTATAGCTATTCGTTTTACCAAATAACAAGCAAAAAATGGGTTGCACAATTACTAACAGTAAAACGTAAGAAAAAATAGCAAACGGACAAAGATTGCGACCCCATTTTATTGTCTCTGCCTTTAATATTTCACATATTCAATACGGAAATAAGAAAATATTACGATTTTTTAATGAAAACACGCATATTTTTTTAGTTATATCCATGCCCTATATGGATCACATGTAATTTTCATGTAGCATCACAATATAACGTGCTTTAGGAGGACTGTTCAATTTTCATTCAGTAAATATCATGGGAAAGGTTAAGATAGAAAATTACTAGAAGTTAGCTGGACACTCTCTCTACACTAAATGTCAATGATAATTTTTTTATTTTTACAACATAAAATATAAAACATTTAACAAAATTAGTAAAAATATCGCATAATATGTAACAACAAATTTAAATATATATTTATGACATAGAACAGAAACATATTAATTACATAAGAAGAAAAAATACAAACAAAGAACCAAGTTCACTGCCGAAGATGTCATCAGGCAGTGCATTCATCAGCCGAATAGCCCTTGCGACTGGCGACTCAAAATACCTACATGGCAAACTAGTTCTAATGTATTATTTTATACCTTACACTGACACTGAGTACTTTAAAATAATTTTATTCATTTCAATTATTATACTCCTGAAAACACCGCGGTTTTGCTTTTTTAATTGCAGAATATTTTGACGAGAAAATAAAAATGGATATCCTTGTTAATGACAAAATGTCAGTTGTTTATAATATTTAAATTATGTAATGTTAATATTTGTCGCGAATTTTATGATAAGTTAATTAATCAGCGCCATTAACTATATGCCACTGCATTATGAATGCACTTTTGATTGCAAGGTCGAGTCGGAGAGAAAAAGATACATGTAATGTATACTAGGTATGCATGTGTCTATGGTCAAAGAGGAATTGTACAGAGTTCAGTATGGCTCGCTATGGAATAGTTTATTGATAAATCTAATAAGATAAAGTAGCATGGAATCATATCACAAGCGTTATTTATAGCCTGAACGTATTAAACTGATTGTAAAGCAGAAAAGAGTGGAGGGGGAGCGGAATTTATTTGAATACTAAAACGTTGTAAAGTTGATTTGATAAATTTGTTTGGAACTACAGCTAAAATTCAAATACGGTGAAAAAATAGCGAAACATTTTTAGGCATACAGAAATTATATTATATATTGTTGATAGCTATTTCAGCTTACGCTATCGTCAGAAATATGTTTAAACGTACATTTACTTGGTGTATACAGGGTTCACAATACATCTTCTCCCGTGTTCTAACTAAATTATTAGATGTGGTAAATATTATGTATTTCTCGACGTGAAAGCTAATCTGAGTTTTTATTGAGTGTGGATAAACTTTAATTAGTATTCTATTAAGTTGATTTAGTACAAATTGCATAAACCTTTCCTAATGTCATGAGTAGCGGTGATCGATTAATATTATCTTTTTCACTAAGAATGTCACTGACCATCAAGGTCTCTATTAACTTCTAATTATTCCAATGCAATTGTAAATGCCAATTCAATTGATAACATTGGTAATCATAAATGGTAACCAGAGGATACTAGAAATACATAAGGGATATATGAATAGTTTGTCAATCTTAAATGAGCGACTTAAACTTCCTAATTCACCCGTGTTATATCATTTAAAGTAAATATCATTGTCAAATTCTTTGAATTTTATAAATTTACAACTTATCCCGTGTGTCCCAAAAAGCTTCAAATCATTGACACTTTTGTTAATCTTCTAATTTAAAATTACGAAACCGTACAGTAAAAAAAAAGCTTTGCCCTAATAGAAGAATAATAACCGCAATATAAGTTATAATATCTGAATTAAAATTGATTACTACCTGACCACACATAAACGATCTTCATATGAAAAAGACGTTACATAAGGATACGATCGCAGCGGCTCGAAACTGGTTCGAGGGCTTTTTAAAGAGCTTGCATAAAAAAATATCAACTGAATCAAAAATCTAACGCCGCGACCCAGTTGTAGCGCACAGCGCTCTCGTGCTCTTGTATACCGTACTATTTCCATGACAAAAATATTTGTCACCCCAGCTTATAATAGTCTAACGACTAGAGACTACGATTACTCGATATCTTAACTACTCGAGTATCGAATAGTATTATTTTAAAAATCTCGAGTACATTCGAGTAGTTTTAGATGTCTCAAAATATGTATTATTAATTCAAATTTGTCTATATACATAGATGATAAATAGGTAAACATATAAGCTTATTTAATTGATTGTGTCATAGCTGCTGCATCCATTAGTCGTCAATGCAATTCAAAAGATTATTTTGTCTCTTTTCATCATAAAATTGTTATTGATAAGATAAGTCAGCAGTACCCAAAGTATTTATATTTATTATATATATTAGTCTTCATTTATAAATTACGAGTATCGAGTACTTAAAAAATGGACGAGTATTCTCGAGTATCGAGTATTCGATACTCGAATTGGAGTCTCTACTAACGACGTTGACCACTAGCCTAAAAAATTGAAAATTATTAATCATACAATTTAAGACTTTTTACAAAATGATTTTTTGTTTTTAACAAGATCAGAAGAAAGACGCGCTAAAGAGAATAATAAAAAAGTTTCAATCATTTCTTGATGATTCCTTGTGTCAAAATCATAGTAGGCTTATATGATTTTTTTTACTAGAATTGAGATATTCTAGGTAGGCGGTTGTGATTGTTTTCTCGTCTAGATCAGAGGTCCCCAAACTCTTTTGTCCTGTAGCCCCTTGTCGATTTTTTCAGTTTTCGGTGGACCCCCTAATATATTATTTTACAAGTTCATTAACTTTAAATGTGTTTTTGTTAATCTGACACAGTTCTATTCACTTTAATATGGTTTAATGTAGAGTAGAATTTTTTCAGAAACAAATATTATATGTCATGTTTTTTAGTTAATGTTTATTCATTAAAACGACACAAAATAAAAATCTAGTAACATTTTTGCACAAAACAGTGCTTTTAATGGAAGAAATGAGCCTGATGCTTTGATGAGTCAGGCTTAACCTTAAATTTATCGTGGACCCCCATTTACATCTCATAGACCCCCAATTTGTTTTTTAACTGAGGAAGATAGCCTGCCTCAAGAGCCGATAAAGACCACTTTGGGAATGACTGGTATAGATGGTCTCAAATGCCTTTTTAAAGATAGGTTTCCGTGTATTCACAAAAGACAAACATATTTTGTTATAAATATATAAAAAAAAACTATTGATGTAGATCTTCATCGTTTCGAACCACTGACAAGTCTGGGAATATTGATAAAATATGTAGCATATGAGATCATGTATACTTTTTATCGATTGTTTTTTTTATTATATCCTCCTAGATGAGTTCACGATGACCGTTGTAGGAAAACCGCAAACATTGTAAATTTAATGCAGCGGTTTTTAAGACAGCCATGTCATTACATACGTGGCGGTATAAATAATATAAATACATTTTTCATTCTGCGCTGTATTTGTTTTATTATATGGTGTATCGAATTTTTGAAATAGTTCTCAATGAACGCAAATACTTTCAAGCAAAACAAATGTTCAGGAATTATGTTTGACTGACGTATTGTACATATTATAATAGAATAAATTATTTTATATTTTTGTTTGCATGTGTGGATGCTTGGGAAATCTTAACTTGGCTTAATCTTCACTATTGCTTCTTATTCCCATTACATAAAGAAGCTATCTATATCTGTATTATGATTATTTACAATCTATTGTATAAAACCAATGTTTTTTCTTCGTATATTATGCGTTGCCATACCATTAAAACATATTGTTGCACTTACGCAGGTTATAGGCAAATTACAATTGACTTTCAGTCGATGGTGTGTGTTTCGTACCCTAGACAATTGACAAAAGACAAACAGTGAATGTCATCGATACCGATCAATGATAGTGAAATAAATCGAAATTATTTATCTAAAATATTGTGCATCCGAAAGCACTTCAATAAACATTAACACTTTCTTACTTTGATTGGCATTGAAACTCTTGCCGGGTACCTGCTAGTTATAGTATAACATATGATTGCAGTTGAAAATAATCATAAGCATAGCAAAATCATTTTTAAAAATGCAGGGTATGTCATGTTATGTATGTATGTTATATAATATGGTGGAAGAAAAATATACAAATTTACGTGCATTTGCAAGAAAAATCATTTGTCTTTTTGGCAGCACATATACGTGTGAAAAAGTTTTTTCGAGGATGAAATACACTAAATCAAAGATTCGAACGACGATAACAGGTGCAAATTTTGTTATAAGCATATAATATTAATATTACATATGTCGTTCATTTTATAAATAAAAAAATATAGAAAAAGTAGTAACGTGGTATATAGAATTAAATATTTCTTTATTATGTTTAATAATTTGGTCCGGCCCTTGACTCGGAGACAGAATGATAATTTGCCCCCAGACCTAGAAAAGGTTGCCCGTGCCTGATGTATATGATACTATATAATGGAAACTTTCGTCAGACAAATACGATGCGGTTCTTAATATATAGATACAGATTAAGGAAGTTCAAACAATATTTTTGTTTTAGATATAACAAATCGATAGCATTGTTTTTCCACTTGATGTTTAACTACATGTAATTATATGTGCCATGCTTCTTAGATTAGAATATTTAGATTAAGTTTATCTTTAAAAAATCATCTTATTTTTTTATTGATTCCTTTTATGAAAAGATTTGTGGTATAAGTTACCGACTGGGTCACTCCGGCTAATTTAACATTGACCTATAGCTTGATAAGTTTGATTTTACGATATGGTTTATAACTGTCTATAGGTGGAATTTCCGGATAATCTATTAAAGGTAAGAATGCTAAAGAATAAATTAGAAGATTTACAATATAGTGCTCCGTTTTGCAATAATTTTCCGGCATAAAAATACTCCAACAAACTTGTAATTTATTATCATTTTCTCAAAATCAAATAAATTTAAAAAAAGTGACGCGTAACTAAACTCGTTTTGACGTGGTCAATTAAACAAATAATTTAGTGGTTTCAATCATTTCATTCCGACTAGGGTTTTCTATAATAACGGTTAACCGGTCAATGAGAAAGAAGCACAGAACAGTTTGTTAATAAGAGATAGTGAGAACCTAGTTTTTTAATTGAATTACTTTGGATGGTATGAACATATATAAAATGTTATATATCTCGTATGTAGTATAGAAAAATCAGTTAAGAATAATGACTGCATTTGAAATATGAAATTATAAATTAAGTTTGAATTTTAATCGTTTGAATTTAGTACTTTTCCATGAGTTTTAACCAGGGCTGTGGAGTCGGAGTCATCGCGGTGATTTGGCTGGAGTCGTACTCGGAAATTTTGAAAAGTTTGAACTTTTTATTTTTGAATATAATATGTCAAATTTGGTATTGGCCGGATTGGTAGGGTTGATATTTAATTGAATACACATAAAAAGGAAAATAAGGCAAAAGAAAGTGGCGATTAAACTTTTTTAGTCGGAGTCGGAGTAGTGGTTTTGGTAAATGCTGGAGTTTGAGTCGAACCTTTTTTTACCGACCCCACAGCCCTGGTTTTAACGCTATCGACCTGGATTTCGCCTTTCAAGGCATTTCAAGTGCACGGATGTATTTGAACTGACAGTCAACTGTCAATTGAATTGATTGTGAACTGTCAATAATTGAAATGCCTGAAGATGCCAGATGGCGAAACACGGGTCGTTAACGTCAAAATTTCATGGAAAAGTACAAAGTTGAAACGACTCTTATTTGATATTGAAATTCCATCAAGCACCCTCATTTTCAGATACGGATCTATTATTCGGAATAAAGATGAACACTTGAATATATATTACCAGATTTTTAAGAGTTTTTCAGTAGATACGTGCGTTTTTTCAACCTTTCGTATTTAAATTCTGAGATTTTAATAGCTTACCTGGTTTTCATAGTGATACAGTGGAGATTTAAATATATTTTTTAAATTGCCTATTATAAAACATAGTTTATCCGGTATTAAGACCGAATAACCGATACACGTGTCAAGTTGATTCATTTTGCGAACCCTGCTGCCAACCGTGAGTTATTATAAAACCAAAGATTATCTTTGAGATCAGCGACATAAATTTAAACGAATTTAAAAATATAGCTGCCGCCGCATGTTGCTTACTCGAATGATTTATACGATTTGTGAATACTTTTAATATTAACACTCTCACGGTATTCACAATAAATTGTCTCGAAAGTCCTTTGAGTATGAGCAAGCAAAAGATAATATCTTGAGTTATGAGTGTGTCAAAACATTAAAAAATAATGTAGAATTTTTCTATAAGAATAAATCTGTTAATTATAAATAATTGCCGCTGAACTATATTTACCGTTGTCTAAATGACGGCGACAAACTTTTCAAAATAGATATCTGTTTTAAGAAACTGTGTCCTCTTTCGACCTAGAGCAGTGGTTCTCATGTGCGGCCACCAGTGGATTTTGCTGCGGCCACCAGAAGCTTCGTAGTTAATATTGGTATTTTATAAAAATGGGTTTTTACAAGTTAATTTGTCAACAAAGACACTGAAAATTAAATAGTTTGTATGCATTGCATTGTGCATCAATAATTGCTAGTAAGAAATAACTCAACACATACATGATTAGGTATTTTTGGCAAAAAAGACTCATCACAAAAATTTGCTGCGGCCACCAGACATTTCCGTAGTATCGCTGATGTTCCTAATGCGGTCACAGTCAAATTTTACGTGAGAGCCACTGATCTAGAGTGTATTGTCTTTCTCTAGAAATGTTTGGTTACTTCAAAGGTGTGAACTGTCGACTATTGTCATAATATTATGCTTATAAATGTATACAAATAAAATACAATTGCTTTCGATGGATTCGGCGGTAACTTTGTGGAAGTTCATTTTAATATAAAATTTAAAATCACGTATTGTACAATACGTGGAATAATGAAAGTTATTTTAAATATTATATTAAAATACAATTGATTTGTAATAATTGTACAATTGTATATTTTGATCAGCACCGTTTTCGTTTGTCATTTAAAAATATGGCTGTCGAGTCGTTAAAAAATAAAACTACTCCAACTCATACTAAAAATGTTTAATTTCGTCACGTTTTTTTCCATCCTTTCCTAGTTATGTGCATTCAATTAAATATCAACTAACCAATCCGACTAAAACAAAGTTTTACATATATACATATTATATGCATAGATAAAAAGTTCAAACTTTTCAAAACTTCCGACTTCGAGTACGACTCCAGCCAAAACGCCGCGACGCCACGACTAACTGCAAGAATGATCGCAATGAGTAAAATTGTACCTGATCATTATTTAAAGCCGTGTTTTATTGCAATATAGTAAAAGACTTGGTAATAGAGAGTCTACAGATACACGGATAAGTTTGAGAGTGGTCTGTTAGTTGACTGATCATTCTCAATACGCCCTTTTTAAAATTCGAATAACATCATTGATATAAATGTATTTGAACACAATTCAAAAATCAATGAAATGAAATTTATGTCTATTCGTATTCAATTCTGTAGAAACAGCAATTGAATTAAATCAACGTTCAAAGCATTATCTATCGGCAAAAAAGTCGTCAAGGAAAAATAAGATGTAGACAAATCTTTAGGTTTATATATTACTAGTATTGCTACCCGGCGTCGCTCGGACTAAGCGACTAATAATTATTTAATGTTATATCATTCGACATAATTATACCACAAAATCTAACATCCAAAATAGAGTTAAAATAAAATCACAAACTTTATTTAATTTGATGACAGCCCCATTCTCGCCCATTAAAATGTCCAAATTCAAGGAAAAATTCTAATTTGCTGTTAAAGAAATGTCAAATAATTACCTTCACGTAAATAATAAACATTTTTATTAATAATAAAAGCCGGGAAAATTCAGTAGAAGACTAATTTATTACATTTTGACTAAATATCTTCGCCGATAAAAAAATCAAACATATTTTCTTTCATATTCGTTTTTATGGCAACTTAATGACCAACAATGCAAAAGGGAATTACAGACCCACAGACATACATACGCCGTTTCGGTTTTATATATAAGATATTACATCATTTACAGTAAAAAAAATTGAAATGAATTCAAAATATAATAAGCCATAATGTTTATCAAGCATTAATGTTTGTAAGAATTTACTCACGCACGGACCAAATGTTACATTGAAACCTGCAATGAATAATTATTTGACAGTTCTCGTGTTATGTTAACATTTTAAAGGATCTAAAAAATCTTCCGTATCCATTTGAAGAGAGATAAAAAAATGAATATTATTATTGGCAAGAGGTTATCGTTAAGATTTTTAGGATGACATAACCTGCGAATTCAATGGTTATTTTTATTTTTTGTGAATATATTTTATTACCGTGACAACGGCGTCGCTTTATCGCTGAAGATCTGCTGTGGCATGGGTTCCCAACCTGGCCATCTTGAAACGCATGATTTCAATCGCTTCGTCGAATAGTAAATTTATTATTCTAACAAAATGTACAATCATGTGTTTATTATCAGAGAATTCATTTACATGATAGGTTTTTGTCATTATGTAAAAACTATATATCGTAATAAACAATGACACCGCAGCAAATAATAGCCAAGGCGTCAAGATTTTTAAAAATCATTTCATGCATTTTTTGTCAAACAAGTTATTTTAAAAATGATACTGCGTAAAACAAGTAATGAATACGAAACAGGCAACTAATTATTTGGTCAGTATCTAAAGCGATAAGCGTTCAATAAATATGAAAGAAATAGTCAGTACAAACATTTAGACTTGGTCATAAATTTGTATTTACAATCTTATTTCACAAACTTATACTTGCTATTTGCTTAAAATGACTGACCATTTAATTCAAATACCAACCCTTTTACATAAATTACTAACCATTTCATTAAAAATCTAACCATATTTTCATACTGATTCAGTGGATACTGACCGTTTATAATATTCAATGACCACTTTGACATAGTACTGACCATTTAATAAATTTACTTACCAAAACTTGAATTATATACTGAACCATTAAATACACGCCAAGCTACCGATTACAATCTTATAATAAATTTAATATGAATATGTTTCTCAAAAAAGCGAAACACGTGTCACACCTCGCTTCGCAATCAGTAGTATATATTTTTTTTTATTGAGTGTGAATATTATGTTTCTACGTTATTAATTCTGTAGTTTACCACATAAGTTTAAGACACCTTTAAATTATTATTCCTTGTTGTTGTTCAGACAATCGACAACAGATGTTGTCTCCGACACTCACTAACACACGCGTATAGCATTATACATTCACAAACTCACCTTTGACCGTGTCTTTCACCTGCATAACCATTTATTTATCATTTTTCTTTGTCAAGGTCCACAAACCTTCATCTCAAATATCTTCGGAGCATTGCACTTTCTTCAATAGTTGATATACAAAAGAATATTATTATGTACTTTGATTTACCTGAAAGATATTAAATACATTGTAATAAGAGCGGGCATTAACCTTTCAACGGCCCAAGCTAAAACACCAGGCATACAGCCTAAGGCCCAAAATTTCAATAATGTTAAAACAATAGATTTTACGAGTAAAAAATATGCCAAACAAGAACTTACATAAAAAAAACCTACAAAAGTCCAAGTCGGTCCATAAATTTCTTCCTATCCAATTTCGATAAATTGTGCGAAAATCTATGCAAAAGCTAGGGTTGTCACAACGGTTCCATGACAAAACAGAACGTGACTGGTTACCGTCACAACATCATTTATACTAAAAGCACATTGTTATACTAATTCCATTTTTAATTTATTAGGATCAGGATCAGTTTAGCTCACCGTGAGCATATTGATAATAATGTGTTATTATTTTTTTTATATCGCGTTTTCATTTCGATACGTTGTGAACGAACGAACATGAACATGAGTCTATGTTCTAAACATTGGCATTGAACGTCGTGCAATATTTGAAAAAAGAGTCATAAATGTGGTTACTTATAAGGGTTATAGATGGTGGAGACAGTCAATAAAAAATACTACACATATCTTTAGGCGTGTATGTAATGGGTCAAAATCTTATCCGAGTTTTGATCAGTAAATAAAATAAATGGTCAGTAAATATTACAAACGGTCAGTATCCACTGAATTTATATGAATGTAGTCAGTTATGAATGGAGCGGCTAGTAATTTATGTAAAACGGTTAGCATTTGAATTAAATGGTCAGTCATTCGAAATTAACGGCTAGTTTTCGATTGACAGTTTGTCAAATTGATCAAATATGGTCGTAAAAAGTAAATTTATGACCAAGGCACGAATTTTTGTTGAAATTATTGACTATTACCAAACCCAAACCAACGTTACCAAATCGTCCTCTCGTTTACCATTTTTCAATAAAATACTGACCAAAAATAATTATTTACTGACCGTTTTATGTATTTATCACTGACCATTCCATTCCAATTTACTGACCGTTTATCGAATAAGATACTGACCAAATAATTAGTTGCCATTCATTCAGTGCGTAAAGCTCAAAGCTTCTTTTAATATTTCCCATTTCTGATTGAAGTTAAATTAAAATATTTATCATTCGGAATGCCCACTACTCCTTCCTACGTTCTGTAAATTGGTTCTTAATATTTGGCAATGAAATTCACGTAACTGTCCTTGATGTGTCAACACCTATGTTTATGGGTCGCTAATTCAAGCGAGCGATAAAAATTATCGGGTAATCTTTACATGACAATTTTATTGCAATTTGATTATAGTCATTATTTGCGCTACAACACACGTTTCCGTGTTTTGAAATGCAATGACTCTAAAATGATTAGAATATTTTAGTACTTAGCTCTTTTGAGAAATTAATGTACATATTTGCAAGAGTATGACATCAATTTATGTTAATCTTATCAATAGTAACCATGAAATATGTGTTCCTTTTAATTATTATATTTTACAATATGTATTTATAGATATCATAGATAACAGTTAACTGTTGTCTTGGCTGAAATTGAATGAACTGATCAATGAACACAACGTGATCACAAATCTATCCAAAGAGTCGTTTGACTTGCTATGCAAGATGTAACATTTGTTAAATTACAAATCGAATAAGACATAATATAGCGTGATCTTAATATTATTTGGAGCCGGATTGAGAGGGAACACACTGTCTTTTATGTTATTAGCACGAGTGAAAAAATCCAAATATCGAAAGGCAACTGTTAAGCAAACTTTGCAATATCAACGTTTGCTAATTAGATTACGTTAATAACACTTAAACTTAGAGATCTATTTTTATTTTTATATAATACTAGTATTCGAACCCGGCTTCGCTCGGACCAGTTTGGGGTTATGTTCACCTCGGCGCGTAAAGACAGACGGGCCAAGTTGAAACAACTTTTTTCAAAATTCGAAAGTCTAGGTCAATTAAAATGGAATTGAAATGAACATTTCAGACTGGCATAGACATTTCACAGCCCCTTTCATATATTGACAGCCCCATTCTCGCCCATTAAAATGTCCAAATTCAAGGAAAAAATCTAATTTGCTGTCAAAGAAATGTCAAATAATACCTTCACGTAAATAAAAACATTATTATATTAATAAAAGCCGGGAAAAGTTCAGTAGAAGAATAATTTATTAAATTTGGACTAAATTTCTTCGCCGATAAAAAAAATCAAACATATTTTCTTTCATATTCGTTTTTATGGCAACTTAATGACCAACAATGCAAAAGGGAATTACAGACCCACAGACATACATACGCCGTTTCGGTTTTATATATGTACTACTCGATACTCGAGTAATTGGAGTCTCTACACACACATTGATAACGAAACAAATTTACCGTCGAAACTTTCGCGAGCGAAATCAATTCGTTTGTTTGAACTTGCAACAACAATGCAAAAGGGAATTACAGACATACATCCCCCGTTTCGGTTTTATATATAAGATAAACGATACAAACTGTTAACTACGCGTCAGTTAATGTTCATTCGCGCACTTGAAATGCCTGATGATGTCGAAATGCGAATCCCGGGACGTTAGCGACTACACTGATGGAAAAATACAAAATTAAAACGATTCAAGTTTTACAAATTACTATGATTGTAGCACGTATGCAGTTATTTGCTGGATTAAAAATTGTTAGTTCAGCGGTCCGTGAGATTTGAAAGGTTGACAACCGCTGATAAAGCAGTTTGAAAGAATTGAAATATTTTTTATTCAAATATGTTTACATCGTAATAATTATGAACTAGAGGTCTGCACGGGCTCGGGCCTGTGTGCACAAAAAATAAATCCGATTATTCCGGACGTAAACATCATTATCGTATATCTTTATTACATTCATGTTATAATTTGATGAGTTAATAAACTATCAGGACTGCGGAGTCGTGGAGTCAGTGGTTTTTTGGCCAGCGTCGGAGTCGTAGGTACTCGAAATCGGAAATTTTTAAAAGTTTGAACTTTTTATTTTTGCGTTTTATGTCAAATTTGGCTATTGGCCGGATTGGTTGGTTGATTTGAAATTAAATACATACAAATAAATATGAAAGGTAGAAAAAAACGTGAAGAAATTAAACATTTTTTAGATGAAGTCGTGTTTTTGGTAATTGCTGGAGTCGGAGTCGTATTTTTTTAAACTCCACAGCGCTGAAAATAATTTTAATTGTTAATTAAAATTTTGTTTAAAGTTGAAAAAACTGTCTGGTTCGGGTCGGGTTTGGGTAAGGAATTCGGGAATTAGCCTCAAGCTTGAACCAGGCTAGATCGGAGATTTTCGGGCACGGGCTGGGTAGAATTTTGTAATTATGGCCTGTGCAGACCTCTATTATTATAGTATGCAAATCTCCAGTAGATTTCAAAATAGCAGTGCATTTATTTTACCAGAGACATTGTTTAAGATTTTACTTTAATGCAGACAGAATTCAATTACAACTCACATTATGAAACCAAGGTTAGCTTTGTGCATACATTATTAATTATTCTTGTTGCAGCAGCTGTACAGTGTGTGTTCTTAAATTGGGTGTGGATTGAACCCAAGTAAAACCGAAATAGTCGTTTGTAGGTACACAAATGTTTCATTGAACTGCATGCCCGGAAGACAATTATTTTATATTAATTATTTATTGCTCGATAAAAGTTTAACATCACAAACTAACAATCGCTTATAAAATTTAAATCCATATTGCATTCTCGTGTCTCAAAATTGTATTGAACAAAACTAATGGTAAATATAATCTTATATATAAAACCGAAACGGCGTATGTATGTCTGTGGGTTTGTAATTCACTTTTGCATTGTTGGTCATTAAGTTGCCATAAAAACGAATATGAAAGAAAATATGTTTGAATTTTTATCGGCGAAGACATTTAGTCAAAATTTAATAAATTAGTCTTCTACTGAACTTTTCCCGGCTTTTATTATTAATAATGATGTTTATTATTTACGTGAAGGTATTATTTGACATTTCTTTGACAGCAAATTAGATTTTTTCCTTGAATTTGGACATTTTAATGGGCGAGAATGGGGCTGTCATCAAATTAAATAAAGTTTGTGATTTTATTTTAACTCTATTTCGGATGTTAGATTTTGTGATATAATTATGTCGAATGATATAACATTAAATAATTATTGGTCGCTTAGTCGGAGCGACGCCGGGTAGCAATACTAGTAATTGTATATATATTATCTTAACTATTATTCAGCAATAGATACATACATATGTATGTATTGCTATAACGCGAAATTTTTCTATTTGGTAAGTCTTCCCACGAAATCTGCTTCAATTTGGACTTAAATCACGATTAAATTATCTTGCGGTTTTCCATAATTTCGTCAGATGCTTACGCGACAAGGTACTCAAGGGCACCAGTACTGTTGAACCTTTTAAATCTCGCTTGTTCTGGTTGTATGGCTATTAGTTTTCTTTACAATCAGAAGAATAATAATGGATATAAGTAAAGATTTCGATGAAATATTCGCAAATGAATACATTATATGTCGATCAGGACCGGTTTTACAATTTTGTATTTTCAAAATGAAAAAATTATATTTTCATCATTCATCATTCCTCGAACAAACTTTACAATCAATTGACTTAACTACTGTCTCAAGCAGGGCTGTGGAGTCAGAGTCGGAGTCGGAGTCGTCGCGGCGTTCTGGCCGGAGTCGTACTCGGAGTCAGAAATTTTAAAATGTTTGAACTTTTTATTTTTGCATTTAATTAATATGTCAAATTTGGCTTTTTGGCCGCATTGATAGGGTTGATATTTATTTGAATATACAATGGAACCTCGATCTTACGTTCTCGCATTATATGTTTTCCCGCGTGGTGCGTACATTTTCTATAGTCCTGGCATTTAGTTCATATTTAAAACTTTCCCGCATTCATCGTTTCCCGCATTAATCGTTTGTTTTATACGGTGCCTTGAAAAACGTAGAATCGAGGTTTTACTATACATACATAAATAGGAAAATTAGGGCAAAAAAAGTGACGATATTAACCTTTTTTTAGTCGGAGTCGTGTTTTTGGTCAATGTCGGAGTCGGAGTCGGAGTCGTGGTTTTGGTAAATGCTGGAGTCGGAGTCGGACTTTTTTTGTTCGACTCCACAGCCCTGGTCACAAAGGCTATAATAACATATAATTTTTATAAATAAACCTTGTGATGGGAAAGCTTGAAAACGTTTATTAAATATCTAAGTTGTGGGAAGGCAAGTATGTATGTGTGTATGATAGGTATATGTCGCAATTCACAGTCTGTGTACTCACATGACATGAGACATGACATGACGGCCGTATGTCATAAAATTAATTGTGTTTCTGCACGCACGCCCACTAAATCTTTATTCTTTACCGAATGTACACGCATAATAAATTTCAGTAAACACTTAGGTACCTATTATCATCATAACTCTCAAATCTATTAATAAAAAAAGGTTAAGACATTGCAATGTATCGCTACTTGGACTGTATGAGATTAACTTTTGCCTGGCTGAGGGTCATCTTAATATTAGTGACACAAGGTGTAAACTTTTTCTATCCTTAAATCATTGTTTTTTACATCTTTTGCAGTTAAAAAATATGATTTGGATACACTAGTTTCGTCGCAATTAAATAAAAAAGAAAATAAGTCAGATTATTAGTGGTTATCGAAAACCATTTATACTGTCGCTACCAATTGCCAGGATTAAAAATTCACTGCGGGTACGCGATAAGATAACGTTATCTTATCTCAAATGCGCTTATTTCAACGAACATTCCAAATCAAATGGATGCTGTTTACATTAAAAGGTGTAGATAAGAAGTCGCATTCACGGTTCGCATCGCTAGTCTAGAATAAACAAGAACATGACCAGGTTGTCTCATTTATGCGCGCCTTAAAATATGAATAATTATAGAAAAATTATCGATCTTCATATATTTTTTTATAGAACGATGTATATAGATACGTCAAAGCATAATCAATCATTTTTTTATTGCAGTCTATGCCAATAAGTTCATACCACTGGGGTCTTTTTTAGACCCCTCTTCGGCCTACAAGTTATTTTTCAAGGATAGTCTTTCGAAGGTTAAACGTAACTTGATATCAGGGTGAATTTTTGCATGCTCAAACGACGTTTAAAAAATATGTACTCCTTCTTCCAACTGGGTGTATTCTGCACCATGTAAGCTAGCCGATCGTCAACTATAGTTAGCAATTTAAACAAGCTATAGGGCGTTTAAAAAAAATACTGACAAGGCGTCAATTATTTCAGAGGAAATGCGTGTTTTGTTCACATGTTTTGAATGTGAAGATGAAAATATGAAAAATATATTTGCCCCTGGAGTTGTTTTCTAAAAGAGTCAATGGTGTTCTAAAATATAAAGCGAATGAATTTCAACTCATAAAAGCTTTATGTAATTCACTTTCTGCAAAATTTGGAGGATCTCTTTACAGGTGAAAAAAAATATAGGAAAATAGTGTCGCTACAACGTGGAATGGTGTGAGGTGGTGGTATTTACATCTTTGAGTACACACGGTAGTATTAAATATTTAAGGTTTCTTGAACCCTTTGCACTTATCAAAATATTATTCTTTTCCTTCCAGCAACTCCTCAATATATTTAAGAAATTGATATCGCAGGTTTTGCGTGTTTATTTGCATGGTTAAACGAAATACCGAAAAATATACCACATTATGTCGTGTTACAAACATTATCAAAAAGTCACTTCCATCATATTGTTTATGAAATAATAAAAACCTTTTTGCCTAATTTGAATAGTCAGTCGACGGGTTGTGACAATCAAACGTATTTTTCGACATATTTTGACAAAGTGTGGACGTTTTTGCGCATAGACATTATTTGTCCTCTCAGCATTTATACGTGTATGATGGAAGTTTGCAAGGGCCCAAGCCTGTGCTGATGTGTGTCGGACCGGGTAACGAAGGTTTGGATTCGGGCCCAGGCCGGGCTCGGGCTTGGTTATACAAAAATAAAACAAAAATCCGATTATTTGGGATGTATACGCCATTATTGTATATCTTAATTTCAAACATAATATAATTTGATGAGTTGAAATTACATTTTTTCAAATGTTGATTAAAATTTGGTTAAAACGTTGAAAAGACTGTAGGGCTCGGGTCGAAGATTTACGGGCTTCATCTGTGTAGAATTTTTAAATTTCGGCCCGTGCAGACCTGTCTAGTGTATGATGAAGTGGTTATTTGGACCCCGGAGTCTTTCTTCTGTCCCAAATTGTCGAAGAAAAGGGTTGCGTATCGCACACGGAAAACGATAAGCTATTATCAAAGACGAACTACTATTTATCGGATCGCATTGAATCGAAGTCGTCGATGTAAAGCCCAGCTGACTAACTAGATCTCTGCCATTAGTAAGTTGGAATGATGAATTGCATATAATTTGTATGCAAGTACTAGCACGTTAAATTATGTGTACGATATATTGTTGTTCATAATTAGTAAACCAACCGAGAGTTTGCGTGTATTGTTATTCAATACAATAATGTCTTATAGCGTAACAAGATGGTATCTATGTACCAATTCACCAATGTTTCTCAAACAAGTTTAAATTCAAAGTATCATTACATATAACGCGTCGGAATTTTATTTTTTATTTATTTATTTATTGGATCAGGACCGGTTTCGCTCATGGCTCATTTCAACAATTGGTATTACAATTAAAGCAATCCGTTTCCTTTAACAAGTTCTAGCTTATTATATTTCTTTATTTGTATACTTTTATTTCTTTTGAATTCTGTTTAATTTTGTTTACCTTTATTTGTAAGAATTGATATTGCCCCCTTTTAATTCTTTCCGCAGAACTCTTTCTTTGGATTGAGCATTTCCTGGAATTTCCAAGTCGCATTATGGATTACAGACATTAAGATTTATTTATTAAACGCAGATATTTTGGTTTATACTTTGCTAATGATTATTCATATTTAATTGAATTTTGATGTAATAGCTTGCATTGCTAAGAGTTCTTCAACATTTTAATTAATGATAATATATTTTTCATACTACTGGCACTAGTGTTTGTGAAATATTTTAGTTGATATCTTTTAATTGATTATTGACGTTTGGCGTATTGTAAATTAACAAGCAAATTTTAATTAATAAAGATGTTAAGTAGTATGTTTTCGTCGTGATGTAATTCAAAGAATAATTTAAAATTTAACGTTTGGGAGTCTTTGGGAGTTAAATAAAATTAACATATAATATCCAAGAAGGCGTGGGCTGGGCTGCAATGCGGGACCAAGTTACAAACAACGGAGAAGTTGCGTGGTTCCGAAAGTTTCACCTTTTCCGAGAAGCTTTTTCAACGGCAATCATTGTTTCTGAATAAATCATTCTTGTAACAAAAGTCGATAACGTATTACTCAATGCACCACCCCTGAGGTGCAGTCAGATATAACGACTAATCAAGATACTTACAAATTCTAACGAAATATATCCAAGTGAATCCACAGAACTCTTCACTTCTGTAATGGTTATTACTTCTTGTTAATTATATTTATACTATTTTATAATGTAATATTTATCATCCCTTCAAGTAGTTATTTTGTTTGCGAGAATACTGGTATAACAGATTATTCTTTTTATTTAATCATCCTAATCCTAATACCCTTGATTTTTAGTTGGTCACATGATATGTGTATTGTCTCGGTTGCAGTGTAGTTTAATAAACTGATTTCAATTGATTTATGGATTTGTGTTTGAAAACATCGATGTCTGTGTTGTCTAAAGTTCATCAATCCTGAAAACGAGGCATAGCGAGAGCGATAAGTCTTGTGCTTGCCCTATTCTTCCATCCCTTATTTAAAAATGAGATAAACGCCACATTAGTAGTGGTTATGGTTTTAAAAAATGATTAAAGCAGGATTAGCTTCAGTTGAAAATCCGGTCCGTGGCGCAGTGATTAACGTCGGTGGCTACCGTATCGGACCACTAGGGTTCTACTCAGAGGCAATGGGTGTTTGTATTGCTAAAGATCCTTTACCACCTTTCCGATCCCAAAGAGCGACGCATGGTGACAGCGATTAGCTTACCACTGGTCCTGTCCTAGTCCTCGTATCCATTACATCCCTACTCTCTTGGAAAAAAGAGAGGTTGAGCAACTGAGTAGCAAAAAGTTCTCGTAGAAAAATAAATGTTGAGATAAACTCCGTGACGAGTCCATATGCTCCGAGTTGGGAGCGGACATGGCTTAAAAAAATGCTCGCAAATACGCGATACTAGTTCTGGTAATTTTATAAAATTGTTAAAACTGTACAAAAAAACGTGTTTCTTTATTTTTCCACTCTCCACTAAGAATGACTGACAGTTAATACCTCAAAAAGAGACATTAGATTATTGATATACAGTGGAACCCCGATCTTACGTTCTCGCATTATACGTTTTCCCGCGTGGTGCGTTAATTTTCTATAGTCCCGGCATTTAGTTCAGATATAAAACTTTCCCGCATTCATCGTTTCCCGCATTAATCGTTTGTTTTATACGGTCTCTTGAAAAACTTAGAATCGGGTTTCACTGTGCATGTTTGATAGAATATCCTTTTATAAACAATGATTAACAGTGTTCTTAAAAAGAATATCCAAAATAATATGTCGAAGCTTAATTTTTTACAATGCGACTAAATCACGCTTTCCTCTCCATGATTTGATTATATCCTACTAGCATGCAGAGCTTACGATCAAGTTTACGAGACGCATCATAAGCTTTGAAGATGACTCCATCACGATACGATCACGGAAAGCTTGTATTTGGTTTGTATTGTTTATGGATATCGTAAGCATAGACCTGGGACACGTGTCAGTTGGTATCTTTTTTGTAAAGTCGCGTCCATTCGGTACTATATTGTGAAAGTAGAATATTACAAAAGAATACCGAACTAGCTTCATTAATCTTTTAACTGCCAGCATGTGCATGTATGTGGTACCTCTCACGCCACGAATTTTATTGTAAAATTAAAACATTCTAAATGTTTATTTGTAAAAACTTGTCGATTACGATGCAATTGTGCCGTTATTTATCCATAATGAAAAAAAAAATATTTATGACTCATCAGTTACAATTGATTTTAGTTAGTAAAATCCCGCTTAAAGCGAGCGTCTTAAGACGTCATTTTTTGTATGATTGGCGTGCCGTTCACGGAAAATTTCGCGTCTTAAGACGTCTGTGGCAGCCATCCGGTTAATTTGATGAGTATCGATTTATTTTTATCATAGTAACCTTTTATGAACCTTTTCAGTGCACTTTGGTTCTTGGGTAAATCTGTATCATTTATCCATGCAGTAGTTTCTCATAAACTCACTGTCAAACGTCTGAAAAATAAAACAAACATCTTTATAAATTTACCAATATGCAATTTACATGGCACTATAACGTAGGACAATTGACACATCGTTACCTTACTTTGAAAAGGTTCTAATTGAAATTCTCGGTTAAAATGACTTTTTGGTCGGAAAATCTTGTATTTACCGCATTCTATCATATAAATGAATTTCAGAATTTTATATGGTTCCGGAGTTGCACTACAACTGCACACTTTTTTTAGTAAATTTATTTGGCAAAGTTCTAAGATTGTCATCATTATTCCCATCATTAAATCTTTAGATCATTATTTCTCAGCAAGAATTGTGAAAAATATATGATTAAAATAAGTAATTTAAAACATTTTTACATGCTCATTGTTACAAGTAAATTTTAATCAATCGAAACTTCAAACGCTCATATCTCAAAACAGTGTCAAGAGTAGTTTGAACCTTTTCAAAGTAAAGTGTTGAAATTCTACAGGAATAAGTAATGGGAAAAGCTCAAATCAACCCAACCTTAAATTGGACCGATCGATGACGTCGACTGTTGGCTATGAACCATATTGCCAGGATTTTATAAAGTTGAATACAGATAGAAAGAAGAATTTCACTTTTAGCAGCCTTTTGTTAATATAGAGTGATTTATTTTCTGCACACTTAAGTGCACGCCACCACATTGTGGGCAGTTGCTATTATGAAACCCCAGCTAAGGAATAATAGGTAATTCGCTTAACTTTTGCTAATCACTAGATACTGCTGTGTGAAATTAGCGGATGGCAAAGCGATTGAGACAAGGACTAAAAAGGTCTGAAGATTTTTAATGAGCAGACCAACATCAATGGATCACCACTTCTTAAACCGCTAATAAGCGTTAATACAATTTGAAATAAATCAACTTGGTACAATACTGATTTTACGTTTATCCCCTATTAGTAAAACACCAGATTAGCTTTCATATCGATAAATACATCAAATCAATGTGCCACATTTAATAACTTATTATTTACCTTGTAAAACAAGGATGGTGGAACAGAGAAGATGATTTATTGTGTACCCTGTCTACAACGGTATATAAACAAAACTTAATGCACGTTTAAAACATAGATCTGACGAGGGCGTAAACCGAAATAGCTATACCTTAACAGTGGAACAGTCAAGACGATGTATTGTGGACCCTGTCTTCAACGTTATATATAGAAAAAAAAATGTAAAATAATTTCCGTAGAATTTAAAATACATTGTTATTTTTTTAACAAACTTTTTTGAATATCTTTTGTAATCTTATGTTTCGCGCAATATATCTGGGCTTGGACACAAAATAGTAGTATGCAACAAGCGGATCGTAAATCAAATTCTTATCTGGTAAGCTTAAAACGCATGTTTTAGCGTTTGTATGTTTTTGAGATAACGTTTTAACGTGGATTTTGGACTGTCGCTTTGCCTATTGTCATTATGCGGGATGTGGAAATACCTCAACGGTAAATGTTAACATTTAAGAAGAAGAATCATTATATCGCTAAAGCCCAAAGAACGGACGGTTGTCAAACGATGGTAAAGTAGAAAATTTTAGCTGTTATCTTGAAAAGGTTCAACTTTTGCAAAGACCAACGCGTGAGTGTATTCAAGGCGAAATAGTAAATTCGTCTGTGTGTCGATACGGGTGTTTTCAAGGACAATATGTCAACTTATCTTCAAGGACGTTCAAACTAGAGACTCCAATTCAAGTATCGAACACACGATACTCGAGTAATACTCGTTATTTATAAATGAAGATTTATATCTAAATTTTTATTTTATTCTAAACTTTTAGAAGTTTAAATTTAAAAAAATACATATATAATGTTTAACCGTTGCGTTTAACTGAGTTTTACGCGTAGATTTGACTATAAGGTTATATATATTTTTAATGGTTTAGCCGTTGACTAGCTATGCGAGAATTTCTTTCCTTACTTTTGCTTTGGGTCCGTTTTGGGACGTTTGATTCTCTATTATTTTTTAAATTTTTGTTTTGTAAATTGAAATAATTGTTTTTATGGAATTAAATAAGCTTTAATTTGAATTACTAATATATATTTATCTGAAACTATTGGAGTATTTTTAAATTTTACTACTCGATTCTCGAGTAGTTGAGATGTGGAGTAATTGGAGTTTCTAGTAAAGACACACATACCCGCAGTATATCACTAAGATTATATTAAAAATACTTTGTAAGAATATGGTTTTGAAAAATCTCCATTGGAAACGATGTGAGTTGGTCTTGAAAAAAATTTATCGATGAGCTGCTATAAATGTCATTTTTGGCCACATGCAGCTCATGGGCCATAAATTTTAGATGACTGCTTTAAAAAGAAAGATAAATTGCTTTATTGACCGTTTTCTCTCTCAATATTCATCATAAAGTATTTTTATAGATCAGCTTTATAGAGTTAGTCCCATAAATATTATAAATAAACAAGTTTTTTCGTTAGATTTTTATGTGAATGATCAATTATTTATTATTTGACCTATTTTAAATGACCGCATAATGCAAAATAACCATAAAAAAATCTTCATAAACCCATAGATTATTAGTTGCTATAAAAATATTAAACTACTTATATTTAGCACCCATGAGAAAATACAAAAAAAGGATGAATTTTTTCGAAATTTCATAGATTAAAAAGCCGAGGACTTTATTTCAAACATGTAGGGACTTGAAGTATGATAGTTAAGTAGATCATTTTATTTTATTTGCGTGAAGAGTGAACGTGCTTAGGTGAAGAAATAACAAAACCTTGTCAATCACGTAAATGAACGATTTCAATTGTGAAATGATTGCTCGGTTTATGTTTTGTGTAAGTGATGGAGAACATAAATATTGTGTAAAGCCGCGTTGAAGATCTCAGGTCAGAATATCGCACCAATTGAATAAACTTGTTGTGTGAAATTACACATTTTTAATCAATTTATATGTGATATGGCACAAAGCGGAAGCCCAGTTTAATCGTTAAAAACTTGATTCTATTTAATAGTTCAATAATGCATGGCATTACAGCTTGTGTGAATTTATATCCTTCACCAACCACCTTAGATTTTGTTTCGATGGGTCACCTCTGGTAACTAGAGACTCCAATTACTAGACATCTCAACTACCTACTCGAGTATCGAGTAGTAAAATTTTAAAATACTCAATTGTTTCAGAAGTACCAATATATATATGATAAATTCAAATTTGTGTATATAAATAGATTATACATAAATAAATAAGATAATTTATTTTCAAAGTATATTTATTTTTAAAAATAAATATTTCAAAAATAATAGAGAATTTAACGTCTTAAATTTGAGTGTGAGTTAAGTTTTGTTCAGTACGAGTATTATTCGAGTATTTTTCAAAATACTTGATTATCGAGTACTTGAAATATGGACGAATATTGGAGTTTCTACTGGTAACACAACAACTTTTTTATTTTCAAATTATTGCTAGAAGTAAATTTGAATATATCGGCTATAGATATTTTGTGCTCATTGCGATTGATATGCATGCAGAAAATATCAAATAATCAAACCATTTTCAATCGATTCCCGAGAAAAAGTGGTTTTGTTTTATGGTTACAGACCAATGTTATTGCGGTAGTAAAAAAATGTGTGATAAGGTTGGTTACAATGGATTTGCGTTTAAACTTTTTCCATGTATCTCACGTCATTACAGAAATAAAGGTTTTATTTTACACGTGCTTGAATTGTTATCTTATTTTTAATCATTTTATAAGAAACAGTTACAAGAGACAAAATGAACTTGGCCAGAAAGAAATACAAGTTGTTTATATCGAGAAGTTTATATAAAATAGAGACTTCTTGTAAAAAAATATTTTTATATCCTATGTATTTTATTTACTTCCAAAAGGTTATAAAATTTGTCTTATTATTATTATGAAAGTAACATGTCAGGCGTGGATTCTTGTTTTTTGTGAATACATGATCCTGGGACCTTCTTAGTGAAGTTCAGATGGCTTGGGAAAACTTAACGTTTCTGCCAAGTCTTACTTGTTCAAATAATTTATATTTGTTCTATATATAATGGAGAATTATTAAATTATCATAAGCCATTAAAATAATGGCTGATTTACGAAGGGATAGTGTCGTAGAATTTAGTCGTGAACTATCCTAACTATCCTAACAGTCGGTTGGTACAATTTATTTTTTCGATTTATTTGCGCGCGCAATTACTAATTAAATGGATACATGACGTATGTACATCCATTCTCTGTCTACTAATTAAATTCATTCAATAGAATTTGATTATTAGACCGTCACCATTAATACTTAAATTTGATATTACCATTTTGAATCAGTAACACAAATTAAATCGGTTATCTTGTGTTGAGAAATTTTAAAATGCTGAGAATATTTAGATTTAGTTGAAGATGTAATTACATTTGCTAAGTGTGTGGTGAACATTACTTATATTAATTTTGATTTAAACGAAATGAAGTTTTTAAATCTAATGTGGAATAAATACAAAAAGTGTTATTATTTTCTATTCAATTTTACGTTAATTTTATTTTGAAAATCGCAAATTTACCTGCTATTAATGAGTCCAGTCCGTGGCGCAGTGGTCAACGTTGTTGGCTTGAGTACTGGACCACCCGGGTTCGACTCCCGGTACGTTCAGATTTTTTTTTAGTCGATAAATCTGTTCATAGGCATGAGTGTCTGTGTTGTTGAAAATCCCTTCCCACCTTTCCTATCCCAAAGAGCGACGCATGGCGAGAGCGATAAGCCAACCACTAGTCTTGTCCGAGTCCTCGTATCCTTTCCAACCATTACTCTCTTCGAAACAGAGAGGTTGAGCGACTGAGCAACAAGCAGTCCTCGTAGAATAATGTATGTTGAGATAAACTCCGTGAGATGTCCGTATGTGTCAAGTTGGGAACGGATATGTTAAAAAAAATCCATCACAATTGTGGATCTTTGTAAAACACATTGAAATATAATATAATTTATTTATTAGGAAAAAAAATCCATTATTTATTCAGAAGTAGAAAACTGCTTTTTTGGTGTGGATAAAAAATACACCTTTCTTAAGATATATTATATTATGTATTTAAAAATCCAAGTGTTTCTAAAAAGATAACTTTTACTTTTTTTTTTATTAAAAAGTGTTATTATTTTCTATTCAATTTTACGTAACCTTTCTTTTGAAAATTCGCCAATTTACCAGCTATGGGGAAATATTATTACTGAATTTTTCGTTTATCGATCATTGAGAGCAGTTAATACCTGTGGCGATTCTGCAATACCTACTACATTGGTACGTTGCAATACTCATACACATGCGACAAGATAATAGCATTAAACACTTTGTGAGTGAAATATTGTCGGTCATGATTTTCTAAACGGAAACAGACCTTGTTTTATTGCCATCCCGTAAGTTTCCGACAGGTTTTGCGATGAAATATATTATTGCGTATTTACCGTACATGCATGTAATAGTTTAATGCGACCATTCACCGTTGCATACAGTATTGGACACCAAAGATGGATCGTAATAATTATATTCAATAAAAATCATACGAGGTGTGATAGTTAATCGATTAACAGGCGAAGAATAATTTGAAACAACTGTCAAGATGTATTGTAATTCATCGACTTCATGGAAATTAATACTTTATTAATAGAGAATGTTCTTTTAGCTTTCCAAATAACAAAAAGAACTGCTGTTTATTGTTTGTCTTAATTTTAATTTATTTACACTGTAATTTTTCTTAAAGCAGTATTCAAACTTTTGTGCAAAGCATACATTTTTTAATGAACTCAAAGTGAAAATGTTTCTTAGTCCGTGCATGTGAGTTGCAGCTTTGCAAATGCTTATTTTACTCTAGCAAAGATATAAATCATGCGTATCTTATTTGAAACTATTCCGAGTGCAGTATGAAAATAGTTTTATGAAACTTTCAAAAATACGTGTTTCAACATTTGATGCGTATAAGCAAGCTTTTGCCGGCTCGGATATACAGTAGAACCTCGATTATCCAGATTGGTCAAAATAAACAAAAATATTACAAATTTGCTGATATGCACGTGTCGAATTACGTCCACTGTTTTCGTACGTGATGGAATGCAGTCTTAATGTTTTTATTTTTACAGCTTCCACAATAAAATAAATTTAAAAGATTGTAACCTAATGGCAGCAGAAAGTTGGAATTAATTAGATGTGTCAACTTTGAAAAAATCGTGGAATAACATTTTGAAGTTTTACCAGCAACGAAGTAGAAAATGATAGAAGAGACATTGCGGAAGCAATAACACAACTTTCAATATGTGCTGAATGCGACGAAGAAGATATAACCGAGTGGTTAAATTGAGATGCAAACGATCCTGGATTCCAAGTTTTGAATGATGACGAAATAATTAAAGAAATATCAACCGCAGAAGAACACGATCAAGAATACGTGGAAGAGTTTTCTGAGGTGGGAGATATTGGTCCTACACATTCTGAAGCTTTTCAGTGTCTAGATGTCGCCATGAATTGGCTTATGAGTCAAGAAGAGTGCTATTCAAGGCAACTTATGTGTCTTAAAAGTATTCGATCCTACCAGAAAAGAAAAGCTAGCTTTAAGCAGAAATCGATAATTGGTTTTTTCAATAAAAAAATAATTTATTATTAAAGCAATGCATTAATCTAAAGAGATAAAAGTGATTTAAACTGAATATACTTGTCTTTTTCCTGACAATTATGATTTTTTCGATTATCCGGATTTGTACTTATCCGGACTATCTTCATCCCAAATTATTCCGGATAATCGAGGTTCTACTGTATACAGAAAATGGTTGTTTTCAACAAAAAATAAATATTGCACGTGAGTGCTATTTCGTTGTATTCCGTCAAAAGCAAGAATATGGAATTTATTATTTTGTAATTAAGCTGCCATTGTTGAGCTTAAAAGCATTGATGGAGCATTTGAAAGATTGATTCTTTCAATATTTGTATCTAAAGGGTACGTGTGAAAATCACCATTGATTGGAGGAAAATATGACTATATTGCTGAAGTGTTTATCAAAGTACTGCACAAATTCTTGAATGCACTCATTTCATAATCACAGGATTTCCTTAATGCATGTGTCAATATTTCAATAGCGGAGTCACATACTATATGCCGGGTCTGTGGTCGACAGGTCAAAGTATTGATTGCGTCTCTCAAGAGCTAGATTCAATGGAAGCTATCATTAATTGGTATTTTATCGATTCACTCTACTAATCCTGATCAGAGGCACTTTTCAAACATTATCCTTTATATTTCCATTCTCTTTTAACTGAAACTGATTATTAATCGGATATCGTAGAAATGCATCTGTTGAGATAAGTCCCATTTGGTCATGTTGGGAGAATACATGGTAAACAATAATAAACTCTATCAGCTTAATCATAAAGAGAGAGTGCGAACATGAGTGTGAGCCACTCATGGTATTTAAATAAATCTATTTACATAACATATACATCTATCAACCATTAGATAATTGATGGCGCATCGTCAAATACAATTTTATTATTTTCAACATTATAATCGATGTTCATTTGTTATCAATTTTATTTTTCAGCATTGTTGTCTGTCGTGAAGTTCTCAACCTAATGAATATATATCAGGGCTGTGGAGTCGGTAAAGAAAAGATCGACACCGACTCCAGCATTTACCAAAACCAAAACCACGACTCCGACTAAAAAAGTTTAATATCGTCACCTTTTTTTTGCCTAATTTTCCTATTTAAGTGTATTCAATTAAATATCAACCCTACCAATCCTGCCAATAGCCAAATTTGACATATTATATGCAAAAATAAAATGATCAAACTTTTTAAAATTTCCGACTCGAATACGACTCCGGCCAAATCGCCGCGACGACTCCGACTCCGGCCAAAAAGCCCCGACTCCACGACTCCGACTCCACAGCTCCGATATATATATATAATAACGGAGTAGCGGAATATGAAATGAATTCTTGCATCTTACTTTGAATATCTCATATTAATTTTACTTGAAACTAAATCAAGGATGTTTTTGTCAACATATAATTTAAAAAATCGATTACGCTCCTCAAAAAAAAGATCTTTATGGTAATTATACGATGCTTGAGAAGCAGAAGTGTTTAAAAACATAGACAATAATAACTGCCATATATATGTTATTAAACAAATTTGTTTTTGTATGTGTACGTAAGAAATAATTGTTTAGGATTTCAACTGTGAAGGGTAAATACGATGGAGGACTGATAGTATTGTGTCATTAATCTATTTATTAGCTTTACATCTATTAACAATATTTTTTTGGTATCTGACCTCAATGTAATGTGTATTTAATTATTGGATATAAGACACGTTGGTCATTTAGAAGTCATCGTTGTATTGAAAGATTATTTTCAAGGAATTTTATATAATCTTGTAATTACAGTGAAACCCCGATTCTACGTTTTTCAAGGGACCGTAAAAAATAAACGATAAATGCGGGAAAGTTTTATATGTGAACTAAATGCCGGGACTATAGAAAATGAACGCACCACGCGGAAAAACGTATAATGCGAGAACGTAAGATCGGGGTTCCACTGTAATATAAAAATAAAACTACCTTTTCCAAAATGTACGCTTTATACATTATGATTGGTTCAAATGTTTTATAGTTCACATCAGGGCTTTTTTTTGAAAAAAAAAGGTGCCGGTATTCACTTCATGTCAAACACATCTCATCCGGTTCATAACAATACCATATTTTATCATTTTGACAGATTGTAATTACGTAAACGCAAACATTGTTTCGACTAAATGATTTAAAAAATTTGAAAAAAAATACCGTGAAAAACGGTGCCGGAACGCCGTTCCACCGCGTTAAATGGGAAAAAATAATAAATGTGCTCGACAACACCAGTACATTGGATAATATATTAATTTATCGAATAAAGTTTTTAGGCAGAAGTTCCTTTATTATCCACAACGTGTACATCACATTGAAAGCAAACAAATTTGTAAAAAATATAAGAAAGGGATAAATCTGGACACGATTAAAATATTACTGAAAGCTGCCATGGGATGTGTACAAATTCGTGTATCATATCATTTACCACTAACGTTATAAATTTACACACAAGGCTTGCAGAAAAATTCTAAGATTGCTTGTCACTACTCAATCAATGTTATAACAATATTTGATTACTAGCAATACAAATATATTATTTGAAATCGGCATATAAAGAGATATTTTATAGTCCATTAAGATATCTTTGTCAAAAAAAACTTAAAATATGCATCAACTCATTTGTTTTGGATTTATTGTCTTGAAAATTGTATCTTTACTTTGACGCTTTGAGTTTTAACTTTTATTTCTTGATACTGGTTTGGATATACATATTATAATTTATCTGTATAACGCATTAAACACACTCGTATCTTTCGCATCAATTGTGTATTGACCAAATGCTGACATGTGACATTTATACATTGTGATAATTTCTACTTAAACAAAAATAAGAAATTTTTCGCTATCAATATAAATTATTTAATAATAAGACATCCTTGTGATTTTTTAAAAATAAAACACGTTGTTAGACAGTCGGTCAATTTGTCTGTTCAGAGAAAAAAGTCAATAAAGGGCTTAGTCGTTACCGATTTTCACCGTTATCAGGATCCGATAGGGGGTACGTGTGGAAGTATGATGGTAATTAGTGAAATGCCCCACTTATTTGTTTAATCTTGTGACTCTAGAACTAATAATATGATGAAATCCAAACAACGTTGCCACGTGTAAAAGATCCTACTTAATAAACAGTATCTAATACTATTTTACGCTTAAAAAATAAGATTCGTGTATTAAATATAACATCTTGTCATGTTATATCAAAAGATTGGCTTTGTAAATGCTAATTTTGAATATTCGTATTAAAAACGTTGATAGCTGTTTCCTGCAGCAAATCTCTCGTCAGGGAATCCAATCTAATGCTGAAGAGTTTCTTTCATTTATAATTCGCTATTTGTACACACATAATTTTTATTTGCACACAAAGAAACCGACAAAATCTTTCCAAATAGAGCAATGGATGTATCCGAGAATTGTGTAAAAGCAAAAACCGAAATTTCCTCTTTAAAATGTTAGTAGAAAACGACGTGTTTGTGTTCGATTATTAATTTTTTCGATGGTTTTGTTCTCAATCGTATTACATTTATAATCAAGAAAAGTATGCAAATGTTAACCAGCCATTCAACCTCTGAATGCAATAAATAAAAGCAATATAAAATCAGAAATATCGAAGCTATTTGTTGATAGCTATTGTAAATATAAATCGGATTTTGAATGTCATATATAATACAAAAAAACGTTTCCCTATTCAAGATTTGCAAGATATTTATGATTTTTGTTTATAGACGCCTCACATAATAATCTTGTTACAATAAATTTATAACTTTACCTCTATGACACAGTTTTATAATTGTATGGTATCAACAAATGTTAATTGGATAACAAAAAAATCTTCGACACAAAAAATGCAATAAAACTTTTCATAGAATATTTTTTTAACTGCGATAATTTTCAACGCGGTAGATGATACTTAATAAAATCATATAATTGATCTGTCAGCTTCTATACCAGCAATTATTTATTTAAGAATAAGCAAATCATGGCATTACAGCTGACGCCAATGCGCCATGCATTTGACAAATATAAATACATGTATTTAAATATATACATACATACATGTAAATACATAATAAAAATCACTAATTAATTAAAAACAAGATGAAAGCATTGTAGTCATAAAACCAGAGAGAAAAAAATTATAAAATCTTATTAGAAATTTTCAAAGATGTCAATCATTGCAGCATCGGTCATTTTATTTAAAAGTATTTTTGAGTTGATTTAATTTACTGGTTTTGCTGGTTCGTTCATATTTAAAAGATCCATTTAGGGATATAGTAAGAAAACAATACGTGAAACATAAGTTCCTAATAATGTATTTTTTGTTTCAGTTCACGAGTGGGACGCAAGAGAAAGCGCTCAAGTCCATTAGGTAAGTTCGACAATGGTTATAATAATTTACATGAAAAAAATATTTTAAGTTATATTACCTTTATTGATTGAATTGGCATGTAATTGGTAGAACTCCATTATAGCACGGTGATAAAATAGCAAAGTATCTTAGCTCTACAGAAATGTTGATAGCTATTTCGACTTACTCCAGCGTCAGAACTATGTTTAAACAAACATTTACTCATCGATATGTAGTGGTGTGGAAAATGTACACAATGCATCTTCTCTTCTGTTCTAACATCCTAATTTTATTTTGTGATATTACATTATTAATAGATATAACGATAAGCAACATATGAATATATAAATCAATTCCGATACTATGACAGTAAATATATAATATACCGATATTAAACACATCTGAAATAATAAACTAAAATATTTAATGTTAAAAAAAAAAACATTTTTTTAGTTAAATAAAATCGTCGTATAAATAATACTGAGTGAATATAACACTCTAAATGATTTTCGTAATTTGAATTATTTCAATTAAAATTCGAGCAAAACAGTTGAAATACCAAAGAATCGGTTTCAGTAATGCCAGTATTTAAAATCCCCACTCACGGCGTAAGAGTATCGCCAAGCAATCTACTTTGATTTCACGAGCTTTAAAGTTTAACTAAATTACCGTGTGGTAAATAATAAACTATTTACGTACGAATCGATTATTGCGTAAGTCGATTTCCTACAAATCGAACCGATCTCGATACAATAAATTTTACATCGTAAATATTTAAAGAGAGGAAATGAGATCGTGCCGATGAGTGTGTGCGTGAATTTCTCGCATTGCGTGTGCGCCGCGAAGGGCTGCGTGAGTCGCGTGATTCGTGACTCGGAACTCGCGGCTCGGTGCGTATAATATGCATGCTAAATAATGCGGCGAATGAATCTGCATACTTAAAAACGAGCCAAGGGATTCATAGCCACCTGATTCTAATGATTGGTGTAAGTGACTGAACGATCGATGTATCATCAATTTCGATTACAATAATATGCATGCTAAATAACGCGGCGAATGAATCTGCATACTTAAAAACGAGCCAAGGGATTCATAGCCACCTGATTCTAATGATTGGTGTAAGTGACTGAACGATCGATGTGTCATCAATTTCGATTACAATAATATGCATGCTAAATAACGCGGCGAATGAATCTGCATACTTAAAAACGAGCCAAGGGATTCATAGCCACCTGATTCTAATGATTGGTGTAAGTGACTGAACGATCGATGTGTCATCAATTTCGATTGCAATACGCTGTGATATATAAAATATTATACAATACGTTAAAACACGTTGCGGTCCGGGGACTCGTATGCGTTTTCGAATGTTTTTTTCGCGGTTGATTCATTATAGCAGGGCTGTGGAGTCGGAGTCGTGTAGTCGGAGATTTTTGGCTGGAGTCGGAGTCGTCGCGGCGTTTTAGCCGGAGTCGTACCCGAAATCGAAAATTTTGAAAAGTTTGAACTTTTTTTTTTGTATAATATGTCAAATTTGTCTATTGAAATCGGAGTCGTATTTTTTTTAACGACTCCACATCCTTACATTATAGGGATCGTACTTACTACCGAACACACCGACAGGAGTCATTTTATCGTCTACCGATGGGATAATTATAGCAAATACAAATTTATGATCGAGCAGAATTTAAAAAAAAATCATAATTTACTAATTTCGTAAAACAAGTTCGAATGGTATTATTATTATTTTTAGAAACGGCCAGTATCCACTTTCGCTGTTGGATTAATATTTTGCTATCTATCTTGTTTTTGAACCAAATTTTCACAACCCTTTTCGGATTGCGACCCCTTTTTCTGAAAGTCATTCGACCCGCGACCTCCAAGCCAAATTGAAAAAAAAAATCATAGGCTAGTTAAAAAAATCAACGAAAATGCATTAAAGTGTGCACATTTTCAAAAGATCCTAGGTCAAACGATTTTTACAGTTTTATTGATTAAAACGCCGTTAGATTTTTTCATTTCCAATAAGCCAATCAGCCAGTCGGATGGAGACCGTTTTTTCGACATGGTGCGTTTGGAGTGGTGCACCACACATTGTGATGAAGATTTCAGTCTGAAAATATTTTGACTTACTGTTAAAATGTCAATACACATATGGTAAAATTTTCAAATTTCTACATTGATAAAGTTCGTCAAAAAAAAATCCCAAAAAAACCGGCCGTCACATGGGGCGATCCCCTTATAGTCTAGCTGCTCGAAATACATTTCCAAGGAAGCTAGAAATTTTAAGAACCAATAGTCACGTAGTTGCCTTTTCTGCATCCAATTTTTTATATTAGAAAGATAAAGCCGAAGACTAACTGTACATAAATTTGGTCATAACAGATATCCAATTACACAGTTAAACAGCATGTTTGTATTTAACGTTATTGATTTAAAAACATAACTTTGAATATGCAGATACTTGCCTCATTTAAAATTATGTTTGGCAGGCATTTATTAAGACTACTGTGTACGTGCTACGAAAGTACGAAAGTTCTCAAAAAGCTTTTGCTTTTCCGAACGTCAGTAAGCAGCGCTTATTTTAAATAATAATAAACTGACGTGATGCAGAAATTAACGACTACTTCACACGGGATGCTAATTTCTCAGTAAAAGCTGCATAATAACACACTCTAGTAATTGCATTCCAATAACCATATTGTTCGATGGTTTCGATAATACGAATATTATGTTATTACTAGCTGATCCGGCGAACTTCGTACCGCCTCAGAATCAATAGATGTGTTTACGTATTAGCTGAATTAAGTCATTCATTCACGCGCGACATGAAATGTCAAACATCACGCGCGTGATAGCGCCCTCTGTGATTCAACAACAAAAATAATAAATAATGACAGATGTCAGAAATATTAAAATACGTTCTGATAGGGACATCCTTCACTTAGCGATATGAAATATACTTTACAACCTTCTCTCATATCTAACAAATATACATACAAAATTTCATAATAATCGGTCCAGCCGCTTCGAAGGAGTTTGACCACAAAGATTTGTATCGAGATTTTTATATATATAGAGATTCAAATGTTTAAGAGATGAAAAAATTAAAAAAAACGGGAGCACGTAGCGAGATCGATTGGTTAACCACTAGTCCTTTCCTAGTCCTCGTATTCTTTCAATCCCTTCCCTCTTCGAAAAGGAGAGGTTGAGCAACCGAGTAACAAGCAGTTATCGCAGAAAAAACATGTTGTGATAATCTCTGACAGGAGTCCATATCGATGGCTTAAAGAGTTATATTGTTAATTCCACTTTTGGCCGAAAATGACTTCACAATGCCATCTTGTTGTTTCATGCAATGTGCATGTCCCGTAAAATTTTTATAACCAAAACTTATGTGAGTGCACCGTAAAAACGTTTTATGAAAATTCGATAACTCCATTGTCGTTCTAAAACATATTCTGCTAATTATCCAACTCTACCATTTCCTTTTGTCACCTGTCATTCATTTGATGTTTTTCAGCGGTGGTAGAATTACTATTTGAAATTTTCGCGATCGGTTTGAAAATATCAAAATAATCAGTTTTTACCCTCTGCTTCGCAATAAACAAAAACGGAGATGGCAAATTGACTCTTAAAGCCATCGATATATGTTATGGTGTTACACAAATGTGCAAAAAATGAAATATTAAAAGCAGGAGCACGTAAAGAGAGCGATTATTTAACTACTAGAGGTTGAGCAACTGAGTTACAAGTAGTTCTCGTAAAAAAACATATTGAAATAAACTATGAGAGGTTTCCATATGACCCAAATTGGGAGCAGACATGAAAAAAGAAATATTTACTTTCTAGTGCTTTTTTTGGCATGTCATTTAATGATGTTCAGTGTGATGGGTCTTGTGATTCTCCACATATATTTGCTGGTCCAATAGATCCCCGATATGCCCCGTGGGATTAAAAGAGTTAAGATTGAAAGTTACTTCATGTTGAATTGGAAGTGGAAGACACAATTGTATTTGGAATATGCTGTGGCAAACCTTTTTTAATTATATCCGCAATTTAAAACATGATGACAGTTTTAGCAAGTTTTCAATTAAAATTCAAAATTAAAACAACAAAAGAGTGTACCAGATGTAACTTTAGAAATTACACCATAATTGTTTATTCACAGTGACGTTAAGAGGAGTATCAGTCAATTTGAATAATTTGTTACTGTTTTACTTATTTGCAATCAAAATTAAATACAGCCATGTTGGAAACATAAAATTTTTAAACCTACTTGTTCTGAGCGTTTCGTGTTTGAAGTGAATAGCATAGCATTACAAAATATGGCGTTGCCAACCATATTTACATATCATTGAAAAAAATAATCAACTAACATAATTTCATGTCAATACTCTTTTTTTTGTGGGCATGTCGAAGATTTTCTCAATTGCATATAAAGGGTATTTCAATAGGGACGCTCAAAATATGTTACTTTGTCCTGCTGAGTAGATTATTCATTGTTTAGTGGCCAAATTTGAGTCAACCAGTTTGGTAAATAATCGGCCAACACCTACCTACTTGTACGTCATCAAAATACAATATCTGGTGAAAACATTGCTGCTGTGTGTGAAAGTGTACAGGAAAACCCAGGCAGCTTATTTCTCGTTGTTCACAAGAACTTGGCTTTTCTGCGACTTCAACTTGGCGAATTTTGAATCGGGCCTTATGTCTGCACCCGTATAAAATCCAACTAACCGAGGAACTTCAGGTAAACGACCGCAGACAACGCCTGATTGGGTTCTGGAGCAGTTGGAAGTTTACCCAAATTTGTCAAAAAAGTCAACTTTAGCGACATGGCCCATTTTATAATGAATGGATATTGGCAGACATTTGATGCTATATTCCATATTTAATGCCGTAGAATATACTTACAAATGAAATTAAAATTTAGTCGAAATCTCACAAACAACTTGTTTTATTTACATTTCAAAACTAAGCGTCCTTATAAAAAGACCCTTTTTGTTAAGATAATTTATTGTCTAGTCTAAAGAAACAATATCTGCATGAAACTTAGTGAATACACATCACCGGATTGGATGTGTTTTTTGGGACCAGAAAGGAAAGGTTAATTTGGTTTAACCCCTAAATATGGAGCAATGCAATCGATTTATACCTGGATATAATTCAGTGCTTTAATTCAGTGTATGGCCAGTCTCTGTGGTCTGGTTGAAAGAGCTGTGCACTAGCGATGAGGTGAGCCTGGGTTCAAGTCCCAGCAAGGTCAGCTTTTTAAAATCTAAATTTACTTCCTGTCTTCTTCGTCTCTTAGTGTAGTTTTTGGATTCAAGTTGCATTCACTTCCTATCGTTGCTGACAGGACGGCGCAATCACTGCAGTAGTGAGCAGTCCCTAGTGAAGCCAGTTCAATAAGTCAGCTTACTTTTTCCTATGGAGGGTCATCGAGAAGAATGGTTCTCAGTCTATAACGATTTTCAGGAAGCTTAAGTAGTATTATGTATGCTCCACATTGGGTGTGGTAAAAAAAATGTATTCGAACCAATTGTTGTCAATCAGCGCAGTTAACAGTTTTTGCTTTATGAGAGTTTACAAAGCTGAAATGTCGAGGTCGGTCGTGACAGAAGAGTTTGACAATCATAATTTTCTTTGTTATTATACAAACACAGACGCCAGTGCCTATCTTCATTAAATAAGAATAGCTAAATAGCCAAATTCATTAGAATTATAAATTAAACTTCCAGTCATAATTATTGCGAAATTTAAACTCACGCCAATTTATTAATTTTGCTAATAAACATTAATTAGCAGTTGTTAATGACTGACAACAAAATTTATCGTTTTAATATCATGCTTTATGATGGTAACTTTTTATTTGATTCAAAATGATTCGTTATATGAATAATAAATAAGGCTGCTCGGCATAATATTTGAAAGATAAAATTCATATGCTTGAAGAAAATAAGAATCGTTTGGTTTTTTTTTAAACTTTTTATGAGTTATGTCGCTAGCGACCTGGATCTCGCCATTCAGCATCATCAGGCATTTCAAGTGCAGTAATACTTGATTTGTGTCGGTTATATAATATTATACAAGAATAAAAAAAAATCACTAGTATTAAATGTTCGTCTTGCAATCTGGATTAACCTTAAAGCGCCCGCGAAATATCCATGTGACCCATAGCTCTTATAAAAATAATTATATCTCTAAAACAAGTCAGTCTAGGTTGGTAAAATAAAAAGCATTAGCAAAATAAATTATTGCTTAGGTATTATTTACGAACAAAAACCAGTACCAAAAATTGCATTCTTTCTAATTCTCTAGGTAAAAAAAACGATTCCATCATGAAAAATGAATCGGTCACTCCAAAGGATAAATTTCCAGGTATGGAAAAAATCCCTGTATTCCCATTGAAATATATTGTATGGTGTGAATAAAGCTGATTCATGATCCACCGGATGTGACACAACGCATATCCCAAGAGTCTACCTTGTAACGCTGATGTTTGTATTCCTCATAATGAAAAAAATATTTAACGAAAATGAAAATAAAATTATGGATCGGTATCTCAAAGACATTATTTATGAAAGATTCATATGTTTAAAACTATTTACCTAAATCAGTGTAACCCGAATTTGATATTAATGAGATTCATTGAATAATTAATTGCATAGATCATTTAAACTTTCTTTGTTTCTAAATGGGATATCGTTAAGATCTGATTTCCAATTCGTAGCATGGAAATGCCAAAGAGTTAAGGACGGTAAGTTTTATCGGATGTATTATTTGAACAATCTATAGTTATTCATTATATTCACAGCACCCTAAATATTCGAACATCCGAATATCAGTAAAAAACCGGATATATTCGAACGTTTTATTAAGATATTTTGTTGTTACTTAGTTGATCAACGTCTCTGTCAACGAGAAGTTAAAGAAAACTGTAGGATATGATGAGGACTGTAAATTTAATCATACATATTCTGTTATCAAAATTGGTTTTACGTTGTGTGAAAAATGATGGCAATATCAATGGCATGGCAAAAATGAATTTCAATAAAAATATAAACTAAATTGATGTACAAAAATCTACCATTCAAAGCCTTGACATTTCACCTAACATTTCACAATACCATTCAACTCTCAACAATCAAACAAAGTTATGTCCCAGATTCAGGGACATACTACACATTCAAATCAATAAATTGTCTTTTTTTCAATATGCTTACTGTCTACTCTTGAAGGAAAGGTATAAATAAATAAAACCCCTTTTTTGTATCACTTCCACATAATTTTTATCCTTCCAGCTAAAAATGTTCTCAAAAACTGAAACAAGTTTTTTTATAAAATCCCACATTGCAATGGGCTTATCCCTACATTAATAATACATATCTAAATCGTTTAAATTTCTTACTTTTATTTTCTTGAGTTACCGTGAGTAAGTATGTGAGTTAAGTATGAGTGAGCTCATATCATAAATATAATTGCTGATAATGCTCGCGATGAGCGAAACCGGTCCTGATCTCAATAAATCCAATGTGGACAGTGGACGCATTAAATGTGTGCGTTTGATAATTTAACCTTCTGAGTAAAATTTGTCACATCTATAAATAACGAAACCATTAAAAAAGCTAACCTCTAACACAGAAAGTCCACCGAAAAAATATAATATTTTAAAATACAAACGGCTATAAAAAACGTATAAGTTTATCATTGTTACATGAACACTGCATATGAATGAATACATCATCGTGGAATGACACGGAAAACTTTTGAAAAAATCGTGACTACCTTTTTAAAAAAGCTCTGCTTGAACTTTTTGCGCCCGCAAAGCTTGCTTAGTTAGCTTTTTACACGCCACCGGGTCGTTTGTTAGGCTCGGCGAGTTGACACGGAAGCCAGGGCCCGGCTGGAATGTGTTTCCTCCATACACTCACTCGCCGCTGCTTTAAAAGTTTTTACTATTTTCGCACTGCAAAACAGCCGAAGCGTTCCATTTTATTTTATTTATACACCCGTTAATGTGGTCTTTCTATTTTCGGATATTTATTTCGAGGAAATGGAAGCTATTTCGGAAGAATTGTTATTTTCAATTATTAAGAAATGATTATAATGTAAAGCTATAAAGGAAATAAGGTTTTATTTGACATAGTCCGTTATCACTTAATCGATCATAATGTTCAAACTGAATCTAATGACTGAAAACTTACTTAATATTTCTTGATATATTTGAGCGAAAACATTACGAATTAATTTGCCCCTTACCGCTCCTCATTTTCATTCAGCTGCTTATTTACAGAAGACATTGTTTTTATTAAAATAAAATAATAATCTGTTTGATTAACGTTGTGTATGATAAAACCCGTAAGCCATGCAATTTAATGGTTTTAACCATCATTGACGTTTCCTAAAATTCGTTAAACGTTTTTTTTCATAAAGCTGAGATAGAAGTCGTACATATTCTTTATTATTGTGCTTAAAAGTTTGTGACATGGAAAGATTTTGAATTGTTTTTTAAATGATAATTTTTAATGATTGGAGAGATGTGTATTTGTTTTGAAAATAATGTTACGTACAAGATAAGCTTTCATAAAATTATTTTTGATCAGATTTATTATGCTTGTTACCAATCTTAAGCTCAAACAAGGCGAATATGAAATTTAAAATATTTCCGTTTAAAATTCTAAAACCTAAGCTATCACAATATATGTATATCTAATCCGAGTTCTTTTGTTGTCTGTTTTAAATCCTCTTTGTTGTGTTTTCTTAATCAATTTTTATTTATGTTTTTAAGGTGTTGCTAAGTTTCATTGCTGAGAAGTCTTCAACATTTTATTTATAGTCTATTTTTCTTGTAATTTGCTTCAATTTATTTGATTAGTTGTTTAACCAATTGTTTGTCATACCTTGTTTTTATTACTTAACTTTTGTATAAATATCACTGTTTTATTGTATTCCTTATCAGTTGACAATGCTCGCCATGAGCGAAAACGGTCCTGATCAAATAAATTTTATGTGGAAAAGGTACTAAAAATGTATTATTATTTTTATTAAACATTTAAGTGATTTGAAAGGAGACCACCAGATATAATTGAAAGATGTTTATTGATAGCTTAAGGAAAAGTCGTAAGTTCGTAAGTGAAATTTGACTAGTGAAAAAAATGTGAATAGAATAAAAAAAAAAGATATTTTTGTTGGGTTTAGTTTTTTATTGTAAAGTACAATATATTTATATGAAATTGATGACAAATCAAATAAATGATATCATTTTAAAAATACATATTATTTGGTAACCATAGATAACAAATGTAGCACATACATTTATATCTTTCTTTATTGTATTATGAAATAGGTTTAAACCCGTTGCGGTAGAGACTATTTTTTAAAGATATATTCGATTGCAACTTTGAAAAAGAAGTGTGAAAAATGTTTCACCGCATTGAGAAAACTTTGTCAGACTACTTGTGTCAAATGGATTTTAGTAATAAGTTATTTTAAAAAATATAGTGTGATAAAAAGCCACACAAACGAAAACAAAATTTTTATAAAAATTAAATCCCCATTGGATGAATTTGAACCCACGAGCAAATGCTGACATATTTATCTATCCATTGTTTGATTTAAGGGATCTCACTTAAAGTTATTAAATTATATAAATTTGTGCCTGCCCCTTTTTGTATTGAAAAAATTTGAAGCAACAATGGTAAAATTTGTATCGTATTCTTTTTTTATTTTTCCATTTCTTTAAGTTTTGTCCCTCGCGACCTGGGTTTCACAGTTTGACATCTTCAGAAAATTTGAGTGCACGGATTAACTTGAGCTGACGCGTGATAAATAGTTTGTGTCGTTTTTACTTAAAACATGCCGGCACCTGGCAAGCGTTGTAATGCCACTCAATAAAAAAAAGTGTTTGTGCTTATTGAAGTGCTTTCGGATGCACTATATTTTAATTTCACTTACATTGATTGGTATCGATGATATTTGCCGTTTGACGTTGGCTGTTTGTCTTTTGCCGATTGTCTACACGCGCCACTTACTGAAAGTTAATTGTACTATGCCTATAAACTTTGCGCAAATGCAACAATATGTTGTTAAAATTAACGGTATGGCAGCACATAACATATGAAAAAACATTGATTTTTATATTAAAGACCTACTGCAAGGTAATTTTACTATGCCAAAAACCTTCGCGCAAGTGCAAGCAATAAGTTGACACAGTTTCATTGCGATCGGATGAACGGTATGGCAACGTATAAAATACGAAAAATCAAACAAACAAATATTGATTCCTTCGCTGTTATCATATAAAAAGAGTCGTGAAGTTGATCCTGTTATATGTTACTATATTCTCTTTATGGTCTTCGAAGAGTTAAGCGATAAAAAGTATAATTAGAGAGCGTTCCAAATATTTGAAGAGTTGTTGATAGCTCAGTTACTAACTAAGCTAAGTCCGTATTTTATAATAATAATTATTGTTATAACAACCTACATTTTTCATGTTGCATCACGCGCAAGTAAGTATAAAGTATTATTTCTTTGCGATGATAAATGATTCACTTTGAATTTCTTTTGAAGCGTAGTAAAACGATTGATCTATGATTTATATGTTTTAAATACTAACGACTTGATTACGTCATTGTTATAATGAAGTTCCCTGAGTAGAAAACGAAGAACTAGAAAGTAAATGAGTGAACTTATGTTTTAATCACTATTTTTTTCGTTATCTTTATAAATATAGTCTCACAAATTTGATTTTTTGGACTATGTTCTTATTTTCATACAGTTTCAAAATAGCATGCTATAATTAATATTTATTCATATGATGGTTAATCGGGGCTGTGAAGTCGTTAAAAAAACACGACTCCGACTCTGACTAAAAAAAGATTAATTTCGTCAGGTTTTTTCCTACCTTTTCTATTTATAGATATTCAGTTAAATATCAACCAACCAATCCGGCCAATATCCAAATTGTACATATTTTATGGATGAATAAAATTTTTGAACTTTTCAAAATTTCCGACTTCGAGTACGATTACGGTCAAACGCCGCGATTTACCCGACTCCGGCCAAAAAACCGCGACTCCACGAAACCCATCTTTATTTCAAAAATCGTATTTATTGGATTGTGTGCCTTAGTTAAAGTTTGTAACATGTCCATAATGTGGTATATTTTTCGATATTTCGTTATCAGTAATCAATTTCTCAAATCTTTTGAGGAGTTGCTCGAAGGAAAAAATGATATATTGAGTAGTGCAAAAGGTTGAGGTTTCACAGTTATAAAAGTATACCCACTTTTTGCGAGTTCCTTTCTTAAAACCTCTAAAAAGATTCACACGGCAGTGTGCCATCACTTTAACCAACGATCTCTTACGTGCTGAGTAATGACGAAAAAGCATCTGAAAATCGTTTTTGACCGAGAACTATTCTTCTCGATGACCCTCCATTGGTGAAAAGAAAACACAAGCAGACCTAAACCGATCGCGTCCTCCTGTCAGTAGCGATGGAAAAGGAATGTAACTTAAATATAAAAACTAATCTTAGAGAAGAAGAAGACGGGAAGAACTTTGACGCTAACCGAAACTTTAAATTCCATCAAGAACCTTCAGTCCTCAATTAAATGAAATAACGATGTTTAATATCCATTCGAGTTCGTATCAATTGACGAAAAAGATTAAAGTGAACCAATTTTTATTTTTTGCTGTCTGAATCACAATGAAAATTATACTATCTTAATTTTTTTAGAAAATGCGTAACGTTCCACGAAGATGATTTTATGAAATTGGTTTTTTTTAACGAGCTTGTATTTAATTGTGCGGATAAATACATGGAGCGGGATTTTTACCATGTAGGTTGGTAATTAGTCTGAATTAGGTTTGGGTCACAAAATTAGACGTATGCCCAAAAACAAAATTTATCTTTTGAATGTTTTAATTCACCATTTTATCGATCATGTCGTCTTTCGTTATGGAGCATATGGACGCTACTTTTTCGGTAAGGGTAAGAATATAAAGATGGACTAGGAAAGAACTAGAATCTCGTTACCTTATTTGATATTCTGTCGGATTGGACTAGTGGGAGAGAATATATATTATACACAAATGTATTAAACAAAATTTTTTTTTGCTTGCCGCTCACCAAATCCTTTAATATTTCACAGGAATAAATTAATTCGCCTGACTTAACACCAAAACTTTTTTGGTCAGAATAAAATACATTTTTTGGTCAGTATATTAATAGTATCGGTCTGAATATAATTATTGATGCTTGGTTAGGTTATAACCGAAAAAAAATCATGCCATGTGTCAAAACAAATTTGACCAGATCATATAATATATGACCTATTTCATTCAAGTATTTAAGTACTCTTTATAATTTCTGACCATAAATTATTCATTATAACCATTAAATATAAATTCATACCATTGCTATAAAATACGACGAAAACCGCACCGAGGCCGGAAAAAATCGAACCATATTTTATTTGACAAACTAAACTATTTCTGTTGGACACAGCTTATCTACATATTTAAGTTTTAAAAAAAATCAACCAGAATAATGATTTTGTTAAAATTGATTGAAGAAACTGACATTGAGAAAATGAATATTTGACGATGTTCATAATTCCTGTGAATCTACATATATCCGAAGTTTCTTTTACCTTTCAATAATGGAATTATTTTAGGTTAATATGGTAATCCGATCGATAGCATCAATAATGTCAAACAGTATTGACCAACAGACTTACCTTTATCTTATCTCTTATAAAAGAATTTACGAATACCCTGTAGCGAGCCGTCTATTGTTTTAAAACTTCAAATGATTTGTTTATCTCAGAGCGAGATCGAAAAATTAGCATTTCAGTTCTTTTGTATAGAATTCTCACGCTAAAATTTGGTTGCGAATAAAGGCGATCGACCTGTTAAATCTAATTCAATCAAAAGCACCGCTTTGAATAATAATTATTAAATTTTACATGTATGATTCCATTACTGGTAAAATACTTACGTTTCGGTACAAAGTTTATCTTAAATTATATTGATAATATATTATTACACTATATGTGCATCGTAAAAAAGATTAAGAGCTATCAATATAAAATACTACTTGAAACTACTTTGATGTTTTTTTGATTTATCAAGATCTGGTAGATAGTCCCGTAATCTAGAAGCAGCACGTTGTCGTCATGTTAATTTAATTTGTCGACGATTCTTATTTATAAATTGATACTTCCCAATGCATATTGTAGAATCAATGTATTGGTTTTTCAATGAGACGATTCGCTTATTTCTTAATAAAAAATGCAAAATAGCTTTGATTATTCAACGTATTGTGTAACTAGTGTGACACATGTTTCAGATGCATCCTCGGACTTACTATCGCAAAGATTGCTTAAGTATTAAAATACGATTGATTGTAATGTTTTTAAATGATAAATTACAAAATGCCAGTAATTTTTAGGGGAATTTAAAGTTTATTTCTTGTTCTATCCCACCCTCATATCCAAAGAAATAAAATAGAATGACTGACAAATAAACAACTTTCATCAATTAACTTCTGCTTAGATTCTCCATTTAAGGATTATTTTTCTCTTATTGGGAGTCCATCACAACTATAAAAAGTGTTTTGAAATTACATATTTGACGTATTCTATCAATTTATGGATGCATTAGGCATAGATTATAGTTTTAAATTGTTTTTAAATGCCAAAATTGCTGTCAACTATATTTAATATATTTGGAAGATCTGAATACATCGCTATTTACCTTAAAGGGTTTTTTTTATTCAATTTGTTCATTTTACAAACGTACATATTATCTGATTGAAAAAAACTCATAACTTAAATCAATACTTTATTTTGACTGGCTAATAATATTTCTACTAATTAGCATTTGCTGTATAAGTTATTTTAAATAGAGAACTGAGTATTTTTTTTATTTCTCGGAACAAAATTACGCTTCTATTGTTTTTACGCTTATATAAACAAAGCAGAGGCGTGTTTCAACAAAGAATGATGAGTTCCGTGAAAATAATCAAATTATAAACTCGGAAACTTCCAAAGAAAGATTGTCGTGGAAGATTTATATCAGAGTAAAATTCTATTGCTTACTAAAAATATTTAGCCATTAGATTTATGACTTTAAAACAATACAGGGAAATATTTTTAAAAAATAGTAAAGGGCATTGTACACTATATTGAAAATGGCAATTCTGTGATTTATTATCAGGAAAATACTCTTCCAAGAAATAAGCGCAGACTAACTAAAATGGTCTTAATTTAGAAGTATAAAAACTTAGATACTTCAATTTGGAACAGAGCGAGCTTTACGAAGATAATAAACTTTTTTTTACTCTAAGGAAAAAAGTCTTTGATTGTTGTTTTTATTATTATTTAAGTCCTAAAAGAGGAAATTATTGGCCAGAGAATACTCAGAATATTAAAATTACTGAATATATTTAAATCTTTCAGTGGAACAGATATATTATTTCAAACTCATAATGTTAAAAATTCGTATTTTAATATACCAGTATTTTGTTTGCTAGGCCTCTAGTTGAGCAATCTATGTGTTTGGTTGTTAATCTTGCTATGTCCAGTGGCTCGAATCCCGTAAAGCACATATTCGTATTTTTAATTAATTTATGAATACACCAGTTTCTTATTCATCTATTTGGCCTTTTCTTGTATACGTCATTTTTCCTGTCCTATCCTGGTCTTTTTTTACTACTATTTCCAGAAAAAATTGCATTAGGATATCTTGAAAAAAACGTATGTTAAGATGCTTCTATTTTTTCTGCATTTAATATATTATAATTTAATGGTTTAAATCAGAATCGGAAAAAATTTGAAAATTTCTACACCATGCCTAGACATAGTTAAACGTATTAGTCATCACAAATTTTCCATTAATGTAGAAACGTTTCTCAAATGAAAAGAGTTTTCATTCATGACTCCATCTTCAGCGAAACGATGTTTTGAATTTTCCCGAAGCCCCCTTCTCCGTGTTCCTTGACATTTATAGCATAAATGTCAAACTGAAAGACCGTCAGCTGTTTTATCTGTTTATTACATTTTCACTAAATGTCAAAACATAAAATCAAAACACTAACTTACGCAGCACTAAATCGATTGGTGCCCTTAATGGATGTGAAAGTTCAATCTACACTTATGAAACTATACTAAACTGAAATAATGAATGGATAACGTAATTGACATCATGAGTATGGCGTAGGCATCGGTAATCCTTCAGGTGAGAGGTTCAATCATTTTTTTTTTGCATTTGACACATAATTCATGATGGCTGCCGACAGTGTTCTCTGTTAATTAATTGCTGATGTGTGGATTAATCAAAATAAATATTTATATTATTAGCTTTTTTTTATTTTTGGCCTTTTTTTAACACGTGGGAATATTCCTTGTTCCAACACGTAGAAATATACATCAGCAATTAATTAATAGGGAACACTGTCGGCAGCTATCTTGAATTATGTGTCAAATGCAAATTTTTTGGTTAAGCTCCTCACCAGAAGGATTACTTGGATATCTTTAAAAGCGGTATAATCCTCAATTATTGAAGAAATATGTGAAGATTTCGACTGAAGGTGTTGAATGATATTTGTAAAACTTAGATTTTATTTCTAAAAAGCCACAAGAAGGCTCCTAACTGTTCGAAAGCTAACAACACACCGGTGGGCAACTACTTTTAAGGCGTCAAAAAATAATATTTTTCAAATTATCACATCGAATATGTATTCGAGGTCCCTTAAGGCTCACAACATGAATATAAACTTTTCGTTTTAAAAGTTTTCTTAAAAGATATTCAACAAAAAGTGTATAGAGGTTATCAGGGCTTTAAAAACTTTTGATACAATATTCACAATATTTACGTAAATATTATTTTGCACGTATATATGTATGTACATATGTTTCAAACGAATTGAATGGATATAAATTATTGATACAATCATGAGAAAAAATCAACAAAAATTCATTTTTTGATAGCCAATCGGGGTGAAAAATTGACATAGTATTATAAACTATGTGTGACAACCTTTATCGACGATTCGTAAATACGCTCTTAAAGCCATGCGGTATGGTAATTAACATGGGATTTCTTTCATAAGGGATCAAACAAATCTAAGCCCTTAATTAACGCAAGTAGTTTTAAGGTATTGTCCTTTTTTTAATTTTTGAAAACTTCGTAGCTGGCAACAGGTTAAAATAGTACAAATCCGATTAATCTTAAAATTGTAATATTATTTACTCGTAATTTAATGCTTGTCAGTAAAGTATATCGCTAGATATAGAGAATCGAGAGATGTTAATAATTTGTAACGATCTCAACTTTCATGGTGGAAGTACGAGAAGGGCAATAACTTGATTTAACTTTATGACTCAGGTACACGTTATTGATTGTTATTATACAATATTTATGAAATCATAATATTCATATATACGACTTACACAAGACATGCGTGTCTATAATTAATTATTTTTCACCTCATAATAATAAATGTCATGTGCATGCTTTGTTTAATCGTTTTACATGCACTATATGACATTTGGTACAAAGACACTTGCGGAATGTGTGAATCATACATGTGTCTTGAAACGATGACTGCTTGAGAATAGTTTACGGAAAAATATATTAAACCTACACTTTTTTTCCTAGCAATAATAAGATAAGTAATCAAATTGTTTTATCTAGAAATATTAGAAATCAATAGGGCTAAAAGTTTACCAATCTTAAACGAACAACTTAATCTTCTCCATTGTTATTCCCCTTTAAATTATCATTTATTAATAATTCAAACACTTAATATCATTAATTATTAATTCAAACACTTGAAATCAGTCATATCAACAATAATAGGTCAGATAAAACCCTACATTTATTTAGGATCATCCTATGTTATTATCTGGTATAAACTGTTTATTACGCGTCAGTTCAAGTACATCCGTGCACTTGAAATGCCTGAAGATGCCGAAAGGCGAAACCCACACAAACTCATGAAAAAGTACAAAATTTAAGCGATTCAAATTTGATAGTGAAATACCATCAAGCACCCTCAGTCAAAATCCTTAATTATAGATAAGTAATAGTTTATAAATGCTTGCAACATTTTTTTTTGCATTTGTTTATAATACGAAGGATGTTATTTCATAATTTGAAAGTTGTGCGTTTGTTTTTACGAGAATTGATTGCATAGTTTATTTCGAAATCAAACTTCAATATCAAATCTTAAATTGATATAATGAACAAATTGACGGTGAGCCATATATAACATTTTGTAGAAGTAGAACAAAATACTTTTTTTTACACATAAACCGGATCATTTATATAAATATATTCAACCAATTTGCAATGATCCGAAAAATAAAACCATTATATTATGTCGCTATTTTAGTAAAACTTGTGATTTAACTGATAAACTAAACAATTTTCCTAGATTTTTTGTGAATAAAATAGACAATTTAAACATTTTTATATACCACAATCATGAAATACAATTTGACGATAGAAGCTTAATTGCCAGCAGGAAACACGTTTTGTATATTGGGGTATGTAAAATGACATTGAATTTTTTATGTTATAATATCACGCAGCTGTTTAAGTAATCATTGAGAAAACAGATTATAAAAAAAAATTCTAATTGGTTATAGAAAACAGAAATATTTTTTTACTTATTGATACAAATATTTGGATGATATTGAAAAATCCTATCCTTGTTTTGTAACAATGTTATATCAAATTTTTTCACGATGTTATAATGGAGTTCTTCCTTCCTGCCAATCCAATAAATAAATGAAAAAATACAATGCTTTAGAAGAAATTATTATTTTATATGTCACTTTCAAGGTGCACACTGTCAATATTTGATGGAATGACGTTATAATAAAAATAATCACACATCTTTAGTACTTATTCCAAATTTATTGAGACATAGATTTATTGAGGTGAGCGAAACCGGTACTGATTTCAATAAATTCAATGTAGAATAAGTACTTAAAAATGTGTTTTGTTTTATATGGACCAAGTAAATCAGAATGCCTTTAAAGAAAATGGAAAAAGCATTTGATAAAAAAATAGTTAAAATTGATAATTAGTGAGATCTGTCTTTGGCTCCCCTGAAAAGTAGTGAATAATCAGTAAAGTTTATCTTCTTCTAAGGGAACGTATAACAAGTATAACTCTTCTCCCTTTATCTAAAAAACATACTAAATACAAATACTGAAGATGCCTCTGATAGAGGCGAAATACGTGTCACAATCAGTAACACAAAACGTGTTATAATCAAAGTTATTTTAAATCTTATATATAAAACCGAAAGGGCGTATGTATGTCTGTGGGTCTGTAATTCCCTTTTGTATTGTTGGTCATTAAGTTGCCATAAAAACGAATATGAAAGAAAATATGTTTGAATTTTTATCGGCGAAGACATTTAGTCAAAATGTAATAAATTAGTCTTCTACTGAACTTTTCCCGGCTTTTATTAATATAATAATGTTTTTATTTACGTGAAGGTATTATTTGACATTTCTTTGACAGCAAATTAGATTTTTTCTTTGAATTTGGACATTTTAATGGGCGAGAATGGGGCTGTCATCAAATTAAATAAAGTTTGTGATTTTATTTTAACTCTATTTTGGATGTTAGATTTTGTGATATAATTATGTCGAATGATATAACATTAAATAATTATTGGTCGCTTAGTCCGAGCGACGCTGGGTAGCAATACTAGTCTTCTATCTATCTATCTATCTATCTATATAAAAATGAATGTCTGTATGTATGTCCGCTATGGACTACTAAACCGCTCGACCGATCGAACTGAAACTTTACAAATTTATTGAGTACACTTTCGCAATGGTTTCTGGCTTACCAACCTCTCCCCCCAACCACCCCTAAACCTCCACCCCCCATTTTTTTTTCTTAAACTTCACAAATTTTTCGAGTTCACACCTTCGAAGGTTTTTGGCATACCCGCCCCATACGCCCCCCAAACCCCACCCCAAAATGAACGAAATCAATTAATTGACTCAAATTGAATTGAATATTTGTGTAATGTCTTTCCTTCAAATTTATTTTAGTTGCTGGCGTGGCAACGCGCGCAGGGTACAGTTAGTATTATATAAAAATGAAATTCTTCAAAGTTACCGCCGAATCCATCGAAAGTGTTAAATACAAACACGTTCTCTTTAAAATATTCTGCAGCTACAATTTATAGAGAGTTCATTTGTACCACCTAGGTATTGGAAATGGTAAAAATAGTTTTTACGTATATATTGTATGAGTCACTCCAAGACTTTCTCTCAATAAGGGCTATGTTAATGTTGGTGAATTAACATATTGTGTGGTTGAAGTTTTCATAAAAACAGTCAGTCATAAGGCGCGTTTCGATAAGCCAATAATTACGATTGTCTCCATTGATTTATTTGCGTTGCAATCAAATTGTTATTCGTTAACACCCTTCCTGATTATGAATAACTTTCGACATGATCGTCTGGCGCAACACAACGTTCTCACTGTGGTATTTTAACTGTCCTTTGTTCAACAATATTCACACAATAATTACGGTACAGGAGTAATGGTTTCTTTTTACATCGTTTTCATCAAGAATCGGTTAATTATGCAGTAAATTTTGTATTTCTTATCGAATTTCGATTGCTGAAATAAAAAAGAATACTGATAAGTTGATTAACTATCAAAGATGTACATGTCATATTGTTACGTTACTATACCGTTCATTCGATTAAGATAAAACTTTGATGATTTGTCGTGTGGACGCCCAAGATGGTTTTTGCGTTCCTATACCGTTCATCCGATTACTATAAAACTTCGGTGATACGTTGTGTGGACGCCCGCTGAAGTTTTTTTTAACTATCTCTTTATATATTGTATATCCAAAAGCACTTCGATAAACAAAATTTAAAAAGTTTGAGTGGCATTGCAAAGCTTGCCGAGTACTCGCTAGTTCTTAATAAAAACAAAAAAAAGCTTTTATGTTAATCTCTCTTAATTAAATGAAAAAACTTACCAGTATCGTTAATTCAGTATGCATAAAAATGTCTCAAAACCAGTAATAATCTAAAAACTGATTATCAATTGTTTGAAAAGCATTAATTATACGTGCGAAGGTCTTTGATTCTGTGGTCAATGACATAGAAAATGTGTGAGTTGTGATTCACACATTAAAAGCAAAGTGTTTCATTAAGTTGCATTTCGTAAGGATGCATCATCAGTTATACGGTGCGATGCACTCGTTTGGGGTGACTGACTAAATTGCGTTCACAAAAATGTGAACTATTTTCTTTCTTCTCGATTGGATTCTTTGAGGCCGAGGATCTTGACCCTCGTGAAATAATTGGGTACGTAGCGATCAAAGCCCCGCATTCTATTGCTGGCTATACAGTGTATAATTCTGATCTCTTTTCTTTTATTCTGTTTTATTTTATCGTAGTTCATTTCTCTTCTCGAAAAGTCTATGAAAAATCAAAGATCTTTAAAAAATAGAAAAAAAATCGGTAAATTATGGATATATGGTCACGAGACAGAATTTTTGTAAAGATTTATGAAAAAAAGCACATTAAATGAAATGAATGTAAGGCTAACGACTTTTTTTGAAATGTTTCGTCTTTAATTTTTAAATTTATTATAATAGAAGATCCTAAAGAATACTTCGCAATAAGTATGAAATCGAGTTGTTTTAATTTACAGGAGCAAAAATGCAACCACAAACTATATAAAAAATAATATTATACAGATAGAGACAGTCACATAAGTTTATTATTTGTGTAAAATAAAAATAATAATTTTATTATAGGCTATTAAAAAACAAATTCTTCTTTCAGAACTCATACAATAATCAATAATATTCTTCAGATTTAATCATTTTGATTCCACATTTTATAATAATCCACAAGAACTCAAAGAGTAAAGTCAAAACATAAGATTATAAGCCAGTATGTATAAATTTTTTGAGCTTAGCTCTTGAGGATTGGGATTCGGTCCCGTGACCATATATCCATAATTTACCAAAAAATCCATCAAAATTAACCTAAAAGACCATAATCAGAATATTTTATCATAGTATTTTTCCGCATATTCATAAGTAGTACAGACTGACCACGATATGTATGCACTCGAAAGAATGGCGTTGTGAGAATGTCCTGAACGACGCCGACAAAAAAAAGATTGCCTGAGTTCGAAAATTTTAAATTCCCTAATTTGATATAGACCGAACGCGTGGGTTAAGTGCGGTAGGTGAATTCTTATGTCAGAGGGGAGAAAATTTATTTAGTATCAACGGCTGCCGCAAACTTGAGTGAACTGTTAAAGAAGTCAGAGTCTCTTTTGAAATATACTCGAGTAATACTCGTACTGAACCAAACTATAATCATACTAAAATTTGAGACGTTTATTTCACTATTATTTTTGATATTCATGTTTTATAAATTGAATTCAATTAGCTTATTTATTTATTTATCATCGAATTATATACATAAATTTGAATTTATTATGTATATTTTAGTAGGTACATCTGAAACTACTCGAGTATTTTCAAAATTTACTACTCAATACTCGAGTAGTTGATGTGATGTCGAATAATTGGAGTCTCTATTAAGTAGTCGACCGTAGTATAATCACAATTTTCTAAAGAATGTGATTTAACGTAAACTTCATATTAGACAGCGAATTATTTTATCATCTTATATATAAAACCGAAACGGGGGATGTATGTCTGTAATTCCCTTTTGCATTGTTGTTGCAAGTTCAAACAAACGAATTGATTTCGCTCGCGAAAGTTTCGACAGTAAATTTGTTTCGTTATCAATGTGTGTGTAGAGACTCCAATTACTCGAGTATCGAGTAGTACATATATAAAAGCGAAACGGTGTATGTATGTCTGTGGGTCTGTAATTCCCTTTTGCATTGTTGGTCATTAAGTTGCCATAAAAACCAAATTTTTTTTTCGGAATCTTCAGGTACTATAGCGCATATATGACTTTGAACAAATCCAACGTAACTTGGGTCTTTGGTGACAAACACAATTGCCTTGATGTATGGTAACATATGTATATGTAATTATGATGACTTCAATGATAAATTTATAATTAACAAAAAAGCTTACAAACTGTACCGATTATTATTTTGTTTAGTGCTCGTAGAAATAATTTTACATTAACTACATTACATAGTAGCCTTAAATTAAACCTCTTAGAGATTTCCGTATGTAATACAAACAACGTAAAGACCTCGCATGGTTCACGCATGCAAACTTTTATTAATTATTTCGATATTTTTTTTAAAAGCCTACAAGTTTCATAGACAATACAAATATAATGCAGAGTCCAAACGTAAACAATATTGAAACGACTATCATAAAAATGTAATATTATTTTTATTATAATGCCTTTCCATCGAGTATTGACAATGAACACATTAGAAGTGAAACGACTATGTTAAAATAATTGTCTGCAATTATTACAAAGTAAACTGGAACGAGAGGTTTTCAAAGTTCAGCGTTCATTTCAATGACATATAAAACACATTTTATTGCACTTTTGGTTTTACTCATCGCGAGAAATACTTAAAGTTTTTTAATATAACCACAATAAATGATATATTATCATCATAATATAATGTATAAAAAAAACATGTCATAAAAGTAAATAATGATAATGTTTTATTGGTATTTTACATACATACACGCCTACGCGATGAAAATCAATTATTTGTACACATTAACAATCGAAGTACCATTGGAAATAGTTTTTCAGTAAGTTCACACAAAATATGAAGCCAATTTGTTTCCATAGAAAACAGATAGAATTTTAAATGCAGCTTTGAAAAGTTTTAAATCACCAAGAAAATTCTAGAACTAAAGATTACTTGCCCGTCAGCAACGGCGCAACCATCGCGTTTATGATGTGCGATATTCAACCAAAATTGTTTATTTACTTACACATCTTCTATCTATATATATAAAAATGAATGTCTGTGTGTATGTCCGCTATGGACTACTAAACCGCTCGACCGATCGATGTGAAACTTTACAAATTTATTGAGTACACTCCCGCAATGGTTTCTGGCTTACCAACCCCTCCCCCCCACCACCCCCCAACCTCCACACCCAATTTTTTTTTTTTAAACTTCATGAATTTTTCGAGTTCACACCTTCGGAGGTTTTTGGCATACCCGCCCCATACGCCCCCAAACCCCACCCCGCCAAACAACCCCCCTCCCCCCCAAAAATTGATATCGAATTTTTACAAATTTATACTACACTTCCGCGAAACTTTCTGGCGTACACCCTCCCCTACCCCCACCTATTCCCCCCCCAATCCCCCCTACAATTGCTGGTGTAGCAACGCGCGCAGGATACAGCTAGTTTTTTTTATAAAAATGAAAATCTTTGTATACATATATTTTTACTAAAACGATGCAACTTTAATGACTTCTGAAGATATATACTTTATGGGGACAATTTTAGTTCCTTATTTCGACGGTGGTCAAGTAATGATGGTGTATATATGTTGTCTGTATTCTCAGTGAGAATATATTCATCTCCAAGCTGTCATTGAAATTAAATTTGACTGCCCTATGTTTGTCTGTGTTTTTCTTTGTTTCTCTTTTTATGATAGGGACTACTTACTGAATTGTTTCATTGAAGCAAACCAAAATTTAATGCCGGCAAATCATCGACTTGGGCCAATAATTTCAATGATCGTGACCAGTGAAATCATGTTGTCATACAAATCTATTACTTGATACATTTCCCTGTAACATGTATAACAGTTAAATTCTTCACGTGGTTATGATAAATTATCACCGCACAATTACAAGCTTAATTTTTGGAAATATCATTATTAGTGTTTGGTCGAGAGTCATAGGTTTCATATCACTGCCGTAGGGATTCCGTAACGGGATTCTGCAAAATATTTTTTTTAAATGTTCACAATAATATATTATGTTTTACGCGTTTGCACAGTTCATTAGTTTGAGCAAAAGATTGTACATTACTGTGGTACCGATATAGTATTGATTAATAGTGTAGGACAAACGTCACCATTATTGCCGCCATGGGCCAATCAAACGGGTCACGACATCATGACCAATGACCACGCGACGCAAGTCACTTCTATCACATGGGCTATTTATACTGGTTATTTTTTATGTAATCGGCATGTATATATAAATATATCCCTAACCTTGAGTAGCTTTTAGAAACACCAAAATTTTGAGATTTTTTGAAAGGGAAGAGGAAATATTTTCCCATTGTGAAATTTCATGCAGCCCAAGAACTTTTTAAGAGCGATGGACGGACCATTTTTGTTTTATTAAATATATGAAAAAAAAAATGGAGTGATAAATGAGCAAAACCGGTCCTGGTCTTAATAAATTAACTGTGGAATTAGTACAAAAAATGTGTGATTATCTTTATTGTTATGCCATTCCACCAAGTATTCACAGTGAACGTATTAAAAGTGATATTTGTAGTCACTTTAATACATACGGCCCCTTAACAATCCAAAAATTGATTAGCTTACCATTCTTTGTTGTGCATCACTGATTTATTTATATCGATTGATAAATAATTTTCAAATTTGTATTTTTCGATAGGTTATGTTAGTCAAATAACATTTGTTTCATCTGTAAAATATGTTTTCACCTCTAAACAGTGCCTTATTTTATATATATATATAGACCACTGTAAATCTAAACCTCTGCAATGAAAGATATCAACAAACCATACCTAGAAGTCCTCGAAGATACTTTGTTTATTAAAGAAGAAACAGATCTGCAAAGAGAAAAATAAAAATAAACAGTTGCTCATTGCAAAGTTGCTTATTGTCGTGTAAAATAATGTGAATAAGAACAAGAACACCATGTACATACGCTTATACGCAATTAATAAAGCACCTAAGTGAAAGGGTTGACAATGGTTTTGTTTCCGGTTAGACCGGTTTTGTAATAATTGTTTGATGAATCTGATCAAACATGGTTGGCTCGTAGTAATCGCTTGTACAATACAGCCAATTCCACGTATTTGGGACACATCAGCAATGGTTTTTTTTATGCCAAATTAACTTGCTGGCGGAATGAAGCGAATTTAAAGTACATCCATATATGTAGGTATAACAATTAACGAAATTGAGCAAAGGCAATGATATTTAGGTTGAAAGGGGACAAAGAGTGAAACAGATAGGCTGCGGTGTTTACCCTTATCATATATCCACGCTGGTCTCTGGATGGTTGATCATCATTTTATCATATTTTATCTTCTTTGGACCCCGGGTATCACGTATGTCGTATGATACCCATAGTTTTTATTAAATACTACTATTGCTACCCGGCGTCGCTCGGACTAAGCGACCAATAATTATTTAATGTTATATCATTCGACATAATTATATCACAAAATCTAACATCCAAAATAGAGTTAAAATAAAATCACAAACTTTATTTAATTTGATGACAGCCCCATTCTCGCCCATTAAAATGTCCAAATTCAAGGAAAAAATCTAATTTGCTGTCAAATAATACCTTCACGTAAATAATAAACATTATTATTAATAATAAAAGCCGGGAAAAGTTCTGTAGAAGACTAATTTATTACATTTTGACTAAATGTCTTCGCCGATAAAAATTCAAACATATTTTCTTTCATATTCGTTTTTATGGCAACTTGCAACAATAATGCAAAAGGGAATTACAGAACCACATACATACATACGCCGTTTCGGTTTTATATATAAGATTAGTTCGGCTGTTGAATTGAACGCATTAAATCATTTTTTTAATGCTGTATTATAAACAATATGTTAAAGTAATTATTATTGAAGCAACAAATTAAATAATAATGTACATTTGATGTAGAGAAAGTTTCGTAGCATTTTAAATGCTGAACATTGACCAACTTCCTTCAACAGCAGTGACTTCTATACAGACATGATTTTTTTCGATTATATTCAGTTCGTAAGACTCTTCCCTTCATTATATGATTCTTTTGGTTTTGGTACGTTCAATTCTACAACCGTGGTGATATTTTATAAAAACCATCAGTATCATAGGTGATACCCGGGGCCCAAAAGGGTATGCTAAATTAGAGTCATATATTGTTGAATACGGAATTGTTTTGGAGTTTTTCAATTAAGATTATTGTATTTTCACAAGGCCATTTTATATGTCGATGTATTTCTATTGTCTGAAATACCTAATGAGATCATTAATTTATAATTAAACTATAGCTTACAGGATTAAAATAGCTAGCTTATATGCAATGAATACTATTATATATATACTGTGCCTATATTCACATTATCTTGTCCAGTCTATCAATCTGTAGAGAAATTTTAGACTAGTGGAAAAGTCATATTACTTTACCAAACTTTTATCTAGAAGTATTCCACTAGAAGTTATTGGAAATGCATTGCAATATATCGATCGTATGCGTTCTTTGATATTAAATACGTAATGGTGTTTATGTTCAATTATTGAAAATTCGTCATACAGTAATTTCATTAACAAATGATAAAGTTATTTTTAATCTTTCATTAAAAAACCATTCGAAATGATAATGAGTTTAAAGCAGTAATGCACAATCTAAGGGCCGCGAGTAACATTTCATGAGGCCCAATATAACAAACACTTTTTTTCTTCAGAACTTTTTACGAACGATAGACAAAATATTATCGTTTGATTCGGAGTTTAAGAAATATGATAGTTTTGCTTTGTGAAAAATGAATTGGGGTACCAAAGGAATACCATCTAAATCGTCTATATCAAGGTAAACTTATAGAATTGGACGAAAAGATTCAGGAGAAAATTGCAATGAAAAAAATGCGCCTTTGGTTAAATCAGCGAACAATGTCAAAATTTTCGCTAGGATCGATACTATGTAAGAATATAAAAAGTGTTAGAATCAATATTTTTATTACTTAAGCAAATATTGCGAAAGTACATAAGTCGGAAGATGCCTCTGAAAGAGGCGAAACACGTGGCACAATTAGTCACGCAATACGTGGAATAATCAAAGTTTTTTCAAATAAGTGACTTAGTATTCGTCATATTGCACTGCACGACATGTCACACTGGGTCGCATGCGTCCCGTGTGCCACAGGCTGTGCATCACTGAATTAAGGTAATCGTTTATATTTCACCTTATTAGTGTTGGTACTTAAATGTTAATGGCACTGTGATTAAATGTTATCGAGTTAATGAATCACTACAGCAATTGGTAATATAATAAATTTTCTTCTTAATAAACGTTCATTATGTTTTGTTATCAAATCATTGCGTAATAAAAACGTTATTTCGATTACTCTGTCCTCTGAATCAAATAACGGTTGATTAGAAACTTACGATATAGGAAACAATACATGTTATCGTTTTGTGATAGCAAGTAAAATTATATATCAGTTGGTCATATTTTTTATGGGAAATAGTTCTGAATTTTACTAAAATAAAAAAATGTATTTTCATAACAATTTCCGTTGCCGACTATTATGCATTCAAAAAATCTCGTGCATCTTGTGGAATTGCATGGTATGTTTAAATCTTTTTACCTATCCGCGTAAGTGAAAAGCTAAGTGTATTTCTGTTAGAGGTCTGCACGGGTGGAAAATTAAAAATTCTAGCCAGACAACTTTTCAACAAACTTTTACTACCGTTAAATTTAATTTAATATTTACTCATCAAAATATAAAAGGTATGCTATTTAGATACACGATAATGGCCGTTATACATCAAGAATTATCAGATTTATGTTTTTAATTTTTGAGTATTTAGGCACGAGCCCGACCCGGGCCCGAATCTCAGCCTTTGTTGCCCAGCCCAACCCAGCCCACGGGCCGGGCCGGTCTCAGGCCTGAGGCTTACCCGAGCCCGTGCAGACCTCTAATTTCTGTCATTGTTAAACTCCTGAAAAAAAGGAAGATAGCCATTTTGCATTCGATTGCATAAATATGACAAGAATTGTATTGTTGTTAGTTTCATAGTATCCACTTAAAAAAAACGTTGTAAGTTTAACAAAAATCCAACTGGAATCTGGTTTTTCATCATAAAATTGTCGCGTATAAATCAGCTTAAAATACCTATAATTTTCGTCGAAAATCAACAAATTATTCATTAGTTACTTAAGTAACATAATGTCGCAGGCCCGGGGCGTCGAATCATTCCAAAAGATAAATATTCACTCACGTTACAGGCTCATTGTCATTAATCACGTATTTGGCTGTGGAATGACAGATTCAGCGGACCTGGAAATCAATGTCAACGTGACATGATTTATACCAGGTATGTTCCGTATTTCCATTCGAGTGTGGGACGGTATTTGCATACTAGTTTGAAAAAAATAATACCAGTAATATTATCGCTTCAAAGCTTAAGGATTATATCTTAATGCAGCTATAACAAAGGTAATTAGTTTTTTTCCTACAAATGGCTTACAGCCAGGATCCGCATTGTTTCATTTGGTTAAGTGATACCATGGTGTAGTTTATTTGTCTTTTCTGTGTTGTTGATCGGATTATGATTGTAAATATACATTATATTAACCGTTGCAGAGTATTTTTAATACTCAGTTTTTTTTTTATTTTTTTTAACCATGTCCAGTCCCATCTTTAGGATATGGACTCATCAAAAATGGAAAAAATTTCTCCCTTAAATGTGCCTATTTTTATTGTTCCTTAGTTTAAATCTGTAATGATATCTGTAAATTATGCTATTTGTTGGTTAAATGTTCCTCATCTTTTTCTCAACATATGTTATTCTACGAGAACTGCTTGTAGCTCAGTTGCTCAAACTGTCTTTTTCGAAGAGAGTAGGGATGGAAAGGAAACGAGGACTAGGGACAGGACTAGTGGCTAGCTAATCGCTGTCATGCGTCACTCTGTGGGATCGGAAAGGTGGGAAAGGAATTGTTAACAAATAAAATAAACACCCATTGCCTCTGAGCGGAATCAATTTATCGACTGAAAAAATCTGCTCGTACCGGGGATCGAAACCGGGCGATCCGACAAGGTAGCCAACGACGTTTACCACTGCGCCATGGACCAGACTTATTTTAGGAAGTTTATTTACTTAGGTTATATTATAAACGGTTGCAAAATCCGGACTATGCTAAGATTAGATGCACGAAATACGTGTCCTTATTGATCATGCATAAAGTCATCAATATTGTATCTTTTAAATTTGAATAATCGAAAAATTAACAAGGTTCGGTTATGCAAATAATATTACTGATGATATTATTAATCACGGAACTTAGTATGTGGGAAATATGTATGTGCGAAGTGCACGTGTGCGAGATATTTGTACAGCGCATTGTCAAGTCGAATATTCAATCAGGTTTTCCGCAAGCGATTTAGCGACCCAAATATCTTTGCAGTTTATCATACAGACATTTCACAACAGAACACATTGTGGACGTTTTTTCAACATCCAATCAATTATAGTTAAAGCAATAACTAACATAGACCCGACATTGTCTTACCGTATATATTGCCTACAATAGTACACATTTACACACGTATCAAAACCATTATTATTTTCAATTGAATTTTAATCAATTACAAAAAATTTCCCAAATTAAATCCATAAATATGAGTGCACATCAAATAAACGATTAAATAACTAATCTAGAAAAAACAAATTATGTTATTTGTGAAAACTTTAAATTCATTTATGATTATTAAAAAGTGATTTTCAAAATATTCACTTTTTATGCCAGATAAGTGTCGATAAGACGTAATTAGATCAATTCTTAAAGAACCACTAAATGGATACCATAAATAATGACCACTTAAATGAAAATAGCATTTTAATTATTTACGTTATTTGATTTATTACTTTTCATTGTGCATAACAATAGCACACGTTTGATTGGTTGTAAAACATTTAACAATAATTTTTAATTTTATATCCTCAAGGTAAAATATTGAATTCATTAAGCGATCATGTATTACATATTAAAGCTGGCATAGCTTTACGACAGTGATGCAACAACTGTGGCTCGTGAACCACGGTAGCTTATTTTTGTGCTACAGAACTATTTTTATTGAGTGTTAAAGTGCCATATTAAATTCTTTGATGGATTCAGCGGTAAATTTGTAGAAGTTCATTTTAATATAAAATTTAAAATTGCTTTGATTATTCGACGTATTGTGCTACATCTTTTACTACCGAAACAAAGAATGATTACTGCGATTGCTGCATGCATTCGATTTTAAATCCGAATTTGCCCCTAGAACTAAAAATTGGCTGCATTTTAAATTATGCTACATTAAAAGTGGCAACATGAAAGTGCTACATTTGAAACAAAGACGCTTGTTGCATGCATTATTTTTTTAGCAATTTGACTAGATATAAAAATTAGCTGCATTTAAAATTTTCACGAAACCCAGAATAAAGATAAGCTGGAATTTTTTTTTCCCATATCCGCTCCCTATTCGGAGCATATCCGTACATAACAATAAAAAGTAGAATACAATTATTTACGTTTGTCAAAAAATGTGAATATTTAAGTATCCGTATAACGTTCAACCTCTAAAACAGACAGATAATTGGTACATCGGTTCTACACTTAATAAGGATTGTGCATCACTGCTTTAAGTAGACAAAAGTATCAATCAACTATTCAATATTAAGATGGCCTTGCATCATAATAAATAGCTCGATTAGATCTAATAGTGTCTCTAATTGAACGCTTGTTTTTTATCGACGATAATTTCATCGTTCCCTTTGATCATGTCCACTTGCAATGTCAAATCTAATAGATTAGAATGGAAGCGTGCTGACTTTGTTTTTGCTAAGGATTGCGATTCAGGGTTATATATATGATCCCGGAAATTTGGAATTTCCCAAATTTCCAGATTCATAACCATCTAGTTCTTTTTTTTCCAACCTTTACTTTCCTTCCAACACTATTGTATATGTGGAGTCTCTGAAGTGGACTTCTAGTTTTATAGCTATGTTTCTTGCTAGGTTGGGTGCATACAATGTCTTTATTTCCTTTTTCCGCATGTAAGCTATCTAAGTATTGACTATCTATAATATTCTGGACAGGGCGCCAATCACGTACTGTGGGACTGCTCCGAGATGAATGCCGAACGAGCAGAGCTGTTTGCTGCGGTCCGTCTTCATACGGGCCCAATAGGCCACGCTGACTTGATCTCAACCAAGGCCAATTTTGAGGCATTCGATAAATTTGCAACATCATATGGGGCACGGGATACTCTTGATTCCTATTCAGATTCAACGCGAAGTAGATTAAGCTCCACGGATTTTCAGTATACGGATAAATAGGATATTTAATATCACTTTAACAAAGTGGTTGAGCAAGTCAAATTTTTTTTTTTTCTTTTCTTTAAGCACTTTAATTACAGTCTTAGAATATTAATCCCGTGCAGCTCTGTCTCGGTCCAAGTAAGTGAGGAGTCAATTCGTTTCTTTTATTGATAGTATAGCGTATGGAAAGGTGGCTGCACACACGTAACGGAAGGGTGGTGGGACAACCAACATGTTCACCCAAATATATTATGTCAGCTGTTCTGTCCTTTTTCACTTCGAAAAAAGGATGCTGAGCAACTGAAAAATAAGACACTTTCGTAGAAAACTTATGCTAAACTCTATAAAGAGTCCATGTGCCCCAAACTGGGAGCGGTTATGGTTAAAAAAATACCTTAAGTGAAATGGCCATAATATATTGGTGAAAATTCTGTTAGGTACTAGACACTGCATTGGTTAACATATTTTCTTTTGTTTTTGAAAACCTTTCTAAGGAATTATGAGAAATGATAACATACATTCTTTGTTGAATATACAAAATCAATATGCTTTTTATGTTTTTCGCAATGTAACATTTATTTTGTTATATCCTGTATCACATTGATTATTTACTTTTTAAAGCAAGGCTAAGTACTCAAATGCAGTCAACGCGTATAAAGCAAATGCCTAGTAACAATTGAATACTATGAATTCATGTGTTTTGAAATAACTTGCATATTGATTGTTAGTTGATTGAGAATTTAAAATATGTGTGTTAGATCAAAACAGTGATTAGACTGTTATTGCAAGGGTATGAAATATTACAGTGTCAACCATACTACACGGTGGAGAATTTAAAATGTTTCTTTTGTTTGATGACGATTTAAGTATCTGAAAATTCAAGCAAGTGAGTAATGAACGTTGAAAATTAGGATTTATTTTAACAAATTGAATTTAAACATACTGATAAACGATGCATATCCCACGTATACCACGGCAATGAGTAAATGTTCATTAACAGACATTAATATTAGAATCAATCTTGCTTTATTACTTGAGCAAACTGTGCGATAGTACGTCCGAATATGCATCTGAAAGAGGCAAAACACGTGTCACAATTAGTAACACAAAACGTGGAATAATCAGTCATGTCAATATAAAGTTATTTTAAACTTTATATTGACATTGTGCCTGTTAAAATGAGGTTTTATTAGAAGGTACAATTCATGAGATTGGCCTAAAATGCCTAAAATATATTCCCTTGCGTTCATTCGGCGGAATAGATAGTAGAAAAAGTAATATCTTGTTGTATACACTTGGGCCTTGTATAACACGGATTTGTACTACACGACGTTTTTGTGGTGCCATGCATGTTATACGAGGCCCAAGTGTATCACAGTTGACATAGCCTGGGACATACTGAGGCGTTGTGGGCAAGTGTGCTACGCCGGTTATTGGGTCGGCACGCGATTGTCCACCCGCCCACGATTCCCCCATGACTTATTACCTTCTCATTGTTCGCAAGGATAAGAAATTGTCATCCTGCATTTGTGAATTCAAGCTATTTCTATTTAATGAAAAAGGACATATCGATGGCTTAAAGAGTAATTTTGTAACATAATATATATTATGTTGTTATTCAAATGTACAAGAAATGAAAAATAAAAAAAAAGCGGGAGCACGTAGCGAGAGCGATTGGTTAACCATTAGTCTTTTCCTAGTCCTCGTATCCTTTAAATCTCTTCTCTCTTTGAAAAGAAGAGGTTGAGCAACTGAGTAACATGAAGTTCTCGTAGAAAAAGCATGCTGTGATAAACTCTGAGAGGAAGCCATATCAATGGCTTAAAGAGTAATATTGTTTATTCCACTTTTGGCTGAAAATGACTTTATATATCTCCTTGTATCATGCAATGTGCATGTCCCGTAAATTTTTTATAACCAAAACTTCTTTGAGTGCATCGTAAATTATTTTTTGGAAAATTTGATAACTCCATTGTAGTTCTAAAACCTACTCTGCTAATTATAATAGAAATCCTCCATTTTCTATTGTCACATGGCATTCATTCGTTGTTTGTCAGCGGTGATACAAAAAAATCGTTTAATTGTCATATTTTAAATTTTCCCTATTCAAAATAATCAGTTTTTACCCTCTCCTACACAATTAACAAAAATGGAGATAGCAAATTTACAAAATAAGCCACCAATGTGTAAGCATGATAGGAATAGTGTTCTTCGTTGTGAAACGATTAGCTGTAGTGTCTAGTCTAGACAAAATTATGGCAGGAATAAAATGCTTAACATTGCCTTCCCGGTGGGTAAGACAATTTACCACCACTGCCACTTTATCTTAAATATCTATCTTAATCACTTTTAAGGTGTTCACTGTCAATACTTGGTGGAAAGGCATTATAATTAAAATAATAATACATTTTTAGTACTTTTTCCACATAAGTATTGTATTTCTTATCAGTTGACAATGCTCGCCATGAGCGAAACCGGTCCTGATAAAATAAATTTTATGTGGAAAAAGTACTGAAAAAGTATTATTATTTTTATCTATCTTAATATTAGTGGTATAATGTGTGAACTTTTCGTATTTTTAGGTTATTGTTTTTTTCACCTTTTGCAGTAAATAAATATGACTTTTATCGACTTGTTTCGTCGCAATCGAATAATAATAAAAAAGATTGATTATAATTGACCGAAAACCATTTATATCATCGCCAACAAATTGCCGGAATTCAAACTTTTTATCTCATCTCAAATGCGTCTCGTTTTAGTTTACGTTTCAAATCAAACGGATGCTTATTATATTAAAAGACGTAGATAAGCGCTCACTTTCACCGTTTTGATTACGTCAGTCTGTCATGAGCATCAAAACGAACTGCTTGTCTGTTCATGCGTGACTTAAAATATGAATTGATTGACTAGGCATTTACTTCATTATAATACGGTAAGAAAAATAACAATGTATTTAAGTTCAACATAAATTATTTTATATGTTGATAGCTATTTCGGCATAGTTATCAACAAATATATAAAATAATTTATGTTGAACTTAAATACATTGTTATTTTTCTTACCGTATAAAATATGAATAGTTTATATACATATATTTAAACGATGTATAAAAGATACATTAAAACATAATATAACATTTTTTTTAATGCAATCTATGACAATAAAGCCTTAACACTGGGATATTTTTAGACCCCCTTCGGATCACAGGTTATTTTTCAGGGACTGTCTTTCGAGGGTTAAATATAATAAATATGAACTTTTATTTGCCAATGGGTAAACTTTATTGCTATATTGGCAAGCATACTTTAGTTCAAGATGTTATCAGTTTAATGATGCCAAAAGGTTTTTGGGGTTTTGAATGCTCTTTTGTTTTTATCAACATTCTGCAATTCCCTACGTGACAGTCAATATTTATTTATATTAAAAGTTTTTCTCCACAAAAAAATGTTAGTATAATATATTGCTTGATTCATAGTATTCACTGTAATTATTTATAAGCTAAACTGTTACTGGCGACTTTGCGTTTATTATATTACCTGATTTTATTTATTTTAGTTACATTTAAAACAGTAAGCATATCTTTGATCATGCATCCAAATAGTCATCGATAGTTTGTTTTATTTGGTGCGGTTCGATGCCCAGAGCGGACATTTCCATCAACAGATGTTTTAATCTTATTAATAAATTTGTATTCAAGGCATAGTTATAAAAATATTATAAATATATTCCCTTCACTCTTGTAATTCTAAGAATGAGCGCAACAAGAGCTTTTGACTAACTGCTAATCCTTTCCAGTATTTTCATTCCATTTCCAAGCTTAACACAATTAAATAACAACCACTTATGTGGAGATAACTACTCTGTTAGATTTCAATAACGTCAACATGAGACATGTAAACATAAATAGGTTCATTTTAGTGTACAATATTTAAAATACGTCCATAATTATGTTCTATTATAATTTTTGGCGTGGGTTATTAATGTAGAACCAAACAATGCTTCTCATGTTCATGAATGAAACAAAAAAACGTATAACTCAATTGACAAATTGTTTAATTGAATAATGAAGATCACTGTCGCCTCGTGTGAACAAATTATTCATAGTAATTTCAATCGATAGACATGACGCCTATTTGACCGCCATACTAGCATGTATATGAGTTGACAAAATGCTCTTGAATATAGAACAAACCACCAAAGAGGACGATTGATTTCAAGTTAATTTTCGAGAGAATAACAAACCTGAAATATGGTTGGATGTTGATAATATCAAAAAATAAGCAAGCTTTGCTCATTCAGTTTTTGATTGATGGTAATTAAAGTATCAATTAATATTAAAACACCGCATGAAGCTTTTTTCTGATCGGTTGTTTAAATGTTTTTTATAGTCAACATTTTTGTATATTTGATTGTGTTTTTAAAGAGAACATGAGATCAAAGTAATTCGTGTGCTTTACAGACGGTATCAATTGATAATATGTGAATATTAATAATTTTCTAACTGTGCTATTTTTTCAGGAGAAGTTAAAGTAACGATCGGATTTATGTAAACTGTTAATAAACAATATAATAAAACATTATGTCAAACGAAGAAAAGATACCTTTTAATGTCACCTAGTAGAATGGTACTGTAATAAAAATAATAAAACATTTTTAGTACATGCTTATTCCACATTGTATTTTTTAAGATTCCGGTTTCGGTCATCGCGTACAACAGTAGATAATGCTCGCGATGAGCGAAACCGGTACTGATCTAAATAAATTCAGTGTGGAGTGAGTACCAAACATATTTGATTATTTTTAGAAGAGCAGATAAATATGTGACAAATAAATTTAACAATTATATTTTACTTGACCTAATTTCTATATTTGCCCAAAAAATCATTGAGCAGCTATGTTTCTATGCAACCAGAACAAAAAAACTAACAATCTTCCGTCAGTTTGTATGTTTTCAGCTTCCCGACCCAAAGAGCATTACTTTGGTTTTTTGTAGAGTCACCTACATATATTTATATTACTTTGCGTAAATGGATGTTGTGAAATTTGTATGTCAGTTTGTCTTGTGGATGTTAGGTATAAAATTCATTTTCTATCAAACTTATAGTTTTTGTAAGAACGACATCGTTCATTTTTCGTTACTCAAAGTTATTTGACGAAAGTGAAACCGAAGAATGTGTTATTGGGAGTGACTTAATCACCCCTGCACTTATTTTAATGTAATGTAACATATTCAACACATCATCATGAACAACAATTCGTAGATTTGGAATGCGCGCCTATGGTAATCTTCATCGAAAGTAATTTGGATTTCCATAATACGTCATTGTAACGCATGTTCTAATACGACGGTAAAAATCGTCTTGTATGACTTGTGTGGAATAATGAAACACATAATTCACTATTATTTAATTCAGTGAATATGAATTACACAAATACTTACACGTTCATTTTTCTACATTTACAATTGATATATTCTTAGATGTATTCCATTCAAATTTGATGATTTGTCGCACCTAATATTATACGTATATTGTTGATTCATGCCCCGTCTGTGGTGCAGTGGTTAACGTCGTTGGCTACCGTGTTGGACCACCCGGGTTCGATTCCCGGCACGAGTAGATATTTTCAGACGATAAACCGATTTTGCTCAGACGCATTGGGTGTTTTGTGTTGTTAAAAATTCTTTCCCACCATTCCGATCCTAAAAAACAACGCATAGTGACAGCGATTAGCTAATCACTAGTCCTGTCCTAGTCCTCAAATTCTTTCCATCCCTAGTCTCGTCGAGAGAGAGGAAAAGAGAATTTAAACAACTGAGTAACAAGCAGTTCTCGTAGAAAAAACTTATGTTAAGATAAACTCCGCGAGGAGTCCATATGCTCCAAGTTGGGAGCGGATATGTTCAAAAAAAAATTGTTTGCTCTATTTCAAATATATATATTGATTTTAGGATATCAAATCGTTTGAGAGAAAAAGGAATTTTTTATTTCATTTGATCACAACACCGAAGTTGATTACGATAATATATTTTTACTAAAAATAATAAAAAAAAACAACTAAACTTTTTTCAAATTCGAATTTGCTTACTTGTAAATGACCAATTCAGACTTTTTAAGAATTATTTTACTGGTGGTAGGTACCTACTTGTTCTCATATTTGTCTAGTGAAAATCTCTTATTTGTCCATACGATAATATCATGAATATTTTGATTTTATAAAACCTTTTGGCACAAAATTGTATTGTTATTGTAGTATTTTAAATAAAATCGTTTTAATATCCAGATAACTTCAATAACATGCTAATAGAAACATAACAACAGTAAATAAAGCTAAGAATTTCAATAAGGTTACACATATTGTTAAGCTGGGTTCGTAGTCGAGTGGTAAACGTCGTTGAAGTCCAAGTACGAATCGTTTCATAATAAGATGGTTGCCCCACTACATCCGGTTATGTGTATGCAGCCGTTGTTCACAGCCACCTTCCATATCGCTATACGATCAAGAAAATAAACTAATTTACTCCTCACTTACTACTCCACCCCCTTAGAGCTCCACGGGACTGATATTTTATCCATGCACTAAAGTGCTTAAAGAAAAAAAAATAGAAAGGAAATAATGTGGAATTCTGTTCGAAGGCATGGCTGTCCTCGCAAATTTCCTCGCTGAATCATCCGATACTTAAAATGGCACACAGCGAAAGCAATAACCCCACCACCACGTCTGTTCTAGTTTTACCATTCTTTGTCCACTCACTTAGAAAAAGATAAGTTGAGATATTATTAAGAGTCCATATGAGGGGTGTAAAAGCATAACCGCCTCTATCCATATATTATCATTTTTGAGATAATGTTTGATCAATTATCCGGTTCTTACGTTCTATGCCCTGCAATCTTTAAACCAACGAAAAATTACCTCTAAGCCTCTTAAAATCGACATCGAAAATGACGATCAAATGCATAACCGTCTCTCTCCACCATATGTGTAGTTCAAAACCACCACAATCTAAATGCACAAATCACGAGCCAGGGAACACTGACCTATCGCCCTCTCACCATACAAACGTTTTGTGTTACCTTTGCAAATTATTCTAATATTATATTGAAGATTAAAATCGTTTTTTTCGATTGCTGAACAATTTGACTTTGTGGAGAGAGGCGGTTATGCATTTAAACCCCTCATATGCTCTACATTCCTATTTTTTTTTTAAATGTATAAGTATGTTTTAAAAAATGCCATTGTTCTGATGTAATGCGAGCTGTGATTAAAATAATCAAATGAAATACCAACACAGTGTTGCACTGATATTAATTATCAATTAACGACACAGCCATTCATATTGATCTGTGTTCAGTTTGTCGTTTGAGACACTCCACTATAATTATTTTAAACGCTGTACAAAACCAGATTCAACCGAAAGTGATTGAGAAACAATAATTATTATTGTATTGTTTGAACTTGCTCATAGCGACTGATCGCAAACAAATCGTGTCCGGTAACAATATGAAGTCGACATTGTGCAACGGAAGTATTGCAGTTTATTTAAGAACAACATTCTCACACTGCCGGTCAAAGCATAGCAAACTAAAAAACGGATAAATAATTGAGTCAAATAATCAAATCATAATGAATGAAAAAGTAATAATATATATTGTATATTTACTCATTCCACATTATTATTATAACGATCAGGACCGGTTTCGCTAATCGCAAGCATTGTCAACTGATAATGCTCGACAACAAAATATGTATTTTTATTTCATGCCATTCCACCATATATTGATAGTGAACATCATGAATGAAATCGTAATGTATTTATTTGAAAATGGTCGCGTGTTTTTGAATATAGAATCATTTATGAGAACGCTCGATTTTAAAATGTAAATAAAACAAGTTGTGTGTGACATATCTACATTTATTTTTCTTTCTTTTCAAAGTATTTTGCAAGGCATTAAGTGTGGAATATAACGTTGTTTAAATGTCCGCCATATACATATCATATGAATGATGCTGTAAAACCCGCCCTGGCCGATTTTTTAAGCAAACACTTAAATACGTTTATTGACAATTATCCAGTTTATTGATTTAATGTCACTCTTACTTGCATCCCTGAAAATATTCAATAAATGAAATAACACTATATGTATAAACAGTTTTTCATGATTTACTCAAAACTTGAAAATGAATATTTTGAGACAGAAAGCTTCTCAACTTTTCACCAGGAATTTAAAAGGGTTTTATTTTCATCCCATTACTCTCAAGTCTTGTTGAAGTCATCGCCTATATTTCCAAGTTAAATTAAACAACACTCTCCCGAGTAAGTACGAAATTAGACTATTGTCTGTTTGGATAATATGAAATGGATTAATTTAATTATTTAAATACAAAGCATTTTGAAGACAGCAATAAAATCTCTATACTTCATTGCCGCATATCCAAAGTTTTTATCCCAGCTTTCTAATAACAAACCACTGAGCAATTCGGCAATGGACCAAACTTCTATTTCGTTTGTGATCGATTTTAAAAATTATGTATTGAAATTTTCCTGAGCGGAGAAAAACTGCTCTCAGTTTTTTGATGAACTAATATTGGGTACTTATTAAGCCACCCACATGTGTCCAATAATTGCAGGTTGCAGTTATCAGAGGATGGCGTGCTCTTTGCAGAAACACAGGGATCATCAAACTTTTGAATAACTTCCAAGCGCACCTGTCTCGTACGCTACTAAAATATTTACAGCGTTAATATATCACGCTAGGCGTGTTATCTCATCCATTGCAATAATTTATGTTTCATTTGATAGTTGAGCATTAATTCCTCGTGTCTACAGCCTTCTTCATAAAATTTAATCACCATCTTGGTCGGTATCTATGTGCACTTTGGAGCAATATCAATTAACACCCAGATGATTCCGTAATGCAATTGATAATTAGGGAAACATTCCATGCCACTTTTATTTTTGATTACATACATATATTTAGCGATTTTCGATGAAATGATTAAACTAAGAGACGACCACAGATGGAAAGACGGTAATATATATACATGTCTTTTGATTGTGGATTTCGTATTGTTTCTTACGTTACGTTCGAAATTTGAAACAGCAACAGTTTGTAAGACTGAAATATAGGGCGGTAAATTATTTACAAGCCGTCAAAAATGACACTGCAAACTTTTGCAGATTTATGGGCAAAACAATAAACTTTAAATGTGATTGTATGATTCAGTCGTATCACATATCTAACACAAAATAAAACATAATACACATCAAATAAAAAGCTGAAGATATTTATATTCTTATATAAAGAAGATTCTTATATAAATTTGAGACATATTACTCTGTCACGTCGAATTATTTGTACAATTAGTCCTCGACTTCCACGATTTCGAACTTATGCGATTTAAAAAACATTCTTTAAAATTAAGCTGTGATTGTAAAATGAGTGTATCAATTCAGAAACCTTCGTGGACATCCGCACCACAACTCGATAAAGTTTTATCGCAATCGGATGAACGGAATATGAACGCATACGGGAAAACAAACAAACAAATATATTTTTTTTTATATCGTATAACATCAATGCTCAAGATTGTGTTTTTACGTTGTTCGGTGTGTTTACGCAATGCACGTACTCATCTCATCTAGACCAGGGATGCCCAACTGAAACCATTTGGTGGTCCAAACAAAATTATGCATGTCTCTGATGGACCACACATAACTATTTGAAACTATGATTTTTTTATATGAATAAAAGCAGCTATCAAATAAAATAGTTTTACTGTATTTTTTAAATCATTTATTATTACATAATATTTTTTGAATGTCGACCGGTAATTTGGACTATGCGCATCGCAAGAAAATTAGCTAAATTTTAGTCAACCTGTCTCGACTCTTAGATTTTACGATTTTTAGCCTCATGGAGGCCACACAAAACCTTCAATTGGGCCACATGTGACCCGCGGGCCATAGTTTGGACATGCCTGATCTAGACTCATACGAATCATCATTGCGAAAGTCAGGCGTGGCAAAAATTGTAACCGCGAGCCGTACATTCATATTTATAGACCGTAAATAATACGCAGTGACCGCATGTCCATTGTCCACCCTTCGAAAGACTTTAAAAAAGGGTTCTGTGTTGCGTCTGATGATTGAAGGCTGGAAATACAAAATACACGGCTATGAAAAACAAAACCGGACAAGTCGCGAAATTACTTTACGGTCGTAAAATAATACAGGCTAGTACTTTTTTTTGCAATTTGAGAAAGCAGCATATTTTATTAGTATTCTTGATGGTGGGTTCATGATGTATAAGCTATACTTTGAAGGTGTTCAATGACAATTCTTGGTGGGAAGGCTTGAAATAAAAATAAAAAAAAACATTTATCCTGGAATAAGTACAAAAAAAGCTTAACTGTCACCATTATAAAAGAACCCATCGAAAGTATTATTAATAATTGATTGAGTTGGTATTTACTTGGTAGAACTCCAGTATAATAAGATGAGAAAAATAGGAATGTATTATAATTCTACAGAAATTATTTTATATATTTTTTGATAGCTACATATTTCGGCTTACGCCCTCGTCAGAAATATAGTTCTGACGAGGGCGTGTGCCGAAATAGCTATCAACAAATATATAAAATAATTTCTGTAGACTTAAAATACATTGTTATTTTTCTCACAGTATTATTAAAAATAAGCTTGCTTAACACAACTTTGTTAAAAGCATCATATGAAAAAAATATTGGAATATTGGTTTTTAACTAATTAAAATCAGCCGCTCAATCTATCTCTTCAGACATGGATAATAAGGGGGAAAATAATCAATTAGAATTTCAATAGGTGGTGCAAAGTCTAATGGAATGAAAAGAAATCTAGCTATTAAGAACCGAATACATAAATCGAATAGAAAAAAGTTAAAGAGTCAATATTATTTGCAAGCACAGTTTTATTACAAACTTACAGAAATAAACATAAATTAATCGTAAATCGAAATTATCGCATCGGCATCCAAACAATTTTTCTTCACTCTTGTTAAAACAACAGACGGTAATTATTTCATTTAACAAATGGACAGGTAGCGTGCAGTATCTGACTTAAATGAAGGGAAACCTTGTTAAGACCCGTAACCTTTTGACTTCATACGATAATAATTAAAGCTCGCGCATTGAGCATAATGTTGTCACAAAGTTGTATACATTTAAAAAACGGTTTGAGCATTCTAGTGTTGTCTTCCATTGAGCTACTGAATTGTGTATTTCCTCTGAAAGAGGCAAAACACAAAACACAAAAGTGTTCAAAATATGTTACTTTGTCCTGCTGAGTAGATTATTCATTGTTTAGTGGCCAAATTTGAGTCAACCAGTTTGGTAAATAATCGGCCAACACCTACCTACCTGTACGTCATCAAAATACAATATCTGGTGAAAACATTGCTGCTGTGTGTGAAAGTGTACAGGAAAACCCAAGGCAGCTTATTTCTCGTTGTTCACAAGAACTTGGCTTTTCTGCGACTTCAACTTGGCGAATTTTGAATCGGGCCTTATGTCTGCACCCGTATAAAATCCAACTTACCAAGGAACTTCAGGTAAACGACCACAGACAACGCCTGATTGGGTTCTGGAGCAGTTGGAAGTTTACCCAAATTTGTCAAAAAAGTCAACTTTAGCGACATGGCCCATTTTATAATGAATGGATATTGGCAGACATTTGATGCTATATTCCATATTTAATGCCGTAAAATATACTTACAAATGAAATTAAAATTTAGTCGAAATCTCACAAACAACTTGTTTTATTTACATTTCAAAACTAAGCGTCCTTATAAAAAGACCCTTTATTAAGAATTTCATTTTAATGGTAAAGTTATTGTAAAAACTGAATTACAGTATTTCCTTGACTTACACTCCAAATGTTTTCGTGTAAGTCAAAAAACCGTTATACGAAAAGTAAGTTGTATCAGTTTATAAGGATAGATAATAGCAAAATAAATCTACATACATATACTACTTGAGACAGCATGAAAGAAAAATATCATTTATTCTAGTGCAATTTTGCGTTGTAATCGCACAAAAAGTACCTACAAACATTTCCATTTGTTATTATCTGGTAATTAGTATTTGCGATACTAAATTGAAAATACCTGATTAATATAATTCACCCACACAATTCATTGAAGCTCATTTACATCAAAATGTTCACTAATTCATATAGATTACGTTTAAAAATTTAAACTTAGTGATCTACTTTTATTTATGTATAGAAACAATACAAACTGTTTTGCATCTTTTTCGGTTTTAAAGGTGTGAAAGTTTTATTTAATAATTCCAAAAATACTGATTGATGGAAGTTTTCTACATTGTTACTCAAACAACTATACGAATAGAAATTTAAATACTAAATTATAATGTAAAATATTCTTTAAATATGATCTTTATTCTATCCTACCTCAAATATAGAATATTCTTTCAAATAAAAATAAATGATAAAAAAGAGATACAAATTATATTGAAATTCAACTTCTCTTTTTTGCTTTGTGAATCGTATTATTTTTGCTAGATTAAAGGTGAAATTAATTTACGATTCAGAAAATTGAAAACATTACAATAAACATTTATTAATTATCTCAAAAATACATATTTTACACATATGTATTACGAAAATACTAATGTTCCTTGATAATTCTTAAAAAATAAATAAATTGAAAATACTTTTTATCATTTTAATTTGATGTTTTTATTTATTTTTTATGATACAATATTTACATATAAAATCCTCGGGCTGTGAAATTTATTCATGCATTTACGAGTTATTTATTATTCAAAGTAATTAAGATTTTATGGACTCATTTGATATTTTAAATGTGGGTATTATGGTTGTAAAAACAACAAAAACGAGCTTTTAAAATAATTTTGCTTAATTAACAAATTCCAGGTAGTGTATATTTAATGAATGTGTTGAGTTTTTTTGTCTTTTGTTTTCCGACGTAGTATGAAGCCTCGCCTTATTGTGGCGTGTGACTAATAAGCTTTTGAAGCTATCGCATCAAGATAAAACCTCGTTCTAAAAGCCATTATGCCTTCGGTTACTGGTGAGAGCTTTTAAGAGCTTTGTAATGAATTTCCGGTAGGTCTGTTTTTTAGACGTGAAGCATCTCACTTTCACTTGAATGATATATTGTACGAACTTGCAGTCAACTATTTTGAGTAAAATATAATTTATTCATGAAACCTACATTTTACTAAAAAAATGATAAAACAAAAAGTACAGATTTCAATATTTTGTTTATGCATGACAGAAAGATTTGAAATAATTTCGTCAATCTCGAATAAAAGTAACCTAAACACATTTGTTTCAATTTTGGCCAATCATTTAGTTGGTTTCGTTTTGTCATTCGAGAGATAGTATTATAGTCATTGTGAAGAAACTTACTTAACCATAATGATTACATTGAATACTTGAAAGTTGTGCTAAAGTTCAATCCTTGTTTTTGTATCTATTCACTCCGTTTGACGGTTTGGCATTTTCTATAATAAATTCTTAAATTTTCGAAACAAGCTTTCATATTTTCTGTGGTGATTTTGTGGCTGTGAAACAAAACACATATAATTAGGTATTGGATTTGGTTTTTTATAAAATAATTTCAGCTTGGTATTATAATGGTAAATGAATTTCATTTTGACTTTTAAAGATTTAATCATACATTTACCAGCTGAAAAAAATTCAAAGAATTTCGACTCACAAATAAAGATATTCTTAGTTTACGTGTTAATAATTCACTTGATTTTTCGTTGTTGAAAAAAGAAATTTTATAACAATAGGTCTAGGAAATAAGAAGTGGTTAGGTAATCGCTCTCGCAAGGAGCCGTTTTCAAGATCTGGTGGTTAAGAGTGAATTATCACTGATTTTGATGTTTTCGAAAACATGGCGACATATACATATATAAAATTTTCCACTGCTTTTCAAACATCAAAACCAAAGAAATCGTATCTGACCATTTAGCTACAGACCCGCAAAAATTAAACAAAAATGACTTGCTGAAAAAAGCTCCATCGACGTGACCTAAAAATAAAAATAGCATGTACATAAATGCCATTGATAATTCATTTAGGTTTAATTAAAAGTTTGACAAATTTAATATTAACACTGCGCATTATCCGCAAAGTTTTGCGATCGAATGTTTTTTAACCCTTTTTCGTCAGGATTAAAGTAAAACACAGCCCTCTGGTCAATCGCTTAGAACAAAATTTAACTTAGGTGTTTATATTTTTGTATAACCGTATATATTATATTATTACATAAAATGGCTTATAATTAGTACAAAGTGAATTTTAATAAATAAAACCCTTCTCGAATCGGGCATTTGATAAACATTATTTTGAATTTATATAAAAAATTTAACATCTAATTTTACTTTAATGCGATCTTTTGAAATGGTTTGGCAACTAATTTTTTTATCCTGATTATTTTTTTCACGCAGTTACAGTTAGCAAAAAACAAAATAATGATTTTTAATAAATAAAATACATTTTATAGTAGTAATTTCACATTTATTATATTTTGGTAAATTTCCGCATTATCAACTTATAAATTGTAATAAAAATAATAATGCATTTTTAGTACGTTTTCCACATAAAATTTGTTGGATCAGGACCGGTATCGCTCATGGCGAGCATTGTTTACTGATGTTAAAATTATTTAAAACTACTGTTCTTAAATTAAAATGTGTATTGCCAACATCTTTCTTCGCATTTTTTTTCACAGTCTTCACTAAATCGTACACACAGTTGTAAATAAAGAATCGGCTTTAGATTTATCAGGACTATCGGTTATTTCCATTAACTGTGTATCACTACAATTATATTTATAAGATGCAATTTTAAGAGGCTTTTTACTCTTGTAACCATTTGTACACGATCAATATGATAATTAAATTTTCAAATTTTTCTTTTACATCCAAAATGTTTTTTCCACAAAGTTAGCGATAAGTTCATTGAAAGTATAAGTGTCACTTTTTGTCTCTATTTGCTGTCAACAATTAAACTTATAGTTGGTATGCTTAAATGCAGGCACAGGCAAACTGCGGCCCGCCATCATAAATCCTAATTCTAAGTAATATAAAAAATATTGAAAATCAAATAAAAATTCTTCAAGATATTGAGTGAGTATGCAGATATTCCATTGCACAGTCAAATTCGATGGATTTGCTTGGAAAAAGTGCTTCGAAGAGTTCGGGATATAAATAATATTATAATTTTATTTTTGGAAATGAAGAATGTTACGGACTCTCTTGATACTGATGATTAGGGATTTGTGATTTTGGATTTACTCTGCACATCGTGCCACACTTAAATACTATTAACTCAGTGTTACGAACGCACTGATTGTCGATTTTTCACAAAGATTGAGTGACTTTCGAAAAATTGAGACAAGTTTGGCTCTAGTAAGCAATCCATTTTCAATAGATATTAAAACTGTATTAAAAGGGCTACAACTTGAGATTATTGATCTGCAATGTAACACTGATTTAAGAGAATTATACCGTCGTGACGAAATCTGCAAATTTTACAATGATCTTAATTCAGACAAATTCGACCAATTGTAAGATTTTGTTAAAAAAGCTTAATTCTGATTCCATCTTCTCTTATGACCATTCACCAGCAGTTTTAAAAATATCAACTACAATATGTGCAACTGAATTTAAAAAAAATGTTGAAAAATTTCAGTCTTTGAAACAGTTTCATTCTTCTCATATTTTTTTGAAAAAAAATATGATATATTTCGTGATAATAAATAGAGTACACACCCGGTCCTCTTCGTATACGATTTTTCAGTGATTTCGATTTTACGTGATTTATTCGTAATGCACTTCAGACGTCCAAATATTTTAAATTCACAATAATTGATAGAAATATTATTTTTGAATGAAAATGGGAATGTTTTAGCTATATTTTTTATGCAAAAAAATTTTTTTTAGTTCGAATTTGAAGAACAATTTTGTTTTTTTCTTGTATTTTGGGCCTTTTTTTCTGCGATTTTTTTAGTTGCTCCACTTTTTGAAACCAATGTATCACGTAAAAAATAATCGGGCGTATATCTAATAATGGTATTTTACTTGCGGCCCGCTGCTCATTTAGAATTTTTGGAATTGGACCTCCATCCGAAAAGTTTGCCCCCCTCTGATCTAATGTATAATATTTGGACATATTTTGAATAATTTAAAATCATTCGTAGTTAAGAGTAGCCGATTGATGTGAACAGTGAGTTCGTCTATGAGAGGCTTGAAGGGTTAAGTGATACAATAACGGCCTTAACGGCCTTCCGTGTTCCCGACCTCAGTGAAAGCGTACTTATTAGAGTCGTAGCGTATAATTAAAAATGTCGTTCGTATCTGCTGACAGTTGCTGGAAGTAGTTTTACATCAGGTAACGAATAAACTAAATTATACGGCTAGTATAAATTACTACCCCACAAAACGACTGTGAGACTACATTGTCATGACAATGTTAAATACAATTCTTACGACAGTGAATGGAGGAATGATTTATCGTGAAAAGCATCTTTACGCTTTGTCATCATCGCGAGTTGATTAGATCTCTTCAAACTCTTTGCGATTTCTTTAATATTGTCTACTGTAATGAAGTTTGATTATTCTTCGCTTTGGTTGGTTCCATTTTAAATCACAAATAAAAATAGATAATACTTAGTATTCATATAAATAACGATCAATGATTTATAAAAGACTTATAATAGACTTAACACACATTATTGACGACATCGTCATTAAACGTTTAAAGTCATGTAGATCTAGTTAAATTGAATTTTCACTTGTATGAGCTTTTAGCTGTCATAAAAAAACAGTATAAATAGCTTTCACATGTATGTAGCTATGTTTTTCCCGATCCGTGATGCAGTGGTCAGCGTCGTTGGCTTCCGTAACGGACCAGCCGGGTTCGAGATCAGATTTTTTGATTCTATTCAAAGGCACTGGGTGTTTGTGGTTATACAAATTTCTTCCTACTTTTCAAATACCGGATCGTGGCGAGAGCGATTAGATAACTTTTAATCCTGTCCTAGTCCTCGTATCGTTTCAATTTCAACTTTCTATGAAAAAAGAAGGTTTAGCAACTGAGTACCAAAAAGTTCTCGGAGGAAGAAAATGTTGAGTTAAGCTCCGTGAGAAGTCCAAATGCTTCATGTTGGGAGCGGACATGTTTTAAATACAGGATAAATAGCAACATATTGGTCTAACAGCGATTATGAATATTTAGTTTTTCTTATTGCATTCAAATGCTGAAGTAACGCCTCTAGTTATGTGCTGATATGGATGAAAAATATTTTTACTGATTATTACCCAACATTTCAAATAAGATATTTAAGGTGTTCACTGTCAATATTTGGTGGAATGGCATTATAATAAATACCAATTGTTTGTCATACCTTGTAATTCTTGCTTAACTTTTGTATAAATACCACTGTTACGTCGTATTTATAATCAGTTGATAATGCTCGCAATGAGTGAAACCGGTCCTGATCCAATAAATTTTATTTGGAAAAAGTACTAAAAATATGTTAGTATTTTTAATATCATGGAACATTTCAAAAGAAGGTTGAGAGAATAACAAACAAATGACTTCGTCTTTCTTTTTAAAAATGGTTAAAGGTATGTATGTATATAGAAGGTGAAAGTAGACTCTAGCACCGTAAAAAGGAAGTCAATATAATATAAACATTTTTTTAATAAAATAAAACTAAACAATTTACAACTTCTTCTTAAATTAATAACTTTTACAAAATGTCTCGTGAAAACGGTTATTGATTATATTTGTTGAAAATTTCCATATTACCAACTAAAGCAAGTAACCCTTATCTATGTTTATATAAATGCTTTTAATTAATTAATATTTAAAATGTAAGGCAATATTTCATCCCTCGTCTAACGCGACCCTTTTAAGTTATAAATTATTCCGATCCACGTTCAAATTTACAAACAAACTCGCTGTTTTATATGAAAGATAATAACCCATATAAATGCAATGTCGTTCTACACGAATTTAAATGATGGCAGGCTCTTAATTTACAACCAGGATTCTATTAAACTTAACTTAGAGCAAGCAATATAACAGTCATTTATAGCCCAACCACAATTCTGGACATAAATATGAAAATTATTTTAATTATAAAAAACTTTTTAGCGTGGAATGTGCTTTGCACACTTTAATAATAAAAAAAGCTTAAATTGATCTAATCATAAAATCATGTAATTTTTGTTATTTCAATAATAGATGTTTGCACAACAAAGTATGATACGAGCTTTTAAAAAACTTTATTGCTTTTCTATTTATTACAAACTTTGGCACACACTATATTACAGGGGTGGCCAAAGCGTCGACCGCGTAGCTATTCCAAGTCGCCCGCCTGTCTGGCGTACTGATGTACACATCTCTGAATCATCTTTTATATCAATGATAATAAATTCAATTTATTTTAACGATCGCCGCCAAAAAAAAACATAAAAGCCGCCCGCAGTGCTAAAAGCTTGGCCACTCCTGCACTGTAGTAGATGACTATTGCTAGGTACGTTTTATTTAAAAAAAATATTGATCAATAAGTAATATGATAAAAATAATAAAATATTTTTAGTGATTATTTCACATACAATTTATTAGATCAGGACCGGTTTCGCTCATAGTGAGAATTACATCAGTTGATAATGCTCGCCATGAGCGAAACCGGTCCTGAACTAATGAATTTAATGTGAAATAAGTACTAAAAATGTTTTATTATTTTAATTATAATGCCATTCCACCAAGTATTGACAGTGAACAATTTAAAGTTAAAAGTAATATATTTTTAATTCTGTTTTTATGTCTTTATTTTTCCTCAAAATTCATACTTCAAAACCAATAGCCATTTAAAATAAACAATTCGACGTCAAAATTGTGCTCGTTACGGCAATTGATATAGACATAAGCTCAAAGTAAATTTGTATTTTTGTCAATGAAATAAAAGCTTCTGCATAAAATATTCTCGTAGCGTCACAGTTAAACTTTTTGCGAAAGGAAACTTTAGCCCATCGCGCACGATTGTCCATAGAGCCCCTTCGACCTCAGACAATATGGCTTCTGTTACGGGTCGATGCGCAAAAGCTGCGTGACTCGGCTGGCAAAGGTGACATCCCGATCGCGTGTCCCCGCACTTTTTAAAAGCTGTCAAAACGACCTTTCTCCATATTAGCTCTAATGGAAGACCTACGGCCTTTTTTATATTGTATTGACTATGACTACGGCAAACGCTACGACGGTGCCTCTACGGCGGCTACGCCAAAACAATTCGACCATCAAAATGGTGTGCTATATATATTACGACGTAATTTTTAATACGAATGTATTTTTATATCCATATAAATGTTATTATTAAATCATTTGTAAGCCGTTAAAATATATAGTTTAAATAGTAGAAACATTTACATTTGAATTAACAGTCGATCTTTTGGCATTCAAAGAAGCAATTCATAGTTCAGGAGGTGGTTTTTAAAAGTGGTCATTTGTTGAAAAACTGGGAATGTGAGGTATTTTCATTACTTATTCCTCATAAATTTGTGTTTACTATCAATATTTTTACAATATGTTTTAAAATAAGGAATTACGGATAATGTGTAAAAAATCATTCTTTTCCATGTGAATAAAAAAGGAATTGATCACTTTTAAAAATTACCTCCATACGGTAAAAATTATAAAACATTTTTAGTACTTATTCCACATAAATTTTATTGGATCAGGACCGGTTTCGCTCATGGCGAGCAGTGTCAACTGACATCAGTTGACAGTCATCAGTTAACAATGCTCACCATGAACGAAACCGGTCCTGTTGCAATAAAATTTATGTGGAATAAGTACTAAAAATGTTTTATTATTTTTATTATAATGCCATTCCACCAATTATTGACCGTGAGCACATTAAAAGTGAGAAACGTACACGTTTGAATTAACAGTAGATCTTATGGCAGGTAAAGAAGTAATTCATATACTAATTACTATTATATCAATTGTCACGAGATTTTGGTGATTTTTGCGTTTGAAATTTGTTATGACACCAGTACTAATTTGAAACGTTTTCCTTTTTTGAGACTTGTGTATAGTTTGCGGTAACTTAATCAATAAGGCAATTCAACTGAAAGCCTTAAATAGTCTTGAAACTAAAAGCAATGATAGGATGACAGGGTTATTCTATCGTTTGATGATGATTACGTCATAAATAAATGATATTTAAAACCTTCAGTAGCTAATTTATATTTTGTTAAATTTTCATTATTATTTTATAGTTTTAAACAGTATCAAAAACTCATAATTAAATTAATAACACCAATTTGAAATAGTTATAATCTAAAGGTTATTGTAATTATATCTGGCGTCATGTCAAAACTGTGACTATTATATTGTTATTTTCGATTATATTTTAATTAGTTTACTGTCTTTTTTGGTATAATTACGATTAAACTAATTTTTGAATACCATAATTAGCAACAGTTTATTGCTTGAATATTCATTAGTAACTTTCAGTTGCCGTGCTTCAGTCATATTACATTCAATTTAATATATTACTTATACTTTAACCTTGTATAATTTTGATCAAAAATTAAACAAAGGTACTGCTTAGTACCAAACTATTTTAAAAAACTGTCATACCTAATAACTATTTTAGATACATTGATAATTGAATAGAAACAATCACACAAAATCAATAATGTGATGCGTAAATTAGTTTTAATTTGCTACTTATTCTGAATCATTCATCAACATCCAAATTACCAGTGATTTAATACTAGTTATTAATCATCAAATCATCAAGGCGCAAACATGATACATTTTTTATTATTTTGACACTGTAATCAGTTGTTAATTTTCTCTACTTCAGATGAACGATATGGTAACGCATAAAATACGAACAAACAAACATACATTATATATATTAAATACAACAAGTAAGAGGGTAAATTCGATGACGCACTGGGTAAACTAAAATTTCATTAAACTGGTTTCTGGCGGTATAAGTAGATAATGTTTACAAAATTCAGGTCACATTTTAGTCAAATCTAGCGTGAAATGTCACGTGTATAGCTAAGTTATTCATAGGAGGGGTCTTTTATCAACGTGCGTAATATGAGTTTCTCGTGTCACACATGAGCTTTGTCGTGCGGCCAAAGTTACGTTTACAATAAATCTTATGAAGTATCTGCATGGACAGTGGTGTACAGTCTAATGAAAATAAAAATACACTGCTAAAACTGTATATAGGTAGCAAAGTATTTAGTTGAAAAAAAATAATTGTGTTCGCTAAATTAATTCGTAATAAAGTAAAATTGTTGCTTAATGATCTATCTTTCTTCAAAACAACAATGTATAAAAAGCAGAGCTGTGGAGTTGGAGTCAGAGTTTTTTGGCCGGAGTAGGAGTCGTTGCGTGGTTTTGGCCGAAGTCGCACTCGGAGTCGGAAATTTTTAACTTTTTATTTTTGCATATAATATGTCAAATTTGGCCATCGGCCGGTTTGGTTAATTGATATATATTTGAATACACATAAATAGGAAAAGTAGGAAAAGAATTTGTTTGAATAGAAAGAGTCGTGTTTGTGGGAAATGCTGGAGTCGGAGTTGTATTTTTTTAAAGAAGCCAAAGCCCTGATAAAAGTGATGGAATTCATCGAATAGTTGAAGATTGGTTCCCTGAAATTAATAATACCGTGTATTTAAAAGAATACGATTTTGATCAAAAATCGGGTAAAGAAAATGTAAATGAAGATCCAATAAGTAAATTACGCAAAATATTGTTCTTTACATGTATTTTAGTTACGAAATGATATACATAGAGAATTCTATGAGTATGTATAAATCGACTAAAACAGACATCAACTCTATTAAAATTATTTTATTTTTTTAACATAATTCGTCCGAAGATTAATTGTCAAAAACCCAGGTGTGGTTAGTCAAAAACTTCCAATTAAGTTATATAGATATACCTGCAGTTAATTTCATACCGATTATTATAATATGTACCTACATTATTTTGAATATATTGTCTTTCCAACAAGTCTTTTCAGCTTACACATTAAAGGTGATAAGTTAGATACACTTTATAAATTAAGGATTTCGACTGAGGGTGCTTGATGGAATTTCAATATCAAATTTGAATTGTTTGAATGTTGTACTTTTCCATGAGTTTTGTCGCTAACGACACGGGTTTCGCCTTTCGGCATCTTCAGACATTTCAAATGCGCGGATGTACTTGAACTGACGCGTAGTAAACAGTTTGTATCGTTTATATACAAAAATATAAGTAGATTACTTAGTTAAATGGCTATCAAAATGTAAATTGAATGTAGACAAGTTTCAATGAATTAAGTGGGTCTGTTATTATTATGGGGATTTTTGAAAACATTTTTAATGAGCAGAGAATAAAATAGGAATATCTAAAATATAGGAATATCTAAAACACTTTATAAACCTTTCGTTTGCCAGCTAACTCTAAAATTTTCGTACAGTCGACCATGTTTAGAATGCCACTGTGCATGGAGTATGCTGAGTATGCTTTTTACTCTGTGAACATGGTATCTTATGCTAAGTTTTCTTTTATTCATAACTAAGGTTATATAATTTAACTGTAACGTATTCGAAGTAACTTTAAAAAAGATACTTCTCTGAATACGTTTGTTCATTTAAGTATAAGTTGATCTTCATCTTTGTGGGAATGGTAACGTAACATTCTAATTTAAGCGGCTTTGAGTTACTAAATATTAAAATACTACTGTAAATCAAATAAGTTGTAAAACAGTAGTATTTTGATAACTTGTTTAATAGTGTATTATTATTTGTTTAATGTAAACGCAGTTATCTTTTTCAATATGCATATATTATTGCAAGTACTATGGCTTGTACGTTATTTAATATGATGAAGAATTCGGAATAAATTTCATGTTACATTGCGTACGAAAGTAGACGAGAAAGGAGCGTTATTTTAACATTTATAATTCTATTGAAGAATTAAATTATATTCATTTTTATAAGCAGCAATAGCGTTTAAAGGTGTATCAACTGTGGACCAACTACATAAGAGCGGACATGATTTAAAACAAAACAACCATTGGATGGCAAGTTATTGTGGTGTTATTTGCTGGGTTAACTTGTGCAAAAAATCTCAGCTCTCTTTGAGCAAATAAAGAAAATTTTCCTTAAACTAGCTCAATTATGTAATAAATGTATTTTAAGGATTTATAAAAAAGTATTTTAAATGAATAAATTCCCTTTAAAAGAATGTTTACTTTGGACGAAGTTAAATAAACAGAGTGAACTTTATATAATTTGTGACTTTATTTCGCTTGAATACGTAATAAAAATATCTTTTAAAACTTGCAAAAGAGAGAACAAAATAAAGTAAATATATTAGATAGGTTCTATTTGGCATATAAAATGATGCGTTTCCTATCTAAACAAGAAACATTTCACAATGAATGAGCTTAAAGACAGAACTATCATAAAAAATTCTTCCAAACTACCAAGGACAGCAAACGTTTCTATAAATATATATATATACTCTCTGCTTACTTAAAATCAGCCTTGAGATTTATTTTATATGCTTTTAAGAACGTCTTAAATAAGCTTTTTAATAGCTGAATGATTTCGGCACGAACTGAATAAAGTTTTCGCATTGGAGCCGAAAGAAAATACTAACAACAAAGTAATGCCGATAGTATAAAATATAATGTTGTTAATATTTCGTTTTAAAAATGGATAGATAATATAATGATGTTATCCCTTTCTGAATAAAAAAAAATAAAAATACATACATTGAAATTTAGAAATGATTTATGGATTCATATTCGACAGCATGGATGCATGTGATGTCTTTATTTATAATCAGCTAATTTAATCTAAAATCAGCACATAACTAGAGCTTAAACATCCATTTATTGTAAAATGACTTGTACTCAGTATTGGGAGCAGGGTTGCCAGGTGTCCCTATTTGAGCGGAACTGTCCCGAGTCTCGTACTCCCCATGAAAATCCCGATTTCGTTAAGAATTAATGATCGACCAAAATTTTGATTATAATTGTAATGAATTTAGATTTTTTGATCAAGTAAAGATGGTGAGTCCGGTCCGTGATGCCGTGGTCAACGACGTTAGCTATCGTAGCGGACCGCCCAGAATCGATTCCCGGTATGAGCATATTTTTTCAGTCGATAAATCAATTCTGTTGAAGGAAATGGGTGTTTATGTTGTTAAAATCCCTTCCAATCTTTCCGATCCCACAGAGCGACGCATAATGACAGCGATTAGATAACCACTAGTCCTGTCCTAGTCCACGTATCCTTTCTATTTCTACTGTAAGCAGATCTCGTAGAAAAAAGAAAAATGTTGAGATAAACTCTGTGAGGAGTCCATATGCTCCAAGTTGGGAGCGGATATGGTTCAAATAAAAAGATGGCGAACATATTTTGAAACAAGCTTAAAGCCAGGAAAAATATGTTTTATAAAACTGTTATGATAGCATCAATTTTTGCACTTAAATCAAACAGTTGTTCCTATAATTGTATCTAATCAATATATTTTAATCTATTTTGATGACTGTGATTCTTGTGTATAATTAGTTGACTATTTAATATATATTTGTTCTCTTCTGTATACATTTAAATATTATAATTTAAATAAAATCCCGTTTTTTATTGATCATTCGAAATAATGAATGTCTCGATCTGTGATTTTGGAAATCTGGCAACCCTGATTGGGAGCGACCATGGTTGACCATAATATTGCAATATGACTTGGTGGAAAAACACATTATATTATTAATTCCACATTTTTTTATATAAAGATAAGGACCGGTATCACTTATAGCCAGTAATTTGAGTCATTAAATTTAAAAAACTATATATTTAACCGTTGTTAGAAGAAAAGGATTATATTTAAATATATCAAACATTATTTTTCGTTTTCATTCCACTTTTTTTTTAAAGATAAGATAAGGTTTCCTTTATCGTGATAATTATGAACCTATCAGTCGAGTGAATGGTAATGGTGCAAGTAAAACTTAAGATAAACGTATATCTAAGATTAAAAGGAGGTGCTTGATGGAATTTCAATATCAAATTTGAATTTTTTACTTTTTCAAGAGTTTTTTCTCTAACAATTCGGGTTTTATCTTTCGGCATCTTTAGGCATTTCAAGTGCACGAATGTACTTAAACTGACGAGTCAGTTACAATTGCACATTATAATGTATTCACGTACGAATTAGTTTAAAAGGAACCGATATTATTATTTAAAATATGTATAGGTCATCCACAACTATTCAAATTGCACCAGCGTGGATATGTAAGACAAAACAAAAATCAACTTATATTCACAAATTCCCCATTATGTGTACATTGGTATATTACATATTATATTTTATGTTTTAAACTCATTCATCTATTCAAATAATAAAATAACTAAGGTAATTTCACTGCAAACACATCCTAGACAGCCGACGTTAATCACATAACCGATTTGCGTTTGACATAGAATTCTATTTCTCAATGAGCCATGAAATATTTTCATCTCGCTGCAGTTTTGCGCGGCTCGATGCATTTTCTCACGGCAGACGTCATCTGATGCAGCCGAACGCCCGCGCCACTGCAACAAGGTGACCTTGGGATCTTCGTTTTTGTTCAATGACTCTCCTATTTCTCATAAAAATGCTATAAATAATGTGTGACCATTATTATGCAATGAAATATGTATAATATATTGAACTGAGATTGCTTCGATATGATGTCATCTTTTTTATTAAAAACGTTGACCTAACTGTACTACTCGACGTGATATCAACATTATGTTATGCATTTGAATATTTATTATATTGGTTATGAAATATCTGTTTCCGAATTATGGTAAATTTGTCATCTTGTCAGCAGCGATGGAAAGGGAATGCAACTTAAATATAAACACTAAACTCAGAGAAGGACACGCCTTAGAACTTGAGGCTCCATCGAATACATATCCAAATAAGAAAATTAGTGGTTTAAATTTTAAATTACAATAAACCTAATCATCTACTTGCTCGGTTTCGAAATAACACGTTTGAAAAAAAAATAATGATTATTCTAAAACTAGGATGGTGGAACAGAGATGAAGATATATTGTGTACCCTGTCTACAACGGTATATAAAGGATGAGTACACGCAGATTTAAACATAGTTCTGTAGATGGCGTAATCCAAAATAGCTATCAACAAATATATAAAATAATTTGTGTAGAATTAAAATACATCGTTAATTTTTTTCACCGCACCCTATTCTAAATGTAATTGTCCATAAACGTGAGTTGACTCTTTCGAGCGCATTGCATAAATAAATTCAAAATCAATATCGTCTGGAAGAGAACGTGCGTGTGATTTTTAACGATCAATACACACTCATTGGCATCCAGTGTAATAAAGCGAACGCTGACAAGTGACAAAAATAGTAAAAGGACGCACCATAATAAACAAACGTTTAATCTTTACAAGTGCAGTAAGTGTTGCTTTACATGATAATACCGCAGCCGTTAAATAACAGAAAAGTAGTGGCAACACAGTAGCTACTAGAGACTCCAATTCGAGTATCGAGTACTCGATACTCGAGTATACTCGTCTATTTTTATGGTACTCGAAACTCGAGTATTTTGAAAAATACTCGAGTAATACTCGTTATTTATAAATAATGATTTTTTCAAGCAGAGGACAACGCATCTTTTTAGAACTATTGAATCCATTGTTAACTTTCAAGTCGACGTCCACAGTGTAGATAGAGTTTTTTCTACTGCACGAATAAAAAAACAAAGCTTCGAACCAAAATAAAATTTGAGACGTTTAATTCTCTACTATTTTCGAAATACGTATATGTCTCATAAATTGAAATAAATGTATTGATGCAATTAAATTATCTTATTTATTTATCATCTATTTATATGCACAAATTTGAATTAATAATGTATATTTTGGTACATCTGAAACTACTCGAATATTTTAGAATTTTACTACTCGATACTCGAGTAGTTAAGATGTCGAGTAATTGGAGTCCCTAGTAGCTACCCTTTAGGTTGAAATTATTTTTCATACTATAAATCACAATCTAAAATCAACTCATTAAAATTTTACGCGCTATACTATCACATTTTGTTATAAAATCTATCGGCATTTATTACTATTAAAAAAAGGACTAGAATTAACGATGCAAACTTGTTTTTTTAAATATGCATCTATGCTCAGATATTTTACAGTTTCTTTGGTATACGATAGTGATAAAATTTTGAAGAGTTGTAATATATCAATGTGCAATCAATTCAAGCTGATTTTACGACTGTTCAAAATAATTTCGTGTCATTAATTATTGGCATAACAGGGCAATTATTTGAACACGATTTTACGGTATTTAAAAAAAATCTGGTTTCACTTTAATAGATGTGCGTAAAGTGATATCTTTTTACAGTTTTATCCTAAAAATGATCGTTTAAATTCCACCAGAGATTTTGATTTAATCTTAAATCAAATAAATTATCTCGTGAATAAAATATTAGTCATAGTAAATATGATAATTATATCACATTTGAAACTGTATTTTTACAATAAAAACCCAGTAAAGGTTTAATGTGAATGGAAATTGTTGTTTATTTTCAGCAAAAACCCCAAAAGCCTCACGGCAAAATGGACGTGAATACATACTACTATAAACGAAGCAATGTTGATATAAAATAGTACAGGGAATGTCATTTTGCGATCTGTGTAGTCTGTAGTCTTTTATTGGTTGATGTTATAGATTTTCAAGTCTTGCCTTTTTTAAGTCCTGGGACTTAATTGTTGTCATTTTAAAGATAAAAATAATAAAAAAATTTAGTGCCTATTCCACATAAAAAATATTGGATCAGGACCGATTTCGCTCATAGCGAGCATTATCAACTGATAAAGAAATACAACGAAGCAGTGGTATTTATACAAAAGCTAAGCAAGCACTACAAGGCATGACAAACAATTGGTATTACAACTAAGCAAATAAATCGAAGAAAAATACAAGCAAAATAGACTATAATTAAAATGTTGAAGATCTCATTTGATAATGCTCGCCATGAGCGAAACCGGTCCTGATCCAATAAATTTTATGTGGAATAAGTACTAAAAATGTTTTATAATTTTTATTATAATACCATTCCACCAAGTTCCAACTTCCAAATTCCAACAATTGACTGTGAACACCTTAAAAGTAAAATATTTATTGTTTACAATAATTTCTTTTCAACTGTGTCACGTACTTTTGTAATGGATTCAATAATAATTATTATGTAGTATTAATATGTAGTATCTATTCTAAATATTTTTTTCCGCTATGATTGCCGTCTGTCTGTTTGTATAAAATCAAATGGAAATAATACCAGAAGATGGATAAGTAATTTATGTTATTTAGGTTAAAACAAGTTGTTGCCGACTAAGTGGACTCCGCATTTGAATATTTATATTTCTCGGAACATGCTGAAACAAATAATAGGACAACATTTGTACAACAGGTTGAATTCTGTTCCGTCTCAACGGATGGAATATTGGACAGATAATACATTTTTGAAAAAAAAATCAACGATTTGATCGTTTTCATTATCAAAGTTATAAAAAAATTCCGATTGTAGTTGACGAGAGGTCAACTTTCGAAGGATTCGGCGCTAACTTTGTGGAAGTTAATTTTAATATAATATTTCAAAAAGCTTTGATTATTTCATGTATTATGTTACTAATTGTGACACGTGTTTCGCCTTTCTTATGCAAATGGACGTCTGGCGGTGGAATGCGATACCCACGAAAAAATCTTAAAAATATTCACATGTTTGTAGTAATTTATTTTTTAAATGTATTTAACAAATAATAAACTTGAAAACCTTGAATTGGATCCATAAAAATTTCAATTGGACCTCATGTGGCCCGCGTTACAATTTTTGGGCATGCCTGGTCTTAAGTGATAAAGTATTTAGTATATTTATTTGCTTTACATAAATTAACACGAAACAGTTAATTTCCTCAGACGAAAACATTTGGTATTAAAACTATCGTTTGCAATATTGCGTCACTTTAAACTAACGAGTATGTAAAAATACAGTAAGCTTTGCACAGGAAATGCCTTGTATGTATTTTTAAAGCTTTTAGCTGTCGGTAACACTTTACATTCCACTGCAACACACCGGAAACGGTGATCGCCAATATCAATGTCAAATACATACCAATGCATTTTGCATTAATTTCATCAAATATTTTATTCATTATAAGAAACGTTCACCTTCATAAATTTTTCTGCTCCGAGAAATATTAACAACTAGTATTGCTACCTGGCGTCGCTCGGACTAAGCGACTAATAATTATTTAATGTTATATCATTCGACATAATTATATCACAAAATCTAACATCCAAAATAGAGTTAAAATAAAATCACAAACTTTATTTAATTTGATGACAACCCCATTCTCGCCCATTAAAATTTCCAAATTCAAGGAAAAAATCTAATTTGCTGTCAAATAAATGTCAAATAATACCTTCACGTAAATAATAAACATTATTATATTGCAACTTGCAACAATAATGCAAAAGGGAATTACAGACCCACAGACATACATACGCCGTTTCGGTTTTATATATAAGATATTTATCGCAGAAAGAGTTTGTTAGAAAAAGCTGTTTGAATCAAAATAAAAAAAAAATGTATCTAATTTTAATGGAGTGTCCACAACAGCAGCTGTGACGCGAAATAATTTTCATATCCGGTAAAAATCTTTCAACAAAAATTCGATTAAAAATTCATCCACAAAGTCTCAGACCAGAACCCGTAGATTCCGCAATCGATTAAAATAAACGCCATTTATCATTGAGCACTCTGCTACAGGCCCATATTCTAGTGTTCGAACAGTTTCTTGAATTCTTTTTTCAGAAACAACACATTTTATGTTCACTGTCAATACTTAGTGGAAAGGAATTATGTAATATATAAAAATGTTTGCATTGTTTGTTTGTATTTTATGCGTTGCCATACTGTTCATCCAACTGCTATAAAATTATTGCTTGCACTTGCACAAAGGCTATAGTCATAGAAAAATTAACTGAATGTTGGTATTTCATATAAAAATCGATGTTTTATGCGCTGCCATACCGTTCATTTTGACAACTTATTGTTGCACTTGCGCAAAAGTTATACGCATAGTACAATTAACTTTCAGTAGGTGGCGCGTACCATAGACAATCGGCAAAAGACAAACAGCAAACGTCAAACGGCAAATGTCATAGATACCGATCAGTATAGTGAAATTAAATCAAAATTATTCATCTAAAATATTGCGCATTCGAAAAAAATTCAATATAACACTTTCTTCCTTAATGCTTGCCGGGTACCGGCTAGTATTAAATAATATTAATTCATTTTTTGGATATTTCAACTTGGCTTAAAACCCGGCTTACCAAATTACCATACTTACAATTATACAATTTTTTAAAATTCGAAGAATTTCAGCGTATTTTCTTCCAATCCATAATATAATTCATTATTTCAGAAACCACTTTGACGTAAATGTTAAAAAATGCATTACAGGTCGTTAAATCATTTTTTTTATAAAGCAACTGTAAAGACAATTGTAGTAAAAGTGCATAGTCGATTTCGGACCACTTGATTTATTGGCATCAACTTAAAATTACTAAAATTACAAGAATTCACTCCATTTTCTTACTCTATTGCACGGGTTCTCAACCCACGGGTCGTGACGGGTTTTCTGTGGGGTCACCGAGTTAGATAGTCAACTGGAAAAAAAATTCACTACAATGCTTTTTTTAAATTACCTTTTTAAAAAATGTCCTTTTCAAATACATAAAGGGTCGCGATTCACATAGCTTTTATAAAAAGGGGTCGCCACCCTGAAAAGGTTGGGAGCCTATGCTCTATCGGATCACATTTTGCTCAATAAAACAAGTTTTCAACTGTTTCGCATACTCTCCCAGTAGACACTATTTATTGCACACAATTATAACATATCTTTCTTTTTATCTTATAATCATAAATACAATTTGATTAAATAGTGTTATAAATTTTGTGTTGTTTCGCCGTTTGAGTGCTAATGTTTTATGTTAAATATAGAACAATGGAAAATGTAAAAAATTACTTCACAGTCTACCAAACAATATATGTAAATCTATTTTTAAATATATTACATGAACCATAAACATCTTGAATATCATATGAAATTGTATATTCACAACTCATCGCCAATATTTCATTAACATAATTAAGGGTAGGTATGATAAAGATTTGATACAAATATATTCATGGATAATACTAAATTATCTCAACATTTTAGATAATAAATAGTCAATTGATAATGACATGCGCTTATTGCTTTACTTTATCTAACTTCCTTTTTTTAACCGTGCCCACTCCCAACTTGGAGCATATAGACTCGTTACGTAGTTTGTCTCAACATTTTTTTTTCTACGAGAACTGCTTGTTATTCAGTTGCTCAACATCTCTTCTACGAAGAGAGAGGCGATGAAAAGGATACGAGGACTTGGACAAAGACTAGTCGTTAGTTAATCGCTGTCACTACGAGTCGCTCTTTGGGATCCTAAAGTTGTGAAAGGATTTTTACCAACACAAACACCCATTGCCTCTGAGCAGAATTGATTTATCGTCTGAAAAAATCTGCTCGTACCGAGAATCGATCCTGGGCGGTCCAACACGGTAGCCAACGACGTTGACCACTGCACCACGGAGCGGACTTATTTACTTAGGAAATATTATAAATAGGGATTTTAAGTTAAAGACAAATGGGTGGCTAATGGCTTTTGATACGGCCTTTTTTGAGATCGAATGGGTGTGGAAAAGGTGTTTGGATAATACAGACATCCATTCAGCAGAACATAAATCAATTATTTGATTGAAAAATAAAACTGTCGAACTGGGACTCAAACCAGTACGCTCTGCAACCGAAGCCAACGTTGTTGAAACGTTGATCACGAACATACGATTATTTGTATCAAAAAAAACTGTTACATTCTTATGCACTATTTTCACGATTTAATCAGGATTAAAAAATAAAATCTGTTTAAATTTGACTATTTTATAAATGGAATTTTTAGTTTCTTCTCAGGGAGCCGAAACACGTGTCATTCCAAGTTGCACAGCCATAGAAATAATAAAGTAATAGATAGTTTTATTTTTGAAAATTGATAGTTATATGGCGAAGAATTGTCGAAGTCACTTAAATTATAAGATATGATAATCTACAGTAAAAAATCAAAACACTCGGTCAAAATTAAGATCTGTTGTATAAAAGAAAGAAGTCGCAACTGAATTATGTTACAAACTATTACGTTCATCAGTAGCATCGTGCTTTGTGAGTGAGTCATAAGCCAATATTTGATATGGTACACTGCCCACCGAGAATGACTTACTTCGCACCGTTGACGCGCAGGAATTTTACTGGGAAAAATTATATATTTGAAATTTTACCCTGTCTCTAGCGAAAAGATATTTTGCGCTTCGGAGTTTATCGATCAAAACAAAGATAACTCAGTATTTAAGTCATTAGATTGGTGAAAACCGGCGCTGCACGAAACTATGAGAAGCCTTGAATATTATAGCAATTTATATACTGAATTGGCTTTACTTTGTAGAACTCGCGGATAACACGATGAAAGTGAGTTCTAGAACAGTGGTTCTCATGTGCGGCCACCAGAAGATTTTGCTGCGGCCACCGATAGCTTCATAGAAAATATTGATAGTTAAAAAACTGTGTTTCTAAACGATAAGTAGACAAAACAGACTCTGAAAATGAAATAATTCGTATGCATTGTATTGTGCATCAATAAGTGTCCATCAAACTGTTATTAAATGCATGGAAGATGTGGAAGTAACAGTGAGAAAAATGCTCAATGCAATTAGTATCGGTTGCAAATTTTCAAACCAAAATTTGGTGCGGCCACCAGACATTTCCCTAGGACTGCTTATATTTACAATGCGGCCACAGCACAATGTTTCTGTTATAGAAGCTGTCTTCTATAACTAAAATACATTGCTTAGCTATACGTGGTTTTATTAAACCTAATATTTATAAAATATATAGAAAATAACTTAACATTTCAGAATGGACTATAATCTAATATTAGAATATATCCGGTTCTATTTTGATATTCGAATATTTAAAAAAAATATTCGAACGCTATTTGTTAATATTTTGAAATGGAATATTTGTATTTACATATATCAGGGCTGTGGAGTCGGAGTTGGAGTCGTGGAGTCGCAGGTTTTTGGCCGGAGTCGGAGTCGTCGCTGGGCTTTGGCCGGAGTCGTACTTGGAGTCGGAAATTTTAAAAACTTTGAACTTTTTATTTTTGCATATAATATGTCAAATTTGGCTATTGGCCGGATTGGAAGAGTTGATATTTAATTGAATACACATAATTAGGTGAATTAGGAAACAAAAGTGACGATATTAAGCTGTTTTAAGTTGGAGTCGGAGTCGTGTTTTTGGTCAATGTTGGAGTCGGAGTCGGAGTCGTGGTTTTGGTAAATGCTGGAGTCGGAGACGGAGTCAAACTTTTTTTACCGACTCCACAGCCCTGATTTATATACTTCTAATGTATCTTCTTATAATTGAGTGTGAGAATAGAAAGGAAAGGAAAGGAACAGGAATAGTGGTAAGCTAATCACAATCGATATGTCCCGTTTTTAGGATCGTGTGTGAGGGAATTTCAAACAAGAATCTTCGACAAAAAAAAATGATTGCAAAATGAAAATTTCCGGACTAGGGTTCAAGCCTATGTTGCCCATGGAGCCCGCGCCCAGCGAATGAAAATTTTGAGCAGAAAATAAGCCGGTTCTGAACAGTAAATAAATCACATTTATGTCTTGTTAGTTTTTACAATCGGACTTAAATTGATAAAAGAAACTATTTTAAATCAAAATTTAATAGGATTGCAATTCTTACAACACACGAATCTAAGACGCCTGCAGTCTTATTAAGTGACACAGTTTAAGAATATTTTTATAATGTTGTTATTAGGGGTTGCAATATGCACCTGAGAAATAAATCAATTACAATCGGGATTTTTTATAAAATACAGATTTTGAAAATATTAACACGAACTTTTAAAACTAGCAAATAATGAAATAATATAATTTTTTTAAATAAAGAAATATTATTAAATAATTTTTTTAATATGTCAGGTTGCTCGCCATTACTTACATTGTTTCCAATTAATAGAGTGATCACTAACCTATCTGATTGATTGCAGCTCATTAGTTTATTAGTTTCATAGTTTGTAATGTTTAACATCATTAGAAATATGTTTATTTGTTTGCTTTGATTCGATTCTATAACCCCCTCTCTTACTCTCTTGTTGGGAAAAATCCCAACCTGATTCATCATTATCTGATTACATTGTTTTGATTCTATCACCCCTTCCTTGTTTCCTTTTAGAAGGAAAAAAACCCGTAGTCAATTTTGTAATTTTGTAATTACATAATTTAAAATCTTAGAATCAATCTTACTACATTACTTAAGCAAACTTTGCGATAGTAAGTCTGAAGATGCCTCTGAAAGAGGCGAAACACGTGTCACAGTTAGTAGCACAATACGTGGAATAATCAAAGTTATTTTAAATTTTATATCGAAATGAACTTCCACAAAGTTACCGCCGAAACCATCCAAAATAATGAAATAATTATAGCCAGTATGGAAAAGCACAGACGAGAATTTGATTATCAGATGAAGGGATGATTATTACCAATATTTTTTTTCTTAAAATGGAACGAAAGTTTTGAAAGCCTCGTGCAGTGATGTCCAGCCCACTGGCTTAATGCGACCCGAAGCGACATTTTATGCGGCCCTATTTGACACATATCAACCAACCTTTTTTAGTTAGAACTTTTCACGGACGATGAAAGAACAATATAAAATAAAAATAAAACAATTTACAAATATCGACAATTTAATCACTTTTACCCACGCAGCCTTCAAACCATCTAAAAAAAGATAAGTTGACCATTCTGCCAAAAAGGTTTAATCACTGTTTAAGTTCATCATCATTATTGATCGAATCTGCAGATCGTCCACTTGCAGAAAAAACCTTTTCAAATTGATCGCTGACAAAAATCATAGACTAACCGTAGCGTTATTTATTTCAGAACACCATACCGGTATTTAAAAAATAATCTTACAACTAAAATCCCGGTTTCCTTATTACTGATATTGCAATCCCTTGTTGTGTTTTACGTTAGTTTGGTGTGGCAAGTCGCAATGCGTTTGCAGTGATGCAACTCGCGCAAATAAAAGTGCAAGGCTAACAAGGTCCAACTCGTATTATATGTGCACAGCTTTCAACCCGACCACGCCCAAACTTCATGATTATATATGCATTTACTTCTACAAACGGTATGAAATAAAATTCGATGCCAGATTTAATAAGCTTAGATTCACAATTTGACAGATTTTCGCATCTGAATCTGAACATCTGAACTTCCAAGAAGTGGTTTTTACGATTTACCGTGAATATGAAAATGCGTCGCTTATCTCAACACCATAATGAAATCTTTATCTTGATAATGCTTTTTTAAAAGTTTATATACGAAAATAATTCATATCGGCCCAATTTTAAGGTGTTTCTTCGTCCGTAGCCGAGTGGGCTTGATTCCCTGAAATGCCACGTCTGTTTGTTCATCTTTTTCAATTACATAAATATATCTGACTGCATGGATGTTTTTTTATTGTATAATATCTTTCTATCACCTTTTATGAGCATTATAAAATGGATTTCGCAAGTAAGATAATTTCTAAGTACTTATTTAACTATCTATTTATCATGTGAAATGACGTGTTCATGTTTTAATAGGCAATACCATAAACATAAATTATATTGGAAGAAGAAATATAAAGAAAAATAATAGCCATTTTTGAATAGAGGCAACGTTTCAATATTTTTAGCGTAATGTATTCCATATAAACACATACTAAAGAATACAGGAAGAAGGCTTGATAGTTATTGCAATCATATAATAATAAATGCTAACAAATTATTTCCAATCGAACTTTATAGTAGCCTTAAACTTTTAACTATCAATCCTACATATGTTATAAAAGCCTTCCCCTATAATTGCATACATACTTCAAACAAAATTTGTCGCAATATTTCGTTAGTGAACTTGTCATTTAGAGTTCGAGTTAACTAGAATATATCAAAATGTGGAAAAAAGAATCCCGGATACCAACAAAACATATGGAAGTTTACAGGATACAAGCGATTCAATTTTGATTGAATTTTAAATTCCGTTGAACACCTTGAGTCGATATTTTAAATTTGATTGTACCCAAGTAGTTTAAATTAGAGTATATAAATCAGTTTATAATTGTAAACTTCTAACGGAAAAAAAGATTACTCTATCTTTAATTCAAAAAAAAATGATGCATCAGAGCAGGGATAAAATAAATTGCAAAACCACAACAGTTCGTTATTATACCAAATATACAATTTGAATTTGTTTAATTTCGGCTGAAAACTTTTGTACCACACTAGTTCACTACACATATGCTCATGCATTTACTTCTGATTTTTTAAAATATAAAATTTACATCACAGTGTTTATCGGTAACACACATTCAACATGAAATATTCAAAATTAGTGGGTTAATACAAAATGCTTTCCACTTGATCTTTTGCCGATTTTAATGAGGTATATTAGACAGCTGTTCTGCACAAATTACTATTTATTATTTTATATTTACGGATAAGGGTTAACGAAAAAATACATTGTGTGGTATTCATGCAAAAATGAAGGTTCATTGGACCTTTAAAAAGAACCAAAGTATTTATTTTCATCGTTTCGGTGGACCAAACGAGCGATTTGAATGAGCAAACCGGTATAGAAACGCGATTCCTATACCTTTGAATCTTATTTTGAAAAACAAATTCGTAAGATGATTTATTTTTTATGAAAAACAATTATTTTTCGTTGCCTGTAGGCATTTTGAATGGTAGTCTCATTCAACGATCTAATTTAGCAAAATGCGTGTTGTGAGATATCATTAACAACCGATTCTCTTTTGAATATAAATTACTTTCGTTCATTATACTTTTTAGATGTTCTCTGTCAATACTTGGTGGAATGGCATTGCAATACAAATATTTAAAAAAAAAATGTTTTTAAACCACATTATTTTTTTTAGATTGGGACTGTTTTCGCTCATAGCGATCTAATGAATTTAATTTGGAATAAGTACTAAAAATGTTTTATTGTTAATAGTATTCGGCAGTAACCTTACGGAAGTTCATTTTAAATATAAAATTACACAAGGCAAATGAAAAAATCTTTTTTCATAAGGTAATTGAAAAAAAATACTAAATTGCATTAGAGTGAATATTTTTTTTAGTTGACTATAAGTGCGCAACCCCACTGTAAACCATTTGCGACCCCTTTCGGAGTCGCGACCCATAATTATAACAAACCCGCTTGCGTTAATGTTCCCAATTTTTCGGGAGTGCCGTGTCCACGTTTCATAAGGTAATTGAGAAGCATTTTTAGACTTAAAGTTTTAATGTTATTTTCAGGGCTGTGGAGTCGGTGAAAAAATGTCCGACTCCAGCATTTACCAAAACCACGACTCCGACTCCAACATTGACCAAAAACACGACTTTGACTAAAAAATGGTTAATATCGTCACCTTTTTCCCCTAATTTTCCTATTTATGTGTATTAAATTATATATCAACCCTATCAACGCGGCCAAAAGCCAAATTTGACATATTAAATGCAAAAATAAAAAGTTCAAACTTTTCAAAATTTCTGACTCCGAGTACGACTTCGGCCAAAATGCCGCGCCGACTCCGACTCCGACTCCACAGCCCTGGTTATTTCAGCAGGTTCTTGTGAACGACAATAAATTGGTTGCCTTGGGTTTTCCCGTACACTCTCACGCACAGCAACGATGCTTTCAGCAGATCTTACGTTTCGGTGAAGTACTGGTGTTGACCGATTATTTACCGAACCGTTTGATTCAAATTTCACCAAACATCGAATAGTTGACTCAACAGGACGGTTGTGGCGAAGATAAAAATTACGTATTGCGCAAAACGGTCCTTGAACGGAGCAGAGACTTTGTTGATAAAATTTGATAATTTGCACACGTTGTTCAACCTTCCATGGTGATTCGTCGTACACTACTTAACAGTAAAAAAATATTACTGCTATAAACTAACAAATATTAAGCGTCCTTATTGATAGACTCTGTATATATAAAAAAAAGAATATTTTATTTGGCAAGTCCAAAGATGCCTATGAAAGAGGCAAAATACGTGTCACAATTGGTAGCACACTACGTGGAAGTTGTTTAAAATTTTATATTAATATGAACTTCCACAAAGTGACCGCCGATCATTCTTTAAATATATGAGGTAAATCCACGATTCTTCCAAGATATTCAGATTACAAATTTAACATCTTAGTTCATGAAATAGTAAATTTCGTTAGATGGAGAATCTTACGCGAGCCACCACTTAATTAACAGCAACCGTTGGGCGATCTCTTTCTAACGTAAAGTTATTGGAAATACTATTTAAAATTTTGGCGAGATTGGTATGTGTACTACTCATCATCAAAGTTGCTCAGCTAGTTTAGACTGGAAAAATAGTGTCTAGTGTGAAGTGAATCATTATAACGGCTGATAATATTATAATTATCAAAAAGTAGACGTCTTAAAATGTGTCACATACAAGTTTTCCTCTTAATACGTCCTATTATCCGCATCTCTTACGCCCAGTATAAAGCTATACATTTACATTGATAACCGTTTTAATGGTCCAACAAACAGTTAATTTTATCATGGTTTTACCATAAATAGAAATAAATCAGATAAACGTGGAATCATGTGACAATATATAAACGGCGTGTATTTAATGGGTGACTATATAATTTGAGATTTGGTCAGTTAATTAAATAAATGGTCAGTATCTACTAAATCAGTATTGATGTGGTTAGTTATTGAATTAAGCGGTCAGTAATTTTTGTAAAACGGTTAGTTTTCAAATTGAATGGTCATACATTTTTAATAAATAGCTAGTTTTAGTTTGACAGCCTAAGTGTAAACATTGAAGTAACGTTCGTATCAATGGCATTGAGCGAATGTTGACAAGTAGAACTGACACCTTTAAATATTAACAGTTTTATAATACTGTTTTTTAAATGAAAACCTATTTACATGGATCGTAAATGAGTCTAACCTTTATCTTCATTCGGTCAACCAGGTTAAAAAAATTATTAGTTAATATTCATTATATTTGATTTTACAGTAACGGCACATATTTAAATTAAAAATGCTGGTTGACTTAAAAACATTACTTTTAAATTGGTTGGAATGTAAGAGTATTAATATTATTATTTTTTCATAAAGGTTCATCATATTTCATGTTGTATTTTATCTAAGCACACTTTAGGAAATTCGCGGAATACGAGTAACAAATGCTCTATTATCTTATTCAAATCCTCTTTTGACTCACACAATTTTTTATTTAGTTCCTTGCTTGAGGATATTTGTGGCAAAATTTTTAAGCACATTTTGATAAGCTCACTGTAAAGGTGTGAGCTTTAGCGAATGGGAATCGAAATGATTTTGAGTACCGTAAAACGGGGTGAATAGACACTTTTTACCATTCACGACTATGTACATATCTTCATAACTGCGCCACATAATTCAAATATGAATGGCTTGAAACTTGTTTCTATGGTCCTACTACACATGTATTACATTATTTTTCAAATATTCACTATCGTTATTAAGACACAGTCAATTTTGTTTGAATAGTAAGGATGCACAGGCATCGAACGTAAACACGTTTGTTTCAATTTTGGCCAATCATTTAGTTGCTTTGGTTTTGTCATTCGAGAGATAGTATTATAGTAATTGTAAAAAATAATACATAAATACCAAAAAATATATTGGATTGTTTTTGTCTCTATTCACCTGCCAGTCTCTATTCACCCTGGTTTACGGTACTTTAAAACTTTACCAAATACTTTATATTTCAGATGACTTCATAGGACAGCTTTAAGTTTCCCGTACGGTGAAGAAAACTGATGCATTTAGGTGAATATCAACTTACATGCATCGTGTAATAGTATTGCAGAGGCATTACATACAGTTTCGTGTTACAAAATGCATTATTAAATGCCTAGTTCTTGAGTGAATGTGGTGTAATTGCTTCAATTTATCAAACTCGCTTCATAATATATTTTATTTTATCTCTAAGCTGTGTTCACGCACAACCACCTGAGCGTTAATGGAGGTGTAGTCTTCCAAGATGGAATAAATTACAAAAAACAAAAGTTTATAAACGATGTTATGAAATGACACTGTTATTTGATTGATGTTAATACTCAGAAGTTTTGAAAATGTTGTAGGGTTCAACTACCCTGGGGTAATAATTAAAAGTCTATTTAATTTAATACTTTGGTGTTCTTGAACACAACATAATTCAACCTTCAATAGCTTTAAAAGGTTGGTTTATCACTGCCAATTATTACAAAGTGTCATTGTTTTTTTCTTATTGGGAATAAAGTTTATTTTCAACTTACTTGTTATGATACCGTCGAAAATTCTGAGAATCGTTATAGACCGAAAACTATTCTTCTCGATGACCCTCCGTAATTAAAAATATAAAGTAAGCTGATCCCTTGAACTGGCTTCATTGGGGACTGCCCACCATTACAACTACAGCAACGATTGGAAGGTAAGCCGAAATATCTATCAACAAATATATAAAATAGTTTCAGTAGAATTAAAATACATTTTTTTTCGCACCGTATTATAATGGAGTTCTACCAAGTAAATGCCAACTCAATCAATAAATTTAAACTAAATGTAGAGGCGAATGAGACGGGGAAAACTTTGACGCTAACGCGCCTTAAGAAGTTTAAGCTCCGGCAAATATGTAGATATCCAAAATAAACCGTCATATATGTACATTGTTCAGGTGGACACCCAAAGTTTAGTCAAAGTGAGAACATTATTATTTTCAGTCGCAATACAAAAAGTCAAGATATTTTAACTACTTACTTTGTTTAATTTTTTAGAATTTATAACTTTTTTAACGCTTATACAATTCACATATTCGTATAGTCAGGAAAAAAATGATAAATACTTCTTAAAAGGAAGATTCATTGTTTTGCAAGTTCGGCAATGCAATTTTTCGTTCTGGCTTGGGTGTAGCATCCTTTAATTTATCATGCGTGAATTCCAAGCATCATCTCATCATTAGGTTTCTTTCATACACCCACTTTGCAATCTTCGAGCGATTAATCTTCACTGAGAAATGCATCAGAACTTTTTAAAAACACGAACCAGTCAAGATTATTGCACTTCTAAAAAATGCCTCAATTTTTAGGTACAGGTTAGTTTAAATGTCGAAAGCTAATATTTTAGAATGAAACACGAATTTATTTTGAAATAATAAAGACAATTAACCTTTTAAAGCCCTACGGTCCCGTATGGAATTAGTGATTATAGTGCACTTCGCTATCATATTAAACTGATTTATGATAATAATTTTCAACATATTATTTTTAGTTTCATATTCTTGTCATTATGAGTAATATAAAAGTCTGCAGTACAAGGTTGACTTTTGGGATATGCGTTGTGTTATCTACGGCAGACCGTTATAAATCAGCTTTATTCACACCATACAATTTATTTACCATACCTATAAATTTATCCTTTAAGGTAAACGATTCTTTATTAAGATAGCTGTAGCTAAAATTGATTCGTTTATTTATTTACCTATAGAATTAGAAAGCGTACAAGTTGTGGTGCTGGTCATCATTCCTAAATTATAAGCAATCTTTTATTTTGTCAGTTTTTTATATTACCCACATCGGCTGACTTATTTAAGTGATATAATTGTTTTTATAAGAGCTTCAAGTCGCGCGGATATTTCGCAAAAAATGCACGGGCGCTTAAAGGAAAGCTTTTTTATTTACCACTACTTATATAGCGTATTCGTATTAACCTTTGTTGGCCGATTTTCGTGCCTTTTAAGATATACATATTTACGTACAAAAGCAATACTCAATGGTTGAAGTAATATCATATTGAGTGTCCGCGTTGTGCTTAATGAATAGCCATTAAGAAACTTCCGCTGTTTTATGTTATTTATGGAATAGAAAATGTTATAAATAAGTTGTCTTATAATAGCATATGTTTAAAACGAGAGGTGGTTATTAAGAGAAACACTTTAATACAGTTAAAATCAACTGAATGGTAATGTAAAAGTGGTCAATAAAAAGCCATGTAAGGCTAGAGTGAATTAAAAAGCATCCAAAGAAGGGAAAATGATCTAGTTGAATTATCTGTATTCCAATATATTGAATAAGAAAACGACCAATCGTAATTTGAATCTTTCTTTATTCTGTAAGAGCAAATTTGAGCATTGCAACGATAAAAAAAAATATTGGGAGCCAAATCTCTTTATTTATTTAATACACGTTTATTATAATTTTAGAACTTCATTAGTTATGGGTACTCTGAATAAAACTCGATTTTTTACTAAATACATATTTTATTTATTTATATACCTATTATATTTACAAAAAAATAATATGAAATAAAGGTATCCTTAAATTTAAATTATACATACTAATTACTGACAAATACTTAATGCGGACAATGTCCTTGCATCCCCTTGGAAAGAAAGTCAGAGTTGTTGGTTTTTGTTTTTAATTTTAGGCACGATTCCAGGTTCTTATCAATAAGACGACTTCTGAGCTTACTCTTGATAAAATTCATGCTTATAAAAAGATTGTTCACATGAATACGTAGAACCGAAAAGGGAAAGAACACCAAACACGAGTTTTTTCAGCTGGTCATAAGAATCAGGAATATTTTGCAGGCGTTGAAAATTATCATGTCTTCCTTTTCCAGGTCTTTTAAAGCTGACCACTTGTGTAATAAACTAAGTTCACATTTCTTTGTCTCCATTATTTCCAAATCAATACAAAGACGTTCAAATTTTGAGCCCCGTATTTCCCTGTTTTATTAAATCCAGCAATTGTATTTCAAATTTACCAATGTCGATGCCAAAAGGAGAAAATTTTAAATTTATTATAGTAGCATTAAGAGGGTTTTTGATGAATGCTAAGGTCCACTTTGTTGTTTTTAAATTCTTGAAATTTATTATCTGCTGAGAAATGCTTCCCTTATATTTTAAATGGTGGTTTATTAATATTTAAATTAATTTACCCTCAGCAGGACTAAGTGGATATTTGTATTTTTTTTTTTTTTGTTTTTTTTTATTATTTTATTATTTATGTCTGAGCCGCACTTAAAGGGCCAAAGAGCCGCACTTTGCCGACCACTGTGTTATACAGATCGGTGTATGACAAGAGTTCAAATATTATTGAAAATAAATTCACTTTGCTTAAAGATTATAATAACTATGTATTTTAGTTCTACATAAATCTTTTATGTAGAACTAAATCTACATAAAAAAATAATGTAGAACTAAAATACATTGTTATTTTATTATAATGTAGTTCTACCAAGTAAATGCCTACTCAATCAATTATAATAACTGTTTGTCATGGTGATGATTTAAAAACGATAAATTACATTGCTTAATCGAAAGTGTTCTTATAGTTATTTACTAACTTTTTTTATTTTTATTTTCAGGAGAGTGATACTGCACCTGATATCAAAATTGTATTGGTAAGTCATTGAACTTGTGTGCATGGCCTTGATACGTGTATAATAATTAGATTAAACACAACCAGAAACTGTTTCATATATGATGAAACTGACGGCACTTTTAATGTGTTAAACGTCTACTCATTATGTTTAAATGAATTCTCAATAAGTGCAACTGGCTGATATTATTATAAAAATATATTTAGAAGTACGACCAATTTAATTTGATGAAAACTAACGTGCTTTTATCAATTTCCAAATGCTTTTTGAACGAATAATGTTTATATCATCAGTTCTAAAGAACTAAAAATAATAAGACATTTTTAGTACTTATTCCACATAAAATTAATTGGATCAGGACTGGTTTCGCTCATGGCGAGCATTATCAAACTGATAAATTAATTAGCTAGTCTATTTTGCTTCAATTTATTTGTTTAGTTGCAATATCAATTATTTTGACAAACCTTGTAATTCTTGCTTAAATTTTGTAAAAATATCACTGTTTCGTTGTATTTCTTATCAGTTGATAATGCTCGCCATGAGCGAAACCGGTCCTGATCCAATAAATTTTACGTGGAATAAGTTCTAATTTTCTTTTATTATTCATATTATGATGCCATTCCACCAAGTATTGACACTGAACACGTTAACAGTTTTAACTGATTTTTTATGTGCGATTCTCACTATTTGATAAAACCATCAGGATCATAAAAGTAAAACCATAAAAGTGTGTTCCAAAGAAGAAATAAAATAACAACACATTTTTAAAGCTGGTATCGCTCATGGCGAGCATTGTCAACTGATCAACCTCTCATTTTGTAGATAACCTAAATGAATTCCTACTAAGCGCAACTGGTTGACACTATTATAAAATTTATTTAGAAAAAGGATACAATTGTGTTTTATTAAAACTAGCGTGCTTTTATCGATTTCCAAATGTATTTTGAACGAATAATGTTTGTCATCAGTTCCAAAGAAGTAATAAAACATTTAAGACGTAGCTTTCTCGCCTTAAAACATATATTGGCAACCACGGGCCCGCGGGCCGAATCCGCCCCGCCAAGCTATTTTGTCTGGCCCTGATTCATCTCGGCGATGTAATAAATAGAGAAAGAAATAGTTCCAGGGAGGGATTAAATAATGAAGACACGGGCGCTTTAAGTGTAAATAATGTCCTAGCAAATTTACAGATGGAACCATGTTGCTTTGACAGATTTTTATAAATTATATTCGGTGGAAGAAAAATACACAAATTTACGCGCATTTGCAAGACAAATCATTTGTCTTTTTGGCAGCATATAAACGTGTGAACAGTTTTTTTCGAGGATGAAATACACTAAATCAAAAATTCGAACGAGGATAACAGATGAAAATCTCAAAAATTCTATGGGATTATCCGCAATATCAATGCCAATATTGAAAGTCTCGTAATTCAAGTACAAGACCAATCTTCACAAAAACATAGTATATAATATTGATAAAATGTCGTTCAGTATATCAATTAAAAAATATAAGAAGTTACAACGTGTTTTATTGAATTTTAATATTTATTTATTATGTTTAATAATTTGATCCGGCCCTTGACTCGAAGACAGAATGACAATTTCGTCATAGACCTAAGAAAGGTTGCCCATGCCTGCTTTAAAACAACGCAAAGATAAACGATAGTGTCAGTCTTCTATGACGAGTAGATTGATATAGAGATATTTGTATTGTGAAAAGAAAGTGGCAGTCGACCTTCATAGAAATTATTGTGGCGTATTTTTACTCATCTATTAACATACATACATTCTGCCTAACGTCACGCCTTCTGGAAATACCTTCGTACGTGTTGTTAGCAACATGAAATTATTAATAAGAAAATGAGTCGTATTAAATTAAATTAAAAATTCATCTTTGAAACACTGTGGTTCGATTTCGACATCAAATTTATAACATTAAACCATGCCCGCTCTCCCAACTTGGAGCATACGGATTTCTCACGAAGTTTAACTCCACATGTGTTTTTTCTACGAGAACTGTTTGTTACTCAGTTAGTTGCTCAATCTCTCTTTTTCGAAGAGAGTAGAGATAGAAAAGATACGAAGACTAGGGCAGGACTAGGGCAGGACTAGTGATTATCTAATCGCTGTCACTGTGCGTCGCTCTTTAGGATCGGAAAGCTGGGAAAGAATTTTCAACAACACAAACACCTATGCATTTGAACAGATTTATCGACTGAAAAAATTATTATTTCATTAACAAACTTTATATCAAATTTGAATCGTTTGAATTTTGTACATATAATGAGTTTTGTCGTCAACGACCTGGGTTTCGTCTTTTTCAGTCAAAATTATCAATAATTGTATCATTTAGTTTTAATCCTTGACAAGATTTAATGGAAAAAAGTTTTTTACGATTAACTTAGAATTTTGACTGTCTTTTACAAAATTATTGTATCGTTTGAAATGAATGTATGTGAACGATACAAACTATTTTCTATGTGTCAGATGAGGTAAATTCGCGCACTTGCAATTTCCGAAGATGCCGAAAGGTGTAACCCAGGTCGTTTATGGCTACCTACTAACCCTTTTACAAAAAATTACTGACCATTTTACAATAATATACTGACCAAAATTAATAATTATACTGACAGTTAATCGAATTAAATACTGGCCAAATTATTAGTTGCCTTAAAATATCCGCCAATCTAGTTTGCTGTTTAATTGATTGGTAACTTTTTTTGCCTCTGGTATGGAAAAAATTAATTTATAAAATTATAACACGCATACAGTAACCAATAACTCGAACAATTCCCCATTTAGACTGAAATTTTGATTGAGTTTATACTTATGAATGGAACTTAATAAAGTGAATATTTTAATTATAATTCCATCCAAACTGTATTGAATCAGATATTTCGCATGAATCTATCTCTGTAAAACTGCTGGAAAATGAAAGCAGAGCTTACAAAAGCTCCACCGATGCAAGGATTCATTTGATTCGGTTGTAAAAAGAATTCCTTTCGAATATAAAGAGATTTTAACGGCCAAATCGATCATTCACGGCCAATTGTGTTTGACAATTACATGCGGCGAAATTTGGCTCAAGGTTTCGTTTTCTTTTTTACTCGCAACCGTCAATAATATTGCCAAATACAAAAAAAAAACTCCGTTAACTCTTTAAGTAACTTGGCAAATAGTAATTTTTAATATAGACAAAGAATTTTATTTAGTCTTGTGAGATAATCAAATTGGTTTTATGTTGCTCTTAATTGTATATTTCAATAAATTTTAACACCTACCGATCGTCGATTTAAAAAAAACTGTATTCATTCATAAAATAAATTATATACAAATATGAAGTCAATATTTTAAAATCAATATAATTAAAAATTGCAGTTGAAATCTATCATTTTCATTCAACCACAGTCAGCGTTTAAAACTATATAAAGTTGAAAAAGTACTGACAATGGTTTGTTAAGGTACGCACTCGAGATGATGTTTCAATTCAAATTGTTCGTACTTATCATAAATTTATACTATGTATAATAATGCAGTTGTAAGTTGTGAGGCTTAACTCAAGAATTTTTTTGTTTATTGGATGATATTTTTGTTTAGTAATTTATCTAAATAAAAATACAATTAACTTTCCTACAGTCCGAGATATTGATTTTTTAATGACTTATTTTATTTAAATAATGGAACGTACATCTTCATAATTACGAAATATTTGCCTGAAGACTGCAGCACACGCTATAAAAACCCGACGACTTTTTGACTTTTTATCAGACGATGATGTAGGAGTGATGACAGTACTAGTATGCTGAAAGATGAACTAAACTTTTTTTTCTTCTCGGCTATGTCGTCGAAGGTTAGGGCTGGTTTTCATTTCTTTGCTTTTGAGGTCAATTCATATAGTAAGAACATTCGACATTATTACTTTCAAACATACTGGAAATTTATTTCGTTATTCTACTAATTGTTTTAAAGAGTGACACGTTGTTCATCTCGTTGAAAAACGTCTTAACATTTGAAGAAGTATGGACGCACTTTTGGCTCAAACAGTAGAATGAATTAAATTCAATATAAAATTAAAAATAACTTCGATTATTCCACGTATTGTGTTTACTAATTGTCACATGTCTTTCGCCTCATTCAGAGGCATCTTCAGACTCACTATCGCAAAGTGTAATTAGTAATAAAGCAAGATTATTTTGAATTAAATTCAGTATAGATTTACTCACTCCTTTAATCTTTTAACTGCCAGCATGTGCATGTATGGTGGTACCTCGCACGCCACGAATTTAATTGTAAAAATAAAACGTTCTATCTAAATATATTTTTTAAATATTTATGACTCATCAGTTACAATTGATTTTAGTAAGTGAAATCCCGCTTAAAGCGAGCGTCCAAAGTCATTTTTGTATGATTGGCGTGCCGTTCACGGAAAAGTTCGCGTCTTAAGACGTTTGTTGCAGCCATCCGGTTAGTGGTTAATATCAAGTTATAATGTACAGATACAAGATACAACACAATTCTGCAATAAGTCTTATTGATTCTCAGCTGAAACAATAAACTTTAAATTTTGAAAGACAGGCGATCAAAAATTTACTACATTATACAAATTCTAGGTCAAAACCTCGTGCGTAGTTATTATCATATTCGTCGGTTATGAAAGGCCAAGTTGCGCCAATCGGGAAAGGCCATCGTCGTTTATTTTTACTTATCAAAGTTCCCCCCATTGCACTCTGCATTTTCGAATTTTAAACGTTTCGGATATAATCATTTTGAAAAGTTCGTCGAACCTGCGTGAACTCGGTACAACGACGTGTAATATTTTTCAATATATTTTCTTCAAACATTAATAATGTTTACGGTAACAAACGAATCATTCATGAGTTGTTTTTTTTTTAGCTCTGTTGATTAAAAAACAAGAATAATTGCTATTAACTCGTCGAAACTGCAAATTTACTCACGCTTTGTATGTGTAAACAATGGTTATTTACTTTTCATAATTCTCATGTTGTATAATAATATATAATATAAAACAAATATGTTTTTTAAATCCTATTAACTATTAATTAAGGATGCATGATGGAATTTCAATATCAAATTGGAATTGTTTAAATTTCAGTCTTTTGCAATTAGTAAATTGAATTTAGTTCAAGTACATCCGTGCACTTGAAATGCCTGAAGATGCCAAAACCCGGGTCGTTAGCGACAAAACTCAGGGAAAAGTACAAAATTCAAACTATTCAAATTCTATTAATTATGATAAAATATTTGATTCTGTATGTAATAATAATCCAATTGATAAAGATCTTAACTGTAATCATAAAAATCAGTTCAGTTTATGACACTATTTAAATTGAAAACAAATTACTGTGAACGAAGCAGTCAATGTAGGTTTACTATAATTTTGTAAATGAAACTAATTTAAAGTGTATAATTCGATTAACGGTCAGTGAATATGCAAGAAATGGTCCGTAAAAAAATATATTTAATCATTAAAAAAATATAAATGTATTTATTTCATATTAACTGGCCGTTTATCGAATAAGATACTGACCAGATAATTAGTTATTTCTACAAGATCTGATCATTGATCATTTCAACAGATTTTGTTTTAGCAGAATGAATTTAGTTGTGAAATTAATTTATGAAATTGTCCGTAGGGGGATAAAACCCGTGAACGCCGCAACCAAAAAGAGCGTTGACCATTGACTACACGATCGACGTTAGTTGAATTGTACAAAATGTAAATAAATGCTTTTTAATGCTCGACGAACTTGGATTTCACTCGCAAGATAAGAGTTGTATCGTCGGCCAAATTTGGGTGTTAAAATTTGTTTAATTAACTGTGAGAATGTATCTGGTATGTACAGGATGCTTTTATGAATCGAAATTATCATCATCAGCCGTAATACAAGGTCTCTGGCAAAGAAGGTCAGATGAAGGTCGCCAGTTCCCACGACTCAATGTCTATGAGTTAACTGGACCGAAAAATGCATAATTTCTATACTTCACATACGATTTTGTTATTCTTTAAGAGCTGAGTAATTGTATTTACTTACGAAATTGTTTAAAACAAAAACGGTTATTAAACGTGCAATTTATAACATTTTTTGTGATTTTGTTTCTATTAAGATAGGAATTTATAATTATAATAAAAATACGTATCGACCTTCAAAATTAAATACATATTTTATATATCTTTATATTGTTTACAATTTAAATTCATTTATATAGTCTAGGCTAATTGATTATTTGGTCAGTATATAATTCAATAAATGGTCAGTAAATATGAAAAAAATGGTCAGTAAATAATTAATTTTGGTCAGTATATTATTTCATATTTTTTAAAATTATTAAAAAGTTGATTTCATTTGTGTAAGATTATCTGTTTATTTAAGAAGACTTTTCTTAAAAATATTTATCATCGGCTTAAAATTATCGCGATGAGTGAATCCGGTAATATATATTTTTTTATGTGGAAAACGTACAAAAATATGTGTTTCATTTATATCCGCAAAATACATTTCTAAAGTTAACAGTTAACACCTAAAAAGTTACTCCTGAACATGTTAAACTAAGCAAGAAAAATTATTGAGCTGTAAACGTAAAAGTGTCAATGTGTAAATCTGTATAAATATCAGTACGATACTATAGTATAGCAATAGTTTCAAAAATAGATTTTTTTAATCTTACATGTGTTATTAATTGCCTAATTAACATATAATTTACTATTTTTAAACGCATACTAATAGCATTTCAATTAATTGTAATTAAGATTTCCTAAACGTAATTAAATTTGAATCAATATTTGGAAACATGATCGCTTTAGTATTTTTACATTACCCATGTTTGATAAATAAAATAATTTCAATTAAGAAAGCTATTAAAAAAATTTACATAAATTTAAAATAAAGATAAAAAAATAACGAAATATTTATTATCTACGAAAAACAATTCACATTTGTTGATTATTTCGTTATCATCGTATTCGGTTTTTCAAACGATGTGACATAGATTTGGATAATCTTCAAACTAATAATATTAATAGTACTAAGATAAATAAAAGAATAGAGACGTTTTCAAAGAAGTAGCGAGCTTGACTTTATCAGTTCTGGGATAGGAGTAGTTTTAAAATTATTTGAATCACCACCTTATGACACTGTGACTTCCCGAAGTAAATTATTGTATTTTTAAATCAAGTTGCTTTGTAACTAGATTTATAGATATATTAAAATGGTAAATATACTGATGTCCAGTTCAATAAAAGGACACTAGTTAAAATAAAATATTTATACATTTAAAACACTTACATAGTTACCTACTTAAAATACCTTTCCAACAAAGAAATAAAACAATACTCACATTCGTTTTAATTGTATATAAAATATTATAGCCCGGTCCGTGGTGCAGTGGTCAACGTCATTGGCTTCCGTAACGGACCGCCCCGGTCGACTCCCGATACAAACAGATTTTTTTAGTCGATTAATCGATTGTGCTTTAAGGCAATGGGTGTTTGTGTTGTTTAAAATCCCTACCCACATCTCCAATCAAAAAAGCGTCGCCTAGCGAGAGCGATGAGCTTACCACTAGTCCTTTAATAATCCCTGTATCCTTTCAATCCATACTCTTTTAGAAAAAAGAGGGTTTGTGAACTGAGAAACAAGCAGTTTTCGAAAAAAGACACGTTGAGATAAACTCCGACGAGTACATATTCTCTAAGTTGGGATTCGCTCCCAATAATGGTAAAAAATAAATATATATTCATACAATTTCAAGTCTGTCCAACAGCCGAGCGGTAAAAGGACTTGGACGTTCATCCTGTTTGGCTACAAGATCTGAATAAAGATAAAACACATTGAAATATTGGTTGCTCAATCGATTTGTTGTCAAAGGCATACATGTGTTATGCAGGAAAACTTTATTAATTTCTACTCAATGATGTTAATGTCTCAGCTCTACATATACAATAAAAACAGAATTTGGATTATTAGTTATAGTTAAACAGTATTTGTTGAAACGCTTCCATATGAGTGTGAGTACTGTTCATGAACCAGAATATTTATGGAAGTAACATTCAGAAGTTGAAAGTAAAATATCCTATAACTGTTTGCAATAAAACAATGTTTGAGATTAGGATGCAACACAATTCAGTCAATACAGTGCGACGTATTTCGTCTCACCGGAAAGTACCTACGAACTATTTTATTGTAAACGTCATCAATAATAATTGGAATCATCAAGTTACCGACTAACCACAGTCGGTAATGTGATAAAATCTCCCTGTTTAATCCTTATAGTAAGTCATTGAACGGAGATTGTGTGTCACGATTTGATACACGTCACGTGGCATCACCATTAACAGGTTTGTCATCTTTGATCGTTTTTTACGACATTGTTTTTATGTCAGTCAAAAAAAATCATGACGTGTGGTCGAATATAGAGAATCTATTTTAATCAATTATTGTAAAAAAAAACACGTTATCGATGCTCAAACTTTCATGTAATTATGCTATTGATTGGAAATTTAATTTGTTTTATTTCGATTAAATTAAGCTTGGCGATAAAATTGATAAATCTGTTATGACTTTGGTGCCTTAATTTATCTGAGAAAAACTAAAGCGGTCATATTTTTTAATCTGAATGTATACAAAAACGTAACAGGACCATAGAAGGGTGTTTGTGCTTTTTTACGACCAAGACTTTTTCCTTAAATAACAGGAGCTTTAATAAACTCTAAGCTTACTTAAATAATAAAATACACCCATCGCTTTATAGCCAACTATCAATTCTTAGTAAAAAAGCATTACAGTTAAGCCAGGTCTAAAAATGGTGAATCATTTTTACTGGCCTTATAAGTTAAATCTCGTTTTTACTTCATTTTCTTTTGGAAATATAACATTTTAACACTACGTGTATGCTTACTTTATAAATGAACAAAAAAAAAACATGGAAATAATGATTGATATAGTGTTATAAAAGAAGTGAGATTAGGTCACTAAAAACATCTTATTTCTCACACAAGTGGCTTCATTCACTTCTCAGAGGATCATATTATGTAATAAAATATGGTTTCTTGTAAATATTCTACAATTCTATGTATATATTAGAACCTGTTTCGCCCATCGCGATCATTTGCATTTGAGATTGATATCAATTGATTTTCAACATTAAAAACATTTGAAAATATTTATGTAACTTAATTAATTTGTTGTAAAAAATAACAAAAATATGTATATTACGCAAGAAATATTTTTATAACTAGAAACCAAATAATTAATTATTTATTTATTTGATTTCATTTACGTAAAATAGTGTTTTTTTTACCATGTCGGCTCCCAGCTTGGAGCATATGGACTCCTCACGGAGTTTATCTCAACACATATTTTTTTCTACGAGAACTGCTTGTTACTCAGTTGCTCAACTCTCTTTTTTTTCGAAGAGAGTAGGAATATTTTCTGTACTTATTCCACATATCATTTATTGGATCAGGACCGGTTTCGCTCATGGTGAGCATTACCAACTGATAATGTTTGGTTGAAAATGCTCGCCATGAGCGAAACCGGTCCTGCTCCAATACATTTTATGTGGAATAAGTATGTACTTAAAATGTTGTATCTTTATCAGACTTTAATTATTTAAGTGAAATATTGGCAATGAGTTGTGAGCATACAACTTCATATATGAGGAGCTAATTTTTAAAAGTGGACAATTCCTAAATACTTTTTTTCAACTGTTAGTTTTAGATTAAACTTTTGAGACCTTTTTATGCACATGGAAAAGTTTGAATTGTTACACATTATCCGTAATTCCTTACTTTAAAACATATGTTAAAAATATTGATAGTAAACACAAATTTATGAGGAAAAAGTCATGAAAATATCTTACATTTTCAGTTTTTCAACAAATGGATTTGTCCACTTTTGAAAATTAGCTTCTCATATATGTATGATATCTTAGATTTTTATGGTCGACAATGCTCGCCAGGGGTGAAACCGGTCCTGATCCAATAAATTTTATGTGCAATAAGTACTAAAAATGTTTTATTATTTTTATTTTTAGGTAAAACCGTGCTAAGCCCCGTTGTTTATTTTTCAGAGCCACAGGTTAAAGAACCTATACCAAACAAAAGCGTTACAACACAGGAATGTACGCTCATATCATATTATGATATTTTTGAAACGCGCATAAAAAATATCTCCACCGGTAGTCAAGCGATGTCATTAACTTGAATAAATTGATGGCCTTTTTATTGGACCAGAATAACTGTATTATTGAAATAATTTTCTCTAATTGACAAAAAAAAATCCGGAGCTTTATTCGATATCAACCTAATTAATAATGCCAATGATGTGATTTAGTAGTATACCTGGTAGAAAGAGGTTACCAACTCAGATTAATATACGTGTAGTCTTTTTGTGAAATTTTTAAGAACTAGACCTACAGAAATTATATTATATATGGTTGATCGCTATTTCGGCTTACGCCATCAACCGAATATTATAATTTTATTAGCTTCTGTTGGCCTAGCTAGTCCTTTAATGGAGTTCTACGAAGTAAATGCCAATTCAATAAATATATTTAAAAACAAGTATTCATTTTTTTTGAATCACATCAAATATCACGCCAAATGGAGATTTCCGGAAATCTTTCAACAACAGTTAAAGCGATTTAATTACTGGATGGATTTTACTCTAAATTATGTTATGTTCTCCTTTTCATTTAAAACTAGCTGTACCCTGCGCGCGTTGCTACGCCAGCAATTTTAGGGGGGATTGGGGGGTGGGGGAGGGGGTGTGCGCCAGAAAGTTTCGCGGAAGTGTACTCGAGAAATTTGTAAAAAATCGGTATTAATTTTTGGGGGAAGGGTGGTTGTTTGACTGGGTGGGGTTTGGAGGGGGTATGGGGGGGTATGCCAGAAACCTTCGAAGGAGTGAACTCGAAAAATTCATAAAGTATTAAAAAAGAAATTGGGGGGGTGGAGGTTGGGGGGTAGTTGGGGAGGGGTTGGTAGGCCAGAAACCATTGCGGGAGTGTACTCAATAAATTTGTAAAGTTTCACATCGATCGGTCGAGCGGTTTAGTAGTATACATACACACAGACATTCATTTTTATATATATAGATAGTAAAATAAAAATAATAACACATTTTTTAGTACTTTTTCCACATCTGATTTATTACATCAGGACCGGTTTCGCTCATGGCGAGCATTATCAACTGATAAGAAATACAATAAGACAGTGGTATTTATGCAAAAGTTAAGGATGAAAACAAGGTATGACAAACAATTGGTAATGCAACTAAGCAAATAAATTAAGTAAATTACAAGACAAATAGACTAAAAATAAAATGTTCAAGACCTCTTAGCAATGCAAAACTAAAACATCAAAAATCAATTAAGTATGAATTTAACATTAACTAACACATCAAAAATCAATTAAGTATGAATTTAGCATTAACAAAGTAAAAGCCCAAATATTAAGTGAATTTAATAAAAATAAATAAAGCTAATGTCTGTCATCCATAATTAGATGGAAGTCCCGGTAATGAGTTCAAATGAGTCAGTGCCTGTAACAGAATAAAAGCCATATCAATTCTTACAAATTAAAATCAAAGAAAGGAAAATAAAAATTAGAAATAAAAGTAGAAAAAAATACAATAAGAATTGGTTTAGTGAATTGGGTATAGTAATGGCGAGGAAACGAAGACTAATTGATCATTTAAAAGATTACAATTATTCATAAATTTATGTCGGTTTATTTCAAGGATTTCTAACTTATCTAGTTTTACAGATTTATTAATAATATGCAGGATTTTAAAGTTTTTAGTGATATCAAAAGTATGCTTATTTAGGAACAGATGGTTACCAAATGAAGATACTTCATTCCCTTTAATTGAACAAGCTAGATGTTCTTTAAATCTAGTATTGAAAGTTCTTCCCGTTTGACCAATATACTTGGCTCCACAGGATTCGCAATCAAGTAGGTAGATCCCACTTTGGTTGAGAATATTAATTTTATCTTTGGAATTTACTAAAACATTTCTGAGATTGAAAGGATTGTAAAACGTTACATTAAAAAGATTTTTATCAATTTTCCTTGAAATCTTTTCTGAAACTCTACCTAAGTAACATAATTTCACCCACTGTTTATTAACAGCAGGATCATTAGTCACCAAACTAGAGCTTACATTTAACAGAGCTAATTTTTTATTTTTTTAAATAAAAGTCGATCAATTAAATCCGAATCATAACCATTATTCATTGCAATTTGTTTTATTGTATTTAATTCAAGATCGTAACTTGCTTTACTCATCGGAATCAAAAGGAGACGATGTATAAAGCAATGAAAGGTGGCTAATTTATGCGAGATGTGATGTCTGGAAGAGTTATTAATGATGTTATCACTATATGAATCTTTTCTAAAAATACTGAAAAAATGCCGATTATTAATAATCTCGATCGTTAGATCCAAAAAGTTTATTTTATTCAACCCCAACTCCATTGTAAATTGGATATGCGGGTTAACACTATTAATATGTTTTAAAAATTGATTAAGTTGTCTCTCCGTACCTCCCCAAAGTACTAAGATGTCATCTACGTATCTATACCAATAAATGACATTTCTAAAGAGATCAAAACTACTGATTTTAGATTCTAAAAAATTCATGAAAAAATCAGCTAAAATAGGAGACAAAGGGCTACCCATAGCCAACCCATTCAACTGTTGGTAAATTTTACCATCAAATTTAAAAAAGTTTTGGTCAATACAACAATTGACAATAGATATAATATCTTTAACTAATAAGGGATTTAGATTTTTACTCTCAACAAAGTCTAAAAAAGCTAATTTTAACTCAGGAATAGGGACACACGTAAATAAACTCACTACATCAAAAGAAACAAGCTTGGAATTTAAAGGCACTGTAATGTTTTTAATTTTATTTACTAATTCAATCGAATTTTTAATACTAAATTTAGGACTAAAATTTAATTTATATTTAAAAAGTTGGTTCGCCTTTTTTGCTAATTTGTAAGAAGGTGCTGAATTGAACGAAACTACTGGCCTTAAGGGAGTATTAATTTTGTGAATTTTAGGTAAACCATACAATCTGGGACACTGAGGGTTCATAAGTTTATACATTTTTTTCATTCGTATGTGGAGCCAAGTATATTGGTCAAACGGGAAGAACTTTCAATACTAGATTTAAAGAACATCTAGCTTGTTCAATTAAAGGGAATGAAGTATCTTCATTTGGTAACCATCTGTTCCTAAATAAGCATACTTTTGATATCACTAAAAACTTTAAAATCCTGCATATTATTAATAAATCTGTAAAACTAGATAAGTTAGAAATCCTTGAAATAAACCGACATAAATTTATGAATAATTGTAATCTTTTAAATGATCAATTAGTCTTCGTTTCCTCGCCATTACTATACCCAATTCACTAAACCAATTCTTATTGTATTTTTTTCTACTTTTATTTCTAATTTTTTATTTTTTATTTTCCTTTCTTTGATTTTAATTTGTAAGAATTGATATGGCTTTTATTCTGTTACAGGCACTGACTCATTTGAACTCATTACCGGGACTTCCATCTAATTATGGATGACAGACATTAGCTTTATTTATTTTTATTAAATTCACTTAATATTTGGGCTTTTACTTTGTTAATGCTAAATTCATACTTAATTGATTTTGATGTGTTAGTTAATGTTAAATTCATACTTAATTGATTTTTGATGTTTTAGTTTTGCATTGCTAAGAGGTCTTGAACATTTTATTTTTAGTCTATTTGTCTTGTAATTTACTTAATTTATTTGCTTAGTTGCATTACCAATTGTTTGTCATACCTTGTTTTCATCCTTAACTTTTGCATAAATACCACTGTCTTATTGTATTTCTTATCAGTTGATAATGCTCGCCATGAGCGAAACCGGTCCTGATGTAATAAATCAGATGTGGAAAAAGTACTAAAAAATGTGTTATTATTTTTATTATAATGCCTTTCCACCAAGTATTGACAGTGAACACCTTAAAAGTGATATATAGATAGAATAGATAGATAGATAGATAGACAATAGGAATTGTTACTAAACCAACACAAAATTAAAAGTTTTAGGCATATCTTTTTTCATCATATCCCTCCCGATTTGGAGCATATGAACTTCATATGGAGCTTATCTCAACATTTTTTTCGAGAATATTTGCTCATAATCTCTCTTTTACTAAAGTAGTAGGAATAGAAAAGATATGACTAGGAAAGAGCTAGTGGTTAGCTTATCGCTCTTGTTACGTTTTATTTTAAGGATCCAATGGGCGTGGGCGTGGGCGGGAGTTTCGGACAACACAGACATCCATTTTTATAAACGGAATCAATAATGCAATCGCAAAATGACAAACTGGTATCCGAACTCCAGCGCTCCGCTTACGAAGCCACGGATAGGACAATATTGGAATAGTAATTAACTATCTGTGAATAATAATTTCCTGTTTTATTAATGTATTTACATTGTAGTTCTATTCTCTCAAAACAAAATTTCTTGAGAACTCCATACACTCTAGCGGCTAGCCAGTGAATATGATAAATCGGCTCTCAAATAAGATTGTCATTTTATAATAATTGTACCCATTGAACTAAGATTAAACAAATCATTTCCATTGCTGGTTGTGAGCACATGGATTCAATTTAATACTAGGTGGGCTGTGGTTTTACATAAAACTAATCCTTTCAGATAAAAAAACGAATTTGACAATTTAATCGCAGTAATAAATTAAGTCATAAAATAATACATTCTAATAGTTCAATGTCCACTATGAAGATGTTGAGGAGTAACGATGCCAATTTTTTTTTTATCTATGTATAATGAATGGCCCGATCAAATCAAACTTCAAAATAAACAATTTGAAGGAACATCTAAATAACTGTATCATTGATACACAAAAAAATATACTAGTTATTTGTCAATACTTGATAAGATAGAGATTTTAATTAACGTTAATGTTGACGGTATACATAGCTCTAAATGAGTTAACATTTGTTATATTAATTAAGAACTAGTTATAATCAAAATACATACTTTATATCAGAACTGTTGAGTAAATTTTTACTGACCTGACAGATTCTAATATACTTGTAATCGTTGGAATCTTCAAGAAGAAGCCGGCGACAATATCTTGATTTATTATACATTATGTTAGTGAAGTTGTTTAGTTTACTAAATTGGTGCTTATGATTTATATTTGTAGCTTGAGAAACATAATTATGGAAAATATAAATGGACATGTTTTTTTATCCGGTTTTGATATCTGTATTTGATTTAAATTTATAAAGCCGTTCCACCAAAAATTATTCAAAGATAACGCAGTGAAACGTAATATAAATAATTAGTAAAGTTTATCTCAACAAAAGTTGTTATATATATGCTTCTGTCTTGCTGCTCTTTCCGCCTCTCTTTTTAGCTGAAAGAAAATGTATAAGGCAAATCAGGACAGAACTAGTGATTAATTGAAGTAAGGGATCGAGTGGTTGGAAAGGAAATGTAAAGACGCAATTTTAATCCTTTGTACTCTTTAATAAATTATTTTTTTCCTTTCACCAACTCTTCAATAGATTTGATAAATTGATTGATACCGCAGATTTTATCTAAGGTAGACAATCCAATATATACGATTAGTATTTAATTTTGCATAAATTATTTTATACATTTTCTGTTAGCTATTTTGGTTTAAATGTATTTTATTCCTACAGACATTATATTATACTAGTATTGCTACCCGGCGTCGCTCGGACTAAGCGACCAATAATTATTTAATGTTATATCATTCGACATAATCACAAAATCGAACATCCAAAATAGAGTTAAAATAAAATCACAAACTTTATTTAATTTGATGACAGCCCCATTCTCGCCCATTAAAATGTCCAAAATCAAGGAAAAAATCTAATTTGCTGTCAAAGAAATGTCAAATAATACATTCACGTAAATAATAAACATTAGTATTCATAATAAAAGCCGGGAAAAGTTCAGTAGAAGACTAATTTATTACATTTTGACTAAATGTCTTCGCCGATAAAAATTCAAACATATTTTCTTTCATATTCGTTTTTATGGCAACTTAATGACCAACAATGCAAAAGGGAATTACAGACCCACAGACATACATACGCCGTTTCGGTTTTATATTTAAGATTTGCCACTCATGCATATATTTTTAGACCGGGTTTTCTCTTAGTATGAAATTGGTCCCAAATTCAGATTAATCATTTTCTCTCTATGTAACCGATAAACCTATTCTAGAAAATACACGTGTTTTAATATTATTCTAAATAAATCATGATTCACATAATATATACTCTGATCTTTTACCAATTTATTCAAATCGAAGTCGTTTATTGAGATGATTATAATTTTCAAGTAACAGGAGTGTTTGACCTACTCATTTACATAAATGAATACAAATGGGTCCAGTAATATAGCATACTTAGCAATCAATACAAGGTGGTTAGTATATATCAACTCATAAAATTATATTATCGTTTTTGATATATATTTTTAAATTTATTGATTGAGTAGGTATTTACTTGGTAGAACTCCATTATAATACGGAAAGAAAAATAACAATGTATTTTAATTCTACATAAATTATTTTTAAATATTTGTTGATAGCTATTTCGGCTTACGCCTTCGAGTGGCGCGTATACACGCATGTGATAGAAAAATATTTTTGTCTATCACCTATTTAATTAATTATATCAACCGAAGGAACTTATTTATGTAACTCAAGATTACAGAAGAAGAAGATGCTGTAAGAATTCGGGTTTTGTCTTTCGGCATCGTCAAACATTTCATGAGCTTGAACCTTGACCTGATTAAGGGCTACATATACTGTTTTTAATAGATTTTAAAATTTAATCGTTTTTATTTTGTTCTTTTCCATGAGTTATGTCGCTAACGACGCTCACGTCTCACCTTTTAGAATCTTCAGGCATTATACCTATTATTTATTAATTGTATGTGGCTTTGCACGATCCGTGGTACAGTGTTCAATGTCAATAGCTTCCGTGACCCGAGCTTAGATTTTAACAATCGATAAATCGAAATAAAAATTGTTCGAAGGCAATGGTTGTTTGTGTTGCTGAAAATCCTTCTTTGATCCCAAAAAAAGTCGCATAGCAAAGACGATAAGCTTACCAATAGTCCTATCTACTAGTTCTCATATCTTTTCTACTTTTTTGGAAAAGGAAAAGTTGAGCAACTAAGTAACAAGCTGTTCACATAGAAAAACATATATTGAGATAAATTCTGTTCGGGGTGTCCAAATACTCCATGTTGGGAGTAGAGATGGCAAAAAAGAATTAAGCTCTATAAGTCTATAATGACATAACTCAAATACATTTCGTCACAGATAATTTACTTCACAATTTCACAACATCTTTTGAAGAAATGTCTAAGAGTAAGATATTATATTAATTTTGTTATTGTGAGTTAAGTTCGTTTGCGATGGCCCTGTATTTGTAGAAAAATAAATATTCTTCTAATAACAGACCATTCACCTACCAATTATTGATATAAATATCAAATTAAATAATTGCTCTACGTCTATCGATGATTTAATAGCTAACGGGAATATGATTAATTTGCCATCATAAAATGGTTACCACAAATTATAATTTTAATTTAATATTTAACATACCTAATTGAAATAAATATGTGCCAATCAAAAATAACTATCATACTGTCTATATTTTTTTTCATTTTATTATAGCGTTATTTATCTTTTAAATTCCACTTTATTATTATAAAAAAAATGTCTGGATCTCATATTTTTTTTTGGGTACAATTATTATTATTTCAAACTAAATCATTGAACAAGACATTATCACATTAGGTTTCGTTGGATATTAAAATTTTTATAAAAGATCTTCAAAAAACATTAAACCTTCCTACATCACCTAGATAGGGTTTTTTTTTTGACTTACTTTATCAAAAGTAAAGGGACGTACATATACCGATAAATATTCTTTGAATGCACATATTTGTGTATAATATAACATATTTACGAAACATATAACTTTCCTGAAGACAGCAGCACACGCTATGAAAACCGACTTAAAGCAGAGGATGCTGTTGAATGGTTGACTGTAGATACACAAACAACGCATATACCAAGAGTCTACCTTGAAACGCAGATGTTTATATTCCTCATTATGACACAAAATATTTAACGAAACCGAAAATTATGGATCGGTATCTCAAAATCTTTATTTATGAAAGCTAATATTCATATGTTGAGAACTATCATCATAAAACTGTAATGCGATATCGAAGTGCAGCATAATCACTGGTCCCATATGGGACCGAAGGGATTTTAAAGGTTAAAAATAAGCTCAATTTATCGAAACGGCAATTTTTTACTAAATTATTTATTATTTTTATTTATATCTCGAAAATAATCATTTCTGATCTGAAATAAATATTCAATTTAAAATATACCTAAACTATAAGTACACAATTAATTATTGTAAAACAAAAAATATATTTAACTACGTCAAGGTAGGCAGTTATACTAACGATATTAATTTGTATGAATATTCGATTCTAATTAATGATTCATTGTTATATATATAACTGACAGCTTTATTATGTATTATAACTACTTTAGATTTTCACATGAAATTTTACACAACAAAATATTTTTTTATTTAGTCAACGGAAACCGTATCAATTAGACAAAAAAGATGTTACATCATGGATCACTTTTAAGGTGTCCACTGTGAATACTTGGTGGAATGGCATTATAATAACACATTTTAAGTACTCACATACTTACATATAATGTATTAGATCAGTACCGGTTTCGCTCATGGCGAGCATTATCAACTGATTAAGTTAAGCAAAATAACAAGGTATGACAAACAAAGATGTCTTCAACATTTTAATTTTAGTCTATTTTGTTTGTATTTTGCTTCAATTTAATTGCTTAGTAGTAATACCAATTGTTTGTCATACCTTGTAATTATTACTTACACTTTGTATACATATCACTGTTTCGTTATATTTCTTATCAGTTGACAATGCTCGCCAAGAGCGAAACTGGTCCTGGTCTAATAAATTTTATGTGGAATAAGTACTTAAAAATGTTTTATTATTTTTAAAGTAGCTTGTATTTGTTGTGGAACTATCTTTTTAGTATAGGTTATCCATTTCAGTTTGACTTATGTAACTAATATTTATTCAAAATACTTTTCATTGAACTTGTATTATATCTGCCGGCTCTTCCGTGGTTCAATTATTTGTTGATATTGTGTTTGCAAAGTGCAATGCGCTTTCGGTAAAAAAATGTACGAGGTGGGCTGACGCTGGGCAGGCCGCGATCGCGCCACAAAATGTTCCGAGTTCGAATCGCAGCCACCGAGCTAGACGGTTCCCCCACCATCGCTCGAACGCCTCCTGTATAGCCCGCGAAGCAATGTTACCAGGTGGGAAAAAAATTACTAACCACCTTTTGACTATGACATCATACCGATACACGAGTTCAATGGGCAAACGTCCTAAACTGAACTCTTAATTATTCAATGTGAAAATAAAGCTGAGTTAAGCAAACTCAGTGATCATGCGTAAAAACTTCGTATAAATTCACATGATTTAACATTTACAAAATTGTATGTAATAAAATTCTATGGAACCTAAATTTACAAAATACAGCATATTTCCTTTGTTCATTAGTAAAGTGAGCTTCATTTTTATATATACTAGCTGTTACCCGGCAAGTTTTGAAATGCCAAGTAAAGAAAGAAAGTGTTTGTGTTTATTGAAGTTTTTTCGTATGCACAACATTGATCGGTATCGATGAAATTTGCCGTTTGACGTTTGCTGTTTGTCTTTTGCCGATTGTCTATGGTACTACACCTACTGAAAGTTTATTGTACTATGCCTTTGCGCAAGTGCATCAATAAGTTGAAAAAGTTTTATCGCAATCAGATGAAGGGTATGACAACGATTAAAATTCGAACAAAAGTGGTTTTTGAACAAAATCCTTTCATGCTGCAAAGCGTTAATATACTTTCAAACGGACAAGTTAATTTTATCTGATTTAAAAATATCTTACGGTGAAACAATATTTTTATTTATTGGGGTTTCAATTGAATACTTATAATCATTATTTCATCCCGATAACAGATCTTTGTATTTTAAAAATAATTATGGAAAAAGAAATGTTTTCCTTATGCCTGTCCACAGTTATATAAATATTATTTATGTTTTGTTTTTGGCAGCAACGCAAATAAGATAAAAATCATTCTCGGGGTACTTGACACTTTATCAAGAATTTTATTTCCATTCATTTGCACGACAATTTTCATACCCCTTCTGCTGTTAATGCTATCTAATTTACACATTGAACGATTGAAAATTATTTTGAAAAGAAAAATAAAATTTATGAAAAACAAATAACTACAAAAACGTTATAGTAAAATTAAATGCACACTGAAAAATAGTCGTGCTCAGTTCAGCTATCTTAACTAGTAAATAATAAAAAAAAATCATTGTTTTTATATCAGTAAGCATTATCAACTGATGCTTGTTGATAATGCTCGCCATGAGCAAAACCGGTCCTGATACAATATTTTTTTGTGGAATAAGTACTAAAACTGTGTTATTATTTTTAGTTTAAAGCCATTTCACCAAGTATTGATAGTAGACACCTTAAAAGTGATTAAGTTAATATTGTAAATGAAAAGTTGCTGTTTTTACCGCATAAAAATATTTAAAACGTGCTTTTAAGTAACTGTGAACTCATTTAAAGTTTTTAATTGGATAATATCAAAAGTTTCAATAATTTCTTATGTATGAAATAAAAGGTACTTTAGAAGCAAAAATACATATAGAGATTGTTAAGCTGTACGATAGAAAGTAGCAACCCTTTCGTATAAATACGTGTTTAAAAAACATCTGTGTTGGCTTTTTATCACTGAAAAAATCTGGTTCTCTGTTTTGTTTTTAAATTGTGAAATATTTGTGATTGTATGATTTCTTAAAATTCATGTCTCATCTCATAAAGAGTCATACGTCTGATTAAATTGACACCCTTCATAGCGATACGTAATAACACAGGTATTCCAGTGGATGTGGTAACACTGGCGTGAAGCGAGACAGAGACTGCGGCCTGCCGACGCGACCATTGTGAAGGTCGACGTCGTTCAGCGTGGACGTCCTGTCGAATGCGTATTCGATGCAGCTCGTTAAAAGTCGTGATACTTCATAAATGAATCCTCACAAGCCACATTGTCAAAGTTAAATGACAATATATGAGATTTTTTAATCAGTCGTGAATGAACTGCCCTGCGCCGTACAGTGATAAAGCTCCTTTAAACTTTTTAAAACTTGTGACTCGAGTGAAGTAATAATAAATTGTACTTATATTTTATGTACGACTTTTAAGGTCAATGTGCGATACGTATATGTTACAAATGTGTATGTGTGCTTTTTTACGATTTTATTCATCGTTGTATTTAAGTGTATTATTTTTTGCTGGCTCAAAAAAAATGTGTTATTCTTCCGTCTTCCAAAAGCTTGGTCTCTAAGGCCTCCTGGAATTCACAGGACTTTTATGTAGTAAAAAAGCCTGATTGACAGTTTTCCACAGTTGCTATTTTATTGAATAATATCTTTTAAATAAATTTCTAAAATATGAGAATAAATATTCAATGGAAATAATCTTCACCAATTTTTATTTTAATATTTTTATTTCGAAGTGACAAAAATGGTCATTTTTCCGAAGATAGTTTGATATTTCTCTGATTATTTAATAAGTCTCTTTAATTTTTTCAACATTAGACTTTTTTTTACTTGATGATGATACCGATTTGAACTTTTCTGTCAGTTTTTTTATACAGCTTTAGATTAATTATTTTTTTTATCGTTATTTCTGCAAGCCTTTTCCTTATAGTATGCATTTCTATTTATATTTCAGTTTTAAAGTGATTTGTATTTTTCAATACTTGTGAATAACATTTAACATTCGACTCAATAACAGTGATCTGTAGTTCTGCAAATTACTCGACCCACGGACGGATTTTTTAAGATATACCTACTTGAAAATAAACCAGTTTTCAAAAAATAGTTCTGCAAAAAACGTAAGTGAGATTTTTTCATATAATATTTTGAGTGTATTTTATAGGTCCCTAAAAAGATATAGCATTATTTTATACGACAATAAAGTTATGCACATACAGTACGTAAAAATAAAATGTTTATTTATTTGAATAACGATCTCAACGCTTTTTTTCTGATGTAACTGAATATATTATCAATATATACTTAGACTAAAATGTAACTCTGGAAATAAATAAGTAATTTTTTTTAAATACCGACAAAATGGTTGGTACTTTTTTTTTGAAATGCAAAGTTTTATTTATAAAAAGAGAATTGATACCCGTGAGAGACATATTAATACAAATTTTCATTAAAGTGGCAAAAATTCTGATATTAGATAAATTTTTGATGAATTAACTACTTGGTATCATTTATTTCTTTCACAATTGCAATGTCCATATTTTTTTTAATAAAACGTTTTCGTGTTAAAAGCTTAAATTAATTTTGGTGATAATTTAAACTAACGGCAGAAGAGAAAGCAAACTTAAAGTGATGTACTGACCGATTAACAATCAACAACGAAAGTGAATCTAGATATTTATTAAAATAGGTTGTAAAGTTCCGCTTTACATGAAAAATAACACATAAATCAATTTAATTATTTTAACATTAGAATTTGCACACTTTTATGTTATCAATTAACGCCTTTTCAATCACTGAAGTTGGTGAAACATTTCTTTTTTAATGACAATTTTTAATTTAAAAAAAAACTAATTTGACAGGCTCGTTCTTAAGCCACACTTACTACTAATTGAAATGTTTTGCTATTCATCATAACGATGGCTTCCAAGTTAAAATAAAGAATTTGACCGTCTTTGTCTTGAGCTAATCGAAAACCGTACTTTCTTTACCAATGTCAACGAACATAAAATTTGAATCGTTTTAATTTTGTACTTTCAAGTTTTCTTGCCAACGACTCAGGCTTCGCCTTTCGGAATCTTCGTCAGTTCAAGTAAATCCGTGCACTTGAAATGCCTGAAGATGCCGAAAGGGAAAACCCGGACCGTTAGCAACAAAACTCATGGAAATGTACAAAATTTAAACGATTTAAATTTGATATTGAAATCACATCAAACATTAAATCATAATCGGTAACAAATAAGTAGCAAAAACGTTTTCAGCATGTTTTTGAAAGCAGGTTTTAAATTAAACAGCTTAAGAATGGAACGATTAATATTTTTCAGTTTGACAACGATTTATTCAAATGATGTTTTTAGTAGAGTTGGAAAAATGAATCGTATTTTAATATCCATCCGGCGCCGAGCAAGCTAATGCTCATGTCATGCGATAACAAAGTAGGCAGGTAATATGTTGTTATCTGGCCCAGAAATGTTTAGCAAGTTTCAACCTACAAACCTAACTTTCGAAAAATCCTGTTTTTATATGAGCCAACTGGTCTTTGTTTGGCAGACTAAAATAATTAATTTATTCATTTGACTACTCATCGAAAGTTTTTCGCCCATTTTGAAAATACGTTAAATTAAAACTAAAAGGAATATCAACGCGCCGGCACAACGCAAACCTTTTGAAGCAGTTCATTTTTTTATGTTTATTTTAGTTTAATTTCAGTGATACATGGGTATGATTAAGTTTAATAGGCGGTTATTTGTTTTATATCGCATTAATTAGTGTTTTTAATGCCTGTGGGAAAAGAATTATACTGTAATTAAAATAGTAATTAATTTTCCAAAATGAAACGAAAAGAAATAAATACCCATCAAGTTTCGCGTTTTTTTTACCGTGCCATCCCTCATTGTGAAGCATATAGAGCAGAGGTGGCCATACTTTTACCACTACTTTTTTGAAACTTTTGGCGGCGATTGACTCACGAAATAAATTGAATATATTATCTTTGAAATAAAAGAGGAGTCAGAGATGTGTACATCATGATGTACAATGTACATCATACAGGCGAACGACTTGGAATAGCTACGCGATCAACGCTTTGGCCACTCCTGATATAGAGCTAACCTCTATATGTTTTTATCATAAGAAAGATAACAGCTTGCCGCACAGTTGATGAACCTTTTTTTTTAAATTCACAAATATCAAAAAATCTAATGATTTATGAAAATGTTCTTACTGGGAGTCGAGCCCATGAGCATGTAATTGAAACTAACGAAGTTGACCATACAGCTAAATGCTAGGAATTTTTAACAATGAATTTGACAATAATATACACTTCCTAACTCTCGATATTTTATTTGAAAAATTGGCTATACAATTGTTGATTTGACTTCATTGGTATCGATAAAAAGAAGGGGTGTTTTTGTTTAAAGTAGTTGTTTTTTGTTATAAAATGACTCCGGTATAAAAATAGCTGTCAAATTAAAAGCTCAATTGACAGCGTGTCTAATAACCCTTGCCAGATGATTTCGTGAATCACGTTGGTGCAGTAGCGTCCTTTCTTGGTAAAACTCTGTTTCTTTGGTATCAAATCTTGGTAGAAAGGCATTAAATATGTATCATTTTAAAAAATGATTTTTTTGTATCAATTCAATATAAATATATTGATTAGCACCAGTTTCACTAACTGCAAGCATTTTTTACTTGTTTGCGATCCAAACAGGGTTGTTAATATGCAATTGTGTAGTATTTATATCAGTATATTAGATATATAAAATAATTCGAAAAAAAAATATGACAAGAACTAACAGTCACATAAATAAATAATATACTTTTTATATATGTATGTATAGTGCCATTTTTCCTACAAAAATAATAATTTGTTATTTAAATCAAAAACTGTAGAGTGATTAATGAGATTGAATTTTTTGAAAAATCTTGAAGTTGAAAAGATGAAATTAAAGGATTTTAAAAAGATTTGTCGCTGTAAATTACGGGATAAATAATAAAACAAATAAACGTGAATATTACTTATTATTACGTTGATTGTATGGTGCAATACATATGGTGAAAATATTAGTCACTTTTTCGTATTAAAGAAAGAATTTTTTAAATTATCCTTATGTTGACTGATATCATTCCAAGAAACGCTACTGAATTTGAAGAAAAATGAATAAAACGATGAAAAAACATATTGAACGAAACACGGTAGTAGAACAGAGATCACTGACTTTTAATAGTAACATAGTTGCTAACTTCTATTGAATCATATATTTTTTCAATATTTAATATTTGTACCAATCAATAAGACTTATAAATCAATTTATTTCCAATCAACAAATAACTCTGTACTGATATTTCGTGAATACCTTTTCAGTTTTCGATGCCAAACAAAGAAAATTCCTTTGAATTTGAACATGTCATTATTGCGGGTAACAATTCATCGCAATTTTATTTCTTACGGCGTTTGATAATGGTTGTGGACTTTGAAAAAACTGTGAAATTTGCTATTGACGTTGGAACCTCAAAAGAAAATTATCATAACAAATAAACATGATTTAATGTTGTGCATTTGACATTTTCCGTGTGATAATAAAACATAAGGTGAGATTATTCATACATATTTATAAGTTAAGGCTAACTTCAATGTTGAATGAAATGGCTGTAAAATATAATTAGATTCTTTCGATGGCTTCAGCCGTTACTCAGTGTCTTCATTTATAAATAGAAAATTAAATTTGCTAACTTTGTTATTCAATATATCTTTATCAAAGCGTAGAATAACAATGATATAATATTTGAATTTGAATCGAAAATTAGCATGATGTACGTATTAAGATTTCCAGGTGTCTCATTAAAAAATGTTTAGTAAAACATATGTAGACACCGGCTCCTTGGTTAACGTCATTGGTTTCCGTGACGGACCATCCGGGCTCGAGTCCCTATACCAGCAGAATTAGGTTGATTTATCGATTCTGTTCGAAGGCGTGTTGATAAATTCCTAGATCCCAAAAAAATAGTGATTAGTTAACCACTAGTACACTTTCAATTCCTATAATCTCTTCAAAAGAGTGACATTGAACAACTGAGTAACAAGCAGGGGTCGTAGAAAAATATATGTTGAGATAAACTCCGTGAGACGTTCATATATTCCACGTTGGGAACGGAAATGATCAACAAATTATGCCTAAAGATAAAGAAAAGGCCAGTATTATATTTTATTTTATAAAATAGTGAATTCCCCTACGGTAAGGGGGTAGCTTTGTTGTATATTGCTATTATATGTAGAATAGCATTTAAAGTAGATAAAAGTTTTTTGTTTTTTTTTTAAATAATAAAATCGTGAAGTGTTCATCCAATACACCAAATCACGAAGACTCCTGCAATCCGTTTTGTAAATTTATTCCAGTATTCATTCTCGTAGCGAGAAATAAGTTTCTTTTAGTTTTATTTGAACCATTTGGTAAGCATGAGATTGTATTCGAGATTACCCGCCCAAGCATCAGTCAGTTTGACGTACAGTAAAACAACTCATGCAGAGTAATAAAAACTTTCAGTAATGCATGTTCAACTGCATGATTGGAGGTGAGAATAGTATTCAACGTTTGTTCCAAAGTATCGAATAACCCACATTGAAAACAGTTATTCTGATTCAGATGCATTACTAATATACAGGGCCCCACATAATGTTCATAGCTTTTTTATTAGCAATTAACAATAGCTAACAATTATTTTGAAGGTTTTATTTTGATTAAAGCTTTATCTTGGCGTCTGTAATATGAAGTGCCAAGTGCAAGGGCCGTTTGGCTTATAAATGCCAAACAAACGGAATGTTAAAAAAAATATCAAATTCAAATTTGAATCGTTTGAAGTTTTGTAAATTTCCATGATTTTCGTCGCTTCCTGTTGTTTTATCGTTCTGCAGTTTACCTAGGTTTCGCGTTTCGGTATCTTCATGCATTTCAAGTTCACTCGTGCACTTAAACTCACATTTCAACCGATATAATTCAAATTTGATATACATTAATAAAAAAAATATCTTACACTTTATTGGGATGTTTTTGTGTGCAAAAAAAGTAAGCTAGACTGAGGTTGAAAAAGAGCTATATACGCATCAATTTTTAAAAGCAAAAAATGAATCATTCTTACAAATAATAGTTTTGTCGCTAACGTACCGGGTTTCGCCTTTCGGCATCTTAAAACATTTCAAATGCATGAATAAACTTTTTGAAAATAACGAATAAGTGCAAAAATCAAATGATTCAAATTAAATACACAAAGTGTCGTTCTAAGATTTCTTTTCAAAGGCTAATGCTAAAGTTATTAATTGCCAAATAATTATTCTACATACCTATCTAATACGTTTTACTGAATTTTACAATTGAACAATTTACAACATGTGAGTTTTGATGCTATGCAATTGTAGTCAAGTACAATTTTTACATATTTTCCAGCAACCGAAAATCTATTAATTTTATATTATTTTTTAAATGTACACAGAATACCATTAAATTAACATTTTAAATAAATGATCTTGGTATTGAGTGTATCGTAAAGATACACTCAATACCAAGATAATATTCGTTCAAGTTCTCGACACCATTTAATAAACAAACAAAAAAGAACTTTCCAAATAAGAATGTACGTGATTATTCTAGTCGTCGTTTTTTCAAATGTTTTTTTTGACACTTTTTAAAAAGAAGTTTTTATTGTTCGGTAATGAGAAGTATCTCTTATTTTCAAAAGAAAATTATAAATGTTGAGATGGTTTCATTTAAAATATTGTTTGCTTGACATCGTTTCTACGGCTGTATACAATTCTGAACGATTTTAATAGATTTCACCTAATTTTTTAATTATCTTTTGTCTTGGCTAAAGGTATTGAAGAGTCAAAATCTAAATCAAGGGTTCACAAAGTGTGTCTCGCGTGTGTTAAGTTTGTATTTTTTTCATATGTAGCGAAAATAAATCAGCGGACACAGTAGATAAAGAGAATAATGTCGGTCGATATATTTTGGAGTCGAACAAAATAGCATGTTTTATATTTCATTTGCAAATAAAATATATTTTTAATTACTTTAAAAGTTATTTAAGTATAATTGGGGATAATAGATGAGTAAAATTTGAGTCTTTACACAAATCAAATAATGCTTAGAAATTAGTTTGAAAATATTGCTTTTTAGTATAAATAATGAAAAAGAGTAATACTAACGTGTATTTAGTTAAAAATAAAAGTATAGGGAACGAAATATTTTTGATTTCAAAATTGTTCCTTTGACGAAAAAGTTTGAGAACCCCTTGTCTAAAAAAACAGTCACATAATGAAAATTAATGTTTAAATATTTCCTTATCAAGTTTCTATCTGTGTTATTTTCTTAACTACAACATATTTAACCAGTCAAAAATGGCTTTCTTCAGTGAATTTGAAAAAAAAATAAAAAATATCTTCGATCCACACATAATGTATTTTTGTCGGTACATATTTAAAAAGCTTAAATGATTTTGAAGAATGCTTGAGCTTTTTGTTTGGAACAACGCATTTTCAAATGTATTTTGACATACAATATTGAATAGGGAATCGATATATCTTTATCTTTACCTCTTCTGGCCATTCTGATGGATTTATTAAATATCGGTACGGTTGTTGAATTAAACGTCCAAAAACAAAATTCATGCTGTATGTTAAAGAAGTTCTTATTGAAGCAATAAATTAAATAATAATGTATGAGGTAGAGAAAAGTATTGTTGTATTTGTATTGTAAGTTCCTCAGAATTATAAATGCTAAAAAGTCCAATTTTTTTCAGCAATGAAATTTTTCGAATATATATTGATTTGGACCGTTTCCTTTATTATAAAGCTTATACCAGGGGCCCGAAGATGTTAGATATAATAAGTTCTGCCACAATAATCCTTGTTTCGCTATTTTCTTTGGTTTCTATCAATATTTATATTTGTTGTGATATAAAAATCAAGTGTTCTTTAAATATAGAACCAATAATTCATGCAAATTTAGAAAATTATAATACCAAAGGCGTTTATATATAAGTAGAATGATAAATCATTAGAAAAATTTAAAAAAATGCTCAATTAACTCAATTATAAACTTTATTGGAAAAAATATACATGTTTCATCCAATGCAATTTAATGAATATGTTATGCATAAAAAAATGTTTTTGAGGTGTAAAAAATGTGTGTACAGTGTATACCCTTATATTTGATATTATAGGTTTCCTGGTTAACCTAAAATATGAGTGGAAAAGAAAAGTGAATGTAAGATGAGTTTTTTTAAGCTGACAGATCATAATAAATGAAGAAACAATTACTGAACTGTTATGAGTGGCCTACTACAACAGAAGACTTAAACCTTTTAATTAGAAAAGGTAATTATTCTGTACCAACATCTCACAATTGCAGGTATAATAAAAAATGTCTCAAACAGCCATTAGCTAACTAATTATCTTTTCTTACTCCATCTGAATTAACTTTCTTTTTTCGAAGAGATTAGTTAAGAGAAAATCTCACAGAAAGTTCAACTCTCTTAACAACTTAAAAAAAAGTTGTTCAGATGCTCAACATTGGGAGGGGACGTGACTTAAATAAAAATAGCGAATATACTGAGACGTGAAACCCGGGTAGTTAGCGAGTTCAAACTATTCAAATTTGATATTGAAATGCCATCATGCACCTTCAGACAAAAAGGATAATTTATCAAATATTTTTCAAAGCATCACGACATAATTATATTAGTCAAATTATTGTTAATATTTAATTACGGCTAGATTCCAGTATGGCTTATTTTATATCGGACCGTTAAATGTTGTCGATCACTGTAAGAGGCAGGAGAAAAAGAGGAAGAATAATAATGTATTATATTGAATGCCACCGGTTTTACTCGGTACGCGTTTGCTCTCCTCAGTAACTGTTTTTCTAGTTTTTTGTATGTCACTCATTTAGCTAACCTTTCGTTCAGATACCCAGTGGCATTTCGTTCTCAACCAAGAGCAGGGTTACTAATAAAGTAAATATTATTTTTATGCGATTTCGAACGTACGCGGTTTTAAAAAGTCAAATTAAAAAATATTTTTGAGACGTGATCTATTGACGTACTTAATATATCACTTTTCAGATGTTACTGTCAAAACTTGGAGGAATGGCATTATAGTTAAAATAATAATAATTTTTAGTAGTTAATCAATATTAGATATATTCAGATCAGGCTTTAATTGTTATGAACGTAATTATCGCGTAAAAAATAAATGTAGGGTTTTATCCCACTTATTATTTCTGAGTTGAGTTTTAGATATTCCTATGTTCTTATCTGGTCATTAGTATTTGCCAGGGCTGTGGAGTCGGTAAAAAATAGTCCGACTCCGACTCCAGCATTTACCAAAACCACAACTCCGACTCCGACTCCGAGATTGACCAAAAACACGACTCCGACTTAAAAAAGTTAATATAGTCACTTTTTTTCCTAATTTTCCTATTTATGTGTATTCAATTAAATATCAACTCTACGAATCCGGCCAATAGCCAAATTTGACACATTATTTGCAAAAATAAAAAGTTCAAGCTTTTCAAAATTCCCGACTCCGAGTACGACTCCGACTCCGACTCCACAGCTCTGATATAAACGATACAAAACGGTTCAAGTACATCCGGGCACTTGAAATGGCTAAAGATGCCTAAAGGCGAAACCCGGGTCGTTAGCGACAAAACTCACGGAAAAGTACAAAATTTAAACAATTCAAATTTGACATGTAATTTTATATTATTCTGCTGATGCTTTGCGTTGCAGCATCTGGCGCACGCTACTGTGAACAACGATGTTGCTGTATTTTATACCTCTGGACAAGTGGGCAATGCACCCGACTCGACTTCCACCAAGCTCCGGTTCAACTTCAATTGGTTCTTTATTGTACTAAGTAATTTGTATACATACCAGCCGTCATTCGGCCAATGAAAGAATACCCTAGATACGTGGAGACATTTTATTATTTGGAGTGAATTGAAAATGATTCAGACGATGCTACGAACTCCTTGTGTGAGCTTCCTCTTTAGTTGAATTATTAATGTATTATAATTAATTAAAAATTAAACTGCCACATATGTACATATATACACATTTTATACCTCATTTTTTTTTTACTATTGTTGTATTACGATAATACGCAATACAACAGCACTACAAAAACTTCTCTAAGTGATGTTGTTACCCTAAATAAATATTCTATAGATGTACCATCATAACTTGACCGCCGTTGAAATTCGGAACTAAAATAGTCCCCATATAGTATATACATTTAAATGCCTTTAAAGTTATATTTTTTTAGTAAAAATATATTTACATGATGATTTTGTTTCATTTATAGCTTGCATATAAAAATGTGTTAGTAAATAAACAAATTTGATTGAGTATTGTACACCACGCTCGCGATGGTGGCGCCCTCACAAGCGGTCAAGATATAATGGAACATCTATTGTAATTTTGTTTTAAGCTGACTAAGACGTAGTGTATTTAGAAAAAAAGCGTCAATACTGTTGACGTCTTACAGATGTCATCTATGTACATCGATTTCAATACAGAGGGCTCAAACTTTCGAATCAATAATTCAATTAGTTTTGTGCAATAACGTTTCAACAACAAAACTAATTAAACTAAAAGCATGAATGAATATTTTTTTTTATTTATTTTGATGTAAACAAATCTATTCATTTGGCCCTGTGTGAAGTTAAATAAAAAACATTTCACAACCAAACTAAACATCAGTCATAACCATGACTTCCTTTTTATTTTACATATCGCTTGCGTCATTTTCTTCTACGACACAACACAGATCACAAAAAGCTTTGAAATGATTTTACTTTGTCTGGTTTTTTGGCGGACAAAAAGTTGAGTTTCACTGATTGTAGCATAAATACGTCTGCGAGATAGATGCCAAGCGCCCGAGCGTCACGGGCTATTGGCTATTTTGAAAATTAATTTACTTTTTTTGCTCGGCAACCGCTCCGTATTCATTTGGTGATAGTGTCGAATGACTGGCCACAGAGAATAGATTTTATTACTGGAGCAATAACTCTCGGCTTATTTATTCATAGACAAGTATACATATTTTTATCATATCTCAGCTAGGTCATCGTTTTCATTATCATCTTTATGGTCGATTCGAATTCCGTTATATGTATGGTTAAGACTGGTTTTATTTTTATTGCAGTCTTACAAATAGATGCATTTCATTGGAATTGAAAATGGCAATTTTCCTAGTCACAGACAATTAACAATGTCAAACTGACTGGCCTGTTGAACGCGACAATCGTAGCAATAATAACAAGCTCCGACGATGTCGTAAGCCGAAATATATAGCTATCACAACCATATATAATATTATATATGTAGGACTAAAAATATTGCTATTTTCACCGTTTTATAATGGAGTACTACTAAGTAAATGCCAATTCAATCAATATAATAAACATGCTTATTTACAGTACAGTGTGTGTGAGCGTGTTGGGTAATTTAAAAAATAAAAATAAAGCTCCCAGCCGATGCGTAAGTATGTATTTGATAAACAAGTCACCCTAGCTTAACTCTAGAGAGAAGATACCGCACACACCAGTGTGATCAAAATCTCAAATTGATAATGGAAATATCACACATTAAATATCGATCTTTTAGGGTCTTGAACATAGACCGATCTTATTATAAAGTTAAACTTTTAGCAATAATTCACACACGCGAGATTTTTATAGGTGACACTGCTACTTGAAGTGATTGATTCCTTTCCCGGTCAAACACACCGGAAATATGTAAATTATTATCTTAAATCGTTACTTTTAGCTGTAGATCTTAAAAGAAGTGATTTGAAATATATGTATAGTGTACTTATATATTGTGTTGAATAAAAAGTGTTTATTCTATATACTTACATGCCAAGTCATTAAATTTTAAGTGAGATGCAATATGGTCAATACATAAAATAAGAAAGTTATAGAACTTATTTTTAAATTTGGATACATGAGTATTGATTTTTTTTTCTTAAAACTCTATTTTGGTTTAATGGTTCCTTAATATGTGTGTCAAGACGAAAATAGAAAAGGATGTAAAATTGAATTATTAATATACTATTTTAACATCTGGCAAATTTACGTTTTTTTTTAATTTTATTGAGTGATGCATATTATTTTACAACACTAGTTTCTTTCATTTATGAGTTGATTACACCCCGAAAACCTAAACATAATTTTTAATCTTCTTCCATTTCCAAAAAAGTCCATACGATAATTTAAAACTTCGTTATTATTTATATGTATTTTATGTGATTGTGATGTGTGAGTTATTGAAAAAGAGGTTAATTTAAATTTGGCTGATCTTGATGCAGAAAAGTTCGCATGCACCTGTCTCGCAAGTAGGGTTACAATTCAAGGACACATATAGACCAAAACGATGTATTTTTTTTATGAGAGTAGGTGATGTTAGTCCATAGCTTTCTCTGAAATTCCGAGACTATTTTTTAAGATTCAACTGGGACTGCGACACTTTTTCCGGTACAATTTTGACCAATCCGGGACGGTGAGCAACCCTACTCACAAGAGTTGATATAGATCAGGGGTGGCCAAACTTTTACCACTACGGGTGACTTTTTTTAAAATATTTGGCGGCGATCGATAAAACTGAATTTATTATAATTGGAATAAAAGAGGAATCAGAGATGTGTACATCAGAATGCCAGACAAGCGGGCAACTTGGATAGCTACATGATCGAGGCTTTGGCCATCACTGATATAGATGAAAGTTTTTATCTTCGCAATATGTAAGGATGCATTCAATTACTCTGATATAGAACTTCCCGGATCGCCCCTAAAATGCTAAAATATTCCAAGATTTAAAAATACTTAATTTTTAATATCACCTGTTCAAATCTATTCGTTCAAAATCATTCGCTACAAAAAATAAGACAGCAGAGATACACATTTGAAGTAACCAAATCTAGTTCGAGAATTGAAATCGCGAGACGATATATATTATTATTTATCAAGGAGCGTGGGCAAGAAGTAATGGTTTTTTTTCCAATCTTGCTTAGCACTCAACTTTATCCTTGGAGGGCGAAAAAAAAAGCGAAAAAACCTCCGAATATTTACTATGCAGACAAGGAATGAACTGTATATTTCTTTCGTGCTATTTTTATAACAATCTGTGTACAAATGGTCAAAATAGGCTATCGACGTTAGTAAAAAAACTGTACCACAATAACTTATTTATATTTATTTTTAATATATCATAATTATCAGAGCTTGAAATGGAAAAAAACCAGTAACGCAGATCTATGGTAAATGCAGGGATCTGCCGAAGTGTTTTAGATATATTAATTTTACGCATTCTAATACGTCTGACTGAAGTTGCTTGATGGAATTTCAATATTAAATTTGAATTTTTTACTTTTCCATTAGTTTTGTCGCTAACGACCCGAGTTTCGCTTTTCGGCATCTTCAGGCATTTGAAGTGCACGGATGTACTTGAACTAGTTCACCCGGGTCGTAAACGACAAAACTCATGGAAAAGTACAAAATTAAAACTATTCAAATTTAATAACATCATCATTTTAAATTTCTATTTACTTAAATTTAAGTAGTTTACAATTATGAATAAATTCGAACTTTTCTTAGTTATTGAATTTAATATCGCACTAGATTTTCAATTCAATATGGTTCAGGAATAGATTTTTTATGTCATCCTTCTCAATTCATTTCTCGGAAAAGACAACAAAGCTAGCTATAAATAGTCAAGCGGTTTTTTTAAACATAGTAAATCGAAGATTTCATGACGGCATAGGTTCCCGTTTGATGGTTTGGGCGTAAACGACAGACAGCAAACAACAAGAAAATAATATTTCGTATTTAAAGTAACTATTTGTGCAACCATAATTAGAGCAAAATCAAAAACAAACTATCAATACTATAGCTGTATGACATTATAAAATAAATCATCTCCGGATGCATTGTATTAGTTTCTTAAAAATAAGTAGTGTGTTGCTCCCACTTCAACCACTGGTTTTTTGTTAAATAATCTCTTTCTTAATATAATGAAAATTATTAGCTGCCATCTAAGATAAATACTATATGATGTCATACACAACATAGAATAGTTGTTTGATACCTTTTTTTAAAATGTATTGTTTAAATAAAGCATTTTGCAGACAAAATAAGAGGTCAAATTTGATATAATTCGTAAGCGATACTACGCTAAGATATGAACTAATACATATTTTGGTAATATGATACATGTTGCTTATTGGTAACGCCTACTGTTAGCATTTTACGTTACTCTTACCTTCATCAGTGTGTAAATAATTCAAATATAAAATTATATATGTGCAATATTAGAATTTCAAACAAGACTTAACAGTGCAATTTATCATTATTATTGGAACATTTAAACTTGTCCATGAAATAATTATAGTATTTAATAGTTGCGAATATTTTAAAACCGTTGTTTAATTACTTATAATTAATTGATTTATTAGCAAGTAGTTGAATGTTGTTTTGATAATATTTATGTTGAATGTGTAACATAAAAATCTTTCATTAAAATTTAAGGTACAATTATATGAAAGAGCATCGTTGCAAAATCAAAGTTTAATTATTTAAGTTCAATGTGTTGATATATCTTTTCAGTTGAAGACATTTGAACCTTTGAAAAGTGACGTGAGCCAAATGGTATTTAAGGAAAAATGTTAGATGCAGTATTATATTCTTCAGGTCTTAAATATCCTGCAAATGAAGTGAGACTATTAAAAACACATTGAAATAATATTTAATTGGTAACATAAAAGCATACTCTGAGCTAAAACAAAAGTTTTATCATTTTGCTACTTGGCTCACTTCACTTTTCAATGGCTCAAATAATATGCTAGCGGTGAACTAATCTTACCCCTTTTATAACTCTATTTCAATCAATATTTCCCTGACATATTTTTTTCTGTTCATTTATGTAGTCAGCTTCCATTTAATGTTAAAATGTAAGATATTTTTACAAAAAACAATGTAAAAACGTTATTGAACTTAAAAAGCCAATAGAAAAGACTAAGAATAAGACTTAGTGTATTTAACAATGTGATTTATGAATAAATTCACAGTTCAAGACATGAGTAACTTTATCATCGATTGCTGCAATGAAAAATTATTTAAATTTTAAGATGTATGAAAACTTCCATATGGGACGATGGGTACATAACTACATGGCATTGTCATCCACGCAAAACACAAACTTTTTCTTAAAACGTAACACCTTTATCTCAAGTCTTCAATTAGTCACACGATGTTTCTCGGAATGACGAAACACATTGTAACACGAGTAAAATGAAAAAGTAAAGAATTTATTTTAAAGTTTTAAATAACCGCTAGCAAACGTTTTCACAACGCATTAAAGCTAATGTTCAGTTTATCTCTTAGCGATTATAATACATTAAATACAATCACAAAATGAAAAATCAATATATATGCAAATCTGTTTTTGATTTATCAGAGAGTTATTTGAATTCTATGCATGGTAGTCTTAGACTTAGTTAAATTTAGTTCAAATATATTTATTTTCAAATCCTACTCATTGAATTATCATACATATGATCCAATGATCTGCTAACACTTCGGCACTAAACGCATGTTATGTGGTAGGTGGTACAAGTCATATTGGTTTCTAAGAACTGTTTAAGTAACTGTGAAATCGAAAGTATTGTGGTTGACACCGATTATGTTTTGTCCTTATGGTTTTATAGCTAAAGTATTAACATAAATAATATTTCGCAATATTTGGCAATAAAATTCTTCCCAACTATGCAAGTTACGCGTATGAGTAATAAGACAACAGTGTATTAACAAATATTTCTGATAATGTGTGATGTTTAACAAGATCCTATTAAGGATATGAATAATGTACACGCGAAATTTACACTGTTTGTGTTACAAGCTGTAGCACGTGTTTCAACGTATTGAGAAACATCTACACAACCATTTATTGAGCATTTTTAGTCAAATACAGCTATCGAAATAACAAAGCTTTCAATTTTATATTGATAACTCATTTCCCCAAAGCTATCGAAAATATAAGACGTCTGTTGGATTACTTTTAATTAGAATCACAGTTTTTACTGTTTATTTCATTGGTCCATTATAATTGGTATCTCATATTGTGAAAAAGCATTTGTAATTTGGATAAGTAACGAAAAATTTTGACCGTTTGACCGGTTGATGAAATTTCTTTTTTGCAGCATAATAAACCATTTTCTGTGGAGAATCAACTACTGTACTAAAAAGTATTTAATTTTAAGTTTGAAAGGTACGTAAATGGATCTTTGATAAAAATTCATATGGCAATACAGAATTATATAACTTTAATTTACAATTAGACGAAAAACTATGAATATTGATATGTGTATTTACTCGTTTCAGCTGATTTTTATGGTATCATTAGTTCGTGATTATTATTACTTAATAAATGCACAATAAAGTCGATGACCAACTGTTCAAAAATACATATTCATCGACATATAAAATAAATATATAGCACATAATATCATTCTTAACTTACGTCTGAGTTACAATGAAAATAAATCGACTTTGAAAAATCAATCTATTTTTTACAACTGGCTACACATAAAAAAAACGTTACGTAAGTAGAATCAAAATAAACAAACTGTACATATAAAAGCAACAGAAGCGTTTGCATATTGAATCTGTGAGTGAATCTATTTTGCCTGCAAAATGACGAATGGTAATGCGGAGTGTTAACACTTTAAATACCCGTTGATCTTGAAAAACCTGTTTTCGGTGCATTTGGAATACGAAAAAATCTTATTCAAATTTATTATCATAATCAAATTAGTAAAGTATGTTCTTTAAAATGATGCTTTTTTGTATGGTAAATAATTTTGTATTTCATGTATTATATTTGCGGAAATATTTACGAAGTTTCGTTTTGGTATTATATTGTATTTAATATTACCAAGGTGACATCTATAAGCACGTTTAGATTCCTAGAATTTAAATGCCTTCAAAATTATTGTACGTGTGACGGTAAAATAGGATTAAAAACATCATTTTTTTAGAATTATTCATAAACATAGCGGTTTTTATAATTTTAAAACATTGCAGTAATAAAACGAATAACTTGATGCTTTTTTTATATACGTACGTTGTGTTTTTTTATTAGTAAGCATTTTATTAAATTTAATTTGCGATATACGGAAATATTTATATTCATTATAAGTATTTCATATTTTTTTTTTAACTTAAATTTGTCCATGCTTTTAAATTAGCCCCACGCAATAAATTAATAAATTAGGTTATACAATCAAATTATTTGTTTCACACTAAATCCGAAGCAATAATTTTGGTTGTAATGGCAAATTTATCATTGTAGTATATGTATTTATATCTGTACGAAAAATTCACACAAGTTAATGTCTAAAATGGGTAATTTTCACGTGAGCAAAAACATGATTTGCGTTGCTGAGAAAAAAAAGTTTAGTGGTTTGAAGTGAAATATAGTTAATTATTTCAATGGCGCACGTAAACTGAAATTATTTTGAATTAAGAAATGCTTTCTTTAAAGTAGCATCTGAATCAATCAAAAGTGTATGTTGACATTTGCAAATCGTAATTATCGTTATCGCAAGACTTAGCGTCGTTTTCATTTTGCACCAAGTAAAAGAACTACGAGACTACATTCAACATTTACTACGGAAGAAACTGGATGCATGTATTGTAAAATCTCACCAAAGATAATAGACAGATAGGAATACGTTCTTGCTCCGTTACCATTTGTTATCATATTTGACTTACTGATAAGTAATCAGATTGATTGAAAATATAGTCTATATTTTTAGTCTAAAATCAATTAAATGATATAAATCAGTCCTGTAGATAAGATTTTTTCAATAAACAGCGATTAAAACTTATTTATCTAATATCTTCAATACTTTATATGGTAATGCATTGACTAAATCATTGCTTACATCTCTCCTAAATATTTTAGTGACATTATGATAATATTGTATGATTGTGATACTTATTATATCATATGAGATTAAGTCACCGAGAAAATTTTTAGTTAAATAATCTCTATCCAAAATTTTGCAAAGTAAAGTGGTTGAAAACGTTTAAATATCTCGTGATCAAATTCAATGTTAATTATAGTAACTGACAATATTTAAGAAAACGCACTAGTTTGAATACCATTATGGACAGCTTGGTAAATTTCTGTAGTCGTAGAGAGAATTTCATAGCAGTATATTCTTATCCTTATTTTCTTATGTGACTCACAAGCATTTTTCAGATAAGCTTCACAAAGAGTCCATACACTCCATATGAAAGGCAGATATGGTTACCACAAAAAAGTTAGCATCAACGCGGGATAATATGAAATTGATTAAGTTAGGTAAAGTTAGTTTTTTTTTTAAATTTAGAGCGTTAGAAGAGACTTCTTTATTGTTAATTATGCTCAGTAAATAATGGCGTGGTAAGATATGAAAACAAACATAGTATAACAGTCATGACATCATAATGTTCTCTACTGTTTTATTACACTTACATATATTGTTTTATACTTGACCAATATAAACGTATTTAATTTATTCATATACTGATGCTCTAATATCATGCATCTCAACAACGGCAAGGTGTTAGTGTTGTCAGTTGTAAAATAAAATGTAAGGAAAAAAAAAGTAACGGTGATCAGAAATTGACTTTGCGAATGTAACGGGCCACGGCCAGCTAATTACAAACACTCCATCTTATGTTAAGCCAGTGTAAGCAGTTCGAGATGGACTCCGATCGACTGGTATAGTAAACTTATACCCACTTCCATGTTACATTTTATCACATAGATCTTTGAATTTGTAATTTTTTATCGCGTTACCAGCAGCCTCACGTCTGCATGCGGCTCTTAGCAACATCCTGATTGTGATCTTGTTATTTATTAACTGCAAATTTATTTTGGATAACACGTAGTTAACCACTATAGACTTAACGTTCATATATAAACGAATGTTATGTTGATTCATGATCAAAAGACTTCAATACGGTACTCAATCATGTAATCACCACCACCCATTATGAAGTTACAAAAAATGTAGAAATGTAAAAATATTTTAAATTGGTTGGCATGCTCAGAAGTGAACAGCAAAATGAAAAAACAAGTTTATAGAAAAGCTTTTGTGAAGTAAGTTTATTTTGTGACTTTTTTTTTAATAAGCTCGTATTTTTATTACAACAACTAATTGAAAATATAAATTCGGTGTTTTTTGGGTATAACCTGTTTAGAAAAAAATATAGTGGATAAGAATGTTAGCCCCTGAAAACCATTATTATTTCGATGATTAAGAAAATAATCGAAATTATGAAGTTTGAATATTCCTTCGGTAAATTCAATATTTTGCAGCTATCAGGCTATGCCCTAACACCACCGAATTACATATCTGTACGATAAAATATAATGTTTTCAAAAGCTTTCTCTCAGTTTTCTATCGATGTATTTATTTTAACTAAGCGGTACATGTCTTTTTATCCCTTTCTAGCTATGCGTACAAACTCTTTCAGTTGGGAGCTCGAATGGGGAGCGAATACTGATTGTGGGGGTTCAGAGAAAGTACGCACTGTGGCTATAAAATGTGAAGAGTATAAAACTTTGGTTTATTTACACCACAGTTAAAATTTTTGTTACAATAGACGAAAAAACCATCGGTTAGTAAAATCGTTTCAATATAATAAACTCGAATTTTCGAACTTCGTTAAAATGCAAATATTCAAGTTTATATTATTACCCGTGTTTATGAATTCAGGATACTTAAATGTGTTCTCAACACATATTTACATAGAAGTGTTTGTTTAGATTTCAGATATTGCATTTAATATATTCTATCATGACAATTCGATCGAAGAAACCTGATACGAGTATAAACGTTTCAAAAGTTGTCGGTTCCAGTTTTGGAACTGCCGGTTGTGTAAATTTCCAAGGCCTAAATTTGTTTGACTAAACTTCAACTGGTAAAGACTGTAAAACAATTTAAAAATAATACCGCTTTTATGCCGCGTTAAAAATTAAGCGGCCATTTTGAGAATATCAGTACAAGTTAAGTGTTTTATAAATTTAAATAATATCTTTGTGTGACATGTGTAGTTTTTTACTTCTTGATGTTGTCTTTTATCAAATTGAAGAATGTTTCTAGGATGCACTGAATATTGGTTTAAATAAAAATTGTTATAACTATTGTTTGCCTTTGCCTATTCTTATTGAAAAAATACTGTTGATCTAGCTCAGTTTCCAAGATAACAATTAGAGAATATCATCAATCTTAAGCCTTAGATCAGTGGTTTCCAAACTCAATAAAGATGTGAGCTACCTTAAGAAAATGAAATTGTCTGATGAGCTACTTATATATGAGAGCACAATTAAAAAAATAACAATATATTATTTTAGTTCTAAAGAAATTATTTTATATATTCGTTGATAGCTATTTCGACTTAACTAAGATTGTGCTTAATTTTTGCACCGTGCTATAATGGGTTATTACCAAGTAAATGCCAATTCAATAAATATATCTGAGGACTTTGGAAGCAAAGTTAATTTTCTACCAAAAACGAATTTTGCAGAAAAATCTATCGTTAATCTCAAGTAAGTAATTGATTGAGTTGGCATTTACTTAGTAAAAACCCATTATAGCACGGTAAAAAAAATAAACAAAATCTTAGTTAAGTCGAAATAGCTATCAAAAAATATATAAAATATTTTTTGTTAAATTAACATACATTGTTATTTTTTTCACCGTATTATAATGGAGTTCTAGCAAGTCATCGAGTAAGTAAGTGATTCAAATACTATCGATAAGCCACCATTTACACTTAATCCTTGTTTACAATTTTTACTCGTCCAAGTGGACGACTTAAATAAACCTTGATAGTGATAAAGTAAAAATTTCTCGTTAAGGTGACCTACTATAATCTTGCAAGTATGAAATACCGCTCTAAGCTGTGCATTTGAAACCAGTACGAGAATAGACCTAACTCCTACGCGGCGACATATTTGTAACACAGCCTCTTGTATTTACATGGAAGCATGTTATTTATTCGGTTGTCTCATAATAGCGATGACGATGATAAAGGCGTTCACATATTTTTATTTTAAAGATGGGTTATCGAGTGCGGTTTTATAAATAGTATAGAGTATTTGAAGGGCACCAAATTTGCCAAACAAATGAGTCGTATAGTCACTTTTAAAGTGTTTACCGTCAATACTTGGTGGAATCAGAAATCAGGGGTACAGGAGGTAGTTTTCCAATTTGTTGACAAACTGAGAAAGTGAGATGTTTTCATTATAGTTTGTGTTTACTAAAAATATTTTTAACATATGTTTTAACTTCCTTTCCGTTTTATTCCTTTCCATGTGAATAAAAAAGGTCTCAAAAGTTTAATCTAAAATTGGCAATTAAAATACAAACTTTGGAATTGATCAGTTTTGAAGATTACCTCCCGATTTGAAGTACTTATATCACATTGAATTTATTTAGATCAGGACTGGCTTCCTCATCGTGAACATTATCAGAGCAAGACCGGTCTTGATCTTAATACATTCAATGTGGAATAAGCACTAACAGTGTGTTATTATTGATTAACTTGACATTGACTTGGTAGAACTCCATTAAAATACGGTAAAAAAAAAAATATTTTAAATCTACAGGAATTTTTGTAGAATTAAGTACTTTTCCCAAACATTTGTAGTTTTTTTATTTATTTGTACTGACATATTGCTTGGTTTTATATATAACCAGCATATTGACTTTATTAAAGGCCACAGTATAGCTCGATAAAGCTGAAATAAGCTAAGGAAAGCTTCTTCAGCGCGCTACTGGTGGTCGCAATAAAAGCCTTGAAAAAATACAAAGTCGTTTCAGCACTACTGTTACTATCTAAATAATTGAGTCTTGACTCCCAGGTCAAGTTTACAGCACAGAAATTGGACCGCCGTCATTATGTGCGAAGAATTTGTGTTAAAACTACTTTAATATCGGGGCTTTACAATATCAACATAGGCGTGAGATCTCACCTACATATTGCAAAGAAATATGACAGACTAGATACATTGTTTGTACAATTCTGACGACAGTGTTCACGAATTTCATCAAACACTTTTTCTCATCAAATTTATTACACATGTATAATTTATGCCGAAAACAAATAAGTAAACAAAGGAGCTTAAAAAGTATTTACATAAAATTAAACACAATGTATAGTATGTCCAGTCCATGGTTCATTGGTCAACATTGATGGCTATCGTGTCGAACTAGAACCAGTCTTTTACAGTCGATTATCGATTTTTCTCAGATTTTCCCAAAAAGCGATGTATAGTGACAGCAATTAGCTAATCACTATTTCTGTCCTAGTCCTTGTACCCTATCCATCCCTACTCTTATCGAAAAAAAGAGGTTGAGCAACTAAGTAACAAGCAGTTCTCGTAGAAAAAACATAAGTTGAGATAAACTCCGTGAGGAGTCCATATGCTCCAAGTTGGAAGCTCACATAGTTTTTTTTTCGTCAAATATTGTTCAAAGTAAACTTTTTAACAGTTATTACTTTCCAGTGTTGATTGCGACTGGTTCTGATTATAAAAAAATGGAATTAGTCGTACAAATTTTGTTTTATTTTCATAAATACTACGAATATCCACCAAGTAAGCACGCAAAGTAAGCAAATATAAAGACGATGGAAAAATAACAATGTATTTGAGTTAGAAAAAAGACTAACAACTGATAAAATACTTCGTCACCATAGAGCTCTATCAAGTATATTCAAATTCAATCAACAAAAATAAACAGTTTCCTTTAGATTGTGAATTGACAGTACTCGAAAATTTGTTGATAGTTTCCATTCTTGTTAATAATACTGTTCAAAATATGTTTGTCTCGTCGATCAAATTATGATTTTGTGTATATTTAGGTTTCAATATATTATTTTGAAGAGAAAGTCTTCAATCAATACTTGTCCAATGTCATAAACTGGCAAACCGTTGTTTAACCCAATGTGTTTCATGAAATAGTTAATGTAACACATTCCAGTTACTTAACTACATGCAATGCGCACTATAAGATGCAATCATATTTCGATATCTTCAACCGATTTGCCAATATACCTAACGTAACATTTCCAGAAGCATCTTAGCTTGAACATTCTCGTTCGATGTCTTATCGTGCTTTATTAACAAGTTCCAGATAACTTTACCTATGTAAGTGACAGTTATCTGTATCCGATGCAATGGTGGACCTCCTGCTATCGACGTTGATCCGTCTGATGATGACAGTGGAGCACGTTGGAATAGATGTATTTAAATAATTCCAGCGGAATGACGAGGTCTTTCTTGTCTGCAACATTGTATGCACAATGGATCCTGCTCGAGACGTGAGCAAGTGTGAACTTGTAGTCGCCACAATCCATTTCAGTGTTTTTCAATGTATTTTTTATTCATCGAATCATGGAAATAGAATACTTTGTCAAGAGTAAATTTTTGGCGCATGTTTTTGGCTAGACGCAATATTACAATTGTTATCGTCGTTAGATTTTTATTTGTTCTGTGTCGAATTCAATTTCATTCTTCGGTTAGTATTATAAATACGTTTTCAGTTACAATATTAAATTGCTAAAGCTAGCCACTAATTATTCAAAAGAATTCCTAACCGAACCAAGGAGCCTGACTTGACTAAATAAATAACTATTTACATTTATGAATTTTAACTGACAAAAATAAAACTTTCGAGGCAACGATGAAATATTTAAAATCATATTCGCTCTTCGTGTAGATATTTGACAAGAAAAGGTTTCAAATCTGTCACTCATTCCTCTATTAAGAGAAATGATAGATCTATAGATAAGGTTAAACAAAAACATTAAGATAGCTGGTTGATGTTTCTACGCGCACTAAAATTAATCTTATTATAACATAAAGCGATTAAATATATCTTAATCTGAATTAATAGAAGACGCGTTCAAAACACATAAGAATTCAAAAATAGCTATTATTTGTACTGCACAGATATAATATCTCAAATACTATACATACATAGTTGAAAGTGGAAAACGTGATAACTTTGTATGGTATTAAATTAATCCAAAAATCTTCTCATCTAAGAATTCAAAGCTTAATTACATGAAAAAAATGAACACGTACTCATGAGTTGCAACATTAGTATATGTGTGCTTAATTCATTGCCATTATCAGAATTGTGCTACATGAACATTATTAAAAATCCATGCAAACATTTGACACTAATTAAAAAGTGTTACATTCTTTTTACCTGTCGATTTTACTACATCCGTATTTATGAAAGCTAATCCCGCATCATAACAAACATACTTTGAGAAAATATGTTCGGCCTACATTTAGCGTATGGGCGGACGTGTTCTGGGTGCTGGCGAAACTGGGTTTGAATCCAAAAAATAAATTGAATGTATTTTTCTAGGTATACACGTATATTCAGTTTTAACATATCGTATCGTTCTTACAGTTATATGATTATCATTACAGTGATAACACAATTATGCTCATCAATATATTAATAAAAAAATAGTTATATTCTTCTCTGGCACTACAGTTCGACGTAAACCATGGTATATATTATCAATCCACCCCTCCGATTCTTCATTCGTCAGTCGTCGTCCCATAAACTGAACTTTTGACAGTTTAAAAATGAGTTATTTTGAAACTCAATTCGGGAAGCCAAATTTTTCTCTCAGAGTAACAAAATATAATACATTTTGATGTTCTATTAACTTAAACATCCATGACAATGTGTTCAGCCTAGCGTATTATTTAAGTGTTAAAAAATTGAGTAAAGCCTGTCTGATCGTTTTCGCAACTCTTATCTCATTTTCTTCAGAAAGATAGTTAACTTACTTAAGCCGTAAACAACACTGCAGTTGATGGAATGCATCATTAACAAGTTGTGACCGGTAAAGGTTTTCCTTAAATTGTAAAACATATTAAATTTCAATGACAAGATACCAGATTTAACTATCTTTAAATCAGCAATTTGCGTACGGCGTATGTATTTCTGTGGGTCTGTAATTACCTTTTGCATTGTTGGTCATTAAGTTGCCATAAAAACGAATATGAAAAAAAATATGTTTGAATTTTTATCGGCGAAGACATTTAGTCAAAATGTAATAAATTAGTCTTCTACTGAACTTTTCCCGGCTTTTATTATTAATAATAATGTTTATTATTTACGTGAAGGTATTATATTTGACATTTCTTTGACAGAAAATTAGATTTTTTCCTTGAATTTGGACATTTTAATGGACGAGATCAAATCAAATAAAGTTTGTGATTTTATTTTAACTCTATTTTGGATGTTAGATTTTGTGATATAATTATGTCGAATGATATAACATTAAATAATTATTAGTCGCTTTGTCCGAGCGACGCCGGGTAGCAATACTAGTTGTATATAAGGTAAGTTGTCTAGGGATTTATAATAATAAAAGCATTTTATTTGCTGGATTAAAATAAACTTCAATAAAGCTGAGTGAAAAAAGATTTTTTTTTTTAATTATTTGATTAATAAAATAACTTTTTTGAAACGCTGGCATATTTGAAACGGCATGGAATGGCATTTTGCATTTCGCTGTTCTATCTCGACAACAAACTGCACACGACCTGCATACAATTATTATCCCTCTTTTATTTTCACTTTATTCCCTATTGTTTGTGACCTGTGACTAGATTCTTGGTCTGTAACAGCCAATGTCAAGTGTCAATAATATATTATGGGCACTGGAGTTTTACTACAGTATTCTATTACGAACGGTTTGACGGAGGGGAATGCTTTATCGCAATATTTAAACACGTCTGTCAATTTCGCTATCACATAAATTATGTAATACAAAGTTAAAACTATTTAAACTGCGGAAATGAAATGGGCTTTCACATTAAAAGCACTGCTCCATAGTCGCGCACCGACGGAAAGACAATTTTCGCCTATTGAGCTTTTTTGTTATTTATGAATTCAAAATATAAGTAGCTTTTAAGGTATCCTCTGTCAATACTTGGTGGCAGTGGCGGCTGGTGACAGAGTATTAGGGAGTACAAAAAAAGATTTAACTATTTTTGCAAGAGTTCTTTCCTATTCATTCAATTTTGAAACACTTCTATAACATGAACTTTCAATTCAGATGTTCGCAATACCAACGGAGTGCCAGTCTTATGAATTTTTGGCTGTCCGTAGTACGGAAAAATAGTTGAATCTTTTTTTGTACTCCCTAATACTCTGTCGTCAGCCACCACTGGTTGGTGGCATTATATCGAAAAACTGAAGCTGAAATTAATAATGCTCTCGATGAGCGAAGCCGGTCCTGATCTTAACCCATATATACCTACCGTTCTTCTAAATCAATAGTCAATCGTTGATCATGCAGTTGCAAATTCAGTTGATAATGCTCTTGAAAGTTGAAACAGGTCCTGATCTCAGTGAATCTAATTTGTAATAGAACAATCAGTTCTGCTGCTTTGATAGCCAGTTAAAGTTAGTAAAATTATATTCTTTTATAATGAAGTCAATAAAGCTTCAGAGAATGCAATAGTAAATTATTCAAACTACATATGTCATCAGAGAAAAATATTAAAGACAATTTTATGATCGATATTCTGGACTCACCTTTCGTACCCTTTATTATTGCCGTCTTCCGCCGCTTGAAAATATCATTTCTTCCCTCTATACGCTCGAGTGTTATTCAATTAAATACTTCAATGAATAATTCATGTTTTGCGAGCCACAGAGACTTGAACACGGGTCAACGGAACGTGTGGCGGGTGCTGAGTGCGTACGCGTGGACTTTCGACCCACCCTAATCCTCGAGACAGCTTTTGGTCTATCTCAATAAATAATATTCACTATTAAGGTGTTCACTGTCAATACTTGGTGGAATGGCTATATAATAAAAATAATAAAACATTTTTAGTACTTATTCCACATTAAATCTATCGCATCAGGACCCATTCTTCCCTGGACTTTCCATGACTCATTACGGTTTACAATAAGGCTGTGAAGTCGGAATTGGAGTCGTGGAGTCGGGGTTTTCACGCTGGAGTCGGACATTTTGAAAAGATAGAGAAAACTTTTTATTTTTACCTATAATATGTAAAATTTGGCTATTAATATAATTGAACATCAATATGATTGTTAGAAAAAAAATGTGACGAAATTAAACCTTTTTAGTCGGAGTCAGAGTCGTGTTTTTGGTCAATGTTGGAGTCGGAGTCGTGCTTTTGGTAAATGCATTAGTCGGAGTCGTAATTTTTTTTACCGACTCAGCCCTGGTTTGCAGAAAGATTTATTTATTAAATGCACTTATTTTGGTTTTTACTTTGTTAATCATTCATACTTTATTGATTTTGATGTAATAGCTTGCATTGCTAAGAGGTCTTCAACATTTTAATTATGATCTAGTTTGCTTCTATTTATTTGCTTAGTTACCAATTTTTTGTCATACCTTGTAATTTTTGTTTAACTTTTGTATAAACATCACTGTTTTGTATTATCAGTTGATAATGTTTGCCATGAGCGAAACCGGTCCTGATCCAATAAATTTTATTTGGAATAAGTACTAAAAATGTTTCATTAATTTTATTAATATTCACTATTTACGTGTCCGGTCCGTGGCGCAGTGTCAACGGCGTTGGCTTGCGTGCCGGATCGCTCGGGTTCGATTCCCGCTACGAGCGGATTTTTTTCAGTCGATAAATCTGTTCAAAGACATGGGTGTTTGTGTTGTTGAAAATACCTTCCCACCTTTCCGTTCCCAAAGAGCGACGCATAGTGACAGCGATTAACTAATCACTAGTCCTGTCCTAGTCCTCGTATCCTTTCCATCCCTACTCTCTTCGAAAAAAGAGAGGTTGAGCAACTGAGTAACAAACAGTTCTTGAAGAAAAATACTTGTTGAGATAAGCTCCGTGAGGAGTTCATATGCTCCAAGTTGGGAGCGGACATGGTAAAAAAAAATAAAAAATTTACGTATATTTATGATAATTTTTAGGCCATGATTCGTCCCAATATGGAGTACAAGGACTCTTATCGATCACTTCTAAGATGTTAACTGTCAATACTTGGTGGGTTGGCATTATATAAAAAAATAATAACACATTTTTTGTACTTTGTGTTACTGATAAAAAATACAATAAAACAGCATTATACATACAAAAACAAGACAGTATTTCAAATAAAAATATGCATAATAAATATCAAATAGACAATAATATAAAATGTTAAAACCTCTTTGCAAGAGAAGCTCCTCCATTAAAAACCATATGAGTAAGAATGATCATCAACCATATGAATTCCTACAAATGTATACCTACATTATCAAATGGATAATTTTTATTAATAATGTTGATACTTCTGCAAAGTGGAAAACAATGTGAAAATAAAGCCGAATTGCATTTTCAATCTATACAACAATTTAATTTATTGATTTTGTATTTATTATTCATACGATATTCATATAGCACATTTCTCTTCCTTAAAAAATCTGTTCAGTATGTAAATATGTATTCAAAAGTTATAATTAATATTCTATGCAAGTCAGCGTAAATAAATTATCACGTAGCTTAACAATAATCTTAAACCAAAAATTTATAATACATTCACTAAATATTTAAAAAAAAATTGTGCATGTCATGCTAAACTTGATTATTTTTAGGATATTCGGATTTTGGGATATTGTAATTTTTTTTTATTTGTCAATTTTATTCAATCAATATTATTTATATGTTAAGTATATTTTTAAGTGAAATATAGAGGTGTATGTTTTTATTACATATTAAAAGTTTGTAAGGGGTCGTTCAACTTTATTATAGACCGTGTAATTTATTGATAATATATGCCTTATTTTATTTTTTGGTAATATAATCAAGAAAGTATTTAATATAGTTTTTGATTAGTGCTACTGCATATTTGGAGACAATTTTTATTCAAAGCCTGTTTATTATAAATACAGGTTTTTTGTGAAAAAAATTATCAATTTTTATTTACTTAACCAATTAAAAAACTCAACGATAAATTACTGACATATTTCTTGTACGAATAGTTGTTTGATATGATACTTCTTCATTATTAATAGACAATTTTATGTTTGGATTTATTTTTCATCAATTGATAATGCTCGCCATGAGCGAAGCCATTATTTATCTTAATTAGATAAAATCATTAAGAATTAGTAGAAGAAACAGTGTTTGATTTTTTAGATGATACAAATTTGATATAAATACGGCTATCAGTGTAATTTATTAAAACTGAAAATATCAATAATCGAAAAAGGCAAGTGAGTTAAGCAAAAAATTAATCTAATACTTTAAACCAGTGATGTACTACCCTTTTTGAGAAGGGCCAAATCATCCATTCTCAAATTATCCGAGAGTCGCATGGGTAAAACTGATAAATAAAATGATATATGTGTAAATAAAAGTGAAAATTTTATTATTTTATATTGTTCTTCCATCGTCCGGAAAAGGTTCCGAAGAAAAAAGGTGGTGTGCAATCACTGCAAATTTAAACTAAAAATCTAAAATTCACTAGGTAGTTAGTAACTTGAAAGGATTCTAGCGATCCAAAATTTCATAATTATTTTTTAAGTTCATTTTAAGCCAATCGCAGCATTGAAAAATTTGAAGGTTTCTTGCAATAAATAAATAAAAAAACGATTGCAAATTCTCTTCGGCTTATTGCGATAAAAACGATCGCAATAAAAGATAAAGAAGTTTATGTTATATTGGCGTGGCCTGAATTTTAAAATGCCGACTCTTTTGTGTTAGTTTTAAATTTCGATAACTGTCGAACTTTGATACAGGGAACCGTTGACGCATAATGCCTAAGTTTAATTTGCTATTTAAAGAATCTCAATGCCAAGGTAATTTTGCAAAATAATGTATCCTGCCTTTTGCAATGACCGTGCAATGTTATTAAAAATAATCGTTTTTTTGAAGAGTTTCAAATCAGATAAGTACTTCATTCAGTTCAAAATAAATATAATGTTTTTATTAAAATTGCACTATGTATTGATTAGTCGTGATGATAACAATACAAATAATAAAGAAATAATTTTTAAAATGTATTTTTTATTGAGTTACAACATACGTAAGTCACACGTAGGCACGAATAAATAATGATTAATGAGACTATTAAAACTATACCATAGGTTCCCAACCTTTTCGGGTGATGACCCCCTTTTATAAAAGTCATGTGCCCCTCCCTGACTTATCTTTAAATTCAAAATACATTTAATTGTTTTAAATATGAATTGTCTCAGTCTTATCTTGTCTCCAAATATGTACTCCTCATCAAAAATAATTTTCATTTCCCTTTTCTATTACGTACACTAATTTTGATACTTTCAATGAATTCGGCGTTAGCTTTGTGGGAACTTATTCTACTGATTTTAAAAAAATAGCATTAGATGATTAATCTGAAGATGATGCTCAAAGAGGCGAAACACGTGTCACTTTTTGAAGCACGATCAGCGGAGTAATACAATAATCAAATTGAAAATAAATATTACACATTTTGCAATTAAGTCTGAGAAAAAAAAGTGATTTCACTTGCAATAAAATTATATTATATTATAATCGTTAATGGTAAACAATATTTTAATAAGAAGCTGACGTTAATTATTTTCGATATATTTTATAAAAAATGTTTACTTGTCAATGGAAAAGTTTTTGGATAGCAAATTGAATAGTGCCGGTTATGATGAAATAATGAGTACGAAAATAATACGTCTTTGATTTTTTAATTGAGTTAAATTAAAAAAATATTTATATTTACTAGCTTTTCGAATGTGCGTTTTATAATTGTTTCTGAACTTGAATTTTATTTCTTAACGTTGTCAAAATATTTAGTATTTATTTAATTATTGACAGTTAAAACATTTTGTATTCCTTCTTCAAAAAATAGTTCAAAACACAGGTTTGAGCTGTATCATATGTTAAACTCTTATAAAGTTGAATACACTTTATAATTGAAAAAAAAGGTTCCAAATTTGAATGAAATCATACAATATTAATCTTAATTTATCACCCATGTTCAAATAAGGAATATACCACTCCTTTGTTTTTTTTTGTCTACCTCTTAATAATCATACTTTTGTCCAAAGTATTTTATGAGATATCTACTTTAGAGTGACAATATAGACAGTGTTGTCATTTTTAAGTATCATATAAATTTCTTCCTAAATAACTAAATAAACACCAGCCCACTGCCATTTTTTTTTTAAATTTACTGCTTAAGATAATTCACTGTCTGAAGAAGCGCATATCAATATAATAATAAAATAATACATAGTAACATAATAAAGCTTTAAAATTGAATAATTGATTTTATCTGGACAACTTTATAACGGTATTTGCTGCCAAACGACCATCTGACCATCCATGCGAATATCTAATAAGAACTGCGTGCAAATTTTTCCCTTGTGTTATTTTTGTTATGGTTTTATAACAACGCCAATACGTTTTAAATACCAACGTAGAAAAGACTGACCGATGAATAAAAGAGGCGTAGGAATATTGTCATTTTATAAATTGATACACACAAAAATTTAGGATTCAAACTAAAGATTGTTGATGGAATTTCAATATTTAATATAAATCGTTAAAATTTTTTACTTTTATTTTTATATAAAACTAGTATTGCTACCCGGCTTCACTCGGACCAGTTTGGGGTTATGTTCACCTCGGCGCGTAAATTCAGACAAGCCAAGTTGAAACAACTTTTTTCAAAATTCAGAAGTCTAGGTCAATTAAAATGGAATTAAAGTGAACATTTCAGACTGGCATTGACATTTCACAGCCCCTTTCATATATTGACAGCCCCATTCTCACCCATTAAAATGTCCAAATTCAAGGAAAAAATCTAATTTTCTGTCAAAGAAATGTCAAATAATACCTTCACGTAAATAATAAACATTATTATTAATAATAAAAGCCGGGAAAAGTTCAGTAGAAGACTAATTTATTACAAGTTGACTAAATGTCTTCGCCGATAAAAATTCAAACATATTTTCTTTCATATTCGTTTTTATGGCAACTTAATGACCAACAATGCAAAAGGGAATTACAGACCCACAGACATACATACGCCGTTTCGGTTTTATATATAAGATTTAAACGATACAAACTATTTACAACGCGTCTGCTCAAATTCATTCGTGCACTTGAAATCCCTGAAGACGCCGAAAGACAAACCCGCGTCGTAAGCTGAAAAAACTCACGTAAAAGTACAAAATTCAAACGATTCAAATTTGATACACATTAATTTTATCATTGATTATGTATCATTTTAAAAGTATTTAACAATTCCATATTATCATATAAATTTTAGCTAAAGTCTTAATATTCCTATACATATTTTCACGCTATCATAATACCTAAATAACTTGAGGTAAGATGAGGTAAGAAAATTAGTAACGCATAAATATAATTAGTATGGTTATTTTTTGCATCTTTCCTCTCATCACGCCCATGTAACGAAATAGCCCAACTCTCCCATTCCAACTTTCTTACGCCCGTGTAAAATAAATAAAGTATTATAATCACAGCAAGATCGAATAGATAGCTAGAATCGAATAAGAGAAAGTTAATCTAAAGATGCAAAACACGTGTCACACCCATAATCAATAAAATTGAAAAAGCAATTAATTATAGTTTTGTACTAAAAACCATTCAATAAGAAATCACCACCTAAACCATATGTGGGTAAAAATCCGCTGTATTTAAAACTATTCTGTTTTACAAAATAATAAAGTTTAATATACATCGAAATGGAATGAAAAAAATACTATTATTAACTACTTCAATATGTTAAAACTTAAAACTATAAAAAAATGCTTCGGAACCACTGCATTGGTGTTCGAAATTTAAAATTATCATGAATTCTCCATGATTAAAATAAAATGAAATATTCGAAAATCAAATTAACTGATATGCTTGCGGGACATGGCACGTCTTGTGAAATGTGATGAAACAACAATGATATATGTGACACCTAGCGTTAGTACAAGGTAAACAGTCATTGTTTTCAAATTTAAATTTTCGAACGATCATCAATTTAAATTTTAAAATCGCCCGTTGTACACACGGCGGCGCAATCAATTAAACGTTAAACGGTCGTCATCCGCAAAGACGGTTACACTGCGGTGACGCATAATTTAAAAATTCCGCGCGAAATTCCGCTTTGTCCTTCTTCTTTCAAAATGTTCGATCTGTGAGTCACGCAGCGCTTGATTAATAAGCCATACACGAATTTTGTTCTCGAAGACCGTGATCTGTGATCCTCAGAAATTGAAAGCAGTTTTGTTTCCAATAATAATTAATGTTATCGTTTAAATGTTATTTGTTTTATGAGCCACATCTAAATTATATTTTTTTGCGCTTTACATATTGAATCAAAACATAGAGAACAATTCAAATCCGATACTAATGTACCGCTATAAATATACTTTAAATACATATTTATTAATAAATCTAACTCACGAAACAGTGCTACGTCGACGGTGAGACTGGATGGCAACCAATTTTAGTAAAATAAATACTTTTATTGAGATGATATTGTGAGCTCGTATTATGCTTGGAATTGGTAGCAGAGCTTTAACCAGAACCTTAATACAAACAAATCTAATTATCTTCAATACTGGTAGAAAATGCGCACTGTTTAAATGAAACCGATTATTTATTAGTTAATTATTTCGAATTAAGTAAATTTCAATATTTTCGATGGTTTCGGCGGTAACTTTGTGGAAGATTTTAAATTTTGTGACTCGTGTTTCATCTCTTTCCGAGACTTCTTCAGACTATCTTATTTTCACAAAGGTTATGATAGTAAGGTTGAGGGGTTGTTATCACAAAAAATAATAAAGCAACCTTTGTGATAGTAAGATGCCCGCACGTCACGAATAGTTGCAAACTACGAGGAATTATCGAAATTATTTAAAATTTTACATAAGGTAAATTTCACATGTGAAATTTGTTCCGAAAATCGATCCGTTCATAGAGATCATTTGTGACGTCTTTTCGATTACAATTACCATAATCAAAATATATTTATGACGATTTAAATCAGTGAGATATTTTTAACACTGTAAATACCTACGTATTTATTAGATTTTTGACCTGTTTAAAACAAGTTTTAAAAAATATAAACGATAAAAAAAGTTCAAATATTAAAATTTTATTCATACGATTGAATAATACATAACATAGATTGATAGTTACATATAAAAAATAAACAGAATGTTCCACATTGTACGCTCTATCACCCACTGAAAGTACATAACCTTTTCAATACTAGTTCAATAATTCAATAGTATTGCTAATATTGCCAATGTTCAAACTCAAAAAATGTACGTTATGATCTACTGGACAACAGATGCAAAAAGAGTATTACAAATGTTGATATATCAGGCCGAGTTAAGTTTTTTTGACAAAATTTGCACGGGCTCCCAACCCATGGGTCGCGACCCCCAAAGAGGTCGCGGCGGGTTTTCTGTTGGGTCGCCAACTTATACAGTCAACTAAAAAAAAATATTCACTATAATGCATGTTAGTTGTTTTTTTTTAAATTACCTTATTAAAAATGCCTTTTCAATTGCATCAGGGTGGCGGGTCACATGGCTTTTATAAAAAGGGGTCGCCACCTGAGAAATGTTGGGAGCCTATGCAATATTGTATTACGTCATTTTCTAGGGAATCCGTATCATTCATATGTATTCCAAACTTCAATCAAGACTTTAGTCATACAAGTTCGTGTCATTGAAGATATTAGTAATACAGTTCAAGGTGCATCTAATCTTAAATATTGATTCAGTTTTCGTGGTTTAAAGATATAAAAAATATTATATTGAGTTGAGTCAGCGATAGTTTCTTATGAATCAGTTATTTTAAATGCATGTTTATAGATTCAGTAACACCTTTTCTAAGGAACTGTAATCATTTTAATAAATTAGTTTATAGAAAGAACACTTGACATGCATAAAGATAAAAATGTGGAGCAACCTGTTATTCGATTAAAACAATACTACATAAATATGAGCGAATCTGGTGTAATAAATTGCGAATCCCATATAAATGTAAATTAACATCGTCCTCATTTAGAAACTTGTATAAAGAAGCACTTAAAAATGAAATATCAGTATTGATACTTAGATTGAACAAGTTTCGCTGAACAAATAATAAGCTTGAAAAGCAGGGGAAACCGCATTTGAACGTGAAGTTTTTATTTATTGACCAAATCGGCATAATAAACTAAACGATACAGAGCTTAATAAATAAACAACTAATAAATGGATTCATTTAATTCAGCTTAGTCCAGTTGTGAACGATTAAAATACCTGGCGTATAAAATCATTGTGCACGATTTCGGCTGCAATTTGATAATGAGGGATTTTTCAACAGTTTTATTATTCAAGTGTTTATCTTTTACTCTCCTCTTCTTCTTTCCTTGCACTTTCAAGATTATTAAAAATAAATATGCTTAAGCTATTCGTGTTACACATCCAATTTTCATAAGTTCACTACGTCAAAGATGATTGATGCTTAATTTTAAAAGAATAAGTATTGAATTCATGCGTTATGCTATCGATAGTATGTACATACATATATTATAAACCGAACCGTTCAATCGATGTGTTTTTCGGTAGTTACTTGCGACCCTCAATTACAACACTATATATTTGATTAGATTAGAATTTTTTGAATTTTGTACTTTTCCATGAGTTTTGTCGCTAACGACCCGGGTTTCGCCTTTCGGCATCTTCAGGCATTCCAAGTGCACGGATGTACTAACAGGGGTGAGTTTAAACTATTTTATCAAGAAATCTTAGAGATTAATCGAGCTCAGCTCAACGGTCTGCCAATTTTGAACGAGCAACTTTATTTGCCTAGTTCACCATTGTTGTACCCTTTTAAATAATTGTTAATTTTAATTTATTGTCATTTATTAATAATTGTCATTTATTTACAATTCAAGCACTTGCTATTATTAAATATCAATTCACTTACTATCATTAATGTAATATAATAATAAAGGCTTGAAATCAATCATCTCATTAACGAGAGGTCGGATAGGACCCTAGATTTATTTTAAATATTCTTATGTTATCATCTGGTCATTAATATTTTCAAAAATCCCCGTAATTATAACAAACCCACTTAAATCATTGAAACTTGTATTCATTCAATTTCGCTAATTTACATTTTAATAACCTTTTAACTTAGTGACCTACTTATATTTTTGTATATAAACGATACAAACTGTTTACTACGCGTCAGTTCAAGTACATCCGTGCACTTGGAATGCCTGAAGATGCCGAAAGGCGAAACCCGGGTCGTTAGCGACAAAACTCATGGAAAAGTACAAAATTCAAAAAATTCAAATTTGATATTGAAATTCCATCAAGCACCCTCAGTCGAAATACTTAACTATATATTTGCCTTCATAAAGGTATCTGTATATTTGTAGCACAACACACAAACTCTCTGTCTCTGTCAGCACAGTAAGAGAATGTGTGTGCGTTTGTAATTGTAAATGTTGAGTGCATTTTTAACTTACACGTGTGTAAGAACACACACACATACAAACTCTTTTTCTTTCTGATGAATATATGGCATTACAGTTTGATTGTAATTTCTAGTTTCAAATTTAAGGTGTTGTCAATTGAGCCATTGAGAGGTGAAGTGAGGCAAGTCTCAAAATGGTGAAACATTTCTACTGGACTTAATCTCGATTTTACTTCGTTATTTTGTCGAATTATCTTAACACTTTGGCATTAAGTGGAAGCTTACTTAATAAATGAACAGTAAAAATTATTTCAGGTAAATAATAATTGAAGCAGTGTTATAAAAATGGTGAGATTAATTCACCGCCAACATATCTGTTCATCCATTGAGAATTGAAGTGAGACAAGTAGCAACATGATGAAACTTGTGTATTAGCTCAGAGCATACTTTTATTTTATGAAAACAACATCGTTTCAGTGCGTTTTTAATAATCTCACTATTCTATTAAACGATACTTAAAGACCTGAAGAAAATGATTCTGCATCTAACTAATTTTATCTAAAAATGGCATTTGGCTCACTTCACCTCAATTATTGGAATGGTATTATATATGAATATACCTAAAATGTAATCGAAGAAGCTACAGGGTGCGATGATGACCTGGTAAGAAGAAATGATGTTGGCCTGAGACAGACAATCTTCCTGAGTGGCCGTTATTCCGCTCAGTACAATTGAGACAAGAATTCAGCAGAAATAATGTAATGTCACAGTGTTTATGTTTCGTTTGCCATGAGAATAACTTAGTATGATTTCACCTAAGGAAAACCAAACAAGTGTCAACATCAATTAACAACTATAATGCATTGTTTGTCATACACACTCGCTTCCAACCGGTACTTTTTCCATACACTTTGTGTGGGAAGTAGTTCCAAGTGCTCTCGACACACTTTTCTCGTTTGAAAATAATACAGAAAAAGTTACCCAAAGATGATTTGTATTGATTAGCCTACTTTTTAATCGTTTTTATCATTCAACTGTTTTAATTCGTACTTTTGGTCAGCAGGCTAACACTCATGTGGAACACAGAAAGTTTTTTTTCTCCTCTTAGGTTAGGCTATAGTCTTAGGTTAGGTTATAGTTATTATAGTCTATTTTTCTAGTATTTTGCTTCAATTTATTTGCTTAGTTGTAATACCAATTGTTTATCATACCTTGTAATTATTAATTAAATTTTGTTGAAATATCACTGTTTCCTTGTTTTTTTTATCAGTTCACAATACTTGCCATGAGCGAAACCGGTCCCGATCCAATAAAATTCATGTGGAATAAGTTCTAATTTTCTTTTATTATTCTTATTATGATGCAATTCCACCAAGTATTGACAGTGAACACTTTAAAAGTGATTGAGTTATGTTTTGGAATCCATGATCTCCCTCGTTATAGAAAATACATCGTGTAGTATTATATATTTCAATGTTTATGACTCCAGCACAATTGACTGGAAATAATAAAATTATATATTTTAATTCGGCAATGAGATAAGGATGGGTTAATACCGACGAAAACATATAATTATATCAAAAAAACAATTAAGTATGGTTCCTTTTTGGATTTAGAAGTCGTAGAATCAAAGTATTTATTCACTCTAAAATATCAGTTAGGTCAATTCTTGGTGGAAATGAATCATATTATGTAATTATTTAAACAAATGAAGAACTTTTTTTTTCTACGTAACTGAAATCGTATATTAAAGTAAAAGCGATGATTTTACAAAACAATTATTTTTTAGTTATTTAAACAATTAAGCTTCGCTGTTACTCTGGCATAAAATGATAGAGCAACTCGTTTGAGTTGTAGATTGGGGTAATAATTCAAAGTTTTGTACATTTCATTGGCTTATATTTAAAAAGTATAGAGTATGCGTGAACCTATTCGTAAACTCCAACTATTTTTTATTACGTAGGAATAAACCAATCATATGCCCACCTGTTTGTCCAATTATACGTATTTATTATGTTTGTGAATAAGCTCAATAACACACTCAAATTAAAAAAGCCTCTTTCGAGCGGAGAAAAAACCGTATTATGTCAGTTATAAATAACATGCAATCTTGCTAATAGACAAGACTTCCGGTTGGGCTGTTCGCCGGCGACATCCGGTCAGCGTTTAAGCTATCTATAATTCTGATCAAAAATAATCAATAAGGCGATACGCAGTACTCGAGATTATTTAATAAACCATAAATGTGGTGCTGTGGATTTATTGAAAATTAAGTAGTGAGCGCATATGTAACATTACTTTTTACGATACCTGTAAGGGGCCATTTTAAATGTATTACAACAATAAGCACACATTAAAAAAGCCAAATAAATATGTACGTACACTATAATTCATTTCAAACAATATCGGAAGATTTATTATATAACTTTAAAGCCCCGACAAAAGTATACGTGAACAATGTTTAAACTTTTAATAGCGTGCGGAATTCGATTGAATATCTTCATCGGCTATTTAGAGTCCGGGTAATAACGCTAATAAGGGAGTTCTGAAAAATCTATAATGGCGAAGAATAACAAATAGTTATGTGAAGACTCTTTGCAAAATATATATGCTACCTTTGTGCAGCGAAAATGGCTGAAATAAACAATAATTTATCATTAAGTTTTGAAATATGTTTCTTATTTTAGCATATCAATTTTACTGTAGTGCTCTCAAATAAACTTTCATCAGAATCTTGACTGCAGTTTGATATTCTGTTTAGAACACTTATTCGAGTAAATTGCTTTTTTTATTTGATTCGACGTTGTTTACTTCTTTCAAACATCTTTATTTGCATTTTATGAGTCGATTTCCCACAGATATTCCGGTTTCTCTCATCGTTGAAGTAATCTTCAAGTAAACATTACACCGCTTCCCGTACTACGTATAACCTAATATTGGTTTTGTACAGTAGACGCAAAGTGAAAAAGCTTTCTAGGTTTACTCAACACGTGAACAAACAAATTGATTGATTATCGAGAAAGAAGCTCCGCTCACGCAAACTCAAATATTGTGGAAATAGAATTATATTTACCAACAAAAACCGGATACCTAGGAAAAATGTTCTACTATATTTGTTGTAGTTTTCATCTTATTTCATTGACACTCTTCTCGTAATCGATTCGTAATGCAGCATTGCATAAATTTATCTTACTGGTTCTACAGTGAAAGATTTTGAATCTTCGAAATGACTCTTTCATACATTAATATTTCAATCGATCTGTTGTCAAGTATCGTGTGATATATTGATGTATGCTTTGCTTTCATCCTTTAACACTTACACTGACTTATTAATAATACGGGGCTATAGATAATGCGATCAGTGAATAAATTGTAAATAAAAGAAAAGACACAAACAAAAAGTTTGTTTGGGGGTATTAATATTTTTATAATTTGATGAAATGCATGTCGGCTTGTACGATTGAAAATGAAGATTTCTTACCTCCAATAGCATGATAGTAATCACCTTAAAAGTGAATTATAAAGTTTTTATATACTGACAATTGTCAAGAACAAAAAATTATTCATCATAATAACAATGGACCAACTTCATAATACCATATTTCGGATACATTGCATTCAAAGTTGACGTATATGAATAATTCATTACGATATCATCATTATTTACGATCAGTTGAGGGTGCTTGATGTTACGACAATAACATTTTAAATACGTTTATATTTTCTACGTATTGTGCTAGAAATAGTAACACGTGTTTCACCTCTTTAAAAAAGAACTTTTCAAAATCAATCTTGTGATGTGGGTCTGATGATGCTCTTCAAAAAGGAAAAAAATATATATATATTAAAACGAACAGTATTACACGGTGACAAAACAGCAGTGTATTTTTCCATCGTGTTATAATGGAGTTCTACCAAGTAAATGTCAGTTCAATCAATACAGTGCTACATCTTAACCGATCATTTTTATACACTTCCATAAGTTTTGTCACTAACGATGCGATTTTTGCCTTTTAGCATCTTCGAGCATTCATGTGTACGAATGAACTCGAACTATGTATATTAAAGTGAGTCAGCTCAAGTTTATCTACATACATCATCTTGTTCTACAATAGCTACAATAGCTACATGATTTATAGTTAATAGCTATTTCGGCTAACGCCTTCGCCAGGAACAATTTTGAGGATAATCAGCTATATGATATTTGATGTTTGAAGAGCCATAATAAATTTATATTTTCTCACCGTGAAAGAAAAAAATATTTTTAAATGATAGTTTGACTAAGTAAAGAAAAAATGGCAACTTCAATTAAGACGATTCTAATTCTGAATCACGTAATTGTGAGTTTGTATTGCATTTCTTTCTGTATACCGGACCAATAATCAGAAATTGTATGATAACATGCAGTAGCATTGATACTCCGTATCTAATTATCGATTTTCCATATTCCTCTTAGTACTTAGATAAATAATACCTTTTTTGCGCAACTGGACTGGAAGGCTCGAGACGGCAATCCTACGAACAGGCTCCGGCCATGCTGCTATAATCAAAAGCGAGTCTACTGCCAACACACGGTTTTATTTGCATAAGAAATTAATAACTGATCCGCGCTTCACGTAATCGATGCGTTGGGAAATAAACTCAGCCCTCCTGTAACGTATCGCCACTGTTCGTTATATATAAACTGAATGAACGGTGCCATTAAATTTGATATCAGATTAACTCAATCTTTGAAATCAATACTTAGAAGAAGTGTCTAGTTTTTAAATTATAAATAAGGTTCAAATTTCGAACGCGTTGACTTTTGACGTTTGTGATTTTATTTTTAAATCGAATGCCACTTAAATAATGCGAGATTTTTATGCACTATTTTTATTCGAAAAATTTAATTCTATTTTTAAAATTATTATAAATTTGTTGAACAAATTTAACTGTCAATAATTTGATATGCGTATACGTAATGGATTGTTTCCATGTTAAATTTATTATTTAAATTAGATTTTTAACCATTTAAGCTGCTAATGTGAATCGTTTAGACTCCTAACGGTTTTCTACGAAAACTGAATGTTTCTCAACCACTAATTTTGAAGAGAGTAGAGATAAAAAGGATAATATTATTAGAAAGATAATAGGTCTTACTGATTCCGTTTTTAAGGATCAAATGAGTGTGGGAGAAAATTTTAAGCAACCCATATATATTGTTTTTTAACAGAAATCTATAATTCGATTGAAATATGACGTTGCCTGGTATGGGATACAAGCCCGTGAGGTTTGAAACTGAAGCGAATGATGTTGACGCTCGACTGTGGACACAACTTTAAAATGTTCTCCATCTGAGCAATAAATCGTTTCTGATGTGAAAATAAAAAATCAAAAAGTGTAAAAAACTTATTATCCTTATTACACAACTATTAATATTTAAATAATTGACAATTTATTTCCGCTAAGTAATTGAAAATGAAAACTTTGCTATTCCCTTTGCTATTTTGAAATATTGTAATTACTTTTTGGAAACTGTATTGCCTTAAATATTTGATTGTGTATTACAAATAAACAAAGCATCAGCATCATGAAAATTTATGTGTTATCAGAATTTTTCAGAATGTTGAAGAATAGAGATAAATATTTCATGCCCTAGATCTGATGTTATTGTATATCGAATCTTCACAATGGAAAATAAACATGCACTAGAATGTTGCATTGGTGCCAGTAAAAGTGCCTCGAGTCATTCACCAACCTTCTGATGATGCCCAGCAAGCCCCAAATTATGCTATGGACGAAATTACTTGCACTGCACATCGAAGCTATAATCAAGAGCGGCCATTATGCAAATTTGAACACGTGAAAATGCTCTGATCAAGTTATGCATTTGATATTCGAGAGATTGTATTCTATTTTGAAGAAATTACAGCCGCAATAAATTTGCCAAACACAAATTGGCATTCGAATGACCACTTTTTTATAAATTTAAGTTTATTGAATAACAATTATAATAGTTTTCATCATTTCCTAAAAGTGCGTAAAACTGAAACAATATACTTTTACTGCTCATACAATAATGATTTCAAATATTGAAACAATGCTTTTTCTGCCAAATTATATTCTTTTAATTGTGCTATTTCTATAATAAAAACAATAAGACATTTTTAGTACCTACTTATTCCGCAGTGGATTTATTGAGATCAGGATCGATTTCGCCCATCGCGACCACTATCAACTGAACTGAACTGCTCAGTTAATAATGCTCACAATGAGTGAAACCAGTCCTGATCTCAATAAATCCAATCTTGAATAAATACTTAGCATGTGTTATTATTATGCCATTCCACCAAGTATTGGCAGTGAGCACCTTAAAATTTATGTATTTCTATAAAAACAAATAATATTTAATTCATTGCTTCTAAATACAGCTAAAGTTGATGTGAATAAAATCTAAAATTATAACTGCTAGCATACTTGAATCAAATCGAAATGGAATAAAATTCTTGACGATTACATGAATCCGATAAAAGCAATCAAATATATACATCAAAACCGATTTTATAGGAGAGAATTAAATTGTATTTTAAACGAAACACAAACAATTAAATAAATACTAAGGTAGCAAAACTTAATAAATTCATTTGATCACATTGATGTGTCACATTTAATTACATATGTACTTAAAAAACCATATAAAACTAGGATGGTGGAAGAGAGAAGAAGATGTATTGTGTACCCTGTCTACAACGGTATATAAAAGATGAGTAAATGCAGGTTTAAAAATAGTTCTGACGATGGCGTAAGCCGAAATAGCTATCAACAAATTAAAATACTTAGCTATTTTTTTCACCGTTTTATAATGGAGTTCTACCAAGTTAATGCCAATTCAATCAAGCAAAACTATGGTTTATTTTTTTATATAAAAATGATATGTAAAAAATAAAATAAAGCTCTCATTTATTAAAGTTAGAAGTCCTGCAGTTTAAATGCAATAACTGCATCTATGAAGTCATAATTAATATCATCATTTATCTTCCCGTCACATACTATGATCTATGATCGACAAGATTAATCACCTGCTTCCGTCAGAGTTCAATCTGATACATCGTGACTGATATACATACATATAACTCTGCATATTCCATACACCTTTTAACTACTGATGAATCCCTGATACATCAGGCTGAAGATTTTTATCTCGATCTATTTTGTAAGACTCCGGATAATGTAATGTATCTCTTTAATTATCTCGATTTTTAATCAATTTTAAACGAGACACTTTACCGTATATACAATATTTTTTTTGGTTTACTTTTCTTTTTTAATATCGTGAGTAGCCTTGTATTTGTATGATTGCATTTTCGAAATAAGTCTATTTTGTTTTCGCAAGGTTTATCAAACTTAATTAAATATAGTCAAAGATTTTGACTGAGGGTGCTTGATGGAATTTCAAATCTAGTTTTAATTTTGTACTTTTCCGTGAGTTTTGTCGCTAACGACCCGGGCTTCACCTCGGCGATCCTATGTTCAAAAATCCCGATAGTTTTAACAAACCCACTCAATTCATTGAAACTCGTTTACATAAACTTTTCGCGAATTTTCATCGATTTAACTTAGTTTTATTTTTGTATATAAACGATAAAAACTATTTAGTACGCTTCAGTTCAAGTACATTACATTCGTGCGCTTGATATGCCTTACGGGTTGTCTTAGCTGGGCGAAGCTGGGCGAGGCGATCCGGCGCAGCTTTGAAAGCGGCAGAGTTTTAAAATATCAAACGGTCCTCGCTCATGCAAGTGTCATATGTGGGCGAAGCGATCCGGTCAGGACGGCATATGTCGTAAGTCGCCTCAAGTGCCTGACTCATGGCGCACGCGAATCGCTTGAAAATATCAAACGGTCCAAGCTCACCAGAGCGTTAATTGCGTCTGGCCGAGCGATGGCACATAAGACCTTTGATCAACTACGTTTTAAATTGACTGGATTCGCTTAAATTCGCTTGCCGGTTCGCGTCGCTTACCTAAGACACGGGGTTAAGATGCTATTAAACGAAATCCGGGTCGTTAGTAACAAAACTCACGGAAAAGTACAAAATTCAAATTTAATTAAATATGTTAAGTAAGTAACTAACAACAGATTTCAACCGTGCCAGTTATTTAAAACAAACAAACTTTTGAGATACACTTGAGAGCTTTTGTTACAAAATACATTTAAAGAGAAGAGCAATATTTGTAAAGGGAGGAATGTTCGAATGAAGCAGATCTTTGGTTCAATTGTGTCTATTATTGAAATAGAAGGGTCGTATCTGCCAATATTATTCTGTGTATGATGAGCCCTTGGTCATAGCTGCAGTAGTATCAAAGTAAATGTTGTTTTTTCCTCACTAAAACGCATTTGGAAAACCCACTTAATTTTATAACGGGCTTTTGGCCTTTGCCCGATTTGTTCATCATATCGAGGTTTTACTGTATTAAATTTGATATTGACCTTGACATTGCTTGAACATGTGCCAGATTTTTCTGTAATTCAAATCACATGAGCAGAATTTAACAAAGGAATTTTGGATTAGCTCGAGGAGAAATTACATCATAGACACTCATGCTCAAGACATTACAGTGTATTAAGTTTAATAAAAAAAATAACAACAGAGGTTTTAGGTTTTTTGTAACACAACTCTTACCACTTGGCTACGGACGCTAAGATTCATTAGAATAATCTGTTATTCTTATTAACTTTCGAATATTAACACCACACTTCGTGAACTGTAAATTAAAAACTGAAATATTTAGTCGTTGGTTTTAAATGAACTTTAATCACATTATTAAAATAATAAGCTACAATTTAAGCCATTTTATTGTTATATATTTTACACTTATTACTGTCGATTGACTTATTTTAAGTTTTTTTAAATAATGATTTTAAAACAGCGTTTAGTATATAAACGTATTTTTTTATGATCGAACTAAGTGACGAAGTTCCTATATAAAATTTTAATGTTGGTATTTGTATTCATATATCAAGTATCCTACAAATATCAAGTAAAAATCATTTAGTGTCGTTTTTCAAAAATATTAACATAATAATATTTATAAATCATTTTTAAGGTGTTTACGGTCAATAATTGGCGGAAAAGCATTATATTTAGATGAATAAAACATATTTTTTATACAGATTATATTTTGAATACCTGTGGAAGAAGTAAACAAATGTGTTTTAATTAATCGACATAAATGTTTATAATATATCGATACTTCTAAATCACAGCTTACACTACCAGTAACAAGTTTAAACTGGAATGATAAAGAAGTTGCATTTTTATTATACTGAAATGGAATTATTATCGTCATTTTATTGAATTGTCACTAACATTAATTAAAGTTAAATTCAAAGAGCGGACCGTCATTATTTTAAATCTATAATATTATAAAAATAATTTGCATCAGTAATGGTTCTTTGATAATCAATAATTTTATGTTGAATGCACTTTTAAAAATATCATGTGTATAAATATGAATAAAACATCCTACGCAAACACGCATCAAGATTTCATACTAATTTAATAAATATACATAAATAGTGTGCAGTGCAATCTTATGCATTTATTTTTACACCATTCTCCTCCACCCATACAAAAGAGTGTATTTATTCTCGACTATAATCAAAATAAGTACAGTCTTTGGAATCTTAAGTCCCCGGGTCCAGGTAACTCGCCAGACAATAAGAAAACAAATTTCTATTGTATGTAAAATATCAAATCTTTTGCCCACGGTTTTTTAACGTAAAATTTATTGCTACATTATTTGAGAATGCGTTTTTGAAATTGAATATAATTATAGATGTAATCTTATGATTGTGGATGCATATATTTTAAAAGTAATTTTGACTTGCTTAATTGATAATTTAGATAATCTTCTGGTGTATGAATAAAATTTACCGGTTTTTTCGTTGCAGTTATAAAAACATTCCTGATATCCATTGAGCATAATATTTACTCGAGCGACAGTTTAACTTAAACATTTTTTTATGCAGTTGGATGGTTAATATTTTATTCCGTGAATGTATATTGTATTGTAGAATGAAAAGTATTTTTTATGATTCACTATTTTGTATGCAACACCTTACACCAATAATTTAATTGTTGTTTATTAAAACAAAAACAAAACAACTTTTTCATTCTCCTGGTTTAAGCATGCAACATAAAGATATTTGAAACATGTAAACACAAGTACAAGCTAAAGAACTGAGTCCGAAGTTTATTCTCAAATAAGTGAGTCACTCACACAATACGCAAATTTACGTGAAATATAACTCTTAGAGATTATTTAATTGTAACCTTTTACTTGTTTCAGTAAACATATTATCCATATCCTTTATTGCACTAAAATAAAAATAAAATTATGACACGAGACCAATGAGAAGAGTCAACGAACTTATCACGAAAACATAATCCCTCGATATAAAATATTTAATTTAAGAAGTTAACATTCAGTGTTTGACCTTTCCAATGTTTGAAAGATTTGATTATTTATCTAAGATCTTCTGATATGCTACAATAGTTATATGATACTAAATATTTCACAGCCTTTCCTTTTCAGATATTATGGTAATGTGAAAAAGATTCCGTTAAAAAATGTGTATCTTGATGACACATTCGAGCTTTGTCTCATAATCACATTCGCTTTTTATTTATTTTGAACGAATTAAAAATAATATACTTAACCGTTCATACGCCACGGCGTGCAGGCACGCAAACACCACCACCAGTTTATTTATGAATATATATCGCATTTATAAATGAAACCTAATGCAGACACATCTTTTCAAGGCAATGCGATTTGTTAAAATATCGATTTATTAAGCCGTTTTTATTTTATTTGAGGCTAAACTAACAGACGCCACTAAAGCCTTGCACCTTATAATCGTAAATACCCTGGAAACATTTTTTAAATCTTACACTTGATATTTTTTATTCACTTTTCTTTGAAAACCAAAAATAAATTCCATGGAAAAATCGATGGTTGAAAATGATGGCCTGTGGCAAAAATCCATAGAATTGGGTTGGCGTTTAAAGGGTTAAAATCTTGAGCGGTTTATCGCGAAAAATACGTAAGAGATCTCGAGAAACATGCATCAAAAATATTCACAACTCTCAAGACATTTTGATAAGAACTTCATAAACAGAATCAAATCCTTCAACATTATTTTAGCTGAATATCATTCACGTCGAACTAAGGAGCTGGCAAATGTGTAGCTAGTTAACTTCATATTGCTATTTTCTATTATTTGCATAATAAAACCGTTGATTTTTTGTGTCTATTTTGATTCACGCTGTTTATTCATTCATAACAGATAGTGTGGCGCTGGTAGGCAAAGACGCCTAGAGTAATGTGATGAATTTTAATCGATATAATTGTTTGTCCGTCAATTCAACTATGTACATTATTAATTCATTTCTTGGTGATACTAATCGCAAACGGGATGTAAAGATATATAATAATCCAATCGTTGTGCGATCCTTTTGTATTTTGTCATATTGGGGCTTAAAAATAAAAAGCAAAACAAAATAAAATGACTCATTTTATTGCAAAGCTAATACTGTCAACGAGAATGTCGTGTAAATGTAATATTTATGAAACACAAAATTTTTTCTTTTTTTTTTAATGTAAATAATTGATTACTCACTTTCCAGGCTGTCTTTTTAGTTTGAAGAACACAGAAATTTGAATAAATATTGCGACAATTCAAACGAAATTAACGATTTTAGTGTGGTTATCGTACTATTTTGGGTTGCTATGCACAACGTTTAACGACAATTTGAATTAAACATAATTTGCCTATTATTTTATATTTGTTTTTAATGTGAAACATGTAGCTTTTTCGCTGCAACTGCTTTCTGACTCATTAATTGTGGTAGGTTCATCCAATATTTCTTGGATTTCATGAATATCCATGTCATAAAAATCTTCTCCCCTAATACCACGACAAACTTTTATTGTATTTTTTTCCTGTGTTGTTTAAAAATATGTCATAATTTTTACATCCGTGTTGTATAAAACCGTGTTAAACGAGGCCCAAGTGTATACCTTTTTCTTTCTTGCGAGGTAAATTGACTTATAGAGTGTTAATAGTCAATGATTCAAATTCAATTAAACAAAAACTCAATAAAGTTCTAAGTATCAGGCAAAGTTTATGTCAGCATTTAAGTGTTTATTAAGCTAATAAACTTCTTTGCTTTTAAGGAATATCGTTTAGTGTATTGATTTCAGCGAAAGTCTCTTGTCATGACCAATTGTTTATTACGTAAAGATAATACATTACCTGGTGCATTGCGAAGTTACTTTATCGTTCGAGGAATCGAACGGATATTGATTTGCAGGAATGGAACCAGTCATATAAACGTGGAGTTTTTACGTCGTTCAATTCCCCGAAGTGAAAAGTGTTTACATTCTCAAAGTTCACCGCAAATAGCTATTTAATATGCAGAAGTTGTATTTCTATTGTGTCGTATTAGTCAGTTAGTCAGACGAGCCCTTTTGTCCCTATAAAATAGACGCTTGGGTAGAGTTGCAAGGATGTCACTAGGGATTGAAGTACCGAATGAAAATACCGACAAAAATGTTGAAAATACTTTTTGTCAACAGTAAAATAATAACATTAAAGTCAATTTGTTTCTGGAAATCAAAAACAAAACATTGAATACTTACATTTTGGACAAATAAATCAACCGTCTTTTTTTCTATATTTCATATTAAATTCCGCTATTATAGAAAAAGTATTTAAATCATACACATTAAAACAAAGGCTTCCTACCAAATGGCGACCCCTTTTTATGAAAGCCATTTGACCCGCAACCCCCAAGGCCAAATTGAAAAAGACATTTTTCATAAGGTAGTTAAAAAAAATCAACGAAAATCCAATAAAGTGTATATTTATTTAGTTGACTGTATAAGTTGGTGACCCCTCAGAAAACCCGTCGCGACTTGAGGGTGGCGACCCATGGGTTGGGAAACCGTGCATTAAAAGGTTTTAAATTAAAAATAAAATGTATCAAATCATGACTTCAAAAGAAAAGCTGCCAGAATTTTGTCAATATTGATCGCATTTTAGTGCGAACAAGTCCGGCTGCAGAAGAAGTCTTTTCAGATTTAGATTTTTTTTAACGTACAATCATTAAGAAACTGTACTGGTACACATTGTATATCCTACACATAAATAAAAATGTCATTTATTTACACTGGCTGAAATTTAATTTATAAATCATTAGGTGATCATTTTGTGATGAATTATACAGTCATTTACGATATAGTTGAAAAGTAACGTCAAGAAGATTTTTGGCAACCCTGCTGAGCTTACTTCAGTATTTTACGATGCACTCACTATTTAAGGAATTTTTACAGACACTAAATCGATAATATATTAAATCAGTATGCTTCTTTAAAGTAGACAAAAGCTAACCGCTTGTATATTTATTGCATCATAACAGTCCTTGCAACCCGAAGGTCAATTAACCGGTCCTGATCATAATAAATCCAATGCGAAATAAGTATCTACTAAAAATGTGTTATCATTTTTATTACTGGTGCTGATTTGATGCTTTTTCTAATGTCGAATATTGCTTCAGTTGGTGCTGTACTCGAGTGGCCAATGCTCTTCCCAATTTCTTAATGCTATGAAATGAGCATGAACAAAAATGAACAAAGAAACGAATTTTGTTAATCAGATAGATAATCACTTTTAGCAGTCAAAATAATACGCGCATGGATATTAAGAATTTCGACTGTGGGTGTTTGATGGAATTTCCATATCATATTTGAATCGTTTGAATTTTGTACTTCTCCATGAGTTTTGTTGCTAACGATCCGGGTTTCTCCTTTCGACCCCTTGAGGCATTTATAGTGTACGGATGTAATTGAACTGACGCGCATCGTTTATATACAAAAATAAAAGTAGATCACTAAGTTAAATTGCTATTAAAATATGCGAAAATTTTAGTTTCAACGAAGATGCCGAAAGACGAAACCCGGTCACTAGCGACAAAACTCATGCAAAAGTACAAAATTCAAACGATTTATATTTGAGCATGTACATGTTTAAAATGCTTAAATATGGAAGTAGGTTTTGAACATTTTCGTAAAGCTGTATTATATTAAAATGGAGTTTTGTCATGTACGCGACAATGGTGGTTGGTACACACTAGAGACTCCAATTACTCGACATCTCAACTACTCGAGTATCGAGTAGTAATTTTTTAAAATACTCGAGTAGTCGAGTATACTCGAGTAGTTTTAGATGAACCAAAATACATATTATCAATTGAAATTTGTGTATATGAATATATGATAAATAAATAAATAAGCTTATTTCATTTCATTAATACATTTATTTCAATTTATGAAACATAAATTTCAAAAATAATGGAGAATTAAGCGTCTCAAATTTTAATTTGGTTGGAAGTTTTGTTTTTTTACCGCCGCAGTAGAAAAAACTCTCTCTGTTGCTGTGGACGTCGGTTTAAATAGTAACAATCAATTAAATAGTGCTACCTAGTATTTCTTCTGTCCGCTGTTTAACACAAAATAAAATTTGGAAATAAATCTTCATTTAGAAATGACGAGTATTACTCGAGTATTTTTCAGATTACTTGAGTATCGAGTAGTTGCAAAATTGACGAGTATACTCGAGTATCGAGTACTCGATACTCGAATTGGAGTCTCTAGTACACACGTAATAAATATTCGCCTTTACAGTTACAAAATAAAATTATTTCAACATGCGACCCCGAGTGGCAAATTTAAAATTAGCTTTTGCACAGCATCTCGAATAATTAAAAATGAATCAAAAATGTTGTCATCTTCTCTTGATAAAAATGGGACATTACATTGCTGAGAACTCTGCTACTGACAAACAACACTCAATTAATTTTCTAATATAACAATAGCACAGGCTGATTCAGTTATTATCCCTTCTCGTAAATTTTACCTCACGTATAAATTACGTTAGTAATTTGCGACGCGACCTTACTCGAAAAACGATTGAATTAATCTCACGCAATTTGAACTTTTTAGGACAAATAATTCAACTGTTAAATTCTCATTGGCAAGTGGAATTAACTTAATTAGGTATTTTGTAAGCGTATAAAAAGCCATATTCCCTGTTACAAAAATCATTATTCTTTAGTGTTATGCGTGCCGTTTGCGATTGCAGTCTTTTTTCAGTTGCATAGTACTATTTTATTGTTCAATCTAGAATCCATTAGCTAATTTTAGCTATTGCGTTGTATTAGCGGCGTTAGTTATTAATTGAACAAATAAACATTAGTTGTTTTGGCTGATAAATTAAATTAACATTATAAAATAGTTAAATAGATGTCAGTGCCTTGAGAATTTAATACACCGTAATTTCTGTAATGGCAGTATTGTCTGCAGTAATTTGTGTAATTTTGGAACAAAAAATAACATATAATTTGATGACAAAATTAACATACTTATTTGAAAGTCGATAATTTACTTTTCGAGAAGGTTACCAAAACTGAATAACAATGTTTGAGTCATTTAATATCTTACATTTTTCAGTGATCACATTTCAGAAATAATAATTAGCGCTATGTTCAAAGGGTCGGAGTAATTCTGACAATGGCTTGCTGAAAAGGCTTTTAACAATATTCGATCATTTTAACTATTATTGCAAAAATAATTGTTTTTAATTAATGTAGACTCACGTATAAATGCCTAGTCAATCTATCAGTTAAATTTGATCAACGCAGCTTTATTTGGTTGTGTTCTTAAGAAGCTATGTTAAACTTATTTATAAAAGTAAACTGCTAACATTAAAACGAAACTATTTAAATTCATTAATTTAATCTAAAGATACGTATAAGAACCGCGAGATATATGTCACCCAAAGTTACCAGTAGTGTTTGTTGCGTATAGTCTAACAGTTCATATTCTTGCTTCATACATTGATATTTGGATTTTAAAATACTGACTAAGTATGAAAAACGTCTTCCAGCCATCTTGAATAAACACTTTAATTTGATCAACCTTAATTGAATTGAATAACTACTTTGATCAAGCATTTGTTTTTATAATGATGTAACGAGAAGGTTTTCATTGGAATCATACAGACTAAAAATAATTTATTCTTATTATTTACCGTATACAACTTTCAGATGTACATCTATCACAATAATTAAACCTGCATTAAATTATCTGTTTGCCTTTCTTAGCCTTTAAAACGACCACTGTACCAAATGCACTGTCGAAACGTTTCACCAAACCTCTTGCATTGCAAACCTCAAAGATGCTTTGGAATAAGTGTTAGTTTATAATATACTATTATGATACCTTATGATATAATAGTTTTATAATATAAAACGCCTTGGGCAAGTGTAATCAGCATGTTATATGCCGATCCAAAGGCTTTCCTATTATAATATCTGTAATACGTTTCTAATGCCGAAATAATGACTTCATTTAAGTCACAAATGTAAGTACACATGTCGATTTTTTTTACTTGTTCTCATAACCGGTATTAATGAACCTCATATCATGTGATATTGAACCAAATTCACCGTAAAAAACGCCAGGTCTGTTTACCGTAATAATTATGCAATATTTTTTCTATGGCATTAATAATAGCTTATGTAATTACGAAGTGAAGCAAATACTGTAAGGCGCTGAGAAGGTTATCAAGAATTAATACTCTCTATATTGATATAATTAAACGGCAGTAAATTTTAAAGAATTAAATATTGTTTAAATTTGCGATCATTGCAACCGGTGTAAATTTCAACAATCGATGCGAAGTTATGTCGATAAGAATATTGAAAACTTGGGTAACTATTTAATTAAGAATATCTTACTTTTTATAACTCAAATATTTAAATAAATTAAGGTGTACATATATATATCTAGGAAATGAAAAATAAAAATGACACACATTCACACATCACAGTGTTCACTGTCAATATTTGGTGGAATGGCATTATAATAACACGTGAAAAAATAGCATTGTATTTTAGTGATATTATATAACTATTATAGCTTACTTATTATGGCTTACGCCCTTTACAGAATTATACGAAAGTTATTTTTTCACTGTGCTATGATGGAGTTCTACCAAGTTAATACCAATTCAATCAATAAATGGTATTGTAATAAAAAATAAGCATACATTTTTTGTACTTATTCCAAATTAAATTTACTAGGCCAGTTTTGCCTTTACTTTTCACTGTCATTTTAATGTTTTATTATCAGTTGACAATTCCTGCGATGAGCGAAACTGGTCGTTATCCCAAAAAAAAATCCGGAATAAAAACAAAAAAATGTGTTATTATTTTTTGATAAAACGATCGTGTGTTCTTTTAATTCAAAAGTAATATCAATTAACTTCTGGTCAAGAAATTGGAATAAGGACTTTTTTGACGAGGGATTGCTTTTAATTTTTTTAAATGAATTGCACACCTTTGATTAAAAAAAACTATCTTCTCTCCGGTATCGGCACGTCATTGATCATTATGATAAAATCTTTATATTATATTAACATCATGATATACTGTAGTTCGCACAGATAGATGTTTTATATAGAATTGAATATGTATTGCCATATAAATGTTAGATCCATAGCCAGTGCTGCACTCCGTAAATAAACTTATGCAGGTAGAAAGCTTTCAGCCCAACAAGTCAAGTCCGTGAGTAACTCACGCCGTGAGCGCCTTACACCGTGAGTGAGATTCACTGTACAAGTACACTAAAGCTTAACGTATAATGAACCTTTACAGACTGAAAATTTATTGATTTGTGTTATTGTTCTCATCATTTCAGCCCTGAATTATCTTCCGTTAGTTTTATTGAAAATGATTTTTTCAATAAACATACACATAGTGCTAAAAGTGAGATTACTAAGCGTTATAATATTAGAGCTGATAATAATTGTGATGGTTTATTATTTTAATGATATTTGGAAAAAAAACTAACTTATTTACTAACAGAACATTTAGCAATCAATGCTCATCATGAAGGACTGTTATTAAGTTTATAATAAAATGCTGTCCGGTCCGTGGCGCAGTGTCATAGTTGTTGGCTTGCGTGCCGGACCGCTCGGGCTTGATTTCCGGTACGAGCGGATTTTTTCAGTCGACTGATCTGTTCAAAGTATGGGTGTTTGTGTTGTTGAAAATCCCAAAGAACCTCGCATAGTGACAGTGAATGGCGAATCACTAGTCCTTTTCTAGTCCTCGTATCCTTTCCATCTCTACTCTCTTCGAAAAAGAAAGGTTGAGAAAACTGAGTAATAAACAGTTCTCATAGAAAGAGGAGTCCATATGCTCCATGTTGGGAGCGGACATGGTTAAAAAAATGTTATCTTTCATATTTTACAATAATTCATTTCGAATTTAATTATATAAGTGGCGGATGGTGAGTTCATATATGTATGAAGTTCTTTCAATAAACATTGTCCAACTCGCACAGTGGACATGTTTTTTACTATAACACTATAAATACTTTTTTTTGTTACTTGAAACAAATGAAATGAACAGATTTACTAAAACTTGTAGATAACATAGGGAAATCATAAAAAAATAAAATTTTAATAAAGCAGTAATGATTTATATAACTTAGAAACCAACACACTTAATACGGCTTTTTTAAACTTTTCCGCATGTCACGGAAATCACACGCAAAACCCGATAAATAATTCAATGCCGACATGTTCAATTTTATTTCACTAATATCAATTGCAATTAGCGGTTGACTGGTTTATAAAAAACAGGCATATTTTTTTTCAAATTTGAAATAAAATACGATTAAAAAAACATTCCATAAAAATAATAATTGAAGTGTGAAGCTTTGGAAAAGTGGACTTAGCTTCAGCGGTTTTGCTTTGAAGCGCTTCATAATAGTTTTCAATTGAAAATCAAAACTGAAAACATTGTTATTTATTCCATTCCCAATGTGGTGCATATGAACTCATAATGGAATTAAAATTGCTTTTTATTTGGTTGATAAACTTATTTTTCAAAGAGAGTAAGATAAGAAAGGATGAGATGACAGGAATTGTAGATAACACAGACATCCATGTCCATCCATGGAATCGACTTGTGCGCTCCGCAACCAATGCCAACGACACTAGATCAAGGACCGAACTATTATTATACTAATTTTGAAATTGGGTTTGACTCGTTATTGCCAATTATCATTGTGAATACAGTGGAACCCCTATCTAACGTTCTCGTATAAACCGTTTTCCCGCGTAGTTCGTTCATTTTATATAGTCCCAGCCAAACACCCATAAGAGAAATTTTAGCAAATCTCTATCGATTTCCTTGATTTATCGTCTAAATATGATGGTCCCTTCACAAATATTATCCCTATTTATCGTTTTTGTTGAATATTTCTGATAAGCACATTTGACCCCATCCAATCGGTCCGTAGACAAAAACAATAGAAGAACGCAATAATGAACCTGAAATGACATTTACAGAAGCGTTATTCGGCCTCCGAAAAAAATAAAAATATATCTAATCGAAGGATACATAGATGAATCAGTTCTTAGCAAAATATGCGAATTTTAAGAGTCTTTGTTAAAATTGGAGTGCCAAGCTGCAAAGAAGCAACTTTTTAAAAAAGTTTCAAATTTTTTTATTTCATATTGTAAACTTTCCCGCATTCATAATTTCCCGCATTTTGCGTTTTTACGGTCTCTTGAAAAACTTAGAACCGGGGTTTTACTATATTCTTTTCAATGAGGAGAAATTATTAAGATAAAATGTTACAAAAAAAGATTCAGGCATATGTTAAAAGTATCGTAAACATTTGGCTTAATTCAAGGACATTATACCCGTTCCGTATGCAGGCCGTTGTCCCCGGCCCTTCTAGATAAAAAGAGGTTTGCGTGCTCTGATGTTAGAAATTAACATAATTGCACGACAGGGAAATGTTACACGATACATATTTATCATTTTCTCTACTTTAACCTCTTCTTAATGTCCCTATATCATATCGGTGGCTGGAGGTGCAAACTTGTGAAGTGTATCTCCTAAAAAGATTACCTGAAAAGATTGCTTCGTTAATGTTTGCATTGAGATTGTTGCCTTGCATACGTATTTACATTAGAATATGCAACTTTCTTCAATGAAAAACAGTTTTAATACTTTATCCACATTACATTCATAAGATCAGGGCCGGTTTCGCTCATAGCGAGCATTACCAAGTGATGAGAAATACAAACCGAAATAAATCCGGCAATAATGCTTGCTATATGTGAAACCGGTTCTGATCTTATATATTATTTCTTTAAATCAATAAATTTAATCAAATTTATATAATTTAGGATTTTGATTGAAGGCCTTTCATTGAATTGTCTAATACTTCATATAAATAGTCGTGCATCGTTTGTTGTATCGTCCCTACCAAGCCAAAATAGAGTTAGTAACATTTTGGTGATTCTGAGTCAAATATATGGTTAAGTTTAGCACGTAAAAATAAACACAGACTGATAAAAGGATTTTTTTTATAAAAAAAAACTCCAATGCATGGTAAAGAAACGAAGTTGTTTTAATTGACACAATATTTGCTCGTTTTTTTAGCTCTCCTGAAAAGAAAAGATTTGTCACTAACGCCCTTTTAGCTTGGACAATATGGTATATAATATTACTTAAAACAAATTTAAAAGTGATTTGATATAAATGACGTGCTATTGGATAATTAATTGCGTATATAAAAAAAAAATTCTGCATAGATTTTTCAAATTAAATGTTCCACCGTTTAAAAGTAATAAAAATTATAACCTTCCTAAAGTAGTAGTCATCACGGCATGATAGTAACTATTTTATGGCGGAACGCTTTTAACTATGTATTAAATTATTTGTGTAACTAAAAACTGCAATAATTCTACAAGTGCAAGTGGGGTTCATCCAAATAATTGCCAATTCAATTTATAATGAGCTTCAATGCTCAATATTGTAGTTTACTGTAGAGCATAGGGTTCCGACCTTTTTCGGATGGCGACCCCTTTTTATGAAAGCCATTTGATCCGCGACCCCCAAGGTCAAATTGAAAAAGGCATTTTTCATATGATAGCTAAAAATTAACGGAAATGACTTAGAGTGGATATTGTTTTAGTTGACTGTGTAAGTTGGTGACCCCTCAGAAAACCCGTCGCGACCCATGGGTTGGGAACCCGTGGTGTGGAGTATATTTATAATTATGATACGTATTTAGCGGTAGTTCTGACGATGGCGTGATGCTTAAATAGCTATGAATTCTATAACGCCCGAACTGAATATATCCTCTTCGGGCCCCGGGTATCATTTTTGATACTCTGACGGTCTTACCAACTAAATATATCCGCAAAATTTCATGTCAATATAGAAGACACTGTTGTTGAAGGTAGTTTGTCATTTTTAGCATTTAAAATGCTTCGACACTTACAATACTACATTATTATTAATTTGTTGCTTCAATATGAATAACATACTTTAACATATTTTTTACATTACAGCATAAAAAAAATGTATATATATTTAATAACAACCATTAGTATCATAGGTAATACCCGGGAACCGAAGGGATATGCGGTGTTTCTTTTTAATCCTAAGATGATGGATTTACCTCAAGTAAATGCTAATTCAATCAATAAATTTGATGTCTAAATTGTTTACTAAGTCAGTTCTGTAAGTTATACATAGGTAAGAGCTTTAAGCGACTTCATTATTCTGTCCTGAAAAGTTCAAACTTAAATCTTAACAAATTTGAATTGTTTGAATTTTGTACTTTTCCATGAGTTTTATCGTTAACGAACCGAGTTTCGCCATTCGGCATCCTCAAGGCGAAACCCAGGTCGTTAGCGACAAAATTCATGAAAAAGTACAAAGTTCAAGCAATTCAAATTTGATATTGAAATTCCATCAACCACCATCAGTCGATATCCTTAATTAAATCATAACGTTTTTTAATTAATTATCTGATATGCCATCTTGTCTTGCATGTGTGTTTTTAATGACTTTTTTTCTTGAGTTGAAATATATTTATATTCTTAAACTTAAAAGCTCTCAATTAATATAAAAATATAAACTATTTTCATATGCATGTTTTGAGAAAGAAACAAATTTACTGGAATAAAACAAGCTTACCAAAATTGCAATAAAAAAAGCGATAAAATATGAATTCTGGGATTTACATTACAATGGAAAATAAAGAATCTGCAAATATTTTAATAGTGCATACTCAGTTTCCTTATTTCAAGTGAACGCATAATGTTACAAAGTTAACTCCTTTCGAAGAAGTAGCCTCAGCATATATTAATGTGTATTATTTATTTAAATATCTCACTTGAACGGGAGAAAGACTCCCTGCGGCAAATGAGCAGGTGCGTGTTTTTTTAAAGAAAATATAGAAAATAATTAAATACTTGCTCATATCAAGTTTATGAAATGTTAATTGTATAAGTAAGCCATATCACGTGGATAATAATTACTAAAAACATGTTCTTACAAATTGACATAAAATATTTATTCTAGACTAGTGATACCTAATAATTTTTGTTTGATTCTAAACTATAGCAAATACGTTAATTGAATTAGTTTTAATAATTATTTGAGAAAAAAATTGAACGGTTTTTGGAAACTTCGTCGCGAGTTTACAGATTTACACATTTATATTTTTGTTTTGTGATTTATTCACAACACTCATGATATATCCATATTTAATAAATGATACGTTGATATTGTTTTTCAATGGTAATACATTCAAGTAAGTTAATATACTTGTCTACTTTGAAAGTATTTTAGCATTCCAGAGAACCGCTATTCAAATTCATTTAATGTAATATAGTTTATTGCAGCTGATGTCAGAATTCATTAGTTGGCCGTAATTACTATGATATGCAATGGGTTGCCTTTGGAAAGAGACTGCAAAAGATGAAATAAGTGACATTGCCAAAGATTTGTATGTTTTATCATTGAAGGTCGGAGAAATAATATTTCTAGTTGAAATGCCTAATAGTTACTAATTTTTAAGTTAGCGATATCGTTAAACGTTGATATAATCTTTCGTATCGTCGATAAGCTCTAGAAAAAATGAACGAGACCTTCCTTTTTTAGAGATTTTGAGTAAGTCGACGTTTTTTTTTGACAATTAATTTTGTTTCTCCAAATCGTTTTATTTACTTTTATTTTTGTCACGTTGATAAAATACAATTGGTTAATTATGTCACGCTATAACTAGATGTCAAAAAATTTGTCAATTAAAGGTTTAAAAATTTAAAACGAAAATGTATGACGCTACATCGGATAGAATAATGGTATTTAAGACAAAAGATTACAAGGAAAAAATAGAAAAACTACGTCTGTGACATCTCAATAAAACTCAATTTTTGATACCAAAATACAAATAATGATGGCATGATCAGAAAATATTTTATAATGTTATCACTATTTTTCTAACTACTAGATTACTATCGTATAATTTCTTCTTGGGAACGAACACTTATTTTTGTCTATTTTTAAAATAGTTGTGATATTTCGTTTACTTTATCTATGCTACGCATGACACCTTTCTTGACGGATAGAATATAATTTTGGGCGTCAAAAATCTAGCGAAAACTGAAATGTACAAGTTTTTTTTTTATTTGACAATTTTTTGAAGGAAAGATTTCATATCACTGGTGAAGTAAAGAGTCAGTTACATGAAACTGATGGTTATACATAGGCGTATTGATTATAGATTCCCTTACTCAGATTGCGTTAATGGATTGTTAACACGACGTTTTCAAGATTGCAAGGTCACTTCCCAAAGTATGTGTCGCAAATTTTGGTTTGATTTAACATTTTCGTGATTTAAATGCTTTGACAAATGCATTATAATAGCATAAACACTCTACAAGCAATAGTGTAAAACAATCGATTAAATTTCTCGTACAATTTTCGTACTCGGTACATATCTAGCTGTAACATTATTTTGAAGTCAAGGTAAAAATCGAAGCATTGAATACTAAGAAGAATGACTTTTCAATTGCATGTTTCGGATGTAGTCGTGAATAGCAGATTTAAATACAGTTTGTGGAAAGGGTATGAGCAATTCGTTCTTTGCTGGAATAAATAAATTGAAATCTACATGATAAAATAAAGGTACGTAATACAAAAAATACTTTCCTAGAAGAGTGCACTGAGATCACAGGCAGTCAATAAATCCAGTGTGCGTCGTAAATGGTGTAAAACAAATATGTCCATATCTTACGATAAGTATAAAAGAAATGAAAATTTGTAAAGAAGAAAAAATACTTTATATCATTCAAAACCATTTGAGGCTATACATTTTTTTGTTTATTGAATTGACATTTACCCAAATAAAATAAAGAACAAAACAGGAAAGTGTTTTATAGCTTGACAACTGTGTACATCACACCATCGCATAGTTCTGATTATATCTGATACACCATATAATGCATTCATTGTCCAAGGTTATGTTTAATGACCGCCAGAGAGGCCTGTCGACGTTCCACTCGTCTGTGGTATTCGAGGGTTAAAATTGTCGTGTTAACATATGTATAATAGATTTTTCATATGATGTATGAGTTAATGTTAAATAGTATGAATGGATGTCTGTATTGATCAAACATCTCTTTTTTACACTTTCTCTCTTCAAATGAGTGAAGCAAAGCAACTGAAAATCTGTTGAGATATTTCTTTCATTATAAGATTCACAATGATAGAAGACATGTAAATGTACTGTTAAAACATCGGTCGATAAACAGCAATTTTACTATAAAAAAAATAACTCGGTCGGTAATAATAAATAGTCGGTCCCTGTGGTCTAGTGAAAGAGCTTTGTCCTAGTGATCTGGGGGCTCGGGTTCAATTCCCGGCAAGGTCAGATTTTTCAATTGAAAAAAAGAGATCTTGGGTTGGGTGTATGTTATTTATCGTTGATTTTGTGCACAACTGATACATTATTTATCATCGAGTTAATCTCGTATGACTTTCACAATAAAGAATATTTGGCGCATTGGCGTAAGCTGTAATTCCATTTTTTTTCTTTTAAAATTATAAAATTTTAAAAAAAAAAACTCATTTTTAGTTCTTACACATAAAATTTATTGGATCAGGACCGGTTTCTCTCATGACGGGCACTATCAACTGATCTTAAAACTACTAAAAATGTATTTTTATTATAATGACACTCCACCGACAGTGAACACCTTAAAAGTGAGCAGTTTTATTAGCGAAAAAGCTATATATTTTGCACATAAAACATAACTTTTTGGAAATCTTCCACATATATTCTGATAATGATCAAGACTGTTTTCGCTTATTGCAAGCATTATCAAACGATAATATACAAACATTTGAGGTTATTTATATCATTGGTGTAATGTGCCAAAAATTTAACAAATAATGATAATAATGATCATAAATTAATTGTCTCATATTTTGCAGAGTAATTTAGTTTGTGATCAAAAGATGGAAATATTTGGCAAGCTGTGAGATAGGTCTATGTGCACGGGAGCACTAAGCGACAAACGACGTTCGATTTGTCAAATGCGCTAAGCGACACTACCGCGATACGCATGAGCGAGCATTATCGCAACGACACGTTAAGCACATGTCAAATGGGTCTCTTCGGCCGATGCATATCAGATAGGACTAATTGATACTGGCCACTGACGTCTGTTCACTTTTAAATTTACCATACCAATTGATTCTGTATCAGTGAAATGATGTTCGCGATCATCGCCTAGGAAATAATGTAGGAATCGATCAGAATGTAAAACCAAAAGGTTATGTATACCTATACGTACAACAGCTTTAATATCAGTAATTTTAGTTCAAATAATTGATAGCTAAGCAATGTTTCTGTGATAAGTCTGATGTATTATTCGAAGATATTTTATTTATTTAATATATATGTATTTGCACATTACAAATATCACAAATTATAAGTGTATTGCTTCTGCAATGCGAAAAAAGATCAGAATATTGAAGGAAAAAAAAATCTGGTTCACAGATTTATAAGAGTAAAACTTTTTACTATTTTTTAAATTGACAAAGAAGTAAATCAACTATAATACATAAAAAATAGAACTCGTCTGAACTCACTCACGTCCATGTGAAATATGTCGACATCCGAAGCAATATTATGCTCTGCAATACGCCTAATATATAACTAAGTCGGTCCCTGTGGTCTAGTGGCAAGAGCTTTTGTCCTAGCGATCTGGAGACCCGAGTTCGATTCCCGGCAAGGTCAGATTTTTTCAGTTGAAAAAAAGAGATCTTGGGCTGGGTGTATGTTATTTATCGTTGATTTTGTGCACAACTGATTTATTACTTATCATCGAGTTAATCTCGTATGACTTTCACAATTATGAATATTTGGCGCATTGGCGTAAGCTGTAAAGCCAAATATTTTTTTAAAAAATAAACTCTAAATATCTGGGCCTTAATACTAGAAGTTTGTCCGTCCGATTTTTGTAATTTGAACTTAGGAATCAAGCAATACTTTAAAATACCATTGTTTTATGGTAGAAATCGGTTTGTCATTCGATTTAATTAGAACGAAATACATTTGTATCAAGATATGTCTTGGTTTACATAGATGATCAGAAGTTGATATTTATTAGTGTAAGAAGTGTCTATGTTCATTTAGGCAGTTATAAGTAAATTCACTAGACCTCATAGGTACCATAAATTTTAATGAACGTTCAGAAACACATCGCCAAAATAGTTTTAAGCACAAACAATATTACCCATACTGAACATTTGATATATTTGACATGGACACTTCTAGCATTTTAACCCCATATATATTCTGTGCTTATTGTGTTAGCAGCACTTTGGACTATATTAATATACCAACAATTGGGGTTACTTTGCATAAAATGGGGTGTCTTAGCCTGGTCAATAAAGTGACATTAAAAACAGTTAAGTGCTCCCAGCATAGAACCTTTTGCAAAAACAACATTTGAAATATTGATATATACATTATAAATATTAAGAGTAGTTTATCAAAAAAAAATTACTAGGCAAAGTCACCCATGTCAGGTAAAGTCACCACATTTGACGGTAACGTTAATCAGCAAATCGTGCATAAAAATGTATGAATTCTTCACGACAATTAAAATGACATTTACTGCTACATATAAACAATGCTTTATGATCAAAACATTTCTTTATTTCATATAACTGGTCATCAATTTTGAGCTCAACATGGGACCACTACTATATTTTATAACGCACGACGTAATCTATTATATTATTTGGATATATAATTTAATTCTTTATAAATTACCTTTGCAGTTAACCTTCTTTATTATCTATAATTACCGCACTCTCGCATAAATTCATCGTATCTCTTAGGTTTTATTATGTTAATGAAGATAATTTGTGTCGACCGGATTAACAATTAAGTTTATATAAGCCGTATAAAGCTATCGGAAACCTTGCAATTTGAATATCAAAGTCATTGAATTTTCATTTAAAATTATCACGGTCCGGTAAATAAAACCCTTATAAGGTAAGGCACTCTCAGGGCGAAAGGATGTGAAACACGATCCACTTACCTAAAATAGGAAGTTCGCGGCAGTAAGAACGCTCGTGGGCATCACGAGCACCATTCCAACTCCGCTTTTTTTTGCTTTTCATGTCATAAAAGGTTGCGGTGGAATCTGACGGTTTTCCTCTGGTATTAGCAAAGAATTTCAAGAGAAGAGTCTTAACTTGTTACACTTTATTTGTTTCATATTTAAGCAAATATCTCAAGCATTTATTTTTCAACGAATGCTTGATCGAAAGAGTTGATTTATGGACTATGTATATCGTTTTAATCCATTTTAGTTTGGTTCAAGTTTGATTCCATATTATACTATACATTTCATACACATGTAAATATATTAAGCATATGAATTCTTCAACTTATAAAAAGAGCGAAACCGGTCCTGATCAAATAAATTTTATGTGGAAAAAATAATAAAAATGTATTATTATTTTTACTATAAAAATATATTAAATATTATCATTAATTTCAATACTGCCCGTGCCACACACAAAGTTTTGGAATATGTACTTTTTTTCAATCGAATTTGAATTGTTTGAAATTTGTACTTTTTCATGAGCTTTGTCGCTAACGACCCGGGTTTCGCCTTTCGGCATCTTCTGGCATTTCTAGTGCAAAGATGTACTTGGAACTATCGATTTAAAAAAATATATGAATGTCTCGACAGTCCAAATCCACTTCTTTTGTACTGGAAACGGGACGTGAAAATAGTATGTATGTATCTGCTAGCCATTTATTGTATACTCAGACCTTCTTTGCTAACCGTCTACAAGCATTAATATGACTTTCGTCGTAAAACAAGTTTTAATTAATGGAGAAGTCTATGAAGAGTTCACATGTTGTAAATAAACATAGTCGAAAGAAATACATGCACCAACAATATACACTTTTATTCTATTTACTCTTAATGAAGACATAAAGAATCTCAATGAAGCAAATCAACAGAAGATTTAAAAAAAACAACTGTTTATTTATTCAATCACTGAACCTCTTTTTTGAGGGATAGTAAAGAAATAACCAGTTATTGGCAAATTTCTTTCTGAATTTCCTTCAATTTAGAATGAAATGAGTGTAAAACATAGACATCCGTTTGAACGTAAATCTATTATTCAATTTAAAATCGTGTATGAAGTAAGATTTGATCTTGGTGAGCACCACAACCAAAAGGATGGCTTTGATCACTCAGCTGCCTATTCACTAAGTAATACGGTGAAAAAATTTCCACCATATAAAACTAAGATGGTGGAACAGAGAAAAAGATGTATTGTATACCCTATCTACAACGGTATATAGGGATGATAAAATGCAGGCTTAAAACATAGTTATGAAGATGGCGTAAGCCGAAATACCTATCAAAAAATATATAATATAAATTCTATAGAATTAAAATATTTTTTTTTTCATCGTATTATAATAGAGTTCTACCAAGTAAATGCCAAATCAATAAATATATCCACTGTGTTCACGAGTGTTCATTTATTTTTGTTTAGATTCACGTTAGAATAGCAATTATTTAATGAATTATTATTGCAATAAATAAACGTTTGAATCAATCTACAATCTAAGTTGTTACTCCGCTGACAATTCATTTAAAAGCACATTTGATTTCTTTTGCCGTGTGCATGATTCCATCGCAATTATAATCGACGTAGTCATCAATATGAGTGCGTAAAAAACTTGAATATATACATATTCAGTACTCGTGGGACTTGGTAAGACAGGATATGTGGAGAGAAACAGGAAACTTGGCTACCGCAAGCAGCAACTCGTTGGTCGGAGTACGAGAAGTGCATCGTATAATAATACCCCTCCAATGTTTTTAATCGCAGGGCTCAATCAAAGCAAATACAATTTGTATAGAAAATGATTGTAGTGCGGAGTATACAAAAACCATTAATTTATATGTTTATCTTAATTAAATACAATCATTTTGCTGAGCAAGGAGAATCTCTGAATCCCATTCTGAAGCTTTAATCAAATAAACATGTTACATGTTTACAGAGTTGCAGTAGTTTTATTCTATTGTAAAATAATGAGTATTGGAATAATATTGAATTAAATTGATAACTTTGTTATTCTTAGTATTGCTTCTCAAAGAGAGAGGATAAACACTTGTTATAAAATAGTGGAATAACAAAGATATGCATTAAAATGAACATTATTGAGCCACAATGATACTATCAAAACTATCGAAAATATTAGAGCATCGGAATGGTTTACTAGAAATTTCATAACAAAATACAAATTCTGCAATTTCTTACAATATTTTGTAATATGAATGAGATTATAAATGTTTGGTATTATTCTTGAAACAATTAACCGTGTTGAAATGTATTTTTGTTAATCACTTATAGGGTTTTAGTGGTCATTGGCTTAATGTTATTATATTAAAAATATGAACATACATTTGTTGTACTTACTATTATACTAGTTTTGCTCATCGCGTGCATTTTTGATTGATGACTTTCTTGTTCATTGAAATATATCTTCGTGAATACGTTAAATTGTGGAAAAATAACAAAAGTAAGTGCTTAATTTTTATGATAAAAAGTCGAATATCAGATCGAAGGTAGTATATAGATACCCTATATGTTTCAAAATTGTTGGATTCATGTCACTCTTAGTCAATCATGACGATTATTTTATAGATACATACATAAATCAGTTGATAATGCTCGTGATGAGCGAAACCGGTCCTGATTTAAATAAATTCAATGTATAATAAGTACTAAAAATGTGTTATCATTTTTATTATAATGCCAAATTATTTTTACGCTTTAAAAAGAGGGCTACATATTTTTTAAGGTGTGTATTTTGTTCAGTGATATGATCAAGAGCGTATTATTATTGTTGATACAATGCGAAAGAATAAAATGTGCATGGATCTTATCTACTATGCTTTTTACATTAAAAGGCGTAGATAAGCGCTCGCGCTCATAGTTTTGTTTACGCCAATCTGTCATGTACATCAACGCGACTTTTTCTGCGCGACATAAAATATGAATAATTATAGGAAAACTATCGATTTTTAAGCCATTAAAGCCATACCACTGGGGTATTTTTAGACTCCCCTTCGAACCACGCGTTATTTTTCAATGACCGTCTTTCAAAGGTTAAAAGCACATTTGAAATAACACGATGTCATATTATGAATAAATTCATAATATAACATGTCGTATTAACTCTAACGAGGAATATTTTCAAACCACTTGGCTTTTTTGTGTAGGTGTCCCCACTCAAAACAGGATAAATCTAAACGTCTTCAAATCCTGTCAAAACCACTTGGAAATATTGCCAGGCTCTCTTTACATAAATACCAATAATTATTTATGTAAGTAGTGAGGATTCCCGAGAAGAATAGCCCTTCGGCAAAGTTTATGCTGGATTTATAATTCGCGTTTGACAGTATTCATTGCAATTTCTCGAGCATCAAAGAATGCCTCTTTAATGTTTAGATATACAAGACGAGAAAAGATATTTTTCATTTTAATTACGTAATAAATCAGCTGATTAACTTTTGTTTCTTGACCCACAAGTTAACCCGTCATTTTTATGAAGGGTTCATTGATTGCGTTCTCCGAAAAAAAACAAAAAAACACAATCTTTTTTTAATGCCGCATCATTAATATTAATAACAAGGTTTCCCTCCTGCAATATATAATAAATGTGAAAAATTAACATCAAGTTTTGATAAATATCAATCAATTAATAAGTATTATTTCAAAAGTTCTCAGATGTAATTCATAAATGAGTGTAAATGCGTTTCTTTTACTGATGAAATTTTGTGAAAACAAATCATACTTCTTTTATAACACGGTGAACAAAAAAAACAATGTATTTTAGTATTACAGAAATTCTTTTATATACAGTTGATAACTACTCCGACGTACGCCATCGGTAGAACTATGCTTTATTATATATATATATATACACTGTTGTTTCAATCAATACATATTTCTTTTGTCTGAAATGTATAAAATAATCATATATTCAAAAAACAAAATTAAACATATTTTTAAATCATATATTTACCATCAACAGTCAATTCTGTCCATCACTTTAGTTTCAATTGATGAAATCTTGTAAAGATTTTAATAATTTTATTTCTGCACCATTTAAATTGTAAAATAAAGTATTCATTACTTTGGTTTACTCGAGTAATGAAATGGAATAAAAATGCTCTATTATTCAAAGTATTATCCTTTTTAATAAGCCATTTTCAATATGTGTATACGACAAAAATAAATCTGACAGAAAATCGTGTTTAAATTAAAAATAACATTCTTTTGACAGTAAATATCTTATGAATTGACTAAAGGAATGATTATATTGTGCCATCGTGAGTTTTATTAAAACTACGATTCGTCTTTACCTGAGACGAATAGGCGCGGGTCATCAATATGTATAGTCAATTTTATAAAGCTGCCCGAGAGAAAATGCTTTCGATACCAGCAGAACTTAAAAAGCTGAAAGCTGCAGCCGTGACATTAACCTCGGTACAAAAATAATAGCCCCATCGTTTAACTTAGTATTCCTCTTCGACGTAATTTGTTCTAAGCGCGCCCGTGCCTCATGCATTATTCATTGTTGGCCAGCACTGTCAGGGGAAAAATAAATGCATATTTTCGATTACACCTCAGATACATGAGGCCCTGTTGCTATTTTTCTTTGAAGCGATATCGATTTTATTTCAATACTTCATACAACAAAGGCTTTGTAAGAATTTTTGCAACTCATCGTTTAGAATCCAAAATATATATATTTTTTTTTTTTTAACGATGACCACTTCCCAACATGGAGCATATGTGCTTCTACGAGAAATGCTTGTAACTCAGTTGCTCAACCTCTCTTTTTCGAAGAGAGTAAGGATGGAAAGAATACGAAATTTGTGACAGGACTTGTGGTTAGCAAATCGCTGTCACTATGCGACGGTCTTTGGGATCGGAAAGGTGCAAAAGGATTTTAACAACACAAACACCCATTGCCTCTGAGCAGAATCTAATTTATCGAATGCAAATATCTGTTCCTGCCGGGAATCGAACCCGGGTGGTCCAACACGATAACCAACGACGTTTACCACTGCACCACGGAAAAAATTAAATCTTATTAATAGTTTTTTATAAAATTAAATTTTATTAAATTTAGTAAATTATGAACAAATATCTAATCTTTTTAGTCTTCCAGCTCAGTCAGTCAAATGACTGTATGATTTTTTTGTTATCCGTAATGGAATCGGAGTAATAAATCTTTCAACGCCCAAACATGTATTAAAGCTTTATCTATACTTCACTTGATTTCACAAAATCTTTTTAGCAAAACAAGTGAAAGGCGTATAATATAAATTGACAGAAGAAAATACGCTTATTGAAACAATTGTTTGTAGAACAAACCATTTCGACACCTATATTACGCGAAACAGGTTCTCCTTCACTTCAAACCAGAATGCACCTTATGTCACTATACTTTTGTCTTGCGATTTTTGCATTCTCCCACTCATACAAAAAGCTTATTTATCTTGTGTCGAGTTGGTTACTCTTATCTGCATTGGAGCCAATCCCCGTCACATAAATATAGTATGAATTCATCAGAATGCAAAAAGCGAATAGTTCTCAATCCCACTAAGCCAGTTCTACTTTAGCGATTGAATAAAGAAAAAGTAACTTTTTTTGAAGGAATGACACTTCGTCAAACAATCGAAATTCTTTGTATAGTAATAGAACCACTTCTTAGTTGCATATTTTTGTGGTAACGTCAAGGGACGAAAGCTTTTACTTTGCCGTCAAAGGTAAACTATACGCTTATTTTATTTTTAAGTTGTTTTAACTTTATAGAAAAGCTCCTGAAAAAAAAAGTCATCTATCTAATAAGATATAAAATCTAAAACATTTACATTTCTCACAGTTATCCTTTCAGAAAAATACACTTCAATATATCATGGAAAAATGCACAAGTTTTACACAGTTAGTGAGTATTTTTAATCAATCATGATATTTCAAATCATAAAAGAGTGTATAGCTGATAGTGTATTTAATAAATGAACAAAATAACCTATTTATTTTAAACTTCACTGAATAACAATGAATGTCTTCCTTTCAATCATTAGTCAATTGATATGTATAATTTGTAATAGATAAAACAACAAAATACTGTCAGCTCTGCTATAGCGGGAGGATTGGAGTACGCAACAAATAAACGCTATAACTTAGGCAACCATACAAAATTTGGGGTTTGGTTTTTTCAATTGTATTTTGTGATTTGAAGCAAATAAAACATTTTCCCAAGTGTTTAGTTTGTAAGCAAGCGACACGTGCCTTGTTCGAAAAGCCCCCGCATACGCTATAGCGAAACGCACTATCGAAGTGTCCGCTATAGCAGGGTTGGCTGTATCGACATTAGCAATTTCATTAAAATATTCATGCAAGGTTTTTAAAACTATCCACGCCGCTGTAAAAAGTATCGAGCAGGAAAGCAAAAAAAAAACTAATAATTTTGGAAACTAGAAGCATTCGATTGCATTTTATTACATTGAGCATTATTATTCATTCGCTATATACATCAGTATTAACACTTTTCTATATACTTTTATATTATATATACATACCTGCTGCATTAAGTCTTATTTTTCATATTTATTATCCTATTTATAAATGTGTAGTGTATGCAGTACACGTATCGTAAATAAGATGGTCCTAACACAATCCACATCAGAAACGGGCGTTTGTTGGAATAATGACAGAAGGTGGTTGGATGTAGTGGGTTCGTGAGAACAAAATCTGCATACAACTCACCGAATGCATCTTAGATGCGTTTTATTCACCGCGAATAATTCGTCTCCAAAAAAATGAACACAATGTTTTAATACTGCAATCAAATTACTAATATTAATCAATCTATGTACGTTTATTTAGCTTGAATCATGGGTTCCTTAATTTGTAACCGCCAAATAAATCTTACCTGCTTTATCATATCAACTTTATAATTTGGGTCTTCGAGTTGGTTGTCCCACCACCTCCCATTATGTGTATGTAGCCGTTATTCATGGCCGCCTTCCACAACTCTATGCGATAAAGAATATAAATGAATTGACTGCTCACTTGCTTGACCAGATACAGAGCTGCACGGGACTGATATTATAACTATGCACTGTGGTAATTATAGAAAAAAAAGAAAGAATGAAAATTAAATAAAATGTGACTTGTTTAGCCACTTTGTTTTATTGATATTAAATACCCTGTGTCTCCATGTACTGAGCATCCACCGTGGCAGTAAAGTTTCATATAATTGCCGTTGAATCTTAAAATCTAATTTATCTAAAATAAAATCACAAATTTAAAATAAAATATGCATTTTTTTTCTCTATTCTGGAAAGTTCTTTTTAGCTTGAGATGGGCTGAAGATACCGTCATTTTTAAAACGTTTCTAAAACAGCGTGATTTCTTATAAATATATACACAAATATTAATAATTAGTTACTAATGTACACCTACACTGTCAATACTTGGCGAAATGTCATTATAATAATAAACACATTTTTAGTACTTATTCCACATTGAATTTATTGTGTGATGTTGACGAATCACTATCGATTCACATAATCTTTGCTCAGTTGACACGTCCACTGATGCATGCACTCGTATTGAATTACAAGTCAAGTAACAAGTGCACAAAGATGCGACATGATGAGAGCCGATAACTGTTGAAAAAATGAACAAAACATCTGCCCTGGGATATTCCGAGTAAACTTCACTGTCACACATGATACAGAATAACTACATTGTATAACGCAAAATGAAATCTTTTCCAACATACGTTCGGTTCATATGATTCTCGTATCGAGTAGAGCTCGGAGATTATGTGACAGACCATGAATCGTTTTTTTGGAACATTGAAACTAACAAACAATTGCTGAAATTATGATGGCATCCTGAACTGCCAACGGTTTCGCAAGGAAGCGAAGAGATCGGGGGCCACTACAGAAGAGGCATACGTTCTAAATACAAAGGAAGGGACCCATAGGCGGATCCACGGGGGGGGCCATGGGGGCCATGGCCCCCCCCTGAAGAGAATTTTTCCATTCAAAATCTTATAAAATTAATTTTCAAATGATTTTTATTTAAATAAATATGTTGTAGTTCTCATTTTTTCCCGACCCTTTAGCTTAACCACTACAGTTGCGGCAAAAGAAATCCGCGCACCCTTCACAATTCCATTAATTTGCAAATATTTCTTCGAATTCTTTACCAATTTCCATTTTTGTTCTTTCTATTGAAAAAAACTAATAGCCATATTTTGAAGAACAATCGGTTGACACCATTCACCAACGTTAAGATGGCCTGGCTGCTTACCGCGTCTTGTCCTCATCAGTTAACCTTGAAATCATCAGAGTATATGACTCATCTCCAATCATCCAAAGTCCAATTTTTGTGCACCGTCGTCCATTCTTACCTCCATTTTTACATTTTTAATTTGGAAACTGTTTTTTAGGCGCCGAGCGGGAAATCCATGTGCCACGATTCTATTACGGCTATTACGGATATTTTGCATCGATCATGTGAAATTACTAGTCGACTAAAGCTCAGCATGGAAAACTGTAGCAGTTTTGAAGCGTTTTTGAAAAACCATTCTCCTTATACGAAGGTCCCGGTCGGTTGCTAAGCGCTCTCTGCCGGTTCAAACATAGCCCTCCAGAACGCCATTTTCACGAAATATTTAAAAAAAAAACGCACGCTATAGTTTCTACACATTCTACTCTGAGCGAAACTTTTCTACCTTGTAAATTTTCCCCAGATAACTGATTTAATTTGGGCTTTTATAGCGATTACGTTTTCTTGCGGCTATACATAATTAGGTCTGGCTCAGTACTGTTTCAAATCTTGATTGTTTTTCAAAATATTGTTATTGGTTTTTTTACAATCGAATGAAAAAAAAATGGAAATCAGTAAAGAATTCGAGGTAATATTCGCAAAGGAATGGAATTATGAAGAGTGCGCGGATCTTTTGCCGCAACTGTATATATACGACATGACTGTGATTAGTTAATAATTATGTCGTAATTGTGTGGTTTCGTTACGAATTTTACTAAATTTGACAATCAGCGTTGCCTCCGCTGAAAGGGGGTTTTTCATATTACGACGCATGAAAACCTGTCTGAGGAATCGTATGAGTTCGAAAAGACTATTTGTTTGGTCTGGCTTTGTAACATATCCTCTGGAAAATGGATATTTGACCTGAATATTTTTGGGCCTATTTCCAACGTCAAAAAAACGAAAATTCGACTAAATTTTATGTTTGCAATTTTTCTCTAGTATTAAACAATATTTTTTTTATTTTATGTTTTTTAATGTTTGCATTTTTGAATTGAAATAAAAGAATCGATGATAATAGTCAGAGTCATCAATTATATCACAAGATTTTGTTTGGCGTCATCACTTCAATAAACGCAGGGTGCAGGTTTGGCGCATCATCAATTCCGAAAAAAAAATCGTGTAAAAAAGTAGCGGTTCCGTTAAAAAAATCGCGTATAAAGGGGACTGGTTGGATAAATATTTTTTTTAATGTATCATGTTTATTTTCAAAATGGCCACCCCCTGGGACAATTCCTGGATCCGCCAGTGAAGGGACCCATGAAATATGGTTTCATGAAATCTTCGTGGCTATCCATGAAAGGAGTTTGATTTTGAATTGTACTTAAAAAATCAAACATATTCTACACTACAATTTAAAATTTTGCATGATCAATTTTATGTTTGTATTTCTAAAAAACTCTTCAAAGATTTAAGACTCTTTAACAGTTAATATACCCGTAATAAGAGATAATCTTTTGTTTAATATACATATTTACACTGAATCTGATAAGAAGCTTCTCAGTAATTTATTTAAATTACTTTTACGTCAGATGATCATTTTCTGTGTGTTTTTATTTTCAGTTTGGGTGTTTTGCTGTAATGTCTCGCTTGAGCATTCGAATATTTCAACTAGTTTTTCTTTGTTGAAATCACGTGGCTCATTCAATCTTTCATTTCAACAGTTTTTTTTAATAATCCGTGTTAAACAATAATGTATAAAATTTAACTGTCCCAATGATAAACATCGACAACATTTAAAGTCAGCTTACCGGAAACTCAAAGTGAAATCACTTTTAAAGTGTTAACTGTCAATTCTTGGTGGGAAGTCATAAAATTTAAATACATAAAACTCATTTTATTTGTTAGAACCGGTTTCGCTCAACGCGATCATTTATGCAAAGCTAACCGAGAGACTAGCTATATTTCGAGCACGAAACAAGACACCTTTTTTATTTACTTCAGAAAGCTTACATACGAAGAATATAAGTCTGTCAGGCAAATATCGATTAGAGTACGTCGATTTTTTTCGACAATAAGTAATCATGTTCGGGTTTTTTAAACATGAAAAAATTGAGATGTTAAAATGCCGAGTCACTGCTGTCTTTAATAAATCGAATATTCATACAAGTACAAGGCGCTAAGGAAAATGCTATCGACGAATCGAGCGGTAGTTTTGTGAAAAATCATTTTCGTATGAAATTAACATTGATATTTATAATTATTACAATGGCTGTAATCAGTTTGAAGATGATTATTAAAGAGGCGAAGCACGGTTCACGCTTCTTTTCACAACTGGTGAAAGTAAAATGTAATTATAACATATTCAGATAATCATTGCTATTTATTATAATAAATCAATTCTATCTCAAAATACATTATCTAGCCAAAAATACACCTCATTATCTAAAGATACGTTAACGAACTATATATTTTTTACTTCTATCATAATAAGTATATATTTTCATTGTAACTAAAAGCTATCAAATAATACGTTCAGTGGAAATGTATAGTCAGATTAGGACATTATCATAAATGTCACTTAATAAAACCAATGAAAAATAAATCAGAGAATATATCATTTAAAACTCGTTAGAATAGATGTGCTATATAAAAGAATTTTTGGTGTATTTTTTTTTCTATCGAACTACCAAATGATTTGAATTCCCAAATTTAAACTTTAGTGGTATGTTTTAATTATTTTATTATGTTATGGTTAGCATTAAATAACGTACACGTTGTTGATGTTATTGATCCTCTTTGAAGGTTTTAAAACCAAAACCACAGCGTGTGATGTAAAACATTCCGAAGCCTACTTTACTCCCATTAAGATGAAAAAATATTATATTTCCATACAGTTGGCGAGGTAATGAAAGTGCACGAAAAAACTTGACCGCACAAATTATAAAACAGTCGTTCATGTTCAAAACTAACCATTCGAATTGCTGTTTATTAAATGTCTTCTTATATTTATTTATCAATGTCGGTCACGGTTAATTTCACTTGTAAATTGGAAGAGATTTCTTAGTATTTATTATTTTAAAAATACCTATTTTATAAGCAAAAAACAAATAGTCGAAATGCTTGGATTTGAAAATAAACCTATTATAATTTATCTAGATTAGACGAGAGAAAAACAAGATGCTAGCATGATTTGGGCAGAATCTAAGATTATTTTATTGACATTGAATATTGAAGATAGTTGACTTCAGCTACATGCTTTATAATAACTTTGTTTCAAGTAATTAAAAAACTTAATCATTTATTAAAATAAGCGATCGTTTGCAAAGTTTTATATACATTTTTATAGTTTACATCTTTAGTAAATATTATGTTTGCTACTATTCAGCTACATAATAAAGTTAATTTCGGACAAAACAAAAAAGCTTCAAATCTTATAAACATATGTTATTACATTTTTGATTTGGAAAAGCTCACTTTCAGTTCGCATAAACTTTGAAGCATTTTAAACAAATCTTCGTTATTATGCGTTTTTTTCACAGAAGCTTGTTCGAATTCCTATATTATGAAAGAACTGTTGATGTATTTTGAATGGAGAAATTAAAAGCATTAACTGACATTAGAGGTTTTTTCCTACCACAAACTTTACTAAATGCACTATCTACTTGTTATTAATTATTAAATAAAAGTTTTAAAAAAGCTTATTTTTCAGTAGGATAGTTCTTAAAATAGTGTGACACCGAAATTGTTATCAATAATATCTGATAGTTCGTGCAAATCAAAGGAGTTTTATATAGTTTATATACTATTTACTATTTCAATTAAGCTATGCAAAATGTTTTAAATTTATTTGTAGAACATATAAGTATGTGTTAGAATGATTAAGTCTGCAAAAATCATATAAATTTTGACGAAAAAAATATTGAAGTAAACCCTTGCATAGTGATGCTAATAAACTTGAGGTTACTTTTCAAATAGAGCGGCGTAAATTATCAGGTTATTTTTACTGCATCTAAACGCAATTGCGGTCTACAGCTAAGCTATATAAAATAAATAATAAGACGAAGAAAAAAACCAGCGCCGTTCTCGTCCTGGGCCACTTTAAAATTAACTCATTTCACTTTGACAGGTACAGTATCAGTTTTTGATGATGGTCCGATGTAATATTTTTAACGAGTCGCAAAACGAGAATCGATGAAAACGATTTAGACATTTTGCTTCGGAACTGGTTTTATACGAATGCTTATAATATACCGTATCCTTAATTGAAAAATTACAAAAAACAATTGCAGGACTCATTTTAAGTTCAATAAACTATGTGATATTTATCGCTACACAATTCTAACAACCGCATCACCATCGGATAAATTTGTTTATTCAAGTGGAGGCAGAGGGCTTATCTTTACTTATTATTTTTGAAAATATACACAATATTTTGAAAATACAGTCAGTTCTCGACTTACGATGGGGTACGTTCTACCACCAAGGACTGAAAGTCAAAATGGTCGTAAGTCGATTTTTTTACAAACAAATAATGAAATGATAGACATAAAAAGTGCGTGGTACGTTAGTGGTATTTATTTCAGAATATGTACGATACATATACTATATATTTGTAATATAATAATAAACAAATTGTACAATTACACTTTTTACTTCTCCTACTTCATTTGTTCTATTAAAATTCACATTATTATTACGTTTTAATAGTTTTTTTCCATATACCTCATTCATATATGATTTCGTTACATTTAACCATCCTTCTGAGATATTTTTAATTGCTTGAAGATTTTATGGTTTTTCCGAAATTCTCTCAATGTATGGTTTTTTTCTATTGCTTTAATTTCTTGGGCAAAACTAACTCTTAAGTAATGCAATTTAAAGTTAGCAATACCCCCTTGATCCATCGGATATAAAATGCTTCTAGTGTTGGGGGGAAAATAAATAACTTTTATGTTTGGATGGGATTCGACTAAGTGTGGAGGATGACCCGGAGCGGTGCCAATAATGAGCAATTATTTTTCAATTTTTATTTTTTAAGTCGAGAACTGACTGTAGTTGACAGGGAGATTGGTAACAATCACTCCACATATAGGCAACGCGTATAATTATATGTGTGATACATTTATCTAATACTTTATTTCATTTTTATTACAGAATAATACCGCCTGAAGTTATCACAGCCATTGTGTACGAACCAGCCAATAACGAGGTATGTCAATATTTTTTAAATAATTTGGTAGAAAACTGGTGCTACGGAAGATTTTTAATAAGATTGTTTCTCCTTTTAGGTTTCCTATCAGAATTTAATTCAGTAAGTGATTTAAAATCTCATTGGCTGACTACGCATTAACTTGGTCAAACTCCATTATATAACGGTGGAAAAATATCAATTTATTTTAGCTCTACCAAAAGTATAAAATATAATAGCGTTTGCCGAAATAGCTATCAACTATATACTTTATAATTTTTGTAGAACCAAAATACATTGTTTTTTTTTCACCGTGATGTAAAATTTCATCCATTACTTATATATGTTACAGTGAAACTGTATTCTCAGTGAAAATGTATCAAGTAATAGATTTTTATGACAACATGATTTCACTGGTCACGATCATTGAAATTATTGGCCCAAGTCGATGATTTGCCGGACTAAAATTTTGGTTTGCTTCAATGAAACAAAATCAGCAAGTAGTCCCTTTCATAAAAAGAGAACCAAAGAAAAACACAGACAAACATTGGGCTGAAGTTAGGGTGGTCAAAGTTAATTTCAATGACAGCTTGGAGAAGAATACATTTTCACTGAGAATACAGTTTCACTGTTACATATACATAAAGATACAAAATCGTGAATCCATCAACGAAAATACCCATATAAGAACATAATTCAGTAATTTAACCTAGAAACTCGAAACTACATAAGTAGTATGGAATATATGAGGAGCCAATTTTCAAAAGTGGACAAATCCATTTGTTGAAAAACTGAAAATGTGAGGTATTTTCATTACTTTTTCCCCATAAATTTGTGTTTACTATCAATATTTTTAACATATGTTTTAAATTAAGGAATTACGGATAATGTGTAACAATTAAAACTTTTCCATGTGAATAAAAAAGGTCACAAAAGTTTAATAAAAAACTGGTAGTTGAAAAAAAGTATTTTGGAATTGTCCACTTTTGAAAATTAGCTCCTCATATAGAAACTAAAGCTTTACCATTGGGTTACGGTGATCGAACATTACACATTTATCACTTTTTCACTATCAATACTTGGTGGAATTGCATTATATTAAATAATAATAACACATTTTTGAACTTGTAGTACTAGGGCCGGTTTTGCTCATCGCGAGCATTATCAAAAAATCAACGATAAGTAGATAATGCTCGCGATAAGTGAAACCGGTCCTGATCTTAATAAATCTAATGTGGAATAAGTACAAAAAATGTGTTGCAATTCATTACATATTAAGTTATTTACAATATCTATTGATTAGATCATAGATTCCCAACCTTTTACGGGTGGCGACCCCGTTTTATAAACACCATGTGACCCGCGACCCCGATGCAATTGAAAAGGTGTTTTTAATAAGGTGATGAATAAAAACAACGAAAATGCATGAAAGTGAATATTTTTTTCCGTTGACTGTTTAAGTTGGTGACCCCATAGAAAACCCGTCGCGACCCATGGGTTGGAAACCCGTCGATAAGGTTAAAAAATAAACGACTATTTTCACATACTGATAAAAACATCACCTCTTTTTTTTACAGCTAGTGTAACTTGAAAAGAATAGTTAGCCGAAAAAAGCTGCTGAAAAAATCAATACTGCCTTCTTCTTGAAACCTTTCGCGAATAAATAAAATACAGTATTTTGAACTTTTGAAGATTCCTCAGTGATAATACACGTATAGCTGTTGTTTACATTGAACACATTGTTAAAATCACCAAGCCAACTGCTTTTTTATCATCTTCGAAAAAATGTCTAAAGGTTACGCGTATATTGTACTCAAGTATTTTTTCAATATTTCAGTAATGCTATGTAACAGTTTATTCCCTCCGGCGAATATATACTTAATCGTCTCAGGTTATTTGGCTATACTGGAGCTTGTTAACAGTTATTGAAACTGTTTCTTTGAAAAAATACTATTTTTAGTGCGTACACATTTTTGTGAAGAAATTCATATTGTAAAGAGAGATCAAAAGAAGAATACCTAATACATTCGATGGTATGTTTGTGGTTAGTTAATTTTTTTTTCTTATAACCATGTCCGCTTGGAGCATATGCATTCCTCATAGAGTTTATCTCAAAATTTGTTTTTCTACGAGAACTGCTTGTTACTCAGTTGCTCAACCTCTCTTTTTACGATGAGAGTAGGGATGGAAAGGATACGAGGACTAGGACAGGACTAGTGATAAGCTAATTGCTGTCACTATGCGTCGCTTTTTGGAATAGGAAAGGTGGGAAGGGATTGTCAACAACACAAACACCCATGCATTTGAACAGATTTATCGACTGAAAAATGTTATAGTAGAAAATGTAGAAAATAATTCACTATAGCTCATTTTAATATACATAAATCAAAATTTATATCAAAGATATTTGTTTATTTCAGTTAAGTTTAAGTACTTTTCCCGGTCCGTGGTGCAGTGGTCAACGTCGTTGGCTTCAGTGTCGGGCCGCTCGAATTCGATTCAATTTGGATTCGGACAAGCTGATTTCAGTCAATTTACGATTCTATTCGAAAGCAATGGAGTTTGTGTTGTTAAAAATCCCTTCTCACCCTACTGCTACCAAAAAGCGGTGTCTAACGAGAGCGATAAGCTTACCACTTGTCCTGTTTAATCTTAGTATCCTTTCAATTTCGACACTCTTCGAAAGAGATAGAAAGAGATTAGAATAACAATCAGTGCTCGTAGAAAAAACAACATATATTGAGAAATACTCCATTGTCTCTACTTTGGGAGCAAAAATGGAATAAAAAAATAGTAACAATGCGATAAGTCTGAAGATGTTTCTCAAATAAGCGAAACACGTGTTAGTATTTGTTGCACAACGCGAAATATACAAAAATATATAAGAATGCCTAAGCTTTTATTGTTTTCACCCCAAAAGATTCAGCGTTAAATTTGTAGAAATTTATTATTGATATTATTTATAAAAATAAAATTATTTATTACATCGACACTTAATGGATATTGACCATCAAATTATTCTCGGTGCACAAGCGTACACAATTAAATGAAATAAAAGTTGTTGTTTGTTTTTCACAGTATTCGCTAATTATGACATGTTTTTGTGATTTCATTGTTATTATAATGTATCTAGACAAATAATTTACTTCTCCTTACAACACCGTTGGTCACAAGCTGATTTTTTTATTTTATAGAAGACTATTTACTATTTTAGAGTCTAAACAGAAATATTTATATTTTATATGTATACATATATTAATGACACGGTGAAAAAATGGCAATGTATTTTAGTTCAGTTCTGGCAACTGCGAGAGCCAAAATAGGCATCAAATATACACTGAATATATATTTTTTGTAGAATTAAATGCATTGCAATTTTTTCACCCTGCTTTAATTGATTTCCACCAATTAAATGCCAATTCAATCAAAATATATTTATGCTTACGCAGCATTTATTGAAGTAGATATTTTTTTCAAAATACACCCCGATATAATTGAATGTATACATTCACCATGCATCTATATTTTTTTTAAATTTAATTATTTTATCACTTTTATACTCGTGAATAAAACCTGTTTCAAATTTTCAATGTTGGACAATTACCAAACCATTGCACGTTGCATTGCCAAAATAACGAATTTATTTCTTACTGTTAGATAATTTTCAATGACACTGTATATTTTAATTAAAGCAATAAAGTTTTAGTATGCATCCCATATACACTTCTTTAAAGGTCATAAATTGAATTACGTTTAGTTTAAAATAACCGAGTGAAAAAATAAAATCTTACTTTGTGTCTTTATTAATTATCGTTTTGAACTGTACCCGCATACGACGCGAATAATGCTAATTTCCACATAATATGGGTACGTTAAAATAATTATGTGTTTTGCCAAAAATTGATTAAATTGATAAGCATTCTACTTTCATGCTAATTTTAACAATTGTATAGCATTTGAAAATTGACTGTGCATGCTGGTAGCTGTTTGCAAAATTGTATTTTGCATACAAAATAATATTTTACATTTAAGTGTTTTTTTATCAGCGTTAAAGTTAAATAATACATAAAGCAAATATACACATTTTAGAATTAATAGTTAATCTATCATTTATGAATTATTTTGTTGTAAGAGTACTTTCATAATCTCATAGTGATATCCTTAATCATTAAATAAAAAGGATAATAAATGTGCTCGATGTAAATTCAATGCCAAATTTGAATCGTTTGAACTTTTTACTTTTTCATGAGTTTCTTCGCTTTTCCTATCGTGGTTCTGTTTTATGAAGATGCCAAAAGGCAAAAACTTGGTCAAAGAGTTCAAAACAATCAATAATCGTGAACAAATTGTGTTAAGAATTGCTTCTCTAAGTATGCAAATGCACCAAATTGTGAACGAAGGATGTTAAAAAGCACATGTATACAGAAATAACATTTAAGTTTAATTAGCTTGATATGATTTTAGTATTTTAATAGGACTGTTTGTTATTTAAGTATCCACAAAAAATCGAATAGATAGAATGATCTATTAGTATCCTCATTCTGTTTCATGATGTTAGTAACACATCCAATTAGAAATTTACTATAAAGATTATAAAGTAAATACCACTACTCAATACACTATTAAACTTTAGAAATCTATCGTATTTTTTTATTTAATTTTGTTAATTCAACGCAAACTAAACAGATCCTAATTATAGAACTTTTTACATAAAAAAACGTATTTATAATTAATTAATCTTCATTGTGTATTATAATTAAGAATCTATAGCCCGAAATTGACGGCAGTATATCATTAAAAAATGCGGTATCATTAAAAGATTGTTTCTGGTCTTTATTTTACTACGAAATCAATAAATCAGTTGAAAAATATCGACGTTTTATTATTATTAATTATCTTTATTGGATATTTGTTTGCAAGTTTTTGTCTTCACCTTGCGTTTGAGTCGCTCGTAATTTTCGCCGTTCCATTTGTAGAGAGTAATGTTACACTACTCTACACTACTATATTTCGCGTAGGTGTATTTTGCAAGAGAAAAATAAATATCACAATATTGCATACAAATAACAACATTGAAAAAGTTCGCAGTGGAAGAACAATAATTGAACTTGACTTTATAATTAATCTATTGAATAACAATTATTATTGCACCAGGAAATCGATTTCTTCTTTTGATTTTAAAGGTGAAATAATTAACATCCATTTACTGGCCAATGAAAATTTTTCTTTTGTTAGTGCATCAAAATATTTTAAAACGCTTCTTTTTTATTTTTATAACAAATGTCCAAACTTTCAGTAAAAAAATATTATGAAAAGAAAACTAATTTATTGATTGAATCGGAATTTACTCAGTAGAAATCGATTGTTAGACGATGAAAAAATAGCAATGTATTTAAGTTCTACAAAAATATATACATATAGTACGTAGTTTTATAAGTAGTTCTCATATAGCTTAATGCATTTTATCCTGGAGTACCCATTTATTTCTTTGTGACCGAGCAAATTTATTTAATTAACTTCATTCACAAGCAAGATTGTAATACACTTAATCTAAAACATGTAATATATACAAATCAATATTTTTTTGTTTGTTTTTTCGTATATTATGCGTTGCACTTTCGCCAAAGGCTATAGGAAAGTACAATTTGCTTTCAGTAGGTGGCGCATGTGTCGTACCATAGACAATCGGCAAACGGAAAATTTCATCGATACCGATCAATGTTAGTGAAATTAAAACGAAATTTTTTATCTAAAATATTGTGCATCCGAAAGCACTTCAATAAACACAAACACTTTCTTTCTTTAAGTAGCATTGCAATACTTGCCAGGTACCTGGCTAGTTATTTATAAAATATGGAGGCTGTAAACAAAATGATTATTATTTGTTTCTAAATTTACGCAATGCTTAGTTAACTTTTAGGTTGTTTATTTACTGAATAAACTTTTTATTAACATTTATGACACTGCTATTAATTGTAATATAATATTTCTCGTGTTATTTTGTAACAACTCTAACAAAAAATTAACTACAAACCATCTCATAATGCTTTTGAGCTCAGAATAAAACAGACTTACAGCAATATCTCGTAACTTACAGGTGATGGATGATTTGGATAAAACGTTAGAAATTATATTTTTTACGTTAGATCTAGTCTTTATGGTAAAAAAACAACCCTTTTTTGAATCGGAATCATTCGAAAGATTATGTTTTATTATCACATTGCATAACAGCTTTATTGACAAAACTATATTATTTGAAAAAGGGTTGGGAGAATGACAATTAAATGACAATTATTGCTGTAGTCTATGAGGCATCTGCAAAACCAACAAAGTAACATGCATGCTCCCAGTTTTTACTTACGCGGTCGTTACCAAGTCCAATCAGTTTGTCACGTAGGTCTTTTGAGTCACCAGTGGCAAGGGATATTCGGCTGATGGATGCACTGCCTGTTGATGTGGACATCTTCGGCAGTGAAGTTGGTGCTTTGCTTGTATTTTGTATGTAACTAATATGATTCTTTTTCATATCTTTTTTTTTAATTTTGTGTAATATGTTTATATTTTATTTTTTTTGTCAAATGCATGGCGCATTGGCGTCAGCTGTAATGCCTTGTATTTTATTTTATTTTTTCTAATAAATAAACATTGTTTCATTGTATATTTCATCAGCTGTTGATAATGCTCGCGATAATTAAAACCAGTCTTGATATATGTAGATCAGAATACATGTGGAACTAGCACTATAAAATTATTATCTATGTTTTATTTTTTTATATAATATTGTAGAAATAGTTCACTAAAAATATGCTACAAATATTTATTAGAAATTTTGACTTTCGAGCTTCAAAATAAGGTGTAATATTTGGATGTGCCGATTGATTCATTTCAATATTGAAGAATATTTTGCGCTATGGATACGAGCTATTGCATGTGTATGCTAGATTTGTATCTAGATAATACAAGTATGGCTAACCGTCTTGAGACAGACAAACAATGACCTTTAGTTTATTACACAATGATTCTTGTTTATGCAATTATTGTATGGATGAGCTCACGAAACAAGAGTGTTACACATTTAAAAATAAGAATTATTCAAAACTTTGGGTTATATCAAAATAATCTTTTATAGTGCATCACTTATTAATATAAAAAAAAATGGTATTAGAGGTGCAAGGTGTTCATTTTTATTAGATTTCGTAAGGTTGAATGCCATAGTGAAGTTTGTTTTACCTAAATGGGAACTGAAATATTATTTTAAAAACAGTTGTTCAAATCAGAAATGTCTTATAGAAATCGTTGGTTGGGTTGGATAAAATATTTTGGTATTTAGTATAAAACACATGAAAAACAAATTTGGTATTTTTTAAGAAAAGTAATGAAAAGCGTGGTTTGAATTCCACTGCAGACAGTTTTGTAAATTGATTTTTTAAGCGATGAGAATCAATTGGTATTTGAATGTATGGATGCTGGTTGTATCTTAAATTCTAATCCATCCAATCATCAATCAAGTGAGAGTGTTGCTTTATTTTTTTAAAAAAGAGATTGAAAAATTAAACAAAAATCAATTGTCGTAGAAAAGCTTCTGTTCAGATCAAATTTACTAGATGTGCATATGATCTACATTGGGAGTGGACTTGGCTATTACAATTAAATTTCCTACATATATAAAGTATCTTCCATTGTTCTGTTATCATTTTTAAGATGTTCACTGTCAATACTTACTTGGTGTGATTGCATTACAATAAAACATTCTTAGTACTTATCCCACATAGGATTGAAATCAGGACCTTCTTCGCTTATCGCGAGCATTATTAACTGACGATAATTCTCGCAATGAGCGAAACTGTAATCAATAAATTCAATGTGGGATAACCACTAAAAATGTTTTACTATTTTTATTGTTCTGTTATATTTGAGTGACAAAATTAAAAATTTACACAATGCTACCTACTGTAGTTGGGCTGCATGATTGACGCACCTGATTAAAAAAGTTTCAACGCATCAAAGGACCCTCTTTATATAAGACATGCTTCGAATAAAATGCTACCTACTTGTGTAACTTGGACTGTGTTTCGATTTTCAGAGGCATCTTCGTGACGCAAAAGTTTGCAAGTTTGTACGCAAAGTTTGCCAAACTAAACACGTATAATTAGTTACACAAAAATAATCAAAGTTATTTTAAATTTATATTAAATGAACTTCCACAAAGTTACCGCCGAAACCATCGAAAATATTAAAGTACTATTTATTTAGGTGACATGGCCTACCCACCAGCGTTAAGTCATTAGTTAATGTCGTTCTAGAAGAATTAACAATACAAAATAATATTATTTAAATTGACAAATTCATAGCTCGCGTTTGTGCTATTATACTGGGCATAAAAGTCGTTGAGAGAGTTTGCAAGCTTAGCCGATATGATTTGCGGATAAAAACGATCTCGCTGTTAGTTAGGTCTCTTTACGATGTCAAAATAAAGAGATCACTATTTTGTAATAGAAATCCGAACAATTTATGGCAGCTGTTTTGTTCGCTTTGACGAAATATCCTGCTGAACTTCTCAACAATATTGCCAGTTAGAAATACGGCGAAAAAAATCTTTCTCATTCTGGTGAATTATTTTCGGCAAACTATTTCGAAATCAATAAGAAAGAATATTCTTGGGATAGTAATTTTTGACAAATGGAGCGCCATAGGTCAAAAAAATGTTTATTTTTAATGTTAAAAAAATATATTTTTTTAATCCACTTTGTGTTTTGATTTTTGTGAAGTATCTTTGAAGTTAATTCTCTTTTTATAATCGCGTAGTAGCTCCTTTGGAATTTTCACTTTCTTGGACCATAAGTGTCTTAAACATGTCAAACTTGTCAAACAGTCCATACAGGTCAGTTGCTAATGCCCGCGATAAGCGAAACCTGTCTTGATCCCATTAAATCAAATGTGAAAAAATTAAAAAAAATGTTACCTTAAAAATAAACAGCCCAAAGAGTTTTTATTTTATAGATAATTAAATTTAAACATTCACTTATACTTTTTCTTGTATTTTGCTTCAATTTATTTGCTTAGTTGCAATACCAATTGTTTTTCATACCTCTAATTTCTTACTTAACTTTTGTATAAATATCATTGTTTCATTGTATTCCTTATCAGTTGACAATGCTCGTGGTGAGCGAAACCGGTCCTGATCTAATAAATTGTATGTGGTAAAAGTACTAAAAATGTTTTATTATATTTACTATAATGCCATTCCACCAAATATTGACAGTGAACACCTAAAAAGTGATTCAGTAATACCGTTGAATAAAATTATTTTTGCCGGTACGTGTGATGTTGTCTATCCAAGTGTGCAGTATTTTTGTAATTAATTGTCTTCATTATTCCCGATATCAATGTCACCTTTTTTTAAAAAAAGAATACTGAGTTTTAAATTTGGAATCAGCTTTAGATGTAATTTTTCCAATTTAGATAATAATTTAATTGAATATGTATTATGAAAATAATGATACTGTATGATACAGCTGTTGATTATAAATTTTCTCAAATAAATAAAATACTATAAACAAATAATTTATCACTTTATCGGAGCCCAGACCTAAAGAACATTGCTTGTATACCGAAGGTCAACGTTTTCATTACCATATTAGCAAAAAGCGCCACATAAATCTAACCTCTACCGATACTACGAATACGTGTCCAATTTCTTTGACGCAGTAAATTTTCAGCCCGCACTCGACAAGCCAATTTATTGCCTAGGTGTAGATTTCATAAGGGCGAATACCGCTCGATAACTAATGTAGCAATTTTGTATCTTATGATCTTCGGTTAATCGTTAATTGCGATTAGAACTAATTACTAACCGTTACGTGTAACATAGTAAATAATTTATTAAGGGTTAAGCCATTAATACTGAGAAATCCTTTTACTGTGTGAAAGAAATACATATAGAAATGTAAATATTTTATATTGTATATTATTTAGTAAGTAAATAAAATTGACTAATGATAAACTTTATTTTTCAGCAAATTCTTTTCATTTGTTGGGGCAAGATAAATAACAGCAGTTCAACAGCAATAAACTATTTTTTAAAAAGAACTATTTTTTTCACTGCAAATAAAATATATAAAAAGGGTTATTTATATCAAGTCCAGAAAGACAAGACAAGGTAATATATTGAAATGCCGATAATTATTTCAAGAATAATAATTACATTGATTGAATTGGCATATACTTGGTAGAACTCCAACCATATATAATATAATTTTCAGGGCTGTGGAGTCGGTAAAAAAAGTCCGACTCCGACTCCAGCATTTACCAAAAACACGACTACGACTCCGACTAAAAAAAGTTTAATATCGTCACTGTTTTTCCTAATTTTCCTATTTATGTGAATCAATTAAATATCAACCCTACCAATCCGGCCATTACCAAAATTTGACATATTATGTGCAAAAATAAAAAGTTCAAACTTTTCAAAATTTCCGACTCCGAGTATGACTCCGGCCAAATCGCCACGACGACTCCGACTCCGACACCGGCCAAAAAGCCCCGACTCCACGACTCCGACTCCACAGCCCTGATAATTTCTGTAGTAACAAAATAAATTGCTAATTGCTTATTAGAACTATCAATCATATCTTCTTATATATAAAACCGAAACGGCGTATCTATGTCTGTGGGTCTGTAATTCCCTTTTGCATTGTTGGTCATTAAGTTGCCATAAAAACGAATATGAAAGAAAATATGTTTGAATTTTTATCGGCGAAAACATTTAGTCAAAATGTAATAAATTAGTCTTCTACTGAACTTTTCCCGGCTTTTATTATGAATACTAATGTTTATTATTTACGTGAATGTATTATTTGACATTTCTTTGACATCAAATAAGATTTTTATTTGAATTTGGACATTTTACATTTGGACATGGGCGAGAATGGGGATGTCATCAAATTAAATAAAGTTTGTGATTTTATTTTAACTCTATTTCAGATGTTAGATTTTGTGATATAATTATGTCGAATGATATAAAATTAAATAATTATTGGTCGCTTAGTCCGAGCGACGCCGGGTAGCAATACTAGTATAATATAATTTCTGTAGGACTAAAATACATTTAAGCCAAAATAGCTAACAAAAAATGTATGAAAAAAATTATGCAAAATTAAATATTAATACCTACATTGCTACTTTTTTCACCGTATTATAATGGAGGTCTACCAAGTAAATGCCAATTCAATCAATAAAAATAATTAGACTTGTTATAAAAATTACTGGTACAAAATTACGATGTTTTCCTAATATTTAAAATTTATTCAAGTGCTAAAAACTGTAAAACCTCTATCACACCTTTTAAATCTCGTAATGACATGATACAATGAGAATTTCAATCGCTAATAAAATAAAAACACATCTTTTGTATGCTGTACGTGCATTTTGACTGAAAATTAATTTCAAAGGCTGTTACTTAAAAGTAAATTAAATAACGGAAATCATATAGCGACTGCAAATTATCAACATATTCATACATGAATAAATTGCAATTAGTTTCCACTATGCAATTACTCACAAATTAGTAGTATTAACTTGATGTACTTGAACCATAGTACATACACTATTGTCTTCGTCATTTCGGCCATGAAAAAGCAATTTAAATGCTTTCAGAAATAACACGTCAACATTATCGCAGAGGACTCACTAGATACTCCAATTACTCGAGTATCGAGTAGTTAAATTATAAAATACTCGAGTATACTCGTGTAGTTTCAGATGTACTAAAATATTTATATGTACAGTCAACCTTGCTATAACGGACATTTATAAAGAGTTTTTTGCTATAGCGTATGCGGCGGCTTTTCGTACAAGGCACGTGTCGCTTGCTTACAAACTAAACACTTGGGAAAATGTTTGATTTGCTTCAAATCACAAAATACAATTGAAAAAACCAGACCCCAAATTTTGTATGGGTGCCTAAGTTTATATAGCGTTTATTTGTTGCGTACTCCAATCCTCCCGCTATAGCAGAACTGACAGTATTTTGTTGTTTTATCAATTACAAATTATACAAATCAGTTGACTAATGATTAAAAGAAAGACATTCATTGTTATTCAGTGAAGTTTAAACTAAACAGGTTATTTTGCTCATTTATTAAATACACTATCAGCTATACACTCTTTTATGATTTGAAATATCATGATTGATTAAAATCCCTATCCTCCCGCTATAGCAGGGCTGACTGTATTAATAAATCAAATCAGTGAATATAAATAGATGATAAATAAATAAATAAACTAATTTTATTTCATTAATACATATTCGTATATTTTTAAGAGTTATTCGGCATTACAGCTAATGCCAATGCGCCAATTATTTTTAATTGTGAAAGTCATACGAGATAAATTGACTTACCGGGTCTTGATCCTGGGCCCACCAGAGAAATTTATAAAATATGTACTTAAAAAATAATAGAGAATTAAACGCCTCAAATTTTAAATTGGTTCGAAGTTTTGTTTTTAGATTTCCCGCAATAGAAAAACTGAAAGCATCTCAAGATACTTTACATGAAAAAAAAAATATTAACCATCCATTACTTTATTATGTCAGTAGAAATAACTCTCTGTTGCTGTGGACGTCGGCTTAGTGGCTAAAATTGAATTAAATGGTGCATCTAGTATTTCTGACCGCTGCTTAAATGATTTCAGCTTTAGATGAGATAATACAGTAGGACCCAAAGCAAAAGTAACAATATATATTATATATAAAAAAAGTTTTAAAAAAATCGAACATAATCTTCATTTACAAATTATGAGTTATTACTCGAGTATTTTTCAAAATACTTGAGTATCGAGTACTTAAAATGGACGAGTGTTCGATATTCGAATTGGAGTTCTAAGACTCACTCTTGGCAATTTGGCCGCAAAAAAGTCCGTACACTTTATAATATTAACCATTACGGAAGCAATCCATTACAAAGTTTTGATCCGGGTATCATAAGTTCAAGCGGCTAGCAAAACACTGTTGAACTTTCCCTCTTTCTCTTTTGCCATGCAATTATTATTTAAGTTAAAACATTTTAGATTGCTACAGTACACAATGCGCTGACCGTATGTTGTTATTACATTCAATATGTAATGCAAAATTTCAGCAAATACTCTGTTCGCGTTTCTTGTATTCATAGAATGACTATTTTATTTTATTAAATTAAACTTTACATATTTTCCAGTCTATCATACAAAGCTCAAATGTGCAGCGGTGAACTGTTAACGATGCGCAGAGAGAGAGTTTATTTGTTATGTGTTGAGTGGACTGAAGTCAGCATAATATTAAAAACAAATTATTTCAATTAATCTTAAATTACATATATAATCTGCGAAATTTCTGCTATTCATTTTTTTACCATGTCCGCTTCCAGCCTGGAGCATCTCACCGAGTTTATCTCAGCATGTTTTTTTTACGAGAACTGCTTGTTACTCTGTTGCTCGACCTCCCGTTTTTCGAAGAGGGTAAGGATTGAAAGGATACGAGGACAAGAACAAGACGAGTGGTTAGGTCATGAGTCAGGTAAACGGTTTTAAATATAAAACAATTGTCACACTGAATTTCAACATTTTTTAATTCAACGTCTCAGCATTTAGAAATAATAAAGATAAATAATGAAGTTAGGAAATTCTTGTTGATAGTTTATTGTATAAGTACACCCCCATTATAAGTATTCGATGAGAGCCATGACTTTTAAATTCAATTCTATATATCCCGCTCAAGTGAAAAATATCATATAAAGACACTTTAGCTAATTTTACTTTTAAAGGAGTGAGTACCTAAATCTTTACTGAATGAAATTCAACATAATCTTGCTTTTTTGCTAGTTAAACTTTTGCGATAGTAAATCCGAAGATGCAAAACACATATTCACAATTAGTTAACACAATACGTGAAATAGTCAAAGCTATTTTTAATTTTATTTTGAATTAAATTCATTCTACTGTTTGAACCAAAAGTACGTCCCTACTTCTACAAAGGTTAATAATGGACCACAAACTTGCTATTCATTCACAAACACAGCTTAATTGATTGAAATATATCGACTTTTTTTATACGCCTAACATGAACCGACTAACTTTGGATAACTCGGCTGAACTGTGAGGTCGGTGTTGTAAAGGAGAAGGTATTCATTATTATATGCATCATTATTATAATGCATGTCTGACCTATTTTATTCAATACAAAATAACATGCTACAGTCGAAAACATGTTTGAAATGCATCGATTGTATAATCAGCTGATTGATCGATTACATCAATTCGCGATTCGATGTTAATCAAATTTGAGGCCAGATATGTTTACGTATAATCGTTTTATTACAATAATGTGCTTGAGACATTGACACACTGAGATCGGTATATTTTTTAATATGAAATTCATGACCGTACACTTTCGAAATAAACTTTTTTTTATCTAGGAGCGAGAAAGAAAAAATTAGAAAGGTTTTCGTGAGCTATGATACTATTTTTGAAAGAGACCGAAAAATAATGAATAAAATGAGATGTTCTAGATTTTTATACATCTGATTCAGTAAGAATCAGTTATCCTTATTTTCGAATTGCAAAAAGTAAGCAACCAAAGATTTAAGCAATAAAGCTATCAAGAAAAATTTGAATGAATATGTAAATTAATAAAACGGCATATGTTAGTAATTGAGTCGTTTTTTTATTAAAAATGCATTTTTTAAAAAGCTATAAACGAATTAAATTGTAGCGACAAGGCCGCGTGTGATAAATAAATATACATATAAAAGTACAAATATTTAGCAGCATTTTTATTGTCTAGTAAAATAAGTCTTAGTTCATCATAAACCATTAAAAATTTCGACTGGAGGTGATCAAATTTTAATCGTTTGATTGTTGCTCTTTTCCATGAGTTTGTTTTTCTTGCTGTGATGAAGTTCTGTAGTTTACCCGGGCTTCACCTTTCGGAATCTTCGTGCATTTCAAGTTCACTTGTGCAAACAATTCAAACGAATCAAATTTATTAATTGCTTAATCGCTCGCATACCCTTAATAATATTATAATGAACAAATCTTTTTCCCGGCAAACTTGTATCAATATTCTATTGTCCGAATATAAATTATTTATCTTTTAAAACAGTCTTTAAATATATTCAAATAATTATATATTATCTCGCCAAATATTCTTAATATTATCTACACTCAACAGCAGTAGTAATAATTAAATCTTATTTCCATATTTTTATAAATATACTCGGATTTGATGGAAAGTAATTATTTATCAATTATGTATGAATAAAATTTCAATTAAGACTGAATCACCATGACTTTTAAATAAATTGTATGATATATTATGATCTCCTGTAATATATGTAAAACTTTCTTTAGTAATAACTTATTTGCAAATAAAAAATCATAAACGGACAATAATTACATTAAAAATAGCTCTTACTTTTGTTAACGTGATTAATTTATGGTTTTACATATTTTAATATATTAAGTTCCGATCCCAAACTTTTACATACGTAGTACACGAGTTTGTTTGTAAATCTAAAAATTATCAAAAAATTAGTTGATAATTGTTATTATCGAAGTATAAGAAAGTTAGCATCTAAGTTAAAGCAATATTTTAACTCTGGACATCTTAAAAATTCTATCCTGACGTTACCCTTGGTAAAGAAGATTTGCATTTCTTAATATACAGTTGTTTTATTTTAAAAGCTTGATACAAACAGAGGTGGATTAGCCTATAAGCGAAAAGAAGCTCAGGCTTGGGGGCCTCAAAAATAGCACACATTAAAAAAAATTCATATAAAAATTTTCGAAAAATAGTTTTGACACATTTATTTGGCTTGAAATATTAAATTATCATGTCACATCAAAAAATACATATTCAATACAGTAGTATTGAATGACTGATGAGTTATAAAGTACGGCACGCTAGGTACAAAATTGTTTTTTAGTGAACTGCGGGGAATACATGAATTACATACAATAAAAAAATGAAATTACGATTATAAGAAATGACTTAATTAACATTTATTTTTACGATGCTTTTTTATCATTCCAAAAAGAGGGCCTCCAAAATCATATTACGCCTGGGCCTCCCAAGAACATAATCCGCCACTAAAGTTTAAATGTATATCTGAGGGATGAAATCATGTTAACATTTAAATTACTATTCATCGAATAATACTGGCTAAACGGTTATGGTAAATTATTCACCACTGGTAAACTTATTAAAACCTCTGTAATTTCGCAATCCACAGTATATGCGTTACCTAAACAATTATATACAGGTTTTTTTATATTGCTTTTCTCCCACCTAATGCACAGAGCCTCCACTTGCGCGTTGTAAATTTCCGAAGCCTTAAAAATTCATCCAACTATTATCGTGCCGTCAATTTTTTTCATGGCTCAAAATAAACAAAAAGTTGCGCGATTCTCGAGGAGGCAAGCGCAGAAACATGACGAAATACAAAAACATAACAACTGCAAAAAAATGAATGATAATATCATGGCATCAAATTGTCTTTAATGTTTTACTTTCACTGCCGCTTTTGATAGAAATACAGCATAATGTGTTTACATTATACAATTTTCGTACAACAATAATAATATACCACTACCACTTTCATCACATTCAAATCAATTCGTAGTCATTTTATTATTTTGCAACGCTTGAGATAAGATATTGCTCCAATATTAGATTTTCTAGTTCACACTGGAAACATATTTTTAACTACTTGAACGCATGATTTTTTTAAGTTTTTCACTGTCAATATATGGAGAAAAGGCATTATAATTTAGGATTTCAACTGACGGTGCTTGATAGCATGTGAAGATGCAGAAAGGTGAAACCCGGGTCGTTAGTGACAAAAATCATGAAAAAGTACAAAATTCCAACGATTCAAATTTGAAAGGCATTATACTAAACATATTTGTTATTATATGTTCAAACTCATGGGCGGTTGTGGTGTTGAAAATCCCTTACCACCTTTCCGATCCCAAAGAGCGACGCATAGTGACAGCGATTAACTAATCCTGTCCTAGTCCTCGTATCCTTTCCATCCCGTCGTCGGTCCCTGTGGTCTAGTGGCAAGAGCTTTGTCCTAGCGATCTGGAGACCCGGGTTCATTTCCCGGCAAGGTCAGATTTTTTCAATTGAAAAAAAAGATCTTGGGCTGGGTGTATGTTATTTATCGTTGATTTTGTGCACAACTGATTTATTACTCATCATCGAGTTAATCTCGTATGACTTTCACAATTAAGAATATTTGGCGCATTGGCGTAAGCTGTAATGCCAAATATTTTATTTATTTTAAAAATTTAAATAAAAAAAAAAATCCCTACCCTCTTCGAAAAAGAGAGGTTGAGCATCTGAGTAACAAGCAGTTCTAGTAGAAAAACATATGTTGAGATAAACTTCGTGAGAAGTCCATATGCTCCAAGTTAGGAGCGGACATGGTTAACCAAAAATAAAAGCATATTTTGTACCTATCAAACTGGAATCACAATAAATTTACTAAGATTCGGACCCTAGTCACTCATCGCTAGCTTTTTTAACATTAATCATCAGTTGAAAATGCTCGCGATGAACGAAATCGGTCTTGTTTTTAATATTTTTTAGTGGAATAAGTTGAAAAATATCTTTATATTTTTTTAACATACGATGTCCTATGTGGATCTTCAAGATATCTTTATATATGTACATATATTTTCATCAACCATGCATGTTGAGAGATGCTAGTGAAACATGTTAGTTATTTTTTACTTTTGATATATTCTGCGGTAACTTTGTGTAAGTTCATTTTTTAAATAAAATTGAAACTTTTTTATTTCGCGTATTGTGTAACAAGAAGCGACCCTACTCATTGAGAATCATCTTTGGAATAACTATCATAAGATTGATTTACTAAACACTCAAACTGGCGAAACACGTGTCTCTGAAATTTTCTTTATATTCTTTAGATTCTTACATACGAAAAACACTGGGAGATTACATAATTCAAACACAGAAATGTTGTATGAAATTTTTCTATAGTAAAGAAAAAATAAAAACGACTCTTAAAGAATAAAAAAAAACTGGTTTTGTTTTCTGCATTTTTTAAATTACGTCGTAAATAATAATTTGTCTTCTGCAATGATTCAAAGTTTGTTAATTAATTTGTGAAAAAAAATCAATATGTATTTAATAGGGCGTGACGCTAATGATTTAATTAAAGAATATTTAATAATTAAAGTTTACTAATATAAAAATCTTCGTGAATATGGCAACACTCAGACATATTCGCAATCTTTTTGCGATATAAAAAAAAATAATTGTGTATTCAAAAGAGTATTCTAATAATTATAATTATTGTTCATTTATTAGTTATATTCTCACGAGTAATATACGTGTAATTTTAAAAACTCCAAATATCACTTAAAAATAAGTCCCTGTAAAATTTGTCATACAATACGTATCCCCGGCAAGGTCATTTTTTCACCGCAAACATTGGGCTGGGAAGCAATTTTTGCTCTACCTTTTAAGTAAACCAACTATAAATATCAACTTAAAATATTTGGCACAAGGCGTAAGCTGTAATGTTTTTTTCGCTTTTTTTAAATAAAAAAAAAATTGTTGCCATAATAAATATATCTATCTGATATATATAAAAAATCAATGTTTGTTTTTTGTTCGTATATTATGAGTTGCCATACCGTTCATCCGATTGCGATAAAACTTTGTCAACATATTACTTGCACTTCCGTGAAGGTTATAAGTATGGTAAAATACATGTTCTGAAGATGTCTTGATAGCTATATTACAAAATATATGTTACTATGAAATTTTATATGTGATTGGTGGAATGGCATTATGTATGTATATTAAAAATAACAACACATTTTTAGTACTTATTTCACATAAGATTTATTGAATCAGGACTGGTCTCACTCATCGCGAGCATTACCAACTCATAATAAATACAACAATATAGCGATATTTATACAAGCATATCATATATCAGCTGATAATGTGCGCTATGAGCGAAACCGATCCTGATCCAACTAATTGTATGTGAGATTCTGGTAAAAATTTGCTTTTATTTTATATGTGATATATTCCGTGTTCTATTCAAACTTTATATCGTTTTTGATGAAATATTATACTATTTTTTATAATAAATTAAATATAATTTATCTTAATATTAATTCAAAACAAATCAAATAACTTTTGTTCAGTCCAATGAAGCGCTGTACATACAAACTAGGAAACATGTAAATGATAAGCAATGGACTTCTTATGTTTACTATTATCTTGAAATTACCTTGTATCGACTACCGTGGACGTATAATTATTATTCCACTAAGTAGAAATCCTTGTCAATATTGTTTATAGGGGCAGAAATGGATAAAACTATCTTTCGCTTCATATTTATTTTTCAAAGGACCTTTTTCCTTTACTCTAATCTATGGCTTCATCTCTAATTCAAGAATTGAATACTCGTGCATTTTTCAAGTACTTGATACTCGAGTATTTAGAAAAATACTCCAGTAATACTCGTTATTTATTTTCAAATTTTATTTACTTTTAGTAGTTGAAATTTAAAAATAAATACATTTAATTTTAATGGCTAATCATTGCGTTTAACTGAGTTAACCAATGCGTAGAATTGACTTTTTGGTAGTATAAATATTTTAAATGGTTTTGCCGTTGACTCTGCTATGTGAGAATTTCTTTTGTTATTTTTGCTTTGTGCTCGTTTTGGGACGTTTGATTCCCTATTATTTTTAAAATATATGTTTTACTAGTATTCGAACCCGGCTTCGCTTGGACCAGTTTGGGGTTATGTTCAGCTCGGCGCGTAAATTCAGACGGGCCAAGTTGAAACAACTTTTTTCAAAATTCAAAAGTCTAGGTCAATTAAAATGAACATTTCAGACTGGCATTGACATTTCACAGCCCCTTTCATATATTGTCTGGGCTCATTCTCGAAAACTTTCGCGAGCGAAATCAATTCGTTTGTTTGAACTTGCAACAACAATGCAAAAGGGAATTACAGACATACATCCCCCGTTTCGGTTTTATATATAAGATTAATTGAAATAACTGTATTCATGAAATTAAATAAGTTTATTTATATATTTATCATTTAGTGAAAACAAAAATTTCAATAAATAATTTATATTTTGGTACATCTGAAATTACTTAACTTGAGTACTCCATTATTTTTAAACTCGATACTCGAGTATTTGAGATGTGTAGTAATTGGTATTTGTTCAATTAGTATTTGTCTCTTCATTTTTATCATAAAACTGCAGCATCTTTTTTGGCACTCCCTGTAGAGTATCTCAACAGAAATAGTTTTATTAGTATATTTTGTAATTTACCTTCAGAATCTCTCTGTATTTAAAAGGTATAGATTATAATAACCACTACGGTTGGTTAAAGTTGGGTGATAACGAATCAAACATGTTAAAAATGTATAATTTCTAAAAACAAGGTCAAAAGCATAAATTTGTAATTTCGTGAACATAGGTCGATGGTTGTTAGTCGAATTCACAAACATCCGCCGATATCGCAACTGGCTAATTGGATCATATTCAAATCGCCATAATGGTTAGTGATTGCAGGCAGTTAGCGGTTGGACTGGGTGTCGAAATGACAGGCCGCGCTAGAAACAGTTATCTCCCATTAAGGCAATAGAACGGTCGACGGAAAGCGTTTAAAATATTAACACTTTACACCCGGAAACGGAAATGTACCGGTTTTATTTTTTTATCATAAATTGAGTTGTCGTGCCGCATTCAAAGTGTTATACAAGTATGTCGAGCTCCGTCGCCAAGTGATAGGGGGCCTTACTTCCGTTCCGTAATCAAGAGCTAAATTCACAGCTGATCATGAATTTATTCATCAATAATTTTTTTTTTTAAATTCACCTCACTTCAAGAAATATGAGTTACACCCTTTTAAGCTGTCGTGATCAACGCACTGATTATTTGATTTAATACCAAAGACACTCAAAATGTTTTACGCCATCGCCCACTTTCAATCATCACATTTTTTTTACACGGTGAACCCCACAGAGTAGTAAATCTAAACGTACTTAACGTTTTTGCTATGAATTTTCAGTGTGCATAAAAAAGTTTATGTCTGTACAGAAGAGAAGCGATTTCTACCCACTCTCTATAATATATCCCAAGTGTTTTAAAACTTTTATGATTAATAATAAGTATTAACAAGTCAGTATGCTCTACGTATCCAGTCGATGGCCAACCCAAGCAACTCTTTGAAGTCATTTTTTTTATTGTTAACACCTTTCTATATCATCTTGCCATTCTTGTGATTTGGTCGATAACTTACTACACCATCTTGTTGGTAAGTCATAAATCTAGATTCAAGTTTTTGTGTATTCCCTACTGTGTATTTAAAATTCAAAAAAGGTCAGACGCGTCCCATTGATAATACAAAATGGTTTTTTTTTTAATTTACGTAAATTCTAAGCACAAAATAGTCTTTATATAAAAGTAAATTTATATAAAACTCAGATAATAAAACTACTTTAAAGGTGATCGCTGTCAACACTTGTAGGAAAGATGCTATATCAAAAAATAATAACATTTTTTTTGTACTTATTCCACAGTTAATTTATCAAAATCAGGACTGGTTTTGCTTGTCGCAAGCATTTCCTGATATAAATTAATTAATTTCAGAATTCGTAAAAGTAGTCTTTTATTATTTATTACAAAGTTCTGAACTATACAAGTTATGTTATTTCTTAATATTCCCAATCAAGTAGTCTTAATTCATCAATTGAAAATCTCGTGATGAGCGAAACTAGTCATGTTCTTGGGTCGAACAAATATGCTTTATTTAATTTTTTAAAAATGTATTGATAGGAAATATATCAATCAGGCAAACATAGTTTCAAAAAAATAATAACGGTTTGACACGTCATCTACTGGCAACGAAACACAAGCAATCCGGATAATAATAACTATGATAATTTAAATAGTGCTATGTGTGTGTATTTAACAATTAGCCCGCATGGTTCTTACGCTTGACCGTTTTCAACGGGTTAATACCATTTGGGTAATAAATACGTGGCGAACAAAAAAAGGCACATCGTTTTCTTTGCGGAGGTAATTTATCGTTTTCCATCTAGTTAACTGTATGGGGCCCGGATACTTTTTACAGTTTGATAACTTTTTTAAATTAACTCATACCAGCATAATACGTATCTTTTCTTGGTAGTATTTGAACTTGAACTTACTTGATGTTACTTCATAGTGGTAGTTAGAAGAAAATCGATGACATGGTTTGATATTTTTTTTCTTTATACTTAACAGAAAAATCTTTAATTATTTCGGAATGTGAGAATGCATTTGAAGTTGGCATTAAGTCAAATTTAGCTTGCTTTCATAAAATTTAAGACAAGCTAGGTGGCAGAATTACCTGTCAACATACGCTCAACGCTAACTCTATCACTCACACACTATATCTATGATGCGAATCGTGCGCCAGCTGTACGTTTTGCAAATAAATATTATAACACGGTGAAAAAAACAAATTATTTTTATCGACCTTAATACATTGCCATTTTTTCATCGTACTTTAGTAGAGTTAAGTAAATGCCAATTCAATTAATAAATATTGTTTATTGTAATTTAATGTAAGATTTTAACTATTAAATTATAATTATGAATGTATATATTTAGTTATATGAATGATCCGTCTAAAATATGGGTTATGTGAGTTAATCAAAATATTTATTTAATGAGCTTGATTGATTTTATTCGGCAAATGTTATCAGTATAAATAAACCGAAGACTTTATCTTAATCACAAATATTGTATCTTCTCCAATAGCAAAAATTAGACTCTATTACAACTTCATACCATTGTTTTGAACTAAGCTCACTTTGTTAATATTATGTTTGAATGAATGTAATAAAATGCATAAAAAATACATCTACCCCAAACACTAACAGAAATATTTTCTTGATTGATTGAGTTGGCATTGACTTGGTAAAACTCCATTATGTCAGAACTATGTTTTAAACGTGCATTAGATCATGTGTGTATACCGTTTAGACTGGGTACACAATACATCTTCTTCTTTGTTCCACCATCTTAATTGTGACATAACAGTACTATATATAATCGGATTGTAATTAGCCTCAGCAATCAGCACTTCAATATCCATTATTTACCAAGACTTAATACCATTGTTGTTCTTCTTTATAGAAAAACTTAAAAAAAAAATATGATGCCATACGAGTTCAATCGAGAGAAAAAAAACTTGGAATAACCAAACGGTTCCATACTAAAGTGTCTGTCGTGAATCAAGTTGAAAGGTTATCTCTCGAGGCATTTAAATTTTCGTTGCATTGTTTATTCACGTATGATTAAGTGATAAATTCTACCAATCATTTTCATATTGGAATGTGGGAATCGACTCTCAAGACGTTATCCACGAGAAGTGATACTAACTCAGTGAGAACAAAATGAAAGCTCTTATTTAATCAATGATTTTCGAATTGCACCATTGATTATTTTAAGAAATATCCAATAATACTGCGTTTTTTCTCTATTTTTTCGTCAATACAACTCACGTAAAGGGTTCCTTGTAAACCGCGCAGCAGTTTGAAATCCTCCGCGCACTCGTCTCAGGCTGGCGCGCACTCTAAAAATTGATGATTTTGATGACCTGATAAATAAATGAAGCTAAAAATATGCTGAAGACCCGCAAAATATAAAAAAAACATAAATAAATAAAACATGTTAATAATTTTTTTCCAGTGTGTGGTGCAGTGGTTAACGTCGTTGGCTACCGTGTCAGACCACCCGGGATCGATCCCCGGTACGAGCAGTTTTTTTAGTCGATAAATCGATTCTGCTCTGAGGCAATGGGTATAAGTGTTTTTTTCCGATCCCAAAGAGCGACGCAAGACAGCGATTAGCTAACCACTAGTCTTGTCTCTAATCCTCGTATCCTTTCTATACCTACTATCTTGGAAAAAGATAGGTTGAGCTATCGATTAAAAAGCAGTTGTCGTAAAAAAACATAAACTACGTGAGGAGTCCATATAATCCATGTTGGGAGTGGACATAACATTTAATTTTCAATCCATATCCGCTCCCAATGTGGAGCATATGACCTCCTAATAAAGATAAATAATTTCAACAGAAGTGAATTGAAATTATGCTGCGCATTTGTTGAATTGTCTTGCTCAACCTTTGAATTTTCTGTGCGGTTAATAAAAGAAGCAATAAATTAAGATGATATTATTTCTTTGAATAATTTTACTTAGTTTAAAAAAATATGTATTATTTCTTCTACGCCAGTATTGATGTATTCGTCTTTCTCAGTAAGCAGTAAGCACGCTTTTAATTATTTTAATATTCAAAGAAAATGGTTAAAGCCTGTTCATTTTATATTCACGGCTTTTCTGTATACTAAAATAACAGCACAGGCATGCAATAAACTGCTATTAATTATCAAGTGGTCGCTAACTAGGACTATCAATGTAGGTTCTTTGCGTTCATTAAAAATATATGTAAAATGTAAGAAAATCTAAGGTGCATTTGAACCTTTTACACTTTCATAGTAACAACTTACAGACCCATACAATGAGATAAGCAATAACGATGCTTAATGTCACTAAATGTAAAGTCTCGATTGTAATGGACTAAACTAATAAATTGCCTGAGAAATTACTGTCTTTGATTATTTTTTATACATTTCCCATCAACAAAAGCAGATTCTAAAGGATAGAAAAAAAAATAGCTTTAATTTTTCTTCCAGCTATTTCTGGTCAATATTTCTTAATAGTTTTGTTAATAACTTCTGTTGAAATCTTTACTTATTCTCCAAATAGTCTTTTGACATTAATAAATAATTCTATAAAGCTTGCATTCAAACTCTAAAAAAAACCCTAAAATATGCTGGATAACGATAAGATTACAAAAACCATGTTTCCAATAGTTATTTTCATCACTTTTAAAGTGTTCACTGTCAATAATTGGTGGAATAATAAAAATTATAACACATTTTTCGGACTTATTCAACATTAAATTTATTGTATCTGGACCAGTTTCGCTCTCGGCGAACATTATCAACTGATAAGAAATACAACGATACAGCGATATTTCTACAAGCTTTGTAATACACCTCTTAATAATGCAATATAAATTCGATGATATGGAAATTGTTTGACTGCATTAAAATAAAATAAAAATTCGATGGCCATTCCAAGCAAAGCCGCATCTTTAAAATAATCAAGATTTTATCATTAATCTCGGTGGTCTAAAACTATAAAATATCACATGAAGATAGTGTAATAAGTAATAACCTCTACCTAAAGATTTATCTGAGAATATTTAAAATTAATGCCATCATTATTATGTTTTGAGTAAACTTTATTATAATTTACAATGGTTACAATAAATATTACATTTGTTGATTTATTTTTATTGCAATATTGGCATTTAATTCGAACGGACATTAAAAAATCAATATTCTTTACTCATTTTTTATTAATATTGTGTTATTTGAAAAATATTTCGGAACGAAAACATGAGAATAATGTTTTTCTAACATTCAAAAGTTATTATTAAAAATATGCGTTTAGAGACTAAAAAACTAAAATTTTTATGCATAATATATTAGTTTCCATAAAATCAGTCATCATTAAAAAATTTTAAAATGCTAACAAAAGATTTCAAGCAATCATCTTTACTCAGAATTTTGTCTAAAAATATATATTATCATGATTAAGAAATTTAACAAAATAAAATACAAATGACATAGATATATTGATTGAATTGGCATTTACTTGTTAGAACTCCATTATTATACAGTGAAAAAAAATATCAATGTATTATAGTTCTACAAAAATTATTTTGTATATTTTTTGATAGCTATTTCGGCTTACGCCATCGTCAGAACTATGTTCTGTTCTATTTATTCTGACGATGGTGTAAGCCAAAATAGCTATCAACATACATTTAAAATATTTTTTTTAGAACTAAAATACATTGATATTTTTTTTCACCGCGATAGATATAATTTATAATGTCTTGTACCTATGTATGTCGAGTTGGCGTTGGAGTTATATACCAGCAGCAGAATTTATAAAGATGTAACTAAAATACATTGTGTTGAAAGATACATAGCTGACCTTAGATTGGTTTTATATATTAAATAAAACAAGCTAATAACGCTGTGTTAAATAAATAGATAAAATACTCGTATTTTCTCATTTAACGAACCTGAACATAAACAACTAGAATGGCATCTCGCCACGCTGCCAATAAAACAAATCTTGTCTATGGTCATTTAATTGCTTATCTTTATTGATTCTTTATGCTGGAATAAACTTCAATAACCTGGCAACCCTCGTTAAACTTATTTATACCCTTCCCGTAATGCTTTTAATCAGTAAGAAAATAGCAACACTGCTACTAACTATTCCTCGTCCGATGGCGCCCTGTAAATTGTCACAGGTGACGGTTTATTATTTCTTTTCCAAAGCTCGCTTATTAGAATTATAAATAACTGGATGTGTGTAAATTGGACATATAGTAAATATACATTGCAGTGTGTATATTCTATTTATTTACCAATGCAACAGGGGTCGATAAATACATATACATAATTATATTTATTATTTAGGATTTTTGACTGAAGGTGCTTGATTTAATTTCAAGCGTTTCCATGTTGTACTGATAAAATCAGGGAAATCAGGAGTCGTTAAAAAAATATGACTCTAGCATTTTCCAAAATCACGACTCCGACTAAAAAACGATTAATTTCGTCACGTTTTTTTCCTACCTATCCTATTTATGTGTATTCAATTACACATATGTCAGTCAAAAAATCCGGCCTATAGCCAAATTTGACATGCTATATGCAAAAATACAAAAGTTAAAACAAACAAAGGGGAAAACGCTGCGACGAATCCGATAATATTGTAATATCGTAAGTTTCGTGTTGTTTTTTTATGGCGATATGAAATGCAAAGCCCAGGTTGATAAAACGCATGGAACAAAATACAGAGAGAAAACTGTCTATCCTCTGGCCATTCCTATACGTTGATCGTATAGCGCATTTTTTTGCGCCAAGAGCGTCTCAGGAGCACCTGATCAAGACTTTGTGAAGGATTGTATTGAATAAACGAACACCTTCCGCAACAAATTGAAAATCAAAATAAACAATTATTGATTCGAATGTGTGGCTTCATCAATCTTGCCCTTCCCTTTGACCCCCCCCCCTCCTTCACTGCTATTCTCACAAAATACACGCTTTTCGAGACTCATTTATATACATTCGTTTTTAGTTTCTAAATATAATATATTATGGTTGTCAGTCACACATTTTACTGCAATACATTTCAAATACCAGGCATAAACGAACAGTTGTAAATTAAAATCACATTTCTTTAACCAATTTCATTCGCGCTGTACACTCGTAAATATTTCCAATAAATCAGTCGATAAATACGAGGCCCTAAAACACGCTTCAAACTTTATTTCGTAATTCGTTTTTTTTTCAATGCAAACAAAAAAAACACAAATGCATTATGTAAGCAACCACCGCGGTTTGACCACCTCTATATGCACACGTCCGCGATGGCCGTCTCTTTCTCTCGTCGCGTTGCGCGTCACAGCGGGAGCGAGCGAGACGGGGCACCTGCAACCGGTATTACGTGAAATCAGATCGGCTATGGATAGAACCGTTAGGTATATACCTTTAGAATGTAATACTTGGAAATAATGGCACGACTGGAATCTTCAATAACGTAACGCGACTTGATTTACACACACATGCAACGATAATATTTTACGAATGTATTGTAGACGTGTTGTACTGTCAAATTGTATTTTACTATCTAAATATTCCGTGTTAATAACCAGAGAAACAAAAGTTCTATCAAGTAAATTATTTTACACGTTTTAAATAATTCATTATTCAAAAACATACTAAAATACATGGTAAAATTCCCAAACTCCTTGCTTCATAACTTAAATATGTTTTAATTTAAAAAATTACAGATAATTTGTAATAATGCAAGTTTCCCAAAGTTTAATCTCAAATTGGCAGTTAAAAAAATAATTTTGGAATTGACCAGTTTTGAAAATTACCTCCTGTTAATGTTCTTATTTGACAACTTCTATTGAGTATGCATTGATAAAGAATGCGACAGTAAGTCCGAAGATGCCGCTGAAAGAGGCGAAACACGTATCACTGGTAGTAGTCACAATGCGTGGAATAATCAAAGTTATTTTAAATTTTATATTAATTATTTTTTTCTTTTTCGTTTCAGAATCTTCAAACAAGGAGGTGTCATCCACTGAATATTTCTTTTTTAAGGTATGTTCCACAATTATATAACAGTATCATCTAAAATTACAGTAGGTAGTATGTAATAATAGTCTGTATTATCGACCCTTACAACAACTTGCAAAAAAGAAATTGCTTTTTATTTTTGCAACGTCAACTTTTTGCAAATTTAAGCTTTGTTTCAATCAACCACTTCACTAATCAAAAGAGTGTTATAATTAAGTATCTCATACTTTAGATAAAATAAAACCATCACAGTGTGCATTATCGACAAAATAAATCCCTTTGCCTCTTAAGGCGTAAATAATTATTTTTTTATTTTATTTCACATTGATATTAAAAAATAATAATACGATTTTTGTACTTATTCCACAATAGATTTATTAAAATTGGTACCGGTTTCGTTCGTTGCGATTATTGTTAACTAATCAGAATAATCACATCACATGCGACACATCAAAAACATAGCAAAAAAATGTTATTGTGTAGTAAATTGACTGATTCATTTAAAGAATATAAAATTAGCATTCAATCACATTCATTTGATTCATCGATGATCTGATTATTAAAATGATTAACTACATATAACGTTTCCATACAAAATATTTTTTAATAAAAATAATAAAACATTTTAAGTACTTATTCCACATAAAATTTATTGGATCAGGGCCGGTTTCGCTCATGGCGAGCATTATCAACTGATAAGAAATATAACGAAACAAACAAAGATTTTATACAAAAGTCAAGCAAGAATTACAAGGTATGATAGACAATTGGTATTACAACTAAGCAAGTAAATTGAATCAAAATACATGAAAAATAGACTTTAAATTAAAATGTTAAAGGGCTCTTAGCAATGCAAGTTATTACTTATACAAAAATCAATTAAGTGTAAATTACCATTAACAAAGTAAAAATCAAAATAAGTGCATTTTATAACTAAATCTGAATGTCTAATCCATAATGAGTCGTGGAAAGTCCGGGAAGATAGCTCAATGCAAATATGTCGGTCCCTGTGGTCTAGTGCCAAGAGCTTTGTCCCGGGTTCGATCCCCGGCAAGGACAGATTTTTTCAATTGAAAAAAAAAGAGATCTTGGGCTGGGTGTCTGTTATTTATCGTTGATTTTGTGCACAGCTGATACATTATTTACCATCGAGTTAATCTCGTATGACTCTCACAACTAAGAATATTTAGCGCATTGGCGTAAGCTGTAATGCCATTTTTTTTTTTTTTAAAATTTTTTAAAAAAATTTAAAAAAAAAAAAAATTTAAATGTTTTAGTTGATTCCTAATTTAATATCTAGTCTACAATATCGACATAACAATTACTTGTAACAATGAGAGGCGCAGTTGTTCACCCTCGTATTTTGTCGGTGACTTCCCTGACGATCAACAATACGTCACGTAATAAATCTAACCGCTCCATGTAATGCATAAAATAAATCGATAAAACCCTCGCAAACAAAATACTTTTTCGTCTCTTACGCATACGGTTTTGGATATTTTTAAGTACTAACATACACAATCAATATTCCTTTAGAACGTTTGAATAAATCGTTTTAAGATTTTGTTGATCTTCTTCATGTATATTTTAAATTCAATATTGTGTGCGATCGGCATTAAAGGACGATGATGAAACAGCACTTCGTAGAATACTTGTCCTCGACATTTGCGACAGTGCATTCTCATCCTGATGGCAGAACCTAACGAATTGTTGAAGGTTCTTTCAAATTTTATACACCCAGCGGCAAAGCACGTTTAGGATTTCCAAGTAAATCAAAAGCCACCAGTGTGAACATCAAATATTGCTTAATTTACAACGAACCTTCCTGTTTGAATTATAAATATTCTAATAATTTATTTATGATTGAAAATTGTAACTGAAAGTAATAAAAAGGATCAATAATTATTCAATGCTACACTTCTGCTATACAATCCTTTTCTTTTTATTACTTCTAATGATAATCTAGTTGGCAAAAATCATTATTTATTGATGAAACTTTATCGACAGTTACGAAGAATGAAGAAGTTTATAAATTTATTGACAGTTAAAAAGCTTGCTTTTTGTGTCTATAGTTTATTAGCAATTAAATAAATAATTGAATACATTTATCACACTATAAAAATAGCATTCAGCATATTTTTTCACTCTTTAAAAATTAGTGACAAATAATATTATTGTAGAATATTAAAACATTTTTTGTGCTTATTCCACAATAAATTTATTAAGATCAGGACCGGTTTCGCTCAACGCTTGCATTTTCAACTGATAAGATGAATTTAATATTTGTGGATTTATTGTCGACTATGTATAAAGAATGTTTTTAAAGTGAAAGTGGAATTATAATATATGTTAAATAGTTGATTGAGTAGGCATTTACTTGGTAGAACTCCATTATAATACGGTAAAAAATAAGAATGTATTTTAGTTCTACATAAATTTTATATATTTGTTGATAGCTATTTCGGCTTACGCCTTCGTCAGAACTATAGAAAAATAGTTCTGACGAAGGCGTAAGCCGCAATAGCTATCAACAAATATGTAAAATTTATGTAGAACTAAAATACATTGTTATTTTTTACCGTATTATGTTAAATAGCACTATCCACTCTTTTTTATATACATTGTTTCCCTTTCGTTTATAACATTTTTATTGTTTCTATAATAATCTAATATTATTTTACATACAACTTAATTTCAGCGGCTAATAATTTTAACACTCGAAAATGTAAAACCGTAACAGAAAACTTATAACAATATTAAATAAAAAATAAATGCGTTACCTATCGACATAAACATAATCTAGTCGATTAAACATTACACATTATTATACAGTCATTATGCCTAGTATGATTTTTTTTCGAATACAATATCATATTACGCGCGTCACTGAACAAACCGCAAGCATTTTAGGGTGTGTATGAAGGATGTTGATATTAGGTAACGATTAAAATTTATAGACGAGCGGAAATGCCATGAGAGTCTGATTCGATGATGCATATTTTCATAATGATAATGCAAAAATAAAAAAAATACAATTCTCCTACACAGTATGGAAAACCCAAAAAAAAACATCTACGCTTTGATAAAATTTGGTCCTGCTTACTAATCAATTGAAATTTCTTTAATAGTATAAAGAACAATATTGAATGAAATAATACAAGTGTTCGGTCCGTGGTGCAGTGGTAAGCGTCATTGGCTACCGTGTCGGACACCCTGGTTCGATTCCCGGTACGAACAGATTTTTTCAGTCGACAAATTGATTCTGCTCAGAGGCAATGGGTGTTTGTGTTGTTAAACTCCTTCCCACCTTTCTGATCCTAAAGAGCAACTCAAAGTGACAGTGATTATCTAATCACTAGTCCTGTCCTAGTCCTCGAATCCATTTATCCATACTCTCTTCGATAAAGAGATGCTGAGCAACTAAGTAACAAACAGTTCTAATAGAAAAAAACATACGTTGAGATGAACTCCGTGATGATTCCATATGCTTCAAGTTGGGAATGGACATCCGTCTGTGATAACGTCTATGGGTGAATACTTCTTTCATATTCGATTCTCTTTTTGCAAGGAGTACTAAATCCGTGTAAAAAACATGTTAAAAAATTAACTTAGTGTTTTAAGAAATATTTTTATTTAATAAAATAGCCCTTGCTCGATACGCAGTAGTGGTCGTAAGTTGAGCCAATTTTATTATTTAAATAAAGGTAAAATGTAACCATGTTAATGTTTCCTATTTTTAACTACATAATACTTTATCGATTCAAAAACAGTTAAAATTATGAAAATTCAAAGTAATCGACAAGTTTATTCCATTATTAAATTAAATAATTAATTACCACAAAGTAAACATCATAGAAACATAATTGTATGTTGCACCCTAATTTCAGATTTGTAAAGTAAAATACAAACTCTAGTTAAATTGATATATGCAATATAATACAAATTCGCATTCGTGACTTTTGAACATCCTGTATTTAAAAAAGATACGATTGCAAACATAATAAAAAGAGATTCGTATTAATTTAATATGAGTACGTTGCAGTATTGTTTCGAATGATGACACGAAAAGGTTAAAAGTTTACAGTACCGCCCACCTTAATAAAAACAAAGTAACAGTTTATAAATTGAATTGTAACCCTTTAACAACATGAACTTCTCCAACACACATATATTCAATAAAAACAAAAGATTTTGCCATCACAAGAAACTATTTCCAGTATTGAAGTGGTCCTCGTTTACTGCGTGTAATGGAAGACTCTTTCATAAACGGATTAATTATTCTATTATTATTTTCGTGTTTATACTCATATTTATCTATGACATTGAATCCCATTCGTCAGTTCCATAAGCAGAACATAGCGAGAACGGTTAGAGAAATTCTTATCTTGTCTTTACCTCACTATTCTTTGTTATCATAGCCAGAAAAATGGTTCAGAAAATTATCGACAGCCTGTCCAGATAGAACGTTTTTTTCAAAATATGATGATGATCAATCAAATGAACTTTTTACAGCAGTAATATGTCGACAACATATGGTATCGTTCATAATAGTTATGGAAAACCTGTTGTATCGGAAATGACAATTTTGATTAAATCAATATGAAATATTTCAGACAGGCATTTGACGAACCCGTCTTTTGTCGTTTCCTTATTTATTTGGATGTTTCTTATAACATTTTATAAGTGAGCGTAAAGAAATAAGTATTTCAATAAAAGCAACTTACATTAATATGTCCGTTCCTGGTGTGTATTATTAATGGAGATTTTCCATAAAATTGTTTATTAGTCAATATTTGCAATGCTTTTCTTGTTCTAAAATTACAGAATTCAAATATAGGATTATAAAAGAACCAGTTATCAGCTAAGTGCCCTAGTTATGTGCTATTTTTAGGATCAAATGAGGGACGCCCAATTTAGAAATTACCTGCGGGCATAGTTTCGAAAAACCGTCGCATAATTAATTTATTATATTGTGAGAACTGGGATTCAAAGCCGCAAACAATGTTGACCACTCGGCTACAGGACAAACTGTGCTCGCATTAAGTGTATTTTGTTTTGTTATTCTGCGTACATATTTATCAAACCATAAATAAAATATTTGTAGGGTTTTCAAAATATTTGGCTGTACATTTCATTTGTTTTTTTATTGCTGACTCGAGTGATAAAAATATAGTAGATCGTAAAAGGTTAAGACCTTTTTTTTTCAAAAGACAATAAACAAAAGCACGTTGTGCGGTTATTGCAAACCAACTTTCATTTGCTGTGCAAGAAATTTTTTGCATCGTGATTTAAAGCAGAAAAAAAAATATTCACACCATCTGATATGATAAAAAATCGTGAAAAATATTACCACAGTTGGGAGAATATTTTTTTTATATTCAATTACATTATTTAGATACTAGGAAATCTTTTGAATCATTTTTAAAATATTCTATATGAAAATATAATATTTATTGATAATAAGGTTAAAGTAAATTGCATTATAATCGCTATATTGAAAATACCAAAACAAAGTTTATTCACAAGCATTTTGGACATTTTTTTGTCACTTTTGTTGTATCTACATAAACAATGGCTATAATATGTTTCAATTGTGTACATTTCTATCAGTTTTAACACTAACGACCCGCGTCACGCCTTTCAGCATCTTCGGACATCTCGCTTAAGTGCACGTGAACTTATTTTAACTGTTTTTTTCGTAAAAATATAATGTATTTAAAGTCCAGAGCTTACTTTTTAAGAATTACGCCTCAAATATGTGGAATGTGTATAACGAATTTTAATTTATTTGGATGTACAAAAATGATGCAACAAACAATGAGACAAAATGAGAACACAATTTGAGTAAATTTAAGAAAATTTCTTGACACTATATTTGGTCGTCAGTCGCCATTTATTATTATACCACGTTTAAATTAATTTTGCTATTAAAAATATAATTAAGATCCATGTTAAAAGGATGCACTGTATAAGTATGCTAATAACTTACATTAGAATTTGTGAAATATTTAGGTATAAGGAGAAGGATTTTTTCATGAAAATATATAAAAATTGATTCCAATTAAATATATTACAAATCACGACGTGAGAAATAAAATTGCAATAAGTATATTACAAATAGTACAAAAAATAGAACAATCGACTGAAATCATAAATCGTGAATATATTTTATTTAAATTGGTTATATTTTATGTAGGTTTGTGTTACCAGAAATTTTGTACAGTATTAAAACTTGAATTCAGATTATATTTCAGTCAAAATTAATTCTTCATTGTGAATGCAACAAATCAAATTTCAAATCGTATCAAATCTATTGAATTCATTAATTTATGAATATTCATCAGATAAGCTTTTTGAAAACTAAATAGCATGAAAATAAGTTTTCGCCTGTTACTCATGAGACACTCGGCTACGAAAATAAAAAAAAAAACAAGCGACCGTATATTTTCATTCATTTACTTATGACGAGGAAAAGTTCTTTATTTTTTACAACTCATATTTCGAGTCCTGCTCGAGTTGTACATTGGGTAATGCGCGAGGAGATGTACCCAAACTGACAGCTCAAATACTAAATGAAATCCATCGTCAGTGTTCCTTATTAATGATGTATATTTCCTTGTATTGGACCAATTATGAATTGTATATTATCTATGAATATTTTTGAACTATTTATATTTTCTTTTGGTCACTTATTTATCATTGTAAATAACAACTATATTTAAATAGCTAACCTAAACACTATAATTGTTTAGGTTAGGTTAGGTACTGACGCGAACTGATTGTTCGAACAAATCAATAAATATGTCAAACGTTTAATTTTTTTGACGGCTTAAATAGACAATTATAATATTAAGTGAGCTTAATTAACAATAATAAACGACATGAGGAAAAATACATCATTAATAGGGAACACTGACGATGGATTCCATTTTGTATTTGAGCTGTCAGTTTGGGTACATCGCCTCGCGCATAACCGTACTTTGTACTTAGTTGGAAAATTATTTTCCATGAATTTTAAATTATCCTTATTTCAAAAATCGTACGATTATTACTGATAATCAATTATGTGTGCCTAAGATTAAATTTATAACATTTCATATTATTAAGTATTTTTTTTAACACATTGTATAAAGGTTATTTACGATATCAATCAATTTCTCAAATCTATTGAAGAGTTGCTGGAAGGAAAAATAAACAGAATATTGAGGAGGGCAAAGGGTTAGAGAAGCATTTAGTTTATTTCCATGCTCTTATCTTTATGTCAGCATGTTTCTCACGAACGTCTTAGACCTTTTATTTGTTTCTAGTGGTCGTCATCTTCTCTATAATTCTGTTTGTAAGATGATTACGTTATCATTGCATGTAAATAGATACTTATTCACTTATAAATATTGTTATTGTTATTATTGTTGAGCAAAAACCTCAATTGCAGGCAAAAAAACCTGTACTCACTGGTCCGTAAGCCGACGACTTCGCTAACTGACCGCAGAGCCCTATCTACGTAATCAATACACCGACTCCAAGATAATCGTCTTTTTTCGTTTTATTTCTTTCTCTTGTTTTGGTTTCGATTCAATATTATAATCATGCTCGTTTAATCGCTCCAATAGATTTACAACATTTAATAACCTATTCAATTATAGTATAGCAAAAAAACATTCAATCGAATAAAATAAAAATATCATTGTCATTTATCGAAAACGCGTTTGGTTATTTTCATTCGTATTTAATTTCTATTTTGATTTTCAATTTTTATACAACTACCGTTTTGATTATATCACAAAAAATTGTCAATCGTTTGTAAGCGATCTATCTATAAGAGATCTTTAATCGTGTATAAGAAAGAGAATCTAAAAAATATATCACATAACAGATTTTCGTAAGAGGACATAATAATACCAATGGTCTCAAATATTGAATAGGAAAAATTCACATTCTATAATTTCTTTCTTCCAACAAGGAAGGATATCGTGGCATGTGCTATGCGCCGTTCTGTTTGAACAACATGTTATCGGTATTCATATCATTCAGTTTGTGCTCTAAGAAATTGCTTATCAATGATATTTTGATGGTTATAACAATGCCAGTTTCTTTTTGGAATAATTACAACTGATGATTCCACCTTCCCCTTCGAAAAAGAGAAGTTGAGTGACTAAGTAGGTAGCAATCAGTAGAAAAAACATGTAGTTTTCTCCATCAGGAGTCCATATGCTTCAAATTGGGAATGAACATAACAAAACATTGCAATTAAGAAACCAATTACTTAAAAGCCTTTGATTGTAATCAATGGACACTACCAGTTTTGTTTATTCTAGGGCTATGGAGTCGTTAAAAAAAATACGACACCGACTCCATCATTAGCCAAAAAGACGACTCCGACACCGACTAAAAACAGTTTAATTTCATCACGTTTTTTTCTTACCTTTCCTATTTATGTTTATTCAGTTATATATCAACCAACCAGTACAGCCAATAACCAAATTCGACATATTATATGCAAAAATAAAAAGTTCAAACTTTTCCAAATTTTCAACTCAGGCCAAAACGCCGCGACGTCTCCAACTCCGACTCCGACTCCACATCCCTGGCTTATTCATCTTTTATTCTGAAATTAATTTGAATATTAACGATGTCTTCGTAGGAATTCATTTAATATACATAAAATCACAATTTGTTAAAATGTGTGGCACAACTCGTGCAGTAAAAAAGTTTTCGATAATTTTAATTTTATAACGCGTTTATGATGAATTTAATTCGATATCTCGAAGTATAGATACACGTTACAGTTCATATATAAGCGGAAGTTTTCACCTACATAATTTCACTAGCCGGTTAGAACTACTCATGATGAAACTTAGTTACATAACCGCTACGAAATTACCGGCTCAGCTGTTTGTACGAAACCGATTATTGAGATATTCTTGCGACGTGGATCTCTAACGGTGATGCATTGTAAACCGTTTAGTGCCTTCTTTACCATGGTAATTATTTTTTCTATCATCGTGTGCGCGGTTTCTATCTGGCCCCATTACAATCAAAGTGAAAGTAGAACTCATTGACTTTCCATAAAACGACGAAAAGAATTCTTTAATCGGTACCAAACGAGTTGTTTTGACCAAATTACCTAATAGCCGATCGGCAAGAAGGATTGTTTAACCTTTCCCTTACGCCACCTAAAAAAGTTTATACTCCGGTGATGTGTAGTCATTATAGATCATGTAAAGATGATGTTTTTTTAGTGTTTTAAAGCATGTATCGTCGGCTTAATTCTCACATCAGTTTACCTGAAGTGTTCAAAAAAAAAAAAGTTAAAACTGAAACAAGACGCTACTGCGATGCGTGAAATTGTTACTTCGACACCTAAACTTTGAAAAAATTCTAACTGCTTTTGACACTGTTTTGAGATATGAGCGTTTGATGTTTCGATTGATTAAAATTCACTTGTAACAATGAGCAAATGTTTCAAATTACATATTTTTTCACAACTCTTGCTGAGAAATAATGATCTTACAGAACTAATGATGGAAACAATGATGACAATCTCAGAACTTTGTCAATTAAATTTCGTAAGGTAACGACTTGTTACTTGGATTTTAACCTTTATCCATTTGAATATTTGGACATTAAATAATTGAAATAGATGCGTCGCTATACTTCCAAACCGAAATCATTAAAACATGAAATTCCAAAGAAAATGATTTACATGATGTAAGAATTAAGACGACGATATATACCACAGAAGTGGCTTTAACCAATACAAAATGATATCATAGTCATAGAGTGAGTGTGCGCGTGTCATTGTCGCGACGCGACACGCGTTGACTTAACGCATGTGAGTAAACGTACTGTTATGTCCCGCTGAGATTATAATGAATATATAACGCACATTTACGCGTTTGATTGTATTGGTGTGAATTTATCCTATAATTTTGACAAAATCTCCGGACTGCGCCAAATAAGTGGTTTTATTATTACTGTTATAATTTTATCACACCTGTAAATATATGAAAGAATCTCAGCCCAGAATTTCTTATATTTATGGAGATATATATATCAATTATTAGAAGCTACAAGTATTAACCTACACATTTTATTAAAGCAACTGTTAATGACGACAAATAATTTCAATTGGACTCCACCGTTAACTGATTTACGTTTAAAGTTATAAAAAACTACAAATGACCTTTCTGACTCGTTTGCCTGCGTGACGGCCTATAATTTCTTCTCCCTATCATCACTTAAATTCATTTTTATTCTGCATGCTTTACGATAATAAATAACCATTATTCATGAAAATATATTGTAAAATATATCATCTGGAAAAGTAATAAGATTGTATAGCTTTTAATTGATTAATGTAGTCGGTCAAGTATAGCTTATCAATGCTTCACGCGGTATTTTTTTATTTTACATACATCCGCTAGAAACGAATTGAAATGGCGCATTAAAAACAATTAAATAATTAACGGCGGAAATAATTCCTAAAAATAATTACCATTGCAATTTGATAATGAACACTTATTTCTTTGACCAGTAAACGCCCGATCATAAAATACTACGTTTGACGAATCGCTTGAATCCGAGTGAAGATTTTACTACTGTTTTTATTTGTAAATCATTAACACAGCTTCTACGATTGATTAGTAAATAACTATCAAGGAAAGCCATACAAGAGTATTTAATATATTGCATGTGGTTTTTAACTAAGTTTACAAATAGAGTAATTAATCATTATTTACGTCCGGATTTGAAGCATGTCGACTTTGATTACGATGTCTCTACACGTTGTTTTACGAGATAAAGTTCTTATTCAGTCACTAGAAAACCTATTAGGTAAAGATTATAACCTAAGCAATCGTCGAGAGAATATTTTTTTTATATCTATTTGATGTATCTTTAAGTTCTAAGCTCTTCCTGTTTCCTTCGACTCTAAGTTTAGTTGAATTCCCTTCCCATCGTTGCTGAGAGGAGGGCGCGATCACTGTAGTGGTGATTAAGCTCCTGTAAAGCTAGCTTAAGAGGCTAGCTTACTTTTTCTTTTAATACATGGAGGGTTATCGAGAAGAATTGTTTTCGGTCTAAAATAAGTTTCAGATGCTTTCTCGTCATATTGCTTCAGGTAAGAGAGCGCGATCGTTGAGTTACAGTGAGCCTTGTGAAACTTTTCAGAGGTTTTACAAAATGATAGCATCACAGACATTCAACTTTTTGAACACATTTTTATGAAGCTATTTATAAATATGTCCTCGAGTATTTTGAAAAATACTCGTTCTATACTCATAATTTATAAATTAAGATTTATTAACAAATTTTATTATCTTATTTAAATATATAAAAGTTATGTTTAACCATTGCGTTTCACTGACTGTTACGCGTGGATTTTACCGTCAGGAAATATATATTTTTCAAATGTTTTTGCCGCTGAAAATGCTTTCGTTACTTTTGCTTTGGGTTATGCTGACTTTTCTTATCAATGACGAGAGTCTGTGATGACAAGAGACAAAATAAAATATTTTAAAATAATCTAAATAAAAAAATGACTTACACAACTTTGTATTTTCAAATATATTTGTTTGCATCTAAAACTACTCGAGTATACGAGTATTCGAGTATTTAAAACATTTACTACTCGATACTCGAGTATTTGAGATGTCGAGTAATTGGAGTCTCCACTTATGACTCTATGTAGAGATCAGCCAGATTTAGTAAAACTTTTCATAAATTTATCATTAGGGTTCGAATTATACATTTTACATATGTAGCTTACCAAAATAATATCAATTATACAGACTTCTGGATTATATGCCGTATATTTAATGTCAGATAGATTGATCTCTCTTGTTATCGATATAATGTAACGAAATATTAAATGAATTTACTAAAAAAATGTGTTGCAAACAAATCCTGCCTGTTTTTTTAGTAGTTGAAATGTCGAGTAAATGGAGTCTTTAGTTGCAACTCCTGCGTAAAATGTTAACATATCGATCAATTAAAATCTGTGTTGTTCTTACTTTTCGACGCCTTAAATATAATTATACTGTGTTTGTCTCTTGATATCATGCAGCATAACATCGAATAGATTATAAATATAAGTAGTTTAAATAACGACTTGCATGTTTAATAGGTAGCAAGTGGGGCGATGGAGTATGTAGCCCATTAATAAAATTGATTAATATTTGTGGTAATACATTGAAGTTAAACGTGAATTAGATATGAATTAGTTTTGCAATGCAGAGAAATTAATCCGCCTTCCGTGCTAAAGGCAATTTATTTTATAAACCAGACTGTTTCAACTATTATCTAGTCGTATTATGACATTTATGATAAATACAGCGAGTTTTATTTAACGAGTTATTGCGTATTTATGATAGATAAGCTTTTTTTTTGCTTTAGTCAGTCACTACAACGAGATTTAAAGCTTTTTGATATATAATCATTAAATTAATTCTGTCAATAAATTTTGACCGTACACAAAAAATTATTGCTCGATATTGATGTTAACCTTTCCCTTACGATACAAAAAAAACAAACGTATGTTCCGATGATGTGCAGTCATTAAACATCATGTAAAGATGGTGTTTTTAATGTTTATATTTAACTGAAATTATTAATAGTCATAGAAGTGGCTTTAACGAATTCAATTTTAAGTCTAAATCATCGCTTCTAATGCGAAACTAATTTTAAAAAATTGCAATTTTGAGTTTTGAATGCCACAAATTAATAATCATCGTCAGCAGGCAAAACCGTGGAGACGAGGGACTACTGGGAACGCCTCAATTTGATTTTTTTTTAAACACTTTCTCACTCCTTTGCGAAGCCATTTATAATGTTTATACCTTCTCCTGAACAATGGCAAATATTCTGATTTTGCGTATTCTGAATATGCGGTTTTGCATTGGAAGCGATAAAATGTAGTATAATTGCAGTTAAATTTCCCGAAAACTTGAAAAAAATCAGTAAATAACTGAATAATTCAACTCAAACGAATGACCGAAATTATCTTATTGCGGAAATAATACGTCATCAAGTGAGTGTGCGCGTGTCATTGTCACGCCGCGACACGCGAATGAGCATTTCTTTCTAACTCGTTGACATTCGTATGTTATCCAAATAATATTTAGGTCATATTTTTTTAAATGCACTATGTAATGTACCATGGTTCCATATTCAAATATAATGCAACTAATATTCTATGTGATTTTATCATATAAATGAAATCTCATAAGCGGTTAATTGAATATAAATTATAAACACATAAATCTTTATTTATCCGTTTTTGTATTTTTTAAAGCTCGCGTAAAAACATTCAAATGTTGCCATATTAGACATTAATATTTATTATTAATTTTAAGTATTAGTAACATACCAACATCCCATCTTAATTAATCATTGGCATCTTTTGCGCAAGTATTACGAACGCTTAGCCGAAGGCAAATGTGAATTACATGAAAGCTTATCAGATTTTTAGTTAAACTAGATATGTATTATATTGAACATATATAAGGCGCTCTAGTTTTGCATAGGGTTTAAAGAAACTATACTAAGTCAATCATGTTAAGTAATAAGTCACAAAAAAGATTCAATATAACTCAATTTATATGTATTTACCTTATCAATTATTTTTTCGTCTTTTGATATGATTCGGAAGCCATTTTATCAAGCAATGTTTATTTGTGAAGATAACACACTTCCTTTTAGAAACAGCACGTATTCAACCCGATTAAGTAAAATAAACAAATAAAGTTGCATGCAACTGTCAAGAATGTTTTTAATAAGAATAATATGTTGATAATAAATCCATGATTTCTGCAAGACCAGTATTTAAGAATGATTCTGTGAAGAGCCATTTTTCAGTCGATTTAAGCTAATTTTCAAATAAATAAAACAGTTTTTTCTGATTCGGCACGTTAACATGTTGTTAAGATCAGGGCCGGTATCGCTCAACGTGAAAATTTTCAACCGACGTGTCTTTCGACTCCAAGAATTGACAATGAACACCCGAAAAGTGATCATTTTATTTATTTTAGTTCTACAGAAATTATAAAACGTGCATTGCAATTTTTTCCACCGTACCATAATGTAATTCTCCCAAGTAAATGCCAATTCAATCAATGAACTTCATCAACATTTTTTTTATACTTGAATAAAACCGTCAACTATTAAAAACTACTAAATTTACATATAATAAACGTAACTTAATATTTTTTTTATAATGAAGTTCCAAGAAATATTGCATATTTTAATTAAAATACTATGAATATGTAATGTTTTGTTTCACCCAGTCAAACAGGAAGAGTGTAATATCGTAAGCATTAATGTGGAGAGATGTTGGTGAGATAATTTTTAAACGGTATAATCATTATAATTTCTACATCACCAACGCCTTCCCTTGAAATGCATTATTACCATGCTTTAGACATGAAGCGCTCACATAAAAACATAACATTTTGGCTATAAACAAGCAGGAAAGTTATCAATTTGATTTTATCTTTATGTATTCAAAAAATTTACTGGCATGATTATTACGTTAACAGCATTCAACGCCGATCAACGCCTACGGTAAAATTGATTATATAAATTGTTAACAAAATAGTCATGAATTCTTCAATGAATCATTATAAAAATAATTCTGTTGTCAGTAGTATTCTCAATGAAAATATTTATATTGATAGAATTGGGATTTACTTAGTTAGAACTCCATTATAATACGGTGAAAAAAATAGCAATGTATTTTAATTCTACAGATTTTTTTTATAAATTTGTTGATAGTTATTTCGGCTTACGCTATCGTCAGAACTATTATTAATTCTTTTTTTTCGTTTGTGTTTTATTTATATTTGCAAAATATGCGTTTTTTACTTTTTTGTTTAAATGACACGCCCTTACAAATATTGCGTAATACCACTAAAAAAAGCCTAGTAGGCAAGGTGAGACTAAAGATTTGTATTCTTCCCTGAAAAACAAATGATTTTTCGGATATGGAATTTTGCAATGGAAACAATATTTTGTTTGTTTTTATCACATTTTTCTCATCAGCATTGAAAAACAATTTTTAACTATTTAATGAATATATTTGATGAAATACCATTTACTTCATAGAATATCTTCGTGTATTTCAATTAATAAAAACTTATATGTTTTTACTGATTCCACATATTTTTATAATGATCATAACCGGTGAATCATAATGTGAATTTTAAGCTGATGAAATATGAGTGGTATGCATTTCACATTGAGAAAATCGTTTATGTATAATTACAATGAAACAATCAGTGAAATGGATTTTAAAAACGTTTTGATGGGGCGTGGCTTAGTGCACGTCAAATCATCGGCCGTCCAGCGCTTAAACTGCTGCTGTTAGGTGATCACTCGCAGACAATTTTAACGTGCTGTTACGTTTCGATTTAAGCCTCAATAGTAATAAAAAGAATCTTAAAAATAAAAATAAAAACATTGACAGGAAACGTCCGACTACTTTTCCTTTGGTTAAATGTTTACTTATTGACGGGCTATATAATATTCAAACTCTGAGAAATACGTATGCTGTTATGGTCTAACGTCTAATTTAAAATGCGACGCTGAACTTTAGTGAAAATAGAAGGCCTAAAGTACCCTACGAGCCAATATCACGTTTCGATAATAATTCATACGTAATCGACCGCTTTCGTGAAATGCTAACGCTCTCTCTCTAACTGGATGTATATTTAAAAAATACTTACTACAATTGTGTGAACATATTGTGGTAGTCTAATTTATAATAAAACTAAAATACTGTTATTTACTAAAAAAAATATAACACATAAAATAAAACTAATGTGGAATAATTATTCTACATTAATTTTATTTAGATCATGACTAGTTTCGCACATTGCGATAATTATTTACTGATGACAGTGTGTTATTACAAAAGAGATTTTAAAGTGACTGAATACGCTTTGTCAAAATCGATTTCTTTTAGACAGTCAAAATTTCCGATTGTCAAGAAATTTAAACAAATATTTTAGATTTCCAATCAGTATACATTGATATTTATTATTATAAATAATTAACAAATTTGATTTCAGTATTTTAAAACTCATTCCACTTTTAATGCTCTTTCGGACGATAGAGTGCGCCAAACTCCATCTAACAGCATCCATGACAGTCGAATTTTGTCTTCATTTATCTATTTGTATATAAAACACTCATTCCGCCTCTTTTACGCATAAACACATTGAGTTTATTTTGTCAAGTAACTAATAAATTCTATTTTTACCTATGTTGACAGTATTGCAATTTATACTTCTTATGTCTTACAGTTCTGACGAAGGCGTAAGCCGAAATAGCTATCAACAAATATATAAAATAATTTATGTTTAACTAAAATACATTGTTATTTTTCTTAGCGTATTATACTTCTAATGTCTAATTTTATCTCAGTTTCAAGAAAGCATTGCAAATTTTATAAATATATACATATATTGATAACGAAGAATAAAACAAAATCATTTTATGTTCATTAAATAAGTTAATTTATCCTTATCGCTTATAGTGGCGATGCTTAAACTTTGTTTAACTGCTTCAAATCAAATACTTTGATATCAATAAGAGTTATTTGACAAGTAACTCTCGAGGTATACCATATTACTGGTTGAAATTTCCTAAAAAGTAAGAAACTATCAAAACATATTGTGCGACAGATGTCACAAAGTTTCTTTTCTTCAAACAGTTATAAATGGAACAAATAGTCAAAAATCGATACACGGAGAAACTAACGTTCCATAAACAGCTTAATTTCTTTTGTTCTAGCCTTGATTTCATATATCACCGCAATTGGTCGGTTTGGCTATAAAAGCAAGCAACAGGTTCAAGTATTGGAAACAGTGCAATCACGTACTGACATCTGCCAAGACCCCGGTTCATTTAAATATTACAGGTGTAGCTTTTTCTGCTGGAACTTTATTGGTTACAAACATCTTACGTCACTGATGAAGGATATTCAAGATGCAAAGAATTAAAAATATTCAAGAACTTTCACGAATTTTTACATAGGTACTTTCCATTACTGTACTATCTTTTGTGTTTTCCGTTGCACATTTAAAACGCTATTTAGTATGGATTAACGTATTAGGTAATGCAGCTTGGAAGACAAAAGAGAAATGCATTTGGCGACTCGTCTGTTTGGATAAACGTGATAGAAATAATTAATTCGCTATTATTGTCAATATTGGTATTTATTTCTTTACGTATCACACAAAGTGCCAAGGATAGCATATCAAACTAACATAATTTTATTAGTGTTAAGAATGATGTTTTAACACTTATTATCCTGATAAACGATTTTATGAGGTGTTAAGAGTTCATGTTGCAAATACATATAAACAACCTTAGTTGGCATAACCAGTAAACATGCGAATGGGCTACACTTTTTCCATAAATAATTTTAGTGTGCTAATAAAGTGAGAAAATTTATAATCTATAACAGAATTTTCCTGGTTTTAAAGCTGAACTTGTTCTTGTACGCCTCTCGCTTATCTCACTTATTTTCAGACTTTACTCCTTTAATTCTTTCACATTTTTTACCCAAATGCTCTCATCGTAAATATAGTATCATTATATACAAACAAAACAAATTTTTTATACATATGAATATCGCAGATACTGAAATACAAATTGTAGGACGTATTTGAAAGGTAGAAAATATGTAAGGATAAGTTGGTGGTGGCCAATATTTCATGGCCGCCTTTCACAAAGCTGCCGACAGAAAAAAGGAGTTTACATCTTACATTCATAGCCCGAGCAGATCTGCTCCGGACTGATTTTAAACGATGCACTAGTGTGCTTGAAAATAGAAAATATCATTGTAATACAAATCAGATTGCCTAGCTCAGCCACTGACATCAAATTTAGCTAAACCAAGTATCATGTGTATAATCCGTATACTGGGAGTCCGTAGTGTTAGACGTGTTTATTGACTCTAGTGAAGAATCGTGGTTATATGGATCCCCAAATAAATTAGCAAATTTAGCCTTGCTTGCAATCAAGTCAGCGTAGCTTATTGGGTCCGTTTGAGGGCGGTCCACGACAAACAGATCACGTAAGGATAGTCATGAAAGAATTTAAATAAGCATTCTCAAAAAGTTAATCCTTCAGATGAGGGGTTCAATCATTTTTTTTTCATTTGACAATAATTCAATATGGCTGCAGGTAGTGTTCCCTATTAACTAATGATGCTAAATGCTGATGTGTGGAATATTAAAATTATATATTTAATTAATAAGCTATTTTTAAAATTATTTTTGGTCAGGTTTGGTAAGGCTAGGTTTGGTTTGTTAAGTTTAGGTTAGGTTTGGTTTACTTAGGTTAGGTTAGATTTGGTTTGTTTAGGTTAGGTTAGGTTTGTTTGGATTTTTTTAACACGTAGAAATATACATCAGCAATTGATTAATAGGGAGCACTGTCAGCAGCCATCTTGAATTATATGTCAAATGTAAACATTTTGATTGAACCATTTTATGGATTGAAGGATTACCAATTTTAAAACCAATATCCAGTTTGCCATTCGGTTTGCACTGTTCGAATAATCGTTGTAGTTATTGTATTCAGCTGACGTCTCCAAGTAAGAGGCAATCTCACCACTTGTTATTTCCTCCTATGGTAAAAAAGAGACCACATCGCAAGTAACTGGACGAAGAACGGTACCAGACAACATGACGGACCGTCACTAGGCGACTGTGCGGGAATTTCAATTGACTAGAAAATAACTAGTATCTGGTAAAAGACACAATCGTAACTATTGAAAAAGGAGTTTCTGTACTGGAAAAAATATACTACCATCTGAATGTACGTGTCAATCTTCTCGTTATAGCACAGGAAGTAATAATACAAATGGAAGTAAATCACTTAGTAAAAAAATCGTATAATTATAACGAAGTAAAAATATTGGAATATGGTTAATATGTGATTGCTATATATATGTTGGTGGAAAATCGTGCATAGTTATCCGGAAAGCTGACAGTCCGTATTTATTGAAAAAAACGAGGTGTCGTGATTAGCTCACTCTATGTAACTTGTAAGTTCTACTCTTTCCATAAATCTTCAATGCAGCTTTCGGACAAGAATATTATGAAAATTAGCTTTCGAAGCTATCGTAGTTGACAATCATTTTCATTTTCATTTTATTTTCAGAGAGCACTATTAAAAAAGCTCTCTGCATTTAGCTAATAATGTTTAGTGTTTAGTTAAACCAAACATAAAATTGTTTGTATTACTCGTTACCTTACTTTGAAAAGGTACTAATTGACATTCTGCCTAAAATGCCCTTTGGTCGGAAAAGCTTGTATTTACCGCATTCTATCATATTTTGAATTACAGAATTATCCATGGTTGAATAACGGAGTTAGCAGAATTCAGTAGTTGCAGTGCATCTGCACACTTTTTTTACTAATTTTATTTGACAAAGTTTTAAGATTGTCATCATTATTTCCATCATTAGATGTTTAATTTCATTATTTCTCAGCAAGGGTTGTGAAAAAATATGCTTAAAATAAGAAATTTGAAACATTTTTACTTGCTCATTGTTAAAAGTGAATTTTAATCAATCGAAACTTAAAACGCTCATATCTCAAAACAGTATCAAGAGCAGTTAGAACCTTTTCAAAGTTAGGTATCGAACTGTCGCCTATACTTTAACGATTCCATAAAATAAACCGGAAAAAATGGACAGTTACATTATTGAAGACGGGAAGGATACTAATGAAAAGTCAGTTCATAAGAATATGGAAAAGCTCAAAACCAGGAAACGCGTAATTGCCAACGCGTACGTGACTGATTTGGAAGAATAAATGATTTTCAGGTTGTCGTAAACCTTGGCACACATTACATTACTGTTTGTTGCCTCAGAGAAAATCACGAGTTTGAATTAAACATTTTGCACGGTTGTAGCGCTTGATATTTATTTTTCATCAAACATATTTTGTAAACGAAAAGTTTCTTAATATCTTACGTGTTAATTGAGTACGAATTTTCAAATAAATGAAATTTACAGCAATAAATTTATAACTTTGCACGATAGAACAATCAAAGAATGTACTTAATATTCTATGCTTAGAGTACCAGAAATAATAATGGATGATATCACAAGTTTTCTACTCAGTTGCTCAACCCCTCTTTTTTGAAGAAAATAGGGATAAAAAAGGATACGAGGACTAGGACAGGACTAGTGATTAGCTAATCGCTGTCACTATGCGTCGCTTTTTGGGATCGGGAAAGGTGGGAAGGGATTTTCACCAACACAAACACCCATGTCTTTGAACAAATTTATCGACTGAAAAAATCCGCTCGTACCGTGAATCGTACCCGGGTGGTCTGGCACGCAAGTCAAAACCCTTGACACTGCGCCACGGACTATTTTTAGAGTACCAGAATTAATAATGAATGATATCTCAACACAAGTTTTCTACGAAAACTTCTCGTTACTCAGTTATTGAACCCCTCTTTTTTTTAATAAAATAGGGATTGAAAGGATACGAGAACTAAGACAGGACTAGTGGATAGCTCATCACTCTCGCTACGCGGCGCTTTTTGTGATCGGAAAGGTGGGAAGGAATTTTTAACAATACAAGTTTACTCATTGCATTCGAGCAGAATCGATTCGTCGACTGAAATAATCTGCTCGTACCAGGACTCGAACCCGGGCGGTCCGTCACGGAAGCCAATGACGTTGACCACTGCACCACGGAGCGGGTAATATATATAACTTTATAAAATTTTCATTTTGATATAATACTTTATGTCAACACTACTTCAAGATCAGAGATACTGGCTTTATAAAAACAAAGCTGTAAGTATGTGTTTTAATACTTTATCAAAGAAAAGTTTTATGCAATGATTTGGGTTCAGTAATTATTACCAAAAACTTTATTTATAAACCTACAGTTTCCTGCAATATACAGTTCTGTAGGGTACCTTATGTCGGAAAGCTCTCGCTTGCCACTTATTCACCATCCCTGATGTTGGACTAAAACAATAAATTTCATATTTTTGTAAATATGGATATTTGAGGATACATAGGTTTCAAATTTATCCAGTTTGTTATTACTGGAGTCACCAATATCTCATACACTAAAGCGCCCGACGACCCGTTGGACATAATACGTTAACATTGCTTTCGTTTAGTCGCCTATAAAACGGGTTTTTATATCATTAGACCACGGACATACCAGCGAGCGACTTATCTCAGGAAATAAGATAATAATAGTTAGAATATAAACCGCTATGCTATTAGCGGGAGAACTTACCTTTACTTTCTACTGCCGGCGTCATTAGGCTTAACTGCAAATGGTACCGTTTATTATGGGCTAATACAGCTATCCGTGTACATAAAAAACAAGGCCACAAAGGCGCCAAGACTTCATCTAACTTCCATTTGAGCACTAACAACGATATTGATGGGTCTATGATATTTGGCACCCATTTAATATTTGTATTCAAATAATTAAAAATACATAAACCAAGTATGTATGTATATATGTACATATGTACATACTTGGTTTATTTGTGCGATTTCTATAATGAAATTTTTTAGTTTTTCAAGTAGATTTTTGGGACTATTTAAACATACATATGAAATACCGTAATTAACAGCGCACTGTTCACATACTGTACGTGCAATATCCAGTGTGTCACCTGTTTATTACAATGTGAAGTAGTCAACTGCGTTCTTGTACATGTTATCTTCCCATATTAAGTCATAGCTTTTTTTGTACCATACAACTTATTGTTGCACTTGCGCAAAGGCTATAGACATAGTATAATTAACTTTCGGTAGGTGGCGCGTGTGTCGTACCATAGACAATCGACAAAAGACAAACACGCTTGCCGGGTACCTGCTAGTAAGCAATAAAATTTCGTGCACCCCCAATTTATTTCTAGTGAAATAAATAATGATAAGAATCAACGGATAAGATTTTATATGCGAAGATTTTAATGATTTATTTTGAATTAAAACTTAAATTTACAAAAACGATGAACTGTTAATTTATCGATGTTTGATGTGCCCGATCGTGATCGACCGTTAATAGCCCAACGTGAAACCGCTAGGACGCGATCATAATTTTCAACATGTCCGTTGTATAAGTAAAACTCTTTGATATATCTATTGCAAGCATGTAATTAAAATGTGAACGAAAAAACATAGGAAACTAACAGTCTGTTTCAGGAGAAAAAAATGCTTCACCAATGAATGCATGCATCACCCACCGCCTGTTGTAGGTCGTTGAAGATACTCAGTAATTACACCTACTGTGGACATTATACAAATTATCAAAACACATTGACCTGATTTTTTGATTAGATTTTACTAGGCCTAGTAAGAATTTCTTAATTAATGGTCATCAATCATAAATAAAACAAACAATATTACGTACGCCCACTGTGTTGTCATGGGATACGAATTGGCAGTCAGGTTGAATTTGCAATGTCAAAATTAGTGTCTGTAATTATAATTGTATGTATGTATGTTACAATTTAATGGATTTGCTTTTATGAATTTTGATTATCATTATTATTTAATTCTTGTGTGTGGTACGTTATTTCGGATGATCGATGGCGTTGAATCTGGTCGCAGTGCTCGTGTCCTCCATTGCGAGAAAATTCTTAAATTGATTTCAGTTTAAAATGATCTGTGTTATGTCTTAACTCTTTGCATTCCTCAATAAATTCCTGAATAGATTTGAGAAATTGATTTATATCACAGTGTTTGCGTAATTATAAGCAAAGTAAACGAATAATATACCACATTACGACATGTTACAAACTTTAACTAAGGCATACGATCCAATAAATACGGTTTTCAAAATAAAGATAATTGAAAAATGTCGCGACTTAAAAACGTTTTAGAATGTCGACCAGGATTTGGCATAGGAGTTGCTTGTTACCTATACGATGTAGAGCTAGACTTGACATCGTAAAGGTAAGGAGTTATAGAAGTAAATTATCTCCTAAAAACGGTAGAGGTTGACTAACCACTAGATTTACCATACTCCTATCTTTACATCCTTTATTTATTCAACCAAATAAAGGTTGGCAGAAGACTAGTGTTGAGATAAACTCCTCAAGTCTCAAGGGCTCAAGTCTAAGAGTTTTAACTCTAATACTACAAAAACAACAAACTAGTGCCACCTACTAACATTTAATCAAACGCCATAATATATGTGTATCTATCTGCCTATGTTTATTTATGTGTGCTACGTTACAGATATGCAAATACATAAAACGTATAAGCAATTACGTTCAAAAATATAAAAAGGAAAATCTAAAATGTTGTAACTTCATTTCAAAATTATTAGAACTGGCTAAAAAAACATTCTTTTTAGGCGTGTATCAATATTTTTAAGATACAGTAATTGATCTGCGATGTTTTATTTTAATCATTGTAATTTAACTTTGCTAGTAGCAAACACCTGTCTACAACACAACCAAAATGCAGTTATTTTATATGTAAATATCAGATAAGAGTAATAACTGATACTATCGCATCGTTAACTTCATTGGCAAGCAATTTCGTTCGCTCCATTTCTCTGGGCAAAAATATCCACATTGAAAATAAAGATTTCGCAAATTTTGAGGTTATATTATATATAACACAGGCAGAAAAATGTAACTGGTGGCTATCGAGCTATATTTGCCACACAATAATTTGGAACAATTCTCCAACCTACAGTGTGTTTAATTGCTCAATGAAGTGTTAAAAAAATATTCCAAAATTAATTACTACGCATTTTTTGGCCTATCTTTATTATCTCCGTTTATTCGCCAATCCTGGTATCCCGAAGATTTTCAATACCTGATTAATCCCGGGATTAGAAAACATAATCCCGAAATTTTTGGATTGATTTGTCATCATTAAAAACGTTATTTATTTCCATTAGAGTGTCTTCATTTTGACAATGTGATATTTTAAAAAAATTTGCATAACCAGACATATTTTTTATTTCAATTAGTTATCAGATCACATTCTAACGACGCCAATACACTTATACATTATATTTCAATGGAATATTTTCGTTCTTCAGTATTGGATAAGCAACCGAAATATAATATTCAAAGACATCAATTATACCTTACTTTTTTTCATGATACATTAACATGGCTTATATTTTTAAAATATGAAAATTATCGACCATAAAAAAAATATTCAAAATTCCGAGACCAGTCCCGGGATCCCGGCATCGACTTAACGCAATCCCGAAATCTCAGTATCAAAATTTTGGTCCGGGATTGGAAACCCTAGTCATATCAATTAAATAAGAGATATAGCTGTTTTGAAATCATTTATTCACTAAAATATGGTGTTTATTTAAAAGGCTGTCAATAGCTTAAATGTTCCACTTTAACTTAAGACGTAGAATACTTGGACTACATTTGACTTTAACATAAAAGCTCTAAAACGGTATGAAATTCAAATATGTAGTTGATTGTATTTGAACAAACTGGATGAATGGCCTTTTTCAGTGCACGTCATTTCTTGTTTAAACCCTTTACCAGCTCATGGTTATATCCTTCCCACATACAATTTTGATATTTTTCTTGTGTTCAATATTGCCCACAATCTCTCAAAATTCAACAACGAATATTTATTGACCATGATTTAAATCTAATGACATGACAATGAGAATTGATTCTTAAGTTTGACACATGTCTAGACTTGTACGTTTACTTTTAAGGTGTTAACTGTCAATACTTAATAGAATTGCATCATTATAAAAATAAAAACACATTTGTAGTTCTTATTCCAAATTGGCTTTATTGAGACCAGTACCAATTTCGCTCATCGCGAGCATTATCAACTGATATAATCTGAACAACTATCAACTGAATAAATACAAAAATACATCGTTATTTATACAAAAGCTAAGCAGTAAATAACGCTGTATTTTTGGATGTATTGAGATCAGGACCAGTTTCTCTCATCGCGAGCATTATCAAATGATAGGAAGTACAAAAACACAGCATTATTAATTTATTGTTTAGCATTTGTAAAAATAACACTGTAATTTTTTTATTTCTTATTAGTTGACATGCTCGTGACGAGCGAAGCCAGTCCTGATCTAAATAAATCCAATGTGGAATAAGTGCTAAATATAAGTAACTATTTGTATTACTAGTACGTTTGTTTCTACAGTAATGAAGTTAAATAACATTATAAAGTCCTAGCGTCTCAAGCAAGTCATTATTATTTTATTATAAATTAAAATATCTGTTAGTTCTACCGAAACTCATGCATCAGTTTAAATGTGTATTAATACTACCTTATCAACAATGTTCTGTATCACTTTATCGCTATTTTTTCTTTTATTTTATCGACCATTTGACCGAGTTTGTATTACACGTTCAAATTAAATCAATTAATTTGGAAGTGGGAAAAAATCTCCGCTTATCCAATCTGTATTGGATTGAGTCTCGGCTTAGTCGACTAGCCCTATCGTATTTTTATTCAACTTTCTAAAGAATAATAACTTTTTAAATGTGCAACTGTGCCCAACATATACCAGATATATATTATATTATTATTTATATATATTGCTTAACTTTACGTTAGTACAAGGCTACCAAGATTGCATGTCAGTTTTAATAAATATTAATTATTAACTTGCCGGCCCTTGTTACACCGATTAACTTGTTAGTCAACTTCGCATTATTTTTATTTAACATTTCCGTCCCGGTGGATACGATTTTTACCACCACTGTCACTTAAAATTGGAGTGACTAGCTCAGCCACTGAAATTATGTTGATACAGAGTATCCTATGTATAATCCGTATACTGAGAGCCCGACGTGTTAGACCAGTATATTGACTCTAGTGAAGAATCGAGATTATGTCGATCCCCGAATAAATTTGAATTTTTTTCAAATGCAATGAAGTTAGCCTTTTCTATTTAAAGCATGGTTCAAAATTCAGTCCCGTGCAGATCAGCTCTGGCCATGAATGTGAGGGGTAAAATCCTTTTTCTAAGTCGATAGCGTTGTGAAAGGCGGCCATGAAACATTGGCTGCATATACACAACGGGTGGTGGTGGGAAAAACCAACTTGCACTGCCACTTTATCTTAATATTACTGAAACAATGTGTAAACTTTTGGTATTCTTTGATCATTGTTTTTACACCTTTTGCAGTAAAAAATATGATTTTATCGACTAGTTTCATCGCAATGAAATAAAAAAGAAAATAAGTCGGATTACATTGGTCGGAAACCTTTTATATTGTCGCTAGCAATTGCCAGGATTCAAACTTAACTGCCCATACGCGATAAGATAACATTATCTTATCTCAAACGCTCCTCGTTCAAACGTACGTTTCAAATCAAATGGATGCGTTTTACATTAAAAAACGTAGATAAATGCTCACGAAAACAGCTTTTTTTGATAACGCCAGTCTGTCTTGAACATCAATACGATCTGTTTGTCCATTCATGCACAACTTAAAATTTTAATAATTATAGGAAAACTATCGCTTTGAAAGACACGTTAAAGCATAAAATAACATTTTTCTAATGCAATCTATGACAATAAAGCCGTAACCGTGGGGTAGTTTTAGTCCCCCCATTCGGATCACACGTTATTTTTCAGGAACCGTCTGACGAGGGCTAAAAACTAGCCCAAGCGGTTCGGGTTTTGAACTACTGTATAAATAACTAAGTGACACAAAAAATTATAATATATGGACACACCTGGGTGATATTTTGTGAATAGGCAACTTATCTAGGCATTCATACGCCTCGGGTATTATTGTATCGAATGTGGAAGAACGGCGAATAACAATTTAAAATTGACGATCTATCAAATCATCGCCGCATTTTTAAATAACTGATTTATAGCCTGCGTAATGCAGGCTATAAATCAGTTATTTAAAAATGTGGAAGAACGGCGAATAACAATTTAAAATTGACGATCTATCAAATCATCGCCGCATTTTTAAATAACTGATTTATAGCCTGCATTACTTTTTGAGATTCTCCCAATTTAAAAAAAAACGATTATTTGACCCGTAATATATCGCTAACTGTAAATCATACTTCCAATTTACGACCACTACTTTTATCTTTACTACATTAACAACCAAATAAAAATATCAAACTTGTATATTTAATCCAAATTACTTATACAATCTTTTTAAACTGTTTAATTGTTGTATATGTTACAGTGAAACTGTATTCTCAGTGAAAATGTATCATGTAATAGATTTGTATGACAACATGATTTCACTGGGCACGATCATTGAAATTATTGGCCCAAGTCGATGATTTGCCGGCCTTAAATATTTGTTTGCTTCAATGAAACAAAATCAGCAAGTAGTCCCTTTCATAAAAATAGAACCAAAGACAAAACACAGACAAACATAGGGCTGAAGATAGGGCGGTCAAATCTAATTTCAATGACAGCTTGGAGAAGAATATATTTTCACTGAGAATACAGTTTCACTGTAACATATACAGTTTAAGCTGAATAAATTATTGTATACAGAAACAGAATAAATAAATAAAAAGCAAATATTATTTGATACGGCTTCTTTATTTTTTAATACGATTTTTAAAAAGAATAAATTTCATTTGCAAACGGGTGAAATAGGCAAAAACTTTATAGTTGAATCAAGTAAATACCAAATTAATGAATTCACTAAATTTATTGATATAAAACAAACAAATGAAAATAGTTTACTCCTTGTTGCTCTTAGTGACATTTTGAGCCATCAAGTCTTACAGTTGCTCATATGTTATTGCTAATCACAGTTAAACTAAGTACAATTGCATTTTGAAATAGAATTAAAAATCACTCAGTTATTTAATTTGACATCTGAGATGTTTTCTTGGCAACGCAACGTTACGTTTAAGTAACATTGTTATGCCTCTAAAAGAGGCGAAACACGTGTCACAGTTAGTAGCACAATACGTGGAATAATCAAAGTTAATATAAAATTTTATATTAAAATGAACTTCCACAAAGTTACCGCCGAAACCATCGAAAACATTGTTATTTGTCGTTGTCATGGCGACTCAAAATTAAAATATGATATGAATGAAACAAATAATTTGCATTTTATTTTAATATTATAGCTAAACGATATCCAAAAACATATACTCGTTTGAATTGATTAAAAATAGTTATAATATATTCCGTGTAATTATATAGCACGGAATACCCGAAATACAATTTTAGCGCACACGATTGAAAGGTGGTAACAAATTTTAATTGCATAAAAGCTCGAATAAAAATACCACAGCTGAATCAATGCTGTCCTTGCCGTAAATTCTTCCTATTGGGCGCTGCAACCAATCGTATCCGGATTTTCTGTAACCACAATACTATAAAACAGGAGTTGCCAAAGCGTCAACCGCAGTCGACTGGTCGCCCACGTAACTATTCCTTGTCGTCCGCCTGTCTCATACGTACACATCTCGGATGAATTAATGACACAATTAGGTAATTTCTCGCTAGTTTAAGTTTGAAGTCGGAAACAGTAACCATGGCAAAATACAATTTTGGAATTATTTTTTAAAGTTAAATGCAATATGTTTTTCAAATCAAGAGCTTTGTCTAAGAATAGATATTGGAGTTTACTTTGTGAAGGAAAATATCCACTTTTTTGGAGATATTCAGTATATTTAACATTTTTCGGTTCTTTGTATCTCTTCGAAAGTTAATATTTTCGATTTGTAAAGCGAAAAGCATATTGCTCGCGATAATGAAAGTAAAATAAAATAACATCTTATTATATTTATATACTGCTAGCCGGTACCCGGCAGCGTTGCAATGCTACTCAAAGATAGAAAGTGTTTGTATTTATTAAAGTGCTTTCGGATGCACAATATTTTAAATAAATAATTTCACTGACATTTTCTGTTTAGCATTTGCTGTTTGTCTTTTGCCGATTATCTTTGGTACGAAACACGCGCCACCTACTTAAAGTTAATTGTACTATGCATATAACCTTTGCGCAACAATACGTTGGCAAAATGGACGGTATGTCGGCGCATAAAATTTGAAAAAACATTGATTTTTATATTTAAGACCTACTATAAGTTGATTTTACTATCCTATAACCTCCGCGCAAGTGCAAGCAATAAGTTGACAAAATTTTATCGCAATTGGATGAAGGACATAGCAACGCATAAAATACCAACAAACAAACAAAAATTGATATTAGATTTCTATACTTGTGGGAAGCCTCATTAATTGCTATTATTAAGATAACTTTATATTGACTTGGTATTGATGATATCTATGTATGTTTACTTTCAATTAAGCTTTTTTTTGTTACTTTTAATGTTAGTAGTTAGACCGCGGCCGATAATTTTAAAAATCGGTCGCCCGTAGAGGTTAAAAATTTGGACACCCCTGCTATAAAACAACATTCATTCTAGTTCAAAGTTGTTTCAACTCTATCATTGCTGTAATCTAAACATGTCGATAAATTTGCTGCGATTTTTCTTCACCCAACTCACATGCAGCTAAAAGATCAAGCGACCGAATCGACTACTATTTTATACAATGCCTGAAGTATGCTTCATCTGAAATCATCGAGGGCAACTATCGAAGATATCTTAATGTTTTGCTTGTCGCCAGTACTCGAGGTTGATCGCTTTGTTTTAGTACATATTTGCTTCTCGCTGTTGCTATAAGATGTGACACTACTCAGTACACAATGACGGCCGATCTACGATCGAACGTTTTTAACTGTACGACAGTCGCAATCAACAAAATATTGACGGCAGCTTAGGGATCGCAATACTGGACCAACATTTCAATACCGGTATTACAATCAAAACATTAATAACGGCCAAATGAGATCACAACAACTGCCGAATAAACCATTGAATACTTTAAGAACTCGACTTAATGTGCTGGGTTGAATTTCTATATACAATATGAATCATTTGAATTCTGTACAATTTCATGAGTTTTGTCACAGCGGCCCGGGTTTTTATTTTCGGTCTCTTTAAGTATTACCCGTACTAACATGAAATGTTTGAAGATGCCGAAAGGCGAAACCAGGATAGTTAATAACAAAACTAATGAAACAATGCAATTTGTACACAAACGAACTACAAATTAAATAACAATAATTTCCAAGATATTTAACCTTCGTAATGAAACTTAAATTTGCGATTCTGATAAAAAAAAATGCAAGGACCAACGCTTGACTGAACGCAATTCATAAAAAACAGCGATTCCGTAAATTAATTTTAAATGAAATATCAATAAAATTAACATTTATATTCGCTTAATTTTCAATACCAATATTTTTCAATCTAGATCGCGGTATCTAGGTACTAAAAAGGAGCCAAAATACCGATATGACAGTGATACCGGTTATTGAAATCCCTACGGTAGTTGTAGCTCACGACAGCGATGATGATGACAGTATACGACCAAATCGATTATTCTCACCTGACTAGCGTGCAATAAATCGAATGCTCGACTCGCTTTCCGCACTACTCTTCGATACGTTCAGTGGCGTTAGAAAAACTCTAGTAAGCATTATAAGATCTCGAAGTATTTCAATAATATTGGCATAATTGGAACGATTCGAAAAACTAGTACGGAAATATGTGTCTCTAAATGGTTAACTTGAGTCTCCGAGGAAATAAATATTTTTATAACAAGTTATCTATTCCAAGAACGTTAGGTTCGGTTAGCTGAAACTAGACATTATTGGAACGATTCGAAAAACTAGTAAAGAAATATGTTTAATTAAATGGTTAACCGGAGTCTCCAAGAAAATAAATATTGCATTAAAAGTTAGGTAGGTAATCTGTTCCAAAAACTTTTGGCCCCTTCGTACAATTGTCAATGTATTACTGGAGCTGAAACCAAAAGCTTAACCCAGATACTCAACAAACATAGTTCTGATGATGCCGTAAGCCAAAAAAACTATCAAATATGTATAAAATAAATACTGTAGAACTGAAATTCATTGTAATTTTTTTCATCGTGTTTTAATGGAGTTCTACCAAGTAAATGGCTATTCAATCAATAAATTATTCTCCAATAAAAAAATACAACGTGAAAAACAAAAGTCAATGATAATATACTGCTAAGTTAAATTATTTGAGAGAAATTATTATTAAAAGATTTGATAATTGTCACAAGATAATAAACCTTGCTAGATCATTTGGATTGCCCAGGTTAAAGTTGTTGAATTCAGTTTCAATGTTTACGGATTTAAGCCCGGATTGTTTCACAAAAAGGTTTTTCATATAATTTACTGGGTGTAACACTTGGTGTATATAATGTCGTCATTCCCTTGCACACTTTTGCTTCTAAAAGCGGCCTTTAGTGAGAGCGATCAGATTTCTCGTCTTAGTCCTTTCACTTTGACCTTGCTCAAAATCACGACCGAGTTAAAAGCATATTAGAACAACCTCTGACATATTTAATAAGACCGTTGATTTTTTATCTTTCACTTGTCAATAATGTGTACAAAAGTTATGAAAATAATAAAAGAAAATGCTAGCCATGAGCGAAACCGGTCCTGATCCAATACATTTTATGAGGAAAAGTACTAAAAATGTTTTTTTATTTTGTAATATAATGCCTTTCCACCAAGTATTGACAGTGAACACCTTAAAAGTAATCGTATAATAGTTGTACTCTGCCATTTTACCAGATACGTAATTTTCTATGTAATTCTGTGTACGCATTTTTCCTATTTTATCAAAAAGGGCTGATTCAATACGCACGGCACTGGTTGAATTTCATAACGACGGTAGACTTTGCGAATGGTGTCATCTGATATTGCCCAACGATGGGGGCATGTTTAAAGCGACTATCGTCTACGGCAGAAATTTAGAATTACATTTGACAAGACAAGGGATTGATTCTTTTTCTATGCAAGTCTCCACAATAGACGCTTTTACAATCGATATCACGATGAATTGGATAATATTAAGGAGACTTGCGCTTTCATCATCGAACATAAGCATACGCAATAATGTGTATTCTTTTACCGGATAATGTGGCGGTGGCCTAGAAAAATTTGCTTTTTAGAATACTCACACAAATTTCGGTGCTATAAAACTGTGAGACTGCATTTGCTAATGTTTCTTCTTTTCCATACTCACTCCCAACACGAATTTTAACTATATTATATTATAAATAATATATAATCTAAATTAAATGTAGGGTTTTATCAGACCTCTTACCTATTATTACCTATTCCTATGTGATTATCTGGTCATTAGTATTTGAGATACTACATTCCAAAATTCCGATAATTATATCAAAGCCACTTAATTCATTGAAACACGTTTAGATCAAATTGTCGCTAATTTACATTTTAATAGCAATGTAACTTAGTGATTTACTTTTATTTTTGTATGTAAACGATACATACTGTTTACTGCGCGTCAGTTCAAATACATCCGTGCTCTTGAAATGCCTGAAGATGCCGAAAGGCGAAACCCGGGTCGTTAGTGACAAAACTCATGGAACAGTACAAAATTCAGACATTGTTATTGTTATTTTACTAGTATATAATAAAAACAAATACTTACATATCGACCCCCAATTTTGATCATGCCAGAAGTGATTAGCTTGAAAATTTCTGATGGCGTAACCGATCTGCTGCAATTCATAGGGAAGTTGCTACTGTTTATGATAAAGATGGCTTACCCAACATGTCATTGAAACAGATCGGCCCTATTTAATCCAGGGTTACTAATTGACCCGCTTAATAGGTCGATTAAATTAATATTCTATCCGTGTTTGAAAAATCGTGCTCATAATAATTGTTAACAGTAAGACGTTTACGATGTTAATCGAGCCCAAGAAGAAGAATATGGAAAAAAATACACGCCTCGGCAAAAATCCAAAAGCTGTGCACGAAAATCCGCTCGAAACATTTTACAATAATCGATCTGCATTTTGGGCACACACGGCAGGAAATTGTGTGACACCGTGCACCTTAACCAGAATCGTGAAGTGTATTTAATCATAAAAACCAGGTCTGTGGAGTCGGAGTCGGAAATTTTGAAAAGTTTTAACTTTTTATTTTTGCATATAATATGTCAATTTTGGCTTTTGGCCGGATCGGTAGGATTGATATTTAATTGAATACACATCAATAGGAAAATTAGGCAAAAAAGTGACGATATTCAACTTTTTCAGTCGGAGTCGTGTTTTTGGACAATGTCGGAGTTGGAGTCAGAGTCAAACTTTTCTTTACCGACTCCACAGCCCTGATAAAAACCCTTTTATAGAATAAACAAGAAATACAATTTTGTATTTTTCCACGAGTGTTGACGATTATCAGCCAGGTTTCACCTTTTGATATCTTCAAACATTTGAAGTGGACGAATGAATTTGAACTGACAATATAAAATTGATCTTGAAATTCCATCAAGCACCTTCAGATGAAATCCTAAATGAACAACGAATTTCTTGTTTTTCTCCCAATTGCAGAACCTTGCAGGAGTTTAGGATCACATTTACCTATCTAGAAAAACATTATTTTTAGGCTGGCGCAAATATAGATCTGGATTAGTGACAATCGTCAAATTAAACAAATCTTCGTTTCCATTGCATATCGGAAATTGGAATTATACAAACAGTTTAAAAATAACTTCGCAATGAAACAAATGTTAAAAAAGCACATAATTAGTTTTTCATTACCTTATTTGTGAAAAGGCGTAAGGGTAATTTTTGCAGTGTTATTAAATAAAATATTTTTTAACGACTATTGCTTATTCCATTCAAAACAGTTTTCAAAGCTACATGATGAATGAATCATGACATAAAGGTTTGCATATACAAATTAATCAAAAGAAAAAACAGGTACCTTTTATGCCTTATATTGTCAAAGGCAATTTTTGGGAAATTGTCGCTTTTTTCATTGCTAATGTGATTACGGCACAATCAAAGTCCGATGTAATTCAGAGCATGATTTTTTTATTTAGACTCTTTTGATCTTATGAAATTAGTATTAACAACAAAATTTCAATTAAATCTGAATACACTTTGATACATCCATTACATTAATCCTTCTATAGTTTATATATGTGTATATTTCTTTATACATTGTTTTATGTCCGGTAATCATCGGAATATCGGAACAGCTGTATTGTCTTATTTAATTCAGATTCTCATACATGGTTTCTCACTTAAATCTATGCGTGTATGGCTCACTATGAGCTTAATGTAACATCGTATTGGTCCCGTTATAAATGCTAATTGAGTTACACACACACTGTTGACAAAAAGTTTCAATAGCAAGGCCAGGGTTACCACAAAGCAGAACATTAGATAACAATTAACTTCCAGAATCATCAATGTTCTGTCAGTACGCTGATTTTGCTAAATAGCTGCATATATATCGTGCATTTAAAATACATCTTCTGTAAATATTTATCTAATAGAAAACGTAAAATTTCTCAAATCGTGTGATATGATACTTTAATGTATTTTGACTAATATAATTTCAACACAAAATAATCAACTATTAATGCTTTATATTGTATTATGTATTCATTAAATTATTTAAATATTGGCATTTGAATTCCAAAAATGATATTTATAGTTTGCCACAAAGGTGCAATAAGCTTCCACCATTTTTTATAAAATTGTCATTGTGTTTAAATCTCCAAGTAAATCAGAGTTATGAAGAAGTTTTTTTTATTTTCATGATCATCATAATCTTGATTCATTCATCATTAAAATAAAGTTTATGTTTGACTGCAGTATTCATATAAAACTAGCTATACTGTCGCATTGGTTTGTAAACTTACGATGCATTTGGTAACGAAGAAATATGTAAGTAAAAAGACTTTTGCTAACCCGAATTTATTAATCGTAATCAGTGTATTAAAACGACTCATACGCATTACGTGCTTGTATTTGACAACAGAAGCAAAATAAAATTTTGAATATCAAAACATTGCAGGCATCTTTAGTTTCATTATAATTGTGCGAATTTTCACGGTTGTAAGTAAGGCGTGAGTCTATTTTCGATTATTCGTGAGAACTGCCGCTCTATTTACATGACGGAAGGCGAAGGATACTGAAGCGTTATAAAGTTGTGTCAGTTTTACATTTAACTCATGATTTTTGTGTGAAACAATATCAGAAATCAACAACGTGGAATTTTATAAAGATTATAACGTAACAATATTACGAAATCCATGTCAATCAGGCACAACCTTGATTTGAGTCAATCACGACGCTAATCTCGTGTCGATCCGCCGGTATATTATAATATTTTAAACGACCGTTCAATGTTGACACACATTCGAGGATATGTCCATCAAAACAATAAAGTTAAGTCATTTCTTTTAAATGCTTTAACGTTCTGAAGCCCGGCTAAACACATCCTAATATAAAAACAACTTTTTCTTATAAATATTCATCACACAAAATATATGCACAGCGCCAGGTGAAATTTTAATTTAAAAATTTGCCAGTTGAATACTTTACTTGAATTGAATTGAAGATAGTTGAAGATAAAATCAAGTATGTTAACATACTTTATTAAATTCATTAAACTCTCTCCATTAAAAATATTTGAGTGGGTACTCATTCGTTAATAATATAAGCCTAGTAAAGCCGATTAAAATATAAATATATTACACGCAACACTAAAGCGAACAAAAAATGAGTCGATATGAAATCAGCATATTAATTTATTCTCGGTCAAAATCAATCCGAAGTTTCATAGGCCTAGATCAACACTGTCAACATTTTTAGTATGTTTACTTCATTAAATCCTGTTTCGTAGACGAGTGGTTAACTTTTCAGGCCTCTTTATTTGGCGCGCACGGTACAGTGCTTGCAATCTCGAATGAACACAGGCAAAACTTTACGTTATCTCCCTCTGTCCGTTTCATATGACCCACACTAATATTTAACAGGATTGTAAAAAAAAAATAATTTAATATCAGTCATTACAATAAAATTCGTGTTCGTGGTCAATTTGCAACGTGATGGCTTCGGTTCGCTCGGATTCGAATCCCAGTTCGGGCAGCGTCTCTACTCTGAGATGCTGATGTCTGCGTTGTCCAAAATTCTTTCCTACACCCGATTCTAAAAACGGAACGATTAGGTAAGCACTTGTGTTGTCCTTTCTATCCCTACTCACTCTGGTTTTAGTAACTGAGTAAAAAGTAGATCTCGTAGAAGAACTCTTTGAGATTTTATTAGAAATCCATATGGTGGAACATCAAACTTATCGCTTGAAAAAACGCGTCCTTCAGAGTAGTTTGTTAAGGATTACAATCGGGAAAACTGGTTATATTATGAAACAAACATTTAAATTATTTATAATGTACTTTAAGTCTATTTGCGAAGTATTAGATTAGCTACGGCAAAATTTGAATTGGAATTTATAACGATGACATTAAACTCTATAACGAATGTCAGCTATAATTTGCTGATATAATTATTATGAACTATAACAGTAAACAATAAATCACGCGGATGTATGCCAAAATGGTCAATATCACCTATTTTTTACTTTTACAGTATTATTCAGTAACTGTTATGAATTCTTCAGAGTAATAATTGGTATAGAGGTAATTAGTAACTGCGAAGACATCAATCATGCATGAAATAATATTAATTTGTAATATGTATAACTGTTTTCGGGCGGTAACGGGTTAATCGAATAAATTACCAAATACCTCGACTTGACTTCGCTGTGACCCATTATACCCCACTCGACAATATGCCGTTTATTTAAGTATTCAACCAATGTTTTTTAATACTATAATCAAAAATTTTTGTAATTAATAGTTTCTGACATTTAAAATAACTGTAATTGAATGTATAGTATTATAAAAAAAAGTAAAAGCACATAAATCATAATTTACTTCTGATGAAAAACTGACTTTGAATTTTGATGTCATTGAGTAATTTTCAATACTAATTTATCAACGTCTGTATTTTGTATGTGGGAACTTTTACGTTTTCCAAAATGAGCAAGTTTTATTAATATAACGTGAGTAGAATTGATAAATACACGAGGGCCTCGTATAGGACGGTTTTATACAACACGGACGTATTAATTGTTTTTATATAACACGGCTTAAGAATAAAAATTTTTTTTTGCACATATTCCACATTTGATATATTAAGATCAGGACCTGTTTCGCTCATCGTTAGCATTATCAACTGAAGTTCATTGTACAAAAAAATGTGTTATTAATTTTTAATATGCAAAATTTGGTTAGTTTTATCAGATTCGTACAGCAAAAGTAAGAATGTATTATTTTATAATGTGTCATTTCAGAGCGTCACTAAAACTAATATGGTTCTTCTTTTAATTCATATGAACCATAACATTGGCCTGTCATGCATATATATTGATTTTATTAATTATTATTTTAAAAGTATTTAGCCCCAAAAGAATTATTATATTATACCGTTGATAGGTTTTTCGGTTCATAGGTTAAATTAATAAAACATGCGCTTGTCGTATAGGTTTTTTTTTCACATTTTTTACAGCTAAAAATATTTATCGAATAATGATATTCATCTTCGTTTTATTCAAGATACCGAGAGATATTATTGATATAATATAAAAATACATGTGGTGTTTCAAATCAAACGTGGTCATTTCAGTAATTGCCTTTTTTAGAATTAAAACATGTTTACGTCACTTTTTAGGTGTTCACTGTCAATACCTGGTAAAATGGCATTATAATAAAAATACTTACTTATTTTAAGTACTTTTATCCCACATTAGATTTATTATTATCAGGACCTGTTTCGGTTATGGCAACCATTATCAACGGGTAATAAATTTAAAAAATATATCGTTATTTATACACAAGATTAGCAGTAAATAACGCAGTATTTTAGGATTAATTGAGATCAGGACCAGTTTTGCTCATCACAGGCATTATCAACTGATCATATGTAAATACAAAATTACAGTGTTCTTTATTGCTTAGCATTTGTACCTGATCGTTGTATTTGTAATCTGTTTCTAATTCTCACCATTAGCGAAACCGGTCCTGTTTCAAATAAATTTGATGTGGTATAAGTACCAAAAATGTGATATTGTTTTTATCATGATTATGCCCTCATTTTCTGTTATTGTAAAATAAAATAAAATATGCGTTATTTTTTTAAGTTTGCATTGAGTATTTAAAAATTTAAACAAACACGGTCAGTTATCTGTTTTGACAATTTTATAAAAAAGCATAACATGGACTAACTAATAAACTTAACCAGATGACAAAAAAGGTCATTTACTCAGTCTATCTATGATGGAGATAGCCACGTTTGTTTTGGAACTTCGAACTATTCTGTTTGCCATAGCTATAAAAATAGTGTATAAACTCTGGCTTAATCAAAATATATTATACTTGAGTCGAGCGAAGAATAAACAGTTTTCCGCCGAATAAACTTGTTAATACTTAGTCCATTTTCATTTGTGTGCTTTGTCGTAAACCCTCTGCGATGTATTAAACGAAGCTATGCCGGATACACTGCCTTTCCAAGCTATAAGGCAGTAAGTGACACGGAAAAACTTTTGAGAAAAATTACATAATGTCTTTTTTGAAGTTTTAATATTTATAATTTATAAAAAGCGGTTGATGCGAAAATTAACTAATTTATAACCTTCTATTTTAGTAACTACTTATTCCACATAACATTTATTACATCAGGACCGGTTTCGCTCATAGCTAGCATTAACAACTAAAAAGTATTGATAGTGCTCGCTATGAGCGAAACCGGTCCTGATCTCATCAATTAAATGTCGAATAAGTACTAAAAATGTTTTTTATTTTTATTATACATAATGTAATTCCACCACAATTCACAAGTATTGACAGTGAACACTTGCTTTGCTAATTGAGGGGTTTAAATGCATAACCGCCTCTCTCCACAAAGTCAAATTGTTCAGCAATCGAAAAAAACGAATTTAATCTTCAAGTTTATTATTAGAATAATTTGCAAAGGTAACACAAAACGTTTGTATGGTGAGAGGGCAATAGGTCAGTGTTCCCTGGCTCGTGATTTGTGCATTTAGATTGTGGCGGTTTCGAACTTCACATATGGTGGAGAGAGGCGGTTATGCATTTGATCGTCATTTTCGATGTCGATTTTAAATGGCGTGGGGGTAATTTTTCGTTGGTTTGAAGATTGCAGGGCATAGAACGTAAGAACCGGATCATTAATCAGTCATTATCTCAAAAATGATAATATACTGATAGAGGCGGTTATGCTTTTATACCTCTCAATTGCTTTGTAAACATACGGCAAGTAGTTTCATTGACTGCCTGCCTCTTGGCTAAGAAAACTAGAGTTACTGCTTTTTGCTAAGAAATTCTTATAATTTTAGGAGATGTCTATTTTATCATAGAATATTAAATATTTTTTCACATCTAATGATGGAAATAATGATAACAATCTTTTTATAATAAATTTAGTAAAAAAAGTGCGCAGAGCACTTCAACTCTGGAATTCTGCTAGCTCCGTTATTCAACCATTGATAATTCTGAAATTCATATGTATATATGATAGAATGCGGTAAATACAAGCTTTTCCGATCAAAAGGTCATTTTAGGCAAAAATGTCAATTAGAACTTATCAAAGTAAGGTAACGCATTGTTAAACTCTCATGTCGATAAGTATGCTGATTCGAAAGGTTTCAAATTCTCCTAATGGGTTAATAACGACGAAAGTACCGGTTGCTTGGCCATAGAAAAAAAAACTCGTCACCTTAAAAATATGACACGAAATTAAAAAATGTCGTGACAATGTCAAATTTCAAAGAACTTGACATTGCAATTTTTTCCATATCCATCTGCCCACGTCGCCTCTGTCTCTGTCATTCAAATAAAAAAAATGAGATCAAAAGCGACACGCGTGTGTCACATTTAAATAATTGCTAAATTCGTTTACTATCTTAAGTAGGTATGCTTAGTATTTTTGCATAATCGGATTGCGGATGAAACATGTGAATAAATATTTATTTTTTAAATAATAATAATAACCCAAATTCCTTAAGCTGACCTAGATCAGCGATCGAAAACTAGTGGTCAGCGGAGCTATTGAAATGATTTCATTGGTACGAGCTAGAGACTCCAATTCGGGTATCGAGTACTCGATACTCGAGTATACTCGTCCAGTTTTCAAGTACCCGATACTCGAGTATTTTGCTAAATACTCGAGTAATACTCGTTTTAGTAATAATTAGCGAGAGTTATTTCTACTGCGGGAATTATAAAAACAAAACATCGAACCATTTTAAAATTTGTGACGCTTAATTGTATCGCTCTATTATTGTTGAAATTTATGTTGAATAAATTGAAGTAAATGTATTTATCAAATTGAAAATGCTTTTTTATTTATTTATCAACTATTAATATATACAAATTCGAATTGATAATACACATTTTGGTACATCTGAAAATACTCGAGTATTTTAACATTTTACTACTCGATACTCGAGTAGTTGAGATGTCGAGTAATTGGAGTCTCTAGTACGAGCCCATACTTCTTCAAACAATCAAAACAGTAAACATTTTTTTTTTGCATATTTTTCAAAGAATAATGTTTTTTTTAATGTGTTCACTGTCAATCCTTTGTGGAATGGCATTATAATAAAAATTATAAAACATTTTTAGAACTTATTCCACATAAAATTTATTGGATCAAGACCGGTTTCGCTCATGGTGAAATTATTAAGTGAGTCATCAATCATCAATCATTATCAATCAGTTGATAATGCTCGCCATGAGCGAAACCGGTCCTGATCCAATAAATTTTATGTTGAATAAGTACTAGAAATGTTTTATTAATTTTATAATAATGGTTTTGGTCTGCTTAAATAAAGATTGTATTAATGGTTCGTGAGGTATGAAAGGTTGGCGATCGCTTTACTGGTTTTATCATAATTATTTTGAATTGACATTATTGCAAATAACCAACGCGCTAGCTTTTTTATTTTAAAAATCACTTTCATTTAGAAAAGCAAAATAATTTAAAAAAATAATCCAAGATTAAATCGAGTTATTTTGGAACCCTTACAGAATATCTCAGCAAAGGTTTTGATTTACGAATACTGGTTTTACATTAGTTCTTCCAACTGTTTTCACCTACAAATTTTCTAGTAGTTTATCAATAAACCAGACAACATCCAAACATCGTTAACCAGTCAGCTACAAAACCGACCAACGATATTTGTATAACTTTTTAGCACTGAAAATCTATTCTTGCTTGATGTACAAAATCTGCACTATAGTTTCAACCACATATTGCAATAATAATTGTTATATAGTTTTAGTTAGGGACTCGAAAGCTAGACCGCAGTATATTGAAAGACCATAAAGCGTTACCAATTGAGTCAAAATGGTTATAATGATATAATAAACTGCCTTTACCAAAGTTGTTTTTGGACAACTGTTATTTGAGGAGTTTGGAATCAAACATGCTCAAATCCAGTTTTGATAAAAAACGAAATAGCGATGTAATATGGGGAAGTACGTTTACAAAAAATTTCATTTTAAAAGACACTGAAATTCTCATTCTCATTGCTTCCATGCAATTCAATATCAAAATATGACTATAGAATCAAAACTGCCCAAATCCTGTAAAGTTTTTGTTTCTTAAGCGCCCAAATCCTAAATCAGCCAATAGCGTGTTTGCATTTGTCGGGCATGACAGTTCAGTTAATTGTAATCCAGCCAACATTGAGTGAGGTTTAATGTTGTCTGTGTCCGATTTTTAGTGTTTTTTTTTAATATTAATACAGAAATGTATGAAGAGACTTTGGATAATCGTGCATTCACGAATATTAAAGCTCGGAAACATAAAAAGAAATCAAAATTTTCAATTATGAATCAATATTGACCAAATCAAAAATTTACTTGATTTTCATACTTGCCCAAATCCAGTGGCTTGGGATCAAATTTATCCAAATCCATAATTTTTTTCATGATTTTCCTTAAATGGCAGCATATTCAGATTTTTTTTAAATGGCAATTGAATAAATACTTCAAATTGAACAGTTACTTGAATAATTTGTGATGGCGATAAGTTTTTATACGAAAAGTGTATTTTTCTCTGTTCAGGAAAAAGTGGATGTGGTCATTTTTGATCCCAAACTCCTCATTTTCTAATACATTACTTGTCAAAAATAGTATTAAAAATATTACTGTACACTGCTGTTAATATATCATAATATTGAAAAAACAGCTCGTGAACAAGTATTTACGTGTTACCGTATAAAAGTAATGTTTCTCATGATTTTTAATGGTAATATACCGTGGCTAAATAAGAAAATTTCACGGCTCAAATTGATTTTAATAATGCTGTGGAAAAAAATGAACGTATGAGTAAGTTTAAACGATTTTTATGGTTATAAATTGTATCTCATCTGTTTTCATTGAACATCTTTGAGGATATATAATCAATCGGCAGCATGAAATTGTTATAGTCATAATATTGCTCTGATTTATTTATTATATTCAGAGGTTTAAATAAAAATAATAAAATACTCATCAGTATAGCAGTGTCATTTTAAAATGTATAAATCATTGTTACTTTTTGACAAATTAACTATATATAAACTTATTATACGGAAATCAGCTCGGGATTGCATCTAAAGTAGATTACCACATACATATTCAAAAAGTTCTCGGACTTCCTGTGGAAAGCGAATGGATCTTAACTCATAAAACTTCATCGATTTAATTTTATATTCAAATGAACTTTCACACAGGTATCGCCGAATCGAGCAAAACTATTGAAACATAACGGGTATACATTTTCTTTAAGGTTCCATTATGTACGGTGGTGTTTAGGCAAAACCTTATGACTATGTAGACGTAGAGTATATATTCTTTGAGATATAATTTTGCTATTAATAGTTAAACTCCTGAAAAACTTTATTATTTTGATGATTAGTCGAGTAATCTTAATTCTGATAATCATGATAAAACATTTTTAGTACTAATTCCACATGAAATATATGTAGAAATATCTTGCTTCATTACTTCAGCAAACTTTGCGATAGATAATAGCTAAGTGCTAAGAGATGCCTCTGAAATAATCGAAACTAACATTTCTTCAATTAGTTACACAATACCATTTGTTAATCAAAGTTATTTTAAATTTTATGTTGTATAAATATCTCTGTTTTGTTGAATTTCTTATCAGTTGACAATGCTCGCCATGAGCAAGCCGGTCCTGATCCAATAAATTTTATGTGGAATAAGTACTAAAAACATAGTTTCATATAATGTATGTTTGAATGTTCTTTCTATAAATTAAATATTTTGAAGATTATTCCCGAGCGTTATTATTAAATAATAGAATTATTATAATCGTTATTTTATGTATTATTTCCTTTTTTACTTACGTCTATCAATTTTATTAAGATTTTACTCTATAATATTATTTGCAAACCATGAATTCTAAATGTTCACGAATGTTCTCATTTTCTCACGCCTGTGTCAGTAAACCTACATCAAACGTGTCAAAAGAATTCTCATAGTCAATTCCTATGCCCGCCGAAGAGAATGATACATACGTATTTTTATATTCCTCCTCTCGTAAGCCGTATTGAGTTATAATACCTTTGCCATCATGTCTATCCCTTTTATGGTGCTGCCGGCCAAAATCGTGATGAGAATCCAAACGCATGTTTTCGAATAATCATTTCTAAACTTCCTGCTCGAGACGTCTCTCTCAATTTGGTGACTTATCGATTTGCGAACCTCACAAAAAGATTGGAAACGTTTCCACGATTCATTTCTTCGTATTTCACAACTATGGTTCATTCTAGCCGAGATGCAAATATATGATACGGTAAATCATCACAATGATACGCCAATAATCTTTTGAAGTCGAGACATCAACCAGACATTTTAACTGACGTGTTAGTTTTTTTTTTTTTGCACTTCATATCATATATTTTATTGTAAAGTAACACCAATTCGAGACGCAAGCCAATCTTTGGATAGATATTTGTTCAACAAATGGAATGTTTTTTATATTTCTAATGATATTTTTATAATTCATTTAATATTTTTGCCACCTTAATATATTTTTAATGTGGGATTAATTTATGATTTCCGACTAGAATCTTATACAATAATTCATCATTGTTTTATTTATTGACAATTCGATTTCACATTAGAATGATTATCTTTATAGTCTTCTACATCAACAGTTTGATACAATACATTATCTTGTCTTTCTCAATTTGATATAAATTACCCTGTTTCAATTGTTGGCAAAATTCTCGCAATAAACGAATGCAGTTAACATATTTGTTGCTTCATTCTATTCCGAAAATATCTTTTAAATAACAGTAAATTTAGATGCTTTATTCTAAAAAATCCCAATCCAAAGCATGGTCGATAGTGAGGTGGCGTGGATGAACGAAATGAGACGTTATTTTTGACAAAATTAATATTCACATATTCTAAAAAAAATACCCTTTTTAATTTCTATGAAATAGATCATTCATCATCAAGGGCGTAAGCTGGGAACACTTTCACGTTCAGCATAACCGGAAATAATTTAAACTTTAATTAATTTATTTATTCAGAAAAAATACAAATCATGGTATTACAGCTGACGCCTATACGCATTTGACATATATATACACATGTATGAATATATTTATACATATATACCTGTATCACAAATTATTATAGTTTATTAGAAAGAAAAAATAAATAAAATCACATTGGAAATTTTCAAAGAAGTCAACCGAGTGAGTTCATAAAAAATGTGTGATGCAGTGAATAATTAGATGACAAAATGAATTAAAGATTTCCAATATTACACAGATAAGTAACTGTAATATATACATATATAAAATTTAATTCATGTAATATTTACATTTGTTGATATTAGTAAAATAGTGTTACAACGTTTATATAGATATTTTCAGATAATTATCTTCACTCCGCCAGAAGTTAATTACCCAAGATTATAATTGAGTAGAATTTTCTCATTAACTCACGTTCTCATTTGTGCCGACAATAGCGGCGAAGCTTACTAACATTATAAAGTTGCTCGAGTTAAAAACAAAACCTGTTATTGACATTCTTTATGAGCGAAAATAATTTATTTGTTTTATACATTGTTGAACACCGAAATACTTTCAGATTATTGTGTACGGTTCTTCAACTTATCGGCAAAATCTTTTTACTAGCGAGTTTATATTGTTTACTATAAATCCTCTGTGGGAAAAAAATAAATATAATGAAAATAATATGTTAAGATACTCCACATTTTTTGGACTGAACTTGGTCTTTCCTTTGGTGGGTAATTTTACCTTACAAATAAAATAAACAAACTATATAAAAATTTCCTTGTGGTAGTCCTGCCAATCAAAATTCTTGAATGCATGCTTCAATTTTTACAGCAGTTTTTTTTATCTTTGAAACTATCATCTTGTGTGGAAATAATATTTAGTAACACAGTACGTAGCTATAATACATGTGGGAAATGGATATGATAACTTCCAATTCTGTTGTACCCTCCTCTGAAGTTCCACACATTAAAGTGGGTTTAGTCTCTCTTTTTCGAATCGAATAATAATTATTGATTTTGGACACGCATAAAAATCGGTTACCTGGAATACTTCAATTATAGAGCAAACTCTGCTCTGCTCTGGTTATATTTTTCAACTTTTTTTATAATGTAACTTTATGTTTAGTTCTTTTTTACAAAGTGTTTTTTATAACTCAATCTTATATATAAAACCGAAACGGTGTATGTATGTTTGTATGTCTGTAATTCCCTTTTGCATTGTTGTTGCAAGTTGCCATAAAAACGAATATGAAAGAAAATATGTTTGAATTTTTATCTTCGAAGACATTTAGTCAAAATGTAATAAATTAGTCTTCTACTGAAGTTTTCCCGGCTTTTATTATGAATACTAATGTTTATTATTTACGTGAATGTATTATTTGACATTTCTTTGACAGCAAATTAGATTTTTTACTTGAATTTGGACATTTTAATGGGCGAGAATGGGGATGTCATCAAATTAAATAAAGTTTGTGATTTTATTTTAACTCTATTTTGGATGTTAGATTTTGTGATATAATTATGTCGAATGCTATAACATTAAATAATTATTGGTCGCTTAGTCCGAGCGACACCGGGTAGCAATACTAGTATTTATATATGTTAAAGACAGATGGACTAATATATAATATTGTATTACTTTAATAAATAAAATACATTACAAACAATATTTTTTTTTATAGCACGTATATATTAAAATGATCATTAAACGATATATAAGAATGTGGAAGAAGTATAAGAAATTCTATTATATTTATTTAAATATAATATTAAACCCTTCCTCCAAGAATTTACGGCTAGCATCTTTACAATGATATACATAATATTGATTCGATTTATGTACTCTTATCAATTTACGATGACTAATTCAAAGCGTCACAATAATTTCTACCCCATAACAATAACAATATTTAGGGAGTTGTGTTAATATTAAAGCTTTTGACAGTAGGCGCGACAAAGCTCTTAGAAGTGTCTAAAGTCACTTTTTGGCGGAAAGACATTATTTTAAATAAATTAAACACATTTTTTTACTACTTTCATTTATTCTAATGTAAAGATCAGGGCTTGTTTTACTCATCACAAACATTCTCAGCTGATGACATATACATCGAAACAAGGTTATTTATATCACAATGAGAAAATCTTGTATTTCTCCACGGGTGGCTTGCAAAAAAAAACATGTTTCATTTATCAAAAAAGTTAATGACATTTTTGTGAAGCATTAAAAATTAATTTATTCATATAAACGTGTTATAAAAACATTCAATATTTATTAATTATTTATATTGCCTTTGCAATGGGATCGTGTCATACAAATTAAAAATATAAGAAAATCATTTTGACAAGGAAGTCTGTCAAGCAAATTCCAACAAAATCTATTTCCAATCTTAGAAAATAGTACAAATCAACTCTCACGTCCACTCTAAATATATTGACATCTAAACTGGTTTAGTTGATTTAATGGTTGTGTAATTAGCTGAGACACATATATGTCGACTCTTTAAAAAGACTCACCGATCAATTTGCAAATTAACTTTTGCCAGGCTGAGGGTGAAACAGTCGACTACCACTGCTACTTTATCTTAATATTAGTGATACAATGTGTAAACTTTTTGTATTTTTAAATCATTGTTTTTTACATCTTTTGCAGTAAAAAGTATGATTTTGATCGACTAGTTTCGTCGCAATTAAATAAAAAAGAAAATAAGTCTGATTATTATTGGCCGAAAACCATTTATATTGTCACTACCAATTGCCAGGATTAAAACTTTACTGCCGATACGCGATAATGTAACGGTATTTTATCTCAAACGCGCTTCTTTCAACGAAAATTCCAAATCAAATGGATGTTTTTTACAATTAAAGGTGTAGATAAGAAGTCGCATTCACAGTTCGCATCGTCAGTCTAGAATAAACAAGAACACGACCAGGTTGTCTCATTCATGCGTGACTTAAAATATGGATAATTATAGGAAAATTATCGATTTTCATATATTTTTTTTATTGCAATCTATGCCAATTAGGCCATACCACTGGGGTCTTCTTTAGACTCCCCTTCGGCCTACGAGTTATTTTTCAAGGGCAGTCTTTGGAAGGTATAGAATATGTTTACCGCAAATGATGGCATCGATTCTAATCCTTGAATTTTTTTTTATTCTTTTGAACAAATATTTAAAATGTGATTTTTATCTCTTCTTACAAATTATCGTACCTTTGTGTTGTTTGTAAACGATTTGTTTTTACCTTATTTATCATTCTATGAAAATAGTAAATAATTTTCAGCTTCATTTTTTTTTAATAAATTCTTTTGTTAGCTAAATTTTAAATGTCGGTGAAAGTAAGAGAAAATATGAATAATATTTCTTAGACGGAAATGTATTCATTAATATTAAAAGATAATGTTATTTTGAATCGCTTTTTAACTACATTGATAAAGAGATGTCAGAATAAATTGTTTCCATTCAATAATTATTGTTATATGCATTGTGTGACGATTCTAGTTTAAGGTGTGCTGATATCTCCTACGCCTGGTTGTTAAAAATTGTATGAAATATTTTAGACAATAATTTATTGGTAGCGTTATAGAGAGTGTTGATAATGCAATTGTTGTTTATATAAAGGTATCAAAATGTCCGTACGTGGGAAATAAGTTATCGACATCGATTCGTTTAATTGAGTAACGAAAACAAAAATCGCGTGGTTTATGTATAGTTGGATTATTTGCGAGTCATTTTTTGTTTTCTTAATCGGTTTGCTGTTAATTCTCGGGCTAAATTCTTATTGGCTGCTGTTTGTATTGACAGTTTTTTATGTCATTAATCACTGCTATGGATATCGAGGTGGCAAAGTGGTGGTGGAAAAATAACCTCAGGCACACTCTCGTTGGTTATTTGGATTGCTCAAATAGTATAATAAATATAAATTACTCACCTATTTAACCGACTTAATTCGTCTCAAAGATGCTCTTTTATGAAAGAAGGCTTCAAAATAATATCGATTAAGTATATTTTAAATAGCAATACTTGATAGCTTGTATCGCCCTATTTTCCAAACATTATATGTTTGGAAAATTATATGTAGTCTAGTCACTAGTGGTTGGTTCGTTAATTACTAATTGCAGTGCGTCATTAAAGCAGATAAAAATGTTATGTTAAATAAACAGTTAATAATGCCCGGTCCGCGGTGCAGTGGTCAACGTCGTTGGCTAAGCATGAGCAGATTTTTTCAGTCGATAAATCGATTGTTCTCAGAGGCAATCGGTATTTGTGTTGCTAAATCCCTTCCCACCTTTCCAATCCCAAAGAGTGACGCATAGTGACAGCGATTAGCTAATCACTAGTCATGTCCTAGCCTTCGTATCATTTCCATCCCTACTCTCTTTGAAAAAGAGAGGTTGAGTAACTGAGTAATAAGCGGTTCTCGTAGAAAAAACAAATGTTGAGATAAACACCGTGAGGAGTCCATATGCTCCAAGTTGGCAGCGGACATGGTTAAAAAAACAATCAATAATGAAAACTCATTGAAGTAAAAATTTATAAATATATATATGCCCATATTAAATATACTTATTTCTTTTTTTTTTCAGATGTGACAAAACATCCAGCGCTGCCGAGTGGTGCAAGAACATCACCAACAGCCGCATCACGAAGAAGATGGCGGCAACCGACGGGCAGATAGTCGTTGCAGCGGCGCGATGGCACGACGACGCTGCCCACCTCAGAGAGTTCGTTGGCAAGCACCGCTTGCCTTCCATCGTCAAATTCACGAAAGGCCAGTACGGTGGGCTGGGAGTTCCGACGCTCCCAAGCCCAGGTCTACAGCCCGCTGCCCTTCTAGTGTCAGCCGGTCGACGCAGGCAGATCGTCGCCCAAGCTGTCAAGCTTAAAGAAGGTCGAAGGCTTGTTTGCGTCGGACCAAGGCTAGCGATCCCCGAGTCGTACGCGGGGTATTTTGAACTGCTCAGTGAAGAAGGCAGGGCCGTGCGATGTATGGAAAGTGTCGCAGAATTAGCGAGACGAAGATTGTCAGGGTGTTTGGTCAGAGAAACTTTACGTGTTCTACAAGGACGCGTTGAAACTGATGGAACAGTCTCGCCCGGATCAGCTAAAACAATCCCAGCTGGTGAAACACTGACTCCTGAAGGAGAAATCCACGCGAACGGTATCAAAGGAAAGTTTTTGCGATGCGCTGATTCTAAAGGAGAGACTGTATTACTTGGGTTAGAGCAACGCGGAAGATTTTCCGCTTTGGCTAAAGAAGATAATATAAGCGGAGTTCATACAGCGAAAAACTTGTTGAGTAAAAGATTTCCTTTAACTGTGAGATTAGTTCACGGTACTCCTCCGAGAGGACTGAAAAGTTCGAGTCATTTTGTGCCTGAATTGAGGTTAATAGCTTCGTTTGAAGAAGAGCACATTTTTGCACTTCCTTTGCAAAAAGAAGCAAATGCTTTGATTGCCCTTCCGCTGGCAGCGCCGCTTAAATTGCAGCGGTGTAGAAATGATGACCAAATTAAAAATTTCATGGAATATTCCCGTTTGGTCGATAAATGCAATCGACTTTTGGGAGAAGTAACCGATAAAATGCATATTTTGGATGGGAAGCTAGGAGACCCGAAACGATCAACGCAGGCACCCGTCAAAACTGGTTACTTCTTACGACGGAGTGCTTCGTCAGATTCAGCCAATCATAACCACAAATACGGTAATATTGTGAATTCGCACCGTAGCCATATACACAGCCATAGCCACCAGTATAAAGACGAACTTAAGCATTCACAACCGTCTGACGAGTACGACGATATTGACCAAATTTATGATTACGTGAGGGGATTCGCTCCTTTGCCCAAAAATGTTAAGTCACCTTTTGCAACAGAAGTCATACTTGCAAGACATGAATCGGCACCGACGTCTCCGGTTACTACACCTATTCATATGCCACTGATAACAGACACTAGACCAGAACCTCCGCCAATTGAAACTATACCTGGGAAAAAGCCTCCGAGTGCACCAGTCAACGTTGGGAAAGCTGAAAAGAGAACAAGACGAGCAGCCGTTACTTCAATAAAAGAAGTGACACCTGTTATAATATACAAAGAAAAATGTTCAATAGCTCCAGTCAGCAACAATCTACCTAAGCTTTACATAAAAAACAGTGGAAGCTCACAAAGAAATAGAATGGTGTTCCGACAAAAAAGTAATTCCCCCATCAAAGAACTGCCACCTAGTCCTCTCCCTAGTCCAGGCCTCAATCCTTTGCTCAAAGGAGGCTCGCCCCTCTTCAATATACGATATAAGAGCCTGTCGAATCTTCACCAAGCAATGGAACTAGATGGCACATTGGACTCTAGCCATTCCGGGGGGAGAACTTCGGGAGATTCCGGTGCCGGAGCAAAGGTACCCGAGAAGAGATCGCGCAGGCTGAGCAGGCCGAAGTCTCTGACGAATCTTGTGTGGGAGCTGAGAGGAGGGTGCCCGGATCCCGGCCACGAGAGGCCGAAGACCAAACCGAAGACAGAAGCAGTCGTCTATAGGAAAGGTGCCAATAAGTTGTCCCTCAGTGGTCAGAAGAGAGTTGGCACTCTTTATTTGTAGTGATCTTGGTAAGTGAATAAACATTTATTAACTTTGATGTTTTAGTAATACTTTAGTTTAATTTTTTAAATTCTGTCCAAGATTTTTGATCAAATTTTACAACGCCACCTTGGAGTGTTTACAACAATCATTTACCGTTGTTTTGTCATTGCGTGTCCACCACATTGGTGACATAATTCCGGCAGCATAATTATTTGGCCAGTGCTTAGGGTGCTATAGCTACTACACTAGGTCAGCCCATAGATGAACAGTGAATTTACGGTCAAAACATACATAGATTACCGTATTGCAAAAATTGATACAATAGACAAGTAATCGCTATATCCACATCAGTAGAATGACAGGTCATCTGTGAAGATTTTTCTTTAAAGTGGATGCCAAATGAATAAATCAGTATTTTATCATTAATTCTTATATATGAAGTAAAAAACAGACGACATTATTTAAGACTTATCTTAACATTATAAATCTTTATTTGCAGTCTTTGTTTGAAACCTATAGAACGAATGAATATTATAACTAAACAATTATCGTGAAAGCCAAAAATAACAATAGAATAAAACTAAAAAATCCATGATATAAATCATGGCCGAATTGTCCATAAACGAACAGTTAGTGCAGTGCTTATCAGTAATATGTCTCATCTTTCCAAATGACCTGCAAACCAGAAACTTTTCAGTAATCTTTTTACAAATGTCACGAATTTTTTTCAATTTAATACACCAAGTTTTGGTCAGTAAAAAAAGTGAACTCATAAATCTACTGGATTAATACAATAATTCTACAGCTATTCGATAACTTTACCGATATGTAAAATTTTTATATTGTCATAAACTTTATCTAACAAAAGTAAAAAAATATTTAACTACCTTTTTATATCCGTGTGAAATGAACACGTTACTTTGACTTTTTTTTATTTTATGGTAACATCAATCTATGTATACAGGAAAATAGCCGTTCGTTTTTTTAACTGAAACTCTCTGCTAATAGATTTATATACCTCCATTAGAAACATCGCAATAAATTATTTAAAAGTATAATAGATCACGACGTTTTGTTGGATCTCATTATTTCTAGACTATATTCGTGACAAACTTATTGAAAATGGACATCGTTATAAATCAGCGTATACCATTTAAGTATGTACTCAACATTAGTATATACAAAACAAGACTATTTTTTTTAATTAATTTATTTGTTTGCTAAATAAATTTAGCCTGATATTCAAAACTTGTTGATACTAAAAGAGAGACATTTTTTTATTTATACCTGTAAATAGAGAATGTGAACTGTAATATCTTATTTATCCACTATACTAATATAGAGCACTATGTTCCTTTGATAGACTATTTCAAAAGTATACATTTTTATGACAAGTAGTTTTTAGCAAACCACGAAACCTGTCTTCTAAGTGAGATAATAAAGACTGTTACGTTTTATCATCTATTTTAATTATGTTGTGAAGAACAAAAGATTGTAAAAGTAAAAATATCAAAATATTTAGTTATGCATGACTTTAACCTTTCCTTTAGTGTCCCAAAAAACAAATCCGTGCCGGTGAATATGTACATGAAAAGTTCAATAAATCTCCATAAAAACACCATCTTTGCATCAAACGTAGTGAATACACTTCACCGGGTAGTATGTGTTTTTATTTGGACAGTAAATAAAGGTTAAAGTTAAACGTACCTACTTTCGGATAACGCCATCGATAAACATTATTATTATTGTTGTTGCGTAAACAATATAAATATCACAGAAGCAACGATAATTGTAATTGTAAATCAATCAACATAATTATAATTGATTTGGTATTCTAATAAGTTTTACGCGCTCATATACAGACCTTTAAAAGTTTGTGTTTGACCAGTATAAATATTTTAAATAATAAGAATAGAGCATTAAATTGTAATTTTATATTTATACTAGTATTGTAACCAGGCTTCGCTCGGACTAAGCGACCAATAATTATTTAATGTTATATCATTCCCAAAGAATTACAGACCCACAGCATACATACATACGCCGTTTCGGTATTTCTAGTATTGTTACCCGGCTCCGCTCGGACTAAGCGACCAATAATTATTTAATGTTATATCATTCCCAAAGAACATACCTACAGACATACACCGTTTCGGTTTTATATATAAAATTAGGATTAATGAATCAAATGATACAATTTTATATTGTAATAAAAAGCAAAACCCAGACTTTTAGTAGAGTTATAAATTGTTGTACAGTTAAAGCGATGAGCTTAACTATATTATTATGCACGAGATATTATGTTTGTATGCAAAATTATACTATATTGGTAGATTGCATGCACCGCGATCTACTTAATATGTCGTAACACGACATCTAGCTCGAATATCACGTCAGTACTTACTTACCTAATGAAGATTAACTAAGAGCTCGCGATAAATTCAAAATAATCATGATATGTCTGATTCGCTTCTGGCGTACAGAATAATCTGAAGTATTCGACAGTGTGCATTTATGAATTGATTTTTCAATCAGTATATAGATTTGTGTCTGAAGGCGTGAATGCCTGTCATGTCTATGCCTTATCTCATTCGCTCGATCCTGAAAATAGGGCGTTGTGAAAGTGATTAGCTAACCATTTTTCCTATCTTGCCTTATCCTTGTATTCTTTAATCTCATAAATCAGGAGGTAGTTTTCAAATTTGGTCAGATCCATTTGTTGATAAACTGAGAAAGTGAGATATTTTCATTACATTTCCCTCATAAGTTTGTAACTATTTTTAAAATATGTTTTAAATTAAAGAATTACAGATAATTTGTAATAATGCAAATTTCTCAAAAGTTTAATCTCAAATTATCAGTTAAAAAAAATATTTTAGAATTGAACAGTTTTGAAAATTATCTAATGTTTAATGTTCTCATTTGACAAATTCTATTGAGCATGCATTGAGAAAGAAATTGGGAGCGGATATGGTTAGAAGTCTGTGATATAGTAAGAACTGGAATAGTTCACCAGAACATTATCCTTATAGTAGATAATCGTGCAAAAAATAACGATACGAAGATCAAAACTGTGTTGGAGAGTAAATTTAAAAGTGTTATAAAGCTTTTAAAACTAAACCAACGATCAATTGATGTAAACCTTCTAACTACGCGTGTCTTGCGCGTGAATGCTGAAATCAACCAAAATACGAAAGCAACCTATTTTCCATAACCTTTTAACAGTATTCAACAGAATTTATTGCAATTTAAAGGGTTGGATAACTCTTCTGTAATCATTTTGTGTACGTAAATGTTTTCTACCACACATCTCCATCAAATTATATGATTTCACTTATCCAATGGGTCTACAGTTGTCTTTTGGATACAGCTATATAGGTCTGCGTTAACCCAAAATCATCTCTTTTTTAAACAAAAAACAGAGCCCAAATCTAACAAAACATGTGCATTATTTATTAACCTTACTATTGTTTTATTGTGAATTGATTCAATACATTATATTGGTTTCAAAACAATCAATAATATGCTCTTGTTTGTAATAATACAATGTATTATTAATTTATAAGAAATGTTACAATACAGTATTTTTGCAAGCCATTCAATATATAATATATAAAAGTGGTTCATGCCACTTTCTAGCTCTTTGTCTCTACATCTTTATTATTTACCTCGGGTTACGGGTCAGTTTTGAGCCATTATTCACTATTAGCTTTTTGTACCACTCAATTCTATTCAAATGCTTTCATTTGTTTAAATATAATATACTTATTGTTGATTGTTATTATTCGGCATATGAATCATATAATATAACTTTTGCAATATGTACTAGAAACATGATTTCAAATGTCATGCTTAAAATATGCGAGGACATTTTAGATTCAAGTGATCATATCTGAATAAAAAGAACAACTACTTTATCTGAAATCAAATTATTTTGTTTGTAAATATTGTACATCTGTCACAAAAAAACTATAGCTATAGTTTTCTTAAACTCATTCATTAACTCATCGTTCGATTTAAGCGGACTACTGGTTCATAAAAAAATGTAATTTTATACAATATAAAACCTTTTAAATTTAAACTACCATTAATTTTAATGTGTGTGTCTGTGTAACATAGGACAACTGTCAGTTATTATTTTATAGTCACTTAAATTAAAAAAGAGGTGTCGTATTAATACAATATATTCATTGCCATATTTTTCTTCATAAATTATGAGTTAAGTACATTTAAAATTGGTTTTCAGCGCTCTTTGTAAAGTAATCATTTTTATTATGCTATATTGAACAACCCTAAATTAACGGACAATAAATTATTACCCTATAAAACCGTATTTACCAATCTATCGTAATGTAGCACGGCTATTTAAGGAGAACGGCGATGTACTTGATCACTAATAAACTTTAATGCGCTGTTTATTTTTCGATTCATACAACTTTCATTCCATTGATAAAATGAAAAGCATTTTTATTCAATGTAAGCCCGAAGAACGGAGTGATCGTAAATCTTGACTGTTTCGTGACATTCTTACATTAAAGTCTCATCAAAGATTGACATTGAACAACAATGTTTAAGACATTTATTTCACGACACTTTCTTTATATTGTGTGTATGTATACTTAGTCATAAATTGTCTGCCTTGGGTTTTCTCGTACACTCTCACGCACAACAGCGATGTTTTCTGCTGTTCTTGATTTTTGATGACGTACTGGTGTTGGCCGATTATTTACCGAACCAGTTGACCGAATTTGACCACCAAACGTTGAATAGTCTACTCAGTTTTGGTGATAATTCTCGAGCAGAGTAGTGACTTTGATAATTTGCACACGTTGTTCAACGCTATTACCTCCCATAGTGATTTGCCGTACACTGATTTATAATTGACAAAAAAAATGACAGATTTTACTTTAATCACATGGCTACTAGGTATAACCTAACAAATTTCGTGCGTCCCTATTGAAAGACCCTGTACATTAAATCAAACGGCTTCTATGGATAAGATTTTTAAGCTGGGCTCGTCGCTTCATTCGATTTAATATACTTTTCCATTACGTAACTTTTATCAACAGTGTGAAACCTATAACTGCTCAATAAAGTCGAATGATCCACTTTTGTGAAAGCTTTTATCGATTGCGCTTTCTGCGAAGCGTAGTTGGCTGTTGTTTTAGCTTTGCCCTCTGTCATCCGTTACGTGACACGACCGGCCAAGCCTCTGTCATTTCCACAAAGGTGCGGTCTACGACCTGCAGGCAGGGGGACGTTTTCAATTGAAAATCTCCACTCCTTTATTTCAGGTCATTTCCCAGTGACATCCATGACATTACGAGAGTATCGCTGTACAATATGCGTTCAAGTAAAGCATTATTCATGCCCATATGGACTATGATATCACTGAGCATGTAAGAACATCGTAATGAGCTTTGCATTAAGTATTCGTTGTCTAAAAATAAAACACAATTACTTTGTAGTGTAAATTTTAATACTATGAAAAGATTCTAATTGACATTTTTTCCTAAAATGACCTTATGGTCGGAAAAGTTTGTATTTACCGCATTCTATCATATATGTAATATGTATATAGTATATATGAATTTCAAAATTATCTATGGTTGAATAACGGAGTTCGCAGAATTCCAGAGTTGCAATGCATCTGCAAACTTTTTTTACTTAATTTATTAATCAAAATTCTAAGATTGTCATCATTATTTTCATCCTGAGATCTTTAATTAAGATCATTGTTTCTCAGCAAGTGTTGTGAAAAAATATGCCTAAAATAAGTAATTTGAAACATTTTTACTTGCTCATTATTACAAGTGAATTTAATCAATCGAAACTCCAAACGCTTATATCTCTAAACAGTGTCAACAGCAGTTAGAACTTTTTCAAAGTAAGGTGTCGAAGTGACTTTGATGCATGAATTCAATTACAATATACTAACATGAAATAAAATTGTGTTAATTATGTCTGGTCTTCATAATATACTAAATAGTAAAATGGAATTTCAGTGATTTTTTTCAGCGGAAACTGTTAAAAATAACGGCTGTTATTCAGTCACACAGCCTATTTTCCTGAGATGTTAGTAAAAACAGGTTATACAAAACAAATGGGCTCGTCATAAGTTACTCGATTAAATATAGGGTTATAATAAAGTGTGAAAACATTTCAGATATTCATTCCTTTAATAAAACACACATAAACTCACCGGCTTAAAAAATGAGTCTTTCTGTGCGCCTCTGGGCGTTAATCTACCTGCTTCGTCATCCGTAACTTTGGTTTCAGCTCTGAAAATGTAAAAACGTAAAAAGTTTGCTCAGAATGATGTCATCGGAATTAATGGGGGGGGTTTTCGTTTGGATAATGTTTACATTGGGAACACTATAACAGCGGTATCTGTAGACTTTATGAGCATTCTGGCATAGATTGGGAATAATTGCGTGAGAAAAACGCCCCATCCTGATTTATGGACTTAATAAAGACGGAACATTCAATACTTTTTGTAAAATTTAGATGTCCATTTTTAATTTAGTTTATTTGCTTTTGATACTGTACTATACACGCATATCGCTGCCATCTTAGTCGATACATTTATTGTATATCTTTTTCATTATTCACGTTAAATTTGACTGTGGCCGCATTTGGAACATCAGCGGTCCTACGGAAATGTCTGGAAGCCGCACCAAAATCTTTTTTGCCAAAAAGAATTAAGCATGTATGTGTTGAGTTTTCAATTGTGTTTTGGTGTTGTGTGTTGTCAATTGGTGTTTGAGCAATTCTTAATCCACAATACAATGCTTACATCATATTTAATTTACAGTGTCTTTGTTGACAAATTAACTTGTAAAAATTCATTTTTATTAATTATCAATATTAACTAAGAAGCAGTTGGTGGCCGTAGCGAAATCCTCTGGTGGCCGCATATGAAAACCACTGGCTTAGAGCCTTTATAAAATTTTAGTTTTGCGGATAGAACATTTTTTTAGATCCATATAGACTGGACTACTTGTTGACCTCATTTTTTTAGAGAACCGTTTGTCGAAGACAGGAGAAATATAACGGAAAGTTTAGGACTATAAAAATAGCAAGCTAATCGCTATCGCCACGCCCCATCAGCGGAGGGGAGGTCTGGGAAAAATCAAGCATCATATAATTATATGAATCCTTTCAGACAAACATCCATAAATCGAATCAAAAATAAACAAAATCTTTTTAATTTTCTTTTTTGCGCTGTTGGATTTAGATTATGTTTATCTTTAGAACAATTAATTATATATTCGATAACTGTTCTTCATTTAATGATTTATAGTACGCGAGATCTCTTTTGTTAATTGTCGACGACTTAATAGTATGATTTTACTAAAAACATAAAAGTTAAAAGATCAAGACCGGTTTCGCTCATGGCGAGCATTATCGACTAATGATTATCTAAGTATTGACAGTGATCACCTTAAGAGTGATATTATTTTACGTAATTTTTTCACGTGGCTAAACAACAAAACAGTATGATTTTGGCGTATTTTGTTCACCCTATAAAGGTAACAAATCATTGTTAAAGAAATTCGTTTGTTTAAAAATAAACCAGAAATGATAGTCGGGTGTCTATTTAATTGGATTGTTTTGTGAAGTTTATGTCACTGGCGTAAACGAGATGGATTCAAACTAATGGACAAATATTGATTTCACTTCAACAAAGGCGGACTAAAAGCACAACGCAATGTGTCATAAAAAAATGACACGTGTACTAAATAATCACATACCCAGCGGCGTATATTGTTATGGTGAACTCTACTACATTATCTATGTATTAGACAGATTTTCAAATATAAACAAAAACACTGAATATATATTATTTAACCATTTAGAATTTTTGTGTTCTTTTTTTAAATTTTATTTGAACGATATTCTTTTGTTCTCTGAGAATCGCAGGACTTGTTGAAATTTTGGCTCTGAAAACTCTGTTGTTTGTATTTTTTTTCTATATTTTAGTACATCATAAGACTGACAGGGTAATTACTGGCCGACATATTTAAATGAAGACTTCTATATTGTTATAATATATAATTATCTATTGATTGAATTGGCATTAACTATTGACAGCTGTCAGCTACTGAGTACTGACTTACCAGTTCTGACAAGGGCGTAAGCCCAATGTATTATCTTAAGGAATAGTGGAATGGCATTATATTAAGAAATAATATAACATTGCCTGGATTTATTCCACGTATTTTTTTTGTTGTTGATCAGGACCGGTTTCGCTCATCGCGAACATTTTCAATTGATCCACATTGACACCGGTCTTGATCTAAATTAATTTTATGTGGAATAAGTACAAAAAAATATCACTATATATTAAATCAAATAAGTTTTTGTGCAATTTTTTTTACCGTTGCATAATTATCAGTTGATAATGCTCGGGATGATCAAAACCGGCTGTGTTCTTTATAAATTCCCTGTGGAATAAGTACTAAAAATTGTGTTATTGTTTTTTAGTATATTTATCAATTCATTATTCTACTGAAGAAAACTACTCATTTTCACAACGCTCTCCGTGCGTCATTAAAGTGTAGTGAAAACCACATTGTATCATTCTCATAACTCCCCCGTGACGCAGGGTGAAAATTACACCGTCTGCAAATATTGTTCTCTCGCTGAATAAATAAACGGCGGAGCCATGGTTAAACAAATCTTGCCCTAAACAACAAGCTGTGCATACAACATTCCATATGCGTTGCTATTTACGTAACGTCAATAGCGTTCCACAAATTCAACCCCGACGTAATCAAAAAAATTGTTATTATAAATGTTGTCATATTGCTATAGAGATTAAATAAAAAAGTATCTTGTTAAAAATATGTTGTAATTAATCGTATGGTATCAAAAGTAGAACTATCCCACATTGAACACTGAACTAATGCCTTCACATTATTCTTATGGTCATGGTGTATGGTTAGCAATAAAATATTCGTATTAAAATCATGTGCATGTGGTATAAAAACGTAAAATAAAATAATGGTTGGTATCAAAATCAGAACGGTTCACCACTTTTTAAACAAAAGTAGAATGGTTTGGTTAGTCATAATTACGACCAATCACAGAGTTATAAGTCATGTCACGTTTCAGGATTTTATAAGCTGTTTTTAAAATTGAAAACTATAAATCAAACTCAAAAAGCTGACAAAACTTTTTTCGTATTTTTCTCGAGAAGTCAAAAAGTGGATAGTTCTACTTTTGACAATACTGTTACACATAACCTGTATGTATTCTACTCATCTAGTTGTTTACTTTTAAATGTCACTTACTAATTCACGTGTCTCATTCTAAATCTTGAAACTCTTTTTCTTTTCTTTTCCTGCTATCATGGCACTCAAAATATATCAAAAAGACCACGATTCCAATATCACTTAGTGTTCAAATTTATTTATCTTTATAATTGAACGCAGTGCGACAAAAAAAACTTTTGAATCGGTCCATTTTATGAGCATACTTCAATGAGCCAAACCTACCGTTAAAAATAAAACATGTATCGAGATCTCGATAACGTAAACCTGAATTTTGTTCATTGGAACACGCGTGATATTAATGTATAACAAACAAACAACGGAAAAAAAATCTTGTGTATTTTGTGATAACCTAGATAAAATATTGCAAAAAATGACTTTGTATCTTTCAAAATACGATATAAGAAAAAAAAACAAACTCGATATTTGAATCCGATAACGTTCCAAATATACAGTGTCTGCAACTATGTACTCCAATTTTGAAATATATTCTACGCATGAAAATATATTTACCTTATTCATCTTGCAACACTGATGAATATTCAATGAATTCAAATAAAGAATTTCATTATTGATTGATTAGGAAAAAAACGACGATCTGATAAATGAAAACTCCATTTTGAACTATTGTCGCAATATCGACTCGAATTTTAATTACCAGGCTAACAGAGTGTTGAAGAGTGTTGATTGAAATTTGCTTTACAAATACGTTTGTAAGTATGTTCAATGGTTCAGTCGGTCATTTGAGCGAACGACACGAAATCGAAACGAGCTATTTACACCAGTATAAACTCAATCGACCACCTGGATGGCAGGGTTACAAAAACTAATTATTAAGTGATGAAATACATTCACATATTTCTAGGCACATATATACATACAAACGTGTGTTTGTTTTCTATTGGTTCCATTGTTATTATAAAAGTAAAACACGATGTGTTATTACTGTTTCACTATTTGAAAATACCGACTGAAACGATTTCGGTCAGTGAGTAAACGTTTAGTATAGAGTATTTAATAAGCGACCAGTAAATTAAAATAAAATATTCCTTGATCAAATTGGCAATTAATTGAATATAACTTTAACTTAATTTAATAGTTTTTAAACTGTGTTTTTTTTTACATACATACATACAATGTTATAGTAGAAAACTTAGAATAGCTGGATAACGCGAATCAAGTGATGACTAATTTATACTTTTCAAACAATCAAAACAAGTCTCAATAATCATTTGTCATTTAAACGTATAGAATGACTAAATATCGACATTAAAATATGCATAGAAAAGCATAATATGTATACACCGATAATTTCACATTTTGTAAAAATCGTACATACATATAAAGTTGGTTATTTTACGCAATATCCGATTCTAATTAAAAATTTTGACTGAACTTGATTGATAGAATTTTAATATCAGATTAAAATCTTTTGAATTGTCAGTTCAAGTACATTCATGCACTTGAAATACCTGAAGATACCGAAAGGGGAAACCCGGATAGTTTGCAACAAAACTCATGGAAAAGTACAAAATTCAAACAAGTCAAATTTTATCTGATGTTAAATTACTTGGCAAACCCTAAAAAGATATGAAGAAACCAATAAATTCAACAATGGTAAACAAATGCCGATTGCATAATTGAGAAAAAAAAAATCACAGTCAAATATGAGAGATATCATTAAAAAAATGCGTGATTTTTACACGTATATACAATATAACACAAAATATCCTCGTACGATTTATGTGATATATTTGTGGTGACCCTGCTTTCGATAAGCACACCGCAGCTGCAAAACGAGGCACGTTCGCCCGACGCAGTAGCCTAGATTAAAAGCCTACGCGAAAACTATTGAATAAATACTTGATTGCTATTTACATACCTACTTGGTCATATTAAAGTATTTTAATCTAACAGCACTAAATAATAAATTCCTCGGTGGCAAAGCGCTGGTGGACCGTTTGTCATGTGCAATGTAATTTCGCTTAACTCGGTTTCACTCATCGTGAGCATCGGTTTTCAGCCATATTAAATGTTTGACTAATCGATACCTTACTTTGAAAAGGTTGTAATTGATATTTTTGCCTGCAATTACCTTTTGAAATAAGCTTGTATTTACCGCATTCTATCATATATATAGTATCTATGAATTTTAGAATTATCTATGGTTGAATAACGGAGTAAGCAGAATTCCGGGGTCGCACTGCATCTGCACATTTTTTTTACTAAATTTATATAACAAAGTTCTAAGATTGTCAACATTATTTCTATCAATAGATCTTTAAGATCATTATTTCTCAGCAAGAGTTGTGAAAAAATATGCTTTAAATAAGTAATTTGAAACACTTTTACATGCTCATTATTTATTACAAGTGAATTTGAATCAATCGAGACTTCAAAAGCTCATATCTCAAAACAGTGTCAATAACAGTTAGAGCCTTTTCAAAGTAAGGTGTCGATATAAAAATTCATACAACACGCCAAGAACAACCCTTTTTTTAAAATAAAACGACCCCTTAAAAATTTATAATATCACTTTACCATCTAAAATTCGGCCTCTTAGAAACAAAAAAAATATTTTTTACAGATAGATTTTTGCGGTAAGAAAAATAACAATGTATTTTAGTTCTACATAAATTATTTTATATATTTGTTGATAGCTATTTCGGCTTACGCCATTTATTTATAAAATAATTTATGTAGAACTAAAATACATTGTTATTTTTCTTACCGTATTATAATGGAGTTCTACCAAGTAAATGCCTACTCAATCAATAGATAGATTTTTGTTCGTTGTAGTGGCATTCATTACTCAAAACCGGCAAAAATCGAGAAACATTTACTTTATACCAAGGGGCTTAAATGAACCACGTTAAAGGTAAATATTTAAGAAAAAAATTAAGAAGTTAAGCAGATTTTTGATCTCCTTAGTCAATGTACATTTTTACCACTCTAGAAATTTCATTGGAATTCAATTTGGCTTATTCAAGTTTTATGAAATATCGCACAGAATCAATTAAATCTTTACATAGTGCAGATAAAAAAATCCACACTTATGACTCACTGATAATGTAATTAAAGGTTTATTTAAAATACTGACCAATTGTTGGATTTACTTCCCCACTGTATCATTGTGCCACGGGGTATATTGTTTTGAAATTTGTTCCGCAAAATACGGAAGGAAACAAAACTCGACTCTTTAATCCGTAGACCCGTGAGGATTTGTAAAGCTGTATTCAAATTCAGCTAACTCCTATATAATTTACATGAGTAATTATTTATGTCAGCAAAGCCGTCCATATCGCTACAAAAATACGAATATTTACATAAAATAGCGATATGAATATTCAACTTTCTGATTAAACATTCTTTTTATATCATAAGCATAAAACAATACAATGTCGTATCTTTTTAACAATTCAGAAAACCGTGTTGAGTTTATCGCATTTTAATATGAATTTTTCAGCGAATTACTACTTTTAGTTTTGATATTTTTCTTGCACTCCTATCGTGAATCATACTGACTCCTTATGGAATTCTGAGAACTGCTTTTTAGTACCTCTTTTTTCACAAAGAGTAAGGATAAATAGATCAGACTTATTGTATATAATACATATATTGCTCTTTCTACGTGTCGTTTTTAGAATTGGATGTGTTTGGTAGGAAGTTTTAAACAGCACTGGCAACCATGTCACCGAAAATTAATCGATAATTCAATTAAAAAATTAAAATACCCGTTCAACGTTGACAATCAACAAAAACAACATCTATTAAAAAAATAACATTCTTCTTAGTGCAGGACTGGTTTCGCTCATTGACAGCGAAACCAGTCCTGATACAAATAAATTTAATGTGGAATAAGTACAAATTTTCTTTTATACAATACCATTCCACCTAGTGAAAACTGTAAAAGTGAAAACAACATCTATTAAGATTTAACAGAAGCTTAAACCGAACACATCCGTGTATTTAACGGTATATTTAAAAATACCAACAAATTAAAATCATTACTGTATTATTGTGATTTTTTTTAAATAGTGTATTTTGTATTGTTTCATGTTGAACACCATTCAATTATATCACAATTTCAAGTAAGCCAACCGAGCGGCTATTATATACTACATATATCTACATTATTTATTATTATGATTAAAAGCGCGCACAACAAGGTCAACTTTCTTTTGCCACACCCTGTATTTGTTGTATCCGTGCCTATGAATGCTACATTTCAAATATTATTACAAAATTCCGCCATATTGGGAGTATTAGGCCTATCACTTTCTGTGAATTAACCGATGTCCGAATTGTGCTCATTTTTATTATCGTATACTATACATATTTAAGCTGCAAAAGATTTAGCTGTCACCTGCATCGATTCAGCAATTTACCCATTCGAGAAAATAAAGAAAGAATTAATGTTAAACGTCTTGTAGATTTAATGGCGTTTTTCAATATTTATAGACATAACAATATCAATAAACAAAGACATTGTAAAACTCGCAGAATAATAAACTTAGAAATGCTTGTTGTTAAGTGAAATAAACAAATGATTAGCAAAATAAATTTAATTTAAGCGTACCATTTAAACTTGACCGCTAGCGAGGGCGCCACCATCGTGTGACTGTTGTGTTCAAACTAAATTGTTTATTTACTTACACATATTTATATGCAAAATATGAATGAAAAAATATTTTTGTACATACATTTTTACTTAAACAATACAACTTAAATAACTATATAATAATAGATATCTACTGTATGGGGAGAATTTTGGTTCCGAATTTGGCAGCGATTTAGTAATGCTTGTACATCTATACATAATGGTGCATACATAACATTACTATTCAAATAAATAATGAAAAAAGATTCACGACGTTTACAGTTTTTTTCATAATTCCACAAATTCACCTGATTAAGGCCTCATTAATCAGCGATCATACATTGTTGTCTGTTTCTCAAATAAAAACTTACATTACATTCTTACGTCACTAAAAAAAAGAACTTTTCATTTCTTATAATCGACACACAAACAAAATTGATAAACTAAAAAGCTTAGCAGTTAGCACAATAACAATGTTGAATAAAACTGGATATAGCCACGTACTTTCTAATTCTCAAATGTTATCATAATCACTTTTCGAACAATATACTTATAAAGGCTTGGAAGCCAACCAACAGAGTCTTCTATTATATTATTTAGAAGGTTTCCAAACTGTTTTCCTACAGGCGATAACCAGTTTTAACATATTTTCAACATAAATCATTTTATTAAGAAGCTAGGACTTAATTGTTTATTTTCATTAAGTTTATTTACTGGCAAAAAAACTATATAAAATACATGGCATTACAGTAAGCGCCAATGCGCCATGCATTTGACAAATTAATAAAAATTATATAAAATATTACACAAAAATAAGAAACAGAACAGAAACATATTATTTACATAAGAAGACAATTTTTTTTTAAAAAAGCATCAAGTTCACTGCCGAAGATGTCCACATCAACAGGCAGCGCATTTATCAGCCGAATAGCACTTGCAACTGGAGATTCAAAAGACCTACGTGACAAACAAGTTAACTCCTATACCAAGTCTAGCACAATATTTTATAGGTAACGCGTAACTCCTATGTCGAGTGTAACTCGACTTTGTAAAACTTGGTTGGATTTTTGTTTTTTATTAATTTTAAATTATTTCAAAAAGCGTTTTTATTGGATTGTGTGCCTTAAATAATGTTTGCAATATGTCATAATGTAGTATATTTTTCGGTATTTCGTTTTACCGTGTTTATAAATACGCAAACCCTGTGATATAAATCAATTTCATAAATCTATTGAGGAGTGCACGGGGTTAATAAGATGCTCCTTTTTATATGTATGTATGTAGATTAAAAAAACCATTTTCTCGCATTTATCATAATATGCAACTATTATTTTTTTTTACGATAAATTTCAAATTCTAGCAAAAATTTTGATTTTGTTGACTGTAAAAGTGAGACTTTTCATTCACCTTACAATCCTGGATTCAGGTGTCCAGCAATTGGATCATCAACACTGAATTTACCACAATTTACTTAAGATTAAAAAACTTGATGAAGACTTAATTAATATCTTTAAGTTAATATAAAAATGTTGGCATTAAAATAGTAACATAGAAACACATTTGACCCAGAAATGGTCTGCATAAAATAAGCTTAAAAAGCTTTCTACAATGAAATCGGTTGTAACTTGTAACCAGTGACGGCTGGCGACGGGGTGTTGGGGGGTGCAAAGGAAGATTCAACCGTTTTTGCAAGAGTTCTTTCCTATTTATTGGATTTAAAAAAACTTCTATAGCATGGACTTTCAATTCAGATGTTTCGCAATACCAACTGTTTCTCTTCCGTAGTACGGAAAAATAGTTGAATCTTCCTTTTGCACCCCCCAACACCCCGTCACCAGCCGTCACTGCTTCTAACCAACATTAAAAATATCATTGTATTCTGTATATAATAATAAATGAAGAGTAAAGTTTAATTTGTTTACCGTTCCCTATGTTTGAGGATATTAGAATTCGAATTGTGAATTGCGTATAGTCTGTGACATTTGAAAAGGCGCATCTCCACATTTTTTAACCTCTTAACATTATCAATTGATTTAAAATACTAAACTCGTGAAACTATGTGTGGCCTGTCCATATAAGCGAATAATATATACTATAATCCTATAATGCATACCTTTACAAGCATTCTAACGTACTCGTTCTTGCACACTTACATAATAAATTTATTTCAGTTGCCGTGCGCGATTAAAACTACATTGTAGCAATGCGAAACAGCTGAACACAGTCGAATCTTAATATTTAACATGGAAAAACTTACTTCTCTCGATGAACACGGTCAATTATTTCCGACAATGAATTATTTTACATTGCTAAGTTTTATGTTGTCTAGATTTTTTTGAATTTGTTTGCCCTGCTTGCGGTGTCCATATGTTTTTAATCGAGACTTCTAATAGAAAAACTGATAGGGCATTTCACATAAGAGGAGCTAATTTTCAAAAGTGGACAATTCCAAAATACTTTTTTTCAACTGCCAGTTTTAGATTAAGCTTTTGAGACCTTTTTTATTCACATGGAAAATTTTGAATTGTTACACATTATCCGTAATATTTATTATTTATTTATCCATATATTTTAGTTAGTAACAATAGGCATATTGTTTTTGGTTTTATAAACCATATAATGAAATAAATAAATCAGAAATCCAAAGATGTAATGTGGTAATATCGGTTTTTACTTTAAGATGCATCATTTTTAATCAAAGTATGTGATAGTAACATTACCGAGAAGTAATAAAAATAATAATACATTTTTAGTACATACTATTTCTACATAAAATTTATTGGATCAGGACCGGTTTCGTTCATGGCGAGCATTGTATACTGATAAGAAATACAATACAACAGTAATATTTATACAAAATTTAAGTATGAAAAACAAGGTATGACAAACAATTGGTAGAACAACTAAGCAAATAAATGAAGCATTGACAGTGTACACCTTAAAAGTTACCGAGAAGTGTAAATATTACAATGAAAAAAGAAAATACATAATAGAAAATAGTAATAATTTTATAATACCATACCTTATATAAAAATATACACATAGCATGAGCTATCGCCGTTCTGTTATAACTTGTAAATTATATAAAAGCATTTTTTTATTAAATATAAAATCAAAACATGCCCAAGACAATTGCATAAATTGAATATCGAATTTAAACTTATTATTGATTGTAAAAAAGTATTATATTTCTTTTCATATACTTCATTAAAAACAGATATTTAATCGTATTGAATTTAAAAGTTTTCGAATCATTAAAATTTAACCTTAATTTAAATATCCATTAGTCGAAACGATAGTGTCTAAATATAATTATTATTCACATTGTCTAAATACAATTATTTAATTTCGAATAATGTTCGTATCATAGATAATAATTTTTATATTGACTTCATATTCCATAGACCATTCAATCATTTTTCGGAAAATGTCAAGAGTATCTACGTTTGGTATTTATTGAAATATCTAACAGCAATTTTAAATGTCGAATGTCAGGGAGATCTTTAATGGCTATGATCAACAATATTAATGCACCGATTATTTATTTTACCAATGGCATTGTAGGACGAAAAATGTTAGGTCATTTTCGGCTAACAGTCATAATTATTGAGCCGATATACCTGTTGACTTAATTATTATAACTTCATTGAAACACCCACAAAATTCAGGTTTTTTTCAATGGTAAAATGTTGTTTTTGCCAGAAATCTTTTGTTGGAAATTTCAACTTGTTACCTCATTTTTTAAACTGACATAAATGTTGTGTTCTTATTTTAAACTTTGTATCACTTAAAACTGCTTTATTGCTTACAATAAAGGTTTCTGCAACTTTAAAAATGGAAACAATATTTTGCATAAATGTTTTCCCATATTAATGTATTTTAAATGTATGAAAAGTTACATTAATCAATAATAATCGATGCCGTGCTGAACGAAATTGTTGGCATTAAATAAATTGATTGAAATAATAGCCGTTTACATGAAACCAGGTATATTGAGTTTTATAAATTAAGGACAAATCAAATAAAGGATAATAAAAACAATACGGTAAGAAAAATAATAATGTATTTTAATTCTACATAAATTATTTTATATATTTGTTGATAGCCATTTCGGCTTACGCCCTCGTCAGAACCACTTTTATATATTTTGGCATTATCGTATTTGCTGTACAGTAGTAATTTGCACACGCAATTTTAATCATTAAGGTAAACTACATCCGCTCTAATTAAAGTCTATTGTCTGTGACTTGTTTATGGTTTGTGTAGATTGGGTTTTCTTTTAGTTAACTTTAAATAACTGTAAACATCCTCGTTAAATTCAGCTTGATTTATTCTGAAATCTGCTCGATGAATCTGGTAGCGGATTCATGACTCTTTATGATGATGATCAGACTGTCTGAAAATGTTTCTGGTCAACTGACAGTAGACACAAACTAGTGGCAGACCTGTGCATAGAACAACATTGTTAGTTTATTTGTTTGCCGCCAGTCGTCGTGTTTTGCTTGTAGCAAACAGATGGCGGTAGTGATAGTGAAATTTAAATGTCAGCGACGAACTGCGAAGACCTTATATTATGCATTCATTAACTCCGCAAAGAAGAGTTAGTTATTAATTAAAAATCACTGTGAAATTCTTAAGTCGCGATAAATTTACACAAACATAACAATATAAAAACTACTTTTAACATAAGATTCAAAATTTTCCAGTCATTTTTTTAATGATTTTTTTATGAAAATCACATTTATAGGAAAGCATTTTTGTAATAAAATACTTTGTATACTTAAAGCATCTTCTTATCTTTTTCCTCTAAGAAATAAGCGATTGAGTGAGCAGGTTAATCCATTTCCACCCACGGTACGATCGCTGCTGCCTAATATATAATATATGCAAATATATATTTTATAATATTTTAAAATACTAATACTTATACCGTAAATTAATGAATACATGTCATTATAACTAACTTCAACAAAGTTATTCTTATTGTACGTTTATCACTCAAACGTAGCAGACGAGGTTTTACTCTCCCCGTGGCGTAATTTAAATAAATATATAAATGTCTGTGATGATTCTTATGTAACGCTTTTAAAATGTCTTCGTTTCAGTACTAGAGTCGCACCAGAGATTGTAATGCCAAATGGACACATCGTTACGTCTAAATATGTAAGGGTAATAGTAGTTAGGATTCCAATAAATGGCCACATAATAATAATGTTATTATGTTGTGATAGCAACTAGCGCCATAAGTGGTAGCACGGGCTTAATAGTATAATGGTATTGATACAATATTATCGCAGAAGATCAGAGAACAGAGGAGAAAGCGTGAAAAATATATATTAATACATTTCATTGTATACTTAATAACGTTTCCTGTATATTGAATGTCAAATTTTCATATTCTTTTGTATAATAACTGTCAAATATTCGAAGAGTTCTTCATTCAAATCACGATCGTTCTTTTATTTCTGAAATTTGGTTCTGCTATTGGCCAAATCTAAATTACAATCATTCGCAACGAACTTTTTGTTTTAAATCGCCATTGGAACACCAAATGTCAAACTCAATTTAGAAGTGATTAAGCGGTGATATTAGAAAATTAATAAAACTATTAGTCAAATCATTAAAACATATCTATTGTAACGAATATTTTATTATATAATTTGGATATCTGTTATTTTTTTGTCTTATTTGAAAGATGAACACAGAAATATTTTTAAATGTCATTCTGGAAGAAAATTTAGTGCATATAAGTCGACTTTTTTGTGGATGAAACCAATCCAGAAGCGTTACAAACAGCTTGGAACTTAGTTACGGAACTGAATAAATGAATTGCTTTACAGTTTCCAGAAGTTATTTCATGAATTAATAAAAATAAGCTTTGTTATATTAAGCACAAAAGAAATTTATAACAGAAAACGTTTTGTTTTTAATCTTGTACATATTTAAAAAAATATATATCAATTGGTACTTCATCATTTTATATTACAATTAGTTTTCAGATGTAGTCCCGAATATAAATTTGCTTATAATTTATTTGTCATTATGGTGATTCTAAATTATTAAATGCAAATTTGTATAGTGCAGGGGTGGCCAAAGCGTCGATCGCCTATCTGACCAGTACAATCTCTGGTGCCCGACCCAAGAAGCGTGCGAGAAAAGTCGTGTGACAGGGACAGCACACTTAAATCTGCTTAAGTTAGCCGATTATCGACGAAAATCTCTTTATAAAACCCGGGTCAAACAAGGGTTGGCAATTAGATTAATAAAGGCTTTAAATTACTACTTTTGATGTTGGTCGATCGCCGCCAATAATTTCAAACAAAAGTCGATCGCGTTCAAAAAAATCTGGCCACCCCTGGTATAGTGCAAACATTTTTAGCCAATCACGTTTCTCAATGCAATAATCGAGGCCTTGGACTTCTTCTGCGAGATAAATACAAAGGCGAATAAATAACTAGATCATACGGTCTTACAATAATTTTAAATACTCCCCATTGCGTTATCCAGGTACACATTTCAGCGATGCTTATAAATAATGCATGATTAAACAGTGGTGTCCTTGAATATTAGATATTTTCATATTCCTAAATGATTCCAGAAATCTTTATCTTTTTAATCTAAATTAATTTTATACTATTTAATATAATACCGGCAGCCTACTTTTGTTATTAACGTGTACAGCAGATAATTCAGTGTTCTAGATACCTTGTGATATAAAAGAGAAATCACTGGGCAGTCAATTTGTCACATATTTGTTTACTTCAAATATCTTCATAACTGATGTTACATAGATAAATTAAACCATATTTTAATGCAATAATCAATGCTCATTGGTATAAAAATTTTGGTTTATAACGTTTTATTGATTGAATTTGTATTTACTTGATAGAACTTGTTTTACCCTGTCATAAAGGGTCGAATTTATATTTAAAGTTATTAATCCATTAATCATGGGCAAAATATCGTCGCGGTGTCACTTTGGGGCTGCCATTTAACTCTATTGGCGGGAAATGGTACTTATTTTTTATCCCATACTTCTATTCGTATGTACAATGTAAAGAGAAGTCGAGCTTCTTCCCGATGTCACTCTCTCTGATTTTCAGAACCAGGTCAGGTTTTGCGGCGTTAAAACATCAGATACATTCATGTATACTAGGGGTGGCCAGACTTTTTTGCCCGCGATCGACTTTCGTTTGAAATTATTGGCGGCGATCGACCAACATTATTAGAAGTAATTTAAAGCCTATATTAATCTATTTGCCAACCCTTGCTTGACCCGGGTTTTAGAAAGAGATTTTCGTCGATAATTTGCTAACTTCGAAATTTTAGCGTGCTGTCTAGGGACTCCAATTACTTGACATCTCAACTACTCGAGTATCGAGTAGTAAAATTCTGAAATACTCGAGTACTCGAGTATACTCGAGTAGTTTCAGATGCACCAAACTATATATTATTTGTTCAAATTTGTGTCTATCAATAGATGATAAACAAATAAATAAGCTTATATTAGTTCATTCTTATATTTATTTAAATTTATGAAACATAAAATTCAAAAATAATAGAGAATTAATCTCAAATTTTAATTTGGTTCGAATTTTTGTTTTTTTATTCCAGCAGTAGATAAAACTCTCTGTTGCTGTGGACTTCGGCTTAAAACTTAACAATCAATTAAATTGTGCTATCTAGTTTTTCTGTCCGCGCTTAAAACAAAATAAAATTTGGAATTAAATCTTCATTTATAAATATAACGAGTATTACTCGAGTATTTTTCAAATTACTCGAGTATCGAGCACTTGAAAAATGGACGAGTATACTCGAGTATCGAGTACTCGATACTCGAATTGGAGTCTCTAGTGCTGTCCCTGTCACACGACTTGTCTCGCACGCTCCTTAGGACAGGCATCAGAGATTTGTACAGATCAGATATGCGATCCACTAGGAGTCACTACGCGATTGACGCTTTGGCCACCCCTGATGTATACAGATAAAAATCCAGGAATCTGTATATGATCAATGTGCAAGAGTGTCTCTTTCAGATTAGACACTTTAACCGTGAAACCACTCGGCTACAGTAATCCGTATTCAGCTAATAGTAAATTCAATTTTATATATGTAATTTGATCTAAATAAAGTGTCTGAGTCAAACTTGAAAAACACGTGTGGAATCTTTTATTACTGTGTTAAGTCCTTGGGGAAATTAAAACTCTATATAACTTTCTCATTTTGTGAGTTTTTTCACTAACCCTATTTCTTCCCAAACGCATCTAAATCTTCTTTAATTTAAAACAAATTTATGCATTCCATTTCCTGTATCTTTTGCCTTGTTTTCGTTTACAGTTTAAACTAAATTGTATTCTACAATAGTTTCGGTTCAAATACAGCAGAGAATTCTTAGTATATAACTAACTATTAATATATTAAGAGGTATTGATTGAGTAGGCATTTACTTGGTAGAACTCCATTATAATACGGAAAGAAAAATAGCAATGTATTTTAATTCTACATAAATTATTTGTTGATAGCTATTTCGGCTTACGCCTTCGTCAGAAGAAGGCGTAAGCCGAAAAATAATTTATGTGTTTTATTGATTATTAGTGAGTTTTTTTGTCATAATCGCTCGTCAGAAGTGCATATATCTTTATTCATATAATACTATTTTTTAGAACTTATACGAAGATCAAGGTAACATAAAAAAAATAAGACTCGTGGAGCCAAATAAAGTGAATCATATGTAAATATATTTATATTCACAACGTTTTGACACATTCCATGGTTTCACAAAATAATGATTATGAAATTTTCAACTGCATTCTGTATTATTAATTTTGATAAATATAATGCTATTGCAACAATAAATGTTTTAAGTTACTATTAGGATGAAATGAATTAAAATTTAGTAGTAAAATGAATAAAACTAAAAAGTTATTGTCTATCTGTCGAAAATATCAAAGCTGGAATGTCAAAAAATACGGTAAACATTTTTACAGATATGTCAAAACAAAAGATTCCTTTTTTTAAATTTTGAATAGATATTTCAGTATAAACATTTGTATTAGTCCTTTTTTGATGCGATTCATCATTTCTTTGTCTAATAATAAGCAAGCCACTGATGATTAGTGATGTTAGGCAACCAATATCTAAATATCGATTCAGTCTGTCGATTATTCACAGTTTAAAGTCGTTATAGGTCAAGGGGATGTCTTGACAGACTTATTATTGATCTGTTCTGGTATTATTTGTTTGCTGATGAATCGCCATTATTACTATTAGTATTGCTGGTAGTTATTGTCAGATGAGAAGCTTTGTCACGATTAGTGCACGAATTGCAACAAGCTTTGATGGATAGAGTCCAGTTTGCTAATGACATAACGTAACTGTCGGATCGGCGTATCGAATATCTGCTCTGACTTCCTTAATTGAAATTTTAATTAATGCAAATTAGTTAAAGTTTTCGAAATTAAAAAATGTGTTTTAAATCTATCTTTTTAATATAAATTAAAACTATTTATAAAGAAAGCAAACATTTCACATGCACCATCAACAAAGATATAAACACTTTTTTTTTTCACTTAACAGAACTAAATTCAGAAGTTATTTAAGTAAGTTTCTTTCGATGGATTCGGCGGTAACTTTGTGGAAGTTTATTTAAATATAACATTAAACATAACTTTGCTCATTCTACATAATGGTGACACGTATTTCGACTCTTTATGAAGCATCGTCAGACCTCCTATCGCAAGGTTGCTTAAGTTATAATGTAAAGTTTTATATATTATAAATTATAAAACGGAGGTTCTTTGTTATTTTTTACATTTAAGGTTCTTCATTATTAAGTGTGTGGTTGCATATTCAAAACTATTAATTTTCCGCTTGAAAAATAAATTTAAAACTACGCCAGATTAAATCGCGTTACATACGATTCCTGATAAGAATTTTAACACAGTTAATGGAAAGTTCCTGCTGGTATTCGTAAGGGGTTTTTTTCAATGTTTTATTTTTATAATTCGGCGTTTTTCTTTCGATTTACTACGCATTGTCCGCTTAAATCAAAAATAATTTATTCATCTCACTAACTAAAACTAAGTTTTATGATACCATAATTTTTGTGTATCGTTTCACAGTGTATAGGAAAACTCTCCATAGCAACGCCATCTAAGAATCACTTTACAAAATAGAATCGATATAGTCAGTTTCCCAACCAATTTTCCGCCTCGTTCAATATTCATTAGCAAGTTCAACAACCAATGTCGAGTATTTTACCATTATTTCGCGGAATTCACACACAATCCGTTCTTTTTTTTCTTGTTATCAAAAATAATCGTCTACCGAACTCGCTGGCCATTTAATTATATGCACATTTTTCTTTACCGTTAACGCATGAAGTAACTTAATCTGTTGGCATTAGGTATTCGTGGGTTTTTGAACTTAATGTTTTATTCATTGCAGGTGGGGATTCTTGTATGAAATTTCATCTAATTAGGAACGCCGCGTTCACTTGCGGTTAATTATTTGTGGCTTATAAAAAAACACACACACCATGTGATAGTACCATCTATTGAATTGTTAAGTAATAAAAAATATGATTCCAGAGACATTAAAAGTTTTCATACTGTCAACCTATTAATAGAAGATTTTAACAATGGGCTTAAACTTTAACACATAATATTGAAGATTCAATCATTGTAAAGATTCGACAGTAATCTTTAAATAATGATCTCAATAGCATTTGTGTATTTATAATATCTGCATTGTTTTATTCTGTTTTTTTAACTTCTAAATGCACTGCCTAAAACCCATTTATTCTGACAGTAATACATTTGGTTCAACAGCTGTGTCTATCTACTGTGTCTAGTTAATTAATGAAATGCAACATGGCAATTTTGTGTCAGTAAAATATAAATCTCATTAAAAATGGAAAGGGATGCATGGACGTTTAAGCGTTTTGATATTTAAAGCTTAACGGAGTAAAATTATGAGAGAAAAAAACAAAAAATCCTTACTAGTTTAAAAATAAAATTATTCATATTCATGATAAAAATAGTAACACATTTTAGTACTTATTCCACATCGGAATAATTGAGTTCAGGTCTGGTTTCGCTCATCGCGATCATTATCAACTGATACGAAATACAAAAATACAGCGTTATTTATACAAAAGCTGAGCAAAACGGTAAGGATAATGCTCGCCATGAGCAAGACCCGTCCTGATCTCAATAAATCCACTATGGAAAAAGTACTTAAAATTTGTAACTATTTTTATTATATAGCCATTCCACCAAGTATTGACAGTGAACACTTTAGAAGTGTACATTTTCATTAATATTATAAGCATGGTATTAAACATAGTTATGCTACCTATACCTATAGAAATATATGTAGAACATAGTTGAACACAATATTATCACATGAATCGCTTAGTTTTTATATCGCGTATATACAATATAGTACGTTTCGTCGAAATCTTGATGATATAAGTAATATTAATATATGCCCAATTTCGTCATATATTTTTAAATAATATAATATTGGTTCATTGTATGAAAGCGTTTGAGAGCCACTGAATAAATCATAAATTGTATGTTATATCATTTGATAATTCTTTCGTAATCGCTGTGGAATTTATAAATATTTTATCGTAAGTGATCTGCATAGATTATTTTGGATGGTTAATTTCTTTTCTTTTTTCCGTTCTTGCGGTCAGAAGATTCGCTGAATAAATCTTCCAAGAATTCGTATTATGCTTATTAAAAAAAAACCGTCTGAATAGTGTATGTGGTTGAAAATAGTCTTCAATATTAATTTCGTTATATCAATTACTAGTAATTTCACGTGGCCCGGCTCAGTATTTTTATTATGTATTTGATTTATAAACATAGTTTTACGAAAAAAAACAAAAATAATTTTGTACGTAAACTACATTCGTTTGTATAAATTTATTGAAATGGTCAAAAATAATATTTAACGACATTCAATCAGAATCGAGTAACACACAGACACTCAACGGTCTTTGTTTTATTATAAAACTAGTATTGCTACCCGGCGTCGCTCGGACTAAGCGACCAATAATTACCTAATGTTATATCATTCGACATAATTATATCACAAAATCTAACACCCAAAATAGAGTTAAAATAAAATCACAAACTTTATTTAATTTGATGACAGCCCCATTCTCGCCCATTAAAATGTCCAAATTTAAGGAAAAAAACTAATTTGCTGTCAAACAAATGTCAAATAATACCTTCACGTAAATAATAAACATTATTATATTAATAAAAGCCGGGAAAAGTTCAGTAGAAGACTAATTTATTACATTTTGACTAAATGTCTTCGCCGATAAAAATTCAAACATATTTTCTTTCATATTCGTTTTTATGGCAACTTAATTACCAACAATGCAAAAGGGAATTACACACCCACAGACATACAAACGCCGTTTCGGTTTTATATATATGACATAAGATTGAGTTATAAAAAACACTTTGTAAAAAAGAACTAAACCTAAAGTTACATTATAAAAAAAGTTGAAAAATATAACCAGAGCAGCACTGGTTTGCTCTATAATTGAAGTATTCCAGGTAACAGATTTTTATGCGTATCCAAAATCAATAATTATTATTCGATTCGAAAAAGAGAGACTAAACCCACTTAAAAGTGTGGAACTTCAGAGGAGGGTACAACAGAATGGGAAGTTATCATATCCATTTTCCCCATGTATTATAGCTACGTACTGTGTTAATAGGTATTATTTCCACTGAAGGCTTTGAATGGGGAAAACAGTGAGAGGTTTACGAATACTAATTGCTAATATTAAATAAAGAAAGGTGTTACCTCTTACTAAAAATTTGTTTTAATGGTAATGAGTTGGCTTTGGCTTTCGAGGGTGACTAGAATTTATATCAGAAGGCTTAGTTCAAATTATATTATTTAATTTCTTTAACGGTTTCTAAGTCATAAATTTTTTGTCGATATTGTTGAAACCTAAATAGCTGGAATGGGGGGGAAAAGATTTCATAGGAAACGTTTCATCACTTAAGACATCCATTTGAAATCCTTGACTGTGGCATACATCGTCCATGATATAAAATATTAAGATACAACTTCGAGATTAATCGATTTTTTTTTTTATTATTTGGCGTATAGATTAAAACGTCTCTTTGGCCCGTTACAGACATTGTATTTTTTATTAGCGATGTTATGTAGCTATCAATCTTATGATACGGGTCGATTAAATAACGGAAAATTTGACGTGTAAGGAGTTACCGTTATTTTGCAATACATATAGGAGTCATAAGTTTTTAATCTCGTATAAAAAGCTATTTCAAATGTTGGCACGCTTCGATTGGAAATTGGTTTTTATATGCGTCTGTCGGGTGGCAGTGGTGTGTGCTAAATCGAAAACAAGCAGGGGTAAAAAAAAAGAAATTGATATCATCACACTGTAATGTCTAATACAATAATAGCGTTAGACAGATTGATCTTTGCTGCCTGTCAGTTTCCGCTCATAATTAATTGTCACTATTATTTTTGTATTAAATTATATGCAATTATTCTCACTTATAACGGTAAATAGATTAAAGCGAATCGAATAAGCAGAACTGTTTAGTAAACTTATTTGAGAGACCATTTAAAATGGTCATGAAAAAAAGAACTTTGGTACGATCTTTGAAAAATTGAAACATAATTAAAGCTTCTGCTTACTGTTCATGATAAATCTTGGCTGCCTTAATTGATCCCCTTCAACCTGATCTGACCATCGTTTTACGCCAATCGCTGACTCCCACTTCTCTTAAGTCTTGTGATACCCACTCCATCTAGCAAAGTTAGTCTTCCGTCTATTGAAAAGAAAGAAGAACAAGTGAGGCTTTTTGGAAACCTTCAATCACCCAGTGTTTCAAAATCAACATTGTGTTTGTACAAATCTGACAATGTTCTTATATCGAATACAAGACCGAATATTTTTGCAGAAAACCTCCCATCTCAGACAATTTTATCAACCATTTGACTTCTTGCATACATAATAAAAACAATAATAGCAAACATTCACATATAAGAAATGTGTAAATTATTTTTAAAAATGCAGATATTATCATCCAGCAATAGATGATAATATCTGCATTTCATCTTCTCTCTTTATTAAATGAAGATATAAGATGAAAACATTGAAAGTTTATTTATACAATACTAAACCAAATATATTCCACAATTTGTTCATTTAAGATTTACTTACATACATTCAGTAAGAATAATCTATTTTCATCTATCTTAATTCAAATATTCTATTGCGTTTCAAAAAAGGAACGTTTTTTTTTCACTATGAATACGTGAAATTAAATATTCCAAATATTATTAAACAAAATACACCCCAATGTTTTTCACGTCACTGATTAATATTCGTTTATCGATGCGTTGACGGGCATTAAATATTAATTATTGATATTTATCAAATTTGAATTAAGAATTCGCCCGTTTTTCGAATGATTTTTTTTGCACAGACAACACCAGCCATATGCCAAGCGAGGTGGCAAATTGAAATATGGCAGTAAAACATAGAGGATTGAAAAAACAATCCGTGTAGTTGTTTTTCTTATTAAATAATTTTGAATTAATCTAGTTTTATAGCGCTCATGTGGAGATTTAAAATGCCGTTACGGAAATGCTATTTATTGTACGACTATAAGGATATAACAATTAGACGTGAGAATCATTGCTTTTTAAAGAAATACATTAACTTAACTTCTGCGCCATATACGCAGTATGTAGGAAGATACAAAACCGACTATTCGCGCTTTTTTATCACGTCCTGCGATAAGGGCTTTAATCCTATATGGATTTACATAATCTAAATAATTTTCATAGTAAAATATCATTCAAAGTTTGTCGTAGTTATTAAATATATTAATACTGGTTTCTATAACAATTTTCTTAGATGAAAAAAAGAAAACACAATATCTCAACCATTTCCGGTAGATCATATTAAGTAGGGCTTCTCGGATTTGATATTCCGGGTAAAGCAGAGTTTCTTTAAATATTTTAATTCAAAAACGTTTTTTCAAAAGTAAGTTTCTTTGTAAGCCCTAGTCTTTAATAAGCCGGATTGCTTACACTCTTGTACTTTCATCGTAACCTTCTTTTTACGGTCCAAAATCTCCAAACGGTTCTGTGTTTTGAGACCGTTAAAGAAAGGTTTAGGAATTGAATTGAAAATTTATAAACGTGTTTTTTTTTAAATAATGAATTGTATCAAAATGAATCGTTGTTTTTTACTTTTTCATTCTTCTTGATTCTATAAATTATTTTTGTGCACACTGAACGATTGATTGTTGTACATCATCAAAACATACCCAATCGTTTAAAAACAATATTATGAATTATTGATTGAGCCCTATGTACAATGTATTGTAAGCTCGTGTTGAAAATTTCTTTTGCCAGCGTATCTGATCGTAATAGATCTACAGAAGCATATTAAAGTTGTGTCCTTGATGGAAGCCGTGTTTTTGACCTTTTCGCACGTTTCGTTTCGTTCCGTTGCGTTTGCCAAGGAAAATAAAGTTCAATCGCATGCTGCCCATTGCGATTCGCAAACAGTTCGCCCTTGCACACATTCATATTACTGTTCAATGAACAGTAGACCTGCTATTAGTTTTTCCAAATTGTCTTTACAATCATGATGATTATGAGCGACGCTTTAATTTTAAAACAATATCCGAGTATAATTTAAAATAAGATTCATAAAGTCACCCAGTCTTTTTAACGCGATTTGTATTGCGCGCTTTTTGGACGGCACCGTTTATTTTTTTTACGCGATTTACTCGTTGTTACGCGATTTTTGTTTCGGAGAATAAATAGCGAATGATTATATTAAATACAAACTGACAGTAACAGGAGCGAATATCTACTATAAATTAAAACATTATTGTGCATGTATACATATTTATCTGATTTTTTATAATCCAAAAAAATGCGCGAATTTAAAAAACAAATTTTAGTTTTTTCATCCATTTATTTTTGGAACCAGTTTATTAAGTAAGGTATTTTTATGCGATCTTTTATACGCGCCACTTGCTGAAAACACAGTATCGCGTAAAAAATGATTGGGTGTACTGTTAAAATCATATATTGAACTATACAGGATTTAAATAAAGGCTGTGCTTAAAAATTACACTATAATGACAATCATTCAAATGAATAAGTTAAGAAATTAATACAAGTTTTCAACACTTATTTGATAATATTCTTCGGTGCCAACTTGTTTGTGTGGCTTTAGATCGCTTATTCTCGCTTCACACATGGCGTAGTGAGGACAATGGAGGGCCTCCACATTATTATTTAGCCATCACACTGTTTTGTGAAATATATTATATTTATATGAAAAAAATAAAGCATTACAATAAATTGGATTTATCAAATGATATAACAACAGCATTTTGCTATGATGCAATATTTTAAACTACAGCATTTTTCTCGGTATTAAAAATTGTTAAAATATTACATTGGATTTAGTTTAATACGTAAAAGATTCCATACTTATACCTTTACATATAAATACTTCTTTTGGGTATTGCTTTCCTGCAATAACAGCTTTGATTTCCAATATTAAATATATAATATATTTGGCATAACAGCGGTCTCTCAAAATTGACCTGAAGAGAAAAGAAATATTTAAAAATAAAAATAAAAGATGATCCTCCAGGCTTCCCGGGGAGTTTAGGGGGAGCTGAGGGGGGCTTGAAGGACCCAGGGGGAGTAGGTGAGCTTCGGGAAGCAAAAAATAGGGCCATGAAGGAAATTACCAGGGGGGGGCGTGTGTAATTTTGTGTCTGAAACGGAGGCCATGGGTCGAATAAGTTTGAAATCCTATGATTTAAACGCTACTTACTTAAAAACCCCTGTTCGAATACCTAAATTGATTGTTTTTGCTTGACACTTTCTTTTTCACGTAATTATAATTTTGCTTTACTCTTTTGAGAGCAGAGAAACAATAAATAAATAAAACGGCAACTGCAGGCTATTACTTTACATAAACGTGCCAGACAGGTCTTGATATATGTAGCGAGAATATTAAATTTGGATGAAGAGGGCTATAAACCCAGTATACATGTTACAGTGAAACTGTATTCTCAGTGGAAATATATTCTTTTCCAAGCTGTCATTGAAATTAAATTTTACCACCCTATCTTCAGCCCAATGTTTGTCTGTGTTTTCTTTGGTACTCTTTTTATGATTTTATTACTTGCTGATTTTGTTTCATTGAAGCAAACCAAAATTTTAGGCCGGAAAATCATCGACTTGGGTCAATAATTTCAATGATCGTGACCAGTGAAATCATGTTGTCATACAAATCTATTACGTGATGCATTTTCACTGAGAATACAGTCCCACTGTAACATATATATAAAAACGAGCTACTTTATTTGAATAACTATACCGCGAATGCTTTAAAGTAAATGTTTTTTCTTTTATAATATCACATTATAATATGGTGTATCTTTTCAAAATACATTGCGGTGGGTGTTGGCTGTAGAAACGCTGAAAGGGTAGTATTTCAAAACAGGTGTGATCCGATTTCATGCCACACACGATTAAAATAAAATGATTTTACCTGACATGAAAACTCGTTTGAACTTTTAACACGCAAGCTGTCACATTGTGCAAGTACTTGATATCACGAGTACATGTAATATGTTGATTTATCTAATGTATAAAGTTCTATGTTAACTTTATAAATAATGAAAAAGACATTGCAGTAGAGAAGGTAGTAAATTACTATTGAAAGTTTTCTGTTGGCTTACTCTTATAACATTTCTCAATTGTTTAAAAGAGAGTGAGAAAAGTACTCTTCTAGTTCAAGATATTATAAGGTAAATGTACCAGTAGCTAACCGTTTAAGAGAAAATAACGATTAAGGTTTAGCATTATACCGAATGTTGGCAAAGCAAGTCTTAATTAATATTATGTAACAAAAATTACGATAGGGCCTGTATAAAAAAAGTTGTGTGAAATTATTTAAAGCCATGTAGTTGACCATCTCACATATTGAAAAATTCAGTAGTTGACTATGTCTAATCAGGGGGCTTTATAGTGAACTTTCTGTCAGAGTTGCCTCAGGGCTTTCTGTCACACCACTCTTGGTTGAATCAAGTAGCAATGGGTGGTTCAGGAACAAGGTACACACCGTTTCTAGATTGATCACATAAGAAATTTGAAATAATCCACTTTCATCACTAGGTGTTGTTTTCAAATGGCCACTCTGGCACTCCATTGGCTATATGGTGATGTGTTAGTGGCTCATTCCGACCACAGATGCCTTATATTGTCTGAACTTTACAATTTAGAACAATCCCACATCTGCATTTCTTATTTTGGACCATTTTATTCTCAAAAGATCAACTACTGGTACATGGTCACCTACTAGTACATTTACCTTACTTCCTACATAAAATTTACCATATTTTTATTGTGCCTTTTTGGAATATCGCCTTTGGTGCCGAACCTTTTTTTGTGTGTATTTGCGATCCGCGGAAAATTGCACAAAAAAAATGGTTTACATAATATGGAAACATAACATATACTAGGAAGCACGCTTCAAGGTTTCATTGTAATCAGGGCTGTGAGTTGGAGTCGGAGTCGTCGCGGCGCGTTGGCCGGAGACGTACTCGGAGTCGGAAATTTTGAAATGTTTGAACTTTTTATTTTTGCATTTAACATGTCAAATTTGGCTATTGGCCGGATTAGTTGGTTGAGATATAATTAAATATACGTAAATAGGAAAGGTAGGGAAAAAACGTTACGAAATTAAACTTTTTTTAGTCGGAGGCCTGCTTTTGGGAAATGCTGGAGTTGGAGTCGTATTTTTTTTAACGACTCGACAGCCCTGATTGTAATAAACCAGTAAAACACTGGGTTTTTCACGTACAGTATGTGAAAAACGCGCTGTTATTAACGTTATTACATATGTATGTGCGTTGAAATAATCCCAAAAATAAATTTAAAAAAATGAAAATTCTATTTAAGAAAAATCGCATGACTTTGAAATCGCACAAAAAGTGGTTTGGATGTATGTTGTTTAACGTTTCATAATCTAAATTTCTCTATATATAATCTACACAAAAAAACAGGCAGGATTTGTTTGCAACACATTTTTTTAGTAAATTCATTTAATATTTCGTTACATTATATCGATAACAAGAGAGATCAATCTATCTGACATTAAATATACGGCATATAATCCAGAAGTCTGTATAATTGATATTATTTTGGTAAGCCTCATATGTAAAATGTATAATTCGAACCCTAATGATAAATTTATAAACAGTTTTACTAAATCTGGCTAATCTCTACATAGAGTCATAAGTGGAGACTCCAATTACTCGATATCTCAAATACTCGAGTATCGAGTAGTAAAATTCAAAAATACTCGAGTACTTGAGTATACTCGAGTAGTTTCAAATGTACCAAAATATATATTATCAATTCAAATTTGTACATATATAATAAATAATCTTATTTTATTGCATTTATACATTTATTTCAATTTATGAAACATATATTTCGAAAATAGTAGAGAATTAAACGTCTCAAATTTTAATTTGGTTCGAAGCTTTTTTTTTATTCCAGCAGTAGAAAAAACTCTGTTGCTGTGGACGTCGACTTAAAAAATAGCAATGAATTCAATAGTGCTATTAAGTTTTTTAAATTTGGAAATTAGTCATCATATATATGCATATAATGAGTATTACCCGAGTATTTTTCAAATCACTTGAGTATCGAGTACTCGATACTAGAATTGGAGTGTCTAGTCATAAGTAATATGGGCATATTGTGGTGTGTTTGTATGCCCGCTGTATGGCTCGTAAAGCATTTTAAGATTCGCCTCGCTTCGTTGTGGGCTTTGAGAAAGACCCTTTTAAATTATTGCTATCTTGCCCAAACACGAAACCGTGAATAAGATATGTGGACGTTCATCTTGGAAGAAAATAATTCACGATAATAAAATACTTCGGTTTCTGCCTCTATTAAATAAGTAGGATTTATCGAGATAACGGATAAGGAAGATAAAGTTTGATACAAAGTAAAAACTGATCTCTCGACTATTTCTATCTCAAGTATTTTCAAGATAGCGATTATTCGAATTTTAAAAAAGCAACATTTAATATTTAAAAGTTTAAAAGACCTGTGAGGGTTTTTGATAAACACTGCTCTCTCTTACGCGACCGTTACGTTTTTTACGCGATTTACTTCATTCAAGGTATTCGAAGTTCATGTATGTATATGTATGTACATATATATGTACATAGAATATTATATCAAATTCTATAACAGTTTTCAGGTATTCACTGTCAATACTTGTAGTACTTATCCCACAAGTCATTTGTTAATTTCAGGACCGGTTTCGCTCATCGCGAGCATTTTCTACATGATTTTTAGTTTAAAATGTTTGTGATGGTCGAAAATGGTCCTGATCTTAATAGCATTATATAAATCCAGGGCTGTGGAGTCGGATAAAAAAAGTCCGATTCCGACTTCAGCATTTACCAAAACCACGACTCCGACTCCGACTCCAACATTGACCAAAAACACGACTCCGACTCCGACGAAAAAAGTTCAATATCTTCAATTTTTTCCCCTAATTTTTCAATTTATGTATATTCAATTAAATATCAACCCTATCAATGCGACCAAAAGCCAAATTTGACATATAAAATACAAAAATAAAAAGTTAAAACTTTTCAAAATTTCCGACTCTGAGTACGAATCCGGCCAAATCACCGCGACGACTCCGACTCCGGCCAAAAATCTCCGACTCCACGACCCTGACTCCGACTCCACAGCCCTGTATAAATCAATTGATTTTCAAAAGCGACGCTTAGATTAGATTAGAAGAAAACATGAAACCCTATTTTACCGATAAAATGCCCATTTACTTATATTTGGACATTTTGCACAGATTATTTTTAAAACAATATTATATTTTACTACCCATCTCCAAAATATACGATGTTGCAGATAAACAAACGCCTACGTGTTTTATTTTCTTGGAATCTTTAATGTGAGGTGTTTTTATTTTGGAATGAAAAAAGCACAAAAAAGCTCAGCTACTGGTTTCCAATGCACTTCTCACTAAATCGTAAATACGAAGGCATAAATTATACGAGCTTTCGGGCCTCTTATCTCACTAAAAGAAGGTTGCGAGGAACTAAAACGTTGTGAGTTTGTCGACCCAACACATGTAAAGTAAAATAAAGCTTATTTTATTTAGAATTTCAACTGATTGAATTTAAATATAGAATTTGAATCGTTTGAATTTTGTACTTTTTCATGAGTTTTGTCGACGGCTCGAGTTTCGTCTTTCGGCATCTTCAGGCATTTCAAGTGCACGAATGTACTTGAACAGGCGCGTTCTAAACAGTTTGTATCGTTTATATACAAAAATAAAGGTAGATCACTATGTTTAATTGTTATTAACGTAATCTATGTGAATTAGCGAAAATGTTGATGTTATAAGTTTCAATGAATTATATGGGTAAATTAAAGTATATTTTGAATGTAGTATCGCAAATACTAATAACCAGGGCTTTTTGGAAAAAAAAAGGTGCCGCAACTCACTCCATGTCATAACAATACCATATATTATCATTTTGACAAATTATACAAATATTGATTGTAATTACGTAAGCGCAAACATTGTTTCGTCTAATTGATTTTGTAATTTTGAAAAAAAAAATACCGTAAAAAAAGGTGCCTTAAGGAAAAGGTTAATAGGAAAAAAGCCCTGCTAAAAACCATATAATAGCATGTAGATGTGGATTATTATAATATTGGTACTTTATTAAATAAAAGCAACATTAACTGTTAGAAATTCGATCAAAACTTTTATATCATTGGTAGAAATCCATTTTCACGTATCCAGCATCGCTTCTGGAAAATTGGATGAAATATACTTGTGAATTATATTTAAAATGTTAAATAATTGATATTAATTTTTGGTTCTTTTTTTTACAGATGCTGATCAACGATGTGATGTTTGCTGAGAAAAAGAAGAATAAATGAAGAATCGAAGCTGCTTAGTTCTGTATGAATATTTTTAGTATCAACATATTGTTAAGATGTTCTTATAAAATGTACGTTGGGCTATTATTTTAGACAAGTCAAAATAAGAAATGTTACGTGTAAGTTTACATTTATTGAAAAAAGTCACAAAAGTTATAGTTTATAGATTTTTAAAATTTATATATTTTTATCTGTAGTATTATCGAATCGACAATGTCAATGAAAACAATCTATGCATTACTTTTTTTAGATAAAGTTTAAAGCATAAACGAAACTTCGTCACTCTTACTTATCGTATCTTCTAATTATTATATTTTATAGACAATCCTTTAGTTATCTATATAAATTCGATTTAACTTCGATTATTTTACTGAAAAACACTTTGACTGATAGTTTTATGTTCACCCAATAAAATTGATTATGCTTCAGTCATAAGAAAGATACTAATTTCTAATTAGTTATTATTTCATTAACAATATTCACCTTATAATAAACTAATCATTTTTATAAAACTTATCAGTTTCTCCTTGTCTGTTTATTTCTTACCGCATATCTATTCAATTTTCCATAATAAAGATATAATGAAATATTTGTCTACGGCTAACAACGTTCTGCTAACTCATGTTGATTTATTTCACTGGTTCTATGTAATGAAACATAATATATAATTATAAATAAAATATAACGCACATATTTACAAAACTTACAATTTTCCGTGTTACAGTTTACATACAACAATTGTTAATGATAGGAAAGCTGTAGTTTTTAAACTATCGTTTATTCAATTTATTCTCATTCGTGCAACAATAAAAACGGAACAGAGCAGGAAAATTTTACTTATTGTCATTGGTAGCTTCAATCTTATATCATCACTATCTCCGAAAAAGGTACATCAAGATTTCTTGTACTCAAATGCTTCACAGGGACATTATAATATATATTTTGTAAAATAAATACATGAGATAGCAGTGCTACGTTTATGTTTCAAGAAACTTTAATCTCCGGTGCCTACTGTATTCATTTTTCCACCGCCTCTATGTCTGCGATTTAATGTTATATTTTGTTTTTTTCTTATAATGCATTTGTATTTTTAATTAATATTAATTTGATCTCGTAATTAAATGATCACTGGCTGTTCGAATTGCCATATTAATGTGCTGAAACGATTGTTAGTTTCCTTATTGTTATCAATTTAATAAATAAGAACAATTATTATAATAATAACTAAACATTAATTTTAGTTCTCTAGAATTTACTTAGAACGCGAGAAAGCTAGAATGTGTAAAGTTTAAACGTATTTTTGTATAATTTTAACCGTGAAATATACATATCTTAAAAATAAATGGACGAATGGATTCGGCTGGTATTTTGGGTTCGCTGGGGTTTGTTTTCATTTCATTTATTTTAATTATTATTCATTGAAATTCATTATATTTATTTGAACAAAGCCTGAAATGCATTATCAACTTTTTAAAACTCAATTTCAGCTATAGTTGTGTGAATGATTAATGTCCCGAATGTTCTGGAATATAAATAACAATATTTACTAATTGAACTAGCTATATTTTCAAAAAGAGCTCCATTTGTAAGGAGGTTAAAATAGCAAAGTATTTAATTTCACAAAACTTTTATTAGTGGTTTTGATAAAACCGTGATTCTGAAATAGCAAAAATCAGTTATATTTTTATAAATATTACAATGCCAATCACTTTGTTTTTTACCCTATAACAATATTTACATTTTCTAAGATCGCTGATGTATTGAAATATGTGTTAACCTTACCCCTGCGTTGGGCAAATCATTTACCTTTTTCATTATAATGATCCTGTTTTTTTTTGATAATATTTTCGGTTTGTAAAATGTCATCGTCCCATTTGTAAAATATACATTTATTTGATTGAACTATTTTCATATTCATCGTTTTATATAATTATTGTATTAATCATTCTTGTTGATCTTTTACTGTAAAGAAAGGTTGCCCAAGAAAAACTTGTAAAAAAAATAACAATAGCAGTAAGTGTTTCTAACCCCCTTAATGCTTTATGAGAAGGCCTTTACTAAATTTACGATAAACGAATTATAACGAAAAATATCTCACAGATGTTTGAATTGTCTATTGATATTAAATATCTCTGTTTTTTACTTGAAACTATCAAAAAATGTATCATATCTAAAAATATACATTACACAAACGTGTATTTTTCACAAATGTAGATACCAATCATTTTCTCATTATGTGAAATTTTGTGAACCCTTACATTATTTCAATACGTTTTTTCATACACAATTATCACATTGTAGCATATTAATCGTAAGAAATGTACAGATTTTATCAAATGAATTACATCTTTACGCTTCGTGGCACATTAATAATATATATTTTTAAATATACATATCTCCCGTTGACCGAAATGCATTAAAAAAAATAAAAAATCAAAACCGTGAAGCCTGTACAAATTTTATTTTCAATTATAACACACTAATACCACAACAAAACGATATCAAATGAAATAAAAGATGGCAAATAGTTTGTATGTCGTAGTTTATTTTGAATGTTTTAAATATTATGTGTATCATTCTTTATTGAAAAAAATCAACGTGCCTTTAAAAAACTTAAATATTGAATGTTTAAAAAATATATTTGAAAAGTACCTACTCATCCATCATAATTTTTATGTAATAATGCTGTGTACTCAAAAACAAACTCTATGAATCGATCTACGTAAGAAGAAGGTCCCAGACGTGTCATTAAATAGATAGTAGATACACTAAACTTTTTTTTAATATTTCTATCGATACTGCACATAAGAGTATAAAATTTATATCTTTGCAAAACATAAGCTTATTTAATGCGCGGTAGTGAAATTTCATAATAAATGTACCATGTCATGTAGCAGTTATGTATTTAAAAAAAGTCTAGTGTGTAAAAGAAAAACATGTGTTTTTATTTTTGCAATAAAATCTACAATCTTTCAAATGACACTCTGATGAAGGATATATTAATATAATGTGAATATTTAAGGATGAATCTTTATTCATACAAAATATGACTTAGTTAAAAAAAAAACCATTACTGTCTTTTGTAGCGAATCTAAGGAAAGCAAATAATCATTTCTTGGAGACCCGAAAATTCGCTCATGGAAATTTTATTTCATATAACTTAACACCGAAATAGACAAACAAAAAAAAACTCCTTGAGCTGAGTTGATAAACTTATTTTAACATTTTCCTTGGCTCTGTTTTCAAAAATAAAACAAAAAATAAAAAAAAGATTTTTATTTATTTTGAAATTATTTATAATCTTACAATTACGTCGGTTGTCTCTTCTTTATATAAATTAATTATGACTATTTTTTTAAATGTACGATTGCTTGATGTGTAAGTTTGAGCTGATTTTTCCATGTTGCGCAACTTTCGGGTCTTCGACAATGTTAGAGTGTCTCATTATGGATTTTAATAATTTGTAATAATCTGTAGCAATTTATACTTATCAATCACATTATTATGTTTAATTAATAAACATAGGGCATACTGTATGTTTTAGCATTTATGAATATTCTATTTTATCTTCATTGCTGATATAATATTAAATACAAAAACTTTTATTGTAAACTTTTCCTCGTTTTATTTCAACAACTATTATCCCAATTATTATTCCATCAATCGAAGATATGAAAGACGTTTTCCTTTCAGATTCACTGGATGAACAACGAATGGCGAAAAAAATATTTTTGACGATATTATACCTTTTCTAATTAAACATTATGGTATAAATAAGAAGTTCCTAAACTCTTTTATTCTATAGACCCCTTGCCGATTTTTTCAGTTTTCGGTTATCAATTTTTAATTTGACAACATCATCAACATTAATCTGACACAGAGCTGCTAACTTTGATAGGGTTTACTGTAGAGTAGAAAATTTAAACAAAAAACATATGTCATGGCATAAATAGTACATGTATTCATTAAAATGACAAAAAAATGATAATCTAGTAACATTTTTACAGAAAATAAATACACATAAAACAGTGTTTTTAACCTTTTCCCGGGCGATCACGCAATCACACAGATACGCGTGAATAATATTTGAACCATTTTGAGCCAGAAAAAACATGTTTTCAATATTTCCGTAATAATAACAGCTAAAATACTCAAGGCTAGAAACCAATAAATAAATAAAATTTGCACAGGAAGTGGTTAATGGGAGGGATGAGCATGATGCTATGATAGAAAAATTTCAATATTTGGCTTCAATTTAGTCAGGTAATTTAACCTTAAATCTATTATGGACCCCCAATTTCTTTTTTCACTGTTTGGATAAAAACAAAAATCTAAATCAGACAATAATCAAATAAAACATTATTGAATTATCTTTTTTATATTATTTATCATCCAATCAGGGACTGTGTCGAGACGGCCCGTAAATTACATACTTTTGGCTAGTCACGATTCCCGGAACTTTTAAAAATAGCCTGGCCTAGGGATTTCAATCAAATACAATTTCGTTTTGTTAACAAGTACATGTTTTTTTTTTAAATACAAATGTCAGTCCAAAACAGTTTCAATTCAAAGTGATAAAAAATATATTAAACAACGAAAAACTCTTCAGTTTAATAAAATTGTAAGTTGGGAGACCACATTTGTTTTTCTGTTATCTTAAAGAGTTGTATTCAAGACACACCAATTTTGAGTTTGCTGAAACATTATATTTATTTAACCTTTTGTACACCAACGTCTCACTCGTGAGTCGCATGCGTATTGACTCCATACGCCATCGTCTCACTGGTAAGTCGCGATGTTTTTTCGTTGAAAATAAAGATTTTTTAAATTAATGTTTTTAATACATGAATACGATATCGAATAAGCTCATAAATCTTCCCGCAGCACAGAATGCATTGAACACATGTGCCAGGACACACGAACACATATTCAAACTACATATAAATTATGTAAGCTTAATCACTTTTTATGCGAATTCTATTTTCTCTAAAATCGCTGGCGTATAGCCGTAAATCGAATACTTTGACTTTGGCGGTTAAAGAGAGCAATCAAATGAAGGATCCGTAATCAGGCTAAAGGGTATATGTTCCCCACCAATGTACAATGCTGAAAAAGTCTGAACTTCAGAATTTATGCTACTTATATATATTCAATCAATTTACCTTTTGAATGAAATATTTTGAAAAAACTAAATTAAATAAATTGCCATTGTTCACTGTCAATACTTGGTGGAAAAGCATTAAATTAACAATGAAACACGTTAGTGTTTATTCCACAGTAAATGTATTTAAATCTGGACCGGTTTCGCTCGTAATGAGCATTTTCAACTGAAGGTCATTCAACTTGAAATGTTGAAAACGTTCACTTCATTGTGTGAACGTTTGTGTTCATGTTGTGAACGTGAATGTTCATGTTGAAAACGTTCACACAATGAGAGAAACCGGTTCTGATCTCAATAAATTTTCTGTGGAATAAGTAAAAAAACTGTAAATATTCTGTGATGTATTGTTTGCAGTCTTGTATTCAAAGTATTCAATGACAAAATTATTATTATTATTAGTACAATTGTAGCAATGCAAAATGATTTTACGTAACAGGCTCTAGACCAGGCATGCCCAAGCCTTGTTTTTTCATATTTTATGGGTTGCCATACCGTTCATTTTGATAACTTATTGTTACACTTACGCAAAGATTATATACATAGTACACTTTTAAGGTGTTCACTGTCAATACTTGGTGGAAAGGCATTATAATAAAAATAATAATACATTTTTAGTACTTTTTCCACATAAAATTTATTTGATTAGGACCGGTTTCGCTCATGGCGAGCATTCAGTTGACAATGCTCGCCATGAGCGAAACCGGTCCTGATCAAATAAATTTTATGCAGAAAAAGTACTAAAAATGTATTATTATTTTTAGTATACATAGTACAATTAACTTTCAGTAGGTGGCGCGTCTGTCCTACCATAGACAATCGGCCAAAGACAAACAGCAAACGGCAAATGTCATCGATACCTAGCAATGTTAGTGAAATTAAATCGAGCTTATTTATCTAAAATATTGTGCATCTGAAAGACCTTCAATAAACACAAACACTTCTTTTCATTGATAGCATTGCAACGCTTGACTAGTATATCTGTATACGATAAAAATAAGTGCTTAACCCTTTGAGCAGTATCGCCTACCGGTACGGCGGTAGTATGTTGTCATCTATTATCTATTGTCATTCTCTTATTGCTTATTGAAATGTTATTATTTTCAAATATTGAAACTAGAGGTGTTTATCAGTGATGTTTGGTAGTCACATTATTTTTATTAAATGTTTTAAATAAGCAAAAGAGAATTATGAAAAGTTTATATTTGGTAAAAAGATCTGTGGCCATATATTACTGAGTGTAAAAATCCACTTCAGTTCGATACGCTTCCTGGAATAACCGTCAATAAAGAACCACATGTTGACAGATGAATGCAATAAAGATCGAGACCCAAATTGGACAAAAAAAGTTCTAGATAATTATTTGAAGATCAGATTTGATCGAAACTAGAACATAATGTAACGTATAAGGTCGATATAGCGTCCACGCTAGATCGAAAAAAAATGTGTCAGTGCTGGAGATATGGTTTGCGGAGTGCGGGGCGTTTTTTAGGTAAGGGATTATTACGTATAATAATGTACCAAATATTCTTCTTAGAGGATTAAAAAAATATATATTTCAACTGTGAGCTGTTTGTTTTTTATAAAAATAAAAGATATCATATTAATATTTAGGGAGCTACACCTACAGCAGAGACATTTATTATTTAATTTGGCCCTCGAAGTGAGTTCAGTTGGCACCCCTGCTCTAGGCTGCTCTGACATTTCTATAGACAACCGTGATGACGAGTTAAGCTTGATTATAAGAGGGCATCTACAAAATGTGGCGAAGTCGATTCCGAAAAAAGTGTCACTATCATGATATCGAATCGATGATTTTATTTTTTCATTTCGATTTCGTAACCACCTCGTTAAAGACTGTTTGGATTGCGGCGCAATGAGAACTGGCTAGAGACTACAATTACTCGATATTTTAAATTCTTGAGTATCGAGTAGTAAAATTAAAAAATACTCAAGTATTCGAGTTGTTTCAGATATACCAAATATAAATAATGAATTCAAATTTGTATATTTACACATATGATAGATAAATAAATGGGCTCATTTCATTTCATTATACATTTATTTCAACTAATGAAACATATACTTCAAAAATTGACGATTATTCTACGTCTCAAATTTTAAATTGGTTCGAAGTTTTGTTTTAATCTCTTCTGTGCCGCGGCCGTGTTTACACGCCAAACAATTCCGTTCTCGGAGGGCCGGCCATACAAAATGCGCGTATTTACACACTGTACTTGAGACGTGGCTTAAAGGCCACGAGCAAAGAAAACAACAATTTTAAAACATCTTGCACTTAGTAATATTTCTTGGAATCGTGATGTAATACTTGAACTTTAAAGATATTGTATAGTAATCTATATTATATCAATTTTAAAAAGAGCTATTTCGTTGTGTTGAAATGTGTCGCTAGCAGGGTATGCGTTGAACCTTTTTTTGAGGCATACCACACAGTGGAAGACTATTAATTTGCTTTAATAATTTTGAACGTATTTTTTATTTACATTTAAGATTAAATTTATTATGAATCAGTTCCAATTTAAAGTCACGTTCACGTATTTTCTGTGTGAGTTTTGTGACTACCCTGAAGGTTTGTGAAACTTTTGTTGTTTGGTTTTTGAATAAATGATGGCGTAAATGACACATCGTGTATGAATATGGTAAGTGTTTGTGATATACTAATAAAATATGTCCAAAAAGTATTAATTTATAAGGTTCTCCGTGCACGCCCATACTAAACCTAGCAGGCACCGTACAGATTAATATCTACGTGGAAGACTCAGTTAAACGAAACGGTTTAACATTATGTTAATATTTTTTTAAATGTGTAAATAAAATTTGGAAATAAATCATCATTTATAAATAACGAGAATAATTCGAGTATTTTTCAAAATACTCGAATATCGAATACTCGAAACTCGAATTGAAGTCCCTAGTACTGGTGCATTTATCAACGCGAGGGGTTCAAGAACCTTGCTATAATCTGCCATCTGGGAGGCTTATCTTGAACCAAAAATCCAAGAGCCACCTCATTAAAAAAATCGCACAATCACCAGCCTGAAAAAAATACATTTGTACGATGTTGTTTTTGTTTAATCATTTACGATTTAATCCCGCGGTAGGAATTTAATTGTCCAAACAAGTGATGATTCCATCTGTGTTTTATATTGTTGGACAAGAATCGTTTGGTTTTACATGATAATTCATTGCAATCTACATATTTTAATGACTTTACTAACCATATCCGAAACAAAATTAACTTGTTACAATATAACAAAGTTAACTATTTGCACTCCTCAATAAATTATTGTTGTCCTTCCAGCAACTCCTCAATAGATTTGATAAATTGATTGACATCACATGTTTGCGTATTTATTAGCACGGTAAGACGGAATAACGATAAATTTACCATATTATTACATGTTACAAACTTTAACTTAGGTACACAATCATATAAATTCTGTTTTTGAAATAGGAACAATTAAAATAATTTACCAACCAAGTTTTACGAAGTCGAGCAAGTTCGACATGGGAGTTAAACCCTTATAGAGCAAAGGCTGCTATTGGTTAATATATTAACCATTCACATAATAAAGTCAACATTAGTATATCGATGCGTTGTTGATAATATTCTTTCGTTTATAAGTGAATTTGTCAAACGGTGGAAAGTTTGCGTTGTTCCCCGAAATTCAACGTCTTTATCCACGAGTTTTTAAAATAAGTTTTGGACGTTTGTGCGCGCAGCTAACAGCTTTGTAGCGCAGTGTTGCATTTTGAACCTAAATTATGAAGGCTATTTTGCCATTTTTTAATAAAAGTATTTTTATAATCATTTAATAGAAAATTACTCATTACATATTTATAAAAAAATCGCGTAAATTATCAGTCTGTTGTACTTTTTGCAGCATTTTATCGTCACGCTCTGATGGCAAAACCTAAAATTTTATTGTTGCAGTCTTCTGTAAATATTTTAAAATATCGATTCAATATTTAATTTTCCTTATAAAGCGTTAAAAAAATTATAATACCTACTAATAAGTGATTTGGTTTAGTGATAAGTGATACAGATTGTTTAATTGTCTGTAATCACTTACAGCAACCTACCATGTCTGCTTCTTATGGCCATGGTCTCTTCTTTTAACAGAAGTTTTATAACGAGAGCTGTTTGTTAGTTGTATTAAGTCGCTCAACCTAACTTATTCGGTACGAGTAAGATTTAAAGGATTGGGCTAGGACAGAAATAATGGTAAGTTAATGTCTCTCGTTAACCGTCTCGCTAAAGGATCGGATAAGTGGAAGGGGTTCTAGGCGAAATTTGACTATCCGTATTCTGGACTCGAGTCCGTGAACCCCTGAACCGTAGACAACTAGGCTAACCACTCGACTAAAAACTCAGTTGTAAGGCCATTGGATATATGATATAATAATAAAAATACTTAGCTCCAAAACGTTCAGTTTAAATCATGTCAACATTGTATTTCAATAACGTAATTATACATTTCTATTTTCTTTAAATGAAATAGAAATGATAGAAATACTTTTACTATCAGATTATACTAAGTTCCATACAAGAAGTACATCCAAACAAGGGATTACAATGCCAGATGAGTATGTCAAAACCGGTATTTCATTACCACAACCGGTATTGCACAATTAATTAAAAATGGTCAGTAATAATTTAGATAAATTAGGATTACAAATCCGGACGAATAAACTTAACCTTTACGGATATTTAATATTTATTTAAAACCAACATTTATAAAAATATCAATAAATAAAGTATTATATGCATAAATAATGACAACAATTTTATCAACAATAACACATAAGAAAGCTCGTTCAACAATACTGAAATCTCGATCTGGTTTTAGTGCAAATTAAGCTCTGCTGCCATAAAAACCTTCTCATCTCAATCCATTCTAAAAAATATCGTGACAAACCGTGGAGTAACCAAAGACAAACACTTAAAATTTTCATTATTAAAGCCTGTTTCAGACGCGAAAAGATTGTAGGTATTAACATCTTTAGTCCTGAGAAAAATAGCCGCATTGACCACATCAACCGTCCCCGACTTCAAAAAAAATCTTTTTTTAACAAGATTGACTCATGACAGAAGAAACATTTTTTTCTAGAGACAGTGTATAGATTTCAGTAGCTATAAAAAGAAATATTTTAAGATTACAGGAATTATTACAGGTATTATAGGAAGATTTGTTTATATATTTTGCAATATTTGCGGCGGTATTTGCGACGTCCGTACGCGGCGGCCACCAGTTTCCTTACGGGACTGAAGTGGTTAAATGATGTTATTTTGCTTGGAAACACATAGATGGTAACTTTTAATGTATTCGCCAATACTTAGAGGAATAAGATTGTATTTAAAAATTATGATTTCTTTTTATATAGATGGTTATTAATGGCATAATTTTCACTTTATTTTAATGAATTGCCACAGCTCAACACATCGCTTTCGAATTTTACTCGGTTTTATACTCAAATGACAATGTCTCACCCAGGCAGTTATTATTTATTATTTAAATCAAATTGTTGATTACTATTAAGAATCATGAATGTTTGTTTTGTCTAAGCATTTCCTACCACAACCATCCAATTTTAAAAAAAAAGGACGTAGTCAGATCAATTAGCCAACCTGTCCACATATACTCTCATCGAAAGAGAACGGTTGAGCAACCGAGTGACTATCTCACGTAGAATAACTTATTTTCAGATACTCCATTAGAATTGCATTTGCTGCACATTGAGAGCGGACATAGCTTAAAAAAATGCATGGCTAAGCAACTGTCAAGTTCAACACTTTTAAGCTTTTTTAACGGTCGTAAAATAATTTAAACTTTATAATTTGTTTTAACACGTTGGCCACGGGAACGTGGAATACGCGTCGTTTCTTCGTTCTGTTAAAACCAGGGCTGTGGATTTGGAGTCGTGGAGTCGGGGCTTTTTGGCCGGAGTCGGAGTCGTTGCGGCGTCGTACTTGTCGTTGGACATTTTGAAAAGCTTGAACTTTTTATTTTAGCATATACGTAAAATGTAAATTTTGGCTATTGGCTGGATTGGTAGGGTTGATATTTAATTGAATACACATAAATATGAAAATTAGGGAAAAAGGTGACGACATTAAAAAATTTTTAGTTGGAGAGTTTTCGGTCAATTTTGGAGTCGGAGTCGTGGTTTTGGTAACTGATGGAGTCGGATGAACTCTTTTTTACCGACTTTTACTACAGCCCTGGTTAAAACAGCTAATTACCGGAACTTCGGTTTTAGTAAACCCGGTATTGCAGTCCCTAATCCATGCGCTATCGTTTCGAATCTTAGCCCGCAGTAATAAACAGTTACTTAAGAGACTCCTACGGCAAGAAGATGTTCGCTTCTTAGCCAGCCTGAAGCCACATCCTGTTGTGTTAATGGAATAAAAATACTAAACGTGTTTACAAGTAATCGATTAAATTGTTTCTTTTTAATATTTGAACCTGTGTGTGTACATATGTTCGAAATGTATGCGTCTCAATACTAGATAAGCTACCATTTTTTTATCAGCCTCTGAGACTCGACAACACGTTGCTTGATCCCAGCTCACTTAGCGCGTTAAAAATTATCGTAGATTTAACCTTTTAAAGTCCCACGGTTATGTGATTACGGTGCACTTCGCTATCGGATTACACTGATTTACGATAATAGTTTTCAACATATGAATATTAGCTTTCATAAATAATGTCTTTAAGATACCGATCCATAATTTTATTTTCGGTTTCGTTAAATATTTTTGTCATAATAAGGAAAATAAAAAGCTACATAACAATGTTGACTCTTGGTATATGCGTTGTGTTATATCCGGTGTACCGTAATAAATCAGCATTTTCCACACCATATAATGTATTTCAATGCGGATACAGATTTTTTCCATAACTAGAAATGTATCCATTAGGCAGACCAATTCTTTTTTCAAGATAGCTGTAGCTAAAATGAATTTGTTTACTTGTTAACCTAGAGAATAAGAAAGCGTACAAGTTGCAGTGCTGGTCTTTGTTTGTAAATTATTAGCGATCTTTTATTTTGCCAATACTTTTTATTTTACCCACATAAGCCGACTTGTTTTAGAGATATAATTATTTTTATTAGATCTTCGGGTCGCGCGGATATTTCGAAAAAAATGCTTGGGCGTTTAAAGGTTAATATTATATTTGTTGCCCCTTTCTTAGCGATGTGATTCATGTTGGCTCTAAAGATCCCATAGACCGAAGTGCAAGTTCTTAGAGGGTCAGGATCGTCTGTGTCTGTGGTCTAGTGGCAAAAGCCTAGAACTCTAGAATATAAATCTAAGATCTTGGACATGATGTGATCTCTAATATTTGGCGAGTTGGCACAAAAATAATCGAAATAAGATTTATTTTAATTTATTTTATCAAAATTGATCAAATAATTCAAAATATTTAGCTATTTAACCTTTTAAAAAGCTCATCAGTGAATGGCTTTGGAGAACTGGTTGTAAGTCATTCGAAATTTTAGTCAACATTTTAAGACCAGGCTCAGTTCCGCTGACTGGGGTTTGCTGGCGTTAATTGAACTCAAGGCCATGCACGTTGGTAAGCTTAAAAAAAATTGTCTTGTTAAGTGGGAAAAAAAACATTAATAAATAATGGTTAGAAATGCCGACACTATAATTATGTATCAAGTTAAAAGAGTGCAAAATGCCATCAATGCAAAATGGCCTCAAGGACATGAATGCACCCCCAGTGTGATGGAAGTTCAATTATGTAATCTAATAGTTTTCCTTTGCATTCAAAATAATTTTCCTGGCAATTTTCAATGTAAAGTTTTCCTCTCAATTCATTTGTTTTTGATTAATAGCCAGTATATTCAAAAAAAAATATCAGTATGCAAGATAAGGTCGCAATTTTTTACCATTGAATATATTGTGGGGATACATTTTTTTGAACATACATAGTTGCTCCGTTAATAATATTTTCTGGCAGATAATTCGAAACCATACTTGATACATAATGTGTTAAATATGATTACACATATAACCGAAGTCATGCTGAAAATAATTACTGTAAAGTCAAATAAAAAAAGTCTTTTATGTTCAAAGATAAAACATGACTCTGGAATATTTCGAAACTTCACTGGGGTCACAGAATATGTTTATTTTTTCAATATTTATGACTTGGGTTAACGACATTGCAATCACTTATTAATAAAAAGGTGAATTTTTGAAACGTTATTTACAGACCGTGAATAAATTCGATCACACATGCCTTGCATAATATACTGATTTTTTTAAAGAGTAAATACCAGGGATGTGGAGTCGTTGAAAATACGACTCCGACTCCGACTCCAGCATTGAACAAAATCACGACTCCGACTCTGACTAAAAAACGTTTAATTTCGTTTTGTTTTTTTCCTATCTTTCTTTTTTTGTGTATTGTGTATATATATATATCGGCCAACGTTTCATCGCCGCTTTTCACAACGCTATCGACATAGAAAAGGGAATTTACCTCTCACATTCATGGCCCGAGCAGATCTGCACGGCACTGATTTTGAACCATGCACTATTGTGCCTGAAAATAGAAAATAAAATAAATTGGAGTGACTAGCTCCGTCACTGAAATCAATTTGAAACAAAGTATCCTATTTATAATCCATAGACTGAGAGCCCGTCATGTTAGACGAGTTTATTGATTCTAGTGAAGAATCTAGATTATGTCGGTCCCCGAATAAATTTGCCAATTTTTTATGTGGGTGGCCTCTTAAGCCTGTGTGAGGACGGACCACAGCAAACAGTTCTGCTCGTTCGGAATTCATCCAACCAACCAACCCGACCAAATTTCAAATTTTACATATTATATGCAAAAATAAAAAGTTCCTAACTTTTCAAAATTTCCGACTCCGAGTTCGACCCTGGCCAAAACGCCGCGATGACTCCGGCCAAATAACCCCGACCCCACGACTCCGATTGTCAATTATAAGGGAAAAAATAAATTTCGTTTTCTAAATTTGATTCTGCAAAATAATAAGTTTGAAGACAAATAGTATACATGTACTTTTAAAGTTGACTTAAAATACTCGTAGTGCTTGAAAATTGGCTGTATCCACTGTATTTTGAATGTACACTAAATAAGTTGGCCGAAATGCGTTGATGTGTGCAGTGATAGTAACCGTCGTATTTAAATACAAGCTTGTGAGATACTACCTTTTCTGCCTTGATCCACCTTTCAAATACGACCATTAAATTAGAATTGGAGATAATTACGTGTGAAAGATAATTGGGAATACATTCGCTAACGTTCAATGAATTAGATTTTTTTTTTTTTATTAAAGAATATACAAAAAATACAAATCATGGCATTACAGCTGACACCAATGCGCCATGAATTTGACAAATGGATATACATTTATTTATAAATATATGTTACAACGAAAGTATATTATCAGGGATAATACATTATTACTAGTTAAAATATATTTTCAGTGATCTGGCCAGTGAAAATATATAAATTAATAAATTTGTATGACAATATGATTTCACTAGTCACGATCAGGTCATACATACCTGTATATACAAAAATCACAAATCATTATATTATAATTTAGTAGAGAGAAAAAATAAATAAAATCACATTGGAAATTTTCAAATTTAAAAAAAGATGTCAACAGGTTGCACGCCATATAGTTTTAGAGTAGTAAAAAGAAGAAAGGCTTTCATGAGGTAAATAAAAACTGACTCATCGCTCTCCATATGACGCCAAAAAATATTATTATTAATTCTTGTTGCAGGGAAGCCTTTGGTGTACTGCCATATAACGCCATCTTGTTGTATCATACAATGTGCATGTCCCATAAATTTTTTATAACCAAAACTTATTTGAGTGCATCGGAAAAACGTTTTAGAAAAATTTGATAACTATCCATTGTCGTTCTAAAATCTACATTGTTAATTATGCAACTTCATCATTTTGTATTGTCACCTGTCATTTATTCGTTGTTTTTCAGCGGTCCTATTTGAAATTTTCCCGGTCGGTTTGAAAATATCAAAATAATCAGTTTTTACCCTCTCCTGCACAATTGACAAAAACGGAGATAGCAAATTTCCTCTTTAAGCCTTTGGTATGCTTTATGCGATTTTCCACGTATACGCAACCAACATAATGCGTTTCGCTTGCGGGTCAGTTGCCGTTACTGTCTTAATATTGTGTGAAAACAATTTCCTATCAGCAATCCAGGAAGACAAAGTAGCACACACACAGAGATGCACATGTATAATACATGCACAGTCGCACACAGGCGCGGCATTAAATAATTTCAACAATTGGAATCAATGACCGAGCCTCGGTAGAAGTATAAGCAAATTATCATAATCAGATATCATTCTACGGTCCGTGGTTCAAAACCGTCGGGTGGCCTGGCCACAATCGCGATGTTCTATATCCAATCAAAGAGATCGACCAATTTTGCTACTTACCTCGTTCTACTATATTTCGTCTTCATACGGAACATAACAACACTATTTTTAATGTCGCTGATTTTTTTTTATCAATATGTTGGGTAGTCTGTAGACTTGTAGATACTCCAATTCCAGTATTGAATTCTAGGGTATACTCGTCCATTTTTTAAGTACTCGATACTCGAGTAATTTGAAAAATACTCGAGTAATACTCTTAACACAGAAAAACTAAATAGCACAATTTAATTGATTGTTAACTTTTAAACCAAGGTCCACAGCGACAGAGAGAGTTTTTTCTACTACTGGAATAAAAAAACAAAACTTTGCACCAAACTAAAATTTGAGAAGTTTAATTCAATATTATTTTTGAAATATATGTTTCATGTATTGAAATAAAATAAGCACATTTATTTATTGATCATCTATTTATATACCCAAATTTTAATTAATAAAATATATATTGGTACATCTGAAATCACTCGAGTATACTCGAGTACTCGATTATTTTAAAAATTGACTACTCGATACTCGAGTAGTTGAGATGTCGAGTAATTGGAATCCCTAGTAGCCTGTAAACAATTAGTTGTTCCTTGTCACAAATCTTGAGTTAAGTGCCTGACTCTATTTTTGTTCACTATTCTTACTTGAAATCGTTCAGTATGATTAACCAGAAATTCATATAATAGTTTTTCAAAAAATATTTAGATTTTCAAATAAAATTATACTTTTCAGTTCAGTCGAAATTGTTAATGTTTTAAAAAATTTGCAACACAAATCTTTCATTCATTTTTATATATACATTTATGCTGAAAATTGCAATGGGACATTCAGCGTGAGGAGGCGTAACAATCTATTCGTAATCATTCGTTGTTGAGGATTATTCCATCGGAAGACAAATGTTGCTTCGTCAAACTGCGTAAAGCATAAACACTCCATCTCACCATTTCGTATAAAGTATGTGTTGAATTCTACGATCTTTTATTCTCACAACGAACTCAAGATATTGAAATAAAATAACATTTAAAAAGGGAAATAAATCAATAAACAAGTTGAAAAATATACATTTTGAAGCATACATAACTATTAGGTCTTAATGGTAGTAAATACATATATATCTAAACATTCATTTAAATATAATAATTTAGCTGTTATACTACAAATCTATGATTCAACTTTATTTTCTTTTATTTCATGCTGGGACCAAATAAATATCCACAGTGGCTGATTACCCTATAAGCCCTAGAGGCGCGCAATAAGGGCCTCAAAAATAACGCTCCCAACATGGAGCTTATGGACTCCTCACGGTGTTTATCTCCACATATATTTTCCTACGAGCACTGCTTATTACTGAGTTGCTCGTCCTCTCTGAGTAGGGATTGAACGGATACGAGGAATAGTACAGGACTCGTAGTTAGATAATCGCATCGCTATGCATCGCTTTTAGTGATTGGAAACGTGGAAAGGAATTTTTAACAATACAAACACTCATTGCCTCCGAAGAAAATCGATTTATCGACTGAAAAAATCTGCTCGTACCGGGAATCGAGCCCGGATGGTCCGACACGAAAACCAACGACGTTTACCACTGCACGATGGATCAGGCGATCTACCAGTGCTCTCACACTATTTTTCCTTTAATTTGGACCTGTTGTAATTCCATATCACTATTTAATGATGCTTGGATAGTGATTTGTAATGTTTTGTTTATTTTTGAGCATTTGAACAAAACTGTATTTTTTTATATAAAACTAATAATCGTGTGAACGTGGCTTAAAACAAAGTTGAGCGCAAACGGTTTTTCATAAAACGGTTGTTTTCTGTAATTGGTGAATAATTCAAACAACCAATTGTAAGGAACTGAACCTTTAATTGTCTTTTTTATTAGATACTTGCTATCACAATACATCAAACATAATTAAATATTTATAAGCAATAAAATTAATCTTCTTAACTGTTAATACTAATTGAAATAATATATAATGAATCAGCAGTGTAGTGGGCTTGGGTTATTTCCTAATGGATATTTTTAGCCAGGGCTGTGGAGTCGGTAAAAAAAAGTTTGACCCCGACTCCAACATTGACAAAAAACACGACTCCGACTCCGACTAAAAAAGTTTAATATCTTCACTTTTTTTGCCTAATTTTCCTACTTATGTGTATTCAATTAAATATCAACCTTACCAATCCGGCCAATAGCCAAATTTGACATATAATATGCAAAACTAAAAAGTTCAAACATTTCAAAATTTCCGACTCCCGAGTACGACTCCGGCCAAATCGCCGCGACGACTCCGGCCAAAAAGCTCCGACTCCACAGCCCTGTTTTTAGCAACAGGTTTCTGTGGTAATTTTTTACTCTTTTGTTCAAATTGATATGTGAAAGAGTGAGAATGTGAGAGAAAGCCAAAAAAAATACTTTTATAACGCTAAAATTTTAAATACTCACTATGAGCAAAACCAGTTTTTATAAAACTCATCAGTATAGCATAAAGGTGTTTTATTTTTATAAATACATATATTGCTTTTTTATCTTTTTTATTAAGAATTGACAGTTTACCCTTGGAACTGCAGCATATCCATACAATGCTGGTGTTTCTTGGAATTAAAATATGCCCGAATTTCATCATCATAAAATCTGTCAAAATCGAATTTTCGTGAAAATAAGTTCGGCTTTTAAAAAAGCCTTCTCAAATTCAAAGCTTGTTGGACGAACCGTCATTAAATAATGAAAATATCAATCACAAGCAATACCTCGATACAGTTATACTTTAAATTTACATCACAGATATTAAGGACCATTAAACTTTAAATATAGAGTAAACAAGGGTTAATGTTCTTATAAGGAACGCGAGCCTGGTAAAAAGATTTATTGGTTAAAAGTCATTATACTTTTAATTACCTACCATCGACAATTTTACAGCATTTTTAATACCTTTTCAAATAAGGAAATGGCTTAATTAATTTTATTACTCTTAGTAACAGTACCTTAAATGTTTTTAATTATTATGTCCATCAATCCTTGTATTTTTGATGCGTTCCTTGTTTTAAAATAATTGGATAGTATTCAACAAATTAAATATGAATTATCTTCCTTTTAAAGTATTTTTACTTATAATTTTACTAACCTTGTCCGGTTTCAATTTGAAGCATCTTAACAGGAAAAAATACGACAACTCACTAGAGACAGCAATTCAAATATCGAATATTCGATACTCGAGAATACTCGTTCATTTTACAACTCTTCGATACTCAAGTATTTTGAAAGATACTCGCTTTAGTAATAAGCGTGGAGAGTTTTTTCTACTGCGGGAATTATAAAACAAAACTTCGAACCAATTAAAAATTTGAGACGTTTAATTCTCTATTATTTTTGAAGTATACGTACGTATTTTGTATAAATTGAATGTTAAATAAGCCTATTTATTTATCATCTATTAATATACACAATTTCGAATTCATAATATATATTTTGAAACATTTGAAACTTCTCGAGTATACTGGAGTACTTGAGTATTTTTAAATTTTACTACTCGATATTCAAATAGTTTAAATGTCGAGTAATTGGAGTCTCTACAACTCTTCGCAAATGATCCTGATCCAGTTAGATCCAGGAAAGACCATAAGTGAGTAAGTCACTTTCATCATATGAGTAAGGGAGAATGGTGGAGGAGGGGAGAAGGACACCAACATTCATTGACATCCATGCCTTTTGGGTATACATTCATAAATCGCTAGAATGTTTTTAGTAAGTTAGTGCTGTTCTTTATTTAAAATTGTCAATTTAATTGTTTTATTGTTTTTAGCTCGATGTATAATCGTGACAAAGACGACTCTGTAAAATGTTTCGTTTTTTAAATCGTGATCGTGAAATGCGATTGGTATAAATATTTCCGAGTACCTCTCTGATTGGACAAAAGACCAAAGATTCTTTTTGCTCGTGAATAACTGAACTCACTTTGTCGATGAAAATGATTTCGTTTGACCCCATAGGAACAATTCTTTTTTTGAATTGACAGAATATTTTAATATTTAATTCGACACCTACAGCGAAAAATATTAATTGAGTCGTATAGTATCAAAAGTAAAACTATCCCATATTTTCAGAAATTGAACGAATGCTGTCACGTTATTCTTCTGGTCACATATATTGTATGGCTAGGAATTAAAATCATGTACATGTGGTTAAAAAATGTAAAGAAATTGATGGTTGGTATCAAAATCAGAACGGTTTACAACTTTGAAAACAAAAGTAGAATGGTTTGGCCAATAATAATTTCGACCAATCAGAGAGTTATCTTAAGTAATTTCAAGTTTAATGTCATGCTTAATCCGCCACTGGTGGCACTATAAAAACACGGCTTATAATCAAAATGGTGACCAAACCTGGACGACGTCGTGTGACCAGGACCAGCAAGAAGCAGACGACATCTCGACTCCCGGAGAAGAAGAGAGAACTTCCAGACCACATGGCACCCAGAGCGTTTGACCTCCTCTCGAGTCTAAATAACAAAAAAAAGAGGGCAAAAAAGAAAATAGATGTCAGCTGCATAACACAGCTGACATGAATATTTATAAAAAATCATAATAAATAACATAGCCCCCAAAAAAACCAATAAAACAAAAAAATTCCACTCGAGGTTATTGTATCACCGCTCTGGGCGACCACCCTCAAGAAACCGACACCATCCAACCACCCCAACATTCATACAGATGAAAGGGATTAGGCCACCGCCCAAGTCCCCGTAAAAGTGCCTCCTATAAAAGTCAAAGCCATAATCAAAATGGTAATTAGCACAAATACTGACTTTTTAAGTATACAAACGTAAAATACGATATCAGGAATAACGTTTCTTTTCTTTACAGACTGGCTGACAGCAAATTATCATGAAAATAAGGTCCCTTTGACATGCTCCATTCGAAATGTATATTTATGAAAAACTTTTCACGTGCTATAAATGGGTTACAAAAAATAAAGCAAATATTATTATTATATATCGTTCATCGCGATCGTCGTCAAATAGTCGTGTCGCGTCCGTTCTCGAACCAGCTCCTCTCTGCTTCGATGAAACGGCCGATATCCAATGAACCACCGCACGAATTCTCCGATTCAATAAATTTGATAAAAACATGTATTTTTTTTTCCTGAAAATTTCACATTATTTTTTGCATATATATTTAATGCCTTCAAAAACATTTTTGGGAAAAACAAATTCTATTTTTAGCTAACAATTAAAAATTGCTATGCCGCTAAGTCACGGGTTCCAAACCCATGGGCTGCGACCCCGAAAAGTGTCGGGGCGGGTTTTCTGTGGGGTCGCCAACTTATACAGTCAACTCAAAAAAATATTTACTTTCATGTATTTCATTGTTTTTTAATTACCCTATGAAAAGGGCTATTTTCAATTGCATTGGGGTGCGAGTCGCATGGCTTTTTAAAAAAAGGGGTCGCCCCCGAAATAGGTTGGGAGCCTATGCTCTAAGTAAAGAATTTAAAATTCAATGTTGATATTTGTATTTAAAAATTTAGAATGAGAATGGTAGTCACCCGAAACCAGCCTTCATCGCTTTCATCGAGTTGTAAAAGGTCCCAGAGAGAAATTAAATTGAAAACTAAAATAAGCACAATATTAACTTAGAACACAAAAAACAATTATATCCTAAGCTGTAATATTCTTCAATATTTTAATCACCAACAAAGATCTTAATTATCATATTAATAAGAGAAATATCACCAAGGAAAATAAAAACCAAGGAAACTTGTATTGATTTAACAAATTTGTTTGTTTACTCAAGCATTAGAATCTGAGTGGGGAAATAGATATATCAGTAATCAACCATAAGCAGATAGTGTCAGTTGTAAATTCAAAGTGGTCTTAAAATCATCAATTTTCAATCATTTGAACAGACATTCATATTTTTATAAATCTTATACTTATAAGAATAGATTTACTTTAAAAAGTGGCAGTTGATTTTATTTATTGATACTCATATTTATATCAAGTGGTGATCAGTGAATTACCTACTTTTTAAAATGGCAGATGGAAAAATGGATGATGCTGTGTCAACAATGCGCACATCTACCCAAAAATATTCTATTGATACCCAAGACTTTTCTGTTACAAGGTAAATAAATCTTTTACAAAATATATAGAATGAATTTAATAAAATATTTGGTGTAACTTGACGTGGGGACATAAATAAGGTCTTGCAGTTATAATTTTGATTTTTATTTTTATTCCATAGATTTTAAGAGCAAGCTATAAATTGTTATCAAGTCTCAAATATGGCACTGAAATAACTTTATTTATTTATAATAGCAAAAGTTGTTTTAATTACTTGTGCCAAAATGAAGATAATATTCATAATTGAAATCAAAACAGATGAAAGCAAATAAAATTGTAAGCTTTTTGAATTCGAATTCTCTCTTATATAAATACTCCTTAAGTCTTGCTTGCCACGGTTTTGTTTTACACAATGATCTAGTTCAGGGATGGAGAACCCTTTTGGGTCCACGTTCCAAAAATCCTCAAAAATTATTTCTCGATTGTATGGCGTCCCCAAGCAATAAAAAAATAAATGAATAATTCACCGACTTTTTAATCAAAATTTTAATTTATCAAACTTGCCATCTCTGGCACGCTTTTCCTATGTTCACCATCCCTGAACTAGTTGAACCAATTATCTGCGTTAAGTAAGAAACAAGTTGAATGCATTTGCAAATAAAAATTCCAGTCTCGAAGACAATGATGCAGATTACAAACAGTTATTGTGGCATCTTGACATATCTGCTCTTTTACGTCTTCGGAAATATTTTCGAAAATTGGATGACGACATTTCTGAAGATATTCCGCTTGATGAAACCGAACAACATCGTGAAAAACGAACTCTGTTTATTGATTTAAACACTTTTGAAAATGCAATCTTTACTGTGTTTGGTGAGTAATTTAGAGTTTCCCCTTTTTATTTCAAATAGTACAAATATAAATATATTGTAAAAGAATTGTCCATCACATATCACTCTAACCATTTCTGAGTCTACTGGCTCAAGTCCCTTACAAACAAATTTATAAATTCATTTTTTAACCAATCTATTGATTTGTTTTCAAAACTATGGATGGATGTGATTTTTATTTATATATATTATTATTAGGTATTTATATAAATTATTATTTTTATTTAATATTAAGGTAATTTTCAAAAGTGGTCAAATCCAAAATATTTTGTTTTTAAAGCCAGTTTTGAAAACTACCTCCTGTTTATACATATGTATGTATGTATGTTAGTATATATGTGTACATTACAAAAGCTTATTGCTTTTGCAATTGTAGCATTGTAGTTCTAAGAAGAGTGAGAAAACAAATTTCATTGGGAAATGGGAAAGAAGTCAATTGATTGAGAACGCATAAAATCAACCATAATACATTAAAAACAGTACTCGTCTGAACTCATTCACGTCAATGTGAAATATGTTGGTATCCAAAACAATACCCCTTAAAATCGTTAAAGCTCTTCCTAGTTGCATCCCCACTGGAAGACTTTTTATATTGCCTCCTACCCACCCGATCTTAGAAACAGGGAGTAGCGAGAGCGATAAGCTATTACTATTCCTTCCCTGATATAATCATTACATCCATGCCCTCTACAAAGAATGGAAGTTGAGCAACTGAACAATATACAGTTGTTATAATATAATAGAACAATTTCTGTTAAAATAATTTAACAGTTCATATGCTTCATTTTGGGAAGTCACATGGTTACAGAAACAAATATTAATGGTAATTGGTATTCTTATAGGACACACAAAGTATTCTTCTGAAGTGCTCAAACTTTTTAAGCACCTTGACCATGACAAGTCTGGATATATCTGGTGGGAAGAATTACTGGATGAACTTGTAGAATATGGAGAAAGAAAAACTCAGTACAGTCTTGAAGAATGGGTCCCGTTGAATAAAGATAAAATAAATATCATGGACCTCCCTCATTGCAAGGTATTTAACTTATAAAGCATTTGAAGTAGGTACTGTATAAGTCCATATAAAGCAAAACCAGTTTATTTGGAACAGGAAGAATTAACATGTCGACTGAATTTTTGTTTCTATTTACCTGCCAAGTCTCGATTTACCCTCTCTCGTCTCTATTCACCCCGATTCAATGTGAATAGAGACATTGAACGAAATTGACTGTGTCTTGATAAGGATAGTGAATATTTGAAAAATATTGCCATGAATGTGTAGGACCATAGAAACAAGTTTCAAGCCATTCATATTTGAATTAAGTGGCGCAGGTATGAAGATACATAGGCGTGAAGGGTAAAAAGTGTTTCTATTCACCCCGTTTAACGGTATGTGTACCACATGAACATAGCTACCGTGATTATAGTTGTTTTTCAGTTTCTCTGGCGAGTATCTTTAAAAGTTCGTGTTCTTCAAATACATTTATTGTTTTGAGTGTAAATTAATAGATTGAGATAGCGTTATTACAAAATATATATATGTATACTAATAGCGTTTTATATACCCGTTATCAGTGCCACATGTTAACATTCATTTGACACCCTCTCTCCCACATATACACATCTTATTTCTGACATGCATTTTGCGTAAGCGCAGTTTCATTCTGTGTATTAAGAACAGACAGATAAATCAAGAATAATATGTATTGTTATTACGCAAATATTAACAGTTCTATTCTACAGATTAATGTAAGACAAACAACCTGGCAGACCTGAACTGTTTCTCTAATATAACCCTCAAAATTTACTTATCTTCTTTTGAACATTTCAATCTCTTTAACATTCTTCATTAAAATACTTATATTTTTTTGATTAACCTAATAACCGAAAGTTAAGTAATAAACAAAAGTTATTGTTGCAATTGATACCTGGACTGAAGAGAAGTATGTTTATGTATTTTATTGATGTCTAGTGGTTGGTTGAGCTTTGTGCACAAATATACCATATGATTGATGTTTTTATTTGATTTCCTTAACTTTTATATACTTAAATTTACAGAAAGAAGCTATTGTTTTTATAGTGGCCATCGAAACTGAATCATCATTCTGCTACGTGATTATTTCAAGGCATGGAAAAGTTGGACTGTACAGCGGAAAGTTTTCCCTTCTCATGGAGTATGATGTATTTTTTGTAAGAACTGGCACTGTCCGAAGAATCAGGGATATTTGGATGACAGCATCAGTTTATTTAGAGGTATGATAATTATAGTTCAATAATATCTCATTTCAGTATAAATTGAAATAATAATTATTATTTGGGTGTCTAAAATAAAATATAATCAATGAAATTAATTTCATAACGTACCTACAGTTATGAAAGTGATTGTATTTATTGTCACAGTTCAGATTATGTTTCTCCCCAAACCTTTATTAAGTTCTTCTGTTTCACAAAACAATCTAGGTAAAATTGAATTGTAACATCAGTTGACAACAAAAACTGTTGTGTTTTCAGGACTCCAAGCATCTGATAATGACTGCATCAGATAGAAGCATAATGATAAATGATGCATCAACATTATGTCATGTACCAATATTCCTAATAACTGGAATAATCAATGTACCAACGGTAATTATAAGTATATTGATTGAGTAGGCATTTACTTGGTAGAACTCCATTATAATACGGAAAGAAAAATAACAATGTATTTTAGTTCTACATAAATTATTTTATATATTTGTTGATACAGAACTATGACGAAGGCGTAAGCCGAAATAGCTACAAACAACAAATATATAAAATAATTTATGTAGAACTAAAATACATTGTTATTTTTCTTTCCGTATTGTAATTATAAGTAATTATTTTTTTGTAATCATTCTCCTGCGGTCTTCCATAAATTACAACAGTATATTTTGGGATTTGTTGGGACTGCTGTCTTGACCTCACAATTTTCACATTTCACTTCATTCATTGAGTAGTAATAATACTTAACAAAAAAAAAGGAATGACTTTCGTTTCAATAAAATTGAATTCTCCGCAAGTCATCCGCTGTCTCACTCTTCCTGCCATTGACAGAGTACTGTTGAAGCGGGATAGCATATGATTCGTTACCATTGCAATATTTCCAAAGACCCAAACAAATACAAGCAGCATGTTTATTATGAAACTTACGATTTGTTGTATATTTTTTGCAGTGTTTAGCGTACAACGCTTCTGAAGACAAATCACAAAAGTCTCACCTGGTCATTGGAGATGACCATGGTGGTCTTACAATAGTAACGTTTAAGCAACCAAGACTCAGTCTTTTTCACAAAGTCAACCATGACAAACTAAATTCATTATATTGGATTGTAAGTATAATACAATAACTATTGACCTTATTCTATTTTTACTTTTAAAAAAATATACACATTTATTATAAATAAGACAATGTTTATTCTTTGCAGGATCTTCAGAGCCTTGTACAGGAGCCATTTTGTGATGTGAAAACCCATAGAAGACTTCATTTGCGATCAGTTAAAAAAATAATGTATCTAAAACATAATGATACCATTATTTCGTGCTCGAATGATCCTAGTGCTTCATTAATTATCAAGCACAGAAAAGGAATAAGGGACCCATATGTATTCAAAGTTACAAGGGTTTGTTCTTTTTTAATATATATTAAGTTATAAAATTTTACTTATTACCATAAAAATCACAGTCAATTTAGTCTCAGAAATGATATTCATATTTTAAATACAGAATATGCCTGCTTTTGGAATCATACAATTTTATATAACTGTGAAGGTGTTAAGATTAAAACTTGCTTTCATAAATTGATATTCTAATGACATCTAGAAATAGGTACTAAGTTCTGGTCTAAATCCAATAGATGGCAGTATTTGTAATATATAAACCAGGGCTGTGGAGTCGGTGAAAAACAGTTCGACTCCGATTCCGACTCCAGCATTTACCAAAACCACGACTCCGACTCCGATTAAAAAAGTTTTATATCGTCACTTTTTTTGCCAAATCGCCGCGACGACTCCGACTCCGACTCCACAGCCCTGATATAAACAATATTCTAATATTCTAACTTCTACATTATATTATATTGTAAGATTAGATTTGATTTTTCTCATTGTGAAAATTATAATCTTTACTTAATTATAATGGTTATCCACCAAGAATTGACAGTTAACCATTTTAAAAGTGGTTGTGCTAGTATTTTTAAATTGTATTTTTTGAATTTTATACTTTTCCATGAGCTTTGTGAACTTGAATCGTCAGTTAAATTTATCCCTACACATTCCTGAAATGCCTAAAGAATCCGAAAGGCGAAACCAGGGTAATAAGTGTCAAAATTCATCTTAAACTACAAAATTCAAACATTTAAAATTTGATCATGAAATGACATTAAGCAAGTTCAGTGAAAGACTAAAAAAAAGGTAATGTTAGCATCACTATATCATAATTATATTTTCCATAGGGAATATCTTGCTTTCACTACTCTGAAAGAATGGGTCTTCTCGCCACTGGAAGCAGTGATGGCCAAATAAGGATTTGGGAGCCTGTTGTTACAAGTAAACCATCTGCCATTTTACCGACACAAAATTTTCCCATTATGGATGTAGTAATATTGGCTCATGCAGATTCCTTAATTAGTTTCAATAAAAATGGGGTGAGTTCCAATAGTAAACACAAACTATTTTTTAATATGGTTGCCATACAGGGAAAAGTATCTAAGTGTTCAATATGTAAGAAAATAATTTATGAAGCTATCTAAAAACCCATTATATTGTATTCTTATAGTACCATAAAACGGGGTGAATAGAGAATGCGGGGTGAATAGAGACAAAAACAAGGATTGAACTTTAGCACAACTTTACAAAGTCTCCAGTGTATTTTTTTCTGTTTATATATAATTCTTTACAATGACTATAATACCTATCTCTCTTGAATGACAAAACCAAACCAACTAAATTATTCGCCAAGATTGAAAGAAACATGTTTAAGTTCGATACCTGTACATCCTTACTTTTTGGCCCCTTAAAAATTTCTCTTTTATTGCACGAAAATTAAAATCAATCATGTTTTTATTAGTTAATAAGTACCGTAAAACAGGGTGATAGAGACTCATATATGCAGAATAGAGGTTCATATATTTCAATCATTAAAATCTGTTATTTTGTCTCTATTCACATGTCTAGTCTCTATTCACCCTCCCTTGTCAAACAAAATTGACTGGGTGTTAATAACGATAGTGAACATTTGAAAAATTTTGTCATGAATTTTTAGTAGGACCATAGAAACATGTTTCAAGCCATTTATATTTGAATTATGTTGTGCAAGTATGAAGATACATAGTCGTGAAGGGTAACAAGTGTCTCTATTCACTCTGTTTTACAGTAACATATTATTTTTTCCAGACACTCATGTTTGTAAGATTTTCTTTTCCTTACATGTTTGCAAAAAATGCAATTGATCACTTCTTCTAGTATAAAGTGATTGATATTATCATTTATTACATAATGATGTAATATTTTAATGATAATTTAAAATATTCTAGCTGCTTAAAGTGTGGGACATATCGAATCGAGTATGTATCCAATCGGTCCATGTCAGGTTCCCTTCATTCGGCATCCTAGGAAAGCTTATACAGTTTGGTTCGCAGTCAATATTCTGCGGACCGGGAAGAAAAAAGATCGATGACGAAAAAGTTCCTGAGATTCCCGTGAAAAGAAAACTGTCCGTTCCGAGCACAAGCCGACGAAGTTCCAAAATGTTTGCTGAAGATGGAGGGATTCTCCGCTTTGAAACTCCACCCGATGAAGAATCTAAAGTTAATACTGTTGAACGAAAGATTTCAGCTGGTGGCAGTTTGTACGTTTTGCTATAATTATATTTAAAATATCAATATATTTCTGTGTGTGATTTCAAAACACTGTCATATCTGTAGCTCCTTGAACAAAAACAGCATCATATTCAGAGTTCTTTAGAAACTAGAGTGATAAATTAACAGATGGCAGTGTCACCTATCAACATTAACTCAATGTGCAGGAGAACATGTGTGAATGCACAATTACAGAGAGAAAAATAAATATATATTGTAAAAAATACTTTTTTAAATTGTAAGTTTGATCAAATAACAGATTACAGATTTTTTTATCTATTAAATTATATATTTAATAGATAAAAAAATATTTTTTATCTATTAAGATATATATTATCCTATAAAACATTTCATAGATACAAAAAAAGCAAGCATGGTATTTTGACTTCTAGTCTTTAGTCTCTTAGTGGGTAAAATATTTTTTGAGGGTTATGTGGCAATTTTTTTTTTAGTAGGTAGGTATATCAGTAATATAAAATAGGTAGGTAGAAAACATGTGTCATATAATCTAGGAAATAAAATAAATATTATCTTTACTCGGCACTGCTGATTCTGACATCTTTTGTCTATTCAGGCAATAAAAGCATTATGACCCAGCATTTTTTTTGTAATAAATTGAATTGTTAAAATCTATTTTTATTTTAGTGAATATTCCAAATGGAAACGCCCTGAAATCGTTGTGACTTGCTGCAACCATATTGCTATAGTTCACATGAATCCGTGCCCGATTAAAGTACAAGAAACTGTCATCATTGACTGCAACAATACCACTTCTATCCTAAACAATGATTTACCACTTCTACCACCTCCAGAAAAAACTCATAGACCAAGAAAGCCAAGTATTTGGGACAATGATCAATACCATACAGGTATCTATTGGCATATCTTAACACTTAACTCATTAACAGAAAAATAAATATTCTAAGTAACTACATGTAACTAGACCTCAACTTTATTTACATTAATAATAAGACATAATAAACACATTTCATTTCTGAAGTGTATAATAAATACTTAAATCATGCAAATTATGACTGATAAATGGAGTAGATGTGATAAAAAAAGAGAAGTACTTACAATGGATTTAGAAATAAAACTAATTAATAATTAAACAGTATGAGAGGTAAGAAAGTGAAGGACATGTACCAAGATCTGCAATTATCTTGCAACCCATGAACGAGGGAGCCATTACCAGATTTAAGATTTAAATCTCATTTTTTGTTAATAAATAACTCCAAATTTTAACTGTCAAAAAATATTAATATTATACTGTATATGCATATACCTTCATACATGTATGTATTTACATATTTTTTATGAACTTTGATGGCCAATTCAACATCCAACCAAAGTTCAGGAACATATCTCGGTCTTAAGTCGAGGACTACCTGTATACTTGGTGTGGATCGTCTGAAATTCGTTGTTCAAGTTATTTGATATAGATTAAGTATATCAATAAATTGTTGGTGTGTGTTGATCATGTCAGGCTGTTTTCAAAAGCTTTGTCAGCTTGTATACGAGTGTATGCTTCTATATCCTCTGGGCACAAAAAAGGAGTAAACATCACATATCTCTTTCAGATGATCCTGTTGATAATATCATCACTAAAAATGTTGATGTTGAAACATCTTCAATAACCCAGGATTTCGAAAAACTTGCAATACCGGACAATGATGAACAAAATGAGATTACCGATCGTGATTTTTGTGGAAAAAGTCTAGAAGAAATTTTGGAACAAGCAGGCCGGTTTGCTGATATTATCAATTCAATAATACAGTGGTGGATTACCGCTTATGTGGTGCAAGAGATGCGCGTTTGGAGCTTGCAAATCTTGGGGGCCTCAATAAAATCTTATAAATAATATAACTCAGATAAAATGTTTTTAAAATGGAAATCATTATGGGCTTTTTAAGTGAAACTTACTTTTCTACTTTTTCATGTAGATGTGTTACGTTGTGTATTTCCAAGCCAAAACTTTGAATAGACTTGTTATCACATTGATAGGATAATTTTTCAGGCTTGTCAGATATTTTAGAAGAGGATTTTCTTGAAAGATTTTGCTTCAAGCACGATATGAATACACGGCTTGCTCTGCAGAAAGACAAACAGGAAAAGGTACTTTGTAATGATGTTTCTTATTTATTAAACAATGACCGATGTGACTAATTTGTTTCTGATTGGCTGTTGTCACACTCGTCTCTGATTAGCTGTGCTTATATGTTCTTTTTCGTGCAATTCAAATAAATTTATTTAAAAAACAAACGAATTTAGTTTACATAGGTTGCAACAGAATAAATTGGCTTTTTTTTGTAGAACTATGATTTTGATAATAGATATTACAAATAGCGAGCGGAGCCAGGTTGCACCATTAGTAATTTTATAAAAAAAAAATACATACCTTTATCCAGTTAAAAGTTATTTATTTAGCTTTATATTTCACAATGGTGGATCAATGAGGGTGGCCATGATTTTCTTATGAAATTTAAGGATATAACTATAAAATAATGTACAATATATTTAAAATACTTCCCGTGCCATACTGGGACAAATTTTATAAACTTTATTTGATGTTGCCATACATGTTTTGTTTCTGTGACAATATGAGCTTACATCATACATTTTGTTCTCTTACAATAATAATAGACCTAGGATATAATATGTTGATTGTCCTAATGTTTCATTAATTTAGTGCCATGTTTTTGACACTTTGTGACATTGTGTGACATCTCACAACAATACTGACATTAAATTGTATAACCTGATTTCCCGTTGACTCAGATGCGTCTCCAAGTTGCCCAAGGAGCACCGTACTCGGCTTTGGACCTTCAAGATCCTCAAGAAATAAAATTTTCAGTCCCCTTGCCTCTCAGTACGAGGATGCAGAAAAAATCAGGCTTGGAATTTTTCACTGACCCTCAACATTTACTGAGACATAATAGGTAGGTAAAAAATATGATTTGTTGGCCTATATTTTATTAATATGTACATTTGAAAATTCATAGCTCTAGATAATAATTATCACTACTAGAAATCGTTTAAAGTTTTAACCATGAACCTTGCTGTCAAAATGGAGGTCAGTAAAATTACAGTCTTAGCATTCAAGATACAGAAGCAGTGGTGGATGACCCCATAAGCGCAAAAGGCGCACATTTGGGGCCTCCTAATCTTGGGGTCTAAAAAATAATTTACATTATTTAATATAAATATTTTTGACACATGTATATATTCATATATACATGTGTCAAATACTAGAATATATTCTGCTGTCACACCAATAAAGTTATTTTGAATGGCAGTAATAATGAATGACTGATGGGCCATAAATCAAAAAGTACGGTGTTTGGGTGTGCTAGGTGCTCATATTATTCAAATCAGTGATAATCAGATCATTTCACCATTTGGAATGTTTTTAAAATTCCTCTATGAACTTGATTCCATTTTAACAGTTTCATTACTTTTGTAATGGCCATTCAACTATATATTTTATTGTTTATTGTCTATTTACATTACAGCTGCTTTTCCATGACAACACCGCGGACCAATTACAGTTCATCTTCAAGAGCCACTCGTACTTCTGGAATTTCTGAGATATCTATGAATTTTGAAAAAAACAGTAGTCAGCTGAATTAATAATTGACATTTTATATTTACTGTCAATATAGTTTAAGTGTGTTTTCGTTTTTATCTTATAATGCTATCTGAACAACAGGGAAAAGTCAACACATAAAATTCATATAAGGATATTTTGCATTATATGTACATATGTATGTATGTGAGTGAGTGACATGAGTTTATAAAATAAAGTTAAATTTTTAAATTAAACATGTTGATAAAATTTATTTTCTCCTCGCTTCCCGTAAAAAGGAAAAATCCCAAACTCCATTTTGTAATTTAATCTTTTCAAAATATTAGACTCAACTTGCTTTATTACTTGCAAACTTTGCGATAGTAAGTCCGAAGATGCATCTGAAAGAGACGAAACACGTGTCACAATAATTTTTAGTATCACCATACGTGGAATAATCAAAGGTATTTTAAATTTTATATTAAAATGAATTCCCACAAAGTTACCGCCGAATCCATCAAAAGGATTGAAATTTATTTTATTTACCCATGGTTGCTCCAATGTGAATCATATGGCCTCCTAATGAAGTATTTGATTGTTCTTCGAAGGAGTAGAACCAGCCTGCCAGTGGGGATACCACTGGGAAGAGCTTTAGTGATATATTTCACATCGACGTGAGTGAGTTCAGATGAGCTCTATTTTTTATGTATTATAGTTGATTTTGTCGGAACTCACTCGGCTGACTTCTATGCCAATTTTAAATGTTTTCATCTTTTTTCACATTGCAAAAGCAATAAACTTATAATTTGTAATTTTGCAATGTACATATATATTATATACATAAATCAGGGCTGTGGAGTCGGAGCGGCGCTTTGGCCGGAGTCGTACTCGGAGTCGGATATTTGAAATGATTGAACTTTTTATTTTTGCATTTAATATGTCAAATTTGGTTTTTGGCCGCATTGATAGGGTTGATATTTAATTGAATACACATAAATAGTATATTTAGGGAAAAGAGTGACGATATTTACCTTTTTTTAGTCGGAGTCGGAGTCGTGGTTTTGGTAAATGCTGGAGTCGGAGTCGGAGTCGTACTTTTTTTGACCGACTCCACAGCCCTGATATAAATAAATAAATAAATTTCTAAAATAGTTGAAATTATGCCGTGCATTTGTTGGATTGCCCTGCTCAGCCTTTGAATTTTCTAAGCAGCGAACCTCTTGGCTTAAAAGGAACATTGGTAGAGATAAAAAGGATTGCACTAGAACAGGACTAATCACTCTCGCTACATCCCATTTCAAGGACAACACAGACATCCATATCTCGGAACAGAAATCAATGATGTTAAAATAGAGCCAGGGAGTTGAAATTATAATATAACTTCAACATATTTTTGCTATCTACATTCAATATTAACCTTCGTAGGACTATCCTTGAAAAATGACTCTCAGACCGAAGGGGGTTAAAAAAAGACCCCAGTGTTTTGGCCTTATTGGCATAGACTGCAATAAAAAAATGATTGATTATGCTTTGACGTATATTTATACATCGTCCTGAAAAAAAAAATCATATAAAAATTCCTATTTTTTTATATTTTTCCTATCCTATCCGACGACGTTTCCACTTCAACGGCTATGGCGGACTAACAAGCCAATAACCGCGCTCGAAGTCACATAAACTTATCTCTTAACGCCTTTTATTTTTGCCACATATGAAACACTCCGTCCATTTTATCTACGACGCACTATGGTCAAGTTCTCTTTTCGCTTATTAGACTGAAAAATTCCGACTTCTTCTCTTTTTTAATCGATTACGGCGCAACTAGCGAATAAATATCATATTTTGCAAAAGGTGTAAAAAACTATGATTTAAGAATACCAAAAGTTTAGACATAGTATCACTAGTATTAAGATAAATATTCAAGGTAAAGTAGCTGGACAAAATCTATAGTGTTCGGGATGGCTAGGTTAAGCGTAATCATATGTATTACATTACTTTATGCTCACATAACAATGTTTCAGATTAATAAATTAGAGTTATCTACTTAAATACTGTGATTTGAAACGTTTTGATAAGATATCTATATATAACAAGTGATAATGACATATGTATAATCTAAGTTACTGGATCACTTATCCTTTCAAAGTAATAGTAGATATGATTGTAGAAATATACACCTGCAACTCAAAAATATCACAATTGAGTACCAGATGTAACTATAGAGAAGGTATATTTATAGTAATACTATTAAATGTAACAGTCCAATGTGCAAAAAGCTTTGCCATTTTTTTGCAGCAATGCAAACAAAAGAGCAGTCATACACAACCTTTTTTTTCTCGGGGCCGCATTTCGATTTTTGCTTCTCTACGTGGCCCACAACATATTTATAGTAAGCTTTACATATAACACATACTATACTGCATACATATGTATGTATTAGTCCAGGGCTGTGGTATCAGTAAAAAAAAATCCGACTCCGACTCCAGCATTTATCAAAACCACGACTCCGACTCCAATATTGACCAAAAACACGACTCCGACTAAAAAAGGTTTAATATTGTCACTTTTTTCCCTAATTTTCCTATTAATGTGTATTCAATTAAATATCAACCCTATCAATGCGGCCAAAAGCCAAATTTGACATATTAAATGCAAAAATAAAAAGTTCAAACTTTTAAAAATTCCCGACTCCGGCCAAAAAGCCCCGACTCCACAGCCCAAAAAGTCAAAATAAAACTATTTTTTTTCTGTAATTATGTATAATCATTCAAAAGTGCACAAAAATACAACCCGTTGTATCCAAATCTTAAATTGTTTACATAAAAATTAATGTGAATTTTGATATTGAGTCAAACTCTTAACAATCTTTATCACTACTACAGGATACTCTTAATACATCATCATGGTGAGAAACAGTAAGCCGATTTTTATATACGCTCTTCGAATATTTTTTTTAGAATATGACGATTCACAGAGATACGTAGATGAGAATAATGTGAGCAGAAGCCGGGCACATTTTTGTACAGTTTTTGTACCGACCGATGCAACCCAATATTGAAAACAACACCAAAAAGTATTTGGTGACTATAATTATTTTGAGCCGCACATAAGAGCTGATTGGGCAGGTTGCGCAGGTTGAGTATGGCTGTGCTAGAAAGTTAGGGCAATAATACACTCATTGTTACTCTTTCCTCATAATCTCAAACAAATAATACATTTTATGTCACGCAAGCTTCTTAACCTTATTCTTAATCAGTCCTCTTCTATTATCATTTTTACCAGCACTCCCATCTCATCCTTTTCCATTTACCTACCAAATCCAAAATGCAGAGATAAATAAGTTAATATATGTAACTATTCATGCAATTCAAGGTCAGCAAACAAACAAACCTTAAAACCAGACCTCGTTGGGAGTCGAGGGAGTGGTGTCGTTAAAAAATCAGGGCTGTAAAGTCGGTAAAAAAAAGTTCGAATCTGACTCCAGCATTTACCAAAACCACGACTCCGACTCCAACATTGACCAAAAATACGACTCTGACTAAAAAAGTTTAATATCACTTTTTTGCCTAATTTTCCTATTTATTTATATTCAATTAAATATCAACCCTACTCCGACTCCGACTCCGCAGCCCTCGAAAATAGCATTTACTGATTTTTAAATATAGATACTTTCTTTAAATATGTAGCTATACTATATATGTTAAACCTACCTATGAATTATGGTTTTAAGCAGGACCGTGGAGTCGGGGTTTTATGGCCTTATTCGGAGTCGGAGTCGTCGCGGCGTTTTGGCCGGAGTCGTACTCGGAGTCAGAAATTTTGAAAAGTTTGAACTTTTTATTGTTGCAGATAATATCTCAAATTTGGCTATTGGCCGGATTGGTAGGGTTGATATTTAATTGAATACAAATAAATAGGAAAATTAGGCAAAAAAAAATGGCGATATTAAACTTTCTTAGTCGGAGTCGTGTTTTTGGTCAATTTTGGACTCGGAGTCGGAGTTGTGGTTTTGGTAAATGCTGGAGTCGAAGTCGAACTTTTTTTTACCGACTCCACAGCCCGGATATTTTCGCTTCATTGCTTCTTATTAACAATCAATACAGCTTTCAAAATTCGACAACCTTATTTATTCATTCGTTTTTAGAATTATATGATTACCATGGTCGAATTTTATAGCATTGAGGTCTATACCAGTGGACTTCAACCTGTGGTCTGCAGACCGGCACCGGTCCACAAGACTTTATTGCTGGTCTGGTAATATAATACAGGAATGGCCAACACCAATAATCAACATATTATATTTTATTCAAATCAAAAAAATAGTTGCATCAAAGGTGCTCAAAAGATGTTCCTCTTTATAGAGCTAATAAATATATATCTAATATCTGAGATAAATTCAAACAATGAGTGTAACATATCATGTTATATAAAAATAATAATACAAAATACGTACCACTTATTAAACATTTGTAAAAAAAAAAAAAAACTTTCATTGCATTAGTTTAATAACACCGAGACCCATCATAGTTCATTCATTAAACATTAAATGAATTTCACTACTTACTGTATGTACAGAGTGTTCAGAAATACGATAACGGCATTACATAAATAAAAAAAATATACTCAAATCCAAATATTTTCCTATTTTCCTCTTATTGTTATTTATTAGTAATGTATCCATTTTATTTATTCATTTATTGGCAAAAAATAATATAAAATACATGACATTACAGCAGGCGCCAATGTACCATGCATTTGAAAATTGCATAACATGTAACACAATTTTTTTTTAAATATATATGAAACAGAACAGAAACATATTGTTTACATAAGAAGAAAAAATATATACAAAGCATCAAGTTCACTGCCGAAGTAGTCCACATCAACAGGCATTCATCAGCCGAACAGCCCTTGCGACTGGCGATTTAAAAGACCTACGTGACAAACATGTTTAAAACACTCTTACCATATATAATAAATCATAAACATTATTGGTAAGAAAATGTTTCCTTTTTATGAATGGTAATAAATATAGCTTGCTAATCCCTACAAAGGTTTTCAGCGACAGGAATAATAAAAATAAATTATTATGGACATTCGAAGAAGCTGTATAACTCTGGTTATACTACGTCTCGACCCATACCCGTTTGTCGACAAATAATTATGATGACAAAAAATGCCATATGAGATAGAGCGTCATCGGCGGACATCGTCTGTGCAAACAGTGTGAGACATATGTAATATATATAATTTTCTGCGCTTAATCAGTCATTTTTAATAAATTGAAGATTAAAATGATATATGTATGAACAAATACACATTTAAAAAAATATTTTTAGCTTAAAATAGGGTTCTTTTATGACGATTGCGTGCCAGCGCTATGGAAAGAGCCTCGTGGGAGGAAACGAAAGATTTTTATCATGGCAAGTTATGGGTTAGTAATAAAAAAAATCGTTTAAAATTCCGAAAGTATCAATACTTACACATAAATAATAATATTCTTCCCAGATTTCAGAAGGTAGTTTTCAAATTTAGCCAAATCCATTTGTTGACTAACTGAGAGAGCGAGACATTTTCATTACTCTTTCATCATAAGTTTGTGTTTACTAGCAATATTTTTAAAATATGTCTTAAACTGAAGAATTACAGAGAATGTGTAAAAATGCAAACTTTTCCATGTAAATAAAAAAGTTTAATCTAAAATTGGCAGTTAAAAAACGGATAACAAGAAAAATATTTTTCTTTGTCTGTCATTCGTATTTTAGCTAATCGAAAAATATTTTTTTTTATCCAAAACAACTCACCACTCAAAGGGTTAACATAGATCTTTGGTCGCCAAAGGCTTCAAATTAAAGTATGAGGCTATGTTTAGTTTTAAGATCGGGTAGAAAATAGATGGGAAATAATTTAAACATCACAGGCACACGTCATATATGTACATTCAAACATCCAATGAATACCGATCCGAAATGAAGAATTTTCTGTCTCAAATTGTTTACTTGTAGTGGGCCAAAGTCATGTTATAATATTCACGGCCAAATCAATTAATTAAATTAAATGATATTTGATTTGTATCCACCCTGTGAAATTGTATGTACATACATTAAGTACACGAATAACTTAATAAAAAACCATCAACAAGCGACTCGCTGCAAACGTCAAAATAAAAACCGCATCTAGAGACAGTCGACTGTCTGCTTAGCAGTGCGGTGGTCATTTTTTAATCGATTCGTGTTACAGAGTGAGTGAATGTATTGCAATTTCGATATTATTATAACATAGCTTAGTGATTTCACAAAAATATACAAACATTCAATTATCTTGAATAAATAACAGCGTTAGATTTTTGTTGTTTTAATCCTTACAAATAACAGTACTTATTGAATGATATTACAAATAACGACAAATTAGCCATCGATTTGTAAAATCAATATTAATAAAAACAAAGGCCGGTAGTTTGAAATAAACTTTTAAGTGTATGGGAAAAGGAAAACGTTGAATTAAATTAATGAAAAATGAGCGCCGATATTTTTGAAATCGTTCTATTACATACGTTTTACGTTTCTAATTGTTTTACAACTATCGATTTCAATTAATTACAATTCATTTGTTTTAAAGCAATGTTATTAGATCGTAGAATAAATTCTTTTTCACGAAACATTATCGTTGTAATTGATCTGTAAACGATTTACAACATTTATATTTTAAAATTGTAGTGGTATAAATTTTCCTGCGGCACATTTTTAAAATTTATATCCAATAATTCATGTCAATGTTTTGGGATTATTTGGCATAATTTACGTAAAGCAAATTGAAGGTTAAAGTTTACATATTTTGATGAGGAAATGATTTTTCCAATTTGCAATGCTGACAAATAAAAATATACAAGTAACAGATATGTTGAAAAATGATTTAACTACGGGAAATATTTTTTTTCACATCAATAACGAAATAATATTTGACAAGGTCTTCGGCATAAAAGTTATAGGTATCGTGATAAAATATGCGTCTGGTATTTTTTTTGATATTTCCGACTTCTTTCAAATGACAGTATTCTTTTTTCCAAGGTCAAATTGAATTATATTACACTTTCTTTCCGAATCAATAAATAAAATTATCACGCAGGGGAAATCATGGCGGAATGAATATATTCAAAGCAACTAGGTACTAACGCAACACAACATTATATTAAAATTACGAGCCGTGAATTAATGATATTGATAATATAGTCAATTCCAATAGTTTACGCAAGCATGTGCACTTAAATATTCACTAACCTTCTACCGCTAGCATTTTTTTAGGCTTATTTAGAGCAACTCAGAGATTGAAGTGTACTGGTTTATACAGTGACGGATTACCACTTATCCTCTTCAGGCCCTGGGTATCACTCATGGTTTTTGTAAAATATTAGCCCGGTTGTAGAATTGAACGTACCAAAACCGAAAGTATCATAATATAATGAAGGAAACGGTCTTACCAACTGAATATATCTTTTTTCATGTCAGTATAGAAGTCACTGTTGCTTAAGGAAGTTGGTCCTTTTTAGCATTTAAAGTCTTCGAATATTTTTCTCTACATCATACATTATTATTTAATTGATTGCTTCAATAAGAATTACTTTTACGTATTGTTTATAATACAGCATGAAAAAAAATGTTTTGGTACGTTCAATTCAACAGCCGGGCTGATATTTAATAAAAACCACCATATGTAGGTGATACCCGGGGCCCAAGAGGATAAGCGCTAGAGGTGCGCGCTTTGGAGTTTACAAATCTTGGGGGCTTCTATTAATTTAGCCCAAATAAAATATTTTGTGAATATTAATGGCAGATGTATTTGGCCCAAGATATATCATGCAGTCACACCGAAAAATGCATTTTCAATAGCAGTTATATTTAATATCGATGGGTCATAAACAGGACTGTGGGGTCGTTTAAAAAAATACGACTCCCCGACTCGAACATTAACTCGGCTCCGATTATAAAAAAAAAATATCACGTTTTTTTCCTACCATGCCTATTTATGTGTATTCAATTAAATATTAACTAACCAATCCAGCCAATAGCTAAATTTGACATATTTTATGCAAAAATAAAAAGTTCAAAATTTCCAATTGCGAGTACGACTACGGCCAAAACGCCGCGATGACTCTGACTCCACAGCCCTGGTCATAAATCGTAAGGTCCGGTTTACGGATGTGCTAGTAGTCACTTTTTTCTAGTGAACTGCGGGGAATACCGTATATTGGTCAAGTCATACCCTCCCCTCGATCATATGCGATAAAAAGGAAATAACAATTTGAGAAACGGCTGAAAATAAAATCATTATTAATTTAAGAAATATTTGGGATAAGTCTAATCTCGTAGTTCTTTCTATGTATGTACCGTTTTGATAATCGCATGGGTAGGAACATCACAGACTTGAAACGCATACCTTATTATTCACATTAGAGATTTTATCACGGAAACTAACAAACAACTTTGAAATAGTATTTAGGTTGATGACATTGAAAATTGATTAAAAATAACTTGTTGCATAAATACACAGGTAGTATGGATTTAAATAACACAGCCTATGTAAGCGGAATAATAATTATCAGTTTGAATACGAAATGTAGTTTTAAATGTGATTATCGAGTAAATGTTTAATTATCATAAATCAGTCTTTTGCTAAAGCAGCATAAAAGTGAATTAATCTGAATGTAATTAGCTATGAAATGAAAAATATCATTAGAATCAATGCAGGAAGGTTTTTTTTAAATATATTTTGCAATATTTGTGACTGTATTCGCGAAGTCCGTACGCAGAGGCCTTACGGTACTGAGGCGGTTAATTACTGAGTATCTTATATATAAAACCGAAACGGGGGATGTATGTCTGTAATTCCCTTTTGCATTGTTGTTGCAAGTTCAAACAAACGAATTGATTTCGCTCGCGAAAGTTTCGACGGTAAATTTGTTTCGTTATCAATGTGTGTGTAGAGACTCCAATTACTCGAGTATCGAGTAGTACATACATATATAAAACCGAAACGGCGTATGTATGTCTGTGGGTCTGTAATTCCCTTTTGCATTGTTGGTCATTAAGTTGCCATAAAAACGAATATGAAAGAAAATATGTTTGATTTTTTTATCGGCGAAGACATTTAGTCAAAATGTAATAAATTAGTCTTCTACTGAACTTTTCCCGGCTTTTATTAATATAATAATGTTTTTATTTACGTGAAGGTATTATTTGACATTTCTTTGCCAGCAAATTAGATTTTTTCCTTGAATTTGGACATTTTAATGGGCGAGAATGGGGCTGTCAATATATGAAAGGGGCTGTGAAGTGTCAATGCCAGTCTGAAATGTTCATTTTAATTCCATTTTAATTGACCTAGACTTTTGAATTTTGAAAAAAGTTGTTTCAACTTGGCCCGTCTGAATTTACGCGCCGAGCTGAACATAACCCCAAACTGGTCCGAGCGAGCCGGGTTCGAACCTAGACTTTTGAATTTTGAAAAAAGTTGTTTCAACTTGGGTTCGAATACTAGTCGCGTGACTATAAAAACAAACGGAGTAGCAACCCTAAATCGACACTCAATAATATCGATATTTAAATGCTTTTACTGATTTTATTTTGGGTTGTGATTAGTAAAGATTGCTCTCGAAGCTGTAAATATACTACAAATACTAACTACCCTTGACGTTTTTTTTAATTACCCTGATGCACTAAACGTCTCAAATTTTAAATTGGATCGAAGTTTTGTTTTTATAATTACCGCATAACAAAAAACTCTTTATTTATAAATTACGAGTATTACTCAAGTTTTTTTCAAAATACACAAATATCGAGTAAGTACTTGAAAAATGGACGAGTGTTCTCGAATATTGAGTATTCTAAACTTGAATTGGAGTCTCAAGAAGTCTAGATCCAACATACTATTGTTTTAATATGCACTAATACACGCTTAACCCTACTGAGCTTTCCATTCCACTAAATAATTACTTTTTCTTTTACAGCCAACCCGAAAATGAAAGGGTTACTTTATATATTTTTGGTACTCAGTGTTGCCCTGCTAACCGTCAGCTTTACAGGTAAAATATATTATTAACTAATTATTTTTGTGTACATGTGTTTTGCCTGTGCAAATACAGATAGTGTCTGTGTTCATTTTGAAAATTCAATAGTTTATTGCCAATAAATTATAATGGTGCTAAAAGCATATTTTTTGTCGTCCCTGTGGTCTAGTGGCAAGAGCTTTGTCCTAGCGATCTGGAGTCCCGGGTTCAATTCCCGGCAAGGTCAGATTTTTTCAATTGAAAAAAAAGAGATCTTGGGCTGGGTGTATGTTATTTATCGTTGATTTTGTGCACAACTGATTTATTACTTATCATCGAGTTAATCTCGTATGACTTTCACAATTAAGAATATTTGGCGCATTGGCGTAAGCTGTAATGCCAAATATTTTTTTTTTTAAATATAAAAATTAAAAAAAATTAAAAATTAAAAATTAAAATTAAATTAAAATTATGTAATATTAACAAAAAATAAATTACTCATTAAATGATTTGTTTGCAATAATTAATTTGTTTTTATAATTGGTATTCAAAAATATTATAACAATAATTTATCTATAAAATTAAGGGGCCCTGAATACTTTTATATCAGAAATGAAAATAATTGGATTAGAAGATATATTCATTACAGTAATATATCTTGCCCCCATTAATTTACCAAGCTAGATGATTGCCGGGATATAGATATTGACAGGGACAGGTGGAGAAAGTGGTGGAGGCAACCAGAACCCCTCATCCAAGTTAAAATACTCCTGGTTATGATCAACGTCTTATTATATAGTGAATACAATAAATGCTAGCGTTGAATGCTTAATTACAATTCTACATTCATAATAATATACCATACAACCAAAATTATTTGTAATGCCAGCCATATCTGAATATAAAAAAAAAAAAATATAGCTTAAAAAAATGTGTAAAATTTCAGCTGCGGATAAACCTTGCATCCCAAGAAAATACAACCATTCTTCAATTGTCTGTGTTTGCAATGCCAATAATTGTGATGAAATCTCTAAGATTGAAAAACAACCAGCCGGGAAATATGTTGTCTATACTTCCAGCCTTGTAAGTAATATTGTTATGTTGGTAATGTATCAATGTAACCATAGAGAACCTAATGATGATCTCTCCCTTTTTTTGCACATTGGCAACACTTATATTCTTATTGTGAACCATTTAAAAACTAAGGCTACCATGCCATTACTTAATAAGACATATCTTTTCAGTCAGGTCTTCGTTTCGAAAGAACAACAGGCAGTTTGAAGAGGTGGACTGGAAGAAGTCTCCGGAAACAACAACTAAATGGCATATGGGGCTGGTTAAGCTTTGCTGGTTTAGCTGAAGGTATTTATTATGTTGACAAAATATTACTTTTATTAACTGTAGTTTAGAAACATTTAAAAACTAATAACCAGATAGAAAATCTATTGATATCTATATAATATAATCCTTTTGTGGTGCAGCACTGGCCGACGTTAGAGTGCGGACTTTAGCCGCGCTAAATTAAGCGCCCCAACTCTAAGTGCTATGAGTGTAGGTATGTATGATTAAAAGTATCAGTTGCTGCATCTGTAATTGTTGTAATGTTAATAATGTTGCCTTTAATTTTGGTGCTTAAAAGGTTCCAGCCGCAATGTCTTTTTTTGACAGATTTTTAGATTCTGTTTGAAAGCATAGTTGTCTAGATCCCAAAAACAGGACATAGAAGGAGCGATTGGCTACTAGTTCTGTTCAAGCCCTATCCTTCTATCCCTACTTGCTTTCTAAGTCCATGTGCTCCTGTTCGGAACAGTAATGGTAAAAAAAAATATTGACTGTTTTGAATATTTAAAAATTATTCACATATACATATGTAAAACAGTATACATAAAGGTTATTGATATTAGTAAATTGGTTTTCCGCATAGTTTCCATGATGATAACTCGGAAATTACTAAAATACATTTCCGGTGGAAACTAATAATTGATTAATATTTAAACTTTTTTAATCTTCATCAGGTGTACAAAAATGCATAGATAAATCCACATGGAAACATTTGATAATAATAATATACAATATATATCACCAAAAATAAAAACCGATAATTTTATCTGTACTTTTATATCTATTGTAATATTTTTAATCAACTTATGTTTTCAGATCAGATCAAGTGCTTGTTTCGCTGTTAGTAAAAAATATTATACAAATCTGTGTTTTTTGGTCTAAACCTGATTTGATCCAAACTACAAAATATTGAATTTATAGAAGGAATATTCAAACAAATATGAAACTATTGTACCTGTGGTTTTTCAATTTATTTATTAAGCTCACAACTTATAGTTCTTGATGAAAGCAGTGAGTCGCGCTTTCCTACACTCAGTAACTTATAAAATCGCTGCCATCTTTGATTCAATAATGTAATTTAGGAATACCTTTAGTGCATTATATTCTGAATGATTTTCCATTGAGTAAACCAACAATAAGTACTGATAGTATGAAGATGAACTATATTTTGTGTTGCAAACAATCAGAATTCTCGTTAAATATTATGCATAATAAATGAAGATAAATTTACAGAATTTGGCGCAGAAAAAAATTCCAAATATATTTAAAATAGGCAATATTGAAATATGTTTTTAGTATAAAATAAATGGTCGGGTATGGGCTTGTACAGCTGTGGAGCCCACGGGCTGGAATCCCAGTCAACATTTTCATTGATTTATGTATTGGGTTAGAAGGTATGGATGCTGGAATATTTAAATTCCTTTTCACTTGTCTGACTTAGCATCGGGTCCTATTAATGGATTTTTACTAGCTAATAGTCCAGCCTGGTTTCCAGAACCATACTTCTAGAAAACTTTTAGAGCAACTTCACCCACATGCTCCAATATATCCCAAAAACTATGATGTATATGAATATACTCATGTGAGCGCTACTTGTCTTTTTTTCTAACCTAAAAGAATCATCTTAAAAGTCTGTTGATTATTATTCATAGTATGTTCTCAGTGAAGCTACAAAATGACAGCTAGCCTTGGAGAGAACAAAAAGCTTAGTGGGGACGTAAACCTTGGTGGTTTGGCAGTCTTTTTTTTTTTTTTTTAAATATTTGGCATTACAGCTTGCGCCAATGCGCCAAATATTCTGAGTTGTGAAAGTCACACGAGATTAACTCGATGGTAAATAATGTATCAGTTGTGCACAAAATCAACGATAAATAACATAACACCCAGCCCGAGATCTTTTTTTTCAATTGAAAAAATCTAACCTTGCCGGGGATTGAACCCGGGCTCCCCGATTGCTAGGACAAAGCTCTTGCCACTAGACCACAGGGACCTGTATCTAGGTATTGACACACAAGTCATCAATACCTAGATAGTTTTATTGATGCATTACTTGTTTGATGTTTGTTTTAGGTAATGCTTCCATCCTGATCCGGCAGGAAAAGAAATTTCAGGACATAATTGGATTTGGAGGAGCTTTTACAGATGCAGCAGGAATTAATATCAAAAAGCTCAGTGAAAAAGCTCAAAGAAAATTAATACAGTAAGTGAAAGACATGTTCTCTAATATCCCTAATAGGTCTAACGATCAATCAATAGCAATGTTATAAATATTGCAATCTCAACAGGTATTGGTTTTCAAAACATTGGAAGATCATTACTTTGAAATGATTCTAACTGACATTTTGGCAAGAAATGACATTTTGGTCGGAAATGTTTGTATTAATCATATTCTATCATAATTATATGATAACTTCAGAATCATATATTATTGAATTACGGAGTTAGCACAATTCCGAAGTTGCTCTGCACACTCTTTTTTAGTAAATTTATTTGGTAAAGTTCTAAGATTGTCATCATTATCTTGATCATTAAGATCATTATTTCTTAGAAGAATGGTTCAAGTTGTGAAAAAATATGCTTTAAATATGTAATTTGATACATTTTTACTTGCTTATTGTTACAAGTAAATTTTATCTTTTGAATTAAACAGTATCATCAATCCAAACTTCAAACGTTTTTTATGTCTTCATTCTAGTCATTGAAAATAAGGGCTAGCTATAAATAATTAATAACAAGTTTCTCCGGTTTTGTTTGGTTTTAGGTCTTATTTCAGTGAGAACGGCTTGGAATACAACATGGGAAGAGTACCAATAGGAGGATGTGACTTCTCAACATATCCATACGCTTACAATATGTTACCAGAAAATGACACGAACCTCTCCAACTATTCGCTGACAATGGAAGACTTTGAATACAAGGTCAGTCAGGGTCAAGGTCAAAATTCTATCCTAAATTAACAACAAATAAACATTAAAATTGAAATAATATCAGTTATAAGTTATAATACTAACAAGGGTTGTCATAGAAATTGTAAATTTACTTCACATTTATTGTTTAAAATTATTATTATTTCTTTTACTATAAATTTTTGTTATGAAAATTCCTGGTGTCTTTATAATAGTTTAATTGACATTTTAAATTAAATCCGAATTGTTAATAACATAAACAAACTTTTTTTCTTATTCAATATAATAAGTCTGAAGATGTTTTGTAAATATATATTTTTTTTTTCACCATCTCCGCTTCCTACTTTGAACTTGGAGCTTATGGACTTTATCTAAACATATGTTTTTTATACGAAAACTGCCTGCTATTTAGTTGCTCAACCTCCATTTTTTCAAAGAGAGTAGGGATTGAAAGGATACGAGGAGTAGGAAAAGACTAGTGGTTAGCTAATCGCTCTCGTTACGTGCCTCGCGTGTTTTTCAGGATCGGGAAAGTGGAAAGAGATTTTAACAACACAAACACCTATTGCTTTCGAACAGAATCGATTTATCGATTGAAAAAATCTGCTCACACCGGGAATCAAACCTGGGCGGTCCGACACGGAAGCCAACAACATTGACCACGGGCTTTAACTTCTTAATAATAATATTTCTTTATGTTTTTTTGTGAGGTTTTAGCCAATAAATCATTATTATGAATTATTACACATTATTTATTATGTACAACTTACTTTTTGTGCAAGCATATACAGTGTAGAGTGGGATTAGGTAAGAGGTCATAAATTTTGAAATGACTCCAAAACCCTGTTGGTAACATTCAAATTCAATGAAGCATCGTGGAGGAAATAGCTGACCAATTCAACTTTGTTGTAGATACCGTTTATCCAAGAAGCCATGGCCCTCGTTACGGAAAAATTGTTACTGACATCTGCAGCGTGGTCTCCACCGGCTTGGATGAAAACCAACAATGACTATGGTGGTGAGAGTAGACTGAAACCCCAATACTACCAAACTTGGGCAAATTACCATCTGAAGTAAGGCTTTTTAACACCTACCCTTTGCGGCTTGTTCATACATCTTCATATTATATTCAACATGCAACTATGATCACTTTTTAACTGCATAATTATGAGGTGAAGGAATTTGAGAATCTCTTTAGACCAAGAACCATTCTGCTCGATGACCCTCCATAGGTTGAAAATTAATTGATTTGAAAAAAAAATAAGCAATGAGATCCTTCGCATCATGAAATTAAATTTCAGTTTACTTATTAGTGTGCTGTATAGACGTGTGTTTGTGTATGTATGTGTACTGCAAATATAGTATATATATACATATATTTGGGTGTGGTATATGGTAGCGTGAGATGCATAGTATATTCTGTACATATAGATGCATCAGCTAACCTCTTGAACTGGCTTCACTGTGGATTGGATCACTTTACTTGTATCTGAAAATTTTCAACACATTGCTTTTCCAGTAGAACAATGATGCAAATGAAAATTTTTAAGAGATAAAAAGATAAAAAGAGTTTAATTTGTCCAATGTAAAATTGACACATACAGTTGAAAAATATTTATCTGGCACTTGACTGGCAGATGCGTCATTGTTTAATTCTGGCATTTTCAAGTGTACTTCTAGAAAAAAATGAATTCCCAAAGAATACTACAACCATATTACATGTGTCAAGAATAACAAGAATTTTGTAAAACAAACTCTTAACTGTATGTGTTTTTAAGTAATGTTTGATATTATTTACAGGTTTCTGGAGAAATATGCTGATAACAAAATTCCAATTTGGGCAATGAGTACTGGAAATGAACCTTTGAATGGAATAATTCCAGTTGTAGCTTTCAACAGTCTGGGCTGGCTTCCTACTGACCAAGTATGTATAACTACTTAGTATTGTTTTCAAACAGCGGAATTGTATACAATTTATTGCCATATTTAAATTACCACTTTGAATTATTGTTCAATAAATTATGACTTATTTATTTTAATGACTGTCAATGTGGGAGTCTCATTTTAAACTTGAAAACATGAATAAAATATTACACCTGGCTGTCAGCCTGTCACCCATTTGTTATTCTTGCGGGAAATGTAATAATTCCACAATTTAATTTATGATAATATAATTAGGACCAATTTTTCTCATTGCAGCTGATGTAAATAATAACTTTAAATTAAAACACCAAATCTTAATTGACTATTGCCGTTATTATTTTTTAGGCAGAATGGCTGTCAAAAAATTTAGGACCAACAATAAGAAAGTCTAAATTTGCTGATATCAAGTTATTGGCTTTGGATGATCAAAGACTGTCACTTCCGTGGTGGATACAATATGTAAGTATACAACTTAATGTTTTCAGTTATTCATGTATCTTTATTAGGAATATGTGTAATTGTCATGAAATATACTCTATTTTCATGGAATGGTCTCAGAGAAAAGGCACACAATTCATTGGACCACATAAAAAAATGGGAGCACTGATAATAATATGTCAGTTATTATTTACATTAAGTATAGCTCTTAACAGCTGCAGTTGTTAACACATTCAATGCTAATCCAAATATCTGGTCTAATCGCGCCATGCTGAAATTTTAAAATAATATTTATTATGATTGTGTGCGATCGCCAAATAGAAAATGATTAATTATTATTGTATAAAATTTAAGCAATAAAATTTATACTAACCTTTGGGTGATAAAAAAAACCATGAAAAACACTTGACTTCTGCAAAACAGTCCCGTTGCGAATACGGCGAAACAGTATAAAATAATAGAACACGCTAGGCGTGTCGTGCGCATGCCAACCCGAATTCAATGACACATTAGGCGTGTCGTTAGCATCCAATATGTTAAAAGATCATTTTTTTTTCATGAAACAACAATTAATTGTTCACTTTAAGACTTTCCTACAAAATGACAAATTCAGACTTGTAACTGTATTTTACTAGCGTTGCGAATTATGTATAAGATCTAAAAACAAGCCTTAGTCTAAATATTAATAAAATCAAATATTTTACTTGTTATCTTTCTTTTGCAGATGTCAGAAGTGAATAATACAATGGATTATATTGACGGAATCGCCACCCATTGGTATTGGGATGAAATCATTCCTGCAACCAATATCGACAGAACAAGAGCATTGTTTCCGGATAAATTTTTCATATCCACAGAAGCCTGCATGGGTATGCACTTATTTATTTTATATTCAGGTGTTTGAGTTATAATATCTTGAATGGTTCGTTATCCCTGTGTCTTGCATTATGAAATTTTATGATGAATGCTTAAGTCAATATTTATATATTACATGTATTTTCATTGATGTGTAAATAATATATGTCATTATAGGGGATAAACCATGGCACACTGAAAAGGTAGAACTCGGGGCATGGTCAAGAGCTGAAAGTTACGTCAGAGACATCATAGAGGTCAGAATCTTTTAAACTATTTTCCTGTATCAATCCGTTTGGCAACTAATTATTTGGTCAGTTTCTAATTCGATAAATGGTCAGTAAATATTAAACAAATGGTCAGTAATAAATACTTAAAACGGTTGGTAAAAAATAATAAATGGTCAGTTAAAAATAATAAATGGTCGGTCAAAAATTTTAAATGGTGCATTTTTGCTCCTCTAAATTAAATTTATAATACTAACTGACCATTTTTATTTTTCAACGACCAATACTTGAATCTGATACCGACTCATTAAGTACACACCAATTCGCTTCCTCAGATTGTTTTCACTATTTCAAATGACAGCAATGTATTACCAATGATTTTTGATATGAATGTTTCTTGAACATTTTGTAGGTTTTACAACACAATTACGTTGGATGGATCGATTGGAACTTAGCTCTCGATAGACAGGGGGGCCCAAATTGGTTCAAAAATTTTGTTGACGCTGCTATCATTGTCATGCCGGAGAATGACGAATTCTTGAAACAGCCTATATATTATGCAATGGGACACTTCAGTAAATTCATACCTCGTGGCTCAACACGAATTAATGTAGACAGCTTAGAGGGAAAAATTGAAAATGTCGCCTTCCTGAGACCTGATGGTGGAATCACAGTTGTTGTATATAACACGTGAGTAAACTATTATTGTATATATTGTTGTCGATAAATGTAGCAGCAAGTGAAACAAAACAATCATTTTTGGAAATGGCAATTATATTGCATTGGATCATTCATTGATTTGAAACAAAATACTTCTACAGGAATTGAATTGTGTATTTCGAAAACTCCTACTTTTGTAATTGTTCAGTCTCCTGTATCTTTTATGTAAAATTTACAATTAAAACTTCTCATGTAATTTATAATTTATGATAGGTTAGGTTAGGTATTAACTCTTGTATTCAAACAAAAAAAAAATCTTTAAGGTTATATTTATATGTTGACTAAATCCACTTTTTTTGATGTGGACATGTTAATAACATACATTGTACATGGAACTTTTTCGTGTTACATTTGTGTATTTAGGTATTTAGAAGATGTTCAACTACTTTTTCACTCATTTTTGGAAAAAAGTGTGACTCTTAACGTTTTCGAAATATACGATTCAAGTATTCCCAAGATCTAAGAAAACAGTGGTTCCATTTGATTCCAGCTAGGTATTACAGCTATTCCAATTATTTCAGCTATCGAAACATTGATAGAGTCATGAAAATAGTTTGGTATATCCGCCAATTTGTTTATCAATTTACTATTTATTATTCGGTAACCACCCACATAGTATAATCTTTATAGGGTCAAAAAATAGAACTGAATAATTCAACTAACATTTCATATATCATGTAAGACTGGTTTTCTGAATTATGAAGCAAAATTTTTCTATTTCTCTTCTAGGGCTTCCAGCGAGAAAACTATCACAATAAATGAAGCAGGAAAGGGATCTTTCACCATCAAAGCACCTGCAAATTCTATCCAAAGTATTATTTATTGGTAGCTTACCAGATCCGGTCGCGTAGCAAATAAATATAAGTGAAAAAAAGAGTGTTGTCACCGTCATGCTATTAAAATGTACATATTATTATAATACTAGTAATATTATACACCATGTGGCATTGTCACCTGTCAACATTTGCTCAGTACTCACACACACACTATCTCTGACTGAATTGTGCCCAAATGCAATGTTGTAAAGTGTGCGATACACCAATAAACCAAGACAAACAATAATTATAAAAACTACAAAATAATAAATTATAATAACTACAAAAACTGCCATTTAATGCCAAATCTGTCAAATAAAACAAATAAATGGGCAGAGGTTGTACATATGTACTATTATTTCAATGTATTATCTGAAGATATTCCAAAATTTAGGTTAAGTCAACCAAAGAACACCTTTTTGGTGTAATAATAAGTGATGATGAAATGCTAGTTATTTACAGCTTTTCAATTAAAGTTTATATAAATTAAAATAGATGATTGATTTGTTAGTATGATGTGTGCAAAGTAATTTCTGATCCACACTTTTGGAATCAAGAAATGTACCTATTTATATATTTTCTGTTTCGTGTTAGCTATTTTTTTTTATCAGCGATAGGTTTTTTTCAATATGGTTTGAAGACAAATTGTTATTACAAAACTAACGAAACCATTAACTCTTTTTAGAGGTGCTAGCAAAATCCTTAGTCTTTTTTTAGGTATCTGCATTATTCATATTATCATAGGCGAAGTTTCAAACAGAGCTTTTATATCTAATATTCCTATTGAACAATATATATTTTTTACCATAAAAAATGATGTGTTCGATGATCCAACAAATGATTAATCATAGATTAATAATTTGAATGTTGACATTTTAGTGTATTCTACTTTGAATCGTTTGAATGTTTATAATGTGACACTATCTATTGTATCTTATTTCTATGACAATAAAATGACATTTTAAAATGAAATTGATTATTATTTTAATCTAACTCTAACTGTTCAGACCGGAACGATGTGCACAAAATATGGAACAAATATTACATGTACTCCCTTAATTATTTCATGCCATGGACCCCTAAATCTGCAAAAAAAAATCCTGGACCTTAAAAAAAAATTTCAGTTGTACTTAAATGTTTTTTATTTGTGTAAAAAACAATTGAATGAGATGCTCCACCTGCTCCACCTTAAAAATTTATGAGTAGGTATTTTACATTAAAAAAATTGGGAGTATTTGTTTCTTAAAACCACCCGATCATGTGAGCTTCAAAATTATGGTAAGCCTAGCTATAATAAATAGTGTTGATGAAGAGTTGTATAGACTCTTTTGAAGAATTTAAATGTTTTACCAAATGAAAACACAATTATCTTAATTTCTTTAAGACATTCTGGTTTAAGCTTTCCAATTTGAATGCTGGATTGCAGAATGGAAACCTGAACTCTTATCACTCAACCACACAATCAACGAGACAATGTTATATTTAAAAACATTTGAATAACTGCTGATACATTAAAATAAAATGTAAGACCATTTTTTCAAATTCATCCAACAGAAGAATGATTTTTATATTTTGATGTAGCCCATTGACTTTTTCGTGAATTGTTTCTTCATTCTCTATTGCTGCAATTTTCATTGAAATCTTATTGTCCTTGAAGCATCAAATTCCAAACTATTGCTTCTTTTTTCTGACTATTGGGTGTTTCAGATAGATTTTTAAGTTAAATAACGTTGCTTCCATGGGAAAACCACTATTTCTATTTTAAACTATTTTCCTTTGTTTAGGGTGGTTTGTTTATGTTGTTATTTAACTCCCTGACCATTTATGAAAGTGCCTGCAAAAAATCGCAAAAAAATTTGCACAAAAATGGTAGTCTCTATTTTATTATTTATCACAACTAATATTGACTTATCAGTGCTAATTTTCTTTAATGTCATTTTATGGTGTATTTTATAGTAATAGTTTTATATCGGCTGTAAAAGCATAGTAATTAAAGAAAAAAAACAAATGTCGCTAAAATGTGTTAAAAAAACTGCTGCCGATAGATTTCTGGGATTCTTTGCATATATTTATGGGGTCGATAGGTCGGCCCCGTGAAATTAAAAGTGTTCTATTTGTCTACCATTTTCATGTCAGGGTAGGATATTATTTGTCGGTCCCTGTGGTCTAGTGGCAAGAGCTTTACCCTCGCGATTAGTTGGGCCTGGCTAGGTCAGATTTTTTCAATTAAAAAGAGATCTTGGACTGGGTGCATGTAATTTTTCGTTGTTCTCGACTGATTCATTATTTATCATCGAGCTTATCTCTTACGACTTTCACAATTAAAAAAAATTTGGCGCATTGGCATTAGCTGTAATGCCAAATATTTATTATTATTTAAAAAAAAATATATTAATTAAAATTATTTTTATTACATTTCACTACAGAAACTAGTTGAACAAAATCAATGTCCAGTGATACTTGACATTGGAGTAATGACTCAAATGACTCAAATGACTATGACAACTCCACGGATAAGCAAATGTTAAGCAAATTGCTTATCGCACTGTGAATATTTTTAGTAAATTTCGTTACCATAAATTGAATAAAATAAAAAAAAAAACTATACGTCATTGGTAATAACAAATTTATGTTAATTGAATGACAGTTCAAGACTTACATTACTGTATTACAGTCGCCATATTTTTAGCGGCTGCGTAAGTTAAATTACATAATTTTACTTTACATAAAATAGCATTATTGTGTTGAAATAAATAATACATAAATATATGTATAAAAAAAAAAATTCAGATGTGTTTGGCATTCATTCACTTGCCATAGTTATTTTTTCCATTTATCACAGATAATAGACCATTTTTTTTCTATAAAATTTTAGACTTTGTTCTTGTTGAGAAATAAATTATTTTAAGCGTGGACTTTTTTCAAAATGAACAATAATTTTTTTTGTCTTGAATAAAATTTAAGGTGATTTTTTTTCCTAAGACGTTTTTATTGATTCATCGGCCCATTTCATTACCCGTTGTGCGATAATATTATAGAGGTAAAGCAAATTTTATTCCAGACATTTCTATATTGCCAATTTTTTATTTGTAAATATAGTCACATCATTTGGATGTGTCAACAGTAACTTGTGTTGAATGAAAACTGTTTTTTATTATTAAAACATTGGCTAAGGGGAACGTGGAATACTCTTCCTTTCTCTGTGTGTTTTGAATTCCCCGTAGCCGATGTATTAATCAGTGCATGCTTCATCAATCCTTAAGTTGATCAGTGACTTATTTAAATCCTTAGTGAAATAGTGAACAAAAATCGTGTTCTTTTTCAACATTTACCCTACACTGTGTCATCCATTTCACTGTTTTCTAGATAAAATAGCACGATCTTAACTCCTTTCAAATATTCGCCACAAGAATCTGTGGAACAAGAAGAACAGCTTTTTCCCATGTGTAAAGTAGCATAATAATTCAATTAGTCTTTTTTTGATCATAGATGTTACTATTACAAATTAGAAGCAATCTTTTTTTATATGGTATTGCAAGGAACAGACCAGAGATAACATATAATAAGGGTTTGCAATATTTAACAACGTTTTATGGTTTCAAATGTTAGGTTAGGTTAGGTTTTCAGGGAAAAGATGCAATAATTTTACGCAGTCAACGTGTTTATTAGATACTCAATTTTGTTTTTTTGCAGTTTAGGCGTGGTAAAATGAAAAGATCTGTGAATATACTTTTACGGAGCTTTACTGCACTACTTACCATCAGCTATTCAGGTACAATCAATAAATTTTATTAAGAAACACCGTGGCCAGAAAAGACAACCATAAAAAAAAGCCATAAAAATACAAAATAAAAGACCATTTTCCTTGTATACAGTTAAGGATGTAAAATAACTATATTTCAGTATTGAAAAAATGGAGGCATTGTAATTAAAATAAATTTAAGATGATGATTTTATTGCATTATATTTCTTTATAGTTGCTGATAAGCCATGCATCCCAAGAACGTATAACCATAGTTCAGTGGTTTGTGTCTGTAATGCGTATTACTGTGATGAGATTTCAGCAATACAGCCATTACCTATCGGAAGATATATCACTTATACCTCCAGCTTGGTAAGATTTATAATTTTATTTTCGCTATTTTCATGGGTGATAATACTGTTTAAAAACATTTTTTTTTTTTACATCTGTAGGCAGGACTTCGATTTGTAAAAGGCAAAGGCAGCTTCATTCCCAAACCTTCTATCAAAAAATCAAATAGTTGGGATGGAAAATTTTATACACAAGAAAATAAAGGTAAACAAATTTGGACGACAATAATTTCTATTACCAGTGAAAAATAAAAAAAAATTATACATTATCAAAAATGTATTCAAATTCATGAAATGTGTACTTATACCGTTTTTGTTTTATTTTATTTACTGTGCTAATATCTGTATTTATATAAATATATGTATTCAAAAAGTTACCCGGCTGCACAGACAACAGATTGAATACTTTGATTGAAACCGGTTCTATAAATTGAGCAACAATTGAAAGAATATGAACTTAATTTAAATTTTCATTTGAAAAATGACTGTGTTTGATTATTTGAGTGGTGATATATTATATATTATAATAATAATTGCTGAATCCATCTAAAATAATGTATCTTGTATTGTTGTCATTGTGATATTAATTTCAGTGGATGTTCACATCCAAGTTCGGCCCGACATAAAACACCAAAGCATAATTGGATTTGGTGGGGCATTCACAGATGCGACAGGAATTAACATTAAGTCCCTCAGCCTACCAGCTCAACGTAATTTAATGAAGTGGGTATAAATAAATCTCTTTATCTCTTGATTTATTCTATTGTTCAATTCAAGCTTTGGTCCTCCACAGCTGTCAACTTAAACTGTTTTTTTTTCTTATCTCTGGTTTTCATGAAGGACGCTTTTCTGTATCAGACTCTTCAGTAAACCTTTCCTAATGGATGAGCAGCTTTCAAATACATGTACAACTGACCACCATTGATAATTCACATATTTACATCTCAACAAATCAAGCATTTTATTCTGATCATTTTGTAGGAGGCATTTTAAAGATTTTATCATCTACAATTAAAATATTTTCGATGGTAACATTGTGGAAGCTTATTTAAATATAAACTTAAATTGTTAACTTTGTTATTCCACATGGTATGTAAAAACAAGCAACACATGTTTTGTCTCTTTAACCTTTTAAACACCAAGCTTATTTGATGGATTTTTGCCACAAGCCACCATTTTCAACCATTGATTTTTCCATGCCACGTCACATACCTGGAAAATCATTTTATACCCAACTTATTTTTGGTCAAATATCAGAAGTGTAAGATTTAAAAAACGTTTCCAGGGATATTTATGATAATAAGGTGCAAGCCGTAGTGACATCTGTTAGCTTAACCTCAAATAAAATAAAAACAGCTAAACATATTGATATTTTAACAATCACATTGACATGAAAAGATGTGTCTGTATTAGGTTTCATTTAAAAGTACGATATTTATTCATAAATATACTCGTAGTGGTGTTTGCGTGCCTGCATGCCGTGGCCCTGGTGGTTAGACCGATTTCGCGATTTTGTGGCGTATGAACGGCTAAGAAGCATCTAATATTTTTTTGTTATAAATTAAATACTATTATCAAAAAAAGAATCCTTAAATTCCAAACTAAATATTTAATGGATAATTTTTCAAGCTTATATATCTTTTTACTGCAAAATTGACAAAAGTGAGTAACCGAATTGTTTTTGGGGTATCAATATGATTTTGTGGTAAATAATCATATTCACCTCATAGCATCTCACTTATTATGTGATATTTTTGCTACTTTTAATAAATGAAATTTACATTTTGCAGCTCATACTTTAGTGAAAATGGTCTGGAATACAACATGGGAAGAGTTCCAATTGGTGGGAGCGACTTTTCAACTCATCCATATGCTTACAATATGGTTCCAGAAAACGATTACCATCTTACAAACTACTCTTTGACGCAAGAAGATTTCATTTATAAGGTTGATTATATTTAGTTATTTATATATACATACATACATAAATTGATATACACAAATAACTATTTGAAAATTAAACATGTAAGGATAGAAACTTGAAAGGAAATCTACAACTCAGCTAAGAAAATTGAAAAAATATTATATATTTACACTGTTGTTACAGAAATTCATATTTAATTTTGATATTCCACTTCTTGTGTAACTGATGTCCCTTTTTTCAATGCTACATTTCTATTACTAATCTATATACCAGGGGTGGCCAAAGCGTCAATCGCGATCGCGTAGCTATTCCAAGTAGCCCGCCTGTCTAATGTTCTGATGTACACATCTCTGATTCCTCTTTTACTTCAATGATAATAAATTCAATTTATTTTGAAAGTTGATCGCGGCCAAATTTTCAAAAAAAGTCGCCCGTAAAGTTTGGCCACCCCTGCTACATATATACATTAATTGAAATCCTGGAATAAATACATATGATATATCATCATTGATCACATTCAAGGTGAAAACTGTCACTTCTTGGTGGAAAAGCATTATTATAAATTAAAAAAAACACTATTTTTTGCAGTAAGTACATCCACATGTAATAATTTAGTATTTTCAACCAATTTCAGTTGAAAATGCTTACGATGAGCGAAACTGGTCCTAATTTTTTAATATTATATTTGGAAGTACTAAGTACAAAAAAATGTGTTTTTATTTATTTAAAAATAAAACATATAAAAAATAATTTGAAGCTAAACACGTGTCACATTTAGTTGCACAAAAAATGGAATAACAACATCATAAATTTTAATGTCTTATTAAATATGAATACCAATCCTTCATGTGATAAAAATAGCATTAATAGTGTTGACAACATCATTCTATCTATGAGCAGTCTATTAATATGAATCAATGTTTTATCAGATACCGTTTATCCAAGAGGCCATGGGGATTGCCACGTCTGAACTTTTAATGACATCTGCCGCTTGGTCTCCACCACCGTGGATGAAAAATAATAATGCATTTGGAGGAAATAGTAGACTTCTCCCTCAATTCTTTCAAACATGGGCCGATTATCATTTGAAGTAAGAAAATAATTTGTCAGTAAAAAACCATCTTGACCTTAGTCAACGAATTGTTTTACACACTTTTTTATAAATGGATGTATTTGTGCAACCAAAAAGATAATTTAATATTTGAGTAAAGCATTGCATTAAAATTTTCATACTGGTCGTGTGACACATATTGTAAAAGGATCCGTTTCGCAAAATAAGTATTACATTAAATTTAAAAATAAAGATCCAAGTGCTTTGGATCTAGTCTGATAAAATTTCCTTTTAAGCCAACTATATTGTTCCTACCAAGCCAAAGTATCATTTTAGTGATTATGAGTTCAATATGAGGTTAAGTACACAAAAAACACAGCTGCAAAAAGGATGTTATTAAAAAATAACTCAAATTTTGGTAATTTTGTGGGTTTGCAGAAATACGTCCAAATAAGCTCTCTTAATTTTCAATTTTGTCAATAGTATTGTTAAGTCATTTTCTTGCACAATAAACGAAGAACAATCCTGGCTTATAATTTGTTTCCAGACAAGTTTTCTAATCAATAATTCTTTTTTATTATTTACAACATACAATATTCTTTCAGAAATTGACATATTATGAGTGACCTGAATGAGTTCAGACAAACACTTTAAGTCATTGTTACAAATTAGATTTCAACGAGACTTCTTTACATACACATCAATTCTAAAATTTCACAACATTTTAGAAGATCAAAAATACATATAACAAAACTGTTTAATACACTATGTATGACCAGGTTCACGATAGTTTCCAGTAATATATTACGTATACTATATTATTATAATAGATAATATTGTCCACAGATTTCTGGAGCTCTATGCTGAGAATGGTGTCCCTATTTGGGCAATGAGTACAGGCAATGAGCCCCTGACAGGGATGTTACCATTCATGACATTTAACAGTATGGGCTGGGTACCTGAGGAACAGGTTATTATAAATGGTTTCCTTAACCTATTCACTGTTCTATGAAATGAATATAAACAAATTGGCAATCAGAATGCATATCTGGATTGAGTGGTATCAGGCTCCATCTAAATAAATCCGTTGGATGATTGACGACCTTTTTTTCAGGCATGGTGGATTGCAAACAATTTGGGGCCCACAATAAGAGATTCTCCATTTTCCAGAATTCAACTTCTGGCCATCGATGACCAAAGAATATCACTTCCTACCTGGTTACAGAGAGTAAGTATTTACAGTTCTTTCTTAAGCCATACATTCATGACAAAACTCGAAGTTCTATATCTGCTTGACCTTGTAACAAATGAATAAAATTGGATTGCAGAAATTATGATATTTTGGCTTTTACTTGAATTTATTTATTTATTTGTATAAAAAATATTTGAAACCTTAAATCATTCTAGTCAGTTCTTCCGGTAAATAATATTATATATCCCCTTTGGATTTCACTAAGGAAGCCTGCATACAAGTGTTACTGTTTCAGCTGCATTTTATGGGTTGTCAAGTGTTTATTATTCAAAAAATCTTTATAAATCATTTTCTCTTTTCTAGTCTATGGTTATTTACAATAAAGGAATATGTTAGAAATTATAAATGTATGGTATACGAGCTCAAACAAAAAGTGTATTTCTGTGTACCCTCTTTGACTGCCACTTCTAAAAACCACTGTATTATTTATTACGCAATCATGGCTTACTCTGACTGGGAATTAAAATGCAAAAGCAATGATTTGTAGGTATTACAAATATCTGTTTAGACATAATTGTAACAATTTCTGTAACACTAAATTGATAATCTTTAGATAGCAGTTTCTTGTCTTTATGTTAGCATTTTTATAAATTGTATTGTATTCACAAGTACAAGAACTAAAAATAATTATTCATTAATGGAATGGCATTGTGGAAAATTTATATTTAAAATAATGTCAAATATTTCTAAAGAATAATAATACATAGTATACATAACCAAAATATAGAAATGAATTTCGAAAAAGTAGACGCCGAATCTATTTGAAAAAATCAATTTTATTTTATTTATCAGATGTTTATAAAATTAAATCGTCTTTTACAGATGTCAACGGTGAACAGATCATTGGATTACATTGATGGGATTGCTAGCCATTGGTATATGAATGATGTAATTCCCACAGTTAATGTTGATAAAACAAGACAATTATTCCCTGACAAATATTTACTAGCTACAGAAGCGTGTATAGGTAATTTTAAACCGCTATATCAAATAAAGATGGTTGGGCATTTATTAAAATGAAGAGGAATGCTTTCAAAACGTTGGCAACTAAGAAATAATGAAAGACTTAAGATATGTATTATTATTAACCATTCGACTGCTACCAACAACAATAATCATTATTATTATTGTGTTGTATTTTAAGCCTAATCATGAAAAATATGATGACAGACACGACAGTGTATTGCACTAAATTTTGTAACATATTCAATTCTACACAGTCAATAATTAGGATGATTAAATTTTCAAAAATAATTCAGCTACATACTTGTTTATCAATTTTGATAAACAAACAAGAGCTTGGTTAGTGGATAAAAGATAATATTATATTTCACTAAGTGGTTTCAGTCACTATTTCAAGGATGCTATTTTTGTAGGTGATAAGCCATGGCAAACTGAAAAGGTTGCACTAGGATCTTGGATGAGGGCAGAATATTACATAAAAGACATCATAGAGGTTTGAAAGTTTTCTTAATTGTTGAAATTACTTTAAGATAAGAAAATTTGTATTTCAGTTCTATTCTGAAAAATTGTTTACATAAAAATACCACATCTGGATATAATAAGTGCTTTCCCTTAACACTTTTGACAATTATTGGTTCGGTAAGTATTTTTCAGTTGTTTATAATATAAAGGTTTCAGCCTATATTTTTTAAAATATTATTTAGTCCTTGATGTTCTTTACAGCATATTGTTTTATTGGAGTTGAGTAGTTCAGCTTAACCTCTTCATCTTTGGAAAGATGTTTATTGAAAAAGTTTTCTTGCTTATAACTTAACTGTACATAATATTATCAATTTCTAGTGTGCCCAACAATCCTTTTCTTTTCATATCAATGATTATCAATCATTTAGTAAAATGTGTTAACGATTTATTGATTGAATTGACATTAACTAATTAAATAATAACATTTTTTTTAATTCTACAGAAATTATTTTATATAAGTATTGGTTGATGGCCATTTCGGATTATGCCATTGTCATAACTATGTTTTATATGGTAATAATAAGTTAATAAGTGTGACACATTCATTGATTTGATGTATTTTGTCAAAGTAAAAGATAATCTGGGTTTTTACCCCCATTAAAATACATTGTTATTTTTTTCACTGTATTGTGTTGACAATAGTTTTGGTTTCATTTTTTGGTGCATTTTTATCATAATAGTTATTTTTTATTATTTTAATACAATGCTTACTGAGTGCACAAATTTGTGGGTTTGCTAATTGGCCATTAGATACGAAATAACATGCTAATTACCAAAGTAATTAAAAGGCCCGTAAACAAAGTGTTAAATCACTATGCTATGAATTTCAAGTGAATAAAATCACCGTAAAGGGAATAATTCGTAATTGGATGACAAAATTTTAATTATGTTTCATTAAAAACTTTCACTCTTTAACAATTTTCCAGGTGTTAAACCATTATTATACTGGCTGGATTGACTGGAACCTTGCACTGAACAGGCAGGGCGGGCCAAACTGGTTCAACAATTATGTTGACTCCACCATTATAGTCTTCCCGGAGAATGACGAGTTCGTTAAGCAGCCTATCTTTTATGCGCTAGGACACTTTAGCAAATTCATTCCACGCGGATCAATAAGAGTTTCCTTAGATGTTTTGATAGGAAAAGTTGAAAATGTTGCTTTCTTAAGACCTGATGGTGGAATCACTGTGGTTATTTCTAACATGTGAGTTATCAAACTGTTTAATATTTGAATACTTTAGATGTTGGAACTGGTAAGTCTCTTTCATCGATCAGTGAAGTCTTACAAGACTGCCATTTACTATCCATAGAATCTATTCGTTAGAACTGAAGGATGCTGGCATTTTGAGAAAGGAAGCAAAGCAATCGATGAGATCTTTTAAGCGCCACATGCTCAACATAAATCAACTTAGTTCTAGATGTTCATTCTTTTACAGGAATATTTATCCAATTCTGCACAAATAATTCGTTGAATAGTTAAAATTTTCCCGATTACAGCTAAAATGATTTAATTTTAATATGATTACTGGAGATAATTGTTTTCCAAATATTTTTTTCCGTCCAACTATGTGGAAACGATTGACAAAAGTAAGATAAGTTTATCTCATTATACGGCAGCACTTTTGGAAAGTTTATTCCTCAATTTCGGAATGTGAAGATAGGTTTGTTGTATTTATAACAGTTTTTAAGCAATATTTTATTTTATTTACTTGAAATTATGATTCCTCTTTAATGAAATTATTTTCATAACCTTTGGACACATTATAAAATACTACCTATGCTTAAAAATGAATGAAAAATTCAGCTTAAACAAGTCCTTCATTCAGATGATGTGATCAATATATCATAATTAAATTCAAACCCAACAGATGTCAGTAGTAGATATACAGTACCATTATGTTGCGAGAAATATTACTCGAGGTTTATAAGGACAACTTTAGCTTCTTCACTGTCTTCTACAACTTCACTGTTTCTACAACTCGAACACTAAAGTCATAAATCTTTTTACCTTCATGTGAAGTGTTAATAGCACTTTAAATAAACAATTATTGTTTTCTTTCTAGGGGTTCAATCGATCTAGTTGTTATGATAGAAGAGGAAGGAAGAGGTTCTTTCAATTTAAGATCACCTGCACGCTCTGTACAAAGTATTGTTTATTGGTAAAATATAAAATATAAGTAATCATGGATAATAAATATATCTAATCAATATTAAGATGTAATTTTTAGTTTAAAAAATAAAATATATTTCGGATAGGGACTAAGAAAAATCAAAAAGGTTAAATGTTGCTTCAAATTTAAATTATTTGTCCAAATCTATATGCATTGATCCATGTTTTTGTTAATTGTTGAATAACTAAATGTTAAATATAGAGAAAAATTTAAACTCCAATAGGGTCGCGTGCTGATTACAGCTCAGATCAACTTAATTTAGAGATAATGAAATTTTAAGCAAAATAAACATATTTATTGGATTAGTTGAAAACGCTTGCAATGAGCGAAACCAGACCTGATCTTTATAAAATTAAATGTAGGAGTAGCACAAAAAATAAGTTTTATTTGCTTAAAATAATGTCTTCCCATGTAGAAATGACAGTTAACACCTTAATAATGAACAATAAAATTGTTTAATCTATACAAAACAGTCTCAAAATATTCCTCGTGTCATTGTAATAAAAAATAATAGTGATTAAAGTTTGGAAATATATACCTTCACTTTATTCATTTCAATCTTTCCATTTATTATCACGGCTATGTAAGTGTTAAACACATTTATATTCAAGAATTTTACTTAAAATAAAAAGTGTACAAAAATATATTTTCTGTGTACAAAAAGATGGCGACCAGTTTGTTTCATAGGCGCAAGGTGAATAAAAAGGTTGAAAAAACTTAATTTATTTAGTTATTTCATACACTTATTTATTATAATAATAAAATTACGAAATATATTGTTGGTATGATAAAATATGTGTTTTACATATAAGGGCATTTTTCCTTCATTATGATATTGTGTAATTAAAGAATACACATAGATGACAAACAGAAACATTTCTCTATCATGAATAAAACATAAAACCAAAAAATATTTCTTTTTGTATTAATATAATGTATTCATTATACCAGGATACGTTTCGTGTTTTTCATGATTTAAAGTAAGCTTTGTGATAATAGCCAAAACAATCAAGACATAAGGTATGGGAAATCGGTGAATTTATTGAAGGTTATTACACTTTTGTGGAAAATGATGATTTTGAATGCCTTTCCCTTTCTAAATGCATACATTGAAGATAGTTTACCTACTATGTTTTAAATATATTTTTATGAATTTCGTTTTTATTGCTATGTCTTTATTTTAATATTGAGATGTTGAGACAGTACAAAAAAAAACAGATCAAAAACTACACAAATAGCGCATGGAAGAAGCAGTTTGATTGAATGAATAAAAAGACAACTTTATCTATCAACATGACTGCTCAGTAGTATTTCTCCACAGTAATTTAAATAGAAAACTATATAGAGTTTATCTCAACAGATGTTTTCTACTAAATCTACTTGTTACTCAATTCCTAAACCTCTCTTTTTCAAAGAGAGTCAGAATATTAGGATAGAACTATTGGTTGGATAATCGTCTTGCCACGTTTTGTTTTAGGATCGAGTGAATGTGGTAGGAAGTTTTAGTCAACACAGGTATCCAAGTCTCCGAACAGAAATCAATCATTTGATTGAAAAATGAAGCTGCGTAGACTGAGATTTGGACCGGTGAGCTTTGCAACTGAAGCCAACAGCATTGAAAGTTGACCACTGACTTGTCACAGATAAACATGGCTTATTTTTAATCCTGATCAGACTGACAACACTCTTAATCTTCTATCAAATATATCACAGTGGCTCACATGGAAAATCGGAGAATAAATTCTTTTTTTTACTCATTATTTAATACTGCATTGTATCAACACGTCTTTGTCATCAGACAAACTCGAAATAGAATTGATTTAATCAAAGTGATGGGGTTTTATTGCTGTGGAAAATGTTTCCAATATTAGTAGAGGTGGATATTATTAAAATGTGATTCATTGTTTTAATTTTAGTAATTTTTTACCAAAATGATAAATAAATCCTATACTTAACCCGATTCCATGTATTATATTTTTTTTTTCATAGGTTACAATACTTTTTCATCTTTTATTTTAATTTTATTGAAAAACTCGGGGATATTGATAACCTATCAAATTTGCCACAGTAGACAGACTTTATTTTACTTCTTGAAAAAAAGTTAAATGAAACGTAGGGATGTGTTTAAAATATAATACTATGTGTAAAGTATCTGACAAAAATATGAAAGTACCCACCCGTGGTATAACTTTAATGGAATATTTATTTTTCTATTTCCATTCGTATTCGCAAAATGCAAGTTTTATGTTATTATTCAGTTGGCACTACAATTCTACGTATAATCGCTTTCTACATAATCATAAAAATAAATTCAAAATATTCCTTTACTTTACGGAACCTCCAAGATTCTCTGTCTCCTGTCAGACTCTTGGCTTTCTCCAAAGCCATGCCAGCGTCTCATCGATGGCTAAACTCGGTAACTGCTTTCCATGAAGATGGAACCCACTCCATTGGATTAAACAAGATATGTCAGCAATGTATTTTAACATTTTACTCATTCATGAATTCTTAATTTTACTAAAAGCTCAAACTTTTCACCATCAAATTATAGACATATTTAATTCTTATTTTAACCAAAACTCATATAATATCCGCAGAAAATATATAAAATTTACCATATTTGTGAGCAACTTGAAATTATATTTGATATCATTTCATTATCAAAAAATCTGAATAATAACTGAAGTATGTAGCTACTTGGTGCATCCCTGACGCTGGCACTGGTTGTTTCCTTTAAATTTTCATCATAAACGTTATCATAATTTTTTTTCAAGTTATGATGCTTTTTTGTTATCTTCAAAATCCTTCATAAAAAAATCAATTGAATATAAAGTACAATATCTAATAAAATTGTGATTACAATATTTTTTGTAACTTCGAAAACCTTGAAAACAGGCTGTTCACTATGTTATTTGTGTACCATAAAAATGAGTGTTTTACTATGTTACATTATCCGATACATCAAATTGTCCAGTATTCACGTATTACTGGTGATTATCACATTTTGATAGAGAACCACAATTTTTGTTATAATGTCATCAAAAGGAATGAATTTGAATACAATGCATAATAATGGAAGGACACCAAGCTAACTTGATGCGGCCACAGCTGGGGAAAAGTAAATAGGTTTGTGCGTAACAGAGAATATTTGCACCAAATAAAGAAAAAAACATGGACAAAGAAAGAAACTTACATCTGTACTCAGTATTTGTCTTGCACTCAACACATTCAGTACTCATGGTACTTGCCAATTGTTTTATCCTGAAATGTCAACATGAAGAGTATTCCTTACAGAAATCATTCATTCAGATTAAAATTCATTTAGGGCTGAGACTCTCAGGAGGCATCCGCAGAAGATGTTTCAGTAAGTTCCAACACCTCTCCATGACTATTGATGTCACCGAAAAATCAAGGTCCATTGCTTAATCTGCGAATATACAAGAATTTAATAAATGGCATTTGGTTGACAACTGTGTCCCGTAGAGTCTCCATTAAATTATATGTTGTTCGAGCTTATTCCACGCTCTTCCTTTGTACAGCCAATTTGTTGTATAAAATATGTAAAAGTGTTGACTCGTGGGATACATTTAATGGATATTTTATAACTTAACATACTGCTGGACAATAACAGCCTGAGTACAAAATATAGGAAAATTTTGAAAGTTCAAGGATTTTTGGTTAGTAATATCAAACACTGATCACCCGGTAAATATGTCAATGTTTATTGAACAATTTATACAACTACCAATATAAAAAATTGACAGTACATTATAGTAAGAACAAATTTATGTTAATTCATTCACAGTTGACTTCACAGCTCACAGTGCGACTGTCGCCATTTTAGATAATATCCGTGAATTGGAAAAGTGAGAACTATTTTTAAGTAAGATGTTATTCCTTTTTATTGTAGATTTATAAAATCAAAGGTCACATTCGTTAACCATCTGAAAATATAGTTTTTTTTTTCTGTCATCTATAAAAGTGGCAATTAACATTATTAAGAATGCTAACTATCAAAAAGTATCCCTGTTGTGGCAAATAACATCAACTCAGGTTTTAAGTTACAGTAGAACCTCGATTATCCGGATTGGTCAAAATAAACAAAGATATCACAAATTTGCTGTTATCCACGTGGCGAATTGCGTCCACTGTTTACGTACGTGATGGAATGCAATCTTAATATTTTGATCGTTGCATTTGTTCTAACAATAAGTCCTGGGTAAAATACGAGTTAGTCATCGTTCAAATTCGATGCGCATTGAACGTTTGTTTCTTGAAAAATTGATCACGATTTTCATATTTATTTTTAATATTACCGATATGTCAACGAAGAGAAAACGTGTAGTAGTTTCATTAAAAGACAAATTGGATATAATCGATGCTTTGAAACGGGGTGAATCGGGACGTTTTTAGTCTAATTAATATGGTGTCAAAATGTCAACGATCTCGGATATAAAAAAATCTTGAAGTTAACCAATTGCTTAATGAGAGTCAAGAAGAGTCCTATTCAAGACAACTTATGTTTCTTAAAAGTATTCGTGATTTAACAGCAGCGAAATGAAAAGCTAGCTTTAAACAGAAATCGATAATTGATTTTTTCAATAAAAAATACTGTATTATTAAAGCTATGTATTAATCTAAAGAGATAAAAATGATTTATACTAAATATACTTGTCTTTTCCTGTCAATTATGATTTTTTCGATTATCCGAATTTGTCATATCCGGACTAGCTTCATCCCCAATGAGTCCGGATAATCGAGGTATTTATATTGAAATACCACTATTTCAGGCTCACTTATTAAGACTACACATAAATCATTGATATTCAAAATAAATAATCAATCTATACATGTACTTTTGCGGTAACTTTGTGGATTTTCAATTATTAAGGCAAGGCTACTTTAGTAAATAAACTTTGTACTTCTTATTATTAGTACTTTGATAGGTAAGTCTGTAGATGCTTCTTAACCTCTTAACCGGGTAATTTAGTTTTGCGTATCTTAAAAAGTGTGCATGTGCAATGGGTAATTAAATCTATAGGATTACGGATTATTTCGTCACACCCATAGTAAAATAGCAGTGACGAAATATGTCGTCACGCCCATAGTAAACACTTGATGAAATGTTTCATAGTTCGTAATATTTCTTCATACTTTTTTGGTGTGACGAAAATTTCGTCATACCCGGTTAAGAGGTTAAAGAGGTGAAACACATTTGCTATTTGTTACACAATTTATGAAAGGAACAATTTTGTTTTTTTTTTAATATTTGTTCACATGTTTTTATTGCTCAACATTAAGGTTTTATTTCTATGAAATTCAAACATTTATTATATATTTAATGTAAGAAATTGATAATAATTTTTAATTTCACAATAAAATCATTTTTGTGAAATAAAATTGTCACATTGATGATTATATTGTTTTATTCATGACAATCACACTGTGACTTTTTTTTGGCAACTGTAGCAGAACTTCTAAAATGGAGAGATTAATGGTGATGCTATCAGTGATTTGCATTATCCTTGCTAGTGCCAGATTTACAGGTAAGAATTTTTAAATTTACCATTAGTTTGTGAATTTTACCATCTTCTTAATTTGACATACAGGAGGCGCTGTTGCTCCAAGTCACCAAGATATCAGGGGCCTCATTTTGATTTAATTAAAAAAAATGTTTTTTCAATAAAGTTTACAGATATCAGAATTCAATCATGGACCCAAAAGCAATTAAATGGTTTGACTAAACTTAATATAAATTACCAGATAGCTTGTGAATAAGAATTTTATATACATACCTGTCATTTTAAAGTCCTGATTATGCAAACTTATAAATATTTAAACTTGAATTCCCACGTGAATTTTAATTCATTTTAATTACAATGTAAAAACTTTCATCAATGTTGTTTTTTAAATTTAAATAATGAACAAAAAAAAATAGTTTTGAGTTATTCCTTCAACACTTAATAATAAAAAAAAAAATATTGTATTGTAAAAATTGTAATATGCACCTAAGCAACAAATTTTTAATATAACCTTTGCGTAAGGACAAATTATCATAAAAACGTCACAAGATGATCTTGTCCAGTAGGATAAAGGGGGGAGTATAATCATTATTATTATTGTCCAGTATAATATTATCATTGAGACCATAGAAAGGGGATGTACTCACCACAAATATTAATAATTACTTGTTAGAAGTGTGAGGAAACAACTCTATAAATAGAGTAATTCTATAAATAAATTTAGAATCAAAAAATTTTAAACAAATTTATTAAGGCTTAGAATAATATAAAACACAAATACAAATACTTACAAAGTTTTTTGAATTTGTGCGTTTGCTAATTGTCCATCAAATGTGAAATACCATGCTTATTACCAATATACTTAAAAGTTGATACTAAACAATTGTATCCAATGCACACAATTTCATTATCCTTCCCAAACTGTAATATTTATATTATATCATATTCTCTATCAAGATTCAAATTGCACATGCGGTTAAAATATTTCCGATTCGACATTGCTTTTTCTTTTATCTTTTTGAGTGTCTATAAGCGTAAAAAATCTATTATGCCAGTCGTAGAATCAATGTTCAAATTTGATATTTTTTATCAGTGCATCATTTTACGCCTATAATCAAATTACACGAAATTGTTTTTTGGTCTTGGCCTCTTTATTCATTTGAATCAACCTTACCCAATATTCAGAGTTACTTAACTTCTGCCTACTGGCCAACACTGGCCAAAATGAATAAGAATGCTATTGCTTTCCATTTCAGTTGCTGACAAGCCATGCATTCCAAGAAAATATAACCATTCTTCAATAGTCTGCGTGTGTAGTGCTGATTACTGTGATGAGATATCTAAAATTAAGCCAGCACCAGTTGGAAAATATATCATATACACCTCTACTAAGGTAAATTTACCCAATTGGAGGTAGCTCCTTATTGAACAAAAAAAAATGTTTTAAGTTTAACTCTATAATAAACATCAAGGCTCATGGCTACCGATGTTTTTGATAACCACTAAATAGCAGTGGTATTCGATGTGTATCTATTATGTTAGTATATAAACTATTCGGATAGTAGCAAATTAATCTATAATAGAGCATACATGACATTAGCCAAACTTTTGTATGCACTGCGTGCCAATTGTTTGCCCTTTCTAACAGACTGACTTAACCCTTATAATCCTATGTGGTCGATCTAATGGCCTCGCTAGCATATGCAAAGAATCCCAGATGCCGATCTATTGGCCCATTTTTTTAACATGTTTTAATGGCATTTGTTTTTTTTATTTAAATACTTACTGTGTTGTTAAACATTTTTGTGAAATTTATTTTGGTGTATAAACAAAGATTAGCTGTGCAGGTTGATAAATTCCGGAAACTATATTAATTACCTAGTCAGGATATACATACATCAGTCTGCTTTTATAAATGGTCTTACAATTAAACTGATTTCTATTATTATCATTATTACAGCGAATATAACTTTTATTTATCCCACTGTAATTGGACACTATTTATTTATTCTTGCTGATCAGTTCAATGATAATTAGCCAACAGAATCCTTCAGTCACGTTGATGCAATGAAGTATGTTTATTAAATAATACTCAAATGTTTTGTTCATTAAAATTAAAAATGGTACCATTTTAGCTGGCATTTTTAATAATGTCGTAGCAGCCAAAGGGCTAAGACTTTAATTAATATCTATGAATTCAAAGATTTGAACTTTATTCGATGTAATTATTTTTAACACTAGTGATTTGATAGGATGGTCAACGTTTTGAGAGAACTGAAGGCGATGTAAAAATGTTGGAACCGAAAAAGGATAGATCATCAATTGCAGATTTAAACAATGTTTGGCAGTGGAAAGAAAATGCAAAAAAAATTAAAGGTAAGCAATTTTAAAGGGATTTAATTAATGTTGAACATATGGACTCCTAATTGAACCTAACTCAACAAGTGTTGTGATACGACAAATGCTTGCTACTCTATCCCTCAACCTCAATTTTTTCAGGTAGTACAGAGTCGTCATGAACATGAAACAGAATTTATAGATAACACTCATTAGAACGTAATGTAACTTAAGACAGAATTCTAAGCAATTGTATTTATTTTAGCAAATGTTACCATTAAGATTGATCGTAAAATAAGGTACCAGGACATTCTTGGGTTTGGAGGAGCTTTTACGGACTCAGCTGGGATCAATATGAAAGCACTCAGTGAGAAAACTCTACGAAATTTACTGCAGTAAGTATAAAACCACAACTAATTTAAAATCTTTTATTAATAGTTTATTCCTGCAGCTGATGAAGGAAGCCATAGAGATTCACAAGAAACCCCAAAACATCAAAAGGGATGATTAGTTGCAGTTAATTACTTGGCAGCTTCCTGCAATTGCCACAATGTCGTTAAGTCCAATTAGTGATTTTTATGACAAACATTTTTATCTTAAAAAATCCCCATTTTTAAACCGTGATTTTTGTTCTTCAGTATCAGTATTTTATGATGGAGACCCCTGAAGATAAAGCCTTGTAACGGCTTGGATGCGTTGGGGCCTGTCAAAACACAGTCTTTACATACTAATAATCATTTATTTGTGTTATTGCTCACCATGAACAAGGCCATGTGAGAAACATTAGTTTACCAGAAGTCCAGTAACTTTCAATGTCCATCATTGTAAGTTTTTAATGACGATCAAATGCTTCCCGAATAGGACTTAATGTTTTTATTTTCTGGATCTGTTGCGGTGTAGAATCTCTTGTAGGAATGTTATTAAAAAAATAATTTCTCAATTGGAGGTAGTCATGGTGATTTCTTAATAAAATTTCACAGATCTTACTTCAGCGAAGAAGGTCTGGAATACAATATGGGGAGGGTACCAATTGGTGGATGCGATTTCTCACCGCGACCGTATGCTTACAATATGTATCCTGAAAATGATACCGATCTCTCCAACTTCACTCTTACTGAAGAGGATTATTTATATAAGGTAGGTAAATATGAACTCCCGCACAATCATACGCAAAAATATTTAACAGCAAAAAATATTTGTATAAGCACTGTTTATTTATATGTGATTGACACAAATATATTATTCAACTTCGATCGACCCAAAGTTTTTTGTCAACAGTAAAGATTTGCCATAGTGTGAAAAACATTTTTTTTACAGTATAAAGAAGTATTTTTATTTGTCTGAAATGCAATTCAGAATTAAGCATTCTTTTTTTACAATGATGAATTTTAATCGCTGAAATTCTTTTTCCAAGGATATACCTACAAGTTATTCATTTTTTTTTTTTAATATTTTATATTATTCGGTTCTACACAAATGCTCAAATTGTTATTTCTATAATATGTACAATACCATAAATTGATTTTTCAGTTGATTTATGTACTTGTATTCAAAGGCATGGATGACTGTTAACTACTAGTTCTACAATTTCTAATGGAAACCATTTCTGTTGAGGAGGTTGTCAAATACACCCTGTTATTTAATGCCATGTCGAATTAATGTGACTAATAATCTATTTTAAAGAGATTGATGATTTTTTTGGTCAAATAAATAACTACAAATCAAGGACTATACACCCCTGGATTTTTCAAAATGTATTTGACGGTTATTATTAACAGATACCTTTTATACAAGAAGCCCTGAACATCACTAACAATCAACTTCTATTGAAAGCTGCGGCCTGGTCTCCTCCAATATGGATGAAAACAAATAAAGATTATGGAGGAGAGTGTACTTTACTACCTCAATATTATCAAACCTGGGCAAACTATCATTTGAAGTAAGATTCAGAGTACCTATCTATTTTACAATCATTTCGGGTGGAATGGGAACATACTAAAGTGACACTTTTTGTGTGTTTTGTCTGAAAACAAAATTAAATTACATTCTATTTACAAGCACATGTCATTCTGTCCATTCTCGCGAATGACAAATGTATATTGATTTATTTCATTTGAAAATTGCTTCAAAACTTTGTCTTTCTCTAAATATTTCTATCATAAATTTACAAACCATAATTCAACGAGTATCTTGAAAGGCATAAGCAGTCAAATTTTTGTCAAATGTATCGACACATTGGGGAATAAAAAAACAGTTGCATAAGTTTTGTAACAATTCTAAAATCTCAAGCTTTTTTTTGAGAAAGGAAAGACACAGTATAAGGAAACCTATTCTATCTAATCTAAGCAGTCAGTCATTTAGGTCATAGACAACAATATAAGTTAGTCTTGTCCATAGACATTAAGTACCTATATAAATGCCCATGTATCACAGATTTGAATGGCAACATTTCTCTTTACCTTTTCATTGCAGTTGATCCATACAATGAGTGCATAGTAAATAGTTTTTATGGGTCTGAATAAATAGCCAATAAATGAGTTTTTAATCATATACATATACTTATTTTGTAAATGAATGAAACCTCTTGACTAAGTGAAACGGCCACCCATGAAAACAACCTAGATGGCTACTGCTTCCTCTATAAACTATAAAACCCATAAGCCTTCACAATAAACTATCAAAAATAATGGAACTTTTTTATATCTTTTGTGTGTTAACTTCAGAAAATAAATCTTATATCTTTTACAGATTTCTGGAGTTATATGCAGAAAATGGTATTGATTTTTGGGGAATAAGTACGGGAAACGAACCAATGAACGGAATTATCCCAATTATAGCTTTTAACAGTTTGGGATGGATGCCTACCGAACAGGTAATGAATCTCTAAGAATATTATGGTCTTCTCCTAGAGTAGTAAACTTCGATCATCCCCTTTGAATTAGCTGCTTTAGAGAAAGATTTATTACATAAGTAGGTATACATATACCGCTGAATTTATTTTTATAAGTTAGTGTAAACAATGATTTGCATATGTTTCAGGCACAATGGGTTGCAAATAATTTGGGGCCAATAATAAGAAAATCTCCGTTTTCAAAAATCAAAATTCTTGCATTGGATGATCAAAGAACATCACTGCCATGGTGGATACAATATGTGAGTATTTATTTTTTACCCGCTGAGGTCTAAAAATCATATATTACTCATGAATTTTGTCAACTTGAACTAACAGTTCATGTTCATCCCTGCATTTAAAATGTCGGAAAACGAACCCGGGTCATTAACGACAAATCTCATGGAAAAGTATAAAATTCAAATGATTCAAATAATAATTTCTGTAATCAATTATTAGTAATTCATTTCCATCTTTCATAGATATCTACAGTGGATAAAGCATTGGATTACATTGATGGAATTGCTACTCATTATTATTATGATGAAGTCATATCCCCTGCTAATATTGATCTCACAATAGAAATGTTTAAAGACAAATTCTTCATATCGACAGAAGCTTGTAAAGGTAAATATGTTACGTTTGACCAATGTAAATATAAACTAAGTGGAAAATCATTTAGAAATTGAGTTGTTAAATATCAAATGCTGCCCAGCTAGTGGCACTTTGTTTTCAGGATAGACCACATTTCATTTCAACTTGAATGTTTATCTTTTTTACTTTACAGTTACATCAACTTTATAATATGAAAAACTAAAATAAATAAAGACCCACAGTCAAAGACAAGAATAACTCAGTAGAAAATACTGACAGTTGTTCAGTCAGCTGATTCAAATGCTTACTGATAGGTTCTCAGTGACTTAAACCCATGTCCAAATTATAATAATTTGCAACAATTTTAGGTAACAAGCCATGGCTTAAAGAAAAGGTGCAACTTGGATCTTGGAAAAGGGCTGAGAGTTATATTACAGACATCATAGAGGTAAGACAATTTTCAGCTTCTATCTGGAAAAAAAAAGCATAATAATTCTTCATCATTCTTTATTTTGAGCTCCCGATTTAATCCTTACATACTTGTATAACAGGATGCTTTAATGAAATGATAGTATTGCCGTGATCTGTAGACATATGAAATGCAATTATTTTAATCTATAATGTTGATAACAGTGGCGCATAGACGTGATATAATTTTGGGAATCCGTGTTAACTCGGCACAAATCAAGTCCGCACATGGCAGGTCGACACATGTCAAGTCGGCACATGACAGGTTGACACATTGACAATTCAGCACCTTGACATTTTGACAAAATTTCCTTTTTGTATTACAGTGAAAAAATGTGTTTAGGCTCTACAAAAATAATATATTGTTGATGGCTATTTCATAATAATGCTTGCATTGTGACAAATTGATATTATGTTTTTCTGGAAATGAAAGCAAATCTGGGTTTTTATTGAGTGGTAATGAACGTACATTAGTTTTACATCAAGATGATTTTAGTAAAATGGCATTAGCGATCTCTAATGATCAGAGTATTGATGTTGGATTAATGTTTGATTTCTCATTAAAAAGTCATTGGATTGATGATATCTATTAATTTCTAATTGTTCTGATGCATTTATCTAAATGCCAATTAATTACGATCAATTAATCGTAATTCTGTACTGGGAGCTAAATATGGCTATGTTAGATTGTAATAACGACATGATTTTTCATAATCTAGCATGCAAATTTTACGCAATTATGTAGGCATTCACTTCCCCTAGTGTCCCAGAAGGTGTTTTCTTCCATAAAACACCCCCTTTGTGCAGTATTTTGACGGAGATCGAATAAAAATTGGAGCAGTTTGTCAAGTTGTCTAGGTGCTGAATTGTCTATGTGCCAACTTTTCATGCTCCGACTAAACTTGTGCCGATTGGTCTGGTCACCAATTTTGGAAGCCCACTTTTTCGAATGATAAAAAAGCATCACAAAATTTATTCGAGATATTTATATTTCAAAATAAATTGTCACTACTGATAATTTCTTCTTATTACAAATATTTTATTGTTAAAGTTGAAGAAATTCCAATGAAAGCATAAATTAAAGAATATTCCAATTACTTTTTATTCAAACAAAAAAATACTAATAAATTGGTACAATAAAATATAAGTTAAAAAATAATCTTATTCTTCATTGTACATTATCTGTTATTTGTTATTTGTTCTATGCTGTCAATACTGCAAATATTCACATTGCTACCATAGATCTTTTTATAAAACTGCCCTAAATGAAAACGATATTTGACATTATTATGTTAACATTGCTGGATAAGACAGTTAACCACTACTGCCACTTTATCTTAAAAATCTATCATAATATTAGTGATACAATGTGTAAACTTTTGGTATTCTTAAATCATACACCTTTTGCAGTAAAAAAATATGATTTTTATCGGTTAGTTTCGTCGCAATTAATTAAAAAGAAAAATTAAACACATTATTATTTGTATTGTCGCTACAAATTTCTAGGATTCAAACTTCACTGCCCATACGCCATAAGATAACGTTATCTTATCTCAAACGCGCCTCGTTAAAACGTATGTTTCAAATCAAATTACTCGGCTTAATATTAATAATAAGCTAAACATAATTTTTCTACAGGTACTTAATCACCATTACGTTGGATGGATTGACTGGAACCTCGCGCTAAATTCACAAGGTGGACCAAATTGGTTCAAAAACTATGTCGACTCAACCGTCATTGTCCTGTCAGAGACTGATGAGTTTTTGAAACAGCCAACCTACTATGCCATAGGTCACTTTAGCAAATTTATACCGCGTGGCTCAACAAGGGTGTCTGTGCAGACTGAATCATTGATTGATAATGTGGCTATGTTAAGACCTGATGGTGGGATTGTTTTAGTTATTTGTAATATGTAAGTAATAATCATTTTGATTTATTAATTTTTATCCATTAAATTCAAGCAGTAACAACCTAGAGTAAATAAATCTGGCACAGCATTGTAAGAAATACCAAAAGGTCTCAAACAACACACACAAAACAAAACATTTATTAATAAATTCTGAATGATGGGATATCACAGAAATTCAATGTTTTGTTAGATATTGTTTTTAGCTTTCAAATTGTTTCTAAATTCACAGTCTAAAGCTCCTGATATACATACTAAGACAAAAAATCTTGCCAGTATAGTTGGGTTAAATTATATTTAGTTACACCATACAGAGAAAAGTACCATGTTGCCAGTTTAAATTGGTAACAAATTTGCTGTCACTTGTCAAAAGATTATATCAATTAAATGCGCTGATGCTATGTGATCTGTTAATATATTAGCTAAAAAACAGATACTGCTTTCTCAGGTCCCAAATTATATAAATATAATAACACAGTCCAAGGTCAATCTTATTGATGAGTCAAAACTATATGTGCTTCTTGTTTTAGGGCTAATGAGGAGCTGCTTTTAACGATTGAAGAAGAAGAAAAGGTAACTTTTGATGTAAAAATGCCAGCACGTTCTATTCAAACTATTATGTATTGGTAAACTAATTGTATTTGATAGGCTGTTTAGATCCTATTTGATTCAATTATTGTCCAAGTGTTATTGAACATTATCTATATTGCGTGTCATAAATTTTGAAGAAATGTGTGTTACATAAGGAGATTGAAATTTAAAAAAATATCTCAAAAATAATGCCTAGTATTCTATAATTTTAATTCGCTGTATAAGTTTAAGGGTATTAATTATAATAAAAATAATTTTACAACTTTTCTTGTGTTTATTTTTATGAATGACAGAAATAAGCCTTCTATTACGTATCATTTTCATTTAGGTATAATATTTTCCAGTTATACACTTATATTCAGGCCTTTTTAAAAGAAAAAGATACAGTCAATCAATTAAATGTAACCTCATGCAGGAGGAATAGGAAAAAAAGCAGATAAATTTCGTAAAATATTCTTTCAGGTGAGAGGGAAGCAAAAAATTGCATGCATTATATATTCTTCTGACTCTGGATTTTGACTCAAGATGCTAAGTTGAATTTCAATAGCAAATATTTTTATTGTATATTCAACATCTTCAAGCATTTTAAGTGTACGAATAAACTTGAAGTTACGCTTAGTAAGTAGATAGTATATAATATCATTTATAAGAAAAGAAGAGTCTAATTTTTAAAATAATATGACTTCAGATTTTACCCAGCATTTATTGATTATCAAATTTGATTTTTCAATCAAATATTTTTGATGTCTTTTTTTTAAAATGATCTCTAGTGGCTTAAAAAATAGGAATGTAATTTTTTTACAGTTTTTTGTTTCATGAGGGATTGAATATATTTAATTTATGAAAATCTCTATATCTATATAGAAAAAAAACATAATAATTACCATTTCTAATATATATTTTTCAAGTAAGAAACAGTTTTTTTTAATGGCAGCCTCATTATTGACATATTTGTCATAGATAACATATATTTGTATACAAGGTTTTGTTGTGTCATGGCGGCTTTGTTGTGACATTTGTAAAATACAAATTATATATGAGTTACATGAAGGACGAAGAGTAAACAGGTTAGCTCTTTATACTGGACTAAAATGGTGGAATTAGATTGGAAAACTATTCTTTCCTTTAATTATCAAGATATCAAAGATGAAGACAAAGAAAAGGTGTACGAAAGCATCTCTTGGATGGACCCTGGGGACATTGAAATCAGTTTTGGGGATATGAAAGCTTTGTTTATCGTTGCGCAAGAAATGCTGAGACACAAAGGAGAACAGGTACAGTTAAACAAAGTCTGTGTAGTTGACATTCCAACTATTATATATGTTCATAGTTACAACTACAAAACGTATTAATTTTTGACTGTCAAAGTGTGTAGTTATTCGTTTCGAAAAATATTCCTTACAACATTCTATTCTTTTTCTGTTCGAAAACTTAATAAATGTCGCTTAGAAGAGTACAGTTATGTTGGTTATTTAATAACAAATAAGAAAAGTGCTAAATGGGAATCAGCACAAATGATTATTTTCGTGGAATTTTAGCATCAGTATAAAAAAGTAAAATTGTTCATTCTCCATAGAGTAAATTCGAAATTCCAATAGTTGATTTTTTGGTATTTCCCTATTCACAATTGAATTTCTTATAAAATAGCATTGCATTAAAGCAGTGATGCACAACCTTTTTGGGAAAAGTGCCAGATAATCAATTCTCAGATATTTCGAGGGCCGCATGAGTAAAAGTGATTAAATTATCCATATTTTTAGTGCATATCAAATTGAAAATTTCACTATTTTATATTGTTCTTCCATCGTCCGTAAGAAGTTCTGAAGAAAAAAGGTGCTTAATGTTTGTCATATTGGGCCGCACAAAATGTCTCTGAGGGCCACTGGTTGTGCATCACTGCATTATAGGGTAGAAAAGAGTAGCATTATAAAGCAAATTTACCTTCTTGTCATTTCCTTAATATTTTTTTTCTTTCAACAGAATCTCTTCAATTTAAATACTGATATTGCAAGGGAAAGACCAGTGATAGCAAATATAGAAATAGTTTTTAATGTTTAAGAAAGTTTTATGTTTTCAAAAGTTTGATATTTCTCAGGTTCTCTGTAAAAGATATAATATTTTATATCATAAAATATAGACTTCATTTACATATTTAACATCTTTTAGGGATTTATTTCAATATTTTTATCAACAATCCTAAGTATGAACATACACTGAGACTAAAACAAGTGTGTTACAAGAATTTATCATTTGAATTGCTCATAACATGGTATCTTCCCATAGTAAGAGCACAAATCTGTTACAATTTTTTTTTCCAGGTGCAATCACTGACTTCTGAATTGGATGAGATGGCCATAAAACAGGGGGAGGTAGAAGCCGAGATGAGACTGAATAAATCAAAAAAAGGTCAGAACAAACTCATTAACTTATGCATTATTATATTTTATTAAGACTTGTGGCAAATTCGTAAGTACTTGACTTAACCTTAACTGCTGAACATATAGAAACAGCAAGTATGTACTCCCATTGACCATGTTATAAAAGAGCTTAGTATTAAACAAAGGGTAATTTGGTGAGTAGTTTCCAACACCCATAGCGGCTGAAGGGTTAGCAATTGATTGTACATCTGTGTATGTGTAATTCTTAATAAAAAAAACCAACGAATTTTTTTCAATAAGGGATGGTAAAATTAAAATAAACTTCAATAATTAATTATAATGGAAACATCTAATTCATTATTGATTTCAGAATCGACTCATGTCAAAGATTTAACTGAACAATTGCTCCAGCAAGAAAATGAAATCGAAGCCAATAAAAGTATACTCGACAAGGTAAGCATCAACTTAAACTTGATTTCATATCTATTTTAAATTTATCATTGTTTCCTTCTTCTTCTTGGATCATATCCACTCCCTAGAATAGGACAACATTTGGAACCTCCAAGGCTCATCAGCTGCCACTTTGCTTCTTTTCATGATATGTCAGCATTCCTCAGTTTAGGCAAGCGTAGTTGAGGCTTTCTGAAAACATCTGCAGCACCTGACCCAGCCGGTACCAATGTTTCTCATACGAAAACAGTGTGCTGTCTGATCCTTTTCTCTTATCTTCGACTGACTTTCACTATCTTACTCCCAATATACGACCCAAGCATCTATTCCAAAAGCTCAGTGCTGGGCTTAATCTTTAATTGATTTAATTTTTAAGGTCATATTTAACTTTTGCAGCTATCTGAAGAAATATCAGTTTTGGAAGATCAGAGAACCGCCTTGATGAAAGAAAGAGACAATGATAGTGATTCAACTCCAGATCCTATTTCAGAGTTAGACCGTATGAAAGAAATAGGAGATTCTTTAAAGAAGAAAAATCAGCATATCAAAGAACTCCTGTTCGACCTTCAAGTAAGTAAAATAATATCTCTATATAAAGTTTATGAATGTACTTATATGAATTAAGTTCAATTAGTCTACTAATTTGTTTTAGATGAAACCATGTAGTCATGAACTGAATGATGCTTTTCATTTGTAATCTATATCTAAACATTCCCAAGGAATGTGATCATCATCGTGAATCATTCATTTGTAATTTATTTGTGACATCTTATTTTCAGGCCATCGCCGAAGAGAATAAACTGCTCCGCGATAAATTGAATCATTTGAAAAGTAAATTGTCAGAAGCCACGCACCACATTAATGATCTTACATTACTTGTTACCAATACGAGAGGTGAAAACAAACATCTGAATGGTTAGTCTTTCTTTTTCTTTTATACGATGGTGCATAGTTTTGTCTAATTATTCACCTGCCTAATTGTGAGCTATAAGTTGACGAATTATTGTTTTAGAAAAAGTCAAGAACTTGACAGATGCAAACTCTGCTCTGCAAAATCATATTCAAAATTTAAATGACTCAAACCATGGTCAAGACGCTCATCTAGATGAGTTTGCCCAGCAAATGGAGTTAAGAATAAATGAGTGGAAGGTATTTGGAAAGAAATCTAATTTTACTATGTTGTTCTATGAACTCTGACTATGTGTGTTTTATTTTCAATAGTTTTTAGAATGAATTCATTCCCTTACCAAGCATCTCAATAGAAGTTCTTTTACATGAGCTGGCTGTTTTTCAGTCGCTCAACTTCCCATTTTTTAGAGTTGCTTTAGATAGGATGGAAAGAAAGATTGGGCTTGGTTAATAGCCTTCGTTGCACCCTTGCTTAAAAGCACTGACCACTCTGCTACAGCACCGGCGATCTTACATCACTGATTAGTTATCAGAATCACATTGTATTCTATGCACATATTGCATTCACATGAAATAATTTCACACTTGTCACCAATAAACATACCCTCTATGATATTAATTTTTACGTATTTATCTTTCAGGATATTTTGAGAGAGAAGCAAGCCGAGATTGAAGACCTTAAAAATAAATCCAAAGAGTATCATGAGCACCGGGAACCAGAGATAGCTGCACAAATTGAGCCTAATTTCTTTGCTCAAGTAAGATTTGTCAGACATTTTTTTCAAACCATTTTCTGGCAGTTATTTACAAACCAAATTTACTTCCGTCAGGCATCCAATTTTTTTCAAGTGTATTGAGATATATTTTGAGTATGATGTTCAAAGGTTTTTATTTTATAGATGATCAAACAACGCGAAGATCAGATACACCATCTTCAGAGTAAGCTTGCCGAGGCAGCAGAGGAAATGCTCTACTCTGCAGAGACTATCGAGAGACTGAAGGAGGAAAAGGCTGAGTGTGAGACTTTGATTGATAATCTACGAATGGGAATATCGCACGACAGCATCGAAGGGAGTACAACTATCGAAAAACTCAAAATAGAATTGCAGAAGTGTAAAATTGAAAATGATGATCTCGAAGAATGTCTGAAGATAAAAGAAATCGAGGTAAGTTAGGCTTGAAACAAATGTACTAATAATGTTTTTTTGTTGATATAAAACAATGTTATCCAAATCTGGTTGTTGAGTTGGCGCAACGTTCCACACAGCTCCATAGCCGACTTCACAATTTTCTTCCACATATCTTTGTTCCAATTTCTCCAGTAACTTATGGCCAACCTACCTGCATATTTTGATGATGTTTGCCCATCTTTATTTATCCAATACATAATGCTACGATTTTTTTAATGAAGACATATTACTCATATGCTAAATTGCATAGTAAACGTTTTTTTATTCTAAATTGCAGTTGGCCGAAGCTTTGAAGCGATTGAACTTGTTCGAAAGCGGAGAGTTTGGCTTGAAGGAAGCCATGCACTCAAACAAGAAAACAAAACAACAATTGCAAATTCGAGACGAGCACATCAATAAACTGGTGGCAGATATTAACAAGCATGCAAATCTACTCGATCAGATACAATTGGAAAACTCCGTTATGAGGTGAGTCTATTATCTACTGGCTGTCATAGAAAGTTTGCCTTTGCTCTGGGAGCAAACACCTCCAGTCTTTTCTACTTTGCTCCTATGATGTGGAGATCTTCTTTGCCTTCATCTGGCCTCAAAAACTGCCGTTCTACAGCATTCCAACTTACCTCAGACTTGAAGATGATATAGATGCGCTATACTTGCGGACAATGCTTAATTCTCTAGCTCAATGGAAAATATCTTCTTACCATAGTGAAACAGTTTGCGCTTACGGTATTGTATGTTTAGCTGGTGTTAAATACTGTAATATTTGTTGCAGAAAAAAACTCAATCTCCCATCCGAGCATCCGATTTCATTGGACGGCGTCCTTTCGCAACACACCAAGAGGAAGAAAGAACTGAACTCCTCTCTCAAAAAGCTTTCCGCAATCGAGGAACAAAAAATTTCTCTTCAAATTCAACTGCGGCAAAAAGAGAAATGCATAAAAAAGCTGTACAGTTATGTCAAAAGTAAGGGTGTCAAATTACCGGAACATTTCCTAGCAGCTATACTTGCCGAAGAAAGTATCGGTCGGCAGGCGTTTGAGCAGGAAATTACAGTCCCTGATGATGGATCAGGAGATAAATTAAATGAAAGGTTTGAATTTTTTTCAATTGCTTTAGGTAATATTCTGTGTTCATATATTCCTACCTATCCAGATCTATTATTTTAGCTATATATATTATCGTCATAACCATTATAAATGAGTTTAAAGCAGGGCTGTGGAGTCGGTGAAAAAAAGTCCGACTCCGACTCCAGCATTTACCAAAACCACGACTCCGACTCCAACATTGACCAAAAACACGACTCCGACCAAAAAAAGTTCAATATCGTCACTTTTTTCCCCTAATTTTCCTATTTATGTGTAGTCAATTAAATATCAACCCTATCAATGCGGCCAAAAGTCAATTTTGACATAAAATGCAAAAATAAAAAGTTCAAACTTTTCAAAATTTCCGACTCCGAGTACGACTCCGGCCAAAAAGCTCCGACTCCACTACTCCGACTCCGACTCCACAGCCCTGGTTTAAAGTTAGATATTATTTATGATATAAAACATTGCAACCTATTTTTTTCATTTTTACTGACTGAAATATTTTGTTCTAGCAATGTCAACAAGAGTTCTCCAGCTAAGAAGTCTCCAGTAGATGATGCAGAGATCACATTGATTCGAGAAAACTATCAACACCTGATTGATGAGAATGAAGGACTTCGGAAAGGATTGCATGAAATTTTGGATGCAATTAAAGAAAAGGGTATATTTTCTGTACTCATATTCGTTTCATAATTGTCAATTGTCTATACATAATTATCTATATTTGACTGATCTTTGATTTATATATCAGCCACGACATCTTCAAGCGACATAACTTCAACCTGTCTTGAAAAGCTGCTCCGAGCATTAGATGCACGTCACGTTGCCGGGTGGTATCATCCTGCAATGAGAATGCTAATGGAGCTGCAAGCGGAAAGAGGAACTCAAGACGGACTTAGGTCTATGCTCAAAGAAGCCAGGTAACACGATTTACACTTTATAGATAGAGGGAAGCACAGTTTTGTGCACGGCTTTATACATTTCTTTTTTCATTCAATGTAAATAATTTTGTAAGTTGAAAAATAAGGTACGGAATTCATTTGTGAAATATGTTGTAAATGGCAATATTGCAATACTTGTATGCCTCTTGAACATCCGGTTAGAAAAATTATCCCCTTGTCTATGGTTTTTCATAGACAATTAATAATTTATTATTGCCAGTGGAAATCCTCTTGAAAATCTGCCATGGAAATTTCATTGAATTAATTGCGCATCCAGGACTGACAAGCTTGATTGGAATCTTTCATTTATACTTTAATTAATGATTTGCTTCCAAATGTATGTATGATGTTTGATCCCTTCCCACCCACCCCTATTCAATCCTGAAAGTAATATTCCTTATACTCTCCTAGAGTGAATCATTAATATTTAGCCAGTTCTCATCAAAGAACTACTGTTGGTTTAGAAGTAAAACTTCCCACATGATACAAAGTCAAAAAATCTTATTTATTACATGTATCCATTATTATGATGTTATTGATGTTCCTCACCATCATCACTGAGAGCTCTAAAATTTAGGGTTGGTTCTAGCTGTTCCCAACAACTCTTCACTTCTCTGCCTACTCTTTTGCAGTTTGGTTTGGACTAGATGTCACTCTTTTTCGGCATATATGACATAGCCAACTCAGTCTTAATTGAATTGACTGTGATGCAATCTTTGTACAGATCGGACAGCTTAGCATTATACCTTCTTGAATTATTGTCATTGCTAACTGGACATAGATGGTGTAGATTTTTCTTAGTATTCATTATGAAACGGTTTTTTTTTAAATTTCAGAACTGAAATTTTATCTACTCTTGATTTATTAGCCAAAGAATCGCAAAAATCTTTGCAGTTGGAACAAAAACTGACAGAAATTGAAAAAATCAACGAAGCCCCTGTTAAGTTAGATACAAATGTTGATTCGGAAGAAATAGAAAATGAGCATATGGTAGCGTGGACAGTGAATCAAGATGAAATAGCTGATCCTGATTTTAAAGACGGCCAGACAACCAATGAAACTTATATCAAACATGCTGACAAAAACTACTCGCTTGTATTGCATGAAAATTTGATCCATTTTCACAAACAGTTTGAATATTTGTATGACAGCATGATTGAAATATTTACTCAAAATAACGATGACAAAAATAAATGGTCTGCTATAGAAGAGCAATACAAATACAATATAGAAACACTCTCCGTTGAAATAGAGAGTGTTAAGCTACAATTGAACGAAATCAATCAAAATCAATTGGAATCGGATGAAAATTATACTATACAATCGTCAGATGGCAGTGATAGGTTTTGTCTGGAAAGAAAGAATAAATATCTGTTGGAGACTTTCAAATACGTCAGAGATATAAACGACGCCATCAAAGCTGAATTGTTTCAATATAAAATTGACTCTTTCAAAAAATTTAAGTTTTATGAAGTGGAAAGGCAAAAGTTGAAGTTTCACGTCACAGATTTGAGAAATAGGCTGCGAAAATCTGTACCACTCGATGTCTTTCTGAAACAGAATGAAAAGTTGAATCAGTACGAAATGAAATATAGACTGTTATTGAATAAAGACGTATTAAATTCAAATGAACATGAAAAAGTAGGTGTTGATAATAATATAAATACTTTGTTAAATGTAAAATGTGAATTATTGGGAGCTGAAAATGAGGAACTGAAAAGTATGCTCAGAACAGAGAAAGCGTTGAGAATTATATCGGAAAATCTAGATACAGGTTTGTTTAATCTTCACTTAATATAAAAACACTGATTATTCCAAATATGTACCTCCTATGTATAACATTTATAACTATTTTATTTCTAGCTGATGACGGCTTAAAACATTTAGCCTCAAAGATCGCCAGTAGCGAGACAGAAATCGTAGCATTGAATTCCAAATTGATTTACATTCAAGAAGTAAATAGTATTCTAACACAACACCAAGAAAATTCACTTTCTAAATTGGAAAACTGCAACACTCTTCTGAGTGCAGCGAATGCGAAAATAAATTTGCTGGAGTCAGAGAATTTAAAACTGCAAGAACGAGAGATGCTGTTAATGTAAGTCAATTCAAAGTTATCTTTTGCAAAAAAATGTTTTCTTTAAGCAATCATTATAGGTTATGTTTTATCTTTGCAGCGATAATTTCCAAGCATCTTTGTCGGCCGATGAAGTAAAAGGAAACTCAAATATTTATGAGAATACGGTTAAGGAAAATGAACACCTTAAAGTTGCCGTAGCTCAACTTCAAAGTAAAATGGAATCATTAGAAGAACAGGTAGGTTATATTTAATGTTACACTATTTTGTAAAAGTCTTGAAAAAAAATGTGAAAGAGAGGGGGTAACAAAAAAAATTAATAATGTTGTCACTCGATATTTACATTGAAAATGATTGTAACAATTTCGAAAAACAGTATTATTTAAGTGTTAGTAACAATTAACAGTAAACATATACATTATGTTGTAATCTCTTGATAATCCCTTTTTAAGTTACAGGTGTATAGCATTTTTTTTTTGTGTCTTGATTGACTGCTTTGTTTTCAGATTAGCGATATTCAACATGATAAACTGGTTAACGGCTTAGAAATAAATATATTGAGACATCAAGTACTGGACCTCCAGTCTGTCAATGATAATAAAGCAATTATTGCTAGGTGAGTCTTTGATAACTCAATGTTTATAATTACTATTGTTACAAACGTTTTTCAACCTTTCTTTTTTGAAGAGAGGCTGGTTTTTATTTTCTACTATGTACTTATTTTTGAAAATGCTTATTGTTGTGCCGTTTTTTGAAGATTGAGTGGTGAAATACTGGTGTCTCATTTGCATACAGCAGAGATGCACAAAAAAAGAGACAAACTTACTAAATCTCTGGAAAAAGAAAAGGACACAAGAAAGAAATTGCAAATGATCATTGAGGAAAAGGAAAACCAATTCGATAGTTATGTCTCTCGCACCAACTTAAAAATAAGGTAATTGTATTTCTCATTCAAATTGACAATCATTTTTAGACAGACTGTAGGAGTCGGCAACTGACTTGAATTGTACAATTTTTGTCGAAGTTACTTATTTCCCATTTCTATTTGATGCAACCATAGTTATTTATTTACCAATCATTTTGTCGTGACCGATGCTCTTTCTGTTAGTTTCCTGAGCTCTGCATTGCAAGCCGTGAGGGAGCAATACCAAGGATCCATTCCACTGGCAATACTGGATAATATATACAATTCCAGAGAAGAAATTAAAAATAGATTGGAAGAAATCAATAATCTTCAAGAAGAAATTGAGACCAAGTTGAAATCTGAAAATATCGGATGGTCGGCAGCTGATGTGAAAAATATGCAGTGCTTGAATGACGATATTTCGCAATGTCTGCATTATATTGAACTGAAATTGAAGGTGATACTTTTGACAATTATTTATCATTACACCATGCTTTGTACATATTTAACAATTTTATTCAATGTTCAATGTGTGACACCTGGATAATTTATGGATGAATTTTTTTTACAGGAATCCAAGTGGGAGAGAGAAAAATCTGGACTTGAACATAAAATAAAGGGATTGGAAGGCAACTGCTTTAAAATGGAGACACAAATGAATTCTCTGGAAGAGAGTTTGTTAATGTTATCATTCGCCTTTGGCAAAACAACTTCTGGCAAAAATGAAAATTTAACATTGGATATGAAGAGGTCAACTTCTGTAGTAGAACTGATTGATATCGACATTGAAGACTCTCATCAAACTGAAGGTAAATTATCCTTATAAATTAAACCAACTGTAGGATTTATATATAAAAAATGTTAAATGAAACTATACTTGCCTTGTAGTCAAGTTTAAGCCCTGTTCAATCTTTACGCATTTGAATCCCTAAGAGGAAACTTCCATGCATAGATCTTTCAGTCAACATTGAAATTTAAAACAGAATAGGTAGCGCACCTTTATGTTGGCGGTCTTGGAGAGACTTTGAACTGGTTGGATCATGTGCTATAGATGCTTTCAGAGAGCTTCAACCTGATTTGCCTCGTCTTCTGACTGGTAGGGCTCAGGCATCCTAGATTACTGTCAGCTAAAATCCAACAGAACTGGAGGATGCTGGCATGTCATGGCAGGAAATCTTAGAGGCCATATGTTTACCATTGGATATGGCCCAAGAAAAAGAACCGAAAGGGAATGTCTTCAGTCCCCACTCACCTTTTATACGATCATGAAAACAGCGAGTAATTTTAACTTAGTTTAGTAATGTAGTTTTTATCTTATTACTGAAGGTGGGTGCTTGATGAAATTTAAATATAAAATTTGTCCTTTCCTTGAGTTTTATCACTAACGAATGTGAATTTTTTTTTTTTATCTTTTACAAATTAACTTTCTTTGTTTTTTTAGATCAACAAACACATAAACCCACCCCTAAGCCTCGAACTATGAAGAAGCCGGCACCCATGCATAGGAATAATGAAAAGGTCAATGAATTCACCGATACAGATGTGAATTTACCAGGATCTCCTATGAAAAATACTAATGATGAAATATCGCCAAAACCTTCAACAAAAACCACAGTAGTTATCCAAACGGACCCTGAAACACCATTAGTGATGAAAGATGCCCAATGTCAGACAGATTGTGTCGAAGATGTCAAAGATGTTCATGAATTACACGAATTAAAAGACAAAGTTAGCTCATTACAAGTTCAAATAAAAGAAGCATTATCTATGGCATCTGAGAGATCAGAAAAAAATTTGAATTTAGAGAATGAAAAAATGACACTGGAATCTAAAATGGCTGCACTCAATCAGTTGGTCATTGACAAGGAAACAATTGTTGCTGAACTGAAAGCAAATATTAATGAAATCAATAAAGGGATTGCCGAGTCTAAGGTGGCAGATGAAAAATCTGATAATGAAAATGAAATGGAGCATCTGAAGAATCTTCTAAAGAGTCTGAAAGAAATTGAAAGTGAAAAAGATGCTATGATTGAGCAGTATAAAGAGTTATTGAAAAATGAGAAATCCGAGCATCACAACACAAATGTTCTTGCTCAGAAACAAATCATTAACATGAAGGTGATGATTGAAACGTTAGAGCGAGAACACAATAGGTATTTAGTTTTTTGGCTTAACACATTGTTGGCTTAACATTGTTGGCCTTCAGCTTTTTTGGGCTCAGAACTAATTTCAAACCGTGCAGACTGTGAATAATTATTATACAATTCTACAAATCACTCTTAATTAAATATAAAATATACTAGTAACGTTTTAACTTTATTTTCCAACTCACTATATTCTGCTTTGTCAATCTTTGACTGATATCTTTAAGAATAATGCTCCCCTTTGTCAAGAAATTTTGCACGTATTGGTAAATTTGTATGAAAATAATTATTGGTTTCACCACTTGTATGTTCATTGTTATGCTATAGTTGTCTGTGGTCTGGTTTGTATAAGGTGGGAAATACTTTTAAAAAACATGTGATGCAGTGGTTTGTAATACAATTGTGTTTGTTGCAGTTTGAAAGATTTACTGACGGCACCATCTCACGTCGAAAACTACAATTCCACTATGGAAAAGTATAGAGGCAAGATTCTTGAACTGGAAGACAGATGCTTTCAACTTCAAAAGGACTTTGACACCAATCGAGCAACTCTGTAAGTAGTGAATGTTATAAAAATAAATATCTATGGATTTTCGTTTGAGTTTCGTTTCCGTTTATGAAGGGTAGTAAATAGATTATAATCAATGAAATAGTCAGCAAATTAATTGCTACAACTGAAACTATTTGCAGCTTGTCGTGTAAATCTGAGTGCGAGCGCTGGAAGAGTTTAGCATCAGAGAGGTTTTCAAATATGGAGTCGCTCAGTCGCAGACTCGACGAAAAGCACTCCAGCGAAGTTGTGTCATATAAAACGGAGACGTCTCACTGGCTTGCCGAATTGGGAGACTGTCGGCAGGAGGTCGGTCAGCTGAAGGCAGAGATTACCGAGCAGAGGACTACAGCTATACGTCAGATAACCGAAAGAGATAGCACCATTCACAAATTGCATACAGCTAATACAAGCTTAAAGGTAACAATATTTTTTACCATGTTGTACTTCATAGGCTTGCATGCTTCATCTTATCTGATAAAAGTATTAGCAATGAAATATTTCGAATTTAGAACATTTATACAATTTCAATAAAGCAAATAATACTCCCTGCTTTGGGAAATAGTTGTCACTAGAATCCGAAAATTGTGTCTTTTTGTCTATTTGTCTATTGTATTGTTTTAACTCTCCTTCATAAATATACCAAATAAATCTCTCTATAAAATGGTCAATGGTATTCAGATGAAATCTCTTTTCTTTTGCATATTATTTTATACCGTGCAAAATGTACTTATACAACCTTAGTTGATATCAAAAAAAATTAAATGAAAGTTCAAGGCAATAAAAATACATTTACAAAAATAATGACAAACAAGGAGATTAAGATAAGACATGGATATATATTATGTTTTCATCTCTTCTCATTCTATGAGATATCCTTAGAGGAAAAAGTCAGCTATTGATATGTTGTTTCCTAACACCATTCTTAAAACTGTTTTCTTTCAATTATTCTCAGAGGAGTGACACTATCTTTGTAAAAATTAATAATTCTTTTTTGTTAAATATCTATGAATGTTTATTTTTGTTTTATTGAAAATATGTTTACCTATTTTGATTTATCTATCATTCCAGCATCAAGTTTTAAACCTTCAAACAATCATATCAGCCAGCGATCCCACCTTTGATCTGTCGGCCATAATCGAATTGGAAGAAGATGCAAATTCAAATGAAGAAAACAACACTCTCATGCAAACAGAACGAGGCGGTTATAGTAAATCAGAAATGACGACTGACGAGGGTAATAGAAATCTATTTGGCGATCGCACTGCTTTGATGTCTTTCAGGGATGCTTCACAGTCAACGTGGTAAGATTGCCCTTTCTGTTGATTTATATTAAATGTTAATTCTTAATATACTGATAATTTTAGACACCAGGTGGCGTTTGTTCAAAACTTACTCATGTTAACACACCCACACTTAGAAGGTAGCCTTTCACATTACTGAAGAAATCTAAGACCAAGTCAACCAATCCATGAAGAAGTCTGCTGTATGCAACTTGAAATGCCAATATTGTTTTTTTTTTTAAATGTCCACAAGTGTTCTGCTGACTTATTCTTGTAAGGCTATACTTGGTCTACTGTGTCTTTATAACAATGCATGTTTCACAATAAACAATGCTGTGTTAATAATTGCATACATATAAATAAACAAGATACAATTCATAAATAAAATAATTTAATCAAATAAGTTACTCTTTGTATTGTCTTTTCAGGACAGAAACTGTAGTGGATCGAATTCGCGGAGAAAAGCAGCTTCTAGGGAGGCAGAATGCACTGCTGCGTAAACAAATTCGTGTTTTGTCTGGGAGAGAGCGCAGAACTCGACTGGAGCTTCACAATTTGAAATCACAGATGTCTAGAACGTAACAGACTTTTTACAATTTTTTTGATAAGCAGTGTACAAATGTTAGGTACTTTTGCTGTTCTAGCTTGTTTTATAAATAACCATATATTGTTTTTTAACATTCAAATTGTCAAGCCGCAAATAAGCATTGTGTGCATCAATTCATTAACATATTGCATTATTATTTTTCAGACCCTCTAATGGTACAAACGCAAAGCCTCACCGGGTTGATGATGCAGTTTTGCTGAATAGCAAAATTGAGTCACTGGAACTTCAACTTTCCGAAAGAAGCTCTGTACATTCAGCTAATAATAATAGCAAAACTAAACAGATGGCACTGTGGGATAAACAAAAAAGGTAAGCAATCATATTGTGTAATATTACTTCCAATGGTTGCTGTTGCAGAGCACATTTTACTAAAAGTTAGTTGGATTTCATTGCCCTGGAAGACTGCTGATAACCATCGCTAGAATAACTTGGTCCAAGCAAAAAGACTGATGGAAGACAAATAATCTTGAAGAGACTGTGTGGTGGTCACATGCTTGATGATACGACTTAAACACTAGGAGGGCGCATCATAATACATATCCATTTGTGAAAGAATATTACTATATATTAGTAGTCATTCAATTTACAAACAAACTTCTTCACTGTCAATACTTGATGGAATGGCATTATAATATAAATAATAATACATTTTTAGTACTTATCCCACATAGAATTTACTGGATCAGGACCGGTTTTTCTCATGGCAAGCATTATCAACTGATAATAAATGCAACGAAACAGTGAGATTTATACAAAAGTTAAGCGAGAATTACAAAGTATGACAAACAGTTGGTATTACAACTAAGCAAATAAATTGAAGCAAATGTTGAAGACCATGAGACAATGCAAATAGTAGTTTGCATTGCTAAGAGGTCTTCAACATTTTCATTATAGTCTATTTTGCTTCAATTCATTTGCTTATATGTGTTTGTAGTGTTGGTTTTTTTAAAAATCTCATTCCATTTGATAGATGGCAAGAGACATCTGAGCGATGGAAAATGAGGTATCAAGAAAAGTGTGCGCAGTTTGAGAGGCTTGAAAAGCACTTGGACTCAGCTCGGGTGACAGTTTCAAGACTAGAAAGAGAAAAAAGACAATCGGATTCTCGTTTATCCAAAAGTTCACGTGGTAAATAGAAAACATATTTAGCGCACACTATTAGCTAATGAATCACCTGAATAAAGTATTTCCATCATGCACTGCTAATATTATTGACACTTTTTTAAAATACCACCGCCCCTTGGAATAAACTGCTCAAAGTTATTAATTAAAAGACAGCGTTTGCTATGGGATTGGGTAATTATGAACCTGTATTCTAGAGAGTGAATGAAACAACGAATTCAAATCAAGATTATCTATTTCAGAAGGCCAAACTCCGTCTACGGTAACTGAAAATTATGACAATCATGTTGAAATGCTGCTCCAAGACAAAGAGAGACTTGAAGAGGAGGTGAAAAATCTTAAAACCAAATTAGATGCAAAAATTAAACAGAGCTCGCTGCTTGAAAAATTGGAATGGCAACAGAGACGAATCACCGCATTAGAACTGGCCGAGAAAGTAAGCAACCATGTATAATTGTAAACTATTCAATTTATTGTAATTTCATAAATGTGTCAGCAAATGGTAAGCTCCCAATCAGTATATGCTATTGTTTGACAACCCCATTCCAAACAGTATTTTTCTTCAGTTTGTCATTTCATATATTTCATATTGTTCAATGTTTTTCATTTCTTCATAGAAAGTATTTATCTCTATGTTTTTGAGCTCGCATAACATCTTATGTGAAGACAAAGATTGAAGCATTTAATATAGCTTTGGTAATGAGTCTAGTTGGAATGACTCCTGAATGGCAAATTTATGGATACAGTCGTTTATAAAACAATTACGAACCATTTACAGAAGTTGTATGATGATAAGAATCACCTGTTACATGAACCCTGCATATTTTTATCTTTCGATTAACTTCTCAATATAAAGGCAGAGATATATTGATGGTAATGTGATATTTGAAATATGACATTATTAACCATTCCACTAGTGGAATACATTCAAATCTCTAGAGATTTAAATGTGTCTGTGGAAGATTTTGAATTACTAATAATACATAATTGTGCACGGTCTTCAGGGAAAAGATGTTCTGGTTAACGAATATGAGAGACTCCTCGGCCAAAACTGTCTACTAACGAAGCAGAATCTAAAGCTTGAGTCTGAGATCCTAGAAAATCAACTGCTTCTTGTTGGGAAGAGGTTAGACCCTGACGGCTCAGATGGTGAAAACAGTTGCTGCAGACGGGTGAAACAGCAGAGGGATCATCTGGAAAGGTAATATAATTAATCCCGTTGACTGAATGAAAATTGGTATTTGAATCAATTCTAATAAATGACAAAACCGTGGTTTCTTTCTGTTGTTTTAATAATGTATTGAGTATTCTGATTTTGAATATTATTAGAATATTAAAAGTGTTGCCAATAACAACTATTAATTATCCAATAACCTCATCTTCTTTTCCAGCTATTCCAAACTCTTGAAAGAAGAAAATAGCTATTTGATTGCAAAGAATATAGAATACACCGCTTTAGATCCACCCGTTGCTTCTACTGGGACTGTTTCACACGTGAAGAGGATTTCGGATCTCGAAAGAACAGTTTTAACTCTCAGAGGTATGGCTAAATTTCATCAATATTTGAAATGTATTTACTTTATCGATTTCAAATGTCACTGTACTCTTTTTTGAATTCAGGTCTGATTGGCAGACTTCAAGGAGAAAATAAAAGATTGCAAATTGGTGCTGGTAGAACAAGAAAATGTCCTGTACAATTTTCAGATGATCAGGTATGAGTAACTGATTTTTTTATTGCAATTGATATTTGTCCCTTTGCGCTCAAATGCCACCATAGCGGCATCATTGAAGTTTTCCATATACATATGTATATGTGCCCGCCGCTAAGGCAGCATAGTATATTACAGCTTCATACTTTTATTGAATTTTTGAATGTATTGAAACTGTCGAAATTATGTTTACTACTTCTTTCATAAGCTCTTTGATATTTGATCACTTTCAAGATTTTGGAAAACTTCAAAATTGAGAATGAACGCTTGGTGAGGATGATGAAGGAAAAAGATGAACTTCTAGAGAGAGCAAAGAGTCTTCTCAGAAAAGCAGCAGATAAGGAGAAACAGCTTGTCAAAGAGGTAGGATATCACCTATGTCTACATGTCTGATGATTTATTTGTTTTACACCATCTAAAACCACATGCTTTTGTCTTAATCCTATATCACACACAGTGATCAATTTATATCAAATGGTGAAATATGGCATGGATGATTTTTGTTTCAAAATTAAAATCGGGAGTCTTCAATCAACAGGGATATAATTTTATGTTTTATGTAATATTTATCTAAAGAGACCATCTAAAATAGAAGAGAATAAATGTTCATGTATACATGAACATTTAAAAGCGCCGCAACGTTTTTCAAAAACAACAGTTGAAATGTTTAATGACTTGATTTATTTCTATAAAGTTTTCATTTATGACTAAATTTAATATTTTTAAAATTTCAGATATCCATGTTGAAAGGGAAAACACAGCAGGCTGAAGATTAGATTAAGAGAATTATTTTGAAGAAATCCGTCCGTAGAAAACTTTTCTTTGTGAAATTGAAAAAATGTGATGCTATTTATCTAGTCATATAAATACATATTTGTATTATGTTAAAAGTATTAAAATAGTCAAATTAATTAAGATCGTAAATATACATTAAATAATGAGCTTTGCTATAGTCAGCTACCACAAATGGTGGATTTTGTTTCAAATGTGTTTTATTTAAAAATAAGCCAAAACAATGCTCTGCAACTCTTACTAACCTGCTGCACACCAAATGTTTGCTTGGTTTCTCTTGCCTTGATGATTTAAAATCCAAATCCAAATACCACTCAAATCATATAAGACTTGCAATGTTAGAAGTAAATAAAACTAATTTATTTTTCCATCACACTGTATTTTTAATTAAAAACAGAATGCCTATTTTTGCTGGCCAATCAACTGTTGATTGCAATAAATATTAGTGAGATAAATTGGACACAGCAATTTATTGCAAATGTTAATACTATTTATGCATGAGATCAGAGTAAAAAAAAACACACGATTTATTGGTTTTGCAAGTTTTTTATCCTTATATATTGCTGACTTATAGTAAATGTACGTATTGAAATGGAAGAGATATTTTAGATAATCCTATAATTCTTATTTAAAACATGTTTATTTAAAATATTATTATATGTTACACAAAAGATACTAATGATAATAATTGTCAATCACTGATTTATATTTTTTAATAAAACTGTTGTAATAAATCTACATGTTATTTGGATGAAACAATAAAGTATTGCTGAGTACCTACTAATAAAAATAACCATTTACCTGCCGACTTCCAACAAATTTTAAGATATAATCAGGGCTATGGAGTCGGGTAAAATTAAAAACCTACTCCGACTCCAAAACAAAATCAATATGCCTCATAGGACCATCTTTATTAATCATCCATCATGATTAGGCAAAACAGAATTTTGATTATTATCATCACTAGCAGCTGCATACACATAATGGACGGTGGTGGGACAACTGACTTGTTATCTAAGAGAGCTTTAGGTGCGGTTATTCATTTTAAAAAGTAAGTAGCTTTGAATTGAATGCCTAGTAATAAAGAGATAACCAGAATGGATTCTGGACAAAATAGAATTTTCTAATAAAAATAGATTTTGTGTTTTCCCTCTAGGATACCATTATATTGGCCAAGCCATTATAGTAGTTGAGGAATAGAGCCTTTTCACTTTGCGTTAAGTCTTTCTTATGAATTTATTGAATTTTGTTGGTTGCCAGTGAAGCAAATTATAAATTTCAGCTTTTCTTTGGACTTCTAAATGTTTTATGAAGTTGAGCGTGATCGATAGGCTTTAGACATGGTAAGAAAGAAAAGTCTTTGTCTACAAAAATTATTTTATAATTTCATCATTCTTGATGTCTTTAGTTAAATTTAATAATACAATAGATATCTGAATATTTATTGTGACAAGACGATCTTTATATAATATAATAATTGAGGTTAAAAACCGCATTCGATCAAGTTACCAGAAAAAACATATTCTTTTGAAATTTGAATGTTGAAATTACCTACTGGAAAGTAGGTATTCAATACTTTTCCACAAGCGACTATAACTGAAGTTACATTATCAGGTAAGGAAAGTTGTTGCATAGGTCAACATTTCTATTTATCAACAATAATTTGATTGAAGGTTAATACATACTAAAGACATCATCTTTTAGTATAGAAAATCAGTTGATATCGTCAATTTCAAGAAAGAATTCAGGTAGCAAAGGCACATTCAATTACTCATTAATTCAATTATCTTGGTGTGAGTGAGGCAGAAATGCTTGCTAGCAGAACAGATGCAGATGACACACCTTGCGAGATATGAACAGACTGACCACGCTACTTATGCACTCGAAAGAGTGGCGCTGTGAGAATGTCCTGATGCTTAATTCCCTAATGTGATATAGACTGAACGTGTGGGCTAAGTGTGGTAGGTGGATTCTTATGTCAGAAGGGAGAAAATTTATTTAGTTTTAACGGCTGCCGCACACTCGAGTGTACTGTTTAACAAGTCAGAGTGTAGTAGTGCTGAATTTGTCACCAGTGGAAACACAACATTTGAAAAAAAAAACATAAATAATTCTCTTTTAAACATCTTGCAATTTGAAATTATTTGATAGCCACACAAAAGTATTCGATTATCAAAGATTTTGCAGAATATTCTTAGTACAATTCATTAAAAGTAACAAAATAATAAAAATAATACCCATCATTGTTTATAGTTAATTTATTAATTATTTTTAATAAGTTTACATACAAACTGTTTTATTATTCTATATTTGATTTTTCATTTCTTCTGTTGAAACAAATGAATGGTTTATTAATATTAATTTCTTTGAACCATTTTTCACCTCATTCAATTGTTTTAGGTTTGTCATCAAAATTTTAAGTCACTAAAATCTTTCAATGTTATTATTAAATCAAAATAATCTTATAAATCAACTATTTAGTTCAAAATCTTTTTGTTTGATAATGATATCATAAACAGCATTATCCAAATTCATTAAAAATGGTGAGGTCAGCAGGTAAGTTAATTATAAAATAGACATTTATTTTACTGCCTACTTTAAAACAGAAACTGAAATTAGTAGTTTCTTGAAGAAATAAATGTTAAAATACGCCTTCTATAATCCACCAAACTGTTTTGATTGGGATGTTTATATTAGCTTCTAATAAATAAGTTGACAAATTATCTTTCACTGTTAATAACTTATAATAGTAAGTATTATTGAAGTAAATAAGTTACGAGTTGCATCACAATCAAAAGCTTCTGGGTCAATCCTCAGCTGGATCAAAATAACTAAAATTATCCAGCTAAAATCAGAGCTTGGGTAATTGTCATATCCTCGAAACAATCTTGATAATTTTCTCTCATTCTCTTTCACATTATCTAAAGTGACATAAAATTCATAAATATTTAGCAAATCAAGTGAAAATTACTTTTAAGGTGTTAGTGACAGTTTCTAGGCAGAAGGGCGTTATTTTAAATAAAAAAACATATTTTATTACCTACTACCTTCATAAATATATCAATTTGATAATTATTTAATATTGTTTTCAAAAAAAATGATTGCAAGAGACTTCTCAAGGTTAATCTGTTTTTAATTGAACAGGTTTAACAAAAACAAAAATAAAATAAACGCAAACATGTACCTTAAAACGGGGTCAATAGAGACACTTTTTACTCTTCACGACTATGTATCTTCATACCTGCCCTGCGCCACATTATTCAAATATGAACGGTTTGAAACTTGTTTCTAGGGGCCCTACTACACATTCGTGACAATATTTTTCAAATATTTACTATCGTTATTAAGACACAGTCAATTTTGTTCAATGTCTCTATTCACATTGAATCGGGGTGAATAGAGACGAGAGAGGGTAAATCGAGATTTTGCAGGTGAATAGAGACAAAAATACAGTTTGTAATTATTGGAATGTATGAACCTCTATTCTATATGAGTCTCTATTTATTCAGTTTTACGGTACCTATTAACCAAAAATAGAGAAGTTTTTAAGGGGTCAAAAAGTAAGGAAGCACAGGCATCAAACTTAAACACGTTTGTTTCAATTTTGGCCAATCATTTAGTTGGTTTGGTTTTGTCATTAGAGAGAAAGTATTATAGGTCCCTGTGGTCTAGTGGCAAGAGCTTTGTCCTAGCAAGCGGGGGGCCCCGGGCTCAATCCCCGGCAAGGTCAGATTTTTTCAATTGACAAAAAAAGATCATGGGCTGTATGTTATTTATCGTTGATTTTGTGCACAACTGATACATTATTTACCATCGAGTTAATCTCGTATGACTTTCACAACTCAGAATATTTGGCGCATTGGCGTCAGATGTAATGCCAAATATAAAAAAATAAATATATATATTTAAATATATAGTCATTGTAAAGAATTATATATAAATAGTAAAAAATACATTGGATACTTAGTAAAGTTGTGCTAAAGTTCAATCCTTGTTTTTGTCTCTATTCACCTGCCAGTCTTTATTCATCCTATTTTACCGGTACTAAAAAGAAACAATCGATGATCAACCATCTTAATATGTTTTGATTGATTAATGAGGAATTTAATTCCACTGTTTTATTGAATGTAGGTCCGGGGCCCGGAAAATATCTCCTACCATCAACAGTTGGCTTTGAAAAACATGATGCCACAAAGCATAGAAACCCAATGTATGCATTTGGACTTAAGCCAGAACCTTGGAATGATCATAAGGTAAATGTTTTCAGCCGAATGACATATTTTGGTCTGGTTGGTGATTTGTTTTTTTTACTTATGATTTCTAATTTCAAACGAATCTTTTTAATTTATTGCATATTTAAAAAATTATCAACATCTAAATTTCATTTTTTAAGGCAAGTCCCGGTCCTATCTACGATGTGAAGAATTATACTGAGCACGGTATAATAGAGGCCCCCGCATGGAGTATATCACCAAAGCCAGCCGATTTAAGTAATATCATTGTTCAAATCCAAGCCAATTTATTAAATAATGTAATTGCAATTCACACTTTATCCATGATAATACCACTCTGTTGTTAAATTTTCCATCAGGTAAATTTCAAGGCCCTGGTCCTGGAACATACGAGCCAGAAAACTGTCCGCCAATAAGATCTGCTCCCAAGCATGTGTTCGGGAGACATCTCTATCACGATTTGAGGACTGTCGGTCCAGGTCCGAACGCTTACAGTCTCAAGTCTGTCAATGATGGAAAGCATTTTACATTGTGGGTACATTGGCATCTCACTATGAATGAATATCAAATTAATTTATTTTTGTATATGTTTTTGTTACTAAAATACAGATGAACTTTAATGCAGTACATAGTACTCTTTAAAACTGAATTTGAATTGGTCCTTTTAAGGCATTTACCAATGTCTTTAAGGCTTTTATAAGTGAAGGGTGAGTGCAAATCGATAAAAACCTCTGGAACAGCGGTGTCTAACTTTTGAAAACCTGAACTTACAATCTTGAATCCCAATAAGCATTAGCATGCTTTAATATTTTTATAAGTATGTTATTTATGTTGTGTATTTTAAATAAGTGTGAGTATTGTTAGTTCCAATAATGTTACTAGAACAGCTCCGTGAATCACAAAAATTTTCTACTTTAAATTAGCCGCTACTCTAGGTCTGGAAGACACAAAAAATAATGTAGATATATTAAATGCTATTTAAAAACTCGCAAATCTATGAAAAACCATTTAAATTTATAAAATTTCGTCACAGCTTTCACTCATCATTCATTATAATTCAAGAAAAAATTATAAATATAAAAAAATATCCTTCCATCTTGGCTATCCCATAATTAATTGATGTTTAATAGAGCTGGTAGATTCGATGGGAAGAAAAAAAGTCAGTCGCCAGGACCAGCTGCGTACTATCCAGAAAATATGGAAGTATATAAACGCGGGTAAAAATATAATCTTTCATTACTAAAATTATTATTTTTAGCCTTTGGCATGAGAAATATTTGGATAGTTTGTTCAATTCACATTGTATATTTTAGTGAACCAAGGTTTACTATTGCTGGCCGGTTGGAAGACTTAAAAAAACCAAATACCCCCGGACCTGCAAATTACGGACCTGGTCTCTATATGCCCGGAAAGGTATAATTCTTTGTGTTTTTCTTTCATCATCATAAATTAAATTATTTATAAATAAATATTTTTAATTCTTAATAAATGAATGAATATTTATAAATTCATAAATTTATTTGTTCATCCAGCAAATATACCAAAATCAAAATATTTTTGTCTCGACATTATTTAAATTCTTTATTAGTTACTTCAGTTTTTTCTAACAATTTCGATAAAATATATTGTAATGAAATTTTGACTATGATAACAAAACATTAAAAATATTCAGTTCATTGAGGGTGCAAAGATACTCTCCCCCAATATGTTATGTCATATTATTTTATAAAACTGCTAGCATCACCATTGGCCGACACGAATGTGAAAGAGGCCTCAGATAATCATCACATTTATCGTATTTTAAGCACCAGTTAAGGGTTAGGAGTCCCAGGAAAAATTACCATAACGTTGTCAGAAATCTGACGATATTTTTGCTGAAATCGAGAGCTATCGGTATTTTAATTGATGTTTACTTTTTTTTTTTAGAATTCTGAAAAGTATTCATTCGGAGTCCGCCATGGCGAAGAGATGACACCATATTTTACTGATTTGGATCATTTCAAGTGTGTAGAATAAATATTTTTAAAAAGTATATAAAAAATGTAAAATACAATCTTAATAAAAAAAAAAAATGAACACATTGATAATAAATTTTGAAACATTTTACTCTCCTTAATTTCGTGTTGTCTGCTCTACATATGACATATGTATATATATTCTGTGACTGAGTATAATTCTGAGTCTATTCTCTTTAGGACCACAATAGTATTTAAAGAAATACAATAATTTTTGTAAGAGCAGGACGAATCCATTCTTTAATTTAACCTTGAGATTAACCTCTGAAAATTATTTACTGAACGTAATAAACCAGACCGCTGAGGCGGAGCTCGTAGCAATGAAAATATGTGGATTTACCAAGAAGGAGCGGGAGGAATTGGAGCAATTCAAAAAAGGTTCTACCCCAATATATCGGTAATTAACAGACTATTCTCAAGCTTAATTTTAATTGACATTAAGATAAGCCATATTAAAATTATGAAGCCAATCCATAAGTCACACGAACTGCCGGCAGAGTCGAAGTGGAATAAGTTTTTTTTTTAATTTGAACTCATTCAATTACCAACAAAACATTAAAAATCAAAAGGTTTCTCGGAACTAAGATTGTTTGTATTTATTTAATGTGACTTGTCTGTTTATACGTCCCGAATGGAAAAGGATATGTGCGAAAAGGAATGTCAATATCACTTACATCAATGCCTTTAATCGATCAAAAATCATTGTATGTATATTATATACATATAACAAATATATTGTTCTTTCGAGGATTCGGGCGTGTAGCCCACAACCCGACAATCAAAAATTGTGAGGTTGAAAACTCGACTGGTAATTTTTTGTTTGGCTTAGTTGAAAAGATCACTTGCTGAGCAAGATATAACTTTTCTTTACCTTATAATTTCTTTCCTTCTATAGTTAACATTAAGCAATATTGCATTTATTTATTTTCTGCAAAGCGATGTGCTTTCGGTTTCTAAATTATAATCATTGTTGCAATTTGATTTGTGAAAGGTCTACATTTGAAATTGATAATGTATAGGTGTATAAAACACGGATCGGATCGGACCGGCGTGATTTTGTCCGACACAACAAAAATTTGCAAATTCCGCCGAGATATGAGACCGTTCAGTCGGAAAATTCAATTAACATAACGCGATAAGGTGAGACCAGAGCAGGCGAGGCGAGGCTAACCAGGGTGTGGGAGCGGGTGTAGATATTCGGCGAATATATTTGCGGTGTCAGCTATGCTACGGATGATAAACACCGGCGGGCGGAAAGCTGAGCTGACTGCTACCCTCTACCCCATTCAAACCAACCCCGAAAAATCAGACGGCGTCCCATGCGTAGAGGGAATAATAAATCATTGTTAAGCACATGAATATGAACGAATCTGAAATAAATATTATTTGTTTTAATGTATAATTGTAGTATATTTGTTTAGTGATACGGCGTTGCGGCGTAACTAAAATTATGAGGCTTCTATTTTATAACCCACTTCAATTCAGTGAAAGGATTTCATTGAATAAATAAAATTTTGATAGACTACTATTATACTATTCAAAAAACATGATTGACTTGGTACTTTTGTGATGTTTTAACTCTTTTATAATGAAAACACATTCAAGATTCGGCAACTAACTATTTTCATCATTCTTTGCATATTCACGCACTCAAGAAAGTTGCAATGCTCAATTAAAAGTTCATAAACTTCACTCTGGCGGACGTGCATTAAAAAATATTAATTTAATTTGCATATTCACTACTATAAGCCAGTGAGAAGTCACTCATGGACATTTATCCTATTTGGTTGCGGCGTTCAGGGGCTCGAATCCCAGTAAGAAAAATTTCAAAAATAAATTATTTTTCAATCGATTTAAAGATTTTTTTAAAAGCACTCATTCCTGTGATATTTGCGTTCTCTCCATCGCACCCGGTCCTAATAATGGGACGGAATAAAGAGGTAAAGTAAGTATTATTACCATTCTTACAAACTGAACTACTGAATAAATCGATTTTGATGCTTAATACGAAATCTAGAAACTTGATGATAAATAATCAAAAAAAACGATACGATAATTAAATCATTTATTATGCGATCGGGAATGAGTAATATCAACGCCTTTAATACATAACATTTGTGAGTCGTGTAAAACTAGGTAGATCGAATGTTTGTGAAAGTCATTTCGAAATAATAAGTGTAGGTACTCATAAATATACAAATTTATGGTCATATAATATAAAATGAAAACAAATGTTTCACATAATATTTTCCACTTTTTTCTTTAAAAAACGCGCATTTTTGCTCAGTGAAGGATTAAGCACTTGAGGCCCTAGGCGCAATTTAATTTGGAAGCATTCTTTTTCGAATTATAAAAGATCTTGCAAAACTTATTCGAGATCTTTATATTTCATAATAAGTTGTCACTATTGGCAATTTAGTCTAATCACAAATACTTTATTGTTACAATTGAAAACATTCCAATGAAAGCAAAAATTAAATAGTATTTCAATAATTAGTTGTTACACACAAAAAATACTAGGTACATAATAAATAGGTAAAAACTATTATTATACCGTACAATAAAATATTATTATAAATCAACTTTTATTTTATTATCATTTCTTCGTTACTTAATAAATAGTTATTGGAATATTCTTCAATTTATGCTTTCATTTGTACGCCTTCAACTTAAATAACAATTAACAGATAAAAGCGAATTCCAAAACAGTCCAAAAATGGCATTTCTTTGTCGTTTTAGATGATATCGATATATTGATGCCAATTAAACTCATGTTTTTTTTTAAATATAAATATGATCAATAATATAAACCACCGGGATTTTTTTTCAGATTAAAGAAAGCGATAACGCATGGAAAAGTTGACTTATGAGAAACTTTACATGCTTTTACTCTGAAGAACGGATAGATAATACATTCATCTTCTAACACTTTTACTTTATTATCATTTTCGATAAATGATTCAAATGCAATTGACTTTTCAAATACTGTTAATAGTTTTTGACCCTTTTTAATACGGAAAACGACCGTTCACCACTTGCATTGCAAATACATAAGGGTAGTCAAAAAGATCTTCAAAATGGTTCTACATTCGGAACCGTAGGCTGCAAACCTGAAATTAAAATTGGTGATGTTTTTCTCTTTTACAAATGTAAAATAACCAACAACATATTTTTTAAAATATCTAATAACATAATCTTTTTTATAGTGTGTGGGTTGTCTATGAACACATACATGCATGTTGAAATGGAGTTAAATGATTTAAAAATTAAAAAATATCTCAAAATCATTCAAAATTTTGCAAACTATTTAAACTTCTACGTGCAATTTCGTTTTACAAATAACCACAAAAAATAATTCATTTTCAGTCTTTTCTCCAAATTGTTATATCCATTTATCTCGTATGTGATAAAGATTATGACATGAAAACTGTACCGTATTTTCCGCAGCTCACTAGACACAATTCAGAATGAGTACCTTGCACATAATCACGTCGTAACTTGATGATTTATGACCCATCAGTCGCTCAATTGTCGGTCCCTGTGGTCTAGTGGCAAGAGCTTTGTCCTAGCAATCGGGGGGCCCGGGTTCGATCCCCGGCAAGGTCAGATTTTTTCAATTGAAAAAAAAAAACACCTTGGGCTGGTTGTATGTTATTTATCGTTGATTTTGTGCACAACTGATACATTATTTACCATCGAGTTAATCTCGTATGACTTTCACAACTTATAGAATATTTGGCGCATTGGCGTAAGCTGTAATGCCAAATATTTTTTTAATTTAAAAAAAAAAATATAAAATATTACTACCATTGTAATTGCATTTGTCCGTGTAACATCATAATTTTATTCTAAGCGAAAAACAATAAATACTCGTAGCATTTTTCCGTTTTCAAAAATAATATGATTACCCACATAATATATTTTATTATTGAGGCCCCTAAGACTTCGAAACCTCAAGTGTGCGTTTTTTGCGCTTATGGGGTAATTCGATACTGGCTAGTGACCATTTTGTCAATTTATATACTGGTAAAACGGGGTGAATAGAGACTGGCAGGTGAATAGATATAAAAACAAAGATTCACAAGTATCCAATGTATTTTTTAGTATTTAAATATATATCTCTCGAATGACAAAACCATATATTCCAATCATTACAATCTGATGTTTTGTCTCTATTCACCTGCAAAGTCTCTATTTACCCTCCGTCGTCTCTATTCATCCCGACTCAATGTGAATAAAGACATCGAACAAAATTGATTGTGTCTTAATAGCGATAGTGAATATTTGAAAAATATTGTCATGAATGTGTAGTAGGACCATAGAAACAAGTTTCAAGCTATTCATATTTGAATTGTGGCGCAGGTATGAAGGGTAAAAGCGTCTCTATTGGCCCTGTTTTACGGTACTGTAAATACCTACGTGAGCGTATCATGTTGTAACAAAAATTAACAAGTAACGAAACAACTTCTATCTCTTTGATACTGGTAGATGTTTAACGAAAATATTGCGTCTCGCTTCAAATTACTTTTACAAGAATTGAATTTTATCCAAAACTTTCTCAATCTTACTTAATACACAACAGTAACAACATGGATACTTCGTTTGGATATGAATAATACGGCACGGTCCATATTAAATATTATAATCCGACGGGAAGTGTATTATTTCGGCGGCGCTTTAAATCAGCGCGGAGCCTTGCCGGGCGCGCTCATTGAGGATGGCAAAGTTTGTTTCAGTACGCTCGCAGCTTCTACGCGAGGATGTCGTCTACGCCGGCGGCGGGTCTACGAAATCCCGAGCGGGAAAAGTTTCACAATTTTCGCGGAATTTTTCAGCGGAAGCTTTAAGAGTGACGATCGGAAGTTTGCCGCCGTGCAACGGATGTGTTTGTGAAGTTTCAAGGGATGTTTTTTGTGTACTCTCCTGCCGTTTTTCAAAACAATTCTAAGTAAGTATCCATCTTTACAGCAAAATTGCATTTGCATGTTATTTTATGGCATTTTTTTGCTAAATTTATGCTTCATAACTTTTTCAAGACTTAGAATATAAATGTACTGATGTATCCTGGTTCAAAAATACTCGAATAAAATGACATTTTATTATATTATAACACAGAATATTGATGGAAAATTGTGTGTGTACTTAATTAATATAATAATAAACTACAAACGTACAACTTATTTAACAATTTTAAAGTTAAATCACGAGCAATTTCAGCCAATCAGTGAAGTGGCAAAAAATTGACTTAATCATAAACACTTTGTAACGCACATTGGCCGTGTAATAAAAACATAAATTCGATCGCTTTAAAGAACTCTTCATTTATGATATACTGGTATCATTTTTTATATAATGAACTATTGTAAGTCTAATGAATTTTAAGTTAACTATATCTGTAGCATTTTCAACACCGCAAAAGATCAATTCGCAACAAAACGAAATGAAACATAAGTATTATCTGCTCAGATTACGAAAAAACTGACACGATAAAAATATTCCCCCAGTTCAATCTTTAATATGTGTGTGCAAAATAATTATATATGTACATTTACCATAAATATTTTACAACAAAGAACCGTTGACCCTGCCTAAAAGTCAATGTCTATATTATTTAATAAATACATTTTTATCATGTGTATATGTGTACATTTTTTTAATCATACTTTCCGACTTTGATGTTTTAAATTCAATGTTAGAATATTTTGCTCCAAATCAAGGCTTTAAAACATTTAATTGTTTGCATTAAAAGGAAAATAAACTTGTCTAAGAGTTAGTTAGTTTACTTACAGTTCTATGAATTAGCAAAGTTTATACATTAAACAGCATTGTAAATAATAATGTTTGTAGCAATTCAAAACTTTATTTTTGTCACAATCATATTTTAAATTAATTTCTGTTTCTTTTTACATTGAAAAAGTTGTTGTTGTAAGTTAATCTATTGATAAGTAGCAGTTTTACAACAAAATGAAAACTTGTTACTGAATTAAACATAAATATTAACACGTATTTATGTCAACCAAAACAGTTACAGAAATTCTCCTCCCTTTCAATTAAAAGATTGTCGGGTAAATTCAACCAAATCTGTCTCCGTTTCGCTCTGATGATATATTTAATTAATATCATTTGAAACAAAAGACGCGTGTCTGTTTTAGATGACAGTTTTACGTGTTAATTGATAACGTTATTAAGAAGATACTTTTTCTTTTAATTTGAAATTACTATAAAATATTGTATAGTTCCATTAAAATGAAGGCCCTATAAGAAGAAAATGAAATACAGTTGTAAGAATAATATCGTCAAGTTTTTCGATATAAAAATCTGGTATGATTTTGTGGGATACATAAATTGGTTTAACCTTTTACAAAAAATATTTAACGGAAAAATAATCACCCTGTATTTGAGAATGATATACAGTGAAACCCCTATTCTACGTTTTTCAAGGGACCGTATGAAACAAACGTTAAATGCGGGAAACGATGAATGCGGGAATGTTTTATACATGAACTAAATGCTGAGACTATAGAAAATGAGCGCACCACGCGGGAAAACGTATAATGCGAGAACGTAAGATCGGGGTTCCACTGTAGTAACAAAAAATATAACAAGTAGCAAAGCAATTTTATGAAACGTATGTTTTCGCATGTCATATTTTAAATATAACAAGGCCTGTCTGGCACGTTTGGGAAAAGTGTTTTCATTTAAATTTATTGATTATTTTTACCTCTCCTGTAATTAATTCAAAATGAGTAATATACGAAATGAATAAAATTTTGATCACATGAAAAACAAAGGATTGACTTACGTTCAAGCCAAAAAATCAGGTACGATTTTGTTGGATGCATAAATTGGTTTAAACTTTTTACAAAAAATATTTAACGCAAAAATAGTCGCGCTGTATTTGAGATATAGTAAAAAAAATACAACAAGTAGTAAAGCAATTGTATTAAGCGTATTTTTTGCATGTCATATTTTGAATATAATAAGGCCTGTCTGGCGCGTTTGGGTAAAGTGTATTTCACCCCACCTGTAATTGAATCAAAAAGTAACATAGAAAATAAATAAAATTTTGATCACTTAAAAAAGAAAGGAAACTTTTATTAAAGTCCGAAGAAGATACAATATCAATTTTAAAGTGACATCGCTAGAAAAGCTTAAACAACAATCTTTGTGTGTTTTTTTTCCATTCAATCATGTTCCAAATAAACTGGTCGTAATTTACATCACGTTATATTGAAATAATTAATTTAAGCAAAGCTTTTAATATAAGTAAATCATTAAGAGTAATCACAATGGATTGCAAAATATTAGGCAGTGATCTTGAGTGTGCATATATAGACCTGCAATTTAGTATCGGTCGAGGATCAGTATATCATTTAAAAGTCATTGAAATTCCAAGTCATATATTGGTTATTTATAAACAGATTTCAATGCCTTGATTTTATTTTGCATGCAATGTCAATCTGCGTTAAACCAAAAAAATGATTTCTGTCATAACCACTTATTATAATTGATATATGCTTGTACATAATTGATTAGAGCAATTTTCACCGTCATACCTTTTAAGCAGAATATTCTTTCTATTATTATGAAATTGTTTTTCATAGAAAAAAGTGACACATGTTTCGCCAATTCGAACAACTCCGTAGAAGAATAAAGCTTTCAATTTAATTTTATATCAAAAGTTACCACCGAATCCAACGTAATTATTAAAGTATAGGTACCTATCTACATCTACTCATACATTGAAATGAATATCTTTTGTATATTATATAAAACAATCAAATTTTTAAGAGTATCCATTTATTAAGCATTAAAAATTGCAGCTAATTAATTGCCTGTCTAAATTTTAACAAAGCAACGTGATATCGAATGTCTCATCAAAGAAAAGAGAAGTGAAGGGAATCACGAGAACAAAATCTGACGATCATTATAAACATTCTTTAAAAACTCTTCACTGGTAAAATTTTATGTTTTAACTGTAATAATTTTAAGCATAATATTTATTAAAGTGAAGCATCTTTTTAACTCATTCAACAATGTTATAAATACAAATAATAAGAAATTTTTAGTACGTTTTACACATAAAATTTATTAGATCAGGACCGGTTTCGCTCATAGCGAGCATTGTCAACTGAAAAGAACTAAAAATGTGTTATGATTTTTATTATAATGACATTCCTCCAAGTATTGACAGTGAACACCTTAAAAATGTTATAAATGTATCTCTTTTAAGTTGCTCACTGTCAATACTTGATCTAATGGCATTATAATAAAAATACTAACACATTTTTAGTACCTACTTATTGAATTTATTGAGATCAGGAGAGCTTTAAAAAATTTAAACGTCTTTGCTTCGCATGTCGACATATTTTATAATGACGTGAGTGAGTTCAGACGAATACTATTTTATATTTTATGAATATAAGTTGATTATGTCGGAACTCAGCCGGTTGACTTCTTAGAAAAATTCTAATGTGTTTTTATTATTTTTTCTCTCTGTTCTTATGACTACAATTTGTGATTTTTATTTTGCGTATACAGGTATGTATGTTTATATAAATAAATGTATTTAAATTTGTCAAATGCATGGCGTATTGGCGTCAGCTGTAATGCCATGATTTGTATTTTTTTTTTGAATAATTAAATTAGAAATACAAAATACAGCGTTATTTATACAAAAGTTAAGCAAGACTTATATTATATAAAGCAATGTTATATATAACAATTACTATTTATTTTACTGTTCACATACATTCCTACTAGAGGTTTGCACAAGCTCGGGCTTAATTCGCTGGCCTTACCCGGCCCGGGTAACGAAGGTTTGGATTCGGGTCCGGGCCGGTCTCGGACGCAAGTATACAACAAAATATAACAAAAATCGGGCTATTTTCGAATGAGCTCACCATTATCGTAAATCTAAATTTAATACTATAATAAACTTCACGTACTCGTATTAGTCATCTTTTCGACCCATTCGTAAGAACAAGATGCATTGTTTTTTTTTAATGAATTTAATGACTTATTTTAGTATTTTTTAATGATGTCTGCTTCATAGGAGTTTGTACAATACGCATAATGAATTTCATAATATGATCCTGACTTCAGTATTTCTTATATGGTTATTTCGATCGGTCGCAATTCGATTTGTTGAGTGATTTTATTTAAATTTACCGGCAAGAAATGGGCTTCGAAAATATTAAGACAAAACTGAAGAGTCAGTAAAAGCCCACGGGAAAAGTGAAGTGTGGAAATCATTTAGTGAAATCACAGAGGTAGCTACAAACAAAAAAGTTGGATACGTTGAGTGAATAAAATGTAAATGCATTTTCAGCTTTTCTAGTTCAAAAACAGGAACTTCTCATTTGTATCGTCATTCCTGTAAAACAAACAACAACTAATTCTGATTAGGAAGAAATGTATTTCGCACAACTGCACACGATAATTGGTGAGTCAATATTTATTAGAAAAAAAAAATCGGATTTTTTTCGGGCAAGGTTGCAAAATGTCGGGGTCGGGTTCGGGCCCGGTGAAATTTCAAAATTTCGGCCCGTGCAGACCTCCAATTCCTACATACTACTACATACAATTTGAATAAGAATGCAAAGTGTTAACTGTTTGTTTTATTTAAACAAATAAAACACATCATATAATACTACTTACACATAATATATTCTGTTGATATAAGATCAGGACCGGCTTCACGCATTGCGAACATTGTATAATGATGATTTTCAACTGATAAGAAATCAACAAGATTCACATTGGGGTCCGCACTAGGGATTCCAACTATCCGGATATCGAAAAGTAAAACTTAAACTACGCGGATATTTTTAACATGGCTAAAATGTTGTATTAAAATTATTAAAAAAATTATGACTTTAAAAACATATTTTAATAAACAAGAAATTGCCAGTTGCTTTTGCAAATCAACAGTGGTCTCGATTTCTATGTTTTTAATAAATAATCGCAAGTATAACTGTCACGCAAATAGAGATGTTGCATAATAAACGTTTCCTTGTTCACTTATATACATTTTATAATAATTTGAGACTAAATATTTTCCCACTTTTGTAAAATCTTAGATAGACACAAAACATATAAATACGCATTTCAATACCGTTCCATTGTATTACAATATTTAAAATTTGCAGCTGCATAATAAATGAAATTACGGCAATATAGGTTTTTTTTAGACCCGAGTCCTAGCCGGCTCGTTAAAATAAAATATTATGATAAGATATTGATAGCACCCGAGTTGGGCGGAGGCAATAAAAACCACTACCTGGAATATTCATAATTATTCTTTCAATGTGGAGAAATTGTAATGTGATCATTCCTAAAATACAAATACTATCCGGATATTTTCCCAAATATCCGAATACCGAATAGTTTAATAGGGGCCGAATATATTCGGATATGGAATATTCGAATATCCGAGTTGAAATCCCTAGTCTCGCTCTCGCTTTAAAAGAATCGCACAGATTTAATAAATACATTCTGGCAGTTTGTGGAGCTACATGCTTTGCACGCTATGCCGACGGTATAATGAAAGCCATCAAAGTAAGTAAGTTTGTCATTTTGCGGACTTGTATTTTTCCATCAACGACCCAAATCCAAGATAATCTTTTGTTTGATAGTTGTTTTGGCTTATCATGCCATCTCTACGAACCATAAATAGCGTGGGTCATTTAATATAAATGTGATAGAAATATTTTTGTATTTTTTTCATGAAGAATTATATTTTGTTGAGTGTTAATTTGATTACACGATGGAATCACTACAAGAAAAATGAATCACTGATCAAAATTTATTGCGTACCTGTTTCTTAAAGCAATATCCATTTTTAAGTTCCAGTGGTTCTTAATCTTTTTGAAGTCACAGTGCCCTTTTTATAATAAGAAAGAAATGCGGTCCAACAAAATCAAACGGTCAGAAAAGGAAGAAAATTATGCGGACTTAACTTGTGTTACAAATTTAATAGATGACATAGTAGTTAAAGAAAAAAATAATTGAAGAAAACATTTATAAATTTATCGTATAATAGTAACTAAAATAATCCTTAAAATCGCATATTTTGCAGCTACCGTTTGTCACCTCAACATTGTCTAAATTCGTACGTTTTTATGTAAGTTATTGTTGAAAAACCGAGCTCACACAAATATGGACTTGAAAACTGTAACAAGATCTTCAGAGCACTCATATAGAAAGCTGGATATTCACTAGTTGACCAAGTTTTTAAATTGTATCATTTTTTTCGCGGTGCACTTGCGACTAGCGTTTGGTTCCCCAGTGCTCCGCAGTGAACCGGTTAAGAAACACTGCCTTGGTCAATTATATTTAATCATCATAAAAAAAATCACACACACTAATAAATAGGACAGGTTGCTCGCAACTGCTTACATTATTTCCAATTAAAGGGTTTAACCCAACCCTACCTGATTGATTGCATTTCATTAGTAATGCTAACGTCATTAGTAGTATTATTATTTGTTTGCTTTGTTTTGATTCTATAATCTATCCCCCCCTCCTTGCTTCCCGTGAAAAGGAAAAATCCCAAACTCTATTTTGTAATTTTATCATTTTAAAATATTATAATCAATCTTGCTTCATTAATTAAGCAAACTTTGCGATAGTAAGTCCGAAGATGCCTCTGAAAGAGGCGAAACACGAATCACAATTAGTAACATAATACGTGGAATAATCAAAGTTATTTTAAATTTTATATCCCAATAATAAACACTGTCTCATGATTTATGAATTTTATAGATTAATATCAATTAAAAATAGCACTATATTAATGCTCTGTCTAATCACTCAACTAATTATAAATTTCCGATTGTTTATTCGAATGAATTTAAAAAGCCTCCGGGATGTGGAGTTTATAATATTATGCCTCAAGCGAGTAGGCGGATTTAGTTAATAAAGTTTTGTTATTGTGCAAGTAAACGAAAGGGTTTAGCTGTTTGATTGAAACTACATAATTTTGAATGAAACGCGGAGATGATAGCTTCTATTGCTCTGGGCCATCTTCAAACTACACACAACTGCTATATTATGCGTAGATTTATGTTATTATTGTTATCTACTATATACAGTGCCATCACGTAGTGTGGTACTAGGGAAAGTTTTACAGATAAATGGAATTTTTGAATCTTATTTTCGTTTTTTATTGAACACAAGATTCTTAAACATTTAAATGAATCTTTGGAGATAAAGTAAACAACATTTGATAAAAGAATAAGCTACTTTTTGCTTCAAATAATTCTGCAGAAGTATCAATATATTTCATCGGTACCTTAAAACGGGGTGAATAGAGACTGCGGGATGAAAGAGGCAAAAACAAGGATTGAACTTTAGCACAAAGTATCCAATGAATTTTTTACTATTCATATACTTTAAAATGATTACAATACTATCTCTCGAATGACAAAACGAAACCAAGTAAATGATTGGCCAAAATTGAAACAAACGTGTTTAAGTTCGATGAATGTGCATCCTTACTTTTTGAATCCTTATAAAAAACTCTTTTTTTGCACGAATATTAAATTAAATCATGTTTTTTTTGGTTAATTAGTACCGTAAAACGGAAAGAATAGGGACTCACATAGAATAGAGGTTCATATATTCCAATCATTACAATCTGTTGTTTTGTCTCTATTCACCTGCCAAGTCTCTATTTACTATCTCTCGTCTCTATATGTGAATTGAGACATCGAACAAAATTGACTGTGTCTGAATAACGATAGTGAATATTTAAAAAATACTGTCATGAATGTGTAGTAGGACCATAGAAACAAGTTTCAAGCCATTCATATTTGAATTATGTGGCGCAGGTATGAAGATACATAGTCGTGAAGGGTAAAAAGTGTCTCTATTCACTCTGTTTTATGCGACTGTGCTGTGAAAACTACTGGGCTTGTTCCACTCAATTGCGATGTTAAGGGTCCGATTCCTGGAGAGGTAAAATTTGCATTTTTACGAGCAATCGGTTTATAGATTTTTCATACTTACCAACTAGCACTTTATTCTACCATGAAAATGGAGCGTTGAGAAAATAACTAGCTAAATATTATTCCCTTTTTATGACTTTTTCATCTGAAATGACACGTTTAGCTACTCAATTATACTTAGTCTTCCTTTAAAAAAGTCGCAGATAAAATCGAAAAACTGTTTCAGTTATTGTATTTATATGTATATAATCATATTAAAGGATTTGAAAGTAATAAATATTTTTTAATACCAGCGATTCTCAAACTATTTAGAATATTTTGCATGGCGGACCCTTTTATTAAGATTTGGAAAATTTAGGGCGCTCAAAGCTGCATAAAAGAGAATGTGAATAAAAAATTACTTTTTGATAGAATATTAGGTAAATATTAGTTATAAATTGAAGGTTCAATTTTTAATTAAAGATGTCCAATGATGTCACCGAAACCACGAACCCCAGTTTGAGAAACACTTTTTTAAACGAATCTTGAAGAGGGACGAGGGTATAATATTTTTATGCACATTTAAGCCTAGATCAACGTATTATGTTATTTCCAGTCATGCTGAATTTGTTTGCTGATAATCTTAAGGAAGCTACGTTAACTTTATTTTATAAATGATCCAAAGTAACAAAGCGGACGCACCTCCAAACCAATCCTATAAATTCTTTGACTGCTTAGGGACCCTTCATATTTATTATATGCACCAATGCAAAATAAAACCCGTTAAATTAATTTAGTCTCAGTTGGGAGCTTTGGAGCCGCCAAGAAAACAAAACTTTTATTTCAAACGTCTCTTTTTACGTGCCTATCTGATTTGGAGTGACTTAGTTACAATATTCATTATTGTTTATGATCGGTTCATATAAATTTTCATTAAATTTTGTATTTTGAAAGAAAATTCATGTCGTTAAATATTTCTCTTGTAAGTTCAATATTGGCTGGAAATATGACTTCATCATCATAATTATGAGTAGCAATTTCATCAATGTAATCCAATGCCTTATCCACTGTAGACATCATGAGAAAATGAAATGAATTACTAATAATTGATTACGGAAATTATTATTTGAATCGTTTGAATAATGTACTTTTCTATAATTTTTGACACTAACCACACAAGTTTCGTCTTTCGGCATATCAGGCATTTCAAGTTCCAAATAAACTTAGATAAAATAAGTTAAAAATAGTTGAGAAAAACATCAGACTTAAAAACAAAAAAGCAGAATAAATGTCGAGTCCGTGGTCGAATGTCAATCCCTTTGGCTTCATCTATACCATAGGATCCCAACCTTTTTGGGGTAGCGACCCGTTTTTATAAAAGCCTTTTGACGCGATCCTCAAAGCATTTTTTTAAAAAATAGCGAAAATGCAAGTGAATATATTTTTTAGTTGACCGTATAAGTTGGTGACCCATGATTTGGGAACCCGTGATCTATACTGATTCTAATCCCAATCCAGACAGCTTTATTTTTTTATGTCATCGAAGTCTGTGTTGTCTAAAAATTCCCATCCATCCGATCTTCAAAAAACTTGACTTAGCGAGTGCGACTAGGTTACTACTAGTATTCTTTTAAGGTGTTCACTGTCAATACTTGGTGGAAAGGCATTATAATAAAAATAATAATACATTTTTAGTACTTTTTTCACGTAAAATTTATTTGATCAGGACCGGTTTCGCTCATTCGCATTGTCATCAGTTGACAATGCTCGCCATCGAAAAAGTACTAAAAATGTATTATTATTTTTATTACTACTAGTATTGTCCTAGTTCTATATTTTTTATCATAAATTCTCTCAGAAAAAGAAAGTTTTAACAAACTAAGTAACAAGGAGTGTTCGCAGAAAAACTTCTGTTGAAATTCTCCAAAACTGTGGAGTACATACATATGCTCCACATTGAGAGTGGAATTGATTGTAAAAAAAATGGCTGGCTTAGTAAAATAGATATAGAAAACTCAAATAAACTTAGCTGTATAGATTATGTGTTAACATAGTTTACATTTTTTTTCATAGATATCACTGTCGTAAAAATTTTGGCATTTCACACGCTAAGCGTATTATATCTGTGATAAATATGCTAAACATACCATTATTTGTCGGTGGTCAATACAGATTTGTACGTGTCATTTTAAAGTATGAAAGCCGAGACTTCATACTTTAAAATGACACGTACAGTTGCTGTTGGTAACCAAATATATGTACGCAGTTTCAAACAAAATATAATCTATTACAGTATGTTATTCAAAATATTTACAATTTATTGGTAGTCAACACTAGTTAGGGGTTTATTTATTATTGTTATGCTAACTACAAATATTAAAGCACGTTCTCTATCTAATATCTAATATCTCACAGCATAAATATTGGCATCCTTACATGGGCGTTATAAGTTATGCAGCATCCTTTGCGAGAAATCGATTAGTCAGATTAACGCAATCAAAGGTTGTGTTTTGATTGCGAATCTGTTAAACTATGGATTAATGTTACTAATTATTATCGCACTACAGTATGATGTATTACGCTTTATACTAAGAGCCGTATGCCTTTGACGAAATGATAATGACGGTAAAGGTATACATATTTAATTCTGTAAGTAACGTTATGTTTTGTCAGTCCCTGTGGTCTGGTGGCAAGAGCTTTGTCCTAGCAATCGGGGGGCCAGGGTTCAATCCCCGGCAAAGTCAGATTTTTTCAATTGAAAAAAATATATTTTGGGCTTAGTATGTCATTTATCGTTGATTTTGTGCAATGCTGATACATTATTTACCATCGAGTTAATCTCGTATGATTTTCAAAACTCAGAATATTTAACGCATTGGCATAAGCTGTAATGCCAAATATATATATTTTTTTTTAAATTTAAAAATTAAAATGTATATATTAATCATTTTCGAGCAGTATAAAATTATTTACAAAAAATAACAAGTATAATTAAGTTCAGTAATTAAGGTCAGTTCAAGTACATCCGTGCACTTGGAATGCCTGAAGATGCCGAAAGGCGAAACCCGGGTCGTTAGCGACAAAACTCATGGAAAAGTACAAAATTCAAAAAATTAAAATTTGATATTGAAATTCCATCAAACACCCTCAGTCGAAATACTTAAGTATAATTAAAGCTATTTTTTAAGCCAACGCTGATGCCAACATGTGGCATTAAATACAGCATCTCAATAAAAGTTCTTTTATAATAGCTTGATGTTTGGAATTTTTTTTTATTTTTACAATAACTTAATATTTAGTGTCTCTTTTTGAAGACAGTAAAGAAAAATGGGTGAAACCATGGAATTAGTAGTAGTTAGTTAATCGCTCTCTCAAAACCTCTTTGCTGATTTCGGATAGAGAGAGAACGTTAAGAAATGTAAACACCACATATATCCATGCTTTGAGTCTTAAATCAATGAATAAGTATACGTGTCTATTAGACATCCAATTAATAATAATAAAAAAGTTACCTTTATAATCTGTTATTCAAATAGCATACACTTTAATCAATGGTTAGTTTTTGACGATGCAATATACATTTTAGAACGTGTCTATTGTCCATTCCGAATTTGGCCTGAACCGGCACCATAGAATGAACTGTAAACTTATTTAAAAATTATCTAAACTCTGTTGTTAACAAAATAACAACATGAGAAATTGAAATATGTACTTAGCTATTCACCAATGGTAAAACTAATTTTGTAAATTTATTCAGCTCAAAAAGCTGTAAACATGTGGACGAAAATGGGTTACAAAAAACCATTTTTCAAACGTATAATTGGGAAAAAGTCGCACAAAAGAATTTATACACTCACAGTTTCAGTACAACAATATGATAATATTATCTTCTGAAACTCAAGTATAAATGTATAATTAATCATCAAGGCCTGACTGTTCAGTCAATAGAAAATTTTCATTGCTTAACTTTTTGCTTCGTGGGTCATTCATTTCAACGGAGTTGTATTTTCATTATTTATTTCAAACTAACCCTTGTCAAAATATGTAAATTATTTTTTAGACCACACCGTGAAGTTTCATAATTGATTTATGATAATAATATTATGTAACAGTGTTTTTGATACATAGGTTCATAATAAATGAGCCGTCCTCAACAGATTTGCAGATTCTGCGAAATAATTCTGATGGCGTAAATGGTTATTATGTTTTTGAAGAAGGCACACTGACAGAATAATACGCATCCTAACACACTACGAGACTAGCAAAATATCTCGTGTACGAATGAAATACTTAAGAAAATTAACGAATTTAAAACTTTGCAGTGCACTGGAATTCTTTTTTGTTAATTACGAGGATGCGTTTGATACATAGTCCACACTGACATTTTCTGTAGAGCTTACAAGAGGCACACGTTATATAAGCCGAGATTGTCAAAATCAAATGGAAACAACAGGAAAGTTATTCTTTCATAATAATCGATGGCGCACATACCGCACCAACATTTGACCAAAGAAAATCTGTTACTTCGAGTATGCTTATAATTTTTTTATAACATATTTGATCTATCGAATAAATAAAACATATTTTACTGATATTTTTTAGTTTTATGTGTTTTACATAGGTACGACGCAAATATAAAATGGAATGAAGTTGAAACTTAAAAACTAATTTCTACACATCTGGGTATTTATAATTTCTGTTTATATATATGCAAATTACGTTAAATCATTTTGACATAGCGTTGAAAGATTTTCAGCAGAAAAATGATAATTTCTTGTAGAATTACCATACTTTTACATCACAAGAGATGTTGATTCTGTTCATTTTATTGACGTTCGCCTACAAATGAAAAATTTATTATTCAGCAAGTTACACATTTGGAATAAAATTTTGAAGTTTGATTATTGCCGGGGGTTGTGTTTTTATAATAGCTACTTTGTTGCGGATATTTACGGGCAGCTTCGCACTTGAAATATTTTACGGCGCATTTTTACGATTCCGCCGCCATTTTATGAAACGGCATTAATTCAAACAGTGCGACGCCATCTTATTGTTCTATCTAGAAGTAATTGGCTCGCAGTTCCAAATATGAATTGTATACTCTCGTATTGTCAATTCCACTTCATTATTCGTTTGTTTCTTTTTTTATATTTAGATAAACTCAAATATATTTTATTTTGATTATGAAGTAAAATAAATCATCCATAAGATTGCATTGCAATTTATAATTAATCGAAAACCGTAAGAAGATTTACCAGATATTTAAAACAACATATTGTGATATTTGTCATTGATCTGGTGGTAGCTTTTTGACAATTCAGCTTCAATTTTTTTCGCAATATATTTCGCTTTTTCCAGCTACTAGCGTAAGATACTAAAATGTACACTTTCGGCCAATGGAATTGCAAAATTGAATAAACTCATTTCATTTCATTTGTATCTGTTACTTTTACAAAATAATTAATACTCGAGTATTATCCATTTGGTGTTATCTGCGAAACTAAAGGTCTCTGGCATGCCATGTGAGGAAGCAAAGCGATTGGCGGGTGACAAGGATTGCTGGGTATGCCACATGGTGATCGATCATTATATCCTTCACATCTGGAACGGATATGATCAAAGCATAATTATTATGAGTTTGAGGTGGAAAATTTTTGTGTCATTTCCTCTATTATAAATTTTCATTTCTATTATTATAAATTAGTTAATATTATAATTTCACGAGCTCTATAATGAATTATTATTTTAATAGTATTTAATAATAAAATATTTCAACAAAGATATTTAATTGATTCATTATTTATTTATAGAGGCTTCACTTAACCATTTTTCAACGAGACGTAAGAAGGCTTGCGTGTTTGGAAATCTAAGGCTTAGAAAGATTTAAACGTCTCGAGTTGCATGTTGCATCCTGTTTAGTTTTTCATCACTTATTTTACACGCAACTCTTTTTTTATTTTATGCAATATAATACTTTTCCTAAGATTTTGAAAAAAGAACATTTTTCAATTGGAATCATATCAGCCGAAATCGGGATAAACTTATTTCTTATATTCTCTACGTAAACCCGTTTTAATCAACGAAGGAATATAGCATATTTATCCTGAATGAATAGTATCCACTGTTTAGTATTGTAAAATACTAATTCATCTCAATTATTTATTTAAATTACCACAATGCATCAAGCCAAAACACGAATAAATTTTGTAAAGCTTTCTAGCAGTCACATGGCGCCATGAATTAATTAAAAAAGAAATTTTCTTTTTAAAAGTTTGCTAGTCGTTGTATAATCCAGACTTAATTCAAATCATATGTCCGTGAATTTTCCACTCGTAAACCCTCTTAATTATAACCGAAAAGAAAATTAATCAAAGGTTGCTTATAGTTGCATTTCCAGACTGTAAAAAGAGATTTTTATGAAAAGACTCGCGTCTCATTCAAAAATGATAAGTTTTCTACACCATACTACGAATTGCTGGATTTTTTTCATGGAGGTACGACTTTATGAATTGAATGAATATTTTAATACCAAAACTGGTGATGGTGAACGCATGCTTCAAAAAAATAATAAAAACCAGATATAAATAAACTCACATTCAAGATGAAATAAGATAAACACAGATAGCCTTACTTAATGACCACACCAATATAAATGCATTGATTAATAGCACTTTACCATTGTGATTAGTACACCAATTATGACATGTTACAACCATTTATTTTTAATTCAAAACCAATTAATTTTTACTCAGAACGATTTGAATCGAGGAATAAAATAAGTCTTTAAAGTTCAAGCAAATAAATGACGTGGCTATCTCTTTTAAGTATAAATTTTTTACTATACAGATATGTATATTTATAACATTAATAATGTGAAAGTATGATAAAAAAATATTGTGGAACTAAATAAACAATAACTGCAGCATAGTGTTTATGGTGGCATTTCTGAATAACTTAATATTAATATGTTAGAAAGCATTGAAAAAAAATAAAAATAAACGAGTACATAAAAAAAAATAGTCAAAATAATTATACGGACGTATCTACTCCATCGAGTAAATAAAAAAGGATAAAAAACTAGCAATTAGAGTTTTCTAAAATCAATAAAACCATTAACAAAAAGGCATTGATGCTAAATATCATTTTAAATAGGACAGGTGGCTCACTACTGTTAAATTTATTTCCTATGGGATTAACCCTCCCAAACGCAACGCATTAATTAGTCATTTGTAGTGTCAGTTCCATTACACTATTTTGTTTGTATCTAGCTTGTCTTCCCTGCGTTCTGTAAAAAGGAAAAGACTCAACCCTCATTTTCTAAATTCTAATAAAAGAATTAGAATCGATCAAAACATTATTAAGCAACCTTACGATATAGTAATACAAATAATATAACACTTTTTATTATAATGCATTCTAGAAGAATTGGTAGTTAACACATTAAAACATACGATATATTCTAAAGATGCTTCTCAAGCAAAGAAATCAATTTAATTTTATAATAAACTGAATCTAAACAAAGCTACCGACAAATCTATCAAATGAATCGAATTTATTAAATTTCCAAAAAATCATTCATTGACAGAATCTAATTGCTTCTATGAGGAATCGAAAACTGCATGACATTTAGTTTATAGTATAGTAGGTATTATGGATTTTGTAAAAATACATGTGATATTCTTATTGAACAAGCAGTGTTAAAGAAAAATATACAACAATTCTTCTGTTGGCTTGGCAACCTTTTTACAATATTAATGTTACTTTTGTATCTATTTTGTAGGTGAAAAGATGACGACTTGCTGCTCCCGTTTCATCATTTGGTGCTTGATGGGAACTGTCACAGGTAAAATATTAATTAACTGTTTTGATTTAATTACTATCAACTGAAAATGTGCGTGATGGAAGTAACGCGTCGTGATCATTTAATAATGATACCATTAATTTGTTAACGCATTTCAAGCTTAAACAAACAATCTTCATTTTATTTCACAAACTTAAAGCAGAGGTGCAATAATTTAAATTCATAACAATCAAGTTTTAATGACTACAGTAATAAGACTGTGTCATATAAAAATTTAATGCATTATATAAAACAAAGGCTTACCATAATATTGAAGGTCTAAGACGGGACTATCCGGGACAATTTATAATAAATGTCACATGTTATGCCCAAGCTTAATTTTCAAAACAGTTATACTCGTATGACTTCAGAGTCCAGAATGGGACTTCGGTCATCCGACGAAATATGTTTCATTGTGGGAAAAACACGTGAATGTTTCGAGGTGACATAAAATATATTCGATAATTTATCCAGAATTTGATTCTATATATTTATTTTGACAATTGAACTTAAGCATACTTAACCAGCCGGGACGCCGGGACCAGTGTCTGAAACAAACGGTTGGACTAAGATGTATGCTAAGCCTAATTATACATATATTTCACAGTTAATTTGCGGTTTATGAATAGATTGTATTGGCATATTATTGATGAAGGATAAAATGGTAAGGATCTTCGTCTTCATTGAAATCAGCTTCCGCACTTGATCTGATGAAAATTATTGGGATGGGAAAAGGATGGGCTAGGAAAGGACAAGCAGTTACGGATCGCTTTCGTTCCGCCTCATTTTTAGGATCGCATAGATGGGACCAAATGTAAATTTCACAGTCATCCATGCCTTTGAACACGAATCTACTCGGCTGCAGAACCTTGTATATGTATACATATACATGTATAATCTGGAATGGTAAAACTATACGACAGTGTTCTGGAACATTTGAAAATAAAACCTTGTAACGGGCCTCAAAAAAATCAGGTTGTCATAATCGAATTACCAAAACAATATGTTTATGTGAATAAAAAGAAGCACATATTGTAAATATCTGGTCGGGTTTTGCTTTAAGCTAGCATTTTTAACTGATGACATATTGAAAACGATCGATATACGTGAAACCGGTCCTGATCATTACATAATAAATCTTATTAACTTAGTTGGTTTTTATAATAATGATTTGCTTTTTGTGACATAAATTGTGTACTGTTTAGGTATATATTTGGAATAATGCCAATCAAATAAAAAAATACATAATATTGATTGACATATAAATATATTTATATTTATACAATAAATAGATAACTTGGTTGCTAACGTTTTGTTTGATGTTGATGTTTGTGTTAAATATAGTACAAATATCACATAACAATATTTTTCTATTATGTGTTTATATTCATGATAAACAAGTTAAATTTTTAAGCCATATCGGATCGTCTAGAAAACTTTTCCCACAAAATATCATATACAAATGTAAATCATTTTAATGAAAATATTCAACAGTAGATTATCCTGCCTATATCACTACGCTCTCCATTAATAAGAGATAATATGGTTATGTCATACATTCTATGATATCAGATTCCGAGAAGACAGTAGTTAAAGATTACTATCGAAGTTTCTAATTTAATAATTAGGCAGGGAAATTGTATACCTTGAAACGAACTTAACTTTCTCATTAAACTTAATTTCAAATGCCACGAAAGTAGCTCAGAGAAATTATCTTTGTAAGTTTGGAAGCGAGAAACTACTTTTTCTCTATTAATCACCCTGATTAGCAAGATAAATGAATATTTTCTGTCGAGGCAAACACCAAATGCTTATGTATATATTAACCTTTAAATTTGTTTTCACAAAAATGGAAGTTTTGTTTTACTTCCTATGTATATTTCATAATAAATTAGCTGCTTGAAGATTTAAATGGTATAAATATGTATATGTATATTATTTAATTTATTTTGAATTTGTACCCAACTTGCAGATTAAATTAAATAATATGTTTTCAAACAGAATTTAAAAATAATTGAGTTATCTTAATTAATCAAATTACTTTAAAATGTTTTATAAACTAAGCCAAAACGTTGAGTTTCAAGCCGTTTCTTCTTCCAAAGAAGAAGATAATATACATATATGTGGTTTTAATGGAGCTTTTCTTCTTTTTTCTACTGAAACTGCTTGTTACTCAGTTTCTCAACCTTTCAAACATAGTAATGACTAGAACAAGACAAGTGGTTAAGCTAGAAACTCTCTTCTTAAGATCAAACGTGTGGGAGGTCATTTTAGATATCGCAGATATTTAAATAACCAAAGTATACTTTTTGAACGACTACCACAAATATAACGAAAAGATCGCGACCGGTATCGCTCATTACAAGCATAAACAATGTTAATTATACACAAAACTTTGGAAGTGTTTTATTTATTTAAATATAATGCATTGACAGATGACACGTTAAAAGTGATCACAGATATTCATACTATTATTGATAAATGGATTAAAAAGTCAATTTATGAAACACTCCAAACGTCAATCACTTGGCTTTAAGCTCGACAAGCGGTATTTAACAAATAAAATAATAAATTTATTATTAATCACGTATTCGAAAAGTGTAAAACATTTTTAGATAAAACAAAATAATTTGAGTCTGCCACGATTTAGTCTTTTTTCACTAACTTCATTTAGCTCTGAAGGGTGACTCTATCTATAATTTTAAAGCAGTGATTTTGGAACAACGATGACAATCGTATATAACAACAAATAATATTGTCTCGTTGAAACTGTGAGAGAAGGGTATAAGCCGGAATAGCTTACAACTACATATGTATATATTATGAAATATTTGTAGAAATGGAGTTATAACAAGTATGTGCAAATTGAATTCCATTGATTTGCCAATTTTCTGTCACAAAACAACACAATGTCATTGAATACGTCCTTTTAAATACTTTTAAGACATCCATAAGCTCTTTTGTGGATATATTATTAAGTTACAGATGCATGGTTATGAATGCGCTTTTTTTATCTCCGCGTTGAATTTATAAACACAGCTATGAATGTTTATTTTTGATACACTCGTTTAATATTTTTCTTTCCAATACCGGTAAAACGGGGTGAATAGAGACAAAAACAAGGATTGAAATTTAGCACAACTTTACTAAGTTTCCAATGTATTTTTTACTATTTATATATAATTCTTTACAGTGACTATAATACTATCTATAGAATGACAAAACCAAACCAATTTAATGATTAGCCAAAATTTAAACAAACGTGTTTAAGTTCGATGCCTGTGCATCCTTACTTTTTGACCCCTTATAAACTTCTCTTTTATTGCACGAAAATTAAAATCAATCAAGTTTTTTTGGTTAATAAGTACCGTAAAACGGAATGAATAGAGACTCGTATAGAATAGAGGTTCATATATTCCAATCATTACAAGCTGTTGTTTTGTCTCAATTCACCTGCCAAGTCTCGATTTACCCTATCTCGTCTCTATTCACCCCGATTCAATGTGAATAGAGACATCGAACAAAATTGACTGTGTCTTAATAGCGATAGTGAATATATGAAAAATATTGTCATGAATGTGTAGTAGGACTATATAAACAAGTTTCAAGCCATTCATATTTGAGTTATGTGGCGCAGGTATGGAGATACATAGTCGTGAAGAGTAAAAAGTGTCTCTATTGACCCCGTTTTACGGTACTGCAAAAAGTTTTTATGTGAATGAAAGCCGCGCGTATCAAAAACTGTCAATAATTCTATTGTTCAGTTTCGAGTGAACATTGTTTAAAAAGCTCGATATATATTATAATGTAGATACCTAATTTAGAATACAATTTATTTCAATATCGCGTAATGAAAATTTTCTGAAGCTTTTCGCGAATTCGTGTTTGTGTATTATCATAAACATGTGCATGTATGTATGTGAGTCGCCGCATACAAGTCGGAGTTAATAAATTTTGAGCTGTCTAATTAAAAACAGGCAGCAACCGTAATGTGTCCTGACTTTATTGCTTCATTTGAAACAATGCGTGAGCGAATAATAATATAATGGGTATATTTTTAATTGGTTCGTAGATTATAACGACTCTTTGATATTGAGAACGATGATAATTTATTTTATTATTTCGAAATTGCCTTCAGTTGAACACGTATTTTTTCTAAAACACAGTGCTGTTTTTGTTCACCGATATAGGGTATACGAAATTGAACCCCATTGAACGTGATGAGTGAATTTTGGTTAATTATATTGTAATGTGTACTTGAGAGAAACAGTGAACAGTTTTAGATAAGGTTTTTTTTAATCGTTAACTTACTTAATGCCTATAACCATGGATATCACAATACTTAATTTTAATATTGAGTATTGTTATATGAATAATATTGCCAGAATAAATACAAGAGCCGGATATGAATGCGTATACCAGTGATGCACAACCTGTGGCCCGAAATGACATTTCATGCCGCCTAATATGACAAATATTAATCACCTTTTTTTCTTCAGAACTTTTTATGGACGATGGAAGAACAATATAAAAAAGTAAAATTTTTAATTTCATATACACTTAAAATATCGATAAATAATCACTTTTTGATTGACAGCGTAGCATTCATGAACATTTTTATTTATTAGAAATTTACAAAAATGCTCGTGTATCAACAACGTGTTATAATATTGTTTTTTGTCCCGTGTTAGAATATTTTGATTTAACCAGAGAGTATACACTATTAATACAAATATAGCACTGGGTTTACAAATTACATACCCTCTACTAAATCCATGGCTTATATTCAAAATGTGTAGATATACTCCATTATAAATCTAAGTTTTTTACTACTAATAAATAACATTAGTGGAAAATCATGGGAATTTAAGCTTTAAGCTCTTTGATGCTTATTCTAAATTTCTGACTTTTCTGGGTTTTCACTGGCATTCACGCCATTGTTTACATATCTTCGTCTGGGCATTAGACTACGTTGTCATTGGAAATGAATTGGACAAACGAAGAAGAGTCTGGACTAGAGACGCCAATTACTTGACATCACAAGTACTTGAGTATCGAGTAGTAAAAATTTTGAACACTCGAGAAGTTTCAGATGAACCAAAATTCTTTTTGTAATTAAAATTGTCGTACATAAAAAGATGATAAGTGAATACATTAATTTCATTTATTTAAATTTGTGAAACATGTATTTAAAAAATAATAGAGAATTAAACGTCTCAAATATCAGCAGAATCCAAAGCAAAAGTAACAAAATAAAAACTCCAATCGGAAAGTGAACGGTAAAACCATTTAAAAAAATATATATTACCTGACAGTAAAATCCACGCGTAAGACTCAGTTAATGATTAAACATTATATATTTTTGTAAATAAGAAAATAAAATTTGGGAATAAATCTTCATTTAAAAATAACGAGTATTACTCAAGTATTTTTCGAAATACTCGAGTACTTGAAAAATGGACGAGTATTCTCAAATATCGAGCTGACGGCAATGAATTCAATAACTTACCACTTTATAAATACTGATTATTTTCTTTTAGCCGTACATATATGTACATGTATCAAATGTAAGAATATAATAACATTTCATTGTTTTCCGTAAGCAGTATGATGAAGGCAAAAATATTCTTTCTTTTTATGAAAGTGTGTAAAAATTATTACGTTGCAGAGTAAAAAGTTTTTTTATTCACTTTTCATATGGTCGACCATAAACAAATAATAAAAAACACCGAAGACAATCGTGCAACCTCTAATGTTAACGAATCTTCACGATAGTTTAAACATGTTAAGATATTATGTTTTGCTAAGTGGATAGTGTGTTACTTACACAATTAATTGAGATACTATATATATATTTGTGAACTTCACAAATATATTTTTTCATGCAAAACTAATGAAGCACTTAGATCAGTGGTGCACAACTTTTTTGGGAGAAAGCCCAGATAATCAATTCTCAGAGAATTCGAGGGCCGCATGGGAAAAACTGATTAAATTATCGATATTTTTAGTGTATTTAAAATTGAAAATTTTACTGAATTATATTGATCTTCCATCGTCCGTTAAAAGTTCTGAAGAATAAAGGTGATTGATATTTTTCATTGCGGGCCGCATTAAATGTCATTGAGGGCTGCATGTGGCCCGCGGGCCGCAGGTTATTCATCACTAATTTAAACAATATGACCGCAATTGATATATATCAAATTATATGAAAAAATTTACACGATTAATTGTTGATCGTATAAATAATATAGAAATAATGAATGATTAGTATTTAAAAACCAATAAATATCTATGAAATTTGAGATAAATTTTTGTTTGTAAGTGTATTTCTTTTTCGATAATATTTGAATAAAATAACTTTATAAAAGTATGTTTATATCCATAAATATTTACAATGTGAAGCATGTGGACTCCTTGAGGAATTTATACTAACGGGAGTCGTTCTACGACACCTGCTTGTTAAGCGGACTAAACTGATTGTTAATCGCTCTCATCATTTTTCATTCTTAAGAGAAGGAAGTTTAACATCATTGACGAAGGATTTTTAGCAAAGCTTTTAATAAACATCGATTGGGGAAACTCCATTTAAGAGACACGTAGTTCTCGTAATAGAAATCGAACCCGCTAAGTCGGCAATAACATTGTCCACTCGGTTGACTACACGCCCGATTAATTAATAAATAATCATAACTGAATATACCTTATTTAAAAATAATATTACTTATTAAGATAATATTATCTGCTTTAAAATACCTGGGGTTATATACAGTTAGAATTTTCAAAAAATCGATTTTTTTATTATTTTATTTTCTTAATGTACATATATTTAAGAATACACACAGAAAATTTCATATCGTTCCGGTGAATATTGTCAAAGTTACAAGCAAATTTGAAAAGGCGTTTCAGAGTTTTTTTATCCCATGTAAAATGCATTCCAAACTTTAAACGCGTTTTTCTCAAAATGGTGTTTTCAAAGTCGGTGACCAACATTACTCAAAAACGGCTAAACCGATTAGTCTCAAATTTTAACACGACCTTCTTAAATATATTTTTTAGTAATTAATCGAAGATTTTTTCTCTCCGATAAATATTTTTTTTTTTATAAACAATTTAAGGCCGAAATTTCGGTGAAGAATCGATTTTTTTTTTTAAAAAACCGCCATTTTGCCAAAAAAAAATATTTTGCTTATTCCTTCGATTAATTACTAGATTTAACATTATTTTAACGAAATCTGTTTGGTTTTTTAATTTCAAATGATTCAGTTTTAAGATATAGTGGTCACCGCAAAACGTCTTTTTTGAGAGGAGCTCCTGGAGATCAGCTGTAGCTCTTTTTCAAATAAATATTTTTACTAATACTTAGTCTTAAAATACAGTTAAAAGATACCATAATATGTGTATAAATTTTTGGATCAATAAATTTAAAAGTTTTCTCAGAAAAAATTCTAGAAAATTCACTTTTTTTCGGCCGTCTAACTGTATATAACCCCTTAAGAAATCATTTCATGTAATGTGTTTATTTTTCATAGACCTTGTCATAAATTTGCCTCTTACGACCATATTTGATCAAATTCATAAGCTGTCAAACTAAGATTAACCAATTTTTAAAAGACTGACCATTTAATTTAAATGCTAACCGTTTTTAATAAATAACTAACTATTACTTAAATACATTACTGAACGTTTCATTTAATAACTGACCACATTCATACTGATACAATGACAACTGACGGTTTATAATATTAACTGACAACTTAGATTTTTCACTGAACAAAACTTGAATTAGATACTGACCCATTAAATACACGTCTATTTCAACAATTACATTTATTTGAAAAACATTATTCACGTAGAAACTTTTCGAGTTCATTTCTAAAAGTGAAGTCGTCCAAAAATTTTCTGACGTCTTAATAAAACATCCCTTATAATAAAATTATAGTTGCCATTGTTGCGCGACATCTTTTCACAATTTAAAGTCGGTGGTTGTTTACGGGTTTCCGATGAGCAAGCATATCCGCGAGCACTGACTTTGCCGCCCTGCCGCCGACGTTATGAATGCAAATTTTATTGTAATAACTTTATCGGTTTTTTGATGGCTGCTGCGAGCGCACGCCCTCCCCGCCGCCCCCTCGTCATCATCCCTGCACCCCCTTCCACCCTGTCGAAAGTGACATAATACTTGCAAAAAACACCGACAAAAATATATCGATACCTCACCGCGAAAACGTCGTGTGTCTTGATGACCGAATATACCGATGTAATTATTCGTATTTGAGAAATTAAAAAAAAATACAATTTTGTTTTGTACTAGTTCCACAGATATTTTATGAAAATCAGTACCGGTTTCGCTTATTGCACGTTTTTTTAACTGATGACAAACATTGACATCGAAACAAATTTACTTATGTATATCAAGTTGAAAAGGTAAGACAAAATAAGGTATACTAAATAATTTGTGTATATAAAGAGATAACAATTCAATGTCTTGAAATTGTTTCGTTGTCGATTGATAATTGAATCCAGCTTATTAAGTATTGAAAATACTTAACAATTCTTTAGCTTATGAATTATTTGACATTTAAACTTAAAAAAAACAGTGGTAGAAGATTTACACATAACAATCGATTGTATATAAATAAGATGCGAACACTTTGAAAACTTATATACTACCCACTTGAGCCTGTACCTCGATAACATATACATATAATTAAATAATTATTGCAATAAAATGCTTCTTTAAATCCCTCATTTTAAAGCGATCGTTAAGTTAACTTTTTATTCTTTCGTAACACATTTTGCTAATTGATCAGAGTAAGACAATAATTGTTTAAATACATTATTTATCGTTACAACAATGCAACAGTTTGACAATCTTAAAAAAATGATTTCAAGATACCTAATAGCTGTTTGAAGATTTGCAAAATCTTATATTTGTTTCATTTCGTACAGTTTTATAAGAGTACTAAGCTAAACTTCTGATAAATTATTCATACATATTCTCATAAATATTCTGTGCCACGCAAAAACAAATCCATAGACAATATTTATGGTGACCAGACCAATCGGCACAAGGCAAGTCGGCACATGGCACGTCGACACATGTCAAGTTGGCACATAGACCATTCAGCACCTAGACAACTTGACAAACCGCTGCTATTTTTATTCGATCTCCGTCAAAATACTGCACTAAGGGGGTGTTTTATGGAAGAAAACACCTTTTGGCACACTAGGCGAAGTGAATGCCTACATAATAACGTTACATTTGCATGCCAGATTATGAAAAATCATGTCGTTATTACAATCTAACATAGCCATATCTAGCTCCCAGTACCGAATTACGAATGTTAATATAAACAAGATGGAGTATTCTAAGACTCAGCGTGGAAATATTGTATTATACTAACAATATATTATTGGTGTAGAGCTCAAATACATTTTTTCACTGTAGGTATTACAAAAAGGAAATTTTCTTTTTGTCAAGATGTCTTGGTGCCGACTTGACTTGTGCCGAGTTATCACGGATTCATATTTATAATTTAATAGCAGGGTAGCGTGTTTTTTTACTGTAGCAATACTTCTCTGAGTGACACTCAGGTTATTTCAGCATAGATCGTATTTGAAAGTTACGGTTCAACTTACTACGACATTAAAATCACCATTATATTTTTATCAAAATAACATCCATTGCTCAAAAGAAGTTTTTAACAATTGTCCCAACTATTTCATAAGAGCGATTGTGTGATACAACAGGGATTCGTCCATATTAATTCACGTTTTTTTGGCGGGTAGCCGAAGCGAAATATTGTATTGGGGACATTCTGGTCGTTCACAGCACTCGATTGATTAATGGGCCAACACAGATTTTGAATAGAGTAATAATTTTTGGATATTTCGAAAAAATATGCTAATACGTATACACTGTGGAAATCAGTAGACGCGAAACATTTCTGATTTATCGACGCCATAAAAATTTTGATGTTAATATGTTGTTTTTGAGCGATGAATATTTTTGAAAAAGATTCAATTTTTTTTACCCAAAGACTAATGACACATACACGTTAGAATCATAGCAACTGTTAAATCACTGTATTTAACCTTTTTATGTATATATGTATATATATGTATATTCTGGACGATAGACCTGGCTTGGACATGTGCAGCGGATAATCCAGGGTAGCCTGCCTGTCTCTTCTATCAACCTGATGGATCCTGACGTCCTGAAAGGCCTTTGATGACCATCCATAGGATGTACTCTACGGGACGCCGCTATGACCTTTGCAGAAGCGAGGAAGTTAGCGGGTGATAGAGAATCATGGAGGCACCGTTTGGCGGCCATAAGCTCCAAATAGGGAGTGGATATGGAATATATATATATTCTATATGTTCTTAATGCAAAAATTATGTACTTCAACAGAATACCTATTCAACTATACCTGGAAAACCATTCGTTTCAATTTATTGTTATGAAAAGGATTAAGGTATACAGTTTAAAGCTCTCTGAAGTTAAAAGTATTTATTTGGTTACCATGGTCGCTCCAAATGTGTAGCACATGGACTGAAAGTGAAGTTTTCCCAACATAAGTTTTCTGTGGTACTCTCTGTCATATCTTTATACAGAATACAACAATTGTCTTGCTTTTGTATTAAGGATTAGATGCTAATAATCTAATTTTTGTGTTTGTTTTTATTTTGAATATATATTTTGAATATTATTATGATATGATTACTGTAAGTTTCGCTCTTATTTATTGAAATCATTCGGTAGTCTCTAAATATATCATTTAACGGCTTAATTTAAAAGCATCGAAATACTTGTAAATCTAATAAAAGACAAACGCATACTAGAAAGTGAATAATTCAATTTTCAACAAAGTGTCTTTTGGATTAATTCCCTGGTGAAATATTAAATGCGAAACATTTCAAAATGTCTGTAACGCAACATTTTTTATGTTGACGTTAATTACATTAAATTGGATCGTTTCCAATTTAATATCTCTGAAAAGTGGAGACGTGATCAAAAATAATCAGCTGAAAATGGACATAATTAAAAGTCTTCTTGTCTCCTTCTATACCCCCGTTAATTAATCCTGGGGGAAAGAGACGGGCATACTACGAGATGTTTTGTGACTGAGGGATGTCACAAAATAATGGCTTGCATATTTCGCTTGTGAATAATTGAGGTGGAAAGAAAAAAAAATCATTTTCCATCAGGTACAATTTTGTCAAAATACACGAACGTACTTTTTTTTGTCCAGTAGACAAACTCATTAAAAACTAAATATTATCAAGAACGAATACGTTTTACAGGTTAATATACATATTTAGCTGTGGAAATTTTGTATATGTACAAGATGAAACAAATAAATATCTGATTGGATTGCATAAAAAGTCATATGATTGGCGGAGAAAATCGTCTTTTATGTTAAAATATCCATTGATCGAGTTCTTAATTTTTTCAAAAGGTTTGTCGGTTTTATATCGAGTGCTTGCCAGTCCAGTTTCGACACGTGCTTAGGAAAAAATTAAAAGGTTTATAATTAAGGATTTCGACTAAGGTTGCTTGATGGAATTTCAATATCAAATTTTAATTGTTTGAATTTTGTACCTTTCCATGAGTTTTGTCGCTAACGACACGGGTTTCGCCTTTCGGCATCTTCAAAATCATTAAAAAAACCAGATAATTAAAACAAAGCCTCTTAATTCATTGAAACTCGTCTACATAACATTTTCGCTAATTTACATTTTATTAGCAATTTAACTTAGTGATCTACTTCTTTTTTTGTATATAAGCGATACAAACTGTTTACTGCACGTCAGTTCAAGTACATCTGTGCACTTGAAATGCCTCAAGATGCCGAAAGGCGAAACCCGCGTCGTTAGCGACAAAACTCATGGAAAAGTGCAAAATTCAAACAATTTAAATTTTAAAGGTTTATTTCAAAATACTCACGCCTCTATTCACACAGTTGTTTGACGTCATTACAATGCACCCACGTAATAAACATAACAGTTAGTTTGCCATGCCTATTATGTTAAACCTAACTGTCCGTAAATTTCTTAATACGATACACGGGAACTTTTCAGACGTCGCAGTCAGAGACTCCAATTCGAGTATAGAATACTCGTTTTTGCGGTTTTTGATTGCATTTTACATTTTTCATAGCATGTCTCGTATTTTGTTTTTATTTCATAAATATGGCCATAAATTAATATCTCCCTGAAAATCTAACGTCTCCGGACTGCCACCTCGAAGAGAGGGTCGAATCTTCCTCCCTCAAAATCTTTGGTACTAATTTTCCCAATATCGAAGTTTTTATTAGAGATTATTTACAAAAGCCGTGCCTTAGTTCAGATTCCGTAAAAGAAATACGAATTTTTAAATGAAGGAATTATATTAATTTTACTATCAATAAAAGATTATTTATATTCGTACGTTTCCTTAAACTTTTTATTGGTTTAACCTTTTTGTATAATTCATTAAAATTCGTAATTTTTTTTATAATTTATGTTTACTTTTCCATGCTTCATCTACTTAATACCATATTTAGATTTTTGTCGTCTCTTTTCCATTTCGTTTACTTGAACCTAGTTAGTTAATAAAAACCTTTCTTGCAACAAACTCAAAACATTCCGTTAGTTTATAAGTAAAGATAAATATGGGATATCATTTAATATTATAAGAGCGGATCCATATCAATGGTTGGGTAATAATAGTTGATTATTAGACAGTCATAACAAAGCAAAGTTTTTGTAAATACACCTACAAACAAAGTATTGTCAACTGATAACCGCCATGAGCGAAAGCGGTCCTGATCCTATAAAATTTATGTGGAATAAGTACTAAAAATGTTTTATTATTTTTACTATAATGCAATTCTATCAAGTATTGACAGTGAACACCTTAAAAGTGATACATAAATGAATTTAAATTTGTCAAATACATAGTGCATTGGCGTCAGCTGTAATACCATGATTTGTATTTTTTGAATACATAAATAAATATTATAATATGTTTCTGATTTAACGCGTTTCAGATGTAAACAAAAGTCTTCTACGTCAATTATAATTATCGTTACCGTCGATTAATTTTTGATTTTTTGCACAAAATTCGTCAACAATGGAAAAAAATGATTCTAACGGCCAGAGCGACTTTGCGATGGGTCAAATTTAGCGGTCTACCTTTTTTGGGGACTTTAACCGAAATGGCGAACAAGAAAAGTTGGACATTCTCAGCTAATGGCTCTCCCTCACAAAAGAACATCCATTTCAAGAATAAATTTGAATACTTATTTATGACAGGCATCCGCAACCTTTTTTTGGCGAACGTTCGAATCCTATTTGTAACACTTCATCTGATTCTACCCTCTATTGTGCGTGGCTCGGCGGTACAAAAAATGCCTTCGAAACTTTTCCTAAAAGATGGCTGTCGGTGAATTCGACGAGGCTATAAGTCACGAAATAAAAATAATACACTTCGCTTATTTTTCTTCAAAGTAATCTTTTATAACTTGTTATTATTTAAATTCAAATACAGGGTGTTACTGCAAATTAAATAAACGTCAAATTTTAATTGTTTGAATTTTTCACTGACGGGCAGTAAACAGTTTGTATCGTTTATATACAAAAATAAAAGAAGATCATAAAGTTCAATTGCTATTAATATTTTAAATAGCGAAAATTTGATGTAGACGAGTTTCAATGAATGAAGTGGGTTTGTTAATTATAATTACATATATCGGGATTTTTGAATGTAGTATCGTAAATACTAATGACCAGATAATAGGAATAACTTAAATAAATGTTGGGTTTTATCCGACCTATTATTACTGAGTTGTATCAAACACATCATTTATAAATCACAATTTTTTTTAGACGCCTATTCCTCATCCCTAATAACACAGTTAATTTGATCACTGTGATTTACCCCGTATTGCAAAAACCGTTTAAAAATGTTTCGTCATCAATGATCCGGGTATCGTATTTCGAAATCATCAGATCTTCCATAACACTCATTTATCGAACTACGTGAGGATTTGAAAATAAATTAATGGCTTCTTTTGCAAAGCATAGAGCCAATCAAATGAATGTAAGAAAACATTGATGCTTTTGGTATATAATAATAAAAAATTCGATTTTTACAAATCACGAACCAGTTTCGTTTTTAATTATTTCTCATTATTTTTTATTCATAGTTTAGATAGTTTTGTTATTCCACGTATCTTGTAGCAAGCAGTGACACGTCTTTCGCTTTTTTGAAAAACATCTTTAGTCAATTTAATTTCATACTAAAATAACTTTATTGCGGAATCCATAGAAAGCTTTATTAAATTTAATAAAATTTTGAGGATTTTTTTAACAAATCTTAAGTATTCATTTCGTTCAATTTTCAGCATTATTACAAAAATATTTTGTGAATAATAATAATATATTGTATGAAATAAGTCATTGAAGACATTGTACAAAATTCAGATAAAAATATTGCAACTTTTTGTCACTGCAGTACTAAAAATAATATATGAATATTGACTAGACTTCACAATACATTCTATTCTGAACGAGCATACATTTTATAAATCCCTAACCATTCAGTATAAGAAAATGTGAATATGTACTGCTTTATTCCGTATGTGACGAGTATTATTTGAGGAATTTCCCCTTAAGTGCCTCTGGGAAAACCAAACTCTGCGAGCTCACTTGCTGATTTCCACAAATCAAGGGAAACATTTTTCACGGCAAAGTGTCGCTTTTAAATGCAAATAGAAAAAGATTCAAAACATTCATTTGCATTTTGCGACAACTCTCGTAACAGCCTACAATCTTGTTATAGTGTTTTCGGGCATCTGTCCTACGTTGTTATTTTGCTATCTCGCCTAAGTAGAATTATTAACCTGTGAGTTTTTTTTAAATAAATTTTGTTTTCACTTTTAAGGTGTTTACTGTCGATACTTGTTGGAATGGCATTATAATTAAAATATTTAACAAAAAAAATAGTACTTATTACACATTAAAGGTTTCGCTCATAGTGAGCATTATCAACTTAATCTTAGTCCGGTCATGATCTAGTAAATTTTATGTGGAATAAGTAATCAATATGTACATATGATTATTTTTATTATGTTTTGTCTTTTTTACTAAACATCACAGGACTTAACCGGTAACCAAGTGGTCATTACGTCACTGAATTGCTTTTCCAATAATCATTAAAGGATTCATATTACATGAAATTCATTAAGAAGGATAATGTCCTTCAAAACATATGTTCTCAAAGTATACTTCACAAACAGATACATATTTTGCAAAAAATAGCTCACGGTACTCTGAGAACATCCCGATCATTGTTTCTATTTTTTCAATCGAGTCCATTACCAGTGAACAGCTTAAAAAAATATAATATTTTGACACCGCCTTATGTGGTAGGTCATCAGAACTCTCTCGAACGATCTATTTTTCACCTCAGTCTATGAGTTTAAGTCGATATCAGGAAATAAATTCATTCTTATAATAATCTTAAGTAAAGTCTGTGTAAACTATAAACAATTAAATAATGAATGCTAACCGCACCCACATAACGCTTTGAGATCGTCTTTTCTTTATAAGAGTACCATGTTTCTCCTACTCCGTCCCCAAAATCCCTCTCCTGAGTGTCGGATAGGAGGCTCCTTCTCGATTTACGAGGGAGCCGGAATAGAGGTCTTCTCAATATGTAGTAAAAAAAAAATATTTTTTACGAGGGCTAGTTGTAAGTCAGACTTTCAAAAGCATTTTATTTCAGGGGATAAGGATATGCAAATAACAACTGGCAACAAGCTAATCATCTTTTCCACGCTCCGTTATTAATATCTTAATTCTTCATACCACCAGTTTTCGGATACCAACGGTTGAGTGAGATAAATTTTAAATAAAGTGCAAATTTATTCTCACTGATTTAGAAAACAATAAACGTAGTTTCGCGAACTTAAAATCTTGTGTAAATCAGTATAAACGAGAATAATAATTAGAGCGAACCATTTACGCTAAAAAGAAACATAATTCTGGTTTGGCTGATTGAATAGATTTGTTAATCACGTTCTGGTGCGGACGAACACATAAATATTCATGAGGGCGAAAAGAAGGAAGTGGGTAGCGTTCATTAAAAAAAACTTTCCCGGCCTCGACAAAAACGTGACAAATTCGCTGACATCTTCCCAACGGTTGGGGCGCGTGAAATTACCAACATTATTTATTTTCCAGACGCCCAAGGGCAGCTGAATTGACGGAATTATAAGGTTTGTTGAACACACTGTAGATATAATATGTTATTTTACGGCATACGACAAATCTAAATTCCAACCGTTCGCAATCAAAAATTTGGTTACAAACAGTGGCGGCCGGTGACAAGAATATTAAAGAGTGCAAAAAAATATTTTCCATCAGTTTAAGAGCTGAGTTGGGAAGAACTAAACCTTGTCCCGTGCAGCCCTGTAAGTGAGGAGTAAATTCGTATCTTTTCTTGAACGTACAGCGTTATGGAAGGCGGCAGTGAAAAACGGCTGTATACACATGACGAGAGGTGGTGGGACAACCAACTTATTCACCCAAATATATTACGCACGTGAAAAACTCGTGCATGTTGATACTAGTGAAGTCTCTTAAAAAGATATGTATCTGCATCGATCAATAAAAAAAAAAAATCTATTTTTTGCGTGTGGCGTGGTAAATACTGACATGTCGTTAAAAAATAGTTTTTCCTGCTCTCTGCTTGGAAAACTAAGGAATATGCACCTCCTGCGTCATTGGCTGATTCTGTGGAGCGTAATTTAATATTAGTATTATAATTTTGGCACCGTCTGCATGTGTGAATGAATTGATATAATTATTTCATATTGCTTATTGCTTGAATTTAAATGTGGGATCAGTGCACCATTGCACCATTATAAGCGCCATCTTTGATTACAAATGGCTTGGAGCATGTTTACATTTCTATTCAGACTTATCAAGTTTATAATACATAATATATGCCTTTGATGAAAAACAAACAAACACAGCGCTATTACAAAGTCAAACAAAATTCATATACATCTTAAAGTATATTCACTTGAGGGGTGATAGAATTAGATCGGTGGAAATTATACATACTACAAGAGTTTTGAAATTTATTCCATCACCTGTCCAATTTTGGTTTCAGTTAACATTTCCGTTGCCAGATTGGATCATTTGGTTTGTTGGAAAAGAATCTTATAAGAAATTTACAGTTTGACAAGAACGGGTTTTTGTTCAGCATTTCAAACGGGTTATAATAGTTAGAATAGTTAAATACTATAAAAAGCCAACTAGTTAAAAGCTTTACATTTCTTCTACGACCCCATTTGTAGGAGCCAAGGAAATGGGTGGGAGGGTTTGAAAACACAGTGTATAGTTATGAATTTGGATTAAAATTAAATCCAAAAAACGACGATGAGAACAAAGGAGGATTAAATCTTAAAAATTTACTGACAAAGTTGTGATAGATATCATCATTTCTTATTTGACCTCTTATCATAGCATATGTCATCTACCATTTTAATCTGTGTTCTGCCAAAGTCTATTTGGTCCCAAGCCGTAACAGCCCAGTCTTCCGTGGCTTTATCGAGTACACTCTGTGAATCTTCCATGTTAACACAATCCAACTAAATGTAAAAGAAGGTAAGTTACATATAGAAATTTAAGAAATGATGTGTTTTGTTGAAATCTGTAATTAAGGTATTATTTTAAGTTATAAGTTATAAAAACATATTTATTCAGGTATAGCACAGAAAAATCAAACAAAATTGTCAATCTTGCTCATTCAAAAGAATAAAATAATTAAAAAATAATGAAATTAGTACGACATTAAATTTCATCACTGAGATAGGGTTTTTTCAAAAGTAAAGAGACGTACAACTACTGATAAATATTCTTCAAATACACATATCTATGTATTATATAATATTACACAATTGCGAAACATATGATTTCCCGAAGACTGCAGCACACGCTATAAAGAGCCGCTTTGTAACAGAATGCTCTGTAAGAGAGTTGACTGTATGAACGAGATTTTTTTGTTGTACATCGAATATAAAAAAAAGGTAGAATTTAATTGTAGAAGAAACGGAAAGGTAAATAACTGAATGGGTCACTTAAAAATCCATATACGTCGAGATTGAATTGAAAAGACGTAATGTTAAATTTGAAAGAATATGTTATGATGACCAACATATTGATTTTCATTTCTTTCTTAAAATTTATTGTGATGTCTAATAAATTATTTAAAATAACTTAAGTGTATGTTGAACGTAGCTGGAAACAATACATAAATGAAAAGAAATATACAATCGATAAATATAAAAAGTGTTAATTAATAATCATTAATACAAAAACTGTTTGTAAAGCACAGTGCAACATCAGAGCAACTTGTTCGAATGGAAAGTAACAAGTAACTAACTACGTGGACTAGCTCATAAAATAAAAAACGAACGAACTAAATAGAGGGAAAGTGTGAGGAAGACATCTCCAGACTAAGGGTGGCGGATGGAAATTGAACAGAAAGAAGAAATCCAAGTAAACGTAGAAGAAGCCGAGTGACAAAAAACACTCGCTTCGTTAGCTAGTCAAATTAAGGGAGAACCGCGCACGCAAACGTCGACTGGAGTCTTCTCATTATTATTACACTCTTGCTGTTATTCTGACACTTTTTAAATATAAATCAGGATATCAATATTTAATTACACACTCTTTCTTATATTCTTTTAATAAAGTAATTCGTTGTTCTTTTATTGCTACGACCTTCTCAAATACAATTATGTATGTAGAGAAATCCCTGATTTTACACGATTTTATATAAGTTTAAATATTTTTTTTTTACTTGTTTCATCTTTTTAAAAAACTGTCTTCAAATGCGCTTTTTTATGTAAAGTATTTATCAAATCAATAATACGTTGAGGAATTGGAAAGTTGTACAAAATAGAAAAGAAAATTAGCCGTATTATTTTTTTAATATTTTCGATGGTTTCGGCGGTAACTTTGTGGAAGTTCATTTTAATATAAAATTTAAAATACCTTTGATTATTCCACGTATTGTGTAACTAACTGTGACACGTGTTTCGCCTCTTTCAGAGGCATCTTCAGACTTACTATCGCAAAGTTTGCTTAAGTAATGAAGCAAGATAAATTCTAACATTTTAAATTATGAAATTACAAAATGGATTACGGGTTTTTTTCCTTCTAAAGGAAACAAGGAAGGGGGTGATAGAATCAAAACAATGCAATAACATAATGATACTAATAAGGTGCAATCAATCAATCAATTAGATTGGGATTTTTCCTTTTTAAGGGACGCAAGAGAGGGTTATAGAATCGAAACAAAGCAAACAAATATATTTCTAATGACGTTAAACATTACAAACTAATGAGCTGCAATCAATCAGTTAGGTTGGGTGATTGTATTATTTTTTCTTTATTATTTTACTTAGCTAATTAACACCCAAATCAATTATTTTCATATACAATTTGCTGAGTGGGGGCGGTCTTCTAATTCTGATTCTGTTGTATTAGTTATTATAAGTCTTTTCACCGTTATTTGACTGATTTCCTCGGTCAATAGTTGCTATGTCTGATTACCAATAATATTGATTTTTGCGAAAACTTTAGATGTTAATATACGTCGTCAATTTGTATATACATTCAAGTTTATACAATAAAAACCCTAATAGGTAACGATACACTAATTTATATATAATAAAAATTTCAACAAATTAATATGTTCGTCTAAGAAAAAACGGGGTAGTAAAATGAAGCAGATGCGACAATGTGCATTATATCATGAATATACCAAGCTTTCAATTTGAATGATTTTTATCATCTAACTAGATTGATCGAAAATCACTTTATCGAGATCAATTACATATTTCCTTTATGTGACCCGAAAAGCCATTGAATTAAGGAATATTTTTACGTTGAAAATATATAAAATATATCTCATGATTTTTCATTATATTTTTTTAAAAAATATTTTCTAATTTTAACTTTCCAATTTTTCGTCGAGACGCTGTTATTACTAACCTGAAAAAACAAATTATTTACGAAATCGTGAGAACTTTTAAGTTGTTTCGTTATTATGCATTTCATTTATTATTTATTCAGTTCACGTTGAAATAAAATCAAAGGACCTCCGTGTTATCAATTCATTCGGTATGAGGAGAGCGATGGGATGAGGAGGGAACGGGGGGGGGACAGAGATCTACACAGCTGATTACAAAATCTTTATTTAACATAATTTTAGGTCACATTTCACCAAAATGCGTATTACGATTTTGTTTTATGACTCATAAAAACAAAACATGTATTTCTCCGAATTTTCTATTTTTAATACTTTTCGTTTCATCATGTATGTAGATCTTATTTTATTTTGGTTGAATTATTTTGTAGATATAGAATAAACGCAATGACTATCGAATGAAATTGATATAACAAAAATAAAACTTCAAATAAATATACAAAATATTATTAGTAAATAAAAGTTATTTGTAAAAACATATCTTATTTTTTATGGTATTTCATAGGGTAAGTCATGTGGGTATTAAATTAATAAAAGATATGCGTTTATATTCAAATGAAAAATATAATACATCAATACAATATTTAAGAGAAATATGTGACCTTTTTATGTAGATTTTTTGAGATAAACGACATTCTGTGAAATAGTAACAGTTTATAATCGTAGCCATTGGAATAATGTGAAAATATTTTATTTAAGAAAATATTTTACCATGTTAAGTATGTACATAAATGATACATGAAAAGTATATATCAACAATTTTCATTCTCTGATTCTGATATACGAGGCTGTTAACTGTATATATTTAAATTACAATTAACATAAAAGTGTAGAAATAAATCTCTATTTTTGGTAAGAATAAGTGGTAACTATGTAATGAAATGTTACTCTAAAGTAGTAACAAAATTTGATCGTGTCTTATTTATTTTATTTTGGAGACGAGTGTATGTATTTAATTTGATTTTTTCATATAAGATACATCGCCAAGTCCGTATTTAAAGAATAAATTGCTTAGTGGCTATTAACATCTTCGTTAGTGGCAAAACTCATGGAAGAATTAAACAAATCAAACGATTCAAAGTTGATGCTTATTTGGATCAATTTTGGCCTGTCGAATGGTCAAGATCGTTAGTTTCCATTAATGTTTAAAAGCATGGTTGTCCGTGATGTCTAAGTAACTTAAATAGTGGGAGAACCTTTAAACATGGCGTATCTAAAGAGATAAGCTAATCACTAGTCTTGCTCTAACTTAATTTTTCTATAATTAATTCTTCTGAAAATAATATGTTGAGTTACTGAGTAATACGTAGTTATCATAGAAGAACTTTTGTTAATAGAAACTCTATTCGGAGTTTATATAGTACTAGTATTGCTACCCGGCGTCGCTCGGACTAAGCGACCAATAATTATTTAACGTTATATCATTCGACATAATTATATCAAAAAAACTAACATCCAAAATAGAGTTAAAATAAAATCACAAACTTTATTTAATTTGATGACAGCCCCATTCTCGCCCATTAAAATGTCCAAATTCAAGGAAAAAATCTAATTTGCTGTCAAAGAAATGTCAAATAATACCTTCACGTAAATAATAAACATTATTATTAATAATAAAAGCCGGGAAAAGTTCAGTAGAAGACTAATTTATTACATTTTGACTAAATGTCTTCGCCGATAAAAATTCAAACATATTTACTTTCATATTCGTTTTTATGGCAACTTAATGACCAACAATGTAAAAGGGAATTACAGACCCACAGACATACATACGCCGTTTCGGTTTTATATATGAGATTAACATTAGAAGCGATAATAGTTTTTAAAAAATCAAGTGAATATTAAACGAATTATAAGTCATTTATTGATGTATGCATAAACGTTAAAACAAATAACTCCCTAGCTCAAAATATCAAATTCGGAACAAAGGATATTCGTGGAACAAGCACTAAAGCAACGTTGTGCGTTGTGCGGGTTTGCAACAAAAATATTCAATTAAGATTAACTAAAAGCTAGTATTTCTGATAAAAAGATAATTAGTACAGAGAAATTTACAATTTCGTGAATCGAGATGGCTTTGCCAATTAAAAAAAAACGCAATCGAATATAACCTATTATTTGAAAACCGTCGAATATTTTATAAAATTAATAGTTGGCATTACTTTTTTGCATAATGCGGCAGTTCGTTTTTAATTCTTATAATTACATCGCTTATCGAATATATATCTGGAATATAAGGATTTACCGTGAGGAAATTCAGATCTCTCAAATTTCTTTATAATATCCCACATCCACGCTCGTTAGTTTGCGACGCGTTAGCTGGCATTACGCAAATCTTTATAATTTATTTGCATTTTATATTAGATTTTTCATTTATTGGTATTGAATTTGAATCTGTAAAAAGTGTATATATAGTTGTTTTACAATATATTTTGACAACCCTATATGTTGCATAGATTTTCGCACATTTTTGCAAAATTGGAGAAGAATATCTGTTTCGACTGGCTTTGATTGCTGCCTCTTATATATATATATATGTAATTGCTTTTTTAACATATTTTTTTTCCAATGAATTCTATTATTTTAACTATTTTGAAATTTTGGGCTGTTCTAATGGTAAATAAACAACGCTCAACAATCAAAAAATACTAAGCAAAACAGTAAAACTATGTTTACAAGATGTAATAAAAATAAAAGTTCTTATGCCGTTAGATTATTCCAGATATAATAAGTTAGTTATAAAGTAACTACTTAAACGAAACAAAAATAAAAGTCTGTACCTATTTCGACATGGTTTTCTATCAAAAAGTTTCATAGAAAAATATTTTGAATAACAACATAATAAATCAGTTTAAGGTTTTTTATTTGAATGCCGCCGAGAAAAGATTACAGTTGAAATGTGATGTTTGTTTTATTTTTTTCTCTCTGAAAAGTTCCTTATTGTTTCGGGAGTTCTTCAAAATCGTTTTATTTAACGAAGCATTTTTCCGAGGCTCTGAGATTTTATGACATTTAAAAAAGGAATAAAAACATTCAGCGTGTCTTAAATTTCCAAATACAAAACATATTCATGTAAGATTTTGGTTTTCAAGTTAACTTGAATTTGGTTATACTATTTTTTTGGCATTTGCTTCCTAATTGCAGCATGTAAAGTGTTGTTTCATCATCTTAATTCTCACGCCATCTTTGTCAATTCAAAGTATTTTATCATGCTTAGCAATTACCATAAATATATACATTTCTTAACAGTGGCGGTCGGTGACGGAAGTATTAGGGAGTACAAAAAAAGATTCAACTATTTTTGGAAGAATTCTGTCTTCCTTATTTATAATTAACCATCACTTCAAATATGTTTATTATTTTCAGTGCTTGATGGTATGACTTACGATAACAAAAAAAAATACAATCAGGAACGGTTTCGCACATATATGTTGAAAATGCATTTAAACGTTATATAAAGTTATTATTTAGTTTTAATAACAATACACTGTCGACAAGTGACTATTAAATTTGTTAAATGCGACGTAAAATTATACGCATCATTTATTTTGTGCAAATATTACAGAAATACAAATTTCCTTGAACACGCATAAACACTTCACATAAAAGAAATATTGAATAGGCATAGGCAATATTTGCAGGCTACGCATAGAGGCGGTATCGCGAGTCGGGAGATATTATTTGTTATTTAGTGGAAATTTATGGTAATTTGCAAAATATTTTACGATATCATAACATCTGGCAACACGATTCGCCGAAGAAAATAGAAGCGAGGGAGCTCAACGCAATGTGAACTCCATCTTACTATTATTGTGTACAAAGACTTCCTTGGAGATGGTATCGCGGGAACTTTTGGCTAGTGTTTTCGACAATTTTACAGCGAAACACCCCCGAGGAGACAAAGGTGTTACGAAACACTCGTAACTTATGTTTAAAAAAACCTTACATTCAAATATAATTTTACTTTGAACAATTATCAATATTAATGGAAAAAGTTTACGCGTTCTTACTTTCATTGCTTTTATACTGGGTTGTTGCAGAAGTTGGTGAGTAAAGTTTATTAACTTGGCTTGCTCTAATATATAAAAATCAATGTTTCTTTGTTTGTTTGCTCGTATTTTATGCGCCACCATACCGTTCATCCGATTGCGATAAAAAAAATCAACTTATTGTGTGCACTTCCGCAAAGGTTATAAGTATAGTACAATTAGTCTTATACAGTGAAACCCCGATTCTACGTTTTTCAAGGGACCGTATAAAACAAACGATTCATGCGGGAAACGATGAATGCAGTTTTATATATGAACTAAATGCCGAGACTATAGAAAATGAGCGCAGCACGTGGGAAAACGTATAATGCGAGGACGTTAGATGGGGGTTCCACTGTGTATAAATATAAAGGTTTGTTCATATTTTATGCGCTGTCATACCTTCATATTGACAAATTTTTGATGCACTTGCGCTAAGGTACAGTCAAATTAGCGAACAGCAGGTGGCGCGTGTGTGGTGCCATAGACAATCGACAAAAAACAAAAAGCTTAAGCCGAAATAGCTATTTATTTATTTTTTTACTTATCAGTACTTGATTACTAATTAAGAATATAAGAATTTAAAATAATCTTGAGCAATTAATTTATATAAACAAAAAAATCAAATGAAATAGTTCTTCGGGCCATTTACACCTCCGCGGAATACATCTTATCTTATTTGGAGGGAGTCACAGCTCCCCCCCCCGTGTCGTCGTTTTTCGTATTCAGGGAGACTACCTAAAATTTATGATCTCGCAAAATATTATTATATTTGTTCAGCTCCTATTGCCAGCGAACCGTAGTCGAGCGGAGTACGGTTTAGAGGTATTTCTTATCGCGATTTCATTTGTAAAGTAACTAATTCAGTGAGCGAGTCCCCGATAAGGACCAAAGGTGAAAACGGGCTACGAAAACAGCCAGGGACAGAGTCGCATCGAGAGTAATACGCGGTAGTCTAGCATTATTATTTGTTAGATACTAGGTATGTGAACATAATATACCCCAACTTAAAACATTACAGACACAAACAAAAATAGTACATACATACATATATGAAGACATGATTATTTTAGAAGACTCGTACTTCCATTATCATCTATCTTATTTTCTATCGTATCTTTTTATAAAACTTTGTATATTTTTAAAGTAGTATTCATAGTAAACAATGAATACTATAAATTATAAAACATGACATAACACTTAACGCCAATGCGTCGTGCATTTAACATTGCCTTCCTGGTGGGTAAGACAGTTTACCACTTTATCTTAAATATCTATCTTAATATTAGTGATACAATGTGTAAACTTTTTGTATTCTTAAATCATTGTTTTTAAACCTTTTGCTGACGAGTTCCGTCGCAATTAAATAAAAAAGAAAACAACTCGGATTATTACTGGCCGAAAATCATTTATATCGTCGCAATAAATTGTCAGAATTCAAACTTCACTGCCCATACGCGCTTACGTTATCTCAAACGCGCTTCGTTCAAACGTACGTTTCTAATCGATGATTTTTATATTAAAAGACGTGAAAATCATTTTTGAAGCTTTTCTCAACAAACGTTTTACCATGAGAACTGCTTTTTACTCCGCACAGGCTTGGGTAAGGCCCGGCTCATGGACCAGTTCAGGCCGGGTAACGAAGATTTGGATTTGGAACCGGACTGGGCTTGGGTACACAACAAATTAAAACATACATCCAAATATTCCGTATGAAAACGACATTATACTATTATCTAAATTACATATTATAATTTAGTGAGTACCTAAGTATAAATTATTTAAAACATTGATTAAAATTTTGTTGATCATATCAATATCGGGGTCATATTGGGTCTCGAGCTCGTAACTCCCGCAACCAACAATCAAATACGATGTTTGATTTATATTTTTTTACATAATACTCACTTTCTTTGAGTAAAATCATATTTTTTTTAGTTGAATTATACTTTCATTAAACATTAATTTAGCCATTTTTCGATAATTGGCATTATAATGATACGCATCTGCCAAAGACTGGTAGTATTTGATACAGCGGCACGGCACGATGAGCAAAAAGCAAGGCAATTTATAAAGGCAGACGTTATAAAAATAAAGTCACAGAAAAATGATTCATCCGAAAGATTTCTAGCATTGAGACATTGCGAAATTGTAGATAAAGCTTTTGCCAAGTAATGTATAAAATAAATTATTAGCCTCAGATCGTTTAGTCGATAACGGTCTCATAATTGGGGCACCTCACTAAAATACTTTTATCAGGGCGTGAGTCCACAAAGTTATATTCTCAGCAAAATTTTGTTACTTTTTTATCTCTCGGATTTAATATATATATTATAATAAAGCTACGCGACAAAACGAGGTGAAATAAACTTAGATTTGTCAACTTGAAACATGATTCGATTCAGTTATGAGGTTTTTGAACGGTACCTGTATACAATATTTTTTTTACCATGTCCGCTCCCAACCTGGAGCATATGTACTTCTCACGGAGTTTATCTCAAAATTTGTTTTTCTACGATAACTGCTTGTTACTCAGTTTCTCAACCTCTCTTTTTCGAAATGAGTAGGGATGGAAAGGATACGAGGGCCAGGACAGGACTAGTGGTAAGCCATTCGCTGTCACTATGCGCCGCTCTTTGGGATCGGAAACGTGGGAAGAGATTTTTTGACAACACCCATTGCCTCTCAGCAGAATCGATTTATCGACGGAAAAAAGAATCTCGCACTGGGAATCGAGCACGGGCGGTCTGACACTTACTTATACAAATACTTCGTAAAATAAAATTTACATATTGATAGCGCCTTATATGGTAGGTCATCAGCACTCTCTCTAACGATCTATTTTTCACCTCAGTCTATGAGTTTAAGTTGATATCAGGAATTAAATTCATTCTAATAATACTCTATATTGAAATCTATAGCGATTCAATATAGAGTAAATTTAAATTTTGAAAAAGAGACATTTAGGCGCAGCGTCTCCGAACCGGAGGTTGGGATTTTTGAGAATGTTTGATTCATGACACTAGGTTTGGTGACTTAATATAGTAGTTTATACTAGATGGTAAACCAAAGTTTTATGAATGCTACGTCTATTGATGGCGTCTTCGCGAATGATTAAACAAAGGATCATAAATTTAATTGTTTATGTCACGACGCAAACAAGAAACCTCGTGTGTGATTTAACCAATTGACGTAAGTAATACTTTAGCTTAAAAGTGTGCAACAACAAGCGAATCGAGTGAACTTGGTAAAACGCGCCTCGCGCGGTGGGGGTACCGGATAGGTTCACAGTAATGCCATATTTAACATTTAATATGTAATACTAGTATTGTTACCCGGCTTCGCTCGGACTAAGCGACCAATAATTATGTAATGTTATATCATTCCCAAAGAATTACAGACCCACAGCATACATACACCGTTTCGGTTTTATATATAAGATTATTAATTTCTACTTGTGTCAATGTTTTAATGATTGATTTTCAAAAATCAAAGTTGTGTTCGGTTTATATTTATTGGTTGGCAAACATATTTTTGCCCACTTTTGAGACGTATAACATGTTCTTTAATTCTAGCAATAAAATTTCTACTTGTTTTCCCTAAATATGAAAGCTTGACAGTCTCCACAAGAAAGACGATGGAAACTATGCGAAACGTATGCGATCCTTACTGTTTTATTAGGTTTAACTAAATTTATTCACGGTATATAACACAGGTTGTAATTATCTTTAAGCCTTTGTTGTATATCAAGTAAATAGTGGCCAGGTGAGTTATTGTGATGAGTAGGGAATTCGGATACAAAAATAGAGTTTAAAATATTTATATTTCATATAATTTTTTTAATGTGAAATATTGTTTGCGTTTAGGAAACAAGTCTTAATATACTGAATCAAAATATTGATTTCATCTGAATTCTTTTTCTGGAATTGATTGAAAATACTCGAGTAATACTCGTAATTAATAAATGCATTTAAAAAAATATGTTTAATGTTTAACCGTTGCGCTTAACTGAGTCTTACGCGTGGATTTTACTGTCAGGATATATATTTTTTAAATGGTTTTGTCGTTGAATATGCTAATGCGAGAATTTCTTTTGTTACATTTGTTTTGGGTCCTGCTAACTTATTTTATCAATTATGATAATCTATTATTTTTGAAATATATGTTTCATAAATTGAACTGTATTAATAAAATTAAATAAGCTTATTTATGTATTTATCGTTTATTTATACACACAAGTCTGAATTAATAATATATATATTGGTACATCTGAGACTACTCGATTATTTTTAAATTTACTACTCGATAATCGAGTAGTTGAGATGCTACGTCACTGGAGTCTTTACTCCACAGTAAAGGTCTGCACGGGCTGTGTAACGAAGGTTTGGATTCGGGCCCGGGACGGGCTCGGGACTGGGTCCCCAAAAAAGAAAACATAAATCCGATTATTCCGGATGTATACGTCATTATTGTATATCTCTATAACATATGTACATATTATAATTTGATGAGTTAATATTAAATTATGTTAAATGTTGAAAAGTTGAAAAACTATTGGGCTCGGGTCATGTTCGGGTAAGATGATCGGGAATGAGCCTCGGGCTTGGGTCAGGCTGGGTCAGAGAATTTCGGGCTCGGGCCGGGTAGAATTTTTAAATTTCGGCCCTTGCAGATTTCTACTCCACAGTGACAATCAACCAATAATAATTTCTCTTCAATATTCAACTATCCCTTCATAAGCACGAAAATCGAGTGACGTTATTAAGGTTTTGCGTTGTGTAAGGTGGGCGTGAGGCGATATCGGGTTATAGCGGGTACAACATCAAGTATCCCTGAGGCGTGTAATTTAATATGACACGTGTGCGGTCAAAAAATATTCAAGGATCTCGCTAATTCTGGCGATTAATATCAATTTATTTCTCAGCTGCAATCAGGCAGTAAAAGTTTATTTCGGAAAATTTAATGCGTAATAACAAATTACGCTTCTCATATATTATTTCTTCACCATGGGAATCAAAACCCATGTACCTGACAGAGGCCTTGCCGTATTTTATTATTAACTAACGTGGGATTAAATTTAATGTACTGCCTCGGTTCCTTTGTGACGTATCACTTCTCAAGAAGATTTATAACTATATTCGTATTATTAATGTCACAGAAATACGTAACAGTCTCATATACGCAAAAGCACATAGTGACATATACCATTGTCAAAAAATAAAGTAACCGGAAAAAACATAGTTTACTGCATCATTAATGTGAATTTAGTTATTGATTTCAGGGATGTGGAGTCGTTAAAAAAATCACGACTCCTATTCCAATTCCAGCATTTACCAAAAACACGACTCCGACTCTGACTAAAAAAGGATTAACTTCGCCAGGTTTTTTCTTACCTTTCCTATTTATGTGTATTCAATTATAGATCAACCAAGCAATCTGGCCATTAGTCTAATTTGACATACATATTATATGCAAAAATAATAAGTTCAAACTTTTCAAAATTTCCGACTCCGAGTACGACTTCGGCCAAAACTCCGTGACGACTCCGACTCCGGCCAAAAATCCCCGAGTCCACGACTCCGACTCCGACTTCACAGCTCTGATGGATTTATTTATATGAATATGTACATTGCAAAAATCACAAATTATAAGGTTATTGCTTTTGCAATGTGAAAAAACATGAAAACATTAGAAGACAAATTACATAGTTTACAGATATAAGAGTGAGAAAAGAAAAATACATAAGAAATTGGCAAAGAAGTCAACTGAGTGAGTTCCGACAAAATCAACTTTAATACAAAAAATAGTGCTCGCCTGAACTCACTCTCGTCCATGTGAAATATATGTTGACTTCCGAAACAATTCCGTTCAAAATCACTAAAGCTCTTTCCAGTGGCATCCCCATTGGCAGGCTGGTTATACTTCTTGGAAGAACAAGCAACTCATGTTCACGATTCTTCAAAAAACTATCAGAGACATTCAATATAACATTCTCAAGAATGGTGGAAAGAATACTTGACTGCATCATTAATATGAATTTAGTTAAAATTTATTATAATTTTACAATGATATTTCGAGATTAGAACTAATGTTAATTTAATGATTGTACGAGGGGTAAAAAATACTCAAAAAATAGAACACATAATATTTCCACAAATATTCTGATTTAGATCAAGGTCGGTTTTGCTTATCGTGAGCATTGTCAACTGAAAATCTAATCCAATTGACAATGCTCGCGATGACAATGTCGCTAACACGTTTTATAACTTGGTGCTCCTTCAAATCTATTTATTAAACAGTTAGTCGTGTTAGTTACACCACTTATAATTCGAGAACGGCTGGACCGATTTGTATGATCTTTGATTTTTTGGCTTTATCACCGCCCCGAATAGCAGGGTAGCTGGATCCAATAGTTTAACATAGTGCAAGAATGCTACGCGAATCATTTCGATTCGTTTCGATAAAGCGAATGCCTTGCTGCCACGTGAATTACATTAATTTAAATGTTATTATAATACTATTTAACTAAATAAAAAACTGAATTTAATTCAGCTGATAATTTAACACAGCGTCTATTATTCTGAGGCGGCACAGTTCACGGAATCAGCTAGTAGATGTATAAAAAAATTAATCCCATATATAAAAGCTCATAAACAATTCGTTAGATTTTTTTTTTTAAATAAATATGTAAATTTTAACACTTCAAAAGTCACGAACTCCATCGTCATAAGCTTCATGTGTTGTGTTGAACTAGTGACGTTTTTAGCGGAGATAATAATTACATATATTCACAGTAAGAGTGGCATAGCCAACGTTGCACTCGTAATCATTTTAGCAGCCTGTTATATTCGGAGTATTCTGTGACACAGCACACAATAACTATAGAATTATGTGTCAAGCCGAAGGCATACTCCGTAGAAGACAGGATTTAAAAAAATATTATTAATAAGCTAGACATGTAAGCTTAATTAAGGTCACCTTATGCTTCATGCTGCCAAAGCATTTTCTTTTTCAACAATGGTTATTGCCTACAACGCATCGGTTTCGTTTGTTTTTCCAGACACTATAAAGAATGAAAACAAGTTTTTTTATTTAGTTTTCTACTTGGTAAACCTTAGTGAAAAATACTCTCATTGGAAAATTATTTATATGAACAAGGTCAGTCATCGGAAACTTATGAAATGAGTGCTACTACGGCTTAAATATTGTCAATTTATTAAAAATAACAGGTATCGAATTTTGAAAAACGAATTATCTTGACACTATGTAGAATATGAAAATAGTTAATTAAATGTTTTTAGAACATTTTTATTTTGGGAAGCAACATTCTTAAAAACAATATTATCATAACCCCGTCATTACTTAAGCAAACTTTGCGATAATAAGTCCGAAGATGCTTCTGAAAGAAGCGAAACACGTGTCTCAGTAAGTGGTACAATACGTGTAATAATCAAAGTTATTTTATATTAGGATAATATAATTTACTAAGAAGCAAACGACTTATTATTTATTAAAATTTATTTTGAAAATCTGATTTTCTTCATCCTAAAATAATTATTAAAGTTTCCTTATTCTTCACGATAGTTCCGACTTGTTCTGCCTAAGTTATTTCTCACGATCATTATTTACTTTCGTTAGTTCTCTCACCCGCTTCCAGGCACCGAAATCAGTAAAAAACTTTACCTTTTCATTTGTAAATAACACCGTGTGAAAAATACCCGAGAAATCATTCCGCACTACTTTTCAACCGTATAGCCACAGGTACAACGGTTATTCCCAAACCTTATTTTAATAACAGCGAAAAAAAATGTTATAGTAAAAATAAAGTAGAGATCAGGCTTGTTTTCCGTTTCAGAGCATATAACGTATCGAATCCCCCGTGAATTTACCCTCGAAATTATTATTAATATAATAACACTTGGAAAATATTAATTGCGAATTCGGTGAAGTAAGGCCCTATCATGAAACTCTATCCGGAGCTCGTTACGATCCAATACGTTTACATTAAAGTTTTAATTTACTTGACGGTGACACAAAGAATTTCTATTGTTATGTTAACAACGTGTTACATAACCATCTATATGAGAGATATAGATTGTTAATACACAAAATATAACAACTCCTAAACTTTTCATGAATTTTGCAGTAACTTTGTGGAAGTGCGTTTTAGTATAAAATAAATCGAAATTGCACAGAATTAGTAATCTGTCTTAACGCAGTAAGTAAATTTAATCATGTAAAATAATACTATAAATTAACAGTCATTTTTAAAGTGTTTGGTGTTAATTCTCAGTGGAAGGTAAGAAGTAAAACAAAACTTTAAGTACTCATCTGGATGCGATAAGTGAAACTGGTATTGAGTATTACACAATACATGTAAAGAAGAACTAAACATTTTGTGTTTATTTTTTAAAAAATATTCAAAATTCGGTCGATTTTCCGTTTGACCAAAGTTTTTTTGGACGTATTTTATTAAATACGTTCGAGACCGTTTTAACTTATTTTTGCTGACCAGCTGATTCAATTATTGAAAAACTTGTTAACCTAATATCCACAGTAAATTGACAGCTTACAACATTTTAATGAATGAATACACAAGCCAGCTAGTTCAGATTAATCATAGTTGACTGATCTCCATTTCCCTTGATACAATTGGGTGACCCAGTGAGAGCTCCGGATTTATTCTGCTAGTATTTTAGGCAGATCCAGATGTTTCATTCTTAAATACATCTTGAAACTTTCAATTCTTGTGAATGATGATGAATTTATGTCCTTGGTAACACTTCCTCTTATAAGGCATTGTTTTCGATTTAACGCCCGCTACAAAAACACACGTGTTAATTATTGTCCTGAATTAAATCTTAGAACTGATAATTATTTGGATCTTTTTTTTCATTTTTATAACGTGTCAACACAGTAATAAGTATTGCTTCTCTTTGAAAACTTTAAGTGGAACATGTGGTCACTACGTGGCGCCTCCATGTATTTATCTATATATATTTGTATTTAAATGTTTATAAGTTTATTGCTGTTGCAATCTGAAAAGAGATTAAAACATTGTAATCATTTGAAGATAGAAACCCATAACATGCCAGCACTCTTCAGTTCAGCCAAGTACAACAAATTGATAGTAACCAGCGGTCGTCCAGGACTCCAGAATCCCACATGCCGGAAGAAGAGATAGGCAGAGTAGAGGCCAAATTTTAAATGTACTCATAGTTTAATTGGAAAATAGCACATTTGAAATGTTTAGAATTTCCAACTGAGTATAAGAGGCGCTTAGTTTGAATCCGCTTTTATTGGAGCACCCTATATAAATAATGAACACGCCACACTTGAATCACGACGTTGGCTCAATGTAAGCGATTATTTGGACAACCGGTTGGCCAACAACGTACTTTGGGCGTAGTATTCCCTGCAGAGGGTACCGAATTCAATTCAGATGATAAATTATACATACACCCCCTCCATACCCTCTCATCTTCAGTTAAACCCTTAATTTCAACGTAACCCTGCTCCGTGTAGACACAACCTCCCGCTCACTTTTCTACGTGATCCCGATCCCTTATACAAGGATACCGAAGGATACTAACACTTAAAGACGTTTTTTGCTGGACCCAGCTCGCTAGGATCCACTCGGTAACTATTCACGCTTTGGCTGTATACCGTGCCGATGTCAGCACCGCATTTAATATCATAGTACTATGCAATCACTAAAAAAAAGATTTTTTCAAATTTATCTTTGGTTTTAACACTTGCATAGCTATGCAGTAACGATTATCAGTTGGGTCATTGAAAAAATTGAACAAGACACAATGTTTGTTTTTCCAAGCATAGCATCTACACTTATTTTTTCTTCTATAAGAAGAACCGGTAAAACGGGGTGAATAGAGACTGGCACGTATTTTTAATAGAGACAAAAACAAGGATTGAACTTTAGCACAACTTTACTCAGTATCCAATGTATTTTTTACTATTTATATATAATTCTTTACAATGACTATAATACTATCTCTCGAATGACAAAAACAAACCAACTATTTGACAGGCCAAAATTCAAACAAACGTGTTTAAGCTCTATGCCTGTGCATCTTTACTTTTTGACTCCTTATAAACTTCTCATATATTGCACGAAAATAAAATTAAATCATCTTTTTTTAGTTAAAAAGTACCGTTAGAATAGAGGTTTATATATTCCAATCATTACAATCTGTTGTTTTCTCTCTATTCACCCCCCTTCTCGTTTCTATTCACCCCAATTCAATTTGAATAGAGACATATGAAGATACATAGTCGTGAAGGGTAAAACGTGTCTCTATTCACCCCGTTTTATGGTAAATATATATTTTAAATAAATTTTCATGAACATCTTTCTTCTCTTTCTCTATGTCTCTCCGTGTTTCTTAACACCATTCGAAAGAGAGTTTAACTTATCAGCAATCAGCCGTCGAAAGAAGTCTGCTTCTGAAATCTCTTTTAAGCTTTTCAGTAGATGGATTTATAGACTTAACAAAACATAATATAAACGTAAGTTCGATAAAATTTAAAACTAAAAGTATACAAACAAGGAAATCATTTATGAATGTTGATGCTACTTCCTTTTATGTATTAGTTTTAACGAATAAACATTTCAGTTATTTACTAAACGTATTTTTCTTTTTAATTGATTTTAAATTTTATAATTTCTAACGTAACTAAAGTAAGCTTACGATAGTGAGTCTAAAGTTGCTTCACAAAGAGACGAAACACCTGTCAATATTTGATACACAATGCGTGGAATAAAAAAATATATATATTTAATTTTATTTCTTTCAAGGTGTTCATTGTCAATACTTACAATCTCGATGCCTCTGCATCCTTTCTTTTTGACCCTTTAAAAACTTCTCTTTTATTGGACGAAAATTAAAATCAATCATGTTTTTTTTAGTTAAAAGGTACCGTAAAACGGAATGAATAGAAACTCGTATAGAATAGAGATTCATATATTCCAATCATTACATTCTGTATTTTTGTCTCTATTCACCTGCCAAGCCTCGATTTACACTCTCCCGCCTCTATTCACCGTGAATAGAGACATCGAACAAAATTGACTGTGTCTTAATAAAGATAGTGAATATTTGAAAAATATTCTCATGAATGTGTAGTTGGCCCATAGAAACAAGTTTCAAGCCATTCATATTTGATTTATGTGGCGCAGGTATGAAGACACATAGTCGTGAAGGGTAAAAAGTGTGCCTATTGACCCCATTTTACGGTAGTAGAAGAAGTTCATCACTTCGGACTAAAGTTACACCACGATTTGTACGGATATTACGTTTAGTTACTATTGTAATACATAAGTATTTCAATATGTATTATATAAAAGAAATATTCATGATCGCTCATAGAGTGAGTTGTATAGATATCTAAAGAAGCATGTCACTCATATATAAACGAATGGGTGAAACATATGGAAATTCAACGATTACCTTCATGTTGGCGCGAATATTTTATCATATTATTACCAGAATGCTCGCGGCTTTAACGTGCTATTTTATTCTTACAACTTGTCTGAACATGATCGGTTGGCTTCTTTTGCAATTTCCATTGTTTTAATTTCTTTTACGTGCATTCTTTTTAATAATTTTTCAAATAGCAAAAGTAATGAACTTGTAATTTCTTTACATGCATCTTTTACAAAGCATTTAATACACGAACAGGCACAATCAAATGGGAAAAGTGTTTTTGAAATACCTTCACATGCGTATAGATGTATAAAAGTGAATCAATTAAAAACAGTTAAAAATATATTATTTTAAATCTGAATTTCGACAGCTGATAAATTTTTATATCCAGATTGCGACTGAACTTACAATAAAGTCGAGGCCCCATGTAATAGAGCATTTCAACAAAATATTTTTTTAAATAACGGTATGTAATTCTGTCACACAACCAATTCTTTTTTTTAAAAAGCTAATGATAGATGAATGGGATTAAGAAAATATATATATTATATGCTTGATCATTTTGTGCACTACTCGATTTCGAAAACGAAACCTGAATATATACCTATTAGCTAAACAGTAGTCTTTTTAAAGCCTATTTTAACTACTTCTTAAAAATTGAGGTTTTCTATCAGTCGAATAATTGCGGACAAAGTAAACATACAGATATCAATGCCTTTATATAAAAATTTTAAAAAAAAACGATTGAATTCATTAAATGGCCTGTACGAGCAGTTGATACTGAAAAAGAAAATCATCCAAATATGCTGAACGCCTGGCAACATGACAAAAGAAGCTAGCTCACTAAATTTCTAGTCAATTAAATTTAAAAATAAATCAATTAAAAATAACTTTTAACTAAGTTACCGAAGAAGAAAATGCCTATGCGCGTAGTTATATACAATTAATTGATTCGATTTCGGTGATTGAAGTTGTTCCGTTAATTTGAAGTTCTTCAAACGACCACCCGCTCCTGGGCTGGAAGTAGGGTCGCGTACATGAAATGGGAGGGGTTCTTGCGAGGGTGGCAGTCCGACCAGTAAAATATGACAACAAAAAATACATCAAACATGCGAAGATAAATGTGACGAAACATAAAACTTTCGTTTCATTTTACTTTATATTCGAAAATAGTTTGAGAATAATTTTCTCTTGAAATTATTATATTTATTTAACATTGAATTGAAGTGAGATTTTTACATTTCTGAATACGAATGACTGGGTATTAATTAAAATTGATGAGTCATTGGTTCGTTCATGTGATCTGTGTATAGTAATAAATTTATCGTTGAGTTTTCATTATAACATAGAAATCGATTCTTATTAGTTAAAAAATCAAAAAGTTACTGCTTTGTCAAAAGAAAATATTTATAATTGTTAGGGTTATGTATGAAATTATTAAAAAACAAAAATAACTGTTTTTATTAACTATTGACAAAAACATTGCTAAAACGCTTTTAAAATCATTTTTACAAGCGTTGCAATGCCACTCAAAAATAGAAAGAGTTTGTATTTAAATTGTGTTTATTGAAGTGCTTTCATGATACACAATTTTTTTTTTCTGTCCGGTATGTATGCGAATAAATCAGAAGGTTTTCTAACGCGTGAGCAAGCCACATACAGCTATTCTTGTAAAAAGCATGTATTTTCCAAATTCGGTCCAGACTCTTGTAGCGATTGTTCCTATGGCTTATTGATGGTCATTGCAATGCGAGTTGCACCGAAAACTACAAACGTTTTTATTTGAATGGCATATCTGTCTGAATCATTGGGATGCGTGGCAACATTACATCTTCTCTTTAAAATCCATCTTCTCCGAGTCCTCCGATTATGAAAATTCAAAACTGATCTTGAAAAAGAGTATAATATATAGAATTCTAAGTAATAGCGATGTTAAATTATGTTGTTAAGGTTTCATTTAGTAAATATGTATTTGTATATTTGTTTATTCACAAAAATAAAGAAAAATAAAAATCATCGATATTTTTTTTGGAACGCAAACCATAATTTTTTATGAAATTCAAATCTTGTTTAACACGGATTTGTATTTCACGACGTTTTTGTGGAACCATATAACCGTGTTATACGAGGCCCAAGTGTACATATAAATTAGCATATATTATATCAATTGAAAAAAATCGGCGAAATGTTAAACATAAAAGAAATATTTATTAATTGAGTCATATACAAGTAAAGCTACCGATCTAGTTTTATGGAACATCACAAAATTATTCATAACACCCAATTTTTCAAAAGATTTTTTTCATTTTTCGTGATTGCCTTGTCGTCTTTGATTAATTACCGTCGTCGCAAAGGTCAAAATTATCAAGGATTTTTATTATCTCGTTGGATGTGATAATTAGAGAGTTTTGAAAAAAATTATTTCCAACACTTGAATTTTATATATGAACCTATACATAATATCGTGACTCTGACAGAACCTTGACAAACGCGGGATAGATCATCGATAAGATCGGCAACTTCAGATATCTCGGAGTACATATTTATACCGGAAGATGGCAGCACAAGGAAAAAGCTCACTGTATACCTAGAAATAGTAAAAACAGAATGAATGCGGTATGTCCAATGCTTACATCCGCATTGTGAGAAAAACAATTTTCTTTTTACCATGTCTGCTCCCAACTTGGAGCATATGAACTTTTGATAGGAAAGGTGGGAAGGGATTTTTAACAACATAACCCATTGTTTTCGATAAAATCGATTTATCGACTGAAAATTTTTTTTTGTACCGGGACTCGAGCCCCGGTAATCCGTCACGGAAGCCAACGATTTTGGTCACTGCACCATGCATCGAGCACTGCACCACCAATTGATATTTGTTTAACGCTTGCACTTTTGTACTGTGATTTGTCATGTCGCTTGACAAATTGTGACGAAACATGTTTTTACGCCAGATATATGAATTGAGATGATTTCACATTGTGAGGGACTTGGAGATTATTATACGGTATATTCAACACCCTCTTGCTATAATAGAACCATGCTGAAACTGTCAGGAATTAAACAGTGCGGGTGCCACCAAATAACTTCAACCTTTCTTGTCTCTTCCTCAACGTCATTTGTGACCGATTGCGATCTTATCAAGCGTACTCGTTGAAACACTGTAATGTTATAGGAAAAGGCAATATGATAAGAAGCTTATAGAGGTCTTAAAGAAGTATAGTTGACATTTAAGGGATGGATATGGCTGAAGAAAAAGATATTAAGGTAAATGTACCAGTCGTTGATCATGTACCAGTAATTGACCTTTTGACAATAAAATGGTCCAAAATAAGAAATGCAGATGCGGGATTGCTCTAAATTGTAAAGTTAAGACAATTTAAGGCATCTGTGGTCGGAATGAGCCACTAACACATCACCATATAGCCATTAGAGTGCCAGGGTGGCCATTTAAAAAAACACCTAGTGAGGAAAGTGTATTATTTCAAATTTCTTAGGTGATCAATCTAGTAACGGTGTATACCTTGTTCCTGAACCACCCATTGCTACTTGATTCAACCAAGAGCGGTGTGACAGAAAGCCTTGAGGCAACCTTGAAAGAAAGTTCACTATATAGCTCCCTGATTAGACATGGTCAACACCTAGACTTTTTAATTTGTGAGATGGTCAACTACTGAAACAAAAACATGACTTCAAATAATTTAATACACCTTTTTTTCAACAGGCCCTTTCGTAATTTTTTTACATAATATTAATTAAGACATGATTCAATATGAGTATACTTGCTTTGCCTTCATTCGGTACAATGCTTAACCTCAATCGTTATTTTTGTTGAAATTATCTCTTAAACGGTCAGCTACTGGTACATTTACCTTAGTTTTAACAAGGCCCAGTGAAATGCGGCCTACCTTTCATTTATCTATATTCAGTGCATCTTTATATTTATTTTCATTTTTGCATAGTTTGTTTAGCATGGGATAAACCCCTGTAAATAGAGGATTGAATATACATATATTATTATTTGACAGGAAGGTAAATTATACCATTATTTTTCATATAGGTTTTATTATCAAGGACTATTTATTACCAATGACAATAAAACCGAAAATATTTTGTTATACTATGACGTATCAAGCTTCGAATAACATGTACAATTCTATCTTTATAAAAATACTTCTCGAATAATATCGATTAAACTCTCTACTAAGAAACTTCAGTATTATTTTAATGTTTATCTAGATATCAATTACTTTGCTAGTAAACTTCAGATTTCGTGTGAACCTGTTTTAAGTTTGTTGTTTGAAGACTTTACAAACGTAATTCAAATAACAAACAAAAAAAACAAGTAGCGTTAACAAAGCAAGCAAGTTACTTGACAGACCTATCGTTAAAAATATTTTGCAGAAATGGCTTCCAATTAAGACATTTTCGTTATGAAAAAAATGTCAACAACTTTATTTTAATGACATAACAAAATACTAACGATATTATTTACTAAATCATTTGTTGAATAATAAAATCGTTGCTTGTTTTCCGAGTGAAGTTTACAATATTGAGAATATTTTTTTCGTATTTGCAGCTCTATTTCTTAGAAACATACTGTACTCCAATTCTCCAATGAACCGTACGCTAAAATTGTCATGTTTTCCAATTATTATAACAACTAGGTTCCTGTGCTTTTCGCAGCGTTTGTTTATGATATGACAATTCCAGCGTCCCATATTTTGGGAAAAACAAACTATTTATATTTCTATTTACCTCATATCAACCCCTGAATCCTAATAAATAGACATCTCATGAAATAGACAATGATCGAATTGATTTAATGTATGATGTTTTGCTTCATGCGTTAACGAAATAAACCTAAAAAGCAACTCAATATACGACTAGACCAGGGGTTGTCAACCTTTTTATACCTACTGCCCACTTTGACTTATTTTGTACAGTACAATTTCCTTAGCAACTAACAACATCTCTTTATTTCAATGCAGTATATGGGTGAAAAAAAATCTGGAAGGAATTTAGATGAATTGAAAAAACTAGTTTTTATAAGAGTGCATAAACACACTTTTATTTAAGAGTGCATAAACACATGGCATTACAGCTGACGCCAATGCGCCATGCATTTGACAAATATAAATACATGTATTTATATATATACATACATACATGTAAATACATAATAAAAATCACTAACTAATTAAAAACAAGATGAAAACATTGTAGTCATAAAAACAGAGAGAAATAAAATCATATTAGAAATTTTCGAAGATGTCAACCGAGTAAGTTCTGACAAAATCAACTTTTATTCATAAATTATAGTATTCGTCTGAACTAACTCACGTCAATATGAAATATGGCGACATCCAAAGCAATGCCGTTTAAAATTGTTAAAGCTATACATACATACATATATTGAAAAGAAAATCAAATTCAATCATTCATGAGAACATTGAGTCTGATGCTGTGAGACTAAATATTATATCTGGTTCAATTTTTATTAAAAAAAAATGAAGGTCTCCTATTTCAGTGATTTTCAGACAACTTTGTTTTGTCGTGATTTTGAAAGATTTTGGGGTAAAAGCAAAAATCGCCCACGGCCCACCACGGAAGACTTCTTTGCCCACTAGTGGGTGGTACGGAACAGGTTGACGACCCATGGACTAGACGTACTTATAAACATTTTTTCCTACAATTTTTGGCATAAATATATTATAATAATAATTATATACATAACGAAAAAACTTTTCGTTTATATTTCACAAACTTATTTTGAAACATGACAGGTTTATATTAACATGTTAATAAACTAGACAAATTGTTAACAAGGTTTTAAGGTTAAGACAGTTTATAAAAAAACACACTTTTCCACATTAAGCGAGCCCATTTCGCTTATCGTGAACAATATCAACTGAACTGCGTTATTTTTTTTAAAAACTTGTGGACGAATAAAGAAATGAAATTATAGAATAAATATTTAAAAATTAGCAGATAATCAAACAAATTCTAAAGGAACTGTTAAAAATAAATTACTGCTAATCAGTTGCTAAAATTAAATCCACATTAAAAATAAATTAGATGGATAGTCCGGTCCGTGGCGTAGTATCAACGTTGTTGGCTTGCGTGGCGGACCGCCCGGGTTCGATTCCCGGTACGAGCGAATTTTTTCAGTCGATTAATCTGTTCAAAGGCATGGGTGTTTGTATTGTTGAAAATCCCTTCCCACCTTTCCTATCCCAAAGAGCGACGCATAGCGAGAGCGATTAGCTAACCACTAGTCCTGTCCGAGTCCTCGCATCCTTTCAATCCCCTACTTTCTTCGAAAAAGAGAGGTCGAGCAATTAGTAACAAGCAGTTCTCGTAGGAAAATATATGTTGAGATAAACTTCATGAGGAGTCCATATGCTCCAAGCTGAGAGCGGACAAAAAAAAAGATAAGAAAAATATAGTGAATGACCTTCTAAAATATTCATCTAATATATACAAATCAATGTTTGTTCATATGTTATGCGTTGCCATACCGTTCATCCGATTGCGATAACACTTTGTCAACTTATAGCCTGCACTTGCGCAAAGGTTAAAAGCATAGTAAAATCAACTTATAGTAGGTCTTTAATATAAAAATCAATGTTTTTTCATATTTTATGCGCTGCCACACCGTTCATTTTGACAACTTATTGTTGCATTTGTGCAAAGGTTATAGGCATAGTAAAATTTACTTTCAGTAAGTAACGCTCGTGTATAGACAATCGGCAAATATCATCGATACCAATCGATGTTATTGAAATTAAATCGAAAAAGAGCACTACAATAAACACAAACACTTTCTTTCTATGAGCGGCATTGCAACTTTTGGCTAGTTAATTAATAAAAAAATGTAAAGTGGGAAAAAATTTAAGCAGAATTGAGGTCTTTTCAAATAATTTTAAAGACTATAATATACTATCAAAAAGGTAATTAAGAATGACTTCAACTACTTAAATAAAGTGGGAATGAAGATTTTTTTCCAGTCTGAAGCAGCCAATAGATATATGGAATGTTTTTAAGAAAACCAATATCATTCTTACAAGAAAAAATAATCTGATTATACTAGAGATTTCTTCGATCTTTTCTTTTTGCAATTTAAGTGGGTAGATTCAACATCTTTCTACTTAAATAAAAGAACTGTTTTGTAAATGAAAGAATTTATATTTTAAGTTTTCATTGAGGCTTTGATTATAAGAAAAACGGTACATAGCTAATAAAACTTATTGTTTGTTTAGTAATACATGTTTTTTTTCGTGTAATTTTTTGATCAACCGAAGAACCGTTTTAATAATGCCCTATTTTTTTTGTACGTTTACAATTCTTTGTGTCTAAAATTATTTAATTAATTCATGTCGTTTTTATTTTTTAGATTCAGCTATCACAATACCTGTCAGTATTTTTGTATTATTCTAATTTAAATCAAAAATAAAAAGTAACGATACATTTTAGTAGGTACTTATTACATTTTATATTTATTGCTATGAGGACCCGTTTCGCTTATCGCAACCATTATTAACTGGTGAAGTCTTTCGGTTGATAATGCTCGCGGCTTACGAAACCGAACCTGATCTCAATAAATTCAATGTGGAATAAGTACTAAAAGTTTTTTATAATTTTTATTATAATGCCATTCCACCAAGTATTGACAGTGAACACCTTAAAAGTGATCATATTTAAATCATTTGAATTTTGTCGCACACGACCTGGGTTTCATCTTTATGCATATTCAGGCATTCTTCAAGTGCACGAATTATCTTGAACTGACTCATTAAAAATTTAAAAAAAAAAATTGATTTTGAAATTATATCAAGAATCTTCAGTCGAAATCCTAAATTAAGTAAAAAAATTAGCAGTATTTTGCTTAAAAAAATGACCATTTCATAGTTTTATAATAGAAAACTTAAAAATTTACAGTTTGTTTGGCACAATATTTTATTTATAATACGTGTTTTTACTGGCTCCATAATGTGTGCTGTCATAAATATAAACCCATTTGAATAAATTACGAAAGTATCGCGATAAAAAGGATTTCCACATTTATTATACCGAGAAAAATATATATTGTCGTTATTTTGAATTGTTGGCATACAAATAATCCCTGGCTTATTTTAGGAACAGTATTTTTTGGAAATGAATATAACATCGTGGACATGAATTTGTGTTTAATTTAATTTCGTACCGACATACGAATCCGATGGGAAGACACGACAACACGTTGTCCTTGTGCCCATGTCAGTATAATTATTATTTCAAAATAACACTGGAACGAACGGGATATGATGTATGATATTCATCTCGCCACGGTGCGTGATTTATGTCCTTGTATAGTTAGAAATATAAATCGGTACAGAAATTAATAATTGGGGAAATCTATGTCCAGCTTCGAGTTATTTTTATTTTGTGAAACCCTACATTTATTTTAGATATTATTTGTTATTATCTGGTCATTAGTTTAATCATTCAAAAATCCCGATAATTATAACAAACCCACCTAATTCATTAAAACTCTTTAGAATAAAACTTTCGCTAATTTACATTTAAATAGCAATTTAACTTAGTGATCTACATCTATTTTTGTATATAAACGATACAAACTGTTTACTGCGCGTCAGTTCAAGTACATTCGTGCACTTGAAATGCTCGAACTGCGAAACCCGGGTTGTTAGCGACAAAACTCATGGAAAAGTACAAAATTCAAAATTCAAAATTGAAAAATAACTCAACCACATTTGAGCGACACGATGTTTGATTATCGGCATATTAAACTGTATCTTCTCTAGTGAATTGAATATCCAAATATTTTATTTTTATTTTACCATATGATAGCCAAACAGCCAGTTTTTTTGTTAATTAACAACTGTCGTCTGTTGACAAATACGGGAATAAAAGAATCTTATGTTTAGCATCAAAAATGAATAAGATGAAAATAAATCTCGTTAGCAAACAATTTAAGTAAAATTGAATGTTTATTTTTAATATTCAAACGAACGATTCGCAGAGGAGAATTAAATCAAAGTATTTAATAAATATTGGGAGTGATATCTCGTGGTAAAGAGTGTTGATTATTAAATTACAATTTTACAAGTATTTCATTATCAATTATCAATTAAGTTATTTTAGGAAAGAGGAATAAAATATCAAATTTATTTGATTAAGTGTTTCGACTGAGGGTGCTTTATGGAATTTCAATATCAAATTAGAATTTTTTGAATTTTGTACTTTTCCATGAGTTTTGTCGCTAACGACCTGGGTTTCGCCTTTCGGCATCTTCATGCATTCCAAAATTCAAAAAATTCTAATCAAATTTATTACTGAATCGTTTTTCTTACGCTATTATAGTTTTTTTCTGTTTAAAATATTGCATAAGAAAATAATAAGCGGGAAAAAGTTGACAGCAAAAAAAGTAAGCTAAACGTGAGGGCCCAAAAGCTTTGAGCGACGCTGCAAAAAAATCAAAGTAGATTGTTAAGTTTTGCGAGTTGGAGAAAATTTATTAGCTGCAGAAAGTGCTGGAAGTTTCTTTTCTCTTTTTTGAATCTAAGTTAATCGTAGCAGGCTCTATTGTGGGACGTTTTTGATGGTGCACCAGTTTTTAAGCTTCGGATGGAACTTTTTCCCTCATTCTTCACAGCACAAACGGAAGTTTGAGCTGGTGATTAGTGGCTTGACGACGTAACAATACAGTCCTTATCGTCCGCAAGAAATCTGCTGATGAATGAATATTCTTCTTTCGAGTGTTTTCTATATCTCATATTGTATTGTACATATTATATGAATATATATAAATATTACTAGACGGAACCCGGTAACGTTGTAATGCCACTCAAAGAAAGAAAATGGTTGTGTTTATTGAAGTGATTTATTATGCACGATATTTTAGATAAATAATTTTGATTTAATTTCACTAACATTGATCGGTATCGATGACGTTTGCCGTTTAACGGTTGCTGATTGTCTATGGGTTGACACATGCGCCACTTACTGAAAGTTTATTTTTCTATGCCTATAACCTTTGCACAAGTGCAACAATAAGTTGTCAAAATTAACGGTATAGCAGCGCATAAAATATGAAAAAAAGATTGATGTTTATTCAAGCAATAAGTTGAAAAAGTTTTATCGCAATCGGATGAACGGTATGGGAACGCATAAAATACAAAGAAACAAACAGACATTGCTTTTTATATATTGTAGATATGCTTTTCTCTGTGGTTGTTAATATGGAAAAGGATTTTTTTTCTAAATCGAAATCTTACTGCTTTTAATCTCTTAATCTGTAACTATCCATCTGTTTATCAACCAACCTGGAGGGCGGAGAGTGTTTTTAAGTAACATCAAGTTTTATTATATTCCCATTTTTGCAATGCTTGATTAAATAATTGACTCTTAATAAAATAATTCACTATTAAAACTACTCTAATAAAAATTTTGATTATGTTTTTACAGAATTAATGTTTTTTTGCTGATTTGATTGTATGATTACGTAGGTTCATTCAAAATAAAATTTAAATAAGTTCTAAGTAACTCCACTTAAATAAGTAGATAAACGCTTAAAATACTGCATTTTTCATAAATAAATTGGTGCTAAGCTAAGTTCTTTTCGTGAAAAACAAAACATTTCTAAATATTATTTACTTTTCAGACACAAAAAAGCTTCTAATTGTGGTTAAAAGAACAAATACAAAGAAAAGCGTTACATCCATCATTCGATTTTTCATATTGTTGGATTATTGCCAAATGTTTGCAAGTGAAAATGCCAAGAAATTAATTAATTAAACTTTGTTTTCAATTATCAACCAAAAATCTATTTTTGTATATAAACGATACAAACTGTTTACTGCGCGTCAGTTCAAGTACATTCGTGCACTTGAAATGCTCGAACTGCGAAACCCGGGTTGTTAGCGACAAAACTCATGGAAAAGTACAAAATTCAAAATTCAAATTTGTTATTTTAATTAAATTTTCTGTCGATAAAAATAATTGCGAACACATTAAAAGAATTATCAATATGTAGTTTTATAATTTTTTATATGTGCGAAAATATCAACGAATATTAAAATAAAGATGACAAAAAGGTGTGATAATTTTGATGATTTATCTATGTATTACGTAGGGAAATTATCGATTCTCTCGATTCTGTTGGTACTTAATCAAAATGAATAACATAATAAATAAGTTCCAAAAGAATTGTTAAAAGCTCTTTTCCTATCGCACTTAGTTTCAACGATAATAATTATCATGCATTTATAAGCTTTACGGTAGCAGTAAAAGCTGCATTTGCTCTAGCAAAATTTAGGGTATAGCAACCAAGTCTTGGATTGGTTTTCAAAGACACCCCTGTTATTTTAAATTATAACAATCGCCAATAGTTTGAAAGCTGTTTTCGGGATACGCCTGCAAAGGACTGTGAATCTACATGTGAGGTCAGAAAATAAAGATGCATATAAATATTTGACGATGTTGTGATACCGAAATAATTATTGGCTATAACATAAATTGAAAGTACTTCATGAACAACGATAAAGGCACACTTCGATACATTTTAGGAAAGAGGAAAATCATTTTATCAAGGATTCAGTATCCAAGAAATAATATCATATTTATTGACATTAAATTATTAATGATGGATAAATGTTTTAAAGATAAACCTATTAATACATTACAATTTTCACAGAAACCTAAAAATCGTACCTTCCATGCCAAAGGGCGTTAATCACAAATTTCTCTATTTCAGGAGAGTAAAAAGAGTAAAAAAATATTGTCTCTGTAAACAATTTCGTTTCTTTACCATGTCTTTCCATTCATAGAAGTTATTTTGAAGAGCATCATTTTGGCAGTTTGTGCATTTTTTTTTGTTTGTACCTTCAACTCAAAATCACCAAAATGTTACTAACGCTCTTTTGAATTGGTAGGGACGATATCAATTTTCTTCACTTTTTAAGAAAATGTTCCCCTTGTTGTTATCCATGAAATGCCTTCAATTCTTGTGAAACTTTTACAAATAATTATTACCAGATATAATCATTAATACATTTACTATTTCTGTCTTTTTCCCAAAACGCAACACCGTTAGTGGAAATAAATAAATAATATAAATTAAAAAAAATTGTTTGAATTTTTGAGTAATGAACTGTCAATTTTTTTTCCTTTGAGATTGGTAGTTTTTGTATGAAACATACCTGCTGCCGCCATTCTGCGAATGAATAGTAAAATAATAATTTCGCTCTAATTTCACACGTAGAAATAATTATTATTCCAGACCATGCAGCGAGCTGACTAATTTATTAAATTGAGTCTACGGACGGAAGCCATAGTATGGCGCGTATGACGTGTATGGAGTATATGGCGAATAATATAGTACCGGTGTATCACGTTAATTACTGCGGACAGCCGGGCTCATCATCGCTGGATGCAGCCAGTCTAGATGATTGCTTTTTAAAACAGCTTGTTAAAAGTTTCCGGATTTCGGTTTCCATCTATGAATATTTAATTTCGCTTTAGGCGACAGCTTCATACGACAATCTCATTATAATGTAGTGAGCCTGTATAACTAGGTCACTCGAGCATTGTTACAAATTTTAAAAACTCATCAATTTCAATCTGGGATGTGTTTACGATTTTTCATTGGATTTTTATACAGAGTATGGTAGATATATTTTTTCTGTATTTTATAACCACAAAAGTGTTTAGGTGTCTTGTTTCGGAAAACCAATACCAATCACGAATTGTTAATCAGTCAGTCAAATCAAATATTATCGTCGCCTTTATTCATAAATAGTTTTAGTTGATAATTAACAATGCGTCAAAAGAGTTTTGCTCAAATTTGTATTCTAAATGCTCATCAGCAATATTAACCAAATATCAATGGATTCGGTAAAAACTTTATGAAAGCTAATTTTTATGTAATACTAGCCGGTACCCGGCAAGCGTTGTAATACCATATGCACAATATTTTAGATAAATAATTTCGATTTAATTTCACTAATATTGATCGGTATCGATAACATTTACCGTTTAACGTTTGCTGTTTGTCTTTTACCGATTATACTATGCCTATTGCCTTTGCGCAAGTGCGACAATAAGTTGTCAAAATGAACGGTATGCCAGCGCATAAAATATGAAAAAACATTGATTTTCATATAAAAGATTAAACCTACCGTCTGGAGTGCCAGTGCACATCAATATATCCTAGATTGCCTTACTAAATAAAGACAAAGGATACATCTGGTAAAGGGTCATTATATGTAATAAGTTACGTGGAGTTAAACAAACTTTTATTGTATTGTTAATAAAACCATTTCTGCCTCAAGCCAGCAATATTTTGTATACAATATAATCATACAGAATATATATTTTTTTACTATGGATTTTATGCAATAAGGTTTGAAACTTCATCTCCAAGCTATCTTTAAATCAGATGCACCCTTTACTATTAGTAAGTAAGGCATTCTATTATTTGTGTGCAATAGCACTTTAGACGTGTTGAATACCTGTTATTTGTTTTACCGTAGATAGTCTTGGGATTTAATCTTTTGTCAAATAAATTTTTGCCAAGTCGACAGTGATATCTTTAGTCGGTCGCGGGTAGAGCGCGAAGCTACGCTCAAATTTATCACCCCAAAGAAGCGTAGCGCCGTAGCACCTTAGCTAGGGATGTCAAATAACTCATTTTTTTAATACTCTTTCAGCGAAGTCAGTTATATTCAAATTAGTTCATTTCGCGAAATTCCCATGCGGTAAATTTAATTTATAAAGCGTGAAATAAACAAAATATTTGCTGAATTAATATAATTTTATCTAACTTTCTCCTCACTCGCAATGAGCGAAGCCAGTCCTGATCTTTATAAAATTATATTTGTTTATAGAATTATTAGTACAAAAAAATATATTTGAGTAAATGTTTTTTGAAACTTAATACAATACAATTAAAATAATGTCAAGTATTATTAATTTTCTGTACCAACCTTTTTCCAAAGGATACTCTCACCTGAATAAATTCATAAATTTTACTGCATTTAAATGTAAATTCAGTGAAACCACGAAAAAACTCGTAGTAGTTAATGAAATATTGTAGAAAAATCTTACATAATTCTCTTCTTACTCCGACATATGGTATTGTGTTTCTATAATGTATTTAGTACACTATGTACAGTAATTATTTATCCTAAAATGGTAGGCATTACAGATTTTCTTAAATATCAGATAAATTTTATTTACATATAGATGATCAAACAATAAGTATTTAAAGATAATTAAGGATTTCGACTGAGGGTGCTTGATGGAATTTCAATATTAAATTTGAACTACACTATACGATATCGAAGATCGAAAGAGACAATAAATACTTATTCTATTTGAATTGTTTGAATTTTGTACTTTTCCTTGAGTTTTGTCGCTAACGACCTGGGTTTCACCTTTCAGCATCTTCATGCATTGCAAGTGCACAGATTTACTTGAACTGACGCGTAGTAAACAGTTTTTATCGTTTATATACAAAAATAGAAGTAGATCACTAAGTTAAATTGTTATTTTTGTATATTAACGATAAAAACTGTTTACTACGCGTCAGTTGAAATAAATCCTTGCACTTGAAATGCCTGAAGATGCCGAAAGGTGAAACCCGGGTCGTTAGCGACAAAACTCATGGAAAAGTACAAAATTCAAGCAATTCAAATTCAATAAGTATTTATTGTCTTTTTCGATATTCGATATCGTACAGTGACATCCCTATCCGTGGATAGCGAGTAACGAGTACCGTGTAGGGACCACACACATCACATACCAGATGAGGATTATTAAGGGTAATTTATTACCGCCGGGCATCCCATTACCGCCTTCATCATAACTCCTCACTTCCCACTCCATCATTATGGACGAGAGGGAATAAACCCTTTTTGTTCTCCATCCCGAATATCTCGCCGTCATAAATCACCACAAAGATTTCTTTTTATTATCTTTGAATTCGGAACTACTACGCTTTTCATCGAAAAATATGCATTGAAATATTTTTGCTGCCACACATGTAGTCAAGTGCTAAAGACCATTTGATTTAATCATTGGTTGCAGTATCATGGGTTCAAATCCATAACTAATTAAAAAAAAGATAAAGTGATGGTTTATGTAAAATATAATTACAAATAATAAAACATTTTTTGTACTTTTCCCACACCTAATTTTTGTTTTTCAACTAAATGATTACGATAAGTGAAACCGGTACTGATCTTAATAAATTAATTGTTGTATAATTAATACATTTTATTTTAATATAATTGTTTTTCCACCAAGTATTGACAATGAACACCTTGAAAGAAATAAAATTAAATATATATATATATTTTTATTCCACGCATTGTGTATCAAATAGTGACAGGTGTTTCGTCTCTTTGTAAAGCAACTTTAGACTCACTATCGTAAGATTACTTTAGTTAAGTTAGTAATTATAAAATTTAAAATTAATTAAAAAGAAAAATACGTTTAGTTAAATAACTGAAATGTTTATTCGTTAAAACTAATACATAAAAGGAAGTAGTATCAACATTCATAAATTATTTCCTTGTTTGTATAGTTGCAGTTTTAAATTTTATCGCACTTTTGTTTTGTTAAGTCTATAAATCCATCTACTGAAAAGCTTAAAAGAGATTTCAGAAGCAGACTTCTTTCGACGGCTGATTGCTGATAAGTTAAACTCTCTTTCGAATGGTGTTAAGAAACACGGAGAGACATAGAGAAAGAGAAGAAAGATGTTCATGAAAATTTATTTAAAATATATATTTACCATAAAACGGGGTGAATAGAGACACTTTATACCCTTCACGACTATGTATCATCATGCCTGCGCCACAAATTTAAAATATGAATGGCTTGAAACGTGTTTTTATGGTCTTACTACTCATTCATGACAATATGTTTCAAATATTCACTATCGTTCAAAGACACAGTCAATTTTGATTAATTTAATTTTCGTGCAATATAAGAGAATTTTATAAGGAGTCAAAAAGTAAAGATGCACAGGCATCGAACTTAAACACGTTTATTTCAATTTTGGTCATTTGATAGATAATATTATAGTCATTGTATAGAATTATATATAAATAGTAATAAATACATTGGATACTTAGTAAAGTTGTACTAATATTCAATCCTTGTTTTTCTCTCTATTCACCCCGTTTGACGGTGAATATTTATATTAAAATTTTGATTTAACTAATCTAAGGCTCGGTCTAGTCATTTGAGATTTAGTTGTCTAATTTACCACCACATTTACAGCTGTAGTGTTTTTGTTCGTATGTACATTATAACATTTTTCTTGATGATGAGGTCGTAGAAGGACATTTTCTTTTCCCATTTCTCACTCAAGCCAAACCGATTCCCATTATTTAAGATTATAAACTTTTCGCTCGGCTGAGAGTCTAACGCAAAGCAAAGGCTTTCAAAGTGTGGTGATATACAAACTACTTAGCTCTTCAATAAATTACAATCTTTATACGACGATGGAGAAATTTATAGCGAGAGATATATCATGGAGAAATGTTGAAAAATCAGTCAAACGCTTAGATTTCTCAATAAGTCAATTTTTAATAAAGAATCTTTGCAAAGACAGTATGGTATTATAGCCGTTCGAAGGTTTATATGCGCAGTGAATAATAATACTATATGGCTTAAAAAAACAGTAATAACACATTATTTTAATACTTATTCTACATAATAATTATTGGATCAGGACAGGTTTCGCTCATGGTGACCATTATCAACTGATAAGTTATCCAACGAAACAGTGATATTTATACAAATTTTAAGCAAGAATTACAAGGTATGACAAAAAAAATGTATTACAACTAAGCAAATAAATACTTCGAAAAAAATACAGCTTTTCATGTTAAAGATAAAATTGAAAAATAACTCAACCACATTTGAGCGACACGATGTTTGATTATCGGCATATTAAACTGTATCTTCTCTAGTGAATTGAATATCCAAATATTTTATTTTTATTTTACCATATGATAGCCAAACAGCCAGTTTTTTTGTTAATTAACAACTGTCGTCTGTTGACAAATACGGGAATAAAAGAATCTTATGTTTAGCATCAAAAATGAATAAGATGAAAATAAATCTCGTTAGCAAACAATTTAAGTAAAATTGAATGTTTATTTTTAATATTCAAACGAACGATTCGCAGAGGAGAATTAAATCAAAGTATTTAATAAATATTGGGAGTGATATCTCGTGGTAAAGAGTGTTGATTATTAAATTACAATTTTACAAGTATTTCATTATCAATTATCAATTAAGTTATTTTAGGAAAGAGGAATAAAATATCAAATTTATTTGATTAAGTGTTTCGACTGAGGGTGCTTTATGGAATTTCAATATCAAATTAGAATTTTTGAATTTTGTACTTTTCCATGAGTTTTGTCGCTAACGACCTGGGTTTCGCCTTTCGGCATCTTCATGCATTCCAAAATTCAAAAAATTCTAATCAAATTTATTACTGAATCGTTTTTCTTACGCTATTATAGTTTTTTTCTGTTTAAAATATTGCATAAGAAAATAATAAGCGGGAAAAAGTTGACAGCAAAAAAAGTAAGCTAAACGTGAGGGCCCAAAAGCTTTGAGCGACGCTGCAAAAAAATCAAAGTAGATTGTTAAGTTTTGCGAGTTGGAGAAAATTTATTAGCTGCAGAAAGTGCTGGAAGTTTCTTTTCTCTTTTTTGAATCTAAGTTAATCGTAGCAGGCTCTATTGTGGGACGTTTTTGATGGTGCACCAGTTTTTAAGCTTCGGATGGAACTTTTTCCCTCATTCTTCACAGCACAAACGGAAGTTTGAGCTGGTGATTAGTGGCTTGACGACGTAACAATACAGTCCTTATCGTCCGCAAGAAATCTGCTGATGAATGAATATTCTTCTTTCGAGTGTTTTCTATATCTCATATTGTATTGTACATATTATATGAATATATATAAATATTACTAGACGGAACCCGGTAACGTTGTAATGCCACTCAAAGAAAGAAAATGGTTGTGTTTATTGAAGTGATTTATTATGCACGATATTTTAGATAAATAATTTTGATTTAATTTCACTAACATTGATCGGTATCGATGACGTTTGCCGTTTAACGGTTGCTGATTGTCTATGGGTTGACACATGCGCCACTTACTGAAAGTTTATTTTTCTATGCCTATAACCTTTGCACAAGTGCAACAATAAGTTGTCAAAATTAACGGTATAGCAGCGCATAAAATATGAAAAAAAGATTGATGTTTATTCAAGCAATAAGTTGAAAAAGTTTTATCGCAATCGGATGAACGGTATGGGAACGCATAAAATACAAAGAAACAAACAGACATTGCTTTTTATATATTGTAGATATGCTTTTCTCTGTGGTTGTTAATATGGAAAAGGATTTTTTTTCTAAATCGAAATCTTACTGCTTTTAATCTCTTAATCTGTAACTATCCATCTGTTTATCAACCAACCTGGAGGGCGGAGAGTGTTTTTAAGTAACGTCAAGTTTTATTATATTCCCATTTTTGCAATGCTTGATTAAATAATTGACTCTTAATAAAATAATTCACTATTAAAACTACTCTAATAAAAATTTTGATTATGTTTTTACAGAATTAATGTTTTTTTGCTGATTTGATTGTATGATTACGTAGGTTCATTCAAAATAAAATTTAAATAAGTTCTAAGTAACTCCACTTAAATAAGTAGATAAACGCTTAAAATACTGCATTTTTCATAAATAAATTGGTGCTAAGCTAAGTTCTTTTCGTGAAAAACAAAACATTTCTAAATATTATTTACTTTTCAGACACAAAAAAGCTTCTAATTGTGGTTAAAAGAACAAATACAAAGAAAAGCGTTACATCCATCATTCGATTTTTCATATTGTTGGATTATTGCCAAATGTTTGCAAGTGAAAATGCCAAGAAATTAATTAATTAAACTTTGTTTTCAATTATCAACCAAAAAAAAATGTACAATCACAATGAACTATCGAATCTTAAATGTAGAATTTCAGTCTCTCGCAGGAAATACAATTGTTTATCAAGAACTAAAGATATTAGATTTTCATTTCTATCATTATATTATATTTGTAGTCGGCATTTTTCAATCGATTTATGGATTTTGTTCTGAAGAAATAGATGTCAGTGTTTAATATTTTTCTTTTCACATATCCGAACATTCATAGCTTCATCTTATCCTTACCAGTTTTACGCAAATGATTTTGAGAAACTTAGTAGCAACAAGCTTTCAACAAACCATTCCATTACAAAAGCTCCGTAAGAAATTCATATGGTTTTTACTGAGAGGAAATAAATAAAAACAAAACAAATATTTCATTGGTTGGATTGTTGGTCTCCAATATTCGGTACTAAATATTATCGGCATAAGGAGAAGAAGAGTTTACAACCAATGAATGTGCATATTCCTTAATTTATACGATACTAACCGGTACCCGGCAAGCGTTGCAATGCCACTCAAAGAAAGAAAGTGTTTCGGATGCGCAATATTTTAGATAAATAATTTCGATTTAATTTCACTAACATTGACCGGTCCGTGGCGCAGTGTCAGCGGCGTTAGCTTGCGTGCTGGATCAGCCGGGTTCGATTCCTGGTACGAGCGGATTTTTTCAGTCGATAAATCTGTTCAAAGGCATGGGTGTTCGTGTTGTTGAAAATCTCTTTCCACCTTTCCGATCCCAAAGAGCCACGCATAGTGACAGTGATTAACTAATCACTAGTCCTGTCCTATTCCTCGTATCCTTTCTATCCCTACTCTCTTCGAAAAAAGAGGGGTTGAGCAACTGAGTAACAAGCAGTTATCGTATTATATGTTGCGATAAAGTGAGGAGCTGCTGTGTGGAGTCCATATGCTCCAAGTTGCAAGCGGACATGGTTAAAAAAAAAATTTACCGGTATCGTTGACATTTGCCGTTTGACGTTTGATGTTTGTCTTTTGCTGATTGTCTTTCAGTCGACACATGCGAACCTGCTGTTAGTTAATTGTACTGTACCTTAGCGCAAGTGCAACAATAAGTTGTCAAAATGAACGTTACGGCAGCGCATAAAATATGAAAAAGCATTGATGTTTATATAAAAGATCTACTATAAGTTGATTATGCTTTGGCCATAATGCTTGCGCAAGTGCAAGTAATAAGCTGACAAAGTTTTATCGCAATTGGGTGAACGGTACGGCAACGCATAAAATACGAACAAAAAAACAAACACACAATGATTTTTATATATTAGATGTAATATAAAGGACAGACAAACCATTTATATTATAAAAATAAGGCCAGTAAAATAAACATTGTATCATTGAATTGACTAAATTGCATGCATACAAACTTCAATAATACAGCTTGCTACGATTTTACTTTGGCTCTACGGATCAACTAGGCTTAGACCGAATTCTCTACGTAAAGCTTGAACAGCATTGCATAGCTTGACGTACAGAAGCTTGTCAAATACTCACAGTTGACATCATAATCTAATTCAGTAAATAATGTAGATGTTAAGAAGCATCATTTCTATATATCAATAATCGATACACATTTAAACCCTTTAATTCCGAGTATATTAAGCACTAAAATATTAAGACGAAATCATTACTTAGGTTGTGGTAATCAATGTAGGACTTTATCTATCTATATATATATAAATGAATGTGTGTATGTATGTCCGCTATGGACTACTAAACCGCTCGACCGATCGATGTGAAACTTTACAAATTTATTGAGTACACTCCCGCAATGGTTTCTGGCCTACCAACCCCTCCCCCAAACCACCCCCCAACCTCCACCACCCATTTTTTTTTTAAACTTTACGTTTTTTTCGAGTTCACTCCTTTGAAGGTTTCTGGCATATTATCATATATTCCCCCCCCCCAATACGCCCCCCAAACCCCACCCCACCAAACAACCCCTCTTCCCCCCAAAAATTGATATCGAATTGAAACTAAAAGCTGCAATGTCACAATTTTTTCAAAATGAACGAAATCAATAAATTGACTCAAATTGAATTGAATATTTGTGTAATGTCTTTCGTTCAAATTTATTTTAGTTGCTGGCGTGGCAACGCGCGCAGGGTACATCTAGTTTGAAATAAAATTAAACTACTTACTACTACTACTTGAAGCACGTGTTTCTCTTCCATGTGTATATTAAATGAAAGATCATCAATCAAACTGTGTCGAAAACACATCTTTATCTTATCTATTCATTGTCTTACCTTAGTCATTAAAAATACAAGTTGCTCGTACTATCTATCTAATATTTATATAAAAATCAATATGTTTTTGTTTGTTTGTTCTCACCCTATGCGCTGCCATATCGTTCATCTGATCGCATTGAAACTTTGACAAACTTTTTAGCTTACAGTAGGTATTCATATAAAAATCAATATTTTTTCATATTTTATGCGCTGCGTTCATTTTGATTAACTTATTGTTGCAATTGCGCAAAGGTTATAAACATATTACAATTAACTTTCAGTATGTGGCGCATGTGTCGTACCATAGAAAATCGGAAAAAGACAAACAGCATACGTCAAACGGCAAATGTCATCGATACTGATCAATGTTAGTGAAATTAAATCGAAATTTTTTATCTTACAAACTGTGCATCCTAAAGCACTTCAATAAACACAAACACTTTCTTTCTTTGAGTGGCATTTCAACGCTTGCCACAATCACAATAATCTCACAATAAAAATGGACAATAAATTATTTCTTTTGAATTCTCATAAATGAACTCTAAAGTCGTATCAATATGTTCATTGTTTAGTTTTTTTATAATTCTCTTTACTTTTAAGCCAATTGCTTTCACAAACATACTTTTTTTATAAAGAAATCATTGATGGACTGAATAACCACTAGTTCTCGTAAAATCAATCTCTTATGTTCAGGTTACCCATTAAAAATAGTTTTGATTTACTTTTAGAGCAGGCATATCTGAAAAATCTATTTGCATGAAATTTTCTGTTGACCATGATTTATTTTGTTATCTAAGCGTTAAAAAGTAATAAATTGTTGTCAAAAATATTATATTTGTGTTAAACAAGTTTCATATCTTGTTAAAAGTTGTTTTTCCGAATAGTTTTATGTTTTAATTACTGAAGCGAAAGACCAGAAACACTTTTGTGGCAGCAGTTGCCCGCTAAACAATTAATCTACTGAAAACTTATCCAAGTGGAAAATTATTGGCCGGCCGTTTGACCGACGCGGAAACTTTTTCGTCAGTTCACAATTTTCATGCTTTATGTTTCTGTCAATCGCAAGAAGTTAATATCAGTTTGCTTAGAAGCCGTGCACGATCGATCAGTATTATATTTTGTTTAATTTTAATTATACATGAGTTGTAAAATAGTTGTATATCATTAATTAAGTATTTCGACTGAGGGTGCTTGACGGAATTTCAATATCAAATTTGAATTTTTTGAATTTTGTACTTTTCCATGAGTTTTGTCGCTAACGACCCGGGTTTCGCCTTTCGGCATCTTCAGGCATTCCAAGTGCACGGATGTACTTGAACTGACGCGTAGTAAACAGTTTGTATCGTTTATATCTAACAACACGAAACTTCAACACTTATTTACTGTAGAGTTCAGTCAATCTTGCCGTACTAGCAATGTTGATATAATTAAGTATTTCGACTACAACGGCATTGGTCAAACTGTTTTTTTAAAAGAATGCAAAAAATTCTGGAATTTTAATAAACGCTTACATAAGTAATAATATCGTTTATTGCGACGGCAGAAAATTACAAACAAATTATATTCTACAAAAAGAAACATTCTAATGTAAGCAAAAAAAACTTTTCTAATAAAACTTTTTTATTAGTTTCGAATATAAAAATCAGCCCCTCGCTTTATTAGGGCTTCAGCCGTTACATTATGCGAACAGAACTTCGGAATATTGCTCAACAGTGTGACCTAATTGGAAACAAATACAATAAAAATAAATATTACGTTTACTACGGTTAGTGTCTTGCTTACTTTTTGAGGACGATTTGGCATAATAAAACTGAGTAGTATTTTCTTACATAAAAATACGGCAACTCGAATAGAGCAAGAGAAGGTTTTATTTAAATAACTACTATAGATATAATGTGCACTTCTGCTTCAAAAGCAGTACCCCAACGAAGAAAATATACATCTGGCTATACGGATAATATAAAGTGTTTTCTCCTCGAGTTGGTTTTGAGCGTTTTTAATAATTCCTCGTCTGAATATCTAATGTCTCGGTTGTAATGTAAAATATTTTTTAATGAAGAGACTTCGGTAATTTTTTTTTATTTAAAATATGATTGAAAGTACAAACAAATGGTTTTGTTAACCAATAATGGACATTACACATTACAATGAAAATTAATAGACGGAATAGTTGTATTTGTTGAAAAATCACCCTTGTGTATTTAAGTATAAATTATAAAAGGCGACCTAAGTGCTGTACGACGATGTTTACATCGAAACTGGTTATAAAACACGGGGTAACAGTTGAATAATTATTCAATGGAATTGTCTGTGAAGCTTTTTTATCAGATTTTTTTTTGTCGCTTATGTCATTTGTGTCACCAGTCATAAGGGCTATTCGGTGGATGGATGCATGTCAACTTCGTGTTTTGTTTTGTTTTTAATTTTTTTTACTGCTCATTTAATTTCAACATTGTATCTTGTATGCCATTCTTGATTGAATGATTGTTTTGTTTTATGATAATTATGATATGGGCTGTCTTTATCATATATGTATGTCAAATTCATTGCTCATTGACATCAATTTGCAATGTATTGTATTTGTTTCCTAGTAAACAACAATAAACAAATACATGTGTTATTTTGTATATGAAAAAACACGCATATTTCATGAAAAAGTTTTGTATTTTTCAAAAGGTAAATAAGAATACTAAAACTATTGGGCCCTGGAAAAATATTCAAATGTTCTCCGTTCGGTTATGTGAGCAAGAATCTTTGAAAGACTTTTACCCAGCCGATGGCAATTTAGCAATTTATGAAAACGTTTTTTGATTCTTTTACTTTCCCTTTTTTCCTTTCATACAAAACAAAATTGTGTTTCCTTTAAAACATTTATATATTCTAACCAATAAATTTTAATGGAGTCGTTCACATTTTATCACCGGATTTTACGGTAAAGCTTTTTTTATGGCTATATTGTATTTTTTTTTATTATTTCACTACCTAGGAATATTTCAAAACGCGGCAATAAAATTAAGTGTTGTATTAATGAAAGTACGCATAAAAGAGCCAATTTTTAAAACACTATAATTCTTATAACACATTTGAAGAAATGACGTTCGTATTTCATTTATTACATGCATCGCCTACATTTAAAGATGAATACAATTTATTGATACATATAACCACTAACGAATGAAGAACAAAGGAGATATCCTCAACAAATATTTCAACAGAACTTAAGAGTGTAAGAGTAGCTGCATAAGACTGAGAAATTTTAAAAGTTTGCTAATCGATTTAGTATCATATGGGTTAAAAATAATGTAAACCTTGCCCGGGTTCAAGTCCCGGCAAGATTAGATTTTTTTCAATTTAAAAAGAGATTTTTGATTGAATTGGCATTTACTTGGTAGAACTCCATGATAATACACTGAAAAAAATAACAGTGTTCTTTAATTCTACAGAAATTATTTTATACTTATATATAAAATAATTTCTGTAGAATTAAAATACAGTTATAAAGGGTTCACTATCAATACTTGGTGGAATGGCAAGAACTGTGGTCTAGTGGCAAGAGCTTTGTCCTAGCGATCTGGAGACCCGGGTTCAATTCCCGGCAAGGTCAGATTTTTTCAATTGAAAAAAGAGAAAAGAAGAGAAAAAAAGTATGTTATTTATCGTTGATTTTGTGCACAACTGATTTATTACTTATCATCGAGTTAATCTCGTATGACTTTCACAATTAAGAATATTTGGCACATTGGCGTAAGCTGTAATGCCAAATATTTTTTCTATAAAAATTAAAAAAAAAAAAAAAAAACTGCTCAGTAGACTATGCTCGCCATGAGCGAAACTGGTCTTGATCCAATAAATTTTATGTAGAATAAGTACTAAAAATGTTATTTTGAAAAGTTTTGAAAAGGGTGTTTGTTACAAAAGATTGACTGGCCCTGGAGCATTGATATTAAATTGTGTTTATATTGCTGTAATAAAATAAAATTAATGGTGATGAAGACATATACGTCTATAACGCAACACAAAAGTAGCAAATTGTGATGTACGTGCCTTTTTTCGTAGACTTGATTATTTTAAAACATTTATGACCATCCTTTTGGTACTGCTCGGCATGTGAAATAATTATATGAATTATTTTCCTGGTTTAGAAGGGCGGGTAGCGTATGCACGCCCGTATAGTATGTCATATATTATGTTATATAGAGTCGGAGCCTTTGAGATTTTTTTTCCATAATCATAAAAAGGCATTATCCCGGGCGGCTTTACTGCCCGGCGAAACGTTTCATCGCGTTTGATCGCATTTGATCGCATTTGATCGCGCCGGTCGCCACTTTGATGCCGCCATAAAAAACACATTCCACAATAATGCGCGCCGCAGAAATGGCAGGCCGCGATTTCAACTCGATATCGATGTATCGCTTAAACTAGCACGCGAAGGGTACAATGTTTTCTTCATTTATCATTTCCGCTTCCCATGTGGAATACAGGTAACCCTTGACTTACAACAGAGACGCGTTTCTGAACTTTGCTCATAAGTCGAATTGTTCGTAAGACGAATTTCATTCAAGACATGTCGTTTCCTTAATTTAAAAAGATTCTTATTGTCATTTTTGCCTAAAATTTACTTTTGATCGCAAAAGCTTGTTTTTACCGCATTCTATCATATATGTACATTCAGAACTTTATATGGTTTTTAACAAAATTTATTTGATAAAGTTCTAAGATTATCATCACTATTTCCATCATTAGATCATTAAGATCATTATTACTTAGTAATTTAAAACATTTTTACTTGCAATGATTACAAGTGAATTTTAATCAATCGAAACTTTAAACAGTGCCAAGAGCAGTTAGAACCTTCTCCAAATAAGGTGTAAATGTATAAAAATAAATCAAGTAAGATGAATTTATACATATTTTTTTGTAAATATTATAAAAAAACTTTATTTTCTTTATTAATATTTACTTTATTAATCCTCCGTCATCCATACTTATATAACTACAATCAATTGGTTCATCATCAGTAGGAGAAGAAGCAGTAGTAGAAGCCTCTTTTCTACTCATTTATTTTCGGTACATAAAGATTCTTCATTTGTTTCAAAAGCTATCTAATAATTAATCCACGAATAATTAATTATTCACTAAAGAATTTAAGTGAGTATATTTTGTCTTATTATGTGTATGAAAAAAGTTCCAATCTAGAAGATATGCATTTTTCCGGTCATAAGCAAGAATCATCGTCCCTGTCTATATACTCTTATTGGCTTATTTTAATAGAAGTCACCTAACCTCTCTCTTTCTGAGCGAGTTATCTAGCTAATCGCTACGCTTTTTTTTATGATTGGAAAGAAAGGAGGAAATTTAGAAATCATAGGGATTTGTGATTTAGAACACAATTCTAATGATCAATTTATTAAATTAACTGTAGTAGGAATCGAAACCAGTTACGTTGATAACTCACTGTCAAATATTTATAAAAATTCACTAGTAGTACATGAAATGAAATATTGGTTTTGTTCTACTCGGTTACATTAAAAAAAATTGAATCATCTAATCAAAACATTAATAAAATGGTTGTTTCACTAACAAATAGATTTTTTTTTTAATTATTGGGGATACTCTCTCCGCTATGGATTAAAAACATATATCTTTTTCAAGGAAAATTTCTAAATAATTCGATTTATGGCTGGGTTTCTAACAATAAAATTACGCATAAATAATCAACAAATTAATAAGCAAATGTTGTTGGCTAGTATGCCATTCGAGATCACGCAAAGGAAAAACAGAAATAAACGACGCAGGGAGGAATAAATAAACATTTTTAAATTGTTTCATTTTTGTCAAATTATATGTGAGCCTTCTGTTAGCGGCTCACGGTCCATATTTCATAAGCTAAAGCCTCGTACACACATCATAAGCGTATAGAAGGGAACGTGCTTCCGTGTTCTTCCCGTATGAAATATTGTGGTCATTTAAGGCCGTAGATTTAAGTCAATGTATATAATATATTAATAATACATACGTCACGGTTCGGAACTTTATCACATTTCGTGGAAAATCTATTTTATATAATATAGTAGCGATATAATGTTTCCATAAAAACGGCCAAATCAATGGATTAAAATCAAACTACGTTATTCACAAAAACGTGTTTTTATTTGATAAAGTTATTTTATGTTCTTAGCGACATGATCAGGGCTGTGGAGTCGGTAAAAAAAAATACGACTCCGACTCTAGCATTTTCCAAAAAAGAACTCCGACTCCGATTCCAACATTGAACAAAAACACGACTCCGACTACGAATAAGAAAAGTTAAATGTCGTCACGTTTTTTTTCTACCTATCATATTTATATGTATTCAAATATATATGAACCAACCAATCTAGCCAATAGCCAAAATTTACAAATTAAATGTAAAAATAAAAAGTTTAATCTTTTCAAAATTTCCGAATCCGACTCCAACTCCGGCCGAAAACCCCCGACTCCACGACTCCAACTCCGACTCCACAGCCTTGGACGTGATTCTTAGAGTTTTTTACTCAAACTGAACATTTTTTTATGCTTATTTTTTGACGCTAACGATCATCGGAAACGATTTATAAAATCTCACTACGGGACGAACTTTAAATGAACTCTAATGACATATTTAATAAAAAATTGCATATATTTTGAAAAATTAAGACAATAATATATTGATTCTATTTAAACGTTAAAATAATTTGTTCACTTTGTTTTATTATTTTCAAGTAAAAGAAATGTGAATTCTTTATTTAAATATCTACAAAATAAAATAAACAGATTGTTTCATTCCAAAGTTTTTCACTTAAATCGTTGTAAAGAATTGAAACACTAAGAAGATCTAGAACTGCCTAAATAGCGTGTAGTCTTTCGCTAGCGCGGATATAGCAAAAAATATTTAAAATAAGCTGCAAATTCTTTTTTTCCTGTTTCGTTTTCCGTCACGTGAAAGTTTTCAGAACGAAGATTTGCGAAGGGAATAATATTTTAGTGGAGCGTCGATGCCGCCACCCTGTGGCAATAACTGGGCTTATAGTTCGTATGAGCATTTTGGCGAGATTCACAGTGGTAGACCGAAAAAATATATTATATTTCAATATGTAAATGTATGTAAAATAATACACAAATAGCCTTATATGTTTAAATATAGATGATTTAATCTTTTTATTAAATATTTTGATGAGTAAGTTAGTTACTTTTACAAAATGTGTTTGATACACTCCTTAGAGCAGGGATGCCCAACTGAAATCACTTGGTGTGATAAACAAAATAATGTATGTCTCTGATAGACTACACATATATATATTAAACCTTAATGATGCATTTGAATAGTTTGAATTTTGTATTGTTTGATGAGTTTTGTCGCTAAGGAAACTACATTCGCTTTTCGTAATCTTCAGGCATTTGAAGTGCACGCGTAAACTTGAACTGACGACGAATGACTTTGCACAGGACAAATCATTATGAATATAATTCGTCATTTGTTAAATGTAAATACTTATTGGATTTGAGATGGTTAATAACCATTATTACTTTATAATTAAGGATTTCGACTGAGGGTGCTTGATGGAATTTCAATATCAAATTTGAATTGTTTGAATTTTGTACTATTCCAAGAGGTTTGTCGCTAACGATCAGGTTTCGCCTTTAGGCATCTTCAGGCATTTCAAGTGCATGGATGTACTTGAACTTGAACTGTCAGTTCAAGTACATCCGTGCACTTGAAATGCCAAAATGTGAAACCCGGGTCGTTAGTACAAAATTCAAATTCATTATTACTTTATTGGTTTTTAGTTTAGTTGCTTGTATTGCTTAGAGGTCTTCAACATTTTAACTAAGATCTATTTTGTTTTGTTTTTTTTACATATTTGTATTTTATGAATAACGCGGTATTTGTTTAAGTTTTTTTTATTTGTTAACGAATTATTATGTTTGTATTAACAGTAAAAGAGTAACACTAAAAACTTTTCATATTTAATCATTAATATACATAATTCATCTTATCTTCAAAACTTATCCTAGGGAAATATGCTGTTTTCCAAATGCAAAAATAAATGTTTACATATAATGTGTAGAAATTTTTCTAATGACGAATGACCACGATTCCAGATTCAAATAAGATTGTCTTTTCGATCGCGATCTGGGCAGATAGCTTTGTTTATTTTAAGTGACACGCCACTGTATCTAGCTTTTTTACTATATGGTAAAGACGAAGTTCAATAAGAATACACCGTCGATACAAAAAAAAAATAGTAAATCTCAGCTTTCAAATACCAGTAGCGCGCCTAGCTCAACAATGGGATCAGCTTTTAAATAGCTAAATTACGCAAAAATACTTTAACGCTGGAGATTTATTTAGAGTGGATCATATTAAATACCATAAATCAGAATCGAAAACCTTGTTACTGCAATGCACACCCCGAATGGGTTGTTTATTACAAAAGGCACTCAAAAGGCAAAACGCTCTGAATACGGTGAAATAGCATGTATTTAAGTTCTACAAAAAACTATTGTGGTAGTCTGCTATGAAACATTAGCTGCATGACACAACGGGTGATGTTGGATAACTAACTAACTTGTACACTAGAATACTGTTTTTGGTAATAATGTTATTGCATTCCATAACGTAAACGTTTTTTAAAGTGGTATTTCTTTTTGAAGAAAGAACTTCTATCAAAAACCCTCTTTAAAAGCGTAACACATAAGGTAGGCTATGTATCCGAGTAAGTATAATATATTGCAACCGGAAAAATTTAAGCCTTATAATGAAGTTTATGTAGACGTTAACTGGGAAATATATCAATGATGTACTATGGTATGGTCCTTTCAGCGTAAAGAAAAATATGTAAGATGAATACATATTTGAAATTGGGTTCAGCAAGAAAGAAACTGGCGGAGATCATCTAGGTACGTCATATTTAAAATGAAAATTCTCAAATAGTTTCAGTTGAAGGTGTTTGAATATGTATATCATAATATTCATAATAAACTAATTAGTACAGTGAAACTCCGATCCTACGTTTCTCAAGTAACCATTCAAAACAAACGATACATGCGGAAAACGATAAATGCGGGAAAACTTTAAATATGATATAAAAAGTAAAACTTTATTATTATACCTATAACACTCATTTAAAAAAAAAAAAAAAAAACTTAGTGCTCCGTCGTTTCTTTGCATCCAAACAATTGTAACAGTTTAAACTATATCCTTGGAGTAGAAAAATATTTTTTCGAAGACCAATAACGCTTCGGTAAATGTCATTCCAGGTTTATTATTGCGTTTTTCCCGTCTTCTTCTACAGAAGACACAGTAAGTGAGTCATCACCGGAAAAATTATGACTATGAATCGTTAATAAGTGCACACTTTCAGTCTTAGATTTTTCTATGGCCCGATAAGATGGGGTCGAATGTGCTTATGGGAGATAAATCGAGGAAATCGATAAATCGTGGAACGATTAATGCAGGATTTTTTAACATTGTTCTTATGGGTGTTTCACCGAGACTATAGAAAATGAACGAACCACGCGAGAAAACGCGTAATACGGGAATGTTAGATCGGGGCTCCACTGTATTTGTATCTATATACGAAATCAGCGAACTCCTTAATATTTAGATATCACTTTAAATGACGCTGTAGGTTCTTTTACATCATATAGCTGTATAGATGTTTTTAATAACCTTTATTATTGAGCTGTAAATTAATAAATACAAAGTGGGATGGGGTAGGCGTTGAGTGTTGCCCGGAAAATAGTGAATAATCGACGAAACAAAGCGAAATTCTGAAAACGGCAGGCCCCATCAATTAGTTGAAAAGCAATGACTGTAAATATTATAACCTCAAGGCGCTCAAACTGTTTAAGTTTTCATAATAGATATTTTAAAACCATTCCCACATCTAAATTTCGACAAAAGATAACAATAAAAAAGGAGTATAAAACAGGCTACAGTAGTTTCATATAATATGTAGTATTATCGGCAAGTAAAACATATTTCACATTGAAAATCTCTCATAAAGCGAAAGGAAATTCTTTTGAAACAATGCTGACTCTAAATGTGTCGCATATGGACTTAAAATATGTACAGAAAGTGTTCATTTTTTCAGAAAGATTGAAATACAAAAAACGAGAATAAAATTGAGTCGATAACTAGTTGGCATCACGTCATTGTCAGAACATTTATATAATTGTATGACTTGGACAATGACGTGAACCGAAAAACAATATTTCAATTGATACTTTAGTCGAGTATAGTTCTACCAAATTAATTTCATTAAAAATAATAAGTGAGAAATTCATAGTTATGCATTAAATATCTTTGTTCCCTTTGTCAACTCTTTGATCTTGCAAAACAAAATGGCGAAACTCGTGTCACTACTTATATGTAATACAATACCTGGAAAAACAAAGGCGTCCATTTAATTTAGTATTAAATGAACTTTCGCAATGAAGTTATTGCCGATTCTATCGAAATAACTATAGTAATGCTGAATATAGATATATATCTAGATTAACATCCGTTCTACTTTTTACTTCTTACTGTAAAAAATATTTAATTTGATTGTCAAATATTCAACATCAATAACATAAGTGAAAACACGTCACTTAGTCTCGTAAGGATTTTGACATGTATCTATCAAGCAAGTTTTAGCTTTACAATTAACGTAATCAAATTTTTTTCTAAATATGTATAAAACTTAAACTGTTAAAATGAATCTGACGTAAACGAATTAATTTTCGAATTCAAGTTGGGGAAGGTATGATAAAAAGGCGGTTCAAGCACGAATTATATTATGAGAGCTCTCAGAAAGTTTCTAAACAAACTTTTTAATTAATCGATAGTGATACAATTCTCACATTTTCATTGAAACGAATTTACCAAATTAAATAACCAACCGAGCTATTTCGATTTGAAATTTCTCGCGCACCCTCTTCCCGATCAATTCTGATAACTTTTCACTGGGGAACTTTCTTCCGCGGCAGTGGCGTACTTAAAGTATGAAATTAATTATTTCTAATAATTGTATGTTGGTTTAAGATTGTGCATGTGGTTGAATAAAATAACATGATTTTCTTGGTAGACTTCCACAGTATTGCACTGATTTTATTTTCGTTATGTTTTGTTTTGTCTTTAGATTTTATGGAAAAATGCTGCTATAATAGAAACGATAATGGTAACTGATAATTTAAATGTATCTTGTAATATCAGTTGAGACCTTAAAATAAATGAGTTTATCAATTAAACAGGCCATGTTTAAATGTTTCTGCTTCAAAATAATAACAAAATCATACTTTAGTTACGTAGTTAGTTAGTTGCGTATGCACCACTAAATTCTTTGCTATCATTTTATTTTGGTGCATCGAAACATAGCTTTGAAAATGCAGTAAATTTGATTATTGTATTTACATTAAATATTACTTAATCTTACAAGGATGATTCACTTAATAATCAACATGTTTTATGAGAGTTTATTTCTTACTCATAAAAATACCATCTGACAAATTTAGTTTTCTATTATAATGTATGCTATTTTTCCTGTTATAGAAAAACATGCAGATAATTTCTTCACTGTGAATAAACGTTTTTAGATAATCTTATATATAAAACCGAAACGGCGTATGTATATATGTGGGTCTTTAATTCCCTTTTGCATTGTTGGCCATTAAGTTGCCATAAAAACGAATATGAAAGAAAATATGTTTGAATTTTTATCGGCGAAGACATTTAGTCAAAATGTAATAAATTAGTCTTCTACTGAACTTTTCCCAGCTTTCATTATTAATAATAATGTTTATAATTTACGTGAAGGTATTATTTGACATTTCTTTGACAGCAAATTAGATTTTTTCCTTGAATTTGGACATTTTAATGGGCGAGAATGGGGCTGTCAATATATGAAAGGGGCTGTGAAATGTCAATGCCAGTCTGAAATGTTCATTTTAATTCCATTTTAATTGACCTAGACTTTTGAATTTTGAAAAAAGTTGTTTCAACTTGGCCCGTCTGAATTTACGCGCCGAGGTGAACATAACCCCAAACTGGTCCGAGCGAAGCCGGGTAACAATACTAATATTTATATATCCTAAGTAAACATAAACATTCCAGCCCATTAGCAATTCATCTAGGGTTCTACGGTTTTTAGCTAGTCCAAAGTATTGGAGTTGAAAATAATTTTTAACTTATTTTTGCAGGTATTTTGTGAGTTGTTGATTTATAAATGAATTGTCGATCTCTGTAGTCTAGTGGCAAGAGCTTTGCGCAAACGGTCAGGTGAGTCCGAGTTCAAGACCCGGCAAGATCTTGGTCATGGGTCTATGTCATTTTTCATTGAGTTGTTCTCGACTGATTCATAAAAAAATCTCATCGAGTTTATCTCGTGTGATTTTCATAATTGATAATATTTGGCGCATTGGTATTTAACTTAATGTCAAACATTTCTTAGATTTAAGAAATAAATGACTTGTTCTAAATGTCGCTAATTTCAATAAATATAAACATAAAATCTATTCTATACTATGATATCTGGATAATTTTAATCAAACAAACCATATACTTTTGTCGCGGTTTGTTAGTCATATATGTAATTTAAAAATTGAACTGATTTGTTTTATTGATTAAGGCGGCTCATATAAATTAAAGAACATCAAGAATAATATAAAATTTAAAATAACTTTGATTATTCCACGTATTGTGCTACTAACTGTGACACGTGTTTCGCCACTTTCAGAGGCATCTTCGGACTTACTATCGCAAAGTTTGCTTAAGTAATGAAGCAAGATTGATTCTAACATTTTATCAAATTATGAAATTACGGGAAGCAAAGAGGGGGTTATAGAATCGAAAAAAAACAAACAAATGATCATACTACTAATGACGGTAGCATTAAAAAATATTAACTTATGAGCTGTCATCATCAAGAATGTTTAATAAGATGTTTTTTTTTCATATATTTTTTTTTTAATGAAATTTAACTTAACCAAGGTGCGGACTCTGTATAAATAGATCTTTAAAAATAAATCCATTTCATTCGCTCAATTACAGCATACTTTGAAAGCACTATAAAAAGTTCCAAAACAATAAAACATCGCATTCAAGTTCCATTTTCAAAACTTTTGAAGGATTGATTGCCGATCCGCCAACTCTTTCACCGCTGCTGCCCTGGGGAAGAGCGCAGCGTCGTGTCGTTGTGCGAGTACATTGCGCTTTCGAGGGTCAATTACCGGCCGTTATTCGAAAGCAACGGCGCAACTAACGGGTTCTTATTTATTTATTTACTTGAAACTTTACACTTAGCGATACGATGGTGGGAAAACTCGAACCGAATGTGTTCCGGCACTTCTCGGAAACTTTATTTATTCATGCTTGAACTTGCGTATTGATAGTTTGATGAGAAATCTATCATCTGGAAGTCGGTACGCACAAACTTTTTCGCAGAACTTCAAGCATTAAATTATTTGTTACTGTATATATACAGTTTTATAAATTATTGGAAGATTTCTATAGAGTATGCTTCAACGGTTTTTGTATTTTTAAAATACCTACGTCTGGATTGTAAAATGATTAATACTTAACTTGTCTCACTTTTTATTTCGTCGCCTATTGAACGATGATACAAATAATTTACTATAATGATGAAAATATGGTGCTTTTTAAAATGTTATATATCAGGTATAGTAAAATACTTTCAAATTTGAATTGTTTGAACTTTGAACGACCCGGGTTTCGCCTTTCGGCATCTTCAGGCATTTCAAGGGCACATGTGTACTTGAATTGACAGTCAATCAATTATCTGTAGCTCTAACGAAGGTGTAGGACGAAATAGCTATCAACAATATGTATATACAATAATTTATATAGAACTAAAATACATTGCTATTTTTATCACCGTGTTATAATGGTATCTGTTTTTGGTATACGTCGCAGAAGGAACATGATTATCATGACTTTGTGACTCTTTATTTTATTTATTTAATATTTATAAAATTAGGAAGGCATTTTTTTTTATTAAGTTAACAAGTCAATTTTTTTCATCGAATAATGATACCATACTAAACTCAATTTGTTTAACTTACTGAGCCACGTTTTTCGCTTCTTTAATAATTATTTTTAATAAAGCTTTTAAATATATGTATACATATATATTTATTGTTCTTTATTCGACGTAGATCCATTATGAATTTTAAGCGTTCATATTTTAAGTCGTATTAACACACCATAGGTTTTCAACGGTTTTTCGGGTGGCGACCCCATTTTATAAAAGCCATGTTACCCGCGACCTCGATGCAATTGAAATTGGCATTTATAATTATGTTATTAAAAAAAAACAACGAAGATGCATTGAAGTGTTTTTTTTAGTTGACTGTGTAAGATGGCGATCCATGGGTTGAGAACACTTGTCATACAAATTTAGTTCGAAGGAATGCATTTCTAAATTGAGATCGGACATAACAGTAAAACTCGCTCATTTGCACGTTAAGCTGCCGAAATAAACTGCATTCAATACGAGCATTATAGCAAGTGAACTGGCACATATTCTCTAGTGTTTGTTGGCTGCCGGTTTCTGAATGAACCCGAGTGAAAGGCGAGTGGGAAAGTTTTGGCGCGCGAATATTTTACAAAGTTAACCAGAGCAAAAAGTTCTCCGCATACCGACGCCGACGCTCGGTTCCGCTTCATTTAAAGTTTAAAACTTCCGTTACGCTGCGAGGGGCGGGGCGGGCGGCGGGTGCTCACTTCCGGAAAGGACGCGCCTCCGCTAATGGGGTGAGAAAGGTTGTATATTAAGTCGCGCCCGGAGTATCTTATTTTAATTCTGTTGTCATCATTAGTCTCAATCTGCTTTGACTAAAAGGAAACGAAAACATTGTTTAGGTTTCAACAAACACACTTTATACGTGGATTTAAGATACATAAGAACGTTTAAATATAGTATTATAAAGTATACCTCAGGCTGTTAAGGGTCAGTGAACTATTTTAATCGGTGCTGTGGAGTTGGAGTCGTAGCGGCGTTTTGGCCGGAGTCGTACTCGGAGTAGGAAATTTTGAAAAGTTCGAACATTTTATTTTTGCATGTAATATGTCAAACTTCGCTATTAGCCGGATTGGTTGGTTGATATTTAATTAAATACACATACATAAATAGGAAAATTAGGGAAAAAAAAGTGACAAGATTAAACATTTTTTCATCTGAGTCGGAGTTGTGTTTTTGGTCAATGTTGGAGTCGTGTTTTTGGTTAATGCTAGAGTCAGAGTCGTAATTTTTTTAACGGCTCCACAGCCCTGATTTTTATAAATTGTGTAATTTGTTAAATCTTGATACATTTTCAATTTATTTTCCAATCCAATCAATTTGTGTGCATTAATTATGTTGAGCATGTGGGCTCATTTGGTGGCTTCATTTAATCAGAGTAAGTGGTGGTTATTCAGTTGCTCAATCTTTTGTTTTTTTGAACAGATTAGGGATCGAAAGGATAGGACTAGGACAGAACTAGTGTTTAGCTAATCAGTCTCGCGGGGTACTGTTTCTATGATCTGATGGTTATTTTAGACAGCACAGAAATCCATATATCTGAACAGAAATAAATGATTCGATTGAAAAATTTGCTTTCCAGGCTGGGACTCTAACCCACAACCGAAGTCAATGACGTTGATTCCACTGCGGACCCGACTTTCGTTAGTTTTAGTTATTAGTAGCATGCCTCGGGTCGTAAGTCTTGAAAAGCAGAGATGTATTCACTTGTGCATCCAAAAGCATGAGTGAACTTGAAACGACAGGATGTACTTTTTGTATAAACAATAATTAAGAAAATAAAATAAATCTGTGTATAACTTACGGAAAAGGGAGTCGTTAGTGACAATACTTATGGAAGGGCATAATGTTTTATCGATTCAATTTTCATGTTTAAAGAGGAAAAATATCCTATCTAATATAACATCAATTAAATGTGGCCTTATTTGTTACTACACTTTGAGCCCCGAGTCTAGGGACTCCAATTATTCGTCATCTCAACTACTCGAGTATCGAGTATTAAAATGTAAAAATACTCGAGTATACTCGAGTAGTTTCAGATGTACCAAAATATATACTATTAATTCTAATTTTTTTAAATAAATAGGTGATAAATAAGCTTTTTTAATTTCATTGATAAATTTAATTCATTTTAATGCACTTAACACTTAACGTAACACATATTTTTAAAATAACAGAATTAAATGTTTCAAATTTAAGATTTGTTCGAATTTTAGTTTTAATTATTCCCGCAGTTGAAAAAACTCGCTAGCAGAGGACGTTGGTTTTATCGTTAGCAATGAATTGAAGAGTGTATCTAATTTATATGTAATGTATAAAGTATACGTAGTACAATAGTTATTTCTTTTTTATTAATCAGTTTTCAATTAGCTAACCTTATATTGATTATAAAAATCCAAGGACTCACAAAACACAGAACGGCACAGAAACTTTCAGTAATTGGGTTATTTTTAGTAAATTATTTTTAATATAAGTTTCAAATAATGAAACGAATTTTATACAAAGGTTATTATTTGGGAACAAATTTGTGGCCATATATTATTGTGCATAAAAAATCATTTCGGTTCGATACGCTCTCTGGAATTAACATCAACAAGGGTGAACTACACTCCTTAGATGAATGCAATAAAGATCCAGGCTCTAATTGAAAGTAAAAGCTTCTCGATAATTATTTGAAAGTTATAACGAAATATTTCAATTAAAATTTTAAATTTGCGCCTTAAAATTCCGAAAAAAATATTAATATCTCAAATAATCAAAAATATTCTTCTCCGATTTACGGATAACAGAAAAAATATGTTTATTTTTTGTACGTCATTAATGGTTTTTGAAGCTTATTTAAAAAAAGCCTAATTTAATTTAAATAACTCACCTCTCAAAGGGTTAAAATTTGCATTATAAATTTTGTTTATCTACGAGATTAATATATGCACACTGCTTGTTACATGTTTTGCTATTTATCCGTTGCACACCACCGTTTGCCGCGGTAGAGTTACCAGATCGTTTTTTTTATTGACTATAATAATATTATTTTTACATTTATCGGGCTAAACTAATAATTTAACATAACTTATATATTAATTAAAAATTAACCTTATCACCCCTGATACGTGGCTGTTATAAATTTCTAAGAAATATGAAATAACGAGTAAAGGCATGTAAAAGTTTTGAATTTATTATGTCAGTTGAATCTTTTCGCCGTCAAAAGATTTTTTATAATGTTTTAATTTTGTCATCATAAACCTAGCCATCTGTTCGATCTTAATTTTCACTGACGGATTAGTAAAATCCATAAACGGGGCAACTAAAACTGTAGCAGGGATGGCTAACTTTTCACAGCGAGTAGGTCAATGATTACCAGTAAAGGCATGCAAAATTCTTCGAATTTATTTTGTCACATCTGCATCTGCAACAAAACGGAGAACCATTTAAAAAAATATTTCCTGATCCACGTGTTGGTTATTCAATGGTAAAATATTGTGTATATTTTTTTAAATAAGTAAATAAAATTTGGAAAGAGTGTTGGCACATGTACCGAGTCTCACTCCGTGTTTTGTGCTTTGAACACACCTTACAGGTTCAGCAGTGGTTATTTTTCTTTTCTGTTGCCGGTATTGAAATTAAAATATTTCCCTTTTCTAATGAAAATCTGAAGCTATTTTCAATATAAAATTCTAAACGTCAGCAGTAAGACAGCAATGAGCGGAATCGTAATGACAATGGCCGCCGCAAAACAACGCGCCACGTCATGATAAAAAGCAATTTTTATTCGATAATATCAATAACTATATTTGTCTATATAAATAATTTAACGATTGTTTTCGAATGGTTTAGGTCTTCACTATTAGTATATCTTGCAAATGTTTCGAAAAGATCGACCTAAATGGCAGTAATAAGATCACATTTGAAGAGACAGAATATCACGTCAAAACACGTTATCGGGGCTCAACGCATAGTTAACGTATCACGTCAAAACACGGCTCCGGGATAGAAAGTGTTAAGATGAATATTGTTAATGAAGATCACAGACCATTTTTTTTTTGAATTGAGTGAAAGCGTTTATTAAATTGCATTTAAAGAATTACTCAAAGTATTATACCAATTTAGATCAATGCTAGGTAAAGAACAAAAAATAATCTAAACAAAAATAACGCGTAAAGAGTAATGTAGAATCTTCTCAGGCGATAAGCGGAAAATTTTAACGCAGGAGGCTTGCAATCGTGCAATCTATTTAGCGTTTGCTTTTAGCGTTATAAATACGTCACCTCTAGCAAACACAGATAAAATTATTTGAAACATTAATGTGAATATGTACATATATACATTTGTTTATTTACCACAGTAGATTTTGTTGTATTTAAAATCATGCCCGATCTTATGAACTCATAATAGAACTTATCTTAACAGATTAGGTTTTTTAAAAACCTTGATTTGCTCAGTCACCTCACCTCTCTCTTTTTTAGTATCATTTTAGTATCATTTTTAATATTTTTTTTTTAAATTTAAAAAAAAATATTTGGCATTACAGCTTACGCCAATGCGCCAAATATTCTTAAATGTGAAAGTCATACGAGATTAACTCGATGATAAATAATGAATCAGTTGTACATAAAATCAACGATAATAACATACACCAGCCCAGATCTCTTTTTTCAATTGAAAAAATCTAACCTTGCCGAGAATTGAACTCAGGTCCCCTGATCGCTAGGATAAAGCTTTTGCCACTAGACCACTCTGGATGAAATAAATCTGTGGTCAAGTGGCAAGAGCTTTGTCCTAGCGATCAGGGTTCAATTCCTGGCAAGGTCAGGTGCTTTCAATTGAAAAAAAGATCTTGGGCTGGGCGAATGTAATTTTTCGTTGAGTTGTTGTGAAATATTTGGCGCATTGGCATTAGCTGAAATGTATCTTTTTTTTAAGTAAAAAAATAATATATTGATTGAATTGGCATTTACTAAGTAGAACTCAATTACATCACGGTGAAAAAATAGCAATGTATTTTAGTTCTACAAAAATTATACAAAAACCTACTTGTTAGCTATATAAATTTTTTGAACTTTATTTGTACGGATTTTTTCAGTCGATAAATCGATTCTGCTCTGAGGCGATGGGTGTTTGTGTTGTTAAATCCCTTCCCACCTTTCCATGATTCCAAAGAGCGGCGCATAGTGAAAGCGATTAGCTAGTCCTGTCCTAGTCCTCGTCTCCTTTCCATCCCTACTCTCTTCGAAAAAGGGAGGTTCAGCAACTGAGTAACAAGCAGTTCTCATATAAAAAACAAATGTTGAGATAATCTCCGTGATTAGTTCATATGCAAATATAAGTTGGGAGCGGACATGGCAAAAAAAAGAAATATTTTTTATCGTACGACTTCATAATACAAAAATATGGAATAAAGCCACTAAATTATGTGAGTCGCTTTCAGGTATATTATGTATGTATGTACGTAAAAAAAATTATAAACTCAATATAGTTAAAAATATGAAATATATTTTTATAAAATATACATGGATGTCGCAATTTAATCACATTTTCGATACAATTTTGCTCTATTACGTATGCAATCAATATTTGTCACCATTTTGTATGAACCCATTTCCAGGAATCGAAAATGAGTTTCGTACGCATACATAATTTTCGATATATATGTAATAATAATTATTATGCATTCGCAGATGTAATCAGCTGTTTCATATCGAGCACAGAGTAAAATGTAATTCCAATTTTGGACGGTTCATCCAAATTTTACATCGATAACGCAACTGTTCATGTCGAACATTTCGTTCGAAATTTGAATTTAATCTCCATACGTAATGAAATGACTTTTTGGAATATAACTTTACTAAAAAGCAATCGTACCATCTAGTTACATAGATCTAAATTAAATGTATTTTAAACTATTTAACAAGACTTAAATTACTATTTAACCGACTATTCAAAGCGTGCAAATTATTTTTTTAGCAATGTCCGCTACTTACTTGAAGCATATGGACTACTCACGTAGTTAATCTCAGCATATATTTTTCTACGAGAACTGATTGTTACTCAGTTGCTCAACCTCTCTTTTATTTTGAAGAGAGTGAGGACGATTCAAAGGATACGAGAACTCGGACAGGACTATTGGTTAGCTTATCGCTCTCGCTATGGAAAAGATGGAAAGATGGAAAGGGATTTTAAGCAACGCAAACACCCATGCCTTTGAACATCGACTGAAAAAATATGCTCGAACCAGGAATCGAACACAGGTGGTCGGGCACGCAAGTCAACAACAATGACCAGTCCGCCACGAACCGGACTGAACATATTTCACAGTATTGTAAATTCATTGATTTCTGTTTCATTAATTCAAAACAAAATCATACCTGATAAATATAATACTTGTTCAATTAATCTACTTAAGTTTTATTGAAATATACTGAGAAACTTGATTATAACTACACAAACATTTGTTTAAAACTGTTTTGCGAAACTAAGTATTCTTACTCATCAGTTCTTGTATAAACTATTAATTCTTAAAGTAATAATAAACAAATAATAACTAAGCATTAAGCTATTATAAATTATTAATACCGGATGAGAACACAGCCTGTCGGAGGTTTTTGCAAAAACAAGAGATTTTATGTAAGGGTGGGTAAGTAAGTGGTTATAGGATTTGTCGATAGCGAACAGCGACATCCGTAAACATTAATCTACTGGATGGATCAAAATGTTTTGCAGCGGTGGTAAACATTTATTCTTCGCCACAATCTTTGTGTAACTTAAATAATGATTATCAAACAACTCAATTAATCAGAATTTGCAATAGTAAGTCCAAGGATGGCTCTGAAAGAGGCAAAACACGTGACTCAGTAAATACCACAATACGTTGAATAATCAAATTAATTTTTAATTTTATATGAAGATGAACTTCCACATAGTTACCGCCAAATTCATCGAGTGTTTTAAAACATTTTTTTATACAGTAAGTGAACAAAAATCGAATCAATTTTTAATTTAATAAGACTCGCTGACAACGTATAGTATAAAATTTCTTTACTGTACCATTCATTCATTTAAGTGTTGTAATTGTAAGCTTTTTTCCAAGAATCCTTTGTTTCAATTGTTTATAATTGTAACAGTTATACTGGAAAATAGTTTTGACATTAAACAAATTAAGAGATTAAAAATCTTTGTTTATTAAAATAATTATTTCTGTTCGATAGTATAAATCAGCTGACGCAAAGAAATAATAAAAACCTTTGATATCGGCTGAAAACTATGATTGATAACCTTTTAATAGTAATTTGTAGAAAAAAATGCTTCATAGTTTTCTAATCAAAGTCTTTTCAATCCAAAAATCGTTTATTTCGAAAAAATGGTTTTTTGGTGTTTTTCATAGTCTTATACATTTTTTGTTACACACAGCTTGAGAAGAATACTATTGGCATATAAATGCTATTCTCAGATATATTTTCAAGAGAAAGAGACAATATTGATAACAATACAATATTAACGTAGCAGAATATTGTGATGTGTTTTTGTTCTGTTACATAAATGAGTGACATAGCCAGGTAATGTCAGGTGAGTTTTTTTTAAAGTAACAGTATTAAATGGCATTCAGAGGTCAACACAAGTTTTTTGTCGAATGTCTTACTGTTGCAGGCATGTGATATATCAAGGAAATGTGAGTTGTAAATATCAATGTTTTATGTTTTTATAAGTATCAAAAATTTTATTAATAACATTATAAAAAACTAGACAAACCTCTTTAAGAGATTTTTGGAAAGAACAAAGGAAATTGTTGAGATGCTTTACCGGACTCGAGGTTTAGAATCACTGCAGCGTTGCGGGATTCAAACCTAGTTTACGGGAGAAGCAAAGGCACAAGGGAGAGCAAGCAGCCTCTACACTTGATTTCCCATAAGCTGCAATAATGTGCTTGTCGAAAACAGACATGAATTCGAAAGCGTAGCTATGCTGTAGCCGTAGGTATTCTACGTCGTAGCATCATAGTGCCACATCGTCGAAGCACCTTAGCCTTACAAGAAATAGACGTATCCGATGAACGTCACTTTGTGGCATCAAAATATTGTTTGGGACATGACTGTAAATTAATAGCTTGTTCTGCAGCTGAAAGCACCTGGCTCATTGTTAACGGTAAGGTAATGATTAAAATGTCATGTTTTCCTCATGGTCGACGCAATATTTCATACAATTCAGATGCATTCCTTTAGTAAATCATTTCTTAAACTAACTTGCCTTTACGCCTATTGTTGATATTTTTTGTTCATAGTTAAAATATCATTAAATTTAATCAGACTTTTGAATGGAAATAAAGCTTTAAATATATTTAATTTATTTTATTTTTCTTGAATAACATTTTAATATTGACAACATTTTGGTTGACGTTTTAGTGCAACTTTTTTTTCAGTCAAACCGTGGTCGATCATATGCGTTATTGGCTGTGGTTGTGGAGTCCCAGACCAGGCAGCCTCATTTTTAAATCGAATCATTAATTTCTATTCGAACACGCTGTTAGCTAGATATTTTTCGTATCCTAGTCCTATACTTTCTATTCCTACTCTCTTCCCAAAAAAAGAGGTTGAACAATTGATTAACAGTTAGTTATCGTGGAAAACTTCTGTTGAGATAAAAAAAAATGCATTTTATAACAATTACATTCATAAAAATTTTATGTCAGTATATTAATTAAATTTTCCAGTACAAATCCATTTCTTTTTCTTTATATAAAGCTTAACACTAAATTACCTCAGTTGTTAATCTAAAACATTATAACGCGCGGCGGGGTCCCGTGATTCAAAGTTGCCCCTATCCGAGCAGCACTACATAAGTACTAAACTCCCGTCGACGTGCGGTAAAATAATCCACCCGCCTCGCGGTGTTATCACTGGTTTACGTTATAAGCCGCTTAAACCCTTCGCTGCCGATTCGCCATACTGATTATCTTATTATATAACAGATTATTAAATGTTACCGGCTAATCCATCGAGTGTGCTTTGTTTCGATCGATTTGAAGTGTGGGTGTTAATGTATTTATTAATTTACGCGGTGATAATAATATTAACTTGAATTATATTAAAAAACATTAGTGAATTATCATACACTATATAAAACTCGGGTGTGAAGTCGACATAGCTATCAACTATATATAATTATACTTTAGGGATCTAGTGATAATACATGAGTTTTAACCAAAATAATATATTTTTCAGATATTTTCAAAACATTTTGTCAATTTTTGAACATTTAACACTAAAATGCTCATGTTTGAATACCTCTAACACATACATTAAACTCCAAATTTAACCTATGAAAAAATCTACCACAAACTGGGCACAAAGATAAAAATACCATTTCAAGTGAAGTGTATTTCTTATTCATATGCACATGAATCTCATATTGATTGACATCCATTCGTGATAAACATTTTTAAATGGTTTAATTCCAACGCAGAATATTTAACATTAATATACTTAATATTAACACTTTCGATGGATTCGGCGGTAACTTTGTGGAAGTTCATTTTAATATAAAATTTAAATAATTTTGATTATTTCACGTAGTCTTCGTCAGTCTTCGGCATCATATTAAATCTGAAGATGCTTCTGAATTATTCCACGTAATACGTGGAATAATCAAAATTATTTTTATTTCATAATTACCTAATATTTTTAATTATTTTTGACAGAAAGTTTTTCTCAAAAGCGCTTATTGATGCTCTGTTACGAGATCTACCCATTTAACTTGATGTAAAATCTACTGTATAGTGAAAATCTTAAGGATTAGAATTCAGTAACTTTCGATCTGAAATCATCATCTTCAGTATTTTCAGAAATCTGCTCTAAGCGCCACTCGAAAAGATTTATTTAGTTTCTCTAGATTAAGGAAGACAAAACCAATATTCTTGAAACCGGATGCCAGATACTTCAGCTACTTATTTAAATTTTAAAGTCTACAAGATATTCTAACGGCACACTTATGAAAAGGTTACTTTCTGGTATACAGATTTATAAGTTGATGAACTATTCTGCTTGACATCATATTTTAACCACATTATAACAAAACAAAAATGGTAATTCAATCGGGATTGTCATTATTTTTAATATTGTCTTTTGTATTTTCAATACAGGTGTTTATTATGAAATAAAAATATACCCGTATTGATATATTCTTCAAGTAATAAAATCTCTATTTCTGACACATTTTGACTTGTAATTCAGTAACACATTTAATATTTGTATCGCCATTGAAAGCGTTTTGTCAAATAGATATGAAGAAATAATGATATACTTAAATATTGCATTGGTAAAAGCGAAAAATATTGTTGATAAAAATGAAACGGTAAGATGAAAAATATGAGTATATATATATATACGAACACTACCACTATACGATAAAGGTTGGAGAAATAATAATAACATTGCAAAAGAAAACATATTAATACTTGAATTTGAAATATCAGTCATGGGAGGGTTATTCATCTGTGCTAGAGGCAGATAATAAATGTACATACGAAACATACATCTATCCGCTGATAGAATATAATCCATACACACATGTATACATACGACTTGGTGGATAAAGAATTTATTTCGACGAATCGGATATTGAGATTAGGATAAATTGAAAAGTTATCAGTATGCGGAAAGGAACTTTTTATGACATCATCAATAACATTTTTAGAAAGCTGCTTCTTATTATGACGTTTGGTTTATCAATCATTGTTAGCAATGAGCTTTTACTTATTTAGAGCGAATTGAGTGGTAAAAATATATATTCGGGTACCGGGGATATAGAGGATAAGAACTCGGTCTAGCTCTCTGAGAATGTATTTATATTATTCAATTTTCAAGCCAGCCCATAGAAGCTTGAAACTTCAAATTTGTATGAGCGGCTACATTGCAATTTCGGATAACTCTGATTGGTTGAAAGTATGATTGTTTCCAAAGTCGTGAACCGTTCTGATTTTGAAATCAACCAACATTTTCTTTTACGTTTTTATACCACACGTACATGATTTTATACAAATATTTTATTTCTAGCCATACCGTACACTATGACAAGAAGAATAATGTGACAGCATTAGTTCAGTTTCAAAAAATATAGGGTAGTTCTACTTTTGAAACTATACGATTCAATTCGGAAATTGGATCCGAAATACAGTTTTGTTATGACTTACTTTGCAACACATAGTTTGGACTGATACGTGCTAAGAGGCTTTCATTGTACACTATATTGAAAGCGGTTACTGATGATGATGCATATGAAACCAATTACAATTTTAATACGATTAAACCTTTGCCGGAATGGTATTCCACGGCTATAATCGACAGTTAAATGGGTTAAGTGTTGAGTTGAACGTGCCTGTTCTTAACTAATAAAACCCCGCGAACCGATTATCATGAAGCTTTTTTCATTATACTTTTATGTATTTCGATGCCTTCTTTGGCTGAGGATATAAATTGAAATAAGAATATTTTTTTAATGACTTTTATATTACTGCCGAAATCTGTCAAGAGCTTCCGCATCTTTTAGAAACCAAATCTCAAAGTTTTGTTTTTTAAATTTATTTGCATAAGGGCAGCGACATAATTTCACTAATGCTTATTGCGAAAAAAAATGTAAAAACGGTTTCCAGATGACTTTGAGTATTTTTTGACTAATATTTATTTTAGAATTGGACCGAAGAAAGCATTCAATAGTGGAATTTGTAGGTTAAATACAGTTAATATATTAAAATAATGTACTTACTCTCTTCAAGGGCTGAACGGCTGATTAAAAAGTAGCTTTCGCATTGCAGTTTCTGTTAAGATGCTTTCATTTTAAGTCTTTATATAAACTCGAAACTAAATGAAGTATTATAATATCCTAACACATTGGCTAAGTGGAACGCGGAATAAGGGTCTTTCTTTATGTGTTTTGATATCCTCCGTAGTCAATGTGTTAACTTCATTGAAGTGAATGAATATATATCATTTTTAGAACATTTTTACATTTAACGATTAGGTGTGATAAATTTAATTGGTCAAATCCAAATGTCTTGGAAACTTTCTATACTTTTACAATTATTCAACAATTACATGTAATTAATACATTAATTTGATTATTTCTATTTTTAATCACGCTCTCCTCCAATTCGGAGTGTATTGAATCCTCGTAAAGCATGCAAAAAATGTGGTTTGTCGAAAACAATCAATCGCTCAACCATTTTTCTTCGGAAAAGGTAGCAGAATGGTACCAAAAAACGACTAGGAATAGGCAAGCTACTCTATCGCCACTCTGTTAACAATAAAAGTTATATATTATATTTTAAATAATCATATTGCTTTGATCAAATTTACGAAAAAGTCATAACACTTCCTTTTGCACTTATTTTCTTCTGCCACAACTGTAAAATATAAATTGACAATAATTACTGCTTACCCCAAATAAATATTATTTTAAAGTCGAAAAAAAATATATATATACATATATAAGCGAAAAAAATTGAATTTCAAATTATATAATCGTATTAGCCCGAATATAACGCTATATGTTTATTCAGAACAGGATTGAAAATATGTTTTCAAGAGAAATTGTTGTTTCAGCTTCTCTGGCAATATTTTTATTTTCTTTCCATTGAATTTTATTAGTATAAGCCTAAGTCGATTTTTTGTTAATTTTTTCTGTCATTCGTTTTGATTGAATCTCTAGTGGGGTGCACAAAAACGACAAACACAGTTAACGGCTAGTAAATTATTGTCAGCCGTCATTTTACTTAAGGCGCCAGATAAGACTTATTATATAACAAGAATACAGTACGCGGAGAACTAAGTACGCACATTTATTTCTACTACCCTGCTAAAGTGGCGCGTAGCGAAAGTGATAAGCTATCCACTAGTCCTCGTATCATTTTAATCCCTACTCTCTTCAAAAATGAGAGGTTGAGCAACTTAGTAACAAGCAGTTCCAGTAGAAAAAAAAGTTGAGATAAAGCCATGTGAATGGTCCATATGCTCCAAGACCGGACATGAGTAAAAAACAAAAAAAATGCTTAACATATCACTAAATTTATAGATTTTTAGTTGATATTTAACTTCGCATTTTAGTCAAACAAATACTTAATGCTATATAATGTCGTTTCAGAATAAAAAAGCATTTCCACATGTTCAATACGCTTCAATATTTCACATCATATATGCTTTACTGTCTACCTTTCAGGAACCGGTAGGAGCTTTGAAGCGGATGTATGTTTTTCGTAGAACCGGTTCGGGGAAAAAACAAGGTGCACTATAAAAATGTGATGTTGCAATCGTGATGTTGGGTCCGAGTGGACCGCATCGCCCGGGGCTACATAGAACGACATGGCCGATAGTTAATCTGACGAAAAAAACTGATTTTTTTGTGTAGATTGAATAGTATTTTGGGGTATACTGGGGGTATACCTATACTGATATTTATAAAAACACTCTGCTATTTTTTGAAACTACCACATTTTACTACACACAAAAAATCATTTTGTTATAGGTGAGCACAAACAACAAGTTAGCTAATGAGCGAATATTTGCAACATTTTTGGCGATAAATTTTTAGTTATCAGAATTTCTTTATCATAGATAAATATTTTTTTGTCAATACGAAAAACTCATATTTCGTTCATTCTAAAATTATTCTCAAATATTGCAAAGATATTTGAATGCAACAGTTTCTTTATACGTGGAAAAAGCAACTGGAAATTTCAATAAAATAGAAATATTATCGACCGGATTGTCGCCATTTGGCATATTCAGGTATTTAAGTGCTCAAGTGAACTTAAAATGCATAAAGATGGCGAAAGACGAAACCCGTGTTGTTAGAGACCAAACTCATGGAAACATACAACATTCAAACATGAAGAACATTCATTTAAAATACACTATCAAAATAGTAGATATTATTAATATAATATATTATATGCATTAATTCTAATGTACATAAAAACAGTGTCTTGAAAATTGAATATCTTAGATGTTTTAACACTGTCAGCAATATTAGGTATCTTTTATTATTTGGTATATCAGTCTTTTAAAAAAGCCTTCATACATATTTGATATTGTGCTTACATTCTCGGCATGATTCATATGTAAATTATCTGCTTAGCACAACGATTCATTTTGTATCTCAAGAATCTTTCGAATCATTTCATCCTTGACTTAACTGAGAGTAGTGACTCGGTGCTAACCCCCGGCGGCCCCGGGTTCCGGGTTTCATCATTAGACCCGATTGTTCCAAACTTCCCCGGCAAGTGAGATTTAAGGAACTTTCTCCCTTTCATTTGGCGAACCTCCCAACTTCAGCCAGAGACAATATGTCTAATTAAGCACGTACAACTCTGAAGAATATTTCCAGCACAAAACTTTGTTGGCATTTTTGTGTTCTTTGAATCATCTCTGTCTTTATACGAACCAAATAAATATTAAAGTATGTTTCGTGTATTTCTATTGGACTAATTTTATTAACATATGTACATATCTTCGCTGTAGAATTTGTTCCTCAAAAATTTGTTGTACAATGAAATGGATATTATCATGTGATTTAATTTACTTTTCCCAAAGATATATAATATAATGCAACAATAAATTTAAAAAAAATAACTGGCCACTTCAAGATGTTCACAGATGTACCGTTTTTTGTAAATTTTAACCGCTCATTTTGAAAAATGTTCTGAAATAAAGCAATGTATTTTTCGGGAATTTTCGCTATTCGTAATTATTGATTATGTCTTGATTATCTATTGATGATTGTGTCTTTTAATCCAGTTTTAAGCAACACGAAAATCACAGTTCAGTAGTATATGCATTTAATTTGTTTTCACGAGATTACTGCTACAGTACAGTAAAATTATCACTTTGCGTTACATCATCAGTTGATAGTGCTCGCGATGAGCTAAAAAGGTCTTAATAAATCTAATGTGGAATAAGTATAAAAATGTGCTATTATTTATTATTAGTAAAATTAATACACAGTATCACTTTTTACGTGTTCTCTGTCAATACTTGGTGGAAAGGCATTATAATAAAAATAATAATACATTTTCCACATAAATTTATTGGATCAGGACCGGTTTCGCTCATGGCGAGCATTGTCAACTGATAAGGTATAAAATAAAACAGTGATATTTATACAAAAGTTAAGTATGAAACACAAGGTATGACAAACAATTGGTAAAACGACCAAGCAAATGAATTGAAGCAAATTACAAGAAAAATAGACTATAATTAAAATGTTTAAGACCTCTTAGCAATGCAAACTAATACATCATAAAAATCATCTAAAACAATTTCGCTGGCTCAATTGAAATAATTACCGGGATTTCCATCTAATTATGGTAGACAGACATGCAGATTTATTTATTTTTATTAAATGACTCATTTTTTGGTTTTTACTTTGTTAATGATAATTCATATTTAATTGATTTTTGATGTATTAGTTTGCATTGCTAAGAGGTCTTAAACATTTTGTTTATATATTGATTGAGTAGGCATTTACTTGGTAGAACTCCATTATAATACGGAAAGAAAAATAACAATGTATTTTAGTTCTATATAAATTAGAACTAAAATACATTGTTATTTTTCTTTCCGTATTTTATTGATAGTCTATTTTTCTTGTAATTTGCTTAAATTCATTTGCTTAGTCGTTTTACCAATTGTTTGTCATACCTTGTTTTTCATACTTAACTTTTGTATAAATATCACTGTTTTATTATATTCCTTATCAGTTGACAATGCTCGCCATGAGCGAAACCGGTCCTGATCAAATAAATTTTATGTGGAAAAAGTACTAAAAATGTATTATTATTTTTATTATACACAGTATTTTTTGTAATTCATCTTTAAAACACGATTTTGACATTGGAATATTTCTGTGATGTCTAATTCCCTTTGGTTACTCCAAGCCAAAAATTTGATTCTTTGCTTAGGATGTGGTAGAATAAAAAAACATAATATTAAATGTATATATTTTTGAATTAATCTCAATAATCAAACAATAAATAAACCATTTGCAAAATTGTTTTTTTGACGCTTGACAAACGAATCTTTAAGTATGTTACAATAATTTAAAAATTGTATTCAAATAGCTGCAGGTGTAAATATTGCTTCAGGTGAAAAATAGTATCGCATCCCTAATATTTCCCTATTCTATGAATATTTGCGATATAATTGGACATAGACGAAGAGTGAAAGGTACTGTTTATACCAGTACTCTTATACACTAGGTCACATTCACTCACACACATTTTATTTATACCTGCTCATCGTGCATCGTGTATTTCCACACGATGCACGATGAGCTTGTTCAGATGACTTTCAATGGTTTCGGCGGTTTTCGGCCTTGTAAAAGTTCATTTTAATATAAATTTTAAAATAACTTTGATTATTCCACGTATTGTGCCACTAAATGTGACACGTGTTTCGCCTCTTTCAGAGCCATCTTTGGACTAACTATCGCAAATTTTGCTTAAGTAATGAAACAAGATTGGTTCTAACATTTTAAAATGATAAAATTACAAAATGTAGCTTGGGATTTTTTCCTTTTACGGGAAGCAAGGAATCATTTTTAAATGTTAGAATCAATCTTGCTTCATTACTTAAGCAAACTTTGCGATAATACATAAGTCCGAATATGCCTTTGAAAACGTGTCACAGTTAGTAGCACAATACGTGGAATAATCAAAGATATTTTAAATTTTATATTGTCAGTGCTTTTGTACCATAACTTAATTAATTTTTTAAAGGTGTACACTGTCAATACTTGGTAGAATGGCAATATAGTAAAAATAATAAAAAAAATTATTGATTGAATTTGTTGTATATAATCTGAAAATACTTACATTTTTCTTGATTATTAATATGAAATATGTTTTTGTGTAACCCATTGATGTATATGTGTTTGTATTTGCGTATATTTTTTTCTGAAATAAGTGCATGAATTTTTATCCAACTGTCCGTCTACGATTTCCAACTTTTTTCACCAAATTTGAAAATGGAACGTGCAAACTAATTTTTAAAATTAAAACAATTGAAAACTATCATGTCCTCTATTCTTCTATTACCAAATCTGTATTTTTGTTGTCGCATACGTTATCATGTAGGCTGTAGCCACAACCGCAAACAACGTAAAACCAAGGGCTCCTCGCGGCGTTGAGGCAAAACATCCGAAGCGAAGTGGCGAAAACACACAAGCTTTCATACGAGTATTATTTCCCGGATGCAACCGGCACGCATTTTCGTTCAAAGCTCTCCCTAGAGACAAAAATACACCAAGTTTCAACTTCCGACACTGATTTTGTCTGCCAGAGTGTTGTGTAATTATTATACTCGACGTATGTGTAGTTGCGTTTACGAAAAACAACCTATAATATTAAATTGTAAAATAGCGAAACAAGAATGACTGGTGTGAATGCGTGGAAAATGCGGAAAAGAGCGCGGTAAAAATGTTTTCTAAAAGCCTTATTAAAAATGTAACCAGAATAACATTAGAATTCACAATGTAGAGATGGTACCCGACAAGCGTTGCAAAATTTTTCTTTCTGGTGCGTATACGAGTAATCAGAAGGGTTTCTAACGCGTGAGCGTGAGTGTTTTAATCGTATGCGCGGTATAAGAACGCATACGGGGCATACAAACAATTATTCATATTTAATATGTATAGATCCACACAACAAATCACCTAAGCTTTATCGTAATCAAATGAAAGGTATAGGATCGCATACGGGGCAAAAAAACATTCATTTTAATATAGAAACTTTTGTGGGCGTCCACATAACAAATCACCGAAGCTTTTACGCAATCGGATGAACGATTGGTTAACGCAAGAAACTTCTTGGCGTCTACACAACAAATCACCAAAGTTTCATTGAAACGGATAAGCCGTATGGACGCGCATAAAGTACGAACAGACAAACATATACTGATTTTTATATGTATAATATTTTATAATATAAAGCACATTTTCGAAATTATAAAAATAAATGAGTGGTTTATCTTTCGTGCCATCTTTTGTCAATAGCGTGTATGGCGGTAAAAAATATTCTGTTTTTACGTTAAGTCACCATTTTTAAAATTAATTTTCACATAAATTCAATTCAGCTATCATTTTGACAGCGATGCAAGCGTAACGAAAGTTATATTTCCATTCAAACGTAAACCAACGATAGTTTGAGCTATGTTATTCTTCTAGGGAAAAAAATTCTAGCAATCCGATAAAGCTCATAAGATGTGGGTTGCAGATTATTTATCTTAGCTTTGGTATGAATGGCTATTGTTTGATTGAGGAGCTTTGCTAGAAGACAGAAATTTTAGACGCAGTCAGCACAAGAGACTCCAATTACTCGACATCTCAACTACTCTTTTTTTTTTAATACTCGAGTACTCGAATATACTCGAGTAGTTTTAGATGTAACAAAATTTATATTATTAATTAAAATTTGTGTATATATTTTTTTTGTATCAATTATTTGTCAATAATTTATGTTGTCTCTTGTAATCATCATAAACTCCGTCAGCAGGACCCAAAGAAAAAGTAACAAAATAAATTCTCGCATATATAGACAACGGCAAAAACATTTAAAAGAAAATATTATCTGATCGAGTACTAGAGTATACTCGAGTAGTTTCAGATGTACCAAAATTCATAGACATATATTTAAAAAAAAATAGAGAATCAAAAGTCTCAAATTTTAAATTGGTTCGAAGTTTTGTTTTTATAATTCTAGCAGATTCCCAGTAGATTATCTTGTCATCATCGACTATCGTCATCATAAGCTTGTCATTGATAAAATAAGTCAGCAGGACCCAAAGCAAAAGAAACAAAAGAAATTCTCGCATAGTGTAGTCAACGGCAAAACCATTCAAAATAAAAACATTATCTGATGGTAAAATCCACGCGTAAGACTCAGTTAAATGCATCGGTTAAACATAATATATATAAATGTATTAAATAAGTAAATACAATTTAGAAATAAATCTTCATCTATAAATTACGAGTATTACTCGAGTATTTTTCAAAATACTCGAGTATTAGATTTGGAGTCTTTAGTCAGCGCTCATCTGAGTTGTTACACTCCTGATGATGATACTGATATCACCCCATATTGTTAATACATGTATATTATTTCCCTTTGTATTACTATTTTCTAAGTCTGGTGTATTCTAAAAGCATCTATAATAATTCCACTCAAATATGACTAGCTTTCTTTTGTTTACGTGTTCTAAGTTACAGCGCATAGCATGTTTCACTCATATGTAACGGATAGAGCTATAACACATCCATATTTACACACAAACACATGCAAATCGCGTATTTGCATGCATTGTTATGTGGGCGGGGCCTGCAGGGGAAGCAATATTTCAGTTCGCTTTCCGGTTTTTCATTTTTATTTTTTGAAGCTTCTGTGTTTATGAACCGGAGATGGGGTATGCTTGTAAATTGCTGTCTGGCAAGGGTTTCAAAAAAACAAGCATTTCACCCATCGCGTACATTTTTTATAACCATTATATCTCTCTTTTGGAGTGCAGAACAAAAAATCATTTAACGAAATACATACATAATACACGTAACGATCAGATTGCTTTGCCAAAGGCGTTAAATCTGAATTGCTTAACAAAATATATCCATGTACGCCGAATGTATAGACTAATATAATGATCTATTGAGGTTTTTAAATAATAATAAGCATTGCTTCAGATATCGACATATTTCATATTGACGTGAGTGAGTTCAGACGAATACTTTTTTTTATGAATAAAAGTTGATTTTGTCGAAACTGACTAGGTTGACTTCTTTGAAAATTATGAGTTTATTATTTTTTCTTTCTGTTCGTATGACTACAATGTATTCATCTTTTTTTTAATAACTTGCAATTTGTATTATCTATGTATGTAAATGTATATAAATAAATTTATTAAAATTTGTCAAATCCATGTCGCATTGGCGTCAGCTGTAATGCCATGATCTGTATTTTCTTGAATAAATAAATAAATAAATGATTACATTTATAAAACTCTGAAGAATGATTGATTATAAAACATTCTTATGAACATTGTAAACTTTTTTATAGATGTCTGCTTCCAACGTGGAACATGTGGTTTCCTCACGGAGTTTATCCCAATATATGTTTTTCTACGAAAATTTTTTGCTACTCTGTTGCCAAAACTCTCCTTTTTTGATGAGAGTAGGGGTTGAAAGGACACGAGGACACAAACATTACTATTTGTAAGCTAATCGCTCTCGCTAGGTGCCGCTTTTGGGATTGGAAGGGAGGGAAGGGATTTTAAACAACACAATCACACATTGCTTGCGAAAATAATCTGCTCGTACGAAACTCGAGCTCGTGAGGTCCGTCATGCTAATTTGAGGATGTACCTTAAAGGAGCGAAAAACGCGTCATTATTTTTTACATGATACGTCGAATAAACATAGATACCTTTTGATTTCTTGTTCATTAAAATAACTTACGAAAGAAGATAGTTTGCACAAAAATGTAAATTCAAACAGCAAAATGTTGTATGCTAACCTATGTTAATATTCTTTTTTAAATGCACCTTTTTCTAATTCTACGTCATTTTTATTTGACCGACATGGAACATGTGTAAACTCAATTACTCATTTCAAATTGTTTACGGGTAGTTGGATGTGGTAGTGAAAAGGGAACGTAGTTAATCAAGGCTCTATTTACGCACACATATAGTTTGATTGAAAATGGTGAAAAGCATTCATTTTTTATGTTAGCGTCTCTGATTAAGCATTGTATAATTAAAATATTCTATCAAATAGCAGACTTTTCATTTTCACGTATATAATGATCCTAAATCATTGTTACTTTCTTGCTTTCTTAAAACTTTATAAATAATCAGCTTTCTTATATGTAATTCTTCTCACTGTAAATAGTGTACAAATTAACAATTGTTAATCATTCAATAGTTCACATTTTCCAACACGATATCTGCTTTGAAAGAGGAAATCTTGAAGGCAATTATTTTTTATCTTTTCATTTTTTAATAGAATAAGTACTATATTAAATTGAAAAATTTTAATAACAAAAGTAACCTTTCCATTCTTAAACAAGTTAATCTAAAAGTTTTTGTTAAAGAGGTGAAAAACGTGTCAATATTTATCAGAATTTATTTTTGTAATCGCGTAATAAAAACTCAATTTATTGAAAAAAATTGTCTTCGTAAATTTTGAAAATTCTTAAATATGTATAATTCGTCTATTAAAAAGAAATTGCGACACATTCATTAATTTTTTTTATAAAGCTTTCAATCAAAATTTAATTATACTTACCTAATTAAAAGGAATATGATACATTAAAAAAAAAATTAATAAGTGATAAAACGTTAATTATTATCTTTACCCCTCCGCAGTTCTTTTAGAACCGTCTTATTTTTTATTTTAATTAAAATATTTTCTGACATTCAATCATCACCTGGGTCATTAATAATATTTGAAATATCCGAAGGAAATGCTTCAAGGCACAAAAGATAAGCGTGAAGAACAGAAATTTCGATTTCCCGAGAAAATGAAAAACGGTAGACTGCTTAGTTTTCATCAACTTGTGGATTAATTACGTTTTAATATACCCGTTGGCTGTTTCTGAAAATTAAATTTCCATATCGTATCTTTGTATCGAAAGAGTTTTGTATCGAAACTCTCTTTGTCTGTTCCAAATAATGCTTTATATTACATATTTATTTGTCAATTGAATAAAGCAATTTATTAGTTGAGAATTTCAGTAGCCACAAGCAGAATCGCATTTTAAACATAAAAACATTGAAATTAGACTAATTTTTAACGAGCATTTTTCGATGTGAAATTATATATGCAAGTCGTTCATTAATATAGTTTTGTGTAATAATAAAATCGTTACATCGCAGCAGTGGGATAATTGTCAAAAAAGTTTTTTGAAAGAATGACATTTAACCTATTGCACTCGTCAATATATTATTTTTCCTTCGAGTTTACATATTTATTAGCATTTTAATACGAAATACCGAAACATATACCATATTATTACATGTTAAAAACTTTAACTAATGCACGCAATCCAATAAACACGGTTTTTGAAATAAGAATAATTTAAAATTAACAAATAATAATTTTCCAACCAATTTCTGCATTGTCGAGCAGAACGTGACACAGGATTTGCGCGTTACCTATACAATGTCGAGCTAGAATCGACATAAGAGTTCTACGTGTTTAAGAAAATAATCATGATGAATACAAGAAACGGTTTGTAATACTGTATCTTTAAAATACGACATATGTATGTGAAATTTTGACGTAGTATCGATGCGAGAGTAATATAAAACAGTCTATTCTGCTACTAAAATATTTTAATATTGTCTCTTTGTTACAGTATAGCACAAAATATTTATGAGAATGCCAGTCGGAAGTCAATAGTGCTCAAATATACTTGTATGTTATAACAAATGTATAAGATCAGACTTAACAGTAAAGAGCTTTCATCTTGAAACTAAGATTAAATAATGTCCTTCTGTAGTTTAATAATGTATCGCCAACTTGTTATATGTAATTCCAATTATTCTTTGTGTAAATGAAGACCAGAATTTGATTAACTTAGTGCTAACGATTTTTTTTAACCACATCTGCTCCCAACTTGGAGCCCATATGGACTCCTCACGGAGTTTATCTCAACATTTTTTTTTCTACGGGAACTGTTTGTTACTCAGTTTCTCAACCTCTCTTTTTCTTTTTCGATGAGAGTAGGGATAGAAAGGATACGATGACTAGGACAGGACTAGTGGTTAGCTAATCGCTCTCGCTGTGCGTCACTATTTGGGATAGGAAAGGTGGGAAGGGATTTACAACAACACAAACACTCATGCCTTTGAACAGATTTATCACTTGAAAGAATCCGCTCGTACCAGGAATCGAACCCGGGTAGTCCGGCACGCAAGCCAACAACGTTGACACTGCGCCACGGACCGGAAAAACGATTTACTTACATAATATCATTTTAAAATTATTGTTACGACTCTTTCGGCATTGTCATTTCAAACAGTGCTAAGTAGCTAAGAACTCAGATTAGTATTTTCATAACAATGCAATAATATGTCATGCCTTACTAAACAGATATTTTTTCATAAATACTATGTTTTAATTTTAAGTGGTACTTTGCGTTTAATGAAAATTATCGCCGTTTTCTTCAAAGCCACAGCAGATGTCATAAATGTGATGAAATACATCAAATGAGCATCGATTGTACAATTGAAATAATCGCGCCACTGGCATATTGACAGCGAAGTATTTTTCAATATTTAACAGCATCCCATTTTTACATGTTCGCATGAAAGCAAAAGCAGGCAACAAGAAAATCGAAAAAAACATTTTTAATAGTACAAAAGTTTTATTCGAGGATTCCAATCCTTTTCCGCATAACCAAAAGGAACGAAAGCGCAAATATGACGACCTGGTTTTATTTTATTCCTTTCGAAATTCGTAAAAAATTGCCAACTATAATGATGATAGAGTTAAACCCCGATTCTACGTTTTTCAAGGAACCAAAAAAAACAAATGATACATGCGGGAAACAATGAATGTGGGAATGTTTAAAATATGAAATAAAAAAGTTAAACTTTAAACAAACATATGTATTTATTATTAGACTTTGTTATTGATTATATGTACCTATAAAATTCATTTACTACGTTGCTTCTTTGCCGTCAAATTCGCATATTTTTCTAACAACAGATTTATCTATATCCTATTTTTTCGAAGGCCAAGAACGCTTCTGTAAATTTCATTAAAGGTTTATTATCCCGCTTTTCGCTATCTTTTTCTACAGAGGACACAGGTACTAGTAAGTTAGTCACCACCGAAAACATTATGACCATGAATCGTAAACAATTAATTGCACACTTGCAGTCTCATTTTTTTTTCTACGAACCGTTTGGATGGGGTCGAATATGCTTAAGAGAAATATGGTCAATCGGGATAATATTTGTAACGAGAACCTAATTTGTAAACGATAAATCGAGGAGATCGATAAATCGGAGAACGATTAATGCGGGATTTTTAAGCATTGTTCTTATGTGTGTTAAGCCGGGACTGTAGAAAATAAACGAACCACGCGGGAAAACGGTTAATGCGAGAATGTTAGATCAGGGTTCCACTTTATATCTATTTTTGTACAACCGCCTACGCAGTGCCAAAATTCTTAAAAATGGTTTTACAGAAAGATTAATCTCCTTGAACTTTATAACAAAATAAGAGAAAAAATTTCATGCCTGCCGTATTATTTTTAATGAGCCGTCAGACGATAAAATATCCTTTCAGCATCATTAGACGTCAAATTTCAAGCAAATCCCCTTTGCTTTACGTGAATACTCAATTTTATAAGATCTGAATATTATATCAAGTTCTACAGTATTTGATGACATACTTACAATCATAAAAGAACTAAAGCCTTGCCTGAATAGTGACTAGCGGCTGTATAATTGGCGCCATATCGAAGAATCGATGAATATTAATATGCTTCGTGGACTTAGCGGTAACTTTATTGGATAACAATTTAAATATGACAAATTTTATTTATTTTATACCAGCAGGTACCCAAGCGTTTCAATGTCATATAAAGAATGAACGTGTTTGTGTTTATTAACGTGCTTTCGAATACAAAATATTTTAAATAAATAATTTCACTAACATTGATCGGTATCTATGACATTTGCCGTTTGACATTTGCTGTTTGTCTTTTGCTGATTGTCTATGGTTCGATACACGCGCCACCTACTGAAAAATAATTGTACAATGCCTATAACCTATGCGCAAGTACAACAATTAGTTGGCAAAATGAACGGTATAGCAGCGCATAAAATATAAAAAAACACTGATATTTATATAAAAGATCTACTACAAGTTGATAAGTTGATAAGTGCAAGCAATAAATTGACAAAGTTTTATCACAATCGGATCAACGGCTTAGCAACGCATAAATACGAACAAACATTGATTTTTATATATTAGATTTTAAAACAGTTTCTAGTACCTACTAATTTGACTTTTTACATGAGCCAACGAGAGGGCATATTCATCTGATAAAGACGAATATGGCCTCTTGATGAGACCATAAAAAAGAGTTAGATAAAAATTCATTATTGAATCTTTTCCATAACAAATCTTTAGGATAATTTGGCGCATTTATAGAATCTTAAAAATAATGACCATTTGCAGATTATGGAAACCCGTTGAATTATTAAAGAATTTAAAATCATTCTGTCTTTATCAAAATAGAGTTAAGTTTCGAGATGATATTCGATACAACCGGAAATATTTTAAATCATAATAAATAAGGTTTCTTTAAACTGTTTTTTTATATTAATTTAAAGATAATAAAACAAAACAGCATTTTAAAAACAAGCACGGTGAAGTACGTATGTATGTTCAGATACTATTTTTTTTAATAAAAAAAAATGGGAATGGAATGTGCATTAGAGTACATCAAATCATTAACCAGCACCCATTAAAACTAGCGTTATAACACGTGAAACATGTGTCACAGGTTGTTGTTTATTGATGCTGTAACAATGTTCAAATTTGTCTTTTATTTTGTCATTGGTTTTCAAACACTGTTCAAAAACTTATTTGAAGTTTTCTGTCGGGAACATTTTTCTTCGCGATGTAAATAGTCCAGACTTAATCTAGATTATTTCCGCTTTTTAAACAGTGAAATGTATGTACGTACAACGGTTAATATGAGCTGATGCGAGTGAAAACAGATAAGATTCAATTTTCTGCTTGTCCGTCACTCCGCTCTGCCATATTTCCTTGCAGACTGCGTAATAAAATCTCTCAGCCATGTTTTTTACGCTTCTTTATTAAGTAAAACAAAGTGGTGAGTGCCCATCACTCATCCGCGAACTAATCCCAACAATTTTATTACGAAATTAATTAATTCTGGTGATTATAGTAAAGTTGAATTGACGCTAAAAGAGCTGCAACCAAGTCATAAATAAATATATCTCCAAGAGGGACATAAAAAACGTAAAGCTTGATTAAATGGAAAAGTCTCCTTATTTAGGGGATTTTCTTTTAATTCGCCGTCGGCAATTTGCCTCAAACTTTCCGCTTCATTTTTAAATTTTATCTGTTTTAAGGAAAACTGCTAAACTTTCGGCGTCCTCTGTCTTTCGGTCCCTTTTTGCTTCAGCTTCAGGGTTGGATTCGTATGCGAATTCTTTCTTTGCTTATTATTTATAATCCATCTTCATATCCAATCGTTTTATCCACGAAAACAAATAAAATTCTTTAACATGAAAACTTTTTAACTGTTGAGAATTATCTCTACCCATATTAATAATGCGGAAAAGTTTAATACAACTTTTAAACCAGATTCAACGATAGATGAATCAACTATGATTTAAACACAAATATACTTACGTTAAATGGAAAATATGTACTCTTGATGATAGACATATTTGAGATACATATATTAACAAAACGACGTTGTTTTAGAACTTTCAATTTTTTATTATAAATCACTTGAATTTACCGTAAATTCTTGATGTAAATCTACATTAAAACACAATGAATTCTTATCCTTTTTCTACAGATCAGATTAATGATAATGATGAGCTGTAATTCTTTAATTGTTGGAAGTTTATAGTCAATTATTTTTTCCGATGCAACAAAATATATTAAAGCTATTTTAAATCTGTATGCTTAATTTTAAAACACTGCTTATGACATCTTGTTTTATTTAATTCATTTAATTGAACAAGAAAGGCATGTCAGTTTTTCTTTCTGTCATTTATAAAATATGTTACGTATTAAATTAAAGCAATGCATAACGATACGTTTATTCTAAGAAACCTTCAACACGATGCTTAGAGTAATGGAACCTGTACGTCATTATTTGACAAGGTTTGCCATTTTTTCCCTTTTTTGCACAGTGCGGTTCTTGAAACGTATTCCCTTAACAAAATGAGAATTCGGTTGTAATAAAACTTAATCCGCTTTTCGTTTTTTTCTTAATAAACTTAATCTAAAATACGATAAATTTCTTCAACAATATAAACTACGTTTCCAATTACATGGCAAGAAATTTCCCGCTTGTAATTAACAGATTTCATAATCCACTACTGCTCTCGTGGCAGCGTAGCGGCAGCAGTGACAGTTTCGCAAAGTGTAGTAAATTACGCACGTAATCTGTGGACCAGAGTGATGTTAAAAAAGAACAAGTCCGCGAAACTTCTCTGAGCCTCCCCACCCCAACGCCATCCTTCTAAAATGTTCATTTTTAATACAAATTAAAAAAAACTTCGGTCCTTCGTTATTTCTTTCCTCGCTAGGCCCAGTTTTAATGAATGGTTTACATACGCGATTCGTATATTCATAGAGTACTTTTACTCACTGGTTATTTGCCCAGATCGAGTCTGTCGATATCGTATGCCTGTGCAGTGAATACTTTAGAAGACTCCAATTCGAGTATCCATTTTTCAAGTACTCGATACTCGTAATTTATGAATGAAAATTTATTTAAAAAAAAATATGTTAATAATGTTTAACAGTTGCGTTTAACTGAGTCTTACGTGTGGATTTAACTGTCAAGAAATATATATTTTTGCCTTTGACTATGCCAGAGTTTCTTTTGTTATTTTTGCTATGGGATCTGTTGATTTTTTTTATATGTGACAAGTTTATGATGATAAGAGTCTGTGATGTCATAAGATAAAATAAAATATTTTGAAATAATATAAATAATACACATACACAAATTTGAACTTTCATATAATTGTAATTCAGATACTAACACTCTTTTTTAGATGACAGTATATATAGAAAGGATAGGACTGGACTAGTTATTATCTTATCGTCCTCGCTACCTCCTGTTTTAGGATCAGATGAGAGTTAATTGTATATATTTATGTATTCAGAAACATTCTCACCCAAGGCCTAACAATCTAATATTTATTTGAAACTTTATCATCAAATCGACGTATCTTTTATTTAAATGTTAGTATTACTATTTATAAATAACAATTATTTTACAGATATGATAAGAAGTTTTTAGCTTTGTTTTTTCTACATCTTTCATATAAAATCAAATATTTTCTTTAAATCTGACATTAAACTGAATGCTGTTGGTCCTATATTGTGACTAATTAATTTCAAATGGATAACATAAAAAATCACAGAAACCACATTAATTTGCCTGGAATTTGTCATACTATAAATCACATTTTGCCAAAATTACATGGACAGTTAGGATACTAAAATTTCATAATGAATTATTATAATTTGGGTATAATTTGAAACGTAAATTAATCAATACCCGATAAATTAGACATTTAAATTGATAAGTACTTAATCGGTTTAAATTTGAAATAACAATAGCATGCTTTTGGGAGAGAACGATTGTTACCTCACAAATTTGATTTAGGACAATAAGAAAGATTTCAAAAATCGTTACATGGAATAATGGCTTTTCATAATTTATTGGCTTTTTAGGTTTTGGCTAACAATTCCTTCAAATACGATTGATCTTTCAACAATGGATACACATTTAAGCAATTTAATATTTAAAATATATGTGCATTATTTTATGGTGCTCTATTTTTAAATGTAATATGAAAATAAATACTTAAAATCCGTGGTCTTAGATTTAAAATATAAACCCTTCCCACCAAAAGTTGACATTTAACACATTAGAAGTGATTAAGAAAATATATATTGCTAGCCTGAACTGATACGTGATTTCTTGTTGCATGCTATAGAAAGAGAATCAATAAACATAAAAACAAAACCTGCCATACAGAAGCTACGTGAGTGAGTCTTTTTCGGTCGTGTTTGATCCTCACATTTGGCCAACGTTTTTTCATTAATTAATTATTCACTCTACCTTTAACCCACCGAGCCTTAACAGTGAAAAATTGAAACGTTATTCGTTAAAAGCATATCCATTTAATTTTGCATACAAATCGTATAACATCTTTTTTAATACAATTGAGAATGTTTAACTATACTTTTTAACAGATATAAGTAGGTAATTAAAAATAATAAAACATTTTGCTGCTTATTCCGCATTTAATTATTAGGATCAGTACTAGTTTCGCTCATCGCGAACATTATCAACGATCTTCAATCAACTATCTTAGCGTAATGACAGTGAACACTTTAAAAGATAAGAATGATCTTTCATTGGTAAAATCTTCATTAGATGCTTAATTAATGATTTAATTTTTTTAATTTTAATTTTAAAATTTTTAAATTTTTTTAAAAAAAAAAAATATTTGGCATTACAGCTTGCGCCAATGCGCCAAATATTCTGAGTTGTGAAAGTCACACGAGATTAACTCGATGGTAAATAATGTATCAGTTGTGCACAAAATCAACGATAAATAACATAACACCCAGCCCAAGATCTTTTTTTTCAATTGAAAAAATCTAACCTTGCCGGGGATTGAACCCGGGCCCCCCGATTGCTAGGACAAAGCTCTTGCCACTAGACCACAGGGACCGGCAAAACCAGTTCAAATACAGAAAGTTAAATGTATGATATTGCTCAATTTTAAGGTGTTCACTGTCAATACTTGGTGGAATGGCATTGTAGTAAAAATAATCACACATTTTTAGTACTTATTCCACATACAATTTATTGGATCAGGACCGGTTCCGCTCATGGCGATCATTATCAACTGATGATAATCATGAGCGAAACCGGTCCTGATCCAATGCATTTTAGGCGGAATAAGTACTAAAAATCTGTTATTATTTTTATTGGTATGATATTGCGTTGTGTGATTGTGTGTGTGTGTTGCCGAGATGTAGAGCATACAGTAAGAATGTAAAACAACCAATATTTTCATAAAAGGTGATAGGTATCGTATGTTTTATATTGTCTTTAGTTTACTAATAAAAGCTTTGTAATACAAAGAATCATACGCTTTTATTAAGTATTATGTAGTTCATTTAATGCTTAAAGATAAGTGAAGCCGGTACTGATCAATACAAATTATGTGGAATGAGTAAAAAAATGTTTTTTAATTATTGATGTAATAAATAAATTTGATATTGTATTTACCTTTTTATCTTCCCTACAAACAGGGATTCAATAATGTTCGTCCAAAGCAGTTCTCGTCTGAGAGCTTTTGTTTCTTAAGTGTTAAATTAATATGGAAACCATTTTGTCGAAAATAATTTTACCTTATATTGAATCTAAAAATCCCTCTCAAAAAGGAAACATGATTGTGTCACGCCTTATAACGAAACAGGTGGAATATAAAAGATATCAATTGAAACGTTATACTTAAACCACTTCTTAGCCCACGCTGTTCATATACGAGGCATAAAAAGGTGCCTCTTATACGATCGCAGCTTTAACCTTCGAAAGATTGTCCTTGAAAAATAGCTCGTAGGCCGAAGGGGGGTCTAAAAAAGACTCCTATGGTATGGCCCTATTGACATAGACTGCAATAAAAATAATTGATTATGCTTTGACGTATCTATATACACCGTTATATAATAATTATATAAAAATCGATAATTTTCTTATAATTATTCATATTTAAGTCAAACATGAATGAGACAACCTGATCGTGTTCTTGTGTATTGACTGGCGATATCAAAACTGTTAATGTGACTTCTGATGTACACCTATTAATGTAAAAAGCATTCATTTGAATGTTCGTTGAAAGAAGTGCGTTTGAGATAAGATAACGTTGTCATATCGCGTATGGGCAGTGAAGTTTTAATATGGCAATTGGTAGCGACAGTATAAAAGGTTTTCGGCCAATAATAATCCGACTCATTTTCTTTTTTATTTATTTGCTACGCAACAAGTCATTCAAAATCATATTTTTTACTGCAAATGATGTAAAAGAAAAATGATACAAGATTTTTTTTTTTCCATTTCCGCTCCTTATTCGGAGCATATGGCTGCCATACGGTGCCTCCAAGATTCTCTATCTTCCACCAACTTCCTCGCATCTTCCCAGGTCATCCCGGCTTCCAGTAGCTCCCCTGAGTACATCCCATGGATGGTCATCAAAGGCCTTCCGGGGCGTCGGTATCCATCAGGTTGATAAAAGAGGCAGACAGGACTCAGGCTCCCCTGGGCCATCCGCAGCACATGTCCAAGCCAGGTCCATCGTCACCTTTTTATTTTGATACAAGAATACCAAAAGTTTACCCATTGTATCACTAATATTAAGATAAAGTAGCAGTAGTGGTCGACTGTTTCACCCTCAGCCTGGCAAAAGTTAAGCCGAAATTTCACTCAGAATTCGTCGATATCTTCAGCGTTACGACGTCGCTACAATTAATTCCATTAAAATGGCAATATTTCCAACCGCTTAGGGAGGGCGAGAGAGGAGTGGCACGACTTCGCAGAACTTCGGCGATAATCGTAAATTTTGCGAAATTTAAAATATGAATCCGCTCGATTCCGATGGGAACATTCAGATAGCAAAAGTATGACATTCGATTTCCGGTTAAAAATTGAAATCCGAACTTCAGCATCCGACTTTTATTTTATTTCTACAACGTTGCTTTCATTATGTATGCGAGGCAAGGATATCTGAAAGAGTATTCTCATCCGGAAATTGGCTACTGAAATCATATTTTTTTTCAAATATTATATTCCACAAAGATTCACATTAAAAAAAAAACCGTAAAATTTATTGTTCTGTTCGTCTTACCTTTTCTTTTCGTGTTATTTTATTATCTTTGTAAAAAATGATTTTTAAATTATGTGGTTTTTTTGATTATTTAAATTTATTGGTTTTAGGTTAAATATTTTACACAAAATATATTTTCTCGGAATAAAGTTGAAGAATTTATACTTTGATACATGTTAATAATGGTAAGCGAAGTACCTAGTAGGCGGGTGACAGAGAATCTTTGAGGCACCGTATGACGGCCATATGCTCTGAATATGGAGCGGATATAAAAATAAGTGTAGTTTTTTGTATAATACATACTTAGGAGTAAAATCGTTTCATTTCTTGATCGTATAGCGTTATAGAGGGTGGCTGTGAAAAGCGGATGCACCCACATAACGGGAGGTAGTGGGACAGCCAACCTGTTCACCCAAATATATATATCATACCATTTTCAGAAATATTTTATGCGATGTTTGTGAAATTGAATTCATTGCTTTCTTCACTTCAAATTAAATACAAATTTGATGCATACATCGATTGAATTGGCATTTACTTAGTAGAATACCATTATAACACGGTGAAAAAAAAGAAGAATTTATTGTAGTTCTATAGAAACTACTTTATTTATTTGTATAGGCAATTCTTTTTACAAATACACAAAATAATTTCTGTATATCTTAAATAAATTGTTATTTTTTTCACCTTGTCAGAATGGAGTTCTACCAAGTAAAAACCAATACAATCAATAAATTGTACATAATTATCCAAAATGGCTACTCAGGCAAATCTTTTTACAAATATATAAAATAATTTCTATAGAACTAAAATACATGGCTATTTTTTTTTTCACCGTGTTAATTCATACGTATTATATAACTTGACTATCCAAAACATTATAAAAAAAATATCCTTCCAAAACAATCAATTGATTCATAAATCTAACATGATTTAAAAACCGTTTATAATCAGCTTTTAAAATTTGATGAATAATGACAAAAAAACTAGTCTCTCTGAAATATTTACGTATTCTATACGGCTTCCACGATACTGTATACCGTTTTATACCTGGATAAAAAGCTTCTGATTTATAAGTCTGAAACATGATATACGAGTGTATGTGGATAGAAACTGGATATCAAATGGTCCTATCTTATAGGCAACTTTAATCCATTATACATAGATGGTTAAAACATGTTCGTATTACGATTAAATAGATTTGTTATTTATTCATGTATCATAAATTTTATTATAAAAAGTAAACTATTTTCTTCAATAACAAATCGGAATAAAGGGATAACTTATCAAATAAAGCTTTTTGTTAATAATTGAGTAAATTTCAGGATGTTGTATTTTGAGAAGGAAAATAGATAAAAAATAAAAGTTTAACGATATTTTTGTGACACAATAAAAATATAGTTTACGAATACAAATTGCTGTTTTATGTATTTTTATATTACCCTCCGATGCCAGAAATAATTTTGATCTATTTTGCGTCCATTTACTTTAATATGTTTTTATAAAATTAACCATACTATTTTATATATATCGAATCATTGTATATAAAATATATTTTTTATTTTTCAGATATTTTAGTATTTTCAATAACCTTGGTTTTTTTTAGTATTTTCATTGTACATCCATACTAACACAATGTTTTTTTTTGTCAAAACGAGCTATAGCCATCAATTTCAAAAGCTCGAAAAAATTATACAGGTATACAAAGATATTCTGATTTTTTAAAACCACTTTAAATCATCCCCATAATAATGATATTGCAAACACTTTGACTTATGTATAATATCTAACAGACAATTGTTAAAAAAATTATATGATTTGATTGTTGGACTACAGCTTTTACTAGGAGGTATTGTAATATCGTCACTTTGAAACCAAAAGACCGTTAGTGAAAAATCGCAACTTTTTAGGAGAGCAAAAAGAGTTAGCTCATATTGTGAAAATTAAAACAACCTTTTTTCACCACTTCTTTCCGTGCTTTGGCATTTATTTTAAAGAATATCCTTTTGGCAGTCTGTAAATACTTTTTTGTGAACCTAGTCTCATATTTAGCTTAAAATGTTACTTACACCGTTTTGGTTTGGTAGAGACGGTATAAATAAAATATCTTTTCACAAAGAATTGACAGTTGACACCTTAAAAGTGATCGATTTTGTACTGTTACAAGTTCAATGGTTATATGCGATCGGAATGGTGTGGGTCATACAACATTACTTGTATACAGCTAATCTTTTTACTCAATATATAAAAATAAAAATAAATGTATAACTTTAACTCTATCGTGACATTGAAACTTCAGAGTGGTCTTTGGAGCATGGTAAACCTTTCAACGTCCACAGTTATGCTTGAAGAAAAGTAAACAACAAAGTGGAGTGTTAAATGTTGTAAGACCACAAAACCGCTGGATCAACGTGTAGAAAATACACAAAAAAGCAAACTAGAACGAATGAACCGAAGGCAAAAAAAAACCGAAAGAAGTAAAGGAAAATGTTATGGAGGGTCGACTTTCGCTGCATTTTGAAATCACCAATGAAACTAAGCTTTTATTAAATCTTGAGCGCTAAAAGCATAGCGACAAGGGTCGTGCTTAAAAGTTGCAATGTTTACGGTTCTTTATACATTCATTGTGAAATTGAAATATTGAAGATAATTTATGTCGTACTACGCCAATAGTTACGGTGACTAGAGACTCCAATTACTCGACATCGAGTATCGAGTAGTAGTCTTACAAAATTCTCGACTACTTGAGTATATGTTTGACATTTATTTTCATCGATTCTATTATAAAAGGATTTACATAGCAATGTTGAATTAGCAGTTGTGTATATTTTAGAGCTCCATTATAATAATGTGTCACTATATAAGTATTAGGTTTTATGAAAAACAGAATATAGTTTACAGCTATTGAGGCTTCACGCTATCATATGTATATAGCTACGAATTGAAAAAAATAGATTATTCATATCATACTACGTCAATAGTTATGGAGACTCTTAGATATTTATTTGATACGACTCTATTATTTAAATATTTAACAAAGCAGTGTTAAATTTGCGTTAATGTTTTAGAATTCTATTTAAATAATTGACAGTAAACAAATGATACAGTTAGACAGCATTTGAGGCTTCACACTATTGCTTTAATCATACTAAACTACGGAACTAATGGTTTTTCAATTTTTCCATTTTATTCAAACGTTTTTTGTAAATAATCTGACCGTTTATAAAAAAACATAATTATCGCATAGTGATCTTACATTCTAACTTAAATTTTTTCAAATTATGAATCTCTGACTTCAAATTTACATATCAAGTAATCTATTATTAATTTTTTTAAGTTATTGTGAAAGGTTTTTTAACCGTTTCTATGCGCAATTTTCTAAAGTAGAGTAGAAACTAAATCTTAACATTGAAACTATGATCTTACATGGTGTACAATAACTATATATCACCGAAGAAGTCGTTTATTTTGGCATCGTAAGTGAAATGTCAATGACGTTTTGACCTTGATTTATAAACTGCTCAAATTTTGAATCAAATATTAAATAGTTCGCTGCAGTTATAAAATAAAATATGATTAAACTTACAGAATAAATATTCGCTAATAACCTAAGTTCAAATGGTTTCCTGCTAAGTTTTAATCGCAAACTTTCCAAAATGTCCGATTTACTGTGCACACGTAACAGTTGGCAACCTATTCACATTTTTATCCGATGCTAAAGTTTCACGGCAAGCGGAATGAAACGCGTGCCATTTTCAATTAAATTAAGCTCATTACGAATCCGACATGTAACAATAAACATTCCGATGGAATGGCGCGAGTCCAAGCACAGGAGAAAACTTTGCCGGGACACATTCTCTGTGAAGGAATGCAAAGAATCTTACAGGAAGATTGAGCGGTCTTCTAAATATTAAAATTATTTTTAATCTCGCACGACGTTGATTTTTTCAGAAATTATTTTTCAATAAATAATGCTTGTACTTCTTCAACATATATTTTGTAAGAATCAGGATTCTTTTCACACTGATAAAATATAAAAACAGATATTTATATTTAAATCAAGTTGAGAAAAGACGCAATTAGTGCTTTAACAAATGTAACAGCGAAACTATATTCTCAGTGAAAATATATTTTAATACATTTTCACTAGCGAAAATACATTATCAATAGCAAGCATATATTCTCATTGGCACTTGTTAGTGAAATCATGTTCTTCTCCAAGCTGCAATTGAAATTAAATTTGACAGCCGTCAAATGATCAATCAAATCGTATGACCGCATTGTTGATTGTTTCTCTTTGTATGAAAGGGACTACTTGCTGATTTTGTTTCATTGGAGCAAACCAAAATTGTTGGCCGTCAAATCATTGACTTGGGCCAGTATAATGTCTCTAATCGTGACCAGTGAAATCATACTGTTATACAAATCTATTGCTTGATACATTTTCACCGACCATGTCAGTGAAAATATATTCTTACTTATGAGAATATATTTTCTCGTAGAGAATAATATTTCACTGTAACATATTTATACCAAAAAAGGATTCTATATCAGTTTTTGATGTTTTTCTCTAAAATAATATTGTTTTCTTCTCTACTGAAAACTTTTATATTTGGAGACTCTTTTTCATGTTTCAAACTCATAGATGTCAATGATCTTTACAACTGTAACGTATGTCTGGTGACTCGTTAACAGTGCGCTTGAAGTCGATTTTGTTTATTTTCCAATACCTTAACTTTGCATTGTCAATACAGGTATTTCAGAATTTGAATAACAACTGAAATACCCGGAACGCAATTTCGGCAGTCCAGGTATTGCAATCCTTCACAAATCACTGGTAAAATGTATAATGGACAATTAACTAACTTGAGTGTATTTAAGTCCTTGTTTTGGCTTGAATTTACCGCATTCGTAATTAATCGACTATGAATAATCGAATGCATAAAGGTGTTAGACCTTTATATACATATTATGATATTATATTGTCTTTATTCGACAAGCATTTCGATTCAAGTCCTTTGTTATTCAGCATAACATACTTTAGATCAAGTGGATCTAGTCAGAATATACTTCCAGCATTCAGGTATGCTTGCACTACTTCAACTCTTGACTCAAGTGAGATCCAAAAACTGAAACCAGCGCAGCATATATAAATATAATGGGGAGTTTGTTGAATGTACGATTTTAAGTTTGTATAGAAAAACAATTGAATACACAGTTCAGTGGATATCATCGTCTTTCTGTTGAAACGTTTGATTATATGTGTTACAGTGAAACTGTATTCTTAGTAAAAATGTATTCTTCTCCAAGCTGTCATTGAAATCAAATTTGACCGCCCTATCGTCAGCCCTATGTGAGTCGGTGTTTTGACACAGTGTTACAGTGAAACTGCATTCTCAGTGAAAATGTATCAAGTAATAGATTTGTAAAACATGATTTCACTGGTCACTATCATTGTAATTATTGGCCCAAGTCGATGATTTGCCGGCCTACAATTTTGGTTTGCTTCAGTGAAACAAAATCAGCAAGTAATCCTTTTCATAAATAAAAACCAAAGGCAAAACACAGACAAACATAGGGCTGACGATAGGGTGGTCAAATTTGATTTCAATGACAGCTTGGAGAAGAATATATTTTTACTGAGAATACAGTTTAACTGTAACATAAACATTTGGTCACTTTTAATGTGTTCACTGTCAATACTTGGTGGAATGCCATTATAATAAAAATTATAGCACATTTTTAGTACTTATTCTACATACAATTTATTGAATCAGGACCGGTTTCGCTCGCATTATTTTTTATGTAATAGCTTGCATTGCTAAGAAGTCTTCAAAATTTTAATTATAGTCTATTTTGCTTCATTTTATTTGCCATAATTTCATAAAATTAGGTATGAAATCAGCAGAAAAACGAATATTTTACGTAAGCCATTTTTATTGACTGGCCAAGTACCGGTCCTGATACGATACATTGTATGTGGAATAAGTACTAAAAATGTGTTATTATTTTTATTATATACATTTGAGTTAATCCCTTTGAATAATGCACTGTTTAAATAATATATCGTAGAAGCTATAAATTTTGAATAATAAATAGTGCTCAGCATACACGGATAATTAAACTCGCAAGAAACTCAGGCTTCGCTTTTACATGAATGTACAAATAATACCATAACCTCAAAAAAACTTCGATTACTTTGTTATCTTATTCATACTAGGTAAGTTTAAAAGATACTCCAAACTTACTTGAATTTCTGATTGCAACGCGTTGTTATGCTATAAAAATAGATTCTACATAATATGTGCTTAATATTCTATTTATGACGTAAAGCCAAGGTCAGTTATATTAAATCATAGTTATGGATGTACCAATCATAACTTGGCCGCCGTTAAAATTTGGAACTAAAATTATCCCCATATAGTAGATACATTTAAAAGCCTTCGTAGTTATAGTGTTTTAGTAAAAATATATTTACATGAAGATTTTGTTTCATTCATAGCTTGCATATAAAAATGTGTTAGTAAATAAACAAATTTGATTGAGTAATGCACACTTTTAACGCGATAGTTGCGCCCTCACAAGTGGTCAAGATATAATGGTGCATCTATAGAGGAGAGCATTCAACATACAAAAATATAGTGAAAAACACACAAAAAGAAACGTATGCTATAAAAATCACTTTTTTGTGATAAGGCTCATAAGTAGATTGTCCAAAATTAACGTTACACCACTCATTTAACGTAAATTGCTCAATGGCCACGTGTTTTTCTCCTTTGCCATAGGAACCAAATTCAAGTTTTCCCAGATGCTTTAGGCCAGGGTGTCCTAATTTATTCCCCAGGAAGAATAATAAAAGTTTGTTTTTTGTTTGAAATTTATGTAGTAATCATAAGTTTTAGTTAAATCACTTGGGATTTGAAAGATTTATACTGAGGGCCACTAGTGATTTATCCTCTCTCTTAATACGTTTCGTTTGCATTATATTGTTTGGTAAAGCTTTCTTAACTCTAAGTTATACTGCCATACGTTAGATTATGAGTATTTGTATTGCCGAGCATGTTTATTGCATGTTTTGAGTCGGGCAAAAACTAAACTGAAATTATCTTATTTAAATTGATCAAATTTTTGTAATGCATATTTTTTGGCACTTGCGTCATAAAATCTTAAATATTTTTTATAATACCAATAACTAGTATTTTATTTGAGTTTGTGTTACTTATTAATCTTATATATAAAACCGAAACGGCGTTTGTATGTATGTGGGTCTGTAATTCCCTTTTGCATTGTTGTTGCAAGTTCAAACAAACGAATTGATTTCGCTCGCGAAAGTTTCGATGGTAAATTTGTTTTGTTATCAATGTGTGTGTAGAGACTCCAATTACTCGAGTATCAAGTAGTACATTTTACAAAATACTCGAGTACTCGAGTAGTTTCATATGAACCAAAATATCTTATATATAAAACCGAAACGGCGTATGTATGTCTGTGGGTCTGTAATTCCCTTTTGCATTGTTGGTCATTAAGTTGCCAGTTGTTTCAACTTGGCCCGTCTGAATTTACGCGCCGAGGTGAACATAACCCCAAACTGGTCCGAGCGAAGCCGGGTTCGAATACTAGTATTGTATAGAATAGAAAAAGAGTGCTGAAGATCAATAACAAATAATGAAACATTAACAACATACATTTACAGATTTGAAATATTCAGGATCATAAATAAAATAACGGTTAATATTTTCGATGGTTTCGGCGGTAACTTTGTGGAAGTTCATTTTAATATAAAATTTAAAATAACTTTGATTATTCCACGTATTGTGTAACTAACTGTGACACGTGTTTCGCCTCTTTCAGAGGCATCTTCAGACTTACTATCGCAAAGTCTGTCACTTAAGCAAACTTTGCGATAGTAAGTCTGAAGATGCCTCTGAAAGAGGCGAAACACGTGTCACAGTTAGTTACACAATACGTGGAATAATCAAAGTTATTTTAAATTTTATATTAAAATAACGGTTGTTTTATAATTATATCGGTAAAATATACTTGTAAAGTGAATTTAAGTTTAATTGCTCGTTTTCAGTCAGTTAAAATTGTTCATTTTTTTATTAAAATAATATTATTTTAAACTATGCCAAAACTTTTAAGTTATTCGTATTCTATTTAAAAAAAAAAAAAATATCCAGATTTACTTCTTAAAATTTGTATGCGACTATTTGGTATTATAAAATTAGTACAGAAACAATTTGTTAAAAATTGTATAAAATGTCATTAAATTTATTAAAGAGAATTTTTATTACATGCTGAGGCTCAAAGTGTGATACAAATTAGTATTTTTCAGCATTTTGTGTAAGTTATTAAATGAATTTAACTTCACTAAGAAGACCAAAAAAAGGCAAGTGACATGAAATTTTACATGTAAACACATAAATTAACATTAAAGCTTCAAATTAATATTTTAAATATTCAATCGCTTAACATTAAATTGGGCTTTTTTACCATTCACAAACTTCCAATAAACTTCGGAAAGAAAATAATTTCAAAACCTTTATTAAGACACATTGGAATTTAATCGTCTTATATACACATGTAATACAATTTTACCTTGTTATAAAATGAGTTGTTTTCATTACAAATTTTTATGTTCGTAAAAAGATAAATCTATTGAAGAAGCTACGAACAAAATCCCCATGAGGGAAACGACATGGTAAAGGGAAAAACGGTAGATAAGAGAAGGCATACCTTCCTTATTATTTTAGCTGCATTATAATATACTAGTATTGCTACCCGGCGTCGCTCGGACTAAGCGACCAATAATTATTTAATGTTATATCATTCGACATAATTATATCACAAAATCTAACATCCAAAATAGAGTTAAAATAAAACCACAAACTTTATTTAATTTGATGACATCACCATTCTCGCCCATTAAAATGTCCAAATTCAAGGAAAAAATCTAATCTGCTGTCAAAGAAATGTCAAACAATACCTTAACGTAAATAATAAACATTATTATATTAATAAAAGCCGGGAAAAAGTTGGTAGAAGACTAATTTATTACATTTTGACTAAATGCCTCCGCCGATAAAAATTCAAACATATTTTCTTTCATATTCGGTTTTATGGCAACTTGCAACAACAATGCAAAAGGGAATTACAGACCCACATACATACATACGCCGTTTCGGTTTTATATATAGGATATATAAGATACTGCGCGTTACAGTATACACTGTTTACCACGGGTTTCGAAGCTTTTTCAAGTGGTGAACCTTTTTTTAAAGGCAACTTTCCTGTCGTAATACGCCACATTATTATGAAAAACGATTTCGATAGAAGATAAAGTCTTTAGTTTTAGAAAATACTTTTTATATTATTTCGGCGTCACGCTTTCATAGTTACTTGTCAGAATTTTTATGAAAACAGTTTAAAGATGAAGTGACTACAAAAAGCAAAAAAAAAACTTGTAGATCAAAATATTTGATACAATATAAAACAAGAATATTGTCAAATGATGAAAAATAAATCCAAACAGAACTATTTTATAAAGTTTATTAAAACAAGGTTTCGGGCTTGAATCTCAATCCGTCAGATTCGCTTCCACACCCATTTATTCCTAAAACAAGACAAAGCGATTAGCTTACCATTAGTCATGTTCTTTTCCTTTTAATCCCTTTTCAGAAAAGAGAGGTTGAACGACTGAGTTACAAGCAGATCTCGTAGAAAGTCTGTTCTCTGTTAAGATAAACTAAAAAATATGCTCCACGTTTTGAGAGTACATGGTTAAAAAAAATTATAAAGTATATAAAAAAAAACAATTACATGAATTTACAAATAATCATTAAAAGTACCCATGCGTTACTATGTAAAATCACAAAGTTATTAAGTACGTTGTAAAAATGTAATGGATCTTTTACATACATTATCACGAAAATATAATGACTTTAAATATAGTCTTTAACTAGCTTAGAATTAGTTCTGGAATAAGTAATTGTTTTTTAATGATTTTCATCACTGAAATAAAAATGATTCTTAACGGTTCTTTTGTCGGCTACTAATGCTCGCGAATGGTTTTGATTTTGCTGTACAAAATATTGGAAAAAAACGGTATTAAAAAGTATAGTGCCTAAAACAAGTAACATTCCAACGTAGTAATAAGTTTACTATGTATAAAGAGAAAAAAACTTTATTTTACAAATTTGATCGCAATTTAAAAGTTTTCACTAAGTGCTTTTCCGTTGCAGACGATCGACTATTGAAAGTATGCACTGACGATTGATTAAATGTGTCAACTCCACTAACATTCTACCATAACATGGAATCGAGACATAGAATCAAGAGATACAGTACAGGAATAAAATGTAAACAATAAAACTCTTTTTACAGAATATAAAGCAATTCTTCAATTTTCCTTCACAATTTGTTTCCAAAAATGTGTACGAAAGTTGAGTTGAGTAATGTCGATGTTTAAAAAAACATTATTTTAAAATGTAAATGAATGTATAACAAATAAATATACATTGACGTCGGTAACTTGAGCATTATCTGTCAACTGCTATTTTTTACTAACCCTGAAAAATATTTGTGTGCGTTTTGTGGTAAATTATGGTCACGGGACAGAATTTTTGTAAAGATTTATGAAAAATAAGCACTCAATGAAATGAATGTAAGGCTTATGGTTTCTTTTGAAATGTTTCGTCTTTAATTTTTAATTTTATTATAATAGAAGATCCTAAAGAATACATCGCAATAAGTATGAAATGGAGTTGTTTTAATTTAGAGGAGCAAAAATGCAACCACAAACTACACAAATAATAATATTATACAGATAGAGACAGTCAAATAAGTTTATTATTTGTTTATGTTAAAAAAATAATTTTATTATTGGCTAATATTAAAAAACAAATTCTTCTTTCAGAACTCATACAATAATCAGTAATATTCTTCAGATTTAATAATTTTGATTCCACATTTTTTAATAATCCACAAGAACTCAAAGAATAAAGTCAAAACATAAAATTATAAGCCAGTATGTATAAATTTTGTGAGCTTAGCTTGAGAGGATTGGGGTTCTGTTCCGTGACCATATATCCATAATTTCCCCTTTTTTTATTAATCCTGAAAAATATTTGTGTGCGTTTTGTATTATTTTCTCCTAGCAGATTAAAAAAAAAGAGAGAAACTTTCTAATGTCTTGTCCTCTTGATATCCACTTCCTATTTGCTTTTCTCTATGAAGGGAAAGTTTAAAATGCTTCATAAATAAAAACAGCTTTCAAAACAGGTAAAGTTTTCCATTTTCAAATAAAAACATCAGCAATCCTGAACGCAATATATTACTGCGCTGGCCAAGTTCATTTAAATCGGAATAAACGGACGTTATAAAATAAGCGTACTCGACTTGTTATCGAATTGAACTCTTTACTTATTATACAGCTTTGCTAGCGAACATATATCTTTTGAAAAACATCGAAAACCAGGGCTGAAATCCAATAATTCGTGCTAATTCACTAGCGTATCTATCAATTTAGAGTCACACTTGAGTTGAGTTAACGGCCCTCAAAATTTAGCAGCCAAAACTCCGCTTCGATGCGACTCTAAATTGGCATTCATTTATAAATCAAAACATTTTTAATATAAAATTTAAAATAACTTTGATTATTCCACGTATTGTGTAACTAATTGTGACACGTGTTTCGCCTCTTTCAGAGGCATCTTCAGACTTACTATCGCAAAGTTTGCTTAAGTAATGAAGCAAGATAAATTCTAACATTTTAACATTTTAAATTATGAAATTACAAAATGGATTACGGGTTTTTTTCCTTCTAAAGGAAACAAGGAAGGGGGTGATAGAATCAAAAAAAAATGCATTAACATAATGATACTAATAAGGTCCAATCACTCAATCAATTAGATTGGGATTTTTTCCTTTTAAGGGACGCAAGAGAGGGTTATAGAATCGAAACAAAGCAAACAAATATATTTCTAATGACGTTAAACATTACAAACTAATAAACTATAAACTAATGAGCTGCAATCAATCAGTTAGGTTGGGTGATCACTCTTTTGAATTGGGAATAATGTCAGCAGAGGTGAGCAACCTGTCCTGTTAAGAATATTATTTAATAATATATCTTTTTTTTATTAAGAGTTTTATTTATTTCTAAAAATTCTAGACTATTCATCTTTAAACCTTTTTTATTTACTCGGTGGAGTATTTCTACATTACTAGTCTGATTGAAATTATGGTCATTTTCTATTAAATGATTGGCAAACTCAGAAAAATTATTACTCTTTAGACATCTTATATGTTCTTTAATTCTAATATTAAAGTTTCTACCTGTCTGTCCAACATAAGACGCTGGACAGTCTCCACAAGAGAGTCGATAGATACCACTCTGTGACGATGAATCTACGCGATCTTTACTGTTCAATAAAAAATTTCCTAAATTATTTACTGTGTAAAACGCGGGTTCTATATTGTCTGGCAAAAACTTAACTATCTTTGACGAAATGTCTCCTAAATAAATGATTCTACGCCAGTGTTTAATATTTTCGTTTGCTTTCTTCTCTCCTGAAAAAATATTATTAACTATGAGTTGTTTAACTTGCTTACGTTTAAGTAAGTTAACGACTATATCTGTGTTATAACCATTATTTACAGCTATCTGTTTAATAATGTTTAACTCTAATTCAAAGTTGACTTTAGTGAGAGGGATGTTAACTAATCTATTAATCATTGCATGGAATGATGAGAGCTTTTGTGACCACGGGTGAATCGATTGATGGTGAATGACTACATCTGTATATGTAGGTTTTCTATAAATGAAAAACATTTATTTTTATTTTCAACCATGTCCGCACGCAATATGGGTATTTTGGTTTCCTATTGAATGGTATCGCCATAGAAGATTTTCTACGAGGACAATTTGTTGTTGATATATGAAAATAAGTCTAAAGTTTAGTTAATTAAGTGCTGCCTTTGAACATACATACATTCATAAATTGATTGAAAAATCAATTTATTAAACTGCCCGTACTTGGATTCCAACGGGTGAGCACTGCAACCAAATCCAATGAAGTTGACCACGCAACCGCGGACTCGACTCAAAAATCATCAACTTACTGCCAATGGAACGCTGTTGCTTAAAAATAATGAAAACAGCTGTTTATCGTTCAAAATTGTGGCATATACCTCTCATGTCAACTAACCGTAAATTATTCTCAATTACTCTAGTTAGCTACATTTTGGAAATGCTATGATTGTTATGCTTTAAGATCTTATCATCTTAAATGTATAACTCTATTAAATGGTGATCCTTTGATACGACTTTTTCGAAAAAATACCTTTCAGTTATATGATTTTAAAACTATGAGAAATGGCTATTTTTAGCCCGGTCTTTACTCAAATAATCATTAAAAAGTTATGGACCTTCATGACAATTGATTTTGGACCCTCCATATATTTATTTTTCTACTAAACATATTAAGGATTTCGACTGAGGGTGCTTGATCTTCAGTTTCAATCAAATCAAATTGTTTACATCAAATGTTCGCTAATTTACATTTTAATAGCAATTTCACTTAGTGATCTCCTTTTATTTTTGTATATAAACGATACAAATTGTTTACTGCGCGTCAGTTCAAGTACATCCGTGCACTCTAAATGCCTGAAGATGCCGAAAGGCGAAACCTGGGTCGTTAGCGAAAAAACTCATGGAAAAGTACAAAATTCAAATTTACTAAACATATTCTGATATATTTTAAATATTATTAAGCTTGACATTCATATATGTCTCAAACACCCAATTAAAATACTTATTCGTTATACTCATTGATTTTCATCATATACTTGGACCTATAGTAATTATACACAAATATTAGCACAGCCATGAAAACAACGGTCGATGCGGTGAGGCAGCCTTCGGACTAAGCCCTGAAATCTGTTTTTCGCTGGAAATTTTATCTCTCTATAAAAACAGTTCCCACGAATAGATTGTGATAATAATTCAATCAGGTCAGGGAGCGGCGTGGCTGCGCGGCGGCGGTGGTGGCGGCAAGAAGCAGAGTAATTTTTACCTTTTTGCTTTGTTTATAGCGCCGGCATTACTTGTAATTCAATAAACACGCAGACCAGCGCGGACTAAAATATGGCCGCCCTGCAAACTTATGAATATAAAACCGCGGAAAGCGCCGACAAAAACATATTACAGGTTACTTCGTGATCGGAGTTTGTGAGTGTTGGGCGCAGAAATACTACAGTATCCGTACAAAATAATTATACATTACACTGGAAAATACGAAAAGAATGCGCCAAAAAAACCTAAGGCTGGAAAAGTTTTTTGTATAAGTTCTGTCGATTTTTTTATCCATATTTTTTATTTAACTATCATTATGGACTATTAAAGAAGCTCATCTACCTAATATAAGTTTTCTAAAATACTAGTAACGTGTTACTCAGTTGCTCAACTTTCTTTTTTTTAAGAGAGTTGAGAAGGACATAAAAGGGTCTAGATCGGGTATGTGTGAGCAATTATTCTAGACAATACAAGCAATCGTTTTATGATATATGTACATATACATAGGTATATCCCTAATTCGATTGAAAAATGAAACAGTCCGGACTATGATTGACTATAAAAACACTACTTATTTGAGACTGAAACCGGTCCTGATCATTTTAAATGTTGACAGTTGAATGACAAACCTTAATAGCAGCAGCTACCTTAAAATTGTATTGTTTTGAAACTACATTAAGTTAAATTACAACTGTATCATTTGAACATTTGAAATATTTATATGTAACTATAAAATTATTTTTAAATGCATTATTTTAATTGTTTCAGTGATTATCTCTCCATCATCCAGTCAAGAGGTGAAATGGTTGGACTCTGCACAATTGACATTGCAAAGTTGGGTCGGTGGGAGCGTGGACTGTGATCCCAGAGGGCTTTGGTTCGAGTCTCAAGGAAAAACTGTGACGAACATAACTGGGCTTCGGTAAGTAAATATTCTCACCTTCACTTAGCATCGTCGTCTGTCATTGGTGTTTGCTTTTTAGCCTCTCTTACAGATATTGTGTTTAAGATTACCATTTATACTGCCGCTCCAAGGAAGAAGGCAGTTACTCACAAATTAAGCTATGAATGATATTTGCTAAATATTTTTGAAAGCTATATAATGGTGCTCACTTTTATAGCAGTATTATAGATGAAAAAGTAAATTATGGATATATGGTCACGAGACAGAGTCCCAATCCTCTCGAGCTAAGCTCAAAAAATTTATACATACTGGCTTATAATTTTTTCGTTTTGACTTTACTCTAGCCCAGTGGTCTCCAAACTCAAGTAGGGTGTGAGCTACTTTCAGAAATTTAAATTGTCTGATGAGCTACTTATATATGAGGACTTTAGAATCAAAGTTTGCTTTCTTCCAATAGACATCCTAGAAAAAAGGCACAAAAACTATTTTTATGTAGTCAAGTTCAATGCAGAATTTTGATTTCCCAAGTAATGGTCAGGAATCATCACACTTCACATCTTCATTTCTTTACAAAAAAAAATATTTGTTGTAAAAATAGAGATAGATATTATAAAATCCAGTCATTTTTCCACACTTTTTTAGATATTTAAATTATAAATATTGATAATGCTGAATTTTCTTTAAATTTTTCAAGACTGCTGTTTTTGCGCCCAAACGATTGATAAAATTTGATCGTGGGCAAATTTATAAATATGGTAAAATATCATACGCGAGCTACTGAAAATGCTTCCGCGAGCTACCGGTAGCTCGCGAGCGACCGTTTGGCGATCAAATTATTCTTTTTATTTTAAACAAATAATAAACTTACTTGACTGTCTATCTGTATAATATTATTATTTGTGTAGTTTGTGGTTGCATTTTTGCTCCTGTAAAATAAAACAACTCGATTTCATACGTATTCTATTATAATAAATTTAAAAATTAAAGACGAAACATTTCAAAAAAAATCGTAAGCCTTACATTCATTTCATTTAATGTGCTTATTTTTCATAAATCTTTACAAAAATTCTGTCCCGTGACCGATAAAAACTCTAAAAACGTTATTGTGAAAAAATGAACATCTGCTGTATTTGAATTCCTAAGCAAAAAAGGAGCAACTCATGTTTTCTTAGAAAAAAGGCAGTCAATACAACTTACTACCTACTTATTTACAAATAAATTAGTTCATTTTCACATCAACCAATTTTTATACAACACAAATCCAGATTAAAACTTAAACAAACACATTATGTCAGTGTTCTCAAAAGTTTGCCACGCATTGCCTTCTTGATCGGTACAGCAGTACATATACCTTATATCAGGGGTTCTTTACCTTATTGCAATGACGGGCGCATTTGAGATTTTGGAGATGAGTCACGGGCGCAGGCCGGATTTTTAAAAAACAAGATTTAAGTAGTACATATGTATTAATTTTATTATTGTTCTCTTGGCAGCTTTACATATTTTACATTTAGTATATTGTGTGACTTAATAATTTATTTTAAATTGGAAAATTATGCACTTATTTACAATTACAAAAAATCCTAGAAATAAAAAAGCACATTTCGTGTAATCTTTGACATTGCATTTCACGAAGAGCATTTCACATTTACAAAACCATGTAACGTATATCAGTTTTTCTACAAGGGCTTTTAATATTCTGTGAGATGAAGGATTTGTTCAAATATTGTTCATTATTTTCAAAACGACATTCTTGACATGTTCAGATTAAAATATTTTGGCACATAATACTTCTTGATGAATAAAACAATGATAATTTATAAGATACGTGTAGGATTCATCTCTCATGCAATGGTAATTTAATCCATCATTGTAGACGGCCATTGCTGGAGCATTATAAGTAATTATTGCTGATACCTTTTATGAAGGCATGCTAATTTTTTACGTGCAACTTAAGACATTAGAAATATCATCACCTCTCAAAAGAATACAGAGATGCTTATATCTGTGCAATTTCAAAAAATATTTTTTAATTCTTCGCCGGACGAACAAAAATGACTCCGCGGACACGCGGTTAAGAATCCCCCCCCCCCCGCCTTATATTCTGCAAACAGTTTAAGAAGAAAGCTATTGACTTATGAATGGTTTTGTATTTTTTTTAAGCACGAAAAGACAATATTAATAACAATACAGTATTGAGTACCTATGTAGTATGATTGTGTTTTTTGTACTGCATTAATAGTAAGAGTGACAAATTTAACTTATCTTTTTAGCCGTGGATCAATTATTTTGTTGTCTTTAGAATGGCATTCATAGCGCAGAACAAATTTTTCGTCAATTATCCTACTGATATTACGACATTTATCATGATATTTAAAATTTTAAAATCGTTTCTAATGCCATTTATTCACAATTATAACCATGCAAATTGAATGTGCATAACAACGGTCGTAAATCACAAAAAAAATGTAATATTAAGTACATATGAAGTACATATTAAATTTGTCAGAAGTGTACCCAAAACTATTGACCGAGCAGACCGACAGTCTGACACTTAACCCAAACTCTCTGAATTTAGGGTATCAAAGACCTGGCGTGTAGTGCGTGGATTTATGTAACCGACAAATTAGCCCCAAAACTTTGTGATTTATTTTTGGGATTTCAGCACAAATAATGTAACAACTTTTTCTTCAACAGGTAACACGCTCACATTACCGATAAATGTTTAGTCCTCTGCAGTTGTACTTTATTACTATATTTTTATCATTTATTCAAGATCGCTGTAGCCTAGTGGTGATGTCTGCAAGCTAGCTTAAATTTCACTCGCGTGTTTATTTCCCGTTTTTAACTCTCGAAATACGGTTCCTGAAAAATAACGTGTATTCTCAAGGGGGGTCTAATACCCCAGTTTTATAGCTTTATTGGAATATATTAAATTACATAAATGTTATATTATGCTATAACATATATATAAAAATCGATAATTTTCCTATAATTATTCATATTTTAGTCGCGCATGAACGGATAACCATTTTGTGTTGATGTTCACGACAGACTGACGATATCAAAACTGTGAACGCGAACGCTTATCCTACTAATCGAACCTTTTAATGTAAAAAGCATCCATTCGATGCAAAACGTACGTTTGAACGAGGGGCGTTTGAGATAAGATTACGTTATCTTATCACGTATGGGTAGTGAAGTTTGAATCCTAGCAATTTTTAGCGACGATATAAATGCTTTTCGGTCAATAATAATCCGACTTTTCATTTAATTGCGACGAAACTAGTCATTGTATTTTACCGCAAAAAAGTGTAAATATCAATGATTTTAGAACACCAAAAGCGTACACATTGTATCACTAATATTGAGATAAACTGGCAATGGTGGTAAACTGTCTTATCCACTGGTAAGGCAAGGTTAAACATTTTTTTACTTTATACAAAAGCCGACCAATAAAAAATTTCAAGTAGTTTACTTCGAAACTAATTACTCTTCTTTTCGTCATCTTTGATAAAATGACTAATAATAATAATATTGAATTAAAACCCGAGATTATTATTTGTATAAACATACATCCAGGTCTTTTACCTGTTTTTTACGATTAACTTTTGGTTGGCTGAGCCATTGGCTTTTTCCCCGTTCTCTTCTACGATCGTTTTATTCACATGATTGATATAATATATTACAATTTAGGTAGTGAAAAACTTTACAATTCTTCAAAGAAACTGACGTACACGTTATGTAAACAATTGGTATCTACTGCTTAGAACTTCGGCAAAGAGTTACTTTACTTAAAAAATACTTTGTTATTTTAACCTTCAACATATTACTAATAACATATTTTTGGTACTGCTATTTACATATGTAAATATATGTTACAGTGAAACTGTATTCTCAGTGAAAATGTATTCTTCTCCAAGCTGTCATTAAATTAAATTTGACCGCTCTATCATCAGCCCAATATTTGTCTGTGTTTTTCTTTGGTTCTTTTTTAATGAATCAAACCAAATTTTTTGTCTGGTAAATCATCAACTTGGGCCATTAATTTCAATGATCGTGACAAGTGAAATCATGTTGTCATACAAATCTATTACTTGATACATTTTCACTGAGAATACAGTTTCACTGTAACATATATACTAAATAAAAAAAATGCGTTACATATAGGCAGACAACGCAATGAAAATAATATTAATATTGTTTCAGTTCGTTTTTCAAAAGATGGCCTACGCACTCTTTCCAAACACTAGAAGCTACCATATAATAGAAAATATATAACTTTTTTATTCTAAGTTCTGTGTTACAAATATTACACGTGTTTCACCTTGTTTTTCTTTGGTAAACATCTGACATGTTCATTAGGTGACCATTTCTACGTATACTATATTCTATTTGGCACATTCAAACCCAGTTTTCATGAGAAGTATAATATAAAAAGTAAGGCTTTGCCTTTGTTATTGATCACAATAACGAAACTTTAAATTGAAAGATGATTTAACAACATTTTTTAACGATACCAATCACGTGACCACATTCAACATGTGAGTCTTACAGCATAAATCAAATTTCTCGAATAATACGGTATGTACATATGTGTGTGTATTTGTAATCTTCTTAAGTACATGTGTTAATTTTTGTTTGGGTATTGTATGTGGAACTATATATATATATAAGTGCATAAGCGAACTTCTTGAACTGGTTTCACTATGGATTGCTCACCACAGCAGCGATCATGCATGAAAGATTCGGGATGTAATAAAAGAAAACAGGCATAATCATACTCTGATTCATCCGCCTTTCGTTACTCAATTTGAATTACGTTACTATTTTTTTAAGTCGAAGAAAATCACAGCTTACACGCCTAGAAACCTGATATTCTGACCAAAAGCACATGTTTCCAAGACCTCAATTCTTATATAAATGATATTTTTATTTGATTATCAAATCAAAATTTAAACAAATACAAACCTGGTCGTTAGGGAAGATGTTACTTTCTACTTGATCACAGATGTATATATTGCATGATGTATATATTGGTGTTATAAAATAACTATAATTATCCTTTCTTGGAAGGGTTCAAAACTTTGTTTTATAAGCAACTAACCGGTACCCGGCAAGCGTTGCAATGCCACTCAAAGAACAAAAGTGTTTGTGTTTATTCAAATGCTTGATCGCTATCGATTACATTTGCCGTTAGACGTTTGCTGTTTGTCTTTTGCCGATTGTCTATGGTACGACACACGTACAACCTACTGAAATTTAACTGTACTATGACTATAATCTATACGCAAGTGCAAAACTAAGTTGTCAAATAAACGGTATGGCAGCGCATAAAATATGAAAAAAAAATGATTTTTATATAAAAGACTTACTGAAACCTAATTTTACTATGCCAAAAAACTTCGAGCAAGTGCAAGCAAAAAGTTTGTCAAAGTTTCATTGCGATCGGATGAACGGTATGATAGCACATAGCGATTTTTATATATTAATAATACATTTTTTTGAATTATACAGCTGTTTACCTTAGGTATTTAGTTAAACACAAATTATTGTCAAGGATTTCCCATTCTTCTTGTTGTTGTACATTTATCGTATGGCTTAAAGTTGACTATGTTTGACAACATGTCAGCGTCGTCGTTTGTTTATTTGGCATCCGTGTCGGACCAATCCCACCGTACATGATTGAAGTCTTTTGGTTTACCCTTTGATACGCGCTTTCATCTAAAGCTTTTAAACTTATCATTTAAATTACCATGGCTAAAACCTATATTTTTCCCTTCAAGTCCCCAATGTGAAAATTTATAACTGTGCCATATATAAAAATTATTAGTTATTTAAACATGTGTAAACTATAATCCAGTCCGTGTCGCAGTGGTCAACGTTGTTGGCTGGCGAGCCGGACCGCTCGGGTTCGATTCCCAGTACGAGCGGATTTTTTCAGTCGATAAATCTGTTCAAAGGGATGGGTGTTTGTGTAGTTGAAAATCCCGTACCACCTTTCCTATTTCAAAAAGCGACGCATAGTGAGAGCGATTAGCTAAACACTAGTACTGTCCGAGTCCTCATATCCTTTCCATACCATACTCTCTTCGAAAAAGAGAGGTTGAGCAACTGAGTAACAAGCAGTTCTCGTAGAACAATATATGTTGAGAAAAACTCCGTGAGGAGTCCATATGCTCCAAGTTAGGATCGGAAATGGTTAAAAAAAATCCACAACAATTGTAGATTTTTGTTAAACACATTGAAATATAATATCATTTATTTATTAGGAAAAAAAATCCATTTTTTATTCAGAAGTAGAAAAATGCTTTTTTGGTGTGTATAAAAAAATATACCTTTCTTAAGATATATTATATTATGTATTTAAAATACGAAGTGCTTCTAAAAAGAAAACTTTTACGCTTTCGCTCTAAATTTAGTAAACAGTTTTGAAGTTTAACACTAACGAGTCTTCTAAGTTTCTGAGAAATAATTAGTTTTCTCGAAAGCATGAAATGACATGATATTTCAAAAAATTAACCATGCCCAAAGAAAAATGTGTTATTAAAACTTTATAATATTGTACATCGTAAAAATAAGTTGAATTAAAAAAAAATCTAATTTGTTGAACACTTTATATGAAGAAATTTTGATAGAACTACTAATGAATATAATTAAATACCAAGCCTCAAATCGGAGCAATGTTTAACCTTTTGCACTCCTCAATATATATTTTTTCCTTGCAGCAACTCCGCAATATATTTGAGAAATTAATTGATATCACATGGTTTTGCGTAATTATTAGTATGACAAAACTAAATACCGAAAAATATACCACATATAACATGTAACAAACTATTACTTAGGTACACAATCCAATGTATGTATATGGATAATTTAAAATTAATAAAAGAGATTTTTTCAACCAAGTTTCATGATGTTGAGCAGGGCTTGATATATGTAGGACAACGGTGGTCAAAGCGTCGATCGCCTATCTGATCTGTACAAATCTCTGGTGCCCGTCCCAAGAAGCGTGCGAGACAAGTCGTGTGACAGGGACAGCACGCTAAAACCTCGAAGTTAGCCGATTATCGACGACAATCTCTTTCTAGAACCCCTGATATAGGAGTTTCACGTGGTCAATACAATATCGAGCTAGACTTGACATACATAGAAGTTCTAGGAGTTAATGAATCGTCATCATTTCCAAAATATTTGACAATTCCTTACGTAAAATACGATGTTTTTTTTTATTGGAACTTCTTAATACATTGTGATCAAAGGGTGTGACTGTAAAATAGTTGATGATTAACTAATTACTCACTTTAAGCCCCGTTGTAAGTATTAAATAGGGCGTAAATGACGAGGAACGATTCCATCACAGGTGTGCACGCTTTTGAGTAAAGTTCCATTCATTAATTGAAATTGATCAATGTATGACAGTTTTCAGTTGCATATGCGACTAAATAGAATGAAAACCTAAAAGCGTAGACCAGTAATGCCCAAACCTGGCCCGCGGGCCACATGTGGCTCAGTTGAAAAATTGTGTGGCCATTTCCAGGTTTTCAACATTCTATACATTTTGTTATTGGTAGAGTAGAAAAACAAAAATCTATGGCTAAATTTGGGACGAATTATAATATAATACAAATATTTTATTAAAATTATATCCTTGATCATAAATGTCTGGAGTTAAGGAAATTATCAATTCGCATTAAAGCTGCATTTGGCGCCACATATTGATGTGAGTCATTTTTCTCAAAGCTAAAAATTGTAAAATGAAGGTGTTGAAAATTTTACTGATCTACTGCGATGCTCAACGTCCAAATAGCCGGACGACATGATAAAAAAAATACGTTAAAAGAATTTTAAAAACAAATAAAACTGTTTAAGTTTGAGCTGTTTGTTTAGCATGAATATAAATATGTCATTTTATTTTTAAGGCTTAAGATATTTATGTGTGTCTCATTAGAGACATTATTTTATTTGACCCACCAAGTGATTTCAGGTGGTCAACCCTAACGTAAACCATTCAGATACGAGTTCGACAATTACTTGTAGAGTGTATAACTTATCCATGGGTCTTAAAATTTTATAAGCCATTATAATTGTTTGTTGTCAGCTCATTAACAGTCCATAACATAGCAAATGGCAAACATAATCCCTTCACCGCGATACACAACATACACAAATCAAATCCCACCAGAAGCGGAGGGTCATTAATATATAATATTACTAGTGAATTAATTTCGAGTAGTCAAGTTAACAATCGTGTGATTCGGTTGCAATATACATGGTCTTGAATAACAGAAAATGTCTTGAATATAATTTTTATTCTATCTATGAATTTAAGTATAAATTTTTGACGTTATTATTTATACGCGATAGAGTGACTCAATGAAAAATAGATCTTCTTGTAGTTTTTGCGCTGCAGAAACGTTGTCATCAGAAATAAATTATGAAGAAATCAATTATGTAGACCAGAGTTTCCCATACTTTTTCTGCGATGGACAGTCTGTTGTGTTTGTTAACATTGCGAACTCAGAAATTTTAACGTAGCACGTAGCTTATTTTTTATCTTGGGTAATTCCTCTATATTTTCAAGATCTTTTTTATCAGATTTATGATCAATATTTACAAGTGCTGCTAAAAATTCTGTCAATCTTGGCAACTATCTTTAAACCAACAACACTTGTCAGCCGGTCAGGTAAAATCAATATACTCCTTGCTCTTTATTATATAATATGCGCGGTGTAAGAAAAGATGGTCCTCCGCCTGTACCTAGATACTTGATGTCAAAAACAACTTGTGGAGATTGATCATCACTCACCTTTCAATTTTAAATAGAAGATCTTTACATGTCGACACCTTACTTTGAAAGGTTCTAAACTGCTCTTGACACTGTTTTGAGATACGAGCGTTTGAAGTTTCGATTGATTAAATTCACTTGTTACAATGAGCAAGAAAAAATGTTTCAAACTACTTATTTTAAGCATATTTTTTCACAACTCTTGCTGATAAATAATGATCTTAATGATCTTATGATGGAAATAATGATGACAATCTTAGAACATTGCCAAATAAATTCAGTAAAAAAAAGTGTGCAAATGCAGTTCAACTCCGGAATTCTGCTAACTCCGTTATTCAACCGTAGACAATTCTGAAATTCATACATATGATAGAATGCGGTAGATACAAACTTTTCCGACCAAAAAGTCATTTTAGGCAAACATGACTATTAGAACCATTTCAAGTAAGGTAACGATGTATTGCATTGTATAAAACGTTTCCAAATGGTCGCGGAGCACCTTTTCAGGCAAAGCGAAGCACTGTTGTTCCGCAAAGTAGGAGTAGGAGACCCTGATGTAGACAAATGCATAAGAGCACACAAGTGGAAGTTTTAATGTTCGCAATTAAAAAAGAAATAACATTTAGAAAATCATAGCGTAAAACAATGAATCTGGTTTGCAATGGACGATAATTCTTAATAACAATTACACTCATTTCATTGCAGAGCTTTTGCAATATACTCAGGCTTAATTGAAAATGGTTACACTTTTCATTTACGTACGATTGAAGGTAATGTGGAAAACGCGTTTTTTCCGCTGTGTACATTTACGAGATTCTAAACAAAACTCGCTACATTTAAAACGAACAATTAATCTCGACAGAGGCAAAAAAAAATACAGAGCTCACAGCCGCTAGATTGCAATACTCGTGTTTTATTTTTTTCGCCCACCGGGAGAGTTTACTACAAATTAAAAATATTGTTTACACTCGAGCGGGTATGAAAATATGAACACGCCGTATAAATTTTATGATACGTGCGTATATGATGGTCATAACCGCTACATTAATGAAGAATATGGTTTTTTTTTTTAAATAATGATGAACAATATACAAATGCCGACAGTTGATTAGAACTTATCATTTTTATAAAAATTATTATCTTTAACTTAGCAAAACTGTGATTTATTAGTGAGTCAATTATTCTTTCAGTGATATACTTTTTTTATTTCAGTATTATAGTGTTATCAATTTTATATACAGATCAAATGATGTTGACATATTGCCTAAAAAAATATCTATCAATCATTAATTCTGTTAATTTCTATTAAAACAATGCTGGTTCGCCAAATAATCAGTGTATCACAAGTAACTCTAGATCAGTGTTTCTCAAGTAAAGTTGTACCGTGGCCGCATCGTATACATAAGCGGCTTAATGGAAATGCCTGGTGACCGCACCAAATTTTCGATTTAAGTCTGTTGTGTTTGGCTTTTGTCCAATGGACCTTATAATGTTCGACAATTTTCTATTGGTATTAATTGCATACGAAATATTTCGTTTTCAGAGTCCTTTTGACAAATTAACTTTATTTTAATTATCAATATTTACTATGAAGCTGTTGGTGGCCGCACATGAGAACCACTGCTTTTAATCTATTTGATAGGCAGAAAAGCGTTCCATTAGGTAAAACTGGTACTTTTTAGATGATTAGCGTTGTCTTTTCTTGTGACAGACGAATTAAGTTGAAAAAAGATAGAAGCTTAAAAAAAACACAGGTTGTGTTACTATATCTGCCACTTATTTCGGTTCATTAAAAACATTTTACGTTTAATTCTATCAGAAGAGGTGATGCACTAACAATCAGTACTACTTTCGATGGATTCGATGGTATCTTTGCAAAAGTTTATTTTAATATCTAAGGAATAAGTATTGACACGTGTTTTGCCTCTTTGATAAGCATCTTCAGACTTGTCGTAAGACTACTTTAGAAATAAGATTCTTTTTTTATATGAATTAAAAAATTGAGGTTCGGGCTATTCTTCTTTTAACGAGACTTAAGAAGGGGGCGGGGGTATACACAAACAATAATAGTAACAATTAAAATTACACTACAATTTAATTTACATAAAACTATTAGTATCACTGGTGTATTTTACACAATGTATATGTCAGGAAAATGATGAGCAATCACTGGGAATATTATACAATAGACCATATTTTCTTTTGTGTAGAAACTTGTGCATGAATATTTAATATCACCGCAGGATCTGCAGCGATTATACGGATTAAAAATACCAAGTAAACAAAACTTTGCAAAATATTTATTAATTATGAAAATCTTCATATTAAATGAATGCGCCTTTACATAATGGAATGTTTTATTACAAAATTAAATCTAATAACTCTGTTATTCCACGTATTTTTTTTCGAAAATTGACTTGTGTTCCAAATATTTTGGAAGCATCTTCAAGCTGCATTTACAATGTAAAGATGCGAAATACGTTTTACTTTATGTAAGACCAATACTTACTTAATTAAAAATTTCGCATGAGGGTGCTTGATGGAATTCTAATATCAAATTTGAAACGTTTTAATTTTGTACTTTTCCATGATTTTTGTCGCTAATGACACGGGTTTCGTCTTTCGGCATCTTCGGGCATTTAAAGTGCACGGACTTACTTGAAATGACGAGTAGTAAACATTTTGTATCGCTTATTTACAACAATAAAAAGTTAAACTGCTATTAAAATATGAATTAGCCAAAAATTTGAGTTTCAGTTAATTATGTGGGTTTATTTATTATTATTAGGATTTTAAAATGTAGTATTTTATAGGTCGGATAAAACCCTACATTACATAAAGATATTCCTATGTTATTATCTGGTAATTATTATTTGCGATACTACATTCGAAAATCCCAATAGTGATAAATAAACCCACTAAATTCATTGAAACTCAACTCAACTCAAAATCTCTTTCTCGATAAATATAAATATATTTTGATACAATGTTTTACTAGGCAACTATATTTATTTTTAAATTAAGCTCGCTTTCAAACTGAAACATATATAACTAATCTCATCATGATTTGTTCTTTGAGAACTGTTATGAACATAGTCGCTCAACCATTTTAAAGATATAAAAAATAGTACTATGACAGTAATAGTAATTACCTAATCGCTCTCGCTGCGCAACGTTTCGGGAATCAAACAAGTGAAAGGGAATTAAGGCTTCGCCAACAGCCAAAAACAAACAAACGAAAATCAATTGACAAACTAATTCACGAATGTTTTGCTTCTGGAATACGAATCCTTGAACGACTTGGATTCAGGTCCAAGTAGTTTATCCTTTATTAAGCTCTTTTAAAAAATAACTCAAATCTTGTTCCGTAGTGCGAAGTGCGCAATAGCATTTTTATTTTTATTTATTTTTCATGTTTTCGGAAATTTGATAATGGCGTAGATAACAATTTTATCCCACTATTCTGATAATAAAAAAATATTTTTATGTTTTATACTAACATAAAAAAACAAACTTTTTAACATTTTCCAATTATGCCTTTTCGACACCACGCTATATAAAAGCTACAAAACAGCTGATTTTCAAATTTTGGAAAAAAAACAAAATACTAAAAATGTTTTGTGAGACATTACTTCAGTACTAAAAAACTCTATAATGTATCCTAGATATTTTGATATCCGACCAAGTAAGTATCTCTCTTTTGTATTATGTTTATAATACAGTCGGTCACAAATTTGCCTATCAAAGTCGTGCTAATGACTTATTTTAATGTACACAAAATAATTTTCAATTATCACCTATTTATCAGTAATGTAGTGTCGTAAATTTGTTACCACTTGTCAGTTGTCTTTTTATATTATGATATTAAAAGACCCTACCTGGGTTGGATCTAGAGACTCCAACTCGCGTATCGAGTACTCGATACTCAAGAATTTTGAAAAATACTCGACTAATACTCGTAATTTAAAAATAAAGATTTATTTCCCAATTCTATTTAACTATTTAAAATATATATATATATGATGTTTAAACCGTTCCGTTTAACTGAGTCTTACGCGTGAATTTTATAATCTTGTAACACAAAAAATAAAGGTTTTGCCGACCAATGACAAGCTTATGATAACGAGAGTCGATGATGACAAGAGAACCTACTACGGGAATGATAAAAACAAAACTTCAAACCAATTTAAAATATGAGACTTTTATTATTTTTGAAATATATGTCTATGAATTTTGGGACATTTGAAACTACTCGAGTATACTCTAGTACTAGTGTATTTTAAAATTTTACTACTCGATACTCGAGTAGTTGAGATGTCGAGTAATCGGAGTCTCTAGTTGGATCTGATCCTTTGCGCTATCTACGCCACTGCAACAACCCATCCATTGAATTGGCTTACATATTAAAATGTAAAATATTCCCTTCATTTTCCGGCAGAATACAACAATGCGTCCTTTCTATCTACTTGACATCAAATTATTAAGAGTGGTAACAAATGACATACTTATCTTAAAATGCATTGTCGGTCGTATTTTTATTTTTTACGTTTTGTTTTACATGACAAACAATAATCTTGATATAAATTCTTTTTTAAAATTAAGTTAACTTGAGATATTTTGTTTTATTTTAACCGTATTTAAAACATTAACGTTCGATACCGGTAAACACTGACCACGCTAGTTATGCGCTCGAAAGAGTGGCGCTGTGAGAATGTCCTGATGACGCCCACAAAAACAAAGATTGCCAGAGTTAGAAAATTTTAAACTCTCTAATTTGATACAGATTGAACGCGTGGGCTAAGTGTGGGTGGTGGATTCTTATGACAAACGAGAGAACATTATTTTTTTAACAACGGCTACCGCACACTCGAGTGAACTGTTAAAGAAGTCAGAGTGTAGCTTCGATCCCTACAGTCCACCGATATCATAGGCCACTTCTGATTCTAGTGATACTCCATCCCTCCAGTGAAGATGCGGTCTATAACACTACGTGCTAAAATTAGGACGTTTAAGAGGCATCCACTCATCCATGCGAGATGTATGTCTCATCGTGGATTTTAAGTCTGACTGACTGTAACGGCTATTAAGCTAATGATAGCGATGATGTCGCCATACGCTATCCTCGCAAACAGGAACACTTGTAGTTTCTAGTATTTTTTTAAGATACGCGTCTTATACATATATATACTTTTCAATACATTTACAAAAAAAATCTGAACAGGGTGGAATTCAATAAAACCACCCAAAACCTTTAGGATCAGTCAAGATGAGAACGTGGCTTAAAAGCTCATATTCTCATTCAACCTTTCCAGAATCTCACATATGTTTCTCGGTCGTATGAACCTTTAAAATGTATTTCTTTTATTGCAACACAAAACGTTTTTCGTAAAACTTCTTCACAAACTCGAATTGGTACAGCTAGGTTACAGTCAGTTGCATTATCAAATAATTTAAAGAAATTGTTATTGTTTAGCCTTAAGTAATTCTGTGCGTAATTAATCTAAGATATAAAAATCAATATTTGTTTTTTTTGTTGTGTTTTGCTTGTTGGTACTCTATGCGCTGCCATAAGGTTCATTCGATTGAAATGAAACTTTGGTTATTTGTTGTGTAGACGGCTAGGTAGGTTCTCGCTTCTGCCTAAATCCTTCATCCGATTGCGATAAAGATTTGGTGAATTGTTGTGTAAATGACGACAAAAAGTTTTTTGTAAGCTATATATATCAAAATGAATGTTTTTTTGTCCGTATGCGATCCTATAACGTTCATCCGATTGCGATAAAAAATTTATGATTTGTTGTGTTGATACTTTCGAAGGTTTTCTAATCAGTACACACATTAAATACAGCCATACACAATTAAAACACTAACACTTTCGTTCTTTGAGTGGCATTGCAACGCTTGTCGGGTACTGGCTAGTTGCTTATAAAACATAGTTTTCAACCGTTTCAAGAAAGGATAACTGATACATATTATATATACATATTATATATACAAACAAATACGCATTTAATACGACAGCTCATTTCAATGAAAAGAATTGTAAATTATATCTATTATTTATCACATTTTTCTTGCAGTAAGTTAGATCTTGGGAGGTTTTTTTTATCACAGGAAGTGATGAATACAATTGAAAATTCTTTTTCGTTGGGTAAAACGTGTTTATCCTTTAATAGCCTTCACATGAATTCAGGATATATACCACATGTAAAGAGTTCTTACAGGAAACGCATTTCGGTTGGAAATTTTCGCAGAAATATAATATGATTCAAGGTAAGGGTTTGTTTACCAATAGGATTATTATAATATCAACCAGATTACGCTGATAATCAATGAATTTCCGGAATATAACACGAGATGGACGTGTAGGTATCATGTTACCAGTCATTTTAAGGCCAGCTCAAGCCGATGATATACCGGATATATTCTCATTATTTCAGTTATACATTAATTACAGAGGGATTTCACGGAAAATTGCACGGTGGCCGCATCGTGGCCCTGCGGATATTTATGGTGGCAGCACCAAATTTTTGTTTTGAGTCTGCTGTCTTTGAAGAATTCCAAATGGACCTAAATATGATTGTCAATTTACTAATGGTATTAATAACATCCGAGACATTTCATTTTCAGAGATTTTGTTGACAAATTAACTTGTAAAATCACAATTTTTTATGAAGCTGTTGGTGGCCGCCGCCATATCCTCTTATAGTCGCACATGAGAACCACTGCTTTTAGTTAACAAAATTGTATAACTCCCGCAATCACGCAAATAAAACGAGGAATTTCTCAATTTCGATTAAATTATATGAATACTAGTAGTTTTCAGAAAAGCATTTATTTGATGTACATCCGTAAATGAAAAACGATCGAATCTGGTTCGCGATAATATCGTAACGGGAAAACAATTTTAATTAATTTCTGTTGCACGTAATCAACTAATAAAATGTACAATAAAATGCTCCACCAGGGAAACAACCAATAATGATTATTATGGGGACTGCTAAACAGTGATCATTATTTTAGCGCTAATTGAAAAATGTGTACGGCTTGGTAATATCGATTTGAAATTAGCTTTTAGAAATGTAATGTGTTATGGAACTTTCTTGGTAATAACTGTTATTATATAATTTGATTTTTTAATCAATATCGCTATTTTATGATGGCCTGAAACATCAATATTTTTACTGAAATCTTGTATACTTTGTTTTTGTTTTCTGTGTCTCTGGGTGTAACATAATATGAAACTAATTAAGAATTTCGGCTGAAGGTCCTTGACGGAATTTCAATATCAAATTTAAATCGCCCAGTTCAAGAACATCCACGCACTTTAAATGCTTGAAGATAACGAAAGGCGAATCCCGGATTATCGACAAAACCCATGGAAGTACAAAATACAAACGATTAAAATTTGCAAAAACTAATGTTTTCACGCAATGTTAGGAATAAAAAACTTTATCGACAGTTTTTTTCATCGTATTTTATTTCTAATGAAAAACAGGGTAAATTATGGGTATATGGTCACGGGACAGAATCCCAATCCTCTCGAGCTAAGCTCAAAAAATTTATACATACTGGCTTATAATTTTATGTTTTGACTTTACTATTTGACTTCTTGTGGATTTTTATAAAATGTGGAATCAAAATGATTAAATCTGAAGAATATTACTGATTATTGTATGAGTTCTGAAAGAAGAATTTGTTTTTTTAATATTAGCCTATAATAAAATTATTTTTTTGTTTTAAACAAATAATAAACTTATGTGACTGCCTCTACCTGTATAATATTACTATTTGTGTAGTTTGTGGATGCTTTTTTGCTCCTGTAAATTAAAACAACTCGATTTCATACTTATTGCGAAGTATTCTTTAGTATCTTCTATTTTGGTAAATTTAAAAATTAAAGACGAAACATTTAAAAAAAAATCGTAAGCCTTACATTTATTTCATTTAATGTGCTTTTTTTCATAAATCTTTACAAAAATTCTGTCCCGTGACCATATTATCCATAATTTACCAAAAACAGTTTGCCTTTTTTATAATTCACTTAGCCGTTTATTGTATTTTATATAAGAGAAATTAAATTAAACATACCTACAATACATTGGATCATCGATTTCAGCGTACGATTTACATGACATGCAACGTTGTAAGAAAATGTTGTTAGGTTGTGTAACAATTAAGCATTATTTTAAATGACTTATAGTGTGTATACGAGGCTTTGGAAAACTTAAGGTTTATTAGTTTTGAAAAGCGCTTTATATGAAAATCATATAGCCTGTGATTGATGCGCGTGAAATAAAAAGCACTGACCAAAATCTGACGCTGCAATATCCGCACTAAAGCACTCATATTTTCGGGTTAGTTAACACTTTGTTTAGTCGTTATTTATTTTTTTGCATCCAATAATTCATTTTACCTGCCGTTTATTATTTTTTAAACAAGTGGACCCATGGGTGCATTTTCAGTGTGCGCTTTATTCGCTTTCCCTTCAATTACTCAACCATTATCTCACTTGGTTGGTGCAAAGGCTTGTCGGTTTTCAAATACCGGGTTTTGTGGCTAAATTTGTGACATTCGAAACACGGCTTTTTTTTAATTTGTAGCTGGTTTTAAATATGCTTTTAAATAAACGAGAAGAAAAACATTTTATATCTGTACACAATGTATACATTACTGGGACATAAAAACAAAAAAGGATGAAGCAATAACTCTCCACTGCAAACAAGATGAAATATCCTAGAAATCATGATCGATAGGTTTATAGCATTGGAAGTGTGTACTTGTTTTCTTCAATCATATTTTCTGAAGAGTTTCATAAAATAATTTCTTGTTGTGTATGTGTATATGTACATTTTTTCGCTATTTTAATTGTATTATCTATTTTTTGTAAAACTTCTAAAACTGGATATAACGTTTTTGTATAAGCCCTAGTTGGTAAACATCTCTAAATGCAATTTTAAATTCATTTTAAATATACAGTAAATGATCGTCAATTAATTGACTTAATATTGTTAACTTAACCTAAGCCTTGAATGGTTTTTATAACTGATAGAAAAACCAGTTTCATTTTTTTCAGTTAGGACTATCTTACGCATTCGATCAGTTTTTTTTACTTTGATTGAAATACTTATTTATTCGCTCTTAGTACATTATGTTTAACGATAACATCAACGGTAAATGTAAATCAACGAAAACATCGCAGATATTATAGACAGCTTTGGAAAAAACAAAATCATAAATCAATTCGAAAATTTCAACCCTTAACCGCACAAAGAAGAAACCCTTGGTGCTATACATAAGTATGCATTATATTTTTTTAAAACACACAGACATGGAGATATGGATAATTAAAAAACAAGAAAATTATTCAACTTAATTCAATAATTATCAATATTTTTCGTTTGTTTTCTTTTGTAGCTATTAAAAATAACAAAAAATAAGTTTCCTGATTAGCACATTCAAAAATAATTGACTATACAAGAACTGGTTGCAATCATTAGCTCAGGTTCTTTTATTTGAGAAATGATAAAGAGAGTGATGCAGATATAAATGGACTTTGTATAATAAGCTCATTGCACTTGCTTCACCATTTTTTAGATCGGATCAGTGGTAGAGACTTTGGGCATTCACTATTCACTATACACATTTAACATTCTTACGCATTCATACAACATTCATTTTTTCATACAAAAGTAAAGAAATGAACTGAATGTTACGAAAGCCCAAGATAGTTTTTTGATAAATCGGCTACTGAACTGACACTACTTTATTTATATAAACGAATTTAAAACGTATTCTTTTCAAATATAAAGTAATCAATTATTAAGGTTAGGTAAGGTTTTTTAATTTTTTTTAAATTTTAAATGTATTCACTTCAAAATATAAAGCAATTAATTATTATGGTTGTATAATTAGCTACTTTTCAAACACTAACACAGTGATCAACAAAATCATCCCTCACATTACTTAGCGATGAAAGACTAAGACCACTGTGTATTAACTATTATGCGATATCAACAGCCCATTGTGCTTAATCGATTACCATGCACATCACCTGCTTTTCGGGCTAACGTAACTAAGTTCGTATGAAAAAAAAAAGCTTTTTGTTGATTTTTTGTGTGTATAAAAAAGCTCCACTTTAGTTGATCAAATTGTTAAAATATGCATATGAGGGATAAATTTTTGCTCTCATGAAAAGTGGCTTCACATAAAACACAAACAAACATATTTCGCACGTCATGTTATTTTTCCCGGGAGCCTACGTGTATTTGCAAATTTTTTAGATTTTTTAGCATCACTTTTGCACGGAAATAATTATCATTTAAGGGCACGCTTGCTCACGTTTTAAATAAACACTAAAAACAAAACCAGTGTCATCAACGATACAAAACATAACAATAATATTAAAAAAAGTGTCTCTCTGGGTAACATAGCCAAGATTACTAATCCGGAGAAATAAATAACTAGTAAATATTAACCTTTAAACGCCCGTGCATTTTTTGTGAAATATCCGCGCAACCCGTAGCTCTTATAAAAATAATTATATCTCTAAAACAAGTCAGCCTATGTGGGTAAAATAAAAAGCATTAGCAAAATAAAAGATTGCTTATAATTTACGAACAAAAACCAGGGCCGCTACTTTTACGCTTTCTAATTCTCTATATAAACAAATAAACTAATCTATTTTAGCTACATCTATCTTGAGAAAAGAATCGGTCGCCCCAAAGGAAAAATTTCTAGGTATGGAAAAAAATCTGTATCCGCATTTAAATATATTGTATAGTGTGAATAAAGCTGATTTATTACAGTCCGTCGGATATAACAAAACGCATAACCCAAGAGTCAACCTTGTAACTCAATCTTGCTAGACGCCGCTTTCTGTTATCGGAAGGGTGGGGAGATAACACAAACACTCATTGCTTTCTAACAGAATCGATAAATATACTGAAAAAGCTGCTCGGATTTGGACTACAACCCGAGTGGTCCGTCACGGAATCCAACGACATCAACTACTGCTCCACGGACCGGACAACTTACATACGACGGAACCATTAAATATTATTCAATGTGCTTATCTCTCCTACCTGAATATAATAAATTGAGAAAATGGTGAGCTAACTAAAAGTCCAAATTTACCCAAATCTTCAAAGGCATTTTTAATCGACTTAATAACAACCCATTTTCTAAATGAAATTCATAAAATGCTCTATTAGGCACTCACCTTCAGACTAGAATGGTGTAAAAATGAGAGGAAACGAATGAATCCATTATACCTATGAACTATTTACTAGAAGAAGGTCCCAGTTGAGAAAATTCAAAACCATTTAAAATCGGAACAAATATTTTTATGCATTGGTAGTAATATTCATCCTCCGCTCAAGTGGTACGGAATAAAATCACTTCCTATAATGGAAATTTAATAATAATATGTTGTAGATAGATCGATTCTTATGTGCGATTTGCTCATCCAATTTCATGGGTTCAAAACTCGTCTTGGATGGAATTTTCATTTTCGTCATTTGACAAAACAGCTGATCTTTAAAGGACAACGTTATTTTTTTCATTTCTTTTACCTACACAGCTTCCTAACGACGAAGTAAGTACATACACAACAAAATTTAACCATTAAAATATGAAGCTACAAAAATGAAATTAGAATATATTATAAATCAAATAATTGTATATATTTTCTGATTAAGAAATAAAAGGCCATGTAGAAAATAGTATGCTTTCAAAGAGCATATTGGGCAACATAGCGATTAGCTATTACTACTTTTTGAATGTCACTCAGTGACCTAACTTACTTAGAAACAGTTCCTGTTAAAGAACTCTCTGTTAAAATGCTTCACAATGAATCTATGTGCTTCGTGACACTGGGAAAGATTGTTAAAAGCATGTAAACAGGTTTTTTTAATGTATATTTTTAATAAATTAAGGTGGTAATGTTTCACTATTATTACTACGTAGATTTTCAAGCGTAAATATTAAATTTGTTTCACAATAATAGTCGTGTAATATATCACATAAACCCTGACTTCAAATAAATGGCAGCAAAATTACTTCACTACAATTTTACATTACGTACAATATAACAAATTATTCTCATAATTTTAGTGTGCTTAGACTATGGAATCGTTCTTTGAACAATTCATTCCACGAAAGTATGGATATGTCACAAACCAACAGCGGCCTGAGAGATAAATGGAACATACGATGATGTATTATTGTATTTTCTGTCAATTGCAGAAATTGAAAAGCATTACCACCGTAAACGTATCATTGAGTCCATTTTGTTGTTAACAGGGAAATCGCTGGAGAGCACAGTGGCATTGGTGTCGGGCTGCGACCAACAACATGAATTTTTCCCGCTAACTAGATTGGTTTTAATATATGCATACGAGTAGAACAATTCGTACTCCAAGCATTGCGGAATGGAATTGAACGTAGCATTTTCAATCGAAATAACTCTTGAAACCTTCAGCCAAACAAATACTTGATGGAACGAGTTTTAGCCCGGACAAAAATAGAAAACTTTTTTTTAGTATTTGATTTACTACCATATTCAAAATTCTTACTCGTGAACTACTTATGGTGTTATGCTCAATACAAGGAGAAGCATTTTTTCCTCAGTAACTTAACATCTTGATTCGTAGAGATTAAAAACTGAAATATATTACAGGACTTAAAATGTGTCCTGTTCAATTTGTTCATATCTCACTTATAATTAAAATTGATTTGGTAAGGGGGCCACTTTATTTATTTAAATTAACATCAACGATATGTTCTCATAAAAATTGCAAGCTTTGGCTAACAGTTTTAATTCAATTTATGAAACCCCCCCCCCATCTACCGGGATTCAAACCGGGTACACCTGAATTAAAATCAACGACGTTCACTCCCTGTACTTCTCATAAGATTTTTTTTGGGTACTATTCAAGCTCAATTGAAATCATTAAAATTTCAATTTACTTTGACATCATTAGTTGATAAGAACGTGATTTTTTTAATGTATAGTATTTATTTAACTGAATAAACCACAATTTCAAAACATTTTCAACATTCATGAGCTGTAAATTAGTGAAACCGGTTCTAATCTAAAGATATTAGAAAACATATCTTTTATTTATTAACATACAAAGCCTTTACACGATAATTATATTTACGCTTTGAAAACCGGTTGATTCAAAATAATTCATTTCCATTTGATTTGAATCTCATTAAAATTGTTACTCAGATAAAAAAATAACAAACACATCACGGACAAAAAAATAATTTTAGAGCTACTTAAAAGTATTTTTATCCCCAGTATTCAGCAGTTATACAATTATTCTAGTGTTTCAGAAAGAATTCTAACTACCAAAGTAAGTTAATTTTTTTACATTAAAAAGTCACTTATTTTCCATATCGATAGAATTATTAGAATCAATTTCAGCCCTAATCCGTCAATAATTGACTTTGGTTCAAACACTATAGCCTCTTTAGTATGCCAGCTTTGACTCGCAAGTTGACGTTACAAATTTAATTGTCTATTCTCTTTTTGGTTCCAGTAGCATAAGGAAAATTCACGTTAGAAAAAAGGATCGAAAATAATTCCAAACGTCTAAATAAGCAAACATGGAAAAATCCTTGACTTTACAAGTAATTCTCTGAAAAGAATGAGTAAAATTGAAACAGGGGATGGGACTCGATAGCTATTTTTTCTATAGATTTTAATAATATTTACAATTAGTTTTTCAACAGTATGCCATATTAGATTTAAACATTATATTTAAATGAAGGCCATCGTTAATAGCATTGATGTTAAGCATCCGGCTGACATGACTTTTCATACGGCCTCATTTTAAAAATATCAATCACCTTTTTTATTCAGAACTTGTCATGGACGATTGAAAAACAATATAAAGTATTAAAATTTCCAATTTAATATACATAGACAAAAAAACGATAATTTATTCACTTTTACCGATGATGCCTTCGAAAAATCTGAAGATAATAAGCCGACCCGACCCTTCTGCGAAAAAGGTTGTGTATGATTGGTTAATCGTATTTATTTCTGCAATCATCTGAAAAGAACAATGTACTTATATGGAGACAAACAATATGATAACAGAAAACAAATGCAATTTTGTATCACTTCGATACCTTACTTTGAAAAGGTTCTAACTGCTCTTTACACTGTTTTGAGATATGAGCGTTTGAAGTTTCGATTAGTTAAAATTCACTTGTAACAATGAGCAAGTAAAAATGTTTCAAATTACTGATTTAAAGCATATTTTTCTCAACCCGTGCTGAGAAATAACGGTCTTAAAGATCTAATGATGATAATCTTAGAACTTTGTCAAATAAATTTAGTAAAAAAAGTGTGCTCCGTTATTTAACCATAGATAATTCTGAAATTCATATATATGATAGAATGTGGTAATTACAAGCTTTTCCGACCAAAGGGTAATTTTAGGAAAAAATGTCAATTTGAAAATTTTCAAACTAAGGTGACAATTTGACAAAAACGATTAGAATTTTTAATGCCAAGCAGTTTGATATTATTAACTTATTATTTTTTTAAATATTGCCGATGCACACATTTTCAGTTTCGAATTTTATGACAAAAAGCAAACTCTTTGAATAGAAATACATGCTAAGTCATGAAATTAAATTACATTTACGGTTTGCCTATTTTATTGTTTAAGTGTACCCACACCACAGACAGTGATGAAAAATATACATTATTCATTTTGATCAAAAACCTACAGAACATTTGAAGATTAGCAAAGTCAAAAGCTTTCACGGTAGCTTTTTACTTAAACAATAAGAGACCGTTTTATATGCTTCAAATATTAAAAAAATCTTTTTCCTTTATATTTTGTATAAATCTAAAGTAGCTGTCACATAAAACAATGCAATACCAGTTTCCAAATGACTGCGTTATGAATTAGCCGCATAAATCATTTATTGAAACGTTTCAAAAACAGAATCGAACTTTATTTTGAACTTCTTATGTTTTTCAATGAAACAAGTTTTTTATAGTTGATTCGTTTACCAGTCCATTAAATAACTAAAACTTAAGATATATAAAAAGTATCCCTATGATAATTCTTTAACCCTTTAAACGCCGAGCCAATTAAATGAAAGTGTTAGATTAAAAAAATGTTTCAGTGTATATTTTGGATAGTAAGGTGCAAACTCCAGTGACATCTGTTAGCTTAACCTCAAATAAAATAAAAACATATCGATATTTTAACAATCAAATTGCCTTAAAAAGACATGTCTGCATTAAGTTTCATTAAAAAATACGATATTTATTCATGAACAAAATCGAGGTGGCGTATGAATGGTATTTTTTTTCCAATCAAGTTTCTTTTATGAATGCTTTCGTTTCACTCTGTTCAATTCAAGATCATTTTCAATATCGAAACATTGTTTTCTTCTTCTTCGGGGCCGATTTGCTACCCCTGATATATTTAAGGCTTTAAACATGTATGCTCCCAGTTTTTACCTACGCGGTCGTACTAGAGCTAAATAATTTCAACTGACAGAAAAATCAGAAACTGTTTGTCGCGTTGGTCAATTAAATCACCGGTCACAAGGGCTGTTTGGCTGATAAATAAACTGTATGTTTTTATTGTCTAACATCCAAAATAGAGTTAAAATAAAATCACAAACTTTATTTAATTTGATGAGAGTCCCATTCTCGTCCATTAAAATGTCCGAATTCAAGGAAAAAATCTAATTTGCTGTCAAAGAAATGTCAAATAATACCTTCACGTAAATAATAAACATTATTATTAATAATAAAAGCCGGGAAAAGTTCAGTAGAAGACTAATTTATTACATTTTGACTAAATGTCTTCGCCGGTAAAAATTCAAACATCTTTTCTTTCATGTTCGTTTTTATGGCAACTTAATGACCAACAATGCAAAAAGGGATTACAGACCCACAGACATACATACGCCGTTTCGGTTTTATATATAAGATTTGTCAAATTCATGGCGTCAGTTTTAGTTCCATGTATCATGCTAATTTGCAATAAACAATATTAAATAAAATTGTATCATTTCACAAATAATCAAAAATCTTGACTTAAATATCAAAAATATTTAAATAAGACGACTAAAGCATCAAAATTAAAGTTAATAAGCATAATCAATCAAATGCGCTTTTCTTATTTGACCTCTTATATCTCTACGAGCAACCAATTAAAATTTATTCCCATTTTTAATTCTTTTTCCTTTTTTATTAAAATAATATTTCTTCTAGTTTATGCCGTGCTCTTTTTACAACGATTTTATTGTGCTTAGCATTAAAAACATCATAATTTAAAATAAAATATCGCTTAAGTTGAAGCGTTAATACCTACCTACTCACGAAGTAATCCTTAAATGCCTTTTGAAATTATTCGCAGTCCATTGCCTTCAAATAAAAACTTATAAGGAAAGCTTATTTTTCAAGTAACAACATTCAGGGTAAGAAGATAAAATATACAAAAAACTTAATAGCTAAATATATTTTTATTTAAACCACTCAACCTCTCTTTTTAGAAGAGACTTGGGATAAAAGAATGGGAGAAGCGATAAGCGAAACATTATTCCTGTCTTTAAGCGAGTGGAATGTAATTTAGATATCACAGTCATCTTTACCTTCTAAAACCAATCCCTAAACTGATTGAAAATGAATTTCGGAAACCGTATGGAATAGAATTCAATACTGACAAATGTGACGAAACTATTGATCACTTGGCTACAAGCCCTACATTTTACAGAGCAATCATTTCCCCAAAATCGTGATGTTATTAATAATAATTCGAATCAAAGTTGAAACATAGTAATATTATACCGTTGCTGTATGAAAGATTTAGTTTGAAATAAAGAAGTGGCCATCTCACCAAACTAAACGTAGTACGTGAGTAATGACATTGTACTGTTAATCAAACGAATTGTCGAGAAATATTTAATCTTCAAAGATTTAAGCAATAGTATGCTATTCAAATAAACCTTCCATTTTTATTGTCTTTAACGTATTCACTTGAATATAAAAATTGAACCCGTTAATAAATTCGTCCTCAATCGATTAGCTGATTTTTGTATCCACCATTTTCAATGCTGTCCTGGGATATATATGAAGTACCATAGATTTTTTTACAAAATTAACTTTCCACTAATATTTTTTCGGCTCCATCTCGTCGTTCTACGAAACTAAGGGGTTTAATGACTGAAGAACAAGCAGCAACCTATTTCATTCATCGCGAGCATTATGTACCAAAATTTTGTTATATTTAATTGAATATAATAATTGTACATCAAGTTATTACAGAAAAAACATTAAAATTGAAGAGCAACTTTTGTGAAGTTTAAATGTTTCATTGTGAGATTATGTTTTCCGAATTCGGAGGGAACATGGTTAAAAACACTTTATATAGAGTATTGTCGAAATATAATAATTACTGGATATTATATTCATGGCATTCGAAGATTTAAAAAAAGAATATACTTATTCTTTTACAATGACAAATTATTATTTTGTGTGTTTATATATCTCTCTTGTTACGCATATGTATATAATTTATACACACTGAAATATTATTTCGATGTAGTAATAAAAATAATTATAGTACATAGGGGCCAACCCTGCAGTGAGATAAATAGGTATAATAAACTTATTGGGGAAAACATTTTGGGAACAAAATGGCTAAGGTACAGGATATTGGATATTATTATTTGAAATTAGTTTTTGAATAGAGAAACGGTAGAGTAAATCTTCAAATCCCTTTGCGCATGATAATTTCTTTGTGTTTTGTTCCATAGAATACTTCGTGGAACTGAACGATATCATTACTTAACTTATTATGTTACATTATATTTTCCATACCAAAAATATATTGCAAAATGTTAAGATAATTTTGACAGTGTGGAGGAAATTTCGAGATGATTCTATTATAGATGTATCTATGATATTAGCATCGTTAAAAAAACCTTTTTGTATAGACAATGCAGGGATGATATTTTAATACAGTAATTTTGATCACTTTTAAGGTGTTGTAACTGTCAATACTTGGTGGCATGGCATTATAATAAAAATAATAACACATTCTTAGTACTTATTCCACATAAAATGTATTGGTTTCGCTCATGGCGAGCATTATCAGAAAATGAAGCAGTGATATTTATACAAAAGCTAAGCAATAATTACAAGGTATGACAAACAATTGTTATTACAACTAAGCAAATTAATTGAAGCAAAATAGACTATAATAATAATGTTCGCCATGAGCGAAACCAGTCCTGATCCAATAAATTTTATGTGGAATAAGTACTAAAATAATTTTGTATATTCGATGCTATCATCAATGTGGCATAACGCAGAAATAATTTATTTTCAACGAGCATCCGATGTTCTTAAGATGACACGTGCAAGTGCACGAAACATTACATTTTTTTTTTAAATAAGAATTGATTAGCGTCAATCAATCCTGAAAATTTAAGGATTAAGTATTCTAATTCCGATGCCCATTACATATTACAAACCTTCGAGATCCCGGGTTAGGACGCCCTAACTACGACCCATTTTAGTATCGGCAGGGTTTAATGTGACTGAAACTTCACAGACATGCACGCCTTTGATTAGTACTCTATATATCGGTGAAAAACTCAATAAATTCAACATAAACCGAGATCCAAACCCGGACCGAAACCTATAACGTTGACTAGTCGACGATGGACCAAACTCCGGCGCGCATTTATATCATCTTAAAAGTTCGCTCATTGGATAGTCACTGTCAGTATTTGTGGAGGATTTTACCACTGACAATACAATTAACTGGCAGAATCTTAAATTATAGAGTGCTCTGTTCACATACGGCTAAAGCGTATAAATATTTAGTTTGTATTCGCTCTACCAATAAATTAGCCTGGAAAATGAGACACCGTTTCAGAAGATCCAAGTAGTTTGAAAATCAAATAGATTTGGAGTAATACCAACAAATTTTGTGAAGTGCTTTTCAATGATTTTTTTAATGTATTACTAGCCGTTACCCGTCAAGCGTTACAATGTCACTCAAAGAAAGAAATTGTTTGTGTTTATTGAAGTGCTTTCGGATGCACAATATTTTAGATAAATAATTTCAATTTAATTTAACTAACATTGATCGGTATCGATGGCATTTGCCGTTAGACATTTGCTGTTTGTCGTTTGCCGTGTCTACACGTGCTACCCACTGAAATTTAGTTGTACTATGTCTATAACATTTGCGCAAGTGCAACAATAAGTTGTCAAAATGAACGGTTTGTCAGCGCATACAATATGAAAAAAAAATGATTTTTATATAAAAGACCTACTGTCAGTTAATTTTACTATGCCAAAAGCATCCACGAAAATGCAAGCAAAATGTTTGTCAAAGTTTCATTGCGATTGGATGAACGGTATAGAGTACAAACAAACAAAAAAATATTGATTTTTATATATAACATTCGAACCAGGTGAATATTAATATGTTCAACATGTTGACTTTCAGAAGATTGTAAAATAATGACGAAGTTGGTAAAGTTATAAGACTTCTATAAATAGTTTAATTTTTTATGTAAGATCAGATCCGCTTCTTTCATCTTGAATTAAAAATTCTCGAGTTCCTGATATATATATATATAAAAAAAATATATTTAAAATCATTACTGAATACATTAAAAGTAATCATTTTACCAAGCTAATCACTGTTTGAGTGCTCGGTTTTGAGTAGAGACTCCAATTACTCGACATCTCAACTACTCGAGTATCGAGTAGTAAATTTTTAAAATACTCGAGTATACTCGAGTAGTTTTAGATGAACCAAAATACATATTATTAATTGAAATTTGTGTATATGAATATATGATAAATAAATAAATAAGCTTATTTCATTTCATTAATACATTTATTTCAATTTATGAAACATAAATTTCAAAAATAATGGAGAATTAAGCGGCTCAAATTTTAATTTGGTTGGAAGTTTTGTTTTTTTACTGCCGCAGTAGAAAAAACTCTCTCTGTTGCTGTGGACGTCGGTTTAAATAGTAACAATCAATTAAATAGTGCTATCTAGTATTTCTGTACGCTGTTTAACACAAAATAAAATTTGGAAATAAATCTTCATTTAGAAATGACGAGTTTTACTCGAGTATTTTTCAAATTACTCGAGTATCGAGTAGTTGCGAAATGGACGAGTATACTCGAGTATCGAGTACTCGATACTCGAATTGGAGTCTCTAGTTTTGAGGAACAGATTGGTGGATGCACGCAAAGCAGTGAAAATATGTTTGCTTAAATATTAAAACTGATTAAAAAATCAAATTTTTCAAGCATATTAATGTGCAACAGAGAAATGCAATAGTGATATAGAGTTTCTATTGAACCACAAGTACTACTAAATCTAGTAAAATGAATAGAATCTCGATATATGTATTTCCGATTTTGTGATCACAAAAACTAATTGACGTCATTTTTCCAAATCCATATATTTTTTAAATATGCTAAAAAAATATATATTACGCAGCAAAACTGCGGCACTCTACATATATGGTTCATGAAGCATTATATTATATTGAATAGCATTTTCATATTTTTTTTGATTGACAGTGCTCTGCAGTTTGAAAAACGCGTTCACGTACATTTCCACATTTCTAAAAAAAATAACGAGAAATTTATGTATAGTTAATGACTGTATGTAAGTATATCATCATAAGATTTAAACAATACTGATTTAAAATATTCATGTCAATATTGCAATATTGGATTAAAAAGAGCTTCTATATTTGACAGACCAATCCATTATAATTATGTCGAATCGACCGCTGAAGTAAATATAATATTTTCAATATATTATCATACAAAATTCCATTCAATAACACACTTGGTAACTTTTAATGTGTATCTGTCAAAAAATTCAGTCTCTTATTTTTTTTAAATCAGGAAAGGTTTTTCTCAAGCATTTTCAATCGATGTTCAGTATTTTTTCAATATAATGCGTTTCGACCAAGTATTGACAGTGAACACCTTTAAAGTGAGAAAATAAAAAACATGCACACTATTTATATTTCGTCAGTCCAGACGCTCGTTTTGAGCGAAACCAGTGACGATCTGTATTGAATATGTTAAATTAGAACATAAAAATTCAAGTACCCGACACTTCAATCAAATATCGTTATAAATTTTTTAACCAAGGTTTAGGGAGCCCATAACCTTATATGTATGTGGCCACGTTCGACTTTTGCTTTAATGGATTTTTTTTTCTATACATATGTATATCTTATTATAATTTCTTGAACGTAGCCCTTTCCCCTGAAGTTTGGCGCCCCTTTTTTACTCGATTAAAACGCAATCGAACACTTGATCGTGGCAACGATAAATTATCGTAAATTCTAGTGGTATTTTTATACGTGCAATTTTTCTGTGAATCCGTTTAAATGTCGGATAATTTTTTTAAAAAAATATACGAATAAATTTGACCAATGACGAGAATGGCCGCCAAAAATCTCTACGTAATAATATTCTTTATTCCTACATCATATCCAGTAGCTTTTTCACCAATCAAAGCAGAGAAATTCCACTTCCAACAAATATTAAATGATTGCTAGGAATTTAAAAAAAAAAACAACGTCGAGAATGTGGCTTAAACATGTTGTTCAATAAAAACCTGGCAGTATATTTCTCATCAGATTTACTTTGTCTGTATAATATGGGACTGATTTGAAAAAAACTCTTTGCTATATTAGTTATTTTGAAAATATACTTTTATAAAGATGTGTCCGATAGCACAGACCTTAAGTGAACTTTAAAAAATCGTGCCCCGGACACTTTGTCACGGCAGAGTGAACATTTTTCTTCGTTAGCCGTTGCGATGCGTCGTTATGACGAAACTAACGAATGAACGGAACCTTCTGACGGCGCGCTAACGACAGGGCTGAACTAATCCCATTACCCTGCCTATAAAAAGTTATAATGAATACATTTCGTTTTTTATCTTAGTGGCTTAGTATTTCTATGTCTATTTGTCAAAAGCAAATGTGGCATATTTTATATGAGATGCTTTTGAAATGGTGAAGAAATATTTTCAGATAAGACGTATTAAGATATTTTTTGTATATATTGGTATATTTTTATAAACATACATTCCGCTGAGAAACATCAATTAAAAATATTTTTTTCTTTGTTTCAAAAATCCCCTTCTCTTGTTTATATTTATCGCAGAACGTCTTCCAGCTTGTGTGGAATTATGATTTAAATTAGTACTTGATTTGAATACTGCAATACTACATAATTTAAGGACATCAAATTGAAGAAGCTAAAATCATTTATAAGTATAGTAGGGTGTTTGAATTTGTCACATTTATTTTTCCATATTCGATTCTTGGTCGAAGTGTACACTATGCTTTAAAAAAGTGGCGTTATAGCTTGACACAGTAAAGCATAATAGTATGGCATTCAAAGATAATTTCATTGACTATTTCTGGAAGGTATTAAAAAGCAGATGAAAACAGACAAAATGGACAAGCTCTTAGTTGAATTGAGTACTACTGAATCATTGGCAAAACGGACCCCATGCTCAGAATTGGAATTAAATACTGTTTTAATTGATAGCAACTCTTCTAAAGATTATAGACTGCCTTTTTCTTCCGCTTCAATCACTTATCTAAATCTAATCAATATAATTAAGATACAGTTTTATCAACAACAACAAAAAAAACAGTTTTGCAATACTTACTTACTTGGGGCTGAAACATGTTTGTTTAATTTCAGACGTTTTTTATGTTAAAAATTGTTTCTATATTCATTAGGCCTTCGGGAATGAATTAATGACAAATCTAGAGGTTCCAATGTACATATTTCAAATGTTTATTGATTGATTTGGTAGACATAAATTAAAATTTAAAAGTATTAACTGTCAACATTAGGATTACTCATCTTTGAATAAAAAGGATCAAAAATCGTTCTGATTTCAATTAGGTATTATCTGATAATTCTTTTTGATCCAGAAAATTCGCTCTTGTTAAATAAATTAAAAGTTGTTAAATTGCAGTAAATAATCCGGTCCTGTCCGTGGTGCAGTGTCAACGGCGTTGGCTTGCGTGCCGAATCGCCCGGGTCCGATTCCCAGTACGAGCGGATTTTTTCAGTCGATAAATCTGTTCAAAGGCATGGGTGTTTTTGTTGTTCAAAATCCCTTCCCACCTTTCCGAACCCAACGAGCGACGCATAGTGACAGCGATTAACTAATCACTAGTCCTGTCCTAGTCCTCATATCCTTTCCATCCTTCCTCTCTTTGAAAAAAAGAGAGGTTGAGCAACTGAGTAACAAGCAGTTCTCTTAGAATAAACAAATGTTGAGATAAACTCCCCGAGGATTCCATATGCTCCAAGTTGGGAGCGGACATGGTTAAAAAAAAAAGTTATCGTTAAAAATTGAGACTTTGAAATTAGAACTAAATTTTAATGAGAAACTTTTCGTAAGCCGTACCTTTCCTTTAGCTCACATTGATTCGTGATCTTTTTCCAATGAGTACGGCTCTGGTTGCAGACGTCGGGGTATCTCGTTACCCGTTGTCGCGCGCCAACTTTGAAAAATGTGAAATTTCCGTATCGCAAAACACGAAATATGCCGTCATTAAAATTTTGTTGGAAAATCTCCCACCGCCCAAACCCAGTCCCCACCGCCCACCCCCACGCCATACTTGGAAATTTCCAGCGAGCTGGTATCTATGACTAGAGCACGCGATTGTTACGCAGTAAATCAAAAATGAGTGATGACCGGTCGACTTTTGAAAGGCCATTGTGATATTCGTAGTGATGCAAATCAGTGAATCTGTATTCATGTATCCGCCCATTGACACTAGTGAATGACTTTCCTGTGTAATTGAAGTGCAGGAGATTTTTGAAATAAAATATGAGTAGATGTTTCCATATTAAAAGGAGATTTAATCTGTCTATGTTTTTTTCTGTCACCGAACGCATTTTTAGTATCACCTTCACAAATATTCTGATAATAATCAGGACCGATGTCACCCATTGCGAGTTTTATCAACTGATGAATATTAAAAAAAATATAGTATTTATCAAAAATAATAGCTTTCCATCAAGAAGTGAAAGTTAGGTTAGGTTAGGTTAGGTTAACACCTTCAGTTATCAAAATGTCAAAATGAAAGAAATCTAATCAAGCCGAGTTGTTAATATATATGGTTTTCCAAATATTGCTGCCCCACAGCTGCTGTTTCACGACCGTCTGCCATAACACTATCCTTAATTACTTGGGCCGATATAGAGATGCACGGTACCGATCTTTTAAGCATGCACTAAAGTGTTTAGAGAAAATAAAAATTAAAAAGCTCAAGTCCAGTAAAGAAAAAAATTTACCCCTCATTTACTTGGACGGATACACATTTGCAAGGGATTGATCTTTTGGCAGCCATAACTATGGTGCTTAGAGTAAATAATTATAGTAATTGGAAAAAAACTTTTTAAAATCTTAAATAAAAATTTGTAAATAAGTCTTCAATTATAAATTACGAGTATTATTTGAGTATTTTTCAAAATACTCGAGTATCGAGAATTCGATACTCGAATTGGAGTCTCTACTGCATTCACTTATTGTGTTTTATTTTCTTTGAACTATTTGCATTTTTGAATTGTCATAATTTTATTAGCCAATCATTTTTTTTATAACTTTTGACAGTTGAAAATGCTCGTCATGAGCGAAACCGGTCCTGATCATAAGTATTAAAAAATGTGTTATTATTTCTTAATATTATGCAGAAGGTTTGTATAAAGATGAAGAATTTATGTTTACAGTAAATAAACTAGACAACTGACAGCTAGCTTTACAAGTTCCACTAAGTTCCAACAGTAAAGTAGAAGTAGAGTTCATGTCAACTAATAAAACTTGAATTTTCAACAGGAATTACATGATATTTTACTACAACTATAAGATATTCATGTTTTTTTTATTATGAATCCTTCAAGTACACTCAAAACTCTTTTAATAACGTACAATATGTTGGATGGACCAGAACGCAGTTTCATTTAATAAGGTGTCCGATTTCGAAAAGCTACATCATGAACAAGGGAAATTTTTATCAAAGCTGTTGCGGTTTTGGCTGCAGAGCTTTTTTTGTGAAACTTTAGCGTCCAGATTTATATGCTTACCAACGACAGCATATTAAAAAAGTTTTCATTTTACGCTGCAACATTTTTTTGATGTCGTCATATTGACACATGTATATATTCAAAATTTATTTAAACTTTTTGACATCCTTTTCTTTCAAGAATGTCCACAGCAAACATCGTTTTTATTACATGATTTTTCCAAAATAAAACTAAACGAGGTTTTTTTAAGTCTAATTATTCTCGCTACGCGCCGCTTTTAGGGATCGGAATGGTGAGGGGATTTTTAACAACACAAGCACCCATTGGCTTCAAAAAGAATAGATTTATCGACTGAATAAATCTGCTCGTATCGAACCCGGGTGGTCCGTCGCGGAAGCCAACGAGGTTGACCGCTGCACCAGGGACAATACAAAGATTTTCAATCTGTCTTTTACTGTAATTTTATTTCACACCTAGTGAAAAAAAATAGAATACCAAACTCACGAATTAACTTAAATTGATGTAATATTTAAAATAACATATTTCACGTATTGTATGACAAATACAAACACGTGTTTTGCTTATTTCTCAAATCTCTACCATCGCTTTAGAATCGACTCTATTTTTTCCTTAAATAAACATTCATAGCTAAAAGTAAGTTTCTTTGGCTATTGGTTTAAACCACAGGTTCTTAAACTTATTGTGACTCGGGGTGTATTTTATATTTCGGGGTGACGGGTGAAGGTGACGGGTGCAGGACAGGTTTTAACGAAAAAAAAGCTTAAGTAATTAATTAATTTATGTTATCATTGTTTTTAATAAATAAAAAAAATTTGGCATTACAGCTTACGCCAATGCGCCAAATATTCTTAATTGTGAAAGTCATACGAGATTAACTCGATGATAAGTAATGAATCAGTTGTGCACAAAATCAACGATAAATAACATAGACCCAGCCCAAGATCTCTTTTTTTCAATTGAAAAAATCTGACTTTGCCGGGAATTGAACCAGGGTCTCTAGATCGCTAGGACAAAGCTCTTGCCACTAGACCACAGGGACCGATAAAATTTATTTTATTTTACTGAATTATAAGCTGGAAGAGTGTTTTAAATTATCTTTAGAAAAAAATTATTAAACATTTTATACAGTAGATACTATATACAAGAAAAAATCTGCAAAATTAATAGATATAGAATAAAAAAATCGACTCAAAAATTCTGATAAAATTTGGGTTTTTTTGTCATTCAATTCTTTGAAGAGGACGTATGAAATAAGCTCAGCGGGCGCACACGTTCCGCGAGCATAACCATTGATCACCGTGTCGAATGCTTCGAACATTCGATACATATAAACTACTGAACCAAAATCGCATTATAAACACGCGTAGCTGTAAAGATAAAAGCTTTTGCACTACCATTTTTAAACGTATATAGAAACGGACAAGCATAAAGTATTGCAACTGAAGTCCCGGTTGTAAGCCATATTTCAACAACATGAATGCACTTAAAAAATGCAGCCCGTTCGCTTTTTTACCGGATATTATTTCATGTCCTCGGAAAATGAAAAACCCACAGCGACGAGCAGTATGTGTCAAAGTGTCACCATGCCATTATTTTTGAAAGTGCATTTTTGCGAGAAACTCACTGTGTATAGCATTAATGTGCTTAGCTTCAAATGAAAGGCGATGAAAAGTTGAACGAAAAAACTTCATTATTTTACAGTAAAATTAACCCCTATCATTTCCACCTGGCTAAAAAATCTGAATCAAACTCTGCACCACGGCCGTAAGAGAAAATCTAATCTACCTTTTACTGAATTTTTGTATTGATAAAAGCTGTTTCACACCAAGTTACAACAAGTAGAATACCAAAATCACGAATTTACTTAAATTGATAGTAAAAATAGTAAAATTAAACCCTATATTTTCTTCCTTGCTACCACTTGTTAAAAATTTTGACCTGTCGTATAATCGATTACGGGTCATGAGCTCAAATCCCGGAATTAAAACCCTCATTTTTCAGTAGATGTATGGATCGAAATGCATAGCCTAACCCTGTTGAAAACGGGGTGTAAAGAGGCAATTAAAACACCAGTAGACTGGTACTCAAATTTTAATTGTGCGAATTTTTTACTTTTCCATGAGTTTTGGCGCTAACAACCCGGGTTTCGCCTTTAAGCATCTTCAGGAATGTCAAGTGCATGGATGTACTGTGTACTCATTTCCATTTCCAAATATTCGTAAAAATCAGGGCTGTGGAGTCGGTAAAAAAAAGTCCGACTCCGACTCCGACATTGATCGAAAACACGACTTCGACTCCGACTAAAAAATGGTTAATATCGTCACTCTTTTCCCCTAATTTTCCTATTTATGTGTATTCAATTAAATATCAACCCTTTCAATGCGGCCATATGCCAAATTTTACATATTAAATGCAAAAATAAAAAGTTCAAACTTTTCAAAATTTCCGACTCCGAGTACGACTCCGGCCAAAATGCCGCGACGACTCCACAGCCCTGGTAATAATGTCTGTAGACATGCACCGTAAAACTGCATTCAATTCCTACAAACATATATTTACAAAAAGAAAATAAAATTCGTTTTTCTCATTCGACAATTGTCATTGTATTATTGGATCCAGTTAAATCAAATCCGAGAACTCTAGCCGTGCTATGGTTTAAACACGACAGCATTTACTATTCGACCACAGAATTGGCTATAATGCTAGTATTACTGAAACTGGCATCCGAGTTTTTCGGTGTTGTTTTGACTGTGTTCTTGACGAGCTTTGAAACTGAGATCTGTTTTATAACATAATAAAACATTTACTTTATTAGATCACGACCGGTTTCACTCATGGCGAGCATTGTCAACTGATAAGGAATACAATGAAACAGTTTATTCAAATTTTATGTGGATAAAGTACTGAATTTTTTTTATTATAATGCCATTCCACCAAGTGTTGACAGTGAACACCTTAAAAGTAACTTTTTATTGCTATATTTTAATTCAGACCAAAAGTAAAATAATGAAAATCATTATCAAACTGCATGGTTTGAAATATGTATACTGGTATATAAAAACGAAACAGTTATTACTGTGTTTCTATCTCGATTGGCAGCGTTTTTTATTCGCTATTTTTTTATACAAATATTAAATATCTAAAAACCAGTATAAGTCTATGCACATGAATATTCTACAGATATTACAATCAATAGACACATATAATACAGTGTATCGGTAAACATACACACTAATTAATTTCACATTACGTACATTGTTGTACACCAGCGAGCTGACTCGCCAGATTTTAATACCACGAGAGTTTTGTTCGAGGGTATTTTACCGCTTTTGTGGGCAAAAATTCTCCATCACAAAACGATAAATCGAATCGCATGCCCGGGCACACAAATTCGCTTGACATGAATTCTCTACCCAGGGACCCGCACTTATGACGTGACAGGTATTTATATGACATTTCAAATACACGCCTTTGATTGCTCTACGTTAATTATTAATGTTCATAATAATATTATCCGTGTAAATTATGTTTGAACAAACAGAGGGTAGCCCGCAAGTCGGGGCCGTTATTTCGGATAATACATCGTCATCATAAAGCGTAAAAAAGTAATACATTTGGTTTAAATAGCAATTTATTTTTTCAGTGTTACAAGAAGAATTTGATATTCGAAAACAGTTATTGTCATTTTACTATCACATCATTGTCAGAATAAGCAGTATTTTTTTATATGATACAACGATATCAAAATCTCTTTTAATTAACCATATCACATAACGATGTATTTTTATGTCGTAAAATATATGATACGGTTAAAAAAATAACAATGTATTTTAATTTTAAAAAATATTTTATATATTTGTTGATATCTAATTTGGCTTACGCCATCGTCAGAACTAGTTCTTTTAGTAAATGCCAATTAAATCAATAAATATATGCTTTTTTATGATCGGTGATTGAAGTGAACTTAAAAGTTTTCACATAGAAAAAAGTGCGCCCTGAATTGAATATACCACCCAGTCTCTTTTTACGCGATTTACTCGTTGTTACACGATATATTTTTTTTAAAAATTAAATAGCAAACGATTATATCAGATGTGAGACAGTGACAGCAGTGAATAACTCCTATATAAATATATATGTATGTTTCTCATTGAATTTGTATAATCAATAAAGAAATTAAATTGTATATGTTTAAAAAAAAATCATAAATATTTTTGATAATAATAATTTGTGCTTCATTTCTGTGTGAGCTTTTCGTTTGACATTATATAACTTTTTGTGCACACTAGCAAATTTAACTAAACTAATTATAGGGAGAGATTTTTTGAACAAGTTGGTTGGTCATTTTGAGACAATTTTGATTCAACATATATGTATGACTCACAACAGTCACAACACATTAAAAAAAATAGCTTTTCTAAAAATTTGATCTTATATTTCGATCGATAAAACTTAAATACTAAAAATATCGTTATTTTTTAGTTATTAAAACTAATCTCATTATTTTGTATAATTTCATGAGAAACTATTTCTCACAAGAGTATAATGATACTGTCTGAATTAAGTATAAATTTTAAACAGTACACACATACATATATCAATAATATGTTAACGCACCCATATGTGAAATCTTTTTACTACTTGGTGCACCATATCCTTTTCATCTGTGTGGTGGTGATGATGATTTGAAATTCTCGATAAACCCACTCAAATACTCCTCTATCTAAAAATGGCAAAACAAAAAAGTATATAGATATGCAGTCTGTATAACATTGGCATATATGGATGTTAACAACTCGTACTATGTATAACATTTGAAATGATTACGTCGAACATCCATAACTCGTAATTTAGCGAATATTCAAACCAGAAATTAGGTTATCTACATTAGCGCCATCTATCATCATCAGGCCGCATTATCAGAAATCCCCTTACCCCAAACGCTTGTGGATACACAAGCGGAATTCAGTTTTGTTGATTCGTTAATTAACAAGTCGATTTCAATGCAGTCGTATACTGTACCCAAAGCTATTTTATTAAACTTATTATTTCTATCTTCATGCTTGGCTACGCATTGTTAAATATATCGTTATAATTAAAACTCATGCTCCATGCCATTTAGGAAATGCATATCCATACTGTTTGCCTTCTAAAATTCACCATTTAATGCTTTTCCACTAATCATTTTAACTGTAGCTTAGTTTACTGAAACATGTCTTCGATATCAGGTCGAGATTTTAGGCACCAATATTATTTAAATAAATCATTATGGTGAAAAAGTTCAGACAAATTTTTGAGACTTTATATGCCAAACTTGATTCTCTTGATCACTTTTTGAGGAATAGCTGATGTTGTTTGTCCTACCAATGTGTTGAACCAGCTTACCAAAAGGAATACCAATAGGAGAATTTTAATTAAAATGATTAGCGGCTTGACTCGATAAATAGACTTGTGTTCCTTGGCATTGATTTCTAAGGTCACCCAACAAATCTTCAAAACAGGACTAAAAGATAGCTACTAGTACAATACTTCATAGACTCACCTTTCCGTCGTAACCCTCATCATAAAATAGAAATTGAACAAGTCAATTTTGTAAAAAAAACATGCTCTTAGCTACAAACAATAGTTGAACTAAAATATTATCGGAAAAAATGGCGGTCCAATTCGCGTGAAAGATTGCCGCGCTTGTGGTGAGCATTCCCAATCACGACCGCTTGTGAATTATTCAAACCCACTGAGATGATATTAACTTGTACATGTGCGCTAAGCTCTGCCACTGTAGTGATTGCCAACAATTAAAAAAAATCATTTCCATTAACATTGGATTTATTTTCACTCGAATAACATTATACTTACACTTGTAATCCCAATATAAATCCATTCTAGGTATTCATATAAATCATGACCATTTAAGAATAATATTAGATCTGATGATGTCCGACAAGCAAACGTCACGTTGCCTTCAAGCCATCAAATGAAACAGATATTTGTGGCTTAAAATGTTTTCTCAAAAAGACGAAACACGTGCTCAATCGAGCTGCACAACACATAAAATGCTAAAGTAACCACTGAGCTCATTGAAAATAAAGAAAATATATTTTTTTGAAACCTATTAAAACAATTTCTGATTACAGGAACGATCGAAGAAACAAAACCAATATTTCTTTAACGCCATTTAATTAATTTAATTAATTAAATTGACTAAACAAATTACCAAATATCGTTTTTAATGATTTTAATAATTTTATAACTATTACGGAACCAAAAGCATGAAAGTCTAAAGAAAATACAGTATCATTGAAATAAATTTTTAAAAAGGTGATCAACCCATTCTATTTGAAAGAAGTTTCACAAATAATCAAACAACAAAAACCCTTTTCAACTACAAACAAACCATTCAAGCCATTAAATAGTAAGGCATGAATTTAATGTCATAATTATTTTATATATAGTATATTATTGTATATATTTTATATATTATTATCTTATATGCTCATTTAGTTCAAAGTAGTTTTTCTTATATGATTCCCCAATGTATTCGACCGGACAACCCTTATTTTATAAATACGTTTTTCCAATTAATCTTTGATGACAGTAAGCAAAACATCATTTACAATCATACTTGCTGTTTTCCCTATGTACTCGGCTGGGCAGTTTCGACACGATTGCTCAATAAGTGCTAGATAGTTTGTTCGAAATTTAAAGATTACCTACTCCTGAAGTACTTTCCAAATAATCGTTGGTCTCTATGCTACTGGGTTTAGTGGGCTTCCGTGTGTGTTCGCGAAATCACACATACACACACACACATGAACACACACATGAACACACACATAAACACACCGATGAGTAGATTTTGATAGTATACAATAGATTTTGAGAGGAATCAAAGAGTCAAAGGGTATCCACCAGAGCTTTCACATACAAAACACTCTACACTTTTATTAGTGTGTGTGAATGTGCATACAAAACTATTTACTCAGTAGCGTTTTTAATAACGTACATTAAGTATACTTAACTATTAAACACACTTAATTGTAGTTAATATTCAACGTTAATAAATTTATGTTAATCGTTAACCAGAAAGAATTAACAATCGTTTTGTCATTTTTATATTGTCTATATATTTATTGATATAAAAGCATATATTTATTGATATAAGGCAAAATTCCACAACATGTTGTCAACAGTGATCTTTTAATGGTGAGCATTTATTTACTACAGTATTTTCCGGATCCAGGAATTAAATATAAGTACTTTACAAATAAAATATCCAAAGAAAAATGTTTCTCACAATCTTATAAATCTTATATTTATATAAAACCGAAACGGCGTATGTATGTCTGTGGGTCTGTAATTCCCTTTTGCATTGTTGGTCATTAAGTTGCCATAAAAACGAATATGAAAGAAAATATGTTTGAATTTTTATCGGCGGAGACATTTAGTCAAAATGTAATAAATTAGTCTTCCACTGAACTTTTCCCGGCTTTTATTATTAATAATAATGTTTATTATTTACGTGAAGGTATTATTTGACATTTCTTTGACAGCAAATTAGATTTTTTCCTTGAATTTGGACATTTTAATGGGTGAGAATGGGGCTGTCAATATATGAAAGGGGCTGTGAAATGTCAATGCCAGTCTGAAATGTTCATTTTAATTCCATTTTAATTGACCTAGACTTTTGAATTTTGAAAAAAGTTGTTTCAACTTGGCCCGTCTGAATTTACGCGCCGAGGTGAACATAACCCCAAACTAGTCCGAGCGAAGCCGGGTAGCAATACTAGTAATTTTAAAAAATCTACGTTAATGAAGAAACACAATTTATAGACCTCAACTAATACTAATACAATAAAATGGCTTCATGCTTGAGTAACTGAACTTGATGCTTCGAAAATATACCATTAAGGCTGTATTCTGGTCTAGGATTCTGAAAAAGCCGTCTTTTTTTTTATTGCATATTTTCAATGTTAAAATCTTTTAAAATATGTCCTTAAGACATTTTTGCTTAAATTGTAATTATTGCTAGAGATATAGCTACTTTAGTAGCGTAGAATCTAACCAATCTGCCCGGTTTTTAACTTTGGCTGAAACTTTAAACACATTTTTCTCGGAATTATTTTTCGGTTTTTTTATAAAATAGTTGCCTTGATAGCTCACGTTATACTTGACCGATTTAGATGAAATTTAATGTGAATTTTTTTAAACGTTGTTTTATGGTATATAATAGGATTATAAAAACTATGGAGCGTCATTTTTTGAGACCCCCTACTTTGCCAGCCTGTAACTTTTTTTTAAAGGTTATTAGTTTTTTGATTTGAATATTTTCTTGTAAATTTTTTGAATATTAATTAATATGTGGTATAAAAATTGACGTTAACTTATTATTAATCTTTTTTCTATAGCACTTGCAAAAACACCTAAAATTTCAGCCTCTAGACCGGAATAAAAAAAGAGATTCGTAATTTGAAAGTTTTGTGCACGCAACTTGCTTGGAGAAAGTTTATACGTTCGCTTTCAAGTTAACGTTTCATGCTTTAAGATACATTGAAAAGGGTACCTAAAAATTAGACACAGACAATCAGTAACTGTTGAATGTTTTTCTCAATTGTTTTCCCGATACCAAAATACTTATATATTATATAAAGTTATAAAGAGACTTGGTTCCTCTCAATATAAAAATAGCCAGATAGTTTCAACAAGTAAACATAGTCAAAGAAAGATAGAAAGATTCCCACATTTACACTACACAATCCAATCGTTAAAGATTATCATAAATAAAGAGCACAATGTAATGTGCGATTTCGGTAATTCCATGAATTAATTAAATTAATTAAAACTATTCAACAAAGGGTTGAAAGAGAAACTGAAACATTCAAAATAAATTCTTTCAATTTATTTTAAAAAGAGAAATGCTTGCTATTTTCCGTTTTATAAAGTACGTGGGTTTTATTAATTTATAAATGCTTTGAAATTTATGCTTCACTCACTAGTTGATTCATGTGAATTGAAGTATGAATATAATACCTATGTATGTATATTACAAAGTATTTACTAATTTGCTTTTTTTTAATTATGTCTAAATTTTCATTTGATTTAATAAAAAGACAAAATAAACATAACAGATAAGAATTTATTACAAAAACTATGTAGATACTTTTGCGTTTGAGCTGGTGAGGGTAAAATATTTCGGATTAATGATATTTATAAACTTTTCTATCGAATATGACATTGCAGACCATCTAATCAACATAAAGAATCAATACATTAAAAAATCTGCAAATTATCAAAATCTACGTTATTTAATTGATTTGATTAAACCCAATGTTAAGCTGGTATTCGTATATCGTTTTACTGTCTAAAAGCTCTAAGATCATATTGAATCTAAAAACTTGTATCTATGTGATACAAACCAACAGCAAACGTGTTTTGTTCCTAAAACCTGTTCTTTGCGTCGGTCATATGAGTCGCCAGTTACAGGGGCTGTTTGAATGATCAATCCATTGCTTATGAAGGTGGACTTTCAGCAACGAGCTTTCTGTATTGCTTCGTAGATTTTTCTTTCGCTTTACTGTGTTTCTTATGTTCGTCAAATATATAAAACATTGACATCAGCCGTTGTGCCATGTCTTGTCATTTTCATTTTTATAGTGTAGAATATTGCATAATTTTATCCGCAAGAAGTGTAAAATAAAATCATAAAAATAAAAGATAAGAAAGCATGATGTGAACTCCGCAAATAGTCGTCTACGACATTGTTGTTGTGGCTTTCTTGAGTATCAGACCGCAGAATGATGTGGCTAACGTTCATGGAGTCTTGCTAATAAAAAATAATGAGCTCTGGTCTTGGCTGAAACAGGTGCTCTTAAGGAGGTTATACCGAAGCTTCTCGATGCTAGACAACAAAAAAGAAAAATTAACAAATGAAGTTTACTCAAATATTCAAGTAATTATTTGTTAAGTACATATTACTCACAAAAAGGTGTAAAATTCTCACTTATTAAGCTTATAATTATAAAACTTGTAACGATTAATCTGTCTGCCTGTCTGTAACGCAACGTTTAAAAACTGCGGTTGCGCACGATGCATGACAGATAGAAAGAGTAAGTGTGTCAGAAAGTTGAGAATCTCTTTTTTTTTCAATCATAAATTAATCTATCATGTTGATCTGTTGAAATGACACCCGGTGTACGATATTACTAGTTTATTATGATGATATTTCACTAAAAGTCTATTATTGTTTTGTATATTGAGAATAAGACACTGGTAGTGTATTTGTAAGTTTGTTTCAGTAAATTGCTTTTTATCCCACAAGACCATCATAATTACTGTAACTTTACCAATTGTGGAATGCTGTAGTATCTATTGAGCTATATTGAATAAATTTATAAGAAAAATCTTTAAAAATTAAACTCTTAACGATTTGCATGTTTCTTATATCTGATCAAAGCAAAGAAAACGTTATGATGTTTAAGATAATACAAAATTATCTTAAGCCAATATCGTTAATTCACACTTCCATGATTCTACTGGCTGTTTGATAGTTATCATTTGTATTATACATATGTATAGTGAAGTGTACCCATTATTGAATATCAGTGTATATTCAAAATGTTTTTTCCTAAGCAATGAATGTCTGAATTAGCTATAACTTGCCATACAATTTTACCATCTGTGAACAGTTGTAAATCTTCTATATACATCTATCTATATATATAAAAAAGAATGTTTGTCTGTCTGTATTTCCGCTATGAACTACTAAACCGCTCGACCGATCGATGTGAAACTTTACAAATTTATTAAGTACACTCTCGCAATGGTTTCTGGCCTACCAACCACTCCCCCCAACCACCTCCCAACCTCCACCCCCCAATTTTTTTTTTTTAACTTTACGAATTTTTCGAGGTCACTCCTTCGAAGGTTTCTGGCATACGCCCCCCAAACCCCACCCCACCAAACAACCCCCCTTCCCCCCAAAAATTGATATCGAATTTTTACAAATTTCTCGAGTACACTTCCGCGAATCTTTCTGGCGTACACCCCCTCCCCCACCCCACCGACTCGCTTTCGCAATGACTATCAACAAAGCACAAGGCCAATCTTTGCAAGTGTGTCGATTAAATTTGGAGAATCCATGCTTCTCACATGGGCAGCTCTATGTGGCCTGCTCACGCGTCGGAAAACCGTCTGATTTATTCGTTTACGCACCAGATGGAAAAACAAGAAATATTGTGTATCCCACAGCACTTCAATAAATATCGAATTGAAACGAAAAGCTGCAATGTCACAATTTTTTCAAAATGAACGAAATCAATAAATTAACTCAAATTGAATATTTGTGTAATGTCTTTCCTTCAAATTTATTTTAGTTGCTGGCGTAGCAACGCGCGCAGGGCACAGCTAGTTGTTGTCTATAAAAACTATTTTACAATTAAATACAAATTATTAAATAGTTTCGCAATGCTTGGAAACGTAAACATGGTAGAGTTTTCATTATTATTTTATCATTTCAATGACTCAACTGATAATTGTTACTGTATGGTAAAGCAAGTGTTAAACGGGACCGAATATAATTCACTATATACTAGGGCTGTGAAGTTTGAGTTGGAGTCGCGGAGTCGGGGTTTTTTGGCCGAGATCGGAGTCGGAGTCGTCGCGACGCTTTGGCCGAGTTGAAAATTTTGAGAAGTTTGAACGCTTTATTTTTACACATAATATGTTAAATTTGGGTTTTGGTCGGATTAGTTGGTTAATATATAATTGAATACACATAAAAAAGGTAGAAAATCGGAGCCAGAGTCGTGTTTTTGGTCAATGTTGGAGTCAGAGTCCGATTCGTGTTTTTGGTAAATGCCGGAGTGTTATATACCATAACTTATTTTTTCTTGCCAAAACAACTTTTTAATGAATCATAAATAGCACATAAATTTTTGTTGAATTCAAAAAAAAATCAAACGCCACTGTTATCACACACACATTAAAAATCGACGCACACTCATATGATTACACACAAATCTCCTAATTAGCCCGCAAATTTCATAGAGAGACAACGAAAAATCGACTCTATTATTTCTCTACCACACGGTCATTATATTGTTATGCGTGATATGAAATAATTATAATTATGTTTTAAGCGAGTAAACAGGAGGCTGGGATTTGAGTATTGATCAGCCGATGACTGGGTGCATTGTTTTGGAAATAATAAAGCAATTATAATCGCTAACAATTAAAATTCCAGCCGTTTGTTGTGCGAGGACAATATACGCTGCATGTTATTTACTATGGAAGCTTCAACCAACAACTTGATCGAGATTTGTGCTACTGATAAGGTTTTTAATATTCTTTTTTGTTCAAACTTGATTCAAATTTGACAGTTATTATAATTAAGGATTTCAACTCAGGGTGCTTGATGGAATTTCAATATCAAATTTGAATTGTTTGAATTTTGTACTTTCCCATGAGTTACAAAATTCAAACTTGATATTGAAATTCCACCTAGCACCCTCAGTCGAAATCCTTAATTATATCAACATTGCTAGTACGGCAAGATTGAATGAACTCTACAGTGCCTGAAGATGCCGAAAGATGAAACCCAGGTCGTTAGCGACAAAACTCATGGAAAAGTACAAAATTCAAACAATTCAAATTTGATATTTATTACTTAAAATTTTAAAAAAAAATACAACAATTACTTGTATGTCACTATCAATTATTTTTTGGCTACAGAAAGTATTAGGCACTCGATATATTATGCAAGATTTGTCTCAATATAAATAAATTTTTATTCCTAAGCGATATTACTGCAATAACAATTATTGGAATATTTATTAACAAAAAGTATCTTTCAAAGAAAGTTTGAATTCATTGCTAATCAAGACAATATTACACATTATTCACTTTTCAGGTGTTCACTGTCAATTTTAACAGTTTTGTTAAAACATTTTTAGTACTTATTCCACATAAAATTTATTGGATCAGGACCAGAAAACAGTGATATTTATACAAGGTTTAAGTAATAATTACAAGGTATGGCAAACAATTGGTATTATAACTAAGCAAATAAATTGAAGCAAAATGTATGAAAAATAGATTATAATTAAAATATTGAAGACCTCTAAGCAATGCAAGTTGTTACATAAAAAATCAATTAAGTATGAATAATCATTATTTAAGTAAAAACCAAAACAAATACATTTTTACTACTCTTTTTTGTATTAGATTACGCATAAGAAAATAAAATGTGTTGCACTTATTTGAAAAATAGGGGATCTAATAAAAAATGTACTACATTTTACGAAATGGATTTTGAATGAATTAAATTTGAAGTAACATAATGCACACAATGTTGATGTAATACATTAAGTTTTGTTGTGTTTATTTTTCGCATCAACAAACTTTTTTTGAATGATAAAACATGATGTTTTGATTTTTAATATTGTACTTTTCCATAAGCTTTTTCGCTAACGACACCACGGGTTTAGCCTTTCGGCATCTGCGGGCATTTCAAGTACACGAATGGACTCAAGCTGATCGCTTATACATGTATAATACTTACATATAAGAATAAAGAAACATGGATCATTTAGTTTAATTGTTATTATCGTAATACGGTAAGAAAAAAAACAATGTATATTAATTCTACAGAAATTATTTTATATATTTGTTGATAGCTATTTCGGCTTACGCCCTCGTCAGAACTATTCTGAACTCAGAACAGAACTACTTTTTTTTCTTACTGTATTATAATGGAGTTCTACCAAGTAAATGCCTACTCAATCAATAAAGTTAATATCGTAATCTAGAAGAGTGCCTGAAGATTCCGAAAGGTGAAACCCGGCGACAGAATGCATGGAAAAGTACAAAATTTAAACGAATCATATTAGTGTTGAAATCCCATCAAACACTTTCAGTCGAAGTCCTCATTTATAAGTTATAATTAATTTTGAATACATATCCCAATACTCTCAATGTAGATCCTTACAAAGCTGTCGTAACAAAACTCTAATTTTACCGTTCAGATTTATTAGTCTATCGTTTATATATTTTGAAACTAAAAATTTAATTTAATGATGTTGCTTTGGTTAGAAACATATAGATGGCATAACCTTATCTTTTTATTCAACCCAATTCAATTCAACCGACAATCGTCACTGCATTGCTAAGAAAATGTTTATGGAACCTATCTCAACAGAGTTGCCCCGTTACTCGGTCATTTAACTTCTTGACATAATAACTTTTATAAATATGCAGTTTCGCCGCCACGTTGAAAGATAAACGCGATTCAAAATGGCAAAATATTACATCAATTTGTTTCCGCGAGAAAAAAATAAAACACCACTTCCTGAAATAAAAAATAAAAATTCGCCCTTACTTTTACATTAATCCCCGTTCACCGAAAGCAGACAAATAAATCATTCGCGTATTAGTACATGCCTGCACACTCGCAAATATATATATATGTATAAAAAAAATATTTTTCCTCTCAGTTGTTGTACACGAAAAAAATAAATATATAAATAACATTTTTGAAACAGGAGAGCGCCGATTGTTACAAATTCGATTTGACATTGTGTCACTGGCAGGCGCGGTCGAAAATTTTTGACATGTGTGTTTCTGACACTTTTTCATATAAATTATTATTATTATCAGCTCAAGTACCTGGAAGCGTAATTTGTCTATGGGTTTCTGCATGTCATATCAAATAATTTTTATTAAATATTATCCATACACAAAAATAATACAATCCATACAAGAGAAACATATTTTAATAAAAACAAAAAAACATGACCAGTTTTAGCATATGGGGACATACCAGGACATTATGATACTATTTATCTTACGGTGAAAAAAATAACTATGTATTTTAATTCTACAGATATTATTTTATTTAATTGTTGATAGCTAATTTGGCTAACGCCATCGTCAGAACTATTCTAGTTCTAGTAGGACTAGTTCTGACTTTGTAATATGATGAATAGCTAGCTATCAACAAATATATTTTAAAAAATCTGTAGAATTAAAATACATTGTTATTTTTTTCACCGTATTATAATGGAGTTCTACCAAATAAATGCCAACTCAATTAATACTATTTAACTTATGTAACCAGAAAAACGACCTTAAAAGTTATGCGATGTGTTTTTAATGCATTCTTATTGTCAGGTCATAAGGTTTGAATCGTTGTTTAATATATTCGTCGTTGAGTTGTAACAGATTGTGGGGAACACTAACTATTGCCCGATAAAAATGACTTATTTTTATGTGGGAAGAATGTTATCTTGGCTTGATTAAAGGTTTTAACACACAAACGTATCTTTAAACTGTAATTTTTTTAAAAGAAAGGGTTACGAGTATTTAGTTTTGAGGCAAACTAGAACACATTATTGATAGTAAATTCATGTTTATATATATAACTAGCTGTACCCTGCGCGCGTTGCAACGCCAGCAACTAAGGAAAGACATTACACAAATATTCAATTCAATTTGAGTCAATTTTAGTGAACGCCAGAAAGTTTCGCGGAAGTGTACTCGAGAAATTTGTAAAAAATCGATATCAATTTTTGGGGGGGAGGAGAGTTGTTTGGCGTGGTGGGGGTTGAGGGGCGTATGGGGGGGTATGCCAGAAACCTTCGAAGGAGTGAACTAGAAAAATTCATGAAGTTTAAAAAAAAATTTGGGGGGTGGAGGTTGGGGGGTGGTTGGGGGGAGGGGTTGGTAAGCCAGAAACCATTGCGGGAGTGTACTCAATAAATTTGTAAAGTTTCACATCGATCGGTCGAGCGGTTTAGTAGTCCATAGCGGACATACATACAGACATTCATTTTTATATATATTGATAGATAGATATATAGATAAGAGCTCATTTGATTTTAGAGATTTAAAAATTCTCAATATTTCTACTAGCATTTTCACAACTACGTGAACTTTAAATTTGAAACACAGGAATTCCTCATAAATCATACCATGTTCAATAAACACTGAATAAGTATTCAGTTCAAAAAAGGAACAAAGTTGATCGTCACGAACTTGTGTTCTTTATTCAAATTTTGTTTCTTTTTCGTCTGTCATTTTGTTTAAAACAAAATAATTTTAAAAGTAATATAGTTGATGGCTTTTTCAACATCAAACCTGGACTATAGATTTGACTTGTGGTATGGCTACCGACTAATGGAAGTCATTGTTTTGGAACTAAATTCTATTCTGCTTTTTAAATTATTTAAATAGAGTTCTGCACAGGTTAATGTTTATTGAATCATTTCTGTATTTTTTTTTAAATTAAAATAATTTAAAAAAAAATTGCTTAACAGTTGATAATTTTCAATGCGCCAGATATATTTTACAGTTTTTTTTTTCTATTCGCATAAACTCATTTGAAATAACTTTCGATGGATTCGGTGGTAAATTACTTGCAATTTATGAAGTAACTGTGCCATAGTTAGTATGAAGATGCTTCTTATAGAGGCAAAACACTTGTTTATTACACAATGTATTTTTTTATTTTATACGGTTGAACATTTTGTAAATTACTTGAAAAGAAAAGTAATCACAAATACCTTTTTCGAAGATCTGAAATGTTGATTTTATATCGACCTTGTCTGGATCTTTTTTCGTTGTTAAGCTTTTACCTTAAATTCGTTGAAATATAAGTTTTTAAGATTTGTATTTTATTTAGTTAAGCCGAATGAATTCTCTCTAATTTTGCAATGATTCGATCAATATCAAGAGGTAGGTATACACACATTTATTCCAAGGGTAATGTTGTTTCCAACGAGAAGTGCTGTATGCCTGTGATAAAATCCCCTACAAAATAAATAAATAATAAAAGGTTAACAGGTAAATCAGAAGCTCGATAATAAATTTGAATGAAATCCTTTGATCCATTAAGTGTGGTCAACTGGCTTTAGCGCTATTCCGCCTATGTGTGTGTTCGGAAAGTTTACACTTGGGAAAATTTCATTAATCACAACATTGAAAGGTTTCCAGACATTTCATTAGTTTTATAAGTAATGTACTAAATGTTCAAGATCATTTTGATTTAAATATCAATTGACAGGGTTTAATTGCTAAGCTCTGTGGCCTAGTGAGTAACCATATTGTAAAATATTCTTATTACCAACTGGAAGTTTTGATGTTCTTATACTGCCTGTTGGCTTTATGTAGCAGATGTTTCACGATCAATTTCTTCAACAATATTGACGGAAGAAAAAATCTTATCATATTTAAAGTCATGTTTCAAGCTCAAAGATTTTCAAAATCAAGATTTTTAAGTAACTATTTTTGCTACTTAAGTCGGACATACAAAATTATAGCTAACCGTAATTAGGCTTACAATATGTCTCGGTTTGACTGGGGTTTGCCCGGTTTTAGACTTTGGTCCCGGTTGGTTTGATGACCGAATGAAACACATCTAGTCGGATGACCGAAGCCGCATAATGGAGACTATCGTACAAGTGTTTCTGTAGAGTAAATTAAACTTTTGCGTACAATGCAGAAACTTTTATCAAAAGAGTATAAAGAATGGTAAAGCTATTTTTCGCTAATGTCCTGTAAGTTTGCCTTTGTTATTTCAGCGTGGCAAAACGGAGACGGACAAATATATTTTAATTAACATCCTGAAAGATATTCTCGTAGTTCAACATTAATACCTAAACTTACCTTGGTCGGAAAATCAAAGGAAAATGTAAGTAATTTTATTGCGAATTTTCAAGGTTTCTGGGAAGCATATGGATTTTTTGACCCTTTTATGATGCAGTTCATTACTTCCGTCACATTGCAATGGCCATAGTGAGTTAGGGTTTCTCATGTATTGATTTTCAATACATGCATTTCCAGGGCTTGACCGCCAGTGATCTCACGGATTCTATATTGACTCCCGACTGCCAATTTCATAGCCGTATTAATTTGGAAAGACTAGTTTTACAGTCCCCTAATTAAACAATTAAAATAATTTGATTCAACCATGTGAGTATTTAAGAACTTATTAGCAAAAATTTGTAATAAAACATTACTGTTTTGGTAAAAATAAATAAATGAATAGTTCTGAAGAAGGCGTAAAACAAAATTGCTATAAATTATAAATTATATCTTATATATAAAACCGAAACGGCGTATGTATGTGTGTATGTCTGTAATTCCCTTTTGCATTGTTGTTGCAAGTTGCCATAAAAACGAATATGAAAGAAAATATGTTTGAATTTTTATCGGCGAAGACATTTAGTCAAAATGTAATAAATTAGTCTTCTACCAACTTTTTCCCGGCTTTTATTATTAATAATAATGTTTATTATTTACGTGAAGGTATTATTTGACATTTCTTTGAAAGCAAGTTAGATTTTTTCCTTGAATTTGGACATTTTAATGGGTGAGAATGGGGCTGTCAATATATGAAAGGGGCTGTGAAATGTCAATGCCAGTCTGAAATGTTCATTTTAATTCCATTTTAATTGACCTAGACTAGAATTTTGAAAAAAGTTGTTTCAACTTGGCCCGTCTGAATTAACGCGCTGAGGTGAACATAACCCCAAACTGGTCCGAGCGAAGCCGGGTAGCAATACTAGTATTATATAATTTTTGTAGTGCTTAGAAACATTCCCATTTTTTCAACGTGTTATAACGGAGTTCTACCAATTTAATGCCCATTCAATCACTCCAATATAATTAAGGCCATTGTAAGGCTTTGCTCAAATGATTATTTATAAAAAAACTTTCTTTATACATAATCTGTAAAAATGGAATGCTAGGGGCAGTTAATTAATACAATTAGCACACAATGAGTGGACAATATGTCTCATTTGTTTATATGACCGGGACCATTTTCGATCAGCATTTCCTGAATTGAAATAAGTATGCTGGGTAATATGAATAAAATTTACATTTAGTAAGTTTTTTATCTCTAAATAAATTCTGATAGTAATAATTATTGCATATATGCGGGGCCAAAACTCATCGCATCACATCAACTCCCTATAGTTAAATATAATACGTCCAGTATAAATCCACCCGACCCCCGGAACCAAATATTATTAAGTGCTGTATAAATATATTATTCCAAATGAATGAACCAGGAAAATAATCCCAAAGCGCTTATCTTTGTTTTCTCACCGGTTACTGTAAAAATAAACAGTAGCGTGCAGCCTTTCGCCGATTTAAAAATTCATAATTATAAATATAAAAAAAAAAAAAACAATAATAATTTTCAAATAGATATTCAATGAAGATAATTGATTATTTTTATCATTTGCTTCGTGAAAATAAGTGTACCTTAAAAGATTTCCTGCTAGAAGTCATTTCATTATTTGAAACATTTTCCACTCCCAATGTGTTGTAAATATATGGACTCCTGATGAAATTTATCTCACTGGAATTTTCTAATCGAACCAATTGTTACTCAATAACTAATGTTTTTTTTAAGAAGATTTTATGGATAGTAAAGTTAGGACAAGGATACGTTTTTTGGACCAGATAAATGAGAAAGGAAATTTCAGACAACGAGGACATTCATATTTTCGAGCAAAAATCATTTATTTAATTGAATTATGGAACTTTCCGGACTGGAACTCAAGCACTTGAATTCAGCAGCCGAAGCTTTACGCACTATACGTGGAATAATAAAAGCTATTTTTAATTTCATATTGAATTTAATTCATTCTACTGAGTTGAACCAAAAGTACATACATACATACTCCTTTAACCACTTTAGCACCGTAAGACCACTGGTGGCCACCGCGAACGGACATCGCGAATAAAGTCGAAAATATTGAAAAATACTATATGACAACTGTTTCTTGAAATAAAGGGTTCTTCTGTCAACAGTCAATCTTGTTAAAAAATGAATTTTGTAGAAGTCTTGCGGTAGATGTGATCAATGTGATTATTTTGCTCCGTACTGAAGCGGTGAAAGGATAAATAATAATTTTATAGAAATGAATACCAATAACCTGCTTCCTTTAAATTTTTAAATGAAAGTGGTTTAAGGAACTTCCATATGAAAGAAACAAAACAAATATGACTCTCTTTCTATTGTTTACAATGTTTACACCATCCATAAAAAAAATCCGTAATTTCCGGACTATTTTCAAAGACGTCACTGTTAGGATCGAGAATCGCTACATACTTACAGGTATTAAGGTACGTTACTAGTAACCTCAATATCCCTAGATACTGTAACTGTAGCGCAAAGATATTAGGTCCCCATGCAGCCGGCTGGTGCAAGAGGCTTTACACAAGAACATGGGTCCACTTCCCAGGCCAACACAGATTAAGTTCCGTTAAGTTTTGCGCAAATCAATATGAAAATCAACTTGCTGTATGAAGGCAACGTTGTCCTTACAACAAACAGATGAAAGCTTCTTGTTGAAGCTGCAACATGATTGCATTGCAAATATATTTTGCTTTTAATTTACTTCATAATTACCTACAAGAACAAAGCTTTTCTTTTTTAACCACGTTCGCTCCCAACGTAGAGCATTATATCTCAACAATAGTTTTTTCTACGGGAACTCCTTGTTAGTTGCCTCACCTCTACTTTTGAGTAGAGCTGGGATAGAAATTATATGACTATGACACAACTAGTGGTTAACAAATCGCTCTCGCTACGTTGCGTTTTTATGATTGGATAGGTGTGAAAGGGAATTTTGAACAATACAGACAATCCACGTAACAGAAATAAATAATTCAATTGAAAAATAAATCCGAGCCCGTGAGATACGCAATTGAAGTTACCGACGTTAACACTCAACTTGACCAACTTGACTAACTCGAAATATACGCTATAAACATTCTACAATATTTTTAATTACTGCAGATATATTACAAGAAAGATAGACTGAATGATTTTCTATTCTAACTTTAAACGAAATTTAATAAATACACAATTTAAAATAACTTTGATTATTCCACGAATTGTGAAACTTTTTTCGCATTTTCGGACTTACTATAGCAAAGTTTGCTTGAAATAAAGCAAGTTTATTCTAATATTACAAAATCGAGTTTGAGATTTTTCCTTTTTACGGGGCGCAAGAAAGTGGTTATAGGATCAAAGCAAAACAATCAAATAATTATACTGTCGATAAAGTTAGCAATTACAATATTAATATTAACTAATGAGCTGCAATCAATTAGGAAAGGGTTAAACCTGTCATTGGAAATAATGTAAGCAGTTTCGAGATTTATTTATTTCATTACGAGTTTATATTTTCCTATCGACAGCCATATTTTTAAATACATAAATTCTGAAACTAGACTGTTATTAAATCAAATTTCTGTTATGTTTTCCCAATCGATACGAGCTGGGTTAAACCCCTACAAATGTTTCCGCGGAGGAGTATTTTCCTGTCATACTGAACGTTACAAAAAAGTGATTGATTGTCGGTTATAAAGGAATAGCAATGAATTTCCGAAGCCCGATACCAAATACCTAGCTAGAACTTACGGTATCTCAAACAGTATCAAACTCTCAAAGTGTTTTGAATTTTATCGACACAACTAAGTATGAAATACATTTCCTTACGATTATTCTACTATAAGATCTGTATATACTTTACGATTTATATATCACCACATATTATTTGACAACAGAATTGAATATATCACATTAACAGTAATCTGTGTATTAAATATCATTGTAAAAAAAACTCTATTGCTAATTTTGAATTCGATAATAAATTGCATTTTTTGCCCTTAATATTAAAGTTTTAAAACATCATAGGGCCAAATTCATTGAATTTAGTTTTAATTGTGCACAATGCGAAATAAATTCAAACCTTTGATAAAACAATGTTTAAACATTTTTGATATACTTATTTTATGACTAAGCAATCAAATTACCACTTTAAATGTGTTCACTGTCAATACTTATACAATAACAATAATAAAACATTTTTTGTACGTATTCCACATTAGATTTATTAAGATCAGGACCGGTTTCGCTCATGGTGAGCATTGTTTTCTTACCAATTATCATCAAATAATAATACTCGCGATGAGCTAAGACGGTCATGATCTTAATACATCTAATGTGGAAAAAATACTAAAAATGTGTCATTATTTTTATTGCGATCAAATAAAAAAAGGGATTAACTCAATTCAGAATACTATTAATTTTAATAAAGTACTAGACAACATTTACAATAATGAACAATAATTTAAAATTGTTTTTATTGAACCTTACACACAGTAATTGTAAAGGGTTTCTTTAAAGCACAACATGCTGAAAAAAGGTATATAAAATACTAATCGTAAAATTAAGATTCCTTCCTGCTCTTTCATCTTCTCTTAAGACTCCAAATATCAATACGACACCTTACTTTATAAAGGTTCTAACTACTCTTGACACTGTCTTGAGGTGTGAGCGTTTGATTAATATTCACTTGTAACAATGAGCAATTGAAAATGATTCAAATCACTTATTTACACAGCATATTTTCTCACAACTTTTGCTAAGAAATAATAAAGGTCTAGTGATGGAAATAATGATGACAATCTAAGAAGTATGTCAAATAAATTCAGTAAAAAAGTCTGCAGTTGCAGTGCAATTCCGTAATTCTGCTAAATCCGTTATTCAACCATAGATAATTCTGAAATTCATATAATATAGGATAGTATGCTTTAAATACAAACGTTTCCGACCAAATGGTCATTTTAAGCAAAAATGTTAATTAGAACCGTTTCAAAGTAAGGTAACGAATAGGTATGTAATAAGGGAGGAAAACACATTTTTAAGTTATGTAATTAAATTATAATACATTTATTTTTACACTAACACATAACGGTTATAATATAATATAATATAATCATCACAAGGTCCATACATGCGGTTGCCTAAAATAATCTAACATAACATTTCGTACAATTTATTTTCTCGCTCTCGACAAATATAATATCAAGCATTCTGTTCTTTGTGTTACCGATTCTTGTATTATATTACATCGTCTGCATGGTCAGTTTGTCAGAATAAATGAATTATGGCTAAACCTATTTCACAAATTAAATCCGATACCATTATGGCAACGAACATTTTGACTAGTTTTCCAAATAAAATTAAAATTTTATAATACCGTGGATTAGTCTGCCACTTCTTAACGGCTTCAAAGTATTATGTCAAAATAAATTTACCGTGATAATTATTCGGTATTTATTATTCTATTTACTTAACTAATGGATGGCTTGAATTAGCCAAATAGGGGAGGACGTAGAGAATATTTACATAAAGCCGACTTCAAGTAAATTATGAAGATGCGATTTTCTTCTTCTAAAATATAATTTTGTCGGACTATTATGGTAAGAGACCATACAAGGTAATCAGGAGGGTTTTAGTAGTAAATATCAAATCTAGATTTATTCAGCTTAAATATGAAATCTTGAACATAGGTGTTTATGATATCTCTTCTCTTTGAGATGATCTAGGTATAGTAATTCAAAAAAATAATTCTCATTTGAAATTGTATGATACGAATGAAAGTTGTTAAATGTTTTACATTATATTTTTGTCCAATCAATTATTTTAATAGGATTTCTTGATTCTTTGAAACATGTGGTTGATTTTTTAAATTATGTTGCCATCTGTGGAAGATTAGTTCTCGATAAGACGATCACAGTCAACTCAAATCTGGAAGTTGTAAACAGCTGACATTTTGGGCTTTGAACGATATTTAAAAGGTAAAAAATATTCACAGGATAATTCCGAATGAAATATTGAATCAAAACTAAACGTTTAAATTGCGCAATGCTTGTTTTCATAGTTGTGTAAAACCACAAACAACTCAGTCTTTTAATTTGACTGATTATGGAATTGCAAAAGTTTTTAATCTCTACTGGTAACAGTATCAGCACAAAATCAAAATGCTTGTAGGTAAATTTAAACGGTTTCCATATTATTATTTACTACAGCGCTCTTCAGTTAATTTATTATACAAAATGCTAAACAATCAATCGTAAGTGAACCAAATTAAGCGCTATTCTTTCATGTTTTCATTTTAAATTATGGTAAATAATAACCAATCTTTGGGGAAGAGTGTGAATTTAAAACCATTTTCAGTGACATTAACCACTTAAAGGGTTGAATATATGTGTCGTTTTATCGATTGCAAGAAATGATAGTTATTATAAAAGTTGTGTACTTTGAATCGATATCTCAACTTAAGTATTTTTTAGATATTGATTGTTTTTTAGTGTTTAAAGTCCACTTAGGTCTGTCTGCTAAACCAATAATTAATCCTAAAATAATATTTAAATTGAACATTACAAAATACCATGAAAACATTCTCAACATATCAAATTCAACTGTTCGGGTATCTTCCGAAGTAAGTGTGTCTATAGTTAGCATACTTCGGTCCCTGAGTACACGCACCTTCTAATAATCACCCAATTTAATTGCGATGTCTCGTTTGGACCCGCTCTCCCCTCCTTTTAATTTAAACAAAGCATTATCAAAGTTTGGCACGCGCCGCTTTCAGTATAAAATTAAGATTTAGATTACTCTTGTTTTTTACAATAAAATTTAAATACATTTAATTTCCAAGAACCAATATGCAAGAGCAGCATTCAAATTATTTGCTTGTAGGTATTAAAATAATGTATGCTAGCAATGGTAACCAACAGAATGATTGTTAAAAACAAAACAGTGGGTTTCTTTTATGTGTATTACGTTTAATAATCTACTCATCATTAAACGTAATACACAACTAATCTAGATTGATTGATGATTGTTTTTTTTTACTGAAACTAGGTATATGGAACTCACTATTTTTGTGGTCTTTATGATGCGAAATACATTTTTAATTCATCCAAAAAATTGAGAAAACAATAATACATATGACAAATATTTAAAATAAATAGTGTTTATTGAAGTGCTTTCGCATGCACAATATTTTAGATAATTAATTTCGATTTAATTTCACATTGATCGATATCGGTAAAATTTTCCGTTGGACGTTTGCTGTTTATCTTTTGCCGATTGTATATTGTACTACACACGCGCCACCTACTGTAAGTTGATTTTACTATGATTATAACATTTGCGCAAGTGCAACAAGAGGTTGTCAAAATGAACGGTATGGCAGCGCATAAAATATGAAAAAACATTGATGTTTATATAAAATACCTACTGTAAGCTAATTTAACTATGCCTATAACCTTTGCGCAAATGCAAGCAAAAAGTTTGTCAAAGTTTTATCGCAATCGGATCATCGGTGTGGCAACGCACAAAATACCAACAAACATTGGTTTTTATATATTAGATAGGTACTATTAATAACCATACAAATTATGAATAAAATTTTAAGTGAGTGTAATATGACGAATGATAAAGACATTTTATTATAATAAAAAGACAAAATATTATCAATCGGCCGAGAAGTCAGTCAAGTAAGTAGTTTCCTAAATCGTTTCCCGGGGGTTCGGTAAAATGCAAAGTGCTGCAGCCTGTGACGAAGCCCCTAAACAGTGTCGGTTTGTGGACACGGGAGAAGGTCGTTTTGCTATTTGCTCTTGAAAGGGTACGAATCCCGGTCGGGTGCACTTCTCGCTCGAGACATCTTCTCGGTATGTCGACAAAAAATACCCTCTCTTACCCTCACTTACAACACTCCTTGAGTCTTCTCTTGTGTAATATGTCGCCGTGTGGGGTTTATAATATCTCCAATAGACCTTTTTAGTGCATAATTTTATTTGATATATAGTTATTGAAAATTAATTCAAACAATTAACAACATTCCGAAAAACATTGAAATACTTCGTTTCAGCCGTTATTTTAATGACTGCCATAAAATTGTGTGCATATTCAACCGCAAATGGTACAGTTTTATTAATTAAAGTTCATAAAATATACGATTGTATGAAATCAATTTATCGCGAAATCATTATTTCATTCAAATCAAATTTTCAAAAATAGAACACACTTTTTTTTGGTACCGGTCACACAATTCTATGTATCATTCATTGATCGCTAAAAAAATGAGATTCATTATTATTATTATCATTTCATATAATCGTGGAATCAGTGTCGAAAAATATTGTATTTATATAAATATACTGTATTCACCCGATTCCACAGCAACTGAGTGAAACCGGTTCTGATCTTTGAAAATATATGTAGAAGCTATGCAATAAAATTTTCTTCATTTATTTCAATATTTCTACCTAAAATTGGCAGACTACACGTTTAAATAAAATAGTTTTCTCGCAAGAGATCTTTTTTATCAAGATTTGCGTAATATCTTTAATAACAGACATGATGATTTATCGATACTGTTCAAAGGCAGGGGTGTTTGTGCTGTCTATAATTTCCCTCCCACCGATGCGATCCTATAAAAAGGGCATAACGAGAGCGACTTACAAAAATATGTGTAGATACCTCCATTAGGAGCATATGTATATGCTCCACATTGGTGGACGTGGATTAAAATATTTTTTAAAAAGAGCGAATCAATTGAATTGTATATTATGAATTTCTGAATAGACAAATAGCCAAAAATAAATCTAGTTTATTTGTTATTTATTGCTTAAATTTTATGCATTTTTTTTGATGAATATATGATATTTCTTTTAGCATATAAGTCATATCAATGGCTTAAAGAGTAATGTTGTTAACTCCACTTTTGGCTAAAAATGACTTAATAATGCCATCTCGTTGTATCATGTTATGTGCATGCCCCGTAATTTTTTTATAACCAAAACTTAATTAAAGTGCATTGGATAAACGTTTAAAGAAAATTTGATATTTCCACTGTCGTTCTATAAAACCTACACTGCTAATTATTCAAACTCCGCCATTTTGTATGGTCACCTGTCATTTATTCGTTGTTTTTCAGCGGTGGTACAAGTAAATCGTTTGAAAGGGTTTTTTTTTGTTTATAATACGAAATTTTACATTCTCAAAATAATCAGTTTTTACCCTCTCCTGAACAACGATATTAACACTTTCCATCCCGGAGCCGTGTTTCGACGTGATACGTTAACTATGCGTTCAGTCCCGATAACGTGTTTTTTGACGTGATATTCTGTCTCTTCAAATATGATCGTATTACTGCCATCTAGGTAAATCTTTTCGAAACATTTGCAAGTTATAATAATAGTAGAGACCTACACCATTCGAAATATAGTTATTGATATTATCGACTGAAAATTGCTTTGATGATTTGAGTCGGGACTCAAAGTGTTAAGAGACGCAAGACAAGCGAGTTTACTTTACCTAATAAATCTATTAAGAAATATATTTTACTAAAATTAACCTTTATTTGAATACAGTGAAACCCCGATTCTACGTTTTTCAAGGGGCCGTATAAAACAAACGATCAATGCGGGAAACGAAGAATGCGAGAAAGTTTTAAATGTGAACTTAATGCCGGGACTAAAGAAAATGAACGTGAACCACGCGGGAAAATGTACATATTTCCATTCCTTTACCCTAGACATTTGCTAGCAAATAATCGAGAAATAAAACGTTAAGAAGTTTAGCTTAATATTACATTCGCACTTATTTATTACAAACACTTAGCTTTTATGCACTTAAGCGGACCAAGACAAGCGATATAAACATAACCATGCGGAATTATTAAAGTTGAGAGGCTCCACGCTACATTAAGGTATGCAAAGTTAATGAAGGAGGATTCTCCGTTCGGCCAGTGTTAAATTTTTGTGGCCACCCATTTGCATAACTCAATTAAAGCGAAACTGTTTAGTAATAAAGTCCGGCCCTGTGTGTCGCTGGGGGAGAGTGGGATGTTTTAGGCCTAGTGTAAAATTCGAGGTCCTACTTTCAAACGCAGCTATCTCGGTTTTTAATCGAAACAGGCTAAAACGCCAGGGTTAAATGTTTGATCACTGATACGGCTTTTATTTGTTTTTAGAATGTCGTTAACATTTTAATTGTAAATAATTTCATTTTATTTTAATTCGTATGATAATCTGTAAATTCTTTTCATAACAATTCGTCCATAATATAATAAACATAACATTATTCAAGTTTCTTTTTATCAGTTGAAAATACTAAGAATAAATATTTCCATCAAGAATTATTAGTTGGCTTCTCAAAAGATATCAAATTGTTTTTAAAAAAACTGCAAAGCGGTAAATACGTAAAACGTAAAAAGAGCTACATATCTCAACTCAGTTACTCCAATCCAGAGTAGGTTCTAACTACCCTTAAAAAAAACTAGCCATCTCTCACTGACTAAAGTTTTCGTCGTGTATCTCGGCTTTTCAAGTAAACCTTTAACCGTGAAAGTGAATCTTTAACCGTTTTCTCTTAAGCCATATTGAATGTACGTTAAATATCTAGCGTAGCCTCAAAACCGATATAAAATCGACAACGCTGCTGTTCTTTATATGCAGTAGGCACATTTTCCTTCGATTGTAACAATCACAGACATTGTCATAGGATATAAGTTGGAGTACTTCAATAGAAGATATTCAGTGTCTGTCGATTTAGTGGGCACGGCTTCTGAAGTAATAATAGTTTTCTGCAATCACTATTTTGTCTATGTCTATATTTACAAGAGAGTCCAAACGCTACTTTTTTCTTATGGCAATCGTACTATGATCTACCTGATGTAATGCCAAATGCGATGATTTTTGGTTTATTGTAATTTAGAGAAACAGTCCACTTTCAAGGGGTTTTTTTTAATCGTTTTTTAATAAATTTCTTTAGCCAATACAACCATGCATATCACAATACTGAATAGTAATATTGAGTATTTTGATAATATATATAATAATATTGCCAGAATACAGACGAGAGCTAGATATGAAGGCTTAGACCAGCGGTCTCCAAACTCAATAAGGGTGTGAGCTACTTTCAGAAATTGAAATTGTCTGGTGAGCTACCTATACATATTCCTTCTTTTAAATTTTTTATCATTGGCCTTTATCGTACCATACATAATATTATTATATTACTTAAAATAAATTAGAACATCAGATTTCCAATAAAACATAATATGCGCCCTATAATTCTTTATTTATAAACAAAAATAATTAAAAAAATATCCTTCGCGAGCTACCGAACAATCCTCAGCGAGCTACCGGTAGCTCGCGAGCGACCGTTTGGCGATCACTGACTTAGACCAATGATGCACAACCAGCGGCCCGAAATGAAATTTCATGCGGCCCAACATAATATCACTTTTTTTTCTTCAGGACTTTTCACAGACGATGAGAATATAATATTTTTAGTGTCAAATCGATAATTTAATCAGTTTTATCCATGCGGCCCTCGAACAATCTGAAAATTGATAAGCTGACCCTCCTCCCAAAAAGGTTGCGCATCAATGGCTTAGTTGTGCCCATCCTCACAAAAAATTAAAGAATCCACATAGTTTCATAAGGTTACTAAAGATAGAGGAAAGGGTATGTTTAAAGCATTATTTTAAAATGAAAATTTAAGTATTTCTTTTTTATTTTAAATATATTGGAAGTATATTACAACAGACAAAACTCACAATGCAAAAAATATATTTTATTAACGCATGCAGATGGCTATTTTACTACAACATCCGTTCTGTTATTTAAATTTGCCGGAAGAAGCCTTTGAAATGAAACATGGATGAAACATTTCACCGCTCGGACTCTGTAATGAACATTACAGACCTACTAACATTCAGCGGAATGTTGAAATATAATATCATTTTATTTTATCTACTCTGGCCCAAATGAAAAACGTATTCACTTTTATTGCGAAACGCCGAGTTTACTCCACTATGTATATGAGTGGGATGATGTAAGCGAAATACGCGATTACCCCGATACTAAAGTTATCAATTTAATACACCGGCAGTGGCGTAACTTGAGTGTGGATATTCGCACAGTGCAGGTGGACCTCGAGAGTCTTAGACATCTGTAAAAATCATTTCGCAACATTTCTTCTGTATAGAGCACGGGTCGCTAACCCTGTCCGTGCCGCACACTAGTAGGCGGTAAAGGATTCGGTGGTGGGCGGCAGGTGATTTTTGTTTTTACCCAAAATCATTTACAATCATGATAAAACAGATAAATGTCTGAAAATCACTGAAAGGCGAGACCTTCGTTTGTTTTTAACGAAAATTGAACCAGACATAAAATATTTCTCTCACTCTTACAGCATCAGACTCAAGGTTCTCATAAATTAATGATTTTGATTTTTTTTCGATATTTATTCGCACTCTTTTTTGTAGCAATGCAATGTTGGTTGTAAAAACTTGTTTTCTCAAATCTTCAAAATTCCTTGAATTAAAATATGGCGATGTTGGTGGGCGGTAAATAATTTTTTCCACGAATATAAGCAAAAGTTGGCGGTAGGCATATAAAGGTTGACGACCCCTGATATAAACGAACAAATGATACAACCAGCCAATTGTCTATGTCATTAAACCCAAGTGTCTCAAGTTACCCAAGTAAAGATCAGGACCGATTTCGCCTGTGGAAAGCTTTTCAATAGACAAAGAAAGTACTGAAAAAAAAAATGTTAGTCAGTTTAAGCGCGTGCTGGCTGATTATTGAACCACATCGAACCCATCCAAACATGATGCATAGACATGTTATTTATGACTTTTTTTTTAATGTGTTCACTGTCACTTCTTGGCGGAAATACATTATTTAAATAAATAAAACACTATATACATATACTACAATTTTCACATATTTTGTGAAATGATCAGAACCACCCATCGGTTTGTTTTGCACACCGCATTTTATCAGTTGGCAATGCTCGTGATAGGCAAAACCGATCCTGATCATTATCAGAATAAATGTGGAAATAGTACAACGTAATGTGTTTTTATTTATTTAAGCATACTGTAAAGGTAACTATTTTAGTATTTTTTTTCTTGTTAGTTGAAATCCGATATCATTTAAAATTTCAAAATGGAGTTTAACAATTTAGTTTAATCAAAACATTTACCTATTTTTGAGTCGTCATTACAAACAAATTAATTTACACACAATTACATGTGAATTGAGATACTTCTCTGAATATTTATTTGGGCCACAGTGTGTTTCGTTGCGTAAAAAGGATCGCTTGTTAGTCTTGGATACGATCCAACAATGTAGGCGGTGTGGATCGGAGGGGTGGTTCAATTAGTAATATTATTCTCAAATTCCGTGTTTTCCGATTAAAATTTGAGTGATAATTTTAAGTCTGCAATACGATTTTTCTCACTTAACTGTGCCTAGCCGATATTTTGGTTTGACTACAAATATAATACTTTTTAAGTCAAACATTACATTCGCAAAAACCACCTTTTTGTGATTTATTGCGTTTATATTTTTTTTTAACCATGTTCGCTCCTAACTTGGAGCATATGGACTCCTCACAGAGTTTATCCCAACATTGGTTTTTTATACGAAAACTGATTGTTACTCAACTTTTCTTTTTACGAAGAGAGTAGGGATGGAAAGGATACGAGGACTAGGAGAGGACTAGTGGTTAGTTAATCGCTGTCACTATGCGTCACTCTTTGGGATCGGAAAGGTGGGAAGGGATTTATATTATTTACAGTTCATTTATCACTATTTTCATTCGTCAATCAATTTTGATTTATAAATTTTTATCATTGAGAAAAAAAAAATATTTTATTGAAAGGCTTTGTAATTCTTTTTTTCCATGACCGTAGAGTCGCTAGAAAAACATGATTCCGACTCCGACATTGATTGAAATTTCTAATGTGATTTTATAAAGTTTTTGTCTCTTTTCTTATGACTACAATTTGTAATTTATGTTCATAAATAAATGTATTTAAATTTGTTAAATGCATGGCGCATTGGCGTGAGCTGTTATGTCATGATTTGTATTTTTTTTTTGAATAAATAAATAAATAATCGATCAAATACTCGACTCCGGCTAAAAAACGTTTTAATTTTGTCAGATGTTTTCCTAACATTTAATTTAATGTGTATTAAATTCAAGATCAACCAACCGATAACCAAATTATTCATAATACCATACATGTTATTGGCATATATAAAAAGAAAATAAGTTCAAACTTTGTGAAAAGATTTTCACGATTCCAAAACAGCCCTGCCTTTTTCAATTTTGTTGCTTTCCATTGATTCAGGTTGGGAAATTTACCGACGAGAATATAATTTAAGTTTATCATTAGTCTCAAGACAATGTCTTCGTGCTAGGAAAAACTGGTTTTTCTCTGCTTTGAAAATAAACATCTTTAAATGTATAATTTATTGTTTGTTTGATGAGCTGTTGAAACCTGAACGTATCGTTATAAAAAATGTGGAATAAAAACAACAAAAAAACAGGTTTTCCAGACACTTCGTACCTTAAGAATGTTCTATCATTTTGCAATGCTAATATTTGGCAATTATTAATCGTAATCAAACGTAATTAACACCCGACCAACCGTCGCGCAAACATGCAAGGGATATTTGCGCTGAAAATAATTCAGAGCGCGAGATATCTAAAGCGTTCTCCGAGGGTCGGCTCCGATAGGTTTGCGGTCACAGAACGGATGCGAAGAGGTTTCCTTTGCTCGAAAAGCGGAAGCGGTTATCTCTGATTTTGCATAGATGTCTATGGAAGATAATTCGAGGAACGCCTGACAGTTAGTTGGAAATTGAAAGGATATTACCAGCTGGCTCAGAAATCAATTTCGGATTTTGCGAGGAGAGATTGGATACTAAATTAAGATAAACATGATTTATGCCAACCCATCTCATCGGGTACCTATCTGAAATTCCCACTGTACAAAGACAACTCCGTCTGTAATATTTGGATAAATTCAATTCAGCTCTCTGTTAATCTTCACAATAGTTATGTGGACATATTTATTTTCTTTTGACAATCTTTCACTCTATAGTCACAAATATTCACAAAATGTCAGTTTCACCATACATAATACATCAAGAAGATTTGCGATATTGAAAACATAGTAAAAACTGTGAAATCGCAACGTCACTTTTACTTAGACAGCATTGTTGATTCTACTTGAGGTATTTATACATGTTGGTGTATTAAAATTCAAACATTAGACAATGCTAAATCTTTCTTCTTCTCCTATACTTTTTAACTTGAATTTACACTGAAAACCATGAAAGTGATCTACCAAACTAAATTCCGGCTACAATTAACCTGTCCATGGCGATCGACTTATTCATTTATTAGATTCATTGCATTTAATCTTTTAATCCATTTTTAAGAAACAGAATAGTTTTCACGCTATTAGGTATAAAAATAAAACCTTATTTTACTTACTGCATTGATTGAAAAGCAAGGTTAATTCATTTGATAATGGTCAATCATTTAAAAGTAAAATTGATATTCAATATAGTTATGAATTGATCTTGAAATCGAATTGAAAACTGAGTTCCAAAAAGTAGTCGCCGAATACATCAAAATAACCATTATAGTTTTTGTATTATTCCATACGTGTTTAATAATTCTTATTTCACCTTGGGTTCAAAGGATATGGTTCAAAAATATCTAACCCAAAATAACTTTTTTTCGTAAATCTTTAAATATCTCCCTTTTCGTATTTCTGGTAACAGGATTGGATTAAAGTGACCTTATTACATTCCTTGAGGGCAGGAAAACGGTGAGGTTATCTTGAATAAATCTGTGAGAGTCTTCTTTTTGAATAAATCTACGCAAAAATCGCATGCACGGAGTAAAAAAATCAAGAAACCTATAGTTAAAGTTCAGAGTTCAGTACTATTACTAGAAAAAAGAAATTCTATCCAAAGAAAAAGTTTTATCCGATGTATTTATTCGGGTAAGATTTTTTGTCTGCCGTTTTCTTGACAGAAAGAATATAATGGGAAAAGTTACATGATTATCAATGCATATATTAATTCTCCAGACATTTAAATTATATAACTTCATATTTACGAAAGTTTTTAGTAAAGCATTGTTAAAATGACGGTAAATACATAGACTACAAAATTTTCAGTCCTGAGATTCCACCTGCTTAGTCATATAAAATGATTTGAAACCATATCAATTGTTTAACCAATTCCTTATTTATCCGATCTGACACTTTTTATTTAGACTGTCATTAAATTGTTTTAACAGCTTAGAATTTATCCCCTTTTCTTTCTTTTCTTGTTATTGTTAAATACAAAACAGTCAAAAAAGAATCAGTTTAATGAAATTGTTATGAAAATTTAATTAATAAATCTTTTATTTAATTCCTTTTCCTTCGCTCGTATCGTGTCTATGGCCATTATTATTTTTCGTTATTACTTTAAATGATATCAATTATCTGTCACAATCGTTTTAAACTCATAAGCACGTCACGGTAAAATTTAGATTGTAAATTTTATGATAAATTCAAACATTAAATCCAACCTTTCAAGAACGATAAATAATTTTAAATCGTAGATGAAATTTCTCTGAGCTACATTTTTTAAAAACATTATTATTCCAATTGTGCCACAAATTATTCACGTTCGGTTGGAATATTTTAAATTTAAATCCGAATTGGCCGAAAACGATTATACAATTTCAGAGTAGTATTTTTTCATAGAATTTGGCCGAAACTAATTTAGTATTGCAAACACGATTTGTGAGAATTTTCATCAATTTGAATTCCGCGCATTTGTTTGCATTTGAACAAATTTGTCTACTTTATCGATGAGGCAGCTAAATACAACGCTTCGTATAACCATGGTATGAAAAAGATATTAATAATTTTATTTTTTTAACTTATCACGTCCGCTACAATGGAGATTCCAAGAAAAATAATTACATAAAATGTTTAAACTAAACAAACTGTTAATGAAAAAAAAAACACTAATTCACCCAAAATGAATATTTAGAAAATGTTATCACTCAAGATTATCCCATTTATGTCCGGAAAAAACACAATAAATAACAATTTGACAGTCTTACACAAGAAAATATAATAAAAATAATAACACATTTCAGTACTTAATTCGCACAATTTGGTATTTAATAAAATATGTTTTATAATACAATTAATTTGTTCAGATCAGGACCGGTTTTGCACATAGCGATTATTTTCAGCTGATGAAATTAAAAAGTATTAAAAATGTGTTATTATTTTTATTATTATGCCGTACCACCAAGTATTGACATGGAACACCACAAAAGTGACAAGTAAATATATTTTTTTATATTATCAAGCAAAATAAAATTCTACTAATGGAAGCAATAACAAATATAATATGTTTATCCAATCAGCAAATCGATTTGGACACTTACGTCTGATTTCACGCCCACCCTCTTATCAAACCCGAACCTCTCCCTTAAGAGGGATAAAGTACCCATCAACAGCTTGTTAGTTATAAGGGAGACCGTCTTAAAGTGTTGCCTACGCAAAAAAAAACCCATCAAACTGCTGGAGAGTGATATCAAATACGATGATAAATACTTTATGGTTGAAAACATAAATCCTTTTTTTTTTCAATTATATACACCAGTGATGCACAACCTGCGGCTGGCAATGACATTTCATGCGGCCCAATGGTGATTCTCCTGGGATGAGCTTTCACATTTATCAGCAATAATATATCGGATAGTGACATTTTCCACGTTGCCTTAAATGTTTTATAACATTGATGGACCACCTGCGGCCCTCAATGACATTCCATGCGGCCGGCATTGACCACTTTCAAGCCCTTTTTTTATTCAGAACCTTTTACTGACGATGGATAGAGCAATAGAAAATAATACAATACTCAATTTCATATGCATTTAAAATATGGATAATTTAATCACTTTCAATCATGTCAACTTACCTGAGAATTGGTAATCTGGCCTTTCTTGCAAAAGGTTGTACATCACTGAATTACACTTTCTGTGTGGAACACTTCAACTGAAGTTTTACGGTAAGTGATGGTTATTTCGTCGAACTAGCTATTTTATTTGAGTCTCCAGTTATTACTAGGGATGGATTTACAGTAAATGTTTGATGGGAAGACAGTTATAAAACACAATGTTCTTATGCATCTTAAATTGAGTTGTTTCATAAACATAATGAATGACTTGTGATAAGGTATACAAAACAATTAGTACATAAATGAATGATATACAAATTATCATGTAAGATATAATAAAAAACAAAAATTCAATCATCAACATATAAAAAATTTACGATAAGTATTATTATGTAAATCAATATTAAATGTCGCTTTTTTGCATTTCAGAATTTGTCTGAAGATGCTGAAAGGTGAAACTTGAGTCACACTAAATTAAAATTGAAATTCCATCACGTATCTTCTTTTTAAATCTTCAAAAATTAAGTCAGGTTAAAATAAAATTATGAACATTTCAGGATTTCAACTGAAGGTGCTTGGTGGAATTTCAATATTAAATTTGAATCATTTGAATTTTTTACTTGAATTTTGTCGCTTACGAAAATGGTTTCGCCTTTCGGCATCTTTGTGCATTTCAAAACCACGAGTGAACTTGATCCGATAAAACTGAATTACTAAATACAAACGATTTAAATTTGATTAGATAACATAATAATTTTTAAATATTCACAAACAAAATTCGTTAATTGAGAACTGCTAAAATACTTTTAAAAATAAAATCAAATAATATGCATTAATAACGAGTTGTTAAACCAGTAATGAAAAATGTTTCGGTCCGAAAGGGGTTAGCTAATCTCGTAACAATGACTAGTGATCGGCTTTTCGCTCTTGTTATGTCCCATTTTTGGTATCGAGGGGTCTTTTTCAATATTAAACATCACAGAAGTCTATAAATTTGAAGACAAATCCATCAACAAGTTATTGATAAAGCAATTTGGGAACTTTTATATAGAGAATAAATTCGAGCATAATATTAATCTCACTAAACATTTGGCAGTAAAACTCTTTTAAACTCAGTTAAATTTGATTTTATCAACTATAAATCGCATTGAAGTTAGAGTTTCATAATGCTGTGGGCCTTCACTGTAACCCGACAATATCTTGCCTGCAGAATTATGACGAGAAGGCATCAGAGAATCGATATAGACCGAGAGCTATTCTTCTCGATGATCTTCCCAAGGTAGAGACGAAATAGTAAGCTGACTTCTTCAACTGTAGCGATAGAGCCCTCCTGTCGGCAGCGATGCGAAGGGAATGCAAACAAATAAAATTTTAAAGTTAAAAACATTTAGAGGCGAAGGAGACTGGAAGAACTTTGGCGCGTACACGCCATAGAACTTTATGCTCCATCAAATTGATATCCAAAAAAAAAAAGCGATATCGTTTTATCTTGTTTGGAGCTGTTTTTATTTTATATTAATACTTTGCTCAACTTTCAATCGTTATTAAACAATATTTGTTTACTCATCAATCAACTATTATATAACAATTTTGAGCTGCGTTACCTGATCCATAATTGTATAAAATTCTACCATCTGGCAAAGCTCATTAGAGAATGTTGATAGGCAAACCTGTTTTGAGCCAAAATCAATAATTTCGATGGAGGCTGCGTTGCTTTGTACTCTTATTATAACGTATTAAGTTACTTCCCCGTCATAACAGCAGCCATTTTGATTTTGGCTTAATGTGGTGACCATAAAAAATGCTATTCATTTTCAATGTTCGATCTACTTAAATACAATATTTTTCCTTCGTTATCGTTCTAATCTACGCTTAAAAGTATTGACCGCCGAATAATGTTTTTTACGAATATCAATTTATGAATCCATTACTATACATCATGTCCTCTCAGATTTTTTCATTAAATAAAGAAAGCTGAAGTCAAGTCTTGCAAGTTATCTCATATTCACAGAAGATATAGTTAAAAAAACTTAAATTGTATGTATGGTTGTGTTTATTGGATGATGTTTCAATTAACTGCACAATTTAGCTGGGACAAATCTCAAAGAGCATCAACCTCTCAGCGAAGAGGCTATAAATTCTGATGACGCTATAAATTATAACGTATTTTATTCATTTTAAGAAATACATTGAGATTATGAAATCGAAAAATTCTGATGAACTTGTAGCTTTTTGTCTTTTTTCGTCATAAATTTATACTATACAATAATTTCGCAAGTAATTTATGGATTTGTGATCGTGTCTAAAATTCTTTCTGATCCTTAAAACAGAGCGATGCAAGAGCGAAAGGCTTTCCACTAGTCCTGTCCTGGTCTCGTCTTTATACCCTGACTATCTCCGAAAAAGATAGATTGAGAAACGTAATAAGAAACAGTTCTTTCAAAATTACGTCTGCTGAGATAAGCTACAGTAGAATTGCAAATTTTCAACATTGAAATAGATTAAAGCTTTTTATCATATATATATATATATATATATATATAATAAATACTACCTTTTTTTAAAGCGAATAATTTTCTTTGTTGGTCGTTCTTAAACCACACACGGTCACACGAAGCAAAACGGCCGTAACGTGGTTACCATTTTTTTCGTAGAATTTCTGATAATTGATAAAAGCGTAGGTTCAACATAAATTGGCATTCATACTATACTAGAAGATAAATAATTCATTTCAACAATGGCTTAAAGCTTACCTCGTTATTTTGAATGAATGAAGATGTATGTATTTAGAAAAGCGTTTTTTTCAATTTGATGAAAAACAAAGCAAAACACATTGAGTAAAACTAATATTTTTTGTTCTATTCCGTGATTCGAGAACAACAAGTTTCTAAGTGTCGATTTTTTCAAAACCAAAGTAACAGTGAGGCAGTCTCCCATGTGTATGCTCATACCATTAATTTTGCTTTAGTTTTGCCAAATCGATAATAAGAACCCTGTAGTTTTCGGGTCACGACTTGCCAATTATTGGTATTTATGTGCCACGCGTTTCGAAACCTCCGCTTCCGTTTTGAAACGTATAAACTTTCGATGGAGTATTTCAAAAGATTGTTTATTAAGCAATATTCAATACTGTCAATGGATTTGGCAGTAATTTGATTATCAATGTCATTAAGTATGTACATAAGTAGGAATAAGAATAACGTAGATACTTAAGATTTCCATATATTGTTATTAAAAACACATTAAATGAAAATATTTAAAAATTTTGATAATTTGACTGAGTATTAAACGGTCCTCTTGGTGATACTAATCAACCACGTGCTAGTAGTCGACCAAATGCTAGTAGTTCCATATTTTCGCGTTATATGAGACCGCTGTCTGATGAAATTTACTACCCATTCTGAACGCTTGAGTCACCGGTAGTTCAGTCACCACTAGAGACTCCAATTCGAGTATCGAGTACACGATACTCGAGTATACTCGTCCATTTTTCATGTACACTTTAATCGAGTATTTTAAAAAATTCTCGAGTAATACTCGTTCGTCGCTTATGAACCTCTCTTTCTAAATTTTATTTACTTATTTAAAAAAATATACACAATATTTTACCATTGCATACACGTGGATCAGGTAATATTAACGGTTAACCGTTTTGTTGCAGATGCAGATGTGACAAAATAAATTCGGAGAATTCTGCATGCCTTTACTGGTAATCGGCCTACTCGCTGTAAAATGTTAGCCATCCCTGTTACAGTTTTAGACCGACAGTGGAAATTAAGATGGAACAGATGGCAAGGTCTACGATGATAAAAACAAATTAAAACATTAAAAAAATCTTTTGACGGCGAATAGATTAAGCTGACATAATAAATTCAAAATTTTTACGTGCCTTTACTCGTTATTTCATATTTCTTACGAAATTTATAACAGCCACGTATCAGGGGTGCTAAGGTTAATTTTTTATTAGTATATTAATTGTGTTAAATTATTAGTTTATTCCGATAAATGTAAAAATAATATTAATTAATAATTAATAAATAAATAGGTAATTCTATCGCGGCAAATGGTGGTGTGAAACGGATAAATAACAAAGCATGCAAGAAGCAGATATTAATCTCGTAGATAAACAAATTTACAATTCAAATTTTAACCCTTTAAGTGGTGAGCTATTTTATATTAAATTAAGCTTTTTTCAAAAGCTTCGAAAACCATTAATGACGTACAAAAAAACATTTTTTTTTCTGTTATCCGTAAATCTGAGAAGAGAATTTTTAATTATTTGAGATATTGATATTTTTTCGGAATATTAAAACGCAAATTCAAAATTTTAATTGAAATAATTCGTTGTAACTTTCAAATAATTATCGAGAAGCTTTTACTTCCAACTCGGGTATGGATCTTTATTGCATTCATCTGTGGAGTGTAGTTAATAGGGTGATGTTAACTCAAGAGGGCGAACCGAAATGATTTTTTATGCACAATAATATATGGCCATAGATTTGTTTTCAAATAGTAACCTTTTTATAAAATTCGTTTCTAACTTTGAAACATAAATTAAAAATAATTTGACAACCCAATTAGTGAAAGTTTCGGCGTCGTTCTGTGTTTTGTGATATCTTGGATTTTTATAATCAATATAAGGTTAACTTAAAACGAATTGATAAAAAAGTAATAACTATTGTACTACGTATATTTTATACATAACATATATGTAAATTAGATACACTCTTCAATTCATTGCTAACGATAAAACCAACGTCCTATGCAAGAGAGTTTTTTCAACTGCGGGAATAATTAAACTAAAATTCGAACAAATCTTAAATTTGAAACATTTAATTTTCTGTTATTTTTAAAATATGTGTTACGTTTAGTGTTAAGTGCATTAAATTAATTAAATTTATCAATGAAATTAAATAAGCTTATTTATCACATATTTATTTTTAAAAAATGTGAATTAATAGTATATATTTTGGTACATCTGAAACTACTCGAGCATACTCGAGTATTTTTACATTTTAATACTCGATACTCGAGTAGTTGAGATGACGAGTAATTGGAGTCCCTAGTCACCACAGTCTCTTTATCGAAGAGCGTTATATGATAAATGGATGAGGCTACGACAGGATTAGTTGTTAACTTAACTAAAAATGATAGCGATGAGCGAAACCAGTCCTGATCCTTCATCAGAATATCTGTAGAAATATTACTATATAGTGTTAAATTATACGATTCAACCAAGAAGTGACTGTTAACTGCTTAAATTTTGTTTACCAATTTATCTTACAACGCTCTGTTTTTAGAATAAGATGAGAAATAATGTATGACTTCACAAATTTATTTCATAGATTTCGAGGTTGTGATCTCATTCGACTGACAAAAAAAAAAATAGTGTAAAAAATCGAATCTATTTTTAATCTATTATTTTACCAGCGACGAATAGTGATTAAGATGTTAAAAAAATGAAACGTGTAACACACAAATAGTTGAATAAAAAAAAAACAGTTGAATCCTGCTTCAATAAACTGATTCAACATTTAAATTTAAATTTTCCTTTCTTACATGGATAAAATCATTTAACGGAGTTTTCCCGCCCGCTAGTACTGAACGAAATAATAAATCGAAGGCGCTATTTCAGAAAATTTTAAATTCTATAAAAGACCGTAGAATATTTCTTTGAACAGATGTTTTGCGCTTTTTTTAACACTTATCTAACGTAAATTAATGCATACTACGCGTAAAAGTAGAACCACTCTAAAAATTTACATATTGACAAAAAAATCAGCGTATAAACTCGATCACGGATATCACGTACAGCCATCTATATTATTTTTTTTCATCCTGTCCGCTTCCTGCATATATTATGCGTAGACTCTTAAACACATTATTCCGACAGTGTTAAAGTTAAAATAAGATTTACTTAATACACTAGACCAGGGGTCACCAGAAATTTTGAGAAACGGGGTGGATTGAATTTTTTTTAAACTTGGCGGGCCGGATGACAAATAAATTCGTGTTAAAATCCATTTAGAATATTAATTTATATGCTCTGCAAGGGTGACCAGACATTTTGAGTAACGGGCCGAATTGTTTTTTTTAAACTTGTCGGGTCGGATGACAAATAAAGTCATGCTGGAATCCAATAAGAATATAAATTTATACGCTCTGATATAATTATATAATGTAAACAAATTTAATTTATATTGTAATTTATACTAGAATATATTTATTATATTTTATTGATTCATACGTTGTCGTATCTTATAGGTACCAATTGATGAATTGAAAGAAATGGTTGTGAATTGACAACCTAATTATGAAATTTTTTTAAATAATCTTCTTATTTGAATAATTTATTTTCAAATATCGAGAAATTTTGGAGGGCTGGACGAAAATCTTTGGCGGGCCGTAGTTTGGAGAGCGCTGCGACTAGACAGAAGGAGAGCCTTCAACGTTGTGAACCACACACAATATAATGAAGAGAAAGGATGGAGTATTTATTAATTTATTTCATAAGAGTAGAGATATAATAAAGATAGGACAAGTGGTAAGCTAATCGCTATCGTTACACCTTAAGACTTGAAAACATCAGCAAACATTCGATGGATTCGGCGTAGAGACTCCAATTCAAGTATCGAGATACTCGAGAATACTCATCCATTTTTGAAGTACTATATTTTTAAAAATACTCGAGTAATACTCGTTATTTATAAATGAAGATTTATTCACAAATGTTATTTACTTATTTAAAAAAATATATAAACAATATTTAACCGTTACGTTTTACTGAGTCTTACGCGTAGATTTTACTGTCAGGAAATATATTTTTTCAAATGTTTTTGCTGTTGAGAATTTCTTTTGCTACTTTTGCTTTTAGTTCTGCTGAATTTTCTTATCAATGGCAAGTTCATGATAACGAGAGTCTGTTTTGACAAAGCACAAAATAAAATCTTGAAAAATAATCTAAATAAAAAAATTATGTACACAAATTTGAATTCGTGGCTAACAATTCGTTTCACGTGTTTCGTCTCATTTTATTCAAGCAACCTTTACTATAGGAAGTCTGAAGATTCATCTGAAAGAAGCGAAATACGTTTCACGAATAGTTATTCAATACGTGGTATAATCTAAGTTATGTTTAATTTCATATGTATCAGCCCGGCTTTTATGTTATACATGCTATAAATACTATTTGTAAGATCATTCAATAACATATAAACACACTGCCAATTTTCAAATTATCTGATAACATAAACTTTAATTCAGTACCCGTGTACCAATATCTTTAGAACAAAGGTTCAAGGTTGAATACTGTAGAGCAATTAGTGATAAATAGATTTAATCAAGAAAATAACCTCCTTAATGACCAAACTAATATCAATTCATCGCCATTACTTCAACCTTTACAAGTAACTCACTTAATTACACTTAATCGTCATAATTTTAACGTAGTTGTTTTTTTTTCAGCTCACATATTATCGTTACATAAAAAAAGTATTTTGAGTACGTATAATGATACAATTTCTATCACTTGTTAGCTTGTATATATCACCCCTTCCAAGCTAAAAGGGGCGTTAGTGACAAATTGCTACTTGAGTGCAAAAAGAGTGAAAAAATACTGTGCCAATTAAAACAACTTCGTTTCTTTACCACTTTTTTTTCATATTGTATTGGTTTTTTTGAAGGACATCCTTTTGGCAGTCTGTACATACTTTTTGTTGCAAAATAAGCCTCATATTTAGCTCTGAATCACCAAAATGTTACTTAGGTCGTTTTGGCTTGGTAGGGACGATATGGAAAAACTAATAACCGTTGAAGTATTTTTCTGACGATGCAGTATAGTTTAAAAATCTACTAACTAAATCCTACAATTGTTATGGAACTAAATACTTTAATACCGTTTCGTTCTGATAATCAAGCTCTACTAAATAAATGCCAATTCAATTAATACTCCATCAGCTGTTTATGTTTGCGGTAACCGATCATGGTTTCACAATAAAAAAAATCCCATTTAATAAGGGTTTTCTATTATAAATAGGGAGTTGTTGTTTTGAAAGATCACGTTTGCTTTAAAGCAGGAAATGGCTATAAATCAGCCACGCAGCCTTATTTTATGGAGAACGTATGATTAAATAATTATTTTAGGGTAGAAAATATTTTTACAGCCAATAAATTTTCTCTTTGTCAGGATTAAGTAGGTAAGAAAGGGTTTAAAAGATCATTCAAAGACGCCACATATCAATAATGCACGTATAGGCAATATATACGGTTCACAAATCTCAATCCAGCCTTTACACTATTTTTTTCCAGAGATGTTTCGGTATGTTGTATGCCAATCGAGAAAAAAAAACAGGACAGAATAATTCATACAGCTTTGAATTGTTTTAAAGTTTAAACTGACAATTCTTTGTAGAAAAGCATTATCTATTAATGTCAATTAAAAAGAAATGTTTTTCCCTCGCTTGAAATTAATTGAAATATAAAGACATTTAGAATTCTCCGAAATATAAATCCAGCGCGACTTTTCAATAGTCCCGGGCTTAGAATGAACGATATTCAAAGTAGAAGATGTACCGTTGCCACGAATCCCAATGATTCTGACAGTTATGCCATAAAAAACATCAAAAATTAGAATAATTGTCGTTACAGCCCACGCCAATGCTCCATGCAGTTGATGAATATATGTAGTTAAGATGGTACATATTTTATAACGATAAAAGATAATAATTAAATAAGCAATTTTGAATATTTTGAATTGATAAATTGTCAAAGGTTCTAATTTCTCTTGTTTTTACTAGCTTGATCGAGTGTTTAGGGTGGTATACTATAAATCTGGTATATTTAGGTTCAAGTCATGTAAGTGGTGTATTTAGGTTCAAACTTGGTATATTTTTAATCAGATATTTGGATATTGGGTAGCATTTTTAAATTATTTGTATCAAAAGGCATGGGTGTTTGTAATATATTCCTATATTTTTTCTGCATAAAATAAAATGAATAAAAGAGTACTTCTTTTTTTTATATAACCAATAATACAAAGTTTTCTTTGAAAGTAAGTTGATCTGAAAGATTTTCAGTCAATATGAAGAATAAAATATAAGAAAAATTCATTACAGTGATGAAAAGGTATCTGGTTAAAATCATATCTTCCAATATGAAAGTTTTATGAATAATTATATCGCGGAAAATTTTCAACGTTCGACTTTTTCTATGGTATCCTGGTTGATGTTTCCTTTGTAAAAACTTCAGTAGGTACCCCTTTTCATATCACACACAATGATTCACATAATAGAATATGTACATCGTAGATGAAAATATATTGTGCATATTTTTCTTTTCTTATATTTTTCCATAGATGATATTTTTATTAAACCATGTCCGCCCGCAAATGTGATCATAAGGATTCCTAATGGAGTTTATCTCACAAGTTTTTTTACGAGAAATGCTTGTTAGTCAATTGTTCACCTTTTCTATTCGGGTGACTATTGGTTAGATAATAGGTTTCGATTCGTCCCGTTTTCTTGAGTCGGAATTTTAGTGAAAGGGAGTTACAATAGACAAAATGTTTTCGTACAGAAATCAATAATTCGATTTAAAAATGTAGCTTCCCGGACTACTTGGATTCGAATCAGTGAGCTTCACAATCGAAGATAACGACATTAACACTCAACCACGGACGTGAAATATAATATTTAAATTTCGATTCGAATTTTAAAAAAGAGCTGAATATATTCAAATATCAAATATTTGTCTGGAATCCTTATCAATGACATTTAAAACATTTCTATAAATATTATTTAAGTAATAATACCGCCAAGTATTACAAGGCTTTATACTTAGAAATTATAAATAATACATGAATTAATATCATATTTCTCATAAAGCATATAAGCAATATTAAAATAGGTTGGTAGATATATCAAGGAATGATTAAATTTAACCTCTGGCACGCAATTGTTTTGCCTAATGATCGATACCACACATTTTCGCCAAACCGCCTCGTCACGTTCATTATTCTTCATTACTGTTTCTTTTATTCAGTGTGTGAAAAGGAATAATATGATTTCCAAGCCTTATTTTTAAGCTTTTACTTTTAGTGAATATATTGTAATAGATCAAAAACTATTCAATCTTATCCGAAATTGGATTGTAGCATGTTTACTAAGTACGTCTTATACGTAGTATTTTTTTTCAAACAATAATTTACAGTAATAATTTTAAATCGCCAAAAAATCGAGCACCACGATCGATTATTTGAATATAAACGTTTTGCGCAATAAAAAAAACATTGACACGACCAATCAGAGATTTTAATATATCTTATAATATCTCTTGTAACCCAACCATTCCCTGGGTTTCGCCTTTCGGTAGTTTCAGATATTTCAAATAAGCGGATGAGCTTGAACTGACATGCAGCAGTATAAATCTTCAGCCCAACGATTCAAATTTAATTTCTAAATCCATCAAGCATCTTCATTGTATTCATTCATCAAAATAATTGTATTCAAATTAATAAAACACATTTTTTATTGCAATAATATTCATGACATATTTTTTGATAATGATCGCAATAACTGAAACTGGTCCTGACCAGCATTACGTTATCTCACGATGCTTAAAAGTATCTGATGTAAATTTGGATTAATTTAATAATTATATGATATAATTTACGTTCAATCAAATGGATAAGTAATTTCATAAATAAAATCTTTTAAATGATATGTGACATCATTAAAAAGTAATTGAAATGCTCATCACATGTAAATGCTTATTAATTTAAAAATGATGAGAATCATCCGGCATCTTTTTTTTAAATAATTGCTCACCAACAACTGTGTTTTTATTTTTATCTGAAACATATTACTTCTTTATATCTCTCTATAGGTTTTTACTGTGAATACTTACTTGGTGTGATGACACCATATTAAAAAATAATAAAACATTTTTTGTACTTATGTATTTAAAAATACAATTTATTAATATCAGGACCGGCTTCGCTCATTGCGCGCATTTTCAACTGATGAAATCGGTGTTTTCATATTTTGAAATAGGAAAATGGTCGTGATGAACTAAGCCTGTTATGATTTTAGTTAATTTATTGTGAAATAAGTAGAAAAAATGTTTTATTATTTTTTAATATTCCATAATTTAATTAATAACAAATGATCCGATTGCAAGTCTTCTTTAATAGTAATCGATTACTAGCAAGCTCTCAACGCTATTCTAATTTAATGTTGTAATGAGGAGTCGTTTCCCAGCGCGAGCTTGTGAAATATTACGGTTAGAAAAAAGAAAAATCATTCCGTATAAATTTCCTTTCCGGATCCGGCTCAGGCCATCCATCGCCAGGAATTCTTCATAGTCATTTTAATTCGAACGTCAGTCACTTGAGCGTGAATAATATCGGGAAAACCGATATCTGGTATGCGTACGTAAATTGGCTGTCAGATTTCAACAGGTAAAAAAGTTGGCGGGATTTATTCGCTCTGCAGTGCCGCCGTAGAGCAAGACCGATCGCTCTCCCCGCACTCGCTTCTCCTTCGCGTCCGCTTATTGCTCTTTCAACTTCCCATATCGAAAACCGCATGGAATAACACAGAAACTCAAAAGCTCTTTTCAATTACAGTTTTTATTGATCGTCTGAACGTTGTATTCGTCCGTGCATTTGGATGATGATACGAAACCCAGGTCGTTAACGACAGAACGCATTGTGAAACGCAGAAATGTAAAAAATTAAACATCTTCAGTCGAAATCTAAGGTAAATTATGGATATATGGTCACGGGACAGAATCCAAATCTTCTCGAGCTAAGCTCGAAAAATTTATACATATTGGCTTATAAATTTATGTTTTTACTTTACTCTTTGAGTTCTAGTGGATTACTATAAAATGTGGAATCAAAATGATTAAATCTGAAGAACATTACTGATTATTGTATGAGTTCTGAAAGAAGAATTTGTTTTTTAATATTAGCCTATAATAAAATTGTTCTTTTTATTTTAAACAAATATTATTTTAAAAAACTTATGCGACTGTCTGTTTCACAAGTTTTGAAAATGAACACATTAAAAGTGGAAAAATAAAAAAGTTTAATGATCAACTCGATGAAAAAGACATTACAGATATGCGTTTAGATTTTGAGACCCATACATCTTGTTTTGTTTAGACATTTTACCAAATAAACGTTTTGAGTTAGTGTATTAGTGTTCAGAACGGGCGACGCTGCCTTCGCACCCTCTCCCCCATCCCATCCCTAACAGGTATTCGGAATCTCTTGCGAGCGACTTAATTGGCAGCTGACTTGATAGATTATAGCCGATCTCTTGGGGCTGCAGCTAATGTTTTGTTGAGATTTTTCGTTTGTTTAGGACTTACATTATTTACATGCCACGCTCGACCTTGAAATCAAATTGAAATGTTGACTTCATTATTATTTACGCACGTGCTCAGAGAATTATTAAGCTCAAATCAGGTCAGCTTTGTTTAAACGTCGGCTATGTCATGAAATGAAGATATGCCTCCCATTTGCATGCCTAAGAGGAATAAATGGTATAAATCAAATAATAATTTAAAAATTCTTTAATATTACTTCAAATATAATTTTGTTTTCCATGTCCGCTCCCTACTTGGAGCATATGGACTCCTCACGAAGTTTATCTCAACATAGATTTTTTCTACGAGAACTGCTTTTTACTCGAAGAGATTAGGGATGTAAAGGATACGAGGTACTAGTGATTAGCTAATCGCTGTCACTTTGCGTCGCTCTTTGGAATCGGATTGGCGGGAAGGGATTTAGCAACACAAACACCCATTGCCTCTGAGCAGAATCGATTGAAAAAATCTGCTCGTACCTGGAATTGAACCCGGGTGATCTTGCACGGCGACGACGTTGACCACTGCACCACGGACCGGGCGAAATAAAATAGTTTTTCATATTAATTGCGGAAATTTCTTTATAAAGCAGTATCCGGTATCGAAGGTAATTTTTACTGACAGCACTACTGCATGGCTCAAAGCTAGTTCTGTCCATCTCTGCTAGGGCCATAGACGTGAGGGATATACTCTTTTTCTGTGATTAGTGTCGAGTGGCGTGTAACCAACTAAACTAAACTTATGGTCGATTTGGGCTTATCAGCGAGAGCATTTTCAATTTTGGAATATTACGAATTCTTATCATATATTAACAGATAATTTTTTTCATTTTCTTTTGATATTAATTATAATTGCGTTGCTTAATTTTTCTTTGTAATATTTGAATATTTTTATAAACAATTATTTGTCATACCTTTATTAGTCGTGCTTATCTTTTGTATTAACAACGCTGTATATTTGTATTTCTTATCAGTTGATAATGCTCGCGATGAGCGAAACCGGTCCTGATCTTAATTAATCTAAGTCCAAAAAAATGTGATGTCTTTAAGATACAGTTTTTGTTCAAAAAACAATTTAATAAAACACATTCTACATATTGTACAGTTACCAGGACCAGTTTCACTAATTTTCTTTCATTACCTAACACATTATGCCAGGTATTGACTATAACACCTTTAATGTGAAAAAATGAGACAATTTGTCCGCAGTTATTGAAAAAAATATCAATTTTTCAAAAAAAGAATTAGTTTTATTGCCAAACAAAATACTTACATGTGCAACTAAATTTTCACGCAATTAAATCCCATTTACGATTTATCGCCGGTTCAAAATACATGTTGAGTGTTGGTAAAGTTGTCCCCAGATAGATATGTAAATCTTGTTATCATCGTCTATCAAGCCATCCTCCGCAGCGCTATAAAATCAGTACTATTGTATCTCCGCCGTCTTTACATAGCTTCTGTAAATTTTCCAAATTGAATTTCAAGATAGCGAAGTTGAAATTTTTCGCACAATAATTCTATCACGACAGCGAACGGGGAAAAACATGGAACTACACTTATCTTAACGACCTTCATGAGAAGTTAATTTAGAGATTTTTTGAGGAAATGTTGCTTTAGTGAATAATTTAGGTTGTTTGTATTTTTAAACTACTCGCTTTTAATGTCGAATACAAAGAGAACAGAACGATCTCTTCGTAAGGATTTTTTTATGCTCTACCATTAGAATAAGTATTGGAAAAAATGATACCTAAATTGATCACTTGTATTGTGCAAACCAGGGCTGTAGATTCGTTTAAAAAAACGTGACTTTGACTCATTGTTTCAGGATAATTTTCGTTTCATATGGATGCACTTTTCACACATCCATTAATCATACTTATTAAAAAAATATAAACGAGTCGATTAAGTTAGATTTCTTCCCAATCAGGCAAAAACACCTCAACTTTACTACTCTTACTCTGACTCTACAATCCAGGATCTAAAAATTATAATATATTATAGTTATTTTGTTTGTTTTAGTCTAAATGATTTTTACCAGATCATGTGTTGGTAACTTTTGTTTGCCAGTACATATAATTAAAGAAACTGTGAATTAATGTTAATCTAGTAAAGTGATAAGATGCATATTGTCTAACAGTAGAGTTTTAAAAAGGTAGTATTGTTTTCTGTAATATAAACAGCTGAAAAAGCTAATACTTCATATATTCAAAACAAACGTAAAGTTCAATCAGAACAATACAAAATACACATATGTTGTATCTATTTCATAAAGCTGTATAATCAATACAGAACCATTCCCGATTGACGTATAAAAAAACTAAGCATAGCATAGTTTCATTACTAGATTTTAGCAGAAAATATTTTGACGGGATAAAGTAAAAAGAAATTATTTTTACTGATCGCTATCATGTTGTGCATATTGTTTATTAAGTACGCATAGAAGATTTCTCTCGTTATTTGCTTTATTTTTAACTACAAAAGATGTGACATGTAACCCGCTACAGGGTCGTGTTTAATCAACCCTTAAACCTGTCAACTTGGTTTAATTTTGCACAACGACGCAACCGACGAATATTGCAGGATAATAAGTTGCACAATTACTCATGAACAGAAAATACTGATGATCATATGCTTCATTATAATATGCCATAAAAAAATCTGGTGAAGTATTTTCAGCGCTTTTACCAAGGCTACACGGCAGACGTACATCCGTATTTCACTTCGTAAGTATTTAACTTTAATTTCACTCGCGTCAAAAATTACTTACGCTAAATCCAGGGCCATGTAATTGAATTCGGATTCACGTTACTTTGGACGGAAATGAAGTCGGATCATGAACATTTTAGGCCATACTGACTATTTTTTTAATCATTTTATGATTTTAATAATCGATAACATATATGTATAATTGAGATGGTTCACGCTGTCCTGGTGGCCTGTTAGTGAAACTCATAAAAAATGTTAATACATTTTACACTGGAAAATATAACAGATGTAAGTTACTATACAATAATAAAATGAATGCATAGATGTCTTTTAATTGACCAGCAAACAGTTATATTGTGCGTTCCAATGATTCGCTAGGTGTAGCAACAAAGTCACACACGTAACCAGAAATTTCTAGCGCGCTACGATGCGCAGCGTGATATAGCTCTCATGTAATCATGCTTACTCACAATGTAGATCGTGTGGGTTTTTATATAATAACTGCTTGTTACCCAATCGTTTACTTTTTAAGGTGAAAATAGAACTACAACAAGACCAGTGGTTAGATCGAAAAGCATTTAATAGTTAGGTAAATCACACCTTCATACATTTCAGTGAAGTATATTGACTCTAATGCATTGTATCAACAGAATTTATTTTTCAAAAACTGGTCGTTTTTGTTGAAAGAATCTAGTCCCTTAACTTTACTTTATCATAGAGTGGAGCTGCTGTAGAACAAGTAGTGTATTAGTTACTCTCGCTATGACCCGTTTTTTAGGATTTTAGGTCACAGACTTGTACTTATAAAGAATTGAACCTACTTACACCTCAACAGCAGACAACTACGTTAGCCATTTAATTACATGCCTAGCAAACTTACGTTAAAAAGAATAGCAAAGATCTTTGTTTCTTAACAGAGCCTAAATCTGATTCTGGATACAAGCTTGAGTTGAAGTCGGAAAATTAGTAAAAAATCACAGCCCTGGTAAAATCTAAAAATGAGGCTGTGAATGTTTGCATAATTTCGTCATATCAACTGATGTTTTAACATGAAATTTTACTTATGCTCGGCGTTTTATAGCCAATTACGAACCGTTATAATACCAACTGCTATTATTATCAACTATAAAAAGGAAAATATCAACCGCGTCGCGTTATTACATTGTTACATTTTAATTAATAATAAAACGGGACGGTTTCTCATGGCGCTACGATGTAAAATGACAATGGGAGGAAGGAAGTATAGTTTACGATATTCAGATAGTAACGTATCGCGATAAAAGATGGTGTGTGGATGTATCTGTATACCTACATCGGTTCCGAACAAAAGCTTTTGTATCCGAGCTTTATTATAACTCACATCACAGAAGTTTACAAGGTTTCTCGAAAATATAAACCAATGGGAGACAAAAGATTCAAAATTTCTCATTATGAATTGATTTTTTACTGTTTTACATTAAGTCAAAATATCTGCAAGCGGCAATTTTATTTTTTTACGTAAATAAGACAACTTTATTGTAGTTACTGTCGAATATACATATGTAGATAGTTAGTTGTTATTTTATGTCAAAAAATCTTAAAGAAAGGATTTTATACATCACTTAATACCGACAGCTTATTTGACAAGATCCATTAATAATCATGAAACCATAATGTCTCAAAAAACCACTCTGAGTTTCAATAAATAATAATTAATATTAATGTACGATAAATTATATTTCCCGGTCCGTGGTTCAGTGGCAAACGTCGTTGGCTTCCATGTCAGACCATCTGGGTTCGATTCCCGGTACGAGCAGATTTCAGTCGATAAATCGATTCTACTCAGAGGCAATGGGTGTTTGTGTTGTTATTTTTTTTTTTTAAAAAGATAACAAATATTTGTCATTACAGCTTACGCCAATGCGCCAAATATTCTTAATTGTGAAAGTCATACGAGATTAACTCGATGATAAGTAATGAATCAGTTGTGAACAAAATCAACGATAAATAACATACACCCAGCCCAAGATCTCTTTTTTCAATTGAAAAAATCTGAACTTGCCGGGAATTGAACCCGGGTCTCCAGATCGCTAGGACAAAGCTCTTGTCACTAGACCACAGGGACCGACAAAAAATAAATATTAATCCCTCCCCACCTTTCCTATCCCAAAGAGCGACGCATGGCGATTAGTTAACCATTAGTCTTGTCCTAGTACTCGTATCCTTTCCATCCACATATGCTACAAGTTGGGAGAGGATATTTATTTTAACCCTGCAAAATGTGCATTGACTTAGTTAATCTAGCGGGAAATTATATGTCATTCCAAATTGAAAAAATAATAAACAGATATGTCAATAATTGTAAATGAAATTCAACATTTATTAACGAATCAAACCAATTCATAAAAGTCAATCTCGAATATGAAAATAAAAATATCATAATACCCGTTATTTCCATTTTCAAATTTCGAATCTAGCTGACATGGAGTAACTTGTTTACGATATTTTTATTGGATGAAACGCGGCGCGAGAATTTAAATTTAACTTGCCCCAAACAAATTAAACCTGTGAGCTTGATTTTTGGCAAGTCATAAATTCAACAGCCGGTGAAGAATTTGTAAATTTTATTTCAATCTGCACCCCTCAAGTATTTTTTTTATTATTCCGGTGTACTCTCATCACTTTCGGCCCACCCACACCCTCATAATCCTCATTCGCCTGCTTTAAATCTAACAAGACGAATGCATCTCAATCTGTGGCTCGTATCCAAGATGAGCAATTAAATTACATGTTTTTATCACAGGACACATGTAATTCAAGTTGTGAGTGTATTTGATAGTCGATTTTTTTTTAAACTTTATTTCTTTGTTTTTTTTGGCTGATCTTGTAACCCAAAGGCCAACGTCATTTTTTTCTAAATACGGCGACCTCAGATTCAAATCTCATTATATATATCAGGAGGTAAATTTCAAATTTGGTCCAATCCATTTGTTGATAAACTGAAAAAGTGAGATATTTTCATTACTTTTTCCTCATTAGTTTGTGTTTACTAGCAATATTATTAAAATATGTTTTAAATTAAAGAATTACAAGTAATGCGTAAAAATGGAAACTTTTTCATGTGAAGAAAAAAGGTCTCAAAAGTTAAATCTAAAATTGGTAGTTAAAAAAAATTACCTACTGATATATCGATTTCCGTTCTAATGCATGTGTTTCAAAATTTATTTAATATATTATTTAAAATTTAGACTGAATGTGCTTGATGGAATTTTCAATATAAATGTCGCTAAAGTTTCAGTTAATGTTCATTCATTCCAATTGAAATGCCTGAGAATGCCGAAAGGAAAAGCCCGGGTGGTAATCAATAAAACTCATGGAAAAGTGCAAAATTCAAACGATTCAAATTTATATTAAAATTTCATCAAGAACATTTAGTCGAAATTGTAAATAACGTTTTATGAAGAACAAAAATATTTTGCTATTTTTTCACCGTGTGATTATTTTTGATGTTTCGTTGCCAGCGTCACGCGTCGCATGGAAAAATGTGCTATTTACTGTATTCCCAAAAGGCTCCACTCAGCAATAATTTTGAGAGTTCCCATTTTACAGCCTTCGTTATAACATCACCCGCGACCCCTTCGTTCCGATATACCATTCCGCCCCTCCCCCACTCGACAGATGCTCTGAATATCAGCATTAATTGTCGGCGCCTCTCTGCTTCGAGCTTCTCCTCGACTCTGGCGTAGAATATCCCGTCCACCATCGTCGATCTACCACGCTATAATAACTTTACGTACACACTGAGATATGCACTGACTCTTAATCAAAACAACGTTATTTTGGCCACTTCAACTCGCTTCATACCATCAAACAACAGAATGAGTGACTGTAGAGGAAAAGCGCGTAGTCAATTTGCTACTTTCACTCAAAGATACATTTATATTACTCAGTTAAGATACTTTTTTTGGATATCAATTTGATGGAGCATCAAGTTCAAAGGCGTGTTAGAGCCAAATTTCTTCCAGTCTTCTTCGTCTCTAAATGTTTTAGACTTTTAAATTTTATTCGCTGCCGACAAGAGGGCACGATCGCTACAGTTGAAGAAGTCAGCTTACTATTTCTCTACCTAGGGAGGGTCATCGAGAAGAATAGCTCTCGGTCTACTTATTCTGAACAATCTCTTTAGTTGATAACTTTCAAAACTACTCTTACAGAACGTACCAATACATTTTCATATTAAAATCACTGTTTAGTACATCCGATCTTCTTTTTGCAAGGTTTTTAAAAAAGTATTTATTGATCACTTTTAGGGTGTTCACTATCAATACTTGGTGGAAAGGCATTATAATAAAAATAATAATACATTTTTAGTACTTTTTTCACATAAAATTTATTTGACCAGGACAGGTTTCGCTCATGGCGAGCTCATGGCGCTCATGGCTCAGTTGACAATGCTCGCCATGAGCGAAACCGTCCGATCAAATAAATTTTATGTGGAAAAAGTACTAAAAATGTATTATTATTTAAAGTAATTATTATTTTGTATATTTTTTAAAGCATTGATTTTTGTTTACCCATGTCCGCTCCCAAATGGACTTACGGAGTTTTTATCAACATACGTTTTCCTACTAGAACTGCTTGCTAGGGATAGAAAGGATACGAGGACTAGGAGAGGACTAGTGATTAAATAATCTCTGTCACAATGCGTCGCTCTTTGGCATTGGAAAGGTGGGAAGGGATTTTCAACAACACAAAACACCCATGCCTTTGAACAGATTTATCGACTGAAAAAATCCGCTCGCACAGGGAATCGAGTCCGTGCGATCTGACACGCAAGCCAACAACTTAGACACTGCGCCACGCACCTGACATATTTTTTTTGTAATATACAATAGTTCAACTTAAGGTGATTGATAGAATTTCAATATCAAATTTGAATAATTTGAATTTTGTAATTTTCCATAAGTTTATTAATTCCAGTCATCGTGCACTCAATTATCAGTTGGTAATGCTCGCCATGAGCGAAACCGGCCCTGATCCAATAAATTTTATGTGGAATAAGTACTAAAAATGTTTTATTATTTTTATGATAAACTCTTTCTTTACTGTAATTTTTCAATATTCTTATCTCAATATTTTTGTAAGCTCGAAATTGATAATACTTTACATTATTGCGTGTAATTATTTATCTTTTCTATGAAAAATTAATTACAGTGGCGTATAATCAAAATCTCTACAAAACAGCGTTATGTTTCAGTCAAAAATAATTAATATAATGTTGAAACATAATAACGTTGCACGGCTCTTTGCTAACGAGGTATCCATTGATGTCGCATAGCATACTCGTACAACATAATATAACTCCATTCGGCTGCCCCGTAGCTGCTACGTTTTCGATTCAAATTCGCCCAATACAACGCTACGAGCCCTCTACGATGCTACGCCAGATACTCTCAAATAATTTATCTGTTACAATATTGTCTGTCATTAACAACGATGTTGAGTATCATTATGATGAAAATTATTATACTGCTTCTAGTTTATAATTAAATACTGTATTTATAAAATATGATAAACGCAAAAAAACTTCTGCACTATAGAATATTGTGAAATTATTTCAAATGATAGATTACAAGATCACTTTTAAGGTGTTCACTGTCAACGCTTGGCGGAATGGCATTAAAATAAAAATAATAACACAATTTTAGTACTTATTCCACATAAAATGTATTGGATCAGGAGCGGTTTCGATCATGTCGAGCATTATCAACTGATAAGAAATACAACGAAACAGTGATATTTATACACAAGTTAAGCAAGTTAAGCGAATGATCATTAACAGAGTATTTCTTTCGTTGTATTTCTTATCAGTTGATAATGCTAGCCATGAGTGAAACCGGTCCTGATCTATTAAATTGTATATGGAATAAATACTCAAAATGTGTTATTATTTTTATAAAAGATTACAATATCAAAGTGAGTATTTAAGAAAGAAGGGAAATTTAAACAATCTTATACCAAAAGTTTTATCAAGCTGTCAATGGTGGTTCTCCTGGGATGAGCTTTCACATCTATAAGCGATAATATATCGGACATTTTCCACGTTGCCGTGAATGCTTTAAAAGGTGCACAATAAACAACATCAAATGCATTCCACTATAATACATTTTTTTAACTTAATTCCATGCTAAAAATCAATGAAACCATCAATAAAAATAAAAAAAAACATTTTTAGTACTTATTTCACATAAAATTTATTGGATCAGGACCGGATTCGCTCATGGCGAGCATTCAAAACAGTTATATAGATATATTGAGTTATATTGATAAAAGCAAAGCAAGAATTACAAGGTATGACAAACAATTGGTATAACAACTAATCAAATAAATTGAAACAAAATACAAGCAAAATAGACTATAATAAAAATGTTGAAGACCTCCTAGCAATGCAACCTTAAAAGTGATCAATGAAACAATTATTAACATTTTCCTTTACTTCAAAATTGTAAACCCATATTTAATTTGTCCTTAAGCCAAATTTTGATTAATCAGTTCTTATTTCTGCTTTACAATATGTATACGAAATCAATTTTCAATTCTTTTATTCGATTCATGTTTTGATATAAGATTAATCCCGTAACAAAAAAAAAATCCTATTGGCAAGTATTGGAGGGCGCTCATTTTTATTGACTAGTTTTTCTTTGATTCAATCTTTTTCAAATCAGGTTCTGGGTTATTCAATTGTTTCATATTTTATTTTTGAAAATGCCCTTACGGTTATATGCTTATCCATCAACAAAGTTGTGTCATTGAAATTCAGATTCAGATGACATATCTTTATTTGTCACTTTTAAGGTGTTCACTGTCAATACTTGATAGAATGGCATTATAATAAAAATAATAACACTTTTGTACTTATTCCACATACAATGTATTGGATCAGGACCGGTTTCGCTCATGGCGAGCATTATCAACCGATAATAAATGAAACGAAACAGTGATATTTATACAGAAGTTAAGCAAGAATTACAAGGTATGACAAAAAATTGGTATTACAACTGAGCAAATAAATTGAAGCAAAATATACTTTAATTAAAATAGCTTGCATTGCTAAGAGGTTTTCAACATTTAAATAATAGTATATTTTGCTTCAATTTATTTTCTTGAATATAATACAAATTGTTTGTCATACCTTGTAATTCTTGCATAACTTTTGTATAAATAATACTGTTTCGTTGTATTTCTTATCAGTTTATAATGTGCACCATGAGCAAAACCAGTCCTGATCCAATAAACTGTATGTGGAATTAGTACTTAAAACGTGTTACTATTTTTTTAAATTGTAATCTTCAATACGTTTTACTACTTCCAACCATAGATAAATTTTTACTGACTGGGAAATTGGTTCTGATTAACATTTATTTATTTACAATCAAATCCTTGTTTCATAACTGTTTTTAATATTCTTAAAAAGCGACAATCACAGTGGATAACAGATCCATATAATGAAATACATTAATCCAATATGTATAGTATACAAATAACAGCTTTAAAACTACTCAAAAATATGTATCTAATGAGCAATTAATTTTGAAATGTGTAGGTTTACAAATTTCAACGATGCTCTGCTTCATACGAGTATTCGTATTAAAATAATTTTAATGACAAACGTATAACTTTGGTAACATAATACTATTTTACCATCTCTTCGTTATAAATATGACAGTTTACATACACCAATAGACGTGCATACTTTTGTTCGACCAACAAAACTGAAAAGATGAAATATTCACTGCCGTAAGAATATCCCATTTCCGTATTCATAAAAGAAAAAAATCGTTTCTTATTTTCTGACAACAAGGGCTCATCATGAATATCAAAGAATGTTTTGAAATACTTGAGTAGTTTCACATTCTTAAAGTTATGACACATTTTCTAATTTTCATATTATTTTTTATTTTTCAACGATGCTGTTTATTGTTATAGGAATAACAATATACATTTTAAAAGGCTTTACATTTTAGTCACTTTTAATGTTTTATATCTTAAGCAGAAGTAGGCTTCATGGAAGAAAAATGGGGCCATGATTTGTTAATATGTTTTAATATATTATTTCACATAATACGTTTCAATTTTTTTTTGATAAATCATTTTTAAAAAAAATACAAAATAAGGTAATATGTTTCTAAATAAAATTTCTTTCAACAGAGAATCAACATTTTAATCCAGTAAAATATCTGTGATGCTTTTAAATTATTTTTTTTGTGGAATGAGTAATCTTCATGTTCTAAAACATTTTAATAATACAATTGATGGTTTCGGCGGTAACTATGTAGAGAGCTATTTTTTATATAAAGATTGAGCTGTTTAACTTTTTCGAGAAACATCTTCAAGTCTAATTCGTGTCACTTCTTGTTACACAATACGCGGAATAACAAAGTTATCTTATTCATTTAAAATTAAATATAAATAGTTAACTGTTTTGGTAAAACTTCTTAATAAAATGTTTTTATCTATCTTTATTCTTTGCTGAATTATGTGGTAAATTTATACCGTTAATCATGATACACTTCCTATATGTAAACTTTTTATGACTGTGATTGATCAGGAGAAATTGTATTAAAGTTTTATATCTCTAGTTATTTTAAATTTATAATTTCTCTTCTATATGGTAACAGACAAATGAAAAAATTGACTATTGCTTTTCTGATATATGTAAATATTATTACTGTATCCGTATACACTAGCCAGTATAATGCAATGTAATTATACATATTATATCATCTCTATTCAGGCGATAAAACTTTGGTCATGCTTTGATGAGCTTAAAATTTAATGTCCCTTTCTTCCAAGCCCTGCTTTATGCCAAAAATTCAAATTTATTGAAAATTCATGAAAAAATTCTAAACTTTTTTATATTTTATGCGAAAACTTTATTTTTTAATGTGAATCTCAAAAACAAATTCACGTGTTTTAATTTCTCATGTACCTATCCATTGTTTAATCAAACAAAATAGTATGTTACGAATTCTTAACATTCTATTGGTATATTTATGATTCTATTGAAAATATATCAGTTTGAAAAAGTCTTCATAACTGTTGCACTACTTGAAATTCTGTATGCAAAACTTAACGTTAATAATTGATTGTAAACCGTTCGCCAAACTTCCTATAGTTCCTACAGTAACCCTATTCGCTTGCTTGCTGCATTACAATGCTCAAACCACTCTCATTTACAACTTTTTTTATCAAAACAATGAAGTTAATCTGAATCAAATATATGTTAGATCTTTTCCCACAAAATATTTAAAAAAAATGTTTCTTTTTCTAAAATAATCAATTGATATATTAAAAATATGTACGAAATCAAATTTAGTAAACAAAATTTTAATACGGTATAAATATTAATAAATATTAAATATATAATCTTGTTTTCCTACAAAATTAAATTTGAGCCAAAGTTGTGAGTGTTCTACTTTCAGCTTTGTGCTTAAAAAACATCTACAGTACACAGGGTAGAATCTTCACCTCCCGTAGTATGAAAGCTTATTATCAATTTGCAGCTTATTTTTTACTACTTCAATAAACTTGAATCATTTGAGTTTTGTCGTCAACGATTCTGGTTTCGCCTTTCGGCATCTTCATGCATTTCAAGTGCACGAATGAACTTTAACTGAATATCGACAAAACTCATTAAAAGTTCAAAATTGAAATTTTTAATTCCATCAAGCACCTTTTGTCGAAATCCTAAATTAACTACATTAATTTAGACGTGTATTCAAATATACAATGTCGTCAGGGCTTGACAAAACGTTTTCTTTATTTCAACTGTATAATGGTGACATTATTACAACACAAAATTGTATTAACCTCAATCATATCGTACTCCACTGTCATCTCTGTACTACGAACCATCCCTCTACGACAGGCATGGGCAAACTGCGGCCCGCCACCATAAATCCTAATTCTAAGTAAGAATATTTTTTTCATATTTCTTTAAAAAAATATTGAAAATAAAATAAAAATTCTTCAAGATATTTAGTGAGTATACAGATATTCCTTTTCACAGTCAAATTCGATGGCTTTGGTTGGAAAAAGTGCTTCCAAGAGTTCGGAATATGAAAAATATTATAATTTAATTTTTGGAAATGAAGAATGTTACCGACATTCCCGATACTGATGATTAGGGATTTGTGATTTTGCATTTACTCTGGACATTGTGCCACACTTAAATACTATTAACTCTGTGTTATGAACGCTCTGAATGACGATTTTTCAAAAAGATTTGGTTACTTCCGAAAAATTGAGACAAGTTTGGCGCTAGTAAGCGATCCATTTTCAATTTATATTAAAACTGTATTGAAAGAGCTACACAACTTGAGATTATTGATCTGCAATGTTAAACTGATTTAAGAGAATTACACCGTCGTGACAAAATCTGAAAATTTTACAATGATCTTAATTCAGACAAATTCGATCAACTTAAAGATTTTGCACGAAAAATGTAAACGATTTTTTTTCGGTGATTTCGGTTAAACGTGATTTTTTGAACGGCATCGTGATTTATTCGTAGGTACGCGATTTTTCTTTTTACAGCTGACAAAATGGTGCGCAAACTCATGCGATATTGTTGCTGACTCTGCTCTGAAACTTATTTAAGTATAATGCATTTATAAAATTCGTTGAATAGCACGTTTCCCGGTCGTAAATTTTATCACAGAGAGTTACTATGTCAAATAAATGCACTTCAAACGTCCAAATATTTTAAATGCACAATAATAAATACGAGCTGAATATAGAAATATTATTTCTGAATGAAAATGGGAATGTTTTAGGTATATTTTTATGCAAATTTTTTTTTTTCGGTCGAATTTGAAAAACATTTTTGTTTTTTGGATACTTTTTTTCGCGATTTTTTTAGGTGCGCCACTTTTTGAAACCTATGTATTACGTAAAAACCGATCGGGTGTATATTTAAAAATGGTATTTTACTTGCGGCCCGCTGCTCATTTTGAATTCTTGGAATTGGCCCTCCATCCGGAAAGTTTCCCCCCCCCTGCTCTACGAGGTAGAGTCTACGCCACCCGTAGTATCCCAAATCACGTGTTATCGGTTGAACATCGCAAGCGCAAAGTGAATTGCTGAAAGCTTAGAACCGAAAACCTCCCTCTGCCTCACACCCAACCGTGCCCTCTTCCGATATCGGAGTTTTGTTTTGTGTACAGCAGTTTCGATTCTATACTCACTCACTGCATATCGAAATCTGATTAGCCTGCTCGGTACACCTAGCTTAGAAATGATTTCATTGTTAACTGCAGCCACTGTTCGACTGCTGAATTCAGGTAATCCGTTGGATACCTGTTTGGAGAGTATTGTTCAGAACTTTTACTATGGTATTTCATATATATATTATACAACTGAAGTATATAAGGTTAACTAAACATACAAAGCTCAATCTTAGGTTCACAATTTTAGCAAAATATTAGAACTTTGAATCGAAGTATGATATTGGATAATACCATTCATTGGCTGAGGAAAATTGAACTAATTTTAGTTTGATACTAACCAGTAAATATATTTTACATAATACTCTAATCGTGAAATTGCGATTTATTCATTTCGTTGCTGGTTTGTTCTATTAGCTTTCCTGTTATTTATAAACTTTTAAGTGCATGCATTGAAGTACATATGTAATTTAAAATAGCTTACATTGTAATTATTCGTGACTTGTATTTTGCCTCTTTCAGAAGCATCTTCATTACTATCGCAAAGGTTTCTTAAGTTATGCGTGCATTATATTTATTATCAAAGTATCTTATTTAAACAACTTGTCAGAAAGATCTGGTTTATGGTGACGCATCAAAACTCTGGGTGTCGATGTCGTTAACTATGGTATTGGAAACCCAGTTCATTTTTATATGTTAATCGAATTATTGATATGTGATCGAATACTTGTATATTTTTATAATCTAAAAAAATCATCCTACATCTATTCTATCCTTAAAACAAGACATCGCTAGGGCGACAGGCTAACTACTAGACCTGTTCTAGTCGTATCCTTTATATCCCTACTATCTTCTAAAAGAGACTCACGTAACTAATTAGCATATAGTTCTCGTAAAACACGTATAGTAAGATATACTCCAACAAGAGTTATCATACTCCACATCAGATTCCTTGAAAAAACATGTATCAAAATGGCTATTATTTTTTCAAAATAAATGTTTAAAATAATATGTGTATATTAACTTAATGGAACAGTTTTATGCAAATCCAACGAAAAGCTTTCCTTACGCTTCCTTCTAACTGACAGCCAAATTAAAATTCATTAACTTAACGCTTGGGTTTTTACTGACCATTGTTTTTTTTTTAATCTCGAGGCGAGGGATTAACCATCTTAGGAGTTTGACCTATTTAGATGCAGTGGCAACAGCGTTAATATTCGTTTTACTTTCCACTCATCGGATCCTTGAAATAACACTAAGAAACAACAGTTTTCTAACAAGCTTTCAAATTAAATATATTACTTTTGTCTATTCTTTTCACTGTCACACTGTACCTACCTCTCAAAAAACCCTCCTCATCTGGCAAAGCGATGTAACGCCAACACTTTTTTTTCATATTTTTGTACTGAGTAAGTACGTACTAGATGGATGTTTTTTTAGGTTCCGTAGATTCACGAAGCTGCAAAAATTTGCAAATTACGGACTTCCCCGTTCCATTGTATCCTTCCTTTACGTGGAGCTTTTTTATATGGAAATATTTCAGTACACTGTGCAACAAATTTTTTGACAACGTAATAAATTTACATACATATTATATTTTCATAAAAACGTAGATGCTTTACTAACCATTTTACCATATTCACTACTTAGGATGAGTATAATTATGTAATCATTATGAAGAATGTCTAGAGTAGGTATTTTTACAAGCGCTAGCTATCTTTCATTCGTTAAACCTATAGAAAAAGGACTCAAGATTTCCTGATTGCTGCCGTTACCACCTGAGCTTAGAATTTTTTAATTGCTTAGATATGTAAAAATTGTATACACCCATGCTTTACACGAATTCATAAATCATAAATTGCGTTGTTCTTGTCACTACAATAGAATTGTTAATTTGGTCGTTAAATTATTAGGTTTTTTTAATCCCCGACTCATTTTTTTTGTGAAGTCAGCAGGCTTGAAGAAGTAATTGGTACGTCCTCTTACCTCTTAAGGTACGAAATTCTAAGTGAATATTGATTTTTCTTAAATATCATATCAATGCAAAAAGCTATTTGATGTTGACAATAATTGTAATTTATTTCAAATAATATCTACTGCTATAATATTTACTTTAAAACAGAATAATAAAGTTATATTTTTTAATTGAAATCTTTTATTTGAATCCATCGACAAAAATCATACGCTAAATAAAATTCATGCGACCATAATTTTCTTTATATTTCTCACTCGACAACCATTTCAAAATAAGAATCGTTCTTTTATTTATTTACCGTTGCTAATTACGGTTCGTTTTTACCGTATCTAATATATACAAAACAATATTTGTTTGTTTGTTCACACCCTATGCACTGCCATACCGTTCATCCGATCGCAAAGAAACTTTGACAAACTTATAGCATGCACTTGTGCGAAGGCTATAGGCATAATAAAATCAACTTACAGCAGGTCTTTTATATAAAAATCATTGTTTTTTTTCATATTTTATGCGCTGCCATACCGTTCATTTTGACAACTTATTGTTGCACTTGCGCAAAGGTTATAGGCATAGTACAATTAACTTTCAATAGGTGGTGCGTGTTTCGTACAATAGACAATCGGCAAAAGATAAATAGCAAACGTCCAACTGCAAATGTCATCAATACCGAGCAATGTTAGTGTAATTAAATCGAAATTATTCATCTGAAATATTGGACATCCAAAAGCACTTCAATAAACACAAAAACTTTCTTTCTTTGAGTGGCATTGCAACGCTTGCCGGGTACCGGCTAGTGCATTGCTTCATTTTTTTCTTCTAATTCTTTTTAGTTTTAAACCTATTGCTTTCATATACATATGGTAGAGTAAAATTAGCTTACAAGTAGGTCTTTTATATAAAAATCAATGTGTTTTCATATTTTATGCCTTGCCATACCGTTCGTCTTGACAACTTATTGTTGCACTTGCGTAAAAATTATAGGCATAGTACAATTCACTATCAGTAGGTGGCGCGTGTGTCGTACCATAAACAATCGGCAAATGTCATCGATACCGATCAATGTTAGAGAATAAACCTTCAATAAACACAAACACTTTCATTCTTTGAGTGGTATTGCAACGCTTGTAATAAATAAAAATGTTGAACTTGTACAAATAGCTGTGCATACTGATTTGTATATTGTGATTCTTTTATTATAACTGTTATGTATCTGCCTTTTTTTTTTTTTTTTGAAATTGAATCTTTCTTAAAGTTATTGCTCTGCGCTCCAATTCACTTTCCACTGACAAATATGATTGATATAAAAAAGTTTTTCTCTTAGGTAAGCAAAATGGGTCGTTTTTTCCGGCCCTCGCTGTGCATTCATCCCCGTGCTAGAAGGGTAAAGGAAACGTGAAGTCAGTAGAGTAGGGGTGTCGTGTCGTATGTTTACATACACTTAAAAGCATTCTTTGAGTCGAACTGTGAAGCTGTGTGTGAACTTTTACTATTTGAACGATAGGCAGCCATGTAATACATTATATCCTTCAGATAAAATCGACACTATCCTTTAGGGAAATGTGAAAAGATATGTTTACAAAAATGAAATACCATTTTTCATACACTTTAATTCTGAGAATTTCAATTTTTCTGCAAAAAAAACGTATATTTATCACAATGTGATGCTTTTATATAATAATAATATTTTACGTTTTTTCACGCAATTGAAAAATATATTTATTTTCTTTTCATGCTAGTTACACGTAATATTGTGGCAACTCTTTGTTAAAATATTGTAAATATAATGAGGAGCTTTTTTTAAAATCTATTTCCGCTCCCAAAGTTGAGCACATATTGCTAAATCCTGATAATGGAGGTACCTCAACATATCGTTTTTCTAAAAGATATACTTGTTATTCAGTCGTTTAACCTAATTTATATTTTTCCGTTGATTCGGCGGTAACTTTGTGGAAGTTCATTTTAATATAAAATTTAAAATAACTTTTATTATTCCACGTATTGTGCTACTAGCTGTGACACGTGTTTCGCCCATTTCAGAAGCATCTTCTGACTTACTTCCATTTTGTAATTTTATCATTTTAAAATATTAGAATCAATCTTGTTTCATTACTTGAGCAAACTTTGCGATAGTAAGTCCGAAGATGCCTCTGATAGTAGCGAAACACGTGTCACAGTTAGAAACACAATTCGTGGAATAATCAAAGTTATTTTAAATTTTATATTACTTTAGTTCGTTGAGAGACGGAATGGAAAGTATCTACAAGACTAGAATTTTGTGTTTTACCATGAGTAACGTGTTGCTTTTTTGATGTTTTCTGGTTTTTAAATCATTCAAGATCGAAAAATAGTTTTAAATGTAAATCAAGAAGAATCGCATAAAATGTTTTTTTAATGAATACAATCATATTCAATCTGTGTTAAGAGATCAAATTCATAAACCATTTAAATCATTTCTGTTTCAGGTATGTTTTTCAAAATGGAACGCTGCATTTCCCGGCTTTTGACTGGTCCAACTACAGGCGGGAAATCCACACGACAACCTATCACTGCTCGCTACAAAACATGGCGGGCGGACATCAGCTGTTGAAAGATGTTGTCGTCAATGCAGGTATGAATTTCAGTCGAGGAAACATATTATATTTCCATGTTATATACTTTTTGTGATAGTTAAAATAGGAATGACAACAAGATGCTGTTTTATTATTATAACAGTGACTTTATTACTTACATTCATGAAACTTACAATCACAAAAAAAACCATTTTTTATTGAAAATACAAATATTTCTATTTCTATCATATATTAACAAGGAACACATTAAAAGTGATTCAACACAAACAATATAACGATCATAAAATGATTCTGATAAGCTATGAATTGCTTTTTGAAATGCACAATTAACTTTTAAAGGATTAAGTCAATTTTATTTGATAATTTAAACATAGGCTCCCAACCTTTTTCGGATGGCGACCCCTTTTTATGAAAGCTATTTGATCCATGACCCCCAAGGCCAAATAGAAAAAGGCATTTTTCATTAGGTAGTTAAATAAATCAACGAAAATGCATTAAAGTGGATATTTTTTTAGTTGACTGTATAAGTTGGTGACCCCTCAGAAAGATTTAATATATAGGCAACTGTCAATTTTATATATTTTTTAAGCCTAAGAAAGTCGGTAATTAAAAGGTGCCTACAAACAAACTAACTGCAGTGTTATAATTTTGCAATGCCGTTCTGCCAAACTTACAAAATTTAAATTAAATATCGCCATTGTACCCATAAGATATCAGCTTTATACTATGCAGTGTGTGGTTGAAGATTGTGACTCGAAATATTGTGCGCCCGATTTATGCACTATGTCACTAGGCAAACGGAAGCGATGCCACAGGGCTACGGTCTATAGTTAGTCAAGTTTAGAAGCCTTCGGACGACATTATGTAACACACATAATCCCCAACAGGGCTGGGAAGCTTTAAAATGGTAAGCTTTATGTCATATATTTCATCGCGATGGTAAATTTCAATCGCCAGTCTGATAGTTCAAGCTTTCATAAACAAAAATTCACTGTTACTCAGTTGCTCAGCCTCTATCTTTTTCGAAGAAAGTAGGGATGGAAAAGATACGAGGAATACGACAGGGCTAGTGATTAGCTAATCGATGTCACTATGCGTCACTCTTTGGAATCGGAAAGGTGGAAAGGGATTTTCAACAACACAAACACCCAAGCCTTTGAAAAGATGAATCGACTGAAAAAATTCGCTCATACCGGGAATCGAACCCCGGCGGTCCGGCACGCAAGCCAACAACGTTGACACTGCGCTACGGACCGGAATTATAATATACGGATTTTTTTTAATTTATCAGTGCACGAGCTGCCAAATGTTTATCTTCAAAAAATTGCTCAGTGTTTTGACTACTGTCAACTCGAATCAGCCTGTGCAGGCTGGCAGCAGAACTGACGTTTAATATAAACAGTAACAGATGTTTTTTTTTGAATCGATTGAATTTCACGCATTTCAAGTGCATGGATGTACTTTAACTGACAAGAAGTATCAGTTTGTATCGTTTATTTACAAAAATAAAAGTTGATCACTAAGTTAAATTGCTATTAAAATATGAATTGGCGAAAATTAGAGTTTCAATGATTTAAGTGGGCTTATTTATAATTATCAGGATTAATATTGTACCCACAGGCATATTTTATGGTTAAACTTTTCATTATTTTTGAGCAATACGGTAAAAAAAGTTTAAACTAATATTTACTAAGAAAACGAATGAATTGCGGAATGCACCATGCAGAATGAGTTGAATGTGTAGATCTGTAGATGATGGAAGTAAGTAGAAATCCTTGTACCCTAGGTGTAAATGGAAAAAAATGGAATAAGGAGCAGGAAATAAGGTTTAATTAAATATAGCATTAGACGTATAAACATTGAAATGTCTTTATTATTCATTCATTGTGACACAACCCTTCATTGTGGAAACTATCCTATACCTCGGCGCGGACGCACACACATAAGTGGATAGAGTAATGACGTCGCATGTAATTATAACAGCAATAACAAGTTTAATTACAAACTTGCAGGCTGCACCTGGTCTCCCCACGGGCTTCCCCTGGCGCCATACACGCCATAGACAATTTCCCGTATACCATATAGAGCGGGAAATCTTCTACGCAGGTGCCGCGACATCATGCTGGTTCTTGTTTATAGCCGAGGAATTATGTACACGTTTATTTCTCCATTACGCAAAAGCCTTGATTTTTTTTACACAAACTATGAATCAAAAAACTGGTTAAAACATCTCTTAAGTCCATCCGTAATCTTCAAATATAATTTCACTTTTGCAGCATAATTGAAAAATTGATTTTAAACGATTTTTGTTTATGCAATTTTTCAAAATCAGTTATTCCTTTTATGCATATAAAATTTATTTACAACACGCTCGAAATTCAGTCATGCCAAGTCAAAATTAACTCTTCATGCTTAAAACCAAGTAACGAAAGATTCGTGATATGAATTGAACTCGTTTATTATCTGAAAGACACCAACCATTGGGTCGGCCTTCTAGTCGAGTGGTCAAAACTTCCCTCAAACGAACACTGTCATATATTTTGTTTTCAATAAATTGATGAGCTCAGCCGGCTCTGATCTTTATTGATTATTTTAAGAAGATTAATATTTATGATTATCCTTTATTAAACAGTACAAAAATAAATATGCTTTATTTATTTAAAATAATGCCTTTTCACCAATAATTGACAGTAAGCACCTCAAAATCAAGTGTAAATGATGATTCTTCTATCGGTTTGTTTGCGAAGGCATGATTTTAGTGAATTTTATATCTTTTTGTGAAGTGTTTGAATTCTTCTCTTCATATTATGATAGCAGTGTGGTTACATAACGCGTTATGGAAAGTTTAGCCGCGTTAAATGAGTTTATAAAATTACCAATTCTTCGTTTTTACCATGTTCATAAATCTCAGTGTTGTAAGCGTGAAATGAAATGTAAGCTAAGCAGTGGTATCCAAGTAGTAACTTAAATAAATATTAGCTTACTTAAAGATATTCTTAAAGGCTTTATTATCGCGGGTGCTCAATCTCAATTCAATTGACATAGTTGTTCTTGATGTCTTTCATATAAAAATCTTAATAAGTGAAATATTTAACGAATTTGTGTTTTATATTTTATACCAGTGGTTCTCACGTAAAATTTGGCTGTGTACGTATTAGGAACATCAGCTGTCGAACGGAAATGTCTGGTGGCCGCACCAAATTTTTGTGTCGTGTTTTTTTGTCAAAAAGATCTACACACGTATGGGTTTGAGTTTTTGCGAACTAACAATTCTTGATGCACAGCACAATGCATACGAAATATTCAATTTTTAGTGTCATTGTTGACAAAATAACTTGTTAAAACACATTTTTATTAAATATCAATATTAGCTATGAAGCTGTTGGTGGGCGCATCAAAATCCTCTGGTGGCCGCACATGAGTACCACATTTATAAATAACTGATATAAGGAGATTTGAAAGTGTCTTAACATTTTAACGATAACCTTCTTACGATGGTTGATTCGCATATCAATAAAATAATCATCATTTACTAACTGAAGGTGGAGGTGAATGAATTTCTTAAAAAAAAACATTCATCATTTTCAAGTGTGTCAAATAATATATGAAAAACCATCTTCGTGAAATATATCACTCATTTATTTTCACAGCCACAAAATGTTGCGATTTTAATTTGTCGGTTAAGTAAATTACTTTAACTTATCAACAATAATTTAATATAATATCTTAAATAGTCATCTAGGGAAATAAGATAAAATGTGAAGATCCCAACACCGATAAAATCAAGTCAAAAACATCAAGAGTTTAGCAATATGTTACTTCTTAGAAAAGTGTTCAGATGTCATATAAATTGATATTTCTATTAAAATTATTATATGTAAAATTTCTCGCTGTAATAGCGCCGAATGATATCTAGGTTTAACTTAAATTACAAATACTTTTTCGCAGATTGTACTCACAACTCAAATTCATGTTTTTACTGTTTCATTTTTTTTCCATATGTGCGATATACATTTGTACCTTTTTTAAGATGCCTAATATTAATTTAATTTGAGTTGAAATATAAAACTTCTTTATTAAACATAAGCCTCAGGCAATTTATGTATCGTAAGAGAACTATGTTTCGTATAACCTAATCAAAATAATATTTGTATTCTTTCAACCGAAAATTTCGTAGAAATAAACTAATTTGACTACCGCTGTATTTAAGTATAGCTATTTTAAAAATATTACGATTCAAGCAGTTTCCACAGAAGATGAAACGTTTCAAAGCTGAAGTTCTGGATATTTTCGAGAACAAGCTTCCAATGACTAATGTAACAAAAAAACGTGTTATTTATTGCAAAATTCTCGTATTGTTATTTTCCGTTCCTTACAAAAGTGAATAAATTGGACACAATATATTTTGCAGATGGAATTTATTTTATCCTATTTCTTTCGCCCTCCGAGTGCGAGTGTGCGAATATCATATGAAATATAACACAATTCGCGAAACGAAACCCTTTCCGCTCACAAAACTTTCTGCATAGGTTGCAATATCCGAACAATGGGAATCCCTCCATAGACAAGAAACACGGGAAACTTCGCATTACTCTATGACACTGGAAGTGTGGCCATTGTTGTCGCAGTAAATATAACACATAAAACCTTGCCACACATTAAATGCATAATGGAGACGCTTATAAACGGCATGGAATGAATACTAACTTGCTCGGAGGTGTTAATTTGCCAACTCCTCTTATTCAAATATTCAGTGGTAATTTTTTTATATCCATTTTCAATATACACAAAATAAATATTAAATTATATATCCCACGTTTTGCACTTTTTAACTCATAAACATCCATCCAAAATAATGCAGTTTGTGACCGTGTCCATTAACACTCAACACCGAAGCTTTGCTTGGAAACATAAACATTTTTTTACTTCTATAAAATATATCTCAGGATTAGTTTATCGATAAGCTAAACTTTTAACGATGTTTCATTTCAAATGTATATAAACGAAAGGTGGGCTAGTTTGAGGTATAATAACATCAACAATGGCATTATGAAGAGCTCTAAGAAGTAAAGAACAATAAAAATAATGTTTCAAGGTCATAAATACGTATGTCATTCTACAATATGTTATTGTCAACAAAAAAAAAGTGATTTTGAAAGACGTATCATAAAATTCAAACGGTAACATCCAATACTTTGTTTAATCAATGTTGAAACATTATATTCTTCTTTGACAAAGACATAACTCATACAAAATATTATGACTAAATAGTAATTTGTCGCCTCAATGAATATGGACCGTGTCTAAGAACCGTTATAACAATTTGATTCGTAATTCATGGCTAAATTTCCTGCTCAGCTAAACGAATATCCGATATTTATGATAAATAAACTGTATGAGTGGCATTAAGGAAGGTTTATATTCCAGTCATAGAGAGAATAAGTATGCACTGCATAGATAGGTGAGGGGCGGGCGTTTGGGCGCGCAACGCAAGACCGGAAATTGAATTCCCATTCAGGGAAGTCTGACTTTACGCATTTTAAAACACGTTTTACATTTCCACTTCAATTTCGTTACTATTCTTTTCTCTCTCTTCTCTTTCTGTACTCGCACTCTTCGCGGAGAAGATTTATTTCTTTTTCAATTTTAGTTACATTTTTATCAAATCCTTCCATTACATTCTATTGATAAAAAGAAATTAAGTTATGCTTATCTCATAAAGGTAGCTTCCCTAAATTTTATGAGAACACATCTATGTTATTATCTGGTCATTTGTATTTGCGATACTACATTCAAAAATCCCAATAATTATAACAATCTCACTTAATTCATTGAAACTCGTTTACATTAAATTTTCGCTTGTTTAAATGTTAATAGTAATTTAACTTAGTGATCTACTTTTATTTTTGTATTTATATACAGATACAAACTGGTTACTACGCGTCAGTTCAAGTACATCCGTGCACTTGAAATGCCTGATGATACCGAAAGGTGAAACCCGGGTCGTTAGCGACAAAACTCATCTAAAAGTACAAAATTCAAACGATTCAAATTTGATGTTGATATTCCATCAAGCACCCTCAGTCAAAATTATAGAACACATCTGTTATAAACATATTTTGTAAAGTTTTTAAAACCCAAGCCTCTTAATGAGGTTAATGCATTTGATGTTTAGTTGCCAAGTCAAAATTTTATCGCTGTACAATAAATTGAACAACACATTTTTTTGACTTATTCTCTTGTTCGAATTTTGAATTTCAAAAATACTCATTAACATCTGCGTAAATCACAGATTGACAAACCATCTAAATACTATCGTTCCATTATATTTTACTTGGCACAATGTATATATTATTATATTTTTTCACTCATGGCAACTACCATAGTATATTTTCTAAAATAAACCTATCTTTTTACACTGATTCGAAATAGCGCATTCTAAGATAATGGAATAATTACCGAGTTTGAAAATTGAACATTTGAAATGTTTATAACAAAAAGGACAGACGTATAGAGTAAAACATTTTCTTTCATATTTTATATTGGTATGAATAAATTGTATATAAACAAAAATGCTTTTATAGATAGAATTTTTTAATGAATGATTGAAAATAATGGATATAATCTTTTTTACACGGTGATCCCGCTAACATTATTTGGTCAAAAAGAGAATCGGATGAATTTTACGTATTTATCATTTAATACATTTTTTTTTATTTTATAATCAAATTAAAAATTTTATTATTTATCGTAAATAAAATATACAAAATACACCAAGAGTTAAGAATTTCGCCGATTCCAATACTTTCTCAGGTCATTAGAATAATACATTTATCGAAAGTTGAATTTTCTATTCTACCAATATTCTGCACGGTAGGGTAATGATAAAATCTGTAAAGTCTCCATCCACTCGGTTACGAGGCCACGTGTTTAGGAACCCCCAAAACGAGAACTTTTTATTTGTTATTATATTATTCACTTTTAAGGTGTTCACTGTCAATAATTGGTGGAATGGTGTAGTAAAAAAAAATAATAAAACATTTTTTGAACTTATCCCACATTACATTGACAGCTAATAAAATCCAAAGTGTCAGAAGAGTATATTTTAAATGTGGTATTGACATACTCAGGGCTTGAGTCTACACCCTGTAATTAATTTAAAAACTAATACTTTCGATGGATTCTGCGTTAACTTTAACTAAGTTCATTTTAATATAAAATTTGAAATAATTTAAGTCATTTAGTAATAAAGCAAAATTGATTCTCTTGGTCTTGAAAAAACTTTGGTATAGTAATTCCGAAGATGCCAAAAAAATCTTGTCACAAGTAGTAACACTATACGTGAAACGATCAACGTTATTTAAAATTTTATATTAATTAAATAGCTTTTGAATAAATACTGCAATGTTTCTTTGCTGAGCGGACATGACCAAACGAAAAATCAAAGTAAAGATTTTTCTATAATATTATCAAACTTTATTGTGTTATAAAAAAGCCTTCATTTGAACAAGTAATAATAAATTTCGTAGTAAACTTTTATACGTTACACACTATATCTCGCTAAATGGGTCCACTAAAGTTGACTCCTATAACACATCTTACAAAGCGGAGCAATCAGCAGTATTTTTTTCACATCCGAAAAGGCTCGCCCGCTTATATGCCATAATATAAGATATGAATTTTAAATATCCAGTCTCTCGAGTGTCATTTTTGCAGATAGTTCTGGTACTAATATAAAATAATAATATGAAAAAACCCGCTTTTCAAGCAAAACTCGGCATTATTCGATGACGCGCGACGGCTGACGGGTCGCGCTGTCCCGCTCACACCACTGCCCGCAACAATATCCCCAGAGCGAGAGAAAACTACTGTCACCCTTTTGCTATAATCCGAGACTCCGTAAATAACGGTTGAGGATTTATTCTTCTGTAGGAAAGAGATTTTCCAGGGGCGCAAATCATGTCAGGCCATTGCCACAATGAAATCGTATATTATTACTAATTATATATATGTATGTATTACACATTGATACTATTTGCTCTCCTTTAGCCGTGTCGTGAGTGTCATTGGTTTTGATTACGGCGCTCACGGGTTCAAGTGCCAATACTTTACATTGATGAGAAAGATTTTTTTGATTGCATATAATATGTCTAAAATGAACTTTCACCACCCGATGCAAAAAACTGGGCGTAGCCGAAGTGATTAGTTTACTCGGTTGACTTCTTTGCCAATTTATAATGTTCATTTTTTTTCTTTCTATCTGTAAGCTTTTTTTTCTTAGAATGTTTAAGCCCACATTGCAAAAGCAATAAACTTACAATTTGTGATTATTGTAATGTAAAAACATAAATATAAATAAAATAAATAATTAGGAATTCAGTAGGTTTGATGTTAAACATTCACACAACATATCAGGAGGTAATTTTCAAAAGTGGTCAATTCCAAATTTTTTTTTTCAACTGCCAGTTTTAGATTAAAATTTTGAGACCATTTTTATTCACATGCAAAAGTTTGAATTTTTTCACATTATCCGTTATTCTTCAATTTAAAACATATTTTTAAAATATTGATAGTTAACATAAATTTATGAGAAAAAAGTTATGAAAATATCTCACATTCTAAGTTTTTCAACAAATGGATTTGACCACTTTCGAAAACTACTTCCTGATATGTGAATAGTTTGAGTTTTTGAGTTTTCCATGAGTTTTGTCGCTAACGAGCAGGGTTTATCTTTTTGGCATCTTCAGGCATTTTAAATACACGATTGAACTTGAGCTGGCTGCAAAATTCAAACGATTCAAAAATTGATATTGAAATTCCATTAAGTAACTTCAATCAAAATTCTCAGATATCACTTCATTTGAATGTCATGGAAATATAAATCAGATATATTATTTACGCTTCCTGCTTTAAAATTTCCATAAACTACATAGATTTATGTTCTGTTTTGACAGTGACATTTTGATTTAGTATACATTGATTTGAAATTTTGAATAAGATTCCATTCAAACGCAAGGGAAACCATTTCATTCCCGTTTGCCGCTCACGTATCGTAATCAAACCTAGCTATGCTATAAACTAAAATAGACGTGATTATAGCATAACAGCCAGAAAGACATAAATTTAGCAGCCGTTATTTTTTATGTCGCTAAATTGGTAATGACAACCCTGCCGCGAGGAATAGGGCTGTATGTAGAGTAGAGTATTGAAGCCAGTTTCTGGCTGACGCGGTGAATGGTGATTATCCACAGCTGACACTCGGTTTTGTGAGCAAGCGACTGCCTCTACCACCCCCTGACCCCCACTTTTTGCCAAGATTACACCCATTTTTCATAATAACAGAAATCTCCGACGACAAATTTGGTCACACAAGTTATATTTCACTGTCCCATGTCGCCCACTCTTGTCATTATACCACACATTTCACAGAAGGGTTTTATTACAATAATATATATAACGAGAGATATCTCCATAAGGCTACGAATATCTGATTTGTAGAATTACTACATAACTGTGTCAGCATTCTAAAATATTTACTGACGAAGCCTATCGTGCTTTACCACAATGTGTATTCAACATTACTTAGAAATTTATTTATATGGATTATCTTTGATCTTTGATGGATCTCTTATAAGTGGCAGTGGTGTATGAAGAAATTGTCACAGGGGGTGACCATTCAATTTAATAATAAACATGATATATATAAAAAAAAAAACATTTTTTTTAAATATCGATTAACTAAGCACTGATGATGTCCTAGTTCTCGTATCCTTTCCATCCCTACTCTATTCGAAAAAGAGATGTTCATATGTTCCAAGTTGGGAGCGGACATGGTTTAAAAAAATTAACAAAATATTTGGCATTACAGCCAATGCAATACCAATGCGCCAAATATTTTTAATTGTGAAAGTCATACGAGATTAGCTCGATGATAAATAATGAATCAGTCGTGAACAATTCGACGATAAATTACATACACCCAGCCCAAGATTTATTTTTCAATTGAAAAAATCTGACCTTACCGGGAATTGAACCCGGGCTCACCTAATCGCTAGGACGATGCTCTTGCACACTGGACCACAGGGACCGACTTTATAAAAAATACATTAAAAAATAGATGAATTTAAATAATATATCTTTATAAAAATTTTCAATATATAATTAAGTGTCTATTCTATTAAACATAGTAAACATTTAATTTAAAATAAAAATTTAAAATATTTTTTGGAACAAAGAGAACTACAATATAATTATTAAAATAAAAATCATTTGAAAATAAATGTTATAAAATTTTTGTTGTAAATAAATTCTCCTAAGGGGGACCATAGCCCCCATACCCCCCCCTGGCTCCGCCAATGACAAGTGAACATATTAATTACACTGTTTTCAAAAAATCACCATTCGCGTTGCTTTCATTATCATTACGAGAATTTTAGCGCAGTATTACATGTTTGACTGTATTAAAAAATAAAAGTACTCCAAACATGGCTGCCTGCTTTATATCGTCCACACTTAAGACAAGGTACTGTGTCTTAGGGGGAAAAAATGACGATATTGAACTTTTTTTGGTCGGAGTCGTGGTTTTGGAAAATGCTGGAGTCGGAGTCGGACTTTTTTTCACCGAATCCACAGCCCTGGTTTTGACGCTAAGGACCTGAATTTTGCCTTTCGACATATTCAGGCATTTAAAGTGCACGGATGTACTAGAACTGAAGCGTATGCCTGAAACGATTGAAACAATTCAAACGATTCAAATTTGACGATTATCATTTTTTAATTAAAATAATTTAATTCGTAACCAATTACTGTATGTTTATTAATTACAAGAAGAAGTACGACTGAATAATTCTTATAGCAAAAAATAACTCACGTTAGTTTACCCGGCACCCTTAACGAGATACCCCCCGAAGCATTTGTAAAAACTTTAACTCGCTGGTGATTCTCCGGGAAAAGTTTACGCAGAACCACGCCATTTGGTACTTAGTTCTTTCTTTCCCACTATCTCATTAGCCTAGAAACAGTCGGAGTGGAAGATTCACTCCGTTCTAGTCTAGTTGTAGGTAGAATGAATCAGACGAGGAGTGCGTCCACCTTTCTCGAATCCCGACCGGTCCGGGACGCTATTCATCCCCCAACTTCCTTACAAATAACCTCTTTCATCTTTGCTACATCCGCGATAATTTACGTTTTTCTTTTCCAGTGCTGTTCGTATTATAATATTTACATGATCATTTTTTAATACCGTAAAACGGGAGACACTTTTTACCCTTCACGACTATGTATCTTCATACATGCGCCACATATTTCAAATATGAATGGCTTGAAACGTGTCTCTATGGTTCTACTACACATTCATGACAATATTTTTCAAATATTCACTATCGTTATTAAGACACAGTCAATTTTGTTCGATGTCTCTATTTACATTGAATTGGGGTGAATAGAGACGAGAGAGGGTGAATTGATACTTGGCAGGTGAATATAGACAAAACAACAGATTGTAATGATTGAAATATATAAAACGCAAACAGTATAAAAATTGACAAAAGGTGTTATGAGCTTTTTCTGTGAGCTCTTGAGAGGTGAAGTGAGCCAAGTCTAAAATAGTGAAACTTTTCTGACGGCTTTCTACTCAATCACGTTTTTATTATACTTTTTGTGGAACTATCTTAACATTTTAACACTACGTGGAAGCTTACAACATAAATAAACAAAAACATGTTTATAGGAAATATTATTTTAAAAGAATTGAGATGAGTTCACCGCAAACATTTTAAATTTTTTAACATTTGAGCCTTTGAGATGTGAAGTAAGATATGTATGTAGCAAAATGATGAAACTTTTTTACTAGCTCAGAGCATACTTTTATTTTATGAAAAAAACACTATTTCAGTGTTTTTTCATTAACCTCACTTCTCTTCTATGCTACTTTTAGACCTGAAGAATATGATTCTTCATCTAACTCATTTTCTTACAAAAATTTCAATTACAAGAATTTCTTTTGTTTGTTTTGGTCTTTCCTTATGTTTCTTTTGTTACCTCTTGCACTGGGTCCTGCTGAATCATCTTATCAACGACTATGATGGCAAGATACAGAATAAAATATTGTAAAACAATCTTTTGATTTGCCAACTAAGAATGCAGCCGGTCCTGATGAAATAAATCAGATGTGGAAAAAGTACTAAGAAATGTGTTATTATTTTTATTATAATGCCTTTCCACCAAGTATTGACAGTGAACACCTTAAAAGTTATCTATGAATGCAGCTGTGGCATAATCAATTAAATAATCGTATTCATTTATTTATTATCTTTTTATATAATCAAATTTGAATTTTAAATATATATTTTGGTACATCTTAAACTGCTCGAGTATACTTGAGTACTCGAGTATTTTAAAATTTTACTACTAGATACTCGAGTAGTTGGGATGTCGAGTAATTGGAGTCTCTACTTACCACCAATCATATCATGTTTTCAAAAATAATATTTATATTATATTATACATTACATTTTTTTTTACCATGTCCGCTCCCACCTCGGTGCATATGGACTCCTCACGGAGTTTATCTCAACATAAGTTTTTCTACGAGAACTGCTTGTTTCTCAGTTGCTCAACCTCTCTTTTTCGAAGAGAGTAGGGATGGAAGGATACGAGGACTAGGACAGGACTAGTGATAATCTAGCTAATCGCTGTCACTATGCGTCGCTCTTTGGGATCGGAAAGGTGGGAAGGGATTTTCAACAACACAAACACCCATGACTTTGGACAATTTTATCGACTGAAAAAATCCGCTCGTACCGGGAAACGAACCCGAGCGGTCCGGCATCCAAGTAAAAACCGTTGCCACTGCGCCACGGACCGGACATTACATTACATATTATAAATACACGATATCTTAAAAATGCTTATTCTTTCTACGGCACTGCGCTAGAGGTATACGCTCTTCACTCGTTATTCCCCTTTCGTTAGCTTGTTAGTTATTTTATTATGTCCCCACCAGGCTTTAGTACTCTACTGCGTTGCAATTATGATTTGTCATTCATTTCGCAATCTCGCATTTTTCAAAGAAGGTACTTATTAAATTAGTTCCCGCAATCATTAAGCATCTCTCTCAATTTAATTGATTCGCTTTAATAAGATGGTAAAGGTTATTATTTTTTGTCAAAATAATTATTTTGCAAAGGTAAGGTATACAAACAATTATAATATCAGGTATAGTAATAATATTATAGCCTTTGCGATTATAATTTCTGGGTTTTCTGACAAAATTCTACGCAAATTTTGTCGTTGATAAATACAGGCTTAGAAAGGTCACCGACACTATTTATACAAAATTAAATTGATTCTTAGAGCTTATTTTATCTGTTTAATGAAGAACATTTTATGACTTCAATAAGATTTTTAAAAAATAGTTTCAATTGACAAGGTAATTTTAAACGATTTTCAATACGTCATATTTTTGCTAGTACATAGTTAGTTGTATGATAATATTTGAAATATCAAAAGAATATTAATTACTGTCGGTCCCTGTGTCTAGTGGCAAGAGCTTTGTCCTAGCGATCAGGGGACCCGAGTTCAATTCTCGGCAAGGTTGGATTTTTTCAATTGAAAAAAGAGATCTTTGGCTGGGTGTATGTTATTTATCGTTGATTTTGTGCACAACTGATTTATTATTTATCATCGAGTTAATCTCGTATAACTTTCACAATTAAGAATATTTGGCGCATTGGCGTAAGCTGTAATGCCAAATATATTTTTTTTAAACTTAAAGAATATTAAGGTAAATGTACCAGTAGCTGACCGTTTAAGGGTAAATTTCAACAAAAATAACGATTAAGGTTTAGCATTGTACTGAATGATGGCAAAGCAAGTATACTCATATTGGATTATATGTCTTAATTAATATTATATAACAAAAATTACGAAATGGCCTGTTTAAAAAAAGTTGTGTTCAATTATTTAAAGCCATGTTCCTGTTTCAGTAGTTGACCATGTCTAATCAGGGGGCTTTATAGTGAACTTTCTGTCAGAGTTGCCTCAAAGCTTTCTGTCACACCACTCTTGGTTGAATCAAGTAGCAATGGGTGGTTCAGGAACAAGGTACACACCGTTTCTAGATTGATCACTTAAGAAATTTTAAATAATACACTTTCCTCACTAAGTGTTGTTTTCAAATGGCCACCCTGGCACTCCATTGTCTATATGGTGATGTGTTTGTGGCTCATTCCGACCACAGATGCCTTAAATTGTCTAAACTTTAAAATTTAGAGCAATCCCGCATCTGCATTTCTTATTTTGGGCCATTTTATTCTCAAAAGGACAACTACTGTACATGGTCAGCTACTAGTACATTTACCTTAATTATATGCCATAACATTTATTTATAATCTCTTCTACGCGTTATGAAAAACTGCACAATCTCTTTAACTGCTTTGTAAAAGTATAGCTTTTAAAAAGACTGCGATATTGAATAATTTGATTAAAAATTTTATTTGAGACGAATAATACAATACTAAAAGAGTGTTTCAACGTTAATAAAACTGTATGAAATTCAAATTAGTTCTCTGCCGTTCCAATCGTTCGCTAATCTGCCGCAAACAAACCGACGGAGGCGCCAAATCCCGACCAGAGATAATAAAATAAACGCGAATGAAACGAAATAAAAGACACAACGGAGAAATAAAGTGTGGAGCGCGCGAAAAAACTCTCGGCGGGCGTTTTTGAAAAAAGAACGGCGCGAAAAGTGCTGACGGCGAGCGCGGGCGGCGCAGGCAAATCCCCGATTAGCGCCTGCAGTGCCACCCCGTCGCGATCAATGCAACTATCTTTTCCGAGAATAAATCACGAACGAAAAAAGGAGTAACTAAATATTCAAGCGAACTAGGTTACACAGGGATAAAGGAGGGAGGGAGGGGGGTAGTTTTTGTGATGCGAACTTTAGAGTAAATTAATATTACGTTGTTAGTAGTTAATATTAATTTCACTCACATACAAGTATACGTGAAGAGATTAAATTAATATTCCACAATAGTAGCGTTTTCATTTTTATGCATCCCAGTGCTTAAATATTTTCTGTTTCAATTGTTAAATTATAATCGGAATTAAAATTATTTCCAGTATGAGAAACGGTCTCTCGGTTTTCTGACCAATTTACTGCTACGTGTACAGCCACTATTCACTTAAAATTAACAAGTGTTTACATCACCTCCGTGCATGTATTCAAGCGAAGTGCCTTGAACGGGTAATTCAAATTATACAAACCCCTTACGAATACTTACTATGCAAGTGACCCGAGTGCAAGCTTTTAAAACCCAAACCTTCGTGGAGAAGTGTGCTTTGAAAAAAACGCTGATTCTTTAATAAACATCGAATTCATAAAGACTCAATTTCGTATATTGTAGTGAGTAGAAAATTTTATGATTCATACAACAATAAATAGTTTAACCATCGAGTGTTACTGAACAATTCCATAAACACACTTCACTAGATGTCCCAAAAATACTGCCCAATTAGAGCCGGATTGAAAAATATCACGACTTCTGCTCGCTCTTCAAAGAACGACGTGCATTCTGTTACTCATTAAAAGTCTTTCGATTTGCCGTAAATATTTTTTTTTAATTTTAAAATGATATATTTGACATTACAGCTAATGCCAGTGCGCCAAATATGTTTAGTTGTCAAAGTCATACGAGATTAACTCGATGATAAATAATGAATCAGCCGTGAACAACTCAACGATAAATTACATACACCCGTTTCGAACCCAGCCCAAGGACTATTTTTCAATGGAAAAAATCTGACCTTGCCGGGAATTTAACCCGGGCCCACCTGATCGCTAGAACAATGCTCTTGCCACTAGACCACAGGGACCGACCAAAATGCAACCATGACACACTGGGTCAACAGATACGACGTGAAAAATATCCTACACTTATTACAGCACGTAGACCAAACCATTCCGGGAAATTATTTTGAATTGGCTGGTCCAGAAACCATTTTAAATTCGGAACCAGTTTATTTTTATGTCAGGGTTTTGACTAGGGTTTCCAATCCCGGGATCCCGAGGATTTTCAATACCTGGTGAACCCCGGGATTAGAAACATAATCCTGATATTTTCGGGATTGATTTATTAATTTAAGTTTATGTTTACCAAGCATAAACGATTTATTGTTTAAAAAAAATGTAATATTGCGTAATATTACGCACGTGGCATCTTTGAAAAACCGGATGCTTGTGGAAAATAAATTATTTTGCGTTATGCATTGATGACAACTTCGAATATGAAATATTGTATTGAAATGAATTTAGAAGACGATCTTGGATGGTAATAGATCGAACGCATTCGAACTAGATCGATACTCTTGTGCATTATATTTCGATAAAATATTTTCGCTCTACAATAATGGATAAACAACCGTAATATAATATTCATAAATAAAACAGTGCCATAACTATTTTTAATGATAAATTAACATGGCCTATTATCAACCATTAAAAAAATATTCCAAATCCCGGGATCGACTTATAACAATCGCGAAATCCCGGGATCAAAATTTTGGCCCGGGATTGGATACCCTAGTTCTGACAATGCATTCCGCGAATCCAAAATATAAATGAATTCTAACCTTTTTATGAAATAGTTGTTAAATCAACTGCCATCGAAATCATTTTTAAATGAATTATTCAAACAGCAGTCTGAGCGTGCGTCCTAATTTAGAGAAAGCATTTCTATCACGTATTTTTTGAATAAATAATCATTATCTCTGATATGCAAATGCATATTTTATAGGTAGTTCATAAATTTGAGCGCGGCAATGGCGGATCCCGTCCATACTCTTCCCGCGCTCGCTAACGCGCCGTCTGGAGTCCTGCGGGACTGTCGATAACATTATTTGTCGCCCAGACTCGAGAGGGCTAATTTCCTCTTACATTATTTCAATCTATTAAGCCGAGAGGGTACACTGACTACGCCATGCATTATGGATATCGAATGTTTGCATATTAAGACGAGCACGTTTGCCGCAATGGGTACCTTTTTTGGGCGAGGTGCTTATAATTTGATAATAGAAGGTTGCGAATGGGCAAAAACATACAATTACACACTCGACGGTTAAATATCATTGACCCAAAATGCTAAATTACATTCAAATAAACATATACCTCGCAAAACCTAATTCTTATCTCGAAATAATAACGATTGTTTAAGATACCCACCACCAGTCTCCGGTTTATATCTCTTTTATAATTGATCCCTGAGAAATAACTTTATCTAAGAAACATTTTTGGAAAAAAAATGAATTAGATTCAGTAGTATATTCTTCAGACCTTAAAGCATACATGGGCAACCAACGGCCCGCCGAGCTATTTCGTCCAGCCCTGACTCATCTCAGCAAAGTAATAGAGAAAAAAAAATATTTCCAGAGAGGGATAAAAAAAAATTAAACCATTTTTCTAGTCGTAAATAATGTGCCAGCAAATTTACAGATGGAACTTATTGAGCTTCAGGAGGATTTAGTGCTAAACCCACGGATTTTTATAAATTATATTTCGTGAAAGAAAAATCTACAAATTTACGCGCATCTGCAAAAAAAATCATTCGTCTTTTTGGCAGCACATACACGAGTAAACAGTTTTTTTCGAGAATGAAACACACAAGTCAAAAATTAGAACCAGGATAACAGATAAAAAACTCGAAAATTCTATGCGATTATCAAGATCTCAAATGATATGTTTGCGGTCAACTAACTCGCCCCTTTTATTGCAATCATTATTCCCTTTAAATAATTGTTTGTGTTCATTTATGTATTAAGTTTCCACGTTGTGTTAAAATGTTAATTCCACAAAAAACGTGATTGAAGGCCGATAGAAAAGTTTAACCCACTTGGCTCAATCGTTTTTTCTAAAGATGTCAACATAAGAGAGCTTATTTAAAATTGTGCTTTATTTTTATAATTATTAATGTAAATTGCCGTTAACCCTACTATATTCGATAATATATTAATTCACCAGAATCCCATGAGGACAATAAAATAGTAACGGGTTTTGATGAAATTGGCGAAGTTTCTTAATAGAGTAGCATAAGGTGACATTGAAAAGCAATCTGCATACAATATACGAATGTTGTTAACGAATCTTTATATATGTATGTAATTATCATTATCATACAGGATATTTCACTGATGAAATGAAGATTAATAACTTATACTTATTTCGCCAATAGATTCAGATTTTATTGGTATAAAATTAAATTAAAAACTATGTTGTACATAAAAAAAAATCCTCTGTTGGAGTCGAATCAAGAAGAAAACATTGCATACATCTTGCGTATGTACATATGTATGTATGTATATCTGATCATAGAATGATCTGTAAATATCAAATTTAAAAATCAATATAATATAATAATCTTCTCAAGAATTAAGTCAGGGATGCTTTGAATAATATTTCATAAGAAATGGTCTTACCGATGGCTTACGAAGAAAAACTCCAAATATAAAAAAAATATATATATATTGTTTAAGTCACTTATGTAATATGTTTACTAATCTATCCTTGTAATGGTCTAATGTAATTTTTCCTTTTATTTCCAGTGGGCGGAGAACGGGTTTCCTTGGAAGACCGGTTCACGTCTCAGGTATTATCCCCCGGGGCCCGAATCTCGCTCTCTTGCAGCGCCCGAGGAGCGGCTAGAATCACCTGGCAGAGAGATTTCTCCCATATATCATCGCCTGTCTCCACGGCGACTCTCTCCGCAGGCGGACTGCTCGTTTCGAATCTGAACTTCTCGAGGGTTTTACCTGATGACGCAGGCCTTTACTCCTGCGTGGCTTACTCGCCGGGGAATACCACCAAGTCAGAGCATAGTGCCAGGGTGGATGTTTATGGTATGAATCGTCATCATTTATACTTGTCTATGAAAATAAATCAGCGGTGTAAGAATTTTAAATACATGTATTGTGAAAAAAATATTTTATCGTATTAACCCTTTAATAGCTTATATTTTTTCATAAGTTTTCCAATAATACTCTGGAAATTATCTGTTTTTTAGTGTTTTCATGAATACATAAAAAAGTGTTAAAAATAAAGACAGTTTGGTAAAATATTTTATATTTTATAGAGAAACAACATTACAGATTTATACTCAGTTAATTTTTTTTTGCTAACACGAAAATTACATAAAAAATAATTTAAAAGACAAAAAAACAATAAATTAATACATTTAATGTTGTATATAATAGAACTGAGGATCTGTAAGTGGCTCGGATGTCAAAGGTTAGGTCCCAATATGTTACGACACTTCTCATTTTGTTTTCAAAATATGTTACATGCAAAAAAATATATGTACCATTTAGAAAAGCCGATATATCGGCTCCAGGGTACATACTAGGAGGGTTAAGATTCCCAATTCAATGCGACTTACAAAACCATTAGAATATTATATCAATATCGATATTTAATGAATAATTGTATCATCATTAACATACATTTAAACATTCAATGGTTTTTCAGGTCCACCGTACATTCGCCCAATGGCTCCAGTGAAAGCCCTGGTCGGCTCTAAAGTTATTGTCAACTGCCCTTACTACGGATATCCAATAAGGTAACGTCAATTTTCAATTAAACACAACTTTATATGTATGTATGCCGGTCGATTTAATACGAGAGATTTCCGTGAACCAGAACTGACACCATTAGACATTGACAGTGACGACTTGCATACAACAATTAAATTTTATTCTATACAAATCAAATTCCTCAATTGTAACACTTTAGTAGCTTCCCATTCCACGCACATAAATATAAGTCTGTTTTCGAGAAGCTCGTCATTTAAATTATCATTCTCCGTTGCTTTGAACGGATCAGCACAATATGATGTCAAATTGAGGGTAAATTTATTCATAGAATTGTTGGCAACATTAATCTGCATCGCATAATACACATTTTAGATTGAGATAGACACTGACTTCCTATTGAAAAGCATTATGTCCACCCATTTGATCTCACGCGAATTTGACCTTTTCTCTTTTAAGGGTGCGCTGTATCATTTTGAATTCAGCATGTCATACTCGGTTTAGTGACATTTCGACATTGGTGTCCCCTGGGTGGGCTCGGCACTCACAATGATCCACATATCCAACAAACGATAATCATTAAACGCACATAACATAATCAAAAATTACACGGTGAAAAAAAATGTATTTTAGTTCCACAAATTATAGCTGTGTGATTGATAGCTATTTTAGCTTACGCCATCGTAGGAACTAGTTCTATATATCTTAACACAATGCTTACGAAGTGCACAAATTTGTACGTTTGCTAAATGGCCATCAAATACGAAATTACTAAAGTAATTAAAAGTCCCCGTAAACAAAGTATTAATAACCATAAATCTTATATTTTTTATAATTCTTAAGTAGCCGTATATCTCATAATTTTTGTAAAACTAAAATGCATTTCTATTTTTTTTTCTCCGGCCAAAACCCCGCGACGACTCCGACTCCGGCCAAAAAACTAAGACTCCACGACTCCGACTTCGTCTCCACAGCCCTGAGTGTCACAAAATGACGAAACTACTTCGCACTCCACTGCATAATCTTTTCATGCGCATTGAAATGACGGGTATTGTTGTGACAATGTGTCGGACGGGAGGGTGCGCGCGGCCAGTCGGAACCGAGACGTGACGGAATGTAATTTTCATACTCGGATTCACTTGTTTTGTACACTTTGTGTCGGGGTAGTTTTTATTCTCGAAACTCGGACTTTGCTGCATACTGTTGCTTTTCTTTGTTTTTTGTTTCGTCAGTACAGAATGGAAAACTTGAGAATATTTTCAAAAGAATTTATATTTTCCGGTTACTTTATCATTGTACACAAACCGAATATGCCAGTATAATTTATTTCATCTTATAACATGAGAAAACTTTGAAAATTGATTGAATTTAGTTAGTACTGTAGAGTTTTGTTAAACAGATCGACACATATACATACTTGTGAAAATGTTTGAACATAAATTTGTAGAAATCAAACTTTTTTTGAAACGTTTTATCAATAAAATAATTGTATTTTTTAGCAGGGCTGTGGAGTTGTTAAAAAAATACGACTCCGACTTCAACATTGAACAAAAGCGCGTCTCCGACTAAAAAAAGTTTATTTCCGTAACTTTTTTTTCCTAATTTTTCTATTTATGTGTATTCAATTAAATATCAACCAACTGATACGGCTAATAGCCAAATTTTACATAGTCTATACAAAAATAAAAAGTTTCAAAATTTCCGACTTCTGGTACGATTCCGGCCAAAACGGCGCGACGACTCCGATTCCGGCCAACATACCCCGACTCCGACTTTACAGCCCTGATTTTTAGAGTGTAAAAAACACAAAATTTTAAGAGTCCCAAGAATACCTATTACTGTAATTGGTAACTAACTCCGGTCGATTTCGAGCCATGTCTGTAAAACATACGTCACTGTTTTAGAATGCTTCTAGATTTTCTACGAGAACTGCTTGTTACTCAGTTGTTGAACCTCTCTTCGTAGAGAGTAGTGGTTAACTGGTCTCCCTCGCTACGTTCCGTTTTTAAGATCGAGTAACTTGTGAACAAAACACCCAATTTTTAATTCATCTTAAGCTAAGCGTCGCCGGTCACCTTTAATTTTATGTTTTTTTGCTAACCATGCATTATTTGATTTTAAAATTTATACACTTTCATTTTTTTGACTCGTATTAAATTTTATCCCAACAAAAGAGTTTTTATTATAACTAATTGTTACTGAGTTGTTATTAAACTCTCGTTTTTTTTAAATTAGGACAGGACTAATGGTTCAACAATCACTCTCGCTACTTCCAGTTTTTAGGATAGGATGGGTGTGATAGGGTATAATAGACAACAGAGACATCCATGTCTCCGAACAGAATTCGATTGAAAAATGAAATTGTCCAAATTGGGATTCGAGCCAATGACACTGGACCACGGACCCGATAAATAGCTTTTCTATAGGGAGTCCATTTGCTACACATTGGTAACGAACATGTTTGAAAAAAAAAACTCCGAAATTGTCTCTTGATTTGAAAATTATTTAAATATGGAATAGTTTTTTTTAATGGCCACAGACTTCGTTAGTGTGAAGAGAAAAATGAAAATTTACTGCATAGAGCCTTTAAAATTTTACGACCACAAAAAAATACGTGAGAATTAATAACACTTGTAACGAAGGCGGTACTATAACAGCCACCCAATTCAGGGATGTTAATTTTAATCTGAGTCGTAACAAAAGCGCGAGTTTGTTAATAATTTTCCTCGACAACCATAATATTCGCGCTCGTTTATGATGGCCCTAAAAATAAAATGCGCTGATACATCATTGTCAGCGGATGAGGCGACCCTGGCGACATAAAAAAATACTATTACTTATTTGCGGTCTAATATTATTATTATAGGCTGACATTATTTCCACAATACGAGTTGACAGGCGAGAGATTCGATGTATGTAATAAATATATACCTTAATCAAAATTTTCGAGACAATATTGGGCGAAAAAAAAAAAATTGTGCCTGGTTTTGCTCGGTATGGGATACGTATATTTTGTCGTGGATGGCAACTAATAATGGTATAATTAAGAATTTAGACTGAAGGTGGTTGATGGAATTTCAATATCAAATTTGAATCGTTTGAATTTTGTACTTTTCCACGAGCTTTGTTGCTGAAGGCCTGGGTTTCGCCTTTCAGGTTCAGGTTCACCGATTTATAATGTGGGCAACATCAATATTCTTTTCTTTTCTACATATTCTCGTAGAACAATATAATTTAAAAAATCGTTTTTTGCAGCAAAATTCATTGGGATCATAATGGAAAAAATGCCGCAACTGACTACAGTTCTCTAACAAGATATAAAAGGAAAAGTGTATCCAGTAAATATTACAGAAGTATTGAAGAAGAGACAAAAATCTCTAACAAAGATGAAAAAGTTAACTTGATTGATAAAAGTTCGACAATGACCCATGAATACAATGAAGGGGGGAGTGTAAAAGCGAAGAGAACATTTCAAAATACAGCCAGAAATAGTCCAAATATATTAAGTCATGGTCATAACAAAAAATATTACAATGTCAACATTGAGGATGATACGGGGACCTTTATTTTGAATCGCGAAAATGACACAAAGCTCTCATCAATCGGTACGAAAACTGGCTTCAAAATGAAGAAAGACAACTACGTGAAGAGAAAACGAGTGAAAAGAAGTTTCACGGCCAACGACGAAGGAATGTTGATAATAGAAGAAGTGAACTCTGAAGATAGCAATGGTCTTTACACTTGTTCAGTTTCTAATCCTTCAGGGGAAATGGCAAGGCGAGCTTTTGAGCTCATCGTTATGGAGCCTCCAGTTATTGAAGATTTTAGTTTTGGGTCAAACCTTCAAGAGGGACAGATAGCGCAGACTACATGCAGTATTCGAGGTGGAGATACTCCTATATTCTTCTCCTGGCTTAAAGATGGTGGCCCAATACCAGCTAGCTTAAAGGTAAATATTTTGAACCTCACTGTTACTATTATGTATGTTTGATCTTAATTTAAATATTGGTTGAATAACTGTAATAAAAAATGATTTATACTGAATATACCTACTTGTATTTTCCTGTCAATTATGATTTTTTCGATTATCCGGATTTGTCATTATCCAGACTATCTTCATCCCCAATTAGTCCGGATAATCGAGGTTCTACTGTATATTGCTACATCAAAATACAACAGTAGAACAATCTGAAAATTTTTGTTTTGAAATAACGACTTTCTTTGTCTTGCGTAATCTATTTTGTTTAAAAATAGAATTTTGAATGGTATTGTCACAAATATTTTATTGTAGGTTAAAATAATAAATTTTGTTTAGCTTATTTTCATTGTTTTGATTAAAATGGCATTGTGTGTACATTATTTCAAAGTGCTTAATTATAAACCTGATATTGAAATTGGTTTTTTTTCAACAGACAGAAGAAAGAAGCTTGGAACTCTTCAGTGTCCTCCTGATAAAAAAGGTTAAATTGGAACACTGTGGGACATATACTTGCGTTGCGTCTAATCGAGCTGCGCGAGTTAATCAGTCTGCAGAACTCTTCATTAAAGGTACATTCAAGTATGCGCGTATGAAACCTTTCAAGGCAACATTAAATGTTCAAAATGTTTGTTTTGAAATTTTTATGATTCAAAATACTAAGTCAAGTATAAACTTTTTTAAAATTAATAATGTTTTGTGTTGGTTATGCCATCTGGCGTCTAAAATACATGTGTTAAAAAGTGTCCATAAAATATTTGCTGATTTAGAGCTATATTGTGCATTGTCTCTGTATAATGGTTATCATCCGATTTCAATTGACAACTTTGTCATGTAACATAATTATGTATGATTGATATATTATATTGAACATGTAAACATAAAAATGAAATGATGTGTTCACGAAATCTGTTTTCCTTTAGTGTCACCAAAGTGGCTAGAAGAACCACAGAACAGTTCGGCGGTGATGGGTGGAATGGGTCAAGTGGCATGCAGTGCTACTGGATATCCTCAGCCGCAGGTTCATTGGATAAAGAAAGATGGTACGGCTTAGGATTTTGAACAATTTTTTATTGACCAGTAATTCGTTTTAATAATAATTTTCATTGCATTCCCTTAGTGCATTTGAGAAAAATTTTGTTACACTTCTGATGGGTCTTAATTTCTTTTCAGAATCATTGGGATCCTGGCGTCCAGTCCTTGAGATGAGAGGTGGTGGGCTATTGAGCCTTCCCAACGGATCGCTCGTCATAGAAGCTGTGTCATCTGCTGATGAAGGCCTATATTCTTGTAGAGTGGAAAACGGAGTTGGACAACCACTCAGCAAAAACATTTGGATCACAGTCAACAGTAAATTCTATTTTATAGCACAGTATCATTAAATTTAATTTACTCGCACAATAGTTACAATCCATTTGATCATAAGCGGTTCTTCATACAAAATAACGGATGCTCTGAATGAATTGAATACTATATCTAAATGAAGACAAAATGTGTTGACTGAGTGTGAACATAATAATTTGTTCATGAAAATATTTTAAGCAGTGTTTTAACCAATAAGCAGCTAGCTATTGTTTGTTTTAGGACCAGTAACATTTGAAGCCAGATCAACAAATATAACAACCAGAATTAATCATCCTGTTACAATTATGTGTGAAGCATTCGGAGACCATCCAATACGAATGACCTGGATTCACAACGACAGGACTCTTGAATTTCTGTCCAATAGGTAAGACACACAGTAATTTAGTGTGATAATATTTATTCAATAATATAACAGGAATAGTGGACTTGAAGTTTGAAATCGATTTGATAATCCCTTCAATGATTCATTTCTTTGATACGTATACAAATAAATGGATTCTCAGTTCAGTATAATATGATATTGATATATTTTTCATTCCAATTTTAATATAAGGATTGAATTTTAATTCAGGCTTAAAGTCAGCAGCCATCAGACAAGTAAAGGAGCAATCAGCGAGATTCTTCTTGGAACCAGTACTCCTGTCGATGCTGGAGAATATCTCTGCCGAGCTTCAAATCCTCATGGATCAGCACAGCATGCTATTTACATGACTGTACAAGGTATGTCAATATAAAAATACCAAATTTTATTTGACAAAAGGTCCTTTTGCCACTCAAATACAATTGCTTGGAAGTTTATTACAGAATATTATACATAAATGCTATGAGGAGTGCTCAAATTACATTAGACAGGCTGCAGATCAAATCTTGTCTTGATTAAAGTAATATATTGTGAAATAGCACATATCCCTACTCAAACTGCTCATTGAGTAACATGTGGTAAAACAATTGGAGAACCGACAGTGACCAATAAAAACCTGGAGGAGTTTAACATTGAAGATAGTGATCAAAGAAACAGCTAATTATCACACTCAGTCTAGTTGATATTATTTTCAATAATTGAAATAGTCTAGAAGTAATAATAAATAGTTAAGCTGACAACAGCCACTCGATGATAAATTGATGTTGATACTTAAATAAACTTTATTCAAGGTTCAATGCAAGGTATTAATAATAATGTGTGCCAATATTGTGTATGACGTATTTACAGAGCCTCCAGGTTCACCTCTGGAAGTGTCGGTAGAAGGTGTCAGAGGTCGCTCAGCTCGAGTCGGTTGGCGAGCTCCACCCGGACCATCTCCTCCACGATACTTACTTCAGTACCAAACGCATCATCACCTTGCTCAACCTCACTGGGAGTCTGCCATCGTGGTTAATATTACGAGGTACTTAATTAGTACGCTAAAAAAATCATAAATGTATACATCTAACACATAGATAATATTAGAGACATTTGTGAAAATAATCTTTTTTATTCAAGTACTGGCAGTCAACATAGACAGCACACGGAGCTGATCGGCCTTAAACCTGCAACACCTTATGCAGCAAGACTTTGCTCAGTTGGAGAGGCAGACAACAGTCCTTTCACCAGACCACTTCTCTTCACCACTCTTGAAGAAGGTTAAATATATAATCGCAATTATGTTGTCATTTTTCTGTCTGTACCTTTCGACATATTCAGGTTTACAAGTTCAGGGATAAACTTGAACTGACGTAAAGTAAATAGTATGTATTGTTGAAATATAAGAACAAAAGTAACATCACTTAGTTTCAAAGTTATTGATGGCAATGGGTATTAATTAGCTAATGTGTTGATATTAATGAGGTTAAATCAATTGGATGAGTAGTTGCATATATTACATTTTCTTTAGGCTTTTTTTTAACAAGTAATAAAGAATCTCATAGCATGGAAATTTATATTCTCGGAAGGTTAATGATTTTTACTTTCATGTAAAGGTCAATTTAACAACGGTGAATTTAGAAGATTAGGCTAAAATTTTAATAATTATAATTTGATATTGAAATTCCATTAAAGCACCTTCAGTTGAAATCCTTAATTAGATATTTTGTTCTTGAATAATCAACCAATTAAGCCTTCGACAGATAAAAATGATAAAGTGAGACTCACTCTTGCTGTGTTATTCCATTTTCTAGCTCCTTCATTACCTCCAGCAGGAGTCCAAGCTGAAGCAGGCCCGCGACCAGGTGAACTCCAAGTATCATGGATTCCTGCACCGTCAGACTCCCTCAATGGCTTATTGTTGGGATACATCATTAAAGCAGTTCCTCAAATCAATCTTCATGCGGGTTAACTATCAACAATATTTTATGAATGCTTGCCTATGATGACATAAATTTATTTATGATGGCATTCATTTTGTTTTCAATGATTTAATATTATTTACATACATATTTTAAAAAAACTATAATGTGGGAATGCAACGAAAATGGCAGAATAACATGTTGCTTCATGAGGAGTCATAGCCTTACACAATCATGCCCATAAAAGAAGCTTCGCCATACTATGTGCTATGCAATGGCTTATTTGATATTTGCACTTGTTATGAATTCAATAAATAATATAAAAATCGAAGTTATTTTTAATACAGATAGAATAACAACCTTATGTAATACTTTCAGATGATAACACTCGAATGCTGAAAGTCTCAACACATGCATTGTCAAACACCAACAACGGGATCGGCAATAGTCCTCTGCAATCAATCATCACTGGATTACTGAAGAGTACTAGATATCTTGTGACTGTCAGTTGTTTTAACGGTGCAGGCAGTGGGCCGCCGTCCCCACCACTTTATCAAGATACTGCTGAAGGAGGTAAATGATTTAATTTCTTAGATGTGTTCACTAAAACAGTACAAACATTTTATCAGACTTCTTAAAAATTTCTTACCTCATAGCTTGGCAAACACAGTGGACCTATCTCCTCTAGGATCTATTCTTCACAGATATTTTAATAAACAGTTATTGATGACTTATCTATTTATATGTACCATTACAATACATAAACCATAAGAGCATTATTAAGGAGATTTGATCTTCTGTATGATCAATCAAATTTTGTTTAATTTTTATAGTCCCAGAAGTTGCCCCTGAAGCTTTAGACTGCTCGGCAGTTTCCCCGACATCCCTACGAGTGAGCTGGAGTCCACTTCCTCCGCATTTGCAAGGAGGTGCCATGCTGGGATACACAGTCATGTACACTACCATCGGTATATTCACAATATTATTGCATCCATTATTATTCAAAGAGGGTTTGATATAGAATATAGATCAAATGAAACATCTTTCATAATATATATAATAAAGAACAGACTTCAAATCAACATAGTCACAAATATTCATTGCTTCTCCATGTCAGTACATTATGTCATATCACTAAACTTACATCAATTTTTTGTAACCCAGTAGTAAACACAATTGGTGTGTTACAACATATTGAATAATAATATATTCTACGGCAGAACAATGTTGCAAGTGCAAATTTTAAGATTTTTGAGTTAACTATGAAAGGTTAATTTATCTAATGCAACATTGGCACAATTGTAATACATCTATCTACCACTAAAGGGACAGATGTGTCATTGTTCAATTCTAGTATTTCACCATTGAAAATACATAGGTACTAGAATTATACAATAATTGTCACAATGACATTTTATTTTATTATTGCCAGAAGTAAAGTAAAAATTCATAGTAAAAAAGCACAACTACTGATTTATTCCACAAAAACAATCGATATCCAATGAACTCAAGTATTTTTTGTCATCTTTGCCACTTACCAACTTCTGATAAAATGGACATAAAAAAATAATAAATATGTAATTGATTACAGATGGTGTTCAATATAATGTTACGAGTAGTCACAGTGAAGTGTACCTACAAGGTCTTACAAAGTTTACTAATTATAGTGTAGAAGTAGGAGGATACTGTGGAAGAGGTCTCGGTCCACTGTCAGCTCCTCGTTCATGCGCCACTCTCGAAGATAGTGAGTGTATTTTTATTTCTCAAGATTTACTATATACTGGTGAAACTTTAATATTCGTTTTACTAACCTTGATTATTTTTCAGTGCCAAGCGCCCCTGCAGAAATTAAAGCATTAGTGGTTACTTCAACTTCCATCTTAGTGAGTTGGCTTCCACCATTACATCCAAATGGAAGACTCCTTCATTATACCCTCTTTGTCAAGCCTGTTGTCGGGTAAGGTTTCCTCAATGACAATAACACTTAAATTTACAGTTTAAAATTACGATATGAGAAAACTGATTTTTCAATATACATATGTAGTAGTGAAGTGTGCTTGAGTAATATGATTATATCCAATTTGAAATGACTTTTCAATCATTTTTAATAATATTTGTTATAAAATGACAGTCAATTTGTGCAATATCAACACATAAAGTAAAAAAAAAAGTTTGGTTTTTCAGAAGAAATAAATTTTCAAAAAGAGAACAGTATGACAGAATCATAAAGTAACTTCATAGAGTAATTGACACTGTAATTAAATGAATAAATTCACTTTACAGTTAATATTAGAGGAGGCTGATATTTTTTAAAGTTTAAATTATTCCAAATCCGGTATTACTAAAGCCAGGATCCCAAATTTGATCATTAAGAAACAGCCGAAATACCTGTCTTGGCAAAGTATTTCAGTATTGGAAACCAAGCAACACAATTAAAATGCAATTTGTCCAATAGATATTATATTAGTATTGTTCTCTGTGAAGCAGTATCTAAAAAGATTTGTTTCAATATAGACAAATTCTGGCATAATGAATTAGCCATTTAATTGTTGCTATTAAAAGATCCAATAACTTTGCAAATGAATCAGTATTTCGTAAAGCTCAAACTTATTAACCACAGAGACCGGAATTTATCAGAATTCTATTAAATTTGCTTTGCAAAGAGATCTCTTCACATAATATTTTGCCTATACCCATATAAGTATATTATTTTTTTGCAGGGGAGGCACAATCCAAAGCTATCGAGTATCAGCCCAACATCAAGAGATATCCGGTGTCGGAATAGGGCTAGGTGCAGGCATATGGGAGTGGTCCGTTTCAGGAGGCATCTCCCATGCTGTCCGAGGACTCACTCAAGGAAGAAGATATGAGGCATGGGTGACTGCCAACACCAAAGCTGGTGAAGGAGAACCTTCAAGAAGAGTTGCTGGAGAGCCTACCGACAGAGGTATTATATTGCTTTGGCTCTATTCAAATTAATCTTTTTGAAGCAGAGGCCACCAACCCGTCGCTCTAAAGTGCCGGTTGATGAAAGCTTTTGATTTTACTTCATTCTATTTTTCATTTTTTTCTTTTACAATTATTTTAATTATTATTTGGTAAATATTATTACTAGTTAAAATATGTTTTTTGTGATATTCTTGAATTGCATTTACTTAATTTATTTATTATATAAAATATTGAAAAAAGGAAAATGTTGTAATAATTTTTTCAAACAGTAAATTATAATGCATGTACATATACTAAACCAAGATTTCATTAAGACAATTCAAAATTCTTACTGCTCTTAAACTGCTTATTGGAATTAGGTAACTGCTGGTCTTATGAATGTCTCATTTTGTGGACATTATTGGGTCAAGATCATAATGATAAATTATACACTAAGCTGATACAGACAACTATTTCTCAAACTGGTATAAATATTAATTTATCTTTTTTTTAGTGGTAGCCGGAGTGTCTTCACTGGGAGGACTAATTTGGGCTTTGGTGGGAAGCTCCCCACTTCTGTCTTGCCGAGCTCTCGGAAGTCCGCAGCCTAGAACAGTCTGGTACCATCATCAAAAGGTCATAACTCACCATCCCAGATTCACTCTCAATGCTGATGACAGCCTGCTCATTCATAGTAAGTAGTAAACTAAACAGTTGAAAATGATTTGTTGATGCACAAAGAATGTGTTTTATTTATTTAATATAATGCTTCTCAACCAAAAAGTGACAGGTAACACCTTATGTCAAATGGAAATGTATTTGTTATGATCCTTGTTTTGTATATAGTCTAAAGGAATTTTACTATCAAAATAACAAATTTGAAAATACATAAGTAAATCCAGGGGTTTTTTTTCCATTTAATGCGGTGGAACGGCGTTCCCGCACCTTTTTTAGGTTAGCGTTCCTGTAATTACAGTCTTTATTTATATTATTCGTCAAAAAGATAAAATATGGTATTGTAATGAACAGGATGAGTTGTGGATGGATTCGAAATTAGCGCTCTCTTGTGTCGACGAGGGAGAAGGGGTCGTGTCCACGTTTCCATTGGTTACTCGTGCTCAAGGATTGAAAACGGCCAGTAACGTCTGACGCATAGACTTATATACTTTCTGTATGTCTGACATTTGTGATTGAATCCACGTGCCTAGCAATTGACAATGTGCGGAACATTTTATTTACTTCATTTTACATAAATTTGACGTCATTATTGTTCCTTTTACTTTGGATATAACATGTCTAAAATAAAAAATAAATCTAAAAACTGCTTAAAATTTCATTTGAATGATATTTTTATTTAGTAAAAAGCTTCACATGATGGGAGTTCCGGCACCTTTCTTTTTCAAAAAAAGCCCTGAGTAAATCTATTTTAAATAATACATATTTTTCTACTTTTCCAGGTATCGATGCATCATTGGAGGGAAACTACACTTGTCTTGCGAAGAACCTTTTTGGCTCTGACTCCGTTACATACATTGTAGGAGTTGTATCTCCTCCAAATTCTCCTTCGATGAGAGCTCTCCCGGCTCGGAGGGGACTCCTCCTTGAGTGGACAAAGCCTACACAGGCGTTGCAACATAATAACCGTACTTCTGTTATTCTAGGTATATACAGAATAGATTACTTAGATTTAATTATTTACAGAATAGATTATAAGGTGCCTAATGATTAGGTTCACCAAATGGTATCCAAAATATGATGTAAAAATTATGCTGTCCATCTATTTTTGTCACTTTCAGTAAGTAGTATTTATCTTAAATGTATTGTTTATATTTCAGTTTACTGATACCGATTTCAGTTTACTGATTTATTAACACAAATTGATCTCAGAAAAAATAATATGCAATTTACTTACTAGGTAAGGTAATATTGTATTTTTTTTTATAATGTGTCACACTCATAGTTTAGCGTTTTTAAAAAATCAGTGTTTTAATATTGAAAAATCTCATATACAAGTTTTTTCATATTTAAAAAACTAAAGCCTTAAAATCTGAATAAAAATTAAACTTCTTTGTAGAAATATAGCTTTTTTAATAATGCATGTTCTTAACATATATTTAGGCTACACAATAACCTGGCGTTCAGTGGAGCCAGGCAGCCGGTGGGAGACGATGGAGATAGCAGGTGGTGCTTCGGGAAGTCGATTGATCGGAGGTCTCTTGTGCGGAACACAATATGAAGTCAGGCTCATTGCCAGAGCCACTGCTGGGGTTTCCAGTCCTGCCATCGCACACACCAAAACATTGGGTGGAGGTTAAACTCTTTTAATAATTATTTGGACAGCATGATTTTTAAGAGTGCTTTTTACTCAAAAGCTTTTGTGTACACTTTCATGATTATTTCTCTCTATAAAAATGAATCCTGTATAATATATATCGATTGAACTGAATTAACTTGGTTTAAGTTGGGTATTAATCGGTCAAAAATAGCATCAGTTTTAATTACTTAGGTGTTAGCAATAATCGTTTGATAATTTGAATTATGTCACATTTTTTTTTTCAATGAATATATCCATTAACTCTTAATTTCTGTAGCGCAACTAATAAGCACATTCAGCATTACATTCTTAAATTATTGAAAAACTAGCAACACAACTTGCTTATTCTAAACAGTATATTTTAATATCTTAATTTCTATTCGAAACATAAGCAAAGTGTAATATTTTCAGTAATGTCTCCTCCAAGCGGTACCGATTGGATTTGGACCAACTCATCTCACATTGCCCTTCAAACGGACACGTGGGAAGATGGCGATTGTGGAGTTGCACTCTTCAATGTGGAATACCGGATACTGACCACCAGACAGTGGTTGAAAGCAAACTCTCATGATGTAAGATATTTACATACATATCAAGCATAATAAATGAATTAGTTACTGATCTTATTTCACATTTATAATACTGTGTATTGAAATTTAGTGGATAAGTTAGTGGCCAGTGATCACAGTTTAATCAAAAAAATGTTTTTAAAAACAACGGTCAGTTCTTGGTTTCAAGTGTAACAATAATTGTCTCTGGGATGGTGAACTTAAGAATGAATACAAGCAATTATAAATGATAACATATTCAGGAATAATTATACTTTCTGGGTCTTGATTACTGAAAATTCATGCAAGAACTGCATTGGCTTTGGTAACTATTTTTTATCAATTTATTTTTACTTCTACTTCATTCATATATGAGTTAAAAACTATCTTTTTTTACAATTTTTTTTGAATGCATATTAATAAAATGTAGGTATTTTATATAGAAATACAATTTGCTCATTCAACTAGTATCATAAATATGTCACTTGTCAGTTGCACTGTCAACATTCGTTCAGTGCATATATAGAGAGAGATAAAGTGTAGTGTGCTACAGATAGAAAACTATTTCAATTGATATTAAACCTAAAACTCAACTGTTGTGGCTATCCAAAATTGTGTGTTCCCAACCCATTGATCATTGGATACCATAATAATATAGATGACATTGATTTCAGGAGGAAGCAGGTCGTAAGCTAATAATAGTCGGTGTACGTCCAGCTAGATGGTATCAACTGAGAGTGACAGCTGTGAACCAAGCTGGACCAACCACTGCCATCTTCACAATTGCAACTAAAACAACTGAAGGAGGTTAAAGTTTTTCAGTAATAAATACATTGTGATGTTCAGCTTAACCCACCAAACCCTGGTGATACATTTTACTTACTAATTGGACTTACGCAATGAGTATATGAATATTTTTCTCAGCTGATACAAGTATTCTTTATCTTAAAATAAATTTACTCATTGACTTCTCAAAACGTTAAATAGCAGAAATTTTGCATAGTTTTCTTTGTTTTTTACCATTACAAACATTAAACATATAATAAAAAATACAGTTGAGAAGAAAATATAATTGTTTACAATATGTACATTGAACAAAGGGCGTACTCAGGCAGGAACAGAGGGTCCAGTGCCAATAAGCATGTTAATAAAACTGGGGACGACAGATCAGCCCACGTGGGATTAAAAGAGTTAATATTAAATGACCAATTCCTTGATTTTATTTATAATCTGATGTTCTGTATTTCAGAGGAAATTGGTCCACTGAGCGAACCATTGGACACAAGCGTATTGGTGATGGTGTGCAGCTGTGTGCTCCTTCTTCTATGTATGCTCATCTGTGTATTTGCGGCCGTACAAAAACACAGGTAACATATTGTTAATGATTATATTGCCATAAAAATCATACATTAGGTTATATTCGTACATGACGCTTTAACCATAAGATAAAATACTTTAGCTGTCATCTTGCTCTATTACACTGTTGAGGGTTTGTATATCCCAAACTGACTGTTGGTAAAATGGTGTTGAATTGATTTATAGACTTTTATCAAAAGGAAAGCAAGGATGTTTGCGATGTTTTAATCCATTTCCACCCACACCAGGCAGAGATACTTTAATTTAAATTTAAATTATAAGTGTGTATGTTTAGTATTCAAATAAAGTGAATAGATCAATTTCATGAAAAAAATGTTACTATTTTTACCAATAAATAAATATAAAATCATTTATCAAGAGTCTAAGTAACTTCTCAAGATCGTGTTGATGAAAAACGCATCACAGCATTATAAACATCAATACAAAAGATTTTTATCACAATTTCAGACACAAAATTCTATGCGGTTCAATGCCGGGTGGTGTATTGAATGGAGGCGGCTGCAAGGGTGGCGGAGGGCTACCTCCTATTCCTGACAGCGCACCTCCTCCTCCATGTCAGAGGATCTACAGCTCACCTGTCTGTGGGAGAAAGACCAGTAAAGCTAGTACAGGTATAAGGATCGTATTTTCATGAGCTTTGGACCGATACATATTTCCCTGTGAAATGAATATTTAAGAACTATGTAATTTTTTTATTTTTTTCATAGTTTTTTTTATAATGCCGGGGATACATTACATGTGGCAGCATAGGGAGACTGTCACAATTGCTCAGCATCTTGTTTCTTGACTACCTCACAAAAAAACTCCGCTTTGCAGTCACTTGCAATGGCATAAGACCTACCAATATACTTTCCAATATGATATATATTTCAGATTTGGGTCAACTTGAAATTTTGTGCATTGAGTCTACATCGAGGGATTTCTATTAGAACAAATTAGTTTACATTCGATTTCTCATTTTGCACTGATTTGAGTATGGTCTAGGAAAATAGTAAAATAAAAATACGACAGTCCCTGACAACATATTAGCCCAGAAAGACAGTTGTAATTGAACAATATAATTTGATCTTTTTTTAGAAATGTTTGAGATAAGTCCATATGCCCAGTTCACAATGGGATTTCAAACTTTCGGCCATGCTGAAAATCAAGACAGACCTGGGTATGTCAAGACAAAACAAGGAATATACAGCACTGGAGGTGAGATATTATTCCCTATAATCTATATTATTATCGAAGATGATTGAAAAAAGTGATAAATCATAATCCTAACATGCCAATTCATCTCATGCAGAGTATGAAATTGAACTAAAATTAACGTGATGTATAAATTAAGGATTTAGACTGAGGGTGCTTGATGGAATTTCAATATCAAATTTGAATTGTTTGAATTTTGTAATTTTCCATTAGTTTTGTCGCTAACGACCCGGGTTTCGCCTTTCGGCATCTTCAGGCATTTCAAGTGCACGGATGTACTTGAACTGAGCCACATCCGTGCACTTGAAATGCCTGAAGATGCCGAAAGGCGAAACCCGGGTCGTTAGCGACAAAACTCATGGAAAAGTACAAAATTCAAACATTTCAAATGTGATGTATAAAGGTTAAAATTGTATTATTCATTTTAATAAATAAATAAAGCAATTAAAAAATTATGACATTTACAATTTGATGACATTCTTTTGTACCGAAAAGCATATTATTATTTGTCTTATTCTATAATATCTGATTAAAGCTGAGTTTATACTATCTCTGTTAATAAAGCAGTATACCCTCCGCCACAGTCTATATTTATACCTTTATAACTGAGACACCAAAAATGAATTGTATTCTGACAATAAATCGTAATCTGATCTAATAGATGTCATTATCATGCAAGCATGGATGATTTTTTTCATGAATCCGGAAAAATTTATTAAATTAAATGATTTAATCTATCGCTTATTTCAATATAATATTGTATCTTGTATCCAGGAAGGATTTAATGTAGTCCTTCAATAAACTCTAGTAATAGTAATCTTAATACTTTCGATGGATTCGGCAGTAACTTTGTGGACGTTCATTTCAATATTTTAAAAAAATTGATTAGTAAATTTAGCCTGATGTCAATTTTATATTATAGTAATTCTTATTGAATCTTTTTTTCCATTTCAGATACTAGTTTCCAAGTATGTTCAGAATCTGATGACAGCGACAGTTTATCAAAATCTAACACCATTGCTAAAGGTCCCAACAGTAAGTATCATCACATTAATTTTTTTGCAACCATGTCTTCTCCAACTGTGGAACAAAATAACTCCTAATGGGGCTTATCTCAACATTAATTTCTATACAAATACTGTTCGCTCAACCTCTCTCTTTCTGAAAGTAATGATAGAAAGATAGGGGTTAGTGGGGACTAGTGGTTATTTAATTGATCTCAATAAACCCTGCTTAAAAAGTACCCGTGCCTTCAAACACAAATCCATAAATAAATCATCCATTTAGGAGTCCATATGATCGACATCGGAATAAGCTAGATTTGAAGAGAATTTTGCTTATACTTTAATTCTATAGCAATACATAGAACAGGGATTATACATGAGTTTCACATTCTACAAACTCTTATGTTATCTTCAATGACCACTATAATTATTATTACTTACATGGAAAAAATCATATTTTTACTATAGTAGATACTATTTCACAAATATGTATTCCTTTTTCAGAAATGTGTCGAGTTCAGTACCATAGATAGCATGACGAATTCTTCTCGAATAGAGCAACACAGCATGAAAATATTAGCAAACATTAACAAAATTACAATTAATTATTAAAATACTCAACCGATTCTTGTATCGTTAAAAACAAAATCTTTCATTTTTAAATTAATTTTCTTATGGAAATGGTGCTGTAACAAAATTGGATTGTTGGAAATGTTTTTTTGCTAATGAATTGATTAATGAGAAATTTATTTATGAGTTACGTTTGAACTTCTCAAGCCAAATATAATGTTAAGATTTCTTAAGCTAAATATTGACGGTAAGTCATAACAATTTTTAAATAAATCATAAGAGATCAAATAAGTTATACAGTAACAAATTTTCCATTAAGTATATCTTTGACTGTATAAAATAAAAATGAACAAATCCAAATGTGTATATTTATATCGGTTAAATATAACTAAAACTTCTTTTATTTATATTTTCAAAAAATAAGACAGAATTCAGTTGTGTTTGTTGAATGATCAATTTTTTTTTTGATGACACTTTTTAGTGGTATGCCAAATTTTCAAATAATTTATGAATCAATTGTGATAATTATTAAATTTAATATTCTATGAGAAATCAACACTTCGTATTCTATTATTATTAGGATATTATATTATTATTTTGTTTCGGTAAACAAGGTATAGAAATACATCAAAATTACATATTTATTGGTTTATTAGGATTTCTCACTACAGAAAATAAATCATAGAATATAGAACTAAAAATATTACATACATATAAATATCTCTCATTTGATAATAATCTTTCAGTGAATTGAATAACTGATCAATTATACCACTCTGGATAAAAAGTTACAGCGTTAGAAGCCATTGCCTCTGTTTGCCCATAACAGGGCTAAAAAATTATCAATGTATGTCTGTTATAATATGTCAGTTGGTTCATTGATAGAATTTAAAAAGTCTAATTATTTCATGTTAATACTTTCGATGGATTTGCCAGTAAGTTAATTTTTATATAAAATTAAAAATGAAGTTGTTTATTCCACAATACATGGAATACACAAAGCTATTTTTTATTTCATATTATTTAATGTTGTTAGAAAATGTACATGTTTTTATGAAGTTTGAGGTTAGGTATATTGATTCATTAATAAAATAAACCTCCATTTTATTTATCTAAAATTCAATTTATTTCATGACAATAACTCAGAATCAATTGATTATGTTTATTATGAGCAATACTCTTGATTAATGAACAGAAAATCTTAATTTAACAAAATTTACTAAACATTCAACTATTTTTATTAGTTTATTTAGTGAATATTCCTTTTTTATTATTATTAAGGTTGAATGGCAAGGTTAAACTTCTGAGAGTGACATCTATTACTGATAGAATTGGTTAAAAGATTTTTATAAACATTAATATAATTGTTACAATACACTTGATTTTTTAAAGCGTCTCACTTGGTCAATTATAACTAGCCTGTATCAAAATTAAAATTTTATGATTAATGACATTATATATTTATCTTTTCTCATCAATAGATGTCACTATTGCAGAATCTTTTCGCTCAGCCTTAATGTTTGAAAATATTTCACTTCTTGTTGAAGAATATTTTCTTTAGTCAACATAAGACTGAATTATATTTAAGTAATTTTTATTTTAAATTTAATTTGAAACTGTCTTAGTAATAATAAATTATTGTAATATATTATACTCGATGATGATATTTATAATACCTAAGTAAATTGTAAAAAGAAATAGGTTACGAAAATCAAGAAATGTTCTCTTGACCCATTAACATCAGAATGAAGTTTACTTTAAATAGAATTACTACAATATATAAAACATTTATGACTTGCGTTTATTTTTTGTTGTATTCTTTATTATCAAGGAAATATATAAATGTTTTTATAAACAAGGTGTTTTATTCGCTCCCTGACTGTAACATGATAAGTAGGAAGTACCGGAAAACAGGGTGAATAGAGACACTTTTTACCCTTCACGACTATGTATGACTTCATATCTGCGCCACATAATTCAAATATGAATGGTTTTAAACTTGTTTCTATGGTCCTACTACACATTCATGACGATATTTTTCAAATATTCACTATCGTTATTAAGACTATTTAAAGACAAAAGAGGGTAAATCGGGACTTGGCAGGTGAATAGAAACAAAAATACAGATTGTTATGATTGGAATATATGAACCACTATCCTATATGAGTCTCAATTAATTCACCAATAAAACACGATTGATTTTAATTTTCATTTTAGTTTATAAGCGGTCAAAAGGTAAGGATGCACAGGCATCGAACTTAAACATGTTTATTTCAATTTTGGCCAGTGATTTAGTTGGTTTAGTTTTTTCATTCGAGAGATAGTATTAGTCATTGTAAAGAATTATATATAAATGGTCAAAAATATATTGGATACTTAGTAAAGTTGTGCTAAAGTTCAATTCTTGTTTTTGTCTCTATTCACCACGTTTTACGGTATTGCCCAATAACTGATGGAAATTGATTTTTCTATTTGACTGTTAACCAGTATTTACTTAATTTTAGTTGAAATTGTGTGTTTCATAATCATTGACCACAGCTTCTCTACAGCTTAGTTTACTATGTATTGAAAAGAAGCTTTATTTCACAGGTTCGCGACGTCTTTACTGAGGGGTCACCAATTTATACAGTGAACTATATTAAAAATGCCTTTTTGAATTGCATGGGAGTCGAAAATCAATGTTTACTTTATAAATAGTTAAAAATTTTGAAAATAGAATAGATGAGATTAAGAAGAAGATCACACCTTAACAAAATAAAACAAATGATCATTTTAATAATTTTTATTTTACATACAATAAAATACATTAAAAAAACATATGTACAGATACATTCATTTATTTTCAAATATAAAGATACTTCCTAAAGATTGTGCAACTGGGTTTTATAATCATATTATTTAGAAGACAAAAACAAATCTGAGTATAAAATTCATCTTTATAGTATAATAAATAATAAAAATAAATACTGATTAATAACTATATCATTTAGTTTGTGACATTCGGAAAGTTCAGCATCAAACGAAAAGAATCCAACCCAATTCGTTGCATTAAGATATGGCCCGAGTGAGATTTTTTAAATTTAAGCCGACTAAGAATCTACATCAAAATATCTTGGCACCGCAAGAACAATTATTACAGTCTTCGAATCCAAAAAACTTCCATCGTTTTTTTTGAAAGCTGTCACCCAATATTCATCGCACAGCTTCAAATTACGACAATGTGAAACAAGATTTATTTAAGCATCAAACCCTTACATAATAAGACAATTTTAAATAAACTTTAAATTTGAAAAAAGAATAGCAAAAAATTCATTATGTTCATTTATTCTTATTCTTCCATAGGTTAGGTTAGGTTAAAAACGCTAGCTAATTATGCAAGAATTATACACTATGGTCACAATAACAATGGAGGTAATGAAATAATGTTTAACGTATCTGATAGTTTCAGAGCGAAGAATAAAAAAACTACAAGTATCGGCCATTACTTTTTGAGTATGTTTTTGGTAGAAAATTTTTATTGTCGTCATAAAATATATGTTGAAACAAACACAACTTGTTTCTTGTAAAAGTGTATTTGTGTTATTAATCCAACATAATCTAAATGTTACCTTGGGATACCCTCTTGTAGTGGCAATCCCTCAAAATTTCAAAACTGTTAATGACAGAGTTATGATGAATAAATAAACATATGATATCAAATGCTGCTCTTAGAAATGATACTGAAAAATATGGAACAAATGTTGCCTGTAGATCTAGAATGAGTGAACATTAAACAAATCAATTTTAACCTTCAAACACTTCACATTCCCAAAAAAACATTCATACAGATAAAAGCAGTATACAATATACTCATTTATAGTCTGATATAGATTTCATTATATAACAATTGACCTATTTTTTAATGAAATATGTGTCATTTACAAACATCAGATAACAGTATAATTTAATTTGAATTTTTATTAATTTAGTTTTACTGGTCCATACACTTTTTTATAATTCCAGCTGATATTTGCTTTTACATATAACTAAGTGAGATTATTTTGTGATGAAAAACAAGATTTATATTATACAAGTTTATATTATACGCAGTATGACATTATAATGCAAACAATTAAGGTTCTTAATCGTAGGTAACAATAAGGTTACCTTCAACAGATCAAATTTTAACAATATTTACATTGTAACAATATTTAGTCAAAAATGTTACAATGAGTAACTATTATAATTGTGTATGATATTCTGTAATATAGCATCATTACAGCCCTATAAAAGAAAGGAATTGGAAGTAAATTACGGTCACTTTACATTGAATTGAAGCCATTGGCGGTTTGACACAGTTGACAGTTTTGTCTACTTTGATTCTCTAATGAGCAGACTATGGCAGTCTACAAGCGTTAACTTCTGTCAACGCTTGAATGAGTCATTTTAATTTTCTACATCTTGTCAAGCTATAGTTAGAGCACACTTAGCAAAACGAACTTGGGGTTATCTATGCATCAGAAACTTCGACATTAACTCTACTAAATGAACAGGTCTTGAATATCTAGTCAAGTACAGCAACTTGTACTAAATTTGTAGCGCAGTTGTTAGGTGACATGCATTGTATGAACGGAAATGAGTGATTTCTGATAATAATGTAGGGCTTGAAATTAGAAGTAAGCTGAAGATTCTCTAGTAAAACATAGCTGCGAATGACTGACAATTGTTGCCACGCTAGCAATTATGATTATTTGATCGCATTAAGTAATTTATTGGGTGTTGAACACATTAATTCGTTGAGTCTCAAGCGACATAAATAAACTGCTCAAAAATGAACAGAAAAAGTCACGTAATATGCAATTGTCGGACAATAGTGACTGTGATAACATTTTTTTTATTACACTACTTACAAAGAAATAAGTTGCCTTGACATTTTACAGAACAAATGACAGAAGAGAAATGTAAGGATTCTTTAAAGAAATCTGTTTATCACATTCATGATACTTATGAGACACTTAACAATATAGGCCATTTTTTGAACCTAAGTGTCACAAAATCTTTAACCCTCTTTAGCAAATGACATCATATTGGAACTTCGATCTCTGCTTAAAATACTTTTTTGTGAATTACTGTATACTTAGAAAACATTGTTATTTTGGTTTTGTGACATTTCTATAAAATCCAGTCACCTCATTATTTAAGAGACCTGGTTGACTAATGAAAATTATATATAAAATTATTGCATGACTGGGAACTGAGGTTGAAGTAAAACAATAGCACACGAGTGGGTTCATATTTAAATGTTCCTATTAATACTATAAAATGTAAAATTCACTAGATTTAAATCAATATATTGTGTTTACGATATTAACGAAAAAAGTAATCTATTAAATTTATGAAGTAAAAAATAGTAATAGTAAAGAAAAACGATATCCAGTGCGAGTTATATTATTATGTTATCTCCATATTAACTCCAAAATTATATTTCAATAAATACTGGAATTGATCAATATAGTCTGTTATTGCAATCCATATGCAATTCATAGTAAATCAAATGAATTATATCGAATAATTCAAATATTATAATAATATCGACACGTGCAGTAATTTAACAAAAAATCTGCATCATTCTTTAATATCACTTTACGCTTGTCCCCCACCTCCCGGTCTGCTCAGGTAAGCGTAACAATTGGTAACAAATCACCAATCATTAAAATAAAACCTTTTGTAAAAAATATGTAGTACGTTACTTGGAGAGGCTATCAAATAAAAATATATAATTAATGTAAAAAAAACTGAACATGGTTTGAAAACAGTAGGAAATATACATATGGCAACATTTTAAATTATTAATTCGTTAAATATATCTATCTCTGTGGTAAATATTGTAAATAAATGAAATATGTAAAAGGATTTCAACTGTTTGATTAAATATCTAACACAATTATTATATTCAATTGCATATATATTGTGTTATGGAGGCAAATTATAAATATTTAGATGATCATATTGACACGTTAGGTAATTACAAATTTTATGAATCCCATTCCTGAAAATAAAGCAATGATTACAAACAGTAGGCTGCGGCTTAACCATATTGCCTGGAAAGTTTTATTTAGTTGACTGTATAAGTTGGCGACCCATGGGTGATCTAAATAAAGCAAGGAATTGTATTGTGTATTTTTATCAAAACCTCTTTTTAAAAGAAGTAAGTAAGCAACATAGAATTGTTCTTTTTTTAAATTAAAAATATTTCTTGTTTTGGTATTCCGGAAAGTACAGATTTGAGACATAACGCCATCTGCCTTTCACACGCTAAATTATCAGGAAAGACGGGATTCAAGAAAGGTAAAAAACTGAAATCTCAAACAATTTTGTTGTTATATCCAATTATAGAAAAAAAAATATTAAAAATAACGCCTACTTATTATTATTTGTGATATTTTAACAAACTCAATAATCTCTGTAAAACGAATATCAGAATAAAAAAAATGTAATAATTCCATAAAGAATATATGCTAGGTATGATTGATCATTTATTTATAACAATGATTTTAAAAGTATTATTTCTCAACAATTTAGAATACTAGTTTTGTATCAACATCAATAGATGTCACTACTATGATGATTAATATTCTGTATGAAAACAACTTCATTTCAACAATATAATAATTTGACATATATTATTTGTAATATTTATTTTTTTTGAGCCAATTACACACACATTATATCTATAATTCAATAAAATCTACCTATCAATGAAATATCATAATTTTTTAAAAATCATATCAATATCACAAAAGCTAAAAAACATAAATAAAATAGAGGACTAAGATTTTTCAGACAATATTGCAACTAAAGGACACATTTTTATTCTGATGAAATTGATATTTTACATAAAACTATCTGTAATAAATATTAATACAGATACGTGTTTTAATGAAAATATGCATCCTATTTTACACTTAATAATATAAAGAGATAAAATTATTTTCAAAATTATGATTTTGCTTTACTTCAGATGTTACATTTTTTTTACAATATATATTATTTACATTATTTGATTGTAAATTAATTACAATGATGTCAGTGTATGAGAATCATTCAATTATTTCATAAATATATTTTTATTGTGTTGAGTAATATTTAAGCGAGAAAAATAATGAAGCCTCTATGATAGTGACATTTATTAAAAGTAAAATAAAATAAACACTTTTATTTAAATTAATAAAACTATATGTAACAGTTAATTGTAGCAAGTAGCGATCTCTTGGCCATAAACTGATAGAATAGTCAGATTACAATAGTATTAACCGTCGGCGCATATTTTATGTACTAGAAGGAATTCTGCTCCAATATTTCAAGAAATGAAGAGCCGCAAAAAATGTTTTTTTGTTCAGGTGGGGGCGCAGAATATTGTTTTCAGATTTAGGGGGCCATTGCATGAAAAAATTTTGGAAGCGCTGCCCAAAAGGATACATCTGAAATTACTCCAAATTCAGTTAGGGACTGGGCATGTCTATTATAAGAATAGTAAACTCTTCAAGTTAATACTAACATTACGAGCAATTCTTGTTAAGAATTGAACGTTTTGTTAATGATTCCAAAAATAAACAACTACAATTACAATTTAGAATTTCGACTGAAGGTGCTTGATAAAATTTCAAATTTGAATCGAATTTTGTAGTTTTACATTAGTTCAAGTACATCCGTGCACTTGAAATGCCTGAAGATGCCGAAAGGCGAAACCCGGGTTGTTAGCGAAAAAACTCATGGAAAATTACAAAATTCAAATTGGGGTAAAATTTTTTTTAATTTCCTGTTCATAATTTTTTTTACCAATAGATGTCACTATCAAAGAACCTCCAGCATTGCAGTTCCCTTTAAACTTAATATTATTGAATGAATTATAATTAATCCATTTATGTATATTTAATGATATTTAATATAAGTTTGTGTCTATGTTTAATATAAAGCGATTATTTCAAACAATATCACAAAACAACATCATCCGTTCAAATCATTTCAATAAGTATCAAAAATATCCATTAGCGACAAGTAATACATAATATTATTTTGTAAAGACTCGGTAGACAAGATTAAAATCATGAGTATAAAATAGTTCAGTAGAAAAAATACCTATGCTAATAGTCATAATAAATACTATCTTATAATAGTGAATAAAATATATCTTTTAAAAATTCAATTTAGGCAATAATAACTATAGCGATGTCTTTTAATTGTAGAATGTGATTTTTTTCTTATCCTGTTTTCTCTTAACATGAAGGTTCAAAGATTAAACACAATTTTTCAGCTGTCAAAAAACAAAATCTGTCACTTCAAATTTTGAATGATTTAAACTACTTTGAATCGTCGTTTCTAAAATACAAGCCTATACCAGAGTTAACTCAATTAAATCAACTCAACTAATAATTGGCTTATCGTCCCACTTCAACCTACGTCATCGTGATTAGATAGTCTTGATTGAAAACATCACTGGCTTCCATACGATTGGATACAAATCAATAACTGAATAAAATAAGGCAAGTTATAAGCCAGTCAGCAAGAGTTTTGCTTCATGATAACTGAAATATTTGAAACAATTAGGTTACAAAAAAAGTAATGTTGGATAAAACAGCAAAAACCTATAGAATTAACCATTCCTCTGCCCATCTGTACATACACACTTCAAATTGATGAATAGAAAAGCATACTTAGTAGTTTCTTGCGTGTCTAAATAATGATAAAAACACTGATACATTTTTCAATTTATTTAATGAAAAAAAATTACAAGCTAGTATAAATCGTGGGTGTAGGGACATACAGACGAAACTACAAAAACAACGAACTGAGATAAATGGCAAAACAGTTTTCAATGTTAAGCTTTGTTCTTACAGATTTGCAGGAAAGCCGAGCAATATCTGATAAACCCCTCTTCATACAAGTTTCGTATTTTTATACCTTATAGAACTGCATTTGAGCATGACAATGCCATATTTAACTTAAAACAGCCATTTTTGTAGTTTCGCCCGTATGTCCCTACATCCACGAAATATAAGTTGAAGAATTTTTTTAAAAAGAACACACTTGGTTATTATTTGAAATCTTGGAATTATGTGAGTGTAAGCTCGTATTTTATAGTTGGGCAGAGAAAGAGAACTCTTATGGGGACAATTAATTATGTCAATAATTGTATAGTTTGTTTCTTCCAAATTAAATCAAGGCAGTTAATGTACAGATCAAATATTATTATAGGATACTTTATAAGAAGATAAATAGGCAAACGTATAAATTATTTGTATCGTTTTTTTTTTAATATTTATCTTTAGGCCAGTAAAAATAAAAATAGTATTACACCTTTGATACAATCCTCAACTTCAAATGTATATAGACACCGTGTTGGGCGTCGGTAAATAAATGTCATAAAAATTCACAACCATAATAATATATTTTATGAAATCCCAAGTGCACACGTCTGGGCTTGTTCTCTTACAGGCAGGCCAATATCCTGTCTGGCAATCAATCAATTTAGTTTTACCTTACGACAGAGATAAAGCAAAATGAATTAAAAATCGAATATCTCTTCAATTTAGTGAATATTAAAAAAAAATAGTAGCCATATTTTTTTACGTCAATAGACAATATGTCGATAGTGTCGATATAATAGAATCTTTCGATTCAGTCGTTTTACTCTTAAGAGTTATACAAAAAATAAACAGTGGAATCTAAATCTACTGGGTTTTGAATATTTTTAGGCGATTCTTGTACTCTCTGGGTCAAATCGCACCCTGTTTTATCTTTAATAATATAACAGTCAATTAATAATATTTCGACTTTCTTTTGAATGATTAAAAACATATAAATTTACAGCGAATTTATAAAATCAAATATATGTTCCAGAGTTATTCATAACAAACACGATACGGTAGAATAAACAGTCATATTCAGAACAATGAACTGTCATATTGGTAACAATGAGCAACACAATACAAAACAATATTCCAATATTATTTTAATTTTCGCTTCATTGAAAACATGATCAGTAATAACCGCTGATATGAATTATTTAGTAGATATATTGGTATTTATTTAATGTTTTTAAAACAATTCCAGATTCAAGTATATTCCACTGTATTCTTCGATATTGAAAAATGAATGTATAGTAATACATACAATCGCTTTTAATCTAAAAACATACAACTAGATTCGCACGTCCGGCCAAGTTACAACTCCTTTTCAATTTCCATGCACACTTTAATTAATTTTCCATTTCGACACCGACAAAATTGATTTAAAAAATCATAAATACCTACATAGCATTATTGAACATAGAGAATTTTAGATTATTTGGTATTCCCCTAAAAAATCATATCACCAGATTATCATCATTCACGCCTTCAATTTGACATTTTCAATCAAAGAGGACAAATGAATATCTTAAAATTTATATAAAATACTATAGTTATAAATTATCGATAGTACAATTATATTTACAAAGATAGTTTTTTTTTACCTAATAAATTGTCTACATTCTGTTCCAATGCTGCCACTTATAATAATCATATTAAATGTATTTCTTTTCACAGTAATTATAGAAAATGTTGATAAGAAACATGGAGGAATCTTGTTTGTAACGTTTTCAAATTAGAAGAGTGTAATTATGAATATTCAATTTGATTTAAAATGAATTTGCACAATTTCTATAAATTTCTCACTAAACAAACAAGTATACTTGAAGACCATTTCTGAACCTTTCCGGAACAGGAGGAGTCCATCACTTACACTTTGCTTTGCCGTCCAAAAGTTTCTTCCAGAGGTCAAACTGTTCACTGAACTTAACCATGTGTATGCTGATGGCTCGCTGGACGGTGCAAGCGTTCATCGGCACCCTTTTATTCAAGAACTCTCCTGCGTGGGCTCTCTTCAACCGCAGCTTCTGCGCCACGACCCCCGTCGTAAACACATCTTCCAGCTTTAGATACGTCATGTCCAGAGAAGCCTTGTAAAGGTCACCCGCTAGCGAAGCGGACAGCATGTACGCAGGACCAGTGGTGAAGTCGGGAAATACAGGAGGGCGATACTGTTTTGTGGAGACGTAATACTTGGACTTGGGATTCCTGATTGGCTTCCATCGTTTGGCAAGCCTTCCAAAAATCACTTTCTTTTCGTTGGCGTGTTTATCACCGAAAGTGAGGAGTTTAGGAATATTTATGAACATGTCGTCGTCCGTTTTCAGGACGAACCTGGCTGACGGACAGTAGTCTGAGACCCACTCCATCATCGACACAGTCTTCAGTGTCAAGTTATCATAGCTGTCATAAAATCTACCTCGGATTATGTCCGAGTATAGAGTTCCCTCGCCCTGCAATGCAACTTCCAGCTTTTGATCTTCGGTTGAACCGAGTAAGAACGCCAAAGATATATCTTTCCTGGATGCGTAGTGTCCCCAGGTTTGCCTGATGGCCATTCGGGCGTCAAGATGCGCCGGCGCCGACATGATAACTATGAGCAGCTTCAGGGCCGATCCTAGAGAAGGGCATATCTCGGGCAGTGGAACGGTGTGCCCGGCGGCGTACAGACTCCTGGTTTTGATGCCCTGCGTGAGATCTCTGCCGATTTTCGCAGTGGTGACATTGGTGACGGTGATCACGGTCGGCGCCGCCTGGGACGTCTGCGATACCGGCGAGGCGCTGCTGGAGTTGGCCAGCAGCGTCTGGTGGCTGCTGGACCAGACTTCCGAGGTCTGCAGCGTGGTATTGATGAGGGAAGAGGGCGTCCTGAGACTCGCGTGGAGGGCGCGAGGGGCCGCGGGGGCTGCGTAGTACGAGGCGTAGGCGTAGACGGTGAGGCTTAAGGCGCCGACCGCCAGCAGATGGATCATCCTCAGCGCCATGGCGGACGCTGGAAGACCGTCACGGCATCGCACCCCGCCCGCCGGATTGAAGCGCTAGCCGGGAGAGGCCGAAACTGAAAACAGAAAAATGAAAACGTTATCTCAAAAGTACTCGAAACCATCAACTACCACTACCTGCAGTAGGGGTTGTTAAATCGGAATTGGAGTAATAAAATTTATTTGTCATTTTAAAAATCGAATTGTGGTTTTTTTTCCATGTCACCACAACCCTCCTACATTTATTATTTCCATCGCATTCATAATCAATTAAGTATAAAGGTAATTGTTTTTTTAGCTTGAATAATACTAGGTCTACCTACTAATGTATAAATAAAAAAAAAAAATATGCACGGAAAATTTTCACGATTTCCACATAATTACGATTGTGCACGCAAGGCTTATTTTGCGTTTTAACTAACAATAAACATACACTTTTTCAATAATATTTATTGTGTCATTTCGTTCCTATACAGGAACTATAAAATAATAATGATAAAATAACTACTAACACTAGAATTTATGTTCGTAGAAATGCAATATAATTTGTGAAAACAATCGACAAAAAAGCTGATAAAATTGCACATGAACATAAAAATGCAACAATTCTTGCAACCCCACGAAACCGAATTGAAACAATGCTCTACGGAAATATTTCACGAGTCGAGACGATCATCGTCCTTATTTAGAATGTGACTAAGTTTGCACTCAAAAATATCCGCCTAACGATAAATGTCACGAAGCCGAAAACGTATTATGTTATATGCTAAGAAATAACTTATTGTATAAGACAGTATAAGTCTAGAATAATTTGCACCAGTACAACATAATACATTTCCCTGTGTATTAATCGTCATACCCATCCACCTACCTGCTACGGATTTATGCCATTCTTAGTGGAGTCATAAAATGAAAAAATGCAATCTTTTTGGGAGAAGGGCCAGATAATCAATTCTCAGATAATTCGAGGGCCGCATCGGTTAAAGTGATTAAATTATCGATATTTTTAGTTTACACCCAGTCCTCTTTTAACGCGATTTACTCGTTTTAACGCGATTATTTTTAAAAGAAGAAATGGCGTTCGATGATATTCGATTCAATCTGACAGTGAATACGATTGTGCATGTGTACATATGAATCTGGTTCTCACTGTATTTTTATAGTCAATAAAGAAATTAAATTTTGTAGTTTATGCATATATTTTTGATTCCTTTTTGGTATTTTTACACGATGTTTTTAAGCGAGCCTTTTCTGGGACCAATTCGCGTAAAAAAAATGGGTGGAAAAAAAATAGAGAATTTTATTTATTTTACTTTGTCCGTCAAAAGTTCTGAAGATAAAAGGTGACTGACATTTGTCATATTGGGTCGTTGTGCATCACTGTTCTAGGCTATAGAATATTTATGCGATCAATTGTCGCGGCGGTCAAGTGCTAGCTGAGGTGAATTGCGGGCGATAAACTTTCCCCGGCGTTCTTTTCAGTGGGCGTCTCGCAGGTTAACAATAATTTTCGTGTTTAAAATGTATTACCGTGCTCTTAAATGTGCTTTTTACAATATAGCATTTCCAATGCAGTCTTTAGAAAGTTTATGGGGAGCTAATTAGCGAAAAATCCCACCAGACTGCTTCGCCAGTAGCAGGAAGTGATATAAAAATGACATAAAATAATCCTATTAATCGCCATTTCTTCTCGTAACGGTATGAATCGGTAAGAACGATAAAAAATAACAAAACATTTTTAGTACTTATTCCACATAATATTTATTGGATCAGGACCGGTTTCACTCATGGTGACCATTATCAACTGATAAGAAATACAACGAAACAGTGATATTTATACAAAAATTAAGAAGGAATTACAGGTATGTCAAAAAATTGGTATTACAACTAAACAAATAAATTGAAGCAAAATAGACTATTATTAAAATGTTGAAGACCTCTTAGCAATGCAAGCTATTACATCAAAAATCATTTAAGTTTTACTGATCATTAACAAAGTAAAAACCAAAATAAGTGCATTTAATAAATAAATCTTAATGTATGTAATCCATAATAAGACGTGGAAAGTCCGGCAAGAATGCTCAGTCCAACATAAAATATTCTGTGACAAAAATTAAAGAGACCATATCAATTCTTACAAACAACATGTACAGTTTTCCGATCTAACTTTGAAGTCATTAAATAATTCATTTCGATAGCTTATATATTATATAGTTTTAATCGAAATCAATTGTCCATAGCATGCGTAATGAAATGATAATAATATTATCTACTATTTGATTGACTGATAAACCCAAGCACGAACGGCATTGAAAGCAAATAAAATCGATTTTACCATTGTTTTAATCCTCAGTAAAAATATGAAAACCGTATTACGCTAGGTGCACAATAAATAAACATAACCTCAAACGAGGTTTACGAAATAAATCCATCAAATTTAGTTCGTAGAAATATTTTCCATGGAAAGATACAATCAGAATAATACAAGAAGTGGGCGAAATCAACAAAAAAATCAAAGAATTATTTTCAATACAATTGAAAATGTTGAAACGCGATCAATCTTTATATAAAGTATCACGCGATAAAGCGTAATTATGCAAAAAGCTGACGATTTTTTTGGTAATAATAAGCTTTGGAAACTTAACGGCAGGGGGGCGAAGCCGTCGTCGAGCGTGAACGTTATTGGCTCGGGATTCTGGACAAGGAGTCTTCGTGGCGGGTGTTCACTCTAAACCTAAAGCATAGCTGCAAGAACCAGGGCTATGGAATCGGAGTCGGGGTTTTTTGGCCTGAGTCGTAGGGGAGAGCGGGGTCAAAAGTAACAACGACCCCTCCTCCTCCCAAATAGACTTTGTCAAAAAAGCGATGATGAAGATCAATCCGGTTACTGCAAGTCCCCAGTATGACACAAAATTGCCAGCCGTGTCGTGTTGCGCACGCTTCATAGATTGCGTTTTGTAAATTTTTACCTCTTTTAACTTCTTTGAAATTAAACTTTGTTAAGTCGGAGTCGGAGTCATGTTTTTGGTAAGTGCAGGAGTCGGAGTCGTATTTTTTCTAATGACTCCACAACCCTGGCAAGAACATACACGTACCCACAATATAAATAACAACAGGATTTTTAAATACTTTCGATGGTTTCGGCGGTAACTTTGTGGAAGTTCATTTTAATATAAAATTTAAAATAACTTTGATTATTCCACGTATTGTGCTACTAACTGTGACACGTGTTTCGCCTCTTTCAGAGGCATCTCCAGACTTACTATCGCAAAGTTTGCTTAAGTCATTACTTATTAAAAACAAAATTTACATACCAGACTGAGAAAATTCTTTAATCTCACTTACTTCGGTGCTGTACATAATAATTATGGTCATATTAATTGTTATTTAAGTGGTTATCAGTATTATTGTGAATTTTTCCCATAACAGTCAATTTTGTTCAAGTCATTAACTATTGCTCGTTTAATATACATATTTTTAATGTATTATAGGCACAATTAAGATAGCTGATTTAAGTGTTCATTTAGGTGTAAGAAGTCATCAACATTCTCACTAAAAACAATTTGATTTCGTATAATTTGTATGATTATCTTTAAATTCTTCCTAAACTTGTTATAAATGACACTGTTTATATCTTTACTTTATTAGATAATTAGAAAAATGGTTGTATTACCAATTGGGATCAAAGCACTGTCCACGATCACTTTTGGCCAGTAACTTTATCGTATTGATCACTAGTTTCGGAATACGAACCAACAACCCTCGGTTGTCAAGTGAATTGTATCGTTATCATGACAACTAAGTACGCGACGCTTCGTTCAAAGGGGGTAGACTTATTAAATTTACACAAAAAAATAGGGGTAGTTTTATCGCAGGCAATTAAATAGCAATCCAATCAACGTGTATAGCTATGTTATTTTTATATTTATTTTAAATATATGACAAAAATACTGAAAATAGTTATTGGGATTAATTTGAAAGGTCGAAAGTATACACGATCCAAAAATAGCTTAAATGAATTCATTTTTGTACAACAAGTTTATATTGATTTGTCTTCTGAAAAATATTGGAGAAGAATAGTAAGTAGAAAGAAAGTATGTATAAAAATGAAAGGAGAGTTCTATTAACCTTTTAAACGCCGAGCCAATTCAAAGGATTTTTGCCACACGTCACCATTGACAACCATCGATTTTTCCATAAAAATGCTACGTAAAATACTCGGAAAATCCATTTATACCCCGGTTTATTTTTGGTTTTCAAAGAAAAGTGAAAAAAATAATCAAAAGTGTAAGATTTAAAAATGTCTCCAGAGATATTTACGATAGTAAGGTGCAAGCCCTAGTGACATCTGTTAGCTTAACCTCAAATAAAATAAAAACTGCTGAACATATCGATGTTTTAACAATCAAATTGCATTGAAATGATGTGCCTGCATTAGGTTCCATTTAAAAATACGATATTTATTAATAAATAAACTCGGTAGTGGCGTTTGCATGCCTGCACGCCGTGGCGTATGAACGGTTAACTTATCTTTCTAGCGCTAAAACGTAATGGCAGACGTTTTCATTTTTTTACTCCTAATAGAACTTCGTGTAACTCTTTGCCCAACCACTTTTTTTAAGGAATTTTAAGTACAGGGCTTGGACAGGACTAGATGTTAGCTAATCAATCTCGTTACGTCCCGTTTTTAGTACATATAAGATGTCGAAAATAATCGAAACACAGAAATACATGCCTTCTAGTAGAAATCAAAAATTCTATTGAAAATGAAACTGCTCTGACTGGGACTGGGAAGTCAACAACGTTCACACTCGACCACGGATTTAGACAAATCATGAACACCAGTTTATATTATATTGATATCTTATACTCAATCATATAAAATTAAACATTCAACTTTTCAAATATCGCATTAAAAAAAAATAACCACAAATATACATGGTAACGCCAACTCGCCCCGTTTATAACATTTCGTCACAAAATGTATTACGTAGGTAAATACATAAAAGGTTTTGTAATAAAGTATAAACTTTGTTGGTTTTTTGATACATTTTTTGCCACTTTTATAAATTTATTTTATTTTACATCTAAACTATGTAGTTAAGATATTTATTGTTAGTTTGTTGACGTAGACGCCTATTTAGATGTAAAACTCATTAATTTCATATTTAATATTCAATAAAACTATGAGAACATCAAACTGGCGAGAAAAATACATTATTAATTAATTATTTTGTATAATATATTATCAGATAATTAAAATATTTCATTGGTGGTAAAAGTATAATAAATGTAGGGAGGTCGCTGACACGGGTCATGATCATAAGAGTCAATACCGTGAAATAAAAATTAACACTTTCGGCGCCGGTCTATGAGTTAGTATTAAATGAATTATTTGCTGCCGAATGGCGAAACCCGGGTCGTCAGCGATAAAGCCAGGGCCGTCCTCGGAGTCGGCAATTTTGAAAAGTTTGAACCTTATATTTTTGCATAAAATATGTCAAATTTGGCTATTGGCCGGATTGGTTGGTTGATATATAATTGAATACACATAAATAGGAAAGGTAGGAAAAATACGTGACGAAATTAAACTTTTTTTTGTCGGAGTCGTATTTTTTTTAACAACTCCACGGCCCTGGATAAAACACATGGAAAGGTACAAAATTCAAACGATTCAAATTTGATATTGAAATTCCATCAAGCACCTTCAGTCGAAATGCAAATTTTTTGTCAGTAATTGGTCTTTCGAATTTTATTTATTTTCGAATAAAAATACTGCACAAAATTGAAGTTGTTTCAAATATGGTGACATAGTCTCAACGGCATCTACCACCTTGATAAGGCGGTGGGCAAAATCGTATTATTTTTTCATGCCATGAATACGGACATTTTTCCATTGTAAGAATTTAATCTTTCATTCAACTTTTTGAAGTAAAAAAGTTTTCCATGCGACGCGGATGATAAATGGGATTTTCGGTGAAGTTTGGTTTTTCTTTCTCTTTATATGTACTAAACTAAACTGAATATTTTCCCTCGACATACAATGAAAAACTTACAACCGAAATTGCCTTTAAATTTAAACATGAAAAAGAAAAGTTTGCCACCTAATATGAAAATATTTCGGTTACGATAAAGGTACGCATCCGCAGACACGCAACGTGACAGACACTGAACGACAACTATTGTTCATTACGCTATCTACAGTCACGGCAAAAGAAATCCGCACACCCTTCACAATTCCATTCATTGGCGAATATTTCCTCGAAATATTTACCGATTTTCATTTTTTTTCTTCCTATTGTAAAGAAAAATAAAGCCATATTTTAAAGAACAAGCGAGATTTGAATGCTTCAACAGTACTGAGCCAGACCTAGTCGCGTAACCATCTGACGAAATTATGGAAAACTGCAAAAAAATGTAATCGCGATTCAAGCCCAAATTGAAGCAGTTTTCGGAGGGAACCTTACCAAAAAGAAAAATTCGCGTAGAGTAGACTGTGTAGAAAGTATTGTAAAAAATATTTCGTGAAACTGGTGCTCTGGAAGGGTTTGTTTGAACCGGCAGGGAGCGCTTGACAACCGACCGGAATGACCCTCATATAAGGAGTATGGTTTTACAAAAACGCTTCAAAACTGCTACAGTTTTCTATAATGAGCTTTAGTCAACAGGTGATTTAACATATTCGATGCGATGGAATGGACGAAGTTGCACAAAAATTGGACTTTGGACGATTGGAGACGAGTCATACTCTGATGATTCCAAATGTAATTCATGAGGACAAGATGCGGTATGCATCCAGGGCGTCTTAAGGTCGGTGAAAGGTTTCGGGAGTATACTGTAACGTACTATTTATGCGAAATCGTATATCCTATATTTACACTCGTTAACTCTATAAAAGTGAAGTTTTTTTAAATAAATGTATTTAGCTGGATAGTTAGATCATATGCACAATTATTGGCCAGCTTAAAGTAAACCTTAAAGCTTGCGCGAGTGTTATTTTTCTTGCATCCTCCAGATCTTCATTACAAAAAAAAACCCTTTGGAATGGATACATGTTATCTTCATTTATTGGACCCAAATATCTCAAATTCACGCTGAACACGCGTATCACACAAAATATCGATAAAAATTACGTTCGCACAATTAGAAAGGCTGCGAATTGTCTCGTTATCACTGTAATTGTAAGCGTGATCAAAAAGATTTGTGTGATTATATTTTACATTATAATATACTTCGATCAGATTAACGATCGACCGTTGGCATCGTTGCTAATACGTACAAACAATTATTATTCATTAATAAGGTAAGGTAAGGTCTTTCTATCCAAATCATTTAGGATATCGATGGCTTAAAGAGTAATGTTGTTAACTCCACTTTTGTTGTATCATCCAATGTGCAAGTCCCGTAATTTTTTTATAGTTAAAAGTTATTCGGAAAAACGTTTTAAAAAAATTTGATATCTACATTGTCGTTCTAAAAACTACACTGCTAATCATCCAACTCCACCATTTTGTATTGTCACCTGTCATTAATTCGTTGTTTTTCAGCGGTGGTACAAATAAATCGTTAGAAAGGGTTTTTTTGTTTAATATTTAACATTTTCAAAATCATCAGTTTTTACCCTCTCCTGCACAATTGATAAAAACGGATATAGCAAATTTTCTCTTTAAGTCATCGATATGATTCATAAGTGACCCGGATATGCTATGTCAAATTTGTACAGTTTATTTCAAAATTGAATTAAAAACCAAATGGCATTGTCTTTGACAAGACAGACAAAAGAGATGACTCGCGGAGAATTCAATTGGAATTGAACCGCCTGTGGTTTGTTGTAGTGTTTAGTGAAAGGGCGGGAAACTGGCGCCTTCGATTTTCGCCCAAGTGACTCACTTCCCATGTCTTTGAACAGTATACCATAATTTTCAAAAATATTCGTGAGAATATTTTCGTACTCATAAAAATGTCCCATGGTGATTAACGCAACGTAATAAATAACAATATTTTAAGTGAGCAAACATAATTTCAAATAAAGAAGCATTTGTCAGCTAAGTCGTGAATAAAAATAAGTAATTAATTAATATCGAAGATTATTTTAAAAATACTATACACACAATAAAACATTAACTATTTATTTGTTCTTCTGTCTTATTGAAACAGCGCTTCGTGTTGAACACTTTGTAGACGACACGAGGTCAAAAACTATGATGATTTTTTTTATTTTAAAAAACCTTGAATCTTGAGTATGACAGCAACTACATTTTGAAGAGAAAAACAAATTATCTTTATTATTGAGAATTTTCAAAATTTCAAACACTTTTCAAACATTGCGTATTGACGCGTATTGACATGTTCGAAAATTAAAATATAATGACAAAACTGAAATTTGAGTGTCAATATATTTTTAATAATTAGTGATGTAACAAATATGTACAGTGGTGGCCATTTGATTGTTGACTGCAAGTAACCGCCCGCAATCGCGACTTTGAGTTTCTCTATTTTTCGGAATTCAATGGTTACAACCCCCTACTATTTTTTTCTATTGTACAGTAATATTTGGCTTTCGACTGTTACAAGTTTCTTTTCTTTATCTTTCACCAGTTTTGTGTGAACCACAGTTGCGTGAATACAGTTTTAAAAAATGAATAATCCAGCGCGTATGACTTTCGGGACAAAATCGAATATTTTGGCTTTCGCTGACCTAAACATTTCAATTAATGAAATTTCGAAATGTGTGGGATACAGTGCTTCGGCTATACCAGTTTTTCTGAAGAAATTAGTAAAATTGAAGGCAATCAAGGAGCAGGAAGATGAAGATGCACGACTGTGCGAGATTACCGATAAATAAAATCAATTATCACGAATAATGCATTTTTAACGTTATCAAAAATTCTGGGGAAGTTGAATCATTTATATGCAGCAAATATTTCGAAACGGACCATTCGCAGTAGGCTTGTGGAGACGGAGTTCAAAGGCCGAAGAGCTCTCCGCAAGCCACTTCTGACGGCGGCCATGAAGAAAAAAGGCATGGATTGTGTATTAGCCCATAGATCGTGTACTGTGGATCATTGAAAACATGTCACCTTCTCAGATGAGTCAAAATTTGAGACTTCGCTATCGAATAGGGCCGCCACCGGGAGCCCAAACATTGGTGAACAAAATAGCCCTAAATGCATTCGGCGGACTGTCCATCATCTACCCTCTGTAATGTTATGGATGTGCATGATGTCCAATGGCGTAGGTTATTTCGTGATCGTCAATGAAATTATAAACTGCATAAAATATAAATCGGTTATTACTGACGAAGTATTACTAATTTTTGAGGAGATGACGGAGGTGTTCAATGATCCTATATTTAGGACGATTCCTTGCCGTGCCATAGAGCGAAAATTGCGAGTCCAATTCATATTTCTCCAAATATTTTTTTATACAAATCAATTAATTCAATCATAAGGTTTCAGATTACAAAGAAAAAAATGGAATTACATCCCTTCCCTGGCCAGGGAATAGCCCGGACTTAAGTAAAATAGAAAAATTTTGAGCTATTATCAAGCGAAAGCTCAACAAACACCCATGTAAAACGGCCTCGGAGAAAATAAAAGCTATGGAATATGTGTGGAACAATAGGATTGATATTCAAATAATGAAAAAATTATACAATTCCATCCCTAAACGAATTCTAGGGCTCATATTAGTAAAGGAGATTCTACAAAATATTAAATATTATAAAAAATATTCAATGTGTATAATTTATTTTAAAAATATTTTTTAAATGTTCGTTAATATCGTATTAATCATACTGCTTAAAGAAAGTTTGGTTTAAAACGCAATATAAAATGTTACTGGAATAAAGCCATTAAAGCTCTGTGGGGCGCGAAACACGTTTTTTCTCTATGCATCTATGTTATCGGTCATATTGTCACTGTTAATGGCCTACCTTTATTTTTTATTCATAAGAAATGATCTATTGGCAAGTCCACATGTGGTTCATGAAAGAAAAATGAAAATATTTTATTTAAAACATAAATAATATTGATTGAAAAATGAAAAAAATATTTTTTTTTGGAATCAACAATCAAATGGCCACCACTGTATAATAAATCAAAATCAAATCACGAATCTAGTCAATTATGTACATATATATCATATAAAAAAAAAAATACAGTAGTGAGACACCATTTTACCGAATTTCCGGTGAAATAATCATTCCGAAAACAGCTCATACAACAAACGGTTGTCGAAATAACAAAATTACACAATTCGCAATCGGAAATCAATTACCGCGCCATTGGGTCAAGAGTAAATAAGTGGGCAGTGTTCCGAGATTAATGTACTCACTCGACCGATGCAAACAAAACTTCGTGCAAAACAATCGTGTGCGACCACATCTACATGCAAACGAAACAAATTAATGATCGCTTCGCCGTCCAATAATTACTGGATAATTATGTCATACAATATCCACTAGGGACGCGAGGTACGAATTTATTCGGGGTATTTATTTCCACACAATGGCAACATCTAGTTTGTAATAAATGGCCTGGCAGCACCGGACTAGATAATAATTCACGGAGTGCAATTTTTAATTCTATATTTGAAAATGGGAGGATCAACGGAATTATTTTAATGCAACGATTAATATATAATGGCATGACAAGTAACTATAAAAACGTTGTAAATAATGCCAGACTTTTTATATAACATATTAATTAATAAAGAGTAACAAAAAAATGATTGCACAACATGGATGTGGGCTGTTTGATAGCATACATTTTAAACAGGAATTATCAAATACTTTTGATACTCATTTGAACATGACGCCATGTCTGACGACGGTGTGATGCCGAAATAGCTGTCACCAATATTTAGCACGGTATTGAAATGTTCACGTTTTACAAAGCTTTGAAAAAATAACTAAAATAAATTATAGCAATGTAGCGGATGTTTGTCGAAAGGTAGCTAGTAGTTACGTTAGTTACATACTATGTTATGCGCGTTATTGTGGTGAGCAATACAGTCAACCCTCCTACAGCAGCGAGATATAGATTTTTTCATGACTTAATTTATCAAAAGTAAAGGGACGTACAACTTCTGATAAATATATTATACTTCAAATGCATATATTTATGTATAATATAATGTATGTACGAAACATAGAATTTTCCTGAAGACACGCTATAAACAACCGCTCTATAGCCAGAGGATGCTGTAGGAGGGTTTGTTGTATATTCATATATTATTAAAAAAAAATATGTTCAAAATTTAAAAAAATTCAATATAAAAATGCATTATAAATTTATGTGTAATCAATCACACAATGATGGATTACAATTAGTTAATTTTAATAGTTTATTTATATTATTTAATAACATATATATATTTATTTTTTTATAACGTAATCGCAGAATAAGCGATTATAATTAGCTTAAAAATTTCACATAAAAAATGCATATATGCAACGGCAGAGGTTTAATCCTTATATAATCGATTCTACTTTGCATAAATAATAGTCTAACTAGAAGTGTTGAACGTACGTATAAACATAATATAATATTTTTAAAAAACTTACACTTTTTTTTAAATCTTAATAAAATTAATATTAAACATTATGTACATTTTAATACCAGATATTTGAAATTGAAAAAAATCATACGACACAAACTATGTGAAAATTAAATGTGATATATACCTTACCGGGACTTTAGCCCTGTACCACATATACCCCGAGAATAGCTCTTATTACTACACTACAGTGGCCGACATTTATTATTATTAATTTATATAAAACCGTTATAATAAGGCATAGTTAAATTGGAAAGGATTGAGTTCTTTTTATCGAACTGCATCAAGGTCGATTGGACTGAAGTAACTGTCTGTCATTACTGCAGGTGCGATAGATATCAATTACGTAACTAACTAACCCTTTTCGTGCCAGCCATTTTTTGGGTTATGTCAAAAACCCCGCAGTTTTTCGATGCAAAAAAGGAGTACTTAAAAGAAGCATATTATGTTTCGGACAAAAATTTCAGACGTGATCATTATGTACTAAGTAGTAGCTTATGACATAAACAATTACCATCAACTATGATTTCCTTATAAATTGATAATTACAGTGAACTCTCCTACAGCACCCTCTGCAATAAAGCGGTTTTTTACAGCGTGTGCTGCGGTCTTTAAGCATATTATATGTTTCTTAACCTGATCTCTGCCTAAAGCGTATATTTACGCGCTACAAGTCCGTGTTCAAGGGGCCGTCCATACAAAATGCGCGTAAATTTACGCTCTCCTTTGTACTTAATTTACAAGTCACCAGTTCCTATTTAAAATAATTGAATTTAACTTGCATATAGTGACATCTTTTGAGAGCGTGTTGTACTACTTGAACTCAAAGAATATTGAATTTTAATGTGTAATACATCGATAATTATATTAGGATTTATTTTTTGAAAGAAAATCGCGGCCTCCTGTGTACGGCCATATTGATTTTTACCGGCATAGAATCGGTTAAATACATATGTAATATTATTACGTTATGGATTCAGCGGTAACTTTGTGACGTTCATTTTAGTATAGAATTTAAAATAACCTTGATTATTCAACGTATTAAGTGTTAAATATATATGGTATTACGTAATACGTGAAATATACAAAGTTATCTTATATGAAATATACAAAGTTATCTTATATGAAATATTATACATAAATATGTGCATTCGAAGAATATAAATCAGTAGCTGTACGTCCCTTTATTTTTGAAAGAGTAAGTCGTAAAAAAATCCTATCTTGGTGCTGTAGAAAGGTTGACTGTATTAATTACATATATTATGTCTGCAAAGTAATTATCAGTGTCAAAGATAGCTTGTGGATATACAACTAAAAAAAATATTCTTAGGGGCGGAAATTATTTTTTTCTAATTTTAGAGGAAGTTTGGGAATCATGATCAGCCGAGTTCGGCAAAAATAGACTATCAATTGTGGATGAGCGTGAGCCGCCTTCGAATCAGCATGAGACAAAGGACGGATGTGGCTCATAACCATCTCAAAGCGATCAACATCAATCATCAACGCCAACGGCGACAACACGTGGGATTGAACTGCGTTTGTCAGGATGTTATTTTTCTGTTATGTTCATAGCACAAACAAGTGTAACAGAAAATACTATTGTTAGATGTACATATTGCAAAACTATATCACTACCTTCATAGGCCAGACACTGTTTGGCTAGTGTTAAATGTTGTACTAAGCCATAAAATAAGTATCAATTCCTAGCTAGTTCAATAATAAATTAAGATTTTTTAAAAGAAGTGGTACAAAACCTTTTTGTGAAAAGAGCCACATAATAAATTATCAGGTAGTTCGAACTATAATAGCCCTCGAGGGCCGCATGGGCAAATGTGATTAAATTAACAATATTTTTAGTGTGTATAAAATTGAAGTTTTTATTATTTTACTAGTATTACTACCCGGCGTCGCTCGGACTAAGCGACCAATAATTATTTAATGTTATATCATTCGACATAATTATATCACAAAATCTAACATCCAAAATAGAGTTAAAATAAAATCACAAACTTTATTTAATTTGATGACAGCCCCATTCTCGCCCATTAAAATGTCCAAATTCAAGGAAAAAATGTAATTTGCTGTCAAAGAAATGTCAAATAATACCTTCACGTAAATAATAAACATTATTATTAATAATAAAAGCCGGGAAAAGTTTAGTAGAAGACTAATTTATTACATTTTGACTAAATGTCTTCGCCGATAAAAATTCAAACATATTTTCTTTCATATTCGTTTTTATGGCAACTTAATGACCAACAATGCAAAAGGGAATTACAGACCCACAGACATACATACGCCATTTCGGTTTTATATATAAGATATTGTTCTTCCATCGCACGTAAAAAGTTCTGAAGAAAAAAAGGTGATAGATATTTCGACTGAACTGTTCTTGATACTGATTTGAGATATCAGCGTTTGAAGTTTCGATGGATTAAAATTCACTTGTAACAATGTTTCAAATTGCTTATTTTAAGCATATTCTTTCACAACGTTTGCCGAGAAATAATGATCTTGAAGATCTAATGATGACAATGTTAGAACGTTGTCAAATAAATTTAGTAAAAAAAGTGTGCAGATGCAGTGCACCTTCGGAATTCTGCCTTAGACAATTCTGAAATTCAAAAATGCAAATGATAGAATGCGGTATATACAAACTTTTCCGACCAAAATGTTATTTTAAGCAAAAATGTCAATTAGAACCTTTCAGAGAAAGGTAACGATTAGTCATATTGGGCCGCAAGAAATATCATTTAGGGACGCAGGTTGTGCATCACTGTATTAGACTTAAAAAATATATCAATCGAGTTGATCTCGTGCGATTTAAAAATTTAACTTATATTTTAACTTTAACTATCTAGCGCCATTGTTTTAACTGTAATGGTTTTTTACGTTGCGTTCAAATATAGCGAATGAAAAACCGAATATTCTTAGTAATGATAATTTCCACCTCTCTTTTTAGATAGGTGCGAAAGACTGTCACGGCATCAGACATTCACGCTTTCGACTACAGATTCATAAATCAATCAAATCGATGAAAGTGCGCGTACTGGGATTCGAACTAGTGGGCAACGCAATCAAAAGTACGGCGTTGGCAACTCGGTCGTCATGCCCATCTCATACCAGGCATTTGTATGTATTTAAATTCTAAATAACAATTAAACCACAGAAAGTGATGAAAAACACGTTAAAGATAAATAAAATCATGTATGCGTTCGAAACAACGATCAATAAAAACTACAAAAAATACATATTTTTAAAAATCGAAGCCAGTGATGCAAAACTTTTTTGGGAGTAAAACCAGATAATCAATTTTCAGATAGCTCGAGAGTTGCATGTGTAAAACTGATTAAATAATCGATATTTTAAGAGTATATAAAATTGTATTATTTTATATTGTTCTTCCATCGTCCGTAAAAATTTCTGAAGAAAAAGTTTAATTGATATTTATCAAATTGGGCCGCATGGGCACGAGCCGCACACAGGCTGTGCATCACAGATGTAAGCCAAATTATAACACTTGAAAAGGAAGAAAACCTGTACTATACAAGATGACAAGTGCTTTTGTTTGAATAATTTTATTTTCACTGTTTAAATAACAACCGATATAATATCTCGCTACAGCTATGTTTATTGAATAATATGTTAATTATTGTATTTCTAATAACATACATAAAAGACTAAAAAATCACAAAAAATTTTAACAAAAATTTTTTGGTGGAAGTGAATTATATAAAAAAACACATTTTTTTTTGTATTGCTTCCACAAATAATTTGTATCATAACTAACCAGTTAGGTACAAACTATGTGTAGAAGTAGTCAAACGATATGTATCGAATTAAAATTGTATAAAAGTATGAACTTACTTACATATGGTTAGTAACTACAGATATAACTTATTATGTTATTACCACAATTCACAAAAATGCACATTCACAAAATTCGTAAAACAATTTATCGTTTTTGTGTAAAATAATAAAAGTTAACACAAACTATAAATATCGACTGGGGATTATATTTTTAATGCAGTGGCACGCCTAGTCCGTCGCCGGAAAATATTCACACTGATTTTCGATCACACGATCACACGTAAGTAAAATAATAGATAATGAGAAATCATTTTTTTCTCACTTTGCCGAGCGTACCGAACGGTTTACTAACTGCACGTTACTGTGAAGCACCATTGCATGAAATAGTCAAATATGCAGAGATTTATATTCTGGGTAAGATCGAGCTCTCCCTATACTTTCTTTACTGGTTATAATTTATAAAGATTGGGACCAAAATCGATTATCGGAAGAATTTTCAACTTAAAAGAAAAGACCGAGTGTCAGAAAAATGACAATAATTTAATACAGATTATTATACAAAAATAATATTTGTTTTAACGATGTGCGCTCGCAATGTCGAGCATATGGACTCCTAACGGAGTTTATCTCACATGTTTTCTACGAAAACTGCTCGTCACTCAATTGCTCAACCTCTATTTCTACGAAGAGCGTAGGCATAGAAAGTATAAGACAAGGAGAAGACTTGTGGTTAGCCAATTGCTTTCGCTACGCCCCGTGTATTGAAGACATTTTTTTAGAAGACAAACACCTATGCCTTTTATCGAACAGAATCGATAGATCTACTGAAAAGACTACTTATATTGGGGATCAAACCCATGAGCTGAAGCTGAGAATTGAACTGGACAGCGCGTGACGGACCTTTAGGAACCAAAAAAGGTCTCGTTTGAACCCAATGGGGAAAGAGGTTAGAGCGGAAATCAAAGGAGTTTAATGAGTCACCATGTATACAGGCAGGCTTCTTAGCCATGTCCATCGGGGAAGGAGTGCGAGGAATGTGTGGAAGAGACCAAGAATTGACTCAAAAATGTGCACAAATCAGTCGTAGAAAATCTTTATATATTTATATATATTTATATTCACTAAGTACGAATTATAAAATGTATGCTAAACCAGTTAAAATTTTAAGCAAATATGTATTATACATAGAAGTTTAAATGTTGGTAAACGCGATATTGGTTTTATTGCGAGAAATAATAGCGAAATCATATCGTGCAACGTTTTTGTGTCAATTAACAAAACCTAGTAATTATTATGATTTTCCAAGCGTATTTGGATGGCGCGCGTTTTCTCCAGCCATCCAGCCATGAAGTAACGAAGGAAAAGAAATTCATTTCGCTCGTTAAATATTCACATGCCAGCGGAATTTCATATCAGCGGGTTCTTCCGCTGTCATGATCATCAGCCACTATCGATTAACCGCTGAATGAGAGATTGGCCAGTTTTGTCCTAATATAAATAGTATACCTTTAACCGGATCGGTGCAATCGGCAACGCTGCGATATCGCATTTCATGACGTGATGTGCGTGTCCAAAATGGATATCGAGTTGCTTTCGTCGGCGAGCTGATGATTCACGAAAGGCGATATCGTACATTGCAGATTGCACACTTCGATTATAGGATTCCTCATTTATATTTTACAGAAAATATCAATTTCGGCACTTTTCGGTGTTTAATTTGTTAGTAGATCGAATGAAAAACGAATGCCCTTATTTTTAATTCATTTATCATTCGATGTAAAGTCAGCAAAAAAATTGCAGAACGGTAAGATTCAATGAAATTATAAAAGAAAACTTTTTAATATCAATTGAAAATGGTCGCGATGAGCGAAACCGGTCCTGATCTAAATAAAATTTATTGTGGTTTTTTTTCATTATTTTTTAATATAATACCGTTCTACAAAATATTTCCAGTAAACACCTAAAAATTATTTATGAAATTACTCGTACAAAGGTTCGAACCTGTTGATAGGTACTGCATGCAAACGCCCCACTAGTCCTATCCAATACATATTCTTATATCTCTAAATTATCTGCAAAAATGAGAGGTTGAGCCACTGGATAATTAACAATCAGTTGTAGTAGAAAATTTCCGTTGAGATGCGCTCCATTAAGTCTTGGGAAAGCATAGGAATTGCCATATAACAATAACGGTATTAAAAAAAAGAAATAAAAAAAATAAGCAAAAAAATATTAGGTCAACTTGTAGTCAATACCGATATTGCGTACATATACCGTTTAAAAAAAACATGAATATGTAGATATTAAAATGACATTAAAAATGCCAAATCATCAATGCTGGAATCCGTTTATATCGACTTGACTCTTTTTAGATTTAAAATATGCTAATTTATTGCGGACAATTTTATTCAAATGATCCTCTCGTTACATTTTAATACAGATTTTGCCTTAATTTCAAATAGGTAACGGTTTTTTGGTCATGTTCAAAAGTTGTATTACTATATTGAACCGTAATGGCAATTCAAAGATCAACGGAGATATTTTATTTGATAATTTAAGATTCCGGGTGAAGGTGCTTGAAGAAATTTCAATATAAAATTTGAATCGTTTTAATTGACAGTTAGAACCTTCACTTCAAGTTCATTCGTGCACTTGAAATGCCTGAAGATGCCGAAAGACGAAACCCGGAACGATAGCAACAAAACTCGAGGAAAATACAATGTGCAAACGATTCATATTCTATATTTGATGATATTGTAATTTTACGGATGTTATTACAAAACGAAAGACGTTTTTCGCTCTTTTGAGAACCATCTGTAGGTAACTCAGAAGCAGCTGAAAAAAACAACTTGAGATGGCGACAACTTACTTCGAAAAGGTTCTAACTGCTTTTGACACTGTTTTGAGATATGAGCGTTTGAAGTTTCGATTGATTAAAATTCACTGGTAACAATGAGCATGTAACAATGTTTTTAATTACTTATGTAAAGCATATTTTTTTACAACTCTTGCTGAAAAATAATGATCTTAAAGACCTAATGATGGAAATATTGATGACTATCTTAGAACTTTTTCAAATAAATTTAGTAAAAAAAGTGTGCAGATGCATCACGATGTGTCACGTGGCACAAAGTAATATGTCCATAAAGTTATCGCTGAATCAATCGAAAGCATAAACTGAGACACTGTTGGCCAGCTGAATTATATCAATTCCTGATGTTCTCATTCTCATTTTATCACAGAAGCTTCAACATTGCCCTTACCTTTAAAGCTATTTAACATCATCTCATGATATAAATGTTACATTGCCAATGGTATATTCTTTCTTGTTTGTAGATGGCATAATAACATAATTATATTCACTGGTAAGTTCTAGGCCAACAAAGTCAAAGGTCTAGGAGTGAAGTTAATTGACGGAAATAAAAAATATTTACATCCGACCTTGGGGATGAGCAAGAAATATCTGAATGCCGTCACAATTTTTTCATAGGATTTTTTTCACCAGATTCTTAGATAAATTTGATATTTTATTAGGTATGCGTGTCATTAACTCTTCCAACACCCGAAACGAAAATATGTACTGCTTCCCGAAGAATTCTTATTCTACTATCTATCTATACAGGTGTAAAATTACGACAATTTTTAAATACTAGACAATCTCAGGTGGCAGTGCCATCTATCACAATTCTTGTACGTGGTTTAGCTCTGCAGTAGTAATGATTTAAATAAAACTATTAATAGTTATGTAAATAGAAAATGAACTAGAAATCCAAAAAAATCTCTGAGCTGCCCATCTTGTTCGTAATATGTGTTTTTGTTAGTTTACATTTTCAGAGATTTAAAATAAGTCAACTATCATAACTTAACCGGCGTTCAAATTCGGTAATAAAATAAAATTGTCCCCATATAATAAATACTTTTAAAAGTGTTCTAAGTTATACTGCTTTAGTAAAAATATATTTTCATGACGATTTTGTTTCATTTATAGCTTGCATATAAAAATGTGTTTGTAAAAAAACAAATTTTGTTGATATAATTAAGTATTTCGACTGAGGGTGCTTGATGGAATTTCAATATCAAATTTGATTTTTTTGAATTTTGTACTTTTCCATGAGTTTTGTCGCTAACGACCCGGGTTTCGCCTTTCGGCATCTTCAGGCATTACAAGCGCACGGATGTACTTGAACTGATGCCAAGATTTCTTGACTCAGGCATTGATTTGTTACATACTAACAGGGGCGAGTTTAAACTATTTTACCAAGAAATCTTAGAGATTAATCGAGCTCAGCTCAACAGTTTACCAATTTTGAACGAGCAACTTTATTTCCCTAATTCGCCATTGTTGTACCCTTTTAAATAATTTTTATTTTTAAATAATTGTCATTTATTAATAATTGTCATTTATTTATAATTCAAGCACTTGCTATCATTAAATATCAATTCACTTAATATCATTTAATTAAAAGGCTTGAAATCAATCAACTCATTAATGATAGGTCGGATAAAACCCTAGATTTATTTTAAATATTCTTAAGTTATTATCTGGTCATTAATATTTTCAAAAATCCCTAATAATTATAACAAACCCACTTAATTCGTTGAAACTTGTATTCATTTAAATTTCGCTAATTTACATTTTAATAACCTTTTAACTTAGTGATCTACTTATATTTTTGTATATAAACGATACAAACTGTTTACTACGCGTCAGTTCAAGTACATCCGTGCACTTGTAATGCCTGAAGATGCCGAAAGGCGAAACCCGGGTCGTTAGCGACAAAACTCATGGAAAAGTATAAAATTCAAAAAATTCAAATTTTATTGAGTATTGCACAGTTTTTACGCGATGGTGGTGCTCTCACAAGCAGTCAAGTTATAATTGAACATCTATAACTAAGAAATTGTATGGTAATTCAATAAAAAATACATCCATATCAATTTTTATTTGCATTTCAGACAAGTTTGATAAACACAGCAAATAGGTGTCTAAGAAAGAAAAAACCAAACTTAATGTGTCTTTCTCTTACTCTTGACATTTGATGCTAGCTTGTTGAGCACAAATATCTTTATTCTAGACACGCGAAAGAAATAGGTCGAAAATGTTTTGCTTAAATAAGCGTGAAGACTTGTTAGGTATTTCCGCACACAATAATGAGACAGGATTTTTTCGTCATATTATACTCCCCTGCTCATAAATTCACATTTTTACTATGGAAGAACTGTCAGCGCGGAATGAAGCGTCAACATGTTGATTAATGGGATATCGAAAATAAGACTAAAATTTCGTGAATCGCATGAAGTTGTTTCTAGAATATATTATATGGCTTTTTATAAATATCCTTTTTGTCATGATATTGTGTGCCTTTTTTAAAGTATTTATTTTATAATATGTGGTACCTCGAGATACGAGTGTTCTAACATACGAGATACAGCCGTCGAGCGAGCAAAGTTTTGCTTTGAAATACGAGCAAAATTTGAGATACGAGGAAGGGCCGGGTATCTGTGTGGAAGGGATGCATATGAATGTATTGGTGGCAAATCTTTCAACGTATATCTGTGTTGGTATTGGATTCTACTTCGACTGTCAAGCGCTATGGACCTAATATAAAAAACATTCTTCGCTCCATCTCTTTCGCACAACCAACAAATTCCATGTAAGACATAGATAGCGCTCTACAACTGGGGCTGGAACAGATTAATGGCATTTCAATTAATTTCAATGGGAAAAATTGCTTTGACATACGAGCAAGATTACGGAACGAATTAAATTCGTACATCGAGGTACCACTGTATACATATTGGATGCAAAATACATTTCGGTTGCTACCACATTTTGATACTATGCACTCGATATTGTGTCAAATAAGAAAATAATAACACATTTTTTGGCGTTAAGCAATGTTTTCAAAATATATCTAATGCATTCATGAACCAATTTCGTGAAATATGAATCAAATTGACGTGTTACCGTTTGGTAATTTACTAAGAAAAGGTCAAGAATTTCGTCGATCGATTATTGAGTGCAATTTTCCTAGAAATCGAACACGATGAATACCGCGAAGCATTTAAATTGGGACACTAAAATTCAACATGGCGCCGAGAGTGATGAGTAAAAAGAATTCAGGATTGTTGGCATGCCAGCACTTAGCAGGTATGCAAGGTAGCTCGTAAAAAATCACGCAAACGATCCAACCTTGTAATCTTGTTAGTTGTTACACCTGTCGATACGTACGTACTCGATTCGACGGCGTGTGTTGATGATCCCAGGCTTCCAAAAGTTTTGTTTGTCAGCCAAAAAACTCATTGACAACTAACTTACAAAGGTGGATGACTGATTATTACGCTCAAACGACAGAGCATTGCGTCGGTGCAAAGATGCTGAAAAAATATTACTGTTAAATTACCTTGAAATTTCTATGATGAGTCCTCAGATTCATATGAGTATATTTTTCTTAATATTTATAGTAAGGATGAGTATGGTACACTTTAAACGGGTTTATAATATCGGGTTAAGAGGTTAAATGTCGGACTCTGTGAACTTATGGTAAAAAGATTGGTAAATTATGGATATATGGTCACGGGACAGAATCCCAATACTCTCGAGCTAAACTCAATAAATCTAACATACTGGCTCATAATTTTATGTTTTGACTTTACTCTTTGAGTTCTTGTGGATTATTATAAAATGTGGAATCAAAATGATAAAATGATAAAATCTGAAGAATATTACTGATTATTGTATGAGTTCTGAAAGAAGAATTTGTTTTTTAATATTAGCCTATTTAAGCAAATAATAAACTTATGTGACTGTTTCTATCTGTATAATATTATTATTTGTGTAGTTTGTAGTTGCATTTTTGCTCCTGTAAATTAAAACAACTCGATTTCATACTTATTGCGAAGTATTCTTTAGGATCTTCTATTATAATAAATTTATAAATGAAAGACGAAACATTTCAAAAAAAAATCGTAAGCCTTACATTCATTTCATTTAATGTGCTTTTTTCATAAATCTTTGCAAAAATTCTGTCCTGTGACCATATATCCATAATTTACCAAAAGATTTATATACAAAGAAAAGGGCAATTTAAATCGTAAAATATTTTTAGTAACCAGAATATCTTCGCCTAAAAGTCCTAGTGAAGTTCATCTCAAAAGAAGTTTTGGTTTACTAAGAGAACTGCGTTTTAGTCAGTTGCCCAACCTCTATTTTTTTAAGAGAGTAAGGATATGACGAGGAAATCACGTTATTACCCCATAATCAAATGGTTCAATTTTAGACAGAATTAAAATCCATGTTGTTGTTACTTCTGATTAAAAGAGTATGTTTTAAAAAGGCGAGCTGTCAATTAATTTATATTTCAATTTAATTGACTGGTAAACAAATGAAAAAAACTATGGTATTATTGCATACAATTTTGTAGAGTCAAGTGGATATCCGGGTACATAGAAATCAATAATTCGATTGAAATATGAAACTGACCGGGCTGTGAGTTGAACCCGTGGACTACGCAAACAAAGCTGACGACATTCAACATAGGACTCGACATTCAAATTCATTTGCTTTATTATAGTTGTATATTTAATATAGCAACCAAGTTTTAGTTCTGCAACAAATAAGTACAATATACTGAATAAAAAGTTTGGGTTCACGTTTTGAGAATCACAATTATTATGATAAGACGTATGCCAGTACTCTTCTACCTACATAATTCAATTTCTAAAGGTAACATCCAAAACAGTTATTATATTTATTGAGTTGTAGTTAACGAATAAGACCTTGGACGAACATCATTTAAACTCAGACAAAAAAATGTTTATCAACAAAAAATTATGAAGCAATCGATTGGTTTGTATTTTACAATGGAATACAATAGGTACATAAGAGTTATCTGCACTTTTATTATTAATACTGATTTGGCGATAAAAACTAATGCCGATTATCATCTAATATGTTTAATCGATATAATATTCACGCGATATAACATGATCAAAAGAAAAAAAATGAAACTTTATCGATAAGCATTTAAAGTGTATATTGTTTATATCAGGGGTGGCCAAAGCGTCGATCGCCTATCTGATCTGTACAAATCTCTGGTGCACGTCCCAAGAAGCGTGCGAGACAAGTCGTGTGACAGGGACAGCACGCTAAAATCTCGAAGTTAGCCGATTATCGACGAAAATCTCTTTCTAAAACCCGGTTCAAACAAGGGTTGACATTAAGATTAATACATATAGGCTTTAAATTACTACTTTTAATGTTGGTCGATCGCCGACAATAATTTCAAACGAAAGTCGATCGCGGCCAAAAAGTCTGGCCACCCCTGTTATATATATTGGAATGTATACATTTTCAATACATTAAGCAACTAGTTTTTTTTATAATATTCAATTAATTTTTTTTTTGCAGTTCGTAAAAAAAGCTCCGTCTAGCTTATATGGTTATATGTATTACATATATCTCCATAGTAAATGACTGTTTAGTCAGTTTAGTGTGATGCATAATAACAAAAGCGTTTCAAAATGTATTATTCGATAATATTGGAATTAATTAATATCTTTACACCATTGAATTAGATTATTAACAATCGTATCATTGACAAGTACATTTTTTTGATAAAGCACACATTTAATAACCGCTGTAGTTTACCGAGTAAGCGAGACAAACTGTAGTGTAGCAAGCCCGCTCTCGTTAGTTAAAAAAGCATCATTGGAAATTTCTGCAATTTACTTTCAGACGAAATTGATTTTTGAAACAGTATATTTATCTTTTATTGACTCTTGTTAACGTTTTAAAGCCCTACGGTCCCGTATGGGCCCAGTTACTATGGTGCGCTATCGGGTTACACTGATTTATGATAATAGTTTTCACATATGAATATTAGCTTTCATAAATGTGTTTGAGATACCGATCCATAATTTTATTTCGGTTTCGTTACATATTTTTGCCATAATGAGGAATATAAATATCTGCGTTACAGGGTTGACTTTTGGGAAATGCGTTGTGTTAATCAGCTTTATTCACACCATACAATTTATTTCAATGCGGATACAGATTTTTTCCATACCTATAAATATATCCTTTGGGGTGACTGATTCTTTTTTCAAGATAGCTGTAACTAAAATGGATTGATTATTTGTTTACCTAGAGACTTAGGAAACGAAAAAGTTGCGGTGCTGGTCTTGGTTCGTAAATTATAAGCAATGTTTTATTTTGCTAATGCTTATAATTTTACCCACATAGGCTGACTTGATTTAGAGATATAATTATATAATTAAGAGCAACAGGTCGCGCGGATATTTCGCAAACAATGCTCGGGCGTTTAAAGGTTAATATTTATTTACTTGCCCAATTTATCGTTTTAATAACCTCGAACGTTGTATATCAAATGTCATACAAACGAATGACTCGAGGTACATACATAATATGTATACATATTATGTGAGTTGTGTAGTGAATTTCAGATTGCATATTATACACGATTTGTATGCATTTTGACGTGAAAAATAGCGACAACAATCGTCATTGCACTCATTAAAATGCTCCCCCTCATTCGATCGTCGACGTCACCTTGGCAACTTCGCAAAATCTACTGTCTCAAAGATAAATTTTAAATAAAGGGGAAATCCTACAACATAGATTGCATTCGAATAATTCACGTTTCCGCATATAAATAGTTAAGTCGTAAATCTACATATGATGACTTTACAGGGGCAACCCGCAATCCCCATTTGTGAATCGTGAATGCTTCCAGCTTAGAAATGAATAATATTGATAGCATCTTATCATCCTTGATAGGTCCAAAGACCCAAGGTTGGGCAGCTCACCCTGTATTACGCGGCGATTATATTGGTATCAGATCTTTGTTGTGATAATGTTGATAATAGTTATGAAGCGGTGAAATTTTAAGTATGTAATATCATTCAACAAAAAACTTATTACTACTATAAGAAATTTGAGTACCACAGAGATTTAGATTTTTTCGTACATTAATATCTCATCTACTTTCATTTCAATCCATATCCGCTTCCAATTTATTCTCGTCCATCTTTACCCCAATTTTTAAGATCGGGTGGGAGGGAAGGAATTTTAAGACAACGCTAACACCGATACCTTCGAATACAGAATCGATAGATCGACTGAAAAAATCGGATCGAACTGGGACCCGATCCCGTGAGACGCAAATGACATCGACCTCAGAATCAAGAACCCGACTAAACGAATCCCGAGATTTATACGAAAAGTAAATGCAATACATTGACAGAGGTGGTATTCAGGAAACTTGAATTTTATATACATATGTACTTGAAGATGTTTCCAAATAATTTACAATATGAAGGCCGCACTTAAGGATATACGAGACCGCATGATATCTGGTATTCGATTACGATATTGAAAGATTCAACATTGTAAATATTACAAAATAAATTCAGTCACGAATCCAACATCTTCGGTAGTCAACGAGTCAAAACCACTTTACTTAAGTGTATAACTAACTCTCTTTGGAAGTTGCGTAACATAAGCAGTGTACATTCGAATAGTAATAATAGATTTAAGGCAAGCCTATACACTGGTTTTGCCTTTTACGATTGTAGAAGTGATTTGAAAACACAGAGTTATCAAGTCATCTCTACGAACGCAATTGATACAGGATTGTCCAATGTACATCTATTCGGTATGTTTGAACTTTATTTTTGGAGAGGGTGATGATTGAAAGATGGGTCTAGGAAAGGAGTAATTGTAATGATCAGAAGGACTTTGTAATTAACATATTGGCTACGGGGACGTGGAATACGCGTCGTTTCTCTATGTGTTTTGATTCCCGTAGCAAATGTGTTAATGGAAGAATTCTGTAATGGTAAGAGCAAGACGAATTTTATCAGAGAATATTATATTCGTCAGACTAAAATTGATTAACGATTTGATAGATGTTATCTACAACAAGCGGTTTTTCTTTTGTGTAGTTTTGGTATATTGAACATTGAAATATAATAATTGTTAAAATATTAAAAACGATCTAATCGACAGATTACATTCATTCCGTGCTAAAAGATTGGTGATAAAAAAAAACCAATTTGAAGATTACACGTAAGCTTGCGCAGATAATTTTCTAAGAGACAACAAAAAGAATCGATGCATTGTTTCTTGAAGCCAATAATATGGTAATAAGATTTTTTTATTCGATCCATCGATACTGTTCAAAGACATGTGTTGTTTAAGTAATTGTTCTCACCAATCCGATCCTAAATATAATTATCTAGATGAGATAATAATTGAGATGAGCTAAACAGGTCCCGGGAAAGTAAATTCTGCGGATTCTCAAATACTACTAATCATCATCGTAATCGTAAATCGTAATCGAATTGGTCATGTTTTTCGTAAATCAACTAGTAACTTCTGTGTCTTCTGTCCTATTGTGTGTTAAAATCTTTATATAAGTTTACTTGTGTCTAAACTCTTGCTAACTTAAATTAATTCTGTTCAAATTTGAATTTTGTACTTTTCCATTAGTTTTATCGCTAAAGACCCGGGTTTCGCCTTTCGGCATCTTCATGTATTTCAAGTGCACGGATGTACTTGAACATTTCAAATTTGATGTTGAAATTCCATCAAGCACCCTCAGTTGAAATCCTTAATTAATTCTGTTAATCAATAAACTAGCCGTCTCACATACAGAGTAACGGCCCATGTACTACCGTTGAAACCTTTGCACTAAGAGCTACCGTTCTCCTCACCCGGTCCCTAACTGCCTTTCACCGAACGTCGTGGACGGATGCTGTATCCCTCTAACTAAATGAGACGAGAGTCAGGTCGTCTCAATACCAATGTTACATCAACAATTCAGTCGATTTCTTCAATTACATACAACTTATAAATATTTCAGATAACATTCGGACTTCATATAATATTTGACATCATAATTCTCTTGAATTGCTATTTTTAAATAATGCTATCCTATCTCATCATGAATGATGAGTTAAAAAATAAAATCACTATTCAAGAGATTAAAAATTTTAAAAAGAAAATATTGTCACCGTACTTGTTGTTTTCAGTTGCCGCAATTTAGACGGTGCAACATAATGAAGAAAATAAAAATACCCCTCATGAATTCGTGCATAATAACACGTTCACGGGAGATTTCGTTGGCAAATGACCCGTACTTAGGAGCAGTGGCGGTCGGTGACTTGAATATTAGGGAGTGAGAAAAAACCATTTTAAGCAAGAAATCCATCGTCCATATGTTTAAGAACTGCGTTGGGAATGACTAAGCCTTAACCACTCAGCTTCTCAAGGGCTCAAATGAAGTGTTATCAGTTTACTAATCTCACCCTTTACATAGCACTAGTTCTATAATTATTTACCTCGAATACTTTTTTTTGTTCATTTATGTAGTTGGCTTCCACGTAATGTTAAAATTATACGAAATTTCGACAAAAAACGAAGTAAAAACGTGATTGAACTTCAATCTTGTAGAAAAGTTTCATAATTTGACTTGACTTCCTTCGCCTCTCAAGTGCTCGTATATTTAATGTAACAAGCTAGTTAATTATACATGCATTCGGCAACGCTCGTCATAATTAGGAAATCTTTTCGAATGAGTTATCAGCACCGAAGAACAACATTTTTCATGTAGCGTGGTAAATATTGACGTGATATCACAAAATCTTATTTCTGCCTTATATACCAACTCTGTTAAACCATTTTAATGCAACTCCTGTGCTTCATCGACTGACTTTCACAAACGTATTATTATTTTGAATCTTATGCACATGAAATGCCCGATGATTCCGAAAGGCAAAACCAGGACCGTTAGCGACAAAACTCATAAAAAAGTACAAAATTTTAACAATTCAAACTTAATATTGAAATTCCATCAAGCACCTTCAGTCGAAATCATAAATGGTATTATTATAATTTTGGCACCGTGCGCTAACCACGTATGGAAACACGCAAAGAGTTTAAATGACTAATTCATATATTTATTGTGATATTGCTTATTACTTGAATATAAATGAGGATCAGTGCACCATTGCAACATTACAAGAGCCGCCCCTGCTTAGAGTGATCAAATGGCGTTTTACATTATTCCTTACTTATATTGAGAGACATGCACAGGTAATAATATAAGATAGCACCATTATTAAATAAATAATGTTGGAAGCGAACATTTTGTAAATCAGTCGCCCAAATAATAATCATGTGGTAAAGGCATGAGAGATAATCAATAAACCAAATCTAATGTCGGTGTGCAATGGCTTTTTTACGCCGGCTTAGTGGTAATAATTAGTACTCGCACTTGTTCCGGTTTTGAAGCCGAGTGGTCAAACCTCTTAGACGTTCATCCAAGGTGGAGCCACCCACCCGGTGATTTCCACGTGTTCGGGTCTCCGAACAATCACTTTCATTTATTATTATTCCGGTTTCTGTAAAAATGATAACATATCTTACCCACATGTCCAATTTTGAAAACGAGTCATGAAATCCTTTTATCCTTATCCTTTTCATTTTAAAAATGGGTCTACAATTTTTTTTTGTTCTTCACGAACATATGTTAAACGATGCAGGGGCGGTTTCGTTTATCGGAAGCATTACCCACTGTTTTTTGCGATGAGCGAAACCGGTCCCGATCTTTATAATAAGTATATGTTAAAATCTACAAAAAAAGTATTTAAATCAAATGATGCCTTTCCACCAAGATTTTTTAGTGAACACCGTTATTAGTCAAAGGGACCACTGTTGAGAAGGTCTATTTGGAGGAAAGGGAGCGACTCCATGACCGATCTCAAGAATAGTTCCTCAGGGTTTTCCTCGGGCGTCATGATACAATATACATATACGAGGAACACAGTAATTTGATACGATCGCAAAAAAAATGTTATTCAAAAACAAAAACAAGTGTGTCGTTTTCGTATTTGAAATATTAATTTATTACTCTTGGGTTGCTATGACCTGACCTTCAATGTTATGGCAGCACGGATTTCAAATTAGGAACACAATTCGGCTACGGGTAAAATACAAAATGATGCCCCTCGCGTTTTCCTTGTGTGAATCAGACTCAAAGCATCCAGTCCATAAAGTCTTATTGACAAACTGCCAAATGCAATAAACAAATAAGTATTATGAACAGGTGTACGAGGCAAAATGATCCCGTAGTCCATTTAACGAGTGTATAGTTAAAGTTTTTCACAGCATGGCTATAAAAAAATTTACGATACATTTAACAAGTACAAAAATAATACATTTATGCGGGAATGTGATATAATAATTATACGCTTATAAATAATGGACGCACTTTCACTTTCTTCCACTGCACCGTTGTCGGACATCAGCCGGCGAGCGATCATCAAATCGGAAAACGAAATCATTATAGCCGATGATTACCGGGTGACTTCTGCTTTATATCTGTGTGTATATTAACTTTCACCGTACTTATCCCTTGACCCTGCGCTAAGGGATAACGATGCCAGTATTGAAAATATCAATACCGGTATTAAAAAAATAAATAAGGATAACAGCGATCAAAATTAAAAACTATATTAATTGAAAGACGGCCAAAATATTTTAACCATGAAGCTACAATCGTTAATCTTATAAAATGTGCAACTTTGGCAAGGAACAACGCGCAACTTATAAGCAATATATAAATTATATAAAATAACACTATCGATTGTTGCCGTCGAGATGCCGCCAAGAATTAAAATCAGATATGGTAATAAAAACACGTTAAGATGTTTACATTGATAGAATTGAATCACGGAACAACCCAGTAATTTTGCATTTTGAATATAAATCAAAAAGCTTTAAATACGACTGTTTTTTTAACTGTTAATCCTTGGTAGTCAGATTGAATACATGATCAGGTTAAACATCTCGGTAAAACGATAAAATTGCATTTAATACATTTTTAACGCAACAGAGAGTAAATAAATCCCAACTCACAGAAGATTTCAATTGCAGTATTTGTTTCAAGCACACCTAAATACGTAACAATAAATTGTTTTTAGTGTTTACTCCTGAGACACTTATAGCAATTAAGTCAATGTTTGCAATTGGGAAACTGAGTACTCAGTAAGATAGAGAAGGAAAATAAATACGATTGAATATGAATTTACTTGATAGCATTCCATTGTAATAAGATAACAAGGCAATGCAGGCATGTGAGCGAGAAGTCAACGCCGTTGGTTTCGGTTGCGTTGTCCAAGGATTCGAATTTGAGAACGGACAGTTTCATCGATTTATTTGTTCTTCAAATGTCAAAATGAATCCTGAAAATCCGTTGCCAGAGATTCGATATCATTCATCATCTTGCATCCATACTATATATATTGGAAAAAGAGGGCATTAGATACTAAAAACTTCTGTCCATTAGGAGTCGATATTCTACACATTGGAAGCGGTTTAATATTATTTATACCCGGGGTGGCCAGACTTTTTTGCCCGCGATCGACTTTCGTTTCAAATTATTGGCGGCGATCGACCAACATTAAAAGTAGTAATTTAAAGCCTATATGTATTAATCTTAATGCCAACCCTTGTTTGAACCGGGTTTTAGAAAGAGATTTTCGTCGATAATCGGCTAACTTCGAGATTTTAGCGTGCTGTCCCTGTCACACGACTTGTCTCGCACATTTCTTGGGACGTGAACCATAGATTTGTACAGGTCAGATAGGCGATCGACGCTTTGGCCACCCCTGATGTATACAATAAGCCGTAGTATTTAATTTTATGATACAAGTTGACAGCTATTTAGAGCTTTAAGACAATGTCGATTTCTGAAATGGCTATCAACTATAACCTATAATTCTTTCGGAACTAAACTTTGATACTTTACCTAAATTTGTTCCATACTTTTTTCATTTACTCAATTCACCAATATTGAAACCACAACAATGTTTACATGTTATTTAACCGATCGGTATGGAAGGAATGCCTTTGTTTTTTAATGACAATGAAATAATTTTCGTTCCATAAAGAAGGGACGCACCCCCACCTGAGTCACGACTGTATAAAATTTACATTGTTTTCCGAAATTGCTGTTATTCAGTGGCTCGCCAAATGGGTATGCTACAAACAATAGCGCACAAAATTACACAATAATAAAAGAATGCTTACTATACAGTTACAGGTGCGGGTTTGAATCCAATACGCCGGTTTTTCCCAAACTTTTGACATATGTGTAGCAACGAGTACCACTCATCAATAAATTGCGTAGTGAAACCCTGATTCTACGTTTGTCAGGGGACCATAAAAAAAGTAAAACTTATTTATTTATTAGACTTTTAATTTTCCTGTTAAGTTGTTTCTTTGCAGTTTGACACTTCAATTTTAACAAAGACCCTGCAAATCAGCATATTTTGCTAACAGATTCATCTATATATCCTAGGATTATAAAAAATACTAGTATTGCTACCCGGCGTCGCTCGGACTAAGCGACCAATAATTATTTAATGTTATATCATTCGACATAATTATATCACAAAATCTAACATCCAAAATAGAGTTAAAATAAAATCACAAACATTATTTAATTTGATGACAGCCCCATTCTCGCCCATTAAAATGTCCAAATTCAAGGAAAAAATCTACTTTGCTGTCAAAGAAGTGTCAAATAATACCTTCACGAAATAATAAACATTATTTTATTAATAAAAGCCGGGAAAAAGTCAGTAGAAGACTAATTTATTACATTTTGACTAAATGTCTTCGCCGATAAAAATTCAAACATATTTTCTTTCATATTCGTTTTTATGGCAACTTAATGACCAACAATGCAAAAGGGAATTACAGACCCACAGACATACATACGCCGTTTCGGTTTTATATATAAGATTTTTATTTTTTTCGGAGGCCAATAACGCTTCTACCAATATTATAATAGGTTCATTATTGCATTATTTTATTGTTTTTTTCTACGGATCGATTGTGTTTGTGAGAAATAGTCAACAAAAACGGTCAATCGGGATAATATTTGTGAAGGGACCATAATATTTAGACGATAAATCGGGGTACGATTGATGCGGGATTTGTTAACATTGATCTTATGGGTGTTTGGCCGGGACTTTAGAAAACGAACGAACCACGCGGGATAACGGTTTATGCGATAACGTTAGATCGAGGTTCCACTGTACTTAAGCATAAACAAAATACTAATTTTGCTATCCAAAAAAGTAATCAGCCAAAGCCCGTTGCAGCACGAACCCCGCCAAACTCTTCCAGGCGACATCTGCTATCATCTGTGCTACGACAGAATTAAGATTTTATTATACATAATTTGCGGCCTACCTAGGCTTTCACAGATATTATATATATATATCTGTTTCTTATATTGGAAAGACACCGCGTTTTGATTGGTGGTTATCACCTGATGATTCAAACCCGTTGCAGGTTCATCCTCACGCCCAATATTATTAATATAAGATATAAACCAACGCTTAAGGCGAAACATTGTCGTACCAAAAACAGTGTTCAACGTTTGGGTTTCAACAAAGTGTTGACAGTAGGGTTGCCAACCCAGTCCCGATCCTGGATGAATGCTTAATCGTCCCGGGAATGTATAGAAGACTATTCCGAAAAATATTATTATTTATTGAAATTGACATCTCGTAAATTCACTGAACGATCTTCTAACGTTCGTCTCCTCCACCAATACTAAAGACACGTGAAAATGAGAAAATTATGTGATAAGCTACAATTAAATTTATGAAAAGATTTTTTTTTTATCAAATTAAGTTATAATATTTAAAATCAAAAACTGTATAAACTTTTGTACAGCAATAAAAAGTTTCTTCAGAAAACCAGGTGATGGCTGACTGAAATGATGGTGATGATGTTCAGTTTGGAGCTATTTGTCCCGGAATCATCACAGGAAAAAATTGGCAACCCTAGTTGTCAGACGTCCCGAGTCGACATACAAATCCCAATTTGAAAAAACTCATACATTTAGGAGCGATTTATAAAAAACGTATCAGATAAAAAAGGACAATATTAAACGTGCCTCATGTAGAGCGATAGGATGTTCGCGATGAAAAAATAAACAAATAGATAAGAAACGGGCTTTCTATGAAATGCAATGCAGATATGTCGCATATGGTCCGCACATACAGTATTCATCAAAGCCGACCGTTTTCGAAGAAATTCAGAGGCGTAGGCAGAATTGTGCCGGCGGTGTCGTCTCCCCCCAAACATTGCACTGGTGGATGCCAAGGCATGCGCAGACAGATAATTCGCTTTGCATTTTACACAAGGTCATTGACGCTCATCGACCTTAGTTTTTTTTTATTCATTATATTGCATACAATGCGGTCAAAAAATATACAACCAATTTCCTCGTCAATACCAACTTATTATTTAACCACACGTATAATATATAATGTACGCTTTGATATTTCCGTTCATCTTACGTTCTTTATGATTGATTATTTAAACCCGTTTATACATACAGTCATACACTATAAGATTTTTTGCAAGGGTAACATGTGATCAGTGTCGCAGAAAAACGATGCCGGCCAACCAATTTCTGCTTACATGTTCTTCTTGCAAAAAACGGCATTTTTATTATTTGATACTGACTATTTGAGTTAATTGAGCGATAGGACGTATTTTTCATTTTAAGATTAGTGTCTTAACCCTATTGAAGCATCGCCCAATACACTTCACAAGACATATTAAATGCACTTGCCCATTTATAATTTTATGTCAAAAGAATAAATATTTGTACTGATTTAATGCAGAAGAGTTGTGATAGACTGACGCAAAAAAAAAGTACGCGCTCGAATCTCAAAGATTAACTGATGACATAGACACAATATTCTTTACCCGGATTTGGACCAAAAATTGTGTAAAATATAAAAACTCCCAATTTTTTTTAAGAATCATTTCATATTGAGTACTTTTATTAGTCATATATAGAATATGAAATTTAGCACCTTTTAATTTATAGCAAGAAGATTTAAGTCTCATAAAAAGGCGAAACGCGTGTCACTATTTCTTACACAATACGTTGAATAACAAATATTACGAATATAATTTTATATTAAAATGAGCTTCCACAAAGTTACAGCTGAATCCAGCGAAAGCATTGAGGTTCAGAATAACCAATCACGAGACGTACAAATATTTGAAGTCACGCAAAACCGGATGACTTAAAAATAGAGATTGAATAATTTTTGCTTAAATATTTTTCATCGTGTTTTCACGCATTATTTTTGGTTCACGGTATAACTATTATGCAAAGAACGCTCGAGGCATACAAAATAATTTGAGCCTACCTACTAATTCAAAACACGCGAAATACAAATTATTCTTGGTCAGGTGAGATCGTCAGCTGGAAGTTCATTAACTGGAGGAGGAGGCTGTGGTCTGAGATAAGGTGACCATAATACCAAGGGAAAACCTTGAATTGCGATAAATCATATTTTCAATTGCACGAATGAACTTAAAATCGAAACCCAGGTCGTTATCGACACAGCTCATGGAAAAGTACAAAATTCAAACGATTCAAATTTCAATCAAGCACAATGCAAAACTCAAGTTACAAATTTCGTTATTTTACAGCAGTGATGCACCACCTTTTTGGGACAAGGGCCAATTAAACAATTCTCAGATAGTTCGATCCGGATGTGAAAAAGTGATCAAATTATCGATATTTTTTGTATACGATTTTTTTAAAATATTATATTGTTCATCCATCGTCCGTAAAAAGCTCTGAAGAAAAAAGTGATTGATATTTGTCATATTGGGCCGCAGGCTGTGCATTACTGTTTCACAGGTAACGCTTGCTTTGCATGTGCCATGTCAACACATATATTAGATAGAATTTATTTTTTTGAAAATTTCTCCATATAGAAATATAAATATTGATCGAGAAGCATATACACAGCGATATTTGTCGAGCAAACCTCCTTTTAAGTCTGATAACATAAATGCATATGTTTAGAATATATTGAAGATTTGTTTAGAACTATCTGCGTGTTTGACTATAACACACAAAACAGCGCTTGCGGACGGTGCACAGATAGAGAGATACATCTGTGTGAGAGCATTGGTTTTAAGCGAATGTTGACAGATGGCACTGTGATTTATCAAAACAAAATAAGGCCAAAAGCAGTGGCGGTCTTGGATAAGATAGCTGGGAATGCTGCGATTGAATTAAAATTAAAAAAAAAATATTTGCATAATATTTAACAACTAACATCAAAATTATTTAAATTAAAAACGACATACATGTTATAAATCATTAAAAGCTATTCATTTCTTTCCTTGGGTAAAAATCTTTCTAATGAGAAACAAATTTGAAGAAATAAAGGTCGTACACGTACGGCCGAATCACTGCTAGAAAGACAGTACCAAAGCAAGCTTGTATCTGCGAACTCCCCTCCCCGCGTCCCTCCTTCGCCAACTCTAATATATTCAATCGCAAACGGTACTGCTTATATATTAGTACCGTGGAGTGTGATAAATTTGGATGCGTCGGTGCGCGGGTGAGCTTAATACACGCTTAAATAATATTGATATTTTCAAATAATATACATAAATTTATGTATATTATAATTTTAATTTTTTCTCAATCTTCTTGGGAGTACTGCATTTCCGCAGTGCGTATGGACGAGCCGCCATGGTTAAAGTAACAAATTCACAATAATAGTTAGTAGTCATATTTTCTTCATCACTCGCCACCGCTCGTAAAATCTACTAACAAAACACTCGTCCGATTATAATTTTCAAGTTCGTTGACAGTCTATACAAGAAGGCATACGAATATTTAGTTGTCTCCATTTCAAAGATTACTATCATTAGAAACAAACAAGCAACAATATGTTTTTATTATTTTCAAGCCGAATCGACGTAGGTGGCCATCTGTGGCAATATTCATGAAGTGTATACAAACAAAATATTCAAAATGAATTAATGAAAAGCTCTTCATATCGAAAAAAAAGATAAGATTATATCGACGCCTCGAGATAACACTTGAAAGAATAATAACAAACCGAATTTGGTTATCTTCATTGTAGGGACAATACACTTTAACACTTCGATTCTTCGGCTTACAGCTCGGTATTCAGAAAGAACCTCTGTCAATTAATACACAATACGTATAACAATATGTATTATATAAATTGTGTGTTTGTTTCGATTGACAAAACAGAATTCACATTGAGGGTGACAGATACTTGATATTTTAATGCAAATGGGCTCATTTGCCAATGATGCCACAGTTGCACGTCATAAAAAATAATAAAATATATTTAACTTCAGTGGCTGATTTTCTTATACATATTTATTTTGAAATGTAGCCATATTATGTATTATTGTCTGGTCCGTGGCGCAGTGGTCAACGTCTTTGGCTACCGTGTCAGACCCCGGGTTAGATTCCCGGTACGTGCAGATGTTCTCAGTCGATAAATGGATTCTGCTCAGAGGCAATGAGTGTCTGTGTTGTTTAAATTCCCTTCCCACCTTTCCGATCCCAAAAAGCGACGCATGGTGACAGCGATTAGCTAACCACTAGTCCTGTCCTGTCCTAGTCCTCGTATCTTTTCCATCCCAACTCTCTTCGAAAAAGAGAGGTTGAGCAACTGAGTAACCATCAGTTCTCGTAGAAAAATATATGTCGAAATAAACTCCGTGAGGAGTTCATATGATCCATGATGGGAGTGGAAATTGATAAAAAAAAATGTATTATGTGGCGCAATTCGTGTATGGCCTTACAACCCTAGTATTGAATATGTGCGGATATATTATATGATCGAGACCCATTAATACTAGTAAACTATGCAAAACTGATAATTAAAATCAAAAAAATATTTTATTTAAATCACTTCCTATGTTCTTTAATACTAAAGAATCTATACTATATCATTAGTTGAATGTAATTGCTTGTATTCGTTACACACAGTACATACACAGTTGTCCAGTGAACTTTATTTCATTAAAACAGGATTGAGTGGTCATAAAAAAAAACAAAGCGGTTTCTAATGGAATGGTATTATTCTAATGAAATTCCACCAGGTCGGCATGTTGCTTTATAGGCTAGACTAGACATTAACTAGTTCCACATGAATAGTCAACTTTTTTTTACGGACTTCGCGGCCTATAGAATTGTATTACTGAATACACCACCATACGCGTCAATTACTTGTTTTTAAAACTATGTTACAACGGTAAGTGATATTTATGAGTTACACAAAAAAAAATAACATGATCGATTAAGCCTTCAGGGTAAGAATATGTGAAAAAAATGCCGGGAATTACAACTATTTAACGCTACCGGTCGTCATTATGTATATAGGTCGTGAAGCTGCTGCTATTGGAATGGGTTTAATTTGAATATGTATCAAATCAATAATCAAATATAAACGGTCGCATAAATCAATAAATGACGAGCGGTATTCTGGGGATTTTAAAAAGAAGTTAACGTCGTGACCATAATTTTTTTTAACCTGTTTTGAAGGACATTGAAATAAAATGACTAAACATGCATACCACTGAATCACCATTTACACCGAAATTACAGACTCATAATTATCGAGAGATGTCGGTTTTAAAAAACCACGCAAATTAATTACAAAATACAATGTATCATAATTCTTTGATAACCATGTTCTCCTCCATTGTGGATGATATTGGACACAGTGCACAAATTTGTGCGTTTGCTAATTGGCCAACAAATGAGAAATAACTTGCTAAATACAGGAGTAATTAAAGGGGCCCGTAAACAAAAACGTTTTTTTGGGAACGCCAGGAAAGTATACTCAAGTTAGCTGATCACTGTTGCTTTGTCCTGATTTAAGGTTCTGGTGGGTGGAATGGAACATTGCCGTAATAGAAAGCTACGCATTTTAATCGATCTAAAAATAATTATAATAATCAAATGTGTAACTTCATAAAATCTAAAAACAAATAAGTTTTCGAATAAATAATCGTAATGTACTGAAGATTTTATAGCTCTGTAAATTAAAATTCATCATAACGTGTATTGCAAATTGCTACTAACTAACGTAGGTTGAAAATGAAGAATTTATAGATTTCTGCAAGATGCAAGTGAGATTATAAAAACAACTTTGTAATATCGTATTAAGAAGCTATAAATCTGCCAGGAGAGAAGCGCAAAGAGCGAAAGTAAGTCAAATGTTTTCACAAGTATGATGCATCGTATAATAGAATTTCATTTAAAATCCAAAAAAGAGAATAACGAGAATCATATTTGTTTTTTTTAACGACCGGAAAGAGTAGGAAAACATGTGAGAATTATCAAGTTAAATCAACGGCTTACTTGGATAAAAATTGTTATTCAACAAGCGTAGATTTAATGAGCCTAATCGAAAGTGAAAATCAACGATGAGCGACTCGGCGTACAATGATAGAATTAAATTAAATCACCAAGTACCAGCTCATTCGGTACGTTTTCCCGTTAATTTCCCACGGAGTATTCCTTCAAGAGAATGCGGAAATTTTATTTACTTATTTACCTATCACCCGTAACAGTAAATATTTTGATGTCTTAAAAAGATACAGGCGAATAAAAAAAGCATCGCCCTAAACTCTGATCAACACATGGCCAGAAAAACTAAAATAAACTGATTTAGCTGAAAGCCAAATGATTCGACTGAAGCCTGTCCGTTTTCAATTTTTACATCGTAGTTTAATCTTGTATTTAAACCAATCCAAGTTCGTTGAAATTCAGTCTTTGAAGAATATAACACACTTCTAAACGATAGCGCTAATCATTCGAATAAGTAACACTAGTTATCCAATATATAAAAATCAATGTTTGTTTGTTTGTTCGTATGTTATGCGTCGACATACCGTTCACCCGATTGCGATAAAACTTTGTCAACTTATTGCTTGCACTTGCGCAAAGGTTTAAAGCATAGTATATTCAACTAACATTAGGTCTTTTATAATAAAATAAATGTTTTTTCATATTTTATGCGCTGCCATACGGTTAATTTTGACAACTTAATGTTGCATTTGCGGAAAGGTTATAGACATAGTACAATTATTAGCTTTCAATAGGTGGTGCTTGTGTCGACCCATAGACAATCGGCAAAAGATAAACAGCAAACGTCATCGATTCCGATCACTGTAGTGAAATTAAATCGAAATTATTTATCTAAAATAGTGTGCATCCGAAAGCACTTCAATAAACACAAACACTTTCTTTCATTGAGTGGCATTGCAACGCTTGCCGGGTACCGGCTACTAATAATAAATTGTGTACCTGTGTTTCTATACCATTCTCAGTATTCAATAGTCACCCTCTGTGGTCCAGAGTTGCACCATAGCGATCAAACGAGTCTGGATTTAAGTCTCGGCAAAGTCAATATCAAATTAATAACTATTCAATCTAATGTTTAGGATCTTGGGTATGATTTTTTGAGATGTCTTTCTGCTCGAGTTAATCTCATGTGATTGTAATCTCGTTTTATTTTATATCCTATTTAGAACATCGGCAGCGCATCTTTTTCAGATGCCGCTAACTACTATCAATACTGAATAAACATACATGCGGAGGACATGCTGGAATGATATGGGAAGCTCAAAGAAAACTGACAGATTCCTGAACGAGCGACGTGGTGGGTATATGTTTCACGTGAGAGAAAGCAAGCTTGGTGGAGGTCTGCACGGACCGAAAATTTCAAAATATTACTCGGCCCGAGCCCGCGGTCCATTTTTAAAATATTACCCGAAGAAAATCCCTTATTTAATTTCGAATTTTTTTATATTCATTTATTTTAAATAATTTAATTTACCAGATAACAATATGTATGTTATTTAGATTAACGATATAATGTTGTGTGCGGGGTTGTGGAGTCGTAAAAATACGACTCCGACTCCAGCATTGACCAAAAACACGACTCCGACGCTAACAGCCGGTCCCTGTTGTCTAGTGGCAAGAACTTTGTCCTAGCGATCAGGTGGGCCCAGGTTCAACTCCCGGCAAGGTCAGATTTTTTCAATTGAAAAATAGATCTTGGTCTGGGTGTATGTTACTATCGTTGAGTTGTTCACGACTGATTCATTATTTATCATCGAGTTAATCTCGTATGACTTTCACAATTAAAAATATTTGGCGCATTAGCATTAACTGTAGTGCCAAATATAAATATATATATTTTTAATTAAAAAAAAAATGACTATGACCAAAAACAAGACTCCGACTAAAAAAAGTTTAATTTGGTAATAGTATTTTCCTACCTTTCCTATATATGTGTATTCAATTAAATATCAACCAACCAATCCGGCCAAAAGCCAAATTCTACATGTTATATGCGTAAATAAAATGTTGCAATTTTTTTTAAATTTCCGACTTAGAGTACGACTTTGACCAAAATGCCGCGACGACTCCCGAGTCCAGCCAAAAAACCGCGACTCCACGACTCCGACTCCACATCCCTGATCATGTGCATCCCCCGGAAATTGCGCGATATATTTTTTGTATTAATTGTGTACCCAGGCTCGTGCAGAACTCTAAAGCTTGGATATAACGGAAGAAGGATTAGATTTCAAAAACCAATCGCAGATTATCGAGCATGAATTATTGATTTCATATTGAAATTGAACAACCACAAAACAGAGTAACCCAGCGACAAAATAATCTATCGGTAATTTCGAAACGTTTTTTTTATTTGATTGAAATGAAATTTCAACGATAAATACGTATAAAAGATACGGTGGAAAATAATAGCCCATGTTTTTACTGTATTATTCATAATGTAATATCTATAATGACCCAAGCCCGACCAAGTTCAAGTGAACACACTTCGCTTTCAGAAAAAAGGCACTTAAGAGCCCCGAACTGAAAATGATTACGGCACACAACACGGGTCGGAGAGCACGTCCAATATTTACTCTACCGTTTAGACATAATATAATAAGAGAGGTAGAGAGGCATAATATAGAAGAGGATTGCAATCCCGTTATTACGGATTCGTGGATATTTCGGGTTTTTCATTTTTATATTAAAATTAAGTAACATAGAAAAAAATAGTTCTAATAAATATCCACGTCCTGTCCGAGTTGTTGCCAATGAAAATATTCAATAGTGCACTGTATTACGCAGTGGCGTATCGAATAGGGGGGGGTCGGGAGAGTCTGGACCCTTTTGAGCGACGGTCGAAAAAACATACCACTCCTTTACCATTTTTGGACAATTTTTTTCATCACAAATCCATTACAGATATTTAGGTCAAATAACATATGCTTGAATAAATCCGATGTTTACTTCCTGATGGATAAAGAACTATTAAAAAATTCAGATACATTATATTTTGAGGATTTTGCGATTCAACTGAAGAGTTATAAATATGGTGACAATATATAATTCGCAAAATTTTAATATTCCCATATATTTAAAAAGTTCTAAATATTCTAGCAACAGCCACAAATGAACGATGTTTTTTAGAGACACCACTGATTCTATGCGTATAGTATATAATTATACAGAAAGCCGGATTGTTTACGCTTTGCGCTCAGTCACGCGTCGATCCTCCTAAAATTCGAATCCAAAATCGAATGAGCGATCAGTTATAATTTCTTTGCTAGTAAGTTGTATAATATTTTTAGCAACTAATATCAATAATAAACAAATTCACTTATGTTTATATATGCTCGTAATACCGATATTTATATATTCTCCCGGTATTGCGATCCATGGTAGAGATAATAAACAAAATTCAATCTGCAAAAGATTGCCGCGAGCATTAATATGACCTGCATTTATTTTGAAACGGAATATGTTTGGACACGTGTGGGGAAGTATCGCGTGACTGATGATGTAGGTTCGGCGCACGCACCGGTCGGCTTTTCTATTTCCAACTCTTGACGACCAAGTGTACAAATGCATCGCGTAATTTTATTAATAGTCGCTGTCATTACACCGCTTCGCATTGTGCAAACGGAGGAAATGAATCATTTGAAATATTGTTGAGAAAACTTTTGGTGGGCGACTACTGACAGTCAAATCAAGCCTGCGCGTCAAACGTGAATTGGTTTGGCAATTCAGCGGTTTGATTCCACACAAAAAAAAAAAACAATCTCTAATACTGAATCATACGCTTTGATGTCGAAGAAGGCTATCCATTAAATCAGGAGCGGCTCTTGTAATGCTGTAATGGTGCAAAAGTGCACTGATCTCCCTTTTATATTCAAGCAATATCAATTTCTTTATTGAAAATCCTTTGCGTGTCCCATACAAAAATTGCGTTTAGCGAACGGCGTCAAAATTAAAATAATAATACGTTTCTCAACGTCAGCTTATGACGCGAATTAGATCCCAGAGTTGAAACTGCAGGAAGAAAAAAATGATTTTATGACGTCACACCAGTATTTGCAGAGAAGTTTTATCCCTTGTAAATATTGCCGATAGAGGAGCGTTGCCGAACGCATGTATCAACTTGCACTGAATTTTCGCATACATTTAAATAATTACGTTTCAATAGTCTCTTGCATCAATACTTTTTATGTACTCTCTTATATTTTTGCCACCGGCCGCCACCGCATTGAACATTTGAAAAGTTCGCCATTACATAACCGAAGGAATCAACTCAGTAAACTAAAGACAGTTTGTTAGCGACGCTTTCCACCAGAAACATTCCCAGGCATAAAAACTGCAGATTCACGAAAAAGAAAAGCTAGGAAGGAAGTCGATCTCTCGGGAACTCTCAAAAACTTCCGAGCTGCGAGTACGTGCGAACAGGTTAAAAATGCCAGTTCTTACAGATGCATTAAAAGAATTAGATCAACAATGTCCGTAATTCACGATGAGAATAACATTCAATAAATTAACTTTTCTGTTATGCCATTCGGCCTCGTATTAAAGAACAGTGAGCGCCTTATTTGGCATAGCAATTTTACTATCAGCAAGATTTCAAATATTGTCACATTCTTCGGTGTATTTAACTATTTTATCAAGAGGTTATTAAACCAACGATATAAGGCTTCTTTTTGCAAACATGTTTTGAAAGGATAAACCTTCGAGAACGGTTTATTCAATTACCTGTATACAGCTGTAACAATGTCAACATGTTGGCTTCCATGCTGGTATAATTGGAAAACAAAGATAATCTTTTGTTGTGTTCACTCAATGTTATACCGTTATTTAAGAATAACCTAAAAAATAATTTCTGATATTCAAATGTATATTATAAATTATATATTCATTCCTAGCATTGATAAAACAGTTGAAAACACGTTTGTTGGTTCTTTTTTGATCCCCAAAACACTGTTGCAATTAATGCGGGTAAAAATGATAATGAGATGAGAGGTAGGTATTCTGCAATATTAGTAAATTTTCTTTCATAACAATAAGAACACTGCATAATTAAACGAAGGCATCGAAAGCAAATATAGCAAGGTTCAACAAAAAATTAAATAGATAATCGATAGCTATTTCGGCTTCATGGAGTCGGCAGAACTATGTTATAAACGGATTTTAGTATAATTATATAACACAGATGACCGAACGGATTCGGAGGTAATTTTGCGAAAATTAATTTCGTATATAAAATAAGTCTGAAGGTGTTAATCAAAGCGACGAAACACGTGTCACATTTTGTAAAAAAAAATACTGGGAACAACACAATCTAAAATTGTATTCAAAAATAAATTATTTTATACGATAATTACTGTTCGAGTTCTTCTAAGAAAAGGCCGTTTCTATACGATATTATCACGTCTGTCAACATTTAGAAAAAAATTGATTAAGAATAAAACCCCGATGGCAATTAGCGATAAATATACAAAATCAATGAAATAGCGTAATAATTATCAAAAATATCAATATAATAGACCATAATTAATAAAACCATTATAAGAAGCTCATTTAATCATAATTGTAACATATTCGATTTTAAAATTAAACATTAATATCGTGTTATCATGTTACAGTTGATTTCTACCACTAAAATGCCAATTCAATCAAAAGGCGGCATCTCACAAACAATATGTCCAGCATGCACTGATTATACCGGGATACAAGTGGTTGATAAAGTGGAACAAGAAAATACATACATTCTAAACAAAACTGGCATCAAAAATAATTAATATGTAAGTGAGTCAACCTTCAACGGGCGTTCTCCGCCAGTCGACGCCCACTTTGCTGTATCTGCAAAAAAAAAATTGTTTAATTGTACACACCGTGAAAGTGATTAAACATTTGGATTAGTGTCAATATTACATGAAATAATTGAAAAAGATTCCGACAAAAACTTTCTTTTTGTATTCAGCCGTCTTTGTCTTTCGGGATATAGTACAGGCGGACCTCTATTTTCACACATAATTGGTTCCTGAAAATGTGTGCGAAAGTAGAAGGACGTAAAAAAACACCAAAGATTTTTATTAGTCAAAAATTACTTATATTTCATAAAAACTATGTTTCCTTGATAAACTTGTCAAGAGTTCTGTAACATGCAGTGCTTTTATGGATCGCCCTCCGCACTTCAGATAGAGTTCTGAATTGGGATCACATTATTCTATAATATTCAAAAATATATCGAAATGCACAAAAGCTTCGTTCATATAGTTTATTGTTAAAGTCTTGATTGATGACAGGTTGATTGACCCACCCCAACACCAGCATGCATATACGTATGTTAATGCAGACGCGAATTCACGACCACTATAGCCACATAGGAGAACAGATCAATTAATAATACAGAAGAAATCACTTATAAACCCAATTGAGATGACAAGAAACAAAATGAGTCACCTCTTCTGCAATCTGATATGAATGAGTGGGGACATATCGTTACATGAACCTTAATACTTATATGTGGCTGCATCTAGATCAGGAGTGGCCAAAGCGTGGATCCAAGTCACCCGCCTGTCTGGTGTACTCATGTACACATCTGTGATTCCTCTTTTATTTAAATGTTTATAAATTATATTTATTAGCTCGATCACCGCCAAATTTTTTTTTAAAATACACCGTAGTGGTATAAGTTTGACGACCCCTGATCCCCTAGACAAAGCAACATCGAGATCTATTTTTTCGGCTGTTTTCCCGATACCAAAATACTGAACATGAAAAAAACACCGATATTTTTACATATTTCTTTGGGTACCTACCATTGTACCAAGCACCACCACCCGCTACGGTGTAACGCTTTACCTTCGTGTATACTCCGCAGCGTAAGATCTTTATTCGCGTTCCAATTTTTTGCCAGGAATTTTTAAGATATTGTGAGACAGCATTTGCAAGAAAGTCCAATCAAGATTAGAAGACTGAAAACAGTCCCATTGTGCTTGTTGCCATTGGTCAAGATACCGCCATTTAATATGAAATACTCAATTACCGATAATGACACATTCGTTCAATGTTGCGATCGTAATTGACTTTAATTTTGCTCATTTCTGGTTATTTTTCAAATAACAATCCCTATTTAAATCATCAACCCTGAAACATGTTACAAACACATTTTTTGTAATTATTCCACATAAGATTTATTAGGATCAGGGTTTCGCAAATCGGGAACATTATCAACTGATATGAAATAACGCTGTATTAAGTAGACATTTTTTTTTTAAATATAATCCCGTTCCACCAAGTATTTACAGTGAACACCTTAAAAGTGATTCTGAAACATGTGTTTGTCACAGAGAACACCGTGAGGCATCAATCTGTTCCAGTGTTATCAACTGCGTGAAAGGGTTCATCGAATAAATATAATTGGGAAACGCCGCTTTTGAGTAATCTATCACGATGATGAACAACCGCGCATTAATAATACGATGCATTCAAGAAACACATCGAACGGAACCGCGACAAGTTCAACCTAACACATTGGTTACGGATGACTCGTATACGAGTCTTTTCACCTGTCTAACTGAGGCGTCGAAATATTAACATCCAATGCGACAAATGTTTTAGATTCTCTACAGAAATGGCATAATAAATGTTTTTGTTTGAATGTTTTTTATTGAATTATATATTTAGGATATGGAGTATATGTAATAATATATAAGGACTGCTTTGGCTGTTATTTATTACGTTTTCGATAAAATGTATAATTCTATGTCACATATCCGATTTACTATCTTAAAAAATACAAAAGGTTTAGTATCACTTATAAAAGCAAGTTAAAATATATTCATCATTATGCCACAAGGTGTTGTACAGCTGGTGTCCAAATTATTTTTTTAAATGTCTTACAGTTTTAAAGTTATATTTTTTTTCGAAAGTACCTAATTTTTTGCAAAATTTCGCAAAATCCGTAACGAATGTGTTAATTGCAAAAACACTTCTCCTAGCAACAATCCATAAATTAATTAAGCACTATCATATCCGTAACAGCCACGGATCCGATATCAGAAGCCGTTGGACACCCCGACTCTTTAAATTATAATCAAGTTGCCAAAAACCGGTTGGCATAATTTTTATCAACAATCATTTTAACCGACATTCAATATTTTTTTTTTGTGATTAAATTTATTAGTGGGTCAGTGAGTTGATTTTTAGCCGTGATATTCAGACATTTAAATTGGCATGCTGTCAAGGTTACGGAGTGGTTGAAAGGAAAAAATAACGAATACACAGATTTGAGTGTACATATTACGATTGTTATAGTATGGCTTTTTATGTCACTGGATAATACTACAATGCATGTTGGAACACGTCATTGTTAAAAGCCCATTCTTTACGACCCAAGTGATGCACAACCCTGGGCCCGCAGGGCGCATGCGGCCCGCAATGACAAATATCAATCACCTTGTTTCTTCAGAACTTTTTCCATGCGGCCCTCGATCTATCTGAAAATCGATTATCTGTCCATTCTCCCAAAAAGGTTGTGCATAACTGCCGTACGCTTTATCTGCACGCGAACAGATTCGCAGCATTTGATCGGACTGAATAATTTAAGCCATAATTTCAAAATGTCAAAATTTGAGTAAAATTCTATGAGGGATTACTCTAATTATAAAAAAACAATTTAGGATTTCGACTGAAGGTTCTTGTTGGAGTTTCAATCAGGGCTGTGGAGTCGGTAAAAAAAGGCTCGACTCCGACTCCAACATTGACCAAAAATACGACAACGACTCCGGCTAAAAAAAGTTTAATATCGTCACGTTTTTTTTCCTAATTTTCCTAATTATGTGTATTCAATTAAATATCAACCCTACCAATCCGGCCAATAGCCAAATTTGACATATTATATGCAAAAATAAAAAGTTCAAACCTTTAAAAACTTCCGACTCCACGACTCCGACTCCACAGCCCTAGTTTCAATGCCAAATTTGTATCGTTTGAATTTTTAACTTGTCTATGAGTTTTATCGCTAACGACCCAGGTTTTGCTTTTCGGCATCTTCAAACATTTCAAGAGCACGAATGGATATAAAATGTTAATAACTTTAATTGTAGGGTAATTATGAAAAACATGAACCGATGAAAATTTTACAAACATGTGTATGAAAACGTACATTCGCCGACTGAAAATACATTTTACTCAATATTAGTTAAAATTGATAGGAATTTAGTGTGACAGGGTTAGCTTTCTGCAACAGGAAATTTTAACTACAATTAATAAGTGTTTTTAAGACAAACAAGCCCAAACGTACCTACGTAATTTATGTTAGCTTTATTGGATACAGAAAAGCCAAGATCGCATTATTTTCGTAGCTGAATGTGTTTTAAAATAGCGATAATGCAAAACTGAAAGACACTCGAATGCATAATTTAATATATGGGACAGACAGACCAGAATTAGGCATGGGGTCGGCAGACCACAAAACATCGTGATACATTATTAATGTAGTAAAGCAACCTATACACACTAAAACATGTCTGCTAATGCCCCAATAGCCACGTTACGCCAGAATAATGATCCTGGAGAATCTATCGCGATATCATTCCGTCTAATTCTAAAACCCTTTATAAAGCGAGGTTTTGAAAATAGCTTGGATGTAGTGGTAATACAAATACACACACTCTTCCCACGTACTCAGTGTGTCACTGTTGAATGTGCTTAGAAAAATGTTAGATATATATATATATATATATATGTTACAGTGAAACTGTATTCTCAGTGAAAATGTATCAAGTAATAGATTTGTATGACAACATAATTTCACTGGTCACGATCATTGAAATTATTGGCCTTGAAAATTTTGGTTTGCTTCAATGAAACAAATTCAGCAAGTAGTCCCTTTCAAAAAAAGAGAACCAAAGAAAAACATAGACAAAAATTGGGCTGAAGAAGGCGGTCAAATTTAATTTCAATGACAGCTTGGAGAAGAATACAGTTTCACTGTTACATATATATATATACCTTTAGGTGTATACTTTAAACAAACATCTAGCAACGATTTTCAAGCCGAGAGGAACGAAGAGTTTAGCTAAAGTAAATCATATAAATGAACATTCAAAAATACTAAGTTCATTATATTCATTCAAGACTCAGTCAAAAGAAAAATTTCATAGTCTTACTCTTGGCTAAAAAGTAAAAATTGTGGAGCAACATACAAACACAGCAATCATTCTCAACATCGTATTTGTGCGAAGGCGGATTTTCTGCATTAGCTGCAATGAAATTGAGCTCGTTTGGCAGAGGAAAAAGAAATAAAGGTGGCGCTTTCGTCAATGACACTTCAGTTCAGTGAACTTTGATCTAATAAAAAATCATATGTAATATTTAAAAAAAAAACTTAATCGGTGTAAAGTTATTTTTAAATATTTTACCAATATATTTTAAACATTCGATTATGTGTCAATATTATTTTATGAGATTAAGATATACGGAAGAGGGCGCAATCTTTTGATTTTTAACATTATTTTTGAAAAACATTAACCCATTTTTTCCCAGTGTTCCAATATTTGTACATTTAGTAGTTTTAATCCCACCCATTATGCATCACACAATAAAAGATTTTGATTGCATCAGTCTGTAGCTAGCAAGTGTGGGGATCGTTTCGTCTAGTTTTTTTTTTCAGTTTTGAACCTGTCAGAGTTAGCAGTGTTCTTTTATTTGCATCAATTAATCAACAGAAAACATCATCTGGCAAATAAGTTTACACATCTTTATAATACATTTATAACATATTGATCTTACATATTATAATCTCTTATTGTTCTAGATTCGATATGTGAAGTGCATTTAAAATTTTTTACATTTGTAATTTTTTACTCACAATATTATCTATGTTCCTAATTTTGAACACTGGGATTATACCAACATAATTTTTTTTTTTTTTATAATGTAGAAAACGAAATTTTTTTTAAGGATTTAAAATTCGTAGATGTGTTTATAGCACCTCCCAAAAAATCCAGAAAATAAAAAGTTAGATTACTTGTAATTTAAAAGAAATGAAGTAAAACTGTACTTAAAAATAATGCAAATCCCATGAAGGGGGGAGGAAGTCCAAAATCTTTAAATGAATTATCCAGCAGGGTGTCCGTCAATATTCGATATGATCAGCTGGATGATTCCAGCTGATATACAAAATCGATGTACACGTGAGAAAAATGTCGTGTAAATTTGCATGAAAAATGTTTTAAAACCTTCCATTTTCGTTAATTCATGTTTATATATTACATTTAAATAATTTGACTTATCTATGCACACTATTTTAAAAAGTTACTTGTGTTGAAATCAACTATTTCTTAATTTTGTTTTATAACGTCTACCTCATTGTTATCATTTCGAAAAACTCGTATAAAACCAATATGATTAAAAAAAAAAAGAAAAAAAATAACGCCATGTATCATATACCATAATGGTTCATTGAAATTATTATAAATTTTGTGAAAAAAAAAATCGGTCAAAAATGGGTTAATTTGTAGTTATAATATTTTTTTAATTAAAAATTTATATGACTTAGATATTCCACCATTTTTATTAAAATATACAATAACAAAATATGTCAATTCTCCAATCAATTTGTGTCAATATATTCATTCTTTATATCCCATATATCCGAACCTCAAATCAGGGCGGAGGGAGAGTGATTGACTAACTTCTAATATTTTCCAAAATCCACACTTCTTGCATTACCAACTTACAATAATTAGAAGAGCGAAGTTAAGTTTCTGAATTGCTCACATGTCTTAATTAATCAACGAAATCCTTCATTATCACATTAATGAAGAGCTAGTACATTCGATTAAAGTGTTCTTTTTTTAAAATCCGACTTCATTCAAATCTTTAATCTTTTTGACCTGTTAGTTATAAGTGACGAATCGAATTACACATATGTAATAAAACCAGCATGATTCATAATTTTTGCAACAGTTGTAATTCTTTTTTCAAGGAAAACTTTTTAATATTCTATACACATCCGGCGGTTTTAACCAGTAAGGACAAAACAATTTACATATAAACTTCGGGTAATGAATGGAAGACTTGCAGATATATCAAGTTAGTTTAATGGATACATTTAACGATATAGTGCGACCCCAAAACAGTTAGGTAATTTAATACTAAAAATATAGTTCTTTCCGGACCAGCAGTCGAGTGGTCATCGTCGTAGGGAGAACGGGAACGTGGACTTTCAATACAAGTTTAAGTGAATCACACTTCTGGTGTTTCCGACTGATTCCTTATTCAAACGGTTGAATTTTAGATAAAACGTTTGTAGTAGAAGAAAAAATATCAATAGGTATATTCGTTTCGACGGAACACTGTGTTCCAATTATGAATTTATTTGAACTGGCTACCAGGGCTGTGGAGTCGGAGTCGGAGTCGTGGTGTCGGAGCTTTTTGGTCGGAGTCGGAATCGGCGCGGCGTTTTGGCCGGAGTCGTACTCGGAGTCGGAAATTTTGAAAAGTTTGAACTTTTTATTTTTGCATTTAATATGTCAAATTTGGCTTTTGGCCGCAATGATAGGGTTGATATTTAATTGAATACACATAAATAGGAAAATTAGGGTAAAAAAGTGACGATATTAACCTTTTTTAGTCGGAGTCGTGTTTTTGGTCAAGGTCGGAGTCGGAGTCGTGGTTTTGGTAAATGCTGGAGTCGGACTTTTTTTCACCGACTCCACAGCCTTGCTGGCTACACTGATTGGGGTTCCATGACAAATCAGAACATGACAAATCAGAACATGACATTTCAGAACATGACGTTTCAGAACATGACTTTTCAGAATATGACAATTCAGAACATGACTTTTCAGAACACGACTTTTCAGAACATGACATTTCAGAACAAGACTTTTCAGAACATGACATTTCAGAACAAGACTTTTCAGTATATGACATTTCAGAACAATCGGCCTATCTACGGACACCGTCCGAGCGCGCTCGCTTTATAATATTGGGTTTTCACATACATATTTGTCTATAAACGCGAGCGCGCTCGGACGGTGTCCGTAGATAGGCCGATTGTTCTGAAATGTCATGTTCTGAAAAGTCTTGTTCTGAAATGTCATGTTCTGAAATGTCATGTTCTGAAAAGTCGTGTTCTGAAAAGTCATGTTCTGAATTGTCATATTCTGAAAAGTCATGTTCTGAAACGTCATGTTCTGAATTGTCATGTTCTGATTTGTCAGGTTACCACTCGCGAAACCGGTCCTGGTCTAAGAAATGCTTTCCCCACCAAGAAGTGAATTACAGTTACTAGAATCTTCAATAATTAAAGGTTATTATTTCGAAAACTCTACAAGTCAACGTAGTTCAAGTAATCAGTCGTTTTATTGAATTTGTTTTAATATTACGCCGAGTATAAGATCTCACAAAAATACGCAAAGGGAAACATTGTGAACAAAGCTAGGGCTAGATTTTGTTTCGTGTCATTGTTTCGACACGCGTGTCATAGGTTCACCATCACTGAAATAGAATATTAATACAGTCACACATACACCGTATTATTATTTTGACCTTTATAGCATACTTATATCAAACACCAACCAATATCGATAGATAAATATCAAACGACTTGCATTCACCTGCTTGTCAAGCCTTGTCTATGAAAATGTCTGCCGAGCAAGCGGCACTGTTGCCATTTGCAATTCTATTGTTGTTCTTATAGTTGTGTTGTATCGGTTGGCATCTGCACTTTTATACGCCGGTAATAATCTTTAAATCATTCAATTATACGAGACTATGTAAATATGCGATTTCGAGAAACATGCAAATTCTGTATCTCGCCGCCGATCGATATGAATACCAAATGCATATCTTTGAATAGGTCTACCGTGTAATGCAATCGATCATTAGGCTACCATCTTTGCAACACGTTCGTTATCTTTGTGATGGTGACGTTAAATTGGATAAATAAATTAACATATTAATCAAAAAATTGGCAACAGTCGGGGCGGCAGCAGTCGACTCGTGGACACCTGGGGCGGTTAATTAAGAATAAAAAAATATTTATTTTCATTATATTTTACTAATAAAATTAATTAAAACTACATGTATTTAATAAATCTTTAAAGCTATGCATTTCTTTCCGTGAGTAAAACCCTTTCTAATGAGAAACAAATTAGAAGAAATAAAGCTCGCAGCCGTATATAGTCGTTTCTACGGACGCAACACTGCGAGAAAGACAGTACTAAATCAAGCTTGTATTTGCGAACTCCCCTCCATGCGCCCCTCCTTCGCCAACTCGAATATATTCTATCGCAAACGGTACCGCATAATCTATGTTTGTACCGCGGTGTGTGATAATTATTGAAAGCATCGGTGCGCGGGCGAGCTTAATACACACATAATATTGATATTTTCATATATACATTAATTTATGTATTTTATTATTTTACATTTTTCTCAATTTGCTTGGGGGTACTGCAGTTTCGCAGTCGTATGGCCGAGCCGCCACTGATGTAGGGTATACAAGCAGTGTATACATTCTGCTATATTTGTAGATGTATCGTATACTTGCTGTTGAAATAGAAATATTCTACTATTTTTGTGTCATAGAAATTCAGCGATAATTGCTGACCATCAGCTTTATTTTATTAATTCTATAAAATTATTCCAACAATTTATCCATATTTATCTTATTAATTTCCTTTTTTCTAATATTATATACAATTTAAGAAAAAAAAATTGTTCTTCAGTCACTTAACCTCTCTTTAGTTCAATGACATAGTACATGTAGGGATAGAAAGGATATGGCAAGGACGTGACTAGTGGTCAACTCGAGCCCATAAAGTCTGTCACGGAAACCGATTACGTGGAACACTGCACTACGGACGAATTATTAATTAATAATAAAATTAACTTCCACAAAGTAAGCGGTGAATCTATCGAAAGCACCGAAATATAACGTAAAAATATATGTGAAAAATATATAGAACTAAATAAAGGGTATAGGTCAGAGGCCGGCAACCTATTAAATCGGAAGAGCCAAAAGCTACAAGTTACAAAAATTCCCAGTTTTTAAAGAGCCACTAAAATTTTTCGTTTCAATATTATAGTATTTACTTATATGTACATATTATATGTATATAGTTATATATATATATCGTGTATTGTGTATCGTGTATTCGCTGAATATCGTGCATTTAATGTAGAATGTTGATTTAAAATAAACGCCTTAAAATACGGAATAATATTTATTCATTTAAAAACACAAATATAGATACATATGTAATTACATCAATTGGAGCATTGGTTTTGCATGTCTACTGTTTTTCAATTCCCTTCTTTTAAGAAAATGCACAAAATGAAAATCTAATGCTAAAACATTACAAGATAATTAATTGCCTGATTTTTTTTATTTAAATAAAGTTGCACGTAAAGGGTGGCAATCTCTATTTATTTTTATTCATCAAACGACAAAATATATAAATTTCCAGCTTTTTTAATACTAAAATATGTAATATAACGACGAGTATACTTTAGAGCAGTATTATGATTTATTCTTGGAACCCCAATTTTTTTTATTATTTAAATAAAATACTATTTATAGTCAAGAATGATATAACGTTAATTTCAATTCTATACCATTAAAAATAAAGAAGTTATTGATTTTTAGCCACAACTGAACTCCCCGGGCCTACTGGCGACGGTGGCTGTTTGAGAGAGAAATGTAATGCAATTGGCTCAACGAACATGTTAAGCGTAGCGATTTGTTATTAACGATTATGAAAATTGAAGCTATTGAGAAATTAGGCACATAAAAATATATTTTCTTTTTTTTAAAGGGTTAATTTTTAAATAATTTGAAAGGGTAAATATTTTTTTTTTCATATGGAACTGGGGAGCCGCAACTTTACATAGAAAGAGCCGCAGGTTGCCGAACCCTGGTACAGGTTATTGCACAAACCAGTGGTTACCGTATGGCGTATACCCTCTGCGGATTTTAGGAATGCAGCACTGGTAAACGGCTACATATTCAATAATAAATACAATCATAAATGGTATATTATTTCAATGAAAATGTGCTTTTTTTATGAATAGATAGAACTTATTTTCGTTTATGTCCACTCAAAACGGTCGTTTCACACACACCAAAAATTCTAAGGTGTTAAACCAATACAGTATAAAGTAGAACTAAAATTGGGAATCCAGGATGTTTTCAATAGCTGTTTCGACATCAAGGCATCAACGCAACTATTCGTTAAAGAGTTTTGCAAGCTTACATAAGTATGCATCCTCGTGATGTAATTGAAACACAGGAATACAGTTAATTGCAAAAGAATTATCAAAAGCACTAATTCGTAAGAAGCATGAACGAAATAGCTTGAATGGATTGATGTTCGCTTATTAATTTTTCAATTAATATTTACCATTCGTTTAATATGATTGCTTGGATGTATTGGAAAATATCCACCGAACTTTAATTTTAGATTTTTACACCGATTTTAAATATAATTTAACGACCACATACATATTTTAATAAAATTATAAATAAAATGATTTGAATACGTTAATTCCTTCCAAGAAACTCATTAGTAAATCTCATCTTAATTACCGCGTCGTAATTCATTGATTAATTAATCAGTATATGAAGGAAAAACTTCAAAACTTTGTTTGAAACGAAATTCGAGCCCGACGAAAATATTCTGGTTCAAACAGATTTGCAACATCGAAAAACGAGTTTATTTTGTATTGAATAGCCTTAATGAATGCAAAAAATGGGCATTTAGTTAGTTTGAAACCTGAATACATAATTGAATAGGTCTGAAGTCTGAACACTCTGAGCCATGCGTCTCGGTACGAAAAACCAAGATGTTCCAACACTCAATTGCAAATCAACGATGAATATCATCTTATTTTCAAATCAGTATACGTCATACAATGAGGATGTAAATGACAGGAATATTTCGCAATGTTATTTATTATATTGCATTACAGCAAACATCAACAAATTGATACAAAAAGTAAACGTAAGGCTCATGTTACATCTCTTTACGCACACGATTTCGATATATGAGTAAACCATACGTAAAACACGTATTTTACATTTTTTATTAAAGCTAATGGACAAAAATTATAAAATGCTTTACTGCATAATCTACGTCTAAATTCCATCATACAAGACACAATATATTAATTACAAAATAATACACTTAAAAATGAAAACATCCCTATTGTGAAATTCTCTTTTAAATTGTAAGCACAAAATACATTAAGGAACATTTTTATAATTTCATTTCGGCACAACACTCAACAATGGTATTCTATCAAAGATTAACATTAGATATCGTAAAATTTATTCATATTTATAATGATGACATTAAAATGATGATCAATTAAATAAACCACTTTGAATGTTTTAATTGTCACATATTTTTGGAAAGACATTATTTAAATAAATAAATAAAGATACAGACCAGGATTATAATACCATGCCTTCCTTGTCTTTCTCAATTTGATATGAATAACCATGTTTCAAAAAATATGTGTCATCAGTTGAAAATGCTCGTGATGAGCAAAACCAGCCCAGATATTTGTCAGAATATACATATGTATGTAGAAGTAGTACGATATAGTGTGATTAGTTATTTAATAGAATAAACAGTGAGCAATAGCTCAGAACAATAATTCTGTTTTCTTTCAATCGTATTTAACCTGAGGCGGATTGCAAGATTGTGTCATCAAAAAATGTATTAATACACCTAACAACGGAGAACCAGTTTTGCCAAAATATGCACTAATGACTAATAAGGTTTTCTTAGCTCAAGAGAACTATCAATGGAATATATTTCTTAGATTGTATACAGATCGAAAATATTCTCGACTTACGCGCATTCGAAGTGACGAAGCATGGCAAGAGTGTAGTTAAACAAAGCTATAAGTTTCGAAATACTACCATTAGTTGCGCATTTTTTTAATATTGGGAAACAATATTTAGATCGTTTGTTCGAAGCTTAAAACAAGCAACGGAAAAATTACATCTTTCACATCACATCTCGTAATAGCGCACAAATTCAAATTTGCATTCGAAATTTGAACCGGCGCGAATCACACATACAAAGAGTGTCTACCTGAATTCACACTGGCTGTGTGTTTTGTCCGATAAATAAGTAGCCATTCATTATATGTGTGCTTTCGCAAAATTTCAAGGCTCTATTCTAAATTTGAAAAGAAACTAATTGCATAGCAAAGATGACATAATATTTGGGCGCTATGCACATTTTTGTACATTTCTATGGGGCAAATATGCAGATACAGTTCCCAAATTCCGGCCTCTTAAATATTAGCATACGAAAGGACTTTTTACATGTACATACCATAAACTCACAACGTTTCGAAAAAAACAAGATTGTGTTATTATGACGAAGATCGCCTCTTGAGGGAGCTTACTAAAAATGAGGAATAATTGATTTTAAGTGTCAGATAGACGAGTTTGGTCGCCGTTCGGAATTATTACAAGAAGTGGACGAATGTGCACCAGTTTGTAGGATCACTTGGGATTTTTTTTTCATTTGTTAGCAAAATTATTGTACAGTAAAATCATTCATACGACTTCATACTGTGCAAGTCTTCATATTGGTAGGATTACCGTACGTCCTCGTAGGAGCGGGACTGTCCCGTTAGAGGTGTGGTCCTGCCTTGTTTGTCATTATGTATCAAATTGATCATTTGTTTCTGCACATACTTCAGGTTGCATTAAAACAGTGTGTTTCAACTCCCACTGCCACTTTTTATCTTACCACGCTGTTGCTAGATACAATATTGATTTACAGAGACAGTTTGCATACACTATTTGTACACTCTTTTTGCATACACTATTTGTCTTTTTGTGCGATTTCAAAGTTATGGGGTTTCTTTTAATGCATTTTTTTATATATATGTATGTTTGAGACTGTTACAACGTACATATGTAGTAACGTAATTAACAGCGCGTGGTTCACATACTGTACGTGCAACATCCAGTGTTTCACCTGTTTCTTAAAATGTGGCCTTGACACGTGCGTCCGTGTACATGTCATGTGTGGTTTTCCGCGGAACGCATCTACCGCACAAAAAGGAGGTTTAGGTGTATTGCATTTTTTTGAAACGCTGTATTTTTATTTAGTTATTTCAGTATTCGTTATTGAAATATTTAACTTGTATATAGATTTTATAAATCAGTCAGTGTCCATAATTCGCACAAGAAAACAGCAGCGGATCGAGCCGTTGATCAAACGTCATTTTTATTGATATGAGTCTAAGCTATGATTGGCGTCGCGACCTTAAGTATTTACGCAATCTCTTTACTGAATCAATACATTCAGACAAATCTAATTCCATTTATTTTTAATTCCCAGTGTGGCCCTTAAAGTTTGCTCAGCCCTAATTCAGAACATTGCGACCGACTGTAAGCGTACATCTTTTCATTATAGAAAAGCGAGAAAAATTCCGTCTGCGGTTATCCACATTTGCGCCATTTCGCCGTAATTTACTTTTTCTGTCACCCTAATATACGCCGTGACATATCACGTTTTTGCGGCGCAACAAGCCAGCAAAAGGTGGAAGAAACGAAAGTCAGCAACTCACTAGATGGCGCAACAATTATAATTTATTTTAAAGTGATGTCGACAGATCGAGCCGGAATGAATAATATCGCGTGCTTTTGTCTGCGATGATCGCGCGGTAGCCTCAAAATCATGGATGCAAAAAACCTGCATTTGGCACTGTCCATCAACGAGCGTTTATGACGTAATCGAACTGCATTGGCGATTAGTAGAAGTATGGGGCTCGCAAAGCATCACTCGTGAGCTAATCGCTCACAGTATATCCACTTAATATCGTGGCCAAAACCAAGCCAAAATCGCGTTAGTAAAATTTTGGAGATTCTGAGTTAACCTTTTAAAGCCCTACGGTCCCGTATGGAACCAGTGATTATGGTGCACTTCGCTATCGGATTGCACTGATTAATGATAATAGCTTACATAAACAATGTCTTTGAGATACCGATATATAATTTTATTTAAGGTATCGTTAAATACTATTGTCATAATGAGGAATATAAACATCTGCGTTACAAGGTTGACTCTTAGGATATGCGTTGTGTTATATCCAGCGGACCGTAATAAATCGGCTTTATTAAAACCATACAATATATTTCAATGGGCATAGAGATTTTTTATCCAAAGGGCTAATGGATTCATTTTTTTCCTAGAGAATTAGAAAGCGTACAAGTTGTGGTGCTGGTCTTTATTCGTCAATTATAAACAATCTTTTATTTAGCTAATACTTTTTATTTTACTACCATAGGACAGAACTCAGCGGGTTGATAAGCCTCAAAAATGGAAACCAATGTCTGTTTTTACTATCCTGTCATCACATTGGGTTTACGCTACTGAGATATGTTCGGCGCTTTTTGCGTCCATTAATTACGTCTCGGATTGCATCGTATCAAATCGTAAGTGGCACAAAAGTGGCGAAACGTAAAAAAAAACCTTTTCATTAATCTGCTTAAGATCGATTGTAACGTTTTGAACCATATCAGCGCTTTCAATGTGAATGAATGTTAAATGACGAGACGAAATGTAATAGAAATGCCGCACAAAAACACATCATCAATATTTCCGAACAAAGTTGCGAAATTATTTTCGTATGGCAACATTATTATTCTTTGTTTTTTAATACCGTCGGGTCTTCACTATTTATAAGTCACGATATCTGTTAAACGAAAACACTCAAAAGCCGAACTCGGGCGTAACTTATTATATGCCATCGTGTACGTTGCTTAACCCATTGCTCGCGTAAAAAAATATTTAAAAAAAAACAACGCTCATTTGCGGAGTATTTTTGGAGAAATTTTAACAATATGTTAATAATGACAGTTGAAATAATCCTATAATTACACTCAAATAATCACCTTGTATGTTAACTGTGACTTATGCGTTGGTAATCTGCGGAGGGGTCGTGTAGTCGGGTTTTTTTGACCGAAGTCGGAGTCAGAGTCGTCACGGCGTTTTGGCCTGAGTCGTACTCGGAGTCGAAAATTTTGAAAAGTTTGAACTTTTTATTTTTGCATATAATATGTAAAATTTTAATTTGTCGGATTAGTCAAATGATATTTAAATGAATACACATAAATAAGAAAGGTAGGAGAAAAGTGCGACGAAATTTAACTTTTTTTTAGTCGCAGTCGTGTTTTTTGGTTAAATCAGAGAAATAAAATATTCTAAGACGCTGAAAAAATAGCATTGTATTTTGGTCCTAGAGAAATGATATTTTTTGACCGATAGCTATGCCGGCTTACGCCATCGTCAGAATTTTGTTTAAACATACATTTTCTTATCTATATATACTGGTGTAGACAGGGTACACAATACATTTTCTCTTCTGTTCTTAACATCCTAATTTTAAATTGTTATCATTAACTAGCCGATACCCGGCAAGCTTTGCAGTACCACTCAAAGAGAGAAAGTGTTTGTGTTTATTGACGTGCTTTTGGATGCACAATATTTTAGATAAATAATTTCGATTTAATTTCAATAAAATTGATCGGTATCGATGACGTTTGGTGTTTGTCTTTTACCGATTTTTTATGGTACGACACACGCGCCACCTACTGAAAGTTAATTGAACTATGTCTATAATATTTTCGGAATTATAACAATAAGTTGTCAAAATGAACGGTATGGCAGCGCATAAAATATGAAAAAATATTGATTTTTAGCTAATTTTACTATGCCAAAAAACTCCGCGCAAGGTCAAGCAAAAAATTTGTCAAAGTTTCATTGCGATCGGATGAACGGTATGGCAGGGCATAGAGTACGAACAAAAAAACAAACAAATATTGATTTTTATATATTATTCTACCAATCAAATGCTAATTCAATCAAAAACTAGTTCTAGCTTGAAGTACGAAGACTATATAAAAAAAAACGTTTTCGACTGAAGATGCTGTAGCATTTGAGAGGAACGTGTGTCGGCTGACGTTGCACAAAAAGCTGTATGACATTCTAAATGAAAAAAGACAAAACAATTTCCAAATTCAAAAAAATGTATAATATATTGGTTTCTTCACTAATACCAACGGAACACATGTTTAGCACTAAAACCACAAGGTATTTCTCAACGTACATATATTATTTGTGAATAGTTCTACATGCTAGTTTTTTTCCTTGTAATATCAAAGGCTAAAAAACCCCAGTCCGCGGTGCAGTGGTCAACGTCGTTGGCTACCGTGTCGCACCACCCGGGTTCGATTCCCGGAATGAGCAGATTTTTTCTGTCAATAAATTGATTCCGCTCAGGAGCAATGGGTGTTTGTTTGTGTTGTTAAAAATCTCTTCCCACCTTTCTGATCCCAAAGAGCGACGCATAGTGGCAGCGATTAGCTAGCCACTAAATCGTAACCTTTCCATCCCACCTCTCTGCGAAAAACAGAGGTTGAGCAACTTACTGAGAAACAAGCCGTTCTCGTAGAATTAAACATATGTTGAAATCAGGACTGTGGAGTCGGAGTCGTGGAGTTGGGGCTTTTTGGCTGGAGTCAGAGTCGTCACGGCATTGTGGCCGATTCGTACTCGGAGTCGGACATTTTGAAAAGATTGAACTTTTTATTTTTGCTTATATGTCAAATTTGGCTATTGGCCGGATTGGTAGGGTTGATATTTCATTGAATACACATAAATAGGAAAATTAGGAAAAAAAGTGAGGATATTAAAGTTTTTTAGTCGGAGTCGTTTTTTTGATCAATTTTGGAGTCGAAGTCGTGGTTTTGGTAAATACTGGAGTCGGAGTCAAACTTTTTTTCTGCCCTGGTTGAAATAAGCTCCGTGAAGTTGGGGGCGGACAAGGTAAAAAAACGCGTTGCGGTCGAAAAAAAATTCATCGTTAGACGGCGCGATACCGAAATAGCCCGTGAATAAAAGCAAAATGACAATGAGTTAATAGAAGGAGAGGTGTACACAAATTGACAGTTTCGCTACTCTTACTTACAAACATCAATTACAAACTATTTACTTACGCAACCGATATCCGTCGCGAATGACAACACCGTTAAACAAATCCGAAATAATTTCAATTTGAAAGTCTTCTTCACTGCTGGTCACATTAAAAATCGTTGCCAAAGGAAAAAAAAGATGAGCGTATCGCACGGTGGCACATTCCTAACTACTGGCCCATAGGTCGCGGCGTCGGGGATGCAGTGCGAATGAGATAAGTCTTCATTAGCGCAACGCCGCGTTGATAATTGACACTTTTGCAGAAATAGAGAAGATAAATTGGCAGTCCGCATTTTACCATGTCCGCCCCCGAACAACAACATATTGCTATTTTTTTAACAGGCGGGCCGATCTTAAATCATGCATTTTTTTAAGAATGAACATCTCGCATGATAAAAGTTGCTGAATGCCACCGATCATTTCTTTTTAAATATAATATTAAAAGCTTCAAGAAATTTAAAAAAAAACGAAATGGTGGCTTATAATATTATTTTTTAAATTTTGAATCTAGATTGCATCGCGGGTTAGTTGCAATGAACGAACTTATTGAAAAATAGGTCAGTATATCAAGTCACTAGAGTCCTATTAGACCCATACAAACATCAGTTGGAGATGGGAATTAAAGCAGTAGTATAGTATTGGTATACTACAGGGGTGGCCAGACATTTTTGCCCGCGATTGACGTTCGTTAGAAATTATTGGCGGCGATCGACTAACATAAAAAGCAGTACTTTAAAGCCTATATTAATCTAATTGCCAACCCTTGTTTGACCCGGGTTTTAGAAAGAGATTTTCGTCGTTAATCGACTATCTTCGAGATTTTAGCGTGCTATACCTGTCACACGACACTGTCTCGCACGCTTCTTGGGACGGGCACCAGAGATTTGTACAGATCAGATAGGCGATCGACTAGGAATCGCGATCTACGCTTTGGCCACCCCTAGTATAGTATTATAGTCTTCGTATTGAAATAGTATGGTAGTAGAATGGGAGAAGAATGATAGTAGTATGCAAAGAAACGAGAACATGTGAATCTTAACAGTTTTGATATTGTAATTTCTATAATCAGGCGAGTAAAACGAGTTAATAAAAAAATATATGTATATGACCGTTTTTTGAAACGGCGTGTTGACCAGCTCTGTAAAACTATGTCATGGCGTAAGAGGAGAAGTCACTATAGAATTTCATACAAACATTAAGTATACAACAAAACGAAGGGGTTATTAAAAATAAACGTGCAAAAAACTACCAGATACCAACTACATAATTTTTATACCCGACAAAAAACTTGTGCTGAAGTAGACATTCAAATATGTATTATTTCTATATTAGGCAAACAAATGAGTCGAGAATATTATTGAATCATACATAATTGTATTATTCGACGGTATACAGAAATCAGATACGATCCCTATTACAACGTGGAACCAATTAATAATTTTAATGTCAATTTTTGGAATTGATAAAAACGTTTCTGCCTCACAACAATTGATAGCCGATGCGCAAATTATTTTTCAATTTCAAATTCAGTTGACATCAATTCAAATCAACTAACAATTGCTTATTTCCTTATTATAATGTCTCTCAAAGAAAACGCTAACCTAATCAATAACATTAAAAAGATGTCACAGTCGGGGGTTGAAATACAAAACTTCCTTAACTTAACAGGGTTTAAGATGTGTCACATATAATAACTTAAAATATAACTACGGTATATTAATTTTATAAGTTGATAAAAATGACCCATTCTAAATTATTTCCATTTTGGAAATTCACGAATTTTTATAATCAAATAAGTCTAAAACGGTGAAAAAAATAGCTATTTCGGCTTACGCCATCGTCAACTATATTTTAGACTTACATTAACTCATCGTTATATACAGTTGTAGACAGGTTAGACAATACATCTTCTCTGTTCCACCATCCTAGTTTTATATGGTAATAATAAGGTAAAATTTGACACATCTATTTGATGTATTTCTCGATGTGAAAGCTAATTTGGGTTTTTACTAAAATAGTTATGATGATTGGGTAAGCCGAAATAGCTATCAACAAATATATAAAATAATTTCTGTACAGTTAAAATACATTTTTTTCACTTTATAAAATTCTACCAAGTAAATGCCAATTCAATCAATACATAGAGAAACGATATATGCAATCTATTTTTGCGTGTTTTGTATGAAATAAATTCGGGACTGCAAGAATTAACGACACATGCGGGAAAACGATTATTCGAGGAACGATAGATAGAGGTTTCACTGTACTCGCATTTTATAATATACCAGGGGGCAATATGCTATTGTCTCAATGCGCACGATGCGCATAATAGTGATTATGTATGCTGTATTATTGTACGCTACAGTCACAGACAGACGGCACTATATATGTTGAAATTAAAATAAATGGTTGTACAAAATGTATAATGATCATTATCGGTTTTAAAAAAAAATCGCCTACGGGTAATACCGACGTTCGTTTTAAGGCAATATATACGAGTGATGGATCGACTTCGCTGACAGTTGACCGTTCACACAATGAAGTTACATATACGCAGACCTACTTAGATTTTTATATATGTACGTAGATATTTTTTCAATATAGTAAAAGGGTAGAGAAAACAAGCTTTTCCATTCCCAAGGGTGGCTTTAGTCGTTGGACCTACAGAACAACACTTTGACATCCACAAGGCGCCGTCAGATCCATCTGTCAATGAAAGATGAAACTATTCTCAGAGATTCAAAAATCGAAATTATTTATCCCGTATCCCGGTATATAAGCGGTTTTTTCGATACTGAAATACCGGTTATGATATAATATGTAAGTTGTTAAATTGAGAGGGGTGATGGCGTTTTATTTTAGTTCGTGTTGAATATCTCAAGGAATACGTCTACTAATTTCGAATAGATCGCAACTAAAATATGATCTTGACCAACTGTTGTCGATATAAGGCAGTGATACATAACCTGAGGCATTTCATGCGGCCCGCAATAACAAATATCAACCCCACTTTTTTCAGAACTTTTTACGAACCACGGAAGAACAAAATGAAACAATAAAATTTTAAATGTTATGTCTACTAAAAATATCGATAATTTACACATGCGGCCTTCGATCTATCTGAGAATTGATTATCTGGCCCTTCTCCCAAAAAGGTTTTACATCGCTGATATAAGCAAGTATAAATTTTTCCGATTGTTTATTTCATACAAGATCCATCCAGCTATTGAGAGCATGTAGCAGAGTAAATTGGATAAACAGATATAACCGATTTAATACATTACAGAATGTTCAATAATTTACTTTGTTAATGTGTTATACTTCAGAACAAACAAAGTGTCAAATAAACTTTTTTTTATTTCTAAAAGTCAAGCTATTTAAAGAATTACAACCGAAAGATTATTTTCCTAGCTTTACTTTCCTACTAAGACTATATGTGGAGTCTCCTAGTTTCCTGGCTATTTTTCCTGGTAGGGTGGATACAGACTAAGTCTTTGCTTCCCTTATCCGCATATAAGCTAGCTATTGACATTCTAAAACATTCTGTCAGCTGAGGGTTTTGTGACAATCGAAAGAATTCGTTTTGAAGCTTATAAAGCATTTTTTTCCCTTCCTGTAAAATTTCTATTTGTAACATGTCAACAGCATATGTATATAATTCAAATATCATGAAATTTTACTGAAACTACAGCGGAGCCTTTTAATTCTTAATAATTCATTATATTTTTAAATAGATAATTGATTGACACTAAAACATTTTCTTTCGAAAGTAATTTATAGTATTCATAGTAGCGATTGTGTCAACAGATAAAAAAAACCGTTAACACATCGGCAAATACAGATATTAAGTAACAAGAGATACAATACAAACATCTCTGCGTGAACTTGACTGATAACGATAAAAGGATTGTAAAAAAAAGAAATGCGTGGATATTATCATTTACGCGATTTCATTCATAAAACTTTCAAGGCTTCGAGTTTCAAAACCAATCTCACAAATATTAAATAAATATTATTCATGTGTTTTCTTACGCCATTTTTTTTTTACATTATAGGTTGTTATCTGTTACTTTATTTTTTAATATCTTTCAAAAATACCTGTTTAAAAACATTGTAAATGTTCTTATCTTAATCGAAGTTCCTCTACGAGAACTGTTAAGTAGTTGCTAGTTGTTAGCTAATTTAAATGTCTAAATAAATAATTATTATCAACACCAAGTATAAAACCTAATGGTAAATTTAAAACTGTAAAAAAACAACATAAATCCATATTAAAATATTATTTAAAGACGGAATATTTTGTTCATGCCTGTCAAGTGCATTGACACAGATAATTGATTATTGACTGACCTTATTGACTGTAATTATACACAATATCGTTATTTTAAATTAAATTCTCTCAAATAAACTATTCTCTGTTTAAAGTAAATCTAGAAGGACTCATCAGACAATGTCATAGAGTAATTTTTCGATTGATTTGTTTCCATAAAGGTACCTACCAAATTGAACTTATTTCACAATATTTCTTTTCCCGCTGAACCCGTTTGGATACCAGACATATCTGTCAGTGATTATTGGCAGTCGCATTATTAAATGAACAAAATGATTTCTGAAGCCTCACATTATGAGAAAAATCTATAGCTATATAAATAATATTTAGCGTAAGAATTCATTTCGACTCGACTCATCTGGAATCTGGAATCAACGTCAATAGAGAACCACATGTTCCCAGATGAACGCAAGAAAGCTTATACATATAATAGATAATAATTTGTAGATATTTATTCAAACAAATAATGAATTATTTCATTTAAAACTAGGTAGGTACTTATGCGTTTGAAAATTCCGAAAATATATTTACCATTTGAAATAATCAGTAATATTGCAGGACAATATTTGTGCAAGACAGTAGTAATACATGCATATTGGCATTATAATATTGTATTACCGTTGACAATTTAAAACGTTTTTTTTTTTAATATATTTGAAAAATTAGTGCAGTGCAATATTTTTTACTGATAAAAATATGACTAATTATTAATAACTCTACTGTAATAAAAAAGAATATTGTTTGCAGTTAACCCAGTTTTTTTATTCTAGGTCGGGTCTGTGGTCGAGTGTCAAGATCATAGACTTCGGCAGCGGAGCGTTCAGGTTAGATTCCCAGTCCGAGAAGTGACATTTTTCAATCGAAATATTGATGTCTGTTTGGAGACATGGATGTCTGTGTTATCCAATATTACCTCCACACCCGCCCGATCCGAAACGGGTAAATTGGCAAGCTCCACTAGGCCTGCCTAAGTAGTATTCTTTATATCCCTACTCTATCCGAAAAAGAGAGGTAAATCAACTAATTAACAAGCTTTGCTCGTTTAAGAATTTCTGTTGATATAAACTTAATTAGTAGCCAACATTCGCCACTTTGGGAGCGGATATGATGACAAAAAATATAAAAAGGAAGGTAAGTACAATATGGGTACTTCGTCGTTTTAAAAAATGTGTCGCCAAAATTTTGTAAGTAGCCCCAAAAAATTGCATGACTTTTATTACACTCAGTATAAAAACTCAGTGAGCTACGGGAGATGCGGAATACGCGTCGTTTCTAGGTGTTTTGATTCCCCGTAGCCCATATGTGAGAAAAATAATATTATAAATGATAACTTTAGGGCGTAGGGTGTAAGTGAAGGGGTTTATTTATTGAAAGAGTAATTTACTACACTAAAACTTGGCACACTATTTAAATAAGCAAGCATCATACAATTATATAATATAGTTTTATTTCAATACAATTGAAAGTCTACACTGTTGATACAGTTGAATAATGCCTTCAAAATCAAGTTATCTTTTTAATAAAGGACAACAATATTACATTACAATACATACTACGAGATAGCGTAATGACGCCTAATTTTCGTTATTCGAACACTACCTACTGATAATTTATAGCTTTAGGGTCAATCGTATAAATAATACAAGACATAACTATTATTAAATTTATTATGTTGGCTGTAATGGAACACATTTGAATTACAAAATCGTTGTTCATCTGTTTTTAATATTTGAACGTTTTCTAAACATATTTCATTTGTCTTCTGATTTTGAGGGGGCGCAGATGTAATTATTCACTATCGTCTGATTATTATCTGCCGTATTAAAAGATGGCGAAGATTAGTCCCAGCAATGCCTTTGGTAAAATGTTATCAATCAACTTTATTTGTGGTTTTTCTTGCATGTATACGTTGACTATACCATAAGCATAACTCGGCAAAAAAAACAATGTTATACCTCTCCTAGTTTATTTAATATTTTCATTTTTGTGAATATAATATTATCCAATGGAAAAAAACTCGCACTCATTTTTTTATGGAATTTATCATTGAATGAGTCTGCATCGTTAATGTCTTCTAGCAAAACAAGTTCGGTCACATATTTCAATGAAGGGTTAATTTTTTTTTCATTTGATCGCATGAAAACTGAAATCTTTTTGATTGTTTCGTTACCATGTTTGGATAAACAATAAACCGCAGTCAGACTATTTTGTTCACAGCGAATTCCAATTATCCATTTCAAAAAAAGTGAAACCGCAACAAACACGGGGAAGCCCCTTTTGTGTGTCAAAAAATAAACAGGTGACAGTGGGAATTTTGAAAATTGACTTCTTACAGTGGCGTCACTTGCAGGAGATCCATTGACACGATATAAAAAAAAATATCATTCAGACTTTGTAAAGATAATAAAAAAAAATTGACTCTCAAAGTTGAGGGCGTACCGACTCAAGTTACTTTAGTAATTATAAAATATACGACACCAAGGTCATATGGGGAAATATCCAAAAAAAGGTTTACTTAAAAATATTTAGCAATAATTAAGAATTCAATCGAGATCAACTCGAGAATAAAAAGCGTCATAGCACAGACCTAATATCTCACTGTGAAATTGAGAAATACATTTTATATTGACCTAACCAGGCCCATACCCTTGTGATAAGCAAGGATTTTACCTTTAACCGACAGGCTACGAATGTCTTTACTTTACTATGAATGATTTTTTTATAAACCGAAACCGGGCATGGTGTTAACTAGTAATGCTCATTAAAACATGTTATGGTATTGACATTTCTAGCATCAAGTTAAAAATTTGTATTGATTGTCATTTGATAAGTTCCTCGAGACAACGTAATCTTCATAAGTATTTTAGTTTTACCAACGTTCCTACTTTTATTACCGGTTAAAATACAAGGATTGATTACTCGTTATTTGAGTTCGTCAAAATTGATGGCATGCCAGGAAAGAGTTGTGCAGTGAACTCGCAATAAATTGAGTGTAATGGTTTTCAAGAATAATATAAAAATGTCAAAACTGATTTTGAGCGTGGGAGATGATCGCACCTAAGCAAAACATGATGACCTTACTAAAAACGAAACTTCCAAATAGATAAAGCAACACAGGAAGTCGAGTTTTGGCCATTCACCCACTATACGTTCACTGCTCGCAAGAAATAATGTTTGAAATTAACTTCATCATCTGTGTTTTATTTCTCAATGCTTTCTACCCTGCTTATCAAATGGTCTGTGTATTTTTATGACATTGGTACACGACGCTTTAAACTGACAGAGAATGGACTGTCAAATACACTATAAATAAACACGGACAGATTTCATCTCATTGTCATTAGGTACAAAATATAATTAGCACCGTCAAAAATATTGTTTTGATTTCAAACGTCGAAAGTTGAATTGTATAGCATTTCGTATTGCTAATGTATAGCACAGGAGGGAAAGGATTCGATATTTGACAGACAAAAAAACTTACCGATTGATATGACGATAATATTAATTTTGTAACACTCGCACATCTCCTGATGCGGGTTTTATTTGAGAAACACCATATAAACACTTTCCGACTGTGCACTCTGTCATTTTCTATGTTTACAGTGTGAAATTCCTTGTCCCACTAATTGAAATTATTGCTAATATTTAGACCGTGAACCGCACGAGATTTTCTTAGAGCATGACCGTGACGTCACTGGAAACTGACAAATCAACCGCCTTCGAAGAAGGAATATTGCCAACTGATAAAAACGAAAAGAAAAGCAAGATGACCAGTTAAAACCAAATTTAAATGGAGAGGGGGGTTTAAGGCTTCAATCTTTGAAATTATCAAATCATTTGGCTATTTATTTTCTTCGTTGATGTGATAACACCCAATGACAAGCTTAAAAGCTAAACACATAGCTTATCAATGTTTATATCGAATAAAATTTACACAAAAGCAGATAAATTGTAATTTAAATCACCTTTATATTTTCTATAGGCATCTCAGATTTTTTAGTCTGATGAAATGATTCTCGAAATATATACGTATTTAGGAGCATATTGTATCAATGTATGATAAATAAATGTCGGTATCATGAAAAAGACGGTATTTTCAATCGCTGACAATACTTGAATTCGTATCAGTGGTACCGTAATTCGAATGAATTGAACTGTCAAATAAGTTTGACAGTAAATAAATAAAAGTGTGATTATTCTGATAGGTGCTAAACAAATATTGTAATATACTATCAAATAGTATAACTAAATACCGGAAATACTTATTGCAAGTGTCAAAACTGTCGTTTTCTAACTATAGTAGAGGTTATCATTTACATTTAAGAAAATATAATGGAGAAATATGTAATACAATTCCTGGCTGATGCTCTTATTTCTTCCGAAACACAGATAAATACAATCGACAAGCAATTCAATACAGCATTCGGAGGGCATATTGGGAAACAATTGGCATCGATAACTAGATGTGTGAAGATATCTCTCGATAATGAAGATATCTGTTTTCATTCCCATCACAAAATGATGGACCAAATTGCTAAGGTATGGGAAAGCGAATGAAATGAACCCGACCGTTGGCGTAAAATAAACATTTATTCATTGGCTTGGGATAAATCAAATACAATTGCTTAACCGACATGACCATAAATCCTTTCATTTTTCTCTTTATTTGTATGTAAGAACTAATAATTATGTCTTGTACATAACCGCATTTTCTTAGAAGATTTTAAGTTCAATCTGCAGTAATACAATCTAATCTGCTGACAGAGTAACTTAATATCATAGAAAGGCAATATTGCATATTTCAGATCACATTTGTTGCATGATGGCTTATCATATTGTCATTGTTAGTAGTTTATCAACAAACCCTGCATAAAGTACTCCAATTACAATTTTGAATTCCTGTAGTACCTACTTGAAATCTTTTGCCGCAGCAAATTTTTGTTTCGATTCTGTTGTGTTTGAATTTTGTCAAATGGACCTGAACATGTTTGAAAATTCACTATTGAAACGGTAACGGTTTCAAACAAAGCGATATTAAAAATAAAGCACAAAGTTACCAGCAAATTTTTATTTCAAAATGTCTTAATATTTTGTTTTTGCTTTTGTTTTTTGCAGATAATCTTGGAAAATTCACAGTCAAACATTGTTTTCAAATTGATTGCAGAGTTCCTTAAAACTTTATCTAAACTTTTAATAAAAACAAATGTTCATTCAACTTCAGAAAGCTGTTTGACCCTAACTGATAACCTTCCCAAGACAAAGCATTACGAAAAAAGCTTTTCTAATACGAGTCGTGTTGAGTCATGTGAAGATAACTGTATTACGATAAGTGACAATGAAGAAGACTTAGAAACGTTATCATCGTCTGACAAAAACAATCCGAATGAAACTAAATGGATGTGTAATTTGAGACCAACTCTTGATGAAATAAATACTAATTTAAAAAATAACGATGATCTCAAAATAGAATCAAATAAACAAGAATGTATACAGAGTTATCATGCATCCATTTGCAAAGGCTTTATCGAGTGTTTGGTCACTGGCATTAAGGCATTTGAAAAATCTTCAGATTTCGACCATAGTGAGGTTTGTGATTCAAAATTGAATATAATATAGGTATATCACACATAGCATAGCCCTAAAAAAATAATTTCACCGATTTTATTACAAGCAGTTTGTGCAGAACAACTTTCATTGATATACACTATTGCAGAAAAGTTTTTTGCTATAGTGTAAAACCACCTATTTACTAAGTACTAACAATATTAAATGTATATCATAATCTGTCCGTCGCACAAAAACTCTTAAGTCTTAAAACATTTAAGTCCCGGTATCGTGAAAACTGCTTAGTTTTGCTGCTTGACAAATAGATGTGACTATTTTCAACACACTACACTGCTCCCTTCCCAAGTTTTGAATGACTGTGGTCACATGCACATTTAAAAATTTCAAAAGTGTCAGTTTGAATGCATGATTTCAAAAATAATAAAATTGTAGATGAAGATGAACCCTTACATTGACTTATATGACATATATGAAAAATGTCACATTTGTTCTGAGATGTCATTGGTACAGCAAACATATTGAATGGTAAAATATATTATACAGAGAAACCCCAATTCTACGTTTTTCAAGGGACCGTATAAAACAAACAATTAATGCGGAAAAGTTTTAAAAATGAACTAAATGCCGGGACTATAGAAAATTAACGCACCACACAGGAAATTTATAATGCGAGAATGTAAGATTGGGGTTCCACTGTATACCCATTTAGAATTGAGCTATCGTCATGTATAGTATAAAACAAATATGGTGTGGCCAGGAGTTTACTGTTTGATTTAATTTCTGCACCGAGTGCTTAATTCAAAAATTTTCAAACTCAAAATTGTCTGAAAACTGATTTTAGTATTGAAAATTATTTCTGCAGAAATTCAGGCGTAATCAACTAAATGGAAACTGTATTTATAAATATTATAGTTATATTATTGATTATTTTCTTCAAGTTTATTATTTTATTTCAGATAATGGATTTTACAATATTCACAAATACAATTGAAAATATAGCCAGCAAAGGTTGCTATCTAGAATTTAATACAACTGATACAGATAATCATATAAAAAATGATGGATGTATTAACCCCATCTTTCAGATATTAGCTACTTCAATGCGGGCAATCTTGGAAGCTATAAAGTTTCACTGCTAATTTGTCCTTCGAATAATTTCCAAGGTCAAGGATTAGTTGATATACAAAATAAAATACACACAATCAATAAATTGATACGTTTTTGTTCAACCATGTCCACTACTAATAGAGCATGCTAAATGAAGCTGTTCTGTGAGAAGTTGCTGTTACATGATGCAACATGCAACCTTCAAACATAAAATGATTCCCTATCCTTGATCAGTAGAGTGAGATGAAAATTGTGAATAAAAAAACAGGTTATTACCCTTCTTGATAAGCAAGTTGGTTTTCTCGAAATCTTATTTTTGTAATTGAAATCCAATTATCAAAAATGTGTAATTATTTTTTTTCAAATGTATTTTGATTAAATTATAATCTTAATCATGATTTTTTTTTAACTATTTCAATTGAAATAACACCCATCCACAATATCTCAAAAAAATGAAAAAATGTATATTAGACTTACCTGAACTTGGATACAGACATATTTGATCAGGAAGGTAATGCTCTTACCACTAGACCACAGAACTTATGAGTATTTTGAAAAGTATTCAATTGTTATGTTTTTATTATACATATGTCTCGCTAATTATTAAGTCAAGGTTAACAATAAATAATCTTTACGAGTCTTTGTTATATTTCTTTGTGACATGTTATCTATTAAAAGTCATACCACAAGGCTTATCCAAGTGTAATTTTAGTGCTCTCAATTTTCTACAAACAAAATTAGATTTCCAGTTAGTATTTAGTTAACTAATAAAAATAATAAAACAATTTTAGTACTTATTCCACATAAAATTTATTGGATCAGGACAGGTTTCGCTCATGGCGAGCATTGTCAACTGATAAGAAATACTAGGAAACGGTGATATTTATACAAAGGTTAAGTAAGAATTACAAGGTATTACAACTAAGCAAAAAAATAAAATCAAAATACAAGAAAAATACACTATATTTAAAATGTTTAAGTCCTCTTAGCAATGCAATCTATTAAATCAAAAATCAATTAAGTATGAACAATCATTAGCAAAGTAAGAACCAAAATAAGTGTTTTGAATAATGTCAAAATAGCTTGCATTATTGAAGTTTATCGGTATCAGCCACTCAAATGACATATGTTTGATTTTTTTGGTAAATTTCAATACTTGGGGATCCCCACCTAAAAAACACCGATTCCATCAGGTTTTGAATATTCTTTATGATTTATTATCTTCTATTTACTCCATGTACTCGACAAATAAAGACTCACAAGTATGTTCTCGACTTTGTAAGTACTGTTAACACTCACATATAAGTAAGTACCTACTTGTGTTAATCGTGTATGGACGTTGACTAATTTGAATACCTTAACTAAATCAAATTGCCATCTTGACACTCGATAACAACTAACAAATGTTACCTTGTGACATTAACCCTTCGAGTAGCGAGTTATTTTCTATATAATAAGATATTTTAATAAGATTAACTAAAAAAATACTAAATCAGTCAGCCTGGGAAGAACAATAATTAATGTTTCAAATAGTTTATTAATTCAGTTATTTTTTCCTTTGAATTATTATATTCAAAAACTTATACAAAGAAAGGTTTTACTTCCAATTTGGTATCCTACATCTATATTGAGTTCCTATGTGTGCACGCACCACTTCAAGAATCTCAGGAAAAGAATCTAACAGAGATAGATTTTTTCCACCCTATAAGTTATATGTCACTACAGATTTGTTTTAAAATAAGGGTTTGTGAAAATAGCTGATAAGATAATATTCATTTTAAGATATTATGTGGTGGCATAAGATGGCAGGCAGTGCACAATCATGATTTGATCAAAAGACAAATAGACATTGGTAAATAGTTAGCAACTGGGCATGAAGGTTATATATCTGTACCTAGGAAATAAACTACACCATATATTATGGCTATTTTGAGTCTTTTTATGAAGTGTACTTACCTGTTAAAATACAAATGGTTTTCTTCTACCATTTGTTATGATGAAATTGATAATAATGTGACTACGACCAAGTTGAGTACACCATTCAACAGACCATCCCGAGGTATAAAACACTTCTTCATGTCAATATATCAATTTTGCCAAAAATCGAAATAGTGTAGTTTACCTACAAGGTTATATGGGAAATGTTAGTGTCTTACTTATTGCGAGAAGTAAAACAATTTATCGGTGCCACCTTTTCTTTGTGAGATTTGTATCAGCAAATCTGGAAAATTGGCCAATGCAGCAATAATTGCTATGCGTATGGTCCATTGATGTTTTATGCAATATGAATGTGGAGGTGAAACTGAAATTATTTTATGCAAAACGAATACCTAATTCTAAGAGACTTTCAATGCATATTTTTATCCAAACATTAAAGTGTTTTGTCAAAATACATGAAGAAATGACTATAGTATAATATAAAATTTAAAGATCAGCAAAAGATAAAAAATGACACGATACATGGTTGTAACTATGTATATGACCATACCGCTCAAAGGGTTAAAGTGTATATATATTTATAGACCTAGCGGCCCACATAATCTCATTCATGCACTATTTGCTATTTCTAACAACAGTGTGTTTTTTTATCACTGCTATTTTAAATAAATTACTTGAATAATAACAAAACCAACAAATATTAGCTTAATATCTCAACAGAACTCGTTGTTGCCAGTTTTTCAACCATTTACTTCAGAAAAGGTTAGAAAAAAGAAAGATGTTAGAAAACAACTAGCAGTTATCTAGTCACACTCACTTCACCTCATATTCATGACTGGGTCAGAGTTGTTCTGTGAGAGAGTAACGAAAGAAGGTTAAGGGGAGACATCGGTTAGCGAATCACTCTCATAAGACCCCAATTTTAGGATTGAGAGGGCATCTTAGACATTCACATAAATCAATTGAATAATATCTTTAAGAAACTGTCCGTACTGAGACTCGAGCCTATGAGTATCAGAACCCATCTTAACCACTCAACTGAACATCTGAAAATAAAATTTTATTCAAATAAATTATTTAAGATTCAAAACACACTGTAGATATATTTCACTTCACTGAAATATAGTATCAATGTATCCTTCATTTATTTGCATATTTTCAACAGTAGTAGCAAATACCTCCTATGTATTTAAGTCCATATTTTCTTGTTATGCCATCAAATAATAGTTTAATGAATTTTACTATTAAAATAATACACGGAAAATATTTTTAGTAACACATTTATATTTCTCTAGATATTATTAAATTTTGGCACATATGAGGTATTTCATTATGTATCATAATATGTTATTTAAACAGGTGATGTTGCATAAAAATAGTCAGTCATCTGTTTGCAAGACTACAGCATGTGGCTAAGAACACTTTTTATAAATATTCCAGTTGTACTTGAGATATAATATTTTACAAGTTAGATTATACTGCGATTTTGTCACTTGACAAGTATTGTAAAGTGGTGAGTACTGAGCTAGATTTTTTAATTTAACCCTGCTTTATAAGACAATATAATAAATAAATTTGTTTCTAAACCTGTTTGCATCACAAGTGAATCATGTAGATATGTACACATAAAGCTTAGCCATTTTTTTGCAAATGATTAACTATTATTTATATATTGTAAATATAGTGAATATTTTGTACTTTATCAACATTTATATCTTCATATATACTTCGATATTATACGTGAAGAGTTTATAAAAATTACTATAGAATTTCAAGGTTAAATGTGCATAGACTTCTTTACCTTTTTAACCCCCACAGGGCTGATTTTTTCTGGACATGGGAAAGCGGTTGAATACAAACTATAACTTTTGTTTAGAGGGGAAAATCCTATGGAAATAAATTTAATAGTACTGAACCATGTTACCTATTTGAAATGTTAATTACTAATAATTGATAACTCTTAAGGCTTTTACTCAATGTAGTCATTCTAAATTATTTATTTAGACCTTTTTTATTCAAACTATTTAATCATGAGAAGGCAATATAAAATTAATGTTTATAGAAGGTATCTCAGTAGTGTAAAATTAATGAATGCATTCTACGCCAACACATTTATTGTGTTTACATTTAATTTATGTAGTGGATTAACATGAACTGCATGAACAATTATTAGATATTATACGGAATTAGATCAGGAATGGTGAGGCTTACTGTTTTGTCATTGGCATTCTTCACTTGTTTTGCACTTAACTGCATGTTTTCTGTCAATTTATGTATGTTTATAAATATCATGATATATAATATATTATAATGCATAACTTAAAATGGAGTGATTTGTTAGAGATGATTAATAATCCTTTCATTCCAGATGACTTTGAAGACATCATTTCTACTGTTGACAGTTGTTCAATTGTTGACCGGTGGCGCTCTCAGCCAGGATTGTATTGACTTTGGTCGAAGGGTAAAGGTTTTTTACTCACAATTTACGATAACCCCTTCCCTGCCGTGCCATGAATTTATTAATAATTTTTAACATAAATTATTCTCCTGTGTCCAAGATTAAAATGATAACCGTGAAACCCATATCTGTATGGTTCGAGTCCTGGTCAAATACCCATGAGAACAATGTAAATAAATCCTGCATTCATTGCATGACCTATTGTACCCCTCAATTCATAAATACAAGTATTGAGCTTTGGAATTGTTGACATTTTACTTAAGGATTATATTAAGATTAAGCTCATAATTCTGCCTCAAAAAAACTTACTATATTTCTAAGGTATAAGTTGCATTCCCCACTTTGCAGAAATCGTTGTATGGTTGATAAAAATAATCTTCTTAAATTACAATCATTTGCTTTATTTCAACTCACATGGATGTCATATTTTATAGCATGATCATAATTTATTAATTCTTTCAGTGCGGAGATCATTCGCAATGCTGTGGAGGCTGCTGCATTGAGGGTATATGCACGGAAAGTAAGGATTTTTCTGCAATGCTTAAAGTGTCTGTGAAGCAACCAAACAAATTCTGTTCATAACTAATTTTGACCTATCATTTTTTTAGCCTATAGACTGTGTTATGATTTGACAAATCCGTGTCGCGAACACTACTGCCCGCCTGGCATGGAGTGCACCTTGTTTACACCAGAAAACTGTCCAGGATGTGATGTACAAGCCGTATGCAAATGATTATAATATTTCAAGACTAACCTATCACTATGAGCTCCACTTAGCAATCAGAAGTTTGTCACAAGCTCTGGCAATATCAATGTATTTTTTTTCAAATTGACGTCGATCTTAGGTGCTTAAGATGTAATCATTCAAGTAACTGTTCTTATAGTTTATTTTTAGGTTAGGTTAGATCTTTCACCAGTGCTAATAATAATAATATCTGGCATATTAGCAACTGGATTACAAAATATTAATTCACTGTATTGTTGTATTGTTTCTGTATAAATTGAAAATAAATACCTACTTATAAAATATTGTTGTTTATTATAATATTAAACTTAGTCAGTGAAATTGTGAACCATTCTGAGGCATTACTTACAGAGATAACAGTCTACCACTGTTATCTCTGTTATGCTTAGTATGTTGATTTCCCGTGAATCTGCAATATTATTATTGGCAGTACATATTGTACTACCAATAATAATATTGCAAATATAAGTACTACTGCCATCTCTTGGTCTGGATGCACATAAATAATATTTGTAACAGCAATATCATACAGCATGGTACAACAATTGCAACTGGGCCTTTGTTCACAGAATTGTTTAATCATTATAACAAACACTCAAATTTTCTTTTTTACTTACCATGTTTTAGAATTTTTTTTTTACTCCTTCAAAAATGGAATTTCTAGAAAAAAATTCTTATCGATTTGTAGATGTATTGATTGTCTATACTTGATAGGATGATGTCGATTAGATATTATACGAATCATTATAAAAAAAATTAAAGGAACTGAGGTTTCAATAATACACTAGTTAGAATTAGAATATTAAAATTTTAACATATTAATGAATAAAATTACAACCATTTTTATAAATTAAGGAAATCTTTAATTCTAACATAAACTTTTTATCTCTGTCGATCGATCTGTATTTTTATTTGATCAGAAATATGGAAACTTGATCATTTATTATCCAATTTTCTCTCTAGATATTGTCCATAAATGACATCATTAGCCTTTGAGAATTGTATGGTACCCTCAATTCTTGACATGCCTAAAGTAAATTTGCACCACGGGGGTAGAAAATAATTTGGCCTTTATTGTAAATAATATATATTATGTGATGAAAAATAATACTTAACAAGGAACTTCAAAGACGTTCACTTGATTGTTAATAACGTCTCAAAATGTACTTATGCATTAACGATTTACTTAAAATGGTTACCTTTACTAAAAATCTTATCTTTTAATATTTAAGTAAATGGATTAAAGAAGTAAATTTGGACTGACTGACTATAATAATATGAGTAAAAGTGAAGTTATTTATTACTGGTCTTGATCAAAAGTGGAGCCATACGTTGCCATGCTTATTGCTTGATTTAAGTTTTCACAATCGCTGCTATGGGAATCCAACAGTCGTGTACTCTGAAAAAGAATGGCATCAGTTAATTTTTTTTAACCATATCACAATAGACTTATCTTTCAATTTAGTTGCATAAAAATATTTCTAGCCTTTTTTGGATTGTCCACATATTTAATGATATGTCAATCTCTAGATGAGTCTGAAAATGGTTGCGTGCAAGCCCATTTATTATGAAAGCCACACTTCAAAGCAAATATTATCAAGTGATGTTATTTTAGTAGTTAAGATGACAGCTACCTGTAAAATTGTTTAAGATGCAGACTAGCTTTTAGTGACTACTTAACATGATTTATAGTAAAACAAACATAAATCATTTGTATACCTGTATAGTAGATGTCAGCTTCCACGCAAGATAAGCAAGTACTGAACTGTACAAGATATTCAGAAAACCCAATCCTCGAAGAGTCCAAGCAAAGCCAACTCCTCTGGCCATTGCTCCGCCAACCAATGGAGCTGTAAGGATAGGTAAAATGAATATAAATCATCGATACTTAAATTCATCTTATATTGTCATTGTTTCAGTTTGTCACGTTTTACAGCATATTACCACGTCTCCAACTCAATTTTAGCATGTAGCAATCAAACAGTGAAAACTAATTCAATATGTTTCTTGAAATGTATCATATTCATAATACAATAGATTTATTGACATATCAAAGAAACGTGGTAGTTTTAGTGAATCATATAAAAACTTAAGCAAAAGTCTCTTGGATTTGATAATGCTATCAAAGTTCTGCACAATGTTTGCAATTATTATTTCGGGAAAACTCTGTGTTACGATTAGTGGTGAATATCTTGATTTTCTTAAATCATGACCAGTTTCATTTCCCAGTGATTTGTTTTTGGTGATACTACACAGACACTCCTGACGTTAAGTCGTAATCCAATTCAGATTTTTAAATATTATATAAAGATATTATTTGGAGGAATCGAAGCCATAGAACAGGCTTGTCCAGCTTGCGGCTTAAAACAAATGATAAATTTTAACATTAATTTACCTTACCAAACTGAATCTTAAATTGGGATATAGTTTACCGAGAGAGTAAGCCAGGCTCACTGCAGTCTGCTGTAGAGAAAATACAGCACCGTAGCATGTGGTATGGCCGTGACGTGTGTCCACAAGTGTTGCCAGGAGTGGCACGACTGCAGCATCCAAAGCGCCGATTCCCAGCCCCAGGCCAAAATGTGGTAGAAGCAGCTCAGATATTGATGTTGCACTGGGTATCTGTGTCATATATACATACATGTATATTTTTTTGAAACCATGGCCATGCCCAATGTGAAGCGTCTGGGTTATTTCAACCGAAGTTGTTCTATTAAAACTGCTTGTTACTCAATTTCTCTTGTTTGATAAAGGTAACTCCATGAATTATCTTTGGTTTTTTTAATTGACAGACAGCAATATGACTTAACCCACCAATTGTATTAGATGGTTACTACAAATTGTTGTTTGTCGAAAAAAAAAGTCGTTTTAAAATAGTGCAATTCATAACTCACCATGAAAGCTGTGATTCCTGTCAGTAGAAGTGCTATCACAGAAACTTTCCACTGCCCAACTTTACATGCGACGGCTCCGAAGAGATTTGTTCCCAGCAAGTAACCAATGCTGTCCGGTATAAAAACTGTTCCCATTTGCCATTTCTACGAAGAACAGTATTGCTTATTACACCGTTATGCAATGATTTTTATAAATAAGGCTGTGTCTTATTCTTCGTATTCAAATCATATTTTTGATACATGAAAATGTGTCACTCTTATTATGGAAGGATTTATTATCATTTCGACCTAGCTACTTTGACTAAGTGCCAAATATACAATATGTCAAAAAGTGCAGCCTAGGAAAATAGCAAACTATGCTAATGACAGCCCTACTTGTTTTTGTAATTGTACTACCAGCACCATAGTCAATCACATGGGCAATTTCAGTTGAGTTCTGTCAAATGGTGAAGTTAATTTACTCTGATTGGTGTATTTACAATCTTAAAAACATTAAAAGTTTAGTCATATTGATATGAAGTTAAACAGCTTTCGTCATATTAACTGTATTTATACTCTTCTTTTTCTAAAATCACAAAGAGGGCAACGGGTTTCTTTTATTTTAGTTTGCTCTCCTACAAAATGACCAAAAGTTAGGTAAGTACTATTTAATTCAATTTCGTTGACAATATGGCAATACTTTATGTGAGCAAAAGGACCTATTTTATTGTGACGATTTCACTGACGGATTACCCCATAAGCGCAAGATGCACGTGCTTGAGGCCTCCAAATCTAAGGCCCCTTAAGAATATTATTGCAGCTGGGGTCTTGCAAGTGCTTAATCCAACACTGGATGATTTATTTCAGAAAGAGTAGGAGAGGACAGAATGATAGTTCATAAGGATTGAATATATATATACCTCTGGTCTTAAGTGTGTCATTAACCATATCGGAAGACACGGCTCCAATATAGCCATGGCAGATGTAGAAATAAAAATAGCGCCTGTTGCCATAATGATAACGCTGTCAGTCAACAGAGGCCACCATGCTGTTCTCGATTCAGGTTCTACATTCTACAAAAAAATTATTACCTCAATTAATAAGTGATTTCACACAAAACACCTGATAGAAATACACGTTTATTTAAAACAAAACAAAAATTTGAATTTTAAAACTATAATGATTATTATAATAATTGAAATAAATGCCACTAATACAGGATATTCATTTATAACATTATTTTGTTTGTGAAATAGTATAACAAAGAATACCTTAAGCAATTGACACATTTTTTAAATTCAACTCAACTAGATTTCATGAATTCTTTTTAAAAGAATCATTTAACAATTTATCTTTTAATAGATGTCACTCAATCCCAATCTATCAATTTTAAAATATTTACGAAAATTACTTACAATCTTTATTTATATTTTACACATTAAGCTGAACAAATGAAAGGTGTGTATCTATGTTTTTTAATAAAATGTTTCTTACCTCCATCGATGGATCAAAATCCAGAAAGATTAGTTGCAAAACTAAAGAATTAAAATATGCAATTATAGTCAAAAATGTATAAAAAAAACATTTGTTAGTTGCTGAAGAATATATAAGCCAATTATGCTACACCATCTTCATCTACTTGAGCAGTTGACTTTTTGGCTGTTTACGCTACAAAGTCATCTACTCATTCAGTTAGATGTGTCATATCTTATTGCCGGACCGTAATATATCCGTTGTTTTTTACCCCTGTGTATGTTTACTGGGCAATGGGGATACCAATATTTTTCATCCGGTCAGATGAGAACGTTTTTTTCTTTATTTTGTAAATATTTTTGTAACTATAGGTGTGTAAAATTTAGTTTTATAATACTTAATAAAGTTTGAATATTTCTGTCTTTTCCATATTCTCATTCTGTACTTTACCCCTGAGCTACCCGTAAGCTGAGGATCAATGTGTGCTAAATAAGTATAAGGTTTTATACACTGTTTACATTCAATTAAACCCCTACCTCCTGGGAAGTTAGTTATCTTTTAAAGATTAAAATATTTACTTCTATGAGAGCATTGCCTGTAATACTAATATTATGTACGAGAATAAAGAAATGATTCATACTTATCGCGATAACGGCCATAACAGCGATTGCCAAGAACGGAGCTTTCTTCCCAACGAATTCATAGAGCAGCCCTCCGAGTGGATATCCAGCGAGGACTCCTAGAACTCCACCTCCTAGCAGTGCCGCCATTGCACGGGATCTCTCCCCTTCATGCTGCCGGAATGAGTCAGCCGCCAGACACATGCCTGATACCCACACGCATGATGAGCACACCCCGTGCACAACTCGAGCAAACAGCAATGCAATATAGGACTCACTATATGCAAACACTACATCAAAAAGAATGCATAATGTAATAATTGCTTTATCTGATAACGAGGCTTGTTTACTTTTGATATTTGAATCAATAATGGAGTTGATAATTAAGATGATTAAATGAAGGTAAACAGTATAACTGATTATTATTTATGATTATAATAAAGCATTTTTTTTTTTTTACTATTTTATTTCATATGTCCAATAATTTTTAATTATGAAAGTCATACGAGATTAACTCAATGATAAATAATGAATCAGTCGTGAATAGCCTAACAATAAATTACATAAACCCAAACCCAAGATCTCTTTCAATTGAAAAAATCTGAACTTTCCGGGAATTGAACCTGGGCCCACCTGATCGCTAGGACAAAGCTTTTACCACTAGACCACAAGGACCGACATTATTTGACTCTTTTACTTTTTTTTCTTTTAGTTTATAAGATACATATTAGTTAAGTGGCTTTTTTAATGATTGTTCCAGAAGCAATTACAGCACCACAGCTTATTAAAAATAGGTGGTTAGGGTAAAAGAAAATTAATTGTGACTATATTCAAATACATTGTACTCACGTAATGATGCGATCAAGAGATTAAAACTGCCAAAGAATACCGGTACTTTGTATCCAACTCGTGTTGTCCACACACCAACTAAAGGATTTAGAATAAGCTGTATCAGAGCTTTTGAAGAAAGGAGAACTCCTACAGGTCCATTTTCTCTTTCTATTTCTTCATAATCATCAGATGTGTTTTCCACGATTGTTTCCAAAGTAGATGCAGCTTTAGGAATGATTGATTTATCTTTTTTGTCATATTTAAATATATGACTTGATTCTTGACTAAATTTCAGGAATCTTTTGTCTATGTTATCTTGAAAGTCATCAATTTTAAAACCTGCTTGTCGTTGGTTTTTATTTATATTCTCATGTTCACTTTTAAATGCATTTCCCGAAAACTTTGTAAGATTCATTTGCTTATTCCACTCGAATTGTTTTTTGGATTCTTCAGAATATAATTTGGCATTTGGATATATATTTGCCTGTATTGAGCTTCTTGCTGAATTAGTTAGCGATAATGATATGTTATCCGTTTTTGAATTCCCAGTTGGGACATCAGCACCGACTGTCGGCGGTTGGGTCCAGAGATTTTTGACATTGTCATAGAAAGCAGACTTTGACAAAGTTTTCAGAGATGTTGCATGCAAGTAATCTGGTATTATAGGAACTGCAATTAAAAAAGAATCATTATTTAGAATGTTTTGTAATTATTGGTAATTCATAATTACATCCACCCTGCTATATACAGTCAACCCTGCTATAGCGTACACTTCTATAGCGTATGCGACGGTTTTTCGTACAAGGCACGTGTTGCTTGCTTACCATCTAAACACTTATAATTTTATTTAAAATACAAAAATTCTAAAAAGGTTTGATTTGCTTCAAACCACAAAATACAATTGAAAAAACCAAACCCCATATTTTGGAGTGTGCCTAAGTTTATATAGCATACTCCCAATCCTCTCGTTATAGCAGGGCTGGAGAGAATCTGTAAAGCTATTGGTTGCATTGGTATTTTACTTAGTAGAACTATATTATAGCAAGATTAAAAAATAGCAATGTATTTAAGTTCTACAATTTTTTTTAATGCAAATATATTTGATAGATATTTTGGCTTACACCATCGTCAGAACTATGCTTAAATATAAATTAACTTATCTGCATATACTGGTGTAGAAAAGATACTTAATACATCGTTAGAAGTTAACCGCGCTTATAAATATTGTTCATAAATCCAATAAAAAACAGCTTGGAAATATTAGGGACTAGGCCAAACTGAAAAATAAGCTAAATTTTCTGGGTTAACAAAGTGTTCCATATAGGAAAAAGTCTGAGAAATCATGAGATTGTTAATTGATAATTAGGATTAAATTTATAAATAACAATTGTATTCTTACCCACAACTGTCAGCAGCATGTTGTCAAGGAAAAACGCCACATATATTATGAACACTATGGTATACCTGTTCCTCTTAAGGGATTTAAACTTATCAGAAAATCCTTGCAGGTTCATGACTGTATCAAAAGTCTTAAAAATAAATATTTAGGTATGCACTATGATAACATTCATAAAGAAAAATATTTCGAATGGTCAATGTATATGTTACAGTGAAAATGTATCAAGCAATAGATTTGTATGACAACATGATTTCACTGGTCACGATCATTGAAATTATTGGCCCAAGTCGATTATTTACCAGCCTAAAATTTTGGTTTGCTTCAATGAAACAAAATCAGCAAGTACTTAGTCCCTTTCATAAAAAGAGAACCAAATAAAAACACAGACAAACATTGGGCTGAAGATAGGGCGGTCAAATTTAATTTCAATGCCAGTTTGGAGAAGAATATATTTTTATTGAGAATAGTTTCACTGTAACATATATAATATAATAACCCATTTTGATTCGTTGTAATTTACTAAGATTTCATCTCAATACTGAATAATATCCAGACATGTCAGAACAGGTTTTAACAAAATAAACTCAGTTTGATCTTTTGTTAAATAAAAGAAACTTATTTAGATGACAGTGAAAGCCTTAATAGTCTTCCAGCCTCACCAATAACAGAAAACCAAACCACTGAATTCTTAAATCTTATGAAAGAAATGGTCAATGGAGATTCCGTATGGAAAAAATAATTGTAACAGATGGAAACAGTATTGATTTAAAATAATGGAATATTCATGAAGAACTGAAGAAAATTTATTTTTAATTTCAAAAGAAAAAAAATTAACCATCTCTTAAGTCTTGATAAATATAAATTATTGTTTATAAATTCTTCAACCACCTTTTTAAATTAGTATTTTTCGAAAATTAAATTTAAAAAAATAATAAAAATTAAATTATTTACGGAATTATTTACGAAAAAATAAAAATAATAATTGGATCAAAAATATTTAATAGATTTTTTTTTAGATTTCCAAAATCGACGTTATTTAATTTTTAATATATTATGTGAAATGGTTTATTAAATTTAAAATACTTCTTATTTTGCACTGATTTTTTTAACACACTTAAGGAAATGACTAAAACTTTTAACAGTCCGATCAACAGGGTGGTTCAACACAGAATCGACAAATAATAAAGTTTCAGGCGAGGGTAGCAGGCAAGCAGATTTTTTTGTTAGTAATGACCAACCAGTTTATTTACGGAACATTTTAAAAATATATATACATCATAATGATACACAATGAGAATTTCGTATGTCACTTGAGATCAACTCTCGGAAAAAGACACAACAAGCACCCGTGCCCGTGATCTCAAATGGTAAATTGAAAAAAAAATATTGACATAGCCAAAGCTTGAGTCCTGATTCGGGTTGCCAACCGTCCAAGATTGCCAAGAAGGGATTGTCCCGGAAAGTAATTTCGCAGTGAAGATTTATTAATGTGTTGTTACATGTTACAATGTACTGTCATTGTTAAATCTATCGAATGCATGGCGCACTGGCGTCAGCTGTAATGTTATTATATACTAAAGAAACTATAATATATTATATTATAGTTTCATTTGCAATAAACAAATGTCAACAAATAACTTAGTAAACACTATTCAAATACTAAATTAGGCTACCAGTCCATATTTTGATGAGACTTAGCGTGCCGTAATAAATACATAATTTATTTATTGTGATTTTACTTTTATCTAATCTAATTTATAATGCTAACAATAATAAATGTTTCCAAAGATAATTCTTCATTTTGAATATCTTAGTATTTTTTTCGGGAGGGCTTAAAAACGAAAATAGATACACCTGATTCTCTGTTTGCCCGGAGGGTACGTTCCAAAACTACCGTGCAAAAAAAAGCGTCTAAAAAAGATAAATTGCCATACAAACATTTTAGATAGATTCCATTACTTAAAATCGACTCAAAATACGAAATTCTTGAACTCAAGAATAAATCGAAAAACTACGACTCCGACTCCGACTCCAGCATTTACCAAAAGCACGACTCCGACTAAAAAAGTTGAATATGGTCACTTTTTGTTGCCTAATTTTCCTATTGATGTGTATTCAATTAAACATCAACCCTACCAATCCGGCCAATAGCCAAATTTGACATATTATATGCAAAAATAAAAAGTTTGAACTTTTCAAAATTTCCCACTCCACAACCTTGCTACCTACTATTTACAACCAATTATGCATAAAAAGTAATTTTAAAACTGATACAAGTTATACATTTACATAGTTTTCGATTTTAATTAAATTTAGAAAGGAGTAATATTTACTCAGTGTCGCGACTTGACAATAAGCGTGCCGGTTTACTTATATTTTTCGCTAACGAAAAATCACACTCTTCGCGAGTATCTTGATTAAGGTAAATGTACCAGTCGTTGACCATGTACCAATAGTTGACCTTTTGAGAATAAAATGGCCCAAAATAAGAAATGCAGATGCGGGATTGCTCTAAACTGTAAAGTTCAGACAAGTTAAGGCATTTGTGGTCGGATTGAGCCACTAACACATCACCATAGAGTCAATGGAGTGCCAGAGTGGCCATTTGAAAACAACACCTAGTGAGGAAAGTGTATTATTTCAAGTTTCTTAGGTGATCAATCTAGTAACGGTGTGTACCTTGTTCCTGAACCACCCATTGCTACTTGATTCAACCAAGAGTGGTGTGACAGAAACAGGGCTGTGGAGTCGGAGTCGGAGTCGGCGCGGCGTTGTGGCTGGAGTCGTACTCGGAGTCGGAAATTTTGAAAAGTTTGAACTTTTTATTTTTGCATTTAATATGTCTAATTTGGCTTTTGGCCGCATTGATAGGGTTGATATTTAATTGAATACACATAAATAGGAAAATTAGGGGAAAAAAGGTGACGATATTAACCTTTTTTTAGTCGGAGTCGTGTTTTTGGTCAATGTCGGAGTCGGAGTCGGAGTCGTAGTTTTGGTAAATGCTGGAGTCGGAGTCGGACTTTTTTTTACCGACTCCACAGCCCTGGGCAGAAAGCCCGGAGGCAACTCTGACAAAAAGTTCACTATACAGCCCCCTGATTAGACACGGTCAACTACTGGATTTTTCAATATGTGAGATGGTCAACTACTTAAACAAAAACATGACTTCAAATAATTTAACACAACTTTTTTTCAACAGGCCCTTTCGTAATTTTTGTTACATAATATTCATTAAGACATATGATCCAATATGAGTATACTTGCTTTGCCATCATTCGGTGCAATGCTAAACCTTAATCGTTATTTTTGTTGAAATTGTCTCTTAAACGGTCAGCTACTGGTACATTTACCTTATATATGCAACAAAGCAACGCAATTTTTGATAAAAAGAGAAACAACTTTGTATTAAAATCCCATGCTTTGTAATAAAATTCAATAAGTGTTATATTGTTCTCTGTATGTGCCGCTCTTCGACAATTTTATAATTATTCCTTTTAAAAAATTCATGAAAATGTTTCCCGTCTCTATCGTGACGGAGGTGGCATCTGCTATCGCCTTGTACATTTATTATAGATTGATTGTCCGCTTAGTTGAAAAACGCGGTTGCCAGGTGTACCAGTATTCATTTTATTTGGAACTTATACTTTACACGAAGCCGTTATTAATTATTGTGTATAAAATAAAGTCTGTTCAATAATTTTCTTTCTACTGTATTGTGCGATAAAATATTTCAATTGATAACCAAACAAAATCTTTTTATTCCAACTTTCAAATTTAAATCAAATCAGCGCTCGGTTGATATTTCTCTATTTCCTTCACACATCATCAATTATGTGTGAGTAAGTAGGATAAAATATCAAACGCCAGCATTCTCTTATGTATTGTAATTTTTTTCATTACAAACGTAATTATGCGAAAAATTCACAAAACGTACCCGTTGATGATTATCATAATTTGCATGTTCATTCATTTCTACTCGCCCATATAATACCCTTGACGCATTCAATGCTGAACCTGTTTTTAGTATGAGAATGGACACGCCAGGCGTGTTCTCAGTATCCAATATGTTGAAAGAAGATTTAGACATAGCGAAGAGCTAACTGAAGTTTCAAGGTTACAGATAGGCGCATAAAGCAACCACCTGTCTTAAACTAGGACTACCAAAATCATTAATATTTCTAGATGTTATTCCGTTGTGACCCGCTGAGCTAAAAGGGCTACCCAGCACTGTCTTATGGCAACGGTCCTGTTATAAAACAAATTTATTAACTAACTCAACCCTTATTGCAGCAAAAAATACTACGCCATACTTTTTCATTTGATTTGAGGGATGCCTCTTGGTGAATGATGTATAACATCTGTAGTATTCAGGTGGTAATATTCAAGTACGATGTGGCAACACTTTGGTCGGTGTGTTGTTCAGCGTTGCGGGAATTAGATAACCTAATTTGTCGTATCTATAGAAACAGCGTTCCCGCCATAATTGCAATACGTGTCGCCCTACCCGTAACCAGAGAACGGTCGGCGAGGCTCATGGCGAAGTTTAAATTTTTCTCGATCTTTCCCGAGTTCCTGAAAGGATAAAACATTCTTAATTATTATATTGTATACCATACCTAGTATCACGTAAATAATTCATCGTCTATTTTACGCCATACTTCCTATCATTATTTAACAGAACGCAAAAAAACGGACTATCACATTGTTATTGGACACTTATTTACACGTTTTTCATACTCTCAGTTGTTTGATAGACAGGTTTGTTTGCTGTAGTAAAATTCAACACCGCGATTGTACGAAAAAACGTGACGATTTTTTTTGTCTTTTTTGTCGGAGTCGGAGTCGGAGTTGGAGTCGAGTTTTTGGTCAATGTTGGAGTCGGAGTCGGATTTTTTTAACGACTCCACAGCCATGATTATAACCGTTCATACTTGTAAATTGGTCTATCCGCCAGGGCCACGGCCCACGGCATGCAGGCACGCAAACGCTCTTACAAGTTTATTTATGAATAGATAACGTATTTTTAAATGAAAACTAATACAGACACATCTTTTCAGGGCAATTTGATTATTAAAATATCGATACGTTAAGCCGTTTTTTTATTTTATTTGAGGTTAATCTAACAGATGTCACTGGGGTAGTCACCTTATTATCGTAAATATCACTGGAATCATTTTGGAATCAACCGAGAAAAAATCTTTAATTATGTCTAAATTTGTACCATAAGCTATTTTTAAAATTAGTTTACTTGTAATTTTACATAAATGTGTTAATTTTTACTGTAATATTTTGTTTCATTTTTTTATTAAAGATGTTATGTTATTGTACTCAAGTATTTGATTGTTTTAAAATATAGATATATTATTTGCTTATTATAAATTATTATACTGTACAGTAAATTTATTTATGAAAGGGATGCAGACATAAATGTAGTTGGGTTAGTATAGTTGGGTTAGTATTAGAGACTCCAATTCGAGTATCGAGTACTCGATACTCGAGTATACTCGTCCATTTTTCGAGCGTACGATACTCGAGTATATTGAAGAATACTCGAGTAATACTCGTTCATTGCTTATAAACATAACTTTCCAAATTTTATTTAATTATTTAAAAAAATATAAACAATATTTTATCATTGCATTGCCGAACGCGCAGATTTTACGGATTTTGCTGGATGAGGTAAAAAAAGTTGTCCGTTTTACTGACGAGATTTTATAGCAAGGGACCAAATAAAACATTGAAAAATATTCTTTTGATTTACCGACAAGAAATGCAGCGACAAGTAACAAAATGAATTTGGAGAATTTTGCATGCTTTACTGGCTGGCAATCAGGGGTAATCAAGTAAATTATTAATTAATATATTAGTTTATTCCGATAAATATAGAAATACATAATAAATAATATTATTATAATCAATAAAAAACCGATCCAGTAATTCTACCGCGGCAAACGGTGGTGGGAAATGGATTAATAGCAAATCATTAATGTGCATATATGTACATATATATAATCTCGTAGATAAACAAATTTATAATGCAAATATTAATTGGAGTAAAATATTATTTGGTAATATAAAATGTGTAAGTCTGAAGATGCCTCTGAAAGAGGCGAAACACGTGTCACAGTTAGTAGCCCAATACGTGGAATAATCAAAGTTATTTTAAATTTTATATTTAAATGAACTTCCGCAAAGTTTCCGCCGAAACCATCGAAAGTATTATTATTGGTAAGTTGCATTCTAGAGAGTTGCGAACCCGTGGCCTTCGAACAATTTTGGGAAACCCACCTCACATCATTTATTTTCATTTAATATTTATCCTAATAATATATTGCTGAAAATATCATTCTTTTATTGCCTAAATTCATTGCTTAACCCACAACTACAAATTTAAAAATGATTATTAAAATTTTGACCCACTCGCTGGAAAAAGTTAAATATCTCTGTTACAGGGCAACTGGGCCCTTTTTGTGGATTTAACTAATCCTTCAGTGGTAATTAAAATCGAACAGATGGCGAGAGTCTATGATGACAGAAACATTGGAAAAAAATCTTTTGACCGAAAAAAGGTTCAGTTGACTCGTTATTTCATATTTCTTAGAAATTTATAACAGGGACGTATCAGGGGTGATAAGGTAAATTTTTAATTAATATTTTAGTTGTGTTAAATTATTAGTTGATTCCGATAAATAATACATAATATTATTATAATCAATAAAAAAATGATCCTATAATTCTACCGCGGCAAACGGTGGTGTTAAACTGATAAAAAGCAAAGCATGCAAGAACCAGAGTTATTTTGTAAAATTGGGCTTTTTTCAATAAGCTTCAAAAACCATTAATGACGTACAAAAAAAATAATAATTCTGTTATCCGTAAATCTGAGATGAGTATTTTTAATTATTTGAGATATTGATATTTTTTTCGGAATATTAAAACGCAAATTTAAAATTTTAATTGAAATAATTCGTTATAACTTTTAAATAATTATCGAGAAGCTTTTACTTCCAATTCGGGTCTGGATCTTTATTGCATTCATCTGTGGAATGTAGTTAATAGGGTGATAGAGAGCGTATCGAACCGAAATGATTTTTTATGCACAATAATATATGGCCAGATTTGTTCACAAATAGTCACCTTTTTTATAAAATTCATTTCTTATTTGAAACATATATTAAAAATAATTTGACAACCCAATTAGTGAAAGTTTCTTTGCCGTTCTGTGTTTTGTGATTTCTTGAATTTGTATAATCAATATAAAGTAAGCTAATTGAAAACTAATTGATAAAAAAAGTAATAACTATTGTACTATATTTTATACATTACATATTAATTAGATACACTCAATGCAATTCATTGCTAACGATAAAACCGACGTCCTCTGCTACCGAGTTTTTTCAACTACGGGAATAATTAAAACTAAAATTCGAACAAATCTTAAATTTGAAACATTTAATTCGCTGTTATTTTTAAAATATATGTTAAGTGTTAAGTGCATTAAAATAAATTAAATTTATCAATTAAATAAAATAAGCTTATTTATTTATTTATCACCTATTTGTTTTGAAAAAAATGTGAATTAATAGTATATATTTTGGTACATCTGCAACTACTCGAGTATTTTTACATTTTAATACTCGATAATCGAGTAGTTGAGATGACGAGTAATTGGAGTCCCTAGTTAGTATTGAATATGTTAAGAATGCTATATTGAATGTTTGGTCAGTGCTTTTAGCACGTAACAAAATAAACAATAGAGTATTGTTATTCGCGCGTATTAAGTTTAACGAAATGTGAACACCGATTTAAGTCGCAGTTCAAAATTCGTGATAATTATAATTTACCCGCATAATTCATTGAAGCTCATTTACATCAAAATTTTCGCTAATTCATATATTGATAACAATTAAACTTCGTGATCTCCTTTTATTTGTGTATATAAACGATAAAACTGTTTAGTACGCGTCAGTTCAAGTAAATTCGTGTACTTGAGTGCCTGAAGATGCCGAAAGGTGAAACCTGGGTCCAGTGACGGGGTGCTGGGGGGTGCAAAAGGAAGATTCAACTATTTTTCCGTACTATGGAAGAGAAACAGTTGGTATTGCGAACATCTGAATTGAAAGTCCATGCTATAGAAGTGTTTTAAAATCCAATGAATAGGAAAGAACTCTAGCAAAAATGGTTGAATCTTCCATTGCACCCCCCAACACCCCGTAACCAGCCGTCACTGCCTGGGTCGTTAGCGACAAAACTCATGGAAAAGTACAAAATTCAAACGATTCAAATTTGATATTGAAATTCCAGCAAGAACCTTCAGTCGAAATTCTTAATTGAAAAAATATTAAATAAAAAACCATTTTTATTTCAGTATTAGTGATCCGCATTTTTTTTTTGTTTCACATGAGAACCACTGGTCTATACAAAAATCATTACACCGCATCTTTTAGATTCACATAGATATTGGGCCGATTGTCTAACATCGAAAGAAACGCAACGAAAAATACGTTACAATCAAGATCTAATCCCTTCCATTTTCTTTATACTATACTAGCCGGTACCCGGCAAGCGTTGCAATGCCACTCAAAGAAAGAAAGTGTTCGTGTTTATTGAAGTACTTTCGGATGCACAGTATTTTAGATAAATAATTTCGGCTTAATTTCACTAACATTGATCGGTATCGATGACATTTGCCGTTTGACTTTTACTGTTAGTATTTTGGTACGAGAGACCTACCTACTAAATTAATTGTACTACATATGTCTATAACCTTTCCACTAGTGCAACAATAAGTTGTCAAAATAAACGGTATGGCAACGCATACAATATGAAAAAACATATAAATATCTATGCGTTTGACTTTTGCTGTGTCTTTTGCCGATTCTCTATGGTATGACACACGCGCCACCTACTGAAAGTGAATTGTGCTATGTCGATAACCTTTGCGCAAGTGCAACAATAAGTTGTCAAAGTTTCATAGCGATCGGATGAATGGTATGGTGGGGCAAATAGTGCGAACAATCAAACAAACAAATATTGATTTTTATATATTAGATTAGATTTTAAATTAAAACTGAAAACTAAACTAAAAGTGCAGTGAAAATATGTATCGGTAAGAGTTTGTGTATTTTCACACTCGAATGAGAGTAAAGTTGACCATTTTTATATAAAGGGTCTTTTTATAAGGACGCTTAGTTTTGAAATGTAAATAAAACAAGTTGTTTGTGAGATTTCGACTAAATTTTAATTTCATTTGTAAGTATATTTTACGGCATTAAATATGGAATATAGCATCAAATGTCTGCCAATATCCATTCATTATAAAATGGGGCATGTCGCTAAAGTTGACTTTTTGACAAATTTAGGTAAACTTCCAACTGCTCCAGAACCCAATCAGGCGTTGTCTGTGGTCGTTTACCTTAAGTTCCTTGGTTAGTTGGATTTTATACGGGTGCAGACATAAGGCCCGATTCAAAATTCGCCAAGTTGTAGTCGCAGAAAAGCCAAGTTCTTGTGAACAACGAGAAATAAGCTGCCTTGGGTTTTCCTGTACACTTTCACACACAGCAGCAATGTTTTCACCAGATATTGTATTTTGATGACGTACAGGTAGGTGTTGGCCGATTATTTACCAAACTGGTTGACTCAAATTTGGCCACTAAACAATGAATAATCTACTCAGCAGGACAAAGTAACATATTTTGAGCGTCCCTATTGAAATACCCTTTATTTATTGATATGTTTAATATAATATGTACAGTTGAGTTGACGGGTTCAGATGTTGATTGCTTTAATGAAATAAAAATACGTGTGTATATTTTGCATATCAGGTATATTCTTAAATAAAATCCTTTAGTCAAGGAGTTCCCAACCCCGTGCCCGCGGGCGCCATGATGCTCGCCAACCGATTTCTGTGTGTTCACCAACGTTAGATCGAAACATTTTTAACTTAACATTTTTGCAAAATTAGTTTTGTGGATATCACATCGACAGGTGAAGCCAGTCGTGCATTTCTCAAATATGTAGGAAATGGTAGATAACAGTGAATTAAACGTCATATACATTAAAATACAAACACGGTTTGAAGAGAGATTTCTGCAGTTAACGACTATCGAGCCAATGGTCTTCTTTATTGTCACACAAATTATTTGCCAATTAAATACAATATGAATAGCTTTATGAGTTCATGTTGTGAAGGATGTGTTAAAGAAAAGGCACAGCAAGAAAAAATTGACCCTGACCTTTTCAACGAGTTTTCACTTTATTCAAAAGATAGGTTGAGCAACAAATAGTTCTCGTAGAAAAGAACATATTTTAAGATAATCACCGCAAAGAGTCCACATGCTCCACGTTAGAAGCGGGCATGATAGAAAAAAAATATTTTCTTTTTATAATATCATTAGAAAAATAAGTGGCGCCCGTCAATCCACATCTTTCTTTAAATGCGCTCTCGATTCCAATTAGGTTGGGGACCTCTACTTTAATACCTACTGTATCAATCGATTGGTTGAATTAGTAGATCTTTATAATCTACACCAGGCATAAAATTAAAACTTCTTGAAACATGGGTAGAAGGCTCATTCAATGACTCAACAATCAGTCGGTAAAAATTAATATATTATCAGTAATTATTACCAACTACTTCCAGAGATATTATCAAAATACCGAGACCGGTTTCGCTCAACGCGAGCGCTTTCAACTGACAATTTTGAAAATAACTTGCGATGCGCGAAACCGGTCCTGATCTTTACAAAATGAAATCAGAACGAATAATGTGTTTTATGTATTTAAATAAAATGCTTTTCCGCCAAGAGTTGACAGAGAATAAATAAAATAATTTCTGTAGAATTAAAATACATTGTGTGAATTTTCACAGTATAAATAAATTGGACAGGGTCATTTTTATCAACTTACAAAATTAATATATCATTGAAAAATACATTTTATATGAGAAAATAAATTATATGATGGCAGCACTTATTTTAGTGTAGAACGGGAAATCACTGGCGGTCCCATGTCGAAATGGTATGTGACTCAAATCTGTTCCTGACTAACTTCAGACTAAAACGTTTCCGGAATAATACGTCTGGTTTTATCGCGCGTCCATTCTTGCATTGTTTATATTTAGTATCGATTTTGCGGCTCGCATTGAATACTACTTATTGAATTTTAGTAAAAAGTGATCTCCAATTATTACTGTACTGATATTTGTGTTACCATGTAAGTACCTATCTATAATTTTTAAACAGGTAAATGTGAATTATTACAGCATATTAATTCCGAGTGGGACCCGACAACACAATCTTTAGCTAAAAAGTACCACTTTTTTCATGATTTATTGTCTTCAATTGTTTTGCTGTCATTCATCGGAAATGTGTCATCATCACTAAAACCGTGAAGTTCTTTTTTATCTATTAAATATTACATCTCACTTAATTTGCAATGATGTCGTTAAAATTTGTTTGTTAGCATACAATAAATAGTATGCTGAAAGTGTATGAAAATGAATGAAAAGAGCTTTTATACGATATCGATCTTATTGGGCACAGAGTAAAACAATATTATCCAATGCATGATCGATATTCGTACTACAAACATTAAATTAGCCTGTAAAATTATCAGGGCTGTGGAGTCGGAACTTTTTGGCCGGAGTCGGAGTCGGCGCGGCTTTTTGGCCGGAGTCGTACTCGGAGTCGGAAATTTTGAAAAGTTTGAACTTTTTATTTTTGCATTTAATATGTCAAATTTGGCTTTTGGCCGCATTGATAGGGTTGATATTTAATTGAATACATAGGAAGTTTAGGGGAAAAAATTCACGATACCTTTTTTTTTAGTCGGAGTCTCGTGGTTTTGGTAAATGCTGGAGTCGGACTTTTTTCACCGACTCCACAGTACTGAAAATTATACTTCAAAACGATTGTAAAGTCGTATTTTTTTAATTTTGGAGAGATGTTGTAATTAATTATTATCAGTTGTTAACGCTTTCGGTGAACGAAACTGTTCCAGATCATTATTATATATGTGGCGGATTTTAATATAATGCATTTCCACCAAGAATCTACGGATAACAAATCAAAACAAATAAATAACCCAGCTCACTAAATGCTACAAATCAATGCTTCTTAAATCATTGAGCGTTATCTTAAATAAACAATGTAGGGTACTTTTGTGCCAATTAAATTCTAATTCTATATGTGCCTTATTTGAAAATTAAGACAATAGAAAGAATATATGCAATATGTTGGAAAAAAGACTGAATCCGTTTCGATTAATACTTTTCATTTGGTGTTGAAGCCATGTATGCCAACATATGATCAACACCGACAACCAGAACCCTTCTTTAACCCTTTGAGTGGTGACTTGAATTTGGATAAAATTAGGTTTTTTTCTATAAATTTAATAAAATATTAATAGCAAACAAAAAAATATATAAAACATTATCTAAGAAGAAGATAAATACTTATTGAAGGAATTGATATTTCTTCCGCAAATTTCTTCCGCAAATTCTAAAAAAATAATTAATTATTACTTTCGAATAATTATCTAGAAGCTTTTACGTCCAATTTCGGTCTGGATCGTTATTGCATTCATCTGTCAACATGTGGTTCTCTATTGACGGTGGTTTCAGGAAGCGTATTGAACTGCAATGGATTTTTACACTCATTAATATATGGCCACAGATTTCTTACCAAATATTAACCTTTTTATAAAACACTTGCTTATTTCAAACATATAATAAAAATAATGTGACTACCAAAAAGCACCGATTGACACCTCTTTTTTCAATATGTACATGAAAAAATAATAACATTTCAAAAAACAATAAGAGAATGGCAATCTATAATAGATGACAACATACTACCGCCCTACCGGCGATAATCAAAGGGTTAACCGCTTGAGTACCGCGCAAGAAAATGATCATTGTGCCACCAGGACCGCGTGTTTTTGAGGGCCAATAAAAAAATAAGTAAAATTAATTATAATTTTTTAAATATTTTTTACACATATATTAATCCGTGTGCCGACAAAAGGTCGAAAGGCATAACGCCGAAAGACACAACGGCCCCGGACATAATGCCCCGGACATAATGCCCCCAGACATATCGCTCCCGGGCAAATCGTCGCCGGGCTAAATGTCTCCGCGACATAATGTTTCCGCGACATATCGTCCCCGGAATTAATGTTCCCGGACTTACGGGTCGTCTTAGCTGGGCGAATCTGGGCGAGGCGATCCGGCGCGGCTTTGAAAGCGGCAGAGTTTTAAAATATCAAACGGTCCTCGCCCATGCAAGTGTCATATGTAAGCGAAGCGATCCGGTCAGGACGGCATATGTCGCAAGTCGCCTCAAGTGCGCACTCATGGCGCCCGCGAATCGCTTGAAAATATGAAACGGTCCAAGCTCACCAGAGCGTTAATTGCGTCTGGCCGAGCGATGGCACATAAGACCTTTGATCAACTACGTTTTAAATTGACTGGATTCGCCTAAATTCTCTTGCCGGTTCGCGTCGCTTACCTAAGACACAGGGTAAGACACGGGGTTATATTCATTTTGTGAGCCTTAAACATAGTTGCCCACCGGTGAGTTCTTAGCTGTCAGAGATTCTCTTATGCGACACACCGGTGTGTCGTTAGCTTTAGAAGGTTAAATAAATTTAATCTTAATAGTAATTTTCCAAAATAATTCTCCAAAATAAATCTTCTCTTGAAAGAAATTTACAAACTGAATTTACAGATAACTTTTGGAAAAAAATCGAGCACGTAGCATCAAAATTTTCTCCAAACCAAATTTATTAAAATAAAATTTATTAAAATAAAAAAAAAATGTTCTTCCCCCTCTGCCGCAAGCCCTGTTTCAAAAATCTGGCATAAATTCAAATACAAAAATAAATCTGAAATAATCAAATTTTAAAATTAAGCTACTATTTGTTTATCATGATAAATATATAGTAAGTTATTAATATATAAATTTATAATAATAATAATATAATATTTATAGTTTATAGATATATAAGTTATTAACTATTTATTTAAAATACTTGTCAAGCATGGTGTGTACGACTTATATTTTGGGAATTGTTGAAATGCATAATGAATAAAGAAATCGTATGAAAATATATTATACGAAAAAAAATTGTGCCAGCCCTACGTCAATTACTAATTCAATGCTCAATATTTACAATTTCAATTAAATGCTCGATATTATTTATTTTTGCGAATGTCAGATATTCCCACTATGCAGAATGAATAAAAGAATTATAAAACTGTCAAACTAATTTAAAAATTAGTATTAATTATTATATCAAACATATTTTAAAAATGAAACTTTTGCGAGTTAGCGTTAAGTCCGGGAACATTAATTCCGGGGACGATATGTCGCGGAAACATTATGTCGCGGAGACATTTAGCCCGGCGACGATTTGCCCGGGAGCGATATGTCTGGGGGCATTATGTCCGGGGCCGCTGTGTCTTTCGGCGTTATGCCTTTTGACCTTTTGTCGTGCTTCCATATTAATCGATTGTTTTATAATTTTTCAATTGAAAATTGTAACATTTCGTAGAAAATGTCAGGGTACCACATAAAAATATTGATTTTCTTCATTTAATTACCAAATTATATCAAACACTTAAAATAAATTATATATTTTTTTTTAAATCTTTGTACATACCAAATTTCTAGTTCAGGGCTGGCAGAAAGCAAACGAGTAATTTTTGTTGATTGAGTAGGCATTTACTTGGTAGAACTCCATTATAATACGGAAAGAAAAATAACAATGTATTTTAGTTCTACATAAATTTATGTAGAACTAAAATACATTGTTATTTTTCTTTCCGTATTAGAGTAATTTTTGTATAAAATTTTTTAAATCATAAACCAAAACTTATTTTTATAAACTTTTTGTTATAAAATATATTGTTACGTAATATGTATGTAATAAAGATTGGGGAAAAAAACGGTACTTCGTTGTTATACGCAAGGTATAGAAACACGAAAAAATATCACTTCACCTAAAATGAATGTCGCTGAAGCCTCAAACCACACATTGGGCGGGGGCGTCACTTGACGATTTTTGAAATAAAAACAAAGAATTCATCCCTTGCCGTGTTGCAAAAGAACACCCAAAGCATGTATAACTTTAAAAAAATATTCGGGGAATTGCGTGACGAGAAGAGTGCAGTGACATTTCTACAATCGCGTAATATTATTCCACAGGAGATTATGTGCAGTAATGGGCATTTAATGACACTTTCCTTTGGGGTCAGGACACGCTGGGTTTGCCACAAACGAACGTGCAATTTGCAAATCAGTGTGAGAAAAAATACATGGTTCCAAGACTCCAAATTACCATTGGAAACTATTGTACATTTCGTGTATTGTTGGTCTCTGCAGCTACACTCATTCCCATCATAAGGGAAAAAATAAGGCCCGGATCAATCATTTTTAGCGATTCCTGGAGTGCATACTCGGAGATCAGTGCTCATTTTTTACACTTGACGGTGAATCATCGCTATAATTTTATAAACCCCGATACACTTGCTAACACTCAGCAAGTAGAAAGAATGTGGGGAGCAGCTAAGTGGGGCAATAAGAAACTTAGAGGGACACATAGACATTTGCTGCATACGTATTTGTACGAATTTATGTGGAGGGCGAGGTTGGGCATCCGGGATCCATTTATTGTTATATTATAAGATATTGCAGAATTTTGGCATTTTATCGAGCGTCAAAATCTCGATGATTGAGAAGCGCTGGCTGCCGGGGGCGAGGCTTAAGATTCAAACATTTGGAATACATGTATACACACATACAAGTATTCGGCCATAATTGTTGTGATTTATGTGTCATTTCATATGGATGGCGAAGGTTTAGCCAACCCTTACGTGGAGTGATAGTTTTTCGTATATCGATGCCTGGCGTATAACAACAAAGTACCAAAAAAACTTGTGTATAACAAATGACTTCCTGTTTTATCTTCAAAACCTATACATAAAAAATAATGAATTTCTTTAGTAGTCATGCTGGCAGAAATGTTATTCATTTATGTATTGAAAACATAAATAAAAAATAAAATAATACACTGAACTTTTAGAAACACTGATTTTTTGTATAGACATTGAATTCGAATACCCAATGAACAAAACAATGAATTTGAGACTGAGGTTGTCATTAATCATGGTGATAATGTGTGCTATGTGGTTGCCTATGTACTGCGCATGTGGCAGCCCTTGGCCCACGCGTGACATCTTTTGAGATAATTTTTTTTTCACCTAAAATACAATTAAATTCGATATTTTATAAAAATTATATCGATTCTATATAGATTCTACACTTATTCATTAATATATTGCGTATATTCCATTGGAGGAATACCAAGTATTATTTATCTCGAAGTATTTGTACACCTGTGTCCGGTTGGGTCTCAAGCGGTTATGATAAAAAACATTCCTAGAAGTTTCTTGAATAGGGACTTAAAGAAAACTCATCACCTCGAATGAAATACCTCACATAATTTAAATTATACTGTGCTGAGAAAAGCTAGTTTCTCTGTTTCATAAACTCGTAAGTCTGCTTAAGATGAGGTGAAATTGAAGTTTATGTCCAAAAAGCTGCAAATGTCAACACAAAGAGCCTCTCCTGCCAACCCCTGGCTTAGGAGAACGTGGAATACTTTTTTAATTCGTCATATGTCCATATTGCCCCCGTGTGCTAATAAGGTGACAAGATTTCTTGTGAAATAGAATCAGCCACCTTGGATAATATATATTAAAAGTAAAAACAGCTTATTTTAGTTGCCTTCTTGTGGATTCAGTTTTAACGTAGGGTTCTCAATAAGAAATACGAGGTGGGTACTTGAGGGTGTAGCGATGCCTAAGCCGAAGGCAGTGCGCTTAATGACTACGGCAGGGCTCGTATCACGCACCAATTAGGTGTAAAAAACGAAAATAAATTCCCTCCTCGATGGCAGTTGAGGTGTAGATAGCATGTGGAGTTGTGGCAATCTAATACCTATTTTTCAACTGATTCTACTAATCCGCTTATTTCAGTTTTGCATAATGTATTAATTTTTTTATTTTTCTTTCAGACAAAATGCCAGTTTGGAGTGAGGTAGTGGAGGAAAGTGATCATCCGTCATGGTCATCAATTGATTCATCATCGATTCTTAAAAAATTGACACCATGTGATACGAATTACAGTTCAATATGTTTGAAGATCCCGTATGAACCAGAGGATGTCTTTTTAGTACAAAACCCCAAATTGTATGCAAAATTTCTGTTAAAAAAAGAGCAATATGACTCTAGTACGATCCGCGAGTTGTATCATGACACCGAGATTCATAACATAGACTCTATAATGGAAAGCAACCTGGATTGGCGACGTGTCACTCGATCCAAGTATGGACGTGGTAAGAAATATATTTTTATTTATGATTTCATCTTCCACATGTTCACTGCTAAAAAGACACTTAATCATTTGCCTGCATCAAAAATATAGAGAACAAGCCCTGTACGTGGCAGCTTTTTTGAAAAAATTTTAATCGTGTTTTGGACTATAAATTTTGATTCTAATATTTTTTCAAATAATCAAATATGTTAACTGGCACCGATATGTCATTTTTTCAATTATAAAATACACTATATTTGTTGTATTTTCTGTTTAATTCAAGAATAATCATTCTTCATACAATAGCAGTGTAACGTCGCCACACGAAACCGAGGACCCTGCGCCGCCACCACTGGGTCGTGATTTTCATAAAAATACTTGGAACATATTCAAGCGACATCTATAGATTATATTTAATACTTGCATATGAATATCATCTGAATCAACCTTCTGATTAATTATTCTAATGATTTGGGTTTAAGATTTTCAATAACAAAATAATATAACCATAATTTGTTAATGAGTGGCGCACGTTTCTTACATGAAAAGTTATAAAACAATGGCGACACAATGTGATTGGTATTTTGGAACCTACCAAACAAATAAATAATTTTGGCCAATATTAAAATATATTTGACCAAATACAATAGATAGCATTGATAATACATTCATATTTCGTAATATATTCAACCGATGTTGAACCCTAAAACACTAGAGATGTCCCATGACCGCAATGTGCGTCTTGCATGCTGAGGGCATTTCAGCTTTAACACGCACAGCGGTCATGGCCTTACAAAAGGTTATTAGCGGGCGATATACTTAATATATACTAATGGTACTTAAATTGTTGATTGAACTCTTTTTTATACTTCTGATGATAGTAAAAATAGTTTGTAATTAATTTTATTCCACTACTGTTGTGAGAAGTTTTTTATTTAAAGTACACCAATTAGTGCATCTTTGAATGCAAATTCCTCAAATACACTTATTTTTTCAGGTGTGAGTTTTGCCGTCACCCCTGAATATGCCTACCACCACAGTAATGGATTTAATTCAAACAAAGCGATGATCATTGCTGATGTCTTGATAGGGAATATGGCGACTCATTCCAGCAATTTTCCAAAGGAAAATATCGACACATCTGTGAGCGCAGACCAAAAAGTGATAGTAAAGTATTGCGATGATGAATTCTATCCCAAATACATCATTCATTATGTTGGACCTCAAAAACACAGAAAACAGAGAAGTTTCTTTCAATTTTAGTAGTTGATATTCTTTATTTAGACATTAGAAAAAGTGTTTTACAATAATACACTACTATTGCTGCCATTTAGTACATATTAAAACTTATAAGGAATCATATTACTCGCATACACTTGACTTTCACTTAAAGAGTGAAGATCTATTACAGTGCCAATTGATCTAAAATCCTCAGATCATGTAAAAAACAACAGGTATTTAGTCATGTTGACTAATCAATTTTCATCCTATCCAAAAACTTACTAAAAATCTAATAGTAGTCCCTCTGCCTAAAAGTTTTTAGTACACCAATTTTAGGTAATGTATAATATGTATTGGCATAGCTACACTGTAAAGATTCCAAACTATTTTGCTGCATCCTGTTTAGAATTGCCTATTGAATGTTGAGAGTTTTGGATAAGTATTATTTTTAATTGTGTTAACTGCTCTTATTTTTATAAACAAATGGTAAATAAATAACATGAGTTCACAGTATTTATTTTTATTATAATTGCTCAGTAGAATTATATAACCTGATATGATGAATACATTTGCATAAGATATAGCTTTATTATCTACTTGTGCATTTAAACACTCCCATAATTTGAAAGGGCAACAAAATAAATGGTCAGAATTAAAATGATGTTTCGGTCAGAATAAAAATGGTTTCCTTGGTCAGAATACAATTCAATATAAGGTCATAAAAGAAATAGTAACGGTCTGAATAAAATTATAAAATGATCAGAATTTGTAACAATTTTGGTCTGAAATGGTAAATAAAAACAAAACGTCAGAATAAAATTCGGTATAGGTTTGGGTTCATATCTTTATAATCTCATAATTGCGTGTGTTCTCACCAGAGCACACAGCCATTCCCCTTCGATAGAACTGTATCTATATCCGTGGTTCCAAGAACAATAACGGGCATCCCTTCCCATACTAATTTATATATTGCGCAATATGAACATTATTTCTGATTTTTGCATTTTTGAGAAGCCGATTTGTTGAAATTAAAATTTTGAATTCTCGGTGACTTTCATCATCAAAATTCTCCTCATTTTGATATTTAATTTTTAATATTTAGAGAAAATATCTATGTTGACAGCTGTCAAATTATCGTAAATACTAGTGATTTATTCAATGGCCGCGGCGCTAGTAGTATCTACCGCCCATTGGACCATTTGTCGTATGACATCACTTTGCACCAATAGAAACGCTATTCGATCTCCAAAAAAAATTCTGACAGATGTCAAAATAAATATGTCCAAATACTATTAAATATTACCAATTTCGATTAAATTCTGCCCAATGATATTTAAATTCTGATCAATTTGTTTAAATACTGACCATTCATAATTTATTCTGCCCTCTGTATTCTAACCAATACATTATGACCATTTAATATAAATTCAGACCACTGTTATAAAGATTCTGACCATCTTATTATAAATTCAGACCACAACTGTATTACTATTATGACGGTTAAAATACGAGCCATTTGAAAGCCATGTAGGTACTCCTTTTGTTCATGTTCTTGAGAGTAGGGTTTTCAATTCCGGGATCCCAAAGATTTTCAATACCTGCTTAGCTCCAAATTAGAAAACAGCAAAATTTTCAAGATTGATTTATTTATCAAGTACAATTGAATTATTATTTAGAAAAACATTTAACAATGTGAAATTTAAAATATTCCCAAATCATAAAATGGCTCCTCTGAGATTCTATGAAAAAACCAAGAATATTTAAAAATTTCAACAAATCTGATGGCATTCGAACTAGACCAGTGGTTCTCACGTAAAATTTGGCTGTGGCCGCATGAGGAACATCGGTGGTCCTGCGAAAATGCCTGGTGGCCGCACAAAACTTTTTTGTTGAGCCTTTTTGTCTAAAATACCATGTAAAAAAGCATGTATGTGTAAAAGTTTTTGCGAACAAACAATTCTTGATACACAATACAATGCATACAAAATATTAAACTTTCAGTGTCTTTGTTGACAAATTAACTTGTAAAAACATATCTTTATTAAATATCAATATTAACTATCAAGCTGTTGGTGGCCGCAGCAAAATCCTCTGGTGGCCGCATGCGGCCACCGTGGCCGCACATGAGAACCACTGAACTAGACCGATACCCTCATACATTAGATTTCATTAATATATGTTCACCCATCAATAGTGAATAAAACCCGAATTATTCATTATAAATATATAGTGATATTTATTATTTAAACTATTGGTAATGATTATTGGCTTATACTTATTATGGATAATACCGACCATCGAAAAATATCCGAATGTCCCGGGACCAGTCCCAGGATCTACTACTTGCAATCTAAGGATCTACTACTTGCAATCTAAGGATCTACTGCGGAGTACACCCGATTCTCTTTTTGTCTGGGGGATACGTTCCCAAGTCTATCATACAAAATCAAACCATGTATAAAAAGATAAGGTACCATAGATGGAAGCATGGTAGAATGGTTCCATAATTAAAAATTAACTTGAGAAAAAATGTAGTTTATTGTTTATATTTCGAAATCCTTTTAAAAGTATTGCAGGTAACGATTTAACATTTGATTTGAATATAATTAAGCATGGAGAAATCTATTCATCCAGTTACGTTCACTCATCGCTGGAAATATTTCAATTGGTGCAAAAAATAATTTTAAAACAGTGGTACTTTCAAAACCATGTAAAAAGGGGGTCGGCTTTATTTATATACGTTTGCTTCTTCAAATGACACAAAAATCAATACTGGTCAATATTTGTCACCCGCCTGAAGCTTTGCTACCTCCCATGGCATACCAGCATCCCTCAGATCCACTGAACGCCCGTACATATAGTATACTGGTCGTCCAGGATGCCGGAATTACATCGGTTAAAAGAAGCAGACAGGAGAGGAGGAATTCGAGCCTTTTTTTATGCATATGTGTAAAATTTGGGTATTTGCCGGATTGTTTGATTGGTATATAATTGAATATACATAAATAGAAAAGGTAGGAAAAAAAAGTGGCGAAATTAAACTTTTTTTTAGTTGGAAATGTGTTTTTGGTAAATGCTGGAGTCGGGAGTGATTTTTTTTAACGACTCCACAGCCATGCCGTATAGACTGCCTATATGGAACGTATGGACAAATAATGTTATCTTGAGATTGAAAGACAGGATAAGTGGTTGGAAAGGTGGAAAGGATTTTTAGACATCACAGCTATGCATTCAATCAAAAATCGGCTCATCATTGACCACTACCATCAATCCATCAGATGGGTACTATAATAAAAGGAATTGCTTAAGGCAGCGGCTTTCTAACTGAGAGGCGTAGAAAACGGCAAAAAATAAATGGGTACTACAAAACCGTTACATGACATATTTTGTCGATTACCATTCCATTTTCCTTTACTTTCCCGAGTGCTTGATATGACTATCTCGGATTTATGTTAGAGTCAAGTTTATATCGGATATTCTCCATGATAAAGGGTTCATTGTAATAATGTGAAAAAGTGACAGTTTTTTTAAACAATGCATTTAGAATAGAAGCAATTAATGCAACCTCCAAACTAGGGTTCATATCTTGTCTCTTTCTAGCGTGTTTGTGTTCAATAATAACGGGTCGTCTTAGCTGGGCGAATCTCGGCGAGGCGATCCGGCGCAGCTTTGAAAGCGGCAGAGTTTTAAAATATCAAACGGTCCTCGCCCATGCAAGTGTCATATGTAGACGAAGCGATGCGGTCAGGACGGCATAGGTAATAACTTCAACAAATTGTCGTAAGTCGCATCGAAGTGCCTGACTCATTGCGCGCGCAAATCGCTTGCAAATATCAAACGGTCCAAGTTCACCAGAGCGTCTTATGTTGACGATTTACCGCGCGTTGCCGCGCGTTACCGCATATGTTTACTTCGCGCGATCGGTTGATTTGATATTTTGAAACGATCTTGACGCGGCGGGCCTCGTCATATTATGACAGATGTAGAAATTTTACTCAGTTAACATACAAATGGACGCCAAATAATGTCGGACAATAGAAACAAAAGATATCATAATCGTTTATTTATTGAAAAATGTATATTTAATATATATGTGCATTACAAAAATAACAAATTATAAGTTAATTTTAAGCAATGGCTTCAATCTGTATTACGATACGTGAAACAGTTCCAACTCTCAAAAGCATATTAATTAAATTGGCATTGACTTGGGTAGAACTCCATTAAAATACGGTGAAAAAATATCAATGTGTTTTAGTTCTACAAAAATTATATAATAATTAGTTGATCGCTATTTCGACTCAAGCCCTTGTCAGACCGACCACTAAATTGATTAAATTTAGAACACGTTTGCAAAAAGTGTTGTATACGGGGATTTTAAAATTAAACACCCCGCAAATATCAAAAACCAAAGTGGTGCTTGTTTTAGTTTGACTATGAAAAATAGTAATAACGAAAATATTCAAATTTGAATTGTTTCAATTGACCACGCAAAGAAGCACACAATTTATTGACACTGTGAGACAACTTGTCCTCGTCACATTTACATATTCCAACTTTTGTGTTTATCCACTGTGTGTTTGTGCCGTGTCAACCATATTTTTTATTTCACATCATCACAAAATCTAACATCCAAAATAGAGTTAAAATAAAATCACAAACTTTATTTAATTTGATTGAAAAAATCTAATTTGCTGTCAAAGAAATGTCAAATAATACCTTCACGTAAATAATAAACATTATCATATTAATAAAAGCCGGAAAAAGTTCAGTAGATGACTAATTTATTACATTTTGACTAAATATCTTCGCCGATAAAAATTCAAACATATTTTCTTTCATATTCGTTTTTATGGCAATTACCAACAATGCAAAGGGGAATTCCCGACCCACAAACATACATACATAGCCGTTTCGGTTTTATATACATATAAGATTAGTGTGATATATTATTCTAATGAACGATAGGTAGGTAGCTTGCCGTGAAATCGCGACACCTTCTTTCACGATATCAGTTTTCAATGATGAATGTTAACCTTTTGGTTACGGACCGAATTTTCGAAAAAAACGGGAATGGTTTATGGGTTGCCAAAAACAATTATATTTTCTACATTATTCAAATTAAGTCATTGAAATAAAATAAAACACATCAAAAACAGTTTATATTTAAAGGAATCAAAGAAAACAATTTAAAAAAATAAAAAAATTGTAAAGATAAAATAAATACATATTTTTTTTGCATAAATTTTAATTTTGACAAGAAAATGCAATCTTATCCAATATAAAATAACAAATATGAATATTTTTTTAAATATAAACTATGCAAATATAATCTAGATATATACCTACGTGTGGAAATTTAAAAAAAAATCTTTGCAACAAAAAAAACGTGAAAAATGCACAGCACGAAAGGCATTGGTATTATATATGGTACTTTCAAACAAATTTAACTATATAAATATACAACTTATAAAAATATATATGTTATAATTTCATAGATAAACGTGTATTAGTGCATATTAAAACAATAGTTGGATCGATATCTCCCCGTACGTAAAGGTACGGTACATTGAATTGGAGCTAAAACAAGCAGCGATAAATCGCTGCGCCGTAACCTGGCGCTGCGAAGTGGCTAGCCATGCTAGCCAGAAGTGGCACATAAGACCTTTAATCAACTACGTTTTAAATTGACTGGATTCGCCTAAATTCGCTTGCCGGTTCGCGACGCTCACATAAGACACGGGGTAAGTTGTGAAATGTACTTTAGTTGGGATCCGGCTAAAAAAATTGTTGATAAATGTCAAAAACTTCTAATGATCCCGGATTGATATTTCTATTGCTTCGAAACATATGAAGGACAATAAACGTGACATAGGGCGCCAAATATAAAACAATAATAATTATGTAGCTCTCGTAAATGTTGACAATACTGATTGTAAGATAAAAAAACAAATAGTATGGTAGGGTCGAGAAAAAAAAAAGCTTATTTAGAAGGATTTCGTAGCCTAGTGAAACAAGTCGGTAAGTGACATTCGACCGATTGGTGAATATTGTCTATGGTGACGAGTTTTGCATAGATAAACATAGAGTTTAGTGAGTCGTCTGACAAACAACCATAGACAGCATGATAAACAACGAATGTGTTGACTGCCTGAAAGCGGAATGGACCTGTTTTCGCAGGCGTATTTATACTCCTGCGTGTCGCAGAAATAAGACTAGGTAGTATCTCGTCAATTTTTTTTTGAACAAGGCAAGAAACAAAAAAAAATGTATTTTAAATAATGCATTCTACAATAAAAATAAATTTGCTTCAAATAATATGCATAATAATGTCAAAAGATTTCGATAAGAGGAAAAACATATTTCACCATTGTGAATTTACTCAGTAATACGTTCTATAATTATAGCGAAAAAATATCTGGTCAGTTAGAAGATTCACAAAAACGTAAATACATTGTTCTATCTTTCCTCCAGATGTTATACCAAAGCGTGGCCCGTGAGGGGCTTATTGACGGCCCGTGGTTCCGTGGAGTAGAAGACAATTTTAGCTTTTGGCGTATACTTTATGAACATTAAAAGATTTATGTATATTTTTTTTTTTGATAAGATTTGTGGAGTGTTTCCCCACCTTTTGCCCTGTACGCAGTCTCATGTTAATTACCATACCACATGGCTTTTAGAGCGTATTTATGAATACTTGAAAAGGGTTGTCACACACAGTATAATATTATGTAAATTTTGTACTCCAATTGGCTATCATAAAATGAATTTCTGTTGAATTTTTCTTATGATTTTATGAATAATTTTTATTTGTTCAATTGATTTGAAAGATATATACATGCAAAATAATATTTACGTTAATATTGTGAAAATGTTATCGAGATTGTTGACAGCCCTGATAACGTCTATACACTTTTTGTTGAATATCTTTTAAGAAAAAATTTAAAACGAAAAGTTTACGGGTCGTCTTAGCTGGGCGAGGCGATCCAGCTCACCAGAGCGTTAATTGCGTCTGGCCGAGCGATGGCATATAAGACCTTTGATCAACTATGTTTTAAATTGACTGGATTCGCCTAAATTCGCTTGCCGGTTCGCGTCGCTTACCTAAGACACGGGGTTATATTCATTTTGTGAGCCTTAAACATAGTTGCCCACCGGTGAGTTCTTAGCTGTCAGAGATTCTCTTATGCGACACACCGGTGTGTCGTTAGCTTTAGAAGGTTAAATAAATTTAATCTTAATAGTAATTTTCCAAAATAATTCTCCAAAATAAATCTTCTCTTGAAAGAAATTTACAAACTGAATTTACAGATAACTTTTGGAAAAAAATTGAGCACGTAGATCTCATCAAAATTTTCTCCAAACCAAATTTTAGACGTGGATCGTAAATTGGAGAATGTCTCAAATTTATTGTAAGCATAATGATTTATTGTAATGCAGGTAACACTGTTTCAACTGATAGTTCGGTCGGGGATTCACCGAAAGTGATGTCGTTGGATAAGAAATCATTTTAGACACATGTTCGCCGACAGCCCACACATGGCCCACACTCACGGTTTTGTATAGTAAATCTTCACATACCTGTACCTGCTTTATATTTTGCCGTCATATTTTTGAACACCCCACAACTCTTGTGATCAAGATCTGGTGAAGGAAAATCAGAACAATTACCAAAAACCAAAATACAATAGTGACTCAGAGCCGTGCTGTTCGACAAACGCCATGTAAGTATTATGATTATTCATTTACTTGATAATCTTCGTACAACTCATATATTCGGAATTTTTAACCGCATTGTTTGCGCCGTTTGCGTGTGTAGCGAGATCCTATTGCATCCAGGGCTGTGTGTGGACATAACGACACGCCGACGGCACTATTCACCAGCCCCAACCATGGTATCGATTTTTAATAGGTAATATAATGTATAATATCCACCTAATAAAGTAATTTTGGTAAAGGTGTAGGCGAGGTGACGCGAGCTGTCAGGCTCGAATAGAAAATGGAATCTATCGTCAGTGCTCCCTGTTAATGATATATTTTTTCCTCATATTGTTTACTCTTAGATCAACATGTTTTTATTAGAAAAAAAATAGTAGAAATTACGTAAGTAATTTAAAAAAATATATAAAACTACTTCTTCAACTGTAATGAGTTAATATGAATATCTTCTAAATCCACTTTTAATGCATCCCGACTGTCCAAGGTTGTCGTCTTAAAGATTTATTAAAGTTAAACATGCTTTGGATCTTATTCCGCAACTGTTAGTTAGGTATGAATATTTTGTTTTAATTTCGAAATTGGTCTTGTTTCGCCCCGCCGCACCATGTGGGTATTGTAGGTCCAGCGATAATATTTTCTTGCTGTCGTAAAACAACAAAATGCCTACCACTGTTTCAACATACGTATGTACATCACAAATTATGAGTTTTTTTTGTTTTAACCCATTAACGCCCAAGAGAAAACTGCCAGCGAAAAATATGTTTTAAATGCTATTTATTGTGTCATATTGAACAAAGAAAGTTATTTAAAAAAAAAAAATATTAAAGAACAATATGTAGAAAATAAAGGGGTGTACACGATTTGGTACAATGGGCGATGAAAAGTGGTATTGTCCAAAGACATTTTGTTCCAAACATAAAGTTTTCTTGCTCAGTTCGCAACTTTAGTGACCTTGGTTGTGGCAAATAACACTACACAATGGTTTTTAGATGAGCTCGGGGGTGGAATCGCTATTTTTCCATTCTAGTCCAAGTATTGCTGATGACGACAGACGACTTATATTTCGTTTTTAGTATAAAATCGGAGTCATTTTCCTCTCTAGGTTAATTTTTCATTTTTTTTGATCGCATTGCGTAGGTGGCCCTGTAGCCCAAGAGTCGAACATTATGAAGCAACTGACGTTCGTTAAAAAATTATTGAAATACTCTATATGCTCAACTGGTACAGTCGGCTTCTTTGCCAGCAGAGATTATACATCTCTCGTGCCAAGAGGAGCAATAGGAACTTTTGTAGTTGATATCGAAAGTATAGCAATAACTATGAGAGCTTGTTTCAGCCCAATTTCGATAGCCCAACCGCACTCGTTTTCCAATTATCAATTGCTTGGCTGAATGACGGCCATAATATTTAGTAAAAGGCTCATCCACAGACAAATTCTCATGAAAAACTCCCCACTGGTATGAGTTTCACTGAATGAGATTCCACCAAGGTCTCACTTTGAACATTTTGTTAGTCAAACCTGTAGCTAGAGAATGGTCGATTTAGTGCCGATTTCTTATTATTTCTAAAAACCCATGACCTGACATGCAATTTGCGACCAATGGAACTCCAAAATCTTCATTCAAACTCCAGAAAGCATATTCGGTCGGCAGTTCATGATATCCAATTAATGCCAATATTCCCAAAAGACTTTTAAATCTTCATGGTTCATTTCAAAATTATGCCATATAAGCAATTGTTGACGCTCTGGTGCCCACTGTACACGTTTGGGTACAGAGTAATTCAACATCGCCTAGCAACCGGTAGTTGAAAAATATTGTCTAACTAATAGTGTAACACGTTATAGTGGGGTCTAAATAAACATATCAATTATAAAAAAGTTTTAATATTTTATTACTTATTGCAAAAAAAAATGAAAATATTTTTTCGAAAAATCTTGATTCAAATCCATACTTCGGTGATAAACTAATGACATTTATCGACGCATTTTAGCCAAGTTTTATTTTTTTACTGTTAACTACTTCTATCTAGTTTAATAATAAGTAAAAACTTTCATAAAAATCTGAAAAAGAATACACCAAATCACACTTTGAACAGGTGTACCAAAACAGGTACAGAAAGCGTTAATGGGTTAAATCCGAAATTAGTGTGATTTTTTTTTGACATTACAATATGGCCGCTGAGTCATTATTGACACTACAGAAACGAACCGCAGTATTAAATCTTGAATTATTATTTTTAATTATTGCTAATTAATTATTCATTATACCTAAGATTTGTAATTCTGTTTCAGTTCGGTAAGAAATACTCCTAACTCATTGTCAGTGGAACTCGAATACTTTCTTAACAGAAATTCTTACTACTAGGATGCAAATATATCGCAATTTGTACCAAATTGGGGTTCATGCTTACGTTTTGCTCGCATCTACATATTCAAGGTTTTGGGCCATGAAGTTTTCTTGGTGAACCGCAAATGAAAGTGCATATATTCCATCTTCAATATGTGGAATATTTCCATACAATGCCCAGCTGTCGGAAATAATGTTTGTGTTGGATAGTATGTGTTAAACCTTTCAAGGGGTGACTGCTGAGAATTCCTGAATATAATTATAAGCATAATCTTGCTTTATTACTTGAGAAAACTTTGGGATAGTAAGTCCGAAAATGTCTCCCAAAGAGGCGAAACGTGTGTTGCAATTAGTAACATGATACGTGGAATGATCAAAGTTATTTTATATTGGTTTTAATTCATTTTACTGTTTTGAACCAAAAGTACGTCCATACTCCTTTAACCACTTGCCGGTCCAATTGATTTAACATATGCAAATATACACACATTTGAAAATGCAAAATACACACACAAATTTGTGATAGCATATTTTTTTATCTGTTAGTCTGTGTCCAGCCCTTGCTTGGACTAGATCAAATTCGTAATTTTCGTATGAAGTTTGCCTGAGTTTTTGACGACTTTCAATACCAGAGTGTACTCGGGCGTGCCCGGGAAGGGGTTAAAGGTTGAAGTATTTCTCAACATTGGTCAATACAAGCGATAATTGTTTTGGTTTGAGAGATTATTATACGCTATTTTTATGACCCAAGAGAAAACTAAATTGCATCATTTTGTGTTCAACTAGAAAAAAGACCATTGATTTTCTCCACCGACTTTGTGGATTCGATAATGACTTTCCTTATTTTGGTTTTTACAGAAAATATGCAACTCTGGGAGGAGGTGCTAGAAGCAGTAAATTATGAGAATGAGTCTGCTCTTCCACCCTGCCTTAAGGAGATCACTAAAAGTCATGCCAGCTATGCATCGATTACACAAATGATACATTTTCCCATCACCAAGGTCTTCAAAGTTCAGAGTCCAGCATTATTTGCCAAATTTATGCTCAAGAAAGAGCAATATTGTCTACCCAGGACACGTGAATTGTTTCATGACACTGAGATAAGTAATGTATCCTCGATAATCATGTCAAATCTGGATTGGAGACGAGTTGTTCGGTCAAAGTATGGTGTAGGTAAGAATGCTTTTCACAGTAGGCCTAAAATAAAACAGGAATACTGTTTATTTGATGTCCAGTTTACTAATTATCAGCACAATATCTTAAGCCTTTTATGTCCAAGTCTCTTGAAGCTTCTTGCTCCACTTTTGCCCTAATGTAGTCTTGTTTCCATGTGCATTGAAAGACCTCTTGTAACAAACCGAAGCGTCACAAATTGCCTGATGTCTTGCCCCCCAACAACTGTTGTCTAACTGCAGTAACTTTCTACCGACTTCAATTTATCCTGGCGATTTATTTAGCGATGATATAAATGGTTTTCGGCCAGTAATAATCCCAACTTATTTTCTTTTTTTTATTGAATTGCGACGAAACTAGTCGATAGAAATCATAGTTTATTTTTTTTATTGCAAAAGGTGTAAAAAATTTTGATTTAAGAATACCAAAAGTTTACACTAATATTAACCATTTGTTTAGCATCGCAGTACCGATACGGCGGTAGTATGTTGTCATCTATTATCTATTGCCATTCTCTTATTGTTGATTGAAATGTTATTATTTTTTTTTTTTTATATATTTAAACTAGAGGTGTCAATCAGTAATTTTTGGTAGTCAACTTATTTTTATTATATGTTTGAAATAAGCAAAAGAGAGAGAGAGAGTAAGAAATCTGTGGCCAAATATTATTGAGTGTAAAAATACATTTCAGTTTGATAGGCTTCCTAAAATCACCGTCAATAGAGAACCACATGTTGACAGATGAATGCAATAAAGATCCAGACCCAAATTGGATGTAAAAGCATCTAGATAATTATTTGAAAGTAATATTTTTTTATAATTTTCGTTTTAAAATTGCGGAAGAAATATAAATTCCTTCAATGAGTTATAAAATTCTTCTTAGATTTACGGATATCAAAAAAAATACGTTTTATTTTTTGTCTGCAATTAATATTTTATTAAATTTAAAGAAAAAAACCTAATTTTATCCAAAACAACTCACCGCTCAAAGGGTTAAGAGATAGATATTTAAGATAAAGTAGCAGCAGTGGTCAATTGTTTCATCCTCTGGCCGGGAAAAGTTTAACTATAATAACTGACAGTTTTTGTACCGTAGTGATACTGATTAGTGATGTTATACTCTTACATCATGGAAATATTTTGTTTGCAAATTAGATGTAAAACAAAGCTATGTTTTACAATTACAAAACAAGTTCACGCCATTTTTTTGGAATCAGCATTTCACCTACCGTGTACTCAACTTTTTTTTTCTTTTTGTCTATTATTGTTTACCAATGGAATTTACCAACACTTGCGAGACACAATTTGTGAACCCCAGTCTTAAACCATCTCTAACTCTGTTATTTATTTCAGGTGTGAGTTTCGCAACAACTGCCGAATATGCTAATCGGCACAGCAATGGCTTTAACACAGAGAAAGCCATGATCATTACCGATGTGTTGGTTGAGTATGCCGAAACTTACTCTGGAAACTTTCCAAGTGGTATTAAGGACACCACAATCAGTGCAGATGGCAATGTCATTGTGAAGTATTGTGATGATGAATTCTTCCCAAAATATGTGGTACATTATACTGGACAACATAAAGTAGACAGATATTCAGAAAATACGTCGCTTTTTGAAGATGTTTATTATGATGATTATGATGATTATGATAATTATGATGATTATGATGATTATGATGATTATGATAATTATGATAATTATGATAATTATGATCATGATAATGAAGATTGATTGATCTTCATGGTAATTTTCTAGATCATTTACGTACGGTAGAGGTCTGCACGGGCCGGGTAACGAAGGTTTGGATTCGGGCCTGGGCCGGGCTCGGACGCAAGTTTACAACAAAATATAACAAAAATCGGGCTATTTTCGAATGAGTTCACCATTATCGTAAATCTAAATTTAATACTATGATAAACGTCACGTACTCGTATAAGTCATCTTTTCGACCCATTCGAAAGAACAAGATGCATTGTATTTAATGACTTATTTTAGTATTTTTTAATGATGTCTGCTTCATAGGAGTTTGTACAATACGCATAATGAATTTCATAATATGATCCCACTTCAGTATTTCTTATATGCTTATTTCAAACGGTCGCAATTCGATTTGTTAGGTTGATTTTTTTTTAATTTACCGGCAAGAAATGGGCTTCGAAAATATTAAGACAAAACAGAGGAGTGGAGAATATATTTCTTCGGTCACTAAAAACCCACGGGAAAAGTGAAGTGTGGAAATCATTTAGTGAAATCATAGAGGTGGCTACAAACAAACAAGTTAGATACGTTGAGTGTATAAAATATAAATGCATTTTCAGCTTTTCTAGTTCAAAAACAGGAACTTCTCATTTGTATCGTCATTCCTGTAAAACAAACAAAAACGAATTCTAATTAGGAAGAAATTTCGCACAACTGCATACACACGATAATTGGTGAGTCAATTTTTATAAGAAAAGATTTTTGGAAATGGCCTCGGGGCCCGGGCCGGGTGAAATTTCAAAACTTCGGCCCGTGCAGACCTCTAACGTACGGATACACTGATGTTTATTTATCATAATGAAAACTTATGCTAAACATAAACCTGCAACCCTTCAAAAATTGTATATCCATGGAATTGATTTGGCTTGTCAAGATATAATATTTTTTCTAATTATTCATTGTAACTTACTTAGAGAAGAAATAAACAATAAGTGTTGTGTAATTTTTTCTTTTTATTCTCATCCACTTGCTATTTGGAGCATACAATACGGTACCCTTGTAATTATCTGATAGGTCACCAGCTACAGTCGTGACTGGAACCATTCGGCGGGTGGGATTCAGGTTCCTCTATGGTATTTACAGTTTATGTCACAGCCAGGTCCATTCTTGTTGGTAAGTGACCACAGTTTCATGATTTATTGTGAGAAAATAATTAATTTCCATAGAATTGGCATTACAGCACCCGATTTTTAACTTCAAATAAATCAAATGTGATCTTTCAGTGAACTTGAATAACAGACTAAAAATTTGTTGCAACACATTTATAGGTGCAACTACCACACTACAGTTCTGATTAACAATGAGTGTTATATTCAGGGCAATGGAGTCGGTAAAAAAAAGTCCGACTCCAGCATTTAACAAAACCACGACTCCGACACATTGACTAAAAACACGACTGACTAAAAAAGGGTCAATATCGTCACCTTTTTTTCCCTAATTTTCCTATTTATGTGTATTCAATTAAATATCAACCCTATCAATGCGGCCAAAAGCCAAATCTGACATATTAAATGCAAAAATAAAAAGTTCAAACTTTTCAAAATATCCGACTCCGAGTACGACTCCGGCCAAAACGCCGCGACGACTCCGACTCCGGCCAAAATGCTCCGACTCCACGACTCCCGACTCTGACTCCACAGCCCTGCTTGTAACAATGAGCAAATAAAAATGTTTCAAATTATTTTAAGCATATTTTTTTACAACTTGCTGAGAAATAATCTTAAAGATCTAATCATGGAAATAATGATGACAATCTTAGAACATTGTCAATTAAATTTAGTAATAGAAGTGTGCAGATGCAGTACAACTCTGAAATTCTGCTAACTCCGTTATTCAACCATAGATAATTCAACAACCTAATAATAAATTTTCTTTATCAAATATGCCTGATGCTGTTTCTTTACTGGAAAGTTCCTCATACATTAAAGGTTAAAAGACAGAAAAAACCTACTTAAGTTATCATCTATATTCCTTCCAGATACATATGTATGTTGATATTCAGTGGCTTTTTCAGCACTAGCGAGGCCCTCCTTAAGCGAACGGTAAAGAAGTCGTCAAAATTATTCAAGATAAGAATTTTTGTTATATTTAGCAGGGCTGTGGAGTCAGTCGAAAAAAGTTCGTTTCCGACTCTAGCATTTACCAAAACCACGACTCCGACTAAAAAAGTTTGATTATATGCAAAAATAAAAAGATTAAAATTTCAAAATTTCCAACTCCGAGTACGACTCGAGCCAAATCGCCGCGACGACTCTGACTCCGGCCAAAAAGCCCCGACTCCACGACTCTACAGCTCTGATATTTAGGCATTCAAGTTTTACTCGACCAAAGATTAAATGAATTCCGTTGTAAAAACATGTTTTATTGATTATTTTACATATATGTATGTAAGTTATCACTCGTAACTATCCGATTATTTTAACTTTAAATATTATCATACATAATCGAAAACATTATATTACTCGGATCACGAGAAAGAAACAATGAATATTAAACACCATTGATTGGAAAAAATATTTTATTTTAAGTGCATATTTTTTTTTTCTATAAAAGTAAACTAGTTTGACAATGGATAATTTCGACACCCAGGGTTTTGACAAGGAAATAAATCAATATATCAGGGCTGTGGAGTCTGTCAAAAAAAGTTCGACTCCGACTCCAGCATTTACCAAAACTACGACTCCGACAAAAAAAAAGTATTATTTTGTCAGGTTTTTTTTCTTCTCCCTCCGAAACAAAAAATAAACGAAAAGAAAATAAAAAAAAACTAAACTAAACGCACAACAATCGAAAAGGAAAAAAAAACAATGAGATAGAAAGAGACGAAAACTTTTTTTTAGACAACCTTTAACACTCGAGCATTTTTTTGTATGTGGGTACCGGTAACTCGAGGCATTTTTCCGTGACGAGCATATTTTCAATATAAAACATTCAACTGATGAAAAAAATGTTAAAAAAATGAAAAAAAATGTTTTGTTATTATTTCTGTAAAATAGATATATAATGAATATAATGTAGTTATTTTCATTTTATTTGTAATTCTTCATTGTGTGGTATTTCACATAGCCATCTCCAATATGTAATCTTGGCTTAAGATGCAAGTCTCGCAAAATAGTCGTGTTTCTGATCTCCCACCTGAGATTTTTTTCTATGTTTTCAAACTGCACAGTCTATGTTAGTCCCGGGAAGCAGTACATGTGACTTATCTGTAAGTTGGTCTTCTGTAGGAAGATTTGAAGTGCGCCTACAAAATCCACCTAGCCGAAAATCTCCCACTTATTGGTCAACCAATAATTTGAAAAATTTCAAATGCGTCATTGGATTTTCATTTTTCTCTTCATTCGAAACTTTATATAATATGTAAGAGCTTATTACTCATACCTCCATTCCACAAAAAAATATTTTTTACACAATGATCGGCCTAATCTTCTCCACCCATATGTTTCGTATTATTTATTGCAACTTGTGTTTTTTCGATGTAGACTGGCAAACCACCACAAACTTTTCTCTGGAATGTTTTTAATTCGGCTGTGTCACATGTGCTTAAAAATGTAACCACCCTCTTGTTCTTCCAAGCGAGAATCAAAAATATTGAGATTTTTATACGCCATTGTATTTTTTTTCGATGAAATTTGTGTTTTTTATCCCAGGCGGCAGTCTTTTCCGATATGTCATGATGGTTCGAGTCAAATGACAAAGCACATAGCTTAAACAATTCTTCAGCAAGAAGAATACTGGTGTAGTATCTGTCAGTGAAAATGTGGTATCCTTCCGCACCTAGGTTTTTATGTATAGTTTTACTCGTTATTTTGCACATCAACCCACGAATGCCAAATTCATCTTCTCGTCAGTCGCATTTCCCCAAGTTTATGATTAGCATAAGCATTTGTTTCTTTGAAAATATCGTTCACTAATTCTTCAGTAGAAAATAATTTGAAAAAGAATCCATCGACTCTCTTGAAGGAATCTGCTGAAGTCTGTTTTTATCTGGAAAGGCTCATCATCATTTTTTGTGACGTCGATCCATTTTCCATCGGCAATAACCTTTTTGTAATCATCGTCGATACATCATCATTCACTCCTGTATTTTATCCTGTCCTGCTACTATATCCACATATTCATCACTATTACTTTCGATAGCAAGTAATCTTCTTTTTCTCATCGGAGGAATTATATCGCTACCAATACTATCATTGACGCAATTGAGTGCATCATTGTTATCAACACCATCCTGATCAACGTTAAAAGTAAATTCATCATCGCCACTATCAACATTATCACTGCTTTTTATATGTTTATTCGACATTTTTTCGGTACGAAATATAATTTTGCGGGAACTGATATGCTGAACTGATATGGGAAAGGATCTCGTGTATTTCTGACGAATGAATCCTGAAATGGTCCCGATGTATTTTTACATAATTAAAATAAAATAGCAGGGTGATGGCTAAAATTTTTAAATATTGCATTCATTTCGTTAATCCAAATGAAATGCTTTCAAATAGTTCAAATACACTTGTTGTACGAGCTGCTGTCTCATAAATTAACATCAGTCAAAAACAACTCTTTCCCAGTGCAGTACGCATTGTCAAACGATTCCTCACAAAATAGTAAATCAATAGGTATTTCATTAGGTTCTTTACCCGGTCCACGGTGCAGTGGTCAACATCATTGGCTACCGTGTCGGACCACACGGGCCGATTCCCGGTGTGAGCAGATTTTTTCAGTCGATAAATTTTTCAGTCGATTTTGCTCAGAGGCAATGGGTCCCGATCCCAAAAAGCGACACATAGTGACAGCGATTAGCAAACCACCAGTCATGTTCTAATAATCGTATCCTTTCCATCCTTAATCTCTTCTAAAAAGAGAGGTTGAGCAACTGAGTAACAAGCAGTTCTCGTAGAAAAATATATGTTGAGATAAGCTCCGTGAGGAGTCTATATGCTTCAAGTTAGCAGCGAACATGGTTTATTACTTCATAAGACAGACATGTGAAGACCGTGGGTCGCTTCAATATAATATATTTTTTTGGGGGCCGCAGAAAATGTAACATTCTGAAAATATTTTGACGTATAAATCAATGAAATTTTGAATATCATTATCCCCTAAATTTGCGCCGCGGGCCACAAAAAAATCATTCACAGACCGCATTTCGACCGCGGGCCCCGGTCTGTAAGTCACTTCATTAGAGTATTTTATATTAGATTTGTAAGTTTCTGAATCGATATACCATATTAGTCAGTATTGTCATCAAAAACTGAATAGAATATTCAAAAATAAAACTGTGAACTGCATGTTACGCCCTTGATTTAAAAACAAATAAAAGGGAGCACCAACTTGAAAAAATAATAAACACACTTCAGATCATGCGTAAAACTTCAGTTCAAACACTGTGAGAACGTTCAATAAATAAAATTTATGACCAAATGTGACATAAAAAAATATCGCTTGCAACGAAAAATTCACAAAAAAAACACATGTTGAAATTTAAACCGCCGTCACTTTTTACGACTTTTTATTATCTAAATGTCTAGATCAACTAGTATTTATTTTATCTTGTCTGAAATCGCAACATAAAAATTGGTAAAAATATGAATAAAACAACTTTATAGTCTTGTGTCTCCAATGCCGCTTGTATGGCGGCACTCGAGTGGTAAGAGTTAAATCTTATATGCAACACATTGCAACTTGGTGATTCACTGATTCGGCTCGACACATGAGTCATGACGCCGATGTCGTTCATTTCTATACACAGCTATTTTTAGAAAAATATTTAAAAAAAAAATGGTAAAAAAAGGTGTCGGAGTCGGAGTCGTTGCTCGTTTTACGACTCCGGCCAAAAAGCCCCGACTACACAGCCCTGCAATATATATATAATTTATTTATGAATTTGATTTGAATAACATGTCTTGTCTGCTTATAATATCAACCATCAGCTTTATTGAAGTACATATGGGCATTCTAGAAAGCATACATTCTGCGATATATGTAAATATGTATATGCAATGTAAACATTGTCACAAACTAAGAAATCTTCATTGAGTAGTTTCAGATGTACCAGATAATATTTTATATATTCAAATTTGACATATAAATAGATGATAAATAAATAAATAAGCTTATTTAATTTCATAATCACATTTATTTCAATTTATAAAACATATTTCTAAAATAATAGAGAATTAAACTGAGTTTAACCGTTCCAAAGCTAACGACACACCTGTTTGTCGCATAAGAAAAAGCTCTGACAGCTTAGAACTCGCCGGTGGGCAACTCTATTGAACCGTTTTAAAGCTAACGACACCGGTGTGTCGCATAAGAAAAAGCTCTTGCAGATAAGAACTCTCCGGTGGGCAACTATGTTTAAGGTGTCAAAAAAATAATATTTCTCAAATTATCACATCGAATATGTATCGGACATTTCTTAAGGCTCACAAAAAGAATAAAACTTTTCGTTTTAATAGTTTGCTTAAAAGATATTCAACAAAAATTGTATAGAGGTTTTCAGGGCTGTCAGAACTTTTGATAAAATATTTACAATATTAACGTAAATATTATGTTGCATGTAAAGATGTCTCAAACCAATTGAATAAATAAAAATTATTCATAAAATCATAAGAAAAATTCAACAAAAATTCATTTTATGTTGGTAATCGGAGCGTAAAATTTACATAATATTATTAACTGTGGTATTATAAACAACCCTTATCAAGGATTCGTAAATACTCCCTAAAAGCTGTGTGGTATGGTAATTAACATCGGATTGGTTTAATAATGGATCAAAGACATCTTAGCCCTTAAATAACGTAAATAGTTTTAAGGTAGGTATTGTCCTTTTTTAATTTTTGAAAAAGTCGTAGCGTACAGGGCAAAAAGTGGGAAATTCTTCTAGCTGATAACAGGATAAATTTAGGTTGAAGTTTTGATTTTATAATTCCCGGAGTAGAAAAAACTCTGTTGCTGTGGACGTTGGTTTTACAGTTAACAATGAATGATATTATTTATATAAGTAAATAAAATTCGGAAATAAATCTTCATTCATAAATTACGAGTATTACTCAAGTATTGAGTTCTTGAAAAATGGACGAGTATTCTCGAGTATCGAGTGGTCGATAATCGAATTGTAGTCTCTGCTACTCCACAGCCCTCAATTATTAAAACATTTGCAAGAGCATCGGTGTACTAATCTGGGTGAAATGATACTATATATTTTATATATGACAGAAACGTCCGCTCTTTTGGAGCATGTCTTCTCGATAATGATACACATTTGGTCGGATGACCGAAGCCGCATGAATCTACCGTTCGGGCGTTTCGGTACTTAAAATTAAAGTTTTGCATACATACCATGCAGTACATAGATTTGGAAACATAAGTTCACTCCAGCCTGAAGTACGACGAGTAAAAAAAATGTTCTACATCTGTTCTAGCATAAAGATTTATATGTATTGTTTTGTCTAATATTTTTTGACAGTATTTGTTTCTTACCCTTCCCCAATTATTTTAATGCTTACCAAAAAAACAAAACTAATATTGGTCTTTACGTGAATCGCCAATTTAATAAAAAAAAAATACAATAATTATTATATTATCTTTCTGTTCTGCCGGCAGTCCTGTTGTATTTTTATGTCACAACGAAAAACCTATTCGATTTTATTATTTACCTGTAATGGCCGTAATAATATTGCTTGCTCAGTAGTTAAATAATAATGAGAAACACATAAGACGTGCATTCTCTCTTGGGTGAATATCTCAGAATGGCACAATTATTAAGATGGAAGGAAGGCACAAAAAACATGTCCCAGAAATATCGTTATTATTTGGATATCGTTAGTTACTATTTTAAAATTTTATTTCTACTAAAACAGATAATGAATAATTCTATTTCAAATATCAGTCAGAAAGTGTCCTTTTTGGTACCGTAAAACGGGGTCAATAGAGTCACTTTTTACCCTTCACTACTATGTACCATCAACCTGCGCCACATAATTCAAATATGAATAGCTTGAAACTTGTTTCCATTGTCCTACTACAGATTCATGACAATATTTTTTAAATATTCACTATCGTTATTAAGACACAATCAATTTTGTTCGATGTCTCTATTCACACTGAATCGGAGTGAATAGAGACAGACGTGAGAGGGTAAATCGAGACTTGGTAGGCGAATAGAGACCAAAATACAGATTGTAATGATTGGAATATATGAACCTCTATTGTATACGAGTCTCTATTCATTCCGTTTTACGGTACTTATTAACCAAAAAAACATGATTGATTTTAAATTTCGTCCAAAAGAGAAGTTTTTAAGGGGCCTAAAAGTAAGGATACACAGGCATCGAACTTAAACATGTTTATTTGAATATTAACCGATCATTAAGTTGGTTTGGTTTTGTCATTCGAGAAATAGTATTATAGTCATTAAAAAGAATTATATATAAATAGTAAAAAATACATTGGATACTTAGTAAAGTTGTGCTAAAGTTCAATCCTTGTTTTGTCTCTATTTACCTGCCAGTCTCTATTCACCCCGTTTTACCGGTACATTTCAATTGGTTTTACAAACATTACTTTTAATAAATTGTTAATTTCACATCATTCACTATAATATATGAACCCTTTTCTGCGACTCCTTCTCAGTGGTGGATTACCCCATAAGCACAAGAGGTGCACGCTCGGGGCCCCAAAAAAAACTTGTATAGAATCCACATAATGTGTTTGGAAAACGGAAAAATATTTGGTGTAGAATATATTGTCACAACGAAAAATGCATTTTAAATGGTAGTAATATTGAATGACCGATCGGTCATAAATCAATATTACGGTGGGCGTGTGTGCCAAGTGCATATTCTGAATTGTGTCTAGTGAACTGTGGGGAATACCGTGCATTTTTCAAGCCATACTCTTGCCAAAAATTAAATCTGATCTCATTTTTAATACTAATTCCACATTGGATTTATTAAGATCAGGTTTGGTTTCGCCCATCGTGAGCATTATCAACTGGTAGTAAATACAAAAATACAGCGTTGTTGACACAAAAGTTAAGCAATAAGGTATTATGTAACGCCTTTTTTATAATACAAAAAATTGTGCCTTCAAAATTATATTGCGCATTGGGCCTGCAAAATGCTTAATCCGTCACTGTAATCCTTCTTAGGGTGTCAAATCTCAGTAGCACATAATGAACTCTAGTCGTCGTATAAAGACTATAAATCAGTTAAAAATTTCCAAAAAACAGGTGTCAACCCTGAGTTACGCAAGCTTAAAAATTGTTACCTTTTCATGGAAAAATAAATGCAGTAGTTTGAACAAATACTTAGAACCGTTAATCGTTTTTCTTGAGTATTTGTGAACACCTCTACATTTCTTTTTCCACGAAAATTTAAGCCTTCGTACCAAAGGGTTGACACCTGTTTTTTTGCACATTCTTTAACTGCTTTACGCTAGGATTGGATTAGAGTTTATAAATCAGGCAAGCCCAAACCCTGGCCCGCGGGTCATATGTGGCCCAATTGAAGTTTTTGTGTGGCTTATTTGAAGATTTCGACATTTTATTATTGGAAAAAATCCATCAATAAATTTGTGACAAAATATAATGTTATTCAAGAATTTTCTCAAAAATACATGTCCTTGAATATAAATTTTCGAAAATTAAGGCAATTAAAGATTTGCGAGTACTTTTCTCAACGCTAATAATCGTAAAATCAATAAATGGACTTCCCAAATTCATGGATTGCCATTTCATAACTTCGAACTAATATTCTATCAAATCCTGAAAACGGGCGGAAGATAGGATATAAAGCATAAGATTAGGGCATGACTAGATGTTCGCTAATCGCTCTGGTTATGCTCCGTGTTATGGATTGGGTGGGTGTGTAAAAGAGTTTTACACATTATAGCAGGGCTGTGGAGTCGGTAAAAAAAAGTTCGACTCCGACTCCAACCCCAGCATTTACCAAAACCACGACTCCCACTCCGACTCCAACATTGACCAAAAACACGACTCCGACTCCGAATAAAAAAAGTTTAATATTGTCACTTTTTTTTCATAATTTTCCTATTTATGTGTATTCAATTCAATATCAATCCTCCCATTCTAGCCAATAGCCAAATTTGATATATTACATGCAAAAATAAAAAGTTAAAGCCATACAAAATTTCCGACTCCGGCCAAAACGCCGCGACGACTTCGACTCCGACTCCGGCCAAAAAGCCCCGACTCCACGACTCCGACTCCGACTCCACAGCCCTGCATTATAGACATACATGTCTTTGAACAGAAATCAATAATTTCTAATATAAAATGGAACTGTCCGGTCTGGGACATGAAGCAGTGAGCTTCGCAACCGAAGCCAACGACGTTGACACTCGACAACGTATCCGACAGCATGTCATCATTTGATACAGAACAAAATTAACGTAATATTAAATTTATTTTGCATTTTTTATACCGGCTTAAAAAATTACGAGGATAGCTAAAGGAACGTATATCCACGTAGACTTTCTGGGACTAACAGGGCGTATGATTAAGGAAGGATTTTGTCGTTTTTCTTTTAAATTTCCTCGGATATGCACCCGCCCGCGGAAAATTGGTTACACTACGATGAACCTCCACGAACCTAACGCTAAGCCAGGACTCGTCAATGCACGAATCGCTGTCTTTAACGGAAAAAATGTGTCGGGTCTGTTTTGAGCGGGCCCTCGACTTTCGAACATCCTTCTTTCGCACAATTCGCTTATTACGCACAATTTTTGTCGGGTCTGATCTCTGTAAATGAGTTGATTAATCCTCACTCAGTACCTCTGTGAAGTGAATACTAAATTGAGTAGCAAGAGACAAATGACATATAAATACAATGAAAGTGAGGAAGAAAAACCTGGTGTGAGAAAATCGTAAAATAATTGACTGTCATGGAAGAATGTGATCCAATACAGAACATATTTCTCAAGTTTGTAAGGCGATTAAGAAAGTTACAGTATTTTAAGGTTCTCGTTATCAAGAAAACTAAAAATTATTTAGAATTCAACCCTTGAAAAATTTTCAAGAAAACATTAAAAAAAGTCTCATTAACTTGACAAATATTTAATGAATACATTTTTGATGTTTTCTACATCGTTCTAATTTCGAACATTCGACATTCGCACACATTTTCATGTATTATTAAGTGCGAAAGTCGGGGACCACCTGTTTACGTATTTAAATACAACAATACCCGACTATGACTTTTCCAAAGATTTCAAATGAAGATAGTTTCAGAGATATAGAGATAGGAATACTAAGGCACAGTTATTTTTACGATAATCAATTTGCTTAGAATGATTAACAAATTAAGTGGGTTAAAAGAGGTATTCCTTTTTTTTACATATTCCCTACATTTTTCAAAATAAAATAGAACCCTAAAGTTTTACAAAATAAATTGTTTTAATGAGTCTCCTAGGCCTTCCCACTGGACACAGTAAATCATGGGTTCCCAACCCATGAGTTATATAGAGGCTGATAGGAGTGACCTAATATTGACAAGTAATATTGAAAAATTATTTGTTATTATTTAAAAACGAGAAAAAAATCCAAAAATAAACCTAATCTCCCTTATAGGCCTTCCCCCTAAGTTGCAGTGACATTCTCGAAAGGGGTGCTTGGTAATTAGCTCTTCATATAAAATACTCTTATAAAACGATGTGTTTTCAAAATTTCATTAGTTATACTCATGGCTCTTTTTGAAAAAAAAAGGTGGCGGAGCTTACTTCATGTCAAGCATTTTTCTAAATAAAATAACACATCTCATCCGGTTCATTACAATACCATGTTTTATCATTTTAATGAATTATATAAATATAGAAATTTCGTAAGCGCAAACATTGTTTCGCTTAATTGATTTTGAAATTTTGAAAAAAAAAATTGCGTGAAAAAAGGTGCTAGAACGCCGTTCCACCGCGCTAAATGGGAAAAAGCCATGGTTATATGTATATACTTCAAACGAATGTTTTTAAACAAATACGCATTTTCTTACTAATATTATAAATAGTGACAATCTTTTTATTTGTCCACAATCATAAATAAATATTATCTGCTAGTCTGTGCAGTGGGGTCGATAGTAATTATCTTTGCAATCAGCTATCTCGCCTCGCTTTGGTATCTTTTCTTCTATCGCGGTAAGAGCGGCCTTTTAATTGCGACCCGCGAGTTTGTCAAGCATGCCCGTACAGTAGGTCGAAAGCGTTAAAACCGAATGTAAAACGATTTTCTGTTCAGTTTAAGATTGTACACCTCGCCGGGCGGTTCTGTTTGCACATTTACAGGACAAATATTAGAAATTCGCTACTATTCTCTTCGCTAATGGTCTTAAAAATTATCATTTAAAATCAAATTACTGATTGCCCAATTGTGGTTGTGAATATAATTGTGTTTTTTTGCTTTATTAACTTTATTGCTTATTCCGCAAACAAGACTGTTTCAAATGTAAGTATTTTTAAATTACTTTATATAAATGATACTTAGTACATAGTTTATTGCTTACATAAAGGTGAATAATTTAATGATTCAAATGTTTAAGTTGTATATATTAAAGGGTCACCAATACTTAAAGTCGTGGCGTTAATTTGAAACTATCTGTATTGTATTGGGTTTTTTTACCATTTATTAAACGACAAAATATATATTCATTGCTGGGCATGATTATAAATTTGTTGTCAGTATTAAAACCTTTGAATTATTCATCTGTTTATTTCAGTGCAGGCTTCTGTTTAAATGGATTTAAAAAATACAGCATCTTAATTGACATTTAAATTTAATTACGTTAACACGTTACTTGTGTGAATAGATTATTATATATCAATTAATTTTGATTACTAACCAGCCTTGTTTCCTTTGCTGATCCATTCATTATACTATACATCGTAAATTATAATTAAAACTTTGTTTTTCAAAGCTAGCTTACACATGATTAAATTTTAAGTAATTTGTGTTTTATTTTAAGTTTCCATATAAAAAGAATCTGAGTCTTTTAATCCGAGTTATTTGTAAAATATTATATGCTATGGTACATTTTTCAGTAGTAACAGCAGTTTATTTTTATAATAATTTTGGGATCGTTTCATTTGATATTATGGTAGTAAGTTTTACACAAAATGGGGTCGCCGAGTGAAAAGCCTGTACACCTTGTAGTTCATGTAATTCATGTAAAAGGGGACAAGAAATGTACATCGTTTTTCCAATGTATATTATTATATCTCATAAAAAAATAAGTGTCTTCATATACTCGTGAATAAAAATAGTACCGACATAATTGGTGTGTTATTCATCTTAATGTACCAAAATTTACTACCCCTTGAACCATAACAACGAAAAATTGATAGGGAAAGTAAATTCTCCAGTATAAGTCATAATTTTTTTTCAGTTCTTGATAATCTGTATATATGAAATTAAAACTTATTAAATTTTGAAGTAGAAATCAAACATGCTTTTGCAAAACCAATAAGATAACAAAAACATTTTTTCAATTATCAGTAATTTAAAAATATAGTTTTAACTGCTTTACGGTATGATCGTTATTTGCGGATGATGTTGTTTGTTCAATCGAACTACAATTTTATAAAATTTATATTGTCTCTTTGTTATTCATTATATAATAGTGTTAGTGACGATAAAAAAAAAAATATTTCTCTTGGATATGATAAAAAAATGTGTATATTTGTAATGCAGGACACACTCTTTTGCTCTATCAGCGCGTGCGCAGACAAAGAGTACGTGTGTGAGAGAGTGAGTAAGTTTTGAGTGATTTTTACAGATGAGTGAATTTGTCACGCACATCACACACTCACATGCTCACTTTCCCATCAAGCGTTTTAGGGTAATGCAATACCAACAAAATATATCAATTCTGATATTTAAGGTATATTGCACCATCAACACATCACAATATCGACAGAAAAGTCAACAGCAGTATTTCATATTGAATAAGAATGTAAAAGAAAATATATCTGAATTGTAAGAATAAATTTCGCTGTATTGTTGTATTTATTACCTATGATATTCATGGTTGTTATTAAATATCAGCCCGGCTGTTGAATTGAGCGTACCAAAACAATTGTTTTCATACTGTATTAAACATTATATGCTAAAGTAATTCTTATTGAAGCAATAAATTAAATAATAATGTATGATGTAGAGAAAAATATTGTTGTATTTGTAATGTAAGTGTCAAAGCATTTTAAATGCTAAAAAGACCCAACTTCCTTCAACAACAATGACTTCTAAACTGACATGATTTTTTTTTGATATATTCAGTTGGTAAGACTGTTTCCTTCATTGTATGATAATTTTGTTTTGGTACGTTAAATTCTACAACCGGGCTGATATTTTATAAAAACTTTGAGTATTATAGGTGATACCCAGGGCCCCAAAAGGATAAAATACCATTCCACCAAGTATTGGCAGTGAACACCTTAAAAGTGATATAAAATACTAAAACACTTAATATTATTAATATTTAATCTTGAAAAAGCTAGTTCATAAATGTTTGAATATATGTAATTAATCTTGATGAAAATATAATATTTACATCTGGCTGCAGAAAAGAAATAATTGTACCGATAGATATATTTCAAAATGGCTTTTCTGTGCTTATCTAGGTTTCGGTATTTACGTTTCAGAATTGCAATCCCGAAACGTATTAATGACACAACCACCTGGTTATAATTTGTAGTGATCTTAACTTACATATACATATTTTCTATGTTTATGAACATTCATAATCTGTTAAAATCATAAATACAACATCGAAACGACCATCTGGACTGTTTTTTTCATTGATCTACTGGTCGATTAGGTAGGACGCTAAAATTCCTGCACCATAAATTCTGAACAAAGAAGGGAACTAGGTATGTAGGTATGTGGCGGGAAAACAAATAAATCAATGAAAATCTCTTGTTCTCGAACACATATATATTATTGCAAGAGCAGCTGGATGTTTAAAGCATCTCAGTTTGAAAGGATTTACTATGATAATAAGCGGAAAGTAATAATTTATGCGATCTATGTGTTCTTTGGCATTAGGAGTAATTTTATTTTGAGAAATCAAGAAAGGTATTGTTTATAAAACGATCTTCTACCGCAGAGGCTTGCATTTTTTTAACTTCATTGCCACACTGAATCTTTCACAATGTTCTTTGACACTTAATCATTATACTATAACTTTTCTGTCACAAAAATAAATAAAAACACATTTTACATATCGTTACCTTACTTTGAAAAGGTTCTAATTGACATTTTTGCCTAAAATTACCTTTTGTCGGAAAAGCTTGTATTTGCCGCATTCTATCATAATTATGAATTTCAGAATTATCTATGGTTGAATAACGGACTTAGCAGAATTTCGGAGTTGTACTGCATCTGCACACTTCTTTTACTAAATTTAATTGACAATTTTCTAAGATTGTCGTCATTATTTCCATGATTAGATCTTTAAGATCATTATTTCTCAGCAAGAGTTGTGAAAAAATATGCTTAAAATAAGTAATTTGAAACATTTTTATTTGCTCATTGTTACAAGCAGGGCTGTGGAGTCGGAGCTTTTTGGCTGGAGTCGGAATCGGAGTCGTCGCGGCTTTTTGGCCGGAGTCGTACTCGGAGTCAGATATTTTAAAAAGTTTGAACTTTTTATTTTTGCATTTAATATGTCAAATTTGACTTTTGGCCGCATTGATAGGGTTGATATTTAATTGAATACACATAAATAGGAAACTTAGGGAAAATAGGCACGATATTAACCCTTTTTTAGTCGGAGTCGTATTTTTGGTCAATGTCGGAGTCGGACTTTTTTAGACCGACTCCACAGCCCTGGTTACAAGTGAATTATAATCAATCGAAACTTCAAACGCTCATATCTCAAAACAGTGTCAAGAGCAGTTAGAACCTTTTCAAAGTAAGGTGTCGATATAAGAAATTCGAGTTCATTCTATTTTATTACACATTATCTATATAGATGTATAATTAAATTTGTATAGCAGCGAACTAAATTGTTATTTTCCAATCCATATGGCGAAAAATGCTTTATCAAGTATGTCTTACCGTAACCAAGTCGTTAAAGCTCTTTGGCTGACTTCCTCCAACACTGTACACATTGTACAGTGTACACATTTATATATGGATATTTCAATCAATTGTGATGTTTCCATTACCTCTCACAATTACCCATATCCGATTCTGAAAACAGAGCGAGGAGAGTTTGAATAGTTTTCTATGACAAATTATATCAAACTAAATTACTATTTTTTTAAATTAAAAAGGGTCCGTGATCGGGTGTTACCGTTGCTAGCTTCGATTGCAGAGCTCACAGGCTCGTTTCTCAGTACAGAAAAACCGTCGAAGACCCTTCCGATTCTAAAGCGGTGATAAGCCTTGCTCTATTCTCGTCGTAAGTCACTTAAAAAAAACAGATGTTGAGCAACTGGGTGACAATCTATTCACGTTAAAAAACTTCTGTTAGGAGTCCATAAGCTCCATAATGGAGGCGGAAATGGCTACGATAATATTTAATATTTATATAGTTAAATAAATAAATCGTCGAAAATAGATATGATGCTAAAAAGTAGAAATAAAAGCCTTCATTCAACAAACAAATAAGTAAGTCGAAAATATACGAAACGATAAAATAGCTCTGACATAATATATTTTTTATAAACAAATACTTTTTTTTTATAATTTACTCAAGAAAAAAAGAACTACAAGTTGTATGATGTTAAATTATTTGATCTGCTGACCTTACGCCTGATAATTTTATTTTATCATTCTTACAGATATTTTTTTACATTAATTGAGAAAAAAACTGTCTGACAAGTTATACATTAAATGTAATTAGAATATTCCGTCACCACTAATAAAAACCTCGCCAAGCCTCCATTGTTTTCATTTATATCGTAAGGGTTATTTCGTGGTATTAATATTATAGATATATATGGATGGTTTGAAGAGTAATTTTCTTAACTCCACTTTTGGCTAAAAATTACTTAATATAATCTTGTTGTATCATGAAATGTGCATGTCTCGTAAAATTTTGATAACCAAAACTTATTTGAGTGCATCGTAAAAACGTTTTAGGAAAATTTGATAACTCCATTGTCGTTCTTAAACCTACTCTGCTAATTATCCAACACCACCATTTTCTATTGTCATCTGTCATTCATTTGTTGTTTTTCAGCGGTGGTACAAATAAATCGTTTGAAAGTCGTATTTGAAATTTTCCCGATCATTTTCACGATAATCATTTTTTACCCTCTCCTGCACAATTGAAAATAACGGAGATAGCAAATTTACTCTATAAGCCATAAATATGTTTAATCGTTTCCCATCTTTTTGATTCTTCAATAGACTCGTGTTTATTAAGCTTGAATAATCAATAAATTATCGATCTATATTTTGAGCTGAGGAACATAATAATTTGATACAAAACAGCCAACAAAAATCACGATCGTAGTATGAAATCTGAAAATATGTGACATTTATATTATAATACAATCCTTTCGGTTGCTAAGCGACTAAAACATAGTTTAAGTTGTTATGACTTCATCACAGATGTCACGTCGTTTAATATCTTCATGACACGTGCAACTAGAATACGGCTACAGGTAATGAAAATGGTTTTCCTCGTGTTTTCATTTATATTTGAATCGTCCTCCAGTCATCTGCACATTTATGTCATACCCCCTTTTAAAGTTTTCTCATTGAAGTTGAGCTTTTTCTTTTTTAAAATATTTTGATAATAATTGTCACCATCTTTTGAGCTTCCGAAATAATTAGTTATTCAATGCAGCAATGACAGAACAATGCCGTCTTAACCAAAGAACATCGATTATGTTATTCGATCGATGTATAATTCCATGCTATATTTGGAACGAAACTGGGTTTCTATTCATGTAATAAGTACTTTTCAGAATAGTGATTTTGATCGAGAAACTCACGAATTAGTTAGGTGTATATCAAACAAATTTATAAATAGCCACAATACAAATACATATATTTTTTTCTAGAACATTCTTGAATAAGTATCGCATTTGCGAAAATTAAACGCGATGCTTTTAAGCATTTTATTTTGTGTTAGAATGTGCGTAATATACAGATTCTAGTAAAAAAAGACAAAACATAAAAATGCATGTATTTTTCTCCCTTCGTTAATGTGCTCTATTCAAAACATAGCCTATGTGTAGATTTACCATATGCCCCGATTTGAGAAACTGGTGAAACTGGAGAAGATATATTTTAAATTCAAATTTGTCTATATAAATAGATGATAAATGAGAAAGCTTATTTAATGTCATTAATACATTTATTTCAATTTATAAATCAGAAATTTAAAAATAATAGAGAATAGGTTTTAAGTTTTGTTATTTTATTTTGTCTCTTGTCATCATAAACATGTCATTAATAAGATAAGTCGGCAGGACCCAAAGCAAAAGTAACAAAAGAAATTATCGCAGCCAACGAGTATTACTCGAGTATATTTCAAATTACTCGAGTATCGAGTACTTGAAAAATTAACGTATCGAGTATTCCCGACGTCTCGGCCGGTTTGAAATTTGGCATACTGACATACATATCTACATATATACCAAAACTCACACTCTGTTGAAATACTTCACTGTGTATCCATTTCTTCCATATAGTGACACAAATATTAGTAATATAGTTGCTTCATAATAAAATGTTAAGTATGTTTCCAAGGTGAAAATGTGGAAAGTCTAGACGAAAAATTAAAACATACCTATTAGATTCTCGTAAAAGAAAAATTATAGTTACTAAATTATAATATCCTACACGTGATTATTTTAACAATGGCAATAAAAACACAATGGAAATAAACATAAAACCTTTGAATTATTACTATTGGCTATTTTTATTGTTTTGGAAACGATCCAACTCATTAATTTGGTCTCCACGAATAAAAATCGAATTCTTTAATTGGCGATATTAATAGACCGCACGCAGCGGAAAATTCTTTTCTCCCTTCCAAACACGTCTTTCGTAATTTTCCTTTTAAATATTTCTTTTGTTCTTCGACTCCTTAAAACCGTTACGCCATCTGCCTGTTTCCGCACACTCTGATATCAGATATTTATCGGAATTTGACAGTTATTAAATTTATATTATACATAATACATAACCTATAAAATGACGCACCGTTCTTATTGGAAATTAATGTCAGTGTTAGCTTCAAGGATTTTTCTCGGTCGTAAATTCAACGAATTACAAAAAAACAGTAATGCACAACCTTTTTGGCAGAAGGGCCAGGTTATCGACTTTCAGATTTTTCGAGGGCCGCATAGGTAAAAAAGATTTAAAAATGAAGATATCAGTATTCTTATATACTAAATTGTACATTTTATTATACTCAATTGTACATAAGATGTGTATCATAATCTCCAACTATGTATTATTAACACCATAACGTCAATATTTGCACGACTGAACTAGCATACATAGTATCTATCGAACCTAGTGAGATTTTTGACACTGAATGCTGGAAGCTATTGTTTTGATGTCTGTTTCAAAGTTTGTGATTGCAGAACTGAGTTTGAAGATGTCTCTCTTTAAAACTATGATAGTGACTTTTCAGATTGTATGCTTTTGCTTGTGGTTTAAGTGTCCGTCCATCGCTCGTGAAAGATGCTGAAAAAAAGAAGTTATGATGTATTTTTCATATCGGGTGGCATGGAATGTCATACTGGGCCGCAGGTTGTGCATCACTGCTATATAGTATATATATATATATGCCATACATAGCATATGCGGTGGATCAAAAGATGACGTTGATTGTTTTCTTTATCCTCGTAACTCAAAACATGATGTAACATGCGACATTGACATTTAAATATAATTGTAATTGTAATGGTTTTACCTGGTAAATTAAAACATGCGAAATTATTATTCTCGAATGCAGTTGAATTCATAAAACAAAAATTGAATAACTATAATACATTTTATTTAACGAGTGACTTGAATTGAAAATAAATAAATGTTTTTTATTACATTTAACTCTTATATTGAGTCTCGACATCGTACAGGTAACGCGCAATTCCTAGAGTCTTGCTCGACATTGTACAAAATAATTGGACAATTATTTTTTATTAATTTTAAATTATCCCTATTATATATATATTCAGCCATACATATTAGATAATGTGTGCTAAAGATAAAGTGTTACATTTCATAATGTGGCTTCGTATTTTCTTTACGTATGTCATTGTTTAAGGGTTACTTACGATATCAATTCCTCAAATCTATTGAGGAGTTGCTGGGAGGATACAAATAATATATTGAGGAGTGAAAAGGGTTAAATAAGATATTCCTTCCATTTTCTGTGGTAGATTCCAGTGCAATCTCTTCAGGGTCAAGTTTATGTCGGCATTCTCACACTGGAAAAATACAAGCATTAAAAAAGGGAAACATGAGAAAAACTACAAAATGTATCAATAATTGGTATATAATCAAACGAAAACAAGGTAAATTTTGCAATTACCGACGCGTGACTGACAGCAATGCGTGAAATCTAGCGACTCATTAGCTTTGCGTTCCTTAAACGATTGTTTTATTTTTATCAAAAAAATATTTACGATTCTATCTTGCTTATTTTTTTAATACGGAAAAAATGGTTTTTTGCATTGTCATAATATAATGGTTCCAGTTTTGGTAATGGCGGTTTCGCAATTCCTAAAACACCACCCCGATTATTTTTTTAGACTGGTAAAGATTTACTTCGTATCAGTCAGAATTAGGAAGGGACAAGCAGTGACATATATTATATATGACGATAATTCTTACTGATGTTTTAAATCCAGAAATAACTTTTTAGTTTAAAAAAAAACCTTTATTATCTGGGCCACGATGATCTAAATTCCTAAATACTAGGATAGATAATGGTATGTTTGAAAATTATAACTGAAAACAAAGAAGTGTGAAGTAAAGAAATCATAGTAATCATTCAGAATATTTAGATCACATCAATTGATTTAAAACTTTTTAGTATTTTGAAACTAATTATACCTAACGTATTTAATTGAGATAAAAAATTTATTGCGTACATAACTGTTCGTCAGATAGCATGACGAGATAAACAAGGACACATCTGTTTACAGTATTTAAAAAAATGCTTGTAAATTTTTATTATTTGCCGATAAATGGACATATTTATACGCAACTCCTGTTTATATGCGATTTGGTGTGAGTAAAAATGTTACGTTAAGCGGCGTATGGCGTAACCAAATACAAAAAAAAAACATTCATTGTGACATAGCGGCACTTATAGTTTTTCTATTGTTTTCGTTGATATCGCGAGAGCTTATTGTTTTATTCGTCAGGAATAGTTTCGCTTATCAGTAATCCGTTGCGCTTATACTATAATCGCTACCGATCCTAATGATGTCATAAAATGCATTTTGCAAAGCATTATTTTCACCGTAAGGTAAATGTACCAGTCGTTGACCATGTACTAGTAGTTGACCTTTTGAGAATAAAATGGCCCAAAATAAGAAATGCAGATGCGGGATTGCTCTAAATTGTAAAGTTAAGACAATTTAAGGAACATGTGGTCGGCATGGGCCACTAACACATCACCATATAGCCAATGGAGTGCCAGGGTGGCCATTTGAAAACAGCACCTAGTAAGGAAAGTGTATTATTTCAAATTTCTTAAGTGATCAATCTAGAAACGGTGTGTACTTTGTTCCTGAACCACCCATTGCTATTTGATTCGACCAAGAGTGGTGTGACAGGAAGCCCTGAGGCAACTCTGACAAAAAGTTCACTATAAAGCACCCTGTTTAGACATGGTCAACTACTAGATTTTTCAATATGTGAGATGGTCAACTACTGAAACAAAAACATGACTTCAAATAATTTAACACAACTTTTTTTCAACAGGCCCTTTCGTAATTTTTGTTACATAATATTAATTAAGACATATGATCCAATATGAGTATACTTGCTTTGCCTTCATTCGGTACAATGCTAAACTTTAATCGTTATTTTTGTTGAAATTTTCTCTTAAGCGGTCAGCTACTGGTATATTTACCTTATATAGTAAGATGTCATACCAGATTAGTTATACGTCATGAATGGTTATGGAACGAATTGTAATAATCGCAATTTGAAATTCAAACCGTCTTTTGTTTTGAATTTCAATGATGTTAAATTAATATCGAATGTGACAGTTATTTGAAAACAAAATCAAGTTTACGATACTGTTGAAATCATTGTTATTGAATGCTTATATGCGACGGTATAATTTTCTCTCAGCACTTGCTCGGCGTCATTTTAATTCGCTTGCTTTGAGTTTTGCCAGAGAGCCAACATAACATGTTAATTACTAATTTGAGAAGTTAACCCGTTGCACTCCATCCAACGCATAAACGTTCCACGTGACACGTTGCAACGTTAATAACAGTGGCATCTATCGGTGGCACTTATTAAAAACTATAATTTACAAAAATGATTAAATACTAACAGATTTGTGATTTTTTTGAACTTCTAAGATGACTCATGTATTACTATTTGAGGAAAACAATATGTAGTTTATACGTGGCCTACTTTTTCAACTGCCTGGCCAGATTTTGGAATTAATGAGATTTCTTACCGGGCCACAATCTTCAAAATATTTTTTTATAATTATGGAAAGCAATTAGAAATGTATCATTTGTATAATGGCAACAGATGTTACGTACAAATTTGAATACTTTGAGTTAGTAATGTCAGCAGATAGAATTTATTGTCCTCTATTGCCTGGAAAAATAATTTCTTAACGCGAATAAAGAAGAAATTTTCATGAAAGCTGAGATACTTTCAAATCATTATGGAAATCTTTTGATCAGCAGAAAAACTATATAAAAAGTTGGCTACCTATGATGTAGTTTCTTGTCTATCTTGATGCAGTTGGGGTGCCGTTGGATGAAAAGAGTTTGGGAAGCACTGGTATAAACTATATCAAGTTAATTCATAATTCTCAGTCCGTGGTGCAGTGGTCAACGTCGTTGACTACCGTGTCGGACCGGCTGGGTTCGATTCCCGGTACGAGCAGATTTTTTCCGTCGATAAATCGATTCTGCTCAAATGCAATAGGTGTTTGTTTTGTTAAAAATCCCTTGCCACCCTCCCGATCCTAAAGAGCGACGCATAGTGTCAGGGATTAGCTAACCACTAGTCCTGTCCTAGTCCTTGTGTCCTTTCCGTGGCTACTCTATTCGAAAAAGGGGGGTTGAGCAACTGAGTAACACGCAGCTCTCGTATGTACGCGAAAAACGTATGTTGAGATATACTCCGTGAGGCATGCATATGCTCTATGTTGGGAGCGGACATCAATCATCAATCTAAAAATTATGGTGATTTATAAATTCATTTTTATTCCAACTAGTAATTTTATTCATTCATTGATGTCATTATTTCAGAAGCTTCAGCATATCGATCCTTCTTAAAGAAGCAAAAAATAAAACCACGAAGGTTATCAGATTAATTTAAATTTAAATTCTCTATCTGAAATTAATCACAGATTCTTAGTCAATAAAACAAAGCTGCTAACAACGTATCACATAATAAATCTCCCCTTTCAACCCTGACTATTAAGTAGGTGGGAGAACTGTCAGTGAACAAGTTACTGGCAATTAATTTATGGTTGTAAATTGGTGTCAAGCATCTTTAATTACCGGCATGATTGCACTGCGGGGATTTAATGAGGCCAATAAAACTAATTTATTGAATCATCCTGACTTAGACAAATTATTCCAATGGCAAAATAATTAGGTCCAGCCCTCTGATCTGCAACATTAAAATATCCACCTAACAGTAAAAAAACAGACACAATAGTGTTAGCAGGGCCCGACATGTTCACACGTTCAACGCGTACAATAATCGAACGAGCATAAATAATATAATATTATTCCAGTTTCATAAAAAAAAACATTCACGAACATGTATTTTTGTCGAAGATAGCTATTCTAAATCATCGAAAATCTTTCGCATGCAATGAATACTCATAGAAAATGTAGCAGTATAATATGATTATACATAATTTATAATATAGTGTCTAGTGGGCCGGTACCCGGCAAGCGTTACAATGCCACTCAAAGAAAGAAAGTCTTTGTGTTTGTTTATTGAAGTGCTTTCGGATGCACAATATTTTAAATAAATACTTTCCATTTAATCTCACTAACATTGATCGGTATCGATGACATTTGCCGTTTGACGTTTGCTGTTTGTTTTTTGCCGATTGTCTATGGTACACGCACCACCGGTGAAAGTTAACTTGTACTATGCCTATAACCTTTGCGCAAGTGCAACAATAAGTTGCCAAAATGAACGGTATGGTAGCGTATAAAATATGACAAAAAACATTGATTTTTATATAAAAGACCTACTGTAAGTTGATTTTGCTATGCCTATAAACTTATAAAAACAAGCAATAAGTTGACAAAGTTTTATCGCAATCGGATGAATGGTATGGTGATTCATAAACTACGAACAAACAAACAAACATTGATTTTTATGTATAAGATATTACATAGTCCCCCCCCCTTAGGATAAAAGAAGCGTACCAAAAAAAGTCAGTTCAAATTTTAAGGTTATGAGAACAACACGGACTTCCCCCTGGAATTTAAACACTGATATTCTGAATAATTTATTAGTATTTTCTAACTGTTTTTTTTATCAAATTTATGAACAATATTTATCAGCGCGGCTAACCGTTCTGTCAATCTTGACAACTGTAGTTAAACTGACAAGACTTGTCAGGTAAAAACAATAACCCCATCCCTTGGTGTGGGAAAAGATTGTACTCCGCTTGTACTTACATACTTGACGTCATTACCATCAGTGGAGATATTGATTATCAGTCGCCTTTCAATTTGAAGTAGAAGATCTTTCAATGTGTTGCAGAGTATAAAACCTCTCTAAATTGTAGCAGAACATAATTTGGGAAACCCTGGAATTATAGTATGTAAAATTTAAGATAATAATAAAAATCGCGATCAATTGACATCTTAACGTTTTTTCGGATTGAATTTCTTCTTCACTTTCAACTGTTCGTGTGAATGGTATTAAATTTAATAATCTTCTTCCAGCAAATAAAAAATCACACAAATTGGCTATGATTCTACTCGATACGGACCTGAAATGTGTTATATATTATAAACATAAATAAACAGTCGTTATAAATATGTAATTGATATGTGAAACGACGGATTAAAATGTTAATTTTTTGGCATGCTACCCGTTATATTTATGTTCCACATTAACGGTGGCGTGTAATATGTTACATCAACTTAGGTTTAGTCCGAGTCTTTCCACATTGATACTATTAGACTTATGACATTTTGGTGCAATGGCGGATCCAGGAATCGTCCCAGGGGGTGGCCATTTTGAAAATAAATATGATAAATTAAAAAATATATATACCCAGTCCCCTTTACAGAACGGCACCGTATTTTTTTACACGATTTTTTTTCGATTTTTTAACGGAATAAATGATGACCCTGCGTTTAAAGAAGTGATGACGCCGAACAAAATCATGTGATATAATTGATGACTCTGACTACATATTATCGATTCTTTTAATTTAATTCAAAAATGCAAACACTAAAAACATCATATAAAAAAAATATTGTTTAATACCAGAGAAAAATCGCAAACATTATAAAATAATTTTCGTTTTTTTGACGATGCAAATAGGTCAAAAAATATTCAGGTTGAATATCCATTTTCCAGAGGGTATGTTACAAAGCCAGACCATATAGTCTTTTCGAACTCATACGATTCCTTAGCCAGGTTTTCATGCGTTGTAATGGGGAAAATAAAAAAAGCTCGATTGTCAAAAAATTGTAACAAAACCTCACAATTACTACATAATTATTATCTATCACATGTCGTATACAGATGCGGCAAAAGAAACCCGCACACAATTCATAATTCCATTCCTTTGCGAATATTTCCTCAAAATCTATACCGATTTCCATTTTTTTCTCATTCGAATGTAAAAAAAACCAGTAACCATATTTTGAAAAACAACCAAGATTTGAAAGCTTCAACAGTACTGAGCCAGACCTAGTCGCGTAAGCATCTGACGAGATTATGGATAGCCGCAAAAAAACGTAATCGCGATAAAAGCCCAAATTCAATCAGTTTTCTGGGGAAAATTTACCAAGTAGAAAAATTTCGCTAAGATTAGACTGTGTAGAAAGTATAGTGTGGATTTTTTAAAAATTATTTCGTGAACCTGGCGCTTCGGAGGGGTATGTTTGAACCGGCAGAGCGCCCTTAACAACCGACCGGGACGACCTTTATATAAGGAGTATGGTTTTTTAAAAACACTTCAAAACTGCTACATTTTTCCATGCTGAGCTTTAGTCGACAAGTGATACCACATGATCGATGCAAAATGTCCGTAATTGCCGTAATAGAATCGTGGCTCGTAGATTTCCCGCTCGGCGCCTAAAAAAATAGTTCCCACTGTAAAAATGTAAAAATGGAGGTAAGAATAGACGAAGGTGCTCAAAAATTGGACTTTGGACGATTGGAGACGAGTCATATACCCGGATGATTTAATGTTAACTCATGAGGACAAAAGGCGGTAAGCAGCCAGGTCATTATAAGGTTGGTGAAAGGTGTCAACCGATTGTTCTTCAAAATATGGCTATTAGTTTTCTTTACAATCGGAAGAAACAAAAATGGAAATCGGTAAAGATTTCGAGGAAATATTTGCAAATGAATGGAATTGTGAAGCGTGCGCGGATTTCTTTTGCCGTATTTGTAGTTGTTAAACTAAAGGGTCGTGAAAAAAAAGAGAACTACAAAATATTTATTTAAATAAAAATTATTTGAAAATTAATGTTACAATATTTTGAATGGAAAAAATTCTCCTCAGGGGGGGGCCATGGCCCCCATGGCCCCCCCCCGTGGATCCGCCTATGTTTTGGTGTCTTGGCTGACGTAGAATATTTTCTATTCATTTTTGAATTTGTCTTTCGATAGTAGTGCATAATCAGATAAAAATGTTAAAGAATTGAGTCTTTAACCTTTAAAAGCCCTACGGTTCCGTATGGGACCAGTGATTATGGTGCACTTCGCTATCGAATTACACTGATGTACGATAATAGTTTTCATCATACGAATATGAGCTTTCATAAAAATGTCTTTGAGATACCGATCCATAATTTTATTTTCGGTTTCGTTACATATTATTGTCATAATGAGGAATATAAAAATCTGCGTTTAAAGGTTGAGTCTTGGGATATGCGTTGTGTTATATTCGGTGAACCGTAATACATCAGCTTTATTCATACCATACAATATATTTTAATGCGGATACAGACTTTTATCCATACCTAGAAATGTATCCATTGGGCTGACCAATTCTTTTTTCAAGATAGCTGTAGCTAAAATGGATTCGTTTATTTGTTTAATAGACTTTATAATTCTCTAGGTAAAGTATCTATGGTATTATTAGTCTTTTTTCGTAAATTAAAAGATTGAACTTTAATTTTTAATGCTCGCGAAATTGGTATTACCAAATTTCAGTGTTATTTTGTTTTAAATTTTAAGAGAATTTTTGCCAATAAAGTCAGTTTTAATTATTTATGTTTTTCCACGCTTGGTAGTTGAGATTCATTTTTCATAAATTCACGTATCGGCTGGCCGTAGATTTTACATATGTCAGTGAACCACGTGTTTGACGTTTCTGCTCTAGAATGTAGAGCTCATATTTTTAATTAGAATTTATCGGAGAGTTAAAATTGTTGAAAAAAGTTTATTTTGAGAATTAAAAAATATCAAAATTCCACTTGATTGGTTTTGTAGTCGGCTGTTGTCACACTGTAACATTTTATATGTTTGACATTTTCCGAACAAATAGGAAAATTTTGAATTTATCTTCGGCGTTATATGATATTTGGAATTTTTGTAACTGCGAGTTGGTGAATAGAAAAATATATGCTACTTGGTTATTTTTTAAAAAATGTGAACAAAAAAATCAAATTTTAAGTGGTATTTAAATCTCATATTTGTGAGACAGTACCGTCTATGTCATAGGTTCCCAACCTTTTTCGAGTGGCGACACCTTTTTATAAAAGTCATGTGACGTGCGACGCCGATGGAATTGAAAATGGCATTTTTCATTAGTTTTTTAGTTGAATGTATAGGTTGGCGACTCCACAGACAAACCGCCGCGACCCATGGGTTGGGAACCCGTGGTCTGTATACTACCGTTCCACACAAGAATGCAGTAAGTGACTAGTGAGAAAAATGACATAATGTGTTTTTTGAAGTTTTAGTTTCTCTAGAGTTATAAAAAGCGGTTGATACAAAAATAAACTAATTGTTTGAGTTGCAGTACCTGCCTCCTTGCTAAGAAAACTACAGTTGCTGCGTTTTTTGCTAATAAATTCTTATTATTTATATGAGATGTCTATTTTTTCACTTAATACTTTTTTAAAGTTATTAAACTGCTATTAAAGTGAGCACCATATACATACCTACATATTTAGTTTCAAAAATATTTAGCAAATGGCATTCATGAATGAATTTAAGGAAATTTGCGAGTTATTACCTTCTTCCTTGGAACGGCAGTGTAAGGATACAAATTCAAATTTCACCATTTTACGTTTGATAATATAGTTCACAATCTCCACACTCTTACCACAATCTCGCGATCTTAGCACTGAGACAATAAATAGCTCCTAAAAATATTTAGCTAAATATTCTTTGGAAATAAGACCGACTACAATATAGGCAGAGTAGAAATTTTTTCAAAATATTCAATACAAATAGTGAACGCTCACGTATTTGATTGTAGTGTCACGGGTTAGAGTTTCCGAACGGACACTTTTCACAGTTTTGATTCTTCAATGGATTAGATGTGTTGATTGTGTGGTCTTAACATTTATTTCCTTCCATTTTATATACGATGTGTAAACGGATATCAAAGAATATGATTACCTCAATGAATTCAAAATCTTAATATTGTACAAAATTTAATCATTTGACTCGAGTATGATCTAGTACAGTGGGCTGTAGCCGCATTAGGAACATCAGCGGTCCTACGGAAATTTCTGGTCGCCACACATGAGAACCACTGATCTAGAAGATTGCTGACTGTCTAAGCTTAAGGATAATAAACACTAATCTTTGGACAAACGTTTTCCTGTAATATGTTTATTAAGAATATAATTTATTATTGCACATACATTTTTATTGCACAGTCATCAACATAAAGATTTAATGAAAGGCGTGTACTTGTTCCCTCAGCCTTTAAGGGGTTGAGGCCAATGTTAATTATTATTGTCAATTTAGTAAATTAACTCTTATGATGCGGTTTTAATTTCATCTGTCTTCATTGCGACATTCTTAATTGAAACTTTTATTTGCCGGAATGACTGCCTGTGTCAAAGCCGTTTTATGTCGGATGCAGGTGCCACTAAATAATTGGAATGATCACCGACCGCGATAATTGAAACATTCTGGCTCGCTTTGGAGACCCGCCTCGGTGTCCACCCCACACCCATGACCAAACAACACCCTTATTATGATTACCCAAACGCAAAGAGGGTGTTAATTAAATCTGTTGTTTTATATCAATAAACACATCCAGTAACTACTCAACAACGAAAAGGTATTGAAATGTTTATCAAAAAAGAGTTAAGGTAAATGTACCAGTAGCTGACCGTTTAAGAGAAAATTTCAACAAAAATAACGATTAAGGTTTAGCATTGTACCGAATGAAAGCAAAGCAAGTATACTCATATTGGATCATATGTCTTAATTAATATTATGTAACAAAAATTACGAAAGGGCCTGTTTAAAAAAATTTGTGTTAAATTATTTGAAGTCATGTTTTTGTTTCAGTAGTTGACCATCTCACAAATTGAAAAGTTTAAGTGTTGACCATGTCTAATCAGGGGGCTTTTATAGTGAACTTTCTTTCAGGGTTGCCTCAAGGCTTTCTGTCACATCACTCTTGGTTGAATCAAGTAGCAATGGGTGGTTCAGGAACAAGGTACACACCGTTACTAGATTGATCACCTAAGAAATTTGAAATAATTATTTATTTAACAAAAAGCAAATCATGGCATTACAGCTGACGCCAATGCGCCATGCTTTTGACTAATATAAATACATGTATTTATATATATATATACATACATACATACATGTTATATACATAATAAAAAATCACTAATTAATTAAAAACAAGATGAAAACATTGTAGTCATAAAAACAGAGAGAAAAAAATTATAAAATCATCAATCAAAATTTTCAAAGATGTCAACCGAGTGAATTCTGACAAAATCAACTTTTATTCATAAAATATAGTATTTGTCTGAGCTCACTCACGTCAATATGAAATATGTCGACATCCGAAGCAATGCAGTTAAAAATTGTTTAAGCTCTTCCCAGCGGCATTCCCATTGGCAGACTGGTTCTACCCCTTGGAAGAACAAACAACTCATGTTCACGATTTCTCAAAAAATTATCAGGGACATTTATTTAACATTCCCAAGAATGATGGAATTCTCATTTTGGCCTCGGATAAGTCGAAAGAAATATGTGGCCAGGTACATCTCTCTTCGAGTATTCAAACTTTTGAACGTGAGCATGCCTAAGAGAAAATCGGTTGGATAAAGCCATGGATAAGTATCCGTATGTCCTCAAATAGAGAATTCTCAAAAACTTCTTCTGAACCCTTTCCACCATAAGAACATATTTCGCACCTTTCGGGGCCCAAACAATCATACACTTTCCTCACTAGGTGTTGTTTTCAAATTGCCACCATGGCATTCCATTTGCTAGTTTTATATGCGTCTGTAACCTTTTTATTTTGACGATATTTGATCATTGATTATATGCAATTGACATATAGCATATAATTGACGACATTGACGTATAACATGTTCACAATTAATTGTAATATAAAATTAAATTGATAGCTTGTCATTCCATGAAGGTATTGTGTTACATATTATGTCTCGTATTTAGGCTATTTTAGAAGCGCACCATATTTACTACTGTAAGATTACTTAACTAATATACTATAAAACATACTAGCGTAATTCCGTATCCACTTTTTTGTAAGAACGATGACAATAAAGTGAAAAATTGTAACCAATATCTAACCTAATTGAAAATATCAATATAAAATTTGTGTTCTTTAATCCGCACTCAATTTAAGACGTGCAGTAGTTATATTGTTCCCTCCAATCGAATACATGTATGTATATGTATGTATATCAATGATTGTCACACCCTTCCAAAGCACAACTGTTTTGTCTGCAGTTTATATGGTTCTCGTATACGTTATACTACTTTTTAATCATCATTAACACGTAGCGAGTAAACATGGCGTGTTTACACGACTCGGTTACAGCTAATCGTAATAAAGAATGCCATGATATTGTCTAATAAACTCGCCCAAGATCGACATAGTGATCTGAGCGTCGAGACATCATGGCACGTCTGCAAATTTCGCTCAGATATATTCTAACACCTTTTTGCGACAATGTTGAGCGAAGTTTACACCAACTAGTTAAGTATCTTCGGTTCAAAGTTCTTGGCTTCCGTTAAGGAGTGCAAGAACTCGTATGCCATTACGGGCAATTTGATTTTTCAATCGAATTATTGATTTCTGTTCGGAGACATGGATGTCTATGTTATCTACAAAAACCTCGTAGGGATGGAAATGATACGAGGAATAGGACAGGACCAGTGATTATTAGCTAATCGCTGTCAATATGCGTCGCTCTTTAGGATCGGGAAGGTGGGAAGAGATTTTCAACAATACAAACACGCATGCCTTTGAACAGATTTATCGACTAAAAAAAACCGCTTGTACCGGGAATCGAACCCGAGCGGTCTAGCACTCAAGCAAACAACGTTGACACTGTGCCACGGACGGGACAAATATATACATATATAAATAAGTAGCTGAAATACTTACCAAATAAATAAATACATGTCGAAAATATTTATCAGCTTTTAGATGCTTATTTTTATTAATGAAAGGCGTGTACTCGTTCCCTCAGCCTTTAAGGGGTTGAGGCCATTGTTTGATGGGGTCGGGTATTTATTTTACTTTTGAAAAAAAAATATGATTTTGCGAAGCCGCACCAAAATGTTAATAAAAATAATAAAATAACAAAATCGTTTAAAAAATCTTCTCAATAAAACCGTTATTCGATTTTATAGTGTTTTTATTTTCCACCACATAAAGATTTCGATAGACCATTTAGTCTCCACCGTAAAATGAAAACTAACGTAAACAATAATTAAGGTTTATTTCGTAATTTTTATATGACCGTTTTGTGGCATATCAAATATGTATTGTTATGATAAACGATATACAAATCAATAAAACGATTTGATGATAAACACGCGCCACAGTTTGTAAAAAAAAATTATAGACTAGTAGTAGGGCTTATGTCTTGTGGTTTACATTTCAGTCTCGTTAAGAAAAATATAACGACATAACTAGAGATTGCCATACGTGAAAAATATATCATTACCGATATCTCATTTCAATTAACGATAACAGTCAACCCTTCAAAAATTAAATGGGCGTACAGCTACTGATAAGTATTCTTCGAATTCACATATTTGTGTATAATATTACATATTTACGAAACATATAATTTGCCTGAAGACTGCAGCACATGCTATAAAAGATCGCTTTACAGTATAGAATGCAGTAGGAGGGTTGAATGTATTCATTTTTTTTTTTGACTAACCAGGTGAAATCACAATACCAGAGACATAAATCAATATTTGATATTTCATCAAAATTCGGTCAAAAAAGTCAATGCATAAAATTTCACTGATTTTCATGTGTTTTTGACTGTATCAGTTTCCAACTTGGAACATAAGGTTTTCTATTGTAGCTTATCTTAATGTAAGTTTTTTTAAGAGAACTGTTACTCAGTCCTCAACCTCTATATTCCGCAGAGTAGTGATATCGGGGTAGGGCTATGACAGTACTATAAGTTAGCTAATTGATCTCGCTAGGCCTTATCTTTAAGGATCGAATGGGTGGGACAGAATTGTAAAAATCGTAGAAATCGCAGAAATCCATGCCTACGAGTAGAAATCAATAAATCGATATTTTAAATCTCGACCACTTGAGCTCTGCAACCGAAGACAATAGCGTTGTGACACTCGGCCACAGACTTAGACAACAATTCATTACCAAATAAATGAGGGTGAATTGTGAAGCATCAGGTATAATGATGAGCTTTATCGCTTATACCAAGATAAAAACCTATCTTCCATTATGAAGCTGTTAAGTAAATGCTGGGCATGCCATGTCATGAAGCCAAGAGTACTGTAAAAGAAGCCCTGAGAAACTAGTTGGGTGATAGAAACGGTGTAGGTGGTCAAGGCTGGCGCTTTAGTGCTATTGAAATAGTAATCAACTCATTTTCATTGTTCGAAATAATGAAAAAATCTTCTTGTTTATGGTTATGCAAATTAATTAAATGTTACAACTCTCATTTTATGTAGAATTTTCTTCTACAACTATAAAAAAGAAAATAAAATCGATATATGTACGAAATAAATTATTTCGTTCGAATCACATTCCGTATAAATTATTATAATATGGATTATATTTAAGATCAATAACAAACATAAAAATAATAATACATTTTTATTATAATGCCTTTCCTCCAAGTATTGACAGTGAACACTTAAAAGTGATCAATAACAAATGTCGATTTTTTAATGAAATATTCGAGATCTAGGAAAAGGGTACCTGTGTTTTTTTTCTTATGGTATAATGGTATTTGATGCAATGGCAATATAGTATTTTATTTTTAGCACCGTTTTGAAGTTTTCTTAATTAACCTCCAAGTTGTAACTAATTTAACATTTTTTTTAAATTACGACTCACAAATGATTGCATATGGAATTCTGGAATTTTTTCTTCAAGTCACGGTGATAATATCTTGTCGCCCAAGTTCATTTCATAAACCCAATTATTTCGTAATTTCTTCTCAAATTAATGATATAAAAAAACGAAATGACTCTGATGTAATTTACGTAGAAGTTGCCAGTGATTAAAAACGTTTTTTCTTTTTATTCATATTTTTTAAATAGGCAAAATACAGCCTTAAATAAAGGATTATTACCTATTTGAAAAAACTGTGACGTTAAAAATATATATTTAATATTGACCTTGCCAAGGATTGACTCATTTGATCGCTTCTCTTAATCTCGTGAAGGCGAAAGGTTTCGGATAGAATAATTGATAACTTCAACTTTAACACTATGGTTGCCATAAAAGGTTAAGTAGTATGGCAACATCCTCGCTTAGCGGCCAACATATAATGATCGACTTTTTACTCAAAATTGTCACGCCGTGATTTCTATCAATTGGGCATGACATCGATGCCAAAACCACGGAAGACGTTACTTTCGATTAATAAGTATGCTTCTTAATGTAATAAACTACTGTTACTGGTATTTAAATCTTTTGGCAATATATGTAAATATATAGAAAACGAATGGGGATACTTACTGATATCAGTTCAATTTTGTAATGTACTCATGATGTATTTCCATCAAGCGCGTATTTGGCGCGATGGCTAACGCCAAAATAAAAACATAACTGTCAAATTGTACGTACCTATTCCAGTAAAAAATACGCAAAACCCAAATTACCATAACAAAATTAGCATCTTAATTAAAAACTTAAAACTCCCATGGCCAAAAGCTTTGTATAAATTAAAACAATGAATATTCAGAACAGCAATGCAAAAAATTTACGAAATGAAAATAAATTTGTCGTAAAACGTAACCAAAGCAAAAATATCGTTAACGTAACGTAAACGGCATAACGTAGTACTATATTTACGACAACAGTTCTGTTCTGCGGAAATTTGAAGACAATAGCGTCAATTCAAGTGGTATTCATAGGGACATGAAAGTTTATGTTATACTTTCGAGTAGAGAAGGATTGTACACGAACCCAAGTAGTTATATGATAAAAAGTTTCGATTCGCTTCGCTGGAGTACATTCAAGTCAAGTCTCAGTGGCACTCGACTGATCCAGGCGGCAGAACTGGCAGATTGCAATTTCAAATAAGCTCATTAAAATTCTCTAAGTGTCACTTTCGTGCCAATAGGATTTGCTAGGATGTTACTCAGAACTCATAATTATTATTCTGCTCCGACACCTGGCAACATTCTCGGTGCATACACATAAATTTATGTGGATTATTCGAATATTCAGAAGGCCGTCCTGGATGGACTGAGGGATCGATGATATCAGGCCTAATATCAATATTATGATGTTGGTTACGTTGAATATGAAGGGGTTGTAATGTCAAAGATATGCAGTAGAATACAAATCTTGAAATCATTCCAAAAATAGCAAAATCATACTAAAATTCAATTCTTTGAACGAGAAAGCCGAGTACGAAGTTAACTTATGAGTCAGCGTATCCATTATAGAAGATTTATTTTACGCATGAAATAGATTTGTCGGTTAACAATAGATTTAAATGATGATTGAAAATGTTTGTTTATGATTCTACCTCATTTGAATCACATCCCAGATAAACCTTAGTATGAGTACATGCTAAAAAATATACTAAAGAGACGGGTTCCCAACCTTTTTGAACCCAAGAGCATATTCTAAAACATCGATAAAGCCGCGGACACTACCTATTTTTTCAGTGCTCCAAACTATCCAGTACTCTAGCAGAGTAGTTACGTTATTTGAGTGAAGGAAATATGGCCAGCTTATTTGATCTTCCTTTAGGCTTGATCGTCTTAGAACATTTTAAACATATCAAATGAGGTATTTTCGATTTATGACGTATTTTGATAGTCAGCTTTTTGGAATTTAACTAACCAGTAGTGGGACAGCAACAAGTTTATGAGTCTCTTATACCTGTAATAACTCTCCCTGCCTTTCTCTGCCAAAGTTACCCTCATCTAGCTTGGCTCTCCAAACAAAAGACACTAATTCACAGCTTCGTCCTACCAGCGAAACTGTCAGTGCAAGATTACCAGTAACTGAACCAGCGCCGTCTGTCAATCCTAGAGCCTAGCATTAAGCATTGTCCTCTAATTATTGCCAGCCCTGAATGGTCCATAGATATGGCGGAGAAGTTTTCATTTAAATATGTATTGAGGAGCCGTTCATTTCGAGCACATCTTATATATAAAACCGAAACGGCGTATGTATGTATGTGGGTCTGTAATTCCCTTTTGCATTGTTGTTGCAAGTTGCCATAAAAACGAATATGAAAGAAAATATGTTTGAATTTTTATCGGCGAAGACATTTAGTCAAAATGTAATAAATTAGTCTTCTACTAACTTTTCCCCGGCTTTTATTAATATAATAATGTTTATTATTTACGTTAAGGTATTATTTGACATTTCTTTGACAGCAAATTAGATTTTTTCCTTGAATTTGGACATTTTAATGGGCGAGAATGGGGAAGTTTGTGATTTTATTTTAACTCTATTTTGGATGTTAGATTTTGTGATATAATTATGTCGAATGATATAACATTAAATAATTATTGGTCGCTTAGTCCGAGCGACGCCGGATAGCAATACCGTAGTTGACCGTGTACCAGTAGTTGACCTTTTGAGAATAAAATAGCCCAAAATAAGAAATGCAGATGTGGGATTGCTCTCAATTGTAAAGTTCAGACAAGTTAAGGCATCTGTGGTCGGAATGAGCTACTAACACATCACCATATAGCCAATGGAGTGCCAGGGTGGCCATTTGAAAACAACACCTAGTGAGGAAAGTGTATTATTTCAAATTTCTTAATTGATCAATCTAGAAACGGTGTGTACCTTGTTCCCGAACCACCCATTGCTTCTTGATTCAACCAAGAGTGGTGTGACGGAAAGCCCTGAGGCAACTCTGACAGAAAGTTCACTATTAAGCTTCCTGATTAGTCATTGTCAACTACTGGAATTTTTAATATGAGAAATGGTCAACTACTGAAACAGGAACATGGCTTTAAATAATTTAACACAACTTTGTTTAAACAGGCCCTTTCGTAATTTTTGTTACATAATATTAATTAAGACCTATGATCCAATATGAGCATACTTGCTTTGCCATCATTCGGTACAATGCTAAACCTTAATCGTTATTTTTGTTGCAATTTTCTCTTAAACGGTTAGCTACTGGTACATTTACCTTAATGTAGGAAAGAATTAATAACTCTTCTTTTCTATCTAAATTACGCGATGTACCTTTAAGAAACATTTAAATATTTTTAAAGGTAAGTAAAATAAAACAGATTTAAGTTTTGCATAACAGTGAAAAAAATATGAGTTCGATATTTGAGATTTGTCCTGTCCTCTCGCAAGTTGGAGCATATAAGTAGATGACTAACCGAGAATCTCAAGAAAGGCTAATGAGTTATTTACAGGCGCTCGGCCTCTTTCTCCGCCGAGTTAAGGAATGAATCATAAGGTAGCTAATCGATCTTTCTGTGGCCTCGGAGCTGTATGCAAATAATGTGGAAATAGCTTTTAATTAAAAAATACCGATAAAGTAAACCACTAATAAAGCAATTTATATGAAATGCGTGTATTCTCACTGCATGACATAATTTATAAAACACACCTGCAATCTAAAAGTTTATAGGGCAACAAAATTGTTGATGGGAATAATTAAACTTTATTTTTATTTTTCTGCGTTTCGTATTAACTCATTAATAATTTTTGGCATGTATTTAATGGGTCAGTAACTAATTCAAGTTTTGATCAGTTAAATAAATAAATGGTCAGTTAAAAATCAAAATGGTCAGTTATTAAATAAAACGGTCAGTATTTAATTTAAATGGTCAGTAATTTTAAAAAAAATGATAAGTTTTATTTTTGATCAGTTTTTTTGGCAAATTTGTGACATCTGCTATGAAAAATAAGCGCATGAAATGAAATTATTTCTTATGTTCAGGTATTTGAAAGCAGATATTGTTATTTTAATAAGTGTAAACTGACCATCTATTATTTTAACTGACCATTTATTATTTTTAACTGACCGTTTTAAATATTTATTACTGACTATTTTAAGTATTTATAACTGACCATTTATCGAATTAGAAACTGACCAAATAATTAGTAGTCATAATTTTTTCTCCCAAGTTATATCAAAATTGTATATTATATTAATGTTTACATGGCTATAGTATGGTATGACATTTATATAAAAGGTAATGACTTGAATTATCTACAATATATGGCAAACAGTGCAAAAGATGGAAAAAAAGCAGTTATCGTAGTTAAACTTTTATTGAAATGATAAAATTTTACGCCATATATTATGTTCCACATTGAGAGTGGATATATTGTATATACTTATATAATATAAGCAAAGAAAAATTCTTTATATATGATACAAAATTTGCTCGTGTGCCAAGCCTGGTGGGTTGATTTTCATTATTATATAGTATTAAAAATATTATCAACAATTATGTAAATTTTGAAGATGTGAATTTTTTGGTAGGCCTATTCTCGCTACATTTATTTTACCAACTGAATTTCCTAGATCCATATGGTATCTTTTTAGCAAACTGATAAATTGATTGAAACCAATTACAATGCGTTCAGAACTTACCCGCGTTTTAAAGCTATGCACCCTTTAAATACGGTACTATTACATATAGAAGTGGCGTAATTAGTGGATGCATTCATCGGAAATGTAATGGAGCGCTTGGCAATAGAGGGTGTCTCTGGAAATGTGTTTTTTTTCACGACTCAAATATAATTAAGTACGAACAGTAAAGCATAATTCAGTTTTTCTAAACGGGGGCTCTCTGAAAATCAAGTGGGCGATTGCATATCGCAGTCATCTCTGTCAATATTAAACTCAAATTAATTTCCTTAATTTACTTAAGATGCCGGAGTTCTTCTGCATTTAAATATTCCAAGTATAATTGGCTCTAAATTTAGGAAATCCATGCTTCTCACATGGACAGCTGTATTCACATGCCTGCTCACGTGCCTTCTGATTTATTCGTATACGCACCAAAAGAAAAGCAAAAAATATTGTGTATCCAAAAGCACTTAAATAACAGAATTAAAACACAAACAGTGGCATTCAAACGCATGCCGGGTATTCGCTCGTGTATTATAAACAGGGCTGTGGAGTAGGGGCTTTTTGGTCGGAGTCGGAGTCGTTGCGGCGTTTTGGCTGGATTGGTTGGTTGATATTTACTTGAATACACATAAATAAAAAAATTAGGGAAAAAAGTGACGAAATTAAACATTTTTAGTTCGAGTGGGGTTTTTGGTCAATGTTAGAATCAGAGTCGGAGTCGTATTTTTGTTAAATGCTGGAGTCGGAGTCGATTTTTTTTAACGACACCACAGCCCTCATTATAAATAAACAATTTTTATAATAGATAAAACAAAAAACAAACGAAATAATTTTTTTTTTGGCAACAATGTTACACAATAGGAAAAGAGTATTGATAATGAGTTTTTTTATGATAATTTCTTACCTCTTGAAAAAAAGTGCGCTGTTAAAGAAGTTGTAAAGTTTGTAACAATGAAACAGTTGGTTCCTTGGTACATGAAATTCAATGTAAATGTATTCAAATTAATTCTGTTTTGGAACAGTTCGTATTTTCTCACCTGAAAAAAATTGGAAATATAAACGGTGAATAATGACCGGCTAAAAAAGGCAAATAAAAACAAACCTTACCTTCACAAATAATGTTGATATAATGCTGCAGTCGGCTTCGTATACATACATACCAATATTTACACTGTTGGTTTTTCCATAATTTAATTGTTGTTTACCTTTCGATACAATCGTACGAAATGATGTCACACGTATTTGTTCGTCTCGGCTTAAAGCCGTAATTTCCGAAAGGACGTAATTTAAAAATAATCTAAGGAAGTATTTTTAATCTACGGATTATTAATACAACTGCACATACTTTTGTGCAAATATAACCGCTCCCAACTTGGTGTATATGGACTCCTCACAGAGTTTATCCCATCATGTATTTTTCTACGAGAACTGCTTGCTACTCAGTTGCTCAACCTCTCTTTTTTTAAGAGAGTAGGGATTAAAATGATACGAGGACTAGGTCAGGACTAGTGGTCAGTGGCGGCCGGTGACAGAGTATTAGGGAGTACAAAAAAAGATTCAACTATTTTTGCAAGAGTGCTTTACTATTCATTGGATTTTAAAACACTTCTATAACATGGACTTTCAATTCAGATGTTCGCAATACCAACGGAGTGCCAGGCTTATGAATTTTTGGCTGTCCGTAGTACGGAAAAATAGTTGAATCTTTTTTTGTACTTCCTAATACTCTGTCGTCAGCCGCTACTGCTAGTGGTTAAACAATCGCTCTCGGAATGGATCACTTTTTGGGATAGGGAAGGTGGGAAGGGATTTTCAACAACACAAACACCCATGCCTTCGAACAGAATCGATTTATGAAAAAGTCTGCTCGTACTGGGAATCGAACACGGGCGGTCCTGCACGCAAGTCAACAACGTTAACCACTGCAATACGGACCGGACATTAGTAATTTTTATACGCACCTTTATTTATGATTCTGGAAAAAAGATTTCGTAGAACTGCAATCCGATTCGCCGACTTACAATGTATCTGCGCATAGACAATAAAACAGCAGTTATGTACAGTTTATCAACATAGTCAATTCTTACTAATTTCATTTATTGTTGATGTCTTCAATCAGAGAATTAAATCGCAAATCATCTGAAGTAGTGTTATTCAACGTTTTTATATCCGCGGATCGGTGAGAATCGGAAAAATATTTCGCTGACTGGTTTCAACCAAATACACATATTTACAGTCAGTTCTCGATTCACAACTACATCTAAACCTTTTTTTGTGCGGTAGATGCGGAAAATCGCACAGAAAAGGATATGATTAATATGGGAACATAACATGTACAAGGACACACGTGTCAATGTCACAGGTCACATAAACAGGTGAAATGCTGGATTTTGCACGTACAGTATGTGAACAACGCGCTGCTTATTACGTTATGACATATTTTCGTTTAAAACATAATTAAAAAACTAACTTTGAATTCGCACAAAAAGAGGTTTGAGTGTATTCGTACTTACGCTCTTCTCTGACTTAGGTCGAAGGTGGCGGAACAGAACCCATTCCCATTGCATGTCGAGTACACGTTTGTTTCGGATAATTAATTTAAAAGGATACAATTGAAATGTAAAGTCAATTCTATACAGACTATTGGTTAGTGTGATATCTGCTTTTTTAAAATCAAGATTTTGGAAACATGAAATTTTTTGCGGACCGGACACCGGTCCGCGGACGACAGGTTGAATAACACTGATCTAAAGAATCAGCACTGCAAAAAATAGCTGAGCTCATGCCTAAAACTAAGATAACAACTTGTGATACGTATGTCCTAGACATGACGAGAAGTATTTCACAAGCTGAGACGGTAGATGTTTTTTCTCCTTTTAATCCATGTCCACTTCCAATATGAAGCATATCCACCTAATATAGGTTTCTAAACGAGAACTGCATGTTTATCAGACACTCAACCTCTCTTTAGTTCGATGAGAATAGCAATAGACATGATAGGGCTAGGAGTGCTAGGGCGCTCTCACTACTCACAGATGAGTGGAAAGGATTTTTTACATGACACAAACACCCTTCCCTTCGAATAGAATCGATAAATCGACTAGAAAATACCGCTCGTACTGTGATTTGAGCCCGTGAGGACCGTCACGGAAGCAAACAACGTTGACCACTATACCACGAACCCAATAAAATACCGATAACGTTAATACCACATCAGAATAATTGGCAAAAAACTGAAATGATTCTTCCCTCAAACAGTCAATAAGAGAAACATAATAATTATCTGACATTAACAAAAAATTAATTGAAATTGGAACACTGATTGGAATAGACAATAATAATTATTTTAAAAACGAAACAAATTCAATTTTAAATCAAGCAATATGCACAGTAAAACATATTTTGACAATATGACCTAGCGTTTACGCGCGTAAAATATTTGTAAAGATAAAAATATGACGAGTGGCCCAGTTTCGTTTCATATGGGATATTAAAAAGATACTTGCTACTATATCTGTCACATTTAAATGATTCTCAAGGATAGTTTTTTTTATTTGATCCAAGTTTGATCGATTCCAAAGCATTCGTCTCACAGAATCAATGTTCAAACATTATCAGATTTAAGTTTGAAGCATTTTTCTCCACCATACTTCGATTTCTTATAATATGACGACGGCAATTTTAACAAACTTAATCTCCCCTAAAAGATCCCTTATAATAGTATAAAGTGTAATTTTTTTAAAGCTCTCATAAAAAAAACCCCCACCGAAGAATCACATTTAAAGCAATAATGAGAGTTCGGTGTTCCATTGTATATATTTGGTGAGAATGAAATAATATCAACGATATGTAAATTTTTGACGTCTCAGAATATAATAATTATTTAATCATGCAACCGACCCGGCCAGTTTAAATTGCCTTCTAGACTTAATCCAGCCCTGCAGTAACTAGGCCTCCACTGAAACAGATTAAAAGCGAGAAGACGTAGACTGGAATTAAAAAAGCCTGCAGCGTCGCGTTGAAATTTTCATTACTAAATAAAAAATCTTTACTCGACGACGACTGACACTGAAGTAAAAACGTAACGTCAAACTAAAATTAAAAAAGGACAATAGATGTCTCGCGAGATGGAATGAGTTCCGGAACTATTTCATTAAAGTAGAGGGCGGCTTTGCGTTGTTGTTAATATTGTACGCTTAATTTCATTTTATTCGTATTCTCAAACATTTGAGATTATTGCTAATGAAACAGATGTATATTTTAAAACACTTGAGATTTGAAAAACATTTAACTCAATTACAATTCAGCTTGAGGCTAAAATATGCTACAAAAATCCATGCCCAAGATATTTGAAATTGGAATAAAAGATTATAATTGCCAGGACTTAAATTATTCAAGCTCCTGCTCGTTGTAACTGAGTTGAAAAAGATGTGGCTGATAAATCAATTCGAGTAATTCAAAATATTTAATTAATTACCACGAAAATGTCAATCATGATAATTTGATGACAAGTTTTTAAATCACGTAATATTATCTCCATTATGGGGCTCAGTTCTTCAATATCTCGGAGGCCATAATTTTAATGATTGTAAGACTTTTTCTGACGGAATATAAATTGCTTGTACCACCAATTCAATTCAATTCAATGTTATAATTTTCTTTTTATGTATTTGTGATGTTAGACTAACTATAGAATTAGCCGATATTTTATGTGAGTTAACGGAAAAACAACTCAAGCCATTCCAGACATTGCGGCAACGTTTTATAATACAGTAATAATAATTGTTATAAAACTAATATATTTTTATCTCAACGCATTTTTTCAATTTGCTCTATTGCGAATCGAATGTATACGCGATAAAAAAAACAAATTTGAAAATAAACCTGATAATAAATACTTTTTTATTTGTTTCAGATTACAGCCGATCGCAATTCGGTAAATATTTCGAATGGCAAACAATGGTACCGATACAGTCATTAAGTAAGTTACATTTAATATTTGTTGTTGTTTTTTATTCTTTAAAAAAAAGAAGAAATTGAAAGTGGACCTATTTATCAGTATGTAAAATCACATTTGAGGATGTTATGTATATATTAAGGTAAATGTACCAGTCGTTGACCTTTTGAGAATAAAATGGCCCAAAATAAGAATTGCAGATGCGGGATTGCTCTAAATTGTAAAGTTAAGACAATTTAAGGCATCTGTGATCGGAATGAGCCACTAACACATCACCATATAGCCAATGGAGTGCCAGGGTGGCCATTTGAAAACAACACCTAGTGAGGAAAGTGTATTATTTAAAATTTCTTTGGTGATCAATCTAGTGACGGTGTGTACTAGAGACTCCAATTACTCGACTTTTCAACTACTCGAGTATCGAGTAGTAAAATTACAAAATACTCGAGTACTCGAGTATACTCGAGTAGTTTCAAATGTACGAAAATATATATTTTTAATTCGAATTTGTGTATATTTATAAATGACAAATAATTAAAGAAACTTATTGAATATTACTAATACATTTATTTCCATTTATGCAACATATATTTCAACAATAATAGAGAATTAAGCGACCCAAATTTTAAATTGGTTTGATGTTTTTCTTTTATAATTCTCGCAGTAGAAAAACCGACGATTATTACCATTGCTACTTGATTCAACCAAAAATGGACGAGTGTATCGAGTACTCGATACTCGAATTGGAGTCTCTAGTGTGTACCTTATTTCTGAACCACCCATTGCTACTTGATTCAACCAAGAGTGGTGTGACAGAAAGCCTTGAGGCAACACTGACAGAAAGTTCACTATAAAGCCCCCTGATTAAACATGGTCAACACCTAGACTTTTCAATTTGTGAGATGGTCAACTACTGAAACAAAAACATGACTTTTTTAAGCAGGCCCTTTCGTAATTTTTGTTTCATAATATTAATCAAGACATATGATACAATATGAGTATACTTGCTTTGCCTTCATTCGGTACAATGTTAAACCTTAATCGTTATTTTTGTTGAAATTTTCTCTTAAACGGTCAGTTACTGGTACATTTACCTTAGTATGCATGGAAAAGCTTTTGATATAATGTGTTCCAAGCTGACATGACTTTGAAGATTTAAAAACACTGACGACAAACAGAGGGACATTTCCTATAATTTCCCAAGACCAGAGTTACCAGATGGAAAAATGTGAATAGAGGACAAATAACATCGATAGAAAATATGGTACATGGAAATAAAAAAAAGGAATAAAGTCAATCTTGTAAGTTAGAAGTTGAGAATTATGTATGATATGTTTATTTGATTCATTGTGATACCAAATGAAACATAATTATGTATTACACTCTACTCACAATATATGTATGTACAACAACTACATTTTAAAAAAAAAAAAACAAACATAACTGATTCTGATATTTTTTAGTCAAAATTGAATGGCAATATAAAATTACAGCTGCTAACTTTTGTATTCCACCTAATTGATAAAAATAAGCATACATTGAGGGGGTGGCCAAGCTTTAACCACTAGGGGTGACTTTTTTTGATATTTCTGGCGGCGATCGACTTAATAAATAAATTGATTTTTTTATCATATACATAAAAGAGGCTTCAGAGATGTGTACATTAGTACGCCAGACAGGCGGGCGACTTGGAATAACCACGCGGTCGACGCTTTGGCCACCCCTGATCTATCGTATGGTTAATTTATTAGTCTGTAGATGCTTCTCAAAGAGGCGAAACACTTACAACATACGTGTAATAACAAAGCATTTTCAATTCTATTAAAGCTACCGCTGAATTCGTCGAAAATGATATTTAACGGTATTAGGCATGATTCATAACTATTTTTCTCATTTTAATCACCACAAGTAAAACGAATATAAAAGGTAAATACAATAAAAAGATAAGCCTGCATTTGTTTGTAAAACTAGATTGGAGAGATAAAAAGATTTTCACGCGTGGAGCTCATTGATACAATCATGGAAAATTGCATTGCAAAAAGCCTTCCATGCCGTATAGACATATATAAATAATCATTTAAACTTAAACGTTTATTGGTTAATTTGTAGTGGAATATTTTGTACTTTTCAATAGTAGCAATTACTCGAAACATCGCCATTAGAGACTCCAATTCGAGTACTTTGAAAAATACTCTAGTAATACTCGTTGACTATGCTATGCGAAAAATTATTTTGATACTTTTGCTTTGGGTCCTGCTGACAAGTTTATGATGGACAAGAGACAAAATAAAACATTGAAAAGTCAAATATAAAAACTTCGAACCAATTTAAAATTTGAGTTCAATTCTCTATTATTTTGAAATTTATGTGCTTTAAATTGAAATAAATGTATCATTTTTTTGTTTAAAAAAATCTTAATTTCTAGTATATAATTTGGTACATCTGAAACTACACGAGTATTCAAAAAATTACTATACTCTATAAATTTTTACGATACTCGAGTAGTTGAGATGTCTAGTTATTGGAGTATCTAATTGCCATACGGTAAAAAAAACAAATTCTGGTTTTAATATTGAAACCTTTCACAACAAATAATTAAGAATATCTGAATGAAATATTCCGTTGCTCAGATAAAATAATTTAATATGCCAAGTTTGATGACCTATTCATTGGTCACTGATTATTCAAAAAAATAGTCAAACAGAATGAATATTTTTTTACTAAATGATATTTTTTATCATTTTTTAGAAACTTGTTTAAATTATATTTGTTTGTTATCGATGAGTCACCGCAATGTGAAGGTTTTCGGGTGCGTATTCAAATAAAATTAATGTTAATACGAATCCATTCTATCAAGAAGAGTAGCACAGAAACTAAGAGTGTGCTTCACAGACTTCACATATTGTTTTAGTAGGAAAGTAAACGGAGGAAAAAAAAAGGAAATCTGACTATATTTTTCGACAAGCAGTACCATTTCTCACCAAATCACATCTATCGATGGTTCTTTCTCCATTAATTGCCTAGGGCAGCGATAGCGAACCTTTTTTTAATATTCAGGTTACATATTGTACATTATGTTTTTAAATACAAACCCGTGGGTCTGACAGTTAGAGGCGTCACTTGGGAATAGGGGGAGGGTGTGGGAAAAGGTAAATTTAATTTGGAAACTGACAGTTTTTTTGTTTCTTTGGTTTTAACTCATTAACGCGTGGGTCATTTAAAAAGGCTTTGTATGTCAGTTTTTGACCCGCGAGTCATATGTTCGCCACCACTGGTCTAGGGTATAGATTCTTTCGTGTTAAGATCATGGCGTAAGTACATATGTAATAATTGTCGTATCCTTGAGGTCATGCTTACGTAAAATACAGCGGATTTTTACTTAGAAATGAAACCAAAGTTATCTAATAATTACCAACTATGTATGCTAGGAAAGAAATTGATTCTTTCAAAGATAATTTTTAACACTGACCCAATATCTGAAATGGAGAAATAAAGTCGTATGCGAGAATTTGAATAATTCGGCGATTAATTATTTTCCGGATAAAATTCATTAATGATTATTTCAATCATTTAATAATCAAGTGACTGGAATTCCTTTCGACGTCGTTTTTCGGAATTTTACCATTTTAATTTACGGATGAATAATTTTCCATCTTAATGACTTTTCTTATGTGGATTAGGTTAGTTTTATTGATTACAATTCCACTCATTTTTTAAGTACACTCGATCCTCTTTTTTCACGTATTCGAAATAGCATGGTTTTTAAAAAAGCACCCTTTACACTTATTTTTCATTCTAAAAAAACTATATAAATACATACTGAGAAATACGGGCACATAATTATCAAGAAGCGACATTGAATCTTATATATAAAACCGAAACGGCGTATGTATGTCTGTGGGTCTGTAATTCCCTTTTGCATTGTTGGTCATTAAGTTGCCATAAAAACGAATATGAAAGAAAATATGTTCGAATGTTTATCGGCGAAGACATTTAGTCAAAATGTAATAAATTAGTCTTCTACCAACTTTTTCCCGGCTTTTATTAATATAATAATGTTTATTATTTACGTGAAGGTATTATTTGACATTTCTTTGACAGCAAATTAGATTTTTTCCTTGAATTTGAACATTTTAACGGGCGAGAATGGGGCTGTCATCAAATTAAATAAAGTTTGTGATTTTATTTTAACTCTATTTTGGACGTTAGATTTTGTGATATAATTATGTCGAATGATATAACATTAAATAATTATTGGTCGCTTAGTCGGAGCGACGCCGGGTAGCAATACTAGTTATGTATAAATGATAAACAAATACGATTTTGAGGTTATTTTAAGTAAAGGAATCTATTCAGCATTTTTGTATGGGTACCTTTTATCTCGGTTTTTTTTTGCACGGTAGTCTTTTTTTAACGTATCTCCCGAGCAAAAGAAGGATCGGGTGTGCAAATGCTAGTAAAATAATTTCAGAAATATGATTGCGGTTCAATGTCAAGTATTATTTAGGGGTAAGAAAATCGGGCCAAATCCCGATATTGCCATATCTACATATGTATGTATATGTTACAGTGAAACTGTATTCTCAGTGAAAATGTATCAAGTAATAGATTTGTATGACAACATGATTTCACTGGTCACGATCACTGAAATTATTGGCCCAAGTCGATGATTTGCCGGCCTAAAGTTTTGGTTTGCTTCAATGAAACAAAATCAGCTAGTTGTCCCTTTCATAAAAAGATTACCAAAGAAACACACAGACAAACATTGGGCTGAAGATAGGGCGGTCAAATTTAATTTCAATGACAGCTTGGAGAGGAATATTTTTTTACTGAGAATACAGTTTCACTGTAACATATAAGTAGATTAATTTCTAATTTTTACTAAAAATATAAATTGAATTTGTAATTTATATGGGGAGTACGAGATGAAAAAATCAGAATTTTAATTGTGCTTATTATGTACCGGAAATTTAAAAATTATCGAATGTGACTTTAATATACGATTCCAGACATTGGGTGTGTGGAGATGAATGTTCTATTTATGAAATTTTACGATTTATATAAGCCGTTTGATTTTTCAGACAACCAGGATGGTGGCGAAGAAGAAACAGGTTGGAGAAGATCTTATCCATTATGATGGTGTTTTCCATCGTGGTCATCATTTGCCTCATCACGGGTTTGGCCACCGTGATGAACGCGGAAGATCATCCTAAGAGAGGTATAGTATATAATATATGTATAATTGAATTCGAGAATTGTCTTAGAATTTTAGAATGAAGAATTCTGAACTACGCAAAAGACAATTAACATTAAATAAACTTGTAATGTTTGATACATGTACCGTAAAACGCGGTGAATAGAGACAAAAACAAGGATTGGATTTTAGCACAAATTTACTAAGTATCCAATATATTTATTACTATTTATATATTATTCTTTACAATGACTATAATACGATCTCTCGAATGATAAAACCAAACCAGCTAAATGATTGCCCACAATTGAAACAAACGTGCTTAAGTTCGATGCCTGTGCATCCTTACTTTTTGATCCCTTATCCTTAACTTCTCTTTTATTGCACGAAAATTAAAATCAATCATGTTTTTTTTTGCATAATAATTCAGTAAAACGGAATGAATAAAGAGCCGTATAGAATAGAGGTTCAAACATTCCAATCATTACAATCTGTATTTTCGTCTTCATTCACCTGCCAAGTCTCGATTTACCCTCTCTCGTCTCTATTCACCCCGATTCAATGTGAATAGAGACATCGAACAAAATTGACTGTGTCTTCATAACGATTGTGAATATTTGAAAAATATTGTCATGAATGAGTAGTAGGACCATACCAACATGTTTCCTGCCATTCATATTTGAATTATGTTGTGCATGTATGAAGATACATAGTCGTGAAGGGTAAAACGTGTCTCTATTCACCCCATTTTACGGTACATATTTTTATTATTTGTTTTGGCAATTGTTATTTTATATTCATCTATGGGTGAAAAGTATGAAAATTCTCGAGTCTATTAGATACAGCAACTATTTCTTTAGATTAACACAATGGCTACAGGAAACGCGGGTTATGCGTCGTTTCTCTACGTGTTTTGGTTCCCCGTAGCCAATGTGTTAGTACAAAAGTGAGATTTTTTTACAGATTTCCTGATTAACAGACCTTTCATTAATCACCAGTATTTGATAGCTCAAGACAAAAGAGTGAGATTGGATGACAAGCTCGACAACTCTGTCTGTTTAAGCCCAGGATGTGTCCTAGCAGGTAATGCAAAACACTAATAGATCATTATAATATCATAATTAACCTTTAAGCGCCCGAGTATTTTTTGCGAAATATCCGCAAGACTCATAGCTCTTATGAAAATAATAAATAAAAAGCATTAGCAAAATAAAAAATTACTTATAATGTACGAACAAAGACCGGCACAGCAACTTGTACGCTTTCTAAATCTCTAGGTAAACAAATAAACGAATCCATTTTAGCCACAGTTGTAAAATTAATCGGTCACCCCAAAGGATAAATTTCTAGTTATGGGGAAAAAAATCTTTATCCGCATTGAAATATATTGTATCGTGTGAATAAAGCTTATTTATTACGCTCCACTGGATATAGCATAACGCATATCCCAAGTGTCAACCTTGTTGCGCAGATGTTTATATTCCTCATTGTGACAAAAATATGTTACGAAACCGAAAATAAAATTATGGATCGGTATCTCAAAGATATTATTTATGAAAGCTAATATTCATATGTTGAAAATTACTATCATAAATCAGTGTAATCCAATATTGAAGTGCACCATAATCACTGGTAGGGCTTTAAGATGTTAAAAGACAATAAATTAATACTTGACATTGTTGATATATAGCTAACAATCTAATCAAAAACATGGATATAATGGTCGACCCTTGCGATGACTTCTATGATTTCGCCTGCGGTAACTTCATCAAAAATACGCGGATCCCTGATGATATGACTACGGTGGATGCTTTCTCTGTTATCAGCGAATTTCTGCAGGACCAGCTGAGGACTGTACTGGAACAGGAGACGACACCGCAGGAGCCGAAAGCTTTTGGGATTGCAAAAGATGTATACAAAGCGTGTATGAATACCAGTAAGTGATTGGGGTAATCTAAATTTTAAGAAAGTTTAATTCCAAGCAGTTTTATGGTTTTAAATTTGGTCGAGAACAATGTTCTCTCTGCAACAGCACCGCGCTCTCTTCCTGGGTTGACCTCCAAAAGTTGATGAGTTTGACGGCCGAGTTTTACGAGTTTGAAAACATGTAATCAACAATTATTTTTTAATCCATGTCCGCTCCAAGTGTGGAGCATATGCCCTCCAAATGGGGTCATCTCATAATATTTATTCTACAACTACAATTCTGCAATATATAATGTCTAATTTGTAAGTATCTGATGATTAAAACGTTTAAATTGTATAAAATAATGATCTGCAGAGCTGATTGAAGAAACTGGCAACCAGACTATACTAGACTTGGTAGAGAAGCTGGGAGGGTGGCCAGTGCTACAAGGAGACGCATGGTCAGAAAATGGCAACTCTTGGACTGATCTGACATTCAAAATGAATGATGAAGGTTTCAGTGCAAGATTCTTTATGGAAATTAGCATTGGACCGGATTGCAAAAATTCAACTCGAAGAGTGTTATCTGTAAGTATTAAATTAAAGAAGAACAGATAAAAAAATTAAATAATTTGTAAAAATGTTGTGTATTAAAACATAGAGCTTCATATAAATAATGATAGATGTCACGCATTTTGTATACTTCTGAATGGAAGTCTTAAAAAGATTTACACTTATTAAGTGAATGAAAACTATTTATATTGAGATATAATTTTTGTACTAAATTATAAACATTGTATTTCAGTTGGATCAAGCGAGCTTGGGAATCAATCGAAAATATTTCATGAATGGATTTAATGATGAAATAGTGACCGCTTACTATAGCTACATGGTTGATATAGCTGTTTTACTTGGAGCAAACCGATCATTTGCCGAAAAGGAACTTAAAGAATCGCTTCTGTTTGAAATGCAGCTTGCCAAGGTAAATTTGATTAATACAAATAGTCATTCTTAAATTTATCACAATGACTGTATAAAACTTCACACTGCCCTCTGTGGATGATTATTTTATTAATAATTTGAGTGCTTTTTATTTTTTTTCACAGATGAGCCTTCCTCAAGAAGAGATGAGAAATGCAACTGCTCTTTACAACCCAATGACTGTATATGAAATGCAACAAAATTATCCAAGGTAATTATTATTCAAATAAACTAAGAAAATGATTTTTTATATTACAATTTAATATTATTAACAATTAATTAAACCATTTTTCAGTATACAGTGGAAAAAGTTCTTCAATTCAATCCTGAATCCTTATTCAACAATAACTGATGAAGACATCATAATTATTTCTCATCCTAAATATATTATTGAATATGAGGTATTTATTTTGTATGGTATTTATTTATATCAATATACAAATAAAGAAAAAATAGTTTCGTTGCCATATTGAATGAAGTTTCCTTCATTGGGCAATAAACTACAAGCATATATCCATAGTTAATTCTAAAACCTATTCTCAAGCACAATCAAATGTAAAGAAAATAGTACATATTGAAATGATTTTTTAAAATGTCAGGAGTGGCCAAAGCGTCGGTTGTGTAGCTATTCCAAGTCACTCGTCTGTCTGGTGTACTGATGTACATATCTCTGAATCCTCTTTTGTTTTTATGATAGTAAATTCAATTAATCTTGTGAGTCGATCGCAATCAAACATTTCAAAAAAAGTTGCCCGTAGTGGTAAAAGTTTGGCCACCTTCTCTATATGTATAAATAACACACTAAATGAAAAATTTGGGTAAAGAAATATTGCTATTTCTCAAGTGTTACGAATTTCCAAAAATCTTAAAAATATCTTGTTTTATTGTAAATATTGTTTTTAGCAAAACAGGTTTTTTAATTTTAATGATCAGATTAGAATTTAAAACAAAGTGGAATCCTAGTTGAACAAAAATAATATTTTTTTTTTTCAAAGGAATTAATGAAATCAATCCCAAAGAATGTGATAGCAAACTATGCACTTTGGAGAGCAATTGAGATATCAATCCCGTTTGTGAGTGAAAAATTCAAACAGAGGAATCTAATCTTTCAAGGAGTGATGACAGGGGTCACTGCCAAGCTGCCAAGATGGAAGGAATGCTCATCGATGGTTAACAAGGGGTAAACACTGCTACTGTGCTTTTTGATTATCACTAAAATACTTTAACTGCATCAGATAATGTGCCTTTTAACTGAATAGTTAGCCTTTCTTTCAACCTTATAATAGTGAATGAAATGGTTTAATAAGTATAAAATAGTAATCTAAAATTAAATAAAGACATTTTCTGTGTATAGCTTCGGAATAAACATGTCATTATCACTAATTATTGTTATTGACAATTTCTTTATGGGCCCTATTAATACTTTGGTTATTATTGGCATGCAATTGATGGCCAATTAGCATATCCAAATTTTTTTAATGTTGAACTATTTTGAATATATTACCTTCAAGTCAATTAAAAGCAAGCTTTTGATTGGCTTTAAATATGGCACAAAATAATAATAGGTCTATTTAAACGCTTTGTTGATACCGATGAGAAACATATTTTGTATAAAAAAATTATCTGTTAAATACTTTAATGTTTAATATAATATCTTTAGTAACATAAGTACATCATTGAGATGAGTCATGCCATTTTTTTAGTATTTTAAGTGATAATATTTAATGATAAGAGATTTTTTGTCAGCTTAGGAATAGCAACTGGATCAATGTACGTGAGGAAATACTTTGACGTCAAATCTAAGAATATAGCACTCGACATGGTAAATGACATACGGTGAGTTCTTAACCAATTTCTACAACAATTACAAGAGTCGTCCCTGGCGTAGGAGTATGTAAAATTTACAACCATTCTTCCTAAATTTCTAATCGTTACTTATTAATTGTAATTTTGAGTAAATGGAAAGAGCATCCCTCATAACCCCTTTCCTTAGTTCAACAAATGTTCTATACATTTCCATTGGTTCAATGAATATTTTTTATTGCAGTAGTGAAAACATATTATATGCTCAAAGAAAAAAATACCCTTATCTGTTTGTATGCCTCAGCCATATTTCTTTTGGATTTAGTTCTACATGATTTGTCTCTCCACTTCAAACTAATTTTAGAGATTAATCAATTGATTTATTTCAATATTTAGGAAAGAATTCAGACATATTCTCCATGAAGTCGAATGGATGGATGATAAAACGAGAGCTGCTGCTTTGGAGAAGGCAGATTCGGTGGTTCCTCATATTGCATATCCACAAGAATTGCTCGATGATCAAAAAATTGATGAGTTCTACGATGGAGTGAGTATTGATTATATTAAGAACCAAATATCTTGTTTGAAGACTGTTTAATAGTGTGAATAATAATGAAAAACTTTTAAAAATAAGGAATGTACCTCATATAGAAAAACATTTGTTTTGATTTGTTTTGCTGTAGAGCCAAAGGTATGAAAAGATGCATGCACACATATATATACACACACACACTCTTTGTCTGTGCAATGGTTGCATTGAGTATACTGGGCGGATATTGATAGGGTGCCCTGTCATCTGTATATTTATTGTTTGAAATATATATATATTAAATATTAAACCTATACAATTAATGCAAAACTTATAACAATACTATATGTTATGTTGTACTATAAGTGTAGTCAAAAATATGTCTTATATCATTAATTATTGAATAAGTTTTAGATTAGTTTCTTTTTAACAATATTGCAACAACGTATTGTGGTTAAACCATATTATATTACTTTTACAGTTACAAGTCTCACCAAAATCTTACCTGTATTCAATGCTGAACAATTCAGTATTCTTTGGTAACTACAAAAATAGAATGTTCAGAGAGCCCATCAATAGAACAGAGTGGATTTCTCATGGCCAACCTGCTGTTGTCAACGCCTTCTATAATGCAGTGGAGAACAGTATTCGTAAGTTGAAAATCACATTAAAATGTTGTAGACATGCTATTATAGAAGATTAATAATTGAACCTCTATATTTTATTGGTTTAATAATTCAAAGTTTTTGTGGATTGATTTTCAAATCCACAAAAGATCCACATCCAAAGTTATCCCTTGTTATACATTGTTACATCAAAATTGAGTATAATAAATATTTTGTGTACATAAATGGTCTTTTGAATTGAGATAATAACATTTTTTTTTGCTTGTCATCAGTATAGACTGAGACAATATCTATGGTAGGAAACTAGCTGCAAGAAAGTTTCCTCTCAAAGATTCAGAATTGGTAAATTCATGGCTATTTTTCCATTTAACGCGGTGGAACGGTGTTCCGGCACCTTTTTTCAGAGTATTTTTTTTTCAAAAATTAAAAATCAATTAGATGAAACAATGTTTGCACTAAAGTAATTACAATCTATATTTATATAATTCGTAAAAATGATAAAATATGGTATTGTAATGAGCTGGATGTTATTTTATTTAGTAAAAAGCTTGACATGAAGTGATTTCCGGCACCTTTTTCTTTCAAAAAAAGCCCTGGGTAAATTAATTAGTCCTCAACTTAAATCAGAGTGAAACTCATGGACATGTTTACCGGGCGTCTCTGGCAAACACAATATCTGGATTAAATAATCCTTTTTTAATTGTTGTCAATGATACAATAACTAATATTACCATATTCCAGAATTTCCAGCTGGTGTTTTACAAGGTGACATGTTTTCTGCGCAGCGTCCAAGATATATGAATTATGGAGCTATAGGATTTGTCATAGCACACGAGATTACTCATGGATTTGATGATCAAGTGAGTCTTCTATTATTTTAAACATGATCTGATTAAAAATAGCTATCACCTCATTTTTAGCAACTGATTCATTAATTTACAGGGAAGCCAATTTGACAAGGATGGAAATCTGGTTGATTGGTGGGCAGAGCAGACGAAGACAAGATATCTGGAAAAGGCCAACTGTATTATTCAGCAGTATTCAAATTATACGGTCAAAGAAGTTAATTTGAAGGTACATATGTATAATGGAATTTAATATTTATAAACAAAATGATTGTTCTCATTCACTGATTGTGAGCTTGTATAATAATTGCAGATGTTTTTTGGCAATAATGTGATCACTTAATTTACAAAAAAAAACAATGATTAAGATCAATAATTTTATCAAAGAATTTCGTTTAAATTTTCTTGTATCTGAAAAGGTGCTCAACTTGAAAATTATAACATAACATAACACAAGTACAAACTATAAATCAAATATATATATTTTTTTAATCATGTCCGCTTTCGATTTGCCTAATAGAGTATAATATGACTGGGACCTGACTAGTGGTTAGCTAATTGCTCTCGCTATGTCATGCTTTCAGGATCGGATAAGTGTGGTAGGGTATTGTATACTACACACTCCTTAAATTTCACATCACTTTTAGTTTTAAATTTACCTACATAAGTTTCTCCTGCATCACAGGTCATCATGTTGCTCAGCTGTAGCCTCAGCTCATTCTTTTTATCGGTGAACTGTATTAATTTGTTTTTAGTATGTCTTTATTGCAATGATGATTCACTACATATTACATTGTTTGCTTAAGATATATTTCTTTACAATATTGAACTTCAATCTTCTTATGTTTTTAGTTGAATGGGATTAACACACAGGGAGAAAATATTGCTGATAATGGTGGCATCAAAGAAGTTTATTCGGCATATTTGAAATGGGTTGAAAGAAACGGTGAAGAACCAGCACTTCCAGGCTTGCCTTTCACACCTAAACAGGTAACACTTTCTTTTGTTTTATTACCACTAGGATAACTCTTTCTCACATGTTCTGTTTCAAAACCTAATTGAAAAAAAAAATTGACAGCTTGAACTGGGCACTATACTTGAATAATACAAGAGAAGAAGTCTTGCAATATCCATTTCTAGATTTAAGGTTAAGCAGGATATGGTAGATGTTTATCAAAATTATAATGTATGTGAATAGATGTATAAAGAAATAACTGTGCAAAAGAAACATTAGTTTTATTGTAATGTTGTCAGACATAATAATAAGATAGTTCTGTTTCATTTTTAGCTGTTTTGGTTGAGCGCTGCAAACATTTGGTGTTCAGTGATGCGACCACAGTCCCTGCAATCGCAAATCCAGACAGAAGTTCATTCTCCGGGCCGGTTCAGAGTATTGGGCCCCATTTCGAATATGCCGCAGTTCTCGGAAGATTTTCAATGTCCGCTGGGGTCAAATATGAACCCCGTTCACAAATGTAATGTGTGGTAAATTATCGCAAAACGTGGAAGAACAACATCTGAATGATGAGACAATATAATATCTGTGCCGTTAACACACATCTTATCGATTGAAAAATAAATAATTTAGAAGCATAGCTTTCCAATGAAAAACGAGAACTTGTATATCTATTTAAGAATTACAATGATGAATAGAAACTTAAAGCAAAAATGAATGTAAATTTGAAATATTAATTTATTATGAAATGACTCCCTGTTGCCATATCCCAGTTTATGAATTTAATACATAAACCAGTTTTTGAAGAAGGTTTCATGGATTATTTTAGAAAACTCAAACATAACATTTTTTTAAATAATTTACTATAGTTTGTATCATTCTCTGCGCATGCTATGTATGTATATATTTTATTTTGTATTTGAAATTATTTCGATTGTACAGAATCACAAACATTCAAATGATTTTATAATAATTATTTAGACATTTTAATTAAATATTGTCCTTACAGACTTCACGTTCAAATGAACCTTTTACCGTTTTACTTTTTACTACCAATAACTTGATAGGTCTGTTTAGTGTGTAAATTGTATTTCACGGTGTAATAGATTTATGTAGTGTAAAAATATTTATATATTTAATTAATTGCATATTATATTACAATGTGTTCATGTATCGAGGACCTATACAACAAATGGTCTAATGAATGAGCGTGTGATCGATCAATACTTGCTACAATTTTGTAAATGACTCCAATGAAATCACGCAAATTGACGAGACAAATAACTTGATCATTTTTAATTATAGATGTTTCTATGTTTAGAAATAAAAAGATTGTATCTATATCAATTAAACGTAGTTAGCACAAAAGTGCAATCACACCTTTTATTTGATTCCTATTTTTGATACATTAAACAAAAACTTGGTAATCCATATTGCCTCTAAAATCTCGTATATAATTATTTGAACTGAACAATTTAATATTATGAACAGATGCATCATAATATTAGTGCGTAGTATATTTTGTATGAAACAGTTAAATCTAATAACTGTTTTGTTTTTCTAAAATATGAACATAATAAAATTTACTTTGAGCAATCATTGTTTAAAATTGTCTAATGTCAGCTGGTGCATTTTTGTGTTACTATGTCCAATTGTTACTTACGTAGTGGGATACTTTTTATTTAACAAAAAAAAATATATCTGCAAGTAACGTGGTATCTATAATATTTTTACACTTTAAAGTAGCATTAAAATATGTGGCCAATCGTATTACTATAGTGTTGACGTAATAATTGTTTTTAAATGGGATTTTGCGGTAGAACAACTATTAAAAAATTGGCTTTTCAAAGATCAAACTAGTCAAATTTCAAAGATAATATTTGTTCGAACTTTACCCAGATTGTGCAAATCTTTTTTGTGTTTTAATGGAATTCCTTAATTTATTACCACTAAATTAATTTGATAATATTAAAGAGATAATTTTAGAATCTAGATGCCAAAAACATCTTAGTTATAATAATTAAAAAGGGAAAAATTCTAAAAAATAGATAAAACCTAACTGATGATTAAGAACATAATTTAAAGTAAATTTACTTAAAAATAATATCTGTGCTGTTTTAAATCATAATTTATTTTTCATGTCAGATATTCAAACAATCTTATTTATAAAACGATGACCGATGTGTGTATTTCGTCTATAATTGGTTGTCATCAAATATTTTTTTTCTTGAGATTCAAATTTCAAAAAACAAACGAAAGTAGCTTACGTACATCAGGAAAGAATAAAATTTTAATTCATTTTGAATTTTTTTTTATTGAACTGTGATTATAATAATAATTAATACAAATACCGAGCATAGTTGGGTGGAACCACTAGTAATGACATAATTTTTACACTATTACAATCAGTATACTATTATTGTATTGCTTTTCTTATTCTCTTTGTTTAGTATAATATATATTTGTTGTTGTGTAATATAGAAATAATTTTCTTTTCTCATGTATGTGATAATCAATTGCAGGTATATTGAGACAATGTTTATCATTATTTTCGAAAAATTGTTTTCATTGAATAAAGTAATTTGAAAGAACTCCCGTTTTGTTTTTAATTTATAGCATGTTCAGAAAGTTAAACAATGACTTTCCAAATAAAAGTTGAAGCAAAGTATTTATGTAAATCTGTGGTCTTCTTATTCTTGGCCATATTTAGAGCATTTTACCTCCCTTTTAAGTTGTTAACTGACACTTAACTAACTTTAACGGTAACGTTTTTGTACTAATTCCACATATAATTTTATTAAGATCAGGAATGGTTTCGCTCATCGATAGAATTTTCAACTGATTGAAAATGCTTGTGTTAATCTTTTCACATTGACAAACAATCATGCCAGGATCCCCTAGCTCCACTGAGAATATTCTATGGATATAAAAACAGCAATTACTCTAATGTGACGGAATATATTCGCTGGAAAAGGAGTAGAAAATCAAAAGACATTATTCACCATTTTTTTTTTATTATGAAGCCGGTAAATACTGTTTTAAAAACCAATATTAAAAAAATGACAGCATTGACATTGGGAATACCGCTTGTTTTTTTTACACCCAACATACTCAATAGATCATGTCTTCTATGAAATCTAACTTGCTTTTATACTAATTTAGTCTTTGAAGCTACATATCTAATGATTAACTTTTTACATATTTTTAAGCCATGTCTGCTTCTAATATAAATCAGATGAACTTCTAATGGGGTTTATTATCTTTGGTTGTTTATTTACCATTATGAGCATTTGAAAGACATCAAGCTCATGGTAATTTTTCTCACTCAGCAGCAGTGTATTCTAAAAACGTTTTTATCATTTCCGATAAAAGCTACAACAAATAATATTTTAGGAAGGTGCTTGGAAAAGAAAAAATTTCAAAAATAGTATTTGGAAGCATTGTCGGTTACCAAAATATTGGAAAATGAACTCACTTAGCTCATCGTCTTCTTTAAATAGTATAATATATTGCATTTGGATAATCAGATACAAAAAAAAATGGTGAAATAAGTAAAACACTATTGAAATTCAAAGAACTTCTGTAAAATTTGTCAAGACTTTTGGTATGTCATTCATTGATGCTGTAGAAAACTGGAGAAGGATTATAAAATATGTGGTCACCGATCCACTAACCTGAAATGATAAAAACATTGTTTTGAGATTTGATACCTAACTGGGCTGGATTCTAGAATTATTACTAATATTCATATAAATCTCAAACTGTTATTACTTATTAAGGTAAATGTACCAGTAGCTGACCGTTGAAGAGAAAATTTATTATAGTGATATCCTATATCCTTTATTATAGTAGCCTGCCTTATAGTGAACTTTCTGTCAGAGTTGCCTCAAGGCTTTCTGTCACACCACTCTTGGTTGAATCAAGTAGCAATGGAAGGTTCAGGAATAAGGTACACACCATTTCTAGATTGTTCACTTAAGAAATTTGAAATACCAAACTTTCCTCACTAGGTGTTGTTTTCAAATGGCCACCCTGGCACTCCATTGACTCTATGGTGATGTGTTAGTGGCTCAATCTGACCACAAATGCCTTAACTTGTCTGAACTTTACAATTTAGAGCATACATGGGCATCTACCGGCCCGCCAGGCTATTTTGTCCAGCCCTTATACATCTGGGCAAAGTAATTGAAAAAGAAATTAAAAGTTCCAGGGAGCTCATACAAACAACACATATACAGTCGTGGCAACAAGGTACACACCGTTACTAGATTGATCACCAAAAGAAATTTGAGGTCTTGTTTTCAAATGGCCACCCTGGCACTCCATTGGCTATATGGTAATGTGTTAGTGGCTCATTCCGACCACAGATGCCTTAAATTGTCTTAACTTTACAATTTACAATTTAGAGCAATCCCGCATCTGCATTTCTTATTTTGGGCCATTTTATTCTCAAAAGGTAAACTACTGGTACATGGGCAACGACTGGTACATTTACCTTAATCATTACGTCGTATTCTTCCTCCAAAGTTGGATTTCATGTCAACAAAATATAAGCACATACGTTATTTTGGAAAAATTCTATAAGCAGAAACAAAATTTAAATATCTTCATTAACTCACAGTCATAAGCATAGTGTTGTCTATGGTGAAAATATCAAAAGCAGTAAAATTCGGACTCCGGTGTAACATGTGCAAAGAAAATCGATTAAGCTGAAAAAAATAGTACCTATTTCAATATGTCACCTATTGCGATTTTATATTGCGCGTTAATGCACATGTCAGGAATAAAACTAAATTGATAACTTTGTTATTGCACATGTTGTGTAACTAATAGTGATTAAAAAATGAGAATGTTTCAGTAATTTATGCAATCACTGAAGTTAAGATTTGCCAAATAGCATGAATGTTCTTTGAATATAATATATTTATGTAGGTATGCATTTTATAATTTTAAAATTATAATTTAACAAGACAGTGGGTATGGTTTTTAAAAAAAGATTTTTTTTTCGAATTTGTCTATGAATACAAATATATTACAACATTAAATTACTGACTAAAATTTAAACTTACCTTGAGAAGAATGTCACTATCTGTTTCTTTTACAAGCATTTTATTAACAAACATTGCAGTTTTCTTGGCCTAAAAAGATAAATGATTCATACAAATAAAATAAAAACTCGACCTTCATCTGTACAAAGAGTTGATTAGTTTTAACTTGTTTCCTTTGAAATTAAAAGGCGAGCTTGGGTGTGTACGATTATTGGTAAATTCTTACAAATAACCATTACCAACTTACAAAGGAAGATTTACATCTTATAGGTCCAAACTTAGTGTCAAATAAGGATTCATCTCTTAATCAATCTGTCATGTCAGTAAGCATTGACTGCTGCAGGAGAGAAATATATATTTGGTTACTTTGCATGATTAGTCCATGCAACTCAAATAAAATAATTGTTTACCTGTGCTTGGCAGAAACTGCAATCTTTTACTATCAATATGATTAAGCTGGCATTTAAAATGCACTGATCAACACAGAAAAAAAAGAAAAATATAAATTCATCTGGATGACTGTTGTAGGATAAAATAACCGCAGTAGAAAAGGCATTGAACAAGTTGAAAGACAACCGATATAAAGGAGAGCAGTATGACAATTAGGTTCTTCAAGCCAAACAATTCATTCAATTGAATTGTCAAATCACATATTTCATCGTAAATAATCATTATCATAGATATATGAACTTTTGCATCTTCATTTATAAACATATTGACTCGATTTACTTTAGTTAATTGTCCTTGAAACTTGAAATCGACTGGTGTAACACTAATTCTATTATCACTGCAGGTTGAAGAATTTTGCAGGTGTTTTGATAGCTCCTCATTGATGAGTTTAATATTTCCTGACACCAGGGTAACGAATGATAAAAATATGACAACGGACATAGTAGAAAAGACACTTGGAATATATAAGACTAAGAATAGGTCATATGAAAACTCATTCTTCAAAGCACTAATAATCCATAGACTCAGGATCACATAAATCACATGAATGGAATAGTAGAGAGTTAATAATGTTATCAATCTTGTTTTGTATCTTGTGAAGTCTCTTTTTATTCCGATGCTTTTAAATTTCATATTTATGTCAGTCAACATTTGTATGGCTATAGCGTAAATATTTGACTTGTAAAAAATGCAGAACGACAATAAGGCAACAGACAAAAAGCCCATGGAAGAACGACAGTACTCTCCATATCTTAATATCTTTGATTCGCTGATGAGCTGTACGATGGTTTCACCCGATAATATTTGTTTTACAAAAGAAGAAATATAAACTGATAATATGCTGAATGTCATTAGCAATGAACCGTAGCAAATGGAAGTTGTTGAATTTTTAGATTTCATTGCATACTTAAAAGGAGCTAAGCCAAACAACAACGCTATTGTTAGCGTTGGAGAAATAGCTTCGTATGGCGAGTTGGCTTGGAAAATCTTTCTAAAAACTGCAATTCTACTCTTTTTATTAATCATTTCACATTTCTAGCAAAAAATTTCGTATTATTACAAGCAGCTCTGAAGTCAAAAGGGTACACTGTTCAAAAACACATAGTGTTATCCAATGATAGTTCATTACAGGGAAGGTTGTTTTCATACCTAATTAAAATAATTACATTAAAGCATTGTTATCATTTAGAAGAGTGAGCTTAATAATGGCAAAATAATTGTTCGAATGATAATAAATGTTTAATGTTATTAAGCTAATGAAATTGTAACGTATACATTTGAAAACAGTTGTGCCAAGGTTTGATGATTGATGATGAAAAAAATATGCTATTAATCATATTCGTTATAAAAGACCAAAAAATAAATAAATTTTGAATGTTTAGTTATATTGTACTTTGAAAATATTAACTAATTTCAACTCATTTGTAGACATTTATGAATTTTAAGAAATTAATTTAGTTCAAAAGTATAACAATATTATTAATGAGATTAATTGAATAGCTTATCTGTAGAGAAAGTGATGGGATGAAGCCAAGTAGTAAGCTAATCGCTCTTGCTATAGCCTTTTTTGAGGATCGGATGAGTGGAAGGGAATGAAGACATCACAGACACAAGTTTATAACTTTCAAGGAGCATTATATTAATTATCAAGAGGAGCATTATATTAGTTTGAATAAATAAAACATAATTTTTTTGTACTTATTCTATATATTTTACATTCATCAGGACCGATTTTACTCTTCGCGAGTTTTATCATTATGATTATGATGAAACCAGTTATGATCATTATAAAAAATGTTGATAATTATTCAATCAAATTTATTGATTGATTGAAAAGTTAACCTATGAAATTGTCTCCATTTTGATTCAAACCTAGTAATTCTAATACCATTATATTTAAATATGAAGGACAAAAAACACTGAATTATAGCATTCACACATTACCATTATAGGCAGTCGGCGATTATACTAATTAAAAAATGTATCGACTGACAGCAGTTTCCATTAGATTATTCAACCTTCAAGGGATTAGGCATTAATGACTCAGAATGTTCCAGTCAATTAGATTGATGAATGTCAATGTCAATAAAATGATTGATAGCTTTAATGAATTAAAAAGGAAAATGAAAAAAATTGCATTTGCATGATACTATGAAAAGTGGTATTTAAAAACAATGCATATCTTCTATCGGGTTTCTGATGAAGAATTACCAACTTATTTGGTGTTTGTTTAATTAATGCTCGGTGCTCGTATAGAATTGGAAGAGAGTAATTTATCAGTTTATGTAGGTATATAAAAAATAAAAGATGACATTTTTATATAAAATATTTGTATATTTAATTGATTTATAAATAATTTAATATTGCCAATTTATTGAATGTATACAATTTAAACCTTAACATAAACTATATTTCTGATCGTTGCACATTTATAAAAATACAAAAATACTGAATAACAATAATTATTGAAAAAAAATTATAATATTTTAATAATAGAGAATTTCACGATAAACTTTATATTTACAATAGTACTTATAATATATTTATCTATCACTAAACATTAATATAAAAACATGAGAGTTTTCATAAATCATTAATATTCTGTAAAAAATATTAAGTATTATGTACCCCTGTATAAATCTGTCAATAAAATAAAACTCCAAGATAAATATTAAAAAAAACATACCATGATATGAAAGTTATTAAATAGTTGAATAAATTTTAACAAATCTCTACTTTCATAGTGCTGAAAAAATAATGTTGATTGTATAAATAAAGTATTTTATTTTCACAGTAAAAATAAAGAAGATATTTTATGCAACATTTTCATCCAAGTTCCTAATCCCCTATGTCAGAAATTAGCACCTTAATTGGACCACCCTCTTTTAGAGTGCGACTTCTTTTATTAAAAGTACTCAATTTAAGTATTTAGACTAAGGTAATTTTTTTTTGAAAATAACTGCATTATTGCATTCACACCGGCTGACAAATAAATTAAATCTTTGCTAGAAATTATTGACACAAAATTTGACCAATCAAATGAGAAAAAGAGTGGATGGTAAATAGTATTGTGCCAATCTCATGGAATCTAAAGATGTTTGTTCAAATATTGTAAAAATAATAATTTCACAACATGCTGACACAATCACATTAATATACACTAGAGGTCTGGACGGGCTCGGGCAAGCCGCGCGCCCGGCCAGGTCCATGGGGCGGGTCTGGCCAAGTAACAAAGGTTTGGATTCAGGCCCACAAAAAATAAAACATAAATCCGATTATTCCGGATGTATACAACATTATTGTATATCTAAATTACATTCATATTATAATTTGATGACTTGCTATTAAATTATTTAAAATTTTGTTGAAAAGTTGAAAAAACTGTCAGGCTAGGGTCGGAGATTTTCGAGCTCGGGCCGGGTAGAATTTAAAAATTTTGGCCCATGCAGACCTCTATTCCCTAAATAAATAAAACTGAAAATGGTCATCACACATATGAGCCATCTTAGATACTTGTCCCCTTAGCCTCACAGCGCCAAATCGAGGCTATAAGGTTATACATAGACCTGCTTATGTATAGGCGTTCTGGAGCTAAGATAGCTTACGGAGACCAATAAAAAGATACATATATTAATTTAAAAGATAACCAATAATAAATTGCAACAATAAACAATCATCAAATATTCATGATACATAGAAGTTTGTTTTTCCTTAATCAATAATATAACATTTATACTAACAAAATTAAATATAACCTATAAATTATATCTCAATCATAAACAAGGAATGAAAATATCTAATTTACTGATAATTTAAAAAATCAGTATACTGAAAATTATTGATAATGTTCTGATATACACACCCACTTACCCAAATTTCGCCAGTTTACTCAAGTTATATTGAAATTACGAGAAATTTATCAGAAATAAGAATTAGTCTATTAACAAATTAAGTTTAGTGCATGTCAATTTTAATGACAAAAATTCCAATTACATTTTTTTCAAAATCACCAATGATTGTATTGAAAAATAAAAATGATTTGATTTGAGTTTGATTCTATTGCCTCTTTAACCCTTTGAGCTGCATGGCTGCACATGTACGGCCAAGTATTTCTTTACCCCCTATCATCCATTGAAATTCTCATAAATTTTATTGAATTATTATAACCCCATTCCACCAAGTATTGAGAGTGAACACCTTAAAATCAATTTCTTCATATATTGATATTACACACATCTTTGAGAGATTTTTGGCATTCACAATTTTTCTTTTTAAAGTACAATATTTTAAACTAATCTGTAGCTATATAGTATTGAGCGTAAAGTTCCATTTTAGTTCAATTCTCAAACTTGAGAAAAACATGTCTACAGATGAATGCAATAAAGATCTTATCTTGAATAAGAATTTAAAACTATTTTAAAGTTATAGTCATTTCAATTTCAGAAAAATTTATTTACTGCATAAAATAATCAGTTAATTCAGTTGAAAATAACTCACCACTCAAAAGGTTAGTATGTGTAGGCCAGATACTCTTGTACTTACTATGTTAAACAAACACAGTGTTTTTGATGACAACAGACAAACTTGTTAATAGTTACCCCATTACCATAGTTCATAAATACCGCACAATAATTTTTAAATCCAAATTATTTATTAAAAAAATCATTTGCTAGGGGATTGACTGAAAATCACTTCTTTTACATACATATAGGACATATGAACAAAAATCTTGCATCAATTATTATTTTCAGCCAACGTGTTGAAGTTTATGCCCTTGTGGTTGTACCTGAAGTGGCTTTTCATATTGGACCTCTGTGAGAATCCCTTCATGCAGATGGGGCAGTTATAAGGGGTCTCTCCGGTGTGGATTCGCTCATGCTCCTTGAGGGTCTTCAGTATGGCGAATCGGCCCTCGCAGAAATGGCAGGCGTAAGGCTTTTCTCCAGTGTGTATTCGCAGGTGCAGCATGAGGCAAGGTTTCGATATGAACTTTTTGGCGCACACGTCACATTGGAAGTCTTTTTCACCGGTGTGGGTTTTCATATGCAGCTGATGGAGAAAATTTATTTCAATGAAAAATAAATTGGAGCTTGATAATCTCCAGAAGAAATTAATATCAATAATTTATATAATTAATATTGTAAATGATCATCGGCATTTACTTTAAATGTGTAAATCAACAATTTTAGCAAGATATTGATTCTAGATTTATGTGAAAAAACAACATTCAGTTTACTAATGATCCCGTAATATAAAAAAAAATCTGAAAACGGCAATGCAATGATTTTCGCTTCATGAGATCGGCCCCAGGTTTTCAGGTTGTTTTCTTTATTTAATAAAGAAAAAAAATACTGTTATGTGAAAGGCATTATGTAACAAATTAAAGAATTAAGAATCCTAATCTGTATTCATTTTTGCAAAACATATAAAAACTGGTAAAAACTGCTTGGTTACTTTGGTTAATACCTTCAAAAAATTCTGGTCGTTAAGGGTTTAGAAGCTTTTATAAGGAAACTATATGCCTTAGATTCGCAGGATGGTGGAAAAAAATCTTCACTAGCCAAAATCTTAATATCAATGTACTAAAATAGCATACCTTTAATCCAGAACTCGATGATATTTCTTTCTTGCACAGTAAGCATTTAACGACTCTTGTTTTTTTGTGAACATTTTCCATGTGCCTCTTTGCGTCTCTTGAAGTTTTGAACAGTTTACCGCAAACTTCGCATGGGTAATTTTTTGTGTTCACGTGTATCTTTTTATGCTCATGAAGGTGACATTTTTCCGTAAAGTTTTTTCTGCAGACATCGCAGCTGAACGGGCGTTCAGTGCGATGGGTTTTGATGTGAGCATTTAAAGCGTGGCGTTTCAAGCAAACCTTCCAGCAAAACGGGCAGAGGCAGCTTTTCGATGAAGACTTTCGTTGCTTTTTAGCCGCTTCATCTTGACTGTTTTCATCTTTTAAACACGAATCAAGGTCATCTTTTACTTTAATTCTTTTTGTATTCCTTTTTAGAGTAGATTTAGTTTTTCTTTTTACTTTATGACCATTGATACCTATTTCTAATGAAGATTTACATTTTTTCGCTTGTAATTTGAGTGGCTTCAAATCATCAGCACTGTCAAAATCATCGCTGTAATAATTGGGCAATTCTGATTCTGACAAATATTCTTCTTTGACTGAGGGCTCTTCTTTGTTACATTCATTTTCATCACAGAGAGTTAGATTTCGTCTGAGGGTTTTGTCACTCTGTTCACACTGGATTTTAAAATTGAATGATATTTCTAAAGAATTTGAGCAAGGCCAGCAAATATGATCTGGGAGGCCATCATTTTCGAGTATCTGCAGAAATAATCAACAAGACAATTTTTATTGACTCATAATCACTATGCAACTTAGGCAAATTAGGATTTATTGAAAAAAAAACCTTTATAAGACAAAATATATGACCTTTTTAAAGATTGAATGGAAAGAATATCACTAATTATTTAAAGTGGTAAATATTTTTTCGGAATTTTAAAACTTATAATTTAAATGAAATAATTCAATATAACATTAAAATGATTATTTAAAAGCTTTTCCATAAGTGAAGAAATATTATAGTTTATTAAAACTTGGAAATGCGAATGAAAACAGATAACAAAATATCTGGCCATACAAGTACAGCTATTTTACTGAAAGGGTTAAATGAGTACTGCCACTGGCCATGCAGGGAAATTTAGTAGCAACGGGGACAAAAATACTCTAGAAGTGAAAATATCCAGAGATATAAATGTATCCATAATAAAGAACACAACACCAATAATAATCTATCATTAAATATACAAAAGTGGTTTCCAATCAAAATATATATATTTTTTTATTCCTTCGATTCGATTATTCACCGAGAATAGATTAATACAGTTTGAAAATCAATGGAATTTGAATCGTTATAAAATTTTATATTGTAGTAGTATTTTAGCATAACAGTAGTACCTACCTCTAATTTACAGAAGCTTAATATTTTGTCAACAAAAATAACATCTTCGAATATATTAAAATTCGCTTCGTTTCCCAGACACAGTCTGCAAATTTTCCCCTTATCTTCGACATCGCTCTTTAAATCATTGACTATATTTTGAGTATTATGTTCCATTACAAAATACAAGAATTTTCAATGTTTAGTTTTATTTTTTGACGTATGCGCGACCATCGTAAATATGGAACTATTTAATTCGAAATAACCATAGTGAAGAGTTACAATAGTAAACCATCGCCAACAAAATAATAGAGTGTATAGCCTAATATGTTGGTCACTGTGGTCTAGTGGCAAAAGCTTTGTCCTAGCGATCAGGGGGCCCAGGTTCACCAGCCAGATTCCCGAGTTCACCGCCAGGTTCCCGGCAAGGTCAGATTTTTTCAAATGGAAAAAAAGATATCTTGGTTAAGGTATGTTATTTATCGTTGATTTTGTGCACAACTGATTTATTATTTATGACTTTCACAATAAAGAATATTTGGCGCATTGGCGTAAGCTGTAATACCAATTTTTTTTTTTTATTATACAATATGTTACATACCAGCCAAAGAGCTCGAAGAATTATTCAACGTGACAATTTTAAAAAAAATAATAGATGCAACATCAATAAATTTTCAAAATAAATTTTCCTAAGACCTATATATTTAATAAAAAACGAAATAAACATACTGTGTTACTAAATGTGGAATAATCAAGGTTATTTTAATTTTATATTAAAAACGATATAGTCTATTACAGAGGTTCTCACGTAAAATTTGGCTGTGGCCGCATTAGGTACATCAGCAGTATTACGGAAATGTTTGGTGGCCGCACCAAAATTTTTGTGATGAGTCTTTTTTGCCAAAAAGACCCATACATGTATGTGTTGAGTTATTTCTAACTAGCAATTCTTGATGCACAATGCAATGCACAAAAATTATTTAATTTTCAGTGTCTTTGTTGACAAATTAACTTGTAAAAACCCATCTTTATTAAATATCAATATTAACTATGAAGCTTCTGGTGGCCGCAGCAAAATCCTCTGGTGGCCGCACATGAGAACCACTGGGATATTATAATAGCTTTCAGCTTTGTGCAAGAATTTTTAAAACATTCAACCAATAATTGATTGTCTGATATTATTTAAATATGTGATCTGAAATATTATACCATTGCTTAGTAATATTCATAAATCTGCTCTTTTTATAAAAGGAGACATCGTATAATAGATGATGAATAACTTAATATATAATATGGTTTTCATGTTATTTACTTCCAAAATGACTTTTATAACGACAATTCTAAGGAACTAGATTCTAAATAATCTGAATAGAGCAATCATTCAATGTGCCATAAAATTCAAATCCAAAATATTTACAATAGACAATATTATCTGACATACATACAATCTGACATTTGTTTATTAAATATTCCAAAATAAATTACAAAAAGACTATAAAGCGTCCATAGAAATGTCAGAAGATGATACTAAAGTGGAAATTATCAAAGATTATAATAATGTATTTCATTGGGATAAGCAGATGTGCCGACTATGTCTTAAACATGATTCAAATATCGATATTTTTACCAAAGATCAAACAGTGCTCACCAAAATACAAAGTTGTTGCACATTCGAGGTTAGTTCTCATTCAGCAATATGAACAAATGTATTTTATTTATTATATATCTCGTGGTCTTATTGTGAAGATGTTGTTACTATCTATTCTCTGCAGATTTGTCTACATTTCGAATAAATTAATTATTTGCTTATTAAAATAATTTGATGGATTGCCAGAATTGTTTTACTTCAGATATATTTAGACCTATTCTAGATTATCCGTATACGTGTTTAATCGTCAAATAGTCAATAGTTGATGAGAGTATAAATTAATAATCGAAAGACAATATTTCGGCTCACCATATTTCCATAAGACAAAACATTACCAGAAAGGTGTTATTTTTACAAGTGATTAATAGAATAAAAAAGATCAATATTAGTAGAACATGACAGTCCCAGTAATATTGAGACATATTGTTATCCATATCATAATACGACTTGTTAATGTAATGGATCTCACCAACTCATATAGTTAACATCTTAGATTGCTCATATTACAAAATAATCTATATTTTGTAGTATCTAGATGTTGTATGATTAGCAAATATTATATCATTAAAATAACATTTTGGTGTATTACAGATTTTTGAAAATGATGGATTTCCTGATCGTATTTGCTTAACATGCATGAGTACATTAGAAACAGCGGTAAATTTCAAACAACAGTGCGAAGAGAGTAACAAAATATTACGAAAAAATTACGACTTCCATAACTCGAAACCGCTTGGATTGCTAGAGGTTCCGATAAAGAAAGAAGAATACGATTCAGACTTTGACAATAACTTTGATGAAGTTCATCCTTTAGCTCCGTTTTTCGAAGAACAGGTTGATGTTAAAGAAGAATTTGATTACCAATTGGAACGCAAAAAAAAATCCAAAACAAAAGATAAACATCGGAAAATACGTACTCTGGCTGTGTTAAAAAGAGCTAAATCAAAATCACTAAAAAAAAACCTAGAAACTAATGAAGACCTAAAACCTTTGAAAAAGAGGAAGAAACGAGTAACTGGGCCTAGATGTTTAAGCAATCTGTGTCCGTTTTGGTGGAAAGTCTTCCTTAAAGTCCATTCGTTGAATTCCCATATCAAAAAACATAGCACTGAGAAGCCTCACTGTTGTAGTGTGTGTCCGAAAGCATTCAGAGACAAGTCGCAAATGAAAGAGCACATGAAGATCCACTGCGAGGTGAAAGAGTTTCCTTGCGAAGTGTGCGGGAAATTATTCAAGACGACCTATGACGCTCGGAGGCATACGGAAATTGTTCACAAAAAGTCGAGAGTTGTCCAATGCAAGCTATGCGGTAAAAGACTTGCTACAAACTTTGGATACAAGGTAGGAATAATTAAAACCATCTGAATCAGTGTAACTTAATTTTGATGATTTCTGTTGAATTCTGTTTTTTAGGATTCTGAAAGTAGAGAAAAATAAATTAAGATTCTCAATCTTTAAAATGCCGATAGAGTAGATCAGCCATATGGAACAATGACATGTTTTATAAGTGTTAGTGTAAAAGAGTGATGTTGTGCAAACACTTCGTTCAAATTCGTCATCTTTACAGAAAACCTTTATCATTACCTAAGTTCAACATTTTTATTTGTTAATTTGTGCTATATCATATAATATATAACCCATGAGATAGAACAGGTAAACAATCAATCTCATTATCATTATTTTTCATTCAGAAATTATTGTCTATTACAACATTGCCCATAAGTGGTGTAGGGGCATTGAAAAATGTTGAAAAGCTTCAATGAGAAAGAAGAATGACGAATTAATTTCATTTCTATTTTTTTACAGATGCACATGAAAACGCATACAGGAGAAAAAGAGTTTGAATGTGAAGTGTGTAATCAAAAATTCACCTTTAAATATAGCCTCACTCTTCATCAGCGAATTCATACTGGGGAAAAACCATACTCTTGTAAGTTCTGCGATGGGAAGTTCTCAGCGCTGAAGACCGTTAAGGAGCATGAAAGAATTCACACAGGAGAAACTCCATACAACTGTCCGATCTGCACCAAAGGATTTTCTCAACTTTCGAATATGAAAAGCCACTTCAGGAACAACCACCGTGGTCTTGAATTTGATGCGGAGTATAAAAGGAGTAGAAGAGAGGCCATGTCGGACTGAATTAAATAGTGCAATAACTTTAATACTTTAATGAAGCCTGTTTATCTCACTACCACCCGTTTTATGTACATATTTTTTTACAACATATATTAACAGCAGTTGTCTTTTTGGAGAGAGTAAAGATAAAAAAAATGTAGCTAAAATAGTACTAGTGGTTAGCTTATTTACTCTTGTTTTAGGATCTGATGGGTGAGGGAATTTATACATCATAGACATCCATGCCTTCAAAGACAGTATCCGTACCGCAATAAAAATAAAGAAAAACAAACAATATTTATTCCTCATGCAAAAAATCAATTTGAAAATAGTCAAATTATAGTGAAATAGTTTAGTTCAAAATTAATTGATCGTCTTCACACCTCTGAAGGTATTTTTTCATGTTGGCCCTTGAGCTACAAGTGAGAATGGCTGTTGCAAACCATATTCAAAATTCGCAAAATCGCTCACACAGTGAGAAAACAAATGACTTATGGAGAATTCAATTAAAACTAAACCGTAAGTCATTTTTTGACCTAACTGTTTTGTCAATAGTAGGCAGTGGGAAAAAAGTTGCTCACTGAGAATCCAACTAGAATTGAACTGTGATTCATTTGTATTACACAGTGAGTGAATGAATTGAAGTCTTACTCATTTTCCACGTCAAATTTAAAGCTCTCTATCAAAAAAACATTGATTGTTGCCGAAATGATTTAAAAATCATTTTCTTAAATGATCAATTCTCACTAAAAATCAAAAAAATATATCATTCATTTTACTATAGAATTAAATTAAATATGTGCTTAGCATATTAAAAAAATGCTCAACAGCATTTTTAAATTGTTCAACTATAAAATCATAATCTGTAAAAAACCACATTAATTGAAATATGGCTGTTGAATTTCTTTTATAATCAGCATTGAATAATAATTGTAAAATAAATGGGATGGCTAAAACACTAGTTAGCATAATAAGTATTTGCAATAATCTGTTAATGTTGCCGATTTACAGTATAAAATATTATTTGCCACCATGAGTAATTTGTCAGAATATTGGTTAAAACACCAGGCAATCCAATATCTTAGGGACTAATTGTGCATGACGAAATATATTTATAATTGATTTATATAATAGCTATCATTGTTGGAGTTAAATTTAAGCTATGTTTATCTAGTTTTTATCATAATTGTTATAGTTGTAATATTATTTTACTCACTGCAATATTTACAAATTTCTTTATATTTATGTAATTGTATTTTCAAAATCTTTATTTATATCCTGCCTATAATAATAATGTTCTGAAATACTTCATAACAGTGGATTACCCAATCACTTTCCTGGGATGAGGAATCTGTTAAAATATTGATTAAATTTTTATTTGCCGTCAGTTTTAGCTTTGATTATCACACAAATTTGCATTGCAGGAATACACACTTATCTCAGTATATCACTGAATATATCAAAAGTATTGACTGTTACTGGTTATTTATAAAAACATATTTTAGTAATGAAAATTTAATACTCATATTACTTATGAATACATATGGAAAAGTAAAAAATTCAAATGATCACATTTTACTTTCCTTTTTTTCGAATATTATCGTTGAAGCTGAGCTTATCAATATTCATTCCCAGGTGACCAGCAATATTATTATGGCTCTTTTATGCATTAATATTTATTTTAGATTTGCATTATTTCAAACAACAATCAATCAAAAAAAAGGTGTTGATTTCCAATTTTGAATGATTAATGCGGGAAAGCAATGCATAGATGAAAATCTGAAATTGATACAAAAAGAGTGAACTTTTTTCTATTTTTCGTTTTTAATTTTATAGTGGCAAATTATAAATTTAATATAATGTTATCTATCTAGAGAAGTGTATACATTAGTGAGTAAACAATGCTGGCATTTAATTTGCATAAAACGCTGATTAATAATAAGAAACAAATCATATCAATTCTTTGCTGGGTCAAATTTGTTATTCTGAATAAATGATATTGTGCGAAGTGAGGCTCTTTCTCTTCTTCTTGACCTTTCTTCAAGTGATAATAATGATCAAATGGATTTTTGATTGCACAGTTACCCTGTACCAACTACATAGTCGGGATAATTTTAATGCTCACTAATTTCTGTTGGATACAAACTGTTTTTGTGATACAGTAAATAATTAAATTTCCTCATTAAAACAAAGAATCAAAGCCTCTTCTGATATTAAATGACGTGTACGTTGATAATATGCTAATAAAAAATATTATTTATGTAAGATAATATGTATTCATATTTTACATTATTTTCTACATAGGTTTTGCTAATATTGTGATTTTGACATAAAATTAGAGTAAAAACCGTCTTGTATAAATAAATATTGTTCCAATTTGCCATCTGCATACCAGAATAAATATTGAATATTGTAATTTTCAATAGTTTTCTGACTGTAATCACCCTTCATCTGAAAAATGGTGAAAGAGGTTGACTGCATGATCTGCAACACTTTTATTCACTTTTATGATGAAGTTTCTACTCTTGGTGGAAAGGCATTATTTAACAAAAAAAAGAAAAAACATATGTACTACTTTCACATGCTTTGTACAATAATCAGGTCTGGTTTCAATTGAGAATGCTCGCGAACAGCGAAACCAAAAGATATGTGGATGTACATAGTACTAAAAATGGTTAGCATCATTATTGTTAGTAATTTTGATTGATTCAATACCACTATCTTTTAATTTTATATTATCATTATTTTTGTTACAAAAATTATGATTGTTTTTTATTTGGAAATGTGCAGTGAGCTTATTACATTATTTAGTCATACTTGAAAGAAGTTGAATGAAAATAATCAATGAGGTTTAGCATAATAACTTGGTTTTATATTTACATTGTGCAATTGTTAGAAATTATGTATAGATATTTAATATTTTTGAATGATACTGCAGTATTATGATTATTTTTATTTTTATTTGACCAGAGTAAAAATTTTGCAGAAATTTTAATATGGTTCCACTATTTTATAGAATGTTGTAGTTTTATTTATAAAAAATCAATCAAAAATCTATTTTATCATTCCGTTTCATATTGTTTGATAAGCTTAAGCATACTTTACTGGCTATACTTATTATCTTTCCCACCGTATTGGACTTATCTTGTTATTGATTTGTAGTTTTATCAAATATGGCTTAAAAATATTGTATATAAGTGTATTAAAAGTATTAATATCCTTTATGTACTTTTTTTATTGATCTGTAAGAAAATTTAGGAAATAAAACTATTTTTCAAGTTAATATTGACTTTGATTAACACATTGGATGCTGAGAACACCTAGTGTGTCCATTTTCATACTAAAAAACAGGTTCAGCATTGAAAGCGTTAATGGATACAATGATTGTAAAAGTAGTTGAACTCAGAGAATTGTTGAACAGTTATATTGTTAATACTTTCGATAGATTCGACAATAACTTTGTGGAAGTTAATTTTAATATAAAATTAAAAATAACTTTGATTATTCCACATATTATGTTACTTATTGTGACACGTGTTTCTCCTCTTTCAGATTCATCTTCGGCCTTTGGATATTTGGTTATATTGTTGTTTATAAATCACTGTTAACTACATCTTCAGGACAAACTGGAACGGATTATTGTCTGGTTAAGAGGATTATGCCATGTTTGAATAACACAGAGAAAGTACCTTTTTAAACTAACTTATAATAAGGTAAATGTACTAGAAGTTGACCGTGTACCAGTAGTTGACCTTTTGAGAATAAAATAGCCCAAAATAAGAAATGCAGATGTGGGATTGCTCTCAATTGTAAAGTTCAGACAAGCTAAGGCATCTGTGGTCGGAATGAGCCACTAACACATCACCATATAGCCAATGGAGTGCTAGGGTGGCCATTTGAAAACAACACCTAGTGAGGAAAGTGTATTATTTCAAATTTCTTAAGTGATCAATCTAGAAACGGTCTGCACCTTGTTCCCGAACCACCCATTGCTACTTGATTCAACCAAGAGTGGTGTGACAGAAAAGCCTGAGGCGAATATTTTATAAATTTTATCAGAATCATACACACTATATCTTATTTTTTGTTTTTCTACTAGTAGTTCTAGAACTGCTTGTTGCTTAGTTGTCCCCTCATTTTCGAAGAGAGTAAGAATCGAACGGATATGACTGGGGCAGGACTAGTGGTCAGCTGATAGCTCTCGCTACATGCGGTTAATTATGATCAGATGGATGTTGTAGGAAATTTTAGACAACGCAGACTTTTTCGAACAATTTCAAACATAAATAATTAATTTGATATTTAAAAAAATATTCTTTATTAATTCGAATTTAGAAAAACACTAAAAATCCAAGTGACTCAAGAAGGGGTGAATATGTATAGAAAACCTCTGTTGGGAAATATTTAATATTGCTGGCAGCTTATGTTTTTTATGCTAGTAACATCATATGTATATTTTCACGTCAGACGAAATAAAGCTGATTTTTTCATTTTACCCATTTGTAGTTATTCATGTGGGATGACATCCTTATTCGATTTAACATATTTAAATTCCACGCTATTTGAGGAATTATTTAAGCAAGCATCTGAAACGACGCTTCTAGTGTACAATTTCATAATATCTACAGCAGTATCTCTCGGTTCTACTGACATTCCGAAATTTATTCCAGCTGTCACATTCTACGATCAATTCGGCCAATTCTTTCAGTTCGATGAATTTCAAGCGATTTTACTAAAAACATTTCTTCTTATGCAAGTATTTACTCTAGTATTTATATTTTTGTCTTGGAAAGTATACGGGAAAAGAATATCTGAGCGTTTTATGAAACCCGGTAAGTCACCTGTTTATTAATTTGTGTATCGAAAACAATGAAGTGTTAAGTTATTCTATTATTTATGAACTATTTTTCTACATGTTACGATGTGATTTGGTCTAGTTTTCATCTGACTGGAATGACTCCACAGAACTGTCAAAAGTCTACTTAAATAATTGTCTATACATTTGTATGCAGTATCTATAAAAAGCCTTACCGTACATGTTATCAGCGTAAATAAACGTAGTACAAACATTGTCATTGAAAATTGTAAAATTCCTTTTCTCAAATGCAGGTATTTATTTCATATTTTACAGCCAAAAATAAAAATAAACACGTTTTTCCAGTACTATTTATCATTATTAGTATCGGATTTTTTGCGTCGTATTTTTCATTGTATAATTACAGAGATTTAGCTTGGATTGACTCATTTTATCTTAGGCTTTGTTGAAATTACACAAGTTATTGAAACTGAATAATTATTCTTGTATGAAATACATCATGCCATATCATCTCCATAATATAATATTATTCAAATTTTTTAATATATTTTTGATGCATATATGTATGTGTATATACTTATTTATAAAATATATTATATAAAAGCTATGGGTTGCTTTAAATAATACAACATAGTAGAGGGGAGGAGGGTTCTAACAATGTGTGACAATTTGTGACCTTATTTAAACATGTGCTCAAAGATTTTGTGTCAGGGAAGAGGATCAAAAAATGGCTTAAGTCATGTGATGTCTTATATCAAGGACAGTTTTAGGATTTTTTCACATTGTTTCAGTGAAAAAAAGCCAATATCAGTAGTCTTACCTTGTTTTTGTTAAAGTTCATTATTTCTTTAGATTAGCTTTTGTTCCCTAGTTTATGTACAGTAGAACCTCGATTATCCGGACTGATTGGGGATGCAGGTAGTCCGGATAAGGACAAATCCAGATAATCGAAAAAATCATAATTGATAGGAAAAGACAAGGATATTCAGTATAAATCATTTTTATTTCTTTAGATTAATACATAACTTTAATAATAAATTATTTTTTATTGAAAAAATCAATTATCAATTTCTGCTTAAAGCTAGCTTTTCTTTTCGATGCTGCCAAATCACGAATACTTGTAAGACACATAAGTTGTCTTGAATAGCACTTTTCTTGACTCTCAAGACACTTCATGGCGACATCTAGACACTAAAAAGCTTCAGAATGTATAGGACCAATATCTCCCCCCTCACAAATCTCTTCTACGTCTTCTTGATCTTGTTCCTCTGAGGTTGATATTTCTTCAATTATTTCGTCATCATTCAAAATTTGGAATCCAGGATCGTTTGCATCGCAATTTAACCACTCGGTTATATCTTCTTTTTCTTCTACATTTGGTGGAAAATTTTTTACCGTAAACATTTAACATCAATTTGGTTTAAACATTCAATAGATGGGTGGGACAGAACATTGTCTAGTAATAATAACGTTTTTCCTCGTTTATCTATGAAATTTTGATTTTTTTTCACTTCTGGAATAAACTGTTTTTCAAACCATCTTTTATAAAATTGTCACATGACTTATTGTTAGAACAAATGCAACGATCAAAATATTAAGACTGCATTCCATCACGTACGTAAACAGTGGACGCAATTCGCCACGTAAATATCAGCAAATTTATAATATTTTTGTTTATTTTGACCAATCCGGATAATCGAGGTTCTACTGTATAGAGTAATTATTAAAACTTTATTTTTAGCAACCTCAATTGCCATTCAAGAGCTTAAGGATAGCGTGTCAAGATTGAAGCTTCCCAAAGAGCACACTCCGCGCATTTAAGTAACAACTTCAAAGCATACTTATTTAATTAGTGAGAATCAAAAATGGCGGAAAAAATCAAGAAGTTTTTTGCGAGGAAAAAGACAGACGCCAAATTCAAGATGGCAGGGCCCGGTCACAAATTGACCGATGACACTTCAAAAAAGCAGAATGCGGGCAATCAGAATAAAGTGGTACCGAGGCAACAAATGTCGGAGGAAAGTAAACTGGCAGCTCAGGCTGCCTTGCTTCGGATACAGGGGCAAAGGAGGGAGACTCCGTCTTTTAACACGTCTTTATCAGCGATACAGGTAATTATTTAATTTTGTTGTAACATAATATCTATTTTCTCCAAAAAAGGAATGTAATGAAATCAATAATACACTACAAAAAGTTCCGTATTAAATGACTGGTTGCCGAAATGTATTTTAATACCTTTTCCATAATTTATCTATCAATGGATTGTTTTTTACTTTTAGGCCCAAGTCAAGAGAGAATTAGAAATGGAGAAAAGACCTGATGCAGTTCCAGAAACAATTGTCGAAAGCGCTCCACAGGCTGTCAGTTTAGAAGCGTCTCCACATCTTGCCGTCAGTGGAGTATTTTTTGGGTAATCTTTGTTCGATAACTTGACTGCTTTATATTTTAATAGACTTGACATAATATGTTCTCTGTAAATACTATTGATTAAATTCATTATTTTTGTTTTTTCTAGTTGTCCAATGATAAGTGAAGAGATCTTAACTAAAGATGAATGGAAAGCAAATATAAAGACATTCCTTTATGAGCAACTTGCGGAGGAACAGGGACTAACCGCATGTCTGATAATACAGTCTTGCAACAATGGAAGAGATAAGGTAACAATTATATGTTGCAATAATTTACGTATACTTTAATTATTATATATCTGTTTCTAATTATCTAAATTTGTCCCACTGGCATTATACACAAGTGAAGAAAACATTTTGTTTACATTACTTTATTTCACTATTTTTTTTAATTGATCACGATTGGCTTAGGGTAAAACCTATAATTGTCGGCCACTTAAGGATTTTTTCAACTTTAGTAATTTTTTGTTGACACTTATCATAGAAGAGGCAAAATAAAAAAAATACTGTGTGCTAGATTGATGATTTGTTTATAATAATCAATTTTTAAAATACATAAAAAAATAGTTTAAAAAAAATGGTACTAAACTACAATTATGGGCCACTTTCTGCAATTGTTGGCCACCAAAAGATTCAATTATTGGCCACCCCAAAAGTTGTAATAAAAAATATTTTTTTCAAAACAGAAACTAGATTTATAATGACATGACCCCAAATCATTACTGAGTGTAAAATCAAGTGCTTTATTGGATTCCAACATCATTTGTTAAGCTGCAGTTATTGGCCAAAAAGTCAACATTTTCCTATAAATATCGGAGAAATGTAATAAATACATAGGTGATTAGTAATATTATTAAAACATTATTCATGCAATACAAAATTATATTTTAGAATTTTTTTATAAGAATTTATAGGATTAGCTTGGCCGGCCAGTAATAGAAATTGTATGTGTTTTTGGAATCAGTTCATGGCCACCATCATAATAACCTTTTACAAAAATATTTTCAATGCATAAAAATAATTATTTTATAACTTCACTAGAATATTTCTGTTCAATTAAAATTAAAATTAATTAACTTACAAACGTGTATGATGCTTTTAGACTGAAGTCCAATCCTTATGATATTTACAAGAATCTCACATGCTTCACGGTGATACTCCGGCTGTCTGATAAAAATGCGTTTTTGGAGTTGTTTGGGAATTCATAAAATGACAATTTTATGTTTAGACGATAGAGGAATAATAAGGGAACTATATTATATAAACCAAAAGTTGGAAATGTTGTTTTGGTTTATAAAAAAACTAGATTTTATATGTAAGTGGCCAATAATTGTAGCTGGCCCACAATAGGAGGTTTTACCCTATATTTCAAATAAATTCCCACAAGTAGCCGCCAAATCTATCGAGAATATTAAGGAAATTATTATAAATAACTTATGTCTTTCTTTTTCTTTCCAGATTGATAGTTGTGTTGATATTCTGTGTAAATATTTGGAAAACATCATAACTCACCCAGAAGAAGAAAAGTATCATAAAATTCGTATGTCTAATAGGTATGACACTCAATTCATACCAATTTTGATTAAATTAAATATTTAATTATTTCATTTGTCTCATAGATCGTTTTCATAAACATCTTTATGTTCATTGTCTTGGCCTACTCGCTTATATATGGTAATGTTTATTTCAGGATTTATTGTGATAAAGTTCAATCCATCGAGGGTTCCAAAGAGTTGTTAAATGCCGCAGGATTCAGAGAGCAGATGGTGCCAAATAGTGAAAATGGAGGGGAAGAAAGTTTTTTAGTATTCAATGTAGAAAATGTCGAGTCTGTTGACAGTTTAACGGTGAGTCTACCATTATTCTATAGGCATTCTATCTAAGTATTTGAATGTGAAAAAATATGACTAGATCGTTTAATATTTTTTCAGTTATTAATTGACGCACTCCGATCTGCAGAACCGATTCATTTAGAGTTAGATAGAAATCTTCAAGTTCTATTACCTTCACAAGCCGCACGACGAGTGGATCTTCCGAATGCGTTTTATTCCATAACAGCCGCAGAAATCAAAAGAGAGCATCAGCTGAGGTATTGCTATAAAATTCTTTTATATAATGTGAATGTGATATAATCCGTCTTCAATGTCTGTGAAGCTTTCATTCACTTTCACCCGTCCGATTCTAAAGATAGGGTGCTGAAAGGTAGATCAGTTAATTAAAAGCTTTACCCTCTTGTGAAAAAAAATATGTTGCTATGTAACGTGGCCGCTAAATAAACTCAGATTATGTTAAAATTTAAAAAAACTTAGTTCAGTTATTTTAATGTATTGTAATTACAGGGCGGAGTCTGCAGAGAAAAGCCAAATTTTACGAACCAAAGCAATGAGAGACAAGGATGAACTGAGAGAGCTGAGAAAGTACAAATTTGCACTTATCAGAGTTAGATTTCCTGATGGCATACTATTACAGGTGTGTAGCATATATTACTTAAAAGATGTTTTGTCAAATCGAACACTGAATAAGTTTACTGCTGAATAATCAAGGGGTAAATTGGTGTTGCTTGCACTTAAGTGCAGTTTCATACCGGCAAAGATGGTGAATAATTTAGCTATTAAATCAAGCAGAAATTCCAATGGATGAGATAACACACATCATGATAAATTCTAGCATACGCGCTAGGTGTGTTTTCCACACTGGATGTGTAACCCGTTAACTGTGAAAATTATTATGCTAAAAATGGTCTAGTGGTGGAAATCTATTTTTTTAAATGTTTTTACATCAAAATAAAAGATAACATCTCTAATAATTTTATTTTAAAATGTTTTTCAGGGTACATTTTCCGTGTATAACAAATTTGCAGAAGTGCAAAACTTTGTCAGGGACAATCTGGAACACGAAGGATTACCGTTTGTCCTGAATTTGCCGACCGGTACCAAAGTCAACGAAGAAGACTTCGATAAGACCCTCGTCGATCTTCGGTTGGTGCCTGCGACCATTCTAACATTTGCCTGGGACCAGTCCATCGTTGAAGAAGTCAGAAATTCTGAGCAAAAAGATGTCTACTTAAAGCCTGAAGTTATGGTCCTCGTACAACAAGCTTGAGAGTATTATTAAACACTTACAACTGTGTATGTATCCTATTAGTCCACCGAGATATGTATTACCAATTAAAATGGATCTTCAAGTCTAGTTATGCGTCATGTTCAATAATATCAATTAAACAACTCGTTTTAAATGTCCATTGAACATGTATTTTATCCTTGACAGAATATAATCTTATTTGTAAATATGGAAGTCACTGCAAGAAGTAATTTATTATTACAATTTACAAATTTTGTTGGACAAAAATATGGAAATCTAAACCAATGAATAAGTTTTTATCTGCACATGGTAATTATATTCTTGACACCCTTTAATGAAAATGAACAGTGGTTTAGTCAATTACCACCAAACAGAGTCTTCCTTAAGAATCACTCTAAATCACAGACTGCCATTTGGAGTGTTTTAAAACATTGTATACTGAAAACTTTATGCACTGCATTTTACGCCTTAAAGCATGTTGAATGTCGAACATGTGATGTCAAAAGCGAAATATAATAATTCATGTCAGTGAAATTAATATTTATTTGAGTTGACGACTCACTCTTGAACCATTGATTTTCTCATATTCCATCTTGCTTGACCATGTATTCTGGAATATGTTTTGTTTGAACCATTCGCAAAAATGATTTATTTCTTTAAATTTTGTTTTATGAAATTATCATCAAACAATTGGTACCCAAAACTACCAATTTTAAGTATGTGTCTTCTCTTAAGTTTTAAAAAAAGCCTAATCCTAAAAAACTAGATAAAGGAACTGCTTTGGAACAGCGTAGTTTCATTCATTCTATTTATTCACTTGCCTGTTTTACATTTGTTTATAAATTTATTAATACCTCGATCCATAATATTGATTCTATTATAATAAATGTGTAAAATAATTATATATTCTTCACTGTTATCTTTCATTGTTGTAATATTGGAATAATTGAGTTTTGTTATGCATTTAAATTATTCATATAAGACTAGGTGGTTAATTTTTTTTATGGATTTGTAATCAATAAATAATCACAATTTGTATATCAGCTATTCTTAAAATAATATCACGTATTGCAAATAAAGACTACTTGTAAACCTCATACCATAAGGCTTTACAGCAGGGCTTCACAAACTTCCCAAATTTTAGTTTAAGGTTTACTTGTGTTTATGGAACCCTGCTTATTTGAATATGTAAATAACAATAAAGGATATTTGTTATTAAGTAATCTTTTCATTTGTACCACCTTTCCCAATGAAATTATTATAACCTTTGTCCAATTTAAATGGCCTATTCTGTCCCAAAAATTACGGGTGATGAAATCTAATCCTAAGATTTTCTCAATTCTTAACATATATAAATATTTTTCAAAGCATCTTAATTCAATATTTTTAAAAATGACTTTACAAATAACTGTGTTATCCAAACAAAAGTTTAGAAACCGACAAATGAGTCATCGAATCAAATGACTACAGTAAAAGTCCGTTAATTCGAACAACGATAATTCGTAATTCGAAATTTTCATAATTTGCTCATCCCAATTTTGACTTTTCATAGTAAAATGTACCGTTAATTCGAAATATCGCTTTATTCGTAATTCGTAATGTTTTTCGTCAAAATGTACATACGATTTCTTGTAATTCGAAATTTTGACAGTTTCGACAATTTCGTGAGTTTGTTAGGTTAAAAGTTAGTCGACACATTGTTTTGAAGAGTAAAGCTTTTGTAAACCATTAGTGTAAGTGAGACATCTATATAAAGTGAAGTATCGAATTCGAGCATTTATAACATTAGTGCAAGCGAGACATCTATATATTAGTATGTACCTAAACATCATTCTATTTTACGCGCGAATACCTTAAATATAAGTGAGTGAAAATCAATTCTGTTAAGTGTTTTTTATTCATATGAAATGCCTGTCCATAAAAGTTTAAAAAATGGCCGCGATGTTCCAAGCCGTCGACAATTGCCGCGAAAATTCATTTTTTTTTAGAGATCCCGTAATTCGTATTTCGATTTTTTTGGTCAATAAAATCGAAAAAATTGCCGCGATGTTCCAAGCCGTCGACAATTGCCGCGAAAATTCATTTTTTTTAGTGATCGCGTAAATCGTAATTAGATTTTTTTGATCCATAAAAAATCGAAAAAATGGCAGCAATGTTCAAAGCCGTGTTTGCGTAATTTGAATTTTTTTGGTGAATAAAAAATCGAAAAAATGGCCGCGATGTTCGATCCCGTAATTCGTAATTCGATTTTTTTTGGGAAATTCGGTCCCTTGAATTTCGAATTAACGGACTTTTACTGTATTTGGATTGAGATAAATGGTACTACTTGGTAATATAAAGATTGAGGAGGCTTTTTTGTATTTTCGATTACTTGTAATCTAGTATTTAGGTATATGTTAGGTGTAAAATGAAACACTTTTATAGTATAGAGATTTTTACTTCAACGTGTTCTAAAGATTAATGATTGTTTCAATAAACATATAAAATTTCAATAGCCAAAAAATTACATTGTTAAATACAACACATCAAGATTCGTAACCCATGAAATAATATAGCACAAATATGCAAGGATGAGGTTTTAAGCGGTTTAAAATGCTTCCTCTCCATTCCAAATAATTGATTTGGAAAATCTAAACAACTTTTTCTTCTGTTTGTGTAACTTCGATAGAGTTCATCAAGGTGACAGATTTGGTACAATCGTTAGTCTTGTAGATGCCTACCAATTTGTTAGCTAGCTCAAACATGTTGTGTCGCAGAGATATAATGATGAACTGGGCGTTTTTTGTTCTTTCCTGCAAACAATGAAACAACAAAATCATTTTCACATAATATCATTTATCATAATATTTTCACATATTTTCTTGTGCATCTTAAAATATATATGATTGTTTAATCCATCCAGAAGGGACAAACTGTAACATGTTTCAACTCCAACAAATGAATATTCAAATATTGGCGACACACTAACAGGCTGTTTCCACCATCATTAAAAATGTTTTTTTGAAATTATTTGAGCTGTTTTATATAGCATGCTTAAATTTGAAAAATTTACATACACAATATCGCAAAAGCACAAATATTTGAAAGGCTAAATGTTTTTCCATAAACTATAAACATTATATTCCAAAATACAAAAATTGATCTGCCCGCATATAATTGAAATGAATAATGAACCTTAATATAATTGGCTACAATGGAAACATTCTTGAAGTCCAGCGCAGCATCAATCTCATCCATTACATAAAGAGGAGTGGGCTTATAGTAATGGAGGGCGAACACTAAAGCTAGAGAACTCAATGTCTTCTCTCCTCCAGAGAGGTTTGAGATGTTTTTCCATGACTTGTTAGGCGGGCGAACGCTGAAACATAATATCAATATTTGTAATGTTTTAAAATTAAATACTACCTATATTCAGTGTTGTAGAGGTAAATAAATAGGTACCAGGTCGGTCATTGAAGTCACAGGTCAAAAAGGTGGCAGGGTTGTGTTACTTTCAGGTGCCAGGTCGCCGACCTGACCCCACTACACCACTACCTATAGTGATATGTGGAACCAATTTGTTTCACATTCTCAAATCACATAATATAAATTATATATATAAATATATATAATTTATAAGAAATATTTATTTATTTACACAGGCAAACTATAACAGCAAGGAAATTTATCACGAAAAGAATAACATCAAATAGGAAACTTAAAGCATTAAGCGGCGGATGAAGAATAAATGGAGATAAAAAGAGTTGTGACATTTGCACAGAAAGTTACTTTTACTTTGGGTATTTTAGATTATATCTGAAGTATATAGGATCAATTAAGTAATATTATACCTGAAAACTATTCCCTCAGTGAAAGGATCAAGTGAGTCGACCAATTCTAACTCGGCATCTCCACCAAGAGTGATCATTTGGTACATCTCTTTTAATTTAGCAGTGATGGTATTGAAGCCGGCCAAGAATTCAGTGTGACGAATACGGCGGCACTTGTCGTGCTGCTCTCGCATGGTGTTCCTCTGATTTGTAATCTCTTCAAGTTCATTCGCTCGTTTCAGGAAAATTTCTTCTTTCGCTTTGTATTCCTAAATTATTTTTCTATTATTATGAACACAGGAATAAATATATCACTCAAATTATAGAATTATATGAAGACGAAATTCCTGGCATTTCAGGTCTTTATAATATAACCTTTGACTTCTTCTGATAATATTACCTGAATGGCCTGCAAATTCGGTTTATGCTCGCCAAGACGCTCTTCTTGACTCTGAACTTTGTTTTGTAACTCATCCGTTTTGAAGACTTCTAATTCTTCATCAGAGTATTTGGACAGAGGGAGAGTGGGCTCTTCATTGGCCAGAGGAATTATCTCCAGCACAAGTGACGCCAACTGTACAGAAATTGAATTCAATCATAATCCGTGCATGTTAAGTTTATAATATTTCTATAGTTAAAAACACCATTGTTCCTGTTATATCAGTTTATAGACTTGACTCTCTCCTTTATTTTGTAAGCTATTTCCATATGTCCTGTGGGGTATTTGAACTGCTAGTAGAGGATCTCAACATAAGTTGTTTAGTAGGTATCTGCAAGTCAGTCACTCAACCACTTTTCAAAGAAAACAAGGATAGTATGGGATTAGCCTTTCACTCCCTATTCGGTCCTAGACCTCTCTTGCATTAATTTTTGGTCATGCGCTTCTTTATTGATACCGATTCCAGGAAGGGAGTCGAGCAGAAATGAATTTTTACACTCAATATCAAAAAATTGTTCATTTGAAATAGAGAGCAATATATAATAGATAACAAAAAACTAAGGCGTACATGTGCGGCCATAGATCTCAGAGGATCATTCAACCAATATCTTAGTTAACTAGTTCTGGTGAAGGCAAAACATACCTCTCGTTTCCATGAAGGTATCTTGGCTTTCAGGTCATCTATAGACTTATCAACTTTGGAAATGTTGTTAACAATTTCTAGCCGATCTGATTTAAATTTGTTTTCTTGTTTCACGAGATTCGCGATTTCTTCTTTGAGCCCTGCAAACTCTTCAACACCCTCAGATAACTTCTCAGCAATCTGAAATTTTAAAAAGGCATTGTTATGTTGAAAATCATAATAAAAAACACTAACTTAAAACAAGAAGATGAATTAAGCTTAGCACACATTGTGACATCAAATTCATCATCATTACGGGAAACATTGATTACAGCATTTAAAGTTTGCAGCGCCGACAACACACTGCAACCTTCATTTTGCTATGAGTATGATAAAAGACTCACATCGTCTAGTTCTTTCTCCATCCACGATCCATCCAAAGTGATCTGTTTCTTTTCTTCGTTCATCTTCTTCAATTTTTCTTCCAAATCATTTATTTCCTTCTCCATCTGTGCAATCTTTTCTTTGGACTTTTTGGCATTTCTACAAATTGAGTAAATGTGGTTAGAATATTAAATCACTGCATATCAGGGTGAGCTGTCCTGTATTGCAGGGCGCATGGAAGTATACAACATATACTCTATGACATAAAGTAAACCTGGTTGAATCAAAATGTTTCGCTGTCTAAGAATATGGGAGAATATTTTATAGGATATTGTAGGCAAACCCAGGGCACACGTGTCAGATTATTAAAAAGGTGAATATTGCAAAAGCTATTAAAACAGAGCTGCGGAGTTGGAGTCGTGGAGTCAGAGTCAAATTTTTTTTTGCCCTGTATTAAAGTCTTAATGCATCTGCAAGTCGTGACGGTAAGAATTATGCAAATCATGAGTAAATGTATAAACTCTAATGTACCTCTCACTGGTTTTAATGGCCACATTAAGTCTGGTGATCTCACTGTGAACTTTATCAATCTTGCCAGTGATCTCTGTGATTCCTTTCTGAAGAGTTTTCACCTTTCCTCCGGACACTGCAACAATCTTCTCGTGAATTTCTTGAACCTCCTTTTCAATCTGAAATGACATGAAATTTTGGTAAAAAAATATGAACCATCAAACAATTACGCATTTGACGGAATTAAATAGCATGGCTCGTGCCTTATCGGAATCGTATTTGGCTTTTTCATAAAGAGTCTCCGCTTCCCGTGTTGTCTTTTCTAGAGCAGCCTTCTTTTTTTAGTCAACTGCGCTGCTTGCAGATTTGCTAGTCTGCTCTTTGACTTGGATCTGTGGACAAAAAATGGTGTTATTCTGACTGAAATCTTATTGTTCCTAATTCAAATAAACAATCGTAAGAAGGGATTGACCTTGAGACTGGGAGCCTGTTCAACAAGGTTTTTGTATTCCATCTCTAGTTTGTTTTTGTCCATCTTCATTTGAGCAATTTCTCGAGTAAGTGCGTTCACTTTACTCTCTAGTTCAGGCACCATGCTGCGCAGCTCTCTCGTTCTAGCAAAAAAATAACATAAACATTGTTTCTATATCGAGTCTAACCTTTTAATAAAAAAATTATAATTACATATATTTATATAACTATTTCTCCTTTAAATGACACTAAATGGAGTTTTAGTCAACTTCAAGAAGTTTTTCCATACATTACTGTGCAGTTTATTAATTTCAATAACTATTATGTGAGTAAACAGTGCACCTTTCTGACAGTGTTGCAAGTTCTTCTTCTTGGGCTTGGATTATGCGCGGATCAATTTCGTTTGTGACTTCAACAGTTCTTCCCATTCGTCCTCTCATTGTGGATCGTCCACCACCAGACATTGTACCTAACAGTATGACACAAAATTTATGAAAACACATGTTAATTTAATTCTTATAATTAATAGATTTAGCGGTAACTTTTACTTCCACTTTTACTCGATTTCACATTTTCCTCTATTTATTTGTTGCCAATGTCATGGATGTGATATTTTCATTCTTTCAAAACCCTGCTTATTACTGGTAAATGGGTGTATCCTTGTCATATTACACAATGAATATTCATAAACAATTTCTTGGAGTTGATATTCTCCAATTGCGGACAAAGTTTAAAAAACATAATCTACTACTGTTAGCTTTGGTTGAATAAATATATAAACATTTGTAATGTATAGTGTAGTTTGTAAAGGTATCACGTTTACAGTATTCATATTTTTACATTTGATTATCATTCTTTGAAGTAGCTACATACCTGCTATTTCAATCACATCTCCACCGACGGTGACCACACGGAACCTGGTCGCTCCATATGCGATACGAGATGCCTGCTCCAAGTCGTTTGCTACCAGAGTGTCTCTGAGTGCGTAGCAGAAGGCAGGTCTGATACTTTCATCGCTCACTTTTATCAAATCCAGTAAACGGGGAGCATTTTCAGGCCTAATTTTTTTTAAAAACATTTCAATGAATACATTTTTTGTAAAAGAATTATTTCCTAAGTTTATTATAAGATACAGGAATTTCTTAGTTGATCGGAATTATTTTTGTTTATATAAAACAAACAGTAATTTGCTTAGCAATTTAAAAAATGTGTCTGAATGTGAAGATCAACCATGCAGATAGCATTATTTTAAAGATCAAAATAAAATACGGGGTTATTAAGAATTCAAACAAACAATATACTAACGTGTTCATTTTCTTATAACATTGTGATCGAAGATGCTCTTGTTTTTCGAGAACTATAAAAGTAGCTCTGCCAACATTGTGGTCTCTGAGGTATTCAATACAGTACTGAGCGGTAGATACAGAGTCCACCACTATGTTGTCGAGTGGACCACAACATGTAGATATTGCCACATCATATTTGGCATCTATGGCACCGAGATCACCCTAGAAATAGAACTCGATTATAACTTATCTATCCGTACTAGTTGACTGACATAAAATTACAGTTATTTGATTAATAGTGGACTTTCTGCCGAGTATGGCTCAATAAATGCAGACAAGAAGGAAAGTGGTCGTCTGGCGACTCACCAGCGCTGCACTCTTGAATATTTTTACGTTTAATCAACTCACGAGTCGTCCGTAGATCCCTGGCAATCTACCAGCTTGCTTTTCTGCGATAAGTGAATCTAGAACCCTTCCCTTGGATTTATTTGCAGTCATAGCTTGACGTGATTCCTCCACTTGACCTCTGAGAGTTCGGACCTTCGCTGCCTTTTGATGCTCCTCGGTTTGGAGAGTTTCCAGCTCTCGCTTTGCAGACACCAAGGCTTTCTCTTTGGCTGGTATAGATGTTGTGAGTTGGGTCAGTTTTCTAAAGACACACAAAACTGGTTTATTTTTTACTGTATGAACATTCATATAATATTGATAACATTTTTATTTCACTGGATGCATTATTACTAGGTTTCTTGGGCAGAATTTATATTATATTATTTGTTCTTGTAGCATGAAGCAGTGATGATAAAATTAAAAATAATAGGCAGTCTCCTGAATTATAATTATGAAAAATTTCAAATATAAATGCACATACTCTTTCTTTTCCTGTATACCGAATGTAGCATTTTCAAGAGCCTCCTTCAGATTTGTAAGCTTTTCCTTCTCTTTCTCTTCGGTACTGATGTAAATTTTCATCTCCGACTCAGCCAACTTGAAGGTTTGTTTTTTGTCATCTTCAATCTTCTTCAAATCGATCAGCTTCAATTGCACTTTATCTTTGGCATCCTGAAGACCTATAGTTTCTGTCCTGAAAAGTGGAGAATTCCCAATAGAAAGCTTGTAAGAAGACTCATTGCATCTTCAATACATAAAATATTTCATTCACTTCCAGACGACTGCACAATTGGGTTCTGTGAAAAGATATTCATAGAGCAATTGACTGCAATGTGGATGCTTAAGGCACATTGATATTGGCGTCAGCTGCATTGCCATGTACCACCAATTTTTTTCACAGTTAACAAATAAATATGAAGATTATTTTTTAAATCCGTATATGGTGTAATTTATCTCGGTAACCCAACCCCTTACCTGAGAGATCAAAGCAAATAGAACTCAATATTGTGAGGACATGACAAAGAAAAAAACGAGAAGTTCTCTAGTGAATTTTTATCATGTAATAAGTCAATGTCAACTTTCTCATACAGCAATTGCAGAGAAGTTGGTATTGAAATATATATTGCAACATAATTATAATCCAACATAGTTAAAATTCAAAAATGAGCTTTCAGCAATGTAATAATTTTCTCACCTGATGCTGGCCATAAACTTTTGAAGATCGGCTTCTTGGGTCTCCTTTTGCTGAGCTAACTTTTTATCTAATTCCTCGCAATCTTTTATGTCCCTTTTACTTTTTTCAGGCACCTACAAAACAAATGATAGTGTAAGCCATCTAACACTAATAATGGTGTTGAAAAAAAATAGTTTTCCCCCGATTTTCACTGTAGATTGGTTTCTTAGAAATGACATGTAATTCAAAACCATGTTAATCAAGTCCAACATCTGATGTACATGAAAAAAATATATTCATATACTCTGTATTATACTGTACAAAATTAATGAACAGATAGGTTTCATTTCAAGCTTCAACTTTTCCTTTTGTTTCATTTCAAAATTTCAAACCTGCTCCAAGTCCATGAGTTTTGATTTTTCCTGCTCCAACACTCCCTGAATGTTCTTCTTTCTTTTTGTGGTCTGTGTCACATCTGCTTGCAATGCCACGTCTCGACCTTTCATAGTTTTGAAAAGTTCTGTCAATTCTTCTTTACGCTGATCTAATTTTTCATATTTCCTGTCAAGCAATGTATATTCATTATTAATCAACAGTATCGTGGATTAGCTCCATTAAAACAGATCACACTTGGAAAATAATTTGTCTTACTTATTTCCTTGAGCGAGAACTGTGTTTTTCTCATTCTTTGCTGTTTTGAGTTGAGTCATATTTTCATCTAGCTCATTCAGAGATGTTTGATGCTTTTCCCGGTCCGCTTTGACGGCTGTTATTTTTTTGGAAGTCGTGTACCTAATAAAGTAAAACTACACTACAGAACCAATATATAATACAGTAAAATTCCGTTAATTCGAAATTCAAGGGACCGGATTTCCCAAAAAACTTCGAATTACGGGATCAGTATGAAAAATTGAATTTACGCGGCAATTGTCGACGGCTTAGAACATCGCGGCCATTTTTTCGATTTTTATAGACCAAAAAAATTGAGATACGAATTACGCGATTTTTTATGGACAGGCATTTCATATGAATAAAAAACACTTAACATAATTGATTTTCAGTCACTTATATTTAAGGTATTCGCGCGTAAAATAGAATGACGTTTAGGTACATACTTATAAAAATATACCATTGTAGTGAAGTTAGGTCCATACTAATATATAGATGTCTCACTTGCACTAATGTTATAAATGCTTGAATTCGATTTTGACATACGATACTTCACTTTATATAGATGTCTCACTTACACTAATGGTTTCATAAGCTTTACTCTTCAAGACAATGTGTCGACTAACTTTTAACCTAACAAACTCACGAAATTGTCAAAATTTCGAATTACAAGAAATCGTATGTACATTTTGGCAAAACACATTACGAATTACGAATTAAGCAATATTTCGAATTAACGGTACATTTTACTATGAAAAGTCAATATTGGGAGGGCAAATTATGAAAATTTCAAATTACGAATTATCGTTGTTCAAATTAACAGACTTTTACTGTATTGAAATATTTTGACTATATTACACATTTTTAAGGCGATCGATCAGCCAACATTCATTTTTGATCAATAACCTAAAATATAAATAAAGCAAGGAGTCAACTTTCCAAGAAGAGAAGCACAGTCAATCAACAGATCAATCAAAGAAATCAGGATTTGTCAAACGAATGCAAGAGTCGGCTGTTATTGATTACACAATGAAAATGGGAGCAGCTGACAGAGCCGATCATTACATATTTTGTTATCATTGAACTTTTCAATTTCTTACATGTATTTCTGTAGAAGTGTATTTTTGGCTCTGGTCAAATTGTTGGCAATATTTAGCTGTGCGAGGGCTTCCTTCATCGGACCTTCAAGTTTTTGTTTTTCTCCTTCAACTAGACGGACACGGTTCAGCTTTTCTTTGCGAGCCTCTGTCAGCTCTTCCACACGGATAGATAACTTTTCAATAGCTTCCTGAAAGAATAAAACTTTCATATTTCTCTTTTCACAAGCTACAGCACTTTTAAGTTGACTGTTATATATTTGTGGATTAAATAGACCTTAATCTAGTAGCCGGGTCTGTAGCCGAGTGTTCAGTCATTCGGTTGCGGTGTCCTAATACGGTATGGATGGTTAAGGGCATCATAATAGTGTGGTGTTTATCATTGGATAAACAGCTCACTTAAATATGCTTTCCTTGCAGAGCTGGGAGATGGAGTTTCCCACATCCAAGATTTCAAGAAATAATTCAGGAATTTAACAGACTTATGTAGATGGCGGACACTAGACAAATCCAGTGAAAGTTTTTCTTTCTCTAAGTAAAACAGTAAATTTGAGTCTCAAGACACCGAGGTCAGCCGTATCAATAGACAATACGTTAATAGGGGCCAGAGTAATACAAGATTATCAAACCTTAAATCTTGATGTACCCACGATGTCTTCTAAATACTCAAGCATGCCAGTTTCGTGTTCGTTTTGGCCTTTCGATTTCATCATGGCTATTTGCTCAACTTCTCCCTGAAACGAAGATAATCCATGAATAATAGAACAATTATAATATCAAAATTGATAATGGTATTTTGTGTAATATATATTGTCACTCATGTTTTTTGAGGACATCTCTTGTTTCGAGTTTTAAAGTGATATCATTTATCTTGAATAGAGAAACAAAGTAATTCGATGTGGTGATAATTACAAAAATTCTTATAATGTTGTAAGTGTGTATATTTAATTATTTGTGAAATTTATAATGTGTCAGCCAATCATAAATCCATAGAGAAGCAAAGCCAGCCAGCTAGCTATAATATTATGCCTGGTAATAAATTTACCTGTAATATAAGGAACCTGTTGTGATCCAAATCGATGCCATGTGATTTTAGAACTCTGGATACTTCTTTAAACTGTACTTTACGTCCGTTGAGAGTATAATATGAAGAATTGTCTTTGAAAGCAGTCCTGGCAATGATCAGCTTTGTATCAGGCACTTCTGTGTATCCATCAGCATCATCCTGGAACAATTAATAAGACACAACTGTGAGTAAAATTCAAAACAATATATTTCAAATCAGAGAGAAATATTCAAACTGTTTATGCAAAAAGATTTCAGAGGTTGCGTAAACACAACAAAAATGTAAGCACAAATGAAGTCAACTTGGCATGTAATTTCATTTTCTTTTATATGTCCACTTTTGGACCATCTTAACCCATTGTTTATGGTGTTACCATAGTAATTAAAAAGGCCTGTTAACGAAGTGTTAAGTGAACTGGATATTGTTAAGTCACTTCAGGGTTAAAAGATGGAGCTAAGAAATAACTAGCAGTAAGATAATTGCTCAATGCAAAATTCTTCATCTACCACCAGGCTCCCTGTTTTCACTCATGTCATCCCATTTAAGATTGTTGTAACTATTAAAAGCCTTCAAGAAGGAAGCGAGTCGTACATAAAGATCGGTGATGTAACCACGGAAGAGTTTCAGGCTATGCTACTTTGAGTATGCTGACTATTAACAGGCTGTAGAACAACTTGTATTGCATTGGCAATAACTCAATGTGAGTACAACCAATATGCTCTGCAACAGTGTCAGTCCAGATTCAAACTACCCTCTGATGAGATCATGGCAAAACATTGTGTACAAAACCGGCACATGCAGGTCCACATTATGAGACATGGCAATCAGTGTAAACAACTCGTGATCTGCTAGAACGATTTTCAGCTCCTTGCAGAAAGGTTGGGATGGTACCGAGAGGTACTGAACTTAGGAAGGGCGAGTCACTGTCGACTACATCAAATGAATGAAACTTTATTTACCTTGTCAATGATCTCCACAAAATGCACCGCCACGCTGGCACTGGTGATATTGGGATGATTCTTTGACGAGTGAAGCAGGACTGATATTTTTTTTGAACGAATTTTTGCTGCCCTATAACCGAACACAAACAACATGGAATCGATCACGTTACTCTTTCCACTGCCGTTGGGGCCAATGATTGCTGTGAAACTCTGAAATATAAAAAAAAATATGGTAGTGAAATATTATAATAATACATAATAAAGTTATGAATATAATGAGAATTATTGGTATAATTAATACTGCAAAAATATTTTTCTACCAAACATACGGCACTGCTATTTTCAGAAATTATTGAAATTTTATATACTCATGTATTTTTGTCAGAAACAAAACAAAATAAAACCAGCCATTAGCTTACCTTGTGAAATGGTCCCAAAACTTGTTTACCAGCGTAGCTTTTGAAATTCTCATTTACAATATCTGTTATAATCAGACGAGGTCCGGTGGCCTCCATAGACAATGTCGGTTTCGGAGCAGGAGGAATATAAATATCACCTGTAACAAAATTTACTTGTTAATACAGACAATAGATAATAATATATTTGACGGATTCAGCAATAACTTTGGCGTTTTAAAGAGGCGTCTTTGGGCTAACTGTTTTATAAGATTTTTTAATATTATCTTTGTTTTTTTTACCTCTATCTCATTAATAAATCAATTGAAAAAATGCGGCTTGCAATGGGACTGTAAATTTTATACTAACAGTTTTTTTTTGTAACCATGTCTACTCTTAACCTTTCCTTCCCTGTGATGTGTAACTAGTACACATTGCTTCTAATAACTTCAATATCTCGATAAATATTATAAATACTGGCTTCAGATTTTAGGTATTCCCCCGTCATACATTTATTAATTTAATGAAGAAAAAAAATTTATAATAATTAGCACTTGTCGGGTATATCAGAGATATTCTGTGAAAACCTGCACTAAATTTACAAATTTATCAAACGTGTGTTAGTGTCATTTAATTAATGGGAGTGTGGAACAATAGCTCTGTGTCTGAGTCGTGTTATTCCTACGAGTCGTAAACACGTGCATCCGATGATGAATTAGTGCAGGGGTACTAAAGTGAATTATTGATTCCGTTCGACAATTAAGGCATACTTTTTAGGTATGTTCTTTTTTATTTGATTCTAAATATTATCTTTCCGTTTTATTTTATTATTGTGCTAAATATGTATCATATTACATTACTTTTTAGTTTTTAATTTATCCGTGCGGATACGGCATTTGTTCCTGAATCAGTGATATATTTGCAAATATCACTTACGGTAATAATTATTTCAAATGTTTGATTTTTCAAAACTTCCTTGCAATGTGCGCGTATTTAATATTTTACTTATGAGGCCTTTTTAATTCTAGGAAGAATAATGGCTAGAAAAACTTTAACAGATGAAGAGATAGCACGAGAATTAGAATATGATAGTGATATAGAGTTTGAAATAAACGATGACATAACAGATACTGAAGATTTTGTTGAAAATTTAGACGAATCAGACTCCAAATCGGATAGTGAAAATGAAGACGCACGATTTGCACTAGTCACAGAAAAGAAAAAAAATACGTTTCGTGTAGCGATTGCGATAGAATATAGATTAAAAATTTTATGTTTTTAATATTTCTGTTGTTATTTTATTTTTTTGTTTATTTACGTAATTTTCTCTTTAGTGTTTTATTATAAAGAATGTAAAGCATGTCAGTATATTTATTTATTCTTAATTCATTTTCCCTCTTATTTCTTGTATTAATTTGAAAACATATGTAAAAAGGTTTGAAACCTCTTATAACGCCGAGTTGAGTCCCGAATGCCTTCGGGTATTACCGAGCGAGCGCCGAGCAGAAGCTTGTGTGCATCCAAGGACGGTGGTACTCTCGCTGGTTTTTTTAGCATCGTCCGATGGTTTTTTCATGTTTTCAGCATTAAAATATAAATTATTATCACTTTTGACATTAGGTATAAATTATTTAGGCCTTTGCCTATATACATTCATCTTTTTTCGATTATAAATCGCTCATTTTTTGCATGTGTATTGACTACACAGCACCGGAACGCGCGGATTTTTTTAGCTCAGTAAGGGAAAGGTTAAAGTAAAGTGTATACAATTTTAATGAAGCTTTACTCAACAGAAGTTGTTTTACGAGAATGACATGTTACTCCATTGCTCAACCTCTCTAGTTTTTGGAGAGTAAAGATAGAAGAATAGCATTAAGACAGGACTAGTGGTTAGCTGATTGTTTTTGACATTAGACTACCCAACCAAAGTACAATTAACGTTTGTCTAGGACGCCGGAATCTTACCAGTCAGAAGTAAGTACAGTTGTGAACCTTGAAGATTTTTTACTCAACCAACATAAATAAAATAAACTCAAATAAATAAAAGGAAAGAATAATGAATAAACTCTTATGGATATTGAAGTATCTACCAATTCTTACACCGCCTTCTTCATCATCTGATAAGTTATCTAAATCATCATCGTGGGTATTTCCATGGGTTTTGGCAGAAGGTCCTGGATTGGTAACACTTGGTGGTGCACTATTCTCTGCATCGCTAACAGTTGCCGCATCGTCAACTTCCATCGGAACAGAATCTGTGTCCTTAGACATCAACAATCTTTTCTTGGCACTCATCTTAAACAAAGAAAAAATTGAGTATTTAGAATACATAAAATTTATGTAGCTGCTTGTACTTATGGGTGAGCGAGGAGCGGTGTAAAATGGGAAATAATTTTCTTTGTTTTTTACATGCCATTACATTGGTAACCAAAATTATTCAAATATGAAATGAGGGGGGGCTTCATTATTCATCTGAAGGCTACATTTTATACGTACATCCCCACATAACGCAAGCTAAGCTTATTGCACAATCATGTTGATATTGAAGGTCTCATTTCGCAGGTTCCTTGTGCACAGATGCTCAAAGATTTATTTTGTTAGCTGTACTAAAATTTAATGTCTTCCAATAATATTGGAGACAGGTCTCACTGATATAATCTTAGTAACCGCATGAATTTCTTAAGATAATTAATAGGATAGGCTATCGTTTTTGAATAAATGACAACGTAAAAAATTACAATCAAACAAGTGTGAAGATGGAATGGAAGTTAGGTTTGGTAATGCCTTGAACATTTAAAAAGATGCTTATAAATTATTTTGAAGTACATACTTTCAAAGTTGATAAACAACTTAAAATACACTACGGGATAGCATCTATACCACCACAAGAATTATCTTGGAAGATATATTAAAATAATATCGTATCTAAGATGAGGATATGGATACATTGATGAAGCATATACAACAGAAATTATTTGAATAACTAATACCTGCCGTACTTTTATTTCATTCCAGACAAAATAAACAGTACAATTTTAATTAAGCTGGTAAAAATACAACCATATATTGTGACATCAAATATCAGTTGGCGGGATTTGATACGAACATTCAATTTGACGGTTAAGCTAATGTTGCCATTAGAAGTAAATCGCTCAAATCCTATATAATTATCATAGATAATAATTATGACAGATTATGTATAAGTTTAGTGAGAAAACCTTGTGATGAAATTTCTCCTCTATATTGGGAGCAAATCGATGGATTAAAGAGCAAGTTAGCTTTCTCCACTTTTGATCATTTTACAAGATATGGTAATAACCGATTATCTTGCTATTTTTTGATTAATTGAGAAAATTTAAAAAAATCGATTGATATATTAACCGTTCTAAAGCAAACGACACTCCGGTGTGACGCATAAGAAAAAGCTCTGACAGCTAAGAACTCGCCGGTGGGTAAGTATGTATAATATCTAATATTTCTCAAATTATCACATCGAATATGTACATCTCTTAAGGCACACAAAACGAACATAAACTTTTCGTTTTAATAGTTTTCTTAATAGATATTCAACAAAAAGTATATAGAGGTCAGGGCTGTTGAAACTTTTGATAAAATATTCACAATATTAACGTAAATATTATGTTGCATGTATATATGGTTCAAACCATTTGAATAAATACAATTTTTTCATAAAATCATAAGAAAAATGCAACACAAATTCATTTTAAAATAGCCAATTTGGGTGCAAAATTGACATTATTTTATAAACTGTGTGTGACAAACCATATCGAGAATTCGTAAATACGCTCAAAAAGCCATGTGGTATGGTAATAAACATGAGACTGCTTTCATATGGGATTAAAGACATCTAAGCCTTTAAATAACGTAAGTAGTTTTAAGGTATTGTCCTTATTTAATTTTTGAAAAAGTCGTAGCGTAAAGGGCAAAAAGTGGGGAATTCTTCTAGCTGGTAGCAGGTTAAATCAAAACGGACACAATTGTAATGTAAAATTGCACACAATTCCATTCGCTTATTATTTATGGAAGATTTTGGGAGATATCAAATATTTAGGATAGGATATCGATGGCTTAAAGAGCAATGTTTCTAACTCCACTTTTGGCTGAAAATTATCATGCCATTAATGCCATGTTACCATGCAAGTAATGCCATGTTGTTGGAATGTGCATACGTGATAAGATAACGTTATCTTATTTCAAACGCGCTTTGTAAAAACGTACGTTTCAAATCAAATGGATGCTTTCTACATTAAAGCGCGTAGATAAGCGGTCGTGCTTATAGTTTTGATTACGCCAGTCTATCATGAACATCAACGTGAACACGTTGTCTTTCTCATGCGCGACTTAAAATATGAATAATTATAGGGAAACTATCGGTTTTTGTATATATTTTTAGAAAGATGTATAAAAATACGTTAAAGAATAATATAACATTTTGTTAATGCAATCTATGTCAATAAAGCCATACAACTGGAATATTTGTTGACCCCCCCTCAGCCAGACAGGTTCTTTTTTTGGGACCGTTTTTTGAAGTTTTATACCAATATTCTGTAGCTTTACCAAATAATGTGTATGCCAAATGATTATCAGCAGTTGCTTACCACAATGGAATCCGTTAGAGTGAAAAAAGCACGCAGGTTGCGGTTTTCAATCTATTTGTGCAAGCTGTTTCTAAATTATTCTTTTGAAGAGACTTGTTGGTTAACTTTTTAGCGTTAAATGTATTATTCTTGATAAATTCAATCGGCCGTATTTTTAATATGCACCGTATTAAATTCAAAATAATTTTGCACCCATGGATATAAGCTTATAAGGTTTAAATAAAATAGAAAACTTCAATTGGATTTTGTTTATAGAATAATCTATTCAAATTTTAAAGCAATAACAGATTTTTTTGAGTAGGTATTTACATTTTTAATAAATTAAATATTATGTATTGCTTCAAATACGTGAAAAAAACAAGAGATTTAAATTCTCGTCAGTTAAGAATAAAACTATATTTGAATGAATAAACCTATTGTAAAATTTTACTCCGAATGAAGTAGGTAGGTGAAATATTATTTAATTTGATTTTACATCATTCGTCACGAAATGCTTACTTCGGAGTGTATCATTTTACAAATCCCATTTACAAAACAACGTAACACAATAAAGTAGACTTGATATTATTCTTTGTGCAGCTCACATTAAAGCTTATATTGGAATGAATAGCAATTTAAGCTGCAAAATATACCCTTTAGAAAGTCCATTGACAGCTGTCATTACTGTGTATCGAAGTAAAATAATATTTTTTAGGATGTATTTTTAAGATAATGCGCATTTTTTCGAACGACGTCATCGCGAGAGTAACAGTAATAGGCTAAACGACTTGTGAATTTTTGTTTTATTGTTTAAAATCGGTTGATTATCGTGACATTGCACAACTAACGCAACATATTGTAAGTATCGCAAAATGGTTTTGTAAAGTATATGTTTTCATTTCTAGTATATTTCATATGAACTTTAATCCTTCACACTTAACACCCAACTATGTATAGAATTATGTACAACTTTGTAAATGTAATTTCTTATCTTATTTTCAATGTCTTCTTTTGTGCTAAATATTGTTTTCGTTTACGTGGATTTTTTCGTCATCATTTTAGTCGAAAGTAAAAAATTGTGTTTATATTAATTTGAATACACGTGTGATGCTGTGAATGTAAAATACAATATCACCAGTAATTATCTAGGCCAAGGAGAAAGCTCCCCTTTTCCCCAATAGTCAAATTTAAATAGAGCTCTACTTATGACATCTGTCAAAGTCAATTTCGAATGAAAAAAATAATTTAAATGAACTCTCTCATATGTCTACTATTAGCATTCTAACATTACTGTTCTGCGTTATTTATCGATCATAAAATCTAACATGCCCATTTATATTTTTAAAAGAAAAGAAATATCTAAATGAGAATTTTTTCTCATAGCGAAGACAGCTGTTCAGTTTATAGTTTCATAAAAAGTTTATTATAAAATAACCGACTGATAAAAAAAGTAGGATAATAAATATTTGTGTTATTTTTGACTTTTTGAGAGGATCTCGAAATTTTTATTTTAAAATTTGACAAGTATTATATACGTACATCACCTTTTAAGAAGAAATTTACAAATCGAAACAGATTGGTTCCATTTTCAGTAAAAGTATTAAAAACAGGGGTATAATTTTTGATTCAGAATTTACTATTCTTCAGAATATGAATGATTTTTCTTTGATTGTTTGAACATATTTAGTTTCTTAGAAAAATCATTTTTGAGAGTTTTATATTTTTCTATGAATATTACAAATCGAAAAATTAAGACAGCTTTACTAAATCTAAATATTCAAATAAACAACACACACTATTTTTCACTTCTTCCACACATATTTTTTATTGAACAAAAGTGGTTTCGCTCACGGTGAGCATTGTCAACTGGTGAAATGTAAAAAAAACAGGTTTTTTTAAAATGTATAATACAGTAAGACTAATGACAAGCTATTTACTGAGCATATTTTCAATATGTTCTGCAATTATTAGTTTCTATTTTCTTGCAAGTCTTTATCTGTGAAATCTTGTCTTATTTATTACAGTGTAATATGCCTTGTGAAGCATTACCATAAAAACTATTATTCTAAATAATTCTAACAAAGTTTATGTAAGACATGATGTGTTTTTTTATATTCTTTCAAGTAGTTATTGTACATACACATGTTAACCCATTGTTTAGGGTATGCACAAATTTGTGCGTAATTAGTATGGTAATTGAAAAGGCCCGTAAACAAAGTGTCAATGGCTCTACAAAATTATAACTTTTGAGGTAACAATTTTTTTCTAGCATGTCCTGGAGGGAACTCCCTATCCTGCCACTGTGCAGAGTGTTTGAATGTCTCTCCATCTCAGGCTGTTTAGCTGCTGCATCTTGCTGCAAAAACTGGCGATATGCCTTCATGTTCCATCGCATTGAAAGGTCGGTACAATTTTACTATCCATCTTCTCTAATTTTCTGAAAATTATGCAACTATCATCATAATTTAATTAATTCACAATCCACAATAATTTAATTAATTCGCGATTTGATTCACAACATAAAGAAGAACAATGTTTACAAAATTATTTGTACACATGGAATCAAAAGAGTCGCTATTTTAAATTAATATGGCATAATATATTAATTTAAAATATTCAAAAAATAATTGTGAAAGTAGTACAAAAAATTGGGTTGAGACTATTTAAATATAATGTCTTAGCACCAAGAATTATTAAAAGATAACACCTTAAAAGTAATTTGTATTTAAATTGTTATTTTCAACAATTTAAAATTAATATTTTGATGTCACTACAATAATAATTACAGTATGCGCCATTTGATTCTACGCACCCCGATGTTTTGTAATGTTTTGCGTTTTTTTCTTAGAATCCGTTATTTTTTTCGGGTAAGTTTTTTAAGGGATATTCGGGATACTATTGGTTATAGTTCGACACAATTTTACGACCAGAAAGCAGGTCAGTTGTTCGCTAGCCGTGATCGTGTGAAGTTTGTCAAATAAACATGTCGAGTGAAAAGCGTATGTCGATTGCTATCAAGTCGAAAGTATTGACTTTGGTGGAGGAGAATATTTCCATGCGTGAAATATCTCGTCGAGTGGGGTTCAGTGAGGGTGCGACAGCGTTTCATGAAAAATATCGAGAAACAATGGTGATAGAGACTTCAAGGGGTGGTAGGCGCGAGTAACGACTCAGCGAGTCGACCGCACAATAAAAAAATATTGTGCTAGAAAATCGTTTTAAATCGGCTCCAGAAATAAAGTCAGAGATCGAATCTTCGTTGTCAACCGATATTTCGTTGCGGACCACGCAGAGGAGGATCACGGAGCTGGGTTTTAAGGCCCGAATTAGTGCGGGAAAACCGTTACTTACGGAGAAAATGAAAAAACGTCTCATGGGCCCAATGTCATCGAAATTGGACCGAAAATGAATGGAAAAGAGTTATTTTCTCCGATGAAAGTAAATTTAATTTGTTTGGATCGGACGGTATTTAAATTGGGGAACGATTTCATTCATAAAAGCATTCCCCGTATGTTATGATATGGGGATGCATACATTTTATGGGCTAGTCCAAACTTCATTAATGGCATAATGAACGGGAAAAAATACAAAAAGTTATTAAAAAGTTTGTCTTGCCAACTATCGAGGACCTAACACAACATCACCCGGATCCGATTTACCAGGACGATTCAGCCCCTGCCATCGATCCCGCTATGTGAGTAACCCTTTGGTTTTTTTTAAGGTTTTTTTCGTTCTAATTTTCACCATTCGACGTAAAATATTGTCCTCTATTACAGGTTAACGAAGCTAAGGAGCGTTGGGGAATAACGTCCTTGGATTGGTCGATAGAGCACCTGTGGGCCATAATTAAACAAAAATTAAATAAAAAAGGCAACGAATTTACTAGAACTTAAAAAAAAATATAGCGGAAGTATGGGAGAATGAAATCACCGAAGAAATTTTTAAAAATTTGTATGCGTCTTCCAGAAGGATGTTGGCGGTAATTGAGGCCAAAGGAGATGTAACAAAATATTAAAAAAAAATGCGCAGCCATAAAATTGTTTTACTTCATTTAAAATGTTACTTGACATCTAATCTTTCCTTCTAACACAAAAAAAAGGTTCGGTGAATTGTTTACCCGCCATAAATCAACCCCAAACACAACGGTCGTGTTGGCCGTAATCCCCTAGAAATCCATTTTCTGAGAACTTGTTGATAAAAACAGGACTTCTATTGCAAGATATTATTTAAAATGATGTATTATGTAGTATTCTAATAGATGTATTAATTACTTTTGTGAATATGTGTGTGAATTAAATTTAAATCGCAAAATTCTATGATTTTCGAGGTGCGTAGAATCAAATGGCGCATACTGTATAGTAAATATCTTTCGTCTTTAGGTTGTGAATAAAATATACAATGAATGTTATAACACCGGATTGTCGCATTTCTTTTCTATGATGATTATTTCATTAAGTCATTTTTTTCGTAATTTTTAAAGATGTTCATTCTAGTCTTTGTTTTCTTTCAGAGTGTAAAAGACATGAAGCATGGAATCGTATTTAATGTATTTTCTCTGTTTGTGTAATGTTTCAGGGAACGTCTTTCACTGAGGGTAGACAATGAGAACATAGAGAAAAATGTCTTCCTGGCTAATATTTTCAGCCGAAATGTCCAGGAGTTGGAAATCACATTAGCCAGCTCGATCGATGAGTACACCAGATTTACCAACTCTGTACTGACAAGGTGAGGTTCAGTCCTTAATTGGACTAGATTAAAAGTACATATGTATATCTATTAACCAATATGTACTGTATATACAATTTTTTCACCACCCATAGTTTTTTTGAAAAACATCTATGTATTATGGATATATCAATATATTTGTCTATGGGACTTTCACATTAAAAGAGAATGAATAATTCCTGTGGTAACAAAAGACAACAATAAAAAAAAAAATATTTTTACTAATTAAGATGAATTTTGTTGGCTTCTTTGTAGTGTTAATTTTCAATGTTATTTCTATTTTCATGTCATAAAATTCTTGTTGCAGATTCTGTGATTCAAAACATCTTTCCTTTATAACATACGTGCCAACATCAGAGTATTTGACTTTTGAAAGTACTCATAACAAGGAATTTATACAGAGGTAAGATAATATAGATTTCTCCTATTTTATGTTTATTGGCCTGTCAAGTGTTGTTAATGATATGGGAAAACTTAAGGAAACTGTCGAATCTATTATTGTAATCTAACTTTATGAAGGAAATTGAACAGAGTTAGGATAGGACTACGTAAAAGTCTCTGAGGTAATTGAGGAGAAATAGAAACATGTCTTTTGATACAAATTTATAAATGAATATTTCAAATGGTCCTTTCACGTATTCGATCCCTTAAATTTTTTATCGAGTATGATAAAAGCCGGAGGTAAACTTTTAAACAATAATCAAATAATAAATAGAAAAATGCATTGAGGATATTACACATTGAAATCCAAAAACGGTCATACCATTCTTTACTTAACTACTTATGCATTATATTAATATAATCACAGCAAAAAGAAAATTAAAAATAATTAATGAATTCCAAATTATTCTGTTGTGATGTGCGTAAACTAACATTTGCTATTTTTTTTAAATTTGTATCATACGGAAAAAAAAAAATAACCAGCCTATCAGAAAAAAATTACACACATTGGCTTTTTTTAAATGTATACGATTAGTTCTTTTGTAGTGCTATTCAAATGCTATAATAAATAATAATGTATTTTTTATAAATTTTTCAGAGTCCTGATATTATTTTTACTCAGGTTATGTGAACTTCCATCTCTCCAGGGAATTAATATACACGGTTGTGGAGAACTGACTGTGCATGCACCCGCCTTATTGCAAGCAATTGTAAGTTACTTGTTCAATAGAATAACTATTTTTCTGATTGTCTCGACGTGTGAATTATAATTTTGATTATTGTTTTTCAGAATCAACGAGAATATTTTAGGGTGCTAGGCTTAGCTGGCCTTAGACCAACTTCAACGATAGCTAGTCCAATCAATCCTCAGTTGTTCAATGGATTCACCGCTCTCCAAGTAAAGTATTGCTTAATATTTTTCTTACATACATTCCTTGCTCATTAAATACGGACAATTTATGGAGTACTTTGACAGTGGGTAGAAGAGTGATTGTAAGTCATAAAATTTGCCTCCCTTTTCAGGAAGATGTGGTTAGAAGAGGACAAGTCGAATAATTTTCACTACGCTCCATTTTTAGGATTGGAAGGGTGGGAGATGTTTTTATACATTGCAAACATCCATGCCTTCAAACATGAATCTATACATCATGTCCATAATGAGATTCAATGTTGACCATTCGCCATAGGCCCAACAAATTTGATAGATTATATCAAATCATTTAATAAGATATATTATTACTTTCGATAAATTCGTTGGTCTTTGTGGAAGTTTGTTCGTCAATATGTGGAATAATCAAAGTTATTTAAATTTTTGTGTGTTTTTAACACTTTGTTTATGGGGCCTTTTAATTACTTTGGTAATTAGCATGTCGTTTCGTATTTGATGGCCAATTAGCAAACGCACAAATTTGTGCACTCTGTAGACAATGGGTTAAGATGTAATATCTTTAAAAAAATAATGTGTTTTTAACAGTATCTATCATTGGACTATGGTAGTCTATCGGAGGAGCTCCTTATTGGAGTGGGAGAGAAGCTTCCACTGCTCAGTCATCTCGTTCTGAACATCTCGAGTGCCCCAGTTAATGGGTTTGCCAATTTCAACTTGGCATGGCTAAGATTGAACAACTCCAGGATAGCGCTGAACACGCCTACACCGCTAGAAGTCACCGTTAATTGTGTAAGAATGTGTTCATTTATTTGTAATACATAATGAAATTTGATTTCTTGTGAATACTATTTGCTGTATTCACAATTCCAACTTCAGATGGACTGCAAATTAAATTTGCATGGAAGGAAAACGTATTAATTCCCTTATCTGCAACTGATGGTTATATTTTGGTAGATTGTTTTATCATCTAGTAAAGAACAGTAGAACCTTGTGTTGCGAGTATAAATTGGTTCAGAAACCTAGTTGCAATCTAAATCACTAGCATATCAAAATAAATTTCCTTTTAAGAACTAATTGTTTCTCAGATACTTTGTAATTGTCAAAATTAACAGCATTGTTCTAAATGCTAGAATTATAAGACCAAAAAGCCTTAATCAAACCTTCAAATAAAAAACATATCATACATAAAATGAAAAATGGGTTTTTGCCAAAAATTGCAAACTGATTTTGCTGACGAAGATATCATCAACAATCCTCTAACTCTATCTTCACTCTCGGCATAAAAAGATATACTAAGACATTTTTCTCATTGATGTTTAATAATTTTGATTTCAGATTGGCCTACCATCGGAAAGCTTACATGATGTAAATACAAATGTTTTGTGTCCGGCTATTCCACTGACAGTCTTAAGGGTCATGTTTTGTAAAGCGGTAAGAAAATAAATGACATTTGCTTCACAGAAAATTTAATATGTTAAATTGAAATACATACTAGATAAATGTTACCTTCGCTTCATTACCACACTCAAATAAGTTCTATATTCAAATTGCAAATTCCTGAACTTCTCTAAAATGTTTGCTCATTTGTTTTTACTTTTATCAACAGATAAACATGGACATATTGAGGAAGTTGGATCACTATAGCCAAACTTTAAAAGAATTATTCTGGGTTGACTCCATTGTGGCCAATTCTTTGAAAACTGTAAGTTTAATATATATTGTAGAGCTGCAATTTTGTATAGGTTTGAAAAACTTAGCTCTTACAAATTTCAAGCAAGCAATAACTACTTTTGAATGTGAAATTTTGTGTGTTTTCAGATATATTTTGTCATTTTTATATAAGCAGGTTTTATGTCATTCAAAATTTGTTTTCACCCCATTAAATGTGCCCGATATTGTATAATATTGATTGGATCAATTATCACTTCAAGTCAGGTCGATCAGGTGATTTCAGGCATGTTAAAAAATAGCTCCTGAATAAGCTACATATGTGTGTCTTGTTGGAGATAGAATTCTTTGAATTATAAATTAAATATATCATTAATGAAAATATTGCAGAAAGGGAAGCTTAAAGCTTTTTTGGCATTTATTACAGTCTGCAATTCAATTAATTTAAAGAAAATTTTTGATTCAGTATTGTTATTACTAAATCTATAATACCCAGTAGATTTTTTAGTCTAATTGTCATATTTATCAGGGTCCAGGAACGATCGAAGGCAGGAGAAGAAGCTCACGTAGGGCAACTCGTCAGCAAACTCCAAATCCACTGGTGATGATGTGTTGGAGATGTCCACTCATGCAGAACATCACAATACATGGTAATATATCAATTTATTTATTGTTATAAGTCACGGAGGCAATGTAAAACATTTAAACTTGTGAATACCTTTTTGTAGGTTAGCCGGTAGACTGAAATATTTAATAACCCGATGTCTGGGAAAGCATTTTTACTGAGCATGTTATCAAGATTAATTTTATTCTTAACCCTTGGATGTAAAATCTAAACTTCCAGGCTATTGGCACTCTGCCCATGATCTTCTGGGAATGGCCAGACTGCGGGGTGATCGCCTGGAAACTCTGCGAGTTTCCGCTTTACTACCTCCGGGACCAGCTCTACTGCCTCGGCAACCTTTCAGTCCCGCAAGGCTACCTCGACAACATCTGGCATCGATGGGTCCTCATCTCACCGAAGGATTTGTTCAGGTCTGTTGTAACACTGAAAAATCCTACTTATAATAACACATATTTACTCAAGCCTTCATCTGAAATCAAGTACCAATAGTTACAAATTTTTTTCATAGTTATTATAATGTCTTTGCATGATCAAAACACATCCAATTACAATCTCTCAATATGGATTAGGTATTTCGTACAAGCACAGTTCCTGGTGATGCCAATAAGATGAACCTTCCATGTCACTATTACTCAATGTTTAAACGGTCTGATGTGTAAATGAACTTTTCATAATTTTTTTTTGAATATTTCAGAAAATGAATTACTGTCTCAAATTTTCTTGGCATTCTCCTATATGGAATGAGCTGCACCCCGCTTTGCGATCGGATCCTGAAGAGTTCCCTAATCTGGTGCAGGAATACATCATACAGACTATCAGGCAAGACATTCCATCCCTCGTGGTACCTGCCGTGTGAAAACTTTTATTCCATGCGGTCACCGTTGACACAAAAATTCCAACCGAGTCACTTCACCTTAGTCAATATGACATTTTTACAACCTATTGTCTTATGTTGTGAAGGCGACGACTTTATTTTTTAGCATGAAAAAACATGTTTTTTGACCACGATTGCTAAATATTTAAGAACCAAGATGGCCGTGATTTTTTTAACAACTAAAGTCAAACACTCGTGAGACACTTTTCATCGTATTTTTTACTCCTATCTCTTATGATTCCATCTATGTCATCTCACCATACACAATATGACATTTTTACAACTTATTGTCTTATGTTGTGAAGTTGACATTTTTAATTTGAAATGCACCCAAATGTCAAATTGCATTTTCCGCCTGCACATTCACGGCATTGTGTAACGACGGGTTTATCAACATGGCCGTGTTTTGTTTTTGTTTTGGTCTTCGCTGTAATGGAGTTGACCATTGTTTCAAATATGTACTATTTATTATCCTCTAAATTTGTTATTTTGTTAAACATCATTTCACTGTGGATATTTAACAAATATTTATAAATTCATCTGTTTAGCAGCTTTTAAATAAAGCTGCACCTAATTGTTATTGTTTTTATAATCTGAATTCGTTCAAGAAGTTACCAAATGCTATATTATAATTTCATTGAAGCTACAATTTTTCACCGTAAATTAATACTATTTATTTAAAATTGATAATGAATCATCTCATCATAGACAATATGATATCTTTACACCTTATTGTCTCATGTTGTAAAAAAATAATTGTTGAACATTATATTAGTTTGTTCTTGAAATAATGTCAATAACTAACGTAAAATTCACATTATAATGGTGAAAGCGACGATGCGCTGATTTTGTTTTTGTAACTTATCTAAGCACATAGGATTCATCCAGTGAAGTTACGATTAAAAAAATGCTTTTATTGAAAATAGACAAAATCCTATACTTTTTAAACTGCCCGTGAGTCTATGTCATTCTCCAATATTGGCAATATCAATTCCGTTTTCCATCCTTTCCCATAGTTATAAAATGATTAATTCTTTTCAATATTGATCTCAGATCTAAACTTATAGAAGTATTATGATATCTGTATATCAGTTTATGGTCAAAATTTTACCTTGTTCCATTTAACTTGAAGTATTTATGAATGAAATTGTGTCCAAGGGTATATAAATGTATTTTGTTAACATTATCATACATTTGAACTTATGTAAAATATCTATCAGTAAATTATTACACCGTCTGGTCCCAGTATATGGATGTAGAATTTTAGTGTGTTTTTACTATTTGAACTGGAAAACAATTGAAGAAACCAACTCTGTTAATACTCTATAGCTGATAAATATTTTTATCTTCCAATGATTTTGAATAAAAATGATGTTTGTGGTTTCAATGTTGCCACAATATACCAGTTCAAATATATAATTGAAAGCAACATTTAAATTGTTAACAAAATGATACAACACAATTGAATAATGAATATGGATATCTTGAAGATATTTTTCTAAATGTATCACCCATATTATTGAAGAATTAAGCAGTGTACTTTAAATAATATCTCGTAATATTGATCACTAACATTTAAAGAAATGTGGGTTAGTTATTTTGCGGTATTCTCTTAGAGTGATGCTTTTTGCTTAACTCATCTGTATGATATTAAACATCTGTGGAATTTTGGTCCCATTAAGACTGATTAGATGACAAATGATATTTAATACCTCGGGATTGTTACAGTGTCTAATGGAGGTATTGAATAATATATTTACAATTTTAAATTATGCAACATCCGATGCGTAAATATGTTTAAGAATAACGAAGCTCAAAGCGTAATGTAAGAACAATTTGTGAGAGTACATTTTGAGAAAAATGTCAACAATAAGCGCAAACTGTATATTGTCTATGGGTTATTGATCCAAATATTTCCTATGGCCCACAAATTCATTTTAATATTTTTGTTGTAATTTCAGCTTGACAAATAAAGAATTCTCAACATCAACTGATTTATACAGCACTTAGCAAAGATCCTTTCTATTTCAACAGTTTAAATCTTCAACCATACGTATATAACATAAATTGAATTAAATTTATTAGGAATCATAGATGATTTGATTTTTAAGTAAATTGAAATGACACATCTAAATTCTTGACATAAAGAAGTCCACAGATTTTTCTAATAACTTTTTACTCAACAGCCGGGCATTTTTAGCGCAATTTGTATTTTATTTACACTCATATTTAAATTGTGATGACTTTTAAACCCGTAGTTGTACTCTATTCAATTATTAGATGAGTTTTTTCGATGCTTCTGTATACATAAAATTATATATATCAAACTGCAAACTGGGTTTTTCATAGAAACGGTTCTTCAGAAATTGTATAAAGAGTTATCTTTTCCTTTATATAAAATCAGGTGTATGATATTATTACACATAAAGTCAATTGATTTACAGTACTGGCAAAGAATAGGCTATGTCACTACTTTCTCTCACATGTAATGATGATATAAAATGACAGTGTGGTTGTAAATATCATTTTGAAATTTACATTTTAGAAAAAAATATTATTTGAATGGTCTATGAAGAGTTCTGCTATTTTTTTGTGAATACCAAGTATAATACTATGGGTTTTAAATTAGAATCAGTTCCTTGCTGGGCAAAATAATAAATAAATCACACGTAACTTGCAGTTACCAAATTTCTCAGAGAAAATAAACGGGAAAAGTCAATGTGTAATTTATATATGCCAGGAGGCACATTGACAAGTTGATGTGTAACTTAGTTGTTACTGGTACACCATTTCGGATTAAATAGCGTTAAAAATTGAATTAAAAAAAATTGCAATGTGAAAAAATATTATTCACGGGATGGTACGTTTTTCACGTATGAAGCTGTGCTCGATGACAAGCATGAATATTTGCACCCTGACTCCCGGGCATTTGTTATGAGATGCACATATGTATGCGCCTGGACTTATGTGTGTATAAAAATCTTATCACTATGAAATATTTAAAACAATAACATAGTAGATCATTCCAAATGCTATGATATGACATAGATAATAAATTGAAAAGAACTATTTTTTTAATTATCCGTTCAGAATTTGCTCGGTTAAACTTCATCATATTGAGTAATAAAATTGAAGAGTTTTAGTTCTGATAATATAATTGCATATTGTTTTTCAAAGTTGTATTTTTTCGACTACTACAGAGGTCAGTGACTTCTTGGTAGGAAACTTAGATTTTTTTTAATACAAAGTATTAGAATGTTATGACATGTATTGCGATTGTTACAGTAGACATATCTGAATATTATTTAGGCGTTTACCTTTTGTCAGTCTTCTCAAGTCACATGAGATCGTAGCACCTTCTAGCTATGAAAAATAAGGACATTTTGGCTACAAAATACAATCTCGTGCACAGTCACTAATGTGAATTGTTCTTCTGGTCAGATGTGATCTTTGATTGTTTTAATGTTGGTTTATATTATTCATGAGATCATTACCAACATTGAATTATTATCTTATGAATATTTTATAAATGATAATACCTTGATAGCGCACTTGAATGTTTTTTTTTTCTATTTCTTAGTCGTTCCTCATCTTAGAAATGTCAGGGTTTTTAGATCATTAGGTATGTTTCTCAGACGAAGCACTGTAGGAAATTTATACTATTGAATGAAGGTGCTTGTTAAAAGTTCATTACACTTCAAACCGGTTACGTGTTGGTAAACTTCCATAAATTTCACTTTTACAGTGGAAATGAATTACATTTCAATAAACACATTTTTTGTACTAGTTCCACATATATTTTATTATGATCGGGACCTGCATACAACAAACCAACTTTAACTGTTAAAAATTAGAGACATATTCTATTTTGTAGCACTTCAAAATAACCAATGAATTTGGATTTATTTAATTAGTTAACATATCAGGTTCATTGAAGTTTTTAAGAGGCAGAAAGTACTGAATATTTCAACATAAAGGATCGAATTTATATCTTTTTTTGTATATCTCAAACCCCCTTGTATATTTGTGTATGCTTAAATCCGTTTGTGAATGAAACACATGCATTCTAGATCGATAAATACACTGAAAGCATCAATACATGAAATCGTTAAAAAAATTACTTGATGATTTCTCTTCAAGCTCTGTTATGCTTGTTATTTGAAGAGAAGTATGTTTAAAATCTTTGATTTAAGAATATGATTGCTTGAAGATTTTGATTAACATGCCAAACAAAATGTAATATTTAGTGTCAATATGAATATAATGGAACAATCCATGTGATTTATCTATTAGGAATTGATAAATTCTTGGTTGAGTAAGTTTACCAACATTTAATTTGGTTGATTGAACACTGTAGTGTCGCACATATGTATTTTTATCTGTGACAACATTGACGGAGACATTTATAGTTGTCTCGACAGTATAATTGATATTGTGTATTATTATCATGCCATACAATGGTTGCTGTGAAAAAACAAATTGTCAATCGAATGTGTAATAACAACGTTTGTAATATATCTATGTTAACGAAATGTTAATAGAAAGTAGGCAATCAACATTAACTGGAAGAATGTTGGGTGAAAAAAATGATATTGAAAATCGAAAAATTATGAATATGTATAAATACTAACTATGTCTTTTTTCTATTATTTTCTATCCTTTGACAACAATCAGATAGTGCAGTAAATGTTTTTGTGACTGATGGCTCTATTGTCTCTTAAATTGCATTACAATATTCAACAGTTAAAAAAACCTCAACATGTTAAAACCATAAAAATGAAATGGTATCCCCTTTCCACGACATATATACTATACATAGATATATGGTTTAAATCATCAGCCTCATATCATTCTATGTAGAAAGTGTTGCTACAATTTGTGAATATTCAAATTTTGAAAGTGGGAAGGGAATACGCAGAATTAAAATGAAATTGCTTTTGGAATAGATTAAACAATTGTCGGCAGAGAAAGATCTATGAGGCTGTATGTTAAAAATAATGAAATATGAAGTTGCTTATGCACTTTGTGATATTTCATAAATTTAGATTATTTTATTCATAATATAAAAGCATGTGAATTTTTCAATTGAACTTAAAATTCTATTGTGTGTTAATTTGTTAAAACCAGTACTTTTGTGCTTACAATAAGATGTGAAACCATTAACTTTGAAAAGTTAAACTCTTTCCCAATTAAACACATTATTTTAAGGCATCTCTTTTAAAAAAATCCACTAAACGACCCTGAACTAATACTTGATTAATGGAAAGGTGAAATATCAAATGCTGATATTTTCCTATGAACTGATTTTTTACCAGCGTTTGATTCACTTTTTCTCGGTACTGTCAAACATTAATTCAATATTACCTCAATCCTCCTTTTGTGAAGTATCCCCTTATGAGGTGATATATTCCTCTAGAAATTAGAAGTCTCGTTTAGTAGGGTGAAGGTATTCAGAACGCATTGTTTTCTTTTAAAAAAAAGAATTGACTGTACATCTGATTGTAGTCGTATATATAATATAATATATTAGTCAAGATTGATCTATTTTTTTCACCTGTCAATATTAATAGTATAATAACATGCTGTTTCAAAATAATTTCAATCTTTCGAGAAGATATAAATCTTAATAACGACTAGGTTTTCTATTTATATAAGCACACAAAAAATATTATTTTGAATTGAATAATATTAGATTATGTAATGCGTATTCCAGCATTGTAGGTATAAAAAGTAAAAAAAAAATATGTTTAAAAATAATAACGAATATCCTGTAAAAGCACTTGTAAAATTCATATATATAATATGTATAATCATATGTTGTGATTTAAATGCCAAACTGAACAATATAAGAAAGTCCAACGAAAGTATTGCAATTATTAGAATATCATTGGCAAATGTATAGAACAATAAATCACTATATTTTATTATAAGAATAAATTACGCAATCATAGTGCCGTGGTTTTAAATCTCAGCCATATTTTTACAACATAAATTAGATTATAAAGAACAAATGCACACTTGTTATAGTTGATATTCTAAAAATGCATTAGAGTCCAATTTTCCTCTGACAACTTGTGAATTTGCGACCGGGTAGAAACATTTTAAAAGCATTCCGGTCTAATGTTTGTATATTATAAAATCTTTGCGTAAACCCCTCAATAAATATATCAGAGTTCACGGGAATATAACGTCACTATCGTAAGACTTTATAAATTAATCTTATCATGGTTTTAAAACATAAGGTATTTCAAGTAAACATTAAATGTCAAGTCAGCACAGCAATATATAAACAGGGCGTCTAATTATCGTTATCTTTTTTCTTTAGTAAAGTCTTCCCCTAGTTTTGCTGCTTAAAAATTAGTCAATTTTATTACACTTAGGCCTACACTTAGATTTCTTATCTTTCTGGACTGTCCATTCGGCAGATTATTCAAATTAACAATTTTGATAAATTCATGATCGTCATTTAGTTATTGACAAAAACAACATTAAAATGTAACATTTCCCTTTATCATGCCCTATTTGCAGTAAGGGTTATTAACATTTATCTGCCAGGTTTAATTTATTGCACATATGTATTACAAATGCAATTTGATCATCATTAACTTAGTAGACTGAGTAAACTAAACAAGTGACATGAGTTTTTTAGAAACTAAAATTTTCAATTATTGAAACAATTAACCAGTAGCTGAAAAAAAAAAACAATACAATTATTTCAGAATATATAAATGCAATATTTCTATTTGTTCTAATCTTTAGTTTAATTATTTAACTAAGAGAAAAAACTTGAAAATTATTCCAAATTATTATGTACTTTTTGTTTGTTTATGATTAGGAGTTAATTGTTAAAAAATAATTTGCTTACAGTAATTTTCATTATTGTATTGTGATTTTGGATACTTATTTGGATATTTATAATTAATTTCTAGATTGAGTTTATCATAGAATGAAATGTGTGTTTTGAATGAAAGAATTCCATAACATACCGTATTAAGTTATTGGCTTCTCAATGATTGTCTTAGCTTCTGTATTTATAATATAATATGAATATCCACAAATTAATATGTCTATGTCCGTAATTTTCCTGCAAATCTTGCATATTACTGTCAAATTACATTAAAACTTTGGACTGGTACAATAATATCAACTGTGTATGTATATATCTATTTTTCAAAGGAATGTTTATCTAATAATATGTAATCACTTATTGGGTTTAATCCAAGGTTATTGTTTTTGTTTTGTTAGGCATAATAATTAAGGATTTTTTTTTCTCTACATTTATTGTAAAAATATTAATTTTTAATTTCTCTTGCGTAGGGGGAGGTATTCAATATTCTTTTAATTTTAATTGTTTTCAAACTTCACATTGCATTGAATTATTAAGAAAGAATATCAATGTTCGTTGAGTGATGCCATAATTTGAAATTGTTTGTGAAAATTTGCTACATTATTTTAATCGTCATTGATGTGGTGTGAAATTGATTCATTTTCACACTTTCAATGAGAGTTCAGTTCAGAAGTTGAAATAATTAAATAGAAATAAACATACTTATTTGGCTTATAGAAACTTGCAAAAGTATTTGATTACTGATTCAACTCAGCATTGCTCTATGTTTACATAGCGCTTTATTTCATTTACAAATTTTTTATGATTTTCAACAATGATGGCAAAATTTAATTTTTATGTTGCCTTAACACATAGAAGTCTGTGGATTTTTCGATTAATTTTTCCTAGGTACCGGGCTTTCTTTGCACACTGTAATTATTTTTACGCTCATCTTCGAATTGCGATAACCATTTAACTTGTTGTTGTTTTTATTTTATTAAATCTTTAAGTTACCCTTTGAGATGCTCTTGTATGCATAAAAAAAAATATCAAATTGCTGCTTTACAAACCAGAGTCGCAGAGAAACTGGAAAATTAATAATTATAATTGGGTTATTTTATAATCAAGAGTTTATTATAATCCTTTATATAAACATGTATATATGATATTTTTATACAAAAGAGCCTATAGGCAATAAATTTAACAGTGCAGGCACAGAATAGGCTTAATAACAACAACATATCATCACACATTAAGATGTATTTAAATTTAATTGATACAATTATTATTTCAATATATTTATTTAATATTATCAAGCATCATATCGCCTCGCCAGTGCAATCTTTGTGCAAAGACAAAACACAATATTCCTGACAGGGAACTTTTTTTAAGTATTAAGTAGCGTTCAGCGAAACACACATATCTGTGTGCCCAGGCCTCTGTGTGTTAAAATAGTTTGCAACGTTTCAAAATATGCTGTCACTCAATATGCATGATTGATTATCTTTAGCGTAAGAAACTTGAATGGGGATCGTATGCTCAGAGAATTTGTACCAAGAACTCTCGACTGATTACTATGTGCTGAAATGAGCACTGCAAACAATGTGATAGCTATACATGACAGAATTTAAAAAGGGACTCATCTTGATATTAAAACACACAATGAACATCTGTCAGTATTATTTTTTATAAAGTTAAACAAACAGAAATCAAAAAATCATTACAAATCTAACTCCTATATCTCTATAACTACCATGTTTCACAAATGAACAATATTTTTTAATTAAACTCTTTCATAATTAAAATGATGGTTGAAACTTCTTCATACAAGAATTAAGTGGTTTATACCTGTTCTGAGACAAAAGAGTTGGAATGCACTGTATTTCAAAAGATTTACTTAAAGTCTCAACTTGGTAGAAAACCATTATACATAAAAAAATATTTGTGTTTCATCCACAACCTGTGCTTGGTTGAAAATTTAGTTCAATTTTCACTTAAATTTTGTTTTATAAAAAATCATGGTGGCAGTGATGTTAACTATAAGGCTTCGAAGTGTCCATATTAATACTTGTTGCACAAAATAATATTTAGAACAAAGAACCAACAATGCTTAATGCCAGTACAAATGAAAATATGATGCCTTTATAGAATTATCAATAATTATATTGAAGCTACTAGTGATGGAAAAATTACAATACTCGAATCAGATAGAATCGAAATACTTACAGTTTCAATTTTGGAACTGATTTTTCTTTTCATATTGACATTGTAAGCAAATGTCACCATGCTTTTCTATGATTACTGAAAAAATTTTAAACATACACAAAATGTGCATTGTTTCTTTTCATTATTGACAGTCAATTGTCTATGGTAGGAAAAGTGAATAGTAAATAATGTCTTATATTGAGTGGTTGTGTGGTGTATTTTTAATATCTTGATGGCTGTCCGAATTCTGATTAAAAAAGCCAACACCGAGTACCTTTTTCGTCTGCTTGAAGGTCATTAAGTTGAACAACAAGCAAAGAATTCATCTGTGATATAATGACTTTTAGGCGACAAGCAGAAGTCTAGAACATCAGTGATCTAGAACAATTTTTACATCGTTTAAGTAAGTTAGCACAAAATTTTGATACCATTTCAGTTCGCCACTTGCAGTCGAATGAGTAGTGCATAAACCTTTTTACATTATTGTGATCCACATTTTTTAAAATCTATGGTTCTTAATGATATATTATTTGAAAAAGAAACTTCAATTTTTTTTTAGCAAGCATTGTTTTTTTAATATTATTTTTACAGGTCAATTATTTGAATATGCTTTTGAAGCCTAATTATCCAAAAGTCTAAGTGATGTAAATGACCTAATGCAAACAAATTTTCTAATTCGAAAACAATATGTTTATATAAAACATTCAAATATGTTCATGGAATGTCTATTATTCATAACTAAGCTTTTGATATTATTGTCTGATATTATTTAATCTTCAAATGTCAAGATTTATAACACATTAGTAGATTTTCATAATAATAAGCCAATTTTGTTGATTTTATTATTTACCGAATGCAATTATAACACTAATATTTTATTGAATTCTATTTTCAAGTAGTTTTCGAAATTGTCTTTAGTTCTATTGAATTTCAATTGTTAGAGCATTCTACGAGCAGTGGTAAACGAGTATTATACTAAATCTTAATGTGAGCAAGCCATAGTAGGGAGTCTCCATAAATAATTGTTCAATTAAATAAACAGAAAAAAAATCATGAGAAGTGGTCGAACACACCTGATGAAATTCGCGACATAGTTATGAAGGAATGGTAGAAAAAAACTTGTGCTAACTTGTGCCTGAATATCAGAATAAGAACACGGCACGTAAAACTTAGAATTATATTTCATAGTGTACTCATGTTGGGCCGGCATCTATGAAGGAGGAATTACAGTGCTGATCCATCTATTTTAACATTCCTTAGAGATGTTTGTATTTACAAAAACATTCAATCTAGGCACTGTTTTACTTGTTTTCAACAAAAAAAATATATTAACTGTTACTTTTATTCTACAGTACTTAATCATTATCAATATTCAAAACATATAATAAATGAACTATGTAAGTAAAGTTGTTTCTCGAAATAACCTTCGCTTTGAAAATTTCTTCGTTGGGCTAAATTCTTGAATAAAACTCGAGAAAATTTTGATTGCTTAACATTCTTTTTATATTTGTGGTTAATTTTGTACTAGTTTTGATAATAAGAAGGAAAACAAATACAACAGTAGATATGTCGGTGAAATAATATTCTAAAGATAAATGTTCAGCATTGACCGCCTTCATATCTAGCCTATCAAATGAGGTCCCTAACGACAACATCCTAAACAATATTTTATGCGCATAAATGTTAACTGAAAAATATATCATATATAAATTGTTATTCAAACTTGATTATTGTATTGAAATAAATATGTTATATCAAAATATGTAATGTAATAAATCAAAATTTCTTCAACCGGATATTGATGGCATTTTCCTTTTCCTTAATCTCCAGATATCTCGTTCTACTGTCCATGCATGTCAGGCTTGTTGCAAGATATACCATACCGACTTCAAGGTTGTATATTGCATCCTAATGTGATGAGAGGTTTTTGATCTTATAATCTAATACCTACATACGCTAAAATGCAGGTCAGCTGACTGGATATAGTGTTTATGACTGCTACCGAATTGGAGATTGTTAAAAGGCAGTTGCTACCCTGGATAGAGAGTAGCTCATAAGCAAACTTCAGATTGTCCTGCCAGAAAGGATTTTTACAGGAAGGAGAAAAATTAGAACAAATTCATTTATGGTATATAATATATTTTATTACATTCACCATTACTCCAAAAATATCTCGATTCTCACGTCAACTGTGTGGATTTGTATATAATATGAGCATATAAATGATAACACGTAACTAACACATTAGACTACATATTTTTCACATATTGGTTCACATATTTTTCATTATTTAAACTATGATTTTTAGCTTCCACTGACAGTTGTGCTTGATTTAAGAGAAATAAATTTTGAAGATAATCAGGAAAAAGCATTTGTGGTATAACAATGTAGCCAGATATATATAAAAAATATCAAATTATTTTATTGGAATGAATTTTAAAGTTTATTGATTTTTTATGAGCACTTGAATGAATGTTTTTTTATATAAGATCAATGTTTATAATTTTAATAAAGGTATTCTCTCTACAAAATAAATGGAATCAACATAACACCACGATAATTTTCATAACAAATGAAAATGTGGAAAATTTTACCATTTTCATTTGAAAATAATTTAATGTTTATCGGGCCTTAATTTTAAATTTATTTGAGCAAATAATCCAGACACAAGTAATTCAAAAACAAATCTAAATATGTAAAACAATTTATGCATTTTCAATAGAAGATGTAAATATATGTAGTCATCATATATTTGTATTATTATTAACACAAAGCTTAAGGAGTGAACAAAATTATGCTTTTGATAATTGGCATTAAATGTGGAATGACATGTTAATTACCAAAGTAATTAAAAGGGCCCACCAACAAAATGTTAATAATGTAGTTATTCACAATGTGAAGTCTTCTAATGCAGCACATTGATAAAACGTTATCCACCAAGGAATTTAGAAGGAGGCTGAGAATTATGGAGTTGGAAATGACTATGTGATGGCTAATTGTTTTCATTATGCCAAGTTTTAAGGATTGAATAAGTTGAAAAATCGCAGATATCCATGCTTTTGGATACACGATAAATTGATAAATGTATCAATGTGTTAATATGAGGCTTGAACCTTAGAGTGCACCGCAAAGCATTATCAATCGGCTACGGAACCAGCTAAATCACCAGAAGACAAGTTTCCTCCAAGAGATATACAGTTCAAAAACTACTTATCATAAATTTCAGCAATTAAAAAAATATATTCTCAAAATTAACAATTATTAAATTCTCCAGTATAGTAAAAACAATAAATATACATATTATTTTATTATTTCTAAACATTGAGTTGAATTGTTACACAATACATTGAAATTGACTAGATAACTCATATTTATTTTGTAAATATATTTTTTTTTCACTATCAAAGCATCTATACTGTTACATAATTTATATTATTTTCTACGACTAATAATTGTATATTGTTTTGCAAAAACACACTAACCCACATTGGACAAATTCATGGTAAGTTGCCTTCATTTTTGTGGATCTACATGCAACACGAAAAAGATTTTTCTATATTTATTAATTCTAATATAACTTTGTTCTTTAAGGTATCAAATGTTGGTTTGTACAGTTGAACATAAATAAACACAACAGATTGTGGGTTTGTACATTTTCAATTAATAAATATGAAAGGAATAGTCAAAATTTTAAAATTAAATTGATTTTCTTGTTTAGCAAATAGGTCATGATTTTGGTGGAAAAAAAATAATTGTTACCTGTCTAAGACAGCTAATCGGAAGTATTTGAAAAAAGAACAAAGTTTGTTGCAATAAAATAAGAACATAAAGAGACATTTTCCACTACTGACTGACAATGAGTGAAATATAATGATCAGGTTTAATATACATATTAAAATTTGGTTAATTTCCAGGTTGGCTTTTATTGAGTCAGTCGAAGCTTTATCTTTCCACTACCAGGTGTTTGAACTAGGGGGATAAAGAGTAAAATTTGAATATAAATTTATTTTGAATATTTGTTATTACTATTTGGCATAGTTGATTTTTTTTCAGGATATGGGCACCTATTCCTATTAGGAATTAAGCTCGAATCACTTTTTGGAAAGATTGTTTTATACGCTTATTTAACATTTTTCTTTTCACTATATTTTTTACATTTTTACATATCTAGCATTCAAAAAGATAATATATTATATAGAAGGTAAATGTACCAGTAGCTGACCGTTTAAGAGAAAATTTCAACAAAAATAACGATTAAGGTTTAGCATTGTACCGAATAAAGGCAAAGCAAGTATACTCATATTGGATCATATGTCTTAATTAATATTATGTAACAAAAATTACGAAAGGGCCTGCTTAAAAAAAGTTGTGTTAAATAGTCATGTTTTTGTTTCAGTAGTTGACCATCTCACAAATTGAAAAATCTAGTAGTTGACCATGTCTAATCAGGGGGCTTTATAGTGAACTTTCTGTATGAGTTGCCTCAGGGCTTTCAGTCACACCACTCTTGGTTATATCAAGTAGCAATTGGTGGTTCAGGAACAAGGTACACACCGTTTCAAGATTGATCACTTAAGAAATTTTAAATAATACACTTTCCTCACTAAGTGTTGTTTTCAAATGGCCACCCTGGCACTCTATTGGCTATATGGTAATGTGTTAGTGGCTCATTCCGACCACAGATGCCTTCAATTGTCTTAACTTTACAATTTAGAGCAATCTCGCATCCGCATTTCTTATTTTGGGCTATTTTTATTCTCAAAAGGTCAACTAATGGTACATGGTCAACGACTGGTACATTTACCTTATATATTGAGTGCAGTTTTCGAATTTAAGCTTGCCTATAGAAAATATTGATTTAGGAAAGAATGTAAATATGTAAAGTCAGTTTTGGAAAAATGCCTCGTAAAGAAAGAAATATAAAATTAGATTATATTCCTTTGGGTAGTAAAATTTATCTATTTAAAATTATACATTGTAAGTATACATTACTTATTTTAAAAATAAAAATAGTAAGTAATTAGAATAAGCTTGACGGCGATAAGAACGTAAAAGAATTTCCACATGACAGCTTTGCCGGTTCCTTTTACAGTTTTGATAATTGAATTATTGTACGTAAACACCATTTGGCTTTCGTTGATGAGCGCACATCTCTGTTCCTGCGTCCAATTGGAAGCGATCTTGTTCATTGCGGACTTCATAGACTTCTTCAACTCGTCAATGTTTGATCCCGAGAAATCGGTGACCGCATCGCAATAGTTCTCGTTCAGAGCCAGACTGTTGGATGGATGCATGAAGAGGGAAGTCATCGTAATCTCCCGGAAGCGCCTCTTGGTTTGTATGATTTGGCCTCCGCTCAGTAGACCCATTGTCAAATGATAAACATATGCCAAAAGAAGAAGAGGTCTTTCTTCTTTCAGTTCTTGCAAATGATCCAAGTATTCAATGACTTCTGTTCGTTTAACATAAGTGTCTTGCCAGCCCATGCCATAATATCGATCCAAATCTGTCACAAATGCATTGGCCCTAAAGATAAAACAAGAAAATGATTCATGAATTTTCAAAAATATAACAGACTTAATGTTATATTACAGCTTTGTTTTGTGTGATTCATAATCATGTCATTACAGTTGTGGAAATACTAGAATCATCAAGTTTGAAATAAGAATCAAAAAAAAATAAAATAATGTATCATAAACTTAGGTCACATAACATTGTCACTTGTGTCTCATAAGTTGGAGTAAACATATATACGTATTCATATAATACATTGTAGTATCTGTAAATAGGTTCAATCATGTCCGCTTCCGATGTAAAGTATATGAACTTCTAATGTACTATCTTGACAAAAATGATTCCTAGTACACGAATAACATTTCTGGCACACTGATGGCTTGTGCCGGCATGAAATGAGACGGTCTAGATCAGTGGTTCTCATGTGTGGCTACAATAGTATTTTGCTGCGGCCACCAACAGCTTCATAGATTATTTGATATTTAATAAAAATGTGTTTTTACAAGTAAATTTGTCAACATAACTCTGAAAGTTAAATGTTTCGTTTGCATTGTATTGTTAAGAATTATATATATATCAAGAATTGTTAGTTAGAAAATACTCAAACACATATATGTTTAAGTCTTTTTGATAAAAAATACTCAACAGAAAAATTTTGTACGTTCACCAGACATTTTCGTAGGACCGCTGATGTTTCTAATGCGGCCACATCCAAATTTTACGTGAGAACCACTGGTCTAGATAGTGGAGCAGATATTTAGATCCGATTTTTCGTTAATTCAATCTATTTATTTCGTTAATTGCATTAGAAAAAGGTGGTTCAAGGTATGTTTGGGGCAGCCTGTAGGGGAAAACTATGCCAGTATGATCTGAGCCTTTGGGCACATATCAATTGAAAAAATAGATTATGCAATTGTTCACAGGGATTCAAACCAGTGGAAGCAGCAACTGAAAATGACAAACACCCAAATAGCTCACCTCAATAATACTTTATCAACGTAAAGTTCTTCCATTTCTGGCATCCGAATTTCCTCTTTAATGTCTTCTAGGCGTTTAAATACTTCGTAGAACACCAAGATGGCGTCTGCCCACACAGATTCATCAGAAAGTGCTTAATCAAAGAAACATTATTACTTAATTACAAATTATTGGATTGTTCTATTCAATTACAGTTCAAATTTTTCAAAGACATAAAATAATACAGACAATAAAAGACGCAATTGGTGCTAAAAGATATCAACAATTTAGAAAATTCTAATGTTATTGATTATGTTTGAAGAGCTGACACATTTTTGCTGTGTTACATTTAAGGGATATATATAATTTTTAAGAGTTAAAAAACGATGGACTGAAGCATAAAAAACAGAATACTCTAGGCCTTGCTGCTTCACTAAGCATTTGAAAAATTCTTTGAAAGTGGAAAACTATCAGATAAAAAGAAATGTTAATAGCCTCCTGTACATTTTGTCACAATTTATATTTCAGATAAGATGAAATTTTTTTTAAAATAAAGAATAGTTTACAAGTGTGGGAAGAAATAATAATTTCACAGACAAAATCTAAATATTTGTTGAAAAATTATATTTGATTTTAATGAATAACTAATTACTTTGAAAGGCATTTTATTTTATGACTAAAGTAGCAATTCATAAATAGGAAAATATGTCAGTGACCGAAAAATATTTTTCGTAAAATAACACGGAAAAAGCTGTTGAAAGGGTCAACTGTATTTAAAAAAGAAATTAAAATCTGTTTCTCACCTATGAGTAGTTTAGAATTCACGAGCGTGTCCGAGATCGAGTGTACTTTTCTGGTAGCTCGCCTCATTTCAGTGGTAAATAATTCGCTCCTGCACGTCATTTTCAGGGATGCGTCGTACTCTTGTAAGGGAAGAAGGACACTGCGAAAATGCGCAGTTCAAAAATTGCATCTGCATCTATCAACAATACAACTGTCAGTATATTATACGTTATCTTGACAGGTACGTAGACGTAGGCATAAACAAAACATTACAATCAATATTACAATACGTTCCGAAAAAATATATTTTACATTGATAGTGAAATTCAATATTTTGAAGAAATTTACATAATTAGAAAAATAATAATAAATAGTAATTTTTCATGAATTCCGTTTTGCTGAGTGTATTTTATCTTATAGAAGTGAAAGACTGGCCGAGACATGTCTAAAACTGAACATATTATTCACAACTTCATTAGACTATCCTAACTATTTGCCAGCCGAGTGACTAGAATACCGTTCCTATACGAGTATATTTAATGCAGTTCAAATCGAATGAATAAACGACTAACTTACATATAGAATAAAATTTGGTTGCAGTCGTTTTTCCTTACAGCCATAAAGATGAAAAAAAGCAGAAAACAAACTGTCAATGCCTTACAAAATCTACATGGGCCGTGAAAGTTTTTATGGTTACGACCCGCACTTTTAAAAACCTTTGCATATATGATAAGTAAATAATGATACAATTGTCATAGTACTAACAAAAGATTAATGTGAGTTTTATTCTGGTTTTCGCATAATACCTTGTTTTGATTTATGATCGCTATTCCTCGCGATATGAAATAAAAATGTTGATTGGCTAATGAGAATGTACGGTTTAATCATTTTTCTTTGAGTAGCTGCAGTCACGAAGATTACTCAGTATTATATTATTGTGATTATTCATAAATGTATTATAACTATGGGGTTATGTGTATAACCAGTTGTATTTTATTATATTTGAATATACGGTTTCCTATTTCGTAATTTGAACTCGATGCAATTATTTATTTAAAACAATCGATAGTTATTGCGGATTTGATCTCTTATACAATACTACTAGTTGAGTATGTTCAAATACTTTTTTTATAACTATTTCAGCTCTTATGTGTACTCCAAATGTAGTTTATCTCAAAAGTTGTTATACGACAACTGCTTCTTATTCTGTCGTACAACATTTTTTCGGAGGGAAAGATAAAAGGATAGAGAGAGGATTGAACTACAGTGAAACCCCGATTCTACGTTTTTCAAGGGACCGTATAAACCAAACGATTAATGCGGGAAACGATGATTGCCGGAAAGTTTTATATATTGACTAAATGTCGGTACTATAGAAAATGAACGCACCACGCGGGAAAACGTATAATGCGAGAACGTAAGATCGGGGTTCCACTGTAGTGGTTAGCTGATTGTTATCGCTGTCCCGCTTTTCTAGAATTGGTTGGGTGGGCTGGAATGAAAACAACACTGACTTAATGCATTTGAACATGAATCAATCGAAAAATCATTTTTAATGAAACTGGGACTCCCTTCGCGTCTGAACTAAATAAATTATAAACAATTACGTTCATAATTTGGCCACATGCCCAGCCAAACTTAATATTTTATAAATAATTGCTTGATTCTGGAAACAGACAAGATATGGTTCCACTCAGAAAAATATAATACACTCGCCTTTAATTTTTTAATCCTATGTTTTTCTTTTGTTTTAGATGTTGCCTGAAATATGCATTATTATAACATAATATAGAGTTTCTCGGAGGTAGACCTGCAAAATCCATATGTCAGAATATGCCAAGACGAATAGGAGACCCAATCCAAAAATGAAGAAATACTATCAACTCATTTTAGTTCTCGTGTGTTTGGTGAGTGTGGTGACACTGTTGGTATATCGACATGAATATTACCGACTGCGATATGTCCTGGAAGTGCTCAATTTCTTCGGGAAACCGGGAATACCAAATCAAGTGGACGCGTGTACATTCGGAGTAAATTCGACTTACCTCTCGGAAAAACTCGAACAAGTACGATCGCAGGCTTTGGATATAACTCCTCACTTTCAAAGAATTGACGACAATCATTATGCTTATTCTTCATTTTGGAGAACTAACAACCCACACTCTGGATTGACTGTTCAATCTCAGTATTTCAACGTCTCCAATACCATCGTCATCGGGTCAAAGCACGCCAAGCAAAATTTCCGATGCCATTTTTTATTTGAAGAAGACAGCAAACCGATAATAGGAAAGTTTAGTTACTCTAGACTGGAAACAAAAGCGAGTGTGAAAGAGAGCAGTAAAGATTTTGTTTTGTTTATATTTCATTGTAAACTGACCCGATCCTTAGGCTCACCGTACGCTGTCAGCTTTTATCCAAACTCTGATATGAATCCTTTTTACTCTCCTATTATTAAAATGGTGGAGCTCGACAGGGAAAGAAATTCCTACTCGCCGGACAAAAATGCCAACGGAGTTTCGTTTGAAAATAATTCAAAAATAACCGCGTGCGTTATGCCTAACATTTTGCCCGTATTGACAAAACGAGAGATTGTTGAATTTTTGGCATTTCACAAATTGATGGGTGTCACCGAATACCACGTCTATGACAATTCTTTACCAGCGAACACTTTGGAAAGAATACAAATACTGCCAATCGAATTAACAGGGTTCACCGTTCACATTTTACCGTTCAATTTTCCGTTTTCTTCGGAAGGTTCTTACCATCTCATGCGGGACTTAGCCGAGCTCGACTGCTCGTTTAGAAACTTGAACAGAAATAAACGAGTCGAAGGCAAAGATGTCAGGACAAATGAGAGGACGAGTCATATAGTCAATCTCGCCTGGGATGAGTTTATCGTTCCTAGATACCATCACACGTTAAAGATTCTTTTATTGCGCTACGAATCTGGAAAGAAAACTGTTAAGCTGCAGCTCCCCACACTTCATTTCTGCACTAATCAAAGGAATGATCCGAAAGTTAAACCTGATTATCCCGACATCGTCAGAAAGACTCATTATGATAAATCAGCGACGAGCGAGAGACCTTCGTACATCTACAATATCGGTTCGATGACTGTGGACGATATAGAAATATCGACTACATTTGAACTCGCGCCGAGCAAAAATGCAGTGCGTAAAACTGAAAAAATGTCTCAAGAGATTATTGCTATTCAAAAGTATTTAGATTGTAGAGAAAATGCATTCAATAGGCCTTTTAAAAATGTCGATATGGACTTTGCAGATTTTGAAACTAGGCCTCATCAATTTGAAGGGGCTATGATTAGATTCGCTGAAGATATATACAATAGTAAACTGTACACACTGTATCGCAATAATAAAATATGGCCAGTAAAACCGACTATTGCCAATTAAATTGTTACAGTAGCAATGTAGGTTGACCTTTGTGTCCCCGCCGCATGTATTTTCACTAGAAACCATATACATACACCTAAAAATGATGACAATTCACAAGGAAGGCCAAACAATATTACATTAGTAAAAAATTCAATAGACGCGACAGGGTTAATGTAATAAGATGCTTTCATGACAGTAAATTATATTGTATGACCAATAATATTTTGTGATCTCATTATGACTTCAGATCATTGACTTCAGACTTCGGTTCTAATGTATCTGGCCTTTCTATGTGTAAGTTTCCATTTAAATGTAAACAATATATTCTGATACAAAATAGAGTTCACGGTTTTTTTGTAAGAACTCGTATCTTTTATTTTTTAACTTATGTGCAATATTCTATTGATTTTTCACTTCTCTCTTAATTCTTGAAAATTTCAGGAGAACTGTATTGTTAAAATTATGATCTAATAGATTTACAACATAAAAAATGTGATATTTCGGTATTTTTTAATTTTTCTGTCAGAATAGATTTATCTTTCCTACAATAAGAGTTATTATAATTTTATTTTTAATTAGTTTTGTACTTTTTTAATGTAATAGTGTTTGTTGTCAATGGCAGCTTTCAAGTCCGTTCACTAAGATATAAAATTATTTTCATTGAAATAAATCCTACACGTATGGTGTGGCATGTCTTATTATATCATGTATCTGAAACTGTATTTCAAATTAATCTCACTCTAAAATACATTATATTCAATGATTATCCAAACCTCAATATTATAAGTGTACCATTTAAATATGTATATAATACTAGGTTTACCAATATTATTACAAATTAAGGTAATAATTTTTTTTTTAAATGCACAATAAATAATCAAACCAAAATAAATTACTGAAATTAATAGTTTCACAATAAAGGTATTGATTGTTACACTCATAAATAATATTGCTTAAAAGAATTTGTTTTTTTTTTGACTGATATTGTACATAAGTATCTGAATTGTTCGAACTCATAATTAAGACATAATTCGATGCCAGTATTTGGTTTTTAAATCTTTGCTGGCTAAATATATTGTAAAGGACTTAATTTGATCCAACTTTACTAAACTATTTGGTCCTAGATAAAGTCATCTTATATTGTATCATGGCATATTTATTTATGATTCTACCTACGTTTACACAATGCTTATGGAGTGTGCAAAATTTTGCTTTTGCCTATTGGTCTTTGAATGCAAAATAACATGTAAATTACCAAAGTAATTAAAAGGGCCTATAGACAAAGTGTTTATTATGTCACTAAAATAGATTTTTTTAAATGTGGTACGGCAGCCAAGCACTGGGCAAATGTATATTTATGTAATGCTGATAAATTAATATTGCTTTCTTCACCATCATCGACGGTATAACATACAGAAGAAAATCTCCACCTATTCTTAATTATGTGTCAGTTTTCAACTTGGTAAGAGCATACAGCAGTCATAGAAAACTTCACCAAGCTAACGAATTTTAGACCTGTCTGATTGCTATCTATATTGCAGTTGTTTAGGCATGCCATGCACTTAAAAAACTCAATTTTTCAATCTTGATTGCATTAATGACAAGGATTTAACAATGTGTGAGTAGTGGCAATATAAATAATTGTCACCTATTCTTCTAAAGGGCAGGTGGAACATTAAATGCATCTGGAATGAATTGTAGTTTTATTTTCGGTGTTATGAATGGAAGCTAAGGTGTTTCCATAATCAACGTTAGCTATGATGATTTAAGATTTTAAAATTAAATTCTTTGACTTTTAAAGCATATCCATCTTCAGAGTATGTATATCTAATTAATGTTTATTCATCGTTATTTTGACATGAAACCAATCAAAAAATGTTTTCTTTAAAGATATCATAATATGAAATCAACTTGTTTACTTTATTGTTTTGCTTTGATGAGTGAATGGTAGCGATTGAAATTGTAGATAAAATAGATTTCGAGCTTTGAAATTAGCAGTGAAGGCGTTTCTTTTGAATTAATTATTTAGGACATTGTGGTCTTTATAGAACCAGTTTAGTGTTATTTTAAACAAAGTGCCATTATAGTGTTTACCTGAGATGTTCTCTCACTTTTATTGTTAATGATTTAATAATTATAAATAAAATGCAATATAAAACAAAATCGGTTGTTTTTTATATTTTTTCAACCATGTACGCTTTCAGTAGAACTTCTCAATAGAAGTTTTTCTGCGAGAACTCTTAGTTCATCAGGCGCTCGAGCCCTTTTTTTAGAGAGAGAAGGGGTAGTAGGATAGGGCTAGAGCTCAACTCAAGTTGGATAATCCTTCTCGCTATACTCCATTTTTAGGATCAGATGAGGTGAGGTGGTGCAGAAAGTTTTGAGGTGATACCGATACAAATATTTCTGATTTTTTATTATTATTATCAATATTTGCTCATGACAGCATTGCAAAAGAACCTCATGATGGAATGCAAGTGTAAGTATTTTGTCTAGGGAATATTTTCTTGTGAAAGGATTTTACTAAATATGTTGGTAAATTTAAAGATAAATAGTTACAAATATATTTGTCTGTATGTATATTACAATACATTATGTAATCTACATGCAAAAATATTTGCACAAACTTGAAAATTTTAGAAGTATTTGGGAGTTTACCTTTAAAATCTAGTGTGATGATGCATGCCAAATATAGCAATTTTACTCGGGATAAGTTAACTGGTTCACAGCCACTACAATAAACTTATTAGGAATTTAATCAACATAGTGAGGTAGTAAAACGAGGTTAATTAGGTTCAGAATAGAAAGTAAGTCGATCTACAATGATAAGAGTAGAAGATATTAATAAACTTATTATTAAAGTTTTATACTCATTTTTTGAAAGGTTTGTAGTAAAGGTAAGTAAAAAGGAAAAAAAAACACAAACATTCAATGATTTATTTCAGATAGTAAAATATTGCCACAGTAAATTTGAAATTACATCCTGCTATTATGATTGTTAATTGACAGCGCAAGGCTAAAGTTATTAAAGCTCACATTTAATTGAAGCGTACCATTATACACAGAATATCATAAGAATGTAAGTACTCTTTCCATCAAAGTTATTCATCATGTAACTATGCATCTACTATGCACTTTGAAAAATCAGCCAAATACGATATCTGTTACAATTCATAGTCCTTTAGATGTTGCTCATTGAAATAACCACATTGTGAGGTTTGAGTTTTTATCAAGCATTGTATACAAGAACTTCAGAAATTCTAAATCACGATTTGTGATAGTATAATAATTGACAGACTAAGGCTAAAGTTTGTAAAACTAATGCTTACATGGACAGCAATTCATTATGTATCTCTTATTCTTCAATACGTATATTGAGCAACTGTTACAACTAAATTTATTTCTCATGAATCTAGTTTTGAATTAAAGATTCACTATTTTAAAATTTATCTTGAACTTCGAGTAAGATAGTCATTGGCGACATTTTGCCACTGATCTGTGATGTCATCTTCAGACTCCGTCCAAAGGGTTGGTAGTATTTCCAAAATTGATTTTTGCGTAGTGATCAAATAAGAGTTTCCAGGGTCCTGCTGATGACTGTAGGTTCCTAAGACCAGACTCTGGCACAGTCGAGCTGCTACACACAGCTATAATAAAAGAAAATATTATTGTACCTATTTCAGGAGGTAGTTTTCAAAAGTGGAAAAACTGAAAATGTGAGATATTTTCATTACTTTTTCCTCATAAATTTATGTTTATTATTAATATTTTTAAAATATGTTTTAAATTAAGGAATTACGGATAATGTGTAAAAATTCAAACTTTTCCATGTGAATAAAAAAGGTCTCAAAAGTAAAATAGTAATGATGCTTACTGAATGATAAAATAAAAGTTAAAAAAAACAATCTTCTTCACGGTGCATTATCCGTTATTTTATATATGCTGCAAATATTCATAATTTTACTATAGTTCAGCTTATAAAGCTGCCTTAAATAAACAGAAAATTGAACATTCAAAACATAAACCATTAAAATGCGATCTATGTGATAACACATGAGCATACACACTGTACTTGAAATTCCACAAAACAAAACATTCAGGTGAAAAACCATTTGCTAATACACAATGTGACCCATAGAAACAATTCAGGATGAGTACATTTGTTCGCTGTTCCTTCATGATTTATCACCACCACATTAATATCTGATTGCAATTTTCAGTAAAGAAAATTAGAATTCATAGAATAATAGTATAAATGGATCGAATGTAGCCATGAATGGAAATTCTATATTTTATACTTACTCTTAATAGTTGAACCTCTGCATTTGGTATTATTCTTACTGTGGAATATCCAGCTAATACCAGTCCACCGGTTTTGATGTCTCCGCTGAGTAAAATTGCATAAGCCATAGTTATTGCCAGCTCAAAGAGATAACATGACATGTGAGTGTCACCGAAATCTAAAATCGCAGTTATTCTCCAATCTCCATCTCTATAAGTGGAAAAAAAGTATTTATATATAATATTAAATCGGAGACAGTGCGTTTTCTACAAAAACCTTAGCAGAGGGATTAGATGGAAAGTTAAAAGGTAGATGGCAGCATACAGTTAAGTCTTTGTATCCGTTTCTTTTTGGTGCAGCTTTAAGTAATATATGTATAGCGTTTAAAAAGTACATATGTTTAAAAAAACCTACCACACAAAAAAGAAATAATTTTACTAAATATTAGCACTGATATAATTTTTCTTTCATTTTGTAAGCAAGGGTTAGAATTTGTGATATTTTAAACATCATACCTTAGTTACATAAAATGGATAAATAATTGGATCAAATAAGTTGCACTCTTTTGATAAACTCAATAAACGGGAAACAAAGTTCCTCAAGATCAATTTCATACGAAAAAATATCAGAGACACAAATTTACCAGGGCTGTGGAGTCGGTAAAAAAAAGTTCGACTCCGACTCCACCATTTACCAAAACCACGACTCCGACTCCGACATTGACCAAAAACACGACACCGACTAAAAAAGTTGAATATCGTCACTTTTTTTTGCATGTTCTCTGATGTATTCAATTAAATATCAACCCTACCAATCCGGCCAATAAATTTGACATATTATATGCAAAAATAAAAAGTTAAGACTTTTCAAAATTTCCGACTCCGAGCCGACTCCGGCCAAATCGCCGCGACGAAGACAATGAAAAAATAATGATAAATTAAAAAGATTACATTATTTTATGTGATGTTGCCTGGATTTCAACCAGAATTAAATACATTACTGTTACGGTATCGAAAGACAATGTAAAACGAAAGTATATACATAATTATGCTAAAAAACTTTGGGGTCAAAGTTTGATGCGCCCATGTTACAATAAAGAAAACTTATTCCAGTGAGAATAATAACTTACTTTCCAGATGTTTTATTATTAACAATAATATTGTGTTCATTGAAGTCGCCATGTATAATGCCTTTCTCCAGTTTTGGAATTTTGGGACTCACTCGATCCTTAAATTCTGTCAAAACTTCATCTACAATTTTAAGCATTTTCTCATCCTTCAAGGCGAATTTGAAGTTTTCAAGTTCTGGAACATTGTCCAACATCCAAATATGTTTGTGGTTCACATATCCGGAATGGTAGAAACCCTATGAAAATATTGAATGAAATAAGTATTGCAAATTTCAGTGATGAAAACGTTTTGACATCGCAATGAGTTTTTTAGCATCACTGACTACCTTTAGAAGCCTGTCTAGATTTGCTGCATATTCTCCGGCTTGGTAGAAAAGGAAATCTGCTCTCGGTACTGATGCTAAAACTTCTCCAGGCTGGTATTCCAAGAGTCGAACTACATGATTCTTACCCGAAGACATTTTCTCCAAGGAAAAATAGTGGCCATATACATTTCTTATTGGCTTTGGGCAACCGATTTTGTGGCTACCTAGAAGTAAAATAATACAATTTATTTGTTTGGATCGTTGGATTTGGTTTTATTAAGTTGAGATCTGTTATTCTGTGCGCCGAAAATTAATTTTAAAATCCTTGAAATTTTTGCTCAGTGATGCACAAGCATTTTGGCAGAAGAGCCAGCTTATCGATTTTCAAATTGTTCAAGGGCCGCATGTGTAATAGTGATTAAATCATCGTGATTTTCAGTGGGTTTGAAATGGAAAATTTTATATTGTTCTTCCATCGTCAGTGAAGAAATCCGAAGAAAAAAACGTGATTGATATTTGTCATATTGGGCCGCAGGTTGTGCGTCACTGGATTAAATAGTCACCTCATTATTTGTCCTTATTATTTATTAATTAATGTGCTATAGCAATTATTGTCAACAAAATAAACTACAAATCTACATGAATTATATTGCTCCATCAAAAAGATGAAATCTTTAGCATCCTGTTTTTAATGATCAAAATTGTGATTTACGTGCATATGAAATTATTATTTGCCGTTCATATTTTATGGCAGTCATGCACAACCTGCGGCCCGCAATGACAAATATCAATCATCTTTTTTTCTTCAAAACTTTTTACTGACGATGGAAGTACAAGTACACAATATTAAAATCTCGCAAGTAAAATGCATCGCTTGAAAAAAGTTAGAATTCTAGCTGAGATAAGAATCATAATTCAAAGAGTTGAAAGAAATCAAGAAAAAAATAATATTGATAAAGCAAAATATTGGGAACTAGCAACATCAACTCTTAGCTTAAGTGTTTCGAAGAATGCGATCATTTAGTTAATCTTAATAATTTTTTAAAAAAGTCTAGTAAAGTCTTGCTTTGTTTTTTGATCAAATCCTTTAACTTAAAAGTTTCGATGAATAAGTATTTGCTTAAAAACATATGTAAAGAGAAAATTACAAACACCGAACGAAGCCGGGTGGAACCACATGTAATCTATATTTAATTCGTTGAAAAAATTTAAATATTTTTGCTTGATAGCTTTATATATTTGCTAATGAGCTAATGTATATTTTTTTTACTGACGAGCAACGATCATAATAACAAATATTTGCATCTGAAATTTCGTTTACGAAAATATTATAAATTTACAAGCTCTAATGCACATACATAACAACGCAAGTTGTATGAATATTGCCGTCTCGGAATGAATAAATAAACGTTTATAATATGATGAATGATGATAATATGGTTATTTTAAGATGCAATCTTGACTATTATTTGCGTATGGCATAAACAGGTAGAGTCTGACATACTTTTATGAAAAGAAGCGTAACTGATTGGCCAGAGAATTTCAATTATACAAAAGAAAAATTGCACAATATACTGTTCAGGCGAGTAAATGCACTCGGTTCTATTTTTACACTCTGAAAAAAACTAACCAAATATTATTATTAATGCAGAATGTTTTTCTTCTTACTTATTGCAGTTTATTTGATAAGAGACAATGTTACAATGTATAATAATAATATACAATATGAGATGCGACGTTTGGGATCGAACGAATTCATGCGACATAATCTTTGGGATGAATGACCTTATTTGGTGACCTTATACGTGAATATTCTTCGTGAATCACTTGTTTTCCCAAAAAAATGTGGGTAGTTAGTAAAATGTCGAATTCACTATGAATTAAGTTTTAAATTATTCGTTTATCAATGGAAGGTAGGCTGAGAAAACAAAGGACTTGCGGATAACCCATTAAGAATCGAAATGTAAGGAATCCGTTTTTTGTAGGGCTGTGGAGTCGGAGTCGGGGCTTTTTGGCTGGAGTCGGAAATGTTTAAAAGTTTGAACTTTTTATTTTTGCATTTAATATGTCAAATTTGGCTATTGGCCGGATTGGTAGGGTTGATATTTAATTGAATACACATAAATAAGAAAATTAGGCTAAAAAAAGTGACGATATTAAACTATTATAGTCGGTGTCGTGTTTTTGGTCCATGCTGGAGTCGGGGTCGTGGTTTTGGTAAATGCTGGAGTCGGAGTCGAACTTTTTTTGACCGACTCCACAGCCCTGGTTTTTTATTATCTAGTAATACGAGTCGTATAGGGAGGTCAACCCGCATTTTTTTATTCGAGCCTAAGTGACTTATTTTCCATGTATGATACATGCTATTCTTTACAATTGAAAAAAAAACTAACTAAACCTATATTATACACATACAATGTTTCCACTGCACTTTTACTTGACGCGAATCACACGCGCAAAAGGGAATCGGGTGTACCATTTCCTGAAACCAAATTTTTTTATGATTTTACACCCATAAAATACTATAACATTGAATGCGAATCGATTTTTTTTAGAACTGTGTTAATAATTGAATCAATACTATGTAATTATAAATGCTTATGAGCGGTTAAAAACAGTTAATATTGGGAGTTTTTCATGATTACTATAAAAAGGCTAGCTCAATATGTTTGATTTTTTTGATTTCAAAAATATCGACGAGTTATACATTTGAACTGACTCAGTAAAGTGAAATCGCAGTTGCAGGATCAAATATTATTCTTTTCCGTAACATACAAATGGGTTCCGCGACTCGTGTTAATTGAGAAGCACAGCATGCAGCTCAAACAAAGTTGAATATTGTGCAACTTTCGAGACAGGCATCACGCTTGTCAAATATGCATTTAACAAATACAATAAACAATGTTTTCACGATTTGGACCGTTCTTGGTTGTAATAAAGTCATGGTTTACCGAGTGAATTATTTGGACAAATATGCAAATGAGGCGACTAATATAACATTATTACGTACACACATGCAAGGAGTCAACTTTTCTGTAAGACTAAATCATTTAATGTTTTTATACTCTTCAAGTGTACCAATAAGGATAAAAATATGAACGCATTCAAGAGTCATTTTTACTTTGGAGTAAATCAAAACGAATCTTTTGGATTTCCTCCAAAGTCCGTAATTGTAGATCTAGATTTTAAAACACCACAGTTTCTCTATCTCAAAAAATGAATCTCCTCTCACAACTAGGAATCCAATTTGAGTATTTGAATATTCGATACACGAGAATATTCTTCCATTTTTCAGGTACTGAATACTCGAGTATTTTGAAAATTACTCAAGTAATACTCGTAATTAATAAATGATGATTTATTTGTAAATTTTATTTACTTCTTTAAAAACAAAACTTCGAACCAATTTAAAGTTTGAGATAGTTAATTCTCTATTATTTATGAAATATATGATTTAAAAATAGAAATAAAGAAAAAATAAGCATATTTATTTTTCTATCATCTATTTAAATCAGTCATACTCAACCTTTTTTTCGTCCGGGCCGCATTCCGGTTTTTGCTTCGCTACGTGGGCCGCTACATATTTATAGTATACTGTAAATACACTTAGGCCTCGTATAAGACGGATGTGTAAAATGTGTAATATTTTTATAGAACAGGCTTTATATGACACGGTTTAAAGTGTTATACGAGGCCCAAGTGTATACATATGTGTATTTATGTATTTTTCAAAATAAAAAATAACAATGAACAACAAATAAAAAATACGTAAAAAGTACACAAAAATACTAATGTATCCAAAATCTTAAATCTTAAATCGTTTACTTAAAAATGAATGTGAATTTTGATATTGAGTCAAACTTTTAACTATCTTCGTCATATCAGGTTCCTGATAACTACAGGTTACTCTTAATTAATACATCATCAAGGTGAGAATCAGTAAGCCGATTTTTAATACGATCTTCGCATATTTAATTTTAGAATATTACAAGTCTCAGAGATACGTAGATGAGAATAATGTGAGCAGAAGCTGGGCACATTTTTGTACAGTTTTTTACCAACCGATTGCAACCCAATATTGAAAACAACACCAAACAAGTATTCGGTGACTATAATTATTTTGGGCCGCACATAAGAGCTGATTGGGCCACATGTGGCCCGCGGGCCGCAGGTTGAGTATGGCTGATTTAAATCAACAAAATTGATATTACATATTTTGGTACATCTGAAACTACTCGAGCACAGTAGTTGAGATATCGAGTAACTGGAGTCTCTACTCACAACTCACAACCCTAAGCTTCAAGTTGATTATGAATAGGCTTACCATATAATTGTAATTATTAAATTTATAATATGGCCTATACATATCTAAGTTAGAGCAGAAGTTTAACTTATTTTAGGTGTTGTAGTCGTACTTTTCGCTTGAGTGTATTTTATAAAAAAAAATTGTCATTTTATTTTTCAATCAAAAAAATTGTTACATGTTATGCTAAAGATTAATTTGTTGCACAGTAAACCTCGAACGATTCCAGTACGTGGTTTCGGTCCTTCGACCAAATATGTTTCATTATGGAGAAAACGCGAGCCAAAAGTGTGAGTGTTCCGAACAGATATAAAATATTTAGCCAGATTTTATTATAATATACAAAAACCGGGACAATCCCGGTCAAACCAGGACGTATGGTAAGCCAAATTATTAATAAATTCTTTACGTTATGGGAAAAATTAAATGTATGGACTGCTTAATGAGAAATTTCCAGATATGTGTACTCTAGATAAATTCGTGTATTGTTTATATTTTGTTTGCAGTCGGTAGATGAATACATACATGTAAAACGATTAAACGAGGTTTTAAATTTCTGAAATATTGACTAAATACCTAAATATCACCCCGTTGAAAGTCTTATTAGGTATTGAGTTGGGAATCATAACATTGAATGCGAACGTTTTTTTTTAAAACCCGTGTTTAATTGAATAATATTTGTAATTATAAATCATGAGCGGTTAAAAACAGTTAATATTGGGAGGAGTTTTTCATGATTACTATAAAAAGGCTAGCTCAATATGTTTGATTTTTTGATTTCAAAAATATCGACGAGTTATACATTTGAACTGACTCAGTAAAGTGAAATCGCAGTTGCAGGATCAAATATTATTCTTTTCCGTAACATACAAATGGGTTCCGCGACTCGTGTTAATTGAGAAGCACAGCATGCAGCTCAAACAAAGTTGAATATTGTGCAACTTTCGAGACAGACGCCACGCTTGTCAAATATGCATTTAACAAATACAATAAACAATGTTTTCACGGTTGGACCGTTCTTGGTTGTAATAAAGTCATGGTTTACCGAGTGAATTATTTGGACAAATAATATGCAAATGAGGCGACTAATATAACATTATTACGTACACACACATGCAAAGGGAGTCAACTTTCTGTAAGACTAAATCAACATTTAATGTTTTTATACTCTTCAAGTGTACCAATAAGGATAAAAATATGAACGCATTCAAGAGTCATTTTTACTTTGGAGTAAATCAAAACGAATCTTTGGATTTCCTCAAAGTCCATGAAAACAAGATCTAGATTTTAAAAACACCGCAGTTTCTCTATCTCAAAAAATGAATCTCCTCCTCACAACTAGGAATCAATTTGAGTATTTGAATATTCGATACACGAGAATATTCTTCCATTTTCAGGTACTGAATACTCGAGTATTTTGAAAATTACTCAAGTAATACTCGTAATTAATAAATGATGATTTATTTGTAAATTTTTATTTACTTCTTTAAAAAACAAAACTTCGAACCAATTTAAAGTTTGAGATATAATTCTCTATTTTATGAAATATATGATTTAAAAATAGAAATAAAGAAAAAATAAGCATATTTATTTTCTATCATCTATTTAAATCAGTCATACTCAACCTTTTTTCGTCCGGGCCGCATTCGGTTTTGCTTCGCTACGTGGGCCGCTACATATTTATAGTATACTGTAAATACACTTAGGCCCTCGTATAAGACGGATGTGTAAAATGTGTAATATTTTTTTATAGAACAGGCTTTATATGACACGGTTTAAAAAGTGTTATACGAGGCCCCAAGTGTATACATGTGTATTTATGTATTTTCAAAATAAAAAATAACAATGAACAACAAATAAAAAATACGTAAAAGAAAGTACACAAAAATACTAATGTATCCAAAATCTTAAATCTTAAATCGTTTACTTAAAAATGAATGTAATTTTGATATTGAGTCAAACTTTTAACTATCTTCGTCATATCAGGTTCCTGATAACTACAGGTTACTCTTAATTAATACATCATCAAGGTGAGAATCAGTAAAGCCGATTTTTTAATACGATCTTCGCATATTTAATTTTAGAATATTACAAGTCTCAGAGATACGTAGATGAGAATAATGTGAGCAGAAGCTGGGCACATTTTTGTACAGTTTTTTACCAACCGATTGCAACCCAATAGCCAAGAAACAACACCAAACAAGTATTCGGTGACTATAATTATTTTGGGCCGCACATAAGAGCTGATTGGGCCACATGTGGCCCGTGGGCCGCAGGTTGAGTATGGCTGATTTAAATCAACAAAATTGATATTACATATTTTGGTACATCTGAAACTACTCGAGCACAGTAGTTGAGATATCGAGTAACTGGAGTCTCTACTCACAACTCACAACCCTAAGCTTCAAGTTGATTATGAATAGGCTTACCATATAATTGTAATTATTAAATTTATAATATGGCTTCTATACATATCTAAGTTAGAGCAGAAGTTTAAACTTATTTTAGGTGTTGTAGTCGTACTTTTCGCTTGAGTGTATTTTATAAAAAAAAATTGTCATTTTATTTTTCAATCAAAAAAATTGTTACATGTTATGCTAAAGATTAATTTGTTGCACAGTAAACCTCGAACGATTCCAGTACGTGGTTTCGGTCCTTCGACAAAATATGTTTCATTATGGAGAAAACGCGAGCCAAAAAGTGTGAGTGTTCCGAACAGATATAAAATATTTAGCCAGATTTTATTATAATATACAAAAACCGGGACAATCCCGGTCAAACCAGGACGTATGGTAAGCCAAATTATTAATAAATTCTTTACGTTATGGGAAAAATTAAATGTATGGACTGCTTAATGAGAAATTTCCAGATATGTGTACTCTAGATAAATTCGTGTATTGTTTATATTTTGTTTGCAGTCGGTAGATGAATACATACATGTAAAACGATTAAACGAGGTTTTAAATTTCTGAAATATTGACTAAATACCTAAATATCACCCCGTTGAAAGTCTTATTAGGTATTGAGTTGGGAATCATTTACTTCTCGCCCACGACTTTCAGCAGATTCAAATAACATTATTAATATAGCAAACATGGTTTCTAGTTATTAACATGTATGATTTTACTGACGTTTTTGTTTTAATTTGTTATTAAATGCTTATACATATTTAGCTCATATTTATGAAGAGGTATTGCATGCTTATGAATAAATAAATCGATGTTTTCGGACCTTGAATGTTTGGTATTATAGATATTACTAAATGTTAAAATATTGTTCTTTTTTTGGATTAACCTACCTATTTCCAAGCATACATAATAATTTGTCTAGCTCCGTAGGTCCTTCTATTTATAGTGTTTTATATTTTTGACTTACCTAAAAATATCATCGTCTCGGTTTGTGCTTCAACGAATGACAGTTTCTCGGAGTCCATGGAGTTCATGATCTTCAAAACGTATCCGTACGGACAGTGCTTGGTAATGAGGGGATTTTTCATGTTTGTATCCTCGGTGATTAGGTAGTTTCTATCGTCAAACGCATTCAACTCTTTAAGCTCCTGACATGATATGCCGTAAAGTCTTTCGGCGAGTGCCCTCACGGCTTCTTCTGTTATTTCCGGTTTGATTATTTCACCGGATTGAAGTATTTTGGAAGGCGCTTCCTGTATCTCATCTCCATTGTCGGTCATGGTTCTTGTAAATTTTAGTATGTTTGGACTGGACCGCGTCGTACGCTGCGCTGACTACAACAAAACATAAATTCAACTGATGAAAACACAATAATGTAATTGATTTAACAGTCCGACATGACACATATTCTCGCTTGCTCTTATTTATAGTTTGTAAAATATGAAATACATTAACCGTTTAGACGCCATTCCATACGTTTTCATGGCTGCTTCAAAAAATGAACATTGTAAATACAAATATATTTCATGATTTTTATTTCGATGTTATTTCAAAACCGTTATTATATTGAAAAGACCCTTTTATTGTGAAACTTTTCCAAACACGGAATTGTGTAAATACGATGAAGCGCTCTCTCAAACATGTATACATATAAATATGTGTTGTCTACTTGCACTTACGGATATTTCGTTATTCTCTTCTCATTCTGACTCATTATGTCGAACGAACTTCCCGATAATACGGTGACATCGTTTTACTTAATTTCAAATAATTAGAGGAACATAACGATTTTCTAACATTATATTCGAAAGATATCTAAGCATTAGGCGTTTGTGTGCTTGCACGAAGTGGCGTCTGAAGTGTTAAAAGCATACTATGAGCAAAAATTTCTCCAAAATCTATCAAAATTTCCGTACGAATACTGTGAATAATTTCATATAATATGTAAAGATATATTACTTCCAAGACCGTCAAAACAATAAATAAAAAAAAAATCGCGATAAATTATATACAAGATCAACTGATTACATTTTGCTTATATTTATTGCAATCAGTTGTTGATTGACTACTTGAAATACTCATATTATGCTTCGAAATACAATACGATGGATACAAAAACAAATTAATCAATAAAATTTATAATTTATGCTGGAAACATAAAACACCTCGTCAACTACTAATATTGTAAAGTGGACGTGATGAGTTTTTCTTTTAAACGCCTCATATCAATTATACAGATAAACAATCTATACTGATCTGTCAATCATTATCTTACCGCAAAACTAAAGCTTAAACACTTTTCATACATATTTAATTTCAGATTTAACACAACAAAAGACTTCCTATAGTTCTCATTGATTTTTCAGTTATGTACAATAAATAAATGATCTCAACATGTCAATGATGAAAACGTCTTAAAATTAAAGCACGTTAAAAATTGCTGAAATAAAATTAGATTTGTTTGATGATCTTTGTTATAAGTTGTTTAACTGAATTTTGTTGATAAAAGGTAAATATTTTGTTGAATACTGACGGTTCTCGAAAAATTATTTCTCCATTACTAAGTTGAATTTTTTCGAAGAACTACTGAGAAATGATTGGGTCTGAATCGCGAAAACGGACAGTTTTTTCGCAAACTTAAGCTCACCTTAACCATACTATAAAGTAGAATCGTAAAATTTGTTCGATAAAAGTTTACGAAAATGGTAAATAAAGCAAATACATAAAATATTTCAAAGAGACGTAGTTAACTATGAAATAGCAATATCTTGTTTTTGTATTTATCCTTATCTAACGTGTATTTATAAGTCAAATGGGGCCAACGATTTTTTTGAATAACAGTTTATGAATTATTAAAAAACGTCGCCAAATGAAAGACCCAACAATAAATATATATGAAGCCTAAAGTCTCTAGTTTCTATTACGTCCAAGACAAATATTATTTACCTAAAAGTTTATGTAAGTTTTACTAACATACATTCAATATCTAGTAACTCGTCAAATTATTAATATTTGTGGGTTACAATAAATTGATTTTTGTCAAAATAAAAGATTCTTTTCGAAATATATTTTTATTATGATTGGATTGGGTGTATAAATAAATTGAATAAATACGTACATTATTGATGGATTATGAAAAAGTGCTATTCCAATGATGTCTAAGGTAAGACTGAGTAAAAGAAAATAGTCAATGTCGCCTTCATTGCCGGAGATAACACTCATAATAAGCAAGTTAGATGTGTGCAACATTTTGTATATTGATACGAGTACAATGTTGCTGTAATCGAATAATTAATTGAATTTTTTACGGCTTTCTGTAACATATTTTTAGTGTGATTTTTTATTACGTCTAACGATATGAAATAACCCAATTGAATATAGAATTCTAGTGCAGGTAGATTATGTCATAACTTTCTCGTTTAAGTCCATGGAACAAGATGGTAAGCGTACAACTGACGGAGCACCAAGTTTGATGGGAAAATTGTTGAAGCGTTAAAAAAAATCGGGATAAAATTTTCGAAAACTATGCTGTTTATAATTTAATTAAAATTCGTTGTATTATAAATCAATAAATATTGTTTAAATTGTTTTAAAAGATGGACACGTCACATCATGCATTATAAAACTCGTGAATTTAGTACGATCGAGGGGCCTGAACCACAGACAAGTTAGTTTTCTTCAAGATGTTGAGTTAGTATACAGATATTCCTTTTCACAGTCAAATTCGATGGCTTTGGCTTCGCTTGCGAAAAGTGCTTTAAAGAGTTTGGGATATAAAAAATATTACTATTTATGGAAATTAATAATAATACGGAATTTCCGATACTGATAATGACTGGATTTGTGATTTTGCATTTATTCTGGACACCGTGACGCACTTAAAATTCGTCGAATAGCACGTTTCCCGGTCGCAAATTTTATGTCAAATGAATGCACTTCAGACGTTCAAATATTTTAAATGCACAATAATAAATATGAACTGAAAATAGAAATATAATTTTTGAATGAAAATGGGAATTTGAATTGTTTGAATTTTGTACTTTTCTATGAGTTCTAATGAGGGAATGTTTCAGGTATATAAATTAACATTTTTATGCCAAAAAAAAATAAATTGATGGAATTTGAAAAACAAATTTGTTTTTTTTTATATTTTGGATTCCGCAATTGTTTTATGAGGGCCACTTTTTGAAAACAATGTATCGCGTAAAAAACGATCGGCTGTATATCAAAAAATGGTATTTTACTTGCGGCCCGCTGCTCATTTTAAATTCTTGTTATTTGTCCACCATCCGAAAAGTTTGCCCCCCTGGCTTAGAGTTCATAATTTGATTTTTCATGACAGATAAACGTTGATTAAGCTTAGTTTTTTCGGAACATAAAACTAAGATAATTCAATGTGTACTACTCCTGGACAATCGAGGGCATACTATGATTACTATGTAAGCGGTCAAATATAGTTATGTCCATTATCAGCCAATGTTTTGTTTATGAGTTCGTTAGGTAAGTAAGTACTCATATATACATTGGTCCACAGCTGAATCTTCTCGCAATTTATGTTACGCGATTTTTGAATGTCAGGGGTATGCAATGATTTGATTTTCATAGAGCGATTAGTTATGTATTATAAATAAGTTTTAGTATGTATTATAATAAAACAAACATCAATTGACTTTATATTATTTTAATTCGCTAAAAGATAAAATAAACGCTTCCTTCGAAAGCCGCTGAAACTCTGTAAATCTTTTTCATTCGAATTGGGTATTCGAATTTTGAAATTTAAATAACTGTGAGTAAATTTTTTGCTGGTATCTCAAACCGTTCCCAAAATTTAATCGATTTTATTCTTACGAAATTGACTATTTTGATACAGAATGAAAATGTTTCGCCATTTCTCTTCTTGTTTACAGAAAATATTTGTTTAACAAATGCATTCTATTATGATATCTTGATATCTTGAAAAATGAAATTTCGAATCCCGACTACAAGTTACTTAGAATATAAAAATAAATACGCAATGAAATATAATTTATCAATAACATAATTATTACAGTGTTCTTCAATCCCCCCCAGTTTTTTCATCACTGTTTTTTCACAAGGAAATAAGGTGAGCCAAAATTATATGTTGTAAAACAGTGATACACAAAGTTTTTGGGAGTAGGGTCAAATTATCAATTTTCAGATAGTTCCGGGGCTGCAAGGGTGAAACTGATAAAAATTTTAATGTATATAAAATTGAAAATTGTATAGTTTTATATTGTTCTTCCATAATCCGTAAAAAGTGCTAAATAAAAAATGTAGTTTATGTTCGTCATTGCGGGCCACATGAAATGTCATTGAGGGCCGCGGGTTATGCATCACTGTTGTAAAAGCACTCAATATATCAATGACAAAACGAGCCTGACACATTTCTATCAAATAACCTTTTATAAAGGTTTTTTGTAACTGTGTAGGATATGGCGAACGAAACTAAAGAAAAATTTGATTTTTTAGAAAAGAAATCGTATACAATAAAATGTATTTATTTATAACAAGATAATACTTATCCGAGGACTGTTTTCTTTATTTTGATTACGAAACCAAATGATTCTAATACATTTTTTTTGGCGACATAAACACTAATCTTTGAAACTGAATCTTTGCTACATAAATTTATCTGTTATCATTCTTCGATGTTTCACTGTCGGTCAATATTTGAGTTTCGTATATACGAATGTAAGTGATTTGATAAACAAATAACTGTTATAATTGCGATAATAATTTTAATCTTCAAATATATATGAGAATCAGTAGCATATCGTAAACTGCCATTCGAACAGAGATACAACTATATTTGAATTTCATTTAAATCTGTCAAAAAGCAGCACGTTTCTTCAGTCAGAAATTCATAACGTTAATTGTTTTTTCCAACAATTGATGTCGGTATAATGATAAGGGCTGGTTACAACCATTATAATGAATATCGATGGCTTAAAGAGATAATTTGATATCTCCGTTTTTGTCAACTGTGAGGGTAAAAACTGATTATTTAGATAATGTAAAAATTGTTGTTACAATCAACAACAACCCCTTTCAAACGATTTATTTGTAGGTACCACCGCTGAAAAGCAACGAATAAATGACAGGTGACAATAAAAAATGGCGGTGTTGGAATTATCCAATTATAGCAGTGTAGGTTTTAGAACGACAATGGAGATATCAAATTTTCTTAAAATGTTTTTCCGATGCACTCAAAGAAGTTTTGGTTATAGAAATTTTACGGGACATGCACATAGCATGATACAACAAGATTTTTTTAGACAGGCATTAGGTATGTAGTCATTTTCAGTAAAAAGTGGAGTTAACAACATTACTCTTTAAGGTTTAAGCCATCGGTATAATATATTATATTATATAATGGATTACACCGCAGTCCTCGTGAAAATATCAACTTTTGATATAATCAATTAGTTGTTTTTCTTTTGAAGGAATCGGTGGTAACTTTGTGGAAGCCCATTTTGATAAAAAATAACTTTGATTATTCCATGTATGTATTGTGTTACTAATCTTGACTAGTGTTTCGCCTCTTTCAGATGTAACTTTCGACTATCTTACGAGAAACAATTTACGATGTAAAAGCGTCCTTTTTGCAGTACTTGCTATCTTAAAACTTTGTATGGATTCGGCGGTAGCTTTGTGGAAGTTCATTTTATTTTGAAATTTAAAATAACTTTGATTATTCCACAGATGCCTCTTAAAGATGCGAAACACGTGTCACGATAAGTAACAAAATACGTTTCTAAATAATTATCGAAGCTATTTTAATTTCATAATTCAGTTGTGGACCATAAAAGTTGTTAAAATGTTATATACAAGCTTACGTGCACTCGTAATAAATACAATGAAAGTTGGGTTATGTTAACTATCAATCAATGGATCAATCGATTCGAAAATCCGATAAAAAATTAAGACAACTTTAACGCGACGAAATTGTAAAAAAAATACGAGAACTAAAACCAAAAATTGTTACGTATGTATAACACGGTGTGTGATGGATATAATATAACGTCATCAACGACTTGGAGAGGTCTTCATAAACACAACTCGTGTCTTACCTTATCTATGGTCTTACTTTACTTAAAATAAGCAAAGCAAAACAAATCTAACCTGTAAAATTATTTTCTAGGCGATCGATAAAACAGACAGTCGAGGAAATTTTACGAACACTATATAGTTCTGATAAATTTACGAACGTAGCTAATGAGCTGAATAAGAATATGTACCTACCTACTTCTATACAGTATTAAGCAATGAAAAAACTACCCTTCACAGTAACCCACACACCCCTAATAAAACTTTCACCCCCCGTATAGCTGGCGAAAGCTAACGGAAGAATCTTCAGAGATGTCACAGATAATTTAAGATAAAACGGTATGGCGAAATAAAAATAATTGAAACTATTCGTACATATCTATTTGGGATACCGCTTGGCTTAAAAGTGTACACTTATTTGATTAATCTCACTCACTTGGCGTGTTGAGTGTTCACAAACGTAAGTGACAATTTAATATTGTTGTTCAGCGGTATCGTCTGTCAGTTAATTTACTACATACTTCGTTATCTACAAACTGAATAATAGCCGATTGCCTTTTCAAGTTGTCGTATCCTTCATCTAGTTCAGGGGGTTCCAAGGACGAATTCTTTGAGGGCAGTTTAGTTTTTGACACTGCTGTGAAATAGTATAATTATTTATCACGTAAGTATATAAAATCTTACTGGCTGATTGAGTATCAACTAGTTCGTAATTTGAAATAAAAGTTGAATTTTGAAACAATGGTAAATAAAAATTGATCAAACAGTTCGCGACGCCATTTCATCTCAGGCGAAAATTAAACTAGAATTGAGAATTAAGTATGTATTATCATTTCAAATGTAGTATTAACTACAAGTTGCATACTAATATAGTTTGCCTACAATGTGATTTATTATTTCCAATTAAACTATCCTATAACTAAAAGAACTAATCCCTAAAAGGGCGTGGTCCATCAGAAATAGTTTGGGCCAGATAAAATATAACTGGCTTTTGGTGAGCTGCACACTTAAAAACAAACATTTTTTTTTATTCCTTAAAAGAAATAATTTATAACTTCAAAAACGCTAGCGTCGTTGGCTTTGGTTGCGGTAGTCACAGGTTTGAGTCCTAGTACCGACAGTTTCATAATTTGATTTATCAATCGATTTATTGATTGGCATCTAAAGGTTATGTCTTTTGTGTTTTTCATTCCCGTCTATTCATCTGATCGTCAAGGGAGTGGATAGCTCTCTCTTCGACAAAGAGAGGTTGAGCTATTGAGTAGCAAATGTTCCTCGTAGAAAAGGTTCTGTTGAAATAGGCTCCATCAGCAGTCAATATAAATCAAATTGGCACTGGACAATAAACAATAAAATTTCCATATTAGTGTACAACTGATCTGTTTTTTTTTTATTTTATGAATATCAAAATGCGAAATATATCTTGCAAACAATCTTCAATTGGGCCGCATGGTGGACATAGCTGCACTAGAAAATTGATATCGATTTTCTTTATAATACGGAAAGAAATATAACAATGTATTTTAGTTCTACATAAATTATTTTATATATTCTACAGAACTATGACGAAGGCGTAAGCCGAAATAGCTATCAACAAATATATAAAATAATTTATGTAGAACTAAAATACATTGTTATTTTTTCCGTATCCTAATGGAGTTCTACCAAGTAAATACCTACTCAATCAATAAATCGATTTTCTTTCATTATTCAAACGATGATCTACACGATTTTGTGTACTGTATTATTTATTGATTGAATTTGCATATAATTAACTCCAGAATTCCATGAAATAAAATAAGGCAAATCATTTAGTTCCACAATAATAAACAATTACTGTTTATTCTTTTTATCACAAATAACATTTTTTTTTTAACTATGTCCGCTCCCAACTTGGAGCATATGGACTCCTCACGGAGTTTATCTCAAGATAGATTTTTCTACGAGAACTGCTTGTTACTCAGTTGCTCAACCTCTCATTTTTTCTTTCGAAGAGAGTAGGGATGGAAAGGATACGAGGACTAGGACAGGACTAGTGATTGGCTGATCGCTGTCACTATGCGTCGCTCTTTGGGATCGGAAAGGTGGGAAGGAATTTTCAACAACACAAACACCCATGCCTTTGAACAGATTTATCAACTGAACATCCGCTCGTACCGGGAATCGAACCTGTGCGGTCCGGCAAGCAAGTAAAAGCCGTTGCCACTGCGCCACGGACTGGACATACAACATTATATATTTTGTTTATTTGTTTGTTTATTTATCGATTACACTGTATTATTAATCTATTCAAGTACCTTGAACTAAGATTGTTATTTATATCCAATCCGAATCGATATGTTAACGTAATCTTTAAAGCATAAACCTATTAATCATAATTTGATCAACAGATCAAATCGAATGTTTAGTATATTGACCAAATTCTGTGTACTTATGAACTTCATGAAGGTGAGTGATTGACCTAGAAAGAGGTGCTATGAGGCCAGATACAAGTTAAAAAAAGAAAAAAAATAGTAAGGTGATATTTATTAAAAGGTTATAATTTCTACAAAGATTTAACTGCCCATATTTTTTAAACTGATTTTACCAAATAATTACAATGCTCTATGTATATTTTTTAACCTCTGATCTTTTTTGATATTGTTGAATAAAAAAACAAAAACAATCATTATAACTAAAAGTTACTTATGTTATGTATATCCCGTTTCTTGTTAAACAAATGATCAATTTCAGGAAGAAATAAAATCTACACAGACCCACTCTGCCAAAATGTTCTAGGAATGGTAATCATATCAACAATTTGGGCATTTACGAGGAATAGACCTATTAGTGTTTTGATTTTATCCAACTAAAATTTATTTAGCAGACCTGGATATTACGGGTTCACAACCCCTTTTTGGACGGTTAAATAAATTGACTTTTAGATAGTTTCATAAGTTTGTGCTTGCGGTTGTCGAAATTATCTCCCATACCTTCCTTAAAATGGACTGTAGCGAGCTAAGCAATAGTCCATTACTAGCCCTATATTTCTATCCTTAATCACTCCAAAAAGAGAGTCCGAGCGACTGGGTAACAATCAGTCGTCGTATAAAAACTTTGGTGGAAATAAACTCTGTTTGGAGACCATTTTACGCGTCAAGTCTGGAGCTATCTGGATATTTTTTTTCAACAGTTTTATAATTTTTTTTATTTATGGTCTTTGTAATTATCCATTCAACTTCTATCCCATCATGTAAACAGAAGAGCTAAAAGTGCTAACTCTAATTCTTATTCTTTTAATCTAGAAAATAAAATATAATTGCATTGGTAAGGCTCTTATGACAAAGAAAATCCTACAAAAACTGAAATGTGGTAGGTAGTGCCCAAACTTGTGTAATCTGTCTTGCAATAAGAAACAAATCAATAACTTGTAGATAATATAAAATTTGTAAAACTTATAGATAATTTAATGTAATTATTTGTGTGTAATATATCTAGCATATATAATTTATATTTGTCGACTAGTTGTGATATTTGGGTAGTGGAAATGAAACTTCATTTGTAATTAATTATCGTAAATCCTTATTTTATTTTCGTAAATTAAACTTTAAAATAACAAGTTCAAACAATAGTGGGACCTGTAATGTTCACAATGATAGGAAAATTAATATGGCTATCTACCTAGGTATCTACATAACAAATATAATGTTACCTCTTGTACACCATCAGAATAAAATTGAATTAGATGGACTCCTAAGAATTATTTTAAACATATGGCAAAACAATTGATAATCAATGTTATCATTGGTTTATTAATGGCTTCGTATTTTCAATGTAATTGTTTTAAATAACAATAAGTATACCCATGACATCTATAAACTGAATTTAGAAGTGTGCTGTGGATAAAGAAGAAATTTACACTTGTTGAAGATTTCTATTAATTTTTGGTGAATATTTCTCCGTATTAATTGAATAAATTTTCACATCTTTAAAGTATCCAGAGTGTTATAAATAAAAATTATATATTCAATAAATAGCAGTTTATTGAAGACATTTTTTAACTGACACTGCGTGTTTCAATGGCTTATTAGTAACAAGATATAGACAACATTGTAAAAAATGATTATCTAAATGCTGTAAGCTCAGTATAATTTTTATAAATACATATAAAGATAGCTGAGACATCTTGAAAATTTTATTTGGTCAAAATGTCACCAATATTATTATAATAATATTTGAAAATTCCAGCATAGCAACTATTTTTGTTTAAATTAAATTATTCCAGCAAAAACATTTATAAACCACTGTATAGAATAATACCACAGAATGAAGTTCATTTCTTTCAACAGAGTACTTTATTGATCAGTCTAGGTAGATTTTTTTCAACATTCAATAGTTGAATCACTTCAACATTCAATCTTTTCTAAAAAATTTGCAAATTCTCGATGTAAGTAATTTCAGGGTAGTATGTCAGATTTTTTTTCACTTATCTAATATTGTTTTTCCTTTAATAAAACATAATAATTCAAATATTAAATATAATGACATCAAAATTAATTTACTAAAATAAATTAGTAAAAATATAGCATATATTTTCTTATTAATTTGGAATTTGATAAAATTTATCTTAGCTTTTCATTCTTTTTTTTTATTAATAAATAGCAACGTTAAATTTAGTTATCAATAATTTACACATACAAGTCGTCATTGTATAGTAACAACATTTTAACTTATCTTAAAAAATTATGCAAGGTTAAATCAAGTTGTAGAATTAGTACAATGACATCTATGGATTAATAACTCAATTAAAATAGTAAATTTTGTATTTTCATCTATGCATAAATCAGGATTGCCATATTAATATTTCAAGCTTTTGTTGATAATTCCATTTTGTTGTGACTACCTTATATGACCAAAAAGTTTCAATGATTTTAATATTGACACACAAAAAGAAATTAGTTAACAATAAAAGTTATCAATGTGACATTGTTATAATGTGACAATGTTATTAATGTGACATTAATGAGTAATGGTTACTTAATTGACATATTATCTTGAGATTATTTATTGAAAAAGGGATCGCATAACAGAAATAAATCTAAATTAATCACAGAACACACCCATTCATTTAAAAAATTAAGTGTTACATTCTTGAATGGAATTGTACAAAATATTTTTGGATGGTAGATTGGACATAATTATGGACAAGCTCCAAAGATAAAGTTTTAGTTTCAGGGCTCAGCAAAAATTATGGTTATTGCTTAGTTTTATGTATATGTTAAATATATGTATATATATTTTCACAAGTTAGAATATATTTTCACCGACTTGGCCAGTGAGAATGTAGTTTTGTGAGAGTTTTGAATGACCATGGACATCACAGAACAATAAGAGAAAATAAATTTATTTAAATAACTAACTCTGGTTGGAAATGTAATAATTAATGAAATCAAGGCATAATGAATTATGAATCATTTTTATCCATCAATTAAATATCTGTAAGGAGACTTATACTAATGCAAATCGTATAATATATTTTATCATAATATATATATATATGTATTGTATTAATTAGTAACAATTATAATTGTGCATTTAAACATTTAATTATTGCGAATACCCTTTAGAAGGACATAGTATAATAATTATAATACACAATGGATAATTTATAAATATTATAACCTTCTAATAATAATTATAATTTCTTTTTGAAATGCTTATCAATAAATAATATAAACGGTTTATTTTGAGGAACATTTATATTACTATTTTAAAGCATTTGTTTAAAGGTTCTATTCTATGCAGGGACTGGCTTTGTAAATCTAATGATTTTCATAAGTAAAATTAAATTGCTTCCTGAACATAATTAATGATTGGTATAAATGAAATTGGTTTGTTTGGAGGTGGGAGTTAATCAAATTTATGACGAAAATAATAAACAAAGGAATCTATGTGTATAAGGACAAAGCAGCAACACCTGGCCATCTTCAAAATTGATGCAAAAAAATCTATTGATTTTTCATAGATAACTTAGGAGTTGATACAAAATTCACAGAGATGTGTTTTGTTAAGAAATAAGTGAATACTGAAATTATTCAAGTAATACAAATACTTATCTTGAATGGCGTATCTGTAATTTCAATCAAAACTTATTCATCCATTCACTCACAGATATAAGTAAATGCTAAACAAATTATTCGAATGGCATGCCCATTAAAAGGATAAGAATTAGTTACCTATAAAAAATATATAAATATATGCATAAAAAAGAAAAATGGTTCAGCTTAAATATATAACCTACTATTTCTGCACATTGGTTTATCCTTTGTAGAATTCTACTTGCATTTTAAAAATTTCAGATATTGTTTAATTTTGCACATAATTTGGAAATATTTGAGTAGAACCATTAAGCTTCTGCATGATTTAATTTGAAATATCTAAGGATCATATTAAATAAAATATTGACGATACTTGTCTCCAGTTCTATTTTTGAATTATAGACATCTTAGCACATTATTTGGCGTGCTAATGAATCTATATTATTTTATGCAGGTTACTTGAGAAAGTCTATGTTAGATTCTATGTGCCTTTATGGCGTCGCTGTTTCATTGTATCAGGGTTTTTCGTCGTCAGTATTTAATACATTGATAAATCACTGATGAATAATTGCTCTGATTTGATTTTTTACACATTATTTTTTAAATAAACATGTGGAAGAATCCTTCCTGAATCAATACTGACAGTGGAACAAGTCGATACATGAATCTTAAAGAGTTCTTTTCCTGTGTTAAAATTTAGTGCTACGCAGTGCTGTAGTGTAGGGAGAGAAATGTGACAGTTGTTATCCTCTTCTATATTTTAGAAGATCATATTTCTCTCTCATTTAATTTCATATTTCCAAACAAGCATATTGTTGCACAACAAGTTAGAACTGGGTCGATGAGACATGGGATAAATAACATATATTTGAAAACAGTATAAATATATAAACAATCAAATAGACTTACAAGATAAACATGTCTTTTTAATGTAAATATATACATCCGTTATTTGAATTACTATAAAAAATAAAGAAAGTATAACTTTTTAGACATGCCGTATTAGCAACAATACATTTTATGACTAAGCAAGGTGAAATATCGCTAATACAATTAAATATTTACAACATATACAAACATTAAAATTAATTAAGAGGAAGAGCAAATCTTTTAATTTAATGACAGTGACATCTATCAAACAATTTTTTTCCATAACTAGATGTTTATATCATCGAAAATTAAGTGTTGCTTTCCTCTTATGATCAAATATACACAACAATAAGGGGAGAGTATTAAAATAAAATCATTTGAAATAAAAATAGCTTTTTCTATTGATAATGAAATATTACAAGACAATTGAAATAAAAATGCATTATCTGTAATATGCCAATTTTAATAATAAATCAGTAGCCATAAACTTTTTTATGAGTATGTGTAATATTTGATCTTCCCAAACATACAATGAACATGCAGCATTATTATAAATTATAGAATTTCTGTATAATTTTGAAATTTGTCATAAAAAGTCATAAAAATGAGAAGTATGCTTTTCTATAAGAAAACTAAATATTTTGAATAGCTTAAGTATGAAGTTTATTAAAAAAAAACTATTATTAACTTAAAATATTTCATATTTGACATATAAAATTAATCAGAAGAGAAAATAATAGTCCCTAAGAAATTATATTATCAGAATACGGACATCATTGGTCATAAAGCCTTAACAAACTAGTAATATTTATAATATGTCAATAATTATATGTTACAATACATTTTTTTTTAGAAAACCTACATTGAAAAATTGGAATATTCATTATCGTAAAATTTCCGAGCCAATAAAGTTACATTTTTCATTATCCCAGATTCGGTCTGAAGCGGAATGTTTCCATGCTGCAGCAAGCTTCATTTTTTCAAGTATTCCATATTTGAATCATTAATCGGACTGTCAGATTGCGATTGTTAATTTTCACCAATATGTACCTATCTCTTTTGTTTATAATTCTTTAGCTGTAGTGTGACAGTTGTTGTCTTTTTTTTAAAATATTTTCTTTATGGAATATATGTATTGAAACATTCCGGAGATCAAACCTATTCATTTCATACATTCCTTGACATTGGGTTATACATTTTAATAATATAACTAAATAAACTATTATGAATATCATCAAATTCAATCATTCTTATAAGATTTACATACAATACAGTACTCTCGCTGCGGAGAAGCGTCAAAATATTTTTTTCAAACAATATTTTCATTTGAATATTTTAATAACAAATTGCATGTTGCCAAGTATGGCTAAAAGCTTCATTAATGCTTTCTGCAGGACTGGCAGCACTGCACCTGGTACCTCTGCACCCGGCACATATTCATGGCTCTGACATTTTGGCAAAATTTAGATGTATCTTTACAGTCGGTCTCTGGAAAATAAAGATGATCAGACGTTATTTTACCTGAAATATATGGCACAAGAAAATTGATTAGCTAGCTCTCACATAGTTAGCAAAATCATCTCACTATATCCCTATTTATAACATGAATTAGTTTATCTATATTTGCTAACATGATATATCTTGAGAACTAGGGTTGCCAACACAGTCATTTTGTTGAAGGAATTGGCATTTACTTGGTAGAACTCCATTATAACGCGGGGAAAATTTACCACAGCATTTTAGTTCTACAAAAGTATTTCGGCTTACACCCTAGTCAGAACAAGTCATTTGACCCGGAGTCAGAAATACATTTATACAGAAAGGTAACGATTTTGAAAATCCTTTAATGACATTTAAGATATTTGAACATTTTATTGATGTCATATTCATAGACAACTATGTATTATTATACTGATATCAAATGAGATTTCATTGTTTATCAGCCATATCTATAGAATATTGTATCATATAACCACGTTTCAAAAGGTATTGTTACTAACGCATGTGCTGGCAAGGTGGCGCCATGCAGGGCCTTACAACAGCCGGCCGTGGTCTGTGACGACAAGCACTTCCTGCAGGGCGCTTTGTCCCAAACCAGACGCACCGAAGGATTCTATACCGTGCGCCTTGCTCGCCACATGGCCCTCCGCACTGAAATTGAGAGAAAATTGAATAGAATTATCTTTTATAGACACTATTATCTTGATTATCTTGAAAGATGAGAATGAGATTAGATCAAAATAGAATAATTGAAAGTAGTAAGTTAGTGATTTTATTCATTTTTAGAAGACTCATCACGATTGATGGGGTTGATTCGGAGGTTGATTCAGCAGAAATGCTTAATTTTTACAATGCCAAATAGATACATACATCTATAAATAATTCTTAAAGTAATGCCAGAATCGGCTAGTTTTCATTCATTATCTAAATTTTATCAGCTGGAAGAAAGATTTGTTTGTGCATCAAAGTTTTATTATATTATATTCATAAATTTATAAATATGCTCATACCTCAGACCAGTGGTCAGTTCGCCAGACTCCTTTGCACTTATCATTGTAGCATTCCTGACGATGGGGAGGCCTTTGAGTTGCATCGCAAAGAGTAGGCGTTACTCCGACTCCTCCATCACCAGTACATTGCACAACTCTCCTTTGCATGGCTGAAAAGATCAAAAATCCCATTTAAGAAAAATTCTAATTATCTATAATAAAAGTGTAAAAACACTTTATATGCCAAGCGGTCGATTAAATGGCTGTCTATGCATATGCGAAAAGTTCTTTGAACATTGTATAGTATAAAACCGTCATTAAATAATCCGGTTGCTTTATGTAGGATAAAATAAAGAGAAAATTCCGCAGACCTCATGAATAAGATTTGTTGGCGTTATTAGAAAAAAGCAAGAAGCAAAATGCAAGAATTTGCCGATAGCATTGGCTGGCAGCTCAGACAGAACCGCTTCCCAATAGGAAGTGAATAAGTAGTACCTGTATTCCAATCGAAGCACCTAGCCTTGTGGCACGGTGACCAATCCTTAGCAAGCCAAGTGGGACATTGATCCATCCCACACTTTTGTACTGTTAGAGGGGTTTCTAAGCCTGCATCTTCACAGAGTGATGACTCGACGTTTTGTGTAGAATTTTCCAACCGCACCTAAAATGATGTGTCACAGTTGTGTAGAAACATAATGATAATTAAACTACTTGTAGCTAATTGACCCACCATTAAAAACAAGATATCTTTTAGCACATATATTAAGTATTACATAGCTGTTATGTTGTTTATTCCTTACATTGAAACTATGTCATAGTTTTAGGCTATTTTACTGCTGTGAAGTAACATCTTTGTGACTTAGGTATGTTATTCGAGCCATTATGAGAAAGAATATTTTTGAATTAATTTAAAAGTTAATGTTTTTCATCACTGGTTTGCACATGTTTTGCATTCATTTTAGAGTTAAGGTATTTTGACAGATGGTGAGATGTTTGCTGAATAATATAATCTCATCACTAATACAAAACTAAGATACAATGTGCGGTTAGCTGTGCCACATATACATGAAGATGTATGACAGTGATCTTAAAACTTAATCGCTTACCATACACTGTGCAGCTCTCATTTGAAACCCGGCCCCACCGCAAGTGAGAGAGCATTTTGACCAGTCTGTGACAATCCAGTCGAAGATCACATTTTCTGCTTTTCCTTTGCCAAGAACTGTCATCGATCCGGTGCTGTCCTCATCACTGAGAGTTGATAATCTTGAATAAGAAAAGTTTTATATTTTTATAACAAATTAATAAACGAACAAATTGCAAAACCTGTAGTTTACTGACATGACATGACAGCAAAATCAAAATATTATATCCTGCTCGTCACAAATTATCTACACAAGAGAATGTCATGAAAAATTAAAAAAATAATAATATTATAAGATTACTTTTCTTCCTTTCAAAATGAAAAATAAAAATCTTTCTTAAATACTACACACTTGAAATAATTACCTAAATCCTCCTATCTTTTCACCAACAGTTGTGTAGTAGTCCTGATCATCAGTAAAAACAGAATTACTTTCCATGGAAACGCTGTTACTGATTCCAGCAGTGCTAGCTGTATCGGATTCGTAATCAGTTGCATCTCCGTAGTCTCCAACAGTCCCTGTGAAAGAACTGTTGCCGCTATCTTCGTCGCTCATGATGGTAGAGAATCTTTCGTCGTCTTCTTGGCTGTTACTAGTTGAGAAAGGTTCTTTGGTGAAGTCTTCTGAACGGTTTTCTGTAGTTCCTAAGTCAAAGTTCATCTCGCTGATCATTCGGTGGCCCCGGGAGTTACTGAAAGTCTGGAAAGGCCAAAGCATCTGCACATATCATTATAATGAGTAATGACAGACTTACAAACTGTATAGGGTAAATAAAATTAAAGAATAATTTCATCTTTAAAATTAGCTTTAAAAGCAATGTAGCAATAAAGCAACCACAATTTGAGAACTGGCTTAAAAAAGAGCAACATTAGCATGTATTATAATATATTTGACTAAAAATAGCACCCTTTTCAAAGGATGTAAGTATGGCTTATTGAAATATCATCTGGCATAAATAAAACAAACACAACAAAGGTTTGAAGCAGTAAGTATACTGTCCTCATTCTGTGCAAAAAAGTTCACGTGGAAAGTTTGTACAAAAAACATAGCGATACAAAAGTATTTCAATTTATCTATCAGTTCTCAGGCAAACAATGAATGTGACTATTTTATAATAGTTTGGCAGTTCATTGTTTTTCTAAACATACTGCTGAAAATGTTAGCATATAACAATGACTTTCTGTCACTTTAGTCCAGGCAGATAAATGCTTAACAATTGGATAAATTAACATTTTATTTTGAATTTGCAAGCGATATTGTAGTGAACTTTTCAACATTGTATTTATAAAAATGTGTCGCATTAATTCCACAAGTGTATCAAATAACCTTTGCATATTATGATTTTTTTAAAGTGATGTTTAAAAAGTCTGTGGTTCAATATATTTCCTTCTTTTTTATAATGCTGGAGTTTAAAATAAGGATGTAAGGGAAACATAAACGGCAAGCATACGTGCTTACGTGCAATTTTGTTAATATTGGTAGCAATAAATTGTCATGCGTTAATAAAAGTGTATAATGCTCAATTATTACAATGGTATGATATTTAAACAGCACAATACAATTTGGTACAAGTATTGTAAATATATTTGTAAGGATTATAACCATAAAAAACTAATGGAGCTGATGAATGAAGACTGTCAACAGTGGCCTGAGAATGTAGTGACATGACATCATGAACATATTTGATTTATTTGATGTAGATATACTTAAGTAATACAATTATTATCGAGAAAAGCAAACACACTATTGAATTTTCTCAGCCAACCTAAAAGATTGAAAGCCAGCTTGTTAAATATCAAAGCAAGGCCGGAAATACTTTCTATGTAGCAGATTTTTTTGCTTCATTCATTACAATATGCAACTTTTAAAACTTGGTGATTGGCAAACAGCTGTATAATAATATTTTAAGCAGTGCAGAAACAGAAAAAGCTTATTTCTTACTCGTCTGTGTTCTCAAGAGTTTGAATCCTCAAATGAACACTTATTACATTGTTTTATCAAAAGGATTCTGTTATTTTTTCATAACCTATTAAACCATCTATCCAATATCAAAAATCATCAGTCCTTTCCCAACTCTGCGTATTTATCTTTAACCTGCCTAACTGAGGTTGAACAAATGATCTTCAACCTGTTTCTGTTAAATAACTCGAGATAAGCTCAAACAAAAGTTGCTCCTAGATTGGCAGCTGACATAGTTTGAAAAACGAAGGGAAAATTTTCAAAAAGTTAGGTAGATATTAAACAATATTTTGGATTAGTTTTCACTTAACCTTTACTGACTTCTAATGCACGGTTGCTTCCAATTTCAAGATAAGTTGAATGCTTCGATAACATGACTGAGAAGTATTATTACTAGGACATTTTAACTGTCAATTATAAAAAAATATTTTCTGTAGTTATAGATAGAAAGGAGGTGTCGTTGAGTTCAATGACACCCCTTTTCTATTTCATTAACTATTTAGCTGCACTGCAATTGGATTTTAGGATAGAAATTTCTCTGCATTGCATCAGATCAAAGATACTTAATATTGACACATTTAAAGTAGGTAGAGAAGATTAGAACATTTTACTTGTTTTGCGTCAAGCCCTGTTTCCTGAGCAAAGCAAATTTTATTAGAGAACATAATTGTAAGCATAAACAAAATGAGAAATTTATATAAGTTCCTTCATTACCTATTGAAGAAATATGTGCATTAAACATTCATCCAGGGTTTGTGAAGAGAACAAAATAATTATACATTTAATAACACAACATGAGGTAAAGTGCTAATATTATAATGATGATTGCATAACATCTATGATATAAAGGTTTTATAAATGATATGAAAATAATATCGAAACTAGCCTGTGAAGTGAACCAAGTCATAAAGTCCATATAAAATCATGTCATGATTATTCTTAAGAACTTCTACAGTAAAATAATAATAAAAAAGAGTCATATTATTATATTACTATTTTGTCACAGATGTCACTGTAAATTTTGTGTAAAATGGATATTGAAAACTTTGTTATTTTACTGGTTGCTTAACATGGTACGTCAGTAGTTCACGTTTTCATCAACTTTCAATTCAAATAATCGGTGTGTGAATTTTTGATGTTGTCTTCAATTAACAAAAACAGAATGATATAATAACTTTATTTTAAATGTTTCATGTAATTTGAAATGTGAAGTTTCAGTAGATAAAAGGCCTTGATTTTATTGAAGTAAGCATTTGTGTTTTGTAATTTTTTATCTTTCTCGCTCAATCAGAAATAAGAAGAATAAGTAAGATATGTCCCTTAATTGCTACAATTTATGGGATGACTCTAAAAATGAAGTGTAAAAACTCGAACATGTTTAACATTATAATTAGATACACATAGATGTTTTGAATATTGACTTTAGAAAGGCAAAAGAACGTAACTCCACTTTTTGTCAATATTTATGGTCTTTTGTTGACAACATACACAATTAATATACATTCTAAGAAAAATATGTAAGTTGCCAATGCTGAATTTGGCTTTTAAGTTTTAACAAGAGAGGGCCTATGATATTTGCGGCGAAAAAAAACTACTTACACCACATCAATAGTAAAAAAATCTGTGTGGGCTACATCTTTTTCTATCTTTCTACAGTCGATATAGTTGGAAGAAAACGATTGCTCAAAAATTTCATAAAATTTTTTAGCTATGAAGATAATGTTCTGTGAATAAAATAAAATTATGAAATGAAGCAATGTCACAACACCAAAAGCTGAGTGTGCACTGCCAATGATGTAAAAAATGAATGCTCGATGATCTGGTGACATCTCCAAGTTGGGTTCGTCTCACCTGAAGGTTTGAGAGCAGTCGCAAAAAGTGTGGCATGGGTCGTGTAGCCGAGCTGGTCTGGGAGGGCCTCGGAAGGTCTCCAGCGACTGACATTTGAGAAGGAACAACGCCGTCGTCCTATTTTAAGTCCAGTCCGATAGCAGCGGGAAAATTAACATATATCGCTCAAGTAAAATATGTTACTTACAACACAGGCAAAAATTATTACAATATAAAAACATAAACTTTTTTACCAAAATAATAAACAAGATAACGTGATAACATTGTTTTAATATTAATTCCAAAAATGAATAAATACATTTTAAATTATGATTCATAAACAACATAATATTTCATGTCAACATATATAGCAGGAAGTAAGTAAAATTATATTACAAAATATACTAATAGTTTTGTAGATTAATATAATATAGATCAATTTAAAAACAAGAATTCATTTATTCTGTATAATTCTTAGTTAGATTTTACTGAATGCGTGTTAATTCTATTATTGGGTTAGTGATACAGTTTAAAGATTATTTACAATAATAATGAAGAGTTAAAAAAATAGTGCATATTTACAGGTAAGAAAATGAGAATACATAAATACGTTGTAGTCATATATATTTATTATTGGTATCAATGTTATAATTATGAAGTTTATTGAGAATGTAGACCTACATCATTATTTCCGGATCCTACTTCTCTATCACCATAGTCGTCATCAGGTTGAGGATAGTATCTCATGGGCATCTGTGTGGTGGAGAGCAGTTTCTATTTGATTTGAAAAAAGAATGTTTTTAGTGTTGAGCTTATCGAAAATAGTTTTGTAAAAAAAATGTACTGAATTTGAGACAACATTAAATTATCAATTTTGTTGACAGATGCATGCTTAAGAATAACAATGGATGAACTTTATGAAATCATTTTTTCAAGGTTATTAGATTTAAAGTTGATGGCTGATAAATAATTCAGTCAGTAGTTTAAGCTATTGACTGACAGCGTTAATATCAAATTTCATATGTTTTGTCTTGCCTTTCGCCATGTTCAGGCATTCATGTGCACAGATGAATTCAAACTGTAACCAAATTAAGTTTGAGTTCTTCTATAGGAAAAAGATAAAAGGATAAGATTTTGTCTAATTTAGGAAACACCTTCAATACTGATAGCTGGATGGTAATAACTTATATCTTTTTAAAAGTGGAGTTGGTTGATTTTTATTCTGAAGCATCCATATCAAGGACCTAAATGTCATATATAATAACAACATGGAGGTTATAATAAAAATTATTATTTACTAATTGTCTCTCTCGTTCCCTCTCCCTCTCTAATTCTTTTTCTTTTGCTCGTTGTTTGTTTCTTTCTCTCTCCTTATATATGGCAGAAGGGTCTCCCGGTCTTTGTTCATGGGATTGATCTTCAGCCCCGTTCCCTCCCGTAAAAGGTTTGTATCGTCCATCATTTCTGTAAAAAGAAGCAATTTTTCAAGATAAAAACAATGTATGAAGCATTGTATGAATAATTTTTGGCTTGAATGCTTGACTAGAATAAAAAGCGACTCGTTGCTTCATTTTTACACTTAAGTTTGCTTGTAAATCAGCTTAGGCAGAATAAAAAATGAAAACATTTTATAAATAAATCAATTCTAATTAACAAATAAAAATGAATCTATCATATTTAATGACATATAAATAAGGATAATGATGGTGACTTCAATGAAAAAAGAGTCTTTGGAAATACCATTAAAACATTCATCAGATGATTTTACTGCAATCAATGTCATTACTGATTTTTTAGAACAGGATATTTTAGCCCTGTTTTCGCGTCTACAGATGCGCAATTTTTTTTTTAATCATGATTATATTTAAAAGAATGAGTGACATTTTGTAAATGGTATCATATCTTGTAACTTTTGTTATCTTAACTTATTATCTACATATATTCAAAGTAAATTTACTGACAGAAGTAAATTATATTCATGGTAAGGTAAGGTTAGGTTGTTGGACATATTCAATTATAGGAGATGTCCAACATAAAGAATTAAATAATGACCAGAAGAGGTGTAAGAAAGAGTTACCTTTCAGCGTACCTATCCACCGAATCGTTTGGGTCATCTAGTGGACTTGCTCGTTGTCTCTCAACTTCTTCAGAGCTAGGAAATTCACCAGGTTTCTGTTTAACTATAAGTGTTAGGTCCGCCGTTGACTGGCCAGCTACGCATGTATACACCCCAGCGTCTTGAAATTTTAGCTCTTGAATCCTCAAAGCACCCTGAAAAAGAGTTATGTTTTTATCACGCCTATGAAAAACGATTAATAAAATTTTCGATGACTTCAAATGATATTAAATAATGTTTTGCTTTAAATCAAAGATAATTGATCATTTTGGCAACTGTTTTCTATGCCAAAGTGATTTTACCAATTGCTGACATTATTGACGCTGAGTTACTATCACCGAAATGTTGCATGACAAAATATAAAAACAAGATTATACAAAACCGAATGCCTTACCTTTTTTGACATTTTAAACTTTTTTGATTTGGTGATAAAATTTTTGTCCTTTGCCCAGAGTATTTTGGTCCGATTAAATCTCTTCACGGGACATTTTATTTTTATTTGAGTCCCATAAAAAACCGTTGCTGAACCTCCCACTTTCAAAGTGACCTGAAATAGATTCATTGTTATTTTACGCGAGCATTCTCTAATAATTATGACATTCCCATTTTACGTTTGATTGGTCATCAATAAAATTAAAATATTTTTACTGTTGACCAATTGTCAAAATTAAAAAAAGTCCAGTGGTTTGTCAATTGGCTGCACTGTCAAATATATTTTTAAAAAAATTATTTCATACTACATTAATCGAAAAGTAATGAGACCAGAAAGATTTGTAGATGTTGTGTTCATTGGCACTATCGGGTATATACTCATGTGACATATTTCATCTTGATACATAGACTAACAAAAACAGTAGTATCCTCCCCACTTCACATTTTAACAGAATCTTTAAAATTGATAGACATATATTCAACGCCAATGCTTTTGTTGATAAAATGCTTTTTAGTAGGTTTACGTGTCATAACACAATATGTTTATCAATAGTAGGTACATTTTTCATTCAGTTACATATTATCTTCTGCTCTATTTTTATGTAACGTTATGTATTTTTTATATCAAAGATATCTCTTTTACTATGAACATACAATTCTAACACTTGTGTTGTCAAAAGTTTGTGTGATTGAAATATGAAGAAATACCTTGTCCTTTTTTGGATCATGCTGTATGAAAGACGTGTTAGAAATTGATATATTTGGGGTTGAAGTATCCAGCACACACGGCTTGGGATTGCAAGGCTTAGTAGTGATTGGCTTCTTGGGTCCACAGAGTGCATCGGGTCTCTCCACAACATGTGATTGCGCCATTATTTGCTTGCATTCCACCTGGAAGGTAAAAAAGTTAAAAATAGTGTGTATAACGACACATAGTTTTTGAATAATTGTTCTGTGCAGTAACTTCTGATTGGTTTGAATCAGTGTATTATATTTGATTAAATTATGATAGATACATAAAAAAATTAGCCACCTTTCTTTCTTTGACACCTCCCCCGCAAGACTTAGTGCATTTGGACCATTGCGTTGTGTGCCAACGAACGGGACAGTCCAGAACATTGCAATATTGTCGGTCAGAAGGTGGTGGCTGTGGGCACATGTTGTTTGGGACTATCACTGTATTAGCACCTCCACCAGTTACCTGAAATAAAACATTCAAAATGATTTGGAACTTTTGGCACATTTGAACATTTGTGATAATTGGCACATTCGAAACTCTTGTGATAGAAGTTTTATTGGATAATTAAAATAAAAAGTATACCTCATGAATGCAGCTGACTTCTCTAGTTTGAATGCCAATACCGCATGATTTTGAACATGTGGAGAAATCTGAGTAATTCCACCTGAAAAAATAATTGGCAAGGTTTTGTTGATTCATAAAGAACTGGTAAAACTAATATCCTAGAATACTAAACATCTTAGTTCTTGTTGTCAGACCACTAGACATCAAATTTTGTTTAGTGAGTAAAAAAATCAGTTCATAGGGGAGATTTTTCAAGATAAAAATAAATCTTTAGTTTTATCTTAATATAATATTTCACAAAATGGAATGACATATTTACATTATTAAATCATTTCACATATATCAACTTAAACTAATTGTGGTAATTTAAACAATGTATATATTATACAATACCTTGGTGGGCACGGAATATCATTGCAAGTCCTCATTCTGCTTTCAGGTTTAGTATCTTGGTCGCACATGTAGTGAGATGAAAACTTTTGTGTATCATCCCTTACACAATGAATAATGAGATCCTGAAAAAAAGGATAACATGTTTATTTCTCAACCAACTTTACTATAAAATAGGAAGTTAATTTATACAAAAAGATACATCATCAGATCATTATAGCACCCGTCAATACAAGGTTTTTGAAAGATAGTTGGCATTTATCAACTTTAAAAAAATACGGAAATTTTGGAACGCCATATATAAAATTTAAGAGAAATTGCTTCTTCTTCTTACCTGGACACCTCCAAGACAAGATGCACTGCAGTGAGTGTATCCTTGCTCCCTCCAAGAATATGTCTTCCCCGGAGTCCCTGGTGCAACTCTGATGTTTGGATCGCCATTGTTTGAAGCCCTACACAAAAAAGTTAAATTAAAACACTTAAAAAAACATAATACATGAGATTTTGTTTTGTTAATGGTATTGTTATTTTTGATGGTGCTAAAACTGACTGAATTTTTTAATTCATTAATCATTAAAACTATTAAATTTAATATATTCTGCTCGCGAAAATTAAAAAAGATTTCATACAGACTGGACGAAATCAATGACAAGTAATTATTGCTTGAGACTGATATGCATATGAGATAAATGCACAACGAAATATGTTTTAAATTAAGCCATGTTAAAAATTGGTCTATTTTTTTTCATTTACAATATGATATGTGCCACAAGCTTCTGAGGGATTTGGCCACATACAGATTGCACTTTTATTCGCAACAATAATTAAAAACGAAACTGTTTTGATAAATATTATACATATTTTGAAACACTTAAAATAGATATACTTACACTTAGTAACATATACAAATATTAAATACCTACAACATAAATGCAAATAAACTTAATTCAAGACAATTACAACTAAAGTTTTAAAAATAGAGTGTGCATTTGCATTAAAATGAACGAAACAATAATTCTATAAACCAATTTACCATCTACCATTTAAATCAATTCTTATAATAAATGAGAGAAAAAATAGTACTGAAGTTTTGGCGATAATGATTTTCGTGGATAATTTTTTTTTTTAATAGAAATTGAATGGAATTCACTGCGATTTCCAGAAACCAACTCTGTACAATGATGAAAACTTAGTTGATTTTAGAGTAAAACATGTTTTTGACATAGTGCTCAAAAAAGTTTCGGCATATTTGGAATAACAATAATATCAAATACGAAAGAAAAAAATTATAATTATATTTGTGCGGTGAAAAAGAATTTTCGAGACAGGATCTTTCAAATTGAGATTTCAAAATTTTTTCTATCAAAATAAACATCAGTATTATAAGTAAAATAAATCTCTATGGAGAGTATTATTTACAGAGTATCGATGGAAAGGAGTATTTATTGGTTAACCCTTTGAGTAACCCTTTGAGGTGAGTTGAATTTGGATAAAATTAGGTTTTTTTTAATATAAATTGAATAAAACATTAATAGAAAACAAAAAATATTATTTTTGTTATCCGTAAATCTAAGAAGAATATTATTACTTATCGAAGGAATTGATATTTCTTCTGCAATTTTAAAACGCAAATTATAAAAAAATATTACTTTCAATTTATTTTCATTGAAAGTTCATCATTGTAAATAGAACGCCCATACTGAAATATTTATAAAATTATACTTATAAACTACAATATTGAACGTACTATGAAAGTTTACATCTTTGTCTAAAATAGCTGAGGCAATTATGTTAAAATATCATGCAAAATAATTAATAAGAAATATTATTAAAAAAATGATAACATATGAAAGAAAATAAAAACACATCAAAGAAAAAAAAACTTTATTAAATAAATAAAAAAAATATACAAAAACTATTGTAAAGTAAACCACAACACCCGCTAAAAATAAAGTATCACCATAAACACACTAAAAAAGAACCGATAACCAAAATGGCGGAGTGTAAATTACATTACAAACACAAAATGGAAGTTCGATTTAATTTGAATCTGACCTATACGTGTCACTCGGATATTGCGCGGGAGAATTGGAATCTCCGTATGATGTCCCGTAGGCCATAGAGCAAGGCTCCATGACGCATCGCTCTGTCTCTTCCGACGGCTTAGGCCCGGTGCACTTTTCGTCAGGCAACTTGGCAATGGTTCTGCTGAACTCGAGGAATATCTTGCAATGGACTTCCCTCTTTCGGAATCCTTCTCCGCATGTGACGCTGCACGCTCCCCAATCGGCGTCTTTTATGAAACTGTTGGTAGATCAATGACGATTTCTATGGGTATGTCGCTAGCAGAAACGGGTAGCAAACAAGGCAGAGAGGTGCGGAAAACTTGCAAGAATATGCCTTCATACTTATTTTATTCATTACTGACGAATAATTACAATCGATAATTAATTAGTATTTTTTACATTTTGTGTTTCAATATCAAAATGGAGAACTGAGTATCTATTGGATATCTAATACTGCAGAAACTTGTATCTATATACAATTTGCGCAATTATATTTAATGTCAGTACACAATATGCAAGGCAACATGAAACGAAGCTGACTTTAGATAATTCAACGTCAGGTTATTATCAAAGATTGGAGCTATTAAACTGGACGAAAATTTTAACTATGCAACATAATAAGTAATTTTGTATTACTGAGTATTGATTAACAATATGGGAACACTCTCAACTTATATTGACTGAATTAAAGAGATCTTTTATAGATAATAAAGGCATATTCTTTTGTGAAATATTACAAACAAACAGAATTCAATGACGCCAAAGTCTGATTTTATATTTTCAAGCCAAAAATATTAATAAAACACATGATTAAAAATAAAGTATGTCTATAATGAATGGCCAAATTATTTAACCCAAGTAAATTTTGGTTGTATAAATATGTGGTCCGTTATTACAAAGAAGGTTCCGAGATAGTTATGTAAATTTTTGGTTATTAACTGGCCGGAAAATTCGTTTCAAACAATGATAATACAGGAAAATTCTCTCCCGTTTTCACCGGTTCTTTGTGTTGGCACCAAAGAATAGAAATAATGATAAATTTACTGGGTGTAAAAAAATATTCACAAATAATATTATATTTGTAATATACATTTATCGTAAAGCTAGCTATACCGATCAAGCTACGAATATATTATTTTGCTTCATTTTCATTGCAAAGCTCTCAAATAAAAATAACCATATAATATTATATAAATAAACCAGTTATGCCAAAGGCCGGAGTTCAGACCCTGCCCTGACAATGTCGCACCATTTGTAAAAAAGGGACTTTAAAAATTGGTTCAAATGAAATTATAATTATATTTTATTATCTCTTTTTATTTTGAGTATTTTTAGTTGGTAACACATTCTATATTACTGAGGAAATTTGAATGTCCTTCGATGACGAAAAATCCAGTATTTTTGTTGTTTATTGAATCCTTTGTAAAAAAAAATAATCAAGAACCAACATTTTGTTATTCTGAATTCTGCAACTACTTTAATAATGCCATTGTGTTTATTCTTTACCTAATTCTGGCAACAATTGGATGATTGTTTTAGCTTTTTTATTTGCTGTATTTATTAAGAAATATCGATGTCATGAATTGGAACGGACGCAAATGTTCCAATGCATCAACCAAAAATTTGGAACACTTTTGTTTTACTGTGAATAAAATAATTGATAGTCGCTCTGTGTTATCTCAAAATGATCTTTGAATACGCAAAATTTGGGGTTTTTCTTCCAGCCATCTAAACTCCTTTAAAAATGATGAGTATATTGCTGCATCTTTAAGCAAACTCATTTGCACACCATGTCACAGTCCTGTCAAAAGTGTTTTGTCTACAATAATAGTTTTTAGTAATATATATTATAAATAAGTTTTGCTTGGTCAGCGTAGCTAGCTTTTAATACGCGACACATTGATTAAGTTCAAGAAATTAGGGTCGCCATCAAATTCTGTACATGTTAATAATAGTAAAAATGCAAGAAAACGTTGCTAGAAAAAACTTGTTAGTAAATAAATCAATCGGAAATGAGTAATTGTTTCATTAATCTGTGTCAAACATGCAGGCAGTCTGCATTGAACTTTGCATTCGGGTTGCAGTATCTAAATCAAATAATCAATTAACATTCTATCCATAGTAATATCCATCAAATATGTTGCACAAAAACATGCACAACTGCATGAGATGACCATTATGTAATATATATTATTGTCCTAAGACTTTTTTTCAATATGGAGAAGCGAGTTATGGCAGAGTTTATAAAAGGAAATTATTACCAACTGGAGCCAAATTTATAGAAGTACTGGAAATGAAACATCTTAAAAGCTATATTGTTGTTTTAAAATCACTGAATAAATAGACCTATTATTATATTTTGGTACTTGTTCGTTAATATTTCGATGGTAACGATTGTAATATCTGAAACTGAGTTCATTTTGATTATTTTAGAGCGTTAAAAATAATTGAAGACTATTCGGTGATAAGATATTCAAATCAAGATAGATATAACACACAATTTGAAGACACTAAAAACTTTTTACCACGAATATAGCAAGAATGTTAAGGCTAAAGAAAAGCCTACCTAGGTATGGTTGCTTCGAAGTAAGCTACGTGATATCATAACCAACCGATAAAACAAGGAAAAATATAAATATATAGAAATTGGTCTCTAGAATATTCCAATTAAGGGAGTGTAATTTTTTTATTAATACGGTACACCCGTTAAACAAATAAGTACGCTTTTTAATATTATTGATGCAGTCTCATCTTTATTGAATAAGTAATATCTTTAAATACAATTTTGATGAAGAATATTTTTCCAAAAATATAAATTTTGATCTGAAATCTGTTGAAATTATCAAAAAGTAAAATATGAGTATTTCTTTTCAATATTTTAACGAAACGTCTGGAGAAAAGCAATATGGTAAGTAATTTGTATTTTAATGAAATACACTCAAGTATTTCTTTTCGATTTCAATTGAAATGCAGAAAAATATAATGAAAAACATTGGGAGAGCTTTGTAGAAAAATAATTTGCTGAGAACGATGAATTCAATTTGACGTGAATGTTCAAGAGTGTAATTTTTTATTCAACTATATCTCTTAATATTTAAAGATGCACTTTTAGATTATAGTATTTGTTCAAGTAAATACTTTAGTAAGTGTTTGCTTATGTAAGGCAATACATATAATATATAGTTGAACCCTGATTTATCGTTTTTTAAATGGCCCCCCAATTAAGATTATTTACAATTTCGTTAATCATTCACCGCAAAGGACGCAACTGGCATCATAAACGGTGAAATAAAAAAGTATAAAAAAATAACCATTACCAAAATCATAGAAAGCAAGATTATATTGACTTTGAATTAAAAGAAAAAAATATTTGGAATTACAGCTAATGCTAATGCGCCATATATTTTTAATTGTATAAGTCATACGAGATAAACTACATGATAAATAAATTTCATGAATCAGTCGAGAACAACTCAACTAAAAATAACATACACCCATGTCCAAGATATCTTTTTCAATTGCAATAATCTGACCTTGCAGGGACTTGAGCCCGGGCCCACTTAATCGCTGGGGCAATGCTCTTGCCACTAGACCACAGAGACCGACATTTGCACCAATGCTTATGTAATTTAAATAACTAATTATATAAAAATCACAGAAACCTCAGCGTTTGGATTCCTCAACGTGATCAAGTTAACTTGAATAAAGGATACGTAATTAAGTGGGAAAGTGTGGAATTTAAAAATACTTACGCCTGAAAAATATGTTCGGTATAAATTTCGAGCAAAAAAGTGTTTTATTTTAAAAAGTGTTATAATGGGTAGTCCATAAAAACAAATTTCTTAAATGAATATTTATTATGCAATTTATTCAAATGAAACCTCTCGAATTTTTTCACCGTCTGCCGGTTTGCCAAAAAAAAACGTGAAAAAAGTTGTTATTTTTAAATGAAAACACGATAAATATTTAAAAAAAAAATGCTTTTACGTTCTAAGGCATATTGAAAAATAGGATAAGTGGTGGTGTGTTTTACCTATGTATTTAATTAACGAAGTTGAAATTAAAAAAGCCAAGTCTCGCCGAAGTAGCTATTTGTATATTCAAAAGGTTGGATGGTAACAACTTACTTTCAACATCTAATATTAAATTTAATGTAATAAGCTAATGAAATAAAGGTTTACAGAAATAAAATTATGTAAATCAACGTGTTTATCGAAAAGTAAAAATATCTTCACAGTTTTGTTTTGAAGCCAGAAAAAAATTGCCAAGGGTGAGATGACCGTCATTAAAGATGTGCGAAACATATATATGAAATTATGTAATTTGGTCGCCAATCTTTGATGGCATCGAGAGAAGAAGAAGAAATGCTCGTTACGTCACATGTTCAATAATTATTAAGACAAGCGTAAAAAATGGTTTATTAAATATCATTAGTACCTTGTCCATTATAGAAAGATTTAAGAAACGGTAAGTAATTAAAACAGGATCTTTTACTAGCCTCATTCTTTATCTTATAATATCCGTAGTTTCCCCGAAAACAAAATATAAAGGACCTAGATTAAAAACACTGAAACAACATCGATTGAGATTGCTATCATATTTATGATATGATTTTTTCCACTATGTCCGCTTCTAATGTTGAGCATATGGACCCAAAATAGAGCTTATCACAACACAAGTTTTTTTTGCGAGAACCGTTTTTTATTCAGTCACTTACCCTCTATTTTTCGAAGAGAGAAGAGATATAAGAAAAAAGGCTTGTTGCTTTTGCTACGCCCTATTTTCAGGATCAGATAGACGGTAAAGAATGTTAAAACAGCACAGAGATCGACGTCTTCAAACGGAAATTGATTGGAAAATGTATGGGACTTAAACCCGCGAGCTTTTCAACCGTAGCCAATGAAGATGGCATTTCAAGACCAAAAGTGAATTTACTTGAGCGAACCGATATTTAAAAAAATAAAAATGACGATATATAAAATGCTTTATGAATGATTAATGTTGATAAATCAATACGAGCATTGATTGTTCAATAATAAAGTCACTGGCAATAATAAAGTTACTTTCTACACTCATAGTAATGATACAATTATTATGAAGATAAACAAAAGGCGTCGTGAGCGTTTTTTATGAGGGGGGTAATCGTCTTTACGTTTCTTCATTTTTCCGGAAGCGTCTTTCGAAAAGATTGGGACGTTTTTATTTTTATGGTTGACACGGGTCCTCCGTAACGCAATTTTATAACGCTCTGTTATGTTTTCGGGTTTTATTAATATTTAATAGGAATACGTGTTTGACCACGTAACAGAACAATACCAGATGTTATTATTATCATTGTACAGGCATAACCTAAAATACATAAAAATAAATATAAGGTATTATTTGTATTAAAAGTGTGCATTTAATCCCACAACAATAAGGTAATCAAATACCGTAAAATGCGGTGAATAAAGACTGCGAGGTGAATAGAGACAAAAACAAGGATTGAACTTTAGCACAACTTTAATAAGTATCCGATGTATTTTTTACTAATTATATATAATTCTTTACAATGACTATTATACTATCTCTCGAATGACAAAACCAAACCACCTAAATGACTGGCCAAAATCGAAACAAACGTGTTTAAGTTCGATGCCTGTGTATCCTTACTTTTTGACTCTTTATAAACTTTTCTTTTATTGCACGAAAGTACCGTAAAACGGGGTGAATATAGAATAAGAACTCATATAGAATAGAGATTCATATATTCCAATGATTGCAATCTGCTGTTTTGTCCCTATTGACCTACCAAGTCTCTATTCACCCTCTTTCGTCTCTATTCACCCCAATTAAATGTGAATAGAGACATCTAACAAAAATGACTGTGTTTTAATAAAGATAGTGAATATTTGAAAAATATTTTCATGAATGTGTAGTAGGACGATAGAAACACGTTTCAAGCCATTCATATTTGAATTATGTGGCGCAAGTATGAAGATACATAGTCGTGAAGGGTAAAATGTGTCTCTATTCACCCCGTTTTACGGTTCTCTATACTATTCGTTCTCCAACTAATATTGACACTTCCGACGTATGTATATTCACGTAAAAGACATTTACGTGATTCTACATCTTTTGAGTTTACGTTTTTTAAGCACTCAGATCCCTTAGGTATGCATAAAAAACGTTGGGAAAAGTACCTATTTCACAGTTTTTTTGTACAGTATAAACACACGCAGCTACTTGTTTACAATTACGTTTTGAATCTTTGAGAGGTTCTATTGTAAAGTTTTCTTTTTACTGATACGGGGTTTTACGTAGAGATGGCGATATATGATATTCACATTCGGTCGAAGTAGAAACTATGGATCAAAATAACTGTTTTACCGAACTTCACTTAAACACAGCTTCTTTTTTTTAAAGTAAGAACGAATTCCCCCTTTTTTATTAAATAACATGGATTGGTTTTGCTCATCACGAGTATTTCCAACTGATAATCAATAAACAATCGGTCGAAAATGCTCGATATAAGCGTAGCCGGTCCAGATTATTTCATAAAATTGTGGAATTAGATCAATAAAATGACAGATGTCAAAATAAAAAATAAATACAAAACATTTTTTACGCTAATTTCAAATAGTTTTTGAAGATCAATACCAATGCAATAAATAGGATTATTAACTAATGCAATATACCCTTTCATTAGTCTTTTTCGATTCCATATAAATAACATTGTTGAAAATAGAATTGACATCTTATTGATTAAATTATTTAACAACAAAATTTTAGTAAATTTGAAAACGTTCTAATAGTAAGAAATTTGATAACCCCTCATCTAGCTGAGTTTGCATTCGAATGAACTTATGAGAACCCAGCTTAATTTAAATTCAAAAATAAAATTGAAAAAAGGAAAAGTAAATTTCAAATCGAGCGCACTTAACTCTTTTGTGAAAAACAAATTCGTAAAGTACCTATGTAAGTACATTTCATTCATTAAATAAACAGATAATGAATGACTTAAAAGCTCGTATAGAAATCCTGAAGCTCATTTAACAAGTAATAACTTCCGCTCAAAGCAAAAACATAATGTAAAAGCTTAAAGCTGAATAAAACAGGTAAAAGGATAATTAGATTTGGTTCATATTTAAGACGATTTTGTCTTTTGCTTTTATGATGAGCACGAAATGAACGTAGCACTGAGTGGTGATTTAGGGATTATCTTGTCTGAATTATTACTTACGAACATTTCATTGATTTTGCGTTCGTTCTGATTAGATTGTAAGAATATTACACTATTGATTTATGTAATTACTTGTTGTACATTTATTTCAGGTAAAATTTACTGAACGAAAAATTCTTAACGAGCTTATTTTATGGCGTCACAAGACCACAATCTTGATGAAGCTACATTTGGATAAAAAATACGACAATCTACAAGATGAGAAGTTCAATCAAAATTTATGCATTTGACACATAATCCAAGATGGCTGCCGACGCAGTGTTCCTTATTAATTAATTGCTGATGTATATTTCTACGTGTTGGATCAAATAATTTTTAAGTTTTCTGAAACATAATAATGAATTGATTCATTATAAAAATTAGGTGAGGCATCGGCAGCTATCTTAGATTATGTGTCAAAAGCAAAAAAAATGATTGAACCTTTCATCTTGTAGATTACCAAAAATAGAACCTATTTTTATTATTCATCTTCCTTATTCAGTTGTAAGAAATTGCTCGTTTTAAGGTCAGGTAGAGTAGAAAGGTTTGACAGTTTGTGTAAAACGGATATGTATTAAAGATTAAGCTTGAGCGGGTGATCACACAAACCCCCTACGAATATGGATACAGAATTTTATATGCTACAAATAAATATCACTAGAAATTTGTGTCTCCATTTTAAAGTGTCTTGTTGACTATTTAATTAATTTAGTTAAGTGATTACACCAAAAACACTGCAATTATTTAATACATTTAAGTAGCATGACATTTTAAGACACGAACATATGTAAATATATTAATGTGTCTCTGTATTGTCCTCGTTAATTTTTATTCACTATATCAAAAATATAATTTGTTTTATTTTCAATTTACAAGAGTAAAAAAATAAATGTAAACTTCGCTTGTATTTCATCTGTGATACATTTCGGCCATTCGCTGTGTAAATATAACCCATGAGAGTCGAAAATTTGCACTGAAAGAATAATATATTTGATAAGGGACGGAGGTCCCGAAATTGTTGCGATTTTTAGTCGCCAAAATGGCCGGCCGTCTCCATTTTTACTCGTCACATTGTTCGCTTGTGAGATTTTTTATTCGTCACTTGTTCCGAAAAAAATTGTAAGGTTTTTGATAAGCCTGACGCAAACTCAAATTAATAATTAAAGCCATATTTCTTTTTGGAAAATCAGTGCCTGCTTGAAGCCGTTGGTTGAGAACCGTTTTATTAGATGTCAATTTAGTATTATATTTTATAAAAATACACGTTACACTGTATCGTAACCGAGTGTTTGGTTAATTATAGATATATGGTCACGGGACAGAATCCCAATCTTCTCAAGCTAAGCTCAAAACATTTATGCATACTGGCGTATAATTTTATGTTTTGACTTTACTCTTTGAGTTCTTGTGGATTATTATAAAATGTGGAATCAAAATGATTTAATCTGAAGAATATTACTGATTATTGTATGAGTTCTAAAAGAAGAATTTGTTTTTTAATATTAGCCTGTAATAAAATTATTCTTTTCATTTTAAGCAAATAATAAACTTATGTGACTGTCTCTATCTGTATAATATTATTATTTGTGTACTTTGTGGTTGCATTTTTGCTCCTGTAAATTAAAACAACTCGATTTCATACTTATTGCGAAGTATTCTTTAGGATCTTCTATTATAATAAATTTGAAAATAAAAGACGAAACATTTCAAAAAAAATCTTAAGCCTTACATTCATTTCATTTAATGTGCTTATTTTTCATAAATTGTGTCCCGTGACCGTATATTCATAATTTACCTTAAGTTTCAACGGTTTAAATCCAGGAATATATCTTTTCATACTGATATTGATTTTTCAATCAGAATGAAATTTAACCAAAAAGCAAATCGTGCATTTTCATTTATGTTTATGTATCGTAGAATATATCTAATTAAAATCAGGATGAGCGATTAATAAAGCAATTAGTGCTGAGTCATCAAAAAACTTTTGCAGTAATCCTCTATTCTAAGTCAATAATATCTACCAATATAAAATGAACTTCCACAAAGTTACCGCCGAAACCATCGAAAATATTAAAATATCTACCAAATTTGTAGTGAAAAAACGACTCATTGAACGAAATCACGAATTGGTCCGTGTATGTATTATAGTAACTTTAAAACTTTATTCTGAAAGAAAATTAGGACAGTAGGCACAGGCCACCATTTTTAAGCATCGATTTTTCCATGAAAATGCCATATAACATACCCGGAAAATCATTTTATCAGTGTAAGATTTAAAAAATGTTTCCAGCGACAAAAATAAGTTAAGCTCATTTTAAAACAAACGATTTGAATTCACCGCAAATCGTGAATTAATTGAATGCGATGTTACTTTGAATGAAATAATTTCGAACGTGTAAAAGTTTATCAATTTCTGCATTTTAAAAAGCTTCTCGCTGTACGCTTCGGCATTAATAATTCACGAATACTCTGTATTTCCATTAAGGTTGTTACTGGGAGGTCCCTCATTTTTGACACACACCCTTTATGAAATCATCAATATGAAACAAGCTATCTCCGGAGATAATAGCTCGTCCACTTACACAGTATTGAAAATCGTCAGGTGTTTGCAGCTTAATCTGATATGTTTATTATAAAAAGGCTCTTGTATTGTGACTAAGAAGAAGAAACTATTTTCATGTGAATAATGAATAGGCATTCTATAATTTAAGCAAGGAATTATCTGTTAATATAATTATTGAATTAATTTTATAAATTAAGACTATTTTGTAAAATAAGCATACCAAAAAAAAGCAGTTAAATATTAATTATTACAGATTATCGTATCGCAAGGCGGTCTGAAATATTGAGTTTGGGTGATTTTTAAAATAGCATTTTGTCTATATAATCTTTCATAGACGGTAATATTTTTAAGAAGCGATGTTTATTCTGCTGCCAGAAAAATCATATTTATTCAAGTATTAGTTTGAAAGCCCGGTTTTTTCATGATATAAATTAAAAACTTCGATAGATTCCCTGGTAGCTTTTATTTTGATTTAAAATGAAATTGTCAACGTTGATTATTGAACGTATTTTTTTAACAAATTTTGACAAGTATTTCTTTTATTTAAGAAGCATCTTCAGACTTCGGAAAGAAATCAGATTTCCAGTCTAAAACTGGTTCCTAAAAAAGCGAAATGCGTGTCAATATTTATTACACAATATGCGGAATAATCAATCTTGTCAATTTATTAACTATATTAAATTACGACGAATATAAGATAGTAGATTCAGAAAATTAATCAAATATTCGAATGTCTAAAAAGTGCCGAATATTCGGCTCGAGTCCCTACGTCCCTACCGACAAGCGCATACGTCACCGGATGCGCTTGTTAATAAGATTATATGTTTGGACATGTAAACCTTGGAGATGATTATGTTAACACAATTCAATTAAATATTATCCAGAACTATACTATACACGAAGTGACGAAATTGAACAACTGCAGTGTTGTCATCGGCCGATTCAAAAAATCCATATTTACGACTATTCACGGTTTGTCGATGGTATGCAACAAATAATGACACTAGCGCGCATGCCATGTAATGGCGCCACGTTCTAAATTTGAACAATCTAGCCGTTGTTTTTATGACATTTATGTCATAACATCAAAATTAAAATAGTAAGGCCATTTATATAAATAAAAAGATGTGTCGTGCCTATGTGGACTATTTCCATTATTATACGAGTAGTTTAAAAAGGAGAGCAGAAAGTGTCTGTCAATGTTTACAAATAGAAGACACATATAAACATTAGAGATACATAAACATAATACATAGATTAAAATATAAACATACATGTCATGTCAGTATATTAAAGTGAAATTTTGAAAAAATAAATGTAAACAAAATATACAAATTCTACATAAGCCAGATAAAGTTTGAAGTAAGTTAGTAGGTATATCAAATGCAGAACGGATTTGAATTGTGCTGAGTTTTTAGTAAAGGATTCAGTGCGTCATGTTTTTTTAGTAATAATTACAGAAATTTTCAGTGCATTTTATGTGTTTATAAGTGCTGTAAAAAATTGGAAGCGGTGCTCCAAATATTCTTTCGTGATCAGTCCAGTAAGAGAAAAGGTGTGAGAGGGGATGAAAAGAAAATAAAGTTACAAGATAGAAATAATATCGTATGAAATGACAGTGATGTGTGATCATATACAGGATATACATTTTTAAAAACACTGCATTCTTTTCAAGATCTTCCGTTACCGGTGCTCATCAAAAATCTTATTATGTTTTAATCATTTTCTTTTATATTACCTTATTTAATTATGTCAAATTTGTTAGGAAGTGTTGTAATAAATCGAAAGAATATGAGTCGCCAGTTTTGAATTTAATGATTAGTAATATTGCGAAATATTGATCAGAAGTCTATTACCTATACTAATGTGACCTACTTACAGATTATTTGAAAATTTTCTATTAACTGAATGTTAATGATTTTTTACTGACCGTTTTAATATAAACATAATACTATGTTTATATAAAACAGTGACTAATGGCGCACTTATATATTTCCCGTTAGCACGGTGCATTTAATATATAGTAATTCAAAAGTATTTGTGTTAAGAATAAAAAACTTATAATTGAATAAATCAATTATTCATAATTATAAACTAATCTTCGTTTTGGGCGTTGTTTTTCTGATACAAGATTTAAAAAAAGTCTTCATACATGATGAAATAAAATGAAGTAGTTTTGATGGCATATTACTGTTGTTTCTTAAAAATAATTGTTGTCGTGTAACTGCAGTCACAGTTTTCCCCAATACACCAAGACAGCACATTATTTTGTCAAAAAAAAAACACTTTATTTATTATTAAAGGTAACATCAAAAGTCCAGAATGCCTTATAAATGAACTGACAGTCAAGATACGAATAAAATATTCTATTTGAGAACCCCCTCCCCTTTAAGTATTCCAATCAGCCTATTCATTGAAAATATTTTGAGACTTTTTTCCGAATCAAAATTTCTATGTATGTATTTATTAACCAGAAATAATGAAACAAACGTTGCCAAGTATGTAATTAAATGCCCCGTACAGAAATATGTGCGATTTCTTTAGTAATGCCATTGCGGTATTTGAGTATTCAATATCTAGTTTTGACACTACTAAGAAGTAATACATTATATTACTAACAAGTTTTGCACAAAACTATAATTAATTATTGAATATTCAACATGAAAACAATCCATCTTATATTCGCACACAGCTGAATATCTACTTCATAATTCAAGCGTAGTTTTACTTTTTTTTATCAATTTAAAAAATAACCTTTTACATTCTCCTTTGAATTAATTCAGCCGAACACAATCTACTTTCACACACTCATAAATTTTAGTATAATAACTGTCTAAAGGCTTAAAGATATCTAACAATGGAATGAAGGCTTAACATTGAACACATACTAAAATGTCTACGAGGGATAATGGCTATTTTTCAATGGTATGGAGTTCACAGACCTATTTCAAATATTTTATACACATTTACATATTTACATCGAACAGTTGCGGTCTGATTGAGAGACACAAACAATAGATCTACTATTATCATCTTTTATATTAAACATACATTGTTATCTCTTGACGAAACGTTTCAGAAGAAATAGTAATTAACAAGAAATTGAAAGTAAACCAGTATTTTTTGGTAAGTATACTCTCAACAAACAATTAGCCTTGTGCGTCAAACTTGATTTAATTTTGGTGTGCTATTTATAATATAACCATTGTTTGATTATTAAATCAAAAAACGCGGCCATGCAATTTGGTAAAAGACTGGTTTGCAATATTTTGACATTTGTATAATATTAATTAAATTAACTGAAAAAATAATTTGTAAGAGTTTCGTTGTTTATTTTGGCCTATAAGACTTCGACGACATGATTTCCCGTCACCATTGATTGAATTGTATCCCACTCCGAGAAGCACAATGATTATACCTGGTACAATTAAATACTGATAATTTTTAATAGATTCAACTTCTAAGCGATCTTGAGCAGTCTATCTTAATCCGTAGCAGCCATTTTTTTTAAAAATTTGTTTGAATTCTAAAATTAGTCGCTGAACCCATACTGAATATTATTCTTATAGATTACTCTTCAAAAGTATCGATATATACCGTAACTATGATAAAAAAAGAGAAAATTTTCGTCTTAAATGTTCCATAGTTATTGAAAATTAGAGCAAAGTAGCTGCAGGTTAAAATATATGTATATTTATTAAAAAACAGACACAAACAATGTCAAATAGAAAGTTATTAAAATAGCGGCTGGTAAGTTTTCGATATAACAAGCAATTGTTATATTGTAGAATATGTTGGTTAATATGCACCTTGCTGTGGTAAAATATTTTGTTATTTAATAATAAACAATACATCTCTTTGTTAAAAATTCATTGTGTTTTACTGGAGGTTTATCTAGATTAATTCCAAGTTGACTTTGAACAAGTAAACTAAACAAAGAATACACCACAATAGAGGTGAATTATAAAAAAGAGTAATGCCCGAAAAATACTCTTAATTGTTCAATTTAAAACTATGAATATTTACAAAATTTAAATTGTTGTCATAAGAACAATATTTGGTATGCGATGTAATCTATTAACTATCTATTGTCTCGATGACAGATGTACTTCTATATGGGCAAACCGCTAAAGGAGTCAGTTTTGATGAAATCTTTATGAGGGGATGTCAAACTAAACGATTTTAAATAAAAAATGGCGTGCGTCACACAGAAAATGAACAGCAAAAATTCATTCGTCAGTCTCTCTACTTCACAATATTGGTCTGCAATGGATAATTATGGAGATATAACAATGTTGCAATCAGTTATATGTTATACATTATTATTGTTTGAAAAATGTGGTGTTGTTAGGAAAAAGTTTGATGTTACAGGCTTTCCCTTAGATAAAGCAGATCTCTGCAAAGGTGTTCTTTACAAGATGTATTTTGTTTCGATCAGTTATCAATCCAATGTTTGATTAGAATACACTTATTGTTTTATTTATTTGGTGCTAATAAGTATTGTAGCATACAACTAAGTCTAATAGGCGACGGCAATCCAGGACAAAATCGATTATTCATATTATATTTCATTTCAAAAGATTGCATTTTTGATGGCTTAATTGGTACCATTTTTTACATGTATAATAAATAGTTAGTTGCAATAATGTTACTAGAAGTATTTATATGCATAAAGGACAAGAAATTATATGAGTAAAATATGATAATAGGGGCCATCTACATTTTATGGCTAAAGAGATCTTTGAGACTTTTGTTCCAGATACAAATTTGGATAAAACCCTATTTTTTTGTAGATATGCCAGCTTTTTAATCACTGTAATTTTTTTATGGAAATTGATGGAAAATCTAAAGGAAAGCCTATAGTTCTGTTGTTCTGTTTGGATGCAATGTAATGGGTAATTTATACGTTTTAGAGTACGATACCTCACGTATAACCAGCCGCAAGCAAAGAATATTTTATAATTGCTGAAAAACAAGGAAAACAATTATTTTTATTGACTCTCTATTGAAACTAAATATTGTAATTAAACATATAGTGTTATTATTGTAGTGTGTTTGATTATGAAATAAATGAATGCAATGTAAAACTAATAATAACCTTAATATTGTATTATTATAATAGTGGACGTTCACGTTTGTTCAAGAAACCATTTTTTTTAAATATAGGAATTCGAATATACTCATAACAATACAAAGGTAAGAAACTATGTTTATCTTTATTTAAAAAGATTTTCGAGATTGTCAAATACAGGTGTAAGACCAGTGGTTCTTAAATATGTACCCACGGGCGCGGTTGCGCCGTCTGAGCTATTTTCGTGTGTCCACGAGAGTGCGTCCAAGTATCAAAGAACAAAAAAATATCTTTTTTATTCTTGATTGTATTATTTTGTAATATTGTTTATAGAAATCGTAAAAATAATACCATTTTTATTCGATGTTCTTATTTTATAGCTTTTTATTTCGCACATTTCATCTTTTATATGTATGAAGCTAGACGATTTTTCTAGTAAATGTGAATGAAGGCGCAATCTTCCTATTTAAATAATTTTGTGAAAATATAATGAATGTAACACATATGTATGTAAAGCTGTAATAACATAAATTTATATTTGACTACTTAAATCTTGTTTGATAAAAATCCCGCCTGCGCCCGTCAATAGTGTCCCATTTCTTAAATACGCCCGGAAACGCAATAAGGTTAAGAACCACTGTCTCAGACAAATACAGTTTAAGTATTCAGCAAAATAATTGTACAAGAAGGAGTTCTCGATTCGAAAAAAAGATCATCTTAAATTTAGTCTGAAGGTGCTTGAATTTTGTAGTTTTCTATGAATTTTGAGGGATTAGTGGGATTCCCTTTTCAGTATACTCATGGAAAAATAAAAAAATCAAGCAATTAAAATAAAATAAAAAAGATCTGTAAAATTGATAGTTTTGTAGATGACATATTAAACTGAGCTTTTATTATTACGAAGGTTAGCCATCGTAATTAAAAGATAATTAAACAGCAAGGTAAATGTCATAACAAAAATACCAATTCAATAGCTTTTTATCGTTGTATATCTTATTTAAATTTATTGAAAATTATCTAAAAGATTTATTACAGGTATGTATGTTGATTATTGCAAAGATCACATGCTTAAAAATTTAAGTCTAATAATAATTATTTGATATAAAAATAACCAATGAAATATTTACAAATATAATGAAGATGTATTTTTTCAAATTGGCAATATGGGTCGTTTGGAAAATAATCTTTATCAAAGTATTTCAGACCTGAATAGCGAATTTTCTGCATTGAATATTATGTTACTATTAGCCTATGTAATGCAAGAACGTCGAATTTGTCGGGCGGCGGTTATTAAACGCAGGTAATATAGAATTTCAAAAATAGAAAAACCATAACTAATATACGTTAAAATCTTTTGAAGTATTTCAAAGCCAATTTTCCATTCATTTATTATTTTGGTTGGTTGTAATTTTTATAAAATTCGTTTTTCTGCAGCATATAAAATATTAAAATTAGAAAAGTTTATCAACACATAAATGATGAAATGATCGAGAATATTTAACTTATTGAATTATTGAACCCATTACAGTCTGAAAATGTGTTTAATGGTTTAATATCTTCAGACCTATTGTGTGTTTTCCTGCGTCCCGCATAATAATGTGCAGCCTTCTGTTGATTTATATTTTGAACGTCTTTTGAACTCCCATTTTACTTCTGTGAAACTATTATACATTAAGAATTTTCTCCATAATTATGAAATTTACATTGTCGTGTAGTAGTTTTAAAATTCCGTTTGTTACTAGAATTTTAATAAGATGTCATGGTAAATACCATAACACAGGGCATATTTTACCTCAATAGAATATGATAAACTGAAGAAAAACATTTTGCTTCTATCATTCCCTCCTTGCTTCTTGTAAAAAGTTAAAATCCCAAACTTCATTTTACAATTTATCATTTTAAAATATTAGAATCAATATTGCTTTGTTACTTAAGCAAACTTTGCGATTATGAGTCCATCTGAAAGGGGCGAAACACGTGTCACATTTAGAAACACGATACGTGGAATAATCAATGTAACTTAAAATATCTTGTATCAAATAAAATATTTAAACTACACTGCAGGTTTCAAATTTTTAATGCGGTCATGAACCACTTTTTTGCAGAACCAGTTAATGACCTAGAATAAGATTTATAAAATATCTTATTTACTAACTTGAACTTATCCTATTTCTCGAGTTAAAATACCTAATACATAATGAATTCCATGTTTCACAAATGAACGATGAAATGATAAATAAACATATATTTTATACCGGAAGTATAATGAAAAAGAAATGTGATTTCTCGCAATTTTTGATATAAAGATACGCTTGATATTTCTGATGAAGAATATTATACGATACATAAAATTCGTTGGAAAATGACTGATTATAATATGATATAGTATTTCAAAAGAGAATTCCAAAACCAACACATGTAAATAAATTTTCTGTGAAACTCAATAATCTTTATTTTAACATGAAATGTTATTTATTTAATATTTGATGATTATTCTGCAAGTATTAATGGTAACAAAAACAATATTACAATCGCAATTTCAGAGCAAAATTATCACACCATATTATTATTACATTCAGTAAAAAGATTTTGTTAGTGGTTAGTGAAAAATCGTATTGTTTACTAATTATTATGTAGAAAAACTGTATAAAGTGAATGTTTCTAGTCTATGAATACCAAAGTAAAGTTATTTATTTATTAAGTATTGCATATACATATTTATTAATTTATATATTTTAGTATACTCCTATGAAATAAGCGTATGGTGCTAATTTACACGCTAGTTAAATTTGTGTAATATTTAAAAAAAGATTCTTAGAATATGATGACAAAATTTTTTTTTTTATACTGTACATATTAAAGTGTATGATATATTTTATATAAAATCTTATAAAGAAAAATGAACTCGTATTTTGGTAAATGAATAAAATGGAAAATTAAAGTGTTCTTTCTAGATTATCATTTAAGAGCAAAGTGTCTTTCTTTACAATTTGCAAGTGCAATAATTTCACCTAAAGCTAAAATAGTGCTTTTGAGGAAAGTGAAGATTTTAAATACAACTTATGTGTCTTTATGAAATGTAATATAACCTTATTTTATAACGAATTAAATGTGTAAATAGATAAAGTAAAAAAATCTGGCATTTCAGCCAAGGCGCCAAATATTTTTTAATAAAATGAGACCAACTCGATTGAGAATTGTTTTTTTTCAAAGTCACTTGATTCAATTCCATATCATCACCAACACCCAAGATCTCAAATTTAAATTAAAAAATCCAAAATTGATATTTTGCGGGACTTTTGCTGGACTTGAAATTGGACCCAAACCCAACCAGCTCGATAAGCCTATAACCACTGCGGTCGTAATACATTTTAACTCAATATATTAGTTACAACATCATTGGGTATATCATCTGATATTTGTCATACATACATATACAATATAATATAGACATATTGTAATGTACAATTTTTCTATATATATCAGATCAATTGCGGTAAAATGAATGAGAATTTGACGACACCAGACATTACAATTAATATTGACCTTTTACGTACCTTGAATATAACGATTTTGAAATAAAGCTTTTACCACATGGCTAAAACGATAATATTTAGTTAGTGGTTTATGGTACGAATGATAAAAAATTTTAGTCGGTAAACACTGAAATCTGCAATTTTTTGTCGAAACCTGTTTTAATACAGGAATAAATGTATCCAATGAACTCCTGTAAAGCAAAATTGTCCACTAAATCATTGGGGAACTATGATAGAGTTTTCAATTAAATATATTTAATCCTTTTCCTACTGTCACATCATTACCACAGTAAATAAAATTTTGTAAGATTATAAATTATAAATTGCGGTATATTTAATACTCTTCTGATTGAACATGACTATTTTGTAGAATATTTTCCAACCGTATTAATGAGGCTATAAAATCTAAGTGACTTTTTTCCATATTTTTTGCTTAAAGAGTTTGAATCTTTGGTTAATGGGTATGGAATTTTCAATCGTATGAAAGGTTACAAAACTGTTTTATCATTATATTTCAAATGATATTATGTATGTATATATTTTGCCAGCTTAAAAACCCACTGAGTATAAGGTTGAATTGGATATCATGTCATTATGCAAAGTCAAAATAAAATAAATTTGAAAAACCTAGTATAAATGAGAAAAAGAATACAATTATTGGAGTTCACAGTTCAGAATTATCATTGACAGATCGTAAGAAGTCGATACTCTCCCGCGTAGGTAAGGCTGTAGTTATATTTATTCTATTGGTCATGTTGTGATGAAGATGATGATTTTACAAAGCCTCTAAAGGGAGAGAATTGGCGAAAGGGATGTAAGGAATTAAAACTTACGTGGCTTCTGAAGGTACAGCTTGTTCACCAATAAGCTTTTCCGCCTTGGCTTGCGGTGGAGGATATGGCTGGATCAGCGGCTGGGTATGATAAACGACGCCCGGAATCAAGTCCTCGATGTCGTCCTACAACCATGATAAACTTCAATATTCAAAAATCAATGACAGGAATCATCGGGGAAGAAATCTCACCTATATGTTACGTACATTATATCATTCAATACTCTTCTATACAAATTTGGTGTTTTTATTTTTCAATGTGTTTTCCACAAGAGTAAATTAAGCTACGTGTCTAACAAAATCACCCCTTTTCACGATTTTATGTGGCTCATTTTCCGTTAAAGTTACTGTTAACCATTTAATCACGATTTTTTTTTATTTAATTTAAAAACTCTTTTAATTTATCAATATACAATATATCTCCACCAAAAATATCATTAAAATATGACAGCGAACAGAAGTTGAATGTATTCTCAGTGATTTGCTAGCTAAAAACAAAACTTTTCAGGTATAAACTGTCAATACTTGGAGGAAAGGCATTATGTCAAAAAATAGTACTTTTTTGTAGTTATTCAACAATAAATTTATTTAGATCTGAAGTTATTTAGACAAGTTCGTCAATCAAGAGCATTAATTTATAATAAAGCAGTTGACAGTACTCGCGATGAGCGAAACCGAATCTAAATAAATTTAGTGTGGAATAAGCACAAAATATATTTTATTATTTTTTAATAAATATAATACAGTTAGAGTAGAAATTTCCATTTTGTTTTTTGTGTATGTATGTATGTATGAAGCCCACACAAATTTGTTACTGCTATTATATAAAGAAGCATGTAAAATCATTGTGATACCAATGCAATATTCTCTTATTGTAAAAATGTGAATTTCGATGCACATCTTCTTACCTCTACGCCGCTCTCGCGATACGTCGGACAAACAATACCGGTAGAGCAAGGTCTCTGCGACGCTGGTCTTCCGTTGTTGGGACAACCATGTTCGCCTCTTCCTAATCCAACTCCGACCTCTTCACCCGATTCGCCGGCCGATGACGACGAAGCAGCCGATGTATCTCCGCCGCTGCACTGGACGCCACGGACTTGTACTCCGCTGCCGCATGATACTGAGCACTGGAAGAAGACATGATATTTTGAGACTGTTTTTTTTGCGTTTATATAAATGCGTTTTTCGCTATCTTTTTCTGCAGAAGTAAGTGAGTCATCACCGGAAGCATTATGACCATGAATCGTTATAAATTGCACACTTGCAGTCTCAGTTTTTTTCTACGATTGAATGGGGTCGAATGTGATTATGAGAAATATTCAACAAACACGGTCAGTCGGGATAATATTTGTAACGGGAACATAATTTTTAGACGATAAATCGGGGAACGATTAATACGGGACTTTAACGTTATTCTTATGGGTGTTTCGCCAGGACTATAGAAAATGAACGAACCACGCGGGAAAACGAATAATGCGAGAACGTAAGATCAGGGTTCCACTGTAATCAAATTGGGGCTTTTGATTGGTTTGTGTAATGTTTTTATCATGTATGTGAAAGTTGTATTTTTGTAATAAAAAAGCAGTGATTTTAATACCCAAATAAATATACGTTAAATATTGAAATTCTCATGAGGGTCTTAGTAAAATTTTGGTTTTATCCTTCGGTTGAATAAGTAGATTTCGTGAAATTATTTTCACATAAAATATTAATAAATTAAATCATATTATGGTTGAATGAGTACTTGCGAAGGCAGAATCGTATAAGCTGCTGGGAAAATTGCTGATATTCTGTAATATAATATAACAAACGATATCTCGGCACAGAATTGCGAATTTTGAATATTAGACGTAGGTGTTTTCATGTATAGAGTTTGAAGGTCAGTAAAATCCATAAATCGTATAACAATATTTTTTATATCAATTTTAACTTGTACCAAACCTACATGCATGGACAGTGAACGTCACCTGATTGAAAGATTGACCGCTATAGATGTATGTATGTACCATCATAACTTGACCGCCGTTCAAATTCGGAACTAAAATTGTCCCCGTATAGTAGATACATTCAAAAGCCTTCGAAGTTATATTGTTTTAATAAAAAAAATATTTTCATGCAGATTTTGTTTCATTTATAGCTTGCATATAAAAATATGTTCGTATATAAACAAATTTGATTGAGTGTTTTACGCGATGGTGGCGCCCTCACAAGCAGTCAAGTTATAATGGTGCATCTATAATAATTGATAACAGCGAGTGTTATTTGTAAGACTGATACTTGGTTGTTATCAATCGTGGGAAATAAATAGGTACCAAGGTCGGTCACTATTTTTTTCCGTGTACAATCATCATATTTTCATGTAATTTTTATTTGAGCATGTAAAAATGGTTATTTAAAATTACTTTCGGTCAGTCTGATGAGAAAGTGAATAATATAATATTTAGGACGCTGGCACCGTACAGAAAAACCACACATATTCCATTAAATGTCATCCACGCTTGAGAATGATCATCGCTTAATCCTGGAAAGAGGGGTGGTATTTCTTCACGTTACACGTGTATATTTTGTAAAATCCGTCGGGTAGATTAATTTTGATATTGAATTTTATGAATAATATATTGTATATACTACGCATCTACTTGAAAATTAAAAAGTTGGCAGGGTGGCGCCCTGGCTCATTTTAAATTACCAGGTCACCAAACTGACCCCACTACACACATAATTTTGCAGTGAAAATCGTCTATGAGTTCAGATAAAATAGGTATTCACACGATGCTTTAATTTTTCTAAAATATAACAGTCCTCAATGTGGATTACAAATCAGCGTTCGCACTGTCCAATTATTCATTTTTTTTTGTCTTTACCATGTCACTAGTTAATCAGTTCCACAAAATTTGAGTGATCGCAAATAGCATAGCTGGTTATGCGTATAATACCTCCACATATCACGTGCCATCAAAAATGTATTCGTTGTTTTTGGACGGGCCTGTACATTTTGGCGGCAAATCAATCTCAATTAGCGTGACGCGGCGGAAGCGGAGAATCGGGCTTCGCCATATTGTTACAACGTATATCCGGTTTGGTTTACCGCTAACCGCGTTAACCCGCGACTGCGGTAGCGCTATCCAACACAACGTCTCATCTAGGTAAAGCCTGAACCGGTGGCTTACGTGCCGTCACGTTTTTACGAAGCCATTGTATCCGGCGCGAGATAATGCAAGAAGAAGAGAAATACATACATGAAACTTCCATAACAATGCATGATAGTTTGTTTGGGATTATGAAGAGTTATAATCAACGACGTAGAAATAAAACTAACTATTCTTACCACTATCGGTTGTTTAGTTGTTAGAGAAATTTAGAAGAAATTTTACATATGGTTTCTAATCATATAAATGTTGACTAAGACTAAGATGCATGGTTTTAAACAACAGTCCTTATTACAACAACTTCAAAACGAGATAACGATTATGGAATATTATTAAAGTCATCAAATTGAGTGAAAATATGTCAAGAAAGTATTCGGGATCTAATTTGAATGAAAGAATACCACGAATACTCATAAAGAATACATACAATTTAATAAGAAGTAAAATTTGATTTAAACATAAGCTCTAATTAAGTTGTCCCGAGTGCATAGTGAAAAATATCAAAACCAAGCTCGATTGCAAAAAGACATCAAATAATGAAGAGAAAGAAGCTTTTATAAAATATATATTATTGTAATTATTTTCCGTGAGTCATATAGTAACCGGTAAAATGTAACGTAAAAGTCGAAGAAAACATGTGAATTTTAGGTTGTATTGATAGCAGATTAGTTTCTCGATTTATATATCGAGTAAAACAGCAATTATTACTTGACCGTTAGCGAGAGCGCCATTTATCGCCTGAGTGATGTACAATACTCAAACAAAATTGTTTATTTATACAAACTAAAAATGAAAACGCGTTCTTTATACAACTTGAATGGCTTTTGAAGATATCTTCTCCATGTGGAAAATTTTAGTTCTGAATTCGGTGGCGGTCAAGTATTGATGGTACAACTAATTTATTGTTATCTTTTAAGAATATCAAACGATAATTTTTTGTATTGTGTAATGATGAATGTTGTATTTATTATCATGTCCAAATAACTAGTTTAGGACAACTGGAACGTGAAAATGCATTAATAGAGTTACGTATAGAAAGCTTTGCAATGTTATATCTGGGCTTTTAATATATTGACGTAGTTTCATTGCAGACATCTTGACTGCGTCATAGTTGCCATACAATATAAAGCCCCAAGCTTTTCACTAGATTAATGTTCAAGCTTCCAAGAAAAGATAAATAATAGCAACATAGTAATATTAACTAAGTGTTGCAGCGTATGAACAAAGATAGCTATTATGAGAGCTTAATATTTCAGACATATTAGGTAAATAATAATTACAAAATGCCATTTATTAAAACAAACTTTTAAGATTCACCCAAAACTATCTCAACGAAGATTGTACGTTTTTTAAATGTTTCATTTGATGATAACAAATGAAATTTGAGAGATAAGAAAAAGCTTTGATAACCCTTTGAACGAAGATTATTTTGCTCATTTTTGTTGGGAACAATGATAAAAAATAAAAAATTATTCACTTTAATCTCAACTATAAATTATTACAGTATGTATTTCAAATTAAACGATCATTACAATATACATATCAATAGCTTAAATATTTATTACTAAATTATCATTCTTTATAAAAGTCATGGGACTTTTATTCTCAAAACTAGCTGTATGTACCCTGCGCGCGTTGCTACGCCAGCAATTAAAAAAAATATTCGCGGGAGTAATTATAAAGAAAATTATATACTTCCATATCAATTGTAGAGGTGATTGGGCGGTGGGGGGGAGGGAGGGGGTGTACGCCAGAAAGTTTCGCGGAAGTGTACTCGAGAAATTTGTAAAAAATCGATATAAATTTTTGGGGGGAGGGGGGTTGTTTGGCGGGGTGGGGTTTGGGGGGTGTATGGGAAGGTATGCCAGAAACCTTCGAAGGAGTGAACTCTAAAAATTCGTAAAGTTTAAAAAAAAAAATGGGGGGTGGAGGTTGTGGATGGTTGGGGGGAGGGGTTGGTAGGCCAAAAACCATTGCGGGAGTGTACTCAATAAATTTGTAAAGTTTCACATCGATCGGTTGAGCGGTTTAGTAGTCCATAGCGGAAATACTGACAGACAAACATTCATTTATATATATATAGATAGATAGATATTGAAATATTTTATTCTATTTTAAAAAAGAAGCAATTACAACATTTTTTCCATATTTTTATAATTGCTAGAAAAGTGCAGTAAAGAGTATTCAAATTATGGTTGAAATTAGCTTTAAAGTGGCTTATTGTGCAATTGCAAATTTTCACTATAAACGAAACCAGTCCTGATACAAAGTAGTGTAAAAATGTGTTTTAATTTAAAAATGTCTTCATCAATCAAGAAGTGACAGTTAAAATCTTCAATGCAATTTTCTGCTATTGTTTAATATTTGGTTGTCTTAGCTCTTATTGCGTTTTAAATTTAAACTATCCAGCACATTAGTGACATTCTGTGACGTAACTTTTTTCTCAATAATCTATGAACAAATTATAATAAGAGTTGTATACAAAAAAAATTTGTCATTATCTTATATTTAAACGGTTAACATATTTGGCGGTATTATACAATTATCTACCATAGACAATATAATATATGTTGCTAGAATATCGGTAAAGTGACATAACGATCATCCGAAAATCTTTCTAAAAAGACTCCAGTGAGAGTACTTGGCACCCTATGCTGTTTTTATTTACGAAAAATGCATCACGTCACCCAGAGCGGCTCTCCGGGAGGCTAGCAAGGCTTTAATATGCCGCCGTCTAAATCCACGGCGCTCAAAGTTATGCATAGAAACGAGACTTGGAGCCTGCTTCCTTCTCAGACAGTGGCAATCCTTAACCTATTAATAACAACGATTACCAAACTTTGTACATACATCAATTAAGAATTCCATGGAAAAGAATATACCCAATGCAAAATGAATAGAATTTTATGATAACTAAGTATATCTTCCTCGGTATTTTGCTGTCATCAGTAAGTACTTACTATCAAACTAGATTGTAAAAATATTTGGTAGTTCTCTCAAGACTGGTGTAAATTAACGATACCAATCAAATCCATACTCAATCTTAAGATGATAAAAATTAAAGCTGAGTACACCTAAACCTTTTTTTTTGTGCGGTAGATGCATTCCGGAAAATGGCACAAAAAAAGCTATGACTTAATATGGGAACATGTACAAAGACGCACACATTGTAATAAATAGATGAAACACTGAATTTTGCACGTACGGTATGTCAACAACGCGCTGTTAATTTTTTTTTACGTTTTCGAGTCAAAAAACCGCATAACTTTGAAATCGCACAAAAAGAGGTTTGAGTGTATATATTTTTCAACGAATTGATTTTATAAGAGCGTACTGCGTATTTTTTTATGGACGAATCTCCCAATAATCGATCGTTTCATATGTGTTTTTTTTCAGATTGGGTATCGTAAAAAATATGTATCAATTGAAAGAGGACTATAATATTTTACGAACGCTTAACACATGACTATTGTTCAGGTGCTGGTTAGAACAAAGCAGCAATATATAAAAAATAGTATTGACTTCATCATAAAATTGATTACCGAAAATTTTGGATGCAAATTTGAAAAGAATTTCTAATTTGTTAAATTAAATTTTCAACTGTGGTGTGAATAGGTTAAGCCATTCAAAATCAAAACACGATCAGCCGTAAAGCACTTTTAGCTGGAAGAAAAACCTGAGAATGAAAACTCCATTATGCATAAGTATAAGAAACTTTTACACTTTAACATTAAACACCTTTAACATGGATAATGCAATGCACCAGTGGTTTAACCAGCACACCCTACCCTCTTGTTCATATTAAAAGCTACATTATTCATTAAATTTGAAATGAATTAAATGCAATATACATAACGGCAAAAAACTTTAACGAATTTCGTTATAACGTTTGGAACGTTTGTATTCTTTAGCAATCTATAGACATTTAAAATTGTTTTCAGCCAAAGAAATGTAAAAAATAACGTTGTATTGAAGTGTCATTTTCCAGTTTCTATTAAAGTTTTTCCGATTCTATCAAATATGAAAAATACTTTACCGACCGTGCTCTCCACAGATTTGAAAATGGAACACTTGTCGGGGAAATGTGTTAAACATCGATTCAAATACAAATATCAATTGTTAAAAATGTCAAGCCGGATATACGATTTCGATATCATATCAAAAGCCCTAAACGGGAAATGATTTTGTTTCCAACAGTCATAATTTTTTCATTTAATAAAGTGAAAAAAAACGTTTTTAAAAAATCTAAAAAAATAAATTAAACACGTTTGCTTTTAGCAAAGAGGTGCAAAATTATATTTGCTATCCTTGGAGTTTTTAATACTAATAATACATCAATTTCTTTGAGATAATATGATGAGAAACATGTGACGGGTTTACAAAGGATATGAAAGTACAATAGATATGAATCTATTTAGTTACATTCTTTAAATATCTTTATTTTCATTTTCGAGTGAGATTCCACAATAAGAAAATAATATAATGTTAAATTAGGAATATATGAATAAATGTCACATTTGATATATTTATTTATTTTGGATATCTATTTGACGGAGCATCAAGTTCTAAGGCGCGTCAGCGCCAAAGTTCTTCCAGTCTCCTTCGTCTATAAGTGTTTTTTTTAAATTTTTTTAATTTGTTTTCATTCCCTTCCCATCGCTGCTAACAGGAGGGCGCGATCGCTACAGTTGAAGAAGTCAGCTTACTATTTCGTCTCTACCTAGGGAGAGTCATCGAGAAGAATAGCTCTGGGTCTATATCAATTCTCTGATGCCTTCTCAACATAATTCAGCAGGCAAGAGATTGTTGGGTTACAGTGACGGCTCACAGCCTTATGAAACTTTTTAGAAGTTTTATGGACAAACTCGCGAATAGTTGGTACACTTAAATCTCTGTGTAACAGCGATCCACGCACGAACCATGGAGCATCACATACTTGCCTCATTGACTTATTCTGTACAATCTGGAGAGTCTTCAGATGCTTTTGTTGAGCAAATGCCCACACTGGCGTGGCGTACACCATAATTGGACGAGGTATTGCTGTATATAGGAGAAGTTTTCTCGTTATGGATATGTTTGCTTCTAGCATTAAGCATAAACTTCACATTTGATATAAGAAGGAGGCCCGTTTTTTTATTACACTTTTCAAAATATATTTATTTTTGTTGTATTGGTCACAGTGTATCGTAAAAACTTTATTGCGAGTTCTCTTCTTTAAAAATAGTACAAAAAAACCTGCATATAGGGCACATTAAGACCGAGAGGGTCGCATAATGCGGTTTTTGTATATGCAACAACCGCCCGCTCGTGATTCTGCATACATTAATTTTATTTTCTTCAATGCGCGGCTGAAAGGTCAAATACCACTCCAAGTGGAGACCCTCGGGCACACAAATTGAGCGACCCTCGCGTGATGTGGGAGAATTAAAAATACCGCCACCCATTGAGTGCAAAACACATCAACGACTGAAATCTAAAAAATAAATATGTAAACAAACACAATTCAACTCACCGAATTGATTTAGGCGTCATTTTTTTCAGCGAGGTTTGTCTTTAGCACAAATCCAAAGAGTATTTTTTAAAATCATTCTACGTTCACTTTTGAATAAGATTTCTATGTTATAAATTTCCTATTTTTATAATTGAGGATTTCGAGTAGAGGTGCTTGATGGAGTTTCAAAATTAAATTTAAATCAATTAAGAATTTCGACTGAAGGTCAATGTCAAATTTTGATCGTTTGAATTTTGTACTTTTCCATGAGTTTTGAGTCTAGTTTGAGTTGAGTGAAGTTCGAGTGTGAGTTTTGAGTGGGTTGCCTGAAAATGCTGAAAGGCGGAACCCAAGTCGTAAGCGACAAAACTCATGGAAAAATACAACATTAAAACGATTCAAATTAAAAAATTTAATTGTTGGAATTTTGTCAGTTCAGGTTCAATCACGTATTTGAAATGCCTGAAGATGCTGAAAGTCAAAACCCACGCCGTAAGCACAAAACTCATGGATAAATACATAATTCAAACGATTCAAATTTAGTTTTTGAAATGACATGTAAAAATAGAGACACGATTAAGACATAAAAACCGTTCATATTACAATAATTATAATGACAAATTTCACAAAGATTATATTATATAATACATTGCGAAATTCTCAGACTGCATAGCGATATGTAAATTTGCATTGACGCGAGGATATGTAAGCCCTTTACGTTTGCGAATAATAATGACCGAAACATTTTGAGTATGCGATATCCTTATCGGGCTTTTGTTTTCACATCATTAAAACATTTACTATCGACATTCGATATGTGAAATAAAAGATCGAGCCTTGTGAATATTCAGAATGTTAAACGTTAACTAATCGAAGATATTATTTTGAATTTAAATAAAAAGAATATTTAAAGAAACTATCTTATTGGATGTAAATAAAATTAGCAGAGATGGGGAACGTTTTTGTGTTGAAAGACTGCACTTAGTTGCAAGAAGCGTTTCCAATCCCGGGCGACAATTTTGATCCCGGGATCTCGGTATTGCAATAAGTCGATCGCGGGTACCCGGGACTGGTCCCAGAATTTGGAATATTTTTTTAATGATCGATAATTTTTATATTTATTAAAAATCAGCCATGTTAATTTATCATTAAAAATAAGATCTAAATAATTCATGTCACTATCTTTTTTCTGAATATGATGTTTCGGATGTTTATCCATTATAGAAGAGCGAACATATTTAATTGAAATAGAATGTACAAGAGTATCGGTCCCATTGAATGCGATCTAATAAATAATTTAAATTTAAAATATGTCTGGTTATGCACATAGCACAGAGAGAAACATTTTTTTTTAATTTCACATTGTTAAAATGAGGACACATTAATGGAAATCCAAGATGCTGTGATCAATTTTAGAATTGTGTGTTTTTGACACTCCCGAAATCAATCCCGATAATTTCGGGATCATGTTATTTATCCCCGGGATTCATCAGGTATTGAAAATCCTCGGGATACCGGGATTTGAAGCCATAGTTGCAAGTAATTTAATACTGTTGTAATTAAAAAGTCAGTTAAATGTAATGAAATTTAAAAACTGTTGAAAGTACTATTTGCTCTCTTGAATACTCTCAATTTCATGATCGAAACATGCAATAACGAAAAAAAGCATGATTATAAAATATACACAAAAGTTTTATCTGTAAATTAAGATGGCCGCACCGAATGTGACCCAAGGCTCCATCAAGGCAAGATACATTTTTTTAACCATGTCCGCTCCCAAACTTGGAGCAAATGGACTCCCCACGGAATTTATCTCAACATATGTTTTTTCTACGAGAACTGCTTGTTACTCAGTTGCTCAACCTCTCTTTTCCAAAGAGAGTAGGGATGGAAAGTATACGACGACTAGGACAGGACTAGTGATTAGCTTATCGCTGTCACTATGCGTCGCTCTTTGGGATCGGAAAGGTGGGAAGGGATTTTAAATAACACAAACGCCTATGCCTTTGAACAGATTTATCGACTGAAAAAATCCGCTCGTACCGGGAATCGAACCCGGGCGGTCCGGCACGCAAGCCAACACCGTTGACATCGCGCCACGGACCGGACGATACATAATAATAATAGTAATGAAAATAAAAAAAACATTTTAAATGTTTTCGGATGTGATCGGTTTCAATCATTAATGAGTATTTTTAACATTTTAATTTCGATTTTATAGTATTTATTGATAATTATTGGTGGAAAGTCGTTATATCAAAATTTTTTCGAACTAATTAAAATTTTCAGCTCTAGAGCATTCCTTTTGCAAACAGGAAATGTACATGTTATAATAATTAACGGTTGTTGAATTGTAATTAATCGAATTTATTGATAATTTTCCGGTAACTGTAATTTCTGTGCCATTTATTATCTTTCGGGAAAATGAAATTCATTCGATTCATTGAAATATACATAACGCCATGGAATAATTAGAAAATTGAACTTTCCGCGGAAAATCGGTAATTAATTGCATTCTAAATATATCACATGTTGTGGAATCCTATTAATTAGGAATAATAAATAATAAATTAACAAATCGAATAAGCTGTAGTGATTCTTGCACAAGTACTTACAAAATAACAACAAAAATATATATTTTTCTTAATGAAAATTTTATGAATTTTAAATCGTTTGTATTTTTTACTTTCCATGAGTTTTGTCACTATCGACCAGGGTTTCGCCTTTTGACATCATCAAGCATTTTAATTGTATAAATATACTTGAACTGGCGCATAGTAAACTATCGTTTATATACATAAATACATGTAGACCACTTAGCTTCATTTTTACATAATCTATAATTTGAATTATCTACAATTTTACCTAAATGAGTTTCAATGAATTATATGGGTAAATTGTAATATCGGGTATTTTTAATGTAGTATCGCGAATACTCATAACGTAGAAATATCGATACATAATTCGTGGGTTTTATCCGAGCTAGTATTATTGAATTGCTTGATATAAAGTGTTTGAAGTTATAATGAATGATATTTATTTAAAGGGGTAAAACAATGGTAAGTTAGGAAGATAAAGCTGTTCGTTTAAAATTGTAAAACTATTAAAACTACTAAAATTTGATGAATTTCTAAATTATATGCGAAGTTTGAACTGTTAATAACCAGGGGTCACTGTTACTTTTTAATCACTACTAAAGCAATGATTATAGACTGTCATGGGTGACCTCTGGCTTTGGGGTTTTGATGGCTCACAATTAAATCATATTCGAGTGAAGATAGGAATTAAGCTAATTGAATGTAGATATACACAATAATACGAAACCTTAATATGAATTTAACGATTTTCTTCATAGTAAAAGATGGCAGCGTGTTTGAGAAAAATATTTGCAACATTTTCCGAATCGACAGCTTACGGGATTGAAAAAGGTGGTTCTTAAACTAAGCGTAGACAGAACTTGTTATGAAATAAATACAATTCAATCGTTTACACAGAAAAATAGTGAAAATAAAAAATAAAACTTTCTCATTGTATTTTTTAGAATCTGAACTCTAAATGGACGATTTTTACATAATTGAATTTAAAGAAAATCTAAGATGTCGGCAGAGAGTGATTTGTATTAAGAATGACCGGGTTCCACGAGCTGGAGTTCATCTGAGCACTTAAATGCCTAAAGATGCTAAAAGACGATATCCGTGTCGTGTGTGTGTACAAAATTTGAATGGAAATTATCTGTGCGTAAATCAATACCCACTTCTGACATTTCAAATCAAGGGGGAAAAATGATAATATGTAATATTTGAAAATACGATAAAATTTCAGGTTTCAAATTGAGTTGCTGATATTTTTTTATGTTGCGGCTTAAGTGGAATAATTCACTTTATCAACTGATTTACGGATTTGTGCCGAAAGATGTTGAAAATTACCCATTCGATCCAAATCACGAGACATATAAATAAAGATTGGCTTAGTTACTAGTTGCCATTAGCTATTATGTTTCTACTTTCTACGTAAAACATGTGTTTAATGAATCTATAACAAACGGATCAACCACTTCATTTAAAACGCTTTAATTAAAATCTACTTTAGAACCGCACACGGCTTGAAAAAATTGAGCTTTATATGTGAAGCTTCTATGAATAGATACGAAAAATATCTTGTAATCAATGATTTTTCAGTGACTGTAGAAGAAGATATAATTATAGGGGTTAACTAATTCATGCAAGGGGCGGCGCGTCTTTGATAAAAGTTAATAAAGCACTGCTTGCACTTCAAACGAAAAATATTCAAAAGGTGTAAAAGAAAGTAGAATGTTACGGGGAAGGAAGTGGAAGGACTTGTGTTTTGGTGCAGATATCAAAAGGTGTTTACTTTTATTGCTATTATAATAAAACATTTTCATTGTTGCTATCGTAACTCGCGGATTTTTACATGTGGAGTTTTCACTTTATTGGGTCAGAAAAAAGTTATAGCGGTAGATTTTAAGGGTGTGTCCATTAAAAGTTTATTCGTTTGATGCAGTGAGATTTATGTTGTGTATACAAAATAATGGTACTTTATCTGTCTCTACGCTGTATAACATCGAGAACAAAATGTCCTAAGATTTTGTATGTACTCTTTTAGAATCTAATTGAAATGTAGTTTTTTCACTCCCGTTTTTGAGCTTACGGTTTTTTAAAATTAGAATTAATAGTTACTCAGTTGTGCCTCAGAGTACTTGTTACAATATAATATCTCTCTTTTTCTTTCTTTTTTGGATTCTGACTAAAGACTCCAATTCGAGTATCGAATACTCGTCCGTTTTTCAAGTACTCGATACTCGAGTATTTTTCAAAACACTCGAGCAATAATCGTAATTTATAAATGAAATATATATATAATGTTCAACCGTTGCGTTTAACTGAGTCTTACACGTGGAGTCAGGTAATATATATTGTTTAAATGTTTTTGCCTTTGTTTATGCTATGTGAGAATTTTTTCTGTTACTTTTTCTTTGGGTCCTGCTGAATCATCTTATCAATGACATATTTAGTCATATCAAGTGCACAAATGAAATTTGATATTGAAACTGCGAGATAAATAGTTGTCACTGTGTACTTATTTTATTAATATAATATTCATTGGGAATTGATAGTTGATTCCGTTCATGTAAATAATATTATTTCTTTTAAATATCACTTGGAGTAATATATCAGTTAAACACCTCTTGAATTGTTTCAGCGGAAACTGATTGAAAACAACTCACCGTTTGCGAAAGACTGTTCGAGATTACGTGTGCCGATTTGTTTTTAAGAATTTCAAAGGGAAGTGCAAACAAAACCTTCCCTATGTTGGAAGAGTGAGGGAGTGAAGACATCTATAAACACTTCCAGAGACAAAAGAACATCGTTTATGCACAAAGTCATAAATTTATGACGATGCGTAACGTGGAAATTCAATCAAACATAGACATCAAAAGCATTCAAAAGTGTGTCAGTATTTTGATTCTGTTTGAAACGAAAGTTTGACTTATTATTGCTTATGACATGGAAAATAAGTGACCTAGATGCGAATCAAATACTTCGAGTCGATTGACCTCGTGCATTGAATACCGTGTCACTCACGATTTAATTTTAATTGATTATCTATTAGTCAATTGTTTATTTCACAATTCTTGGTTGTAAAAAAGCATTATCAGGGTGGAGAAAAAATTCTCTGATTATACATATTTCATTAACATTACAATAGTCAAATATTTTTTTGTACGTTGCAGCCATAAAAGTGAAACAGCAATTGCATGTAGCTGGGAATCGTAAGAAGCCCATTTTTTTGATTGATTGAGTTGGAATTTACTTGGTAGAACTCCATTACAATACGATAAGAAAAATAACAATGTATTTTAATTCTAGAGAAAATATTTTAAATCATATCAATTTGTCATATTTAATATCTTATTATCTATATATATAAAAATGAATGTCTGTGTGTATGTCCGCTATGGACTACTAAGCCGCTCGACCGATCGATGTGAAACTTTACAAATTTATTGAGTACACTCCCATAATGGTTTCTGGCTTACCAACCCTTCCCCCCATCCACCCCCAACCTCCACCCCCCAAATTGCTTTTTTTAAACTTTACGAATTTTCGAGTTCACTCCTTCGAAGGTTTCTGGCATACCCCTTATACGCCCCCCAAACCCCACCCCGCCAAACAACCCCCCTCCCCCCCCAAAAAATGATATCGATTTTTTACAAATTTCTCGAGTACACTTCCGTGAAACTTTCTGGTGTGCACCCCCTCTCCCACCCCATCCCCCCCAATCCCCCCTACAATTGCTAGCGTAGCAACGCGCGCAGGGTACAGCTAGTTACCATATAAAACTTAGATGCTGGAACAGAGAAGAAGATGTATTGTGTATCATGTCTACAAACGGTATATAAACATGAATAAACATGTTTAAAACATTGTTCTGACTAGAGCGTAAGCCGAAATAATAACCAATATATAAAATAATTTCTGTAGAATTAAAATACATTGTTATTTATCTTCCCGAAACCCGATTTTTATATACCTATTTTAGTGTTGGAAGTGTTAGGGTTCGTAAATTTTCTACTTCATAATTCATATCATAATTCAGGTTATAAGATTTCGAATAATTAATCTAAAGAAAATGGTTGAAACATTCTAATAAACAATTTTGTGGAAAAATCATTGATTAAGTGAGCAACGCAAAGGGAGCCACTGAAAACATTTGATTTATTTGCCATTATATTCTTGTACTATATGCCAGTCATACTAATCCTTACAGAAGTAATTTGTCCCATTTTGCTACAATAGAAAAGCGGAGGGTAAAAAAAATATATAATATAACGACATTGGTCCAATCGTAATTTGAAGATTATTGTCCGAATTTATTTTTTTTGCGAAATGCCGAACCCAATTCCGTGAAAGTTTATACGAGTCCCGTTTCCCTCACCTTATTGTCGAAAATATTCATACAGGGTGTAGCATATTTTTTTTATTATTATTTTAGTCACATGGAACACATACATCTATAGATCTTTTTATTTATTGAATGCACTTATTTTGGTTTTTACTTTGTTAATGACTATTCATACTTTGTTGATTTCTGATGAAATAGCTTGCATTGCTAAGAAACTTTCAACATTTTAATTATAGTCTATTTTGCTTCAATGTACTTGCTTAGTTGTAATACCAAATGTTTATCATACCTTGAAACTCGTACTTAACTTTTGTATAAATATCACTGTTTCGTTTTATTTCTTATCAGTTGACAATGTTCGCCATGAGCAAAACCGGTCCTGATCCAATAAATTTTATGTGGAATAAGTTCTTAAAATGTTTTATTATTTTTAATTGAATGAAGTTTTAAATAATAGCAACCTTTTAACTGTACTAAGTAGTAGACATCCTTTAAGATGAACTTATGAGTAAAAATGCAAATACCAACTTAAACAATAAAACATTTTGAATGTCATATTTATTCTTTTTACAATATTTAGTTGTTTGATTTAGTTGGAAATATTACATTAAATTTAACAAACAAATAGTTGGTTTAAGCCCCTGTCTATGTTAAATTGCTACGAAAAGAAGAAGAGTATGTCGTCACAAAGTGACTTCTATAAATTGGTCGATGCGACATTGTGGCCATTTAAGAAAATACTATAGAATCTATCATCCCTGTCGGTCGGTCCCTGTGGTCTAGTGGCAAGAGCTTTGTACTAGCAATCGGGGGGCCCGGGTTCGATCCCCGATGATTTTTTCAATTGAAAAAAACAATTGGGTGTATGTTATTTATCGTTGATTTTGTGCACAACTGATTTATTTACCATCGAGTTAATCTCGTATGACTTTCACAACTTATAGAATATTTGGCGCATTGGCGTAAGCTGTAATGCCAAATATTTTTTTTAAATTTAAAAAAAAAAAAAAAAAAAAAAAATCATCACTTCTTTACAGGACATTTACAGTTTTTGAATGAATGCAATTATTTGCGTACTGTCTTACTATAATCACTAGGAAAAAAATGGGACGTGAAGGAGTGTAGTGAAAGTTTTGTTAGCTTTAAAACTCTAATGACTCATCGGCCAACTTATAAAAGCCGCAATGTGGATGTCTTTCTTACACACATTGGTCGAGACACTTATATTTAAAAATGGATTTTCGAGAAAGTCTTAATGTCTCAATTGAAAAATTAGGTTTCTTTTTTCTGAATAGTAATTATTTCAATTTCATGTATCTCACCATTGAGATATCAAAAAAGTGTAATAAGACGTATCGTGTCTTTCGCTTCTACTAATCTTCCCAATATGTGATTTCATTTCAACGATTCAACAAATATATCCTAATTAATTCTGTTGCAATACTTGAATTGAAAAGTAATTTGTTCATCAAATTTTGCACAACTTTGAAAAGCCTCAAAATAGCTGCTGTTCACAAAAAAAAACATTTTAATTATAATATTTCTCAGTAAAAAAATATTAACTGGATTCCTTGACATGCATGAAATGAATGTGTGTAAATAATCAGAAAAAAACACCATGTTTGTGAAATAAAGATGTGTGTACACGAAAGAAGGGGAAATCTTTAGAAAATATAACAGCGGTTATTGCTAAGTAATCAAACAAGAAAGCTCTACGATTTCAGATTTATTCGGTTCTGACGGATTTTTAACCCTCCGATTGACAACTTGTGTATTTTTATTGAAATAATTTTAATTGTGATTGTTTTCATAATACATACTCTTTTAACATTATTTAATTTTTTTATTAACATAATGTATTAATTTAGAAAAGATTTGTTTTTGTGTGTATTCTTTTTAAAAATATTTAGATGTGTGATAAAAATGGATGCAAAGATCATGGGGTGTTAGGCACATGTACTAAGATTATAAAAATAATATTAGTTTTAGTGGTGGATTTTTAATAAATAATGGAACATTTTAAGTGTTCACAAGTTAATTCGTTGTTTTTATAATTGTGTGGTCCTTAGATACAACCCTAATAAAATTGTCTTCAACTGGAAGAAAATATAATCCTAAAATCATAATAATATACAACAAATTTAGTTTAGTTTTAATGTTATTTTTAATGTGACAAAACTACTTCAAAGTATCCTAGAACAATGTGTTTTATTGACAGTTCAATTAATTTATTTTTATTCTCATATTTTTTTTAGTAGTCGTTAATACTATATAAAACTTATAAAAGGCAAATGAATAAAAAGTCTTGAGTTAAAAAAATAAATATCAATTCTAAACAGTTTTTCTGATTTGTAAGAATATTTAGAAATAGTTTCATCAGTAAAGGTGGTTCTGTAAGTGTTAGAATGCAAGAACAAGATGGCAATAAAATTCGCTATTTCGTGTAACATGACCTTTTTTGAAAGTGAGTGCTGTTTAAAGTGATATTTAAATATTAAAAGATCTATTTACATCTTTGAGATTTGTTTTAGAATTGCCATTTTAAATCGTTTTTATTGGAATTTGTGATTCGACGGTATTTTATTGTTCATTTTTTTATAAGAAAAAGGTATTTTTTTAATTAATTTAATTTAATTTAATTTTTTATTATTTTTGAAGAAATGCAGTATTTGATTTTAATCAGAAAATGTCATAATATACTATCAGTGATCTTTGGAAGAATAAGAGGTACGAGAAGTTTTTTTTTTTAAATATTTTTGAAAATATTAAAACTTTTTTGTTTTAATAAATTGCTTAGTATTTTAAGTTAAGCGATCAACTATGAAAAACATATTCCGAAGTTATTCGCCATGTTTTACAACCCAACCCAAACCTTACAAGAAAACAACCCGTGCACGCAACTATAAAAATATTATATATATTTTTAAGCGATATTGTTTCGAGGGTCTCAAAAAGAACGACAGGGAGGGGGGAGAGGTCTGCATTGTACTGAAAAAAACATTCACCTCGCTTTTACGATATACTATGTATATTCTTTAGTTTGTAGCATGGGGAAGAGGAGACAAGGGACGATTGCTCAAGTCTTTATTGGAAAATTTTAATGAGTCTCATTTATTTTTGGTGTGCTTAGATTTTATTATTTATTTTCGTACGGCTATTTTTATAACTAAATTACATTTATATACTGGGTAAAGATGCATAAATATGTCTTAGTTTGCAAAATGAAAAGGTGCTTTAAAAATTCTGCCAAAAAAAACTCAAAATAGACTATTTCTTTTTATGTACTGCAAGAATGAAACGAGTAAAGATTGGATGAAATATACCACGTGACTATTACATTGTTATTTCACACGTGTTTCCCATGGAGAGCATTGTTCATAATTTAAAGATATTTTGTCGTCCACTTGGGTTGAATTCAGGTCCCGGCCAGGATAGTATTTTAGATTTTGGGTATGGGTATTTTTTGATTTTTTTACTTTTCGTTCGTGCACTTGAAAATCCTGAAGATGTCGAAAGGTGAAACTCACGTCGCTATTCATCAAGCACTTTAATTATAAATTCTAAAAGGGTATTTATGTTGTATATTCTTGTCGAGTTGATTTCGAGTGACTTTTAAAATTTTCACCGAATCAATCTCATATTTGGCGCCTTGGTTTTTGGAAGTGGTAATAAATGACGAAATACATTATATCCACATTTTCCAATTATTTTAATACTACTGTAAAAATCATTTGATGATGTTTTATTTGAACCGAATTTTCTCCTTTCGTTTTAGTTTCTCCACCCCTCAAATAGTCCACCATTTTAGTCGCCAAAACGCCCAGTAAAAAGCAACAGTCCAAACAATTAACTTTTTACTGAGCCGTTAAATTTTTATGTTGAAATTAAGCGTAATCGTAGTTATTTTCCGATAAAATATCAAGCTTGATGAGAAAAAAGAACAAATGAAACAATATCTTTACATGTAAAAAAATATTATACCCAAACAAATTATTTCAGTAATTTTAAGTAATTCATTTAAAATATATATTTCAAGTTTATATCATTGTTGTTCTACTTGTTTGGTACCACGCCTACCGTATTATTTTTTGTGTTTTAAACTAAAAAGAGAATAATTACTAAAATGTAACTAAACAATAATTAATCTGAAAATGATACTGAAAGAAGCTTTACAATAGCTAAGTTTCTTGTTACACAATCAGAAGGATAACAAAGTGATCCATTTAATTTGTGAAGCAGCCTTAGTTTTTCAGATATTAAGCACTGGCTAGCCAAATTCTTCCAAAAATGTAAGAGTATAAGCATATACAGGGACGACTAGGGTTTCCGATCCCGGGCCAATATTTTTACACCGGGATCCCGGGGCTTGAAGTATTTTTTAATGGTAAATATTTTTATTTATCGTCCTCTAAATTCATTTCAACACAATGATTTTTTATATTCGATGCTATTATTAATGCGTAGCGCAACACATAATTTATTATCCACGAGCATCCGGTGTTCCAACGATGAGACAAAATAATACGATTTTGATAGACAAACCAATCCCGAATTTTCTAGTCCCAGAGCTCATCAGGTGTCGAATATCTGCCTAGATCCTGGAAATGTTATAAATATTATCTTTTTTTCTTGAAACTTGCTTTTTTGTCAGTCATGAAATGAAATGCCTGGCGATGACTTTGAGCTATACGGTTCAGAAATAAAATAAATTTCTTAGTGAGCCAGACACAAAAGCTATTTTTAGTTTATTTAAATATAAAGATTCTTTTCCTCTACAGATTTTTAAAGTTCCATTTGATTGTTTTTTTGTTTTATATACAGTATATGTCGATGTACTGTAGGTCCGTGGTGCAGTGGTCAACGTCGTTAGGACCACACGGGATCGATTCTCGCGACTAGGAATTTTAAAGTCGACACATAGATTCTGTTCGAAGGCAATGATTATTTGTGTTGCTAAAAATCCCATGCTAGCTTTCCGACCCCAAAAAAGGGGCGCATAGCGAGAGCGATTAGCTAACCACTAGTCCTGTCCTAGTCATCGTATCCTTTCAATCCCTATTATCTTCGGGAAAGTGAGTTTGAGCAACTGAGTAACAAGCAGTTCTCGTAGAAAAATATATGTTGAGATAAATTCCGTGAGAAGTCCATATTCTCCAAGCTGGTAGCAGACATGGTTTAAAGAAAGATTTATCAAATGCATGATGTATAATATTTGTAAGCTATAAAGTAGTCTTAACCCTTTATAGGGCAAATTAAATATGTTGAATATCAAATTAGACGATATTTTAACATGTGTAGTTATTAACGATTTACGAATAATGATAATAATAAAAAAATATTCATTATTGTGTCAGAAACAATATTTTATCAATATTTTAATTGGTCAATACATTGACCAATTTATAAATTTTTGTTAGTCAACTGAGCAACATTGAAGTTGGAGATTTTTCTTTTAAATCGTGACGATAAAATGTTGCTAAGACTACAACAGACTGATAATTTATGGGATTTTTATAGATAAATGTATTTGTATATGAAATGATTATAAAAATAGTTTTCTCAAAAAATCGCAAAGCAACCATCATAATTCATAACTGTCAGTTGCGCGCACAAACGGCCAATAGTTAATTTAAAGACTCACGTATAAAGACATTGATTTTTGAGGAACAACGCAAAATTTCCGCCATTTGATAAACTTACCGACGAAATAATACTATCGACGATGCATTGAGATACTTATGATATTGACTTTATTGGGTATTGGATATTTTGACCTTTATCCGAGTGGTTAATAAACTAACAAATTTTTGCCTTTGCCCTATAAAGGGTTAAAACTAACAAGTATTATACATGATTTAAAATTATCTCGTTTTTTAATCTAATAAATAAAGACATAAGTGCAGAAAGAAACTATAAATGTCTTACGACTGCTTTTCGACAATCATGTTCTTTTCGCCCTGAGAATTTATAATGCTGTTCAAGAGGGATGAATGGAGTGACGTAGGGGTAGGGGGTGAGATGTTTGGAAATCTCAAAACGCGAAACAAAACGATAGAGGCGAACTTAATGGCGAGATGCGAATAGCGCGGGGCCTCTGCGAAGGGTGGGTCGAACTGTTATGGCTGTCGTAAACGATTTCAGCTTTGTCGACCGAAAACGCTTTTGGATTTCATTTTATAGAGGTTGTTCAACTTTACATGTTATTGCTGATGTCTATTTGTCTCGCGAAGACATTAAGTCGGAGCTAACAAACTAATATGGTGTTAACAAACCAAAAATGTTTTGACACAATTAACGGCTTTGATAGAACGTGTCATCATAATACGTGAGACCATTATTTTTTTTATTGCATTGCACATTGAAACAATATACTAGCAAACACATTTTATTTAAAGCGCAGACAATTTGCTGTACCACGCAGTGAGTAAGATATAACATATTTTTTAAAAGCTTTGACCACGTACGCGAGCTATGTCGTTGCATATGACATTTATAGCTAGAGATGCTATTTATTTTCTTCTAGAGCAGGCATGACCAAACCTTGGCCCTTTGAAGGTTTTCAACTTTATCTACATGCTGCATTTTGTTATTGGTAAAATAAAAAAGTTAAAAATCGAAGTGTCAATACTGACTGATGAAAATTTAACAAATTGACTTCGATGTGCGACGTCAAAATTATCGGCTATGAAGGAAATGAAATTATGATGAAAACGAGTGTTCGTAGGGTTAAAAAAAACAGTAAACTATTTCATCTTACGAAAAGATTAAAAATATTTAGGTTTAAAATAGGTAGGTTAGGAGACATGATTTATTTTATTTGGCCCTCGAAGTAATTTCAGTTGAGCATTCTTGTTCTAGAATCTGGAATAAGTCACGAGTGACTATGCTATGTTTTAAAACCATATTTTAAATATAAACATAGTATGCTGTATAACTTAATTGCGGATTATTAACAAGACAGCTATTGAAAATATAGTAAATGAGAAACACCGAAACAAATATTTTTTTTAAAAATAATATCTTTGATTTTATAATCGGTAAGAGAGGTTCAGCAACATAATAACAAGCTGTACTGTAAATATGATCTTTATTCTTACCCCAGACCACTGCCCTGCCAGCCACCTCGGGCAGGGTTGCTCTGCACACGGCTCCAGGTGCCTTGGCCTTCTTCCGGAGCATGCTTCTTCGTTGGCCACCTGCGCCGTGGAGTTGTCACTGGGAGAGACGACTGCGCATTGAACGCGACGCGAACGACTTCCACCTCCGCACGATGCCGAACAAATACCCCACTGACCAACGACCCACCTGCAAAATTATACAACAACACTGATATTGAATTTAATCTTATATATAAAACCGAAACGGCGAATGTATGTATGTGGGTCTGTAATTCCCTTTTGATTGTTGTTGCAAGTTGTCATAAAAACGAATATGAATGAAAATATGTTTGAATTTTTATCGGCGAAGACATTTAGTCAAAATGTAATAAATTAGTTCCCGGCTTTTATTAATATAATAATGTTTATTATTTACGTGAAGGTATTATTTGACATTTATTTGACAGCAAATTAAATTTTTTCCTTGAATTTGGACATTTTAATGGGCGAGAATGGGGCAGGGCGGGGCTGTCATCAAATTAAATAAAGTTTGTGATTTTATTTTAACTCTATTTTGGATGTTAGATTTTGTGATATAATTATGTCGAATGATAATACATTAAAAAATTATTGGTCGCTTAGTCCGAGCGACGCCGGGTAGGAATACTAGTAAAAATATAATAACTGGAATAGCTATGCAGGTACAGTTTTCTAATAATATTTGTGTTATTATTCTTGTGCAATATAGTACCGTAAAACGGGGTCAATAAAGACACTTTTTACCCTTCACGACTATGTATCTTCATAGCTGCGCCACATACATAATTCAAATATGAATGGCTTGAAACTTGTTTTTTAGGTCTTACTGCATATTCATGACAATATTTTTCAAATATTCACTATCGTTATTAAGACACAGTAAATTTTGTTCGATATCTTTATTCACATTGAATCGAGAGAGGATAAATAAAGACTTGACAGGTGATAAGATAGAAACAAAACAACAGATTGAAATGATTGAAATATATGAACCTCTATTCTATACGAGTATTCATCCCGTTTTACGGTACTTAGTAACCAAAAAAAACATGAGTCATTTTAATTTTCGTCTAATAAGTTTATAAGGGGTCAAAAAGTATGGATGCACAGGCATCGAACTTTAACACGTTTATTTCAATTTTGGCCAGTCATTTAGTTGGTTTGGTTTTGTCATTCAAGAGATAGTATTATAGTCATTGTAAAGAATTATATATAAATGGTAAAAAAACATTGGATACTTTGGTGTTTAGGTAAGCTATTTAAATATAATTTTAATTTACAATAATAAATAAGTGATAAAAATGTTTAATTATTTTTATTATAATGCCTTTCCACCAAGTATTGACAGTGAACACCTTAAAAGTGATCAATAAATAAGTGATCAACAGAAAATATAAATTGTGTTTCAAAAATATTCATAGATAATATCCAATTCATACAAGGAAATATAATTCATTAATAGGGAACACTGACGATGGATTCCATTTTGTATTTGAGCTGTCACTTGGGGTACATGGCCTTCACCATTACCATTTATTTAATATAATCAATACTAAATATTATTAAATTGTTAATGTTGCATATTTATTATTGGTTATTTAATATTTACAAAATAAAGAAATAAATTTAATTCAAAATTTTTGATAACATTGAAAAGTGAATATTAAATTAAGAAAATAATAAATATTTAAAAAAGAATAAACTTAAATTCAATTTTTGAATTTATTATTAAATCCATTTATTTACTTTTAAAATATTAAATAATCAATTATAAATATTTCAAATTTAGAATCTTATAATATTTAGTACAAATTATGTTATATATACATATTTATTATTTTATAAATTTTATTTTTGATAATTATAATATATATATATGTATATTATAATTATCAAAAATAAAATTGAACTATTAATTTACAATTTTTAATATTTATTTCTAATATCTAATTCTCTACAATAAATTTTAATCATCAATCTAAGATTCTTTAAGTTTAGATTTGATGACTATTAATAGTACTATTCCATTTCTATTTAATGATGCCAAAGAAGTATATCTTCTGACGCGCGTACATAAGTACACGCACCCTTTTTTTAATATTTGTCTTTATACAATATACGAACAGAAGAAAACATACATAATATAAGATAAACTCAAATGTAAATTATTATTTTAATGCATCATACATATTCCTTGTGCAAATTTGACATGTAAAATTTTGGGCATTGAACTCAGAGTGTTCTGATAGTTAAAGTAATGGTAATCTAAACTCTAGGCTAGTGCTTCCCAAACTTTTTAATGCAATGGCCCTCTAAATCTGGAAAAAATAATCCACGGCTTCCACTGAACAAACAAAATGTTTGTGCGAACTTTCATAGAAAGCTCATGCCCTCAGTTTGGCAAGCACTGATTTAAACCACACACGCAATTAATTTCAATCGAACATTAGTCTGTATAAAATTAAATAAATAACACACAATATTTTTGTACTTGTTTTATAATGATCTATCCTTAGTAAACATTTGTTGAAAATGCTCGTAATGAGCGTAGCCGGTCTTATATTGATAGAACTGACAGTTAAAACCTTAGAATTGAATCATTTATATAAACAAATCATACTTTGGAGGACATTGGTGAGTGTTGCACTGCTGGACTGATGGTTCAGGTCTTTGAGACGCGTTGCACAGTTGTTCTTCGACGTCGTTACCAGAAACTCGATTACGGCATACTGGTCGCGACATTCGATACCCTGAAACAAATTACCATCGTCAGTTAACAGTCAACAATTAATTATAGTAATAATCTAACGGAATTATAATTATTGCGACTTTTTCAAAAATTAAAAAAGGACAATACCTTAAAACTAATTACGTTTTTTAAGGGCTTAGATGTCTTTGATCCCTTATGAAAGAAATCCCATGTTAATTACCATACCACATGGCTTTTAGAGCGTATTTACGAATCTTCGATAATAGCTGTCACACACAGTTTATAATATAATGTAAATTTTGCACCCCGATTGGAAATCATAAAATGAATTTTTATTGAAATTTTCTTATGATTTTATGAATAATTTATATTTATTCAATTGGTTTGAAACATATATGCATGCAAAAAAATATTTACGTTAATATTGTGAATATTGTATCTACATTTTTGACAGCCCTGATAACCTCTATACACTTTTTGTTGAATATCTTTTAAGAAAACTATTAAAACGAAAAGTTTATATTCATTTTGTGAGCCTTAAGAAATCTCGGATACATATTCGATGTGATAATTTGAACAATATTATTTTTTGATGACTTAAAAATAGGTGCTCACCTGTGTTGTTAGCTTTAGAACGGTTAAATAAAAAAATAAAATGGTGTAATATATTTAAGTTTTATTTGTACTCATGGAAGTTAAATAGACTCACCTCCACCACAGGTTACTGAGCACAGTGACATAGGCGTGGAATCCCATTGATAGAGAGGCCTAGCGCAAGATGAACCGTCTCCTCCACATACTCCGCATTCATCCACGCGCCTGTTGGAGCCGATTCGAAGGTCACAGCCGACTCTCTGAAAAAAATGAAAAAGAAAACGGATTTAGGAAACCCTTATTATATGCAGAAGGATACAGTTGATTCGAGGACGATGATTCTTGATTCAGTGCTTAGCTAAGATATACGATGAATATGGTCAAATAACTACATTGATAACATTTTGTCGCTTATTTTATGTAATACACTTGGGCCCCGTATAACACGGTTATATGGCTCTACAAAAACGTCGTGTAATAAAAATCCATGTTATACAAGGTTTGAAGTTCATACACAATTAGGGTTTGCGTTCCAAAAAGCAAAAAAAAATGTAGCTACTTGTATATGTAGCTACTTCGCTGCAACTGCTTTCTAAGTCATTAATTGTGGAAGGTTCATCCAAAATTTCGACTAGTTCTTTTTCGTTCAACGTACGATCCTCCAATATTTCTTGGATGTCATGAATATCCATGTCATAAAAACATTCTCCACCAAAACATTTTTTCCCCTTTCCGTGTTATATAAAGCATGTTGTATAAAGATATGTCACAATTTATTCAACCGTGTTGTATAAAACCGTCTTATACGAGGCCCAAGTGTATATATTAATATATAAAATAGTGTTATGATCATTCGGTATCGTGAATTTAAAGAAGGTCAGACATGTTGAATACTTGGATTAACACGTTGTTCTACTCAGTTGAAAATTTTAATATACAGCCTTCCCACCAAATATTGACAGTAAAAACATCTTGAAAGTGACATTATATTATGCATATTATTATGAAAGCCAGCTTGAAGATTTATAAGAAAATAACTGAGTGACAATGTTCTCCATTAAAAGAATAATCTAACAATAATGTAATGTAAGAAATGTTAGTATTAGTCTTTACACATCATAGCTATTAGAAAATCTAATGAGTTGTATGACTAAAATTGATAGTTAAATAAATAAATAAGTGTTGCTGATTAATGAAAGAACTTCAAATTTTTTTTTCCAAAAATATTTGTTGTGTAGTAAATGGAGTCGGCGGTGTGAAATAATCAAGCCTCATGAATAGGTATTCTAATTCCGAAAATCATTTTCCATACAAATCTTGTAAAGAAAATCCTGGCATATTTTCGCAATCTTGTGCAGGAGCATTAGACAGGGAATAATAATTAATTCAGTGGCGTCTATAGACTAAAGTTGTAAGAAGCAATTAACTGACACACAAAAACCAAAGAAGTTACAAAGTGTTAAGCAGATCCGGATTCAAATTCTTCCCAGCGGACCCTCTTACTCAGGGAAGCGAAACAATTTTATAATCACTACATGGAATTACTTTCTTACCAAAAACGAATAAGATATATGTTCGAATCGTTCAAATTGTGTACACTTCCTTACGATCTGTCATTAGCGACACGGGTTTCACGTTTACTTCAAATTCAGGCATTATGAATCCGAATGAACTCAAACTAACAAATACTTTCATCTTTATAATATTTAATCATTTATCATTCTTGCGAATGTTAAATTGAATTTCCCGATATTTTTTGAGGAATCGTGAGCATGAGTTGTTTGTTCTTCCAAGTGGTAGAACCAGTCTACCAATGAGGATGTCAATAGGAGGAGCTTGAACAATTTAGTACGGCATTTCTTCGGATATCGACATATTTCATATTGACGTGAGTGAGTTCTGACGAATACTATTTTTTATGCATAAAAGTTGGTTTTGTCGAAACTCACTCGGTTGACTTTTTTAAATGTGATTTTATTTTATGCAGGTACATACTTATGTATTAATATACAAGAAATAAATGTATATCCATTTATCAAATACACGGTGCATTGGCGTCAGTTGCAATTTCTTGAATAAATAAATAAATAATTATACTATAATATTGATATATCGTGAGGTACAAAGGAAAGCATCTGGACGTCAATGAGTTCATCGAGTTTGATTATAAAAACCCAAAAAAAAATACATTTCCCCCCCCGCTAAAAAGCGGAAATAATAACAGTGAATAATCATAGTGAGTTTTTTTTTTTAATAAAAGAAAACTATTTTTGTGGCCAAAATTCTTAATTTTGAAAATAAATCTGGAATAGGTTTATATAAGTATAAATATTAAAGATGTAAGTTTTTTGTATATTGTAATAATAACTCATACTAATAATGGCAATATATTGGATTTTATGTTACTATTTATTAAAATTTCTGTATTGAGAATAGTATAATAAAAATAAATGAACAGAACCTGAAAGATTGAGTTTTAATGAAAAATAATAAATTATTATGTGAGTAGTGTATTAAGTTTTTATTTTCATTTACGTTTTTAATGCAGTGAACATAGCATACTTGATTCTTAATTCGAAAACCTTTAAGCCGCCTTGAGGTCACCTTGGCTCACGGGCCACATGTTGTCCATAGGCGTCGTGTATAAATCTATAGAGGAAAGAAAGAGACAGATATGACTGAGAATTGCGGGGGCAGTGGTGCGCTGGGGCAAAATTCTAATTTGCGAATTAATTAAAATTAATTGAATCGGGATAACGGGGTACGGCGGGCACTTTTCATTATTCGGGGTAATGGAAAAACGTTCGCGCATTGTTACTCTCAGGTTGGAGGCGAAATGAAAACAGTTGACGGAGAATTTTATTCAAAGTGTCGAAAGAAGAAACGGGGAAAAAAAAGAATTTCGAATCGAGATGAAATAATAGACGCGAAAAAAAGAGAGTGGGCTGAGGGTAAATAGTATAACGAAATAAGCCGCGACGCGAAAAATTCGCGCTGATACAAAGTGACGGAAATTCATTCGAAACGAAAAATGTTGTGATTTTAGATCGGCATGACTTGTATTTACAGCGAGCAAAGAGTCGTCGAAACGAACTTTATTTGAGGAAAAGAACCAATTCATAAATTCCAGAAAAAATACGCAGCCGAAGAATATTTAGATATTCTAGAGGCTAGATCAGTGTTCCCAAACCTTTTTACACCTGCGGACCGGTAAAATAAGAAAAATAAATCGCGGACCACTAATACGGAAATAAAAATTTATTTCATATTATTTCAAGGTGCTAGGTGAAATTTCCATATCAAATTGTTTGAATTTTGTACTTTTCCATGAGTATTGTCGTTAACGACCCGGGTTTCGCCTTTCGACATCTTCATGCATTTTAAGCGAACGAATGTACTTGAACTGACGCATAGTAAACAGTTTGTATTGTTTATATACACAAATAAAAGTAGATCACTAAGTTTAATTGTTTTGAACGTAATCTATGTGAATAAGCGAAAAATTTGATATAAATGAGTTTCAATGAATTAAGTGGGTAAATTATAATTATCGCGTATTTTGAATGTAGTATATATAGCAAAAACTTATTCTGAGATAATAACATCAAAATGTCGAAAAATAATTCATGGGTTTTATCCGACCTATTATTATTGAATTGATTGATTTCAAGAGTTGGTAAAAAAAATTATAAAATATTTGGCATGTTGTTTGCGGTTCGGTAGAAAGACCTAGTGCTGAGCTGCGGACCACTGGTTGGGGAACACTGACCTAGATGATACTGGTTTGAATTTGTGATTATTTTTATGAAGTTTTATAATCTACATTAAACAATAAAAAGCTAGTACTCTTATTCTTCTAATAGAGTAGGCGTTAAAAAAGACCAGTAGCTCAATTTCCATTATCGCTATCTCTATGCCCCATTTAGAAGATCGTATACGCAATCGACGAGAGTATCATAAGCGTCATATAAATCAATAAGAATGAATCGTTTTCTCAGGGATTTAAGCTTGTGACAGAGAATTAAAGAAAGACGAAAGTTTCAGATAATTGTCTTTAGTCGTGGGTCTTAATAAAGTGGGTGTCTTTTTTATTAAAGCGCATTAAAGAATGATCAAATTACAATAAGTCACAAAAATGCATCGTTCTATTTTAATATTTTGCTGATCAATATTGATGTTGAACTTAAACGTGGTCAACACGTTTAAAAACGAATATAATACAGTTTATTTCTTGTTTGAAACAGAAAATGGCTGGTCTTTCAGGCACATTCACTATAAAATTTGCATAAAATCTGATATTTATGTAATTTGAAATAAAAACTATAAATTTCGTTTTATATTAGTATTAAAATTAAAAAAGATATTAAAATGGTCAAATAGAATCATGGTTCACATATTTTAAAGCGAATCGGGAAGCTTTTGGACTATTATTATTGTACCCGAAGAAACAAAACTTTTAAGAGCTCCTGTCGTAAAATTGCGGAAAATTTCTCAATAATTTTCCGAAGATAATTACAAAACTCGCAACGCTAAACTTTTATATGCAGAAATGGAATGAAAATCCATGCAACTTTGTTGACTTTTATTTGTTTTTCAATAGAGCATTTAAATTTTACCGTCCTTGCAGCAAAAAGAAAAAAATAATTTTTTTGCTTTGCTAGTATGGAATACTTGTTCTATAATAATTTAAGAAGAATTTCGTCTAACGTAAAAGTAATTATTTTTCTCAGTAAAATTGACCTCTTTTATCATTATCAAAATATTGAAACAAAACAATTGAAGAGGAATACAGTTATTCGATGCACTCAGGATACGAATATCCGCGTTCAAATTTAATGGTTTCGAATAGTATTTGATTATGTGTATTACATTAAAAAATATTTTTTAAATTATTGATGCGCTCATTAATTAGGTTGACATGATAATAAATTTTTGGTGTAATAGACTTGTGTGAGTATAGCTGCATATTAACAGGACTCTTATACCAGCAGATTGCTGATCGATATTATGCTCTCTGCTCACAAAAGGTTCAGGGCATCACTGTTTAAAGCTAACGTAAATATTGAATATAAATAACCATACAGTTATGATAGAATACATAAAATAAAAGATATAAGATATTTCATATCACACGATAGAGAACGTGTATCGTGCTTTTCTTTTATGGGTATTCAGGATCGATTCCCAATGGAGTAAGTAGATTGATAATGGTTCGTAAATATACCAACTAGTTGAGGTTTATCTGTTTTCAAGAAAACCAACCAGACAATCGGGTTCGAGTTAGAGTGACCTATTTTATGTTGAATTTGTCCAAATATAACTTTATGCATATATAGTTATGGTCGGTGGCTAGGGAATCCAATAGAATATTCGAATACTCGAGTCCTCAAAAGTTGATTTTTTTTTTATTTGACAATTAATCGAATATTATTCGTTAGAAAATATTATTTCAAAATTGAATGATATATCACTTTTAAGGTGTCACTGTTAATACTTGGTGGAATGGCATTATAATAAAAATAATAAAACGGCGAGCATTGATCAGTTGACAATGCTCGCCGTAGAAAAAGTACTAAAAATGTTTTATTATTTTTATTTAATAATATATTTCTACCCCAAGAACTGAACTGTTGTTTCAAACCTGGAGGTAAAACTTTAAATTTGATTATTAGTACAATACTAAATTCGTGGTTTTATTTTTTAAATTAGCTCACTGATTAAATCATAATGATCACGATGAATAAAAACGATCATGATTTTTATCAAATTATCTGTGAAAGTAGAATAAATATTAATCTTTATTTATTTAAAATATTGCCTTTCCACCAAGAAGTGACAGTTAACACCTTAAAAGTATTAAACTCACCGTTGGGATTTTTTTTCAGGTAAGATTGGACCGACTGTTCATATTACTTATTGCAATTACAATTTAAAATTGAATAAATATTTTATTCAAAGATGAATCATTAATCGATTGAACAATAATTTATTCATAGTTTTCCAGTTGAGTAAAAAACAATCATGATAAAAATATTCTAAAATTAAATTCATTGCTTTACTTATTCTATGTACTGTGTAAAAAAATACAGTTATTTCGATCTTTTTAAAATTCATTTTTAAAGAGGATTTAAAACTTGAACAAAGTCTATTTTTAATAAGTGTTTTAATTGAATTCTTAATTGATTTTCTTTTGTGTACGGCGCAAAGCCAGTCTTTGGTTAATTAAAACTTCATATAAGCTTGTCGGGGCGTAGTTTTTCAATTTTATTTCTATGCATATTTTAAAAGAGCTAAATTGTTTGTATTGGAAAATCTTGGTTGCCGTTTTCCTTATTCATAAAAGAATAATTGATTTATTGCTGATTAATTCATAACATGTTCATTGCAAAAATCACACGCTATTCATAGCCATCGGTAAGCTAGTTTTATTACATTGGGAGAAAAAATTGACACGATTTCTCAAAGAAATATCAGGGAAATATCATGTTTGAAATTCAACAAACGCTAATATGGTTTATAATGTTAGTCTTTGTGTTATCGTGGTAAGAGCGTTGACCAAGTGATCAGGTGGTCCGGTGTTTGAGATCCTAGGCATGGGTATATCTGATGTCGTGTCTTTTTGAGTTGGTCTCGAGTGACTTACAGAAAATCTATTTTTAAAATGTTTAGCAGTTGTTACGTTAAAATTTTTTTATTGATTTAATTTAAAACTATCCTTGATAAAATGCATCGTTAAGGTTTTTCTGAACAAGAATTCGAGTACGCCAGTTATAGCCTTAAAAAAGGCATTTAAAAGAATCCCGGGTCGCAAAGAACCTGTTATTATTTGTACAGATTTACAAATATGCTAACGATTTTACAAGCACTAGTGTCAATTATTTTTATTAATTACAGCTTGTAGTTACATTGCAGTTTGAATTAAAAACAATCCACGCATCGCCATATACATATTATAGATTTTTCATTTTTGATGAGAAGAAATTACTGTGTTATAGAATAAAAACGGTTGTAAAATTTAGTGATGGAGTTGTAATTTAGATTAAGTATTTGAGTTGAGCAAAAAATATATGATGATATAATCATACTTCTTCATTTCTGTTTTGACAAAAAAGTTACTTAGCCGGAAAATAATTGTTACTTTCACCCTCAGTAATTTATGTGAGGTACCGTAAAACAATAGGGGAAGAATCGTAATACGTAGCACTTAGTGCAATTATCATTATGAATGTGTTGAGTAAAACAAATGACATCTCTTGCCGTCGCCCGAAGGCAGACAATAGACAAAACAGTCTCAAAACATATGAGTTTCATTAGGAAAAGCCATCGTTCCCCATTGGCAGAGACTTGCCGCCTTCGTATACACGTCTCAAAAAGAAGAGACAAACGAGCTAAATTAACAAAACGTGAGACTCAAATTGAATAATTTGTATGTTTAACGTGTAAAACCGATGCACTCGAGATAAGTTATAACAATATTAATTTAAAAATGAAAAATGTTTGGTAGATGATAAAATAATTAATTCGTTTTTAAAACGATAAACTTTTAAAATACTGTTATTTCCTTTACATTGTTTGATTATACTGTAAGAAAAAACTGTGTTTTTTTAAATATTAACTTGACTGGTTTAGGGTCAAAAGTAGAACTATCCCTTTTAGACTTTTTGGGGAAAATACGAAAAACTTTTTGTTGGCTTTTTGAGTTTGTTTTACATTTTTCAATTTAAAAAACAGCCAATAAATGACTGAAAATTAAAATGTGTATTAGTGACCACATTTCAAAATCACTTTAATAGTATAAGTGACCAAACCATTATACTTGTGTTTCCAAAGTCGTGAACCGTTCGATTTTGATATCAACCATCATTTGCATACAAATATTTTATTGCTTGCCATACATTATGCTTAGAAGAATAATGTGACAATGTAAGTCCAGTTTCTAAAAATATGGGATAGTTCTACATTTAAGACTCTAATAATGACTTTTATAGACTTTTATTAAAATTTTGATTAAACGTCACTTTGTATCTATAAATTAATTTCTTATTTATTATATGAACTCAAATTGCAGGCATTGAAAAATTAAGAAAAACTCCCAGAAATTGTTGCTTGCGCGTGTAAATAGCAAATTAAAGTATTGATTATAATCAAGATAGTATAATTCTAAACATAACATTTGCTCGCCTAGTGCTTGGCTGAATTGAAAGCGAACACATATATCTTTTGCTGAAGGGTTGTGTGCACAATCTTTTTTTCATACAACATTCTTTTAAAGCAAGTAACAATATGCTTATCTACACGATTCAATATTTTACTTGTAGATCGTAATACAACTAAAAAAGTTACATTGCTTATTAACATATTTTATTTATACTTAAGTTTTTACACACGTATGTTACACAGTGCTAAGAGCTGATTAAAAACATAATACGTTTTTAAGTGTAAGAATAATATCTTGAATGTGACATGATATAGAGCGAAGGACGAGCTGAAATCAAGAGTTTCTAAAATATAAAAGTTACGAAACCCCATCAACACTTTATAATATCATCGAGCTTAGAAAGGTGATACTCGTAAAAAAGTTATCCGAATAGACGACGTTTGGCCGTGCAATAAGTAGCATTAGACGATGTGAGATGTCGATAACCTTTTCGATGTTTTTTAAATTAATTCTATAATAATTACTGTATTTCAAAAAAATCATTTTTCTTAACATTAAATTGTAAAATCGTTCGAATTATTATCAAAATAAAAAAGGTATTTATGTTTCGCGAGTTCAAAATACCAGAGAAATATTTCCGAACTATAGTAAAACGTGTTTTTTCAAATATTATGTTTTTATATCTATATTTGAAGCATATGCTCAGTAAAAAGTAATATTGTTGCTTCTAATACACATATCACCTCAGTGCAACGGTAAGAAAATCGCAAAAAATGTTTATTCATGTTTTTAAGCAACGAATTTCATTTAAAGGAAAACGGAATGAAGAAACAAATGAAATTTTAGTTATACTTTAATATCGAAGACACCTTTTGTTGACATTTTATTGTAATTAATATTATGCTTTTTTACTAGTGTACCAGAAACGTTTTATGAAAATACCAGATAGTAGTCAAAAGTACTATTATAAAACTTTATGTAATATAGCCTGTATAAGATCATCCGAAACAGTCATAATATTAAAACTAAGGTTTTGTGTTTGTCCTACTGTTGCATTGATGAAGCGAGATGTTATTCAATATCCCCAAAACAAAAATATATAGATATTTATGCATGCTGTCTTTAAAAATCGCATTAGATAAGACGGATTAATTAAATTCGTCTGTAAATGGTTGACGACTCCTGGATCTTTGGTCATTCTGTATGTAGCCAAGCGCCAAAGAACGTGACCCAAGAACAAAATCGTTGTACTCCCCCGCCTCAGAGATGTTAGCCCCAACTTTGCTCAAATTTCAACCCTATAAATTTACACTTTGTATTTAAATACGTAGCAGCTATGTGAGGAGGCTGACGTTGTAAAAATTTTGAGGAGAGCTACGTTAAATGAGTTGAGAAAATCTTTACGAAGTCTATAGGTAGAAAGGAGTCATTTTAAAAAACTTTTAACTTAACATGATGATTAAAAATATAATCAAAAATCATTTAATGGGATTAAACGATAGGTAAATGGTCAGATCTTATCTTTGATGATTTAAGTGTAAGTTTATTCTTTTTATGTTGTTATAATATTGAGAGGGGTAAACAACACCACAATCAAGACGATACAATTTACACAAACGCTTCAGACAGGTATGACTATAGACCGAGTACGACTTTTAAGGGAAGAAGAGAGCTTAATTTATTTGTTTTCTGGAGCTTAATATATATTATATTTAATATGGAGTTAAATTTAAAATTATATAAACAAAAAATTGAAAATATATGCAATATAAAGTATTTTTTACAAATTTATACACAAATTAATCCTTGGGTTACAAATTAACCATAGTTTATGTTCGTAAATGATGTTTTTAGTTGGCAATGTGACAGAAGTCTTAAAATTATTTTAAACACATAACGGGAATATTAATGATGGCGCTCGAGATCAACTCGAAGAAGGGACATCAATGGCATCATGGCGGTTCTTACTGCTAAGCTATGGGATAATTTTAGAATAAAATAATTAAAAAATATCATTTATAGGTACTGGTAGTTATATCAGTCCTGATTAATTATTTGTTTATGTATTTCTCCAAGATATTTTTGACAGTTAGAAAAATTCAAACCAATAATAATAAGGAGAAAATTCTTGTTCTTAATTCAATTTCAAATAAAAGGTAAATAAATTCATTTGACAACAGAAGTGTTGGATGTGGTAATAAGATACTTATAATAATTCGTTCAACTTTGGTTTTTAATTTAAAAAAACAACGCTAAACAAAGAATATGTATTTTTACTAGAAAACTTAATTCTTAATACTCTTTTGCCTTTGCAAAACGGGTTTAATATTTCTTATATTTTGCGTTTATTTTAAAATGAGAAATTACTTCACTTTTGCGGTCTATGTTTGGATAACAAGTGACAACAAAAAGCTACAAAGCTTACGTCACGCTAAGATGTATGTATTTAGATTAAACAGAATTTGAAGGATTATTTTTGAAATAGTGAAGCTATCCATTCATGGTTGATAGATGAAAATATACAACGTTAAATAATAATCAATAAAGGGATAAGTTTACTAATATTTATGGGTAAAGATTCGCTCAAATTCGATTCACTCAAAAACATATTACGTAACTAACTCAATTCATCATAATTGTTTATTTCTTATAAGAAGCAGAGTTTGAAACAGTTAATAGAATGTATATAATGCCATCTGTAAATGAATAAATACAATTTCATTTGTGCTAACGTAAAATCAAAAGATTTTTTGCAAACAGAAAACATTCACATAAAATACACATACCATGAGAAATGGGGCAAACTATTTACCCCCTAATTTAATAAATTGACAAGATTAGCGAAACAAATAAACCCTCAATTACTTTCGCCTATCCCTGGTAAAAAGTACAGAGTGAGAGAAAAAAACACAACAATACGAGAAATTCAATTAAGAGTAGAAGCCTAGTGAGGACAAAACCAGCCTATTGTTGGGAAACCAAAAAAACCTTTTACTCCACCCTTTATTCATCTAGTTTTTTTTTTAATTCACTTACTATGTATGAGATGAATATGTGCTGTGAGCACATGAGGGATGAAAAATGTTGAGTCTTTTTGTTTGAGTATTACGTGTAGCCTTGGTTTAAGTACAATATAAACTCACGCTTGTATTTTTTATATCTTTTAAATTATTTTTTAAATGCTTTTGAGGGAGATTATGACAACATCAAAAAGCGTCAGTTAATGACATAGGTATTAATATTTCAAAATACAAAAATCAATGCTTGTTTGTTTGTTGTTTCGTCTTTATGCGTTGTCATACGGTTTCATCCGATTGTGATAAAACTTTGTCAACTTATTGCTTGCACTTGCGCAAAGGCAAAATAAACTTACAGTATGTTATTTTTTAATATAAAAATCAATGTTTTTTCATATTTTATTCGCTGACATACCGTTAATTTTGACAACTTATTGTTGCACTTTCGCAAAGGTTATAGGCATATTAAAATTAACTTTCAGTTGGTGGCGCGTGTGTCGTACCAAAGACAAACGGCCAAAGACAAACAGCAAACGTCAAACGGCAAATGTCATCGATACCGATCAATGTTGGTGAAATTAAGTCTGAATTATTTATATAAAATATTGTGCATCCGAAAGCACTTCAATAAACACAAACACTTTGAGTGACATTGCAACGCTAAGCCCTTATTATTTATTATATTTGTATAAATACATGGACATCCAGTGATTGCGAGATACATATTGTCGAAATGTTGTAATTGCAATTGAGACCTTAATATAACGAAGCATTTAAGTAAAAGATTTTCAACTAGTATGAGCGAATGAGTAATGTATTTTTAGAGAAGGATGGGATTAGTAAACGACTTGTGGTAAGTTTTTCTATTACTGGTTGTCAGTAGTACAAAAACTGGATACATAGATCGAATCAAAAATCATGTATAAGTAAAAGAATGAATGATTGAATTATTGTATACTACGATGAAATCTTAAATAGAGCAGATGTTAAAAGATACTCAATAAAAAATGCGTTATGCCGAATTTACATACATATATACTTTTGACAAGTGCAACGTTTTCAATTAAATAACTGCAATGAAGAAATAAAATGATTGAAGTCATCTAGGATTCTAGGATATAAATACAATCCAAATTTTATTCGCTATAGAAAATAATAAATATAAGCGCGAAAATTTTTTGCCATCCCTGAATCAGAAGTGGATATACCAGGGTCGTCCCGCGGGGTTCATTTAACATGTTTTTTAGGATCCTCCAAAGCTCTCTACTGATTCAATTTCGCCATTACGCGACGCCACTGTTCACTATACATTTATTTCTATGCCAATTTTTTTTTGTTTCTCACCACTGACGCCACAAACTCCAAGTGGTATCTCTACATACAGTCGTATTATTGTGCACACACACTTAATGGTACAAGTTTACACACTTTGAAATTTTTGTGTGTAAATTGAAACTTACATTTGCCTCGTTTAGAAGTCTCAAAATAAAGGTATGCAAGAAAAGTGGTTATGATATAAATCGAAAGATTATTATTTCTTACTTTTTTGCTAAAAAATGAATAACGCATATTTCAAAAAAATAGGAGAATTTTATATGAAAATATAAAGAATAATCGACTGAAGTTTTTAAAATCAAAAATGGCAGAATCTGATGGTTAAATATTTTTTCCCAACTTTAAGATATTTGAATTTGAGATAAAACACACTTTCTGCATACTAAGAAAATTATAAACCTCCTAAAACTCTAGAAGTTTCCCTCAGTACTTTGTGTTACAATGCGTAATACAACCCGTAATAAGTGGTAACGCTGAGTACCATGAGGCCACTTTTCAATACAACATACTTGAATATACCACATATCGATTAAAATATATTAAGCTTCAAAATACCTACATTATATATTTATATAGACTAACTATGAATTTTTATTATTAAAGTGCTTATCAGTCAAACAATATAAATTTTCTCACATCGTTATCTTTTTTTTGGCAAACGTATAAATTCGAATTTAAGTAAATCGAATAGGAATGAAAATATAATTTCTGCAAATCGTTTCGGAATAAAAACACTTTTCTGACGCCCCTTGGAAGATAGGGCGCGTTTGGATGGAAGCTACTAACAAGGGTTGCCACTAAGCCTTTTTGTATTTGAACACTATTCAATTATATTCAAACCCATTATACAGACGAGTTCATTGAAAGCCAATTGCTATATTGATGTCAATAAATCGTCAGATCGCGACATAAATATAATTATACCTTAATATGATAAAGAAAAAACACTTTCTATACAAAATTGCAATAAACAATAATTATTGAAAAGATGTATTATGTTCTTCTTAATATAATTTTACAAAAATTAAAAACTTTTGTAATTTTTCAAATAATCTAAATTTAGCCACAGACAAGCTTAATTCAAGATTTAAAAGCTGGAGTAAATTAGTTGCTGTTTAAATAAAAACAACCAAAAATAGCTCGATTCTTTATATAAAATAAGACTAGCATAAAATAGCACTAAAATAGAGTATTATGTTTTTAACATAAAATCAAGCACAAAGATTAAATATTTTAAAATTGTTATTATCATCTTAGTGACCACAATGAAACCAGTATCTTGAAAGTATTTTGCAAACTAATGTACATATAAAGCAAAAAAATGGCTATTTTTAATAAAATGAATTCTTGAAATTATGTTTATTTTTTTGATATCGTGTCATCTCACAATGTTGAAAAAAACATGGACTGCTCACGGTGAATTTTTTTAAAGGAAGATTATGAATGTAAATATTGAGATAGGATATTATGAGTGTTTAACTAATCACGCTCTCTAATCGGAGAGAACGTGGATGAGAAGAAATTTTAATATTCGTTTTATCAATGCCTTTGAATACAAATTCATACATCGATTGAAAAATATATATTTTATGCGATAATGTGTTCAAGGACTCGATCAATGACTTCTACTACTGAATATTATGAATGCCAAAGAGCGTTAATTTGGTGATAGAGTCTGCTAATTAATAATAATTAGTTCATAATGAGCCTGTTTAATAATAAAAATTAGTTGATAATTCTCGAATTGAGCGAAAACGGTCCTGATTTTCATAAAATTTTATGTGATTTGTAATTAGTATAAAAAGGATATTTAATTTATTGAAAAATAATGCCTATACACTAAAAGTGACGAAAATTACCTGCCGATAAATAAATCTTCGAAAGTAGTGGTCAACAAAATAAACACGATCTGTTTTGGTCGACCCTAGCCCGTCTACCAGCAGCCTAAAGCAGACCAGATTATTTTCTCATAGCAGGAAAACATCTCCACAATGTGGAATCCAACCAATCAGAGAATGAGCGCGATGGGGGAGCGTTTGAAATATTTCTGTCTTTCATCGTAAATCGTAAAATCTAAATGACTTTCTTTCGCCGGGTATAAAGCAATGTACCGTGTACCGGAAAAATCTGGATTATAGAACGATAAGATGTGTTACTTAACATTAGAAAATGATAACAATCGTATGAATTTAAATATACCTTTAATTTTTATAAAGTATGTTGATGCATATAAAAACACATTTGTTTTTCCACAAACGTTTCTTTGAAGCGGACGAAAATGGAACTATAATATTTACGACACCATATTGAAACATTCTTCTCCTGTCAGATTCTGTTCAGTTATAAGAATATCTTGTATTTAAAGAGTTATCGGTCAGCAGTTATGCTGGAATTTATTGAAAGTGTAAAGTATATTTTTTAAATTTTTATATATTTGTTGATAGTATTTCGGCTTAATCCAGAACACGAAGGCGTAAAAATAGCTTCAATTATAAAAGAACTAAAATACATTGTTCTTTTTCTTTCCGTATTATAATGGAGTTCTACCAAGTAAATGCCTACTCAATCAATGTATTTTTAGTTTGATTAAAAGGTGTAATCCATCAAATAAAAATCCAATTTGAAAGCCTTGGTAATTTTTAGATACCCCATACTGTATTTACCCATACAACACTGCATCGGCGATTACTCCACCGATGATTCGGTATGTTTGTGAAACTAAAATGAATTAAAAACATTTATAATTATTATTCAATTTTTTTTTTTTGATTTAATGTTAAAATTTAAATGGAAAAAAATATGCAACTCTATTTGATAAAAACAAGAGATTGTAATTAAAAAAAATCGTACAGGTACTGCAATTTTCATTTCTAAAAATCGGCTCAATTTTTAATTAATAGAAAAACACCTTTTTTCAAATAGCTTGTTATCAAGTCTTATTGCCAGTAATATATTATTTGTTAGCCGAATGAAAACTTTCACATTGATCAGCATGTATGATATTTCGAACTATTATTTAGGAAACTATACTTGACCTCGATATTCTGAAGACGAAACAAGCTTAATTTGATTTGATAACTTATTTTGACTGTTATTTGTTTTGGGTTGTTCCATACAAACAAATTGAACGTAATTCATAGTTGGAACAAAATTTCTTGGGGAATGTATTTTTATTGATATCGCTAGAAATCAGTAGGCGGTAGATTTGCGAGGAAGAAATCTGACATAAAACAGAAATGAATTCGCCGAATGTATGAATTACACGGCCCACAAAATGAAATAAAATAAAATGCTAACAGAACGATAGAGAGAGGAAAATATAAAACAGAAAAAAATATGTGTTCCGATCGTCAATCGTGTCTGTCATTCCTTCTTGTTGGAGGTTTTTATTGATGTTAAATTATTTATTCAACTATTTAACTATTCAAAAAAAGAACACATCGACATATAATAACACAATGGGAACTATTAATTGAAATGTGATTTTTGATATTCAATCAAAATAATTGATTAAGCTTAGCCTGAGTTTCAACTAATGATGTGCTCGAAATTAAGACGACATCTTTAAAATAATTTATTAATTACATATTATTGCTTGCATACAGTTGTATAGTGAGAAAAAAAATATGATACAAATCAATCTATCCTCATAGCGCAGTAGAATCTTTAAAATGCATATAGATTAATTCAACTTTAATTCATATGACAGCTTCTTGTAAAGTCTTTCAATCTTGAAAATGCTCGCTATGTAAGTATGACCGATAAAATAAAAGATGGAATATGAAAAAATATGTACAGGCAGTTTTTGAAAATTTTATTGTTTTGCACATTGTTAGAAATCTTTGTCAAGAATGAAAATAGTTCATATATGCAACACACTTAATCAAGTGCAATTGATGAAGATAGGAAAAAACGTGTACAGTCTGCGGTGTCCATCATGGTCTCAAGGTTACGCATGTGATTGGTAAAAAATGGTTTGTTTGAGCCAATCGGAAGCAAGCAGTTGGCTGTCAGCCGTACATAATTATGTTTCATAAATTCTAAATTGATTCTTAAAAATGAGAACAATAAGCTCACTAAAAATCTTTTCCTACCCCTCCTTACTCATTTCCTTTATGAAATAGAGAGAGTGAGATACTGAATAACAATAAGTTATCGTAAAACAAATAATCCTTAAATTAGAGATACTACATAGAGTCCATAGACAAAAATGAATATAATATACAATATTAAACGATAGAAACATCATGTAAATTAGATTACTATCGTATAAAGTGGAGTGTGCTTTAACAATGATTGACAGTAAGAAAGTGTACGACAGTGTTAAATCCTTAATATTATTCGTAGCCAGATTCTTGACAGTCGCTTATCAGTGTCCCACCCTACTCGAGTAAAAACTTTTGCCAACTGTCAATTCATTGCCATATGAGAAAATTTTATACGTCACAAGTCAGATTTCAAAAATAGCGCTCAGTTGGTGAAATATGAGCATATTAATAAAGGATTAATTTTCATTTACAGGCAATATTAACTCAATTAAAACATTTGAAAATACATCAATTTAGATCGAATGAATACGTGGCAGGGATGTCACTTAAAATTCAACAGACAAAAATAAAAGAATATGAGAAAGAAGTCAATAGTAATATTTTTTATGATAAAATTAATTTTTGTTCGAAATGTCACATTGTACTTTTACGAAAAATTTTAATGATATTTTTTATGATAAATATAAATACATACATTTTGAGAATTTGACAAAACACACGAGAACTTTTATGAAAAGGATGGCCACAGTTCTTTTTTTTTTTCAGGGTTGGATGTAGCAACGATGGTTCTTTTTACAAAATATTCTGTAAGGTAACTTATTTAAAAAAGACCCTTTGTAATTTGTGATATTCAAATTCAAATTCTCATCAAAAAAATTAAGAACTCATAAAGAATATGATTTTATGAGCAAAAAGACAGCAACTCTAGTATTCTTAACAAAGAGACACAATATGTAATTTTTCTCAAAAGTTTGTCAGTCACTTCTTGGCGTTTAACCTGGAATGACAGTATAACAGTCTCCGCGGCAAAAAGGTTAACAATAAAATAATTTAATACATACAAAAATGTGACCGGTCTTGTTAATTGGACATATATTTACAACATCCAACAGTGATTTTATCAATGTAAGTTTATATGTTTTGAGTAGTAAAGAATGATAAGCTTTTTGATTAATAAAACAAAGCTCTACGTTAAAAGCAAAAGCTCTGTCGAGGCATTTTAAATCGACATGCCCGCAGTGAATCCCGCTGAAATATTACGCCCATAATAATACAGCGTTGCATGGTATCTGGCTAATAATCGTATTTGTATAAATACACGAGTTTTTCGACTCTGAGCTTCACTCCTCACCGAAAGATTATCTCATAACATCCAATCTAATAGAATAACAAATGGGGAGGGTCTGGGCTGTCCCGACTTCCACGGATATAAAACACAGGAGCAGAGGACACCAATGAAAGGATTTCTATATATAAAACTGGATTTTGTTAAATATAATTAAGCAAATTATTTATATATCTAAATTTCAATATATTTTTATATATTACAAGCCAGTACCCGGCAATTTATATCAATGCCACTAAAAGAAAGAAGTGTTTTTATTTGTTGAAGTGCTTTCGGATGCACAATATTTTAGGTAAATAATTTCGGTTTCATTTCAATAACATTGATCGGTATTGATAGTATTTGCCATTTGACATTTGCTGTTTGTCTTTTGCTAATTGTCTATGGGTTGACACACGCGCCACCTACTGAAAGTTAATAGTAATATGCCTATAACCTTTGCGCAAGTGCAAGAATAAGTTTGACAAAATGAGCGGTATGGCAGTGCATAGATAATGGAAAAACATTGATGTCTATATAAAAGAACTACTATTAGTTGATCGCAATCGGACGAACGGTATGGCAACGCATAAAATACGAACAAACAAACAAACATTGATTTTTATATATTAGATATTTAAACAACTTTATTTCTCCTTAATTCACGTGATTGTCAAACGAATAGTGTATTCAAATTTGAATCTGTTTTGTTTTGTACTTTTGTCGCTGACAACCCAGGATTCGTTTTTAGACATCTTAAGGCATTTCGAATGCATGAATTAACTTGAACTGTTGAACGACTTAAATTCGATATTTAAATTTCATCAAGCACCTTCAGTCTAAGTCTTCAAATAGTGTATTATTATCGATCGTTTTAAAATCAAACATATGAAAATACATGCGAAATATGAAAACAAAATAATTTAATGAAAGTTTCTGGTGAATGAGACCACAGTGAAAAATACTAAACAAATTATGTTTTATACTTTTAAATTAATTACTATATAGTTGAATTAAACATTAGATGAACTGGATAAAATGATATTGGATAAAAAAAACTATATGATGGTGGATATGACCGACTTATACATACATATATACCGTGGCCATATACAGTTAACATGATGTATAAAGAATTCTACATTAAAAATTGTTTACAGACTGGAGTGTTGCAAAAGGACAATCTTAATAATATAATATGTATATGATATTATAATCCACGATTATTTTTGTCTATATCCCTGACTTACAAGCGGGCCCGTCGCCCAGAGAAAAATGCAAATGTTGGGCTCTCTCTTTTAAATTGAATTAAATTAACTACGTACCCGAAATAAATTTGCATTTATTAAACAGCACAAGAAAGCACTCACTTTTGCAAATCACCCGACTCCCGACACACCACTACTGCTACGGCAGTGAAACGAAACGAAACTAAAATTTAAAATATTATATTAACCTTTAAATGCCCTACGGTCCCGTATGAGACCAGTGATTATGGTGCACTTCGTTATCGGATTACACTGATTTTGATATTCATTTTCAACATATGATTATTAATAAAAATAATAAAACATTTTTAGTACTTATTCCACATAAATTTTATTGGATCAGGACAGGTTTCGCTCGTGGCAAGCATTTTCAACTGATGTCAACTGATCAGTTAATAATGCTCGCCATGAGCAAAACCGGTCCTGATACAATACAATTTATGTGAAATAAGTACTAAAAATATTTTATTATTTTTATTTTAATGCTATTTCCACCAAGTATTGACAGTGAACACCTTAAAAGTGATATAATATTAGCTTTCATAAATAATGTCTTTAAGATACCGATGGATAATTTGATTTTCGATTTCATTAAATATTTTTGACATAATGAGGAATAAAAATGTATTATTATTTTTATTATAATGCCTTTCCACCAAGTATTGACAGTGAACACCTTAAAAGTGAATAATGAGGAATATAAACATTACAAGGTTGACTCTTGTGATATGCGTTGTGTAATAACCAGTTTACCGTAATAAATCAGTTTATTCACACTATAATATAATATATTTCAATGCGCATACAGATTTTTTCCTAGAAATTTATCCTTGGGGATGATCGATTCTTTTTTTCAAGATAGCTGTGGCTAAAATGGATTCGTTTATTTGTCTAGTGAATTAGAAAGCGTAAAAGTTGCGGTGCTGCTCTTTGTTTGTAGATTATAAACAATATTTTATTTTTCTTATGATTATTATTTTACCCACATAGGCTGACTTGTTTAAGAGATATAATTATTTTTATATGAGCTATGAGTCGCGCAGATATTTCGCAAAAAATGCTCGCTTAAAGGTGAGGTATTTTATATTAATTTAAAAAAAATCAACGCATACAACTTTTTCTAATACTGATTATAGAGGTGCACATTGGAACCAAATATTGGGTTATACTTACATTAAGAATTAATCTTTTGACTACCAGAAATATATAAACCAGTTTTTTTTTTAAATACAGTGCTGAATTTATAACTGTATAAATATTGAAACTTGATTAAAAAACGTTTTTCTTTTTCATTGAACTCTTTTTAAGAGTACTGAAAGTATGTGAATAATTTAAACGTATTTTTTTGGCTTGGAAAAAAAATTCTATAAAATTTTTTCGGCTCATATTTGAAGCAAAAGGTCACCAAATTGTGCATACAAGAATCTTTGTCCCTAATCATTATCTTTGTCATGCCAGTGACGCATTATTGCTCGGCTCTATGGCAAAGGTTGGTAAAGATGATAAACAAGATTCCTGTTGTCCTGACGCATCTTTAACACGTGTATAAGTCAAGATTATTTAAGCTTTTAAATATGATATCAAGCGTAGGTAACTCCGTTATTTCAATAACCCTAACTATACTATTTGCCCTAAATATCGTTGTAAATTTCAGTACCTGTACAGTTTCTGCGAACTGTGAGACATATGTATAGCTGGTGGTGGCTCGTGGATAAGACAGCTGGGAGTGCTGCGGTTGATTAAAAATAAAATAAATAATTATTTTCATTATTATTAAAGCCATGCATTTCTTTCCTTGAGAAAAGCACTTTTTAATGAGAAAGAAGTTAGAAGAAATCAAGTATATAAACGTTTCTACGGACGCAACACTGCGAGAAAGACAGTACCAAAGCAAGCTTGTATTTGTGAACTCCCCTCCCCGCGCCCCTCCGTCGCCTATCATAATATATTCTATCGTAAACGGTACTGAATAATATATATTTGTAGCGTGGTCTGTGATAATTATTGATTGCATTGGTGTGGGGCTTGAATAATATTGATAGTTTTAAATAATATACATAAATTTAAGTACATATGTATATTATAATTTTATATTTTTTCTCAAATTGCTTGTTTGTGCTGTAGTTATGTAGTGAGAATAGACAAGCTGTCACAATATGTCGAATATATGTATATTTTATAGCTTTATTACCCGTAGACAATACATGATGTTATTTAACAGGTTTAAGAAAAATACTAAAGAGAAACATCTCCTTTCACGCATAAATTTACTCAGAACATCGGATAAAATATACTCAAATCAAGATGAGAGATATCTGGTAGAGCAATCGTGTAGATTGTAGGTGGTATTCATCATGTAAGTAGCCACTATAAAGAAGAACAATAGCACACAAACGAAACCCAGTTTGTAATCAAATTTACCGGAAGACATTGTTTATCTCTTCTAAGCCGGATATAATATATCACGTGTGTGCTTAAATATTCATCTGACGATTTGACTAGATAATCATAAAAAATGAAACATTTTAAATTTTTTAACCACGTTAAAATATACTTCTTTAAGACCAATATGATACAATTCACTAAGATAAATTTAGGTGTCTGCATCCAAAATCCTTCTTACTCGGCAGGAACTTTGCGTCATTCATAATAAGTAAAAACGTACTTAGTTAAATTAATTCACTTTGATATAAAGATGAGCGAAATTAGAAAGACTCTTCAGTCTATCATTTTATGAATAAAAATTCTCAATACCTTAAAACTCACCGTCTTGACAATCAAATAATTAAAAGAAATCTGCCGAGTAAAACAAACTTCTTCCATTACTAGAATTCGTAATATATAAAATTTTCAATATTTAGCTAACATAGTTGAAATAGGATTTGATATTAATTGAAAATTTAGCAAAAGAAGGTATTTTTAGACTTTTTACTTAAACAGCTTTAATATACATTTGTTTCAAATAAAAGTACTACTCCAAACATGTGAATGCAGATAATACTGGGAAGTATTAATATATTTTCAAATGCCAAGTTGCAATAAAAAGACATATTATTATTTTGTTTAACAGTATATTGTTTGATGGTCAGAATTTTATTTCTTAATATGTTAAGAATGAAGGTAAGTGAAATGCTATCATTGTTATACCAATTAAATAAAACAGATTTTTTCGTACAATTTAAGTATTTATTTTAAAATGATTAGGGCGTTTTTCTCTCACCAAGAGGATGAGTAGTCAGCAAAACCGGTCCTGGTAATCACACAACTTATATTTATACATACAATAACAATTGACAGTTAACACATCAAAAGTAATACAATTATAAATTGATTGAACAATAATTCTACTCCATAATTGTAGAACGGAAGTATAAAGCGTTACCATTTGGTGATATATAATTAATCACTCTATAATTTCCAATAGTAATTAATTACATAAATTAAATATTTACTTATGTACAAATGAGACTACCTATAGTTCGTATATCTTGAATTTTCGTTTAGAGCCTAGCGATAGCTAGATTTTACTACAGACGGGCACAGATTGGCTTAAGCTAAATGCTTAGAGATAAACTCATATACAAAAACGGAAGTATTCGTTAGTAGCTAGCTAGAGGTACGGTGGTTTGAAGTTGTGATTTCTTCAAAGATACAATATTGGAGGTAGTTCCATTTTATGTCAGTTGCCATGCAAATATATTGGAACTGATTGAGCTACGTGCTACCCATCTCCGGAGACTCTCAACCCTTTGCTTGACCATTTATTTCTTCAGGTGGGATAGTGCTACGCCCTGGACGAATGTTAGATTGGAATTTGATATTTTCATAAAATAAGAAAAAAATACGTCAGAAAAAAAAGTTCATTTCATTCATGTAATTCAAATAATTTTATTCAAAAGACTAACTTGGGTACATTTAATTCCAAATAAGTTATAATAAATTTTTAATTGATGACTTGGTACATGTTTTAAAGAGTGTACTTTTTTGCTTAATTAACAGAATATCTTTATAAAATAAATTGTATTAAATATGCTAAAACATTTTTGTACTTTTGGCACAACTAATTTATTGAGATAAAGATCGGGTTCGTTCATCGCGAGCATTTTCACTCATGTTATGTACATATGTGGAATAAGTAAAAAAAAATATTTTGTTACGTTTAATTTATTAATTTATTTATCTATGTATATGTATGTGTTCATTGCAAAAAAATCACAAATTATAAGTTTATTGCTTTTCCAAATGTGAAAGAAAACATTGGAAGAAAAATTAATAGTTTATTTATTACTAAGTATTGACAGTGAACACCTTAAAATTGTGTTTGTTGTATACACCTGTTTTCAATATATGGTTTTGAGAAAAAGCCATACAACTTTTTGTGCAATATAGCTAAATGATTTAAAAACAATAGTTAGTCGACGAAAGAATTACTTCCATATGATTGTCTTTGAAGCACGTATGTATTGGAAATGGAGTGTAAATAATTCCACCCCAATATGGGTTAAAAATTTTGTAGTATAAATCAGGTGCTGTCTCGCTAATTTGGTTACTGCAGCCACCCGCCCCCACCCATCAATCCGTCCCATTGTCACACATATTCAAAAGGTTAAAGAATGCGAATTTTTTATGTGTCATTCACGGGCGGAAGGAATAAATTTGCGACGTGCGTAAATGTAAACGCACAGCGTGAAAAACGCACGACGGAAAAATCGCGTCGTCTCTGCGACTAATAAACACAATATAGAACAGGTAAAGCGTCACATATGATTTTTTTTTAAATTAAATATAATGAAAGACTCTTCTATGATCCCCTTTCAAGGAAAAATTCAGTTGATAGTGCTTGCGATGAGCGACACCGGTCCTGATCTCAATAAATCCAATGTGGAATACGAACCAAAAATGTGATAGTATTTTTATTATTAAGTATCTTATGTCTCCTAACTAAAATGCTGTTCCATGGAAGAAGTCAGTAATTGATTGATTAATAGATTGATTGAAATTGAGTTATGAATGCCATTTGCTAAGTGGTGCTCACTTTTATAGCAGTATAATTACTAAATAAAAATCCTTTGTGGAAAAATAGACATCTGCTAAAAGTATAAGAATTTCTAAGTAAAAAGGGAGGAACTATAGTTTTCTTGGCAAAAAAGCAGTCAATACAAAGATGTACTTCATGCTTTTTGACAGTGTAATTAATTCATTTTCGTATGAATCGGTTTTTATAAATTCAAAATTTATAGAGAATTCGAAAAAAACTGTTTTCTCAAAAGTTTTTGAGAGTCATTTACTGCCTATTTGCGAGGAAGAGCAATATAAAAGAGTTCAGTATACTAAATTAATTGATACCATTATAAAAGATGTTAAGCATTATTTAAGATTATTAGCTATTGGTAACTATATTTAATTTGTTTGTTGTGCATTTTCTTACTCGAGAAAAACAAAGTGAAAATTTCTGTTTTAAATCAATAGCGTTGTGGAAAGTGACTGCAAAATACCAGCTGAATAAACACGTCAGGTGGCTGTGTGAAACTATCAACCGATTAAATAAGCGTTACTCATACATAATTATAAAAAAACTAAACTTTTTTCGAAGATTTACTAGAGTAGTAAGAGTGTTTTTATTTTAATTACAAAAGTCAGGTTAAAGCAATCATAAAAAATTGAATTCCATTATGATGTCAGACGATCAAATTTGGTTTTTGATTGTATTTAAAAATATTTTGTTAAAAGACTCAAACAAAAATAAGGTACTGCGCTTAACATCTCAGGTGTGATCAATTTTCCAATGGAAAAAATAAAAAAAAAATAACGAAAGAGGATAAATCACTTTAAAAAAATGACACGGTGAAAGAGGGGGCCGAGATGAAAATAGGCCGATAAGAGGGGGGAGGGTAAGAGGGAAATAAATAGACTGGCGCTTTCAGAAAAGCAAATCACTTTCGATGTCGGCGTGTTTTTCAGATATTTTTCATTATGCGGTGATAAGTTAAAAGACAAGGCGGAAAAACGATTTTTTCACTTAAATGGAAATTATCAATCTTTCAAAAACAGGTTTAAATGACGCTTCAACGTAAATTAATACGTGCAACTTTCAACACGTACCGATATTTTACTAAAATAATTAAATCATATTTTTAATAAAAATAACAAAACATTTTAAGTACTTATTTCACATAAAATTTACTGGATCAGGACCGGTTTCGCCCATGGCGAGCATTGTCACCTGATAAGAAATAAAACAAAACAGTGATATTTATACAAAGTTTAAGTAATACTTACAAGTTATGTATGACAAACAATATGGTATTATAACTAAACAAATAAATTGAAGCCCAAAATGTAAGAAAAATAGATTATAATTAAAATGTTGAAGACCTCTTAGCAATGCAAGCTAATACATCAAAAATCGATAAGTAAAATTAAAAACCAAACTAAGTGCATTTAATAAATCTTAATGCCTATAATCCACGTGGAGTGCTAAATCCAACGAAAGTTCTGCGAAAAGAATGAAAAGGAGGGAATATCAATTCTAACTGTTTACTTACAATTCTTTAAATGTTTTATTATTTTTATTTTAATGCTATTCCACCAAGTATTGGCAGTGAACACTTTAAAAGACATAACTTTAAGTTATCATTATTTATTAATTCAAACACTAGAAATCAATCAACTCAGTAATAAAAGGTCGGATAAAACACTACATTTATTTTAGATATTCCTATGTTACAATCTTTTCATTAGTATTTGTGAGACTACATACAAAAATCCCGATAATTATAACAAACCCTCTCTTAATTCATGGAAACTCGTACATAAAATTTTCGCTGATTTACATTTTAATAGCAATTTACTTCTATTTGTGTGTATAAACGATACAAACAGTTTACCGCGCCTCAGTTCAAGTACATCCGTGCCCTTAAAATACCTGAAGATTCCGAAAGGCGAAATCCGGGTTGTTAGCGACAAAAATCATGGAAAAGTACAAATTTCAAAAATTAAATTTAACTCAGATTTGGAATATTGCTTTCATAAGTGAAGGTCTTGTTCTTACAAACATTTAATTGAAAATTGTCCTTTTATGTTTTGTTTGAAAGCAATTTATATATTTTTTTATAGGCATTGCTTCTTTTATATAAAAATACTAGTATTGCTACCCGGCGTCGCTCGGACTAAGCGACCAATAATTGTTTAATGTTATATCATTCGACATAATTATATCACAAAATCTAACATCCAAAATAGAGTTAAAATAAAATCACAAACTGATGACAGCCCCATTCTCGCCCATTAAAATGTCCAAATTCAAGGAAAAAATCTAATTTGCTGTCAAAGAAATGTCAAATAATACCTTCACGTAAATAATAAACATTATCATATTGATTTATAAAAAGCCGGGAAAAGTCAGTAGAAGACTAATTTATTACATTTTGACTAAATGTCTCGCCGATAAAAATTCAAAAATATTTTCTTTCATATTCGTTTTTATGGCAACTTAATGACCAAAAATACAAAAGGGAATTACAGACCCACAGACATACATACGCCGTTTCGGTTTATATATAAGATGCACGAAGCACAAAGAAAATAGTTTTGTGTATTAAGTATTTTGTTGTGAAATTCATGTCTAGCAAATAAAAAATGTATTATAACGGTGTACATTTTTTTAAGCTTCAAATTGCGCCCAAGATAAACCCTTCTAGGCAAAGAAAACTTCAATGTTCATGCCTCGAAACTGTTATCTCTTTTTAAGTCAACTAGCTTGAAAATCAAATATAATTACTATTACATTATACTTAGAACGACTTGTTAGTCAGCTACGAAAATGTTTTTACAAAAGCAAACATACGGGGTGTGCTGGTATTAAAACTTCAGAAAAGTAGATAAAACTTTACAGTTGCCTACTAAGATATTATTCTGTATCACTATCATCCGCTATATAGCGGTCGCAAGGGAGTCATTTTTACTTTGAAAATTCTCACTTATGGATGTTGTTAAAAAATGAGATATTTCTTATTGTGTAGGAAGAGAAAATAGCATTAAAAAATACGCCCACCAGTACCCACTTAGCCTGGAAACAACCGACTAAGAATTTTCTTGTTAGTTTTCATTGCTTTATTGATTCATTTAGATATTATCTTATAAAAACTTCTAGTTAATAAAATATTGTTAGAATTTTGTAGAAACATGATAAAATTGCGATATTCCTGAAACTAATTGCTACACTATGTATACTAGTATTAAATATTTTTTGTAAAAATTGTAAGACTTATTACATCGAGCAGACAGATGAAAAAAATTGAATTAAGAATCAACGAACGAATGAAGTATTTTAAAAGCAAACATTTTTCGCAATTCACAAGTCATCTCATCAAAAATAAGCGCGAGTTTAATAAAATGTACAATGTTCAAATATTACACCGAATAAATAATCAAGGATTTAAAATGAATTTCGTGAAATTCTTTGCGATTAAAAATAGCCTTAACAGAAATTAATTATTAGTAAACAATTATAATGCATGCCTGGTCGCTTGCTTGTATTTCATTTACCCACTTCCATAAACAAATGAGAATAATTGTGTAATAAGTATTGATATTATTTGTCACTTGTAAGGTGTTCACTGTCAATACTTGGTGGAAAGGCATTATAATAAAAATAATAATACATTTTTAGTACTTTTTCCGCATAAAATTTCAACTGATGTCAACTGATGATAATGCTCGCCATGAGCGAAACCGGTCCTGATCAAATAAATTTTATGTGGAAAAAGTACTAAAAACGTATTATTATTTTTTTGATATTATTTGTATTACCTTCCTCTCCAAGTTCAGCAAAGAAAAATCATACTCTTGATCATTTCAATTTAAATGTTTAAGTATTTTTTTAAGATATAAGGTGACACATGTGTGCACACAAAACAAATGGAATAAAAGAAAATATCCATCAGTGTTTACTGTGTTTTTGCATACTATAACAGAATTGAACTATGGTACATACTTTTGTCCATCTGACAAGTACGAACGGTTCAACCACTACCAACCACACAAAGCAATCGGGTTGTCAATGAAATCAGAGTCATTGAAATATACTTTTGGAATATGTGTTAACTGGAGCAATAATGGACTCGTTGACGAGTAGTCAACGCTTTTAAAAGTTCATCTCTATCGATTAGGATGTCAACAGGTTTGGAAACACGAACGGATAAGTTTTCGCAATGGTGTTTTAATACATAACAAATGTCTGGTGTTGTTTATACTGTGCTTTTTTATCCGATACTAGCTGTACTTTGAGCGCGTTGCTACGCCAGCAATTTTATTCATGGGGATTATAAAGAAATTGGGGGGGAAGGGGAGGGGAGGGTGTACGCCAGAAAGTTTCGCGGAATTGTACTAGAGAAATTTGTAAAAAATCGATATCATTTTTGGGGAAGGGGGTTGTTTGGCGGGGTGGGGTTTGGGGGCGTATGGAGGGGGTATGCTTGAAACCTTCCAAGGAGTGAACTTGAAAAAATCGTAAAGTTTAAAAAATAAATTGGGGTGGAGGTTGGGGGGTGGTTGGGGGAAAGGTTGGTAAACCAAAACCATTGCGGGAGTGTACTTAATAAATTTGTAAAGTTTCACATCGATCGGTCGAGCGGTTTAGTAGTCCATAGCGGACATACATACAGACATTCATTTATATATATATAGATTACAAATGGGCCGAAGCAATATCAATTGGTTTACAACTGCTTCTTTCATATTCATTATTTTACTTTCTTTGACTTTCATATAATGTATTTATTTAAGATGATTATGGTAACGATCGAAAACTTCTCAGGTAAACAATCATGCAGCCGGCCGATCATAATGTCGTTTAACTATTCCTGATCTGAGTTTTTTTGTGATGTTTAAAATAAACAAAGCTAGCTACTTTGACATTCGATTAAAAAAAAGAGTAATGCGATAATACCATAGCTTATAGGATAAATATATTATGCCGAGACTAAATAAAGCTCATAGTAAAATAACGATAAAAAACAAGTTCGTATATCATAACGAGTAGGCAAAGTATTCCAGCGAAATATTTTCTCGAGCAACGATTTCAATAATTTTCCTCGAGAGTCTTTGAAAAAGCTTGTACGCAATTTCTTGAGTGAATAATTTAGTTTTTTGACATTGAAATCAGTTTTAATAATATCAAATAAAGATCGTTATTTTCAGATACGGTGTTCACAGGCTCAAATCCAACTCAAGAAATTTTCATTAATTGATCAGTTTATTTATTTGCGTCCATCGGAATGGATGTCTATGATATCAAAATTCCCTCCCATTTATACAGTTTAAGAAAACGGGGCGTAGCGGTAGTGATTAGCTATCCATCATCTTCTGTGCCAGCCATATATTCTTTGTATTCTTACACTCTTCGAGAAAGAGAAGTTGATCGACTGAATAACATTTAGAACAACTAATATTGAATTAAGCTCCATTTAGAGTTAAAATGAATCTCGATATTATTAAACGACTAATGGAGGTTTTTAAAGAAGGTAAATTTTAATATTAAAATGGGATACAAGCTCAATTAATTAAAAAAGCTAAAGATCGGTTGTCAGACATTGCAAACAAATAACGCGTAAATATATTTATTTTAAGACTAGCCTACCCGGTGAACTTCGTACTGCCTCAGAATCAATAGATGTAGTGTTAACTTATAAGCTGAATTAAATTCATTTTTATATTAAGTGAAAAAGAATTTATGAGAAAATCATTTTCCTTCATAAGTTTTTTCATGTTTTCATTCTGCTTATTCTGCTATTCGGGACAAAGCCATACAATTAAAGATCATCAAAATCGGTCTAGCCGTTCTCGACTTACAAGTGGTGTAACAAGCACGACATCGTTTTGTATAAATATATAGATATTAATTGTAATTGTAATATTCACAGTACCTGACACTTTCCGTTGATGCACATATCAAGGCTACCGGGTCTGCATCTGGTACCATCTTGGACTCGGCTGGCGAGTTGAACCACGACCAGTGCTTCTTCATCAGCGTCGCCTATAATTAGTGGAGGTGCATCCTGCTAAAATAATAAAAACAATATATATAATTGAATATCAATTGTATTACAATATGAACAATTTTATCAAGAAGGCACTATCACTTCGGTGTGTTTTATCGAATAAAAATATCATCAACACTTCATATGTAAACTATATGGTACCCATTGGGGATTGAAATACCGGGTGAATATACATATCATCACAGGTATTACAGAAAAGAGTATTATCAATTGTATCTTCGAATTGAATAGCCTGTATCATAGGTCATCAACTTGGTCTGTAATATCCAATAGTGGGCGGTAAATGCTTCCGTAGTGGGCGGTGGGCAATTTTTGCTTTTACTCCAAATTTTGTCAACCATATAATTGAATTACAATAAAGCGTTGTTGGTGGGCGGTAACGAAATTTTGCCATGTGAAATAAGCAAGTAGGCATGTGTAGCAAAATTTCGGGTCCGTGGCCGAATTTCAGCCTGTTGACGTCACTGGGGCTCGAATCCATGTCCGTCAGTTTAATTTTTAACCTAGCCATCCCGGACACTATAGATTTTGTCCCAAAAGCTTTACCTTAAATATCTATCTTAATACTAGTGATACGATGTCTAAGCTTTTGGTATTCTTAAATCATAGTTTTTACACCTTTTGCAGAAAAAAAATATGATATTTATTGGCTAGTTGCGCCGTAATCGATTAAAAAAGAGAAGAAGTCGGAATTTTTCAGTCTAATAAGCGATAAGAGAACGTGACCATAGTGAGTCATAGATAACATGGACGGAGTGTTTCATATGTGGCAACAATAAAACGCGATAAGCAATAAGATAAGGTAATGTGTCTTCGAGCGCGGTTATTGGCTTGTTAGTCCGCCATAGCCGTTGGAGTGGAAACGTCGACCTTTTCATGCGCGACTTAAATTTGAATAATTATAAGAAAAATAGGAACTTTTACATGATTTTTTTTTTCAGAAAGATGTATAAATATACGTCAAAGCATAATCAATCATTTTTTTATTGCAGTCTATGCCAATAAGGCCAAAACACTGGGGTATTTTTTTACCCCCCTTCGGCCTGAGAGTCATTGTTCAAGAATAGTCCTACGAAGGTTAAACATAATTATTGATTTTTTGCGGAGAAATCTTTGTCCATGTTATCAAAAATCCCCTCCCACACTTATCCGAATTCTAAAAACGAGACGTAGTGAGAGCGAATAGCAAACTACTAGTCATATCCTTTCTATCTGTATTCGAAAAAAAAGGATGAGCAGCTGACTAACGAGCACTTCTCGTAGAAGAATTCTGTTGAAATAAACTCTATTAAAAGTCTAACAAAATATTTTTTTCGTTTTCAATGTCCTGAACTGGAATTTCAGCTTCAGAAATACTGATATTGGAATCGCTTGTATCATACAAAAATGTTTTCAAACGCATGTATGTATGTAACAGTGATGTTTCAATTCTACCCCATTAACTTCCTGTTAGACCCCTAAAAACGAGGTGTCGAGCTAATGACCAACATTATGTCTTTACCCTATACAAAATGGAACGTTGAGTGACTGAATTACGATCAGTTTTTGTAAAGTAACTTCTGTTGGGATCCTCTTTTAGGAATCTTTATATGCCGCATGGGAGTAGACAAGGTATACTTAAAATAAAAGAGAATTTATAGGTAAAGCGGCATTTTTGAGTGGTTTCCATGACTTCTTGTGAGCTTTTTGATCATATTACATATTCAGTGGAACCCTGATCTTACGTTCTGACATTATACGTTTTCCCGCGAAATGCGTTCATTTTGTACAGTCCCGGCATTTAGTTCGTATAGAAAACTTTCCCGCATTCATCGTTTCCCGCATACATCGTTTGTTTTATACGGTCCCTTGAAAAACGTAGAATCGGGGTTTCACTTGTTCACGTTGTTTTCTAATATGTTTGTTTCCAATGTAAAGCATATATAAATCTAGTGCAGTTTATCTTTTGTTTATCTTAGATGTTTTTATTGGGTCAGTGGTAACTATTTAATTAATGATTTTGACTCAGTGTGCATGATGGAATTGCGATACATTATTCAAAAATTCCGATAATTATAAAAAAACCCAATTCATTCATTGAAACTCGTTTACATCAAATTTTGTCTAATTCATATTTCAAAAGTAATTTAACTTAAGTGATCTACTTTTATTTATGTATATAAACGATACAAACTGTTCATTACGCGTCAGTTCAAGTACATCCTTACTTTTTGAAATGCATGAAGATGTGGAAAGATGAAACCCGGGTCGTTAGCGACATAACTCATGGAAAAATACAAAATTCAAACAAATCAAAATTGCTTATTATTACGTTGCATAAGCTGTACTTTTTTAAGAATGTAAATATATAAGGCTAAGACCGGACTTGTATTTTGCTATTTTTAAAAACTTATCACCGTTTTTAAGATCGGATGGGATAAAAAAATTTCAGACCTTTATCCTGCTATAGAACAGAAATCGGTGAAAATTGGTGTAAAGCGTAACTGGAGATAATCTAAAATAATCCCTCATAAAAATTAACTCAAAAATACGTAAAAGAGTGAAACATGTACTATTATGAAAGAGTCTACAGTCTAATACTGCTAGCCATTTTTCCTTGAATTATATCTAAGTACTGCTTATATATTTGTACTTACTTGTGGATGGTGTTGTTGAGTACCTCTGCATGTCAACGCGCAAGGTTCGGTTTCTTCGTAATGTGGAGCCCATGAGAAAATGGTTCCCTCATACGGGACCTGATCGTAAGCGGCACACTGCCGAGCCCTGAAGTCCTGGCTTTCAGGGCATGGCTGAAACAAAAAGACAACTATCATGAGACGAGTTTATTTTAAATGATATTAACCTGAAAAAAGTGAATACATTGATCAGTGTTGTTGAATAACGCTACAGTTATCTCAAACAATACCAAAATTGAGTTGTTCGTTAAGTGTAATTTTGATACATTTATTAATTCAACGTACCCATATATTTTCAGTGTATGGATAGTCAATGTTTTAGTTAAGTGTTGGTAAGCGAAGAATTGGTTATTAAAATCAACAGCAAGTAAATTGTGTGAAAGATAGTTACAACATCTCACGAGTGTTTAATCTCTTGTATTATTTTTCGATTAACATTTTATAAGGCAACATTATTATTTGTTATATTAAAAATCTCATCGCGGGATATTACACTCTTATAAAGTTGTAATAGCCTACTGAACCTTTACTACATTGCCGCAGCGCTTTCAGAAAATTGACCAATTTTCACCAGGCCAGAAAGCTCACAAACAAACAACAGCCGAAAGAGCTTTAAAAGATTGCGACGGAATTTATTATGCAGTTAGACTACGGGGTAATTTAAATTAGATCGGAACAGAACGGTTGTGCAAATCAAGGGCAGACAGGGTTCAGTGAGAATTATTCAAAAAGCAATTTTATGAAGACGTTTTTTGACAATTTACATTTTGAATTAAATATTATGACAACGAAAAGCTTTGGGCTCTAAATTTTCAAAAGTATGCCATTAAAAAGCTTTAATCGTTAGTCAAATTTGTGAGTAAAAGAAAACTAATCGAATACATTAATATTCAATAAGTCAAAGTGCTTTTTATTGAAATGATTCCGAATGATTTTCATGAAACGAAAAAATGTAGATTTAATGTCAGCACACAGATGAGTTCCATCACTTACTCTTTAATTAAGGTTAATAATTCTTTGCTGTTTTTAAATATATATTGATACACAGTTTTTTTAATATATGAGTTCATTCTTTAGTATGTATTAACCCGTACACAGCCATCGTAGAAAATTTAATACGACACCGTGCAGTAAAATAAGTCTATCGTTGTTAAAAGCTATCTTAGAGGCTAAAACTGATTTTTTATATTATGATCATTGCACAAATATGTATGGTATAATTTTTATTCATTTCAATGTCTCAACTTACAATAGTAACTGTATGGCTAAACAAGGTATAACCACACAAAGTTATATTGGTGATATATGAAACATAAATATCACATATTTTGATTTTCACTTTTACACTATCCAATCCGCCGAGATAATTCCGCGATTTTACCGGGACGAGAAGAAAAATTATCGTTAAGCTATTTATAAAGTTAAACGAAAAGCTCAAACTAATCATAAGGCAAATGGTGTATTAGATTTCAGACTACTATTTAAAAAATCGTAACGTAATTCGACGAGACAAGAGGGTGTTTTTATTTTTGAAAAATTCAAGAGAATTTTCTGCGTTCATGTTAAAAGAATGACATTTAAAAATGTGCGCAACACAACTTAAAGTCGACGGATCCGGCGCGAGGATTGTTAGCGCTCTCCCTACAACGAAATGCACTTTGTGTTACTTATCTACCGGTTCGCTGATATAACGACGCGATACGCAACCTTTGAGACGTTTCTTTATGTTTTCAGTTGTTCAGTGACATTTTTTTATGAAACCTAAGGTACAATTATGTGTCGCTTTTTAGGTGTTCACAAGTCAATACTTGGTGGAATGACATTATAATAAAACATTTTTACCAAATAAAATTTATTGGATCAGGACCAGTTTCGCTCACGGCGAGCATTATAAACTGAAAGCTCATCAGTTGATAATGCTCAACAAGAGCAAAACCGGTCCTATTTTAAGTGGGATAAGTACTACAAATATTTTATTATTTTTATTACTATTACGTTATTTATTTGATCGTTTACATTACCTTCTAACTGTTAATATAGGAATGTTATTGAACAATTACATATTATTTTAAAACCATGTCTGCTACAAACTTGGAGCATATGGACTCCTCACGGAGTTTATCTTAAAATATGTTTTTTCTACGATTAATTGCTTGTTACTCAGTAGCTCGACCTCTCTTTTCGAAAAGAGTAGGGATGGAAAAAAAGAGGACTAAGACAGGACTAATGATAAGCTAATCACTGTCACTATGAGTCGCTCTCTGGTATCGGAATGGTGGGAAGGGATTTAACAATCCATTGCCTCTGAGCAGAATCGATGTATCGGCTGAAAAAATCTAATCGTACCGGGAATCGAGCCCGGGTGTTCCGACACGGTAGCCAACGACGTTGACCACTGCACCACGGACCGGACGGATTCACTTCAATATGTGGTGGAAAATCATAAGGTATGCCTAATTTCTTACAAGAAATTGTGTCATATAAGAAATTGTAAAACACACATAAACCTTTAAGTAAGAGTTAAATAAATACCTAATTTCTTACAAGAAATTGTTTCGTTTGCATAAAGATAAGCAAAATTTGAAAGAGGCGAAACACGTGTCACAGTTAAACAATTTAATAATCAAAGATTTTAAATTTTATATTAAAATGAACTTACACAAAGTTACCGCCGAAACCATCGAACATATTATTTTTATTCATTCCAGTAAAGATAATTTGAATCTCCAAATGCTTTACAACCAAATCTAAGAAAATATCACAATGTACAGCAACGGTTAAGATATTTTGATATTGATTATACCCAAACATTTCAGTCTCTGTAAAAATGTAGCTTAATTGAAATAAGTTATCGAAAGGCATACAAAATGTTTTGCTAGATTTTTTGGAGTGTTCTCTTGAATTTCCAATCATCCAAAGAGCGTGATTAGTTACTGTGGTTGGAATTAAACTATAAAAAATAAAATAACGAACCGGCCATTTTATTTGGCCTGCACAGTTGTACATGAATTGCAAAACAGCGAATAGACGAAGATTAATGAATTTTATTTATTGTTCATATAAATGATGAAATAAATAATATCTTATCAGCCAATGGTGATTTATCACACATACCAAATGTGTTATAACAGCCTTGAAAATTTTATCATATTGGAATTGGTGAAATTGATTTTGACATATCACTAAAAAACGTTCTCAATAGAAAAATGTATTTGTATCGAAGTTTTGGGATGTTTATTTTTTAAACACGTTTACCCGGATACGTTTTGTGTTATTAATATAAAAAATAGTCTAGAAAGAACCCGGTTGAACAATAAAGTATTCTGCTATGCCTGATAATAAAGAAACTGTGTTTAACGGAAAACAAGAAAATTAATTCTCGTATATTGATCATAAAGAAAAGCTGTAAAGTTGTGGCGACAAATTGTGGTAAAATGCAAAAGTAAAAACTTTTGAGACGGAAAATAAAGATTTAATGGTGGACTCATTTTGCAGAAGTGAAACAATATGCGTGAATCAAAACTGAGTATAACACAATTCCATCGAGAAAAATATATATTATATGATGTTAAAATTTTGATTACTGTTTATATGATATCAACATATTGAAATGGTCTATAGAATCACTGTAGCTGTAATAACGGTTCTAAGTACCAATGTATAATTTACCATTTCTAATGGCGTTAATTATGTATACTTTAGAATTGATTTAAACTCTTGTCATTTATGCTCATTTAATATTTACTTTAATGTGGAATTAATAGCGCTGATTATATGTATAATATACATATGTCATCTATATATAATATACAAATGATCGCGATGAGCAAAAATATATGATATCAGTATTGAATATTTTTTTAATGACGCACGAGTAAGTGAATTGTGATTAATGTTCCTTTTTTGAATGTTTGAAGTCATTTATTTTGTCATTTGCAGCGATGTATATAATAAAATGATTTCATATAAGAATGAAAAAAGCACGAACAAGACTGTTTTGATACATCAGTAGATGTTCTCAGTTCTCTAGTCGTAAACTTGACAGTGGGTATACGGTAGCACACTAGTTGTTTAATATCGTATACCTTATAAATATTTACGAACAAATATATCTATCACTTTCTCGTATCATTTTTTTAACCATGTCCGCTCTTAGCTTGGAGCATATGGACTCCTCACGGAGTTTATTTCAACATATATTTCTCTGTCTGTTACTCTGTTGCTCAACCTCTTATTTTCGAAGAGAGTAGGGATTGAAAGGATAGATTCGGACATGACTAGTGGTTAGGTATCGCTCTCGCGACGCATAGTCGCTTTTTGCGATAGGAAAGGTAAGGAGGGATTCATTTGAACAGATGTATCGACTGAAAAGATCTGCTCGTACCGGGAATCAAAGCCAACGACGATGACCACTGCGCCACGGACCGGAAAAATTCTTAATTCTCATACCATATTGTGGATTTAATAACAGTAAAATTAAGGATTAATACGAAACTTATGTTAATAAATCTACAGAAAAAGCAATGTTTAGTGTTAGGGCAACCATTTTGGTTGAGGTGAATAAAAGTTATTTAACGCATTACAGTTTCAGGAGCGTTTGAATTATAAAACACTTAAACGTTGGTTTCTCAATTTGAAAAACACACTTCGCCCTTTTTCTTTTATACAGTCTGCCAACGTAAGTGAATATTTTTCAAAGCATTATCGCCATTAAATTTAATGGAATCTCACACGATACCCTGCTATTTGTTATCTGTAATATGAAGACTGACATTTTTTATTTACGGTGCGTAACTGTTTTTATCGTAATATCTTAACGCTCTCGTGCTGAGATGATAAAATAAATATATTTAAAAAAAATTTTTTTTTAGAAAAGTGTAAATTGATTTCAATAAATAAAAATCAATTTTTAGTATGTACGATTTGAAAATTATGTTGCATATTGATCAGATCTGAATTCGCCCAACGCAAGTATTGACAGTGAATACTTTAAAAATGTATAATTAAGAATTTCGACTAAAGGTGCTTGTATTAAATTTCAATTGTTTTTCCTATATACTTTTTCCTCATAAGTTTGTGTTTACTAGCAATATTTTTAAATACAGATAATGTGTAAAAATGAAAACCTTACCGTGTGAATCAAAAAGGTATCAAAAGTTTAATCCAAAATTGGCATTAAAAATATATATATTTTGGAATTGAGTTTTGAAAATTACATCCTGAAATGCAATATGAGAGGATTTTAGGTTCATTACAAATGTTTAAACGGCTATTTGAATATATGTTACACTTGGCCAATTTCTGCTGCATGGCAACGATACGTTTATAAGTATTAGAAATTTATTGATTGAGTACGGATTTACTTGGTAGAACTCCATTATAATACGGAAAGAAAAATAACAATGTATTTTAGTTCTTTATTCTTTATTTTAGTTTAGCTATCAACAAATATATAAAATAATTTATGTAGAACTAAAATACATTGTTATTTTTCTTTCCGTAGTATTAGAAATGCTATGTAAAATATTATAAATACAACTAGATTTTCCGATAAGTTTCTATTTCACCAGAAGGCAGACGATATTATTTATAGCATGTATTTATATGAAAGATTATTTTTCCATTGATACTGGAAAGCTCTGAAGGAAATATGAAGCTTTTTAATGACGGGACGGACATGTAACAATATTACGTTTATATGTAATCCTTCGACCGTGTAATCAAATATTTCCATTGTTGGGTGGCATTCATCGTACGGTCGGGGATTTATTCAGAAAGCTAGTTTGTTTTGTCAGGAAGGGTCCGCCGGACCACTTTAGATAATGTAAGTACTTATTAAATTTTCATGGAGGACACAAAATTACTTTAATAAAGATTCCAGTCATAAAAACGATCCACAGATTGAGATATATTAAATAATATAAAGATATTAATTCTTTGTCTCGTGGCACACGTGAAAATAAAACAATTTTCGATTCTTCGGTTGTTTTGAAAGAAAGATAAAATATTTAGTAATAGATTGGTGGAAACTATTGATTTATTTATTTATTGGAGACATAAAAAAAAACAGTGATTGGCATAAACAAAACATAATATTTACATACAAAGTGGTAATGGTAAAAAGAAATTTAAAATCGCTTAAAGTTTGATACCATTAAATAATTTGGGCTATGAGTTTTTGGTCAAGTAAATGACTTTTGCACCTAAAGCTCTCCCCAAAAGCTTCATTTTATAATTTAGAAAAAAAGAGCTTTTGATCCATTAAAAGTTCATTGCACCAAAAGCTCTCCAAAAAATCACGAACAAAAAGCTTCCCGAAAGCTCCATTCAATAAGAAGATTAAAAATAAATAGCTTTTTATCTATCGACAGCTCATAACACCAAAAGCTCTGAAAAAAATACATCGCCAAAAAGCTTCCCGAAGGATTGATATAATAATCTGGGTTAAAATTCAGAGCTTTTGATCAAATATAAGCTTCTTGCACCTAAAGCTCTCCCCGAAAGCTTAATTTTATAATTTGATCCATTAAAAGCTCTTTGCACCAAAAGCTCTTACCGAAAGCTCCATTCAATAAGTGAATATGATAAGTAATAATAATTAAAAAAATGAGTAACGAGCAATTCTTGTAGAAAATGCTATAGATAAACTACGTTAGGTGTTCATATGCTCCACACTGAAAGCCAGCATCAAATGGGTCTGAAAGGTTTGTGACCGCTGATTAAATGATATTGATTGGTCAACATTTCGTCTTAGCGGATTGAGCAACTGGATAGAAAAATAAACCACAGCGAAGAACCTTAATAAGTTGAGGCATATTGAGAAAGCTTCAATAGAAGTGTGAATTGGCAGTTGATGATGATGGATAGAAAGTCAGGTCAAATAATACAAATAAAATGTTCAATCACATAGCTATTTCACCGCATTAACATCACTATCCCAATTACTGGAATCACGTTACATCTACGAGGGATTACGTTTCGGTTTTTATTGCCTCCTGGAAAGCCTCCGTGTGCCAGGGAGTGCTTCCCGGGGCGCCGTGATCCTTCATTAATAGTACCGCTGGCCATGCATAATTAATATCGGCTCACTCCCGGAGCAAGGATCTCATAACGCCACATACGTGAGGCTCTTTACGATGTCGTAAATTTTTAAAATTAATTGCCTTGCGAGGCGGATGAGTAGTTGTTATTTTAGCTGGATTTTTTTTGTAAGGGTTAAGTTGTTGGCTCGATGTTATTATTTGCGTGCGATCAAAAGAGATTGAATACCTTAATATTAAATATTTTGCTAGGGTACAGTGCAATACTTTTTGCTCCACAAACTGAAGCTCAGTGAGGAAAAATAAAACAATATTTTTGTAAAAATGATATTTCATGAAAACTGGTAAAAAAATGTTTTAGTATATTTTATTTTATTTCTTTTTTGACACTTTCACAAAACATATATTTGAATCGATTGTTTGAAATCACAGTAATTTAAGGAAATGATGTTTATACTTCATATTACTCTTTTTCTATCCAATTCCGGTTATCGAACCGCTAAGAAATATTAACCGCTATTTTAAAATAACAACATGACGATTTTGTAGCCGAGTTATCGATTTTATTGAGCTTTAGTCATGAGTCCAGCTGCGGGCAATTTAATATATTATTTTTTTCAATCGATTAATGTAATATTTAGAAACGTTCATTGGCATACATATTCATTTTGATAGCCAGTTGTTTTCAAATGAAAAAATATATTGAAATGCTTCATTATGAGCTGATGTATTTTATATTGGATATTAAGAGGATATGTATAAAAAAAATTGTGCAATTAGTAATCGCTGCAAATTGAAAATAAATTCAATCATTTTTATTCATTTTGTACCCGACAATAATTGTTTACTGTTTGCCGTGTATTAATTAATTTTATATTATTATATGAACAATTGTTCATTAAAGTTCACAACATAATCCACTTCAACTAATTAAATACGAAATTATAGCTTTAATTGTTTAATCATTTTGCCTGTAGTGTTTTGAATCGCCGCATATTAAATTGTATAATGTTGATGTAAACTACCTTCTTCCTCCCATAGTATTTATGATATCTGGAAATTAATTATTCAGAATATTGATTTAATAATAAAATAAATTTTGCCTTTTTAGATTGATTTAAAATGAGTGGAGTTTTAATTGCATTGACAAACTTTAAAGTTTGAAGAGAAATATAACAAATGAAGTCTTGTTGTTTCTCAGAACTCTGGAGTTTTAACGTTGTTACTAGTTTAGTTATTAATTTTTAAAGCAAACAATATTTAATATTAAAAAAACTAAATTTCTTTTTATTAAGTTTTTAACATAGCTCAATAAAAATATCTTTTTCGAATTCAAGACGTATCTCTAGTTTTTAAAGTATTCTTTGGTTGTATCGATTTTGAAGTATGTCTTTGTGCTATCAAACGGTTATGTTTTTAATGATATGATTGAATTCTTAAATGGTGTGTTAATTTAAACATACACGTTAGTATATTTGTTACAACGAATGTGTGTGTGTATGTATTAAAAGTATGCGATATTTAGAAAAGACGTTACGTTACAATCATCAGGACAAGCAATTAAAATAAATGAATCATCAAAAGAAATTGGGTAACCATCCAATCGAGTGTGAGGCAGAATTCTAATAACCAAGTAGGCAGCGTCGAACACAAATCTGGTATTTTTCAACCGATTTAAGACTTTTTGAATTATGTATGTGATATGTCGTAATTTTTTATTACAATTTTCCAATATTGTAGACAAGATCCAAAGGGAAAACATTGCTTAGTAATGGTCACATTTAATCCCATCCCTTTATCCACACCATCCTCAAAGAGAGAGTTTTAAAAACTGACTTTAATTCAGTTCTCGATCGATTTTCTTGATGAGATTTCCTATATTAAATCCACCTGTGACAAATTAGAAGTGGACTTGCAAACAATACTTTCCTTTTTTATGTTAACCACATTTCAAATTAGCATTCATACGGTACATAATAAAAAAAACTATTGTTTAAATAATTCAAACTTTACTATTATTGCCAGTATTATGCGAATAATATGTTTTTAACAACGTTAGTAAAACGACATATAAAACGAAGAAACGAACGTCCACTTAGAAAACATGGCAATAAGTTCGTGACGCGAAAAGAGAGCCCTAAAAGCTACGTGACGTCATATGACAAACACGTCACACACCAAATTACTCGAAAGCACAGCTATAGGTCATATTATATATGAGAGTACAACCCAAACTAAACAAGACCGAAAACGAAAAGTTTACCACCTTTACTTTACGACCAAGTCTTAGATTCATATGTTTTATTTAACGCTTTCAGGTCTGGGTAAGATCGGAAAATTCCGCGGATGTATTATTACATGTCAGACTATTCTGAAAAAAGTCAGGATTAAAGTAAATCTGTAATTTGGTTAAAAATATTAAAATATGCCGTGCAATCAAGACATTGAACACAAAACAAGGAGCAAAAGTATGCCGCATCATGCCATCGTTGGACTAGGGCAGGGTGGAAGGGGAGGATTTGATTTGGACACGTATTGTATTACTAGCTGTGACACGTATTTCACTTCATTCAGATACATCTTCGGACTTACGATCGCAAAGTATGCTTTAGTAATTAAATCATTACTTAAGCAAAATTATGTCATTACTTTAGCAAACTTTGCGATAGTAAGTCTGAAGATGCCTCTGAATGAGGCGAAACACATGTCACAATTCGTAACAGAATACGTTGAATAATCAAATGGATTTTTTTATTAAAATAAAGTAAAGAATTTTATTGAGGTTCATGATCGAAATTATTTGTTTAAAAATAAAAATTGGTTGGCCCAAAATAGCGAACATTTTTCGTGCAAAAACTGGTCGAATTTGTGAAATTTAAGAGCATTGCGAAATTTGCAGATTTCTTCACGACGGTGCAACTCTCTTTAAACAGTGGCAGATCAATAACTGAAGACACTAGGGTGTTAAGGCTTCCATTGGAATCAATGCCAGAAATTTTAAATAACGAACCACCACAAGAGTAAAGACTTGATTGAGATGAGCCATATAAGAGTACAGTGATACCTCAAGATTCAAGCTTAATTAGTTCCGTAACCTTGCTCGTATCTCAAAGCAATGTTCTCCATAGAAATTAATTGAAATGCAATCAATCCATTCCAGCCCCCACAAACAATAGTTGTAGAGCGCCATCTATGTCTTTCGTATGGGATTCGTCGATTGTGCGAAAGAAATAGAGCGAAGTATGTTATTATAGTAGGTCCATAGCGTTTGACAGTCAAAGTAGAATCCAATACCAACACAAATATACATATACAGATTTTCCACCAATTCATCCAAAGCGTTACGCAAAGGGCACACAGATACCCGTGCGTTCTTCGTATCTCAAATGTTGTTCGTATTTCAAAATAAAACTTCACTCGCTCGACGGCTAGTATCTCAAATATCTCGTATGTTAGGGCACTCGTATCTTGATATACCACTGAATAATGAAGAAACCCAAACGAATCACATCGCCAATGAGGATGTTCAAAGACTAACTAATAAAGAACGTGCTATAGTAACCAACCAACCGAGCTTTATGCCAGATAAGAATTCAACTTACGGCGAAGAATAATAAAATAAAATATTTTCTTATCATTTATCATATGCAGAATAAAAAGCTTGGGGTCTCAAATGGTAAAGAAGTAAAAGTTCAAACATAGTCCGCTAACAACACCTCATACAAAAAGCACTCGCGGGAGACCTAACTATTAACTATTGTATAAAAGGTGAGTTATACACATAATAGTTAATTAAATTTAATCAATTAACTGCTGATATTGTGCAAGATGATGAAATTTGTTTAAATAAAAGAAAATATCATTTAAAAGGTAATCTTTACATAGCTTTACTTTACTATGTATAACTGAATATTAGAAATTTAATTTCACTTCTTACGGGTACTTAAATTTTGGATAATTTGATGTGATTTCATTAAATCGTTAAATCAATATTTATTTGTTTAATCATTCTTACGCAACGCCGCGCAGGCGCAAAATCGGTCTTACCACTAGAGCCACGGCGTGCAGGCACGAAAACGCCACTACGAGTTTATTTATGAATAACTATTGTCTATATTTGTACATATGTAGGTTACATTAAGCAACTAAACAGTTGTTAATCCAGTTACTAGTCATAAAAATCGTATCAATCCATTTTCAACATTAAACGATAATAATATATTATCCAATCAAATTAGCGGAAACTGACTTAAAAATAATCAGTGATTGAAATAACGTGTAAGCCATATTTTAAACCTTCTTAATTATTATATTATTAGCAAGTTCAATTTGATTAACATAAAAATGTGTGCATTTAAAATAATGAAAATAAAAATTAAAAATCAGTCATAATATTATACTTAACCCCTGTAGTTAACAAAGCTATGGTACATTAAACTTTCTTGTCATTTACAATATATATTCAAATTATTTTTAATGAAGTACACACACACACACACTCTCTCTCCATGAATGCGCAGTGGAGCGTTGAACGAGTGAGTAAAAAATGACAAACGAATGAATTTTAAGCCCACACCACACACACCGTCTGCAATCAAGCGTTTTGAACAAGTCCTGATGAACTCTTATAATTTCTGGATTTTAATACCATGGTAAACATTAATGAAAAAAAAAATATGTTAAAAGTAGTTCCCATCTCTTTGAGCGCGTCACAACTACGAGTTGCTATCTGGTGCTAATTTCCTTTGCGTTTTTCACAAACATTCTAAAAAGTCCCGCCGCAGTTTAACATAAAAGAAGGGTGGTTTTTCAAAAAAAGCCTGTCCGGAATTCTAAAGTACTTTTTGAGGCTCTGTGAAGGGTAGTTATGTAGTCGCTTTTGATAGGGTATACAAACTTTACGGCATTGGAGAATGTCAAAACTACAATAAAGGTGGTAGAGAAATAATAATTGACCGACGAAAAAACATTTCTCGTTCTGGTTGTTGAGATTTCTCAACTTATTCTATTTTTACTAAATTTAAAAGAGCGTACGTAATATCTACATACATAATAATTCAATAAAAAGTTTAAGAATAATATGTCTAATAAAGACTAACTTATACATTTTAAATACACCTGTATGCACTTTTTTCACAAATGTATATAATGCTTAGAACCAGTTCCGCTTTTTAGCGAACATTTAAGCTAAAGTAAAAATGTTTGCGCTTTACGAAACCGGTAATGACCATTAACTATAATTATGGAATAATTACAAAAAAACAAGCAGTCATTCCACTATTAAAATTATAATAAAACAAAATGGTAACTACTTTCGATGGTTTCGGCGGTTACTTTGTGGAAGTTCATTTTAATAAAATTTAAAATAACTTAAAGTAATCACTCACCTATCTGATTGATTGCAGCTCATTAGTTAGATAGTTTGTAATGTGTAACGTCATCAGTAGTATGATTATTTGTTTGCTTTGTTGCGATTCTATATCCCCAACCCCCCTTCCTTGCTTCCCGTAATAGGGAAAAATTCCAAAATTTCATTTTGTGATTTCATCATTTTAAAATGTTAGAATCAATCTTGCTTCATCACTTAAGCAAAATTTGCGATAGTAAGTCCGAAGATGCCTCTGAAAGAGGCGAAACACGTGTCACAGTTAGTAGCACAATACGTGGAATAATCAAAGTTATTTAAAATTTTATTAAAATGGTAACTGATACCTGATATAAACTCTCCGTTTTTATTCGGTTTGTCCGTTCCTTTTGTAACGTCATTGTAGAGAAAACAATAATCATAGCCACCTCTCGCTAAAGTGGCTTTAGTCCCGCCAAACACTATTTGATTTATGCTCGTAGTATATAGTAAATGGTAGCGCATTTTATTCTAAAAGAAATATATCATTCAGAGAATTCAACGACCTTTAAATAATATGATATAGGTATCGGAATATAAAAAAACCTTTCATAAAAATATGAAATCTTACAAGCTTTTTTATCGAAAATCAAGATTTGTTAAAAAAAATGCTTGTTTGAATAAAGAAATAAAATGTTCACTAATGTTAACCGCATGCTATTTTTCTACTGGCTACAAGGTTTTGGTTCTTTTGGAGGTATCTACATGTGTGAATTTTTTAAATAAAAATCACTTCTTCCCTATTCTATACTGAAAAATTGGTACACAAGGTGCAAAAAAGTATAATTACATCATTCTTCTAATACCAAAGAATGTTTTTTTCATGAGAAATTGGCTTTTCTTCGCTTTTATTGTTATGTTGTTTAAACATGGTTTTAATTTATGAGACCTGGATATAGTTGATAGATACTTCGGCTTCACAATATCGTCAGAATAACATTTCTGACGATGATAATAAATCAACCATTAGCAGTAGTTATCAACATATTCCTTTAGATTTAAAAACTTGAATATTTTTAATTTACTTTTTTCTAAATCTTAAATAGACTATCCGTGATTAAGTAAAAAAAAGCTTGCTGTGAAGTCAAACTTATTTGACTGACGATAAAAAGACTTGTAATTCAAATTTAGCCGCTTTGAAAAAATTAACGCCAATTAAGTCTAACAAGACAACTTTAAAATTTTCCATTTTCTTTATGAAAGAAATTTCGAAGTATAATCGTAATTTAAGCATGAGAAAGATCGTTCATTTTTAATATTTACTTACTTTATTAATTTCAATTGCTTAAACGTGATAGAAAGTAATGCTTTCTGATGAAATGCAAGCATGAAAGATGTACAAAAAGCAATGAGAAATTTATAGCCACTCGTTCAGCATTGCTCCTTTTAAAATCATTTCGAAAGAACTTATTAAATTAGCTTAACTTTCAATCAACTAATTAAAACGTTTAGTTTCCTGTTGCTTTTAGTTTATCTGTTTCGGAAAATTTTAAGCATTTCTTGGTAAATACAAGCTATCAAAAACTAATTACAAACTTGGGATAATTAAATTTGCCAATTCTTGCTAAAACACTTATTAGAGTGGTCGATCTCTTGAAGGATTTCAGTAGATATTGTTTGAGTAAAAAGAAAAATGAACAACGCAATCGAATAGCTTTATTACAATTTGTAGTAAGATTTAGATTTTTTACAAAGAATTGATGCTGAGAAATAAAGATATAGATTAGAAAATTCTATTATAAATAGTCATTGAAATACGGGTTTACCGGATATACTTTATGTTTTTAATTAAGATGTAATGTTGAAGCCACTTTTTAGTATAGAAATACCAATTGACTGTATTCACTATGGAATACTGAATATTTATCGGTTTTGATACATATGTTCATCTGATATTGCAATCATTTTATTGAACGTATCTGGTAAGAATAAATTATTGTGCACTGCATCCCTAAGGGAAAAAGATTCGGACTATCTTAGCTGATGTGAAATGAAAAAGCAATTTCTGATAAGTCTGCAATTGATAAATACCATTTAACTGAGGATAGTGAATGAAAGTAAAGCCGAGAAAAAATCAGTTTCATTTAATAACAAGATAGGTATTTCAGAATTAAATTATCTACGAGCATTTTAATGAATGGGTTAAAATGGAAAATTCTTTTTTTGGTTTATTGCTACTGTTATAACAATACAATATTTTAGTTCAGAATAGAGTTCTACCATATATTTTTTCAATTACAGTCAGTATAAAAACTACGTCATTTACTTCCATTTGTGCTTGCGCTTTACAGTGAAAGTATTAAGAAAAGAGATGGCGAGTAATATTTTGTATTAAATGAAAATTTCTTAGAAATGGGACTTTCCTAAGAAATATTTATATATTTTCTTGTTTATAGGTTGCGAAAAATTAGCATACAGAACAAACAAAAGGAATAATAAAACACACACGAGTAAAAAAAAAATAAGAAAAAATCTTTTCACTGAGCAGGTGGAGAAGAGGGTTGCGGAGGGCAAATATGGTAAAGATAAAAGAAAGGGAAGGGGTAGCGATGTGGTACGCGGGCCGCGGAATACTCAAGCACACGACGAAAAAAGGCTTTTGACAGAAGCGAGAGAAACGCAGGGAAGATAGAACAAAGTATACGACTGGCAGTGTGGTGCATTTCAAAAGAACTATACATGAAAAAAAATTACCATTAACTGTCATATTCAAATGAAAAAATAAATAAAAAATGTCACTTAGGCGTGCTCACGTTCACTAGTTTGAAAACTCGAAGATAAATGTAACTGGCAATATATTTATTTCGGCTTATCCGAGGCCGAAATGGGAATGCTTCAGATCGCTTTTTGAGGAATCGTGAACATGAGTTGTATGTTCATCCAAGGAGTAGAAACAGTTTGCTAATGGTGATACCACTGGGAAAGCTGTAACGATTTTAACTGATATTGCTTCGGATGCCAACATATTCCAAATGGACGTAAGTGAGTTCAGACGACTACTACTTTGGATGTATTAAGTAAGATTTCTAGCTCTTTTATAGATGTTTTGTAAAAAGAGCAGTCTGACCGATTTATAGAAAAAGCAACTAACAATATCAAATATAATTTAGGATTTCAATAAAAGGCGCTTGATTTAATTGCAATATAAAATTTGAATCGATTGAATTTTGTCACTTACGATTTGGGTGTTGCATTTGAAGATTCCGAAAGGCAAAACCATAGTCTTTGAAGACAAAACTCATGTAAATGTACAAAATTAAAAACAAAAAATTACAATAATATATCGTCGGCTTAATTCTAGCATCGTCTAAGTGAGTTTCCCCTAAGTGTTCAGGAGACAGTTAAAAATGAATATTTCAGTAGGAGAGTAAAGGAAGAGATTTTGTAGGAGATTCTAGAAGATTTTTCTTCTGTTAGTTGAAATATTCACAGTTTTAACTGTTTCTTAAACACTAAGAGTAAACTGACTTAGACGATGTTAGATATTTTAATGCCGACGATATACATGCTTGATTTCTCGTTTTTTTTTATCAAATTCTATATAACTGTCAGATTTCCACATAACTCCAACCGTTTATTTTTACGAATGAAACACTTTCGAAGTATATTGCGCCGCCAAACCTCGGTGAGTCTTTTAAATTGAAAAACACAATTTTAAAAAAAAATATATAGAAAAAGGATATTACGGTCATTGTCCATAAATTATATAACGAAATGCTTCTACATAGAGTGTCACCGAAAATATCCCGCTGTAAAATAAAACGGCGCACGGCAATGCACGTTGTGTGGCACGCGGGCCGCAGAATACTAAGCGCTCTAGCCGCGGCACGTTCAGCCAAAAACAATAAATCACTCACAAATAATAATATTCGATTCAGAATTTTGCAAAATTCTTTACCTCCATATGAACGATGGGTACCTCGCATCTCTAAGCTTGCTCACTCACATACGTAAGCTCCCACGCTAAACTTGGGCTGCATAATTTTAAATGTAGATCAAGTAACAAATGATATTTAAGCACGGCTACGAACTGATATTCTAACAGAAATTTTCTTGGAATATACCGTAGAACAGTTGGAGTTTTTGAGTGTCGATTAGATTTCATATTACCTTAATGTAAAAAAACCTTATTTGATATAGGTAGTCGACTTTTTCGACTTTGTCGACTAAGATCATGAAATTTAAGCTTTTTTTTTACCCATTAGCCTTTTATTGTTAATATAACCGCCTTATGACATTAAGCTAGCGTATAATTATTATGTTTAATTATTTAGAGTTCTCTGCTAGTATAAACTTCCTAGTATTCTCTGTTAGTATCATCTTTATTGAATTTTTTTTTAAATAACGAACAAACTAGATGGAAGATCGGTATGCTTTTTTTTCAGTTGATATAGCGTGTTAATAGCAATTTTAACATAGCCTTCCCGGTGGAATAGACCACTGTCATTTTATCTCAAGTATCTAAAAAGAAATATGGTTTCTATTGACTAGTTTCGTCGCAATTAAATAAAAAGTCAGATGGCTGAAAATTTCCAGAATTAAAACTTCACTGCCCATACGCCGGGATACGATAACGTTATCTTATCTCAAACGCACCTCGTTCAAACGGACGTTTCAAATCAAATGGATTTTAAATTAAAAGACGTAGATAAACGCTCCGCTCAGAGTTTTGATTACGCCAGTCTGTCATGAACATCAGCGCTAAAATTTTGTTCTTTCATGCGTGAGTTATAATATGAATAATTATAAAAAACTATCGATTTTTGTAAATATTTTGTTTAAGAACGATGTATAAAGATACGTTATATCATAATATAACATTTTTTAAATGCAATCTTTACCAATATACCCATACCACCGGAGTAGTTTTAGACCCCCCTTCGGATCTCATGTTATTTTTCAGGAACCGTCTTTCAAGGTTTAACATCTATCAAGGTGGATGCACACTTCAAAACAGACGATTTTTAAAATGAAGCTTTCTATCAATATACCAACGATATTGTAGATATTATCTTGTTGACTGTTAAATTATGCCTCTTCACTTAGAATGTACAGTTATTAAATCATGTAAAAGTGAAATTATCTAATAGTCATTTTTCAGGTTATTGTGATGTTTGTTGCGTGCTAATTTACTTATGTGTGAGTGGAAAGACTCGAATACATTTTTTTTGTTGTATGAATACTTTCTTACCAAGCATTGTGTAATGGATGAAATCTTCCCAGCTAGAATTTTGCAAACGTTTATTAAGGAGTCTTCTTCAATACCATTCGCCTCACTCCATTTAACTCAGATTACTATTTTAGGAGAATAGAGATCCAGTGGAACCGCTGTAAAACGATCAATTAGTTTGTTAATTGGTTCGTATCAATAAAAAAAAGAAAATTAATGCCGTAGAAGATTAGTCGCTGAAAATGATTGCTAAACATGGACCCGCAAGCTTTTCGGCTTTCGTTAAGCTCTTTTGGTCATCCAAAGCTAAAATTTTTGAACGGTATATTATAGAAAATTGCAACTGAAGTTGCTTGATGAAATTTCAATCTAAAATTTGAGTTGTTTGAAATTCGTACTTGACATAAGTTTTTTAGCTAAATACCCTGTTTTCGTCATTCGGCATCTTAACACTTTGTTTACGGGCCTTTTCAATAACCATACTAATTACGCACTAATTTGTGCACACCGTTAAAAATGGGTTAAGAAATTTAAATTTCATTCGGGCACTTGAAACGCGTGAAGATACCGAAGGTTGAAGCCTGGGTCGTAAGAGGCAAAACTCATTGAAAAATATAAAATTTTAACAATTCAAAATTAGTATTTTTTTTTCCTATTGTTTTATGATGTTATCATTTCATACCACTCAGCTTATACCCGTCTTTGAAAACGACGCGTAGAGAGCGATTTAAGTCGGTAAGTCTTTTAGAAAACTATGTTAAGTTATTCAATTAAGACCAAATATTATAGATAAAAAATGTAAAAAAACGTATTTATTCTTATTTGGGCAATTTTAAGTTAAAATGCAGTAAGTATTTTGTTAATGATAGCCTAAGCACATAATATTTTAAAAAGACTTTAAGAAATATTAAATAACTCGAAGAGAAGAGATAATATCACATGCACTCAAATAGTTAAAAGGTATAAATTTTATTTCAGTTTGCTGGGACTGGGAAAAATAATTTATAATATTTTGAAAAGACTATCTGTCATAATGTCATCCCAGAAGTTATAAAAAGCCCAAATAACACAGCAAATGATCTGATTTTTTAAAAATGCAATATAAACCACATAGAAAAGCCACCACGGTAATGTTCCAAGCTAAATCGCTTTTTTTCATTCTCCTTTGTTCGCTGCCTAAATACATTCCCGTCGAAATAAACATGATTGTGCCATTAGCTGCCGTAAAAAATTGTTTATTTTATTACAACAATTTTTGCTAAATATATTGCATAGATAAGTTTATTTATGCGCGTATAACACGAGTAAAAAAACTTTTCTTGTTATAACGTTTACGAAAGAGTTAAGCAGGGAGTCGCTAGAAAAGCGAAACTTTTTCCTGAAAAAAAAAACTTTCACCCCAATAAAATTTCTCTTTCAAAAGAAAAAAAGCAGAGCTCAACTTTCTTCATAAATCATTTAGGGTCAGGAGCGATACGGGAAATTTATTCTCGCATAAAATGAATCAGTTAAAAAAACATATGTTTTCGTGGGATTTTTAAGCGGTGTAGTTTTTGACATGTTGATGTTAATTTGGGATTTTTATCGTTGACTAGCTGTTGAAAAATTCATCCCATATTCGGTGACAAAAAAGTAATATTTTTGCTGTTATTTTATTAGATAATATATACAGTTGTGTTATGTCATGGAATATTGAGAGGGTTGACAGATTCCTAGATATTAAAGGGGGTATCGATATCAGAATGGAAATATTTGAAGCAAAATTCAATACAACGCGGAAAGTCTCGAACTTACTTATTTTTTGTAATATTTGTGATATTTTAATTTTGTTAGAGCGTGTGGCAACGTAAAATTTTATTCCAAATAAAATCGCTTCGTAGGAGTAAGGTTAAAAAAATTAAGCTTTGACAGATGTAGTGGTTGGCCAATCAATTTTGTAGTACTAATTTTAAGACCAGGAATAAAAAAGTACCATAGAGATCCATGCGCTCGAACACAAATTCATCAGTGTTTTAAATTTTTCTTACAGTAGTTAGAGCCTTACTTGTTTGAAAGACAACGAAGTTGATCTTGTTCAAGATTTCATGAATGATATAATTGCGTCTAAAATAAGAAGGACAATGCAGTACGTTAAATTATTCTGTGAAAGCAGTTTTTAAGACTAGGCACCATGTTTTTGATTAGATGCACTGTTTTCAAGCCCTCGTGAATTCTTAATCATAAACTACTTAAGCATAACACATTTCAGTGTGTTTTGAATTCAAATGAATTGTATCATTAATATTGTAGAAATTGGGCGTTAAGAGAGTCGTATTAATGATAAAAAGTAGTTAATTATGGAAGTCAAGAACAGTAAACACTGTAAAAATGAATCCTGTTGAGATTATTTGTTATTGCTCGTGCACACGTTTCATATTTGTACCAAAAATCGTTCGAAAGATTATGCTTTTGTAATGGGTGTTTTGACTGTTGAAATTCTCCAGAAAAAATTAAATTGTACAATAATGAAGCAATTTCGTGCCGTTGCCATGAAATATTATCCTACACAAACTACTTTGGGTAATATGAGACACCTTACAATATAAATTCCTCTTCAAATAACTTTCGCGAAATTCCCACCGCTTACCTACGTGATCTATTTATTATTGCGCCTAGGATGTAATGAAAGCTTTACTTTGACGCAAGCGGTTTTTCGCATCGCCATTGAATGTTTGAATATCACAGGTGAAACATTTGTATGAAACGGTGAATGCAAATAATATAATAATAAAAAAACGTGAATACTGCTTTGCTCTCTCTTTCTGCAATAAATGCATTTAGTTAGTTTAAACATCAAATCAGAGTTTCCTCTACCTAAAAACACAGATTCATTAAATCTATTCAACAGCATGGATTAAAAACAACGAGAAGCTGAGAGTTCGATTAGTAAACTACAATTGAACGACGCAGATTTGATCGTTGAAAGTGAATCTTTCAAATGAAAGCGTTTTTAAACATTGACACGGTGCCTTCCTAAAACAATATTTATATAGCATATTAAAGAGGTTCCCCCCGTTTTTTTTAAGCTTTTTTATGGGGGTTTTTTTTACGAACAATACAAATTTTGAACTTTGAACTTTTTATTAGATGTTTATGACATTTCAACAGTAAGTTAAAATCTTTTCAGATTAAAATCTTCATCACAATGTGTGTTGCAACACTCCAAAGGCACACATGTCGAAAAAAACCTGCGAAGAAACTCACATAGAATAGATTTCAAGTGTGTATTCAAGATGCAATCTTCGATATAAATCATTTTGTTGGAAACAACGCACCGCTAAATTTCTGCGATATTAAATAATCTTTGACACTTGCATAAGTATATAAAATTTATTGATTGAGTAGGCGTTTACTTGGTAGAACTCAATTATAATACGGTAAGATAAATAAGAATGTATTTTAATTCTACAGATATATTTGTTGATAGCTATTTCGGCTTACGCCCTCGTCAGTTCAACAAATATATAAAATAATTTCTGTTCTATTAAAATACATTCTTATTTTTCTTTACGTATCATTGGTCATTGTAATTCACTTAATAAATTCATATACAATGTATGTTTCCGGTTAAAACTTACATTATTTGTCGCTTCTAAAATAGATTTAAACAATGACAATCTTAAGGGCATTTACTGAGGTCACTACGGCTTGACGCGTTATTTTTAGGATAGCGTGTTAAAGGTTATACTTATACATTTGTGAATGAATTATAACGAATATTAAATTTATATGGTTTTATGATTTGAACGGCAAAATTATTTAATAAATTTCTATACGAAAAATCTTTCACATAATATTACTAGCACTGATTTATCCGAAATTCTAAATAACCAGTTTGCACGAAGTTTTTTTCCTCTCTCGCTAAGAGCAAAAGTTCACTTTATTTGTCGACATCTATCATTAATTATCATCTCCCTTTGAGTGGCCAAGATTCTGAAGAATCTTGTTTCATCAAACAAAATAATCCATTTTCGCTTGAGACAATATTTTCCGAAGGGTCGGGGGTGCGTGAAAAATTCACCCTTGGGAAATTTGCATCGTAATCAAAAATTTTAAAAGGTGTACCTATCGATTTTAGAAAAAAAGTTTCATCTCAATGTATTTGTGATTATATATTTTTGAAATCTGTCGCAAGCATTTTCATTTATTTGCCATATCCATTGTAGAACTTCATTATAATTCGAATCGAAATCACGTCATAGTCAAACTATGAAAAATTATTTTTAAATGAAAGTTGACGGTTCAACTTCAATTTTGGATAGAAGACTTAAGTTATAAATAAAGATTAAAAATTGAAAAAATTTAGTTTTATTGTATCGAAATGAATTGTTTACAGTAGTTTTATATCAATAATCTCAGCCATGACCAACTTTAAAATTCTTTATTAACGAAAAACCACCATCACGACCAGATAGCATTGATTCATCTTTAGAAATAAAAAGCAGTAGCATTAATTTAAATATTTCGCAAATGCGGGTTCTCATTACACATCTTATTAGGTCGTTGACTTAGTCACCATTTTCCACTGCATTTTTTTAATATAATATGTATTTCTATGTTATTTCAAGCAAAGTGGTTTAGCAATTTTGTACTAAACAAATTCCATACTTTTAATTTACCCTTTGGTTATTTAATAGCTGTTATTTAAATGTACCTTTGCTATTTTGAAAGACATCTGTTCTTGTGTACTATAAATACGTTATAGTATTATAATGTATAATAATGAAAAAATAGAATATGTGTAAGTATCAATGGTTTGATAGTGGTGATGAAAATTGCAAACTTAGCTGTCAGGAAGACACTGTTATGAAGTTAGATAGAACTTCTTATATAATACTAGGATTTTGAACCATTACCGCTAACAATTCTTGTAATTTTAACTAAGCGCTCAAAGGACAAGGGTCATATTGTTCTGCTGAAGACATAACGTCATGGAATAGTCATTTATGATGAAAGGAAGTCTATCTTTATAATTTCCAGTCCTTTCCAAGACCTAACATTCTAGACCAAAACACTCTCTAAAAAAGTGTTTGAGCGACTGGAAAGTTATTTTTTTTCACAAAAGAAATCTATTCAGATGTATAATTAAGAGTTTACAGTTAAAATATTAGGTAAGCGTTATTAAAATATATTCGATTGCGCTGTAAACTTTTATGTTCACTGGAAAACCTTGTCGATTAATTTCTCAAATAACAGGAAGTGTGGAAAATAAAAACTTTCAGAATGTCTAATCTAGAAACAATTCCTCGCTGAAAGTATTATTTTAATGCTTTTTTATTCCAAATTATTAATTACCCGGCTAGCGCGTCAATACATCTTCCTTTCATTCATAAAAAAATCTAGCAAACCTCTCAAAAAGGATCAATAACTTCCCTAAACTAAGCGGCGCTACAAACTTTTCACAACAAGTTTCGACGCTATCAATCAAAGTGTGGCATGAGAAGACGGGGTAAGACTTTCCTATATAAATATTATCATTATTGTTGAAATCATTACGGCAAAGCTTCGCAAGAGCAGCTTTTTTGACGTGATGGAGAATTGGCGTACAGGCACGGATTAAAAAAAAAACAAAAATATAATGCTGCTGGTTAAGGAACTACTTATTTCGTTTCAATTTCATAAAAGATTTTGTTGTTTATCGTTTCTGAAAAATATAATAATCTTGGTGAACGCTGTTTGTATTGAGTTTATTAAATAAAAATAATTTGAAAACATTTTTACTACTTATTCCACATAAATCCTGACCGGGTCGCTCATGGCAATCATTCATACTTAATTGATTTTTGATGTAAAAGCTTGCATTGTTAAGAAGTCTTCAACATTTAAATTAAAGTCTTTATTGCTTAAATTTATTTTCTTCGTCGTAATACCAATTGTTTGTCATAACTTGTAATTCTTGCTTAGCTTTTGTATAAATATCACTGATTCGTTGTATTTCTTATCATTTGATAATGCTCGCTATGAGCGCAACCGGTCCTGATCCAATGACTTTTATGTGTGATTATTTTATTATAATGCAATTCCACCAAGTGACAGTGAACACTTTAAAATTGAGTTGATTTGATTTTTTGCTAATGTTTATTTAAATTGCAATTGTTTCGTCAGTGTTCGTTTGTTTTCCTTCCGATTATTTGAGAGTTGTATGTAGGAAAAAATATATTTTAAACTGTTACGAAAAATGAATTGCTTGGAAAATTGCTCTTTTAAATTTTTAATTAATTTAATTTTAATTTTAATTTTTTTTAAAAGTAAATAATATTTAGCATTACAGCTTACGCCAATGCGCCAAATATTCTTAATTGTGAAAGTCATACGAGATTAACTCGATGATAAGTAATGAATCAGTTGTGCACAAAATCAACGATAAATAACATACACCCAGCCCAAGATCTCTTTTTTTCAATTGAAAAAATCTCTTGCCACTAGACCACAGGGACCGACATTGAATCTTGAATCGTTTCTCATAAAAAACAAGCAAGTAAATATATTACATTATATTGATGAGTTACCCGTGACCATAGTCTTGCATCGCAATCCCGGTCCTAGTGGCTTAATTTTTTAATCAAATTATTGGCCCCTGTTCGTAGATAATGGTGTATAATATACTCTCATACCCATCCAATCTTAGAATAAAATCAGACACAGCGATTAGCTAATCACAAGTCCTGGTTTTTTCACATCCTTTATTAGTAAGGATTACTCTCTTCCAATAATAGTGGTAGTTTACCTGAGTAATAAACAGTTTTTGTAAAAAAACTGTTACGAGAAACTTTGTATACTTTACGACACTATAAAAACTTTAAATATCTTATTTGTACAAAAGTATACAAACTTCCTTGTCAAGATAACGTCAAACCTCAAATTAACCTCTGTTTTACTAAACAAAGCTGAAAATTTTTGGCTAAATATACCCACATTTCATAGAATAAAGTATATTTTAATTTTAGAAGAAAATTTATAAATTGTGCGGCTTTTTTATATTAATTAAAAGAGGGAGACATATCTTTTAGGGATACTCTCATAAAGTTAAAGATTTTTTAACAAAAAGTTTACAGAATGCTATTATCAATTTGTGGAATTTTAAATTGGGCATCCACCCCTGTTTCCCGTCATTGAAAAGCTTGGCTCAATCCATTAGGCGAGAAAGGAGACAATGATTTTGAAATTTGAATAAAGGACTATGAAGAGTATGGTAAAAGTAACCTCTAGATAAGAAATTCTAAAGAAGTCTTTGAACCAAATCGTTTTTCAACACTGAACGAGTGATGACACGGACCTGATTCTATGGGATTGATTTTTCAACAATTAAAACAACAATGTAAGTTAAACATCAATCATTTATTGGCTATAACTCAGAGGAGTAAAAAATTACCAATCAAATTCGATTTTATTTTCTTAACAAAAACAGTCAATATTTTGCTTCTTGATTTCAAAGATTTTTTTTTAAATAACTTTAAATTATATTTACATACAACTAGACACATGCTGCCTAATTTAAATGCAATGTAAGATCGTATTTTTGACGCAAACCAGCTGTCAAGAAAATAATGAATCATCATAAGAGAAAAATGTCTTATCCTGAAAAATATGTTTCTGTTACAGCGAACCCTCAAAAAGCTTTGTGTGGGATACATAATATGCGCTTTTTAGCCAAAAAGTATAACATTGTATGTACTATTTATACTTACAAAGGAAAGCCTTTTTTATATTCAAGAGGCATTTTTGTGATTACATAAAAGTAACATTGTATTTTGATACAAAATTCCCGATTATTCAAAAAACATATGTTTGCAAAAGCATTGAAGGTTAAAACGTCCACTAAATCAAAAAATACAGCTTAGCAGATGTTTCGTTTTAAAAATTTATCGTCAGAATTATCCGTTTAGCATGATTTTTCTTACGTATTAGATACTCGATAATAAGATGGAAAATTCCAAAAGTTTTTACTTAATAATCAACAACTTTACTGGCACCAAGACATCGCCAACAAGTTTAAATATTTTTACTAACATAATTAGCAATGTATTGATATGAATCAGTTTTACGGGTTTAGTGAAAAAAATAATACCACATGAAAAAAATCCACCCACTGTATTAGTCGGCATTTCTATGTATGTAGCTGGTAATGACGAGCATAATACTACATTAAAAATAGATGACAGTTATAATTTACCCACTTAATTAATTGAAACTCATTAGTATCAAAACTTTTGCTAATTCATATAGATTACGTTAACAACAATTAAACTTAGTGATCTACTTATATTTTTATTTATAAACGAAAAACACTGTTAACCACGCGTTAGTTCATGACTTTTAAAAGTTAGAATCTCTTTTCCATTCGTTTTGTCGCTAATGACAGTGTTTCGCCTTTCGGTATTTTCATGCATTTCAATTGCACAAAAGAACTTAAGCTGACTTTAAACTTGTAAGTTGAAATGCCTGAAGACGCCGAAAGGTGTCGGGTCGTTAGCGACAGAACTCAAGGAAAAGTACAAAATTCAAACTATTTAAACTTAGTTGAATTTTTGAAATGGCGATTCTGCCAATTTACAAACACCACAAAACTCTTCCAAATGAGAATAATATATGTAATATGTTTTGTTTTGTTGAGTGAAATAATTGCCGCCGTGACATTTTTACGACAACGCATTCGCAAACGTTCTTCAGAATGGCAGCGTTGAAATTGACCATAACCACTCGTTTCTCAAATAACAACAGGAAGAAATGCACATCGAGCCAAACGCGTAAAAGCAATTCCGAAGAACTATCCCTCACGAAACATAAAGCACATTCTCCTAACTGCAATTGCATCTTCCGGAATGCATTTAACTGCAGCAAAATGTCACTCGAAAGGGGTGGCGCATGCTTACATTTGGAATGTGTAATGCAATATTGTGCATATATTATTTTAAATTCAATGGAATGATACGTTGGATGTTATTTACAAATTTATTCGAAACCAGTTCTTTAATATGTTGAGATTTAGCAACGAATAAGCTAGAAGACTTTTTCACTTAAGTGATGTATTAATAAATTTTAAATATTATCGGAAAAATGCTCAGAAGAATATTTATATTATATTAAAAAACTAAAAGTATCATCAGATGATTAAACATATCTATGAAAAGTGGTATGTGACAGCTATAGATGTGGATAATTAGTATCATGAAACGTTTCATTTGGAAAATCACTGTATTAATCCAGTAAAGTTCTTTAAATTGCAAAATAATTTGTAACAAGATTGACTTGTTCATCCTAAAATTCGATAATGCCATGCTATACACGGGAAATATAAATACAATATGTACCTTAAAACTAATGCACCAATCAACAGTTAAGATGCCAAAATTCAAGGAGGTATTGTTTTTCACAAATAATAAACTAGTAGTTATTCGTATTACGTTTTTTTTGTGCTTTTAAAAACAAAAAAGTCTCTTCTTCCTTCATTAGATTTAGTTTTAACATAAATGAATGCATAAATAGCGATGGATAGTATTGAACTAATTACAAGTGAACATGAAATGGGTTTAATCGATGTACAGATAGCTATTTTTATATGATAGGTTTAACAGTTACTTTTGTCATTCTTAAGTGATCGATACACGCGGACTTATTGGACCTCTAGTGTCCCCAAATGAAAGACGAAATTTCGCCTTGCTATATGCAAAGGTGTCCCATGATCTATGCTTAAAGATCACTTTTAAGGTGTTCACCGTCAATACTTGGTGGAAAGGCATTATAATAAAAATAATAATACATTTTTAGTACTTTTTCCACATACAATTTATTTGATCAGGACCGGTTTCGCTCATGGCGAGCATTGTCAACTGATAGGGAATACAATAAAACAGTGATATTTATACAAAAGTTAAGTATGAAAAACAAGGTACGACAAACAATTGGTAAAACAACTAAGCAAATAAATTGAAGCAAATTACAAGACAAATAGACTATAAATAAAATGTTGAAGACACCTTTGCATTGCTAAAAATGTATTATTATTTTTAGTAACATGCTTATAGAATTGTCATATTGCGCCTGTAAGATGAATTATCTTTTAGCCATTTAGATTCTTCTTGAAAAAGTTTGGTTCATTGCTGGTTTTCTCTTTATTTCATTTTATATATTACAATACATTATACTGAATACATTTCTTAATTGCTTATTTTAATTAAACAAAAAAGTAGTGATAGCAAAGTGAATTAGATTTCATACTTAAAAAAGATCTATCTTCGCTTTTTTATACCTGAACTATCACTTCGACTATGTGTTCGTATTTTCTAGGAATTGAATCGCACTAGAGCTTTAAATTTCAAATTAATATTTTCAACACGACCATAAACAAGGAAACACTTCACTGAGCCAGCGGGTCAGCAGTTAAAATTTTCGCATCGTTCAATGCTGCAAGTATATAAAATATCTTGAATTGTTTTTTCTTTTTACATTCGCAATTTTACCATCCCGTTTGGCAGGCGGAAAAAAGCGATAAAGCCTTCCAACTCATCCCGCTAGGGGCATTATTGCTAAGCATTTGGCAATCGTTCAGGAGTTGAGATTCTTGTTTCAACAGCGGGAGGGTGGCTTTTTCTTCCAAATTTATTCGAATGGAGGGATGTAAGTTCTCGTATATTTTACAGTTAGGGAAATAGTGAGTAATTTATTGGGCGATACGCATTAACATCAATAAAGAAAACGATAGTAAACTAATGGCATAAGTATTTGTAAAATCCATGATATTTCTACTTCAATTAAAAGACGGTTTTTGTCGAAATATTTTTCATAAGGTTTGTTTTTGAAAGCAGAACACCATCGCTTAGTAATGATTGATTAAAGAATACTTTACAAATCTAAAATACTGTTGATAGTTGAACGTATATATGTATAAAAAGAAATATTCATATAGCTCAATTTTCAAATTGTCATATGGATTTTTAATGTGAAATATAAGTAAAATGAAAATATTTTGGAAGAAAGCGTGTAGTTATTCAGTCTTTCTCTTTAAGATATGGTAAAGATAGTAGGATTGGGTGGGCCAATTATTACTATTGACCTGAAACATTTTATAGATATTATCATATAGGTGGACAAAAATTTACACATCGAATAAACATCTGACCTTTTAAATGAATTAATGTAATTATATATTTGTGTACATTGCCAAAATTACAAATTATAAGTATATTGTTTTTTCAATGTGGAAAAAGATGAACATGTAAAAGAAAAAATACATAGTTTACAGATATAAGAGTGAAAGAAAAAAAAATTGGAAAATGGCAAAGAAGTGAACCGAGTGAGTTCCGATAGAATCAACTATAAGACATAAAAAATAGTACTCGTCTGAACTCACTCACATCCATGTGAAATATGTCGAAATCACTAAAGCTCTTCCCAGTTGCATACCCATAGGCAGGCTGGTTCTAATCCTTGGAAGAACCAACAAATTCAAGAAGAATTCACAAAACCATGGAAAATTGTTGAAAGTGTTAAAAGCGTTTTGGTGACTTGAATCTGTGAAATTAAGACCCTATAGATTCAACTCTGAAATTCGGTGACTTGTCTACAAGAGCGGTGATAAAATAAAGATTTGTAATATTATTATCATGATTTTATCAAAACTTGTTTTGTGCTCATGGCATACTATAATTAGCGTGAAAAACAATAATTAGCTTAACCAAGTAACGGTTATTGCTTTTGGCTAGACACGAGAAAACGTATAAAGAAATAGTGTACCGTATTTGACCATAAAGTGAAGCAATATCTTTCGCAAAACACATGCCGTTAAAAAAATGATGAAAAATCGTAAAAGAGAAAAATATAATAAAAAAAACAAACGAAGCCGAAAAAAATAGTTTTCCATTTTTTTTGTCAAAGAAAACCAACAAATTACGTGAACGTTCCAGAGGCGGTCACGTGATGCAGAGGTGGCACATCAGAAAAAAACAGCGCTTGGAAATAAAAAATGTAATTATGAAGGTGTTGCAGTTTTTTTAATTAGAAAGTACCTAATATAGAAGAAAAAATATATGTACATCGGAAATTCAAATTCAAACAAAATATTTTTATTACAGATAGGTAGACACATTTTATTTATTCATATGATGTGAGTTTCCAATTAGTATGCAATGACTCGGGTGTCTATCATTTACATGCAAACTTTCATTTGTAATTTTAACATTTTGGCTACAAATATTATGTAAGTTATCGGGTTTTATTTGCTAATAATGAATTATCGAAAAAACAATTCAGGCAGAATAGTTTTATTCCATATTTATATATAGACTAGCTGTACCCTGCGCGCGTTGCTACGCCAGCAACTAAACAAATATGAAGGAAAGACATTACACAAATATTTAATTCAATTTGAGTCAATTTGAGTGTACGCCAGAAAGTTTCGCGGAAGTGTAATATCAATTTTTGGGGGGAGGGAGGTTGTTTGGCGGGGTGGGGTTTGGGAGGCGTATGGGGGGTATGCCAGAAAACTTCGAAGGAGTGAAATCGAAAAATTCGTAAAGTTTAAAAAAAAAATTGGAGGGTGGAGGTTGGGGGGTGGTTGGGGGGAGGGGTTGGTAAGCCAAAAACCATTGCGGGAGTGTACTCAATAAATTTGTAAAGTTTCACATCGATCGGTCGAGCGGTTTAGTAGTCCATAGCGGACATACACACAGACATTCATTTTTATATATATAGATGTCTCAAATAGTCTTGTATATGAGTTTCCAATTAGGATGCAATGACTCGGGTGTCTAATTTTAAGGCTCACCCATTTACACGCAAACTATCTTTTATAAATTTGACATTTTGGCTACAATTATTGTGTAAGTTGTCGTGTTTTATTTGCTCAGCATGAGCTATTTTAAACATTTTTCACTTAGAATCGTTTTATTTAACTTTGCATTCGATGTTTATTGAATTATTTCTCAATTAGATTTTAGCAGAGCTGTAGAGTCGAAGTCGGAGTCGTGGAGTCGGGGCTTTTTGGCCGGAGTCAGAGTCGTCGCGGCGTTTTGACCGAAGCCGTACTCGGAGTCGGAAATGTTGCATTTAATATGTCAAATTAAGCTTTTGGCCGCATTGATAGGGTTGATATTTAATTGAATACACATAAATAGAAAAATTAGGGGAAAAAAGTGACGATATTAAACTATTTTTTAGTCGGAGTTGGAGTCGTGGTTTTGGTCAATACTGGAGTCGGAGTCGGACTTTTTTTTACCAACTCCACAGCCTTGGATTTAAGTCTATAATTCAATAAAACATTCGGAGAAACAGTTTTTAAAGAAAATTTAGTTTTTCAACATTTATATATTTGATGTTAATATTTGCGTTGGCAATTTTGTTCGGTAACATATTAAATATTTTGCGATACCTGGAATATGCCAAATGATCGACGTAGCGCACTAAAATGTGTCGCCTGTGACATCGACTGAGTGTTTACTGAGGGAAAAACGAAAATGATTTGATTTCCATCGATTTTACCTCTCACATTCGAATTGGGCAAAGTGGAGGCGTCGTAGGAAAGTCGTAGTTCGCGGTGGGTTGAGGTGGCAACCCTGTTTTTTGCGCCACTTACCGACTATTTCGAAATATGAATATAAAAAGACAAAATATATTGCCACGCAAAAAAATACAATCTTCTTTCTCATTTTATTCTCCACATGTTCATTGATTATATTATATTATATATTATAAGTGGCCATAACGAACAGTTTTCAAATTCCAAAAAAATAGCTTTTGATAATGATTTTTTTGCTATACTGTTTTTCACTTAATAGATATTTCATTATTTTTCTTATCTCATATTTAATATTTGAATCACCTGGGCATTTCAAATTCCGCTATATATTATAAGTTAAAGAGAATACTAATTTTAAAGTCTGTAAATGTTTGTCTAGACCAGTGGTACCCAAACTCTTTTATCCCGTAGACTCCTAACCGGTTTTTATTTTGTTATGGGTAGACCACCTAATAGTTTTTCTTAAAAATTCATCAATTTTAAATGTCAATTAAGGATTTCGACTGAGGGTGCTTGATGGAATTTTAATATCAAATTTGAATTGTTTGAATTTTGTACTTTTCTATGAGTTTTGTCGCTAACGACCCGGGTTTCGCCTTTCGGCATCTTCAGGCATTTCAAGTGCACGAATGTACTTGAACTGACGTACTTTTAAATGTGTTTTTGAATCTGACACAATGGTACTCACTTTAATAGGGTTTACTGCAGAGTACAATGTCTTAAAATATCAACATATAAGCTTGGTAAATGCACATTTATTTATTAAAACTACACAATTAAAATCTAGTAATATTTAAAGATGGAATACATTCAGAAAAAAACAATCTTTTAATGGGAGAGATGAGCCTGATGCTTTGATAGGAAAATATCAATATTTTACTTCAATTCATACAGGCTTAAAATTAAGCTTATAGTGGACTTCGATTTTTCCTCATAGACCACCAATTTTTTCATCGACGAAGCCCCCTGCAGTCCACCCAGGGGTCGATATAGACCACTTTGAGAATGACTGGTCTAAAAGTTATAACTGATGATGCGGGGGCTAGAATTGTGACACTTAAAGATACTGGATGTTTTACTGTAATGTGTAAAACTCTAGCGTTATTTCTTAAACTTTAAGTAATAGTAAAACATTTCTCTATCGCGTTTCTATACACCGCAATCTTTTCAACTATATAAAACGAAATTATCAATTTTATGACGGAGAAAAAAAACAAAGTTTGCGCGGTCAAATCAACTGGAAGATGTTCTTTTAAAACCTCATTAAAACCGTGTAAATAAATTCTTATAAAACTTATGACGAGAGAGCTGTTTTCATAAACGAGAAAATTTGTTTTGATTATAACGGTAAAAGAAGATTTTTAGACGAAACTCCGCTATAAATCATTTAGGAATTGATAATTCGTGCATCGGAGTGTCCAAGGCACAAAAAACGATTTTCATTACGGAAGTAAAAATATCAACGTATACAAAGAAGAGCAAGATATAGTTAATAGTTGTTTCAGCCTACATATATGCGATCATCGGATCTACATACGTACATTTAGAATTGTTTCATGTTCAAAGAACATGTCTTTTTGGTCACCATTTTATTCCAAGTGTGTGTACGTTAGTACTTATTGGATGTTTGAATAAAGATATAAAGTTAATGAAAGAAAAATAAAACATTTTTTGTAATTATTACAAAATAAATTTATTTTGATCAGGACCGGTTTCGCTCAACGTGAGCTTTTTCAACTGAATTTTTTGAGTGATGAGTGAAGCTAGTACGGTTCATCAGTTGAAAATGCTCAAGTTAAGTGAAACCGGTCCCGATCTAAATAAGTTTATTGTGGAATAAGTAATAAAAATGTAAACACTATTTCACCAACTTGAATATTGACAGTGAACACCTTAAATGTGATAAAGTTAATAAGTATATCGATTTATAATACGTATTGGTTGGTATAAAAAGATAAGAATGAATCATGTTATAAAGAAGATTATTTGTGAGCGTTTTAATTTATGTATGAAAAAAAAAACAGTTAATTTATCTGTCTTTTTTGAAATTTAAGTGGATGGTTTATAAAAATATTATTTAAGCGTCAAGAATATATACTAAATGGATTACGTGGTATTGTATGCAGTTGTAGAAGATTTGAAGAAGAAAGATAAGGCAATCAGACACAGTAAGCTGTTCGTAACAGAGCCTATCTGTCTCGAGTACAAGCATAATCTGTAACATCATATAGACATAAGTGTGTTGTTTCTTGGTGCGATATAACGTAAAATATTTGATGTGTTTTTAACGAACAATCTTGCGAGAGAGAAACGGTGAAACCCAGGCGACTCGTCCAGTGTTGTAATAGGGCGAAAACTCGCTCAGAGAATAACTGGCTTAAAAAACTCTATATATATCTTATATATAAAACCGAAACGGCGTATGTATGTCTGTGGGTCTGTAATTCCCTTTTGCATTGTCGGTCATTAAGTTGCCATAAAAACGAATATGAAAGAAAATATGTTTGATTTTTTATCGGCGAAGAAATTTAGTCAAAATGTAATAAATTATTCTTCTACTGAACTTTTCCCGGCTTTTATTATTAATAATAATGTTTATTATTTACGTGAAGGTATTATTTGACATTTCTTTGACAGCAAATTAGATTTTTACCTTGAATTTGGACATTTTAATGGGCGAGAATGGGGCTGTCAATATATGAAAGGGGCTGTGAAATGTCAATGCCAGTCTGAAATGTTCATTTTAATTCCATTTTAATTGACCTAGACTTTTGAATTTTGAAAAAAGTTGTTTTCGTACTTCATAGTTTACTAAGTGCTTAGATCACTGTTGTTAAAATATTATCTCAATACATTGGCTATCGGGGAAATATGAACATATAGAGAAATGATGCGTATTCAACGTTCCCCGAAGCCACTGTGTAGTCTTATAAATTGTATTCATAGATATTTGTCATCATCCAAGACAAGACAGTGTATTATCTTATATATAAAACCGAAACGGCGTATGTATGTATGTGTGTCTGTAATTCCCTTTTGCATTGTTGTTGCAAGTTGCCATAAAAACGAATATGAAAGAAAATATGCTTGAATTTTTATCGGCGAAGACATTTAGTCAAAATGTAATAAATTAGTCTTCTACCAACTTTTTCCCGGCTTTTATTAATATAATAATGTTTATTATTTACGTGAAAGTATTATTTGACATTTCTTTGACAGCAAATTAGATTTTTTCATTGAATTTGGACATTTTAATGGGCGAGTGGGGCTGTCATCAAATTAAATAAAGTTTGTGATTTTATTTTAACTCTATTTTGGATGTTAGATTTTGTGATATAATTATGTCAAATGATATAACATTAAATAATTATTGGTCGCTTAGTCCGAGCGACGCCGGGTAGCAATATTAGTATATAGTAAATGACGCCATGTACACACGGAAAATATAAATTGGTTCTCAATTGACAACCTTCCAATCCTTGCAAATAGGCTCGTATTGTTTTTTTTACCTAATATTTAATAACCATATCGACAGCTCCAGCTTTATAGTAAAAAACAGGAACAAAAAGTGAAAAACATAGTTATGACGATGGCGTAAGCCGAAAAAGCTATCATCAAATATATAAAATAATTTCTGTAGAATTAAAAAAAATACATTGCTATTTTTTTCACTTTATTATAATAGAGTTCTACCAAGTAAATGCCAACTCAATCAAAAAACTCTATTATTAAAAGTGTTGTTCGTAAATGAATAATTTAAAAAGAAGCAATTGAGTAAATCAATTTCCTGAGTGCACCTCTGTGTTGCAGCAGTTGTCGTCAACCTTGTGTTATCGCGGCGCCGTAAAGCCTCCCGGACAGTTGACACAAATTGAAATGTCCGCGGCCCCTTCTTTACGAGCCCAGCCCGTAATGTTTATTGCGACCGTATATTTCGGAAAGTGCACATCTACGACATAGAGAGGTGTGTACTACAAGCGGCCCTACGTCTTTTGTAATGCTTTGTTTTTTGTTTGTCAACTTTCGTTTATGTTCCGTCGCCCACTAAAAAAATTGTTACGCTTATCAAAAATACAGAAAAATTTTACGCCATGTTCTAAAATCTAGTATCTTCATTGCTGCATCTTCTGTTATTCATGACTTTTTAAAACTATTTGCGTATATTCAATTTCAAATTATGATTTATGAATTTGTTATTCCACTGATTGTGTCACAAGGTAAGTCACGTGTTCTCACTTATTTCCAGGGATGTGGAGTCGTTAAACAAAATTACGACTTTGACTTCGACTTCAGCATTTTCGAAAAGCACGACTCCGACTCCAACATTGACCAAAGACTCCGACTAAAAAAAAGTTTAATTTCGTCACGTTTTTTTTCATACCTTTCCTATTTATGTGTATTCAATTATATATTAACCAACCAATCCAGCCAACTGCAAAACTTGACATATTATATGCAAAAACGACTCCGGCGAAAACCCCACGACTACTACCACTCTGAGTCCAGCCAAAAACTCCGACTCCACAGCCCTGTTTATTTCAGAAGCGTCTTTAAAATAACACAATCATACGTATTTCAATGCATTTTCACCATTTATAGTACTAGAAGAAAAATGTCATTAAAACTCTAGCATATTTATGCAATGTTGATGACTCTAATCAAAGATATCAAAAATAATGCGTAAAGCCGTTAGAAAGCCTTCATCAACAAACATTGGTTCTTAGTTTTGCCTACACCAATTGCAAAAAAAAATAGTTTTCGTACGATACTAAAAATTGGAAAAATGAAAGAGTATATGACAAGATGAAAGGTAGCCAGACTTTACGGGGCACGCGTGTGTCTGCTTATTAATTTTGAACGTCAAAATAAAAAAAAGTCTTCACATAGACAAAGAAATAATCAACGAAAGCCCTCGAAACGTGCATAATTACAAGTTACTAGCAAAAGAAACAAAAATTCTAGACAAAGATCAGTTCGTTGTGAATTCTTACTAACAAAGTCGATACAATTTCACTGATACATATTTAAAAACATGCAAAAATATTACAATAAAAATAATAAAACATTTTTAGTACTTTTTCCACATAAAATTTATTGGGTCAGGACCGGTTTCGCTCATAGCGAGCATTGTCAACTGATCAAGAATTTCCACATCTAATTATGGTTGACAAACATTAAGATTTATTTATTTTTTAAATGCACTCATTTATGGGCTTTTACTTTGTAGATGATAATTCATAATTAATTAATTTTTGATGTATGTAATAGTTTGCATTGCTAAGAGGTCTTCAACATTTTATTTATAGTCTATTTTTCTTCAATTTATTTGCTTAGTTGTAATACCAATTGTTTGTCATACCTTGTATTTCTTACATAACTTTTGTATAAATATCACTGTTTCATTGTATTCCTTCAGTTGAAAATGCTCGCCATGAGCGAAGCCGGTCCTGATCCAATAAATTTTATGTGGAAAAAGTACTAAAAATGTTTTATTATATTTATATTAATGCCATTCCACCAAGTATTGACAGTGACACCATAAAAGTGAACAATATTACACTTTAATTGAAATTGTTTCAAAAATTTCATGAAACGAAGGATATTTTTAGAAAATTTTAATCGTTTTTATGTTTGTACTTTTCCATGAGTTTTCTGGGGTTTCATCTTAAGGAATCTTGAACTAACCCTGGTTGTCTGCGACAAAGCTCATCGAAAAGTACAAAATTTAAGCGATTAAAATTTGATATTGAAATTCTATCAGGCACCTTCTGTCAAAATCAACAGTTTTTTAGCATTATTATTTTTATGACATATGAAGAACACATTATTTAGTTCTAATTGATTGATAAAAATAAATTACTAATATTTTCGATCACATGAAAAATATCAGATCATAATATATCATTAAATATGTATACGAACTATTGATTGAGTATGCATTTACTTAGTAGAACTCCATTATAAAACGGTAAGAAAAATAACAAAGTATTTTAATTCTACAGAATTATTAGTTCTGACGAGGGCGTAAGCCGAAAAAGCTATCAAGAAATATATAAAATAATTTCTGTAGAATTAAAATACAATATTTATCTTTCCGTATGTATACGATCACTGAATAATAAGTATTTTAATTCGTCTTAGTAAAAGTCTTAAGAATTGAAGTCATTTTCTGTGAAAGTAAGAAATAATTTAATTTATGTAGTGAGTTTTTTTACTCTGCGTTCGTTCCACGGCACAAGGCTATTCATTTGTGACAAGTCCGTCGCCGTTTTTGTGTTTACCTTTGTTTCTCCCGGAACAATTTTGGTTCGAAATAATTACAGCTTCGGCAAACAACTGAGAAACTTGCTTCCTAGATTTACTGGAGGAAATTTTAATTGCAAAAATAAAGCTACCAAAAATCAGAGGAGTCAATTTACATCTGAAGCATATTTTTTTCTGATTAAAGCTACAAATTTATACAAAATTTAATTATTCGAATAAGTTGTTCAAATCACAGTGCTGAAAAGCTTTTTTATAATTATTGATTTCTGTCCAGGAGACATGGCTAGGAATTGTATACAATTAGAGACTCCAATTACTCGACATCTCAACTACTCGAGTAACGAGTAGTAAAATTTTAAAATACTCGAGTAGTTTCAGATGTACTATGATATGTATTGTTAATTTTAGTTTTTTGGTATAAATAAGTGAAAATAAGAAAAAAATAAGCTTTTTTATTTCACTAGACATTTATTTCAATGCTTAAATCATATATTTAAAAAATAATAAAGAATTAAACTTTAGAATTAAAATTTTTAATTGGTTCGAAGTTTTGTTTTAAAATCCGCGCTTGTTTTAAAACACAGTCTTACGTGTTAAGCGCAACGGTTAAACATAATATTCATATTTTGTTAAATAAATAAATAAAATTTGGAAATAAATCTTCATTTATAAATAACGAGTATTACTCGAGTAGTTTTCAAAATAATTGAGTTTCGAGTACTAAAAGTGGACGAGTATTCTTGAGAATCGAGTACTCGATACTCGAATTGGAGTCTCTATTTACAATCCTAAGCAAGGAAAGTAGTGAGAGTGATTCACTTACTACTGGTCATGTCCTTACTTTATCGTTTCCATCCCCACACCCTTGCAATACGAGATGTTGAAAAACTGAGTAAAAATCAATTCCCATTGACAAAAGTTTGTTGAGGCGGAGACTCTATTAAAGGCATATATGGCCCACATTGGGAGTGGTAATAGTAAGTAAAAATATACTTCGGTTAATCCAATCGTTTAATTCTTATTTTTTGCGTCGTAGTAGCGTCGTAGTAGTAAGAGACTCAAATTCGAGTATTGAATACTCGATACTCGAGAATACTCGTTCGCGAAACTACTCGAGTATTTAAAAAAACTCGTAGTACTCGTAATTTATGAATGAAGATCTATTTTACAATTTTATGAATATTTTAGGAAGTTGGAATCACTTAAACAGCGCACAGATAAACTAGATATATTAATTTAATTCATTGTTCACATAAAACCGACGTCCAAAGCAACAGTTTTTTTCTACTGCGGGAATTACAAAAACAAAACTTCGAACCAAATTAAAATTTGATTAGTCGAGTATTTTTTAATTTTACTACTCAATACGCGAGTTGTTGAGATGTTGAGTGAATGGAGTATTTAGTTTTAACTAAGTTTCTACGCGTGTTTTCGTCAGTTCCATAGCTTAGAAATGGAAATACGTAATGACCTGCGAGTTTGAAATTAAAATTTATTTACCGAAAATCTTAAATACAATGCGACACAATGTTTTTTGATTCATATCTAATAAATAATTTAAAGCAAAAAACCACATGTATTTGTATTCTTCTTGAATGATGAGCTGCCACTTTCGGTATTACCACGTATTTGAAGGAGAAAAAAATTACATAGAATTATCCCGAAATTCTTACCCCAAGTCGGCAAGTTCATTCATCCCAAATACACGGCTATGAAAAAGGCTGTATGCCTTCCTTCTCTCGCCTCTTCAGCCGCGCGCTGTCAAGAGTGTATCCTCATGAATAGAGACCTGTTTGACCTGCTGAAGAGGGAAAAGTTACCCTGCTCCGCCATTGTCCAGGGTCTAACATTGTTGACTCTAGAGCCGAATCCATTCCAGTGCCTCGGACTTTTCCCGTAAAAAGGCTTTTAATACATCACCGATTACGTTTTATTACAAGATTCCATGATTGCATTCGATATATTTTGGATTCTGTATAGTTTGAAGTAATTACTGCGGTATTTAGTAAAATACAATTTCGTCTAGTTGAAAAATATCAAATGAATTTATTTATGAATATAATTTATTGGAGTATTTCCGTTACTGGTTTGAACATTTTTGATTTTTAAGCAACCCGTTTTATATTTAACTATTAAAAATTGTTGTTTCAAAAGGAATATCAAATGTAAGCAAACAAAAAAAGAAGTTTTTAGTATTATCATTCTTTTATATAAAAAAACGTTACGCTTAACAATTAAATTTAATTAAATAATAGCATACTATTATCTGCTTACTAAAAGTGTGATGTACTTTCCTCCCTTAAAGCATACGCATAGTAGAATATAGTAAAAGGATTAATTAATCAACTGATACGTTTTAAAAATTCTAGCGTGCTAGATTGTATCAGTTACTCGTTCCACCGGGCTTAACTCGGCATTTTTTATATGTATAATTAAAAAAAACAATACCATTGAATTCCAAATTATTCTGTCGTGACGCACGTAAACTAAATTCGTTTATTTTTATTAATTTATTTGAATCGTACGAAAAAATAAATAATGTATAAAAATGCACACATCGGTTAATGATTTTTAAATAGGTAAATTTTTGACAAAAAAAATACCATTTCTTCTCATCAGTAGATCTCACTAAATTTTGAGGTATATAATACTTCTAAATTGCGAAAGGTAATAAAAATCTAATGATATCCAATATACATATATTATAATCAAGTAAAATTGAGTAATGGATATAAAAGTCAGTCAATTGTACAGAAAATATAGAAACGAGACTTGATTAACAGTAGTCATCCAAGTATACTGTTTGTCTGTCGTATCAGAGGTACTTCTGTGGTGAAGATGTAACAGCGTCTGCCGAAACATGAATGATATCCACCAAGGAATCAAAGCATTACGAGCTTATGGTAGCAATAAACGAGTGAGAATGTAAGGCTTTAGCTAATACTGTATTTAAGAAATTTTTGGAACATTCTATAATTGATAAAATGTATCGTTGGATTGTAGAAAACGTTTAAGATGTTTACTATCTTCCTTTTACCACATCCGAATTGGTTGTAGAGCACATGAAGTCTTGTGAACAATATTTCAACATAATTTGCAATGAAATAACTTCACCATCAGTTGATAATACTCGCGATGAGCGACACCGGTTCTGGTCTTTATACAATATAATGTATGTGAAAGTAGTAGGTAATGAAATAATGTGTTTTATTTGTTTTAAAAACTGATTGCAAGGTCTTCTTGTAACTGAATCACTCAACCCCTCTTGTATTTTTTAAAAGAGTAAGAGTAAACGAAGGGGGAGACAAAAAATTATGCTCACCACCATTGGCTTCGCCTTTACACTTTTCTTAAAGGGTGTACATATGTTTCATTATTATTCCACGGCGAAATAACGTTATTCAAGCTGGAAAAGCTTGGTAGCAAAGTATCAATAGCCAAATACTAATTTATGACAGACTCGCTGGTACCCGGGAAGCGTTGCAATGCAAGCCAAAGAAAGAAAGTGTTTGTGTTTATTGAAGTGCTTTCGGATGCACTATATTTTAGATAAATATTGATCGGTATAGATGACATTTAACGTTTGCTGTTTGCCTTTTGGCAATTGTCTATGGTAAGACACACGCGCCATCCACTGAAAGCTAACTATACTATGTCTATAACCTGTGCGCAAGTGCAACAATAAATTGTCAAAATGAACGTTATGGCAGCGCACAAAATATGAAAAAAAATAAATTGATTTTTATACAAAGGAATAAATGTTGTAAATGTTGCTCATTTTACTGTGCCAAAAACCTCCGCGCAAGTATAAGCAAAAAGTTTGTCAAACTTTCATTGCGATTAGATGAATGGTATGGCAGGGCAAAAAGTGGTAACAAACCAACCAATATTGTTTTTAATAACATTAGATAACATGTCCACATTTCAGTCAATATTTCCATGCGGCTACCATTAATTGAAGAAGCAGCACATTAAGCAAATATATGCGCGGAGTTATTACAATATTCCTTGTTACCAAAATGATAGTTTTGCTTCCCCCAAATATGACATTGTAGCATCTTTGAGATTACCGAGCATAATCTACAGATAGTAATACTATCTATGCTCGGAATCCCACCAGTCAGAAGAGGAGGTTAATAAATCATATTCATAGACATTAATTTAATTTACGAAAATAGCTCAGGTAAACAGTATTGGTCAAACACTAAAACCACAATACCCGCATAACAGAATATATTCCCGGGAGCCGAAAGAAAACATCATCGCAAAAAAGGGTTATCCCCAGTAGCGTATTTATTATTTAGAGAAATTCAAATACACAACGCATCGCCGCCAGAAAGACATGGTCGATTTATAAATCGTGATATCAGAATCGGCCAGATAAACATTCACCGTTTGACTGATCTACATATTTTATTATGTAAAAGGTACTTTCGGCCTGATAGCCCGGCGCCCCGCTGCCCCGCAGGAATTTTCCGAAATGTCGCGCTCGTCCCCCTTTGCGGTCTCCCCGGGCCGCAGAGGCGCGTGACAGGCTGGACAATATCTCCGATAGTGACGGTGAATATTTGAAAATATTTTTATTGCCATTTATTTTTCAATTGAAAAACAAAGGATATTTAAAATACAATATACAATTATATCTCTTAAACAAGTCGGCCTATGTGGGTAAAATAATAATCATAAGAAAAATAAAATATTGTTTATTATCTACAAACAAAGAGCAGCACCGCAACTTTTACGCTTTCTAATTCACTAGACAAATAAACGAATCCATTTTAGCCACAGCTATCTTGAAAAAAAGAATCGATCATCCCCAAGGATAAATTTCTAGGTATGGAAAAAATCTGTATGCTCATTGAAATATATTATATTATAGTGTGAATAAACTGATTTATTACGGTAAACTGGTTATTACACAACGCATATTACAAGAGTCAACTTTGTAATGCTTATATTCCTCATTATTCACTTTTAAGGTGTTCACTGTCAATACTTGGTGGAAAGGCATTATAATAAAAATAATAACACATTTTTTAGTACTTTTTCCACATCTGATTTATTTCATCAGGACCGGTTTCGCTCATGGCGAGCATTATCAACTGAATCAGTTACTAAATCTCAGTTGATAATGCTCGCCATGAGCGAACCTGGTCCTGATGAAATAAATCAGATGTGGAAAAAGTACTTAAAAATGTGTTATTATTTTTATTATAATATATATGTTACAGTGAAACTGTATTCTCAGTGAAAATGTATCAAGTAATAGATTTGTATGACAACATGATTTCACTGGTCACGATCATTGAAATTATTGGCCCAAGTCGATGATTTGCCGGCCTAAAATTTTGGTTTGCTTCAATTAAACAAAATCAGCAAGTAATCCCTTTCATAAAAAGAGAACCAAAGACAATCATAGGGCGGTCAAATTTGATCTCAATGACAGCTTGGAGAAGAATATATTTTCACTGTAACATATACAAATCAATGTTTGTTTGTTTGTTCGTATTTTTTGCGTTGCCAAACCGTTCATCCGATTGCGATAATACTTTGTCAACCTATTGCTTGCACTTGCGCGAAGGTTATAGGCATAGTAAAATCGACTTAAAGTAAGTCGTTTATAAAAAATCAATGTTTTTTGATATTTTATGCGCTGAAATACCGTTAATTTTGACAACTTTTTGTTGCACTCGCGCAAAGTTTATAGGCATAGTACAATTAACTTTCAGCAGATGGCGCGTGTGTCGTACCATAGACAATCGGCAAAAGACAAACAGCAAACGTCAAACGGCAAATGTCATCGATGCCGATCAATGTTAATGAAATTAAATTTAAATTATTTATCTAAAATATTGTGCTTACAAAAGCACTTTAATTCTTTCTTTGAGTGTCATTGCAACGCTTGCTCAGTTATTAATATAATGTTACAGTTATCACGTGATATAACGGAACATTATTTAAAATTAATGCTTAATTTTGAGTTCGGCGGACGCAGCCATCATAAAATAAACCCATTTAATAAATTGATAAAACTGATTGTCATATTTTAAAAATCGAATGAGAACCATTTGGTGACAATTCAAACAAAAACACAATTTGAATATCAGTTTATTTTATCCTCTTATTTTTTACCAAGCTATGTATATCTTGCAAAAGAAAAAGATGCCCGTTTAAAGAGGTTTATTTTTAAAAAAGGGAAAATAGTTCTCGACATACTTTGTCGTTACAGTTGTAGAGAAGTAGTGTTTGATTATAATTCATAATGGTTCTATTTACAAAGAAATCATGTAGAATGTATTATTTAAAATGTTAGCTAGATTATGTTAAAAGTTACTTTCAAAAATTTCTCTTCTCCCTGAAAGAAAAAAGTGAGATTAATAATGTATCAGTTTATTCACGAATGATGATAAATAGTTTTTTGTATATTTATTTTCGTAAGTATGTTGTGAAAAAATACTTATTTATTTATCGACTTGAAATACGTTTATTCATGGTCAATTTCCCATCACTATAATTTGATTATCGAAAGAAAAGTTACCCACTTCTGTCCCAAATCAAATGGGAAATCTGAACTGTGATCAAAGCTGTTTTTATTCTACCCCAAGGGTCTTCCCCGTGGACGTCTACTACCTATTGGGCTACCCAAAGTGGAATATCTTATAAACATGACTATGAGGCGGTGTGCGATGGAAATAATATAATAGTTTGACATTTATGAATTTTAATAAAAACACCATTTGCACCTTAAACATGAAAGTACGCAACGACCGAAAAAGTGTACTTTTATTTTATTTTTTGCGAAATAACGATGACAGAATAATGTTCTGGTAAAGAAATATCTCCTCTGAAAGTTTGCCTTGGTTCGTAAAAGACACTTTGGTTACGGAACAATTGATTCATTTTGTTTTGGCAGATGAAATAATGATCCCACATCCCACTAGTTCGATACGAAAATTTTTTTGTAGATTTTTTGACATCATGCAATTGAAAGTGATGCCGTTATCGAAACTAATAGTAATAATACATTCTTGTGGAATTAATATTGTGTTATTTTTACCGAATTCCAATGAAGCTCTACCAAATAAAGGTAAGATTTATTATCGATTAAAAATATATGCACAGCTCACACTTTGTGTTTATATGAGAACTGTTTACTACCCATTTTTATTTTGCTCAACCATTCTCTGTTTAAAAGAGAGTCGGGATTGAATGAATACGAGAGTAAGGACAGCACTAGTAGTTAGCTAATTACACTCGCTACGCGCCGCTTTGGGATCGGAGAGAGTGGGCCAGAGATTTTCTGACAGCACAAACAAATATGCCTTCTTACAGAATCGATAAATTTACTAAAAAAATCTGTTCATACAGGGACTCGAACCCGTTAGGTCCATTTCGGTAGCCTACGACGTTGACCACTGCACCACGGACCTGGCATAAAGTGCCGCTAAAATGTGTGATTTATTTTAATAATCATTTCTACCATATTTTATTGATCGTAAGTACCTGAATCCATCTAGGACTCGCATTGTTTTTGAATTTTGGTGGTTTTCATTCGGCAATTAAGAGATAATTATTATTTATTTGGTAAATATACAAATGAAAGGTTGATACTTATGTATTAACAATATAAATAATAATTTCAAACTGTTTAAATAATTAAGAACGAAATAAACGTGGCTTGACACAGATGTCAGTATGGTTGCAATTCTTCCCGCCAGTTTCTCTGACTCGCCAATGAACAACTGTGTGACATACGACGCCATCTCTTTTAGGAAGTTTATCATACATTTAGGGACAAGAAAAACATTTGGTACATACCTATCGGCTCCTCAAAACGCTCACGTCTGGAGAAATTGGGTCGTTTCGTGATCATACAATTTTCTTTTACTGTGCTCACAATATGGTGACTTCTGTTTACATCGATTTCGAAGGTATAAGAATGTATTGATTCAAAATAAAAACACTCTAGTGTTATTGGGAAATAATACAGGACACTAACTGTCCTTATTTCCGTAAGATAAAAATAATCAGTATATTTTTCTAAAGTAAAATTGATTTATCTTAGTATAACGACCTGTAAATTAAGGGTCAGTGTTGCTGATCCATTGCCCCAGAGATTTTTTTTTATCTAAACGCAATTATTCATCAAAAAATAACAAGTCATTTTTAAGCATATATTTCACATTCCATTTTTTGGATTTGTACCGGTTTCGCTCATCTCGAGCATTTTCAACTTATCAGATATTTTTTAATATAATGCCATTCCACCAAGTTTTGACAGTTTACACGTTAAAAGCAATGATTGATGTATGTAAAGATTTCGTTCCTGCTTTTCTTGATATAGAAAACAGCTAATTATGATAATTTCTCGCTCAATACGAGTCCTTTTTTGCCCCATCTTGTATCGTTACCATATTTGAAGAAATATGTTGAGCATCTGAATTGCAGACTGACATCGAGATGATTCTGCGCTATATTGATGCGGGCATGGCTAAAGATACCAAGGTCAATGTATAAATAAAAAGTGACACTAAATAATTATCAACTAGCTAAAAGCTTAGAGCAATGTCATGTAAAACATATTTTATATGATATTTACAATGGTATTGTTCTCACGTAATATTTAATGGATACGATTATCCACTTTTAATGTGTTTACTGACATTTATTGACGGAAAGGCATTATTTTTAATAAATCATCCATCAGTTGTTAATGCTCGCGATGAGAGAAACAGGTCCTGGCATTTTTCGAATTGTATATGGAAATAATTATTTCCTTTCATTTTTTTGATGTTAAATTTTTTACTAACAGACAATTTTACTAAATGTATATTTTTGCTTCGTCAAACTGCATATATGAATTAACGTGTTTCACTTACGACTCAGGTTTCGCATTTCACCATCCTCAGGAATTCAAGTGCACAGATATCCTCGAACCGACCGGGACCTCAAGTGTACGAAATTAGAATTTGATACTGAAGCTTCATCAAGTTTCCTCGAGTCGATAGCCAAACTAAGGTGTTACGGAGATCATTTTTAAAAATAATTTGACAAAACAAATTTTATATTTTTCAATTGCCAAATAAAAAAACCAACATATTTTGGTAAAAGAAGTTATAAATAAAAAAAGCTTTTTGCCAGGTAATAAATAAAATGAAAATCCCTAACATGATGGATTGTATCGTATTATATTATACATAAATATGTATGATGGATGGACAGATAAGCCCTAGCCCGGATCTGAGACCAAAATAATAGATGTAGAAAAATATATGTTTCATTGAAAATTGTCGTAAAAAAAACTAAAATCACGTTACAAACTCATTCCTCTCAAATGCACAATACGAAACTCACTTAGGTAGTGGAGGACCCGGGACAATGAAAAAAATAAGATTCTTCCTTGGCAGTTGAATATTTTTTATTTTCATCGGGGGCGGGGGTGTGCGCTGGGACTTGAGGGCAAACGGAGAAATCCTTTCACGCGTTTTGACCCCGTCGTTTCCCTTTACGGTCAAATCATTTTTTGTTACACGTGTTTTTGTATTTACATGCAATAGTGTGTTTAGAATATACATATGAATGTATTCTGTACAGGTCGTTCCAAAAGTTAGACTCGATAAGTACCATAATTTGATATGATTTTTTAAATATTTCTGATGAGTTTTCACACAAAATAAAACATACGTACTTTTATTTTCAATAAATTATGAAGGGGGGTTAATCTGCAAATGAATTAAAATGAGAGAAACAAAAAAGAACACATCAAAATAGTATATTGTGGCTTTGTTGGAATGGAGTGTTTGTTATATTAAAATACACCCATACATATTGCTAGGTTCAACGTATACGAATCGTGAAACCATGTAGTCAGACACAACCTGTTGTGTTGGTATAGATTCGAATATTTCACTAGGTATGTCATTTTAAATATTTCTAAAAAAATAATAATATTTGGTTGATAACTATGAAAGCGTAAGCTGAAATTAATACATTTTTTGTAAAAACTGAAAAACATTTATAGTTTTCCATCGTGTTATAATGGAGTTCAGCGAAGAACATGCCAATTCAATCAATAAGAAAGGTTATTCTTAATTTATTAAAAAAACAATTTCTCCACTGTAGATTTTTAAAATTATATTTTTTCTCAAATTATAAAAACTGCTTTTAACACAATGCTTAATGAATGAACACAATTTTATTGTTTATCACATAGTTGTGTAGTCGTACCGAAAAAAAGTTTAATTTCGTCACGTTTTTTTCCTACCTTTCCTATTTATGTGTATTCAATTATATATTAACCGAGCAATCCCGTCAATAGCCAATTTTGACATTTGACTCCGAGTAAGACTCCTATCAAAACAGCGCAACGACTTCAACTCCGGCTAAAAAGACTGACTCCATGACTCCGACTTCGACTCCACAGCCTTGGTTTATCAAATGAAGACTGCATGCTAATTACTAAAAGGGCTCATTAACAAATTACAAGTGTTAATACACTGAGGGAAAAAAAGGTAATATTCATTTTTGCATTAACCTGTACATGGCACACATGCAAACATACAAATATTATGTTCTTAAACCATACCTACATAACAATGCGTATGGGAAAATATATTTGTATGTGTCAATATGTACATATAAGTGTTTGTGCTTGGGAAATATTTACCAAGAGCTGGCTGTACGGGAAAAGCTATAAAAGAAAATGCGTAAAACTTACTGGAGTTTCACTGAGCTTCCAAAAGCTGCAGACAACATACTTTGCGCATTATGGTTAGCTGAAGCTTACTTGTCTGTCAGTTATTTAAATATATTTTCTAACCATAATATGATATCAATAAAATGTATAACTATTTATTTTAATAGTCTTTGGATAACTGCTCTTATTATAAAATCAGCAAAGCCCGTTTTATAAATGAACTATTTCCGTTTAGGGAGTATATTGACGGTAATCACTTGAATTGTTGAATCATACAATTATGACATCAATTATGAAACTGTTGACATCGATTTATTTTTATTTGTAAATACATCGATAATAATGATTTAAAGTTAACCAGCTAAGCAAATACGTATATCCTCAAATTATTCTTTTCCAGAAATTAATCCAAATTATACTATACTTTCAGAACTGCGTCAAAATTAATCTAGATTGATTTGTTTCATGTAACGTTATCATTTAACGAGAAAAAAAATGTCATGTAAACGTTTATTCAACTTCAGAAAAGGAAAACTGAATACAATTAGTATGATGGTGCATGTCAATGCAATGTTGGGTATGTTTTGTTTTCAGCTACGAGGAAAATAATAATAAAACAAAAAAATGTACTAAATTTGTATTGTTAAAAAGTGAGAAGAATTGCGGTTTACTAGGTATTGACTTTGGAAGAGCATATTAACGGATAGCGGACAGAAGTTCCGAATACTATCCTCATTCAAAGCAACCACGGACTGGCGATAGATTGCTATATTCATCTTAAATATCAAAAAAGGCATGTGTACCAAGACATAACACGATATTTAAAAAAAAAACTGGCGTTGAATTTATCACTTATCTCAACCAAACTATTTAGAATCTAAATTTTAGATAATCTTAGAAGGATAATTCAACGAAAGTAAATTAAATGAACTGCTATTTCTTTGTCTCATTTTAAGAAAAAGGGTAAGTGAGCTTTTGTTAAAGATCAATGAGTGAAATTTTCTGTACTTTGACACTAGCCTATGACCACTCGATAGTTTTTGTTTAATTGATATGATTTTTTGAATTTGGAATTTGAGCTTGGTTCTGTGTTACTAGTTTAATAAAAATATCACAAGCAAATAAGATATTTAACAATGCCGTTCGTAAATTGACAGTGCTTTCGCAGTATTTAATTTGATATTTTGGGAACCGGCGCTAGAGGTCTATTATTCTCGTTTCGAGCTTATGAAAAGTGTTATAGGCTTTTGTCTGTGGTCCATAAAATTACGTGCAAACATTGCGAAGGTCTTATAACGTGTATTTGCCATAGTGTATTCTATATAAGAAGCACTTGACACGCTCTAGTCAATTGTGGGGTATGATATTTGACAACGGTTAAACTATAATATTATTATAATACAATACGGATCGATTTAGCTTTCGCAAAAACGTGTTAAGATTTTGCACCATTTTTATATGAAATATTTAATACCGGTATATTGGATTTTTTCAGAACTCCTCAAATTCAAGCATGTTTTTTTTAAAGCAATTTTTTCATGACAAAACGAGGAGCATTTAAACTTCTAATGTAGTATCTTGGGAAAAGTAATTTTACGAGAACTGATTGTTAATCATTTGATTTTAAAAATGCTTTCCAGAGAAGCACATTACAGATGTATTCAATTTGGTAAAACAAAAGAAGTTAAGGTTAACTGTTTTTGATGTATTGTATCAAATAATGTTCAGAAAGTCCGATTTAATAATTCTGTAACTACAACTTTAAATAAATATTTTTATTTTATAAAAAAAACTTGATATAAATCATTTAAAATCCAGTAAATCAAAATAACAAATAAAAACATCTCGGACTATCAACATCAAATCTCAGTTCAATTGCTATCAAACAGATTGAGGTTTGCGAGAATAGTAATTTTAAGAAAAGAACCGTAATGAGTCTAGTTTTAGACTTTGGGCAAATTATTATAAGATAGTACCAGCGGGCTCTATCTGCGTACAATAGTATTGATTTATTTAGTGGAAATTTAATAATTCTGTAACTACAACTTTAAAAAAATATTTTTATTTTATGAATAACATATTACACAAAATTAAAAAAAAATATATGAAACAGAAGAGAAAGATATTAGTTAAATAAAAAGAAAATCATATAAATAAAGCACCAAGTTCACTGCCGAAGATGTCCACATCTACAGGCAGTGCATTAATCAGCCAAACAGCCCTTGCGACTGGTGACTCAAAATACCTACGCGTCAAACAAGTTCTGACAAAGAAAATTGTTTGGCCTTGACTACGACCACGTTGGTAGAAACTGGGAACATGCAAGCGCTTAAAGACATCAACTCGGCCCCGAAGAAGAAGAGAAAAATATTTCAATACTGAAATCAATCTTCGAGCTTCAAGAGAGTGAAACGAAAGCATTCCTAAAAGAAGCTTAGGTTCGATAATACTCCATTAAAGAATTGTCATGTGGAAAATAATTAAGGATTTCGACTGAGGGTGCTTGATGAAATTTCAATATCAAATTTGAATTGTTTGAATATTGTTCTTTTCCATGAGTTTTGTCGCTAACGACCCAGGTTTCGCCTTTCAGCATCTTCAGGCATTTCAAGTGCACGGATGTATTTTGATACCGCATGATGTTGTAGAGTATCAGAATTCTCTCGGACGATCTTATTATCACCTCGATCAATGGTAATAAGACCAAACTATTAACTATCGCGAATAAATTCATTAAAATCTTATAAAAAATTTGCAAAACCGACATACGAACGCATCCCTGCACAGCGAACGCACCCCGGCACAGCGAACGCATCCCTGGACAACGAACGCCGCCATGCTGTTCTGTTCGCCGAGGAGGAGACGCAAAAAGGCGCAGATAACAGCGACCTTGATTTTCAAAGTCGGTCATCAGCTAGTCTTAATTCAGCCCTAATTCAAGTCGTTACCGTTCAAGGCGATAGCCGAATCGCCCTCCTGTCTCGGACAGGAGGAAGTCGCAATAATCGTTGGGTCTTACGCGTTTTAAAAAATGTGTTTGTAATAAAAAAAAATGCAATAATATGTAAATAAACTAGCCGACTCTAGGATAGAGTGTTCCGCCAAGAGAAATTACCGATTGAAATCTATACAGAGATACCTTTCCTCCCATCCTATCCCTAAAGTCCGTCTCCGAACGCCGTGGAAGGATGCTGTCTGACGCCAGTCAGATGGAGAAGGAACCCTGGTCGTCTCAACTTGAACTTCAAATTTGAAATGGAAAATAGTTTAATTTTTTGAAATAATAATAACGCAGAATTTTTTTATGAACTCTGAAGAAACAAAACACAAATATACGTGTGGACTTTGAGATCTCTTTGAGGCTTTTGAGACTCTGGATCATCGTTTTTTATATTAGAGACAATTTAAGACAACTCACCGGCTATCTGTTGTATATTATAATAAAAGCAATAATGGCTAATTAGCCTGTAGCAGTCACACATCCAAGGTGCGACATTCAAAGTAGACACATCGCAAGCGTTGGCCCCATGTCTCGCTAGACCGCACCACGACCCATTACATGTAACAACTTTGACATTACAGCAAACTATACAATACAACAACTTGCGAAGGACTATCGTAACGGTTGGACGCCGCTCCGGGCACAGAGGGTTATGCAGTGATTTATGATGGCCTGGTGTTAATTTATTGCGAAAATAATTTTGATGATAGTTAACTGTATTAGCATCATCTGGATTTGTGAATAAAAGAATTGTTTTCACGAGTAATAAATTGCAGAAAATATCGAACAATACAATATTGTTGTTCTGTCGATCATTTATAATAATATTTTAATGATAAAACATCGTTACCTTACTTTGAAAAGGTTCTTATTGACATTTTTGCCTAAAATTACATTTTTGTCGGAAAAAATTGTATTTACCAGATTCTATAATGTGTATGAAATTCAGAATTATCTATGGTTGAATAACGGAGTTAGCAGAATTCCAGTGATGCACTGCATCTGCACATTTTTTTTACTAAATTTATTTGAAAAAGTTTTTAGTTTGTCATCATTTTATGATAAAACATTTTATGATAAAATGACCTTTTAGATCATTATATCTCAGCAAGAGTTGTGAAAAATATGATTTAAATAAGTAATTTGATACATTTTTACTTGCTGATTGTTACAAGTGAATTTTAATTAATCAAAACTTTAAACGCTCTTATCTCAAAACAGTGTCAAGAGCAGTTAGAACCATTGCAAAGTCAGGTGTCGACATGTTAACGTAATTTGAACATTTTGAACGAGTGAAAATTTTGAGTCCCATTAATGAGAAATATTGCTATTTTTTATGATTTATTACCTATGTGATATGCCATTTTTTTTACCTAACGACAGAATTTCGAAAACACGTATAAGAATAAAGTATGAATACACATAATATTGGCAATTTTGAAATTAAAAAATATATGTACATAAAGTTGGAAAAAAATTCTCGTCTGTTTGACAAAATCAAGCGTTATGATAAAAAAACCGTTTGATTTATTTTCTTTGCAATTAAAAAAAAAAGTTTTTGTTTGGCGACAAATAATAAACAATATCGAAAATATACCGATTGGCAAACCTCGTTTCCACATTACCATAATTGACTCTTTCCAGTTAGTTGACTTTGGTGTCTTTTTTTTCCGCCGAAGCTTTTTTTGCAGTGGCGTAGTAAATTTATACAGAGGGGGACAATTTAAAAGGTAGTTGACTATAACATCGCCGAGCAAATTGAAGCAGCAGGATACAACTCGTTATGCCAGGGGTATGTTAAAACCTTCTAACGTATGGTCATTAAATGATTGCCTAATATCAAAACACAATAATTATCAATGTATTGGTTCTCATAGACTCAACTATTGAAATATGTAATAAAAGATTGTATCGTTGAGATTGAGTTCGTTGTCATCTGGTATTATATATGAGTTGTAAAAGTAGTTGGATTTGTTTCCGGTGTTCACTGGTTCCAACCCCAGTTCAGACAGTATCATAATTTGTTTTTTTAATCGGTATATGAGTAATATAAAATTTAAAATAACTCTGATTATTCCACGCATTGTGTTACTAATTGTGACACGTGTTTCGCCTCTTTAAGAGGCATCTTTGGACTTACTATCGCAAAGTTTGCTTGCGTAATGAAACAAGATTGATTCTAATATTTTTAAAATGATAAAATTACAAAATGGAGTTTGGGACTTTTCCCTTTTACGAGAAGCAAGGAAGTGGTTATAGAATCTAAACAAAGCAAAAATAAATAATATGGTATATGGATCCTTGAAATATTTAACTTACTGAGAGCGATTCCAATGGTAAACTTATCATTGTATCCTCACTCATTCAGAAAAATGAAGATTGAGTGACTGAGTAAGTAACATGTATTGTAGAACCATTTCTCTTTTATATATTAGTCCATTTAATAGTAGGAGAAGTGGTAGAACACATTGGAAGAAAAAATGATAAAAATATATTTATTTTACATCTGAACCTAAAAAAAATCTTTCAATAGCAATATAAACAAATACTATTGGCATATTGTGGAGTAAGCCACTGAGCTGTTCTCAGAATATTCTTTTGAGGAGGAATATTCGAGTCTGTTTTCATTCTGTCAATAAATCTTTTGTTTGAATTTTATCTAACGCAGAGAAATAAAAAAATAACTAAATAACGATAAATCCAATTCGAGAAATGAACCATACGTTTTTTTTTGTCTCGACGCTGAGAAAAGTGCCCTCTTTTATTTCGAATAAGATGCAAACTAAAATAAACAAAAAAAATGATATTTGAATTTGAAAAGAATATACGAAACATTCAATTAAGTAGCTTAAAATAAAACAAGCTTATTAATAAATCTCCCATTTCAAAGGTTTGAATTTTAAAACAGCCACTATAATGCTGATAACTATTTCGGTATCGTGGCATCGTAAAAAATATCATGTACATTGTATTATCACTGTTGAACAAAACAATTTGCTTTATTAATAATCATAATTTTAGAGTTCTTACAAGTAACTGAATAGACACTGAAAAACAGTTTGTTAAAAATACTGATTTATTTTGATGGGAATATTTTGGAAAATCGCCATCATCTGAATGTTATGAATACTGTATCAAACCTTTTTTACTGTTGTATATTTTAAGTATGCATTTCAATATAAATGCATTTTATTTTCAAATATTAACATTTTTAATAACCTTCGTTATGGGTATGACATATTTATATTATGTTGCAGCCTGTTTATAGCATGTTAATTAACATTCTAGCCGTTTTTTAGCATCCTGGCATAGAAATATTTTTCCACTGCTATAATCAAAAATAGCAATATAAGGTGGATGTTATAAAGAGTTTGTAGATGAATAAAAAAAACAATTATCTTCCTATTTCATTCGTGGTTTTGAAAATATTTTGAAACTGGAGCCACGAGCACTGTTAGCATGTTCTTTTGACTTTTGGGCTCAAAGTACTTACGATTAAATTCTGTAGAACTAAACTAGAAAGATTTTAATATAATTAGACAAATGTCTGACAAAATTATTGAGATACTAATTAGCATATGATCTATAAAACGGTAAAAACTTTAGATTACAACTATGAAATTGTATAACGATAATGTCACGACAATCATACGGCATTGAAAAAATGAGATCGGGAAAAAAAAGATATATTTTAATATACCAATGAAACTCGGAATCGTTTTCAGAGGCGCATGGTTTTAGCTGAATAGGGTTTTATCAGCCGTTACGTATAGTATAGTTCCATTAATGAAAATAGAACTATGCTTAATTATTATTTCGCTTATTTTAGAATGGTGTTTTGATTAAAATATCTTCATTTAGAACTATTGAGATATATGATTGTATAACATTGCCAAAATTACTTATTAACAGGTCTTCATATGAATAAGTTCGATTGCAAGTATAAACGTTTTGTTTTGGAGTCATGCGAAATTGCAAAACCACACAACACTGTTTGACAGCCAGTATAAGGCCTGAATTCTTTTAATTGATCTATCAAGGTGAAAGTCAATTATTTCCTAGCAGAAGTATCAAATTATTAAAAAAAATACAGAATATTTGTATAGTGGTGGCTTAAAAAGTCACTAGATGTACTCCCATCTGACAAAAAAACACATATTAATTACAAACCAAAAACATATGCTCTGTGAATAAATTAAATATAACCTCTTGTATTATATTTAAATAAAAATAAATAATTCTTAAAACTATTTTTTATAGTGAAAGTAGTCAATATTTTTTAGGTTATTTATCACAAGGCGTAGTTGTAACTGTATGCATTTGTCTTTTTAATTTAAGGACACTTGAACCCGCAACCGAGTAGGATGAAAGCTTGATTACAAAGCGTAACCCTACAACGTAAACGTGACGAGAAAGGATAAATGGTTTTAATAAAATAACTTCGTAAGAATTATTAATGTAATGTTGGTTTTAAATTGAATTCAATATAACGAGGTTAATTCTCTAAAGTTGAATCGCAGTAGAAGGAAAGCGAAAAAAATTACCTGCAACGTTTCAAAAAAGTTGATAAAAAGTTTTGTTGAAAATTTTCCACAGATAATAATGAGGCTTTCTACTTTTATTAGGGTGGAGCTTATTCTCAGCACAATAATAGTCTATAAAAGCGGTTCTCAAACATTAAGCTTACCTTTCGTTTGCTTTTGGAGATGTGCAGAGCTTGTTAAATTATGAACCGTATATTAGGCGCAGCCATTAGCACAATTGTGTTTTATTTAATTTTATAAACATTTTTGTCTATTTGCTAATACTCTATATAGAATTAAAATACATAAAGCACATTTTTAGCATATATATGTGTCGATAATTCCGTCTTATCCCTGAATTCTAAATATTTGAGTATTTTCCTAATACCAAGATTTTGAGCCTGATTACAAAATCAATTTACACCGAGAACGATTGAACATGTTTTTCGCTTCTTTGAGAATCATTGTCATACTAAATGAAAAGTAAAAGATTTGTAACGGCTCTAAGAATGTAATGAAATCTGCAGGTTCACGTCACAAATAATTACACAATAAATGAAAATAAAATAAAATTATATAGAAACAAATGTTTTCAAAGGCTAAAATATTGTCCGCTCCTAATGGTGGTATCTAAACATTTTTTTTTCTACGAGTACTGCTTTTTACTCAGTCGCTCAATCTCTCTTTAGGATCTAGAGTGCGAGGATATAAAAGATAAGGCTAATACAAGACAATTGGTTGACCTACGTTCCACTAATAGAATCGGATGGGTGGGAAAGAATTTTTACATAAAACAGAAACAAAATCGATAAATCGACTGACAAATACTACTTGTAACGGTTAGGTCCATCACGGAAGTCAATGACGAAAATATTTACACTACGGTCCTTATCAAACGTGCAATACAACGAATAGTGAGCATTTGTTCCCATCATTGCTTTCTTCAGTAATGTATGATAAATTTAATTCCTGCTAATCTTATTACATAAAAAGAAAGTTTGTTAAATAGAAGATTGAAATAATCATGAGAAGAAAATGGTAGCATCTGAAGATACGTGCACGTTTTAAGCATATCATTATTCATTACAAAACACCCACACAATACATTTTTTCGTAACAAAAACTGGGGTAGCATACTACCTGTCGTTTCTTTTCCAGGCATTTGCATAATATTCATGAGTGGAAGAGTTCAGTGAGGTGCACTATCGTAACTGTCATAAAAGAAGATTCTGGGTAGAAAATATAATAGTTACTACTAAACGAGGTTAATCGATCGGTAAAATTGTTGGAAGACAAAATGACATGTCGTATATATTTCAATAGGGTTGCTCAAAATTTGTAAGGTTATAGATGCCATGTTGTTAAAGTGATATCTGTGAAATTTATTGTCAGTTGTTTAGAAGTGTAGGGCAAATCACCATGGAACAACGTGTGCAAATTATCAAATTTTATTATCAGAGTCACTACTCCGTTCGAAAAACGTTTCACGCACATTTTTGGATGAGTGGGTACGTGAAAAAGCAAAATTGTCAGATTTTGGGTGATTCGAATCCATACGAGATATGGTGCAGATTTTGGTCTGGAGGAATCATCGGTTCGTACTTCTTCCAAAACTAATCTGGCATTGTAATAACCGTCAACGGCGAGCGTTATAAAAAGATCATAAGAACATGTTGTGGCCTAAACCAGATGATATGAATAACTTAAAAATAATCAGTATTTTTTAAAAAATTGTTATTTTCACACCGTGCAAGAAGAAAATTGGATGTACATCCATATTGAGTATACTGTTAACTATAATAAACACTACGAGATATTCATATTTTACGATTGTATACTTAATTGTAATTTTAATTTAAGGAATATATAAAAAAGGTAAGGTCATATTCAAATAATAAATGATTTATTATTGAAGCTGAATGTCAATCCATCAAATGTAAAACGTAATAATTAGCTTCAAGCAATTCGTCGAGAATTTTAAGCAGTCAACCCATATCAATTCTAGAATAAAAAACACGTGAATAAAGTTGCAGTCCTTACGGAGTTTCATTTTTCAGTAAAATTATCGATATCGGTTATAATTTTCCTTTCTACACCCATTTGATCCTTAATACTAGACGAAGCGAGAGCGATTAGCTAATCAGTAGTGCTGTCCTAGTCCTCGTATCCCTACTCTCTTTGAAGAAGAGAGTTCGATCAACTGAGTAACAGTTGTGGTTGGCTGTTCAAAAAACATGAGCTGGACATATTTCAATATTGTCCAATAGTTATACGCAAATAAAAATATTTTTGTGTGGCCATTAATCAATTCGGTGGGTTTGAAACTTCCACCCCGAATCTAGGTCGTAATTGGTAAATTATATTATATACGTCATTTTATGGTTGGTTGCGTTCATACGCCACGGCGTGCAGGCACGCAAACGTCACTACGAGTTTATTAATGAATAAATATCGTCTTTTTCAATTTAAAAATGCAGACATATTTTTTAAAGGAAATGATACGTTAAAATATCGATATATTAAGCAGTTTTTATTTATTTGAGATTAAACTAACAGACGTCACTTGGGCTTGCACCTTATTATCGTAAATATGCCTGGATATTTTTTAAATCTTACACTATTGATATTTTTTTTCACTTTTATTTGAAACCCAACAAACTCAAGTCGGATACAAAATGATTTTCCTGGTATTTTACATGACATTTTCATGGAAAATCGATGATTGAAAATGGTGGCCTGTGGCAAAAATCAATCGAATTGGCATGGCGTACAAAGGGTTACATCTGGCAAGTCATCCAGTTGAACGATGAATGTATCAAGAAATATTTTGTTTTAAATTCATGCTTGGATAATCTGCACACAAATAATCGTGATTTTATTGTTGATTTATCTTTGGATTAAGACTCTTCTCATAAGCACTTCACTGAAGACTGGGAACGTTGTAACTTTTCATAAGGTAACGCTGCTATGCAATTTGGAGGGTTGCAGCCTGAATAGAGATTTTGTTTCAGTGTGTTGGTGTGCAGTTATGTGGCATGCTTACAGATTATATTATATAACGAGTATGTAATGTAAGCCGTTGGATGAAAATTGCATTACATTTCAAGATTTTTTTTCTTGCTGCACTAGCAACCACGAAAACAATGTAATATATAACGGAATCAGTGAAATAATTTTTTCCAGTTGATAATGCCAGAAATAAGTGTGACTGGTCTTGATCTATAGAAAATATTTATAAATTTGTGAATATAAAAAATGTGTTTTTTATTCATTTAAAGTACCAACTGTTGTTAACACCCTGAATCTGTAAAGTGCCGACTAGGATTAGTATGGCCGTGCACGTTAAAAATTCTTAAAGCAAATTAATAGTCTTCCACTGAGCGGAATGCCTCAAAACAAGGTTCTACGCACATTTCAACAAAACGAAACAGCTCATTTTAAAATCTATTTATTACAATGGATTACTATACAATATCTATAAAGTTTAAGTATAACATCACGATTCCAAAAAAATCATTATATGCAAGATATTTTAAAATTGTTATAAACGTTGGCCCTTAAGCCGCGTCTCAAGTACTGCGTGTAAACAGACGCATTTTGTATGGCCGGCCCTACGACCATGGAATTGTTTGGCGATAACACGGCCGCGGCATCGAAGTGATATATTTCTAAAAAATTCTATTATTTTTAATTAAGTGTCGATTCTGTTTTTTTAGATTTCACACTAAGTGAGGTTTTTTATAAAATGTCACAGTTATGATTTGTTATAGTTCTGATTATTCATGGAACACACGTATTTTCAAATACTTTTTTCAGAACAAATTTCTACAGTTCACTCCATCATGAAAAGATTATTTAAATCTTATTTTACACTCAAGACATAAGATTTAGCAACTATGATAAATTTTCTACCAGCCAAACTTCAAACAAAATATATTTTTTTTACCGTGTTAATATTATGAAGTATTTTCTAATAGTTTGAATGGAATCATATTTAAATTATTGCTGACTTACCTGCATGTTGCAAATCTTGTACCGTACTGGTTCTCCTCGGCAGCCTTCCCGAGAGGAGCATCTCCTCAATTGACGAGAGACGCCACCATCGCAAGGCCTGGAGCATACGGACCATTCCGACCATTGAGACCATCCACCACGCCACTAGAAACAAGGGAATAATAATTTAAGTCATATTAAGAGTTTTTACTGTACTTGTTGAAGAAAAAGTATCTGCAGATAGTGTTATATAATATAAAATCTTATACACCAAGCATTTTTCAACACAATCAATACTCTGAAGCAGTAAATTTAAAAAATAAAATCACTGAATTACAAAATACGCAATGCCTTAACCAATTTTAATTCGGTACCTAAAATCATTAAATAAACCTGATCATAATTACAACTTGTCATTACAAGTCGGATTTTTTTAAATATAACTTAATTTTCTTTTTTCATAGAACAACTTATTCTAAAGAAAAATTTAATAAATATAGTTTGTTTTTATATCACTGTTCACAGTAAAATATAATGTACACCGAGTCCGTGGTCGAAGAGTGCAACGTCGTTGGCTTCGTTTGCAGTACTTACGGGGTTGAATGCCTGTACAAGCGGTTTCATAAATTGAATTTTCAATCGGTTAAATTAATGGTAATTGTGTATTTAAAATAGCATTATAATTATCCGATACTGCTAACTATCTTCAAAAAGAGAGATTTAGCTATTGGGTACTAAGAAGTTCTCTTTAAAGAAAACAGCTGTTAGATAAACTCCATTAGAAATTTATATGCTAGACAATAAAAACGGACAATGCTCAGAATTAAAATTAAAAAAATATGAAAAGTCCACTTGATGATAGATTTACAATCACACCCAAAACACTATTAATAGTTTCTATTTAACTGATAAACAAATAGGTTATGTTAAGTGATTGAAATTTAAGATATAATATATCAGTAGATGTCGAGATATCTTATATATAAAACCGAAACGGCGTATATATGTATGTGGGTCTGTAATTCCCTTTTGCATTGTTGGTCATTAAGTTGCCATAAAAACGAATATGAAAGAAAATATGTTTGAATTTTTATCGGCGAAGACATTTAGTCAAAATGTAATAAATTAGTCTTCTACTGAACTTTTCCCGGCTTTTTTTATTTACGTGAAGGTATTATTTGACATTTCTTTGACAGCAAATTAGATTTTTTTCTTGAATTTGGACATTTTAATGGGCGAGAATGGGGCTGTCATCAAATTAAATAAAGTTTGTTTATTTTAACTCTATTTTGGATGTTAGATTTTGTGATATAATTATGTCGAATGATATAACATTAGATAATTATTGGTCGCTTAGTCCGAGCGACGCCGGGTAGCAATACTAGTAATATAATAAACGTATGATAACCTTCCTTACAAATTTCCTGTAATAGTCTAAATGCTTGAAACTTTTTTTGTCTAATAATACTTTATCATGCTATAGTATTCATTAGCTTAAATTAACGCGACACTTTAACTCTTCATCAATGTGTAAGGATGTATTGCGACAGTGTTTAGTTCATTGAAGTAGCTACCGGGTGCTATGCGTGGAGCAGAAAAGATGAGGGCGGCAAAAGGGTGGCTATATTCTTTTGTGCTTACTTGCGACCAGAGCTTTAGCCGCTGGTTTTTTTTGAACTCTTCTAGAACCGTGAACAAAAAGCTCAAACAATTAACTAAAACGGTACGATTGTTATTGTTACGGTACCCTAGTATTAAATAAAGCACAAATACCTACATCGTTTTATACTATAATAGACGGCGTAGCCAAAAATTTGCATCATAACTTCAAATTATCCATATAATAAATTATGTTTTTACAGCAGTTGAGCTGTAGTCATCCGTATTAGATTTCCTTTTTTGGTAAATTATGGATATATGGTCACGGGACAGAATCCCAATCCTCTAAAGCTGAGATCAAAAAATTTATACATACTGGCTTACAATTTTATGTTTTGACTTAACTCTTTGAGTTCTTGTGGATATTATAAAATGTGGAATCAAAATGATTAAATCTGAAGAATATTACTGATTATTGTATTTGTTCTGAAATAAGAATTTGTTTTTTAATATTAGCCTACAATAAAATTATTCTTTTTATTTTAAGCAAATAATAAACTAATGTGATAGAGACAATCTGTATAATATTATTATTTGTGTAGTTTGTGGTTGCATTTTGGCTCCTGTAAATTAAAACAACTCGATTTCATACTTATTGCGAAGTATTCTTTAGGATCTTCTATTATAATACATTTAAAAATGAAAGACGAATAATTTCAAAAAAAATCGTAAGCCTTACATTCATTTCATTGAATGTGCTTATTTTTTATAAATATTAACAAAATTCTGTCCCGTGACCATATATCCATAATTCACCCCTTTTTTCTCCAAACCTATCCTTGAATCCCTCCATCTACCCAACATTTTACAGAATATTTTATTATTAACGTAATATTAATAAATTCATTTCAACTATTCGTTTCGCTTGAAAATACTTCTCTACGAAATAAAACAAGCATAACAGGATGGAAAACAATCCAATAAATTTGCCATATTTAAAATGTATTTATGTTTTGAATCTTTAAAAACGAACAACGAGATAATTATAATTTAAATAACCGCAACAATAAAAATGCTGAAAATGTGCTAAGCTTAAAAAAAAGCTTTTGAATTTGAACATTGCGAGCGAAGTGTTAGGATGAAGGTAGGCAGCGGCGGCACGAACGTAAGAAAATGGGGAGGATGGGGTGGGTAGAGTTCAGACCACTTCACTTCATTAATTTGTCGCGTAAGCAGCCGTGCAAAAAGTCGCACCCGGATTGGAAATTCACGATTCATTCAAGAAAAAATACTCTCCCACTGAAATGAATTGATTTGTTTTTTTGCTCGACCCGCATGCTTCAATTTGAATCTTTTTGTGTTGGTGTTGTTGATTCGAAAAAAATCTTTGCATAACTTTATTTTCTCACCATTTGGTAATAATTCGGTTTTCATTAAAAATAACCATTTTATCGCGGCAAAGAAATATTGCGCATTCAAATCAGAATTTTTGGTTCGTTTTGTGAATTATAATTTACTTTTGAAGATATTGAATTTTTTGATTAAATTTGAGTATGACCGATACATCAAATGGAAATATCAGTACACTTCCGTTCCAAGCAAGAATGCAGGAAGCGACTCTGACAAAAATTTGAGAAAAGTGACATACCTAATGACTTATGAAATTGTAGTATTAAGAATTTTATACTATAACTAATTTCTTTGAAAACAAGAAGCAAGTAGCTGCATTGACTGCCACTTTGCTAAGAAAACTAGAGAAGCTGCTTTTGGATAAGAAATTCTTATACTTTTAGCAGATGTTCATAAGTATGTAAAATAGTTGTAGTTAAGAATTTTAGTAACTGTGCTGCTATAAAAGTGAGCACCAAATATAGCTTTCAAAATTATTTACCAAATACCTAAATTCAATTTCAGAAATTCTGTCAATTACTGCCTTCTTCCATGGAACAGCATTTTAATAAAGACACATCAGATACTTAATGATACAAACCATAACACGTTTTTCTTACTTATCCCACATTGGATTTATTCAGATCAGATCTGGTTTCGGCCATCGCGAGCATTATCAACTAGTGATGATTTCGGTTTCGAGTGAAACAGTTTCTGATATCAACAAATCCAATGTGAAATAAGTTCTCAAAATATGTAATATTTTTTATTATAATGCAATTCTACCAGGAATTGAGTCATTTATCATCAGTTTATAAACCGGTCCTGATCTAATAAATTTAATGTATTGTAAGTAAGTGCTAAAAATATTTTATTATTTTTATTATAATGCCATTCCACGTATTGACAGTGAACACCTTACAATTGATTATATGTATATACACAAGCCAATTTGAATGAGTAAAATCTTTGATCAGCCATGACTTAAAAAAATGTTCCATAACAGGGCCATCAAAATACATTTTAATATTCATTTGAAACTCTACTTCTACCTATTGATTGTACTATGCAGCTACAATTCGCTTCTGTTCGTGTGAGCCAAATGGGCGGAGATTAGTTGCTCTAAGTTATTGTGTCTCACCCCACACCCCTCGCAGCCACGCTCAAGTCTTTAGTCCTTCTATAGTCGCGTCTATCTAAATTCCATGCTCTCTCAATAACCCACTCTCTAGATCTTTATCCGCAAATTGATTGGAAAGTATTTAGCTTTAATAATGAAATTCAATTTAAATATTATGTCTCTAACTATTTTATGAAACGCACAATAAACAATGGGAGATTAACTAAATATTGGCGATCAATTTGAAAGATTTTATTTTGATATTTTATCTAAATTTTCATTGCCGTTAAGATGACATAATATAGCCAACTCATTCAATCATTGAGGCGTGTAAAGAGATACTCCCCGCTATTTTCCGAGCACACTTTTCTGACCTATCCTTAAAAGAGAGATTGAGCTGCTGAGTTGTATTAATTTTCACAAGAATTGTATTTGCTACATTGGCAGCCAGCAAAGTCAAAAATTACACATGCATAAATTACAATGCCCAAGGAAGCATTCAGTTTATCGAGATTTGAAGATTAAGTTATTTATATTGTATGGATATATGAACTTGTAAAAAAGTATAATCCTGCAATCTAGTAGTGTGTAAGAAAACAGGAAGTTCAAGGTTTTGTTGGTTCTAAAGGGTTATCAACCCTCATATCTCTGGAAACATCATTTTAACAAAGCTAACTGGCTACACTGTATACGGGAGGCTAAAAGACGATACGCATACCACATTTTTGTGGAGTGATTATGGGAAAATTGATTTGATTGATTGATTTCACGAATATTTATAAAATGCCACGTACTAAGATAATTGTCACATGCGTATAAGTATTGCTTATTTGTAGTTCTTACACCAAGAAAGCATGCTACAAAACAGATTCAGCTTAAATTATACATTTTAGGACACCTATCCAAATATAAAGATTTTGACCCAAAAACTTGAATTAGCATAGAAAATTTATTCAAGATAAATTCTGTTCGCGTGTTTTTATAATGTCGAGCCTATTGTGAGGTAACTCAATCTGTCTTTTTGTCTAAGTTAAGGATAACATATTGAGACTAGGAAAATATGAATGGTTTTCTGAATAATATAGATTGAAGAAGTGATTGGAAAATTATGCACACACATGTGGAAACATATTCATCAAAGTTTAGATTAAATAATCCTTGTATTAAACGTGTACTTTTGTCTGCACGACTTAAACGTAAGTATAAGAGAGCTTACAACTCGACGACGAGAACTATTTTTATTGTAATGTAATGATTTGAAAAGTTTGTCTTTAACTCTCAACGGAATAAAAACACTTATATTTTGTAAGTTAATCTCAGTAAGAGTTTTCTTTGAAAAACTAAGAAAAATTACAAGCGTCATATAATACTATTTTAAAACATATAGTGCTGACAACGTATGTTAGGTGGAATACATTTCAGACAACGTATACAAACAAATTATTAGCCTAATAAAAATGAAGAGTGAAATTTGGATGTTGGGCAAGTTATTTAAATTGTTTATCTAAATATTTTATTAAAAAGTGGATCTGCTTATTCTCTAGTGACCTTCAATTCGTTACAAACACGACTATGTCTGTACTCATGAAAAATATAAAACCATTACAAACAATGGTGCAAAAAAAGGAAATAAAACCTCTCCAAAATAAGCCGAGAGACAATAAACATTTCAACACAACAAAGATATCTTATTAAGGCACAATGGAGCCGAAACACAATCATTCCTTTGCGTGCATGTTATTTGTTTTGTGTGTGTTTTTTTTATTGTTGGTTTTTCTCTTTCAAATCACACATTTCTCCGTTAGCACTGATGTGGCGTGCTCCACCTTTAACCATCTCTTCGGCCAACAATGACGCCCCACACTCTCAGCCGCACCACCCCTCATTACATGGGCGAAGATACATCTTGTTTCACTCCTGCCTTGCTTGTGTCATCGGTCGTTCAGTGTGTGGAAACATTTTTTGGCTTCAATTTTTTCCACAATTTCCGCTCCCAATGTCCGTGGCGCAGTGCCAACGGTGTTGGCTTGCGTGCCGGACCACCCGGGTTCGGTTCCCGGTACGAGCGGATTTTTCAGTCGATAAATCTGTTCAAAGACACGGTTGTTTGTGTTGCTCAAAATCCCTTCCCACCTTTCCGATCCCAAAGAGCGACACATAGTGACATCGATTAGCTAATCACTAGTCCTGTCCTAGTCGTCGTATCCTTTCCAACCCTACTCTCTATGGAAAAGAGAGGTTGTGCAACTGAGTAACAAGCAGTTCTCGTAGAAAAAACATTTTTTCAGATAATCTCCGTGAGGATTCCATATGCTCCAAGTTGGGAGAGTACATGGTTTAAAAAAATTTGTAGCACATCAAAAATTTTAAAATCAAACTGCCATGACTGGGCTTCAAACCTGAGTGCTTGTGCGATAAACGAAGACAACGAAGTGGTCATTAACCACGGATACAACAGATTGCGCTTTTTTTTTTTGTAAACGTCGACATTATTGAATGATTTATTGTACCTTTAGTATAAAGCGTTATGTTTTTGCAACAAGTTAAAGTATTCACTCAAATGTATAATTTTTTTCCATTTTACGATTGAAATTAATTGTTTTATCTTAATGCCTAATGAATAGTGTCATTTGTCAATTTATTGTGTTGCATTGTGTTTTAGATTTTTAAATTTGAACAAAAAACGTATCATGACATTAAGTGTGCTTCATTATAGGTAAATAGTAAGGTGACAATATAATATATTCATAAATTATAATGCTTTCCATTATGTATCTTTTTTATTACGACATAATAATACGGCAAAAATGTTTTTCAGTACTGAAGATTGGGGTCAAGTCTTTGAGGTGGCAGCACAATTTGCTCTTTGAGGTGCATTCATTTTCCGTCGAGATAAAAACGACAATGTGAACGCGCCGTCGTGCCTTATGAAAGAAAATTTCTGCTTCTTTTTTACACAGATTTACGTAAGAGCATATTAAAGTCACATTAAAGGGAAATGAAACAAAAAAGAATAAGGCGTAATAAAATATACAGAAATATGAGGTTATAAAATATTTTTTATGACAGAGAGCAAATTAAAATGAATTTAATATTATTCCGTGGCTTTATAAATTCAAATATTTTTAAATATCATTTTTATCTGTTTTAATATAATTGTTATTTGCGGAGGCATTTGAGAGCTGTTTTTCAACATTATATTTTTTTTTAAGTAATTCAGTCTTTTCGGATTTACAATGGAGAATAAAATTGTACAAATACGAGCAAAGAATATCACGGCTATTGAAAATGTGTCAGTGTCGATAAAGTAAGTCATCATAATAAATCATGACTATTTTTCACTATAATAATTAATGTCATCTTTTTTCAAACCACACGCATTAATTGAAATATTCTCAAACATCAAATATGATAATATAAAATTTAAAATAACTTTTGTTATTCCGCGTATTGTGTTACTTGTGACACGTCTTTCACCCCTTTCAGAGGCATCTTTGGACTTACTATCGCAAAGTTTGCTTAAGTAATTATTTTTTATAATTATATTGTTATTTTTTTTTTATATAAAATGAACTTCCACAAAGCTACCGCCCAATTAGGGAATCCAATTACTCGTCATCTCAACTACTCGAGTATCGAGTATAAAAATCTAAAAATACTCGAGTACTCGAGTATACTCGAGTAGTTTCAGATGTACCAAAATATTCTTGACATAAAATCTCGTCATCATAAAGTTAAAGCCAACAAAACGGAAGAGCGTTTAAAAAAATATTACCACATTATAAACCACGGGTTCGGCAATGCAATGGTAAAATATTGTGTATATTTTTTTAAATAAGTAAATAAAATTTGGAAAGAGATGTTCATAAGCGGCGAATGAGTATTATTCGAGTTTTTTTCAAAATACTCGAGTATCGAGTACATGAAAAATGGACGAATATACTCGAGTATCGAGTACTCGATACTCGAATTGGAGTCTCTACGCCCAATCCATCGAAAGTATCAAATATCATATTATATTTGTAATCTACGTTGTTATTGGGAAGACATTGTTTTTTTTGTAATTATTTATACATAATACTTATCATTCATTCATTTGCGGATAGCGCAAACTATCGTACAACTGTTTCTATCATACGTTTTTGACATTGAAAACTACTGTTGAATTGACAGCTTCGTTTGATATAAAGGTGGTAGAAGTTGACTTAATCGATGTATATGATTGGATTTTCCAGTGTTTTATTGTTTCTGACTTATCAGAGGAAATGGTTTAATCTTACACGACCACCAAAAGTATCGGCAATATTGGATGGAAAAAAGTTTGAGAAATAACAATTATAATTGTGCCTGTCAGTTAGCACACAATTTTATATATAAAACCGAAACGGTGTGTGTATGTATGTATGTCTGTAATTCCCTTTTGCATTGCTGTTGCAAGTTGCAATATAATAATGTTTATTATTTACGTGAAGGTATTTATTATTCGACATTTCTTTGACAGCAAATTAGATTTTTTCCTTGAATTTGGACATTTTAATGGGCGAGAATGGGGCTGTCATCAAATTAAATAAAGTTTGTGATTTTATTTTAACTCTATTTTGTATGTTAGATTTTGTGATATAATTATGTCGAATGATATAACAATAATAATTATTGGTCGCTCAGACCGAGCGACGATTATAAATCAATTAGATTAGTATTATCATGATACACTTTCATCCAAATAAATATAACAATTATAAAGTATTTACTGTAACATTAATAATAAATGATAAAATTTGTTGATATGTACTTCATCGTCAAAATTAGAACTATAGTTCTAATGGTAAATAACGGAGATGATTATATTCTAACAGTATTGAATACTAGTAGTAATCAAAGTGATGAGCAAACTCATCAATATTTTAGTGGAATATCTGTTAATTTGACCATTTGTATAAATTATAACTAGCTATTCTAAGGCACTTAGCATTGCATCGGTATGTGTTATACCTAACTAGACGGTTCAAGCCGCATGCAAGCTTAAACAGCTGTTATAAGAGAAACAAGGAAAAGTGGGCGATATAACTGGACACGAATTATAATATGGTAGAAATAACTTTTTATACAACAGTTATAGAGTTGAAATAGAGTTCGGTAGAAAAAGTTGATTCCATAGTATGATCTAACTAACTCTTAAATATTAAATATGATTATTATTTAATTTATTAGAAGTGACTGTTTCGGCTAAAAGATATTGTGGAAATATAACTTAAGACTCGAAAACAGATGCCAGCGGCGAATATTAGAGTGGTGTGATTTGACTTAGTCATGAACACGGAGGTAAGAGAGCGGAAAAACCCTTTATTAAGTACAAAATAAAAAGGCGTTGATGGACCTGGCTTGGAAATGTGCTGTGGATGCTCAAGAAAAGCCTGAATCCTGCCTTTCTCTTCTATCAACCTGATGATTCCCGACGTCCAGGAAAGCCTTTTCCTCCATCCATAGGATGAACTCAGAGGAGCTACGGGACGCCGATATGACCTGGGATATGGAGGGTGATAAAGAATCCTGGAGCCACCATATGCTCCTAATAGGATAATAATTTGAAACTAAGTCAAATAATTAATTAAAATTTTATGATGGTTTATTGGCAAATACAATCATATAAATTTGTAATGGTTAGATAATTTCACATTTTATATATTAAACTAGCTGTACCCTAGTAAAAAAATGGGGGTTGGTGGTTAGATGGTGGTTGAAGGGAGGGGTTGGTAGGCCAAAAACCATTGCGGGAGTGTATTCAATAAATTTGTAAAGTTTCACATCGATCGGTCGAACGGTTTAGTAGTCCAAAGCGGAAATACAGACAGACAAACATTCATTTTTATATATATAGATAAAATTAGTTGATATGATTACGTGCATTTCTCATTTCCTATAACTCAATCATAAAAAGTATAGTATCGAGTTACCAATTTACAAGTAAAAAATACTATGCTTTATTTCTTATGAATAAGTATATAAACTCAAAAAATCATCGGCTATCTTTGTGAAGTTATTAAATATCTATAAATCAGAGTATAAAATCGGAATCACATCTCATCGCTCGAATCAGAGCTTCGTTAGCGATATTTTACCACCCAATGAGCTCCCACTTTAACGAGACCGAAGTGGGGTAACAATGCCCTTATTTCATAAAATTATTGATTAAGGCTTACAACTTAATACTTTGAAAAAAACATGTATTGAATTTGCCGGTGACGTATATTTTATTTGCCAGGGCCTTTAGCCAAGTAGTGGAAATGGTTTTCACAGGCTTAAATCCCAATCCAAACAGCTTAGAAAATTGATTTATAGATTCTGCGTTCGAAGGCATGGCTGTCTGTGATGTCTAAAGTTCTTTTCCATCCACATGATAAAAAAAATTAGGTGTATCTGGGAGCAGCGGGCTCATCACTAGTCTAGTCCTAAACTTATTCATACGTGCTTGGTCATATATTTCTTCCGGCTTATACGAGTGCCAAATGAAAATTCTACCATGTTTGATATTATATGAATTACTAGTATTGCTACCCGGTGTAGCTAAGCGGGACTAAGCGACCAATAATTATTTAATGTTATATCATTCGACATAATTATATCACAAAATCTAACATCCAAAATAGAGTTAAAATAAAATCACAAACTTTATCTAATTTGCTGTCAAAGAAATGTCAAATAATACCTTCACGTAAATAATAAACATTATTATATTAATAAAAGCCGGGAAAAGTTCAGTAGAAGAATAATTTATTACATTTTGACTAAATGTCTTCGCCGATAAAAATTCAAACATATTTTCTTTCATATTCGTTTTTATGGCAACTGAATGACCAACAATGCAAAAGGGAATTACAGACCCACAGACATACATACGCCGTTTCGGTTTTATATTTTGACACCGCCTTATGTGGTAGGTCATCAGAACTCTCTCGAACGATCTATTGTTCACCTCAGTCGATGAGTCAGTCGATATCAGAAAATAAATTCATTCTTATAATAATCTATATTGCAATCTATAGCGGTGCAATGTAGAGTTATTTCAATTTCTCTTATCTCTTGACGCCCGACAATGCATGTGCTTCATAAAAAGTTCATAAGGCGATAAATCATTCCTTATCAGCGGGCGCATGTGTTAACGATTTTTGAAACGGCCATTGTTGTTTCTTTCTAAAGTAACCGTTTGTTTTCATACAGCAGTGAGAGATCGGACTGCATTGAGAATGCACGCGCCTAATCCTCTCCCTCAGAATTAAATTCGCGTCAAATTCCTGATATCTTCTTCGCTATCGTAATATTTGTGTGTTGTATAACGTCTGTGAAAATCCTTAACGATTAAATAATACATAACGCTTTGAGATCGTCTTTTCTTTATAAGAGTGCCATGTTTCTCCTACTCCTACTCCGTCCCCAAAATCCCTCTTTCTGAGTGTCGGATAGGAGGCTCCTTCTCGATTTACGAGGGAGCCGGAATAAAGGTCTTCTCAATTGGCCCGTACAACGTGGAGCACTTGGCCCCAACGTCTAGTGCCTCAATTCTTAATTGTTGCCCACGACTAGGGCTAACGATGTTTGACAACATCGGAACTCACTCCCGCCCACTTCATGCTCTGAGGTCTCAAAGCGTCTAGGTTCGTATAACCTAGTGGCGCCCAGTGAATAGTAATAATTTTGTGTTTTATAAATAATTACGTAAATAATTTCGAGTGTTCCAAAAAAAAAAAATATCTGTGCATCGTGCGGATAACGCGAAAGATCGCGAGTGCTCCAAGTATCATTAATTACGAGTTAATAGTTGTCAATTAATAATATTTGTGTTTTGTTGAGACATGAGTATGTCGCAGAATTAATAATAATGTTTTTTTTTTAATAATGCGAATTCTCGCACGTGCTTCACGGATAAGCGATAGTAATAATAGCAGTATTTTTGTGTGTTTACTTAATAACGTGTAATAATTAGTAATAAATTTGTTTGTGTTGTTCGTAAACAACGTTGTCAAGGGTGCCGCCCACCAAACGCGCAGCTAAAATAAATTGATGCGATAGCTACCGAATACCGAGGGTAGTCAGCCACGTAGGTGACGAGGAGTGTACCAGGATGTGAGAGAGCACAATAGCATGGGGTTAAGCCATGCAGGACGATACAGCAACCTGGATGACTCACGAAGACGACTGGGGAGACGGCGTCTCCACCATACCGGTATGGCCGGAAGACAGTTGTCATCCGTGCCTACCGAGATGACCAAGAGTGGGCATAATGGAGCCAAGGACCGAGGGACCAGCAGCCACCTTCGAACCTGGAGTAGTGACGGCGAGACGTAGTGATCTACGTCCATCAGTGCCGGGCCTACTTCACCCTAGATCGCGTGAGCGTGCGTGGCGACCAGAGGTGCCGTGGCACCAGCATTTGGAATCCAGTCGTCCAGTCAGGGTCGTATCTCCTGCATGAGACCTAGCTTGCCACCACAGACCTTCACCGAAACCTCGCCAGCCAAAGGCGACACTCGCGTATTAGCTTTGTATCGCGACTTATTGCAGACCTCCGTGACATGATTGAAACAGCAAAGAAACCGACGCGACGAAAATCGACACTCGATATCGCCGCGTTCATGACGTTGTGTTATCGCGCAAGATAAGGTGACGCCTGCGCCGACTGAAACTAACGCACCTATTGTTCTTTTTAACGACGCCGCTGTATATGCTTTGTTTTATTCATGTGATTTTTTTAAATGTGTTTTTTTATTTACGAAAATACTTTAATATGTTTTCAAATCTAACTTCTTTTGATTCTTAATCAGGATTTGAAAATTTGATCATTAATGTATGTTTTTCCTTTGATTTATAACTTGGTTTACGATTTTTTGCTTTGATTTATGTTTTTACTTGTGATTTAGGCAATTTAACTTGAGTAATGTTATACTCAAACTTTGCTTTGAAATTGGATGTATCCTTTCAACTTGATGTACCACGGGGCCTTCAGACAGTAGTTGTGACTTGTATAAAAAAAAAATTTTTTTTTTTTTTTGGTATATTTTTGTAATTTTTTTGCTTGCGAAACCATTGATTGAGGAAGACGTCCGAGATAGTTGCTGATTATCAGAAGTAGGGGGATTTGACACCGCCTTATGTGGTAGGTCATCAGAACTCTCTCGAACGATCTATTGTTCACCTCAGTCGATGAGTCAGTCGATATCAGAAAATAAATTCATTCTTATAATAATCTATATTGCAATCTATAGCGGTGCAATGTAGAGTTATTTCAATTTCTCTTATCTCTTGACGCCCGACAATGCATGTGCTTCATAAAAAGTTCATAAGGCGATAAATCATTCCTTATCAGCGGGCGCATGTGTTAACGATTTTTGAAACGGCCATTGTTGTTTCTTTCTAAAGTAACCGTTTGTTTTCATACAGCAGTGAGAGATCGGACTGCATTGAGAATGCACGCGCCTAATCCCTCTCCCTCAGAATTAAATTCGCGTCAAATTCCTGATATCTTCTTCGCTATCGTAATATTTGTGTGTTGTATAACGTCTGTGAAAATCCTTAACGATTAAATAATACATAACGCTTTGAGATCGTCTTTTCTTTATAAGAGTGCCATGTTTCTCCTACTCCTACTCCGTCCCCAAAATCCCTCTTTCTGAGTGTCGGATAGGAGGCTCCTTCTCGATTTACGAGGGAGCCGGAATAAAGGTCTTCTCAATATGTACTACTCGATACTGGAGTAATTGGAGTCTCTACACACACATTGATAACGAAACAAATTTACCGTCGAAACTTTCGCGAGCGAAATCAATTCGTTTGTTTGAACTTGCAACAACAATGCAAAAGGGAATTACAGACATACATCCCCTGTTTCGGTTTTATATATAAGATTTGTTTTTTAAATGTGTCGAACTAGCCTGCCACTGAAGACAGCTTTAACAAATTTAAACATTATTGCTTCAGATGTCTAAATATTCCGCGGGTACGTTCAGACAATTACTATTTTTATGTATTAAAGTTGATTTCGTTAGAACAGCTAACATGTCAATTAATACTGTATTATTCATTTTGTAAATTATATAAATAAATACATTGAGTGTCCGAGTACAATGTTGTTTTTGTAACAAAAATATTTTCACTTACTACCTCCACCAATTCCACACGCTGATCATTGGGAGAAGATATTTATTTTTATTTTAAATATTATGGGCCGAAAATACTCTCGGACTGTACCTGTCGTCAGGCGAGGCCCACTCCTGAATATGCATGCGACAGATTTAACCGTCGACTGAAGGACCTTGTTGAGATTTTTAATTCGTAAACTTTTGCATAATATAACATATTTTTACCATCCATTTTTTTCACCAAGAACTTCAAATTTGGTTCGATTGCGGCGTACAATTAATATTGAAACAAACAATGATTTGGAATTGGTTTCAACGACGTTGTTTGGTTTTAGATTGAGTTTTTACTAAAGGAAATACAAATAGCAAACGCGCCTTTTTACGATAAAACCGAAGGTCGATTATGTAATAAATTGAAAAAACATTTTCGAACGGTAACGATTTTTGGGAATAACAAGATAATGTATTGGTTTTTATTTTATTCTTGAAAGGTTTTTCAAATCAAAACCAAAGGATATGTTGCGTTTTATAAACAAACATACGTTTGAAGTTTTCTTTATATCAAAAATACTTATTTTATTTATTTTATTAGGAAAACGTGGTAACACTTTATTTTGTTGAAAAAAATGTTTAATGCTACACAACAATAATGTCGATATTATTTTGAATCGCAGAAAACACAAATGTCACCAAGGAATATGTTGTCTTCTGAGAATCAAAACACAATATCTGTAAGTCACTTACTGATTCGGAATGAAGAAGAGCTTATTGAAACAAAATTGAAAAACCCAGCGATTTTTTTCCCCGAAACTTTTCCATATGAGCGTTTATATATTTTCCTTGTCAAATAATTTATTTAAGCTGGCAAAGGAAAGATGATAAAGTCGGTGACGTCACAACACGACACCCTGAGTGTTAAAAAGTGTAAAAAAATACACCCAAAAAGCAATGCACACATTTACAGCACACCTGGGTGAAATTTTTCATACTACCGCTTGTGACTTAGGTGTGTTTTGCCACTGCATGTTTGCGTGAAGGGAGCTTTTTGTCAGGAAATTGCATTTTGTAAGTTATAAGTATACCACTTTAGCCCACCGAGAGACAAAGTTTTTATGTTGTGTTCGCGAATCTAAAAAGCTTTTTGTTATGTATATACATTTATGAGAATAACGAGAAAAATTAAATCTTGGACATTTATAAGTAAATGGTTTACAGAAAATTTTAACAATATTCTAGAAAAAGTACATTCAGGTTATAAAATAATAATGTGATGATTCATTAATAAAAAGTCTTATTTTCAAGCCCCACAAATACCACACATTAAATTAAGTGAACAATAACTTTACCAGTTGTTGGTGATATATTTATCTCATACTTTACTTATGTTTTGTAATATTAACGATTAATGGAGTATTCAGAAAATAATGTTTTGCTGACCTATATTTGAATAAAATACCAGGTATTGGTTGAATAAGTAAAATAACTAATTTATTTGAAGGAAAAAGGAACAGTCGAATCGATTGTGTAGTGTTCGACGTTGTCGTTCACGATTTTCAATTCATTTTCTATGGTCCCGGCCAAATACTTATATGAACAATGTTAAAAATCCTCTATTAATCGTTGCCCAATTTATCGATTTCCTCAATTCATCGTCTAAATATTAAGGTCCCGTCACAAATATTTTTCCGATTGACCATTTTTGTTGAATATTTCTCATAAGCACATTCGACCCCATTCAATCGGTTCGTAGAAAAAAAAAAATAGAAAAACGCAATAATGAACCTGCTATGACATTTGCAGAAGCGTTATTGGGATTCGAAAAAATAAACATATTTTTAATAATTTATACGTAGATGAATCTGTTGTTGCAAATTTGAAGGGTCTTTGCTGAAATTGAAGTTTCCCTGGAAAAACGTAGAATAGGGGTTTCACTGAACTGTACTTTTTCATATATTCTGTCTTTCTTTAATTGCTGATATTCTTTTGTTCACTTACGATGATTATTCTTTAAATAATGAATAAAAATTATTATCAACATGTATTCGAATTGATTATTCAGGTACATAGCTCTCTTGACAGAGAAGTATGTGAAAATATAGTCCTTTTAGAAAGCAGTTTGTTGTAATCTTGAAAACTCTCAGTCGACTGAAAGCAAGAGAGTTCGATTCAACATATCTATCTATCCACCCGTTTTCTCCACCAAGGCAAAGACGCTACCCTGCTTTCACGAATATAAATAATTCAATAGGTCTTAGCTTCTCCCGCTTGATACGAACAATACTTTATCGGTGGTGATTTTCAAACAGTGTACCTGTATGGGAAAATCAAACCCGGATAAAACTGCAATAACCGTAACGTCGCGGCATGATTGGAATACTATGGTCACATTGATGTAGCAAAACACGTATTATGTTGTTTGTATTACTGGTAAAATTGAAGATGGTAAAAGTTAGGCTTATCAATTGTATAAATTTTATTCGTATGGATTTAAAGTAAACAAAAATGAACATAAAAATGAATAAATTCTCTGAAATCAATACACAAAAAGCAGTTGTTGATTCAATGACGGAACTCTTCAATTATGGCACATGTTTATTTGAATTATATTTTAAATCATCTGTCTGGATAAAATAGTCGATGAGAGTTGGAAATTTTAGTGAAAAACGATGTTTAGTGTCTATAATCCGTACACGTAGTTTCTTATCATGAATGAGCCTAGAATATTCTGATTGTTAGGCGGAACCCTAACAACAAGGCTACAGAAGCCGAACGAAGGTGCTCCAAAAGTTAATCATGTGAGGAAAAAACATTCATTTCTGTTTAAAAAATAAGTTAAAAATAATCTGTTTTATCACATTGACTACGGGGGAAATTAAACACATACAAAAACGATTATTTATTCTATAATATTACTAAATAATTGTACAAAATTAATATTGGTAAGTATCTGAAGATGGCAATAATAATTATTCAGTTTTATGGTAAAATAATAAAAAGTTCATCAATGGATAGATTTGTAAAAAGGTAAAAATAAGTAGTTACATACTGACCACGCCACTTATGCACTCAAAAGAATGTCGTTGTGAGAATGTCCTGAATGACAAAAAAGATTGCCGGAGTACGAATATTTTTAATGCCCTAATTTGATATAGTCTGAATGCGTGGGCTTAGTGCGGTAGGTGAATTCTTTTGTCAGAGGGGAGAACATTTATTTAGTATAAACGGCTGCCGCACACTCGAGTGAACTGTTAAAGAAGTCAGAGTGTAGTTTCACAAGATTTTGTTTTATTTCTTATCTAACGAAGTTCTTTCCAGTTAATGTGAATTCTGTTTATAAAAGTAAATGTCTTGTTTTGATATAATTTTTTGTTTCGATCCAAAATTGATTATTGGCAATCTCACAGGAGCGGGTTAATCAAATATTTTAAACAACAATGTTCTTGGAATAGAGCAGCAAAGACAGTTGTGAAAAATCTTCGGTCAAAGATAAGACAAGTCACATCAAATTTATGTCGTGCTATCGCTAAGTCAAAGGCTATTTATTATATAAAAAAGATAAATTTAATTCTGCTTCTTTCTTGAAACAATGATAACTCAGTTTGAGGGAAGGAAGGAGGGTGGTAAATTTTTTCCCCTGCCACACATCACAACAGCTGTGATCTATCACTCTCACAATTTGCGAATAAAACGCGGAATCGCTTTTTAGAGGCGATTATTTATTAACAGGTAGGAACGTGCCTCGCGGAGTATGGGCTGAAATGGCCTGTCTCTCTGAATTATACTCCAAATAAACCGGCCTAAGCGATAGATGTACCCAATTTCTTTTACTAAAAAAGATAAGCTACCTTCAAGTTTTTTTAAATTTACACCCGGTTATGGTATTTTAAAAATTAACAAATATGGTGCTGATTTTTTTCACGAAATGCGATAAGACGGTTCACGAGCAAATATCAAAATCAAATTTATGTTCATCCTTCTTATTTATTTGGTTATAAAATAAAAACAAAAAACCTCTTTACAAATACTGGCCGATTGAAAACCAAATTTTACTAGTTTTTTGTGATGTTTTCTTTTATTTTTTGTATCACTAACCTAACCTAAAGGTGGAGGGCGTGGAATAGAATACTGGACACGTGATCTATTGTTTTCTTCATTTTAGGGCACTCATTTTAAGTATCCCTTGGAAAATATCTAAATCGGTAAATAAAAATGTCAATAACTGCACATATAACAATTAAAGTCACAGCTATCTTCTTTTGTTGTTAAGTTTGCATTATGTATTGTGTTAAACATCACACACCCAATTATATCACATTTGTCTTCAATGCACCTACTTAATTTTAAAATACTAAAGTTTGTCATTTCGTAACGAAACGTTTGTCGACTTTATCTTGTTTGTATTTGAATCAATTAAATTTAACTTTTCTGTAAAATAATATCTCAAAACCTTTATTAGGCGTATCGGAAATTTAGAAACAATACAGAAAAATAGACTGAAACAATTTATCATTTTTTTTTTTTTTTGTATTTCGAACATAAGCTCAGTCAATTTGCTTCAAACAAAAAGCTCTTGAAGATGTATATGCACATCGTAATAATAATTCACAACGCGAACACGTTTTGTTTTGCTTATTTCATCGCTTAAGGGCTTTCACGTCATCTAAAAAGACAAACGAATTAATCATAAATACCGAAATAAAACTTTTCAATTTGACAAATTATTCTTAATAATGCCTTTATTAACGTGAAAGCCTCCTACCAGCGGTTTCACCAGGGTGACCATGATAAAATCAATTGAAATTTTTCATTGTATGAGATAGGCTTTTAAATGTTTTCCCCACACTTTCAGGTCAACGTATCTTACGTGAGACATTAGATAACTGCAATAAATGTGGGTAAGGGATATAATCAGACTTAATCTGTAACCATCGTAGCAATAAAGAATCAGGGAATACGCTACCTTCGATGCCTCCGCTCAGTTTCAATAGAAAACTTCCATAGTTGGATATTTTATGGTTATAGGATTTACCTCGTTAAGCTATGTTAGTAAATTTTTAAACACCACCAAAGAAATCCGCGCACCCTTCACAATTCCATTCATTTGCGAATGTATCCTCGAAATCTTTTCCGAATCCGATTGTAAAGAAAACTAAAAGCCATATTTTGGAAAACAAGTGAGTTTTGAAGGCTTTAACAGTACTGAGCTAGACCGAGTCGCGTAAGCATCTGACTAATTTATGGAAAACCGCAAAAAAAATTAATCGCGATTTAAACCTAAATTGAAGCAGTTAACTTACCAAATAGGAAAAAAATGCGTAGACTAGACTATGTAAAAAGTATTAAGTGGAATTTTTCAAAAATATTTCGTAAAACTGGTGCTATAGTGGGATTTGTTTAAACCAGCGGGGAGCTTTTATCAACTGAACGGGATGACCCTCATATAAGGAGTATGGTTTTACAAAAACGCTTCAAAACTGCTAAAATTTTCCAAAATGAGCTTAAGTCGACTGGTGATTTAGCATATTTGGTGCGAATTGTCAGTAATAGAATCGTGGCACATGGATTTCCCGCCCGGTGACTAAAAAAATATCCAGTTTTCACAGTAAAAATGCAAAAATGGAGGTTGCATTGGATGAAAGTGCACAAAAATTGGACTTTGGAAGATTGGAGACGAGTCATATACTCGGTAAATATTGGTAAATACTCGGCAAGTCTTCAAAAATTGGTACAACATCATTTTCCAGAACTGTTTTATACGTTTCGCCATTCATTATGCACTGGAGAAACGTAAAAGACCCCAAGCCATCGCCGGTCGTTCATTCCCATATCATAATATAGGATGAATGGGACTCCACTCCTTAGGAAAAATGCTTTAAGAATATTTCTTGGATATGATATGAGTTTACTTATCGTTCCGTTTACATTCTGTGTTTTATGATTCAATAGGTAGATGGAAAGATTTTTTTAAATTATGGAAATACATTCATTTGGACACAAATTTTTCATCGGAAATTAAAACCCGTGACCCTAAAAACAAACAAATAAGCGTTGACCACTCGGTGACGGGACCAGTTAAAAATTTGCATACACCAATAAAAAATATCTAAAATTTATTTTATAAATTATATGCATCGAAAGTTTCCAAGATATATTTTATCCATCAGGTGTTTTTTGAAAAGTTTTCCATTGTTTTAATTAATAGAGTTATAAACCACTTCAATGGTGTCTCGTTAATATTGGCTCATTTCGTTGGGAAAGAAATTTAAGAGTATTTATACTACACGTGTGATGTTAATTCATCGTAGTTTAGAGTGTTTAGACAACCAAATAAATTTATGTAATGTTAATTCTTTTTATAAAAAATCTGAAAGAAAAACACTACCATCTCAAATGAATACCGTAAAACGGGTCAATAGACACACTTTTTACCCTTCATGATTATGTATCTTCATACCTGCGCCACATAATTGAACTATGAATGGCTTGAAACGTGTTTCTATGGTCCTACAACACATTCATGACAGTATTTTTCAAATATTCACTATCGTTATTAAGACACAGTCAATTTTGTTAGATGTCTCTATTCACATTGAATCGGGGAGAGTAGAGACGAACATCTTTTCTATTCTAGTCTCTATTTATTCCGTTTTACGGTACTTATTAACCAAAAAAAAACACGATTGATTTTAATTTTCGTGCAATAAAAGTTTATAAGTGGTCAAAAAGTAAGGATGCACAGGCATCAAACTTAAACACGTTTGTTTCAATTTTGGCCGATCATTTAGTTGGTTTGGTTTTGTCATTGAAGTCATTGTAAAGAATTATATATACATTGGATACTTCGTAAAGTTGTGCTAAAGTTCAATCCTTGTTTTTGTCTCTATTCACCTGTCTTACTGGTACTAATATTCAATTATTATGTGGGTATGTGTTTAAATTATATGTATTGCAGGAAGGTGACGAGCAATATATAATAGGGTAAGCTTGAATGATGATAATATTCACATTAACGACGTCACCAAGTTCTCGTTTTACTTTTAAAAAGCTCCTTCACTAACTTCAATGAAAGCTTGTGTACATATTTTTAAAGAGGCTCTATAAATAGATGATTGTAGTGACACGTACGATAATATACAAGGTGTGCCAGTTTGTAAAAAATCTATGCGATTTTTTTTAAATTCAATATGTATTTTTTACACGAATTTCGGGTAGTTAAAATTGTAGGTCTAACATTTTTTTTCCATATTCTATTTAAAGGCAATACTCGAACCGTTAAGCTGCCTTTTTTGAGATGGATTTAAGAAAAATAGACAGATGTCAAAATGATTAATTAAATCAAAACTCTTATTTATTATTTTATTTAACTCGTTTTTTATTCTAAGTTACTATTAATGTCTTAACTCTCTCTTTGCGTTAAAATATATAAAACCCATTATTTTATAGTACTACAAATATTCTGATAAATATCAGGACCTATTTCGCTCATCGTTCAGCGCAAGCAATGAAATATACAGTGTAACAAGTTTTTTTGTATCAAAGAGAGAAACATAAAAAGTAATTTGTTTCAGAAATATAATAAATGTATTTGAAGATGAATTTAATGGTTTCAATGAAATTCTCTTTAAAATTAATTTAAAACTTAATGAAAAATATTTAAAAATAAATGTGATTTAGAACTTTAAGTTATATTATTTTTCAGAAAAATAAAAATGTTATTTTCAATGATTGTAAGGGGGTGGAGGGTGGGGTAAAATATACGTCGTTAACTTGTAGCTCAACGTAGTCAATGAATAAATAATACCGTCAATACAAATATTTTACACAATTTTACTGTTTGTCATTTTCCGATTGTTTATGGATCAACACACGCGCCACCTATTGAAAGTTAATTGTACTATGCCTATAACATTTGCGAAAGTGCAACAATAAATTGTCAAAATGAACGGTATAGAAGCGCATAAAATATGAAAAAACATTGATTTTTATATAAAGACCTACTGTAAGTTAGTTTTACTATGCCTATAACCTTTGCGCATGTGCAAGCTATACGTTGAAAAAGTTTTATCGCAATCGTATTAACGATATGGCAACGCATAAAATACGAACAGACAAGATTTTTATATATTAGATTAGCTTTGCCCTTTCCAAATGTTTTGTGAGTGCAAATAAATTAGAAAAAAATAAGACTGTTTATTATCGATGATGTACACTGGCTTGATATTCAAATATATCTCAATCGAAAACAGGGAGCCATAAATAGCGAAACCCTCAACCGCCACCTGATAACAGGGCTGGTTATTCCGAACCCCACTTTCGTCACACTCGATTAACCCTTAACAGACCAACAAGTATTCGTTTAGACAACTACACCACCGCAGTGGCGTTGGGGTGGAAAGAATATCGTTTAAAAATATCATCGTCCCGTTTTATTAACCTGGTACGCAATCAGCTTTTTCCCAGCATTGAGAGAATTCCCTTATAAAAAGTACAACGAAATAAATATTTTTCACATTTTTTTAAAGAAAACTTGCTTTGTAACTTTGTAGCAGTAGATGGATGAGTCTTAACAACCGTGATTAGAAAAAGTTCAAAGTATGCAGTCAAAATGAACAACTATTTTAATATGTTACCTTTTATGCAGATTTAAAATTCACTGTATTGTTTCTATTCTCTAATTGTAGTGTGGTCAACGTTGTTGGCTTGCGTGCTGGACCATTTGGGTTTGATTCCCGGAACGAGCAGATTTTTCAGTCGATAAATCTGTTCAAAGACATGGGTGTTCGTGTTGTTGAAAATCCATTCCCACCTTTCCTATCCCAATAGCAACGCATATCGAGAGCGATTATCTAACCACTAATCCTGTCCGAGTCTTTGTATAACTTCAATCCACCTTACTCTCTTAAAAAAAGGGAGTTTGAGCAACTGAGTAACAAGCAGTTCTCGTAGATAAATATATGTTGAGATAAACTCCACGAGGAGTCCATTTGCTCCAAAAAGAATTATACTGACTTTTTATTATTCTGATATATGAAATATTTTATTTTTTGGTATGTCTTAGCAATAACCGGTATCAACATAAAGTAGTTTATACAAAAGTTGTTTTGAAAGCAAAATGCCAACCGAATGATAAAATAATTGGGCTAGAACACAACTTTCAGTTGAAATATTGCCTCTGTAACGCTCCGTTTTTAGATTCAGATGGGTAGAAAGAAATTTCTAAGACTTAAAACACAGATTCATAAGCTGACGTATCATGAAAGTATTTTTACTAAGATTAGAGCCCGTAGATATTGCAAATGAAGGGAATGATTATCACAACAAAGGCTTTTCGAGTGATAGACCGAAGCCTCGAACATTGAAACGTTATAATATTTTATTTTTAATTAACAGATAATTGTGGGTGATCCAAACAGAACGACGTTACAGAAAAGCTCTAAAAGCTAGCTTTTTTTAAAGCATTCTTTTGGTGAAACGAAACAGATCATAAAAATGGCCTAGTGTTAAAATTTACAGGAAAATCCAAGAAGTGAAATGATTTATTGTCATCCTTGTGGAAAATCTCGGTACAAATTTTGTATAGCAGTCGTTATTTGTTTTCCAATACTTTCTGTTTTTTTTGATAGTATTTATCTTGTTGTTTTGTTATTTTATTGGACTCTCTTTTTATATTAAACTTGCACGTTTTCCATCTAATATTATCTATTTTTTACTTCAACCATTTACCAATGTGCAGAACTAATAATGTTTCAATCAGCATATTATATTTAAAAAGTGATGTGAAATTATTGGCCCACCTTATCCAGAATATGGCATTGAAATCATGTGATAGTAAAGGTGAATCTAGAAACCTATTTCTGAAATTATTTTATAACCCTATTATCGTGAATTAAGCCATAGAATTTTGTGAATTTAATCGGAAGTACAGAACTATGAATAACAGAATGAATATGCTTCGCCAAAAGTTAGCTAGATTCTTTTTTATTGTTATGGTTTTCCGATAAGATTGAATAAGTATCCCGAGCGCCACTGTACCAATAATGGGAAGGTTTCTTAAACCTGAGTTATGGCTTTGTTAGGCTCGATAATGCGCAGGGCCACTTTGCCGGAAAGTTAAAGGTAGGTAACGCATAGATAGATACCGAATTCAACTAGATATCCTTAATAATAATTGATACAGATTGTTTTGTTTAAATTTACGTATTTTGTTTTCAATGCTTCCTTATCTTACCGTTTAGATAAAAGTTATTTGTATAGGCATATTCTTGAATGCCTTAAGGGCTTGCAGGAAAGATTTAAGAAAACGCACTTAAGAAGCAAATAAAGAAAATGGCGAGAAATAATACTTATGTTTAAACAGAGCATTGTTAAAAATAACAATAAAATGGAACGGTTTTAATTTTAAATCATGAACTTTCTCATTGTAAAGCATTTTAAAAGAAGGTGTTTCAAGCAGGGCTGTGGAGTCGGTAAAAAAAAGTTCGAGTCCGACTCCTGCATTTACCAAAACCACGACTCCAACTCCGACATTGACCAAAAACACGACTCCGACTCCGACGCCAACTAAAAAAGTTGAATATTTGGGAACGATGGAAGATTGCATTCGAAGGAATCCTAATTTTTTTTGGAGTTATATCAAGTGAAAACGAAACGATGGTGGATTTGTTGAGTCAATGAATCGGAAGGGTCATCCGGTGGCAGGTTTTGGATTGGCAGAAGCGTTTGCTGGCCATTTCAAATCTGTGTACTCGAGTGCTATACCACACCTTAATATTAAATCAGTTTTGAGAAATCGGACTGATGGTGCAATGCAGATCGATGAAGCGGATGTTGTATATTTTGTTAAAAAACTTAAAAACACACGCTCACTTGGTCCTGGCAGGGTCCCAACGTGTTTTTTAAAAGGATGTATTGACCTCATCAAGAGAACGTTGTCCTATATATTTAATCTTGTAATGAAATCAGGAATTTTCACTGAAAAATGGAAAATATCTAAGATTACGCCAATTTTTAAGAGTGGTGCAGAATCGTCAGTCGAAAATTATAGACCAGTGGCTGTTCTCTTAGCGCCAGAAGAGGTTTTAGAGATGATCATGCATCACATGATTCTTAAAAGAATTGAACCATTTATAATAGGTGAACAGCATGGATTTAGAGCCGGGAGATCAACCGATTCAAACTTGATGGTGTTAGATGCAAACAGATTACGTGGCGACGGCATTAGATAAAGGCCTGCAAGTTGATTGTTCTTACAATGACTTTGCGAAGGCGTTTGCCAGGGTCGATCATGACATACTTTTAGAAAAACTCCAACCAATCGGTTTGTCTGACGGCTTTGTTAGGCTTTTTGCGAGTTATTTTCGGAACAGGAAACAATACGTAACGTATGGGCTCTTTGAATCGCCACCGTTCTCCACGTATTCTGGTGTTCCATAAGGCTCGAACTTGGGGCCAATGCTGTTCACTATATTTATAAATGTCAAAAATTCAAAATTCTTATTATTCGCTGATGATTTGAAGCTTTTTTTAAAGGTTGTCACCTTGGATGATTGTCACCGTCTCCAGTCTGATATAGACAATATATTAGAATGGGGACGATGTAACAAATTCGATTTTAATATTGATAAATGCAATTTTTTATCGTTTACACGGGGCTCACGAGCTTTATTTTATCGGTATTCAATGAATGGCCGAATTCTCTATATTGACATGAGTGAGTTCGGACGAATACTATATTTTATGAATAAAAGTTGGTTTTGTCAGAACTCACTCGGTTGACATCTTTGAAAATTTCTAATATGATTTTATAAATTTTTTCTCTCTGTTTTTATGACTACAATGTTTTCATTTTGTTTTTAATTAATTTGTGATTTTATTATGTATTTACATGTATGTATGTATACATATATATAAATACATGTATTTATATTTGTAAAATGCTTGGCGCATTAGCGTCAGTTGTAATGTCATGATTTGATTTTTCTTAAATAAATAAATAAATAATATCGTCACTTTTTGTTGCCTAATTTTAATATTGATAATGTATTCAATTAAATATCGACCCTACCAATCCGGCCAATAGCCAAATTTCACATATTATATGCAAAAAATAAAAATTCCAACTTTTCAAAATTTACGGCTCCGAGTACGACTCCAGCCAAATCGCCGCGTCGACTCCGACTCCGACTCAGGCCAAAAAGCCCCGACTCCACGACTCCGACTCCGACTCCACAGCCCTGGTTTCAACAAAAATGTCTGCGATTTTTGTATATCAAAAACACTAGAATATTTTTAAGCCTTGTCTGCTCCTTATGTAGAGGACATACATACATAAATATATAGTTCTCATGAAGCGTCTTAAGAGAAGTTTATTTTACGAGATTAAGTTGTAAAAGTTCTATTTTTCAAAGAGAAAGTATAAAACCACTGAGAATAAAACTAGGAAAATACTTATAGTTGGCTTATCTCTTTAGCTTCGTCCCATATTTATGATTGGAACTGTCGTGTGGGATATAAAAATTGCAGATTCATTTGATGACGAATTCATCAACCAAATTACGAAGACAGTCAGCCATTTGGTTACGAGGCCAGCAAATAAATAAATGAATGTTATCTCCGTCCCTCCAAACATTTAATCAAAACAATTACGAATAAAACAACATTTTTAGGAATCGGAAACACGTTTCGGAGAAGGTAAAGTTTTTATTTTGTATTTATAGTTTTTTCCGTTCTTAAAAGTAAATCATTCGTTTGATTTTGTAAAGAAGTAAAGCATTTTGCAGTAAGTCTTCGGATGATGAAGTGCGCCGCCTGAAAAACAATTTATGACTCGAGGAGTTTCATTAAAAAACACGCCATCTTGAGACATATTTGACAACTGACTTTAATAACACAAATAGACTTTCAACTGTATGGATAATGGTTGTAAAAATATCTTTACATCAAACAATTATTATAACGTCTTGTCCTTAAATAACTGATGCATAGAAGCGCGTCAAAATGCATAGATATTTGGCGTTTACTTTATGTTTTTTTGCCGTGAAATGTAGTTAAAACTATTCCACGTTCTATAAAAGTCAAAATATTGCAAAAAATTACATATTACATCAACAATCACTGCAGATTGGATGTGCATAGACTACCCAACACACTTACAGATAGGTTTATTTTAAAATAATAAAATTTTTAAGTTATTAAAGATCACTTATTTTTAATAGTAGTTTTAGAGCAGTTTTTCTTAAATAATACTGTTTGAAGTCTCTCTCTAACTTAGCCTGTTTTTTAATAATAATTTTAATAGAAGCACTTACGACCAAACTATAATCAATTGTTAATATCAATTTACTTTTAGGTAATTTAATAAAGGTCCTTCAAAATTATAAAAATCACTTTCTCTAATATGGGATACCACTGATGACCATTATGTAAATGCTAAAATTGCCCATTATTTTTCTCCATTGAAACTGTACCGAATTACGAATGAGAAGGTTCAAATACGCTGCAAATTCTTTCAGTTTTCATTCTCTTATTCATTTTTTTATATAATGAAAGTCCATGAAAGTCCATTGAAGTCCATGAAAGATTAACAAGCAGTATGAAATAAGTCTAAAACCGTGTTAACTGATACGGATAGGTGGGTTGTATATCCAGAACTTCGTGGTTGACCCCTCACGTAATAAAACGTGCCCGGAAACCCATATCCCGGCATAAAAAGTTCCAGATCTAAAATAATACTTGTAAACACAATTTCTTGTGGACCCGATTTTGTTGTAGTTTTTTGCTTAAATATAATGCAGAAGTTTTGCAATGAAAGTGATTAAATAGGTTTTATAATTAATTTTTTCGTTATTATTAATATTCAATAATACACAAGCTTTAAGTAAATTTTAATGATTAAAGCATTGTGTACCTCTCTTGTATCTGGGTCTCTGTTTTACAAGGGTTTGATTTTACGAATAGATTCTTATATTTATTGCACCCTCAATAAAATATATTAGTGCTATAGGTATGAATAATCATTTTGCAGGACAGTCATTTCACGTTACATATATGTAATAATTACTGTTCGTAATTGGCTAAATAAGTCTTGGAAGAAAAATATTGTTTTATTCTATCGAAAAAATAACCGCTTTACAATTTTTGTTTTATTTAAAATAAATAAAAAGGACATTATATGTTGTTGAAAAATAGATTTCATTATTTCCAGTATTTTCTCAGACACTATTTGAGTTCAAAATATAATTATTTTATTAAATTTTGATGGAAATTCCGTCTCACCCATCCTTCTTATAAACAGGGCTATTAATATATCCTTTCACTCTGTCTCCATTAGTAGTCTATGGTTACATAAAAAAACATGAATTTTGAAAAAGTAGAGATCGTCTTAATTGTTGTTGTATGATATAGTGGCAAAATAGGTACACTCTGACTTCTTTAACACGAGTGTGCGGCAGCCGTTGATACTAAATATTTTTTTCTCGCTCTGACATAAGAATCCACATACCGCACTTAGCCCACGCGTTCAGTCTATATACAAATTAGGGAATTAAAAATTTCGGCGTCATTCAGGACTTTCTGGCAGCGCCAGTCTTTCGGGCACATAAGTATATTGGTCAGTCTGTTATGGCATTTTTTTTACAGGATTCCTCTGTTTTTATTTATAATAATTTCCAACATTCTATTATAAATTCAATCAATACAATTTAGAAGTGACGTCAAATTGACTAATGATAATTAAACAATATAGCTCCAAGTCATAAATTTTAGAATTTAATGAAATAATTTCCAGGTATTCGTATTAAATGGCTGACAATGAATATTTATTTAATCAAACTATCGGCTGTAAATTTTCAATTTGCGTCAGTAAATCGAAGTATTTATTATGTTAAGTAAACATTATTTATTTCGCAAATTTCAATCTCCTTGACAAGCCTCGTGTCTGAAAATGAAATGTTATTAAACTAAAGCGGGCTGTAAATTTAGATATCAAAGACTAAATAGTGATTTTTAGTTCCGACTTATGTCTAAATTAAATATATTCTATCTACATTTTAGTTTTAATATTTAAAGCTTTTTTGAGTTGCGTGCAAATTGATTGAATAATAAAAATTCAATGTGTCTATTTGGAGAAACGAATCGTGCTTGTTTCTATTCAAAGATAAACTACAATTTATTGGCCATAACTGATTTGTATGGGACTGATTTAGAGCCGTGCATAAGTATGTTAAAAAAATAATATCACTAGACTAGTCATTTAAATCATGTTGATATTAGGTATCATGTGTTTAATCAGAAGAGAGTTAACTGACGCTTTGTCAAGCTGGCATAGCCGATCGGACTCGTGTGAGGACGGACCGTAATAGTTCTGTTCATTCCTTATGTGTCTTAGGGTAATACTATCAAACGATACGATCCATTAAATGCACGACTACGGTTTATAAAATAACACTTTATATTTTTATAATAATGCAGAAGAACTTGAATTAACTGCCACGAAGGAATAAACGCGCTAGGCTAAATTCTAGATCATATGAAAGATTATAAAAATGCATCTGTCACAAAATAAAATAAAACATTTCCATATTTAAAACATTCATATAGTGTTGCCAGATTGAATTTTGATTGAACTCGACTCTGAAAACTATCTTACTATAATCCTTTAGCCAAACTTTATTAATGTTTTTGTATAGAAAAATGAGATTCATTGGTCATGTCGCATGACTTTGTTGCAAAGATTGCCAAAATCTATGTGGCAAAACGGTATAAAATGGATTCTAGAGTTCATGTGTCAAATACACAAACATTAAATATGTTTACTTTTCCAATGTTGAAATGACTAAAAAAACTAAGTATTCAAATTCGTATCATTTTTTCAACTGCTTTTCGGGTTCTCAAAGAGAGAAAATTTACTTTTTTTATTGGATTTCTGCTTAGAACTTATTATGATTTAAATATAAAATGAACATTTTCGCTTCACGTGAAATTCGTTTTTGATTCCAAGAAAATCCCCATGTACCCAGTTGAATTTAAAGAAATAGTCCATATATTATATAATGTAGTGATATATATAAAAATATGTACAGTATATAACATTGGCACATATTTTCTCAACTTTTCCTTGCAATATATAAATGTAAATCATCGTGAAACCGCTTTCTTTGAAAGTTCAGAAAACCCCAAGTCCTGGGTATTGTAAACTCTTTTGGCAGAGATTTGGGAAAAACGTTTGAAACGAAAAAGACTTTGGATATAAGGCTTCAGTTTTGAATGGCTATAAGTTATCGTTTGACACTTGGTATTATTGCTCGACTATTTTATTTATTAAAGGTAGGTATATCTGTGAAGATTTTCTGTGAAGAAGTATTATTCCAAGTTAGTACAATGTTAATTTATTGACGTCATTTGCAATGGAAATTATTTGGATGTTTACGAATTTGATGGGAGCTAAATGAAAATATAATGAAAAACCAACTACATACATGTAATGAGAAAATAATGTAAAGATGACGACATTGTTTAAACCGAAACGGGGGATGTATTTATGTCTGTAATTCCCTTTTGCATTGTTGTTGCAAGTTCAAACAAACGAATTGATTTCGCTCGCGAAAGTTTCGACGGTAAATTTGTTTCGTTATCAATGTGTGTGTAGAGACTCTAATAACTCGAGTATCGAGTAGTACATATATAAAACCGAAACGGCGTATGTATGTCTGTGGGTCTGTAATTCCCGTTTGCATTGTTGGTCATTAAGTTGCCATAAAAAGGAATATGAAAGAAAATATGTTTGATTTTTTTATCGGCTAAGACATTTAGTCAAAATGTAATAAATTAGTCTTCTACTGAACTTTTCCCGGCTTTTATTAATATAATAATGTTTTTATTTACGTGAAGGTATTATTTGACATTTCTTTGACAGCAAATTAGATTTTTTTCTTGAATTTGGACATTTTAATGGGCGAGAATGGGGCTGTCAATATATGAAAGGGGCTATGAAATGTCAATGCCAGTCTGAAATGTTCATTTTAATTCCATTTTAATTGACCTAGACTTTTGAATTTTGAAAAAAGTTGTTTCAACTTGGCCCGCCTGCATTTACGCGCTGAGGTGAACATAACCCTAAACTGGTGCGAGCGAAGCCGGGTTCGAACACTAGTAATTTTATATATTTATCTTGCAATTACAGTTTCAAGTGTTAGAAGGTAAAAGAGCTATTAAAATATTGAAAATCGATGGTTTTGCATTATTTTAATATATCATGCAAAACAATATTACAGAATCAAACAAAAATGAGACGTTACTATTCTTACTTTAGTTGAATGTTGTTATTTTTTAAGGCTATTTTGTTAGTACCACAATATTTTTTTTGAATATTTAAAATGTTGATTTGAATTTAGAATTCTTGAGTTTTTCATGCTATGATTTCTGTAACTCAATTCACCATCTGAGAATTTGGATTTGTTGCGTTGCATATTTATTCTAATATATCCTTGAAATCGGCTTTTATCTTTATTTATTAAAAAAAAACAAAAGCTTGTGATTTTATCCAGTCATCAATAATTATAATAAGAGAGCTTCTTCATTATTTCATCTACCTATACACGTATCATGTTTATTTTCCAAAATACTCAAAATAGCTTTATCCAAAAATTCCTCCAGTGTAACACAAACCCCCCGTGTGGCTTCGTCGAAATTTCTCCCTAGTGAAAATTTCCATATCTTGTTTTTGAAATCCGATATAACTTGAAAAGGTTTCAAATGTTTAAGGCCGAACTTATTTATACATAATATATTAGATTGTTCGATAAATTTTCTTCTGACGAGCCATAGGAATTTCATTTAATAATCTCATCGTCCTGTTTTGCAAAAATTTTAATTAAATTTCACATACTGATGACGTTAGTGATTTTTTTAATTAAAGAAAACATTCTCGTTGCTTTTCGTTTCTACGTTGGATGTTTTATCCCAGACAAATTTCGTTCAGCTAAGAAGTATTTCCAATATGTGAAAATACACAAAAGTGAACCAATGAGCTGTCAATATAAGGTGAAAACAAATATACAAGGGGTATGGTTATGCAGATAATTCATAATGGAGTTAATCTCAACGTAAGTTTCTCTATGAAAACTGTGAATTACCCAGTTTCACAAAATATGTTTTTTGATGACAGTAGAGATAAAAATTGAGAAGATTTGTAGTTGGCTAATAACTCTCACAACAGTCCGTTTTAGGATCGTTTGGGTGTGGCAGAGAATTTTGGAAAACACAGACATCAATGTCTGAACGATAATTCGATTAGAAAATGGCACTGTCCAGATGGGGATTCAAACCTGAGCTTATTGAAACAAAGTTACATTTTAACCACAAAGCTGATAAAAAAAATATTTATATTTACATAGTAATATTTAAGGTTTTAATAATAATCTTGATGGGAATTCAAACTGCGACCCTCTGACAAATAAGCGAAACTCTGGCAACCATAGAAGACGACATCATCAATAGATCGTTGAAAGGGGCTAATGTTGATAAATGCCATACAGTATTCGACTGCTTTGCTACTAATATTTTTATGAAATCTTTATCAAACAAGGGCGTGGATATACGTTTTCTTTTGTCGCGGTGTAATGGGATAATGGTAATACCATGTATCAAAAAAAGCAAAAAAGAAAACGCCGAAATGATTGAGTTACACCACTTTGAACCTTTTGCTATTTCGGCCGCTTATACAAGGTGCTCACAAAAATATTCTCAGAACCAAATATATTTGGCTAACTATTATATATGTTTTTTTTGAAATACTAAAATAAAAACACTACATCACAATCTTTTAAATCAATGCTCATTTGAATACAAATGACGGGCGGTAGGTGTATTTACACATTTGATACTTTAATTAATAATATTTAAGACGATTAACTACGAAATTATAATTGTATAAAAGAAAATATGTTTTTATTAATTGTTTCAAATAAACCTAAAATATCACTTATTGGTGTAAAAGCGCTTTTTTGTAAATACTTTTACGAATGGTTTTAGCATTTTGTTTATATTTAAATTAAAACCATATGACAGAGCCTAAGCTAGTTAGTATATTTGTATTTTGTCATTGTCTACTATTATTGTGAACTAAAGCCAGTCATTCGCTGTCTCTACGACGCTCATTGTCTATGGCATTCTAATAATAATAATGAGTGAAACCGGTCATGATCTATAAATTTTATGTGGAATAAGTACTAAAAATGTGTTATTATTTTTATTATAATGCCTTTCCACTAAGTATTGACACCTTAACACCTTAAAAGTGATTTTAAAAGTATCGTAGAGACAGCGAAAGACTGGCTTGAATTTACAATGATAGTAGAAAATGATAAAAAAAACAAATTTGCTTAGGTTCTACTGTCATATGGTTTTAATTTAAATGCAAAAATATGGTAGCACCATTCTTAAAAGTATTTGATACTCTATATAAAATTATTTATTACTTTGAAAATCGTTTGGTTTAGACGTGTTGATAAATCTTTTATTCCGTGTATAATTTAAGATACAAATTTACAAATCGATACTCAAATCAAAAAAATAAAATGTCAATTCTGATATACTGCATGATTTGGGACTGGCATACTGTAATAAGTAAATAAAAATAAAAGCGAATTTAAATAAAAAAAAAAATGCAAAGATACAATTTCTGAACGTAGCATATCCCGAACACTCCGCTTTCCCGCAGAGCTTTTGGACCGCACAGGGGCGCTAAAATGTCCGCAGCGGCTTTTTTTGTGTTCGCCCGTTTCATATTTCGGTTGATCCCCGCTTGCAGCGATCGTAAAATATCAAATTGTACAATATAATAAATTACGTTATTTTATGCGGACGACGACGTGCTTGCTTTCCGATGAACTGATACGTAAACGGTGGGCCGAGTGATTATTTAACTTTTGAATCTAAAATCTGTACTCAAAACCACACATTTAATACACTTAATCTCTCTCAGGAGAAGATTATTAAAAGGTTCTGCAAATGAGTTGAAAGATTTTTGTCGGCCAAGCACTGGAATGGTATTGGTATACAAAGATGCCATAATTATCTGCTTTAATAAGATATCGTGAATATATTGGTGGAAGGTTCTAGTTAAAAAATCAGGTATTGTGAGGTATGAATCCAAATCGATAGATGTCGACACGCTGTATGAACTGAAAAACAAGCTCACCGTTATTCCATATACTTTATTCGTAGTTAAAAGAAATTTGAAACAATTTCGTTGACGGTTTGTACTGACAGAAGACAATAAATAATTAAACATATTCATACTAAATTCGTTAATGATTAATGAATGTCTTAAAGTGGTTAGTTTAACAATTGAGTCGATTATATAAAATTTGTTAACTTCTGCCAATATACCGACGGTAATTTATATTGAATTAAAAAAAGTTTACAAATATTTAAATCAAATATAACGCAACCAAAATATATTTGAAATATAAGTATTTTAGTGCGATAAAACGATGAATCCAACACAACAAAATCTGTGAGACGTCACTTTTCTTTGAACGCGCCAGATGAGTCTTGCAAAGACATTCAAAGCCGTAACCCATTAATATCAATTGGTCAGTCACGAAATACGTATGTCAAACGATATTTATTGGTTCATAGATTCAGAAACAACCATATTTGGCTTCGGTTACAGTGGCAACGAGCTCGAATCCATATGAAGATAGTTTCATTAATTGTTTTTTGGATTTTTGTTCGAAGGCATGGATGTCTGTGATATTTAAAATTTCCTCCTAAGCTTCAAACCTTCGCAGCCTTAAGTTTAGTCCAAGTTATATCTTAATGTATTTATATAAGTATGTAAGATAAGCTCTATACAAAATCAATACGCAACATATTGGGCATAGTTACGAATTCGGTAAAAGAAAAAATGGGTAAACATGAAACAATAAAGTTATGGAAGCGTTAGTTTCGCGGGTCAAAACGATTGTCCGAGAGGGCCAGGGATAAGGGGTGGAAAACATGACCTCCCCGTACTGCCGAAGGTCTCAAACCTCTATCCGGTAAATTTGATTGCTGTGCGCTACCGGCCCGCGGGGAAAACTTTACCGGAAAAATCTTTAGTTTATCTCGCCGAAATAGCTACATGAATTTCTGTATGGAATGTATCGCTTTTGTTGTATACGCTATTATTATGCTTCGCTTGAATGGATATGCATGATACATGATTCATTTTTCGTATACTGAAAGCGATTTGAAAGCCTTTTTTAATTATTGTTTATTAAATTATTACGACTTAAAAATGCTTATAATAAGATTCACATTTTTATATACTTAATGTTTACATTGTTAGCTTGGTCTAATTTTACAATTTTATGATATCATTAGGAATGGTTTCTCTGGTTCGTTTTTCAATTATTTACTAAAAAAAAACAGTGTTCTATTTGTCATAAAATAAATTTGGAAATGGATAGTTTCTAGTGGATAATTTTTTGAGTCAACGTGGTTTAACAACGGTGTATGGAATCTTTAAAATTTTATACATTGTATTTTCGCGTCCATCACCTATCTGATCTTGAAAGCAATTCTTAGAGTAATCGATTCGATCAGCTCATAATTAATTTCATCATTTCATAATTCCATCGATTGTTTGATTCTTTTTTATGATAAAGACAAAAACTTTTCGTGTAAAAACCTCTGGTGAGATGCCTCATTGGGAACGAACTTTGACGATAAAAGTTTCTACCATTGATGCATTTTTAAATAGATGAAATTATACTATAACATTAATGCTGGCATGTTAATACAAAATTAAAAGACAACTGTGCTTCCACGTATTGTGAAACAAATAGTGACAATCGTTAATTAAGAAGCATATTCAGACTTTTTATCGCACAAAAGTTGTGCGATAAAAAGTCACAAAGATTAAGATTGATTCAAATATAAAAGATAAAAAAAGGTTTTTTTTTTTTGTTCGCTAATATTGCAAATTTAAAGTAGGTATATTGATTAAATACTGATATAAAAATTGCAACCAGAGTAGGAATATTTTTATATACATATGTATATATCTTTTTCTTATCGGAAGTACAGAGCCGTTAGTAAATTAAATTTACCTTGGTTCCTGGTGGATGGTCTTCTTCAGACGATGGCGTACCTCGTCCCCGATTTCTCCCTTCAGGCGGAAGCGACACCGCTGATTGGTCATATCCTGACGGAGTAGAACTACCCCATACAGCTTGTTGAAAACTGCCATGACCGTTTACGGCAGTAAGGGACTGAAAAGAAATATAATCAATAATTACTTAAATATATTTTAAATGAAATAATTAAATTGAAAAATATAATACACAAAACTGTGAATATATGTGTCACTCATAAAATCATATAATAAAAAAAAAATATTATGAAATTTTTTCGATATTTTTCTTCGCTTAGGTTTTCAAATATTTGTACTAGCAAGTAAGGAAGTTATAAAATGTATTTTCAGGAAATATTTATCATCACTGTCCAGTTTTGATGTCATACGTTCGTACATTTTTGGAGGGTGTTTCTCAAAATATGTCAACAGATCTAATAAATTGAGTGCAATAAAAACAAAAAAGTACATGCTGAGCATTTGGAAGACAAGTTATTTAGATATTGCTATGTGCAGTTGCCATGCAATTTTGCTAAACACTTGCTTCGCACTATAAGAAAAAAATTTAAAAAGGCAAAGATATTAATATGGATGGTTCATTATCTGTAAACAGTCATATCCTGAGCATTGCTAAAGAAAACCATTAAAACAAAATGCCCTTATTCGATGCGAACTTGCTATACATCTTCTAATTTATTTTTTGAACCAATTTTAGTTTAGTTCTTAACACTTGCTTTGCCTTACAGTCAGTGACGGCTGGTGACGGGGTGCTGGGGGGTGCAAAAGGAAGATTCAACTATTTTTCCGTACTACGGAAGAGAAACAGTTGGTATTGCGAACATCTGAATTGAAAGTCCATGCTATAGAAGTGTTTTAAAATCCAATGAATAGGAAAGAACTCTTGCAAAAATGGTTGAATATTCCATTGCACCCCCCAACACCCCGTCACCAGCCGTCACTGCTTACAGTAACTATAGTAAGTTTACATATTGAAATAATTGTTGAAATTATTAACCATGGTTAAGTGTACAAATATTACTTTATTACTTTCTCGAATTCTTAGACTCAAAATAAGTAAAAATGAAAAATCACAGATGTATTCTAATGTTACTGCGCGGTGAAATAGAGGGATATTTAGGACGAATTTGTAGAAGCTTAAAGAGGTTTTCACTTAAAAGAATCTTATGATATTCTTTCAGTATAAGAGTTACCGTAAGTTTATTGCAGAGCAACTAAATAGTGATTGAGCTACGATCAGTTTTCGTAGAAAAACAAAATATGTTGACTACCTTCATTCTGCTCCACATTGAAAGCGGACATGAATTAAAAAAAGAAGCATAATCATTGATTTGAATAACTTACAACAACTAATAAGTGTGATTGCAAATTAAAGTTAATTCTTGTCTCTTGAAATAAGAATGAAATCGTCAAATATTAGTAAGTAATTAAAATGTAACGTGATAAGTTAGCAAGTATATTTTATAGGAATGTAAGAGAATTTTTAATGTTTCCAAACATACAAAATGAAAAAAATATGTAATGTTAAAACTCGCCATTGGTGTTAAAAAATATATTTTCAGTGTCGAAAAATAGTTAGTACCCAATTATTTTCATTTCATAAAGTATATGCATAAAAAAATGTTCGTTTCTATGTTAAGTGAAAAATAAAAAATAAGGTGAAAAAATCGTTTTTAGTACATAGTTTTAGCAACTCATGCAGCGTTTGTTTGAAAAGAAAATTTAGCCAAAGAAAATACGCAGACACTGAGGAGTGTAGAGTAAATGGATCTCCGTCAAAAATACATCATTTATCTTGCAAGAAGTGCTGTCTTGTTTCAAAAACCTCCATCCGTGTTTGCGCCATCGAAAATACTCATTTATAATTATGAAAAATTGATTGAATTTATTAATTTTATTTTATTACAGAAAATCATTATTATAAATAGTTCAACCTTTTCATATTACAAAAAGATATGCCACGGGGCATAAAAAAATAAAAAAAAACGGTTTTAACAATGGCTTAAGATGTGAGATAAAAAATGAATAAACAGTATTAAATAGATCAAAAGAGATGTCATTGCTTTGAAATAATTGTCTTTAACTGTCTTTAATCGAATGATTGTTATGTTAGAAAGCTAGGAGGTATTAAGAAAGCAAAACTCGAATCTTCGAAAAATTATTCCATATTTCGAAAAATGAGTTGTAATCTGTTAGATTTTATGTATTATATTATAGATATGAGGTATTTAACGTTATTTAGGTGTGAAATAACAGCTGCTAAGATTTTTTAAAAATTCAGAATGACAAAGCTAATGCTTAACTGCCATATATATTGATTGAGTAGGCATTTACTTGGTAGAACTCCATTATAATACGGAAAGAAAAATAACAATGTATTTTAGTTCTACATAAATGTAGAACTAAAATACATTGTTATTCATTATGTTATACATTATTATGCATCTACGATTTATGTAGAACTAAAATACATTGTTATTTTTCTTTCCGTATTACTGCCATATATAATTACTGAACCTTACTGAAAACGACTAATCGAAGAAGTAATATACTGGAAACGTTCAACATATTCCAGAATCTAAATATCGCGTGACAATAGGAAGTATACGAAAATCAATGGCCAAAGAGATCAACCGGAAAAGCTGTTTACACCTGGTAAAGCATTGTAAGAGTATCAAATTATGCCCGTGGTTGGTTATCGGAATTCAAAAATGTGAACTTGGTGGTATATGAAACCCGAAAGATTGGTGTCCTCTAGTCAAATAAGCATAATAAAATAAATAAATAAAGACGTAGTTGCAGATCCTAAATTAGATGTTTTTCTTTTTTGTTATTACTAACCTAACCTTACGCTAAGAAATCTGCGAGTGAATTGAAACCTTTGTACAAGAAATTGTATGAAATGAATTAATTTACTTGTCTCTATTATGCATTATTGCTATTTTAATATTCATTTTTTTTCATTCAAATTTTCTTTGGCCTTAATGTCTGTACTTTCGCTCATAAAAATATTCACTCGCGTAGATGGGAGGTCCTGAAAACTGACATTCACGATGTTTTGTGAATAGGTCCTGAGTGGACGTTCAGTTTAAAAGGAAACTTTATTATGATTTCGATTGTAGCCCATCAAGTTCTAGACATGTTTCTTTCTTCGTTCATAAATCAAAATAACAAACACCACTCTTCTCGTGTAATATATTATTATTTTTATTACGATACTATAACGTACCTACATTTTGTTTCGTCCGAGAAATGTACTTTTTTTATATACGGGTATAGGTACCTACCTCCTACGTTACAGCCCTTTTTACATTGAAACCGTTTATGATAGCAAGATTGACGTGTTATAAAATCATAGTACAAAGGAAATGCTATATTTTTTAATCATTATTAAAAAAAATCATTAATATAAAAAAATATACTAATCACCTACAAATTTCAAATATTTTTGAAATTTGCTTCTTTTGTTTCTAAGAATTGGGTTTCGATTAATTATTTTATTTTAGAATCCCCATGACTGTTGGATTAGAAAAGTATTCTCCACCACTTTGCTTGCACATTGATTTTATTGCCAAAATCACATTTGAAAATGTGATTTTTAATGAGATTGAAATTCAAAAGCTTCTAAATATTTGTAAGAGGTCTTTAACTATTTAATTATAATCTATCTAATGTCAATTATGCATATTTTTATAAAAAATATTTGCATATTTCTGTTGTCCAATTGTTTGTTTGCCTTGCTTAGTTTTGAATAAATATCTCTGTATTGATGTTTATTATCAGCTGAATATGCTAACGGTGAGTGAAACCGGTCTTGATCATAATAAATTAATTGTGGAACAAGTACAAAAAATGTTTTTACTATTTTTTAGTACAATGCTCAATCACCATGTATTAGTTAATTCTAGCTAATTTGTAACTGGTACTATTTTTACATTCAGTATATACAAGTTATACGTTATTTTATACAGTTCCCGCTAAGAAATTTTAAACGTATGAAAAAAGAAATTTGAGAAAATATCCAAAAAAAAAATTTATTATTTAAAATATTAGGTTTTACGATACATAAAGAACTGTTAATGTGCAACGATTTGGACACCATGTCCAGATATCTCATGTTTACTAAACTTTGATAATTTATTCATAACTTTCAAGTTTTGTGGTAAAAACATAGTCAAGAAACTAATATGATGATCGTTTAGAAAAAAATAAGTATATTTACGTCAAAAAAATATGACATTCTTAATTTGGTTAGTCACAAAGCATTCAATTGAAATTAATTTCACGTAATTGCATGTATCAAAAAAGGTTCACATTAAATAATGGTTTACTTGATTCGTTTGGAAGAACAGTGACGTCGTGGATACGTGAACACGTCATGTTATAACAGATAACGTAGATATATTATATTTACGGAAATACTAGGGAATGCTAACAAGGTCTAACGGGGTCGTTTAAATTATAACGAGAACAAAACAGTGCCTTTCCTAGCGAGAATATTTTGGTTTATGCATACGTGGTAAACTTTGTATATCTGAAAGTACTGTATTTATTCAATCATTTAAAACATTGACAATATAAAAACAATCCTTTTCGATCTAAAATGAGCTAACAATTAAATTCTTCACTAAGTATTAAACATATTTTTTTATAATGCAAGGATGCGAGTCAGTAAAACATAGATATAAATCACAGATTTTTCCATTATATTATTTTAACAAAGAAGGCTTTTGCTTTATCGATTTCAAACAATTATGAAATAAAGCGTGAAGAATGAAAATTTAAGCACAACCGTCTTTCCATTAATGTTTAAGTCAAAGGTAAAATTTTTGTGCATATTTGGTGTAAATAATTAATGAATATATTTAATCATTTGATGCATAGGATAACTATCTTGAACTCATATAGTTGAAAACAGTGTATTCCAATGATAGCTTTTGCAGGAAATCTTTATCGTGCTCATATTAAATATTTTTGAATACATATTTATAACAAAACAACCAATTAGAAAGGAAGTTCAACGGGCAAGCTCCGGCAAAATCTTATATATAAAACCGAAACGGTGGATGTATGTCTGTAATTCCCTTTTGCATTGTTGTTGCAAGTTCAAACAAACGAATTGATTTCGCTCGCGAAAGTTTCGACGGTGAATTTGTTTCGTTATCAATGTGTGTGTGTAGAGACTCCAATTACTCGAGTATCGAGTAGTACATATATTAAACCGAAACGGCGTATGTATGTCTGTGGGTCTGTAATTCCCTTTTGCATTGTTGGTCATTAAGTTGCCATAAAAACGAATATGAAAGAAAATATGTTTGATTTTTTTATCGGCGAAGACATTTAGTCAAAATGTAATAAATAAGTATTCTACTGAACTTTTCCCGGCTTTTATTAATATAATAATGTTTTTATTTACGTGAAGGTATTATTTGACATTTCTTTGACAGCAAATTAGATTTTTTCCTTGAATTTGGACATTTTAATGGGCGAGAATGAGGCTGTCAATATATGAAAGGGGCTGTGAAATGTCAATGCCAGTCTGAAATGTTCATTTTAATTCCATTTTAATTGACGTAGACTTTTGAATTTTGAAAAAAGTTGTTTCAACTTGGCCCGTCTGAATTTACCCGCCGAGCTGAACATAACCCCAAACTGGTCCGAGCGAAGCCGGGTTCGAACACTAGTATGTAATAAAACTGTATTCATTTGAATTCACTGAACTCCACATTTACTTTTATAACTATTATATAATAAAGCTATTTTAAGCAATATCACATTTAAGTGTCAAAATAGTTCAACACTTCCACGATTACACCGATTATCATCATGTTCATAAAACTATTTTAAAGTTATTAAATTTCATTCTTACTAAAAAGAAGCTGTCTATTTTTACGAATTTTGTAGAAGGCATGGTGTTGGCGATGTCTTAATTCATTACCATCTACCTAATTCTTAAACAGAGTGTAGCATAAGATAATATTAACTATCCAGTAGTCATGTAGTAGCTGTATTTTTATATTCTCACTCTCTCCGAAAAAGATAGATTGCGCGATTGAGTAACAAAAAGTCTTTTTAGAGAAGCTTCGGCTGAGATCAGCTCCATTAGAAGTTTGCGGAGTATCTACTTTCGGAGTGGACTTGGATACAAAAAACATTGATTTATCCGTTAAATACTGAACTTTGAAGTGAAGTTTTACAATACTGCAATATTTAAAAAAAAAAAACATTTTTTTATCTCACGATTTGTAAAACATTGAAACAACTTTTAAGCACGCTGTATGTTAAAGGTTTATATGGAGTCTTAACAGAGCCGTGGAAAGGTAAATAAAAAACACTTTACCTTTTTCTGCCTCGTTAGACATAAATACGGACCGAATTTTCAGGATTTTAAATAAAAAACCAAATTTTTTTATTTTATTTGATTTGTCAAATGCAAATTGCTTAATACACATTTTTGCAAAGCGATTAGAATGTCTCGCAAAAGAGTTTTAATTCAATTTTTGCAACCTTTTTAGTATTACACAATGTTTCTTTAGAAAAAAAAAAATCGTATTATTTTCCTACCCATTATGAAAAGCATTGTCTCATTGATACAGCTTGTTTATGGTTTTTAACTCTGGAAATATGTATGGAAAACAGTTATTTGGGTATTTTATACTATAACCGTATTCAAAGTTTCAATACCGGAATTAAAAATACAGGTTTAAATAAATAAATAATCAAAATGGCTAAGTCGTATCGCAATATCATATGATTTTATATATACCAGCTATTTTTATAAAAAAAATCTAATAATTCATTGATAATCTGATTAGAAAAGAAAGTTAGTTACTGACTGTTTGAATCTGTATTGTCTCAAATCTTCGAATACGTTTGACAGCAATGGAAGCGGATTGTAATTTTTGTAATTGTATTAAGACATTTTAAATTAAAGTAACTTATCAAAATATTGCCATGTTAAAGTAAGTCAAAACTCGTGAGCCGATGAAGAGAAGTTTTTCTTTGTAATAGCTTAAACAGACGCCGTCTCTAGATAAAGAGAGATTTCTTAGAACTTTTGATGTAAAAGTCTATATATTTTCTACGAATTGCACAATTCACCTCGGTTCCCAGTGTTTTCTTTGAAAAATGAGGTTGACTGTAGTACGTACAAACGCCTGATTGTTGCACGAATGCCTAATGACATTGCGAACGTTTTCGAACCACCCTGTACCAAATGCGCTTCACGTACAGTCAACCCATCTTGATACTTCGATTAATTACGCCTGACCGATGAAATAAAACAATTAATCGTCACCATTTTTGATTAATAAAGACTATTATATTTATTAGAGTCCAAGTTTACCTTCATAAACTCGTAATTCAAAAAGAAATGAAACATTAAACGAGCTGAATAGTTTACATGTTATCAAGCATAGAAAATAAGCTACATAATAATTTAATTTTAGAAAATCGAAAGCTTACAAATTGAGACTTTTTGTATGACAAGCAGATACGCTCATTAAATTGAATTGTCTTTGAACGAGTACAATTTTGCATGATTTTAAAATGGAATTTTTCCCGGTAAATTTAACTGTTAATTATAAAATACGGGTATGTATAGTATAAAACCATTAACCTATGAAATAAAATTATTCTTTTGATAATTGACAAATATTTTAAGAGGTACGGTGAAAAGCATTCATTTAATTAGGTAATATTTTTTGTTGCCTTACTAATCAGTGTGAAAGAATACCTCGATGATACCAATTCAGAGCGGAACTATCGAAAGTCAATCTTTATCTGCAGTGACGCGGGGACAATATTGACTAATGGTGTGTACAGTGCCATGTTGGTGTACATCCGTTTCGTGATGCTGCTTCTGTACTCCGACGAGAGGCAAACGACAGAGGTGTAGAACAGTGGATTTGCGAAGCTAAATTAACAACACGTCGCCGTTATCAACATTTTTAAATTTTGCCCGAAGAATATACCGGGAACACTATTTGATCTTTAGAAATTTCATACTTGAACAATACCGACTTGAAGATTAATTGAAAAATGATTATCCACGAGTCATTTGTGTCTTGATTCCGTTCTGTTTTTAACTAGAATCACGAAACAAGCTACCGGGGCTTAATTATTGTTGAATTCTCCTGGAGTCACTTATATGTGTTGTTTTAGAAGTGGTGAAGCTAGATTTTTACGCTGGTTCAAATACTTCAATTAAAGTAAATATAAATCTATTATATTTAAAACATACTGACCTGGCAAACTTCGAGCCGCCTCAGAATCAATAGATGCTGTGTTTAATTATTAGCTGAATTTAATTCAGTTTTTATTAAGTTCAATAAGTGTGCACAAATCAAAATGAAAAGTATTTAATTACATTGAAATGAATGTATTTCACGTAGCACCTAGGAATTTTCTTTATTAAAACGAATCAAAATGATTCGGGTAGCATTCTTGCACTACTTTGGGATGTTTCAATACTTATTCTGCTATTGGGTAGGTGACAAAGCCAGAAAATCAAAAATTGTCAAAATCGATCTAGCCTCCTCGACTTATAAGTGGTGTAACTAACACGACTTTGTTTTATATAAATGATAACTTTCACCGTGTTATAATGAGCACTAACAATTCAATCACAAACACCATTTCGATGATTTATCCGTTCACAAACAACTCATTTTATATCTGAATTTATTTTCACTAAACAAATCTTCTTTTTCTACTGAACCCAACACAATCCCCACAAATTATCTCATTCGCATTAAAACTAAGCATTTTTTTATGATTGATAAAGCTACTTTTGGAGAAATATGTCAAGATTTTGTTTTAAGCACACAATTTTAAATAAATAAATAACCTCCACCTGACCCCGTAAAATTATTTAATATAAAAATAACCAATATTTTAGTTAACTCGTCAGCGTGACTGGCTGGTCCAAAGATGGGTTAATCTTGCATTTCACTGTCCATATCCGGACGCATGCCGGTGCAACGCATCTTGTAACTTTATTGATTGCCCCATTTACAGTCAAGCATACCAATCAACCGGATAATAGCATAGCCACTGTGTCTCTTGATGGGTGCAAATTGTTAGCATCGAATATAATAATAACTTATTCAAATACAGTTTAACCCCGATCTAACATTCTCGTATAAACCGTTTCCCCACGTGGTTTGTTCATTTTCTAAAGTATCGGCCAAAAACCAATGTTAAAAAATCCCACATTAATCGTTCCCCAATTTCTCGTCTTAAAAATATGTTGCCGTCACAAATATTATCCCGATTAACCGTTTTTGTTGAATATTTCTCATAAGCACATTCGACCCCATCCGATCAGTTCGAAAAAGAAGAAAAAAACTGAGACTGCAAGTGTGCAATTGTGCAATTATTTACGGTTCATGGTCGTAATGTTAGAAAAATATGCGAATTTAAAGAGTATTTTTGAAAATTGATGTGCCTAACTGTTAAGAAGCAACCGGAGTAGGACTTTTAATTTGTGAATATTATAGATACATAACAAAGTCTGATAAATAAAAAATGTTTTTGAAGTTTTACTTTTTTTTATTTCATATTTTAAGCTTTACCACATTTATAGTTTGTTTTTTATGGTCCCTTGAAAAACGTAGAATCGAGGTTTCAATGTACTCTGTTTTTTGACGAACGTGTCTGTTTTCAAGCATCCACTGCAAAAAAAAATCATAAAAAAACTTCCAGGATAAAAAAAAATGTTCAGAACCTCGGTAGCGCAATAAAAAAATAAAGCGCCCAATAGAAAATGCATTCTGTCCGAACGCGAGTGAAACAGAAATCGCCGTGAACCTTTGCGGTGTTTTCAATTTGTAATCTCACATTCGGACTGCTTGATCGGGTATTGCAGCATTCCATTTTTGAAGAAATTATTTTAGCGAGCAGTAATAGCGAGGCAAAACAGAGTCGTGTACGTGCAAGCGTTTCACTATGAGAGAAAAGTTTTCAATTATTGCACCTACGTGAACGCGATATACTCCTGTATATATCCAAGACATTATTATACTACCTCCTTACATAATACGGATATATTTCTACGTCAGACAAAACGTGTTATATTAAATACTTCATTTAAAATGCCACTACTTAAATCGTAAAACTAGGTTTGGTTAAGCCATTAAATGTCAAAAAATGCAGTTATAAAAAATGACCGGGCACCAGACAAGATAATATTTTGCCACAATAGTTAAAACAGTTAAATAAATAACTATCACGACAGGAATTTTAAATTTGCATTTAAAGTCGTTCGTTGCACTTTTACCTAACACTGTAAAGTCCAAACTAAAATTGTGTGTTATTATAACTCCAGATGTAGCGAATAGATGTTTGTTATGACAAAATAATTAAGACTAAATAAGGTTAAAAACAATTCTTCATTTGTACTCTCAGGAAAAATACCAGTAAGGGTGCCGCGAAATAGATTAAAAAGTTATTGCGGTGAAGGTTTATTATTTTAACTGTTGGTAAATAATTTTAATTTATCGGAAAATATTACAACCATATCTTGCCCGAATGAAAAACAAATGATATTTTTAGATCATTCAGATGAAATATATCACTTGAGGAAATTGGATATTTTCATACTCAAGATCATCTCCCAAACAAAGATACTCCAAACTAGCTCAATGTTCAAACATCCAATAAAACTAAACAAGTAAGGCGACCGGGAAATATTCGAGAGTATACGTACATATAAAAATTCTAAATCTATTTAGTTTGAAAGTTTTGACAATAATTTGATCAGAACAATGATTTCAGCTGAACTTCTCAACTCACAGATAATATGTATGTATATAATTATTTTTAAATAAATTACCTACCGATGTTTTAAGTTAAAGGTGTCATTATTAAAATCTAATATTTTAATTATTATAATCATTAAGAAGAAAAAAATGAAAATAGATAAAATCCACAAGAGCTAATTTATGGATTCATCCCTTAGTGAAAGAAAGTTTCAACGCTGAGCTGTTTCGTCCTATTCCAGTCCATGAAAATAATTTGAAGTAAAGGTAGTGAATTATTTCCATAACGCATTACCACAAAATTTCATCAAAATCAATCAACATCGTCGTTTACTGTTGTATAAAGAAAATTCGCAAAGAAATAAACCACGTCCGATTCCTAATAATATTGTAAGAGCTTTTAATTTTAATTTGCACTATTAAAACGAAAGTAAAAAAAAAGTTTGACTTTTAGATATATATTGAGATAATTTAATGTTTCTGTGAAAGTGGATTGATATAAGTTCACGATTATTGAGAGAGCCGAATATCATAAAATCTCAGGACCAAAATAGTTAAGCGTTCGAGTTTTTGTTAGTATCTTGCCGGATCTCATATCATAATATCCCGGGCACATTAAAAGCCACTTTCGGTATTAAGTTTTTTTCCTCGTATAGCCATCTCGAATCAGAAACCGCCCCATACTACCCAACATTAGTAATAAACTATATCGCGTTGCAATAAGAAAGCAGGGGTTTTTATTAGGAGGTTACAATTTATTCTTTAAAATTGCAAAAAAAAAAGATTGCTTCGTCTATTTGAAAGTAAAATTTATGAAATACTAATTGGCACCATTTGTATGAAAACGGTGATACTTTTCGACGGTTTGAAAGTTTTTTGTTGTAACGCAAAAAGAATGCAGATTTTTTACTGACTTTTATTTTTGCATGCAGAATTCAACATTTTTGTCGAAGAGAATTATTTTTATATGGACGTGTGTATCTCAAATTTGAATCGTTAAACTTTTGTTGCAATTATTTTGTCACTATATTCATGTGTGTACATTCAAGTGAACAAATGGACTCAAACTGATCTTGAATGCCAGAAAATTCAAGAAAGTATTTAATAAAAAAAAACCACTAATTCACTCTTCTTGAAATGTTGATTAAAAATTCAAGACTTATTTCCTTACCTGTCAACATTGCTAGAAAATCTTTCTAATCCTCATCCTCCTTAAGTAAGAAGAGACTGAACGAATGAAAAACAACTCTTGTGAAATAGTTTATGTTGAGCTGCTCCATCAAATGTGTATCCTGGATGATTCATATTGAGCGAATATAATTTTCAAAAAAATTGGAAAATATTTAGTATCACAACCATCAGACGATGGCGCGGTGCTGAAATATCTATCACACTTATAGTCACTATATAAGTTATAAATTCAGCTACATACCTTATGATTATTTTTTGTCTAAGAATGTAAAAAACATAAAGAAATTATCTATAACAAAATACCATGCTTTTGGTAGAGTCAGCGAATAAATGTTCCTGACATTCATTCAAGGGTTAGATTGGGCCAAGCCTTGACGCTTTCGATAATGTATCCAGAAAATAATACAACTAGCATGAGCAAATGGATAAATATGCTATGTAATCTTATTAAGATCCATTTCCTAGCCACTGTATTCAATTATATTGTTTTTGAAATAAAGATATAGCAATGAATTTGTGGCAAGATAGTATCAAGTCATTCAGAAATGTGTGTAAAAAATATAATGAAAAAAAAAAGTAAAAGATAAAATAAAAATATTATAGTGTTTAGTATAACTATTTAACTACGACTTTCCATCAAGTGTTAACTGCTGAAAAAGCACTTCTGTTTCAGTATCCCTTTAAAAAGAAAATTGAAAAAGTTTTAAGAAATTTAAAGTGTGTAGTTACGAAATATTCAGTTACTTTTCCAGCGTAAGCAGATAAGACTACTCAATTACAACCCCTGCGAACTACCCTCTGTTGTGAGGTTACTTTTCCCCTCAAACACTTATACATCCACACGATTCCGTTCTGTAATACTACATCTGTCGGTTGGGCTTAACAACTTTATCCCAGCTCAAGTTATATGGTTCTTAATCCAATTTTGAGAGCGAAAGCCGAGAAATGGTGTATGAAATGTGTAGGATTTTTATGGACGATGTTTCGTCGGTTTGATTGGCAATACGAACCGTGTTTTGTTGATCTATTTCAACTTGATAAACGAGCTATTTAACGATTTGACAAAGTATTTTATCTATATTTTTATGCCAACCAGTCAACGCTGTTCGGCGACCGTCTTCTTCAGATACTGTGTATACGAGTATGTATCACCGCAAACTTACATTATCATTCTCAAAAAGTTTATCTTGAAACAAGATACAGCGAAAGAAATAAGCTAGCTTTTCAAAGCGTTGTAATCATTGCATTCTATCGATCACTTTGTAATTAAAACATCAGTAGATGCTGTCTTTTTCATAAAAGATAAATTAGATATTTATTGATTGAGTAGGCATTTACTTGGAAGAACTCCATTATAATACGGAAAGAAAAATAGCAATGTATTTTAATTCTACATAAATTATTTTATATATTTGTTGATAGCTATTTCGGCTTACGCGACTTACTAGTTAGTTCTGACGAAGGCGTAAGCCGAAATAGCTATCAACAAATATATAAAATAATTTATGTAGAATTAAAATACATTGCTATTTTTCTTTCCGTAAGATAAATTAGACTTTGAGTAATCGGATTTGTTATTTACCTGCTTGATAGTATTTTATAAATATTCTCACCTAAATAAAAATTTTAAAAAAAATGTAATTCCACTGGTTGCGTAACTATGTGTGATTGTTCGCCTCACTGAGAAGCATCTTTTGTCTTTGTCATCTTGTGTTTGAAGATTATAATGTTTAACGTAGGGTATTAATCTTATTCTTAGCTTTTCAACGAGAAAATTAAGAGTGAAGCTTTACCGGGCACGAGTTTACCTTTATAATATGCTTATGTTTACAGAAAAATTCAATTAAGAATAAATTCAATAGCGGAATGCCAATCGTCTTTTTTAATATTATAAATATTAAATAACAGATTTCAGTTAAGACTCTCTTTTTAAACATGTTCTATATTTATAACAATGTAAAACATATGGATTCGTTATTGAGCTTAAGTCAACTAAAGATTTTTCACGAGAACTGATAGCTTTTCAATTGCTCAACCCTTTTTTTCCAGAAGAAATGATATAAAGATACGGTTAAGGTAGAGTTGGTGGTTATCCGATCGCTATATTTTAAGAGTAATGGGCAAGAGATATTTTTGAACATCAAAGATTGATTAAAAAACAATACATGAAACTACGCGTACTAGGATGTGAGCCCGTGTGCAACTGAACCGAAGATAACGGTGGCTGCTAATCCACGGATCTCGGACATTACAGCTCTTTCCATATTGCAATCTGTATTGATAAAAACATGTAATATGAATGTTACAATGTAAATGTATCAGTAGTTGACCATGTACCAGTAGTTGACGTTTTGAGAATAAAATGGCCCAAAAAAAGAAATGCAGATGCGGGATTGCTCTAAATTGAAAAGTTAAGGCATCTGTGGTCAGAATGAGCCACTAACACATCACCATTTAGCCAATGGAGTGCCAGGGTGGCCATTTGAAAACAACATCTAGTGAGGAAAATGTATTATTTAAAATTTCTTAATTGATCAATCTAGAAACGGTGTGTACCTTATTCCTGAACCACCCGTTGCTACTTGATTCAACTAAGAGTGGTATGACAGAAATCCCTGAGGCAACTCTGACAGAAAGTTCACTATAAAGTCCCCTACTACATGGTCAACTACTGGATTTTTCAATTTGCGAGATGGTCAACTACTGATACAGAAACATGGTTTTAAATAATTTAACACAATTTTTTTAAACAGGCCCTTCGTAATTTTTGTTACATAATATTATTTAAGACATATGATCAATATGAGTATACTTGTTTAGCCATCATTTAGTACAACGCAAAACCTTTATCGTTATTTTTGTTGATATTTTCTCTAAAACGGTCAGCTACTGGTACATTTAACTTAATTGGTCTTTTCTCTGAAGAAACTCTCTAACAGTGTCAAATATTGAAATGATTTAATTTAAAGTTAGTATCGCAATAATATTAACCTTTCTTTTCGTAACACGTGTCTTATACAGTACAACATGTTTTACGTAAGTAAAGTACAATGTAGAATTGTAGAACAAGCAAGTATCAAGATGTACGATAAACGCAAACGGGTACGACGCTATGCACGAAACAAAACAATGTTTCCCCATTAATTAGCAGTGCATGTATTGTCTGTTTGAGAGATAAGGTGGCGACAGTTTTACCTGAAATATATATGAGATGAAGACACCATCTTGAGATGGAAACTTAACGGTAAGGAACGTTATTAATCAAAGGTAATGTATAGTTCCTTCTAATATATGCATTTCATCTACAATAGATTACAAAAAAACAATGAAGTTGGAAAAAGATCTCACGAACAATATAACATTTTGTTACCTTACTTTGAGAAGGTTATGATTGAAATTTTGCCTAAAATGAAAAGCTTGCATTTACCGCATTCTATCATATAATGATATGAATTTCAGAATTATATATGTTTGAATAACGGAGTTGCACTGTATCTGCACATTTTGTTTACCTAATTTATTTGCAAATTTCTAAGATTGTCAATATTAGATCTTTAAGATCATTATTTCTCATTAAGAGTTGTGAAAAAATATACTAAAAATAAGTAATTTGAAACATTTTTACTTGCTCATTGTTACAAGTGAATTTTAACCAATTGAAACTTCAAACGCTCATATCGCAAAACGGTCCCAAGAGCAGTTAGAACATTCTCAAAGTAATGTGTCGATTGAAATACTGTCCCATATTTTCGTTCAAGCTACGGGTTTATAATATTGAATAAAGTCTGAAGGGAAGATACTCAATATATTACGATTTGAACGTTATAAGGTGTGCATGCCATCTGTGACCACACGTGAATTGATCTTTATGGTTTATAAATATATGAACTTATCCATGCGGTTTCATACAATGCACACTCACTAGCTGCCCTCATGGAAATCTATATCATTATTATTATGAAATTTTGAATATGATCAATAACCAAAGAAGTAATAAGGGAGGAGCTTAATTTTCGTCTAGTTGAAAATGTTTTACAACGTGTCGTTAACGACCAAACCAGAAGTAAAATAAATCAATCGATAGTTAGATTATATAGGCTATAATTTTTTTATTGATAAATACGACAGAAAACGGTGAATTTCCTTCACAGATAAAAATAATTAAACATTTTTAGTAGGTACTTATTCCACATAAAATTTATTAGATCATGACCAGTTTCGTTCATGGCGAGCATTATCAACTGATAAGAACTTTACTTTTATATAAATATCACTGATTCCTTGTATTTCTTATCAGTTGATATTGCTCGCGTATTATGATTTAATATTCTACAAAAAAAAATACCCAATTTATTAAAATTGACTTGACAGTATTGCTTTTCACTATGTATAAAATATTTGTTTCCATCGAATATGGATATACTTTGAGAATCTCTCATGACACTTTAAGGATATATAAATGATTAAGAAGGAAGAGACGGTCTCATAGTAGAATGAGAGGGGATGAGGGTACGTTATCTCAAAAATATATGGGCGAGGTGCTCCAACACAAGCCTAATGCTCCATGGCAAATTTTTAACATGACTTTCTGAACGGTTCGTTAGTTTTTGATGTCGTAACATTATGATAATGATGCGGTAAAGCCATTAAGGATATAGGGCATCAAAGGGAAAGAGTTTAAATTTATAATTAATTACAATCGCTTTCATAATTGAATGAAGGTCGCAATAAAAAATATTAATTGTAAAGTTTTCATGGTTTCATATACATATAACTACCCATTTTGACAAAAGTTATGTTTTGATTGAATAAAATATATTTATCTATTGTATTTATTTGCTTATCAATTGTGTACTGACATAAATGTTGCTTTCAAAACTCATATATTTGTATTTTTGACTGTTCTTTAATTATAAATTTCATATCTCTTTAAATAGCTTAAAATAATTTTAAAGTAACGTAGTACTTATTGACAGTTCGGTTTTTGTCGTATTTTGTTTGATTCTATCATATCTTAACCTTGGAAAGACGGTCCTTGAAAAATAACGCGTGATCCGAAAGGGGGTCTAAAAATACCCCAGGGCTTTAGTGGCATCGATTGAATTAAAAAAACGTGACATTATGATTTAACGTATCTTTATACGTCATTCAAAAAAAAAATCGATAGTTTTCTTACAATTATTCATGTTTTAAGTGGCGCATAAAAGGACAAGCTGTAAGCGTTGATGTTCATGACAGACTGGCGTTATCAAAACTATCTTATCTACGCCTTTTATTGTAAAAAGCATCCATTTGATTTGAAATGTGAGCTTAAGTGAGGCGCGTTTTAGAGATAACGTTATCTTATCACGTATGGGCAGTGAAGATTGAATCCTGGCAATTTTAAGCGATAATATAAATGGTTTTTGGCTTATAATAATCCGAATTATTTTCTTTTTTATTAAATTGCGACGAAACTAGTCATTGAAAATCATAGTTTTTTTCTGCAAAAGGTGTGTGATGATGTGAAAATGATTTAAGAATAACAAAAGTTTACACATTGTATCACTGATATTAAGATAAAGCGGCAGTGGTGGTCGACTGTCTCACCCTCCGCCCAAGAAAAATTTATAATTTTATGATAATATTTTGATACATGTATATAAATTTTCAAGTTTTTTTGACGTAGTCTTTATTCTTATTCAAATTAAAATCACAGCCAAGAAGCTTGCTATCTTATAACTAAAGAATAGTAATTCGTAGATAAATATATATATAGATGAGACTAATCTGTGTTTAATACTAACAATGTCGGGTATTATACCGGTACCCATCTAATCGCTATGGTGCAGCTTTTCTCACGTGAAAACCGAAGCCGATGATCATTTTCTGTATCCCTGGAATATTTTAAGGTTTTAATGAACTTCGTGAATACTGAATAAAAACTCACTTTTGAGTTTATTATGGTAGAAAGAGAAGTTAAGTTTACTGTAATAATAATTGCTACCAGGAAAGTTTTAAATGAAAGAATTTCGTAGAGAAGAAGGGGTGTAACCATAGAAACCAATAAAGAATCATACCGTACTATTATTGGGATACATTGGTAAGAAATATTCGGTTATTTCTGACGTATTGATGCTTGAAAATTTGGAGTACTTATTATGTCAGAACTCTGATAATAATTTAGAAAAAGAAGCGTATTTTACGTATTTCTTATTTGTACACTTCTATCTCTGAGGAATTTCTGCGAAATACAGAGATGTTTTTAAACTACATAACTCATTGAAAATAATTTAATTACTTATGATTTGTTGAAAATCGGTGTATCTGTATACTTGACAATTTCCCGAGTTCATGCTTTATTGACAAAAGATATTCAATCGAAAAAATATGAAATAATTAAACATTTTTTTGAATGCTTAAAATAATAATAATTTGAAGTAATTAAATTATTTTTATAACTCATTATAATGTCACCGATCTGACGAAAAACTTTTTGCCTATAGTTGAAGTCATGATTTTAATTATAAAAACAAACTTTGTAGCTTTATCGCAGGTATTTAAAAGCACGCTATTTCTGCGAAATCATAATTATTTTTCAAGCCACTTTAGAGCTTAGAAGAATATTTTAATAATATATGTATGTAACATAAAAATTATAATTAACGTTTTACTACTCGAAATTTATGGTTTTCTTTACTTGTGTCGTAGGATTTATGCAATGGCTTGTGTGATTAGGTAAGGCAATACTGAAAGAATTATTTTAATACGTGTTTCACTAATAAAGGATAAAATGAAATTTATTCTCGTCTTCTTAATTCTATATCAATGTATTTCAGTATATCACATTTTTATGAACGGCAATTTATTAATAATAAAACTTTCAAAATAACGGAATCCTCATTTTGTCTACAAAATCTTTCTGGTATTATTTTTAATTTTCCTAACAGGTAAATTCTGTAATTATTATTTTTTTGGGATTTCGACATAAAGTGCTTGATGGAATTTCAATATCAAATTGATTTTTGTCCTTTTCCATGACGTCTGTCGCTAACGTTTCGGGTTTCACCTTTCGGCATCCTCAGTTCAAGTTTACTCGTATATTATTATTAAAATTCCTGAAGAAAACCGGGTCGTTTGCGACAAAGCTCCTAAAAAATTAAAAACTTCAAACGATTTGAAATTCTCCAATTATAAGCAGTGAACCCACATGAAGTATATTTTGGTTAAAGTGATTGGTCTCTTGATGTTTACACAATGAATTGAATGAAGCAATTGCAAACAAAACGTCCATTTAACATTAAAGCTCCGAAACTAAGCTGCCGCGAAAACTGTTCGCACCGCTACGCCTAACGTTTATGCAAACTGCGCGTCATTGCGGCCAACATGAAGTAACAATTTTGGAAAATATACCAACTCACCAACTGCTTGTAAACAACTTCATTTTACAAAACGACCTGTCAACCGGATTTAGCTGTTCCATTTACGAACAGGGTTCGCATTCAACGAATCGTTTTATCGGTTACGTAATAATGTTCGATTTTAATTATCATAATAAATAACGGAACCAATTCGCAATGTTCTGCCATTCTGTTGCGGAAGGTTCTAAATTTATCGTAGATATTTAATTAAATGATTTTTTAACCGATATATCGAATAAGTGATGTTTTAAAAATAACCAAATTTTAATGACCTGGTATTAAATAAAAAGCCAATTGAAAAAATAAATTTCATAGCATAGTTACGTTGATATCTGTAAAGCCTTCGATACGTGTCAATGTGTCATAATATGTTCTACTCCTGATGCAATAATCAAAGTTCGAAGACTATGACCATGCTAGATGAATAGAGTGTCTAAAACATTTTTATCATCTCATTTTTAATATTCTTGCCAATCGAACTATTTAATTGCGTAAATAGAGTATTTAATACTTTTTCGACCACTCGATTAAAACATCTTGTGCGTTTATTTTATTTCCCTTATACACGTGAAAATATTTTTTTTTTTGAATTCTGTTTTAAAAAATATATTACTCTCACACCAATCAATTATTTAATCAATTCTTTAATGAGACAAACTATTCGTAATATGAGCAATCCGAAACATTTGATGTTTGTCAGTCTTCATCCGTGTAATGTCTATTGGTAAAAGTTCAAAAGGTGAAATCTGTGCCTTTGGCGTCACATTATTCGGAAGCGTATAAATATATTTACACTCAAAACTTACCTTTTCTTGAATACCAAAATAATTATTTTTTCTGGGTACTGCACGCATACTCTTCATAATAATAGTCACGTGTCGAGCAGTTCAAAAAGCACGGGAAAATGGCTACACATTATGCTTTGATTGAAATGGATAACCTTGCATATGCGATCTTCGTTACCTTCTCATTATCAAAGGCATGATGATGCTAAAGAACGGTTCCAGGATTGAGAGATGACTGCACTTTTGTTAGAACTACTCGATCAAAGATGGCATCATGAGTAAAAGATAGAGCTTGATCATATTTCATACATAGTTTAATCGATCAAAATGATCAGTAATAGATTCTCATTAAAAATTTCCAGACGTCAAATAAATGAGCATAAAATTACAAAGCTAAAGACATTTCATCAAGCACCTTCAGTTGAAATATTAAATTATAGAATAAGTAAAATTGACAATGCCTAACATTTCAACTCACTAGTTACGATTTATTACAATGTGAATTTTAATAATCAATATTAAATAAACGTGTCAACTACTTTCGACGGCTCAATTATTTGCTTATGGCAATGGTGGGGTCGTATTTATATCATGCACTAAATGCAAAGTGCATTCTCGTAACGCATGTGCACTGCCAACCACGTGCTGGGAATATAATATTTTGCAGGCTCAACACCGCGACAAACTGCAAGAGCAACTAAGTAATTAATACTTTCCTCGAACGAGCAGAAGGAAGCAGATAGGTAATTCTAACTTCGTTAGCGTAACAAGGGAGGAGTTTGGTAGAGCGTTTATTATGCGCGCCGCAGCGAACGGGTTGTTTGCTATTTAAAATCCCATAGTGTTTACATTTATTCGTGTTGCATTTTACTGACGTACAATAAATTCGAGCTTCTTTTTTAAGATAGTGAGATACAACTCAATTACGCCATCTGATAGGTAAACGTGTTGAAGACTTGATATTAAAGGCACTCTTTTACACATATCTGCGTTTAAAGTGCATTTCAGCGGAATGAATAACTGGTTTTGAAGCAATCATTAAAGCTTTATTTTAAAAACACCTTTGAATAGATAACTAGATTAAAAGATGACGGATAATTAGCAATTCCGTCAAATTTATTTGCAGTTTTAAATATTGAATAAAGTGTAAATTTCACAGATTGATTGACGCCACTAAATAAAAAAATTGCAGTACAGCGTGAAGTACTATTCTATTATATATACGAGTCATACAATGTTCCCACTTATGAATGAAGTTAAATATCTATTTCAAGTACAATAAGCTTATTGTACTTAAGAAAATGCTTAAGAGTATTTATCCAAAATCTAATTAAAATAATAAGCGATTGTCATACTACTTGAAAAAAGATTTCTTCATTTATACGAATGGCAACTCGTTCTTTTTCTTTGAATTATTATAGTTTATTTAAATAAAGCCATTTATATAAATTTTGACTAAATGAAAAAATCTCTTAAATTCATTCATGAATGAAATTAATTATTTTTTGACTAAAGTTTTTTTCCCCAAAGCAGTGCAATGACAAGAGAATATCACTTATTAGAAATTCATGTAATTATTTTATAAAATCAATTGAATACGTTTTTATTAATTTCAAAAAGATCCCTTAAAACTGTCTTTTTTGCAACAAAGCAAGGGATAGCAGTAAACCTAATATAAATAGATTATTGGTATCAAGTAATAATATGTATTTGTTTTATTTGAGTATACTATAACTCTATTGTAAGATGATTTATAAAAGCTGGAAAAATATTTGAGACATATGGTATTATTATGGATAGCTATTCTAAATTCAAACTCCTCTGGGAAAAAGTTAATAAAACCCGCTATGACTGGCCCTGGTAAATATCAAATATTACAGTTTACAGACACGGCGCTCTAGGACGGGACCTACTATATTTATTTACGGATTATAATTTAGTTTTTTACACTTTTATGGAAATATTGTGATGTACGTTTGCACGCGTTGAGTTAGGATAGCCGCCCCCTACAAAGGGGATAGGGTCAATATACAACATTTCGCTTATAAGGGTTTGAAAAAGTCTGCAAAGCATTATGCCCACTCCAGCCACGGTCAGTTCGTTTCTTATGCCTTAAAGCAGTCTCAAAGAAACTTTTTATGTAATATATTAAGAGAAATAAGTTCAATATGGAATATTTTTTTTATAAAATAACTTCAAATTATAATTCAAAAGATTATGTAGATAAACGAGCCAAATTATTATTGTGATATTGTGCATTTTTTATCATTTTCAACTGAATTAAAATGCAGATGGACTTGGAAACACTAACGGGAATTTTTAAACGTTACCTTAGAGATTATCGACTAAAACCAACCTATGATTTCTGACATTCTGGTGCAAACAGTCTTCTCTAAATATAAAAAAAACCATTAACAGACCTTTAAAACACCAACAATAGGGCTTATATTTCCTTGATAAGAAAAATAATCACACCACATAACTAGCAATGTGTGATACCATTTCAACAGGAGTAAAAAACGCTTAACTCTTATCACAGAAGTTGTTACTTAAATATCAGTGTATTGTGATTAAGTACTACAATGCTATCATATTTTTTTTTATATAAACCTTTCGTTCACTAGTATATCAAATAAGCCCATTGCTTCGTTAATATATTATTTAAACCATTTTCAACAATTCAATTACAACCATCTTAGAATATTGTATACACTACACAGCGGAGCGTCAAAAAAGAACAGTTTTTATTATTTAGATTAAAACGAACTAAAGCCTTGAAATATAATGCAACTTAAAGTTTAAATAGAAAATATTTAAGCGAACTATCTTTTAAGTTGCGTACCACTGAATGGCAACAAACATTGACGTCTTCGAAAAAGGGATTCGAGCCATTTGTAAAGAGAAAATTTTGTATAATATTAACATTGTATTTTGTAATATGTAAAATACGACGTATGAAAGAAAATAAGAAATATCAGTGTTTTTTTTTTGGGAAGGCATCTAAAAAATATAAAAAGCCCGTCCATGCCCTTAAAGATTCAAAAAGTTTATTTAGAAATAAATTTATTTATGCGTAATAACTATGCATTGATAAATTTATTGTTGGTGGAATGTATTCAGTATCCTAACAGTGAATATTTTTTTCTTACATTTTGCACCTAATATAAACTATTTATATTTACAATCGTAGATATTTAAAAAGTTAGGGCGTGGTTTAAAACCGATGGCTTAGTGCATGGGTTCTGAACCTTATTGTGAATCCGGGGACATTGAGATTTAGGAGAATAGTGACAGGCGCAGGCCGGATTTTTAACAAACAAATCTAAAAAATTAGCTTTTATGACGAATTAGCATGGCTAATTTTTAATAAATATAAGAATTATCAACTATTAAAAAAATGTTCCAAATCCCGTGATCGACTTATTGCAATCCCAAAATCCCGGGATCAAATTCTTGGCCCGGGATTGGAAACCCTATTCGTATGTGAACTGACAGATAACCTTCTACAATGACCTATTTGAAAAACTACTAATTTCCCTATGATAAACTATGTATATGCTACTCAAATTCATGTGATTTTTGCTTTCTGTTCGTGTACAGCGCTTTGCTTTAAAGCTGTGAAATTAAACATGCGATTGTAAATTTATAAAATAATATTGCCAAAAGGAGAGCTTTATTTTGATAACTTCATAATATTATTTGTTATATTTACTGCCTTCTATAAATATTGCAACCCACGTAATAAAGTGTACGTTGGTTTGTGGCCGAAAAGGGAAGAGGGATGAGAACGGCTGTACTGAATCTTTGCATGACATTTGCCCTTGTTGTAACCAAGGTCGTTAGCAACGCTAGGTCAGACTGACTTGAGTTTTTATTCACTTTCACGGTACACCTCAGAAAATTACCGTAGTTTGAGATAAGCCTTCTTTAACGTACAACAATATTTGGTATATGGCGTAGCATTCAACCAACCAAGCTGCAAATGAATGAAAGAACCTTTTGGGGTGAAACAGGGCACAGCTTAATAGTTTGCCATTTTTTAATGAGCAACCTAATCTTCCAAACTCACCATTGTTATATTAATTCAAACAAATATCATTAATTATAAATTTGAGCTCCTAATATACGTCAAATCTTTAATAATTGATCGGATAAAACTCACCTATTATATTAATAGGTATTTCCATGTTATTAAATGGTTATTAGTTTTATCGGCGGTATTACATTGAAACTCGTTAACATCCAAACTATCTTTGATTCATCTAGATACGTTTATATAAGTTAAATATAGAGATCTAATTTTATTTTACATATAAACAATACAAATTATTTACTACGCGTCAGTTCAAGATCATTCGTGCACTTAAAATACCTGAAGATACCATAAGGTGAAACCCGGGCCGTTAGCGACAAAACTCATGGAAAGAAAATAATTAAGACGAAGAAAAAATTAAATATTTGGTCATTTTAGTAAATTGAATTTGAAGCACTAAACCGGTCCTGATTTAATTTAGTTCACTGTAGAATATTAACAAAGAATTTATTAATATTTTTTAGTACAATAATTCACCACGAGAGGGATCACATTAAAGATATTTGATTTTAGAATAAAAAAATGGTGTCATATTGTAGTACTGACCCAATTCTTACGTTACTCATTGACTTGTTGTTAAACTTGGCTTTTATTGCTGATAGTTACGATGATAAAACTTCAAAATACATTGTTAAAACACTGTGTACCGTATTATTATACTCGACGAATTATGTTTGAAGGATGGTTTAGTACAATGAAATTCTGTGAATAGAGCAAATTTACCAGCAGTAATTGAGCTCCGAAGCCGTTGCAAGTCAATATTCATGGTGAAACTTGAGAAATACAATATTACACAATACAATAATAATTGTGTTTCGAAGATAGTGTACCAGGTAACAGGGTGAACTGACATAATGAAGTAATGTGAATTTGCTAATAATATTTTGGTACATACAAAATATATCAACAATATTGATTTTACTGAGAAATACAATGTATCTTAGTGTTTCAAAACAAGGTCGAAAACAAAAAAAGAGTTTCGATAAAATAGGTAAAAAAATTGAAATGAGTTTAAAATGCGGTATGCGTCAAATATTATGCAGCTATGTATTTATTTGACAATATAAAATAGCAAATGGTTTTGATTTTACGAATTGGTGAAACTTAATGAACAGGATATTTTTTAGCATTGCACTGCTTTGAAGTTTGATTCATGTTTTAAAAGATGGTCTCAAAGCTTTCAATTCATTATACTCTTATCAAAAAAACATTGCCAAGCTATTATTTAGTCGGTCTCTGTAGACTAGTGGTAAGAGTTTTGTCCTAGCGATCAGGTGGGTCTGGATTTAAGTCACGGCCAGGTCAGAGTTGTTCTCGACTGATTTATGAAATTTCTCATTCGGTTTATCTCGTGTAACTTTCACATTTAAAAATATTTGGCGCATCAGAAATAGCTGTAATGTTATATATATGTTTGCAGATATGGATATCTGTTTTGTAAAAAAACCTCACATGTCCTCCACACTCGTCCAATCTTAAAAACACGAGACGTAGTGGCAGCGATTAGCTAACCACTAGTCATATTCTTATCCCAAATCTTTTCGAAAAATAGAATAATAAGCAGTTCTCGCTCTGCTAGAAGACCATTTACGACACACCAGGAGCGGACACTTACTAAGCGTCCTCATATTTGGTCCATTCTAGAATATGAATAAATTTATTCCGTTTAAGCTATAAATGTTCTAGGAATAGCTTTACTGGCGATTATTTCATTCAACAAATTTAATATTTCAGTCCATTAGAATTATTAAATATTTGTCTCACAAACGCTTTACAAGCTAGCAGTCGTAAAGGAATGGAGGTTGTAGCGGAAAGACACTTGACTGTATCTCAGAAGTTAGTTTGTCCCACCGAGAGCTTGATTTGACCAAATCTATTCAGTGAAGTATAAATCAAAGGGAAAGTTTCACGGAGCTTTTATTTTGTAGTAGAGATGTTTAATGTTTATTAAATTACAAATCTACATAAACCATTGCGTACAATAATTAATTAGAATTATCACGTTTGACTTTTTCATGATGTAAACAACGATTCTTCTAAAAATAAATTATGCTCATTTTATATGCTGAGTTAACTGTTTATGTGCCACTTGTTTTGTTATTTCTGAGCAACGGACATACAGAACAAGTGTGCAGATGCAATATATTTTTAATACATGAGTCACTGTTGACTGTCTTCTAAAAAACAAGGACTTCGTGGTAAGATTAATACAATTTATAATAAGAGTCATTGACTTCGGAGAACGTGGAATACAGAACAAGTGTGTAAATACAATTTGATTTTTATATTCAACTAGTATTGCTACCCGGCGTCGCTCGGACTAAGCGACCAATAATTATTTAATGTTATATTATTCGACATAATTATATTACAAAATCTAACATCCAAAATAGAGTTAAAATAAATAACAAACTTTATTTAATTTGATGACAGCCGCCCCGCCCCATTCTCGCCCATTAAAATGTCCAAATTCAATGAAAAAATCTAATTTGCTGTCAAAGAAATGTCAAATAATACTTTCAAGTAAATAATAAACATTATTATATTAATAAAAGCCGGGAAAAAGTTGGTAGAAGACTAATTTATCACATTTTGACTAAATGTCTTCGCCGATAAAAATTCAAACATATTTTCTTTTATATTCGTTTTTATGGCAACTTGCAACAACAATGCAAAAGGGAATTACAGACCCACATACATACATACGCCGTTTCGGTTTGATATTTAAGATAATACACTGTTTTGTCTTGGATGATGACAAATATCTAAAACACTGTCAGACTTCGTGGAAATATGAATACAATTTATAAGACTACACATTGGCTTCGGGGAACGTTGAATACGCATTATTTCTCCTTATGTTCATATTTCCCCGATAGCCGAATGTATTAAGATAATATTTTAGCAACAGTGATCTAAGCATTTAGTAAACTATGAAGTACGATAGTCAGTTGCGATATTTCGCATAAAATAAAAATGATATCATGTTTATTTTAGTAAGTAAAGTCTAATGTATCAAAATTATTGACTTAACAACGGTGGTCTAATGTTTTTAACCCTCTCCAACGTCTCTCATCTTTTTTGATGTTCAATATTATTGGGGCCGAACACGTTATTATAAATCGTAAGGTAGGCCATGACAAAATTAGGTAAACAAAGTATTTTTTTCAACAAGGATAAGTTTGAATACATATTTTGACATCACGTCACTGTCAAACGATAATAGCGTGATGCAGAAATAATTATCAGCTTTATTTAGTAAAACCTCAATATATATCAGAAATCAAATTGAACGGGAAAATTTCTGGCCGGTTATGATTTGACGTAAGCTTAACCTTAGCCACCTTCATATTTATTTAAGTCACGTAACCTTTTGAGTCCCGCCATGGAAACAGTATTGACCTTGTCTATTTAAATGAACTTGAGTTGTCTGTAAAGAATAAATAAAAAAAAACTATGATATTTATATATAACGTATACCCTTTCGGCAACTTAAGTCAGTGTTATGTTAGAGATTTACTTGTCTTTCAAAACTTATTGTAATTCACTATAATTCAAAAAATATAATAAATGCCTCAAATGCACAATCGAGTGGTCCATTCAAGCGTTTCTTAAAACAAAAATTTCTAAAATGGAATACAGTAGTACTGGCGGTAGTTTTTAGAATCACAATCAAATATAGAGAAATTATTATTCGAATTTCAAACAAATCCTTGTTTGACGGTAAAACAATATTATCTGGATCAGTAAATCTATATTTATGTAGTTGCATATTTTCGCAAAGGTTTCGAGCTATTTACGTCCATGTATCAAAATCAATACAACGTGATCACAATTCACTAAAATAATACACCTGCATACAGGAATATATTGCTAGGCAGGATGATTATTTGAGGCTAATGAAATAATGGGGTTGCAAAATCTGTCGTGTATTTTCACCCTGCAATACAAAATTACTCAAATTTGCGTCACATGGAACTTTAATCTAACTAATTCAAAGTAGCACTTCACTAGAGCGAACATTTTACTTCACATCAAAAATAATAACTTACGAATATTAATTAAACATTGGCCATAATAATGAATCTCCTTAAAGATTTGTCCACTAAAATACTGTCTGGCATAACAGCCAGCCAAAGCACCAGTTTTTTATTAACATGACATAGAATAAAATTAAAATTGTGTTTTTAAAGTCAGATCAATTCAAGTACACATGAGACATCACAAACATTCAAGTTCTTAAGTTAATTGAATCTTATATTGGCCTTACCAGCTTAAGAGCAGACTTACCCGATCGATAAGATAATGATCTTTTCTCATGACTACACAAGCTGGCTTCTTTTTTGTATATATCAGCCTTATCGCTATCACCTAAATAAAAATTATTCACGTTTGAATAATCCATAGTGCTCTTAATCATAGAAAAACTTTATTGGACTCTTAATGAAAAGTAAGTTGCTCGTAATTATTAAAAACACGACGATTCCTAATAAGCGGAGAATAAAATAAGCATTACTCTAAAGAAAAATATTGGAAAAAGAACATGGATTCACTATTTCAGTTTTTGATTACAAGAGAAATGTGTTTTTTGTGTATTACTCTTTTTCATAAAAAATGCGATATTTAGCTCAGGTACATATATTAATTCAACTTCACTTTAAGAAATAATGTTAGTTCACTGATAATGGTTAAATAAATCAACAACAATATTCTTTTTGTTACTCTGTTGCTCAACCTCTCTTTTTCAAAAAGATTAGGGTATGGCAATGATACGAGGACTAGTGGTGAGCTAATCGCTCTCGCTATTCGTCGCTTTTAGGGAAAGAAAAGGTGGAAAGGGTTTTTCAACAACACCCATGCCTTTAAACAGATTGATCGACTGAAAAAATATGCTCGTACCAGGAATCAAAACCGGGTGGTCTGGCACGCAAGCCAACCACTGCGCCATGGACTGGATATTCTTTTAGAACTAATCAAATTGCTTTTGTACTATTTTAAAATGTAAGTGGAGGATGTCCAATTGAAAACATTCATAACTGTGCATAGTATCATCCTTTTTTGTACTAAAGTTCACTCAAAATATAAAGAATATAGGCTTCTGAATAATCCCAACGTTTGATGTGCTGAAAAAGAGTTGTACGTCAATCAATCAACCTCATTTCGGAGAGTTCGGAATACAGAAGAGGATGGGGCTAGGGAAAAGGCTTGTAGATTGATAAGCGTTTTCAATGCACACCACTTTTTAAGAGCAGATATATTTGAAAAAATGTCCATAAATTGATTGAACAATTATTTTTCGTTCAGAATTTTAAACTCTTAAAAATGCATCCAAAAATACGAAAACCCAAAAATTTCGACTGAAGGTCCTTGATAGATTTTCAATATCAAATTTAAATCGTCTTAATTTTGTACTCGTTCATAAGTTTTGTCGCTAACGACTTGGGTTTCTCCTTTCGTCATCTTAAGGCATTTCAAGTGCGTAAATGAAGTGATTCGTGGTAAGCAGTTTGTATCGTTTATATTCAAAATTAACCTTGGATCACTAAGTTTAATTGTTTTTAACGGAATCTTGATCTATGAAATAGCGATTGACATAGAAAAAAAACGAAACAATCTGTTTATTACGCGTCAGTTCAAGTATGTATATTCGTCTACTTAAAATTATTGAAGATGACGAAAGGAGAAACCAGGGTCGTTAGCGAAAATAATCATGGAAAAGTAAAAATTTTTAACGTTTTAAACTTGCGGTATAATTGATGCATTTATATCACGATTTGAAATTACGTAAATACGACAGTTACGGGTTTTTACGTTTCAATTAACTATTAATTATATAACTAAGTAGTACATGTAATTAAATGAAATGCGGTTTGAAATTAAGGTACACTCCGTATGTAATACTCACTGCAACTGTGTCTATGGAAGCGTTTTCTTCAGTAATGAACTTAATATGCAAAATGTAATGCACCATAAAACAACGTGGTGTTATTAAGAAAATGGCACACTCAAAATTTAAGCATACTTTGCTTCATTGACTAAGTATAAAGAAGGAAAGTAAAAAAAAAACTGAAAATTTAACGAACATTATTTTCATGTTAAAAAATATACCATTATGCCAAAATATTAAGTATGTAGCTCTTTTGAGTGTCGTGTTAAATAAGGAATATGAATAAATATTTCATATTATTTTATCTTATTAAAGAATAAAGTTATATTGTGATTTAAAATATAAAATGTTTAATAGTTGAAGTTAAACAACACAAGAGTGTCGTGCTGGTGTAAAATATCGATATATATTTAACTAATTTAAAGTGTTGAATGTCAATTCTTGGTGAAAATGCAGTTACGGAATAAATAATTTTTTTTTGATGCAGTATTCATCCCTATCGTTGTTAAGTATTTCATTTCACTATTCCAGATTGTCACTGTATTCCTATTAAAGAACTAATATTGAAATTTGTAGCGGAATGTGAAAAAGTTTTTTCTTTATATTCTCTAAGTAACCGTTATAAGTGTAATTTTCAACAGCTTACTATGGTACCCTATTATTGAAATCTTGTGAAATTATGCCATCATTCAACAATAGTTCATGACAAATTATACAAAATACTGGTTATTTAAAAAGTTGCTCTATTATTCAAATATCAAATATTGGAATATTATAAAGGGTATTTCAATAGGGACGCTCAAAATATGTTACTTTGTCCTGCTGAGTAGATTATTCATTGTTTAGTGGCCAAATTTGAGTCAACCAGTTTGGTAAATAATCGGCCAACACCTACCTACCTGTACGTCATCAAAATACAATATCTGGTGAAAACATTGCTGCTGTGTGTGAAAGTGTACAGTAAAACCCAAGGCAGCTTATTTCTCGTTGTTCACAAGAACTTGGCTTTTCTGCGACTTCAACTTGGCGAATTTTGAATCGGGCCTTATGTCTGCACCCGTATAAAATCCAACTAACCAAGGAACTTCAGGTAAACGACCGCAGACAACGCCTGATTGGGTTCTGGAGCAGTTGGAAGTTTACCCAAATTTGTCAAAAAAGTCAACCTTAGCGACATGGCCCATTTTATAATGAATGGATATTGGCAGACATTTGATGCTATATTCCATATTTAATGCCGTAAAATATACTTACAAATGAAATTAAAATTTAGTAGAAATCTCACAAACAACTTGTTTTATTTACATTTCAAAACTAAGCGTCCTTATAAAAAGACCCTTTATTAGAATCCTTACTCCATATCCACTTATTACAATATAACGTTAGATAAAGTAATATTAAACATCAATTTACATGATACCTTCATCAACATTCATGATTTAAAAAACATATTGTTCTAGTTAGACATCAATTACTGGCTTTGTTTTTTTCATTAATAAATGTCATTTGAAAATTAGTTTGGTTGTTGTTTTTTCCCTTAGCAAAACAATCATAAAATATAAGTCTGTGAGATTAAGTGATGCTCTCTATATATTGATGGTAATTTTTGTTGTTGTTGAAAATCATGTCATAATAACTGCATCAACAAGGTTTATTGTAACTGCCTCACACAAGTGTAGCATTACACACTTATTAAATGTTTTAATAATCACTGTATAATTAAAATGTCACTGTCACAGCGTCTTTAATTTAATCAGAGCTGTGAATAAAAGCTCGTCATAAACAATTCATGACGGCCCATCTCAAAGCGCATATTTGTTTCTTTAATGGCAGATACGCGTAATGTTTTAACATCAAAAAGTTAATATTTGAAATATTAAAATAAACCTTATAGCTTCAAGTTGAGAGTCGAGCTATTAGCAACCTTGTCAAAGATTCTATTTTATTAATTGCAACTTTATATAAAAGAGATGCTAAATATAAAATAAGGAAGATATAATAAGATTGCTATTACCCGTTAGTCTGTTATATCATTAATATTTTTCACATTACACCAGATAAGTGAACACAGCCTATTTTTAAACTTAAAAATATTTTCCCACCTCAATATTTTTAACAATTGGTACTGTTTGTCCTACAGCAAAATATGCTTATTAGTTTAAATATCACCTCAAATTGTGCATAAATAATAGTTTTTTAGAACTGCTATTTGATCGATCAGTTCTTCAAGAAAATGTTATTTTGTGGTTGATATTTGAACTTGTCTATAGTGTATAAAGTAAAGACTATGACACTGTGAGGAATTTTATAGTCAATCATATAAACACATTGGCAACGGGAGACATGAAATACGTGTTGTTTCTCCATATGACCAGATTTATCCCGCAGCCAATGTGTTACTAAAATAAAGCAGCTTTATTTAATAATGACCAGGAGCAGTGTCACTAATGTGAGAATAAAAACAAAAATTGGAATTCTTTGGAACCGCGTTGGAAATTGTTATGCGTACTATTTTACAAACTACCGCTAGATTTGAAGGTTCAACAAAGATACGTAGCTTACCAAAGTGAATCGACAAAGCTTGGTGATTATGTTACAGCAAAATAAAAATAAACAATTTGGTTTCGTAAAATGGCTTCAAAGTAAATCTTGCGACCGCCACTCTAGTATAAAATAACTTCCGTACGAAAAGTGACAATCAATGACATCGCCAAAGTTTATTTAGTATTTATTTCAGGCTGACAAAAGCTTTTTCAGGCTATCCGATGCAAATTGGGCGCCAATCTAAAAATAATAAGCAACGCACTTTCAGAATTCAGACGAACTTTGAATAAGAAATGTATTATTAAACAGTATTTTAAAAGCGTAATTGGATATCGAGGAATCGGATGAAATTGGCATTTAGTTATTCGAAGATAAGTTCTATCATCCGAACAAAATGTATTTTGCAGACTTTAAGAATAATCATGCAGTAATGACACTAAATTCAAATTTTACAAAAAACGAACTGAAAATTTTTTCCAAGAATAGATTCGGCTATAAATCAACATTTTATATTCAACTGGCCAGTACCTGGCATGCGGTTTAATGCACTCAAAGAAAGAAAGTAAAACACAATATTTTTTGTCTTTCTGCCAGGTGTGTATAAAATACTAAAAATAACCAATCAACGAGTCTAAATTTCACATTTCACGACATATTATTTGCTATGAAACTGATTCTTTCCGATGCTTTCTTCGACAAACTTACACATTGTAAAATGGATGTACTTATTAAGAAGCCTTCGCGGGCGTCCGCACAGCAACTCTCCCATGCTTTACCGCAATCAGATGAACGGTATAGGAACGCATATAAGATAAACAAAAAAACATTCATTTTTACTATATAGATAATTTGGTACGAAACGTATTGAGTCTTAAAACGGTCAGAGACTTTTAGACCTTTAACATTTTCACTCCGATGTATCAAGCTGTAATGGTTTTTATTATTTCTATGTATTACAATGTTCCTTCATTTACGGTCGATAAAATTTGCAATTTATTATTTTATTAAGTAGAGTATTTCACTTTAGCAATCGAGTACAGTTTCAAGGAGCGGCAATTTCATGAATATATTATGAAACTTTTCACGACGAATTCTGTTATAAATAAGTGGTGAAACAGTAAAATAATAAGATTTGTATTTTTGGGAGGTTTAGTGATAAGTTTTTGACAAATGTATTCTTAATTAAGTATTTCGACTGAGGGTGCTTGATGGAATTTCAATATCAAATTTGAATTGTTTGAATTTTGTACTTTTCCATGAGTTTCCAGTCAGTTCAAGTACATCCGTGCACTTGGAATGCCTGAAGATGCCGAAAGGCGAAACTCGGGTCGTTAGCGACAAAACTCATGGAAAAGTACAAAATTCAAACAATTCAAATGTATTCTTGGTTCTTACTGATATAAATAAAACTCATGGATATTTTGTTATTATTTTGTATATTCTAAAATTATCATGACTGGTTTCGTTCGCCGAGAGCATTTTCAACTGAGTGACTGATAGTGACTTAAATTTGAAGATAGTATTTTTTTGTTTTCACCAAGAATTTACAGCTAACACATTAAAGATAAAAGAAATGAAAAGGAATAATAAATTACAAATTTTTAACATAAATCAGTAATTGATTGATTAAATTGGCATTTACTTGGTAGAATTCCACTATAATACGGTGAAAAAAAATAACAATGTATTATAAACCAGTAAGACTAATTAAAAAAAATATTACAAATGATATAAACAGGCGTACTTCTCGATAATCAGAACATTGACAAAATCATGAGTTTAAACGTTAGTGTTAATATGTATAGTTTTATTGATTGATTGGATTGACATTAACTCCATTTTAAAACGAAGAAAAAACAGCAATGAATTTGAATTCTACAAAAAAAATTTTAAACTTAACTTTTTTTTTAAACTGAAGTATTGAAAAGACTGCAAACTTCATATACCCACTTATAATTCGTTGAAATAATTTAATTATCTTTTAATTAAAGTATGAAACGAAGTATTTTTTTATCAAATGAAAAAGAATCATGATATCCTTGCAAATCAGTAAAAAGGAATAATATATTACTTCTGAATCATTTTCTAACCGAAAACATGAATCGTAGAATTATTTGAAAACTACATTTCATGTGATAGTCTCGCTATTTTCTTTCCAAAGTTCAACATTATTTCAATAGTGGCGTCGTTGTCGGAGTCGGCGTCAGCGTCGGCGTCGCGTCGGTATCGTTCGGAGGCTTTTCTTACACCGACGCTTATTGTCAAGTGGCTGAATATTTATCGGTCTGGGAGGGTGTTAATGTACTGACTTTTGTTCTGGACTTTTAAAACAACTGAACAACTGTTTGAAGCTCAAAGAAATTCCTTCCGTGCTTACGCTGAGAGCATTTCATATGTTCAATATATGTAGCGCTATACAACATTCTCATACAACGTTTTAAAAGTTTTAATTAAATTAGTTGCTACTGCAAACTACGTACTTCAATATTTCGATCGGGCAGTAAATTTTTTGATTTTATCACGATAAATGTAATTAATTTCTTAGATTATTGATTTTATTTTATATATTGAAATAACATAACTATTAAATTATAAATTGCACACACACATTTGTCTGATATTAACTGAGATTTTTGGCAAATTTTTTCCAGAGTGTACATTTAAAATATTTACTTTTTGAAATGTAACATAAGTGGTATCGTAACCTTTACAATTTTATACTTTGATGATGATTGAATCAGTGTTCATCATGAACAGTATTAAATATACATCACAAGCAAATAAAGTGTCAATATTATTATACATACTTTTGAAGAATTAAAATTTAGTCAAATTAATTGGTTATCCGCTGATATATATAATATATATTTCAAAAAACGTTTAAAATTTCAAATGGTAAAATTTCCTTGTTCCGGATAGATAAAATATTCCTGGATAGGTTTGTGGAAGTATCAAGTACATTTTAAATATGATGAAGTTATTTTTAGTGAGCAAATTTCTTTTAATGATCAGTTAACAATAAACAATAATTTAAATTGCGCACTAGTGTCCGCGGACATGACATGGTCAATACTTGTTGTTAAACGATAAAAAAAAATGTATTTAATTTACTGAATTATTTTAATGAGCGAGTTGTATTTTGTGAATCAATAATTGAGCTTTGTAAAAACGGAATTTGTTTTCATGCAATCACAAAACGGAAACGATATTAAAAATGTGATATTATGTGGTATAAGACTCGAAATAAGCATTGTTTATATATTAATGTATACCATTTTTTTTTTAATATTAACAAGTACCCTCAGCATGCGATGTCTTCATTCACCATTATTAGTACATTGAGCGTGAATACAAACTTAATTTTGAAACAAACCCAATCTACCTTTATATTATTACAAAAACATTGTTTTCCAGATAGAAAATAAGTTTTGTGGCGTAGCCTTTTTCCGCGAGGAAAATTCTCCCATGGTTGCCTCAGACCTTGGATCGGTAGGTATATCGTTCAATCTAACGAACCGTTAACCGTAAGTCACCTTCACGACTTGTTAACATTATAAAAAAAGGCCAATTTCTTTCACACAAAATTTGTTACTTTTTTATAACCAACGGTTTACAACCTTGCCCGAGTAGTTTCTGTTGATACAAACAATTCTTATTCTAGGATTCTGTAATATTATAAGGAATTTTTATTTGGGTTTTGAAAAAGGTTATTTTTTAAATGAGTTAGGTTGTATTAATATAGAAATCGCATAAATAAAATGAGCTGTATTTTCAATGCTTGTAATAAGCTATAAATAACTATGATTGTGTTAACAAATGTTTTCATTTTGTTAACACAATCAGATATCATCATAATACGTTTTTAATCTTGGCATTTTATTTCATTTTTCCAGTCAATTTCATTTGACGAAATTCATAAGACTTCTACTGAAAACACAAAATGAATCATAATTATTTTCAAGAAATAAAAAATATTTGAAAAAAATTATAATTTCAACTTATGTACGTGGGTCGAAACGTTTTCATCGTACCTCCTTGTCTGACTATATCTTTTTTACAAACTCATTTTAATTGCCTAAATTAAAAGTCAATAGTGAGTGTTCTAAAGCCCGTAAAATATTATTCAAGTCTGAAGAGGCCAGACTCAATCAATATAAAGGTCATAGTAATCAATTTGAAAAAGTCATGTATTAATAGAAAAATTTTTAATGGCAGAGAAAAAGTGTAAAGGCATCAGCTAACATGAAAATTATCATAGATACATACAATACTTGTAATGCAAACCTATTTATCCTGTGAGGGTTGTAAATTTATCTATCCACCTCAAGCAATGCTTCCGTTTTTTAGTGTATTCAAATATTTTATAAACATTTTTTTTTGCATTTATTAAGGGAACAACTCGTAATCGAAATATTATTTGAAAGTGTTTTTTTAAGTTAGTAATAAATATTAATATTTTTATCGATTCATTGCATTTGTTTATTAAGTGGAAATATAATAATTTTTGTTTTTTAAAAATAAAACTTTTATGCTGGCTTTATTCGATTTAACCCATTTTATTAAGATTCTTAATTATCATATACACTAGTAATTGATTTTTTTAGATTAACTCAATCTAGACAGCTTTACCTTAATTTAGACAAAGTGTACTCACCTTCCTTTTGACAGATTTCGCATTTTGGAAAAGCTGAATTTTTGGTTTACACCACATAACCTAATGCGCATCAAAGTTAATTAACCACCTTTATATTATAATATTATATTTTACCTTTCATATCAATTGCTTATTCAAATGGATAATTATGGTCAGTATTATGGTTATCAGTGATGCAATCAATTGAAAGTAAGTTGCGACAATTTTAAAGACTAAAAGTTTATTCGTTGTTAAAAAGCTTTGCGAAAGCACTTGGAAAGCTGTATAATATACAGTTTGCGTGGAAATGCATGTGACCGTCTCGTGACCACTACAATTTATGACCACCCTGGGCGTGGCTTTGTTGGCATCGTTTGCGCTCGTGGTTATACGGAAGGAAAACTTTGGGTTCGAATTCCAGGGAGTTCTTTTCGATTGCGAAATTTTGTCTTGACGTTTTAATTTATTTCTAGCGGAATTTTCTTAAGCATTTTATAAGAATTAGGAAAAGTCTTGGTCATTTTTGTATAATAACAACACATACGTGGGAAGAGCACATATTTATATTATTTCCAGTGAATAGGTCTTGATTGAGATTGATAGGATTTTAGCGGAAGAGTCTTTTTCTGTCTTTAGAGTTGTAATATTGTGCCAAAAATGATACAGCAGAAAAATAAATAAAAAGGTCTTACCAGTAAGTCATAGATGCTGACTGCCGAAAATATTTCTTATAATAGAAAATTAGATATCGTTTGGTATCACGCCTAAACAACATTCTTGGGAATCGTCTTTTATTAAAAGCTGGCAAAAAAATACAGTTTGTCTCACTATCAAAGGTCGATCGTGCTAAGTTGCCAATATTTTGGCAATTGAAACACTAACTGAATATGCGAACACAATGTATTGTCTTTCTAACGTTCTACGCTTCAGTTACGACAATTTTTTTTTATCGAAAGACTAAAGCTTATTTTTCTGAATGCGGAAAATATTATATTACAAAACCATTAAGATATTGATATCTTTATGACTTGACAAAAATCTCTCGAGGTGCGGTTTGTCTTGCAATGATGTACGATTTCAACGTTATGGACGTGAACATAAATGTAGCACCTAAGTATAGGTTGTTATTTAACTATTGATTGAGTTTGCTTTTACTTGGTAGAACTACATTAGACTACGGTGAACAAATAGCAATGTTTTGTAATTCTACAGAAACAATTTTATACATTTGTTGATAGCTTTTTTAGAATTATCATCAGAACTATTCTGATGATAGCGTCGTAAGCCAAAATAGCTATCAACAAATATATAAAATAATTTCTGTAGAATTACAATACATTGTTATTTTTTTTACCGTGTTATTCAATTCTTCATAGCTACGTTTTAGAAAAAGTGAAACTAGAAGAGTTATCTAGTCATTTTATTATCCCTATTAAGATTATAAGTGTAATGATGGATGTAGAAATCTATACATTTGGACACAGATTTTTCATGTCACTGAATGTGTGTAATCTCCACTATGCTGAGAGTAGAGGATATTACCAGTAAGGTTAGTAAGAATATGTAGTTCGAAACCATTATATTCATTTATTATTGATTTCATTATTTCAATTCATAAAATAGTATTTAACTTTAAAATTAACTCATAAGCAATAACAATAATATACTTTTTTTAGATCTAACTATATTTAGTCCAGATTGAATTTATATAGATCAAGATTGGATGGTTCATCAGTTGATAATGATCGTGATAAGTGAAACCGGTCTTAATATTAAAAAAATTTAATGTTGAATAAATACTAAAAATGTTATTTTATCCCACCAAGTATCAATAGAGAACACTTTAAAAGTAATTTCATAAGATTACAATAAAACTCAAAAATTAAAATTTTAGACATATGAAGCTTTATATTATAATGCCTTTCCACCAAGTATTGACAGTGAACACCTTAAAAGTGATACAAAGCTTTGTCTTGAAGTGTGTAGTTTTATTTAACACAACAAAAGTAAACGAAATAAAATGTATTCATTTTTTCAAATAAAAAAGCAGATATTACAATGAACAAGTTTTTATGTAAAATTTCGTTATTTTTATAGGTTAATTTCCGGAAATATTTCACGTAATAAATAAGAAATATCATTTAAATTGTTTCGATATAAGTCGGAATTTTCTCTAACTGTGATATAACGTTTCGCAGAATGCATTCCTAATTGTTTGGCAGGGGGGTGAGAATTAATTAAAATAATTATTGTTCGTCATAATTAAAACGTCTAAAACGGTTCAAGGTGTTTCTGACGCCAAATATAATAAAAACTCGACACGACAACAAAAATATACGAACAATATTGTTTTATATTATAATACATAGCCGGCATTTTAAACTTGACGCTTAATTTCGTTAACATCTGTTCGCTGCCTCCATTTTTTGCCAAACACGGCTTTGCACTTAGCAAAGATTTCTCGTTTAATAATTACGTTTCATTGAAATTCTTACTGTTTTCTTAACCAAGATAAAGTGTTTGGGTTGTTAAAAAATTGAGAGACACTGGTAAATAAGTGTAAGTTAATTTTAAAACAACAAATGAAATTTTATTTTGATAAGGCAATTATTGGCTATACTGCGTTGCTTAAAAAGTTCATAAAATGGTAATATTCCTAAAATTGTTACTTTCATTGATCATTGTATCTTCTTATAGAATAAAGAATCTATGATGAGAAAGTATTTGTATTTATTATATTTCACTGTGACGGCATTTGTATGTTGTAATTATCTAATTAAGCGGCGCGCAGCGAGACCGATTTGCTTACCACAAGTACTGTCTTAGTCCTCGCATACTTTCAATCACTACTCTTTCTGAAAAAGAGAGGTTAAGGAACTGAGTAACAAGCAGTTCTCATAGAAAAAACATATGTTGAGATAAACTCAGTGAGGAGTCCATAGGTTCCAAGTTGGGAGCGGACATGGTAAAAAAATAATTAGTCTACATTTTGTTTTTCAAAAAAATCATCAGTCTTGTAGGGTAAAAAATACATGGTAACACTAAAAAATAAAAATAATAATACATTTTTAGTACTATAGTGGAAATAGTACTAAAAATGTATTATTATTTTTATTATAATGCCTTTCCACCAAGTATTGACAGTGAACACCTTAAAAGTGAACATGGTAATACGGTGAGAAAAATAACAATGTATTTTAATTCTACAGAGTTCTACCAAGTAAATGCCAACTCAATCAATAATTACATGATTATTGTATGTTATCAAATCTTTTACAGAAAATCAATAAGGTATTCATATAAAATCTTGTTGAATAATTATTAAGGAATAAATAAACCCAATGTAAGAAATCGGTTTTGCAAAAGAACAAGTAACCAATTTTTTTTAATTTTACGGTTCAGAGTGTGTAAAAATCTTTATGTGATATAAAATCAAAGTCACAATGAAAATTTCCCGGCTGCTACACTAGCTGGTATCGTAAATTTTCCAGGGCACCGTTAATGTTGGTTTTTACCGAAAACCGATTGTTTTAATTAATGGTCAACATAAATTCGAAACGATGTCAATAGAGGAAGCATTCGCCATTCCGCTCAAGGGGTGATTATTTATAGTACTTATCTATATCTATATCGGACAAAAATGTATGGAATGCTAATTTCGGAATTCAAAAAATAGCCACCATTTTGCAGTCACTCTGGGTAAATAATTTTTAATCAATATTGTTCACAAATCGATTTCTGCCAATTTATTATTCCTCAAAAACTGTATAATCAATTTATTTAAGCAATTAATGTATTGGGATTTTGTTATGATAAACAAATTAAAAACGTTTCTTTATGCCAATTAATAAAAACTATTAAGCTTAAGTCCGTTGTAAAGTATCAACGTTATTGTTTTCGGTTTCAAAATTCACGGGTTTAAATCCCAATAAGAGCAGTTTCGATTTTCAACCGATTTATTGATTTCTGATCAAAGGCATGGGCGTCTAAAATTCTATACCACACCCGAAAACGAGACACCAGTCTTGTCTAAGCCTTATCCAAAGCAGTTCTTTTAGAAAAAAGCTCACATTGTATTTGAGTCGACTAGAAACCAACAACAGTTATAGTGCATCTTGATTAATTATTAATAATAGTGAGATTAAACAAATATACCTATACAAACTTTTCACCGATCTTAAGCTAATAGTGTATTTATAAAACATCATTTGCTTCTTTCAGTTAAAAACCAGAATTCAATACGTTATGTTTTTAAATTACTGGAAGCACATTTTAGATTTTAGCGTAAATTTAATTTCATTGTATTCCCTACCAAAGAAAATAAGTATGATGTTAATTTAAACAAGAATATAAAACATATTCCTCGCGCAGTAACATGGTATGGGCGGACACTTTTCGTGGGCATCCTAATTTACAGCCTAATTTCATTTTTTTTAAAGATTCCTAGAATACCAAAGAATTCAGTAGCACTAGGCACACTTGATTAAAAGCATATTTTCTTAATTTCAAAGTCAGTTTTGTTTATTTAATTAATTGTACATTCCTTTATAATAAGCAAATGGTTTGATTCAGCGGTACATGAGCAGTATTCAGATGCCTGCGTGGAAATAACTTTATCGGTAGCTAAATGAATTGCAATTCATTATCTGTATATCAATAAATATTAAAAAATATGTCTTTTCCTAAATTCAAACCTATACACAAAACGTATGTCAAACATGCAGACATTGTAATAATAGTTGGAGATACAATCTAATTCACGAATTTGACTACGACGAATTTTTGAACAACTGCTTTTCAGTACAAAAATTTATTTTTCAATCGATATATCATTTTGTATTCAAATGAATTGCAGGCTTGCAATTTGTTTATTTCAATTTAACCAACAATACATTTTGTTATCATATGGTTTTAGTCGGCTTGATGTGGCATTTTTAATGTGTATTAACATAGTCACAGGTTTACAAAAACAAATCAACAGAAAATTTCTTAACTATTTTTTGTAAACGTACGTAAACCAAATTGGTTTGATTTTTTAATAAATTCATTTTAATTATCTAAAGAAAAACTATTCAGCGACACACAATCTTTTGATTGACGAATCGGAAATGGTTTTATAAATAAGATTAATCTCACTAAAGCTCGACTGTTAACATATAATAGTATTATTGCCAACGGAAAATGATAACCAAGTAACCTTAAAATTTCAGTTCCTTTGCCTATTGTATTCAATGATTTGCTGTTTTGAAATTATCTAATGATATAGGCATGCATTCATTGCTCAACAATTATTTTTATTAAATTTGATCAACAAATTTTGTAATATTTCTTTGTTTGGTTTGGTTTGATGGCTATTATGTACCAATATTATTGTGCTTACGATTAACAATGCTTAATGTCAATTATAAAGTATTTAAAAGGATCAGTTTCTCTTACCACGATCATTATTAACAGAATCATATAAAATAGAGCATTTCCTCCAAGAATTCACAGTTAAGTTACCCTCCGTTACAAGCGCTTCTTTGGCCAAGTCCCTCGTTAATATTTTAGTTGTAAATATTCAAATATGAAATTGAATCAACGGATAGTATAATAAAATCATCTCCTCCGTAGAAACTACAACAACCCAGCGATAGCTTCAGACTCAAATTAGATTCATTGGTGGCCCTTCAAGTGATATGCAAATGATTAAATTTACAGCGTCCATGCAATGTATTTTAAAAAATATTCTAATTAAAGAATGCGTAATTTCAAAATAGTTCTCAAACAAAGCTTTACAAAGTTATCATTAAAATTTGTTATTTTATGCTACAAAAAATGCTTTGAATGTAAATAATGGATATAATATGGTCAGCATTTTTATCACAATATATATAATTCCTAAACCTTTCTTGTGCGGTCGATGCGTTCCGCGGAAAATTGCACCAAAAAAGCTATGACTAGACATAGCATGTACAAGGACGCACGTGTCAAGGTCACATTGTAATAAACAGGTGAAACACTGGATTTTGCACGTAAACTATGTCAACAACGCGCTGTTTATTACGTTACGACATGTGTACGTTTATATAGTCCCAAAAAAATATTTATAAAAAACCGCATAACTTTTAGATCGCACAAAAAGAGGTTTGAGTGTATTTCAAATATTCTGTCATCGAGCGATCTAATTATTTCACCATTCTAAAACTGTGTAGTCGAGTGTTTGAATCTTCGAATGAATGCTGTCATACCTTATGTAGTGATTCGTCAATTCATTCATGTGTTCGTATGATTGTTTCGGTGATGTTTTAATTACTTTCCTCCTTAACTTTCTATCCAATATACATATGTATTACATACAATTAACTAGCTTACTAAAATTCTTTTCTTAAACTCATTGTTCTGTCCTTGTCCAAATTCTTGTCAAATATATGACTTTACCTCAACTATCTTTTTAAAATCTACATTTAAAAAGGTATAAAATTGTTTGTTTATCTTCGTCAGAACGAAAAGTTTATTTATAGTTTGTATGCAGCTTCGTCCAAAGAAATACTTCATGTTATGAATTTATCGATGTGTTGATCTCACCTATTTGTATGACAAAAATAAATATTTTGCCCACTAATAAAATGCTTTCTCACAAGAAAATGCTGTAGATGCCCAGATTTTAAGTTAAACCATGAAGAAGTACTATGCAAAATATAATATACAATAAAATCATTTTCGATCTCGATGTCGCAGAAATATGACACCATATTGCGTGCGCTTAGATAACATATTTTTAGGGGCCAAATAGACCCCAAAAGACATGGAGCTCTCTACGCCCTAAACTTACTAGAGGTCAGTGTTATAAATAAGCGGTGACTTATTGTTACGCCTAGACCCCAATAATAATTTTTGAGGGTGAAATAACCTGCGCCACTTTCGGGAAACTGGGCCCTGTAAATTGTGCATATTTTTGGAAGGTTTCGGTCAAGTCAGTGCCTGTCAAACTGTGTAGACCAAGAAAAACTTTTTTGTATTTTAATCTTTTAACTGCCAGCATGTGCATGTATGGAGATACCTCGCACACCACGAATTTTATTGTAAAAATAAAACGATCTATATAATTTTTCAATGTTTTTTTGTAAAAACTTGCCGATTACGATGCGACTGTGTCGTCATTTATCCATAATTGTTTTTTTAAATATATATGACTCATCAGTTAAAATTGATTTAAGTTAGTAAAATCCCGCTTAAAGCGAGCGTCTAAAGACGTCTGTGGCAGCCATCTGGTTAAGAGAGCTAGGAGATAATTTTTGTTGAATAAAACAACCAGGCAAAAAGCATAGTGGTAAACTAAGAGTCTCATGTCTAAAGTCAGAATATTCTAGATTAACAGTATTGAATAGTCCAAAAAATAAGATAGAAATCTGAATTGAAATATTTTTTTTCTTCTTTGTCCTGTTTTTTTTGTTTCTTTTACCCAAAGTTTTTTTTTTCAAATAATAAAAAATACTCTTTCAATATTCTGATACAATTAAAATGAAAGTTATTAAAACAATTTCGTGCGTAAAAATAATTAATTAGCGTTAGTGATCAAAGCGGATTTAAAACGACAAACATGCTCACACTTGAAATGGGCTATTGAAATACTGCAAGTGAAGATTTAGTTTACGAATAATGTTAAAACAGTTTAAGAAGCAGTCTATAAAATCATTAAACACCCTGAGGGTTAGTTATCTCTCGCTTCGGATCCAACGGGTTAAGTGAATATTACCCAACAGATAATAATGGTCGAGTGGATGCAGTGGCTGTTTACCGAACGGAGTGTTCATGCGTACATTTTCTATACAAACTTTGACCAGCGGCTATCGCTCTGTCGTCCAGTTCACAAAAGCTGAAATAATATTCTATGCATACTTATCTGCCAATTTGACGAAACAACAATTTGTAGTTTGAGGACAAGTTTGTTTATCGATGTCATGAATTGATGTTATTGAGTGTTGATGAGTCTTTATTGAATAATCAAATTTAGATATTTTTGTCTAGTTCGTCGACCTTTTTATCAGTTTTACAAAATTATCGTTAATCCTCAATAAAATAAAGGATTCATTATCTGACGTTTTATTTTTTTGTTCGTTGGTACATATTATTTTTCTATTAAATTTAATTTAGACAAAAAAAAACAAAAACAGGAAGCAACTTAATAAAATAAAAGACAATTAAAAAAGAAAGAACATATTTAAAGGTAATTATTTTAATTTTATGTTATTGTCTATTTTGTATTCAAATATTAGTTTTAAAAGCATATTATTGTATGAAAAGCATAGTCTGGCTTATAGCGATATAACAAAATAGCTTTTACATATAATGATGTAATACATTTTTTATATTTTTTGAGAAAAAGATAAATGTATTTATTTTTCACTTTTAAGGTGTTCACTGTCAATACTTAGTGGAAAGGCATTATAATACAAATAATAATACATTTTAAGTACTTTTTCCACATAAAATTTATTTGATCAGGACTGGTTTCGCTCATGGCGAGCATTGAGAAGATCAGTTAACAATGCTCGCCATGAGCGAAATCGGTCCTAATCAAATAAATTTTATGTGGAAAAATGTATTATTATTTTAGTATTTATTTTTACCAATTGATAATTTGTCAAATCATCTTCAGTATTTTCACTTCACGAGCTATTTTTCTTTCCAATTGCACAACAGTTTATCTTACGATTTTAAAGTACGTGAAATCTGCGATAAAACATCAGTATAATAATCAAAATAATTCTCTTTTAATGTTGAAGTTTAGTCGTTTTGGATATCGAGTTAGTTCTTTTCATTATTTTTTTCAATGGAATATAATACAGTTATCAGAAACTGAAGAAGATTTATTATATTCCATTGATTGAAATATATTTGCTGTACAAAAAATAGTATTGATAAATCGATTTGTAATATTATATTACGACGCAATAGAAGCTCTCATATTACATATTATACTTAGATATTATGAAGCTACAACTATCGCATTAGCTATGATAGCGTTTCTACTAATAATAATAGGATAGCTTTGTACCGTATTCAATTATAATAATGAATGTAATCCTCATAACTGCCGCAACACTGAAAATAGCTCTTAGCATACAAAGCCGGTATCTGAGAGTACTTTTAAAAGAAAGTATGTTATTTTCTTTCTCTGTGTAAGAAGGTAGATTCTGGTACGACCTTTTGAAATTCATTTCGGGTCGACGATTTCCCTTCTTCATATTCAATAAACGTACAAAAAAGAAAACGAGGTTTGTTTTCCTAATTATGAAGCTATGCTAAGCATGAAAACCTTGCAATGGATATAGTAGAAGACTCTTTAATATATAAAAGTAAAATTGTATTACATTTTTGTAAGAGTTTGTAATTTGAACGTTTAAAGTGGCCTCTATACCGTAGGCATGTAGCATATAAACTTCTTTAAAGTGTGTAACATCGGATGTTTTTAAGAGAGTGGTACTTATTCACTTATATCCTCCATGTCTATATTTAAATATTTATCAAGCTAATAATTGTTGAATTTCCAAATACGGTCAATGAAAAGATTTCATTATTTTAGGTATATGATAATGATATCAATTAAGGTATTGAAAGAAACATCATCTAAAATTTGACACTTCCTGATATTGTACATTATTACAAATATTTTAACAGCTTAGAAAAGCCAAGTATATAATACAAATGGCTTATTAACAACTATGAATAAATATACAATAATTTCATGAGACGATTTTTTTTTACATAGAAATATGATAAATTTAATTTTTTGAAACAAAATTTTAATTCATGAATATTACAATGTATCCAGTCCGTAAAAAAATACTCGCAGGGGTCCATGGTCAACATTATTGGCTGTGGTTGCCGATGGTACTGGTTCGAATTACAGTTTGAACATTTTCATTTGTCAATTGAATTATTGATTTCTGTTCGCCGACAAGAATATCTGTGATGTAAATGTAAAGGGTTAAACCCAACCCTACATGATTGATTGCATCTCATTAGTTTATATTTTGTAATACTAACGTTTAGTAGTATAATTATTTGTTTGCTTTGCTTTGATTCTATAGCCCTCTCCTTGCTTCCCGTAAAAAGGAAAAAATCCCAAACTCCACTTTGTAAGTTTATCATTTTAAAATATTTGGATTAGTCTTGGGCGAAACACGTGTCACAATTAGTTCCACAATACGTGGAATAATCAATGTTATTTTTATTAATATCCTATCTCTCTTCGTAAAAGCTGGTTAAGCAAATGAGGAACAATTAGTTATTGTAGAAAATCTTATGTTAGATAAATTCATTATTGTGTTAGTATTATTTAAATTTTATAGTATGTTTTTCAAGATTATTGTATTGGCATAATTTAAGTATTGAATTTTCTGCTGATGTAACTTATCGAATTTATAATGAGGCTTCTAACCGGAGCTGTTGACTGTATTTGTAAATATATTTCAAATAAATTAATATCTTCCACTTAAAAATACAACAGTATCAATAAATAAAAGCGATTCAGCTGAAAAAATAAACTCAATAAAATATTCGACACAAGCTAATATGTGTTCATTATTTATGAATTATTTTCATGCCAGTGGCTTCGAATTTTCCATTATTGTATTTTTTTTCACATTGAACACACTACACAAAATTTTTCCATAAAGTGTTTTGAAATCGACGAATGCTGTATATAAATTTGAGCTTAATTATGAATACCGGAAGTTACGCTCGATTTACTTTAACAATAATAAAACAAAAATTCGTTATTGGAAAAGGAACACAATGCTCTTAAAGTACACGAGTTTTGTCTTTGTTATTTTTTGGTAGATTTTATTGTTACTTGTTTTATTGTATCTATTTGCACAAAAAATATCATATTTTTTTCAAGACTTACCGTCAAATGTTGGTCGTAAAACACTATATATATAAATTCAACAGAATGTTATGAACCCATTTAACAACTTTTAAATTACAATCAGGACCGGTGTCGCCCCGTGAGTTGTCATTTGGACATTAATTACGACTGACGAGAGAGCACAACTTTACAGTTTGTATTTTTTAACCAAGAGCTACGAGGTCGGGCTTATCCAATACGTGGTATTTCCTTCACTAATAGCAGACTTATTACAGTTTTTATTAAAGTGTTAATATATTTTTTTTATATCATCATAATCTGGCCACCTTGGGTTTCCATACTGTATATTGGGGCTCCAGAACTCTGCTGGACGTATTTATAAAAAATTTCATACTACTGTTTAGCTTTGGAAACTGTCATTGATTGTTTCAATAAAAATTCGCGTTTAGAGAATTTTTTGCCTTTTATTATACCGTCAGTATGGTAAGTATTTTAAAAAGTAGCCTTGATATTTTTTATTCGTGGAATCGTTAAATTTCAACTGACATCAAAGAATTTTATTTGAAAATATTCTGTGAAAAAAATTTTAAATTTATTTTGTTACTTAGAATATGTATTTAAAAACCTAATCAATAAAACTGGTTTGGAATCTCTGGCTGTTTTAAATTTGTGAGAGCATTATTACACGAATAAAAATTGATCAAACAATATTTTTGGATTTAATGAACCGCGAAAATCCATTTCGCTAAATTACTCTATAGATTCGACACAAATAAATACATTCAGAAAAAAATCGCAATATCCTTCAAGATGAAAAAGAAATACAGTCGTTAAAATGCTCCTTCTGGAATATTTAAAACTCTAATCGAATCATTCAAGTGAATGCAATTTAGTCCGAAATATAATAACATCAAGCAAGGGTACATTTTTGTTTAGTTTGTTAAAGGTATAAACGGAATTGTTTGATTCTGTTTTATTTTAAATAAAAGGAACCCAAAAAAATATATGTTTGTTAATTCAATGTCGAATCTATTTTTTATTTAATCTTATAATAAAATTAATTTTTAATAAAGGACGAAAGGAAAATTTCAATAATTTTCATTTTGAATGTTGATATTTTTTCTATTGTTTTTTATAATTAGGTTGTTATTTTCAAATCAAATGAAGTTTTTCCCGTCGAAATCAATCGCCTTTATTCTGACAGTCACGTAATTTTGGTTTCTTTACCAGGCAAATGTTTTTTGTTTGTTCTTTAACGATTATTATATTTTATCACAATGAAATACTGAATTAAAGTAAATTAATAAAAAAAATATATTCTTTTAAAGCCATGTTCGTTGTTATGTCTATTTATAAGAATCTTAAAATAAATATTTAAAAATAGAAAGATGGAGACAAAAAACCACTAAAATTCAATCAATCTTTTTAAGCCCTATTTTTAGATTAGATTGGTGAGAAATTTATATTATTAACACAATGCTTACGGAGTGCACAGATTTGTGCGTTTGCTAATTGGTCATCAAATGCGAAATAATATGCATAGCTTAAATATTTTAAATGAATCATAGACTTTGAAAAAAAAACATAAATAGATTTAAAAACATCTTCTGATTCTTGACACCCAAAGGATTTTTTTTGGTACAGGAGAGTTATTTACTATTCTGATATACTACATATATATTTGTTAAATATTTGAAACGTAATATTTGGTCAGTATGTCATTTGATAAAGGATCAGTAAATATGAAAAAAATAGTCAGATTTAAACCTGTTATTAATATTGATAAAACGATATTGTTGTATAAATTTAGGTTTATATTTAGGTTAGGTAATAATCATACATTTGAAAAAAATTCGTATGCCTTAGATTTGGTCAAATTCACAAGCTGTCAAAATAAAACTTGTCATTTATTTAAAATGACTGATCATTTAATTGAAAAGGTAATCGTTATATGAATAAATGACCGTTTCATTAAAATACAGACCACCTTCATATTTATTCAATGACTTACTGAGTACTGACCCATTATATACCCGCCTCAATTATACCTACTGAATTAACTTAATAGTTGATCAAGAATAACTGAAATTGTACTGAAATAAAATGCGCCCTTTGTCGTAGGGATGGTAAGAACATGGAGTGGGACAAAATGAGGGTGGCTTCCCAAAAATACGTTCCCCGTTATTTTGTTTGCTTCCAAATGAAAAAATAATAATCCAATTTCAATAATTGACGGTTAACGAACCGTTAATAACGACCGGTGCTCCGTTTACACAGGGAGAATGGAATACGCTTAATTCATTGGTTGACAACCTCTACAATAATCATACAATAACAAAAACATATATTACATATGTAGATGAAGAATAAAACAGAAATGTATTCTCTATTTTTGCAGCTGTAGTGGCATCATACGTTTGTGCGTAATTTAGTTTTTTATTATACTGGGATAAACGCTTCAAAAGATAGAGAAAATTTTTCCATGATTTAAATAAACGAATGGAAAATAAGTTCATGTATCATTAGTTGTATTTAATTAAAAAGGAAATTATTGAAACTTTAATATGATTTTTTATTCTAAAAATACTAAAATCATTAAAAAAAAACAAACACAAGAAGCCGTAATAGGAGGTCTGTTTGAATATTTAAGGTAGGTAATCATCTGAAATTTTGAAAGAATTGAAAGATTCTTTCTCGAAAAATATTTGTTATTCTTTTACAAAATTCTAAGTGAAAGAAATCTTTTTTTTGTAGCAGACTTCCACGTACTTATCGTTTTAAAGTATTATTTTAGTTTCAAGTTCATGTATATTCAATTAGTCGTATTCATAAAATCAACTGGAAAAAGGTTCATTTTTAAATGTATCCACATCTTTGACAATGCCTTGATAAATTTGACTGCTCTTTCAATAAGCGCCGCACAAGACAAACGCAATGCTTAACACGGAAACCTAAGTTATGTGACGGTTTCGCTGTGAAAAGTCTTGAAAAATTCAATATCCTTAACTTCCTGAAATTTTTCTGGATCATCTCAAAAGTCAAAACAATCTTCGAGCTTAAAGACAATGAACAAAGAACATTATTCAATGAAAATTTCATATCTCTTTTTTAGACTCTTAAGACACATGCTTTAAATAAAATTCTGCTATTCGACATATGATCAGTTGATATCCAACACATTTATGTATGATATAATTTCTGTATTGTTAGCTAACAAGTCAAAATGTGAACGTTAAACGGTTACTTCCAGCAAAAATAAGCATTGTTCATTGATTTTTACTTAGAATACGTATCGATGTTTGAGTCGACAGTCACAAAGGTTGTTAGGCTGATTAATGCACTGCCTGTTGACGTGGACATTTTCGGCAGTGAATATTGTGCGTTGTTTGTATTTTTTCCTTTTTATGTTACTAATAGGTATGTTTCTGTTCTGTTTCATATATTTATTTCTTTTTTAATTTATTGCTATATGTTTTGTGATATTTTTATTAAAATTGTCAAGTGCATGGCGCATTGGCGTCAGCTGTAATGCCATGTTTTATGTTTTGTTTTTTCCAATAAATAAGTTGGTAAATGAGAGAAAGAAATAACATATAATCAGTGAAGTATATTACTAACTTTCTAACAGCTCTAAATTGTTTTTTCAATCTAAAAATTAACAATTTAACAATTTATTAATTATCGTATTATCGTATGAAAATTTTGTTCGTTGGTTATCGATTGCTGCCGGAGCGCGTTTTATCCGTTAAACTGGAAAACGATGGCGGACATGTTAACGAATCCGCTACAACGGCACCCCTTACGCACGAAACGGCCGTTAGAGACTTTTCCGTTCACCAATGAATACGCGTTATTTTAACTGAAAAAACACAACCGCTAACAAGAGATTTAAACGGCACATTAAAAAGTTGTGTAAACTTTCATGTTAACGTATTTCCGTGAAAGATTTCACTTGTGTGCATCCTCATATGAAAATTATTGGATTTTTGGGCTTTTTTTACAAGGAACGTTTCAATTACGTCACATGTTTCTTGCGCATATGATATAAAGGAAACATGTGAACTGTATGAATATTATCGAAGTTAAAATGACTGAATTCTAAGTCTTACAAGAAAATATTTCAAGCGATACCCTGCAATATTTAATATTATAGAACTGATTGCAATTCTCACGATCAAGCAAAACAGGTTCAGTTAATTTTACAATATATATGAAAGAAGCAGGTACTAAAACTGATTTATATTGTAAAACTGTTTTTGAGAACAATTTATATGTATATTTTATTGACAGTGGATAAAAATGATTAGAATATTCAAACTAGATAATATAAATCAAAACTTTAAATTAAATAGTTGATAGGTCAACAAGTTGTAAGGTTAAAAGTAATTTGTTTTGTTTGTGCCTGTACCTTGTAATTTAGAATATTACATTTGTTAGACGTATACAGTATAACGATTATTATTTTTCCTCTCAAATTTTCTAACAAGTCTGCCAATCATGCTTAAGAGAATATTTTTCACAATCATCAATGAAAATTCTAATTGTATTAAATAAAAAACGGTTATTTCCAGTTGAAAATATGCCTTGAAATAATAATTATTTTTCACTTTAAATAAGAAAGGAATCGTACATATTCAATTAAAATATATCCCTGACTTCCATTTGAATAATAATTTAAACATTTTTCAATAGTATATATTTCATTGTTAATTATTTTGTACATGGAAATAAGATCGTTTGGGATTGTTTCTTGCTACATTTTATAGTTTAAAACGTTGTGGTGAGAATTTCACTTTATAGATGAAATCGATCCAAGTTGACACCGAATACTTATCAATTTATAGGGTTTATTTATATTCGTTCTAGCCATAAATGCAAAATGTCATTCTAGTCGGATTCGGTGACAATTTTATTGTATAAGACACTACCGACGCCACCGCGGAAATCTGTTTGCCCGGATCGAAAAAAGCTTTCAGCCCATCCCGCCGGGTCGACAAGGGTGTAAGTAGGTTCTATCACTTCGAGGGGGAACTATTTTAACCCTGTAGCAATTCAATCCTGCTGTAAAACCGCTATTTAGACTCGCTCAATACATAAAAGGGATAAAGTTAGCCCTTGAACTAGATGCTTACTTCTAAATAACACGAATTTATCCATAAAGGATAGATATTACCTTAAAGAAAATTCATGACACTTCTTTCAAGTTGAAATTTGATTGAGGGTGTATCTGAAATATGCGGCTGTAGGTTTTTATACAGTTTTACATGAACCTTTTTACTCTGAATCTTATTTTAATCATTTATAACATATATATATTATTTAATACATACATATATTTTATAGGAACATATTTTTTCAAAGTTTTCCCTGGAAGCTGTTTGGATAGTGGTTTCTTTTCGTACTAGCTTTTGTTTTATTAATATTGATTGTTTTTGTATATTGATTCGATTTTTATTTGGAAAAAATATAAAAGCTCTAGAATATTAGCTTTATTTGAAAATTATCGATGTTATAATATTATACAGATTCTCTATTTGAACTGTAAGTACAGTTTAATCTCACTTTGCAGATTTTTTCCGAATAAATCTTTTTCTGAAACTACGCAAATCTTATTATAGATAACAGACATGTTGAAAGGTTTGAGAAAAATTCAAGCGAGCTGAACAGGAGAATAAGAAAATATTTAAAAAGACGCTACAGTCAGTTTTTGTAAAGGGTTCTATATTTCAGTGTGCACACCGGCAAAAAGTATTCTTAAGTGAGAAAGTATGTTGCTTTATACAAGTTTATATGGGAAAGAAATACAAATACTTACCATGTATACTACTAAATATATACTATAAAATATACATACTATAAAATAGTATATATTTGTCTGCGGCCTAGTAACTATTTGAGACACATTTTTGTATCCAAAGTAATTGAAGCTTACCGTAACAAATATGACAAAACATTCCAAAAAACATTTAATTTCGGTAGCTTCATATAAATTTAGGAAATATTTTCAATGCTTGTAAAACTATAAGATATTTTAAATTTTTATGTATGAATATTTCGGGCTATGAAATATCTAATAAATTATGAAAAAAAAATCAAAATATTTATTTAATTAGTGTTAAAAGATCAAAAAAAAATCGTTTAATATCCAACAGCATCAGAAAATGTCAGAAGCACATAAAGTATTCCTGTCGGCAACCTTGCAGGGTTAATAGACTTCTTTCAACCGGGTTGGGTTCTTACGGTTTTATTTATTCATGATACTTCACTCAAGACTAAGGTAGATAGAGGGGACTGTCTTTTCCCTTTTTTCCTTTCTTCAGATAAAGGTGGCGGAACTAAACTTGAAGCGTAGAGCGTAGATTTTTCACTGCACTGGCTTCAAAAAAATCCGTATTACAAGTCGATAAATAATGATGACACATCGGAGTCAATTTTGTAATAATCAATAATTTAAGGAAACTCATAAAGCATGGAATTAGTGACATTAAAATAATCGTTATTCAAATAATCGCACAGCAGCTTTAGCAGGCTGTAATCAAATCAACAAGGCCTACAATCATTTTGATTGCGCTATAAACCGGGTTAATTAACGCACAACTTAGCGTGCCACCATTAGAGTACGCAAACGGGGATCATAATTAAGGGTTGCAGTTTTCCATCAACTATGTAAATCCTTCAGTGATTATTGCTTCGACGATGAGGAAGTGTAATTAACTTTGAAATTGGGTGACTTGAGACATGATATTTAGTAAATTTCCCTAATTCCCTCATGCTTAAGAATGTCATGTTTTAAACATTATGTATGATCTTCGTTTAGCGGGTTTTAATGTATTTTTATTAGTTTTATTTATCACGTCTTTGTTGCATCAGTGGCCATTTACAGACATTTTTATTGGATAGGATAGGTATTAAACATTTCCTTGGAGACCTTCAGCTCAGCTTGCTTGCTTGCTCTTCTTCCAGCCTGGACTTGTGGAGCATAGGGAAACGGGCATTAAATGTGTAACAGCAAAGTGATTCTGGAAATACCATCACGTGCTTTTATAATATATTTAAAGCAAATGAAGAGGGGAAAATATCTATATTTATAAAAAAGAATTTTTGTTTATTTGTTTGTTCCGTTTGCGTTCATATACCGTTCATCCGATCGCGATAATACTTTGGTGATTTGATTTTTGGACGCCCACAAAGGTATTTGCGTTCATATACCATTCATCTAATAGCAATAAAACGTTGGCGATTTGTTGTGTAGAGACGCCCACAACGGTTTTCCAACTGTCGATATTTCCATATTGTTTATCTAAAAGCACTTCAATATAAATAATTAAAAAACAAACACTTTCTTTCTTTGAATGGTATTGAAACGTGTAACAGGTACTCGCTAGGATATTTTATAAAAGAGTGAAAAGTTTTGCCAACGAATAGCAAAAAAAACATCACTTTGTGTTTTGTAATATACTCAACAAAAATTAAATGTATTTTTAAAAACATTTTTATAAACGATTTTACCTACTTCTCATTATTTTATAATACATAATTAACCTTTGCTGTCCTTCTTAATTTGTTTGATGCCTTCTTCGGTGGCATTTAAGTTTGTTACAATTGTTTCTTGTTGACGTCTTGCTCCATGTAGTAACTTTCTTTCTGACACGTGTTTGATTTCGCTTCTTCTTCCACTTTTGATATCATAAAACGAGCAAGTTGCCAAAAGACTAATCACAAAACGCTTAAAGATTCAACCAACTCGTCTTTGTTTCCAAAGAAAATTTCTTGACAGAGACGAATGGTTTGCTTAATTATTTAAGCCAGTATATCCCAGAAATTTACAGAGAAACACACTTGCGCATAAAAAAAGGATATTTTATTTACGAAAGTGTGCACGTACCATTTTGAAAATTTTAACATTTTTAATTGACGTTTGAATTTATTTCTACTAATTTACTTGAACCAATTCGTAAAACTCCGATGATCGTTTTTAATTTCCAACTTTGAATCTGATAAAAGCGATTTGATCCCTTAATTCAATCAATTAAAAAATCAAGTATTGACAAACACCTTTAAGTGATTTTTTAATTTTGAATTTATTTCAATTTATTTTAATAATCGGTTTTTTCCTGTCAAAACTTTGAATCTGATAAAAGCAATTTGATCCCTTAATTCAATCAATTAAAAATCAGAAACTTTTAAGCTAAATTTGTCATTTTATTTTAATAATCGGTTTGTTCCTGTCAAAATTGACAAATTCTTTCTCGAAATATTTTTTTCAAATAGAGTAGTACACTAATTTAAATCATAATTCACTTCTTGTTTTAATTCTACTTCGTAAGAAGTTATACCATAAACCAGCTCTTTATAATTTTGGCAATTAAAAATTGTTTTTTTTACAACATTTACAAATTTGAGAACGGTTTTATAATCCACCTCATTATATTTCATCATTTATTAATTTTTATTTCTCATAAGCATTGGTTGAGCAATTATGAATCAGGGAATCATGGTCGTATTGCAATGAGTTGTTCAAAAAAATATGCAAAACCTTATATATAGCAAATTTAAAATTCTTGGTTTTGAAACGACTATTATATTACAGCGATAATAACAACAAGGTTACAATCAAATTTTGGCAACTTATTAAATAAAAAATATCATATATTTTTTGAACTGATATACTTCAATTTAGAAAAACATCATCAAATAGTATGCATCCCACTAGCCACAGCTTTTTTAATCTATTACAAACTACAATCAATGTGGAACTGTATTCGATCAACGAAAGGGTATTAAAACTTTCAGCCCCTAAATTTCAAGGATAATATTTTTTACATATGTAGCTATTTTGCATACGAATGAATTAAGTCACTAAGCACATTCATTATGACACTACTTCTATCTCTTAACACTAAAATAATTACAATTTTATTTCGGTTTTATTTAATAAATCATGCTATTATGGTAGTCGAAGGAAATATTTGTAAATTTCCTGGAAGGTATAAATAAAATCTTTTAAAACCGAATTTTCATCATTATGTTTTTTACCGAGTATACAAAATATGTAATTTAAGGCTTGCGCACTGGACATCGACTGCAGGTAATACAAAAGCTGCCCTTCGTAATTTTCCTTGTATCAGGTAGTTCAATTCAAAACTTAACAGTTTTTAGTTTAATGTCATTTGTAATAAAATATAAACAGCTGTATGAGGTGATGTATCGATATTTTAACAATACTAAGTACCAAGCAATTAGTAAATATTTAATACAAGAATGTAAACCATCCCGATTTGTTTGCATTCTTGTAATAAGGGCCTTAAGCTAAATGCATTGGAACAGCTAGAAATTAATAGGTATAATCAATCCAATGACATTCTTAATGAACAGATCACAATTAACGCATCACCACTTCTTAATCCATTGATAAACACTGATGCAATTTAAAATAAATTCACTTGATACATTTACACCAGATTAGCTTTCATTTCATGAATACACCAAATAAATTTGTCACATTTAATAACTTATTATTTCCATATAAAATTAACATGGTGTAACAGAGAAGAAGATGTAGCCTGTCTAGCCGAGGTATATAATCTTGTTCTAATACACGTTCAAAACATAGTTCTGACGAAGGCGTATGCCGAAATAGCTATCAAAAAATATATAAAATAATTTATGTAAAATTAAAATGTTTGTAAAAAATATCATGTATATCAAACTAAAATAGCGAACGAATTGCGCAACGAAGAATAATAGAATAACGTTGGTTTTAGATCTCAACCAGGCGTCCGGTAAAAACATTCGGAGAATAGAATATAGCTTTCATTGGTGAGAAGTGAAATTCAATTAAATCAGATTTAATCTCGACCCACAGGGAAAATGCTCTAACACGAAGTCACTAGATAAATACATGTATATATATGACTCTTGCGAAACTATTCCACTATGGCTATGTAACCTAACGTGATTTAAATGCTCGTACACTATTTTTATAGCCTTGAACAAATGCGTAATTTAAGTATTTAATGTTTTGGTAAGGTTAATAGATCGATGCTTATATGAAAACTGTTCGCAAGTCAGTGATTTTGCCCATTTTTTTATACCCAGGCTCAGTAAATATAATGAATAAGTTTGAAGTAAGAGCCAACGATTTGTTTATCAAAATAGTTAATATCTTATGTAAAAATCAATATTTGTTTGTTCGTACTCTATGCGATGCCACATAGTCCATTCGATTGCAATGAAACTTTGGTGATTTCTTGTGTAGATGCCCGGGAAGGTTCTGGCGTTCCCAAATCGTCCATCAGATTGCGACAAAACTTTGATAAATTGTTGTGTGGACGCCTACGAAACTTTTTAAATTACCTAACTATTTTAAAATGAATATTTTTTGGTCCTGTATGCGATCCTATACCGTTCATTCGATTGCGATAAAACTTTGGTGATTTGGTGTGTACGCCTTTTTGGTCCTGTATGCGATCCTATAACGTTCATTCGATTGCGATAAAACTTTGGTGATTTGTTGTGTGGACGCCTACGAAACTTTTTAAATTACCTAACTATTTTAAAATGAATATTTTTTGGTCCTGTATGCGATCCTATAACGTTCATTCGATTGCGATAAAACTTTGGTGATTTGTTGTGTGGACGCCTACGAAACTTTTTAAATTACCTAACTATTTTAAAATGAATATTTTTTGGTCCTGTATGCGATCCTATACCGTTCATTCGATTGCGATAAAACTTTGGTGATTTGTTGTGTGGACCCCAACAAAGATTTCTTTATTATCTTTCTATCTAAACATATAAAAATGAATGATTGTTTGTATGTCCCTTATGCGTTCTCAAAACGTTTAGATTGCCATACAACAAAGATTTTTGATTCAGTACAGCAATACAAAATTTAAACACAAACTTTTACTTTCTTTGAGTGGCATTGCAACGCTCGCTGAGTACCGTTTTTTTATAAATAAATTAACGAAAATTTCATATTGAACTACTCATAGGACTTTTATTTAAAACTATGTTTATTGATTCACTTTGGTTGAAAATAATGTTCCGATATAGTTAATATGATAAACTATTAAAAAAAGCGTTATATATATTATATTCAATCAAATACAACGAGAAAACAACCTCTTCTCCATATCAAGGGATAACTCAATACAATATACAATACATATAGTAAATTTATCTGTTGCTAAATAAAAAAATGCATAGCACTACAGGATAGAGACATATATGTATGTAAATCACTTTTTGGATATTAGAACACTAAATCACGAATATAACTTATGTTACTCAATGGTGCTATTTAATGATTATAAAAATATAATAACATATTGATCGATGACGTTTTAGATTGGCGATTAAATTACCTCAAACCCATCCAATCATAGATAGAGCAACCAATTTAACATAAGTTCTGCCATATCTATTCAATTTCTTCAAAAAAGAACTATTGAGTGATGGCGTATAATTCACTTGCTCCACATTATGCCTGCTATATCGGTAGTCTAAATTATGATTTACTATTCTAGTCCCCATGTGACGTCGGCGAGATTAATAAGACATTCAACATTATAGTGCTACAGAACGAAATTGTATTAAAATTGTATGTCGCTACAGTCATTGAAAAAAAAATCGACCAGAGAGACATTCAGGGAATATTTCGCCAGAATTAAAACCGGACTTAGCGAGTACAATTTCAAATAAACCACAAAGCGACTAAGTAAGGAAAGGGATCAGGTGACCTGATCGTAAATTCGCCCCGTCGAGAGAGATAAAGCAGCTGTTTTTTGTCTCATTCCCTCTCAAATATTCGCCCCTCCCTACTATTCTGAACCTCTCGGACAATATCTCTTAACGGACGATTTGATATTAATATTATTATTATTTAAGTACCGGGTAACTAAAAAATAACGTTATTTTAAAATAATAGACTTTCTTTACGGCGTAAACTTTAATGTACGATCCTCGGATTTATCGCAAAACTTATCGCATTACAAAGAATAAAATATTCTTACTTTTACGCACAGTGTAATATTTTACGACTTTTTGAAATATTTTTTATATATTACAAATAAAAATAATATCAAAGATTCCGGACTTCTTCAGGTATTTATTCATCGAAACCCGTCTCAATTTGGAGCATATGGAACCCGAATCGAAAATCGTGACACCGAAGTTGCTCATCATCTAAACACTCATTTGCAGAGAGAATATTAGGATTAGGCCAGAGTTAGTAGTTAAAAAACCGTCTTCATTACGTCTGGTTTTGGGATCCTTTGACACAAATCCAATTGATGAAACTTTTCTTAACCAATTCGAGCACATCTACATAGCAACACCATAATTGATGCCAATGACACTGATCTCTGGTAGACAGGCCCTACTATTTAATAGATAACTACTGTTATTATTTATTAGGTGTGACGCTGAATTAAAGCTCTATGCTTTGGTCGTTTTGTCCAACTTGCTTACTTATCGAAGGTTCAAGTTACTCCCATGAATTGTTTTTTTAAATTTGTTTTCTTAATGTGGGCCCAAAGGTTTAGAAGCCTCTATACATTATTTTCTTCCTCCTTTTCCGATACTAAAAATGAGAAATATAAATATAAAAAATACTCACATCTTTATAATTGATACGTTCCATAAAAAAATGGTTAATCGGCAGTAGAGACTTCAATTCGAGTATCGAGTACTCGATACATGAGAATACTCGTCCATTTATCAAGTACTTGATACTAGTTTTTTCTACTGCGGGAATTATAAAAAAAAACTTCGAACCAATTTAAAATTTGAGACGTTTAATTCTCAACTATTTTTGAAATATATTGTGTATAAATTGAAATAAAATAAGCTTCATTATAAATATACAAATTCGAATGATTAATAATATGTACATATTTTGGTACATCTGAAACTACTCGAGTATTTTAAAATTTTACTACTCGTTACTCGAGTAATTTGAGTCTCTAATCGGCAGGCTAAAACCCAATCGGGCTTATTTATATTCCTTATTGAAAAAACAATCTCGACGAAAAAGGAATCATGTTAGATGTGTTTTTCAAAAAAATCTTTGTAAGTGTAGTCCTTTTGTGGGGCGTGTTGAAGATCGCTCCAAGATATAAGGCTTTGGTGGATGTGCCAACAGACGAATATGTAAACATTATTTTCACCAAACATTTACATTTTCACGATATAATAATGTAAGCCTCTCTGATCTAGTAAAAAGAGCCTTGCTTATTTTTTCAATTTAACATTTGTGATCTTGAGCAAGACTGTGTTTTGATTTTTTTTAATATTCGAGCTGATTTTGATTGACGGTAAATAAAAAATTCACCTTAAATTATTAAACAAATAGTTGAGACAATTATAATTGCCAAAATAATTGCTAAATGTTAAAATATTTGTTTATTAAATATTCATATTTTTTTCATATCGTTTGTAGTGTTACTGTAAATCCAGGTTGGATCTATGCAGAACTTAGAGGAATATTTCGGTTCCGTGGATTATTATACCGGAAACTGCTAGTGACGATCCGGTAACGATTCGTAACTTAACCGGTTCTTCCGGTTATTGATATATTTCAGTTATATCGCAATTTAAAAGATGATTTAGATATCTCGAGGGGTTTAATAATTTTCAATTAAGAAACATTACACTAACGATATAATTAAGTCTAGATAAAGATATACTTAATATTATTAATTAATGTTTTCATTTTGAGAAATCTTCATTAATTATTGATACATGAAATACGTTTTTGTAAATTTTTATGTTTTGATCAGGGCTGTTGAGTCGGAGACGGGGTTTTTTGACCGGAGTCGTACTCGGAGTCGGAAATTTTGAAAAGTTTGATATTTTTATTGACGTGACAACGTCTTATAAATCGATGAACGCCCGCTGCACGCACGAAAAAATATGACTCATTGTCCCATTTGTCGCGTTACGCCGAAGACAAGCGTGCGAGCGAGAGCGCGGATAAGCGATAGAGAGGCACGATCGGACTACCGTTCGGATTGTGCCGCATCTATATCTCTTCCACTCGATTGGTCGATGCGTCTGAGTAGAAAAAAGACAGCGGCAGCACACAACTTATACACCTACAGTACCTACACGTGATCTGTTTACAACTGTTTATAAAAGTATGCAATCATTTCATCAATGTTTTCTTATGACGTTGTCACGTTAAACTATCGTCCGTAAACCGACTTTACAGACAACCATTTTTTTTGCATATAATATGTTAAATTTTGCTATTGAAGGGATTGTTTGCTTGACATGTAATTAAATACACATAAACAAGAAAATTAAGGAAAAAAGTGACGATTTTAAACTTTTTTTTAGTCTGAGACGGAGTCGTGTTTTTGGTCAATGTTGGATTCGGAGTCGGAGTCGTGTATTGGTAACTGCTAGAGTCGAAGTCGTATTTTTTTGGTAATATCTGTTTTTGTCATGTCTGGTTTTGATAATACAAAAACACAAATTATTTTGAGTGAAAATAATGATGAATCAATAGTTTTCCACTAATTCGTGTAGAATTTAAGTCCGTCAACTTTTGTCAAATAAAATAACTCATAAAACTATTTCTTCTGCACACTTTTATGTTTTTCTTTTCCTGGGCGAATCCACTGACGCCTGAATTTCGTTTTTATTACCAACTTCGAAATATTCTCAATAAACATTTTCAGAAAAAATCTTTTTCCAAAGTGCTTATATAACATCGGTAAGCAATTGGCAAAGGTTTCCCAGGAGATAAAATCTTGTTACAGGTGTATAAGTCGAAAGATATCCCCAGGTAGGAGATTTGATTGCAGATTTTCACGTGAAAAAACGGCTTTAGATATATGTAACATAAAAGTATTTACAACGCCATTTTGGAAATATATTTTCATTTTATTCCGGTCCTAAAATGTATTCTTGTTACAGCTTAAAAAGTGTTACAGAAAAAGGATGTCAATGAAAATTAATTACTTACGTGATTGTTTATACAAACAAAATACTCCACAAAGAAAAATTCCAAGATTGAGCACGGCTTACCTGAAACAGAAAAAAGAAAAAAAAAATATACATTACAAAATGTTTATTTAAGAATAATTGTATTTCACAGTGTATTCTAACCACTTCAATACCGAGCAAAATGGTCTCATTGATCACATCTACCGCCTGACTTATAAAAAATCCCCTTTTCAACAAGATTGATTGATGACAGAAGAACTATTTTTTCTACAGACAATGTATAGATGTCACTAGTTATGAATAGAAAAATATCATAAGAATTCTTAGAGGAAGAATTTTACATATTTTGCAATATTTGCGACTTTATTCGTGATGTCCGTACGCGGTGGCCTCCAGTGGCCTTACAACACTGAATTGGTTGAAATATGGTCTCTTTAAAAAAAAAAAAATTAGAACTAGCTTATAATGTTTACAGTAATAGTAATATTTTTTTACAGCCCACAATATGTCACTGGAATTATAACGGTGAAAATGTCCACCTCTAAAATAGATAAATGAAGTGTTTGAGAATATGTTATTGGAATAAAATGTTTTATTCGATCAGACCGATCAGCTCTTTTTTAAAATTTATTTTCAAATACGTTTTTGCAAACATTGATTTTTTGTGTAACCTATATTTAGTATTTATATAAATTATTTATTTATAAACGTAATTTTTAGCTTCGTTACAAAGTAGGAACTATTTTAACAGTGACATAATTTTAACTGTGTAATTAAGAATTATTTCAGATATGAAAATAAATAAAAAGTGTTCAAAGCTATTTTAACAAGGTATTACATATTTGATATTTTTAAAACACGTGCACAAAGTTGGCATTTAATTAGTAGAACTGCATTATAACACGATGAAGAAATAGCAATAAATATTTAGATTGTTTAACACTTTGCTAACCCTCGTGTAAATTTACTTTTACCATTTTATTTTTAGGGTAATTTGTATTGATTTGAATCAAAATGACAAAGGAAACGTGCGTTATTTTATTATTTAATACTAACTTTAGCTTTACTAAGGCTCGTCATAAGCAAGCGATATGTATGCAAAATTTATACATATACTCAATGCCAGTGGCGGCTGGTGACTATTTTTATTATTAACTATTTTTGCAAGAGTTCTTTCCTATTCATTGGACTTTAAAACACTTCTTTAACATAGACTTTCAATTCAGATGTTCGCAATACCAACGGAGTGCAACTCTTATGAATTTTTGGCTATCCGTAGTACGGAAAAATAGTTTAATCTTTTTTTGTACTCCCTAATACTCTCACAAGCCGCCACTGCTCAGTGCTATTTTTGGCACAGATAGTTTGTTGAATAATAATGGATAGTTAACCTTAAGAGTCTGTTATCTTAAAACTTATTATTTTTTTGAATTAATGTTAGAAGACATGTTAAACAGGAGAGATGAAAATTATATCATAAAATGGACACGAGCAATCAAACGGATATACCTTTTGAAAAACCTTCGATTCGAGTGAAGCATAGACATAATCTGCCAAAATAACGTTCAGCCCATAATATCAATAACTTCCAAGGGTGGATTTATAAGATCCGTTGAATCAACACACCTTTCTATATCTGAGAATCTAGCTTCAAATGAAAGCATTGAAGATATTATCAATACTGTGCATACGAATATCCTTCGGCTAAAACTGCTATTTGTCATTTTTAAGTCCCTATTTTATATTGAATAAATTATTCAAGTGTTAAAAAATGGTTTTATTCATAAATAATGGGTAATATTTAAGTATCCTTTGATAGAATTAGTATTTTTTTAAATATTTCAAGAAAAGAATTATGATCTTGATGACGTATTTGAGTCATATGATATCAAACATATTTTGCTGAGTAAGATATATTGGAAGATCAGAAGGGTGATAGATAAATTGATCAGGAACAAAGTCATTATTATTTAACCGTACAACAGCACAAGGTTGCAATAAAATTCGTTGGTAAATAAAAAACTTAAGTACGTACACATAATAACATGGGCATCAATCAAAGCCGATGCAAATACTTCTTCCTATCCAAATTTGCGAACATCTATGCAAAAGTAAAGCTTGTCAGAACACCATATATATATTGTCAAAAAATATGTACATATTCACTTTACAGATTCATATTCAAAACCAATAAAAGAAAAATCTTCATGCAAATAAATTATCAAGCAACCGATATGCGTTATACCAGCTAACGCGTCGCGAACTAACGAACTGGGATGTGAGAAATTATAATCCGAGACCACAGTACGGGAAAACACTTTATTTCAACGATATATTCGATAATGGATGAATGTTACTGTCAAATATTATCCAAAAAGGTGATTACTACTATTTAAATTGAAAAAAATAATATTTTATTAATATAATCATTCGGAACATGCCAACGCGTATATCGTACATTACGAGTATCTGAAGGGTTAATGGCGCTGCAAGATAAAATGAAATAAAGCAGTTACATGACTTTTTAGAAAATTCGTGAAGAAATAAAAAAAATGCGCCCCTTAGAAATGCACAGTTTTACTCCTCGATAGTACAGGCAGTGATAAAATAGATTTCATTAAAAAAACATTAATTGGTTCATCATTAAATTTACGAAATATAGCACTGCGCAATTTAGTCGTAATGCCTTTGACAAACAGCTGTCAACCAAAAATCTCTCCCAATTTCCCCAAAGCGACGGCAATGTGCTCAAGTATGTACATTCTCTAAATACTCAGCCAACACAGATCATCCGCAACCATATTATTATTCTATGAAACATACAGTACATGTCATTTTAGCATATCAGATTTTAAATTGTCTGTGCCCAGCTGCCCCAGTGGCGTGACAATCTTGTATTCAATTCATAGATATTTTAAATTAATAAAAAAAAAATATCTAACGGTGAAATTAAAATATACATACTAATACACATGGAGGAATCTTCTAACCGTTTATTTATAATGATAGAAATATTTAATATTATTACAAATGGATTGGATGTATTGCACTCTTGGGCCTCGTATGGCACGGTTTTGTACAACACGGAAGTATATATCGTGACATATTTTAATTCAAAACGTTTTATATAACACGGTTTAAGGAAAACAAAATAATAAATAACATGTTTGATTTTTACTACCAAAAACTACGTCTATAATCCAGCCGTCAGACCAAGGTATAATTTTAACATTTAAAGCATTTTATATTCGTCGATCATATGAAAAAATATTAGAAGACATCGATCAAGATGAAAATTATACTTTTCCACAAACTTGGAATTTTTTTTCAATTCGATATTGTTTATGCATCCTCTAAAGAAATAAAACAATTCACTTTAAATTCTTGCTAGAAAAACCTGTGAAGATGATGAATGACTGGTTTATTATGTTATTAAAATTTCATTTGTTTCGACGTTTTTGTGGAACCATATAACCGTGTTATACAAGGCCCAAGTGTATTAACCTTTTCCGTGACTGTCATGTGGTCACTTTCAAATGTGCTAATTAAATATACTACCATTCAAATTTCTGCTAGTAAAATTATGAAAAAGACAATAAACATCGAAAACAGTCTTACACTACTCCATATTAACACTTCTGTTCCACTAAAAAATACGTAGGTATAAGCATGTTAAATATCAAGTTATTTTCCAAACAGTTCAATTTAAAAATAATGCTAAAAAATGGATATGAAAAGCATATGACATCCCAATGAATTTTTTTAGTACTCAGTTGCGCAGCCTCATTTTTTAGAATAAAGTAGGGATAGGAAAAATTGAGGTACCTAACATTGTTGTTTGGATTCAGTAAATCGAGTAACTTTATAACTGTAAAACAACTTATAAATTATTTAGAGTTGTGTAAGTTATTTTATACTTAATCTTGTATATAAGATGTTCATTTTGAAAACTTATTTTTGCACTTACGCAAAGGTTATAGGCATAGTACAATTAACTTTCAGCAGGTGGCGCGTGTAGGTCTTATATAAATATCAATATTTTTTAAATATTGTATGCGCTGCCATTCCGTTCATTTTGACAAATTATTGTTACACTTGCGCAAAGATTAACTTTCTGTTGGTGGCGCGTACCACAGACAATCGGCAAAAGATAAACAGCAAATGTCAAACGGCAAATGTCATCGATACCGATTTATGCTAGTGAAATTAAATCGAAAACATTTATCTAAAATATTGTGCATCCGAAAACACTCCTTCTTTGAGTGGAATTACAACGCTTGCCAGGTACCGGCTAGTTAATCATAAAATATCTTCAAAAACAGATTTTCTTATAGCTTAAAGCAGTTTCATAAAATTGAGGTTGGGGTAGGTAAATATTTTATTTTATACCATCTAATTTAAACAAAACAGCTTTTGTACTCCACCACTGTATCTCGTAAGCATTATAACACTGTGCGTATGCTTTATCTTGGGGTATGGGGAGTCATGGCGTCTAGGAATGCGAAAGGATCAGCTAGCTGGCAGGGAAACCCCCTGAGACCTCTGCCCCACCCTTATAAATCCTGTCTCACCTTATTTCGTTCCGGTGGAAAAGCGGACCTTCAGGTCTGAGGGTACAGCCACTTTAGTCTTTGGCATCCAGAGATCGAAAATTAAAAGACATCACGATGGATTAAAGAGTAATGTTGTTAACTCCACCTACTAAGTTTATATTGACTTAATAATGCCATTTCGTTGTATCATGCAATGTGCATGTCTCGTAAAATTCTTATAACCAAATTTATAAAGGTGCATCGGAAAAACATTTTAAGAAAATTTGATAACTCGATTGTCGTTCTAAAATCTACACTGCTAATTATCCAACTACGTCATTTCGTATTGTCACCTGTCATTTATTCGTTGTTTTTCAGCGGTGGTAGAAAAATACATCGTTTGAAAGGTTTTTTTTATTGTTTGTAACACATAATTTTACATTCTCAAAATAATCAGTATTTACCCTCTCCTGCACAATAGACAAAAACGGAGATAGCAAATTTGTTTGTTTTTGGAATATTTGGATCGAAGCTTTAACAAATAATCCTTATTTTTTTTTCTTAATTATTGAATTTATTGCTGAAGTTGTGTATTTAAAAAGATTCTAGACATATTGTCAAGAAGTGAAGATTTTTTCGTTACCAACGTCAGTAACAACGCTTTTGTTTTTGGCTCATTACTTTCTACAACATCTCAAGAATATTGTCCTAAATTTTCAAGTCGATCCGAATGATAGTTTTTTCGATTGGGTAAAATTTAGCCAATCAACGATTTTCTTCATTTTTCAAGATTCGATTTACCTTATAGTGGTATTTGCAAATTAAATATATTTGAGACAAAAAAAGCTGTTTCTGTTTTCATTTTTGATTCACTCTTTTAATGTCATTAATGTTATTTTTTTCCGTATTATAATGGAGTTCTACCAAGGAAATGCCAATTCAATCAACACCTTAGTTTTGTTGTTTGTTGAAATGTCACTTTTTTAAATATTGTTTGTTTTTTTATTTTATTTTACAGTTCTGTCAATTATCGTATGCTTTACTTTTAGCGTTTTTATCTTTGGGTACTCAGGGTTATATAATTTTATAAGTATAATATATTTGGTTTACTTGGTCTTTTGTTAAGAGATAACTATAAAATCTCTCGTATGTGCTCAATAAGATCAGAAATGGAGTATGTGGTTAATTTTAAGGTAACAAATATCGTCATCTAATGGTTGGTCATAGCTGTCTTGAATTTGAAACACGTAGAACCAAACGGGTCGCTTGTTTATCCGATGACTTTATTCAGAAATAACACGAATAGCATTTTAGTTCTGTATCGTCGGCACTCACCTCACTTTTGTTTTCATACAAATGTTGGGGGGAAATGCTTCACGAACAAAGGAGTTGCTTTTATAGTTTTGGGTACTTTCGTCTACATTTTTGGTATGTTATTCAAATAAAATATAATCCCTTCAAAGAATTTTTTAAATACTGTAAATAAATTTTCCAACATTGACACTAGCGTACGTGTAGTATGATTATTTATGTAACGTTCGTTAACATATTTTTAGGCTGAGTATTATTAACCAGTGACACGCCATCCTTAAACATATCGTGTCAAGCCGTGGAGTAACGTTAGTTGACCCTTTTAATTTGGCATAATTTAAGAAGCCAAAAGACGATATTATTTAATGTTAATGTGTTTAGAAAAAATGATTTTAATAACACTGTTTATTGTAAACATGAAATATGAAATAAATTTTGATACAGCTTGAGCGAATACGCTGTATGTATTTATGAAATATACGTATAACAAAACATACTAAAAATTAAAACAATAGAAGAGTGTTTGGGAAAAATTTATTTCAATTCTCTCGGCATTGGTCAGCCAAATAGTTAATGTAACACAAAAAACAATGCGATTGAATTATCAACAAGCTAAAATTTGCGTTAATTTTTTGCACAATTTATTATAAACAAAAACAAATTTCTATGTCAAAAAAAAATCTATAGTTACAATAATCATATACAAATATTTAAAATTATCATTTTGCTTAAAACATATTCATGAATAAAAGTGATAACAGCATCATAAATTAAATTAATCATAAAAAACGCATGCGTAACGTAAATATGTATCCTATATATAATTGTAATAAATTTCCATTCAAATTTATAAATAAATGATTCGGATTAATTTATTTGAAATAAGAACGTTTATTGGAATTAGAATATCCGATCAAATAAAATATTTTGAAAACGGAACGAAGTGGATCTTTTCCCAAGAGGGCTGCATAAAATATACAGAGTGGTAATATTATTTGCAAGCGAAGCATTAATTTAGCATAGAAACAAGATTTTTGTTTTAAATTGTTATCATAATGATTTTGTAAATTTCGAGCTTACAGATGAATATCACTCAAACAATGGCCTCTCAACGGATTTTTTTATCCTGTCGCCTTTCAGGCTAGGCTAATTTACGCAAGATCGTGATTCCTGCTCGGTGTAAGGCACTCTGTTCTCTACATTTCCGCCGGAAGGTAAGGTAAGACAAGGCAGGGGTCTGCTAAGGTAAGGTAAGGTACACAGACTCCGGAGAAGGTGGAGCAAGAAACAGTGAGAATTTAATGGCCATAACTCCAAGCTGGTTTATCGACCCAAACACCTCACCGAAGGTTACGGTGAACCTCGGGATTGTACGGATATTATACAAACATGTTTGATTTAAATGAACAAATTCAACTTCAAAAAATATTTCGTGTATAGAATTTGATACTTTTTCTATTTTTGTTATTTTGGTATTGTTTTACTAAGTAATGGTATTGAAAGTAATAAAAAAAAGTAAATAAAAAGATGTCTTAAGCCTCTTTCTGGAAACACTTGCATATTTAGCATCGTAGTTAGTTGATCAGTATAGCCTCCAAATTATCAAATACAACACGGCGTATCTTGACTAAAAAGTCTAGGTTCTTATCTTATGAACTTCTTGATTATTTATCTTATGTCTAGAAATAGATATGAAGCTAATGAACTCATAAACAATATTTTACTATCCGCTGGTTTTATTAATTAACTAGTATTGCTACCCGGCGTCGCTCGGACTAAGCGACCAATTATTATTTAATGTTATATCATTCGACATAATTATATCACAAAATCTAACATCCAAAATAGAGCTAAAATAAAATCACAAACTTTATTTAATTTGATGACAGACCCATTCTCGCCCATTAAAATGTCCAAATTCAAGGAAAAAATCTAATTTGCTGTCAAAGAAATGTCAAATAATACCTTCACGTAAATAATAAACATTATTATATTAATAAAAGCCGGGAAAAAGTTGGTAGAAGACTAATTTATTACATTTTGACTAAATGTCTCCGCCGATAAAAATTCAAACATATTTTCTTTCATATTCGTTTTTATGGCAACTTGCAACAACAATGCAAAAGGGAATTACAGACCCACATACATACATACGCCGTTTCGGTTTTATATATAAGATAAACGACTTCGAATGAGAGTGCTTAGTGGAGTTTCAATATGCAATTTAAATTTTTTGAATTTTGTAATGAACAACCCGGGCTTCACCTTTCAGCATAATCAGTGTTGAAGTTTCGTGTTGTTACGTTATATAAACTTTTTACTACGCATCAGTTTAAGTAAATCCGTGCACTTGAATTGCCTGAAGATGCTGAAAGGTGAAAGTTTTGTCGTTAGCAACAAACCTCATAGAAAAGTATAAAATTCAAACAATTCAAATTTGGCTTTATTAAAGTTAAAACATTACGTTTCCAAATATGATATAATACATTTTTGTATCGTTTTATCTTTTCTGACATTTAGCTCAAATACAAAATTTTTTAATAAACTGATTAATAAAAACAGTTCTTAATCGCTGACTATCCTACAGCTTCTTTGATAATCAGCATTTTTTATGCGTTGTAGGTAAAAAAATGTGTAAGGAAAGGAGAATATTCGGGAAAGGAAACTCGCTAATAACAGTCAAATATGGAAGCATCGCGATAAGCCAACTGCTTGCCTTTAAATAATTTTAAGCTCGTACCATCTTTGTGGAAGCACATTTAAAATTTAAATAAACCACATTTTTAACATTTTAACTGCTAATAAATTTAAAATTAACCCATGTAATGTATACACCGTTAGAGGCTATGATAATGTTAATTTATTTTAAGATAGACGTATCGTGTTTTCGATAACTGAGTACTTTTTCTCTTTTAACGATTAACGGCTTCAACTATTTAGTAATTAAGTAATGTAAATTTAAAAAAATACTCTCCTTAAACAGCTTTAACAATGGGATATATTTTAATTTTCTAAATGAAGATATACAACAAAATTAGTTCAATACACTTGCTCACATTTAACTGTGTCATTTTAATAATGGCTGAATAATCAAAAAAAAAAAACACAATTAAATGAAAACTGACAGTATCATACATATTTGCCTTGTGTGACTTAAGTAAAAATTTTGAAATAATTATGAGCAGCAATTTATTTATCTCTTTTTTAATTAGTAAAAGTAATAAGACATCTAAAGTTAATATAACAAAAAAAGGCGTTGAAACAAACTTGAGTATACTGTTAATTAAATGAACATTTTACTAATAACTTATATTTAGTTATATTCAATGACATTGCAAATTTAAATTTATTCATTGAACATACATCGCAGTCTGTATAACTGATACCGGCAAAAAAACATTTTGACATTCATGGTAATATTCTCGTAAATGCGGGACACATTAAATTGATTTACTAAGGTAAGCTATCCATTTAAAAATCGTATCTGCTCAAAGCTTTGTGACACATTAAATTAAATAAAGTTAGTTATATTCAAGAGAAATTACTAAAGAGGTATACTAGAAAATGTAAAACAAATAGTAAGATAAACTATTTAAGAATAATGAAAACGTTAAAAATGAAAGCTTGTTTCCATAACCGACATATTATATTATGATTAATTGTTAAGTTTAATCAATCAATTCTGCTGGAGAGATAGTTCAAATGATGAAAAAAAACTATATATAGAGGTAGGTATGTAACACGTCAATGTTTCAGAAATATGAGGAATAATTGCTTCGGGCAAGTGGTTTACCTACAGAGTGTAACAAATTCATAATCGTATTATTAGATCGTCTTAACTGACAGTTGTTATATTAGAATGACAGTTAAGTGTTTGTCAATGATAGAAAAGACAACAAATAATATGAAAAGGATTTAGGTACAAAAAATGTGAAATTTTGCAGTGATAAGTAATAAGTGAAATCATTTTCAAATCTTTATGAAGTGATGGTTATAGCATATTTATTTTGAAATCAAAGGCATATTCGATGTCTTTTATCTTCTAGATAGCATTGAGTGACAGCTGAATCCACTTTGAGCTTCTCCCGACTGAATTTCAAAACACTTTTAGGGTGCTAACTGTCAATTCTTGGTGGTGACACATTATATTTAAATAAATAAAAAATACCTTGTACCTAAGTACTGCTTCAACGTATCGACCATTTTTGCTCATCGCCAAACTGGTTCTTTACAATAAATTCTTCAGGGACTGTGAAAAAATTGTGCTTTATTTATTGATGAGTGGTGTATATCATTAGTTCATCTCATTTCATTTGTATGTACCTATACATATTAAAATAAAGTGATTTAAACGATAGATTATTGACAGTGAATCTTGCATTACAACCACACGATTAATTATTATTGGCGAACTACGTGCGTGATATATTAAGAAGCCACGCTTTAAGTTCAGAAATGAATCGTATAGTATCAAGAGTAGACCTATCCACTTTACGACTTTTCGATAAAAATACGAATGACGTTTTGTTGTTTATATATTTTTCAATTTTAAAAACAAAAAGCCTGAAAATAAATGCCCGAAACTTAAAATGTGTATGAGCGGCCACATCGCAACATCACTTTTGATGGGTTGAAAGTATGATTGGCCAAACCATTCTACTTTTGTTTCTAAAGTCGTAAACCGTTCTGATTTTGATATCACCCACTATTTTATTTTACGTTTGTATACCACATGTTCATGATTTGTATACAAATATTTTATTACAAGCCTATGTCCAGAAGAATAATGTGACAGCTTTAGTTCAGTTTCGAAAAATATGGGATGGTTCTACTCTTGATATTATTTAACTACTTAAATAAGCTTCACTGCATCACCAATTAATTAAACCAGGGCTGTGGAGTCGGTGAAAAAAAGTCCGACTCCGACTCCGACATTGACCAAAAACACGACTCCGACTCTGACTAAAAAAAGGTTAATATCGACACTTTTTTCCCCTAATTTTCCTATTTATGTGTATTCAATTAAATATCAGCCCTATCAATGCGGCAAAAAGCAAAATTTGACATATTAAATGCTAAAATAAAAAATTCAAACTTTTCAAAATTTCCGACTCGGAGTACGACTCCGGCCAAAACGCCGCGCCGACTCCCACTCCGACTCCACAGTCCTGAATTAAACCTTCTACAAAGCAAGCGAATTAAATCATTATAATATATTTTATATCATCATTATTAAAATCCAAAACGTGTGAAATGTATTTTCATATTATTGAAGTTTTCATTTAGTCAAACTTCATGTGTATTCATTAATTTTGAAACGGCCTGTAAACATGACTTCACTATTAACTACACGATATTAGACGTATTATTCCGTCGCGCTCTCGATCTTTGAATTCTGGATACTGCACCCCCGGGAGTTGAACTTTGTGCCTATAGTAACGTTACTCGTTTAGTGTTACCCACACCCCGGGTGAGTGTTGGAGTAATGTTAACCTGCTGTTTCGACAACCTCAAAGCGATAATGATTCATATTTGACGAACAGTAACTTTAATATTACAATTTTATTGCTTTTTTACCACTATTAAAAAGCCGCTATGTTACCACGCCAAAATACACCGCAGTCGTTCTTTTGCAGCTGAATCGTAAAAAGCGGTTTTATACACCACACTATAAAAACATATAATGTTGCTTACATATGAAAATAATAATATAAAAAATGGAAACTTATTTTTATTTTTCAATTGAAATAATTTATTATAAAATATGTGCTTTTTTTTCATTTTAATTGTTTTTAAGACTGATTTCAATTAATTATGCATTTACAGACGGTAGATTTTTTTAACCATGTCCGCTCCCAACTTGGAGCATATGGACTACTCACGGAGTATATCTCAACATGTGTTTTTTCTACGAAAACTGCTTGTTACTCAGTGGCTCAGTATCTCTTTTTCGAAGAGAGTAGGGGTGGAAAGGATACGAGGACTAGAACAGAAGTAGTGATTAGCTAATCGCTGTCACTATGCGTCGCTCTTTGGGATCGGAAAGTTGTAATTTAAAAAAACAATTTCGTAGCAACCAATTACTCAAGGTTACTCAAGAACGACTTACAAAAATAGTCCATCGCTCCGGATCTCAAGTAAGGAAAATATTTTTATTTGTGTTTTTCTCATAAACCAGTCCTGATTTGACGTGTTTGAATTTTGTACTTTTCCATGAGATTTGTCGCTAACGACCCGGGATTCGCCTTTCGCCATCCTCAGGCATTTCAAGTGCATGGATGTACTTGAACTAACGCACAGTAAGCAGTATGTATCGTTTATATAAAAAAATAGAAGTAGATCACTAAGTTAAATTGCTATTACAATGTAAATTATCGAAATTTTCAATCAAGATTCAATGAATTAAGTGGGTTTCTTTTTATAATTATCGGGATTTTTGAATGTAGTATCGCAAATACTAATGACCAGATAATAATAAAGGAATATCTAAAATAAATCTATGGTTTTGTATATTCAATACAATTGTGAAATCAGTAAAAATAAAATTGTATGAAATTTATTATTTGAAATAACTGTAAAGGAGCTTCTCGAACTCTCTGTCAATGGTATGTTTTTGTGCTTGAGTATGAGATAAGCAGTTCTCGCTAGTTATTCTCGTGGATATGTTTTATTTTATTTTTCTGGAATAGTGGTATTTTTTTATATTTTTCAGGCAATCCACTCGAAGACGAAGAATGACGACAATGACAAGAAAGTTCACATAAACTCCGCCAGTCCACAACAAATTTAAATATTGATTTCTTAAAACATTATTTGAAAAAGGAAGTAGTGAAATTAAAAAAATTCTACAACTCAGTCACGGTGATATGTTTGCAAAAATGTTTGCAAAAAATCCATGCCATTTTATCTCCAAAAGTGGAGAATATGGGCTATAAGCGGAACAAGTCAACAAAACTTTTTGTGAGTCAGTTGTTCGACTTTTACCTTTGAGGGTAAGCAAAGAAAAATAGGGTTATAAAAAGATTATTAGTTAACTTATCGCCTTCTTTGGAACTGTTTACACAACCAAATAAAAGGAATTTTGTCGAAAACGTAACATAAATTCATGACTTTGATTACAAATCAATGAATAGATCGAAAAATAAATATTATCTATTTGGGAATTCAAAGCCTTGGACTTGGTAGCTAGAAAAAATAAATCTCATCTGCATTCAACACTCGGCTACATGAGCGACTTAAATAATATTCTTATGAAATACAATATGGTGAAAAGTTGCTGAACTATTATTATAGTTATAGTTATACTAATAGTTCAGACGATGGCGTTAGCCGAAATAGCTATCAACAAAAATAAAATAATTTCTGAAAATTTTTAATAAATTGTTATTTTTTCCACCGTATTATAATGGAGTTCTATCAAGTAAATGCCAATTCAATCAATTATGAAATACAATTCGTTGGTTAATAATAAATATCGATTAAAAGAAGTCAATGATGACGAGTGAAGCCATCTAGAGATATAAAATTTAAAATAACTTTGATTATTCCACGTATTGTGTAACTAACTGTGACACGTGTTTCGCCTCTTTCAGAGGCATCTTCAGACTTACTATCGCAAAGTTTGCTTAAGTAATGAGATATGAGATATTGAGATATTGATGATTATTGCTTACTAATTTATTTATGTAATGCTTAAATAAGTGAACAGTCAAGAGACACCAATATGAATATCACTAATTATCACGTAGATTGTCACAATACACGTGAATTAGTTAATTCCCAAATGAAAATCATTGCGAAATTCAATGTGAATTGATTGTTTGATTAAATAAATTTACTGTTCCATCACGAATGTCAAAATAAATCTAATTTGTCTTATTCAAACAAGTCCAGAAAGAGTCAATCGCAGATGTCTAGTAAGGCCAAAGTTTGCTCGCCATCATGACAAATGGTTTGAACCCAAACTGACAGAGACTTGTACATTTTGCAGTCCGGATCGTTTGACGTCTGACAGCTTTGATACCACTTTGAGTTTCGGGCAATAAATGGCGCCCAAAATATATCACAATTCGTAACATCTCCATCTCCATTTCAAATTCAAAGATCTTATCTTGCCCCATTTCAGTATTATTTTTAAGTTGTTGTATCAAAACAATAGTATACCCAAGAGCCGCCTATAACAAATGGATCTAATATTCTAATCTAATATTGACCACTTCACTAAGTTAAAATAGACTTAGTTAAATTTATATTTAAAGAAACTGTAATCATAGAAAATTACTTGATTATTCTTTATAATACATAGCATATAAAAACATGTAATATCATAATCCATCCCTTAACTTATCAATGATCTAAGTCAGTGGTCGGCAAACTTATTCGCCAAAGAGCCAAATATGAACAAGGAAACGATTAAAAAAAAATTGGGAACCAAATCTTTCTTGTAATTTAATATACTTTTATTATAATTCTAGACCTATATTAGTTATGGGTACATTGAAAAAACTCGATTTTATACTTACAATGACAAACACTTAATTCAAATTAACCAATGTCGATGCCAAAAGGAGACAATTTTAAATTTGCTATAGTTGCATTAAGAGGCGGTTTGACGAATGCCAAAGTCGCTTTGCTGTTTCTAATTTCTTGAAACCTGCTGAGAAATGCTTCCCTTATATTTTAAATACCTAGTTGTTTTAAAATATTTGAATTATTTTCTAGGCAATGCTTCAGCAGGCTCGGAAAGTGTAATTTATTATTTATGTCTGAGCCGCACTTTGCCGACCACTGATCTAAGTAACTATGCAGTACGTTAGCTTAAAGCCTATTTAAAACAATCATGTAAAACAGTTTAACAATATTGATGATTTGAAACTAATAAATGGTGAGGAATATGACAACCCAAAATACTTCGAAGAACACATTTGTTATCTCATAGACGTGAGAACTATATCATTAAACGGCTGGTTGTGTTATCCATGCAGAATTATTGAACTATCAGATGTAATAATTCTATGTATTGATTTAGGGGTAATTTTATCTACGTACACATGGAAGTAATAGTTTTCTCTTGCTTGAAAATACCATTACACAAAGTCAAGTAAGAGCAAACTGAACAATACAATTTTAAGCGATTCTATGCTGGGACATTCATCAAATATCTGCTTTGGTGAAAGTTATATATGAATACGGATTAATTAATTTTTCAGTGCAGCTTATTATCGTCTGTTTTCAAATAAGGTAACGAGAGAAAAATTAGTCTATGCAAAGTCTTTTTATCAGGGCTGTGGAGTCGGAGTCGTAAAACGAGCAAAGACTCCGACTCCGACACCTATTTTTACCATTTTTTTTTAAAATATTTTTCTAAAAATAGCTGTGAACGACATCGGCGTCATGACTCATGTGTCGCGCCGAATCAGTGAATCACCAAGTTGCAATGTATTTAACATATAAGTTTAAGTCTAAAAAAAGTTTTCGTCTCTTTCTTTCTTATTGTTTTGAAGGAATATCCAATATTTTTTGAACCTGCTTTTCGAAATGCAGATTTGATAGAAGCAATGCTGTTTTTAAGAATGAATTCAAATAATTGAGGTTTGAACTTATTTTATTTTTATTTATGCCTATTTTTTTACTGTTTTTTTATCTTTATTGATTGTTGTGCGTTTAGTTTATTGTTTTTTTTATTTTCTTTTCGTTTATTTTTTGTTTCGGAGGGTGAAGAAAAAAAAACCTGACAAAATAATACTTTTGTTTTGTCGGAGTCGGAGTCGTAGTTTTGGTAAATGCTGGAGTCGGAGTCAAACTTTTTTTGACCGACTCCACAGCCCTGCTTTTTATGATTACATGGGTAGGTGAATACATGAATATCAAATATGAAATAACCATGACTTTATATAATATCTAAACTAATAAGTCTACATATCAAATTTTATCGGCAAATACTCGAATACTGAGAATTATGGCCGAGATTTAATAAATGAAATTGTTATAATATATTGAATAAATTGTTACTGTGACATTAATTCAAATAAAATATTTATCAAAAGACAATGGCTGACGAATACCTTATTTATAGTTTGATTGAACATCTTCGATAAAGTTCATAGGATCATGTACACGTTTGGTTACCTTGGATACAAATCCCGCAGGACCGAGGAACCTGTGTCCAATTACGTTCGTGAATTATGTCGGTTTATGGAGGGCCGTTCGAAGCAGGCCCGCACTTATTAATGAGACCGTACAATTAACACACGTAGCTCAATCGATGTATAAATAAAATTTAAAACAACGAAACATATATTTTTGCAAACGTAAGAAAAAAATGTTTTTTTTTATTCCATGGTAAAAACGGCATTTGTATTTTACTAACGATTGCTCCGACTTTATTAAATTCAGTTTCAGCATGGAAAGGCGTTTATATAATTGATAATTTTGTTTTTTGGATATCAATGTTTTTCCAGTGGTTGTAAGTTTCTACAATTCACCGTCAAATATTTTTTTTTTTCACTGTGATTTACCATGAAAATCTTTTGAGGTTTTAATGACGCTTAAATTCTGTAATGCAAATCCAAACAAACAAAACATTAATAGCTTGCATTGACATTTTAATTATGGTCTATTTTTCTTCAATTTAATTGCTTAGTTGTTATACCAATTGTGTGTCATACCTTGCAGTTCTTGCTTAACTTTTGTATAAATATCACTGTTTCCTTGTATTTTTTATGAGTTGATATTGCTCGTCATTAGCAAAATCGGTCCTGATCTAATAAATTTTATGTGGAATAAGTAGTAAAAATGTGTTATTATTTTGATTATAATGTATTCCATTCCACCAAGTACTGACAGTGAACCCATTTAAGGTAGACAAAAAAGTATTTATATTGTTAAATGTACAAAATAACATATTACGATTCCAATACTGGACTAATATGAGAAAAAAACTATTTATTAAGCAAGTTTTGTTACTAGTATTATCAATGTTACCGACTCTGGTTAGATACGTGCTAAGTGCTGTGTTTGTTCTGTCCAAAATGGCGGTGTTTATACCCCTAAAATGGCGGTGTTTATAACCCGAGATGGCGGTCGCATGTCAATCCGGCTGAGGTCGACCGTTGAAATGACTTTAATAGCTATTAATCAGATGCCACGCATGTACTCTAACCATAGTTTAATCTAACACGTTTAGTTCCATCAAAGTTTTATTTTACATTTTTTTGAGAGCTAGTTCAGGTCCTTAATAAATAACTGGATAAGGATTTTATACACAATTTAAGCGCTGATAGACGACATCCTCGAGTACCAATACTAGACGTGGATAACATTTCAAAGGCTTACACTGAAACGGCACGCAATTTATTATAAAAGGCCACATGTTTTTAAAATGACAAGAAAATGCAGGTTGGTGTATTGAATTATTTCCTTATTATAGGGGCAACCTTCTGAATTTTTTTGAACTAACCAGAATCTTGTCTTATATTGTAATACTAGTAAAAAGTTGATATAACTGTTTCATTATCACAACACTATCAGAACTAATAGTTCCGTAAACTAGAACAAACAATCAAGTTGGTCTACCTGGCGTTTTATATTATTAATTTAAAAGCTGTGATGGATTTTTGTACCTGATAGGGTTGCGAAAATACTTCACCCATAACTAACACCCTTTAGTTCACTAAGAAACTAGAAATATAAACTGTAGAGAAGTATTCTTATATGTATGTCAGAAGTCTTACATAAGGTCATTGAAATCGAATATATTATATGAATCATATATTAACATAATTATTCATACGTTTATTCGTACATCAAAAATATTTATATAGTAGTAATATTGAAAAAAATTGTGTTAGGAAGCCATTATGTTTTGTGAATTTTATTTACGGTTCCTGTATTTCTTTAACCTGTCTTTGGCTGCTATAACCTAACGAACAGATTTCGAGCATCCCTATTGAAAGATTCTGTATTTATATAGAATTGTGCCGTTTATTTTCTACACCCACGATAGTCGTTTTTTTTTAGTATTTTCGTCGATCTTTACTTATCAAGTGTCTAGTCATATTATAATTATATTACCAGTCCTGCATTAAAACTATTATTATTTTCATATTGATTGAACAAAACATCTTATATCACGTTGTTCAGGTCAAGTGGCGCTGGGCTATTATTCGCATCAATAGAACAGACGATTGTTGGGACAGAGGAGTCACGGAATGGAGATTTAGGTCGAGCACCCGAAGAGAAGAGAGAAGTCCACAGCGATAAATTATAGATATCAATCTTATTCCCGTTGTCAATAGTATGCGGGTAAAGAGGACTGCGCAGGGAAGAGACAGTTTTTCATAAAAGACTGGATGATTTTAGATGCTGTATTTTCGGAAAAACAACCAACAGTAAAGTTTTCATTTAACCCGTTGACGGCTAGCGTTTCATATGTCGAGACGCCTGATTACATGTGTTGCAAAGTGATATTAACAAATAAATAGATCACTTCTAAGGTGTTCACTGTCTTTACTTGGTGGAATGGCATTATAATAAATATAATAATACATTTGTAGTACTTATTCCGCATAATTCCACATAATAGTTGATAATGCTCGCCATGAGCTAAACCGGTCCTGATCCAATAAATAAGTAGCGTTTACAGAGTTAAAACTATCATCAACAAGATTTTTTCAAATCGGTAGGTGTGTATTTTATATAAAAATATGAATGAATATAAAATTGTCGTACGTACTATTTTCACTATAAATGCATTTTCATCAGGACCGGTTTCGCTCATATTAACAACTGATTAGAATTTGTTAGTATAATGTCAATCCACGAAATATTGAGAGTGAATTAAAAGTGAGGTATGTACTTTTGCACGAGTATTTAACACAAACACTGAATTAATTCTTGAAATCTTAGTTGTGGAAGTATTCATTAATCGGCTCGGCAGGGAAGAGGTTAAGGATGGTAGAAAAGTTTTAATTTTAGTTTTGCTGATAACTGTTTCAGACAAACTAAATGATTACATATTTCGTTAATGTATACAATTATACAGAAAAAAGATATAAACAATAAAGATAGGACAGGTAAACAAGTTAAAAACAATGTTTGTCACTTTATATATGTATATGTATTTATGTGTAATTACAAAATATGCTAAAGAAACTATCCCCGAATTTATAATGGTTGTATAGTTTCCTATAAGGCAAGTTTCTATACTGCGATCATTATATCGACGCTATAAAAGGGTTGATCGTATATTGTTTTAACACTGCAATTATTTATTATTATTGTGGATATATGAAAAAAGAAAATACACAGATCAGTGGCAAGAGCATAAAAAATGTTGAGACCGTTAATTTGTTTCCCAAAAAACGCGTAATTTAAATTGGCTACCCAATGTCAACCCATCTCTGATGCACACGGGTAGCAAAAAGTGTACCCAGATTTCACGCGTCCTATCCTTAACATATTCTATTTGTACAGTCTTAGTTTTGTTTTTTGTTGTTTTCGGTGTTGGGTTTTATCAATAGACTGTGTGGAAAAAACGGTTTTGAAAGCCGTGGCAATATGTCACAATCAATAATTAATAATGAAGGATATCGAGAACATTGCATATTACTTAAGTTAATTTGAATTTAAAATAAAACGAATATTTTAGATACAGTTGATAAAGTTGATATCCATGTCAGAATCATGCCATAGTAAGAATTATTTGCAGTAATATATATTACTAAAATAAGGATTTTTGTCAGTGCATGACGTTTGTGAATCGATATTAAAAAATCTTCGCAAATAATGAAAATATATAATATCTTATATATAAAACCGAAACGGCGTATGTATGTATGTGGATCTGTAATTCCCTTTTGCATTGTTGTTGCAAGTTCAAACAAACGAATTGATTTCGCTCGCGAAAGTTTCGACGGTAAATTTGTTTCGTTATTAATGTGTGTGTAGAGACTCCAATTACTCGAGTATCGAGTAGTACATTTTACAAAATACTCGAGTACTCGAGTAGTTTCATATGAACCAAAATCTTATATATAAAACCGAAACAGCGTATGTATGTATGTGGGTCTGTAATTCCCTTTTGCATTGTCGGTCATTAAGTTGCCAGTTGTTTCAACTTGGCCCGTCTGAATTTACGCGCCGAGGTGAACATAACCCCAAACTGGTCCGAGCGAAGCCGGGTTCGAATACTAGTTAATATATAAAAATCGTATACTGATTATCTTGACAGAAAAATACTTGGAGTCTAAAAAATTAAAAGTTGACGGTACCCATGCAATAGTCCTAGTACAGGCAGTGTATGCCGTGCCAAGAAAACCCTTTGTGGGAAAAATCTGCTGTGATTTGGCGTTACATTCACTCTAGACACACAATGCAGTATCTGATAAATCGGTGATTTTATATGGTTGTTTTTTTCTTATTGTTATGAATTCTACGTTGAGTATTACATGATCTTATTTATACTGTATATTTTTTTTTCGATGATCTTACGACAAGATGGCAATACTGGTTTCACCAAAACTGAGATTCCGATACTTTGGCTGTTTTTTCAATACCAATATACCAGTTTTAAAACTTGTCATGCAGTGTTATCTGAAATAATAAATTGCATTGTATTGTATAGTAGAAGAGAATCGAAAGGACTACTAGAAAACACTTGATCGTGAATACGTTACACTCTGTGCTTCAAATTATTCTACAAGATTATTTACTCCTGTAGGCGAATGTTCAACGATCTTGGACTTTCGTCATATTCAACTAATGTTTTCACGAGCTAAAATTTCCAAACATAACCTATTATATCAAATAGAATACAGAATATTCAATAAATTGAATGAATTCGAATCAGAGAGATGGATTAGTTTGATTTTTATGTCGCCACCCAATTATTTTACGCAAAAATATGGGTGTAGCGAAGACAATGAGTAGACAACTAGAACTGACCTCTTATCCTTACATTTTCACCCTTTCCGAAATATAAAGTTGATATAAAAACATTTTAACGAGATATTGCAATATGAGTCCATATGAATGCTTCATATTGTTCACACGCACTGATTAAACTTAATTTATTTATATTAAAGTTGACTTAAATTCGAGAAATATAATTTTATCAGATTTTTTAAAAAGAATATAGTTCTGACGAAGGCGTGAGCCGAAATAGCTATCAACAAATATATAAAATGTATGTAGAACTAAAATACATTGTTATTTTTCTTACCGTGGAATAATAATCGTTTGAACGTTGTTCTTTTTCATCAGTTTTATCGTTAAAGAACCATAAATAATTTGTATGTTTTATAATCCGATTAATATCACTAAGCTATAAAGAAATTGACAGAAATCTGTATTAATTAGCTTATATTTTGATATCAGTGACATTCAATAATTGTATAAGTAATTCCATAGAGATATCGAATTTTGTTGCGTATTTAAAATGTGCTCATAGGATGAAAAATCATACTAATTTAAACGATGGGCATTGTTCGTTGTATTATTTTAATTGTTTAATTAATTTTGTATGAATTAAAAAAAAATAGTTCTTAATGAATTCTTTTAAGCACGTTCAATGGATATCCTATAAAAAAAAGAATTTGTTTGAAAGCAAGGCAGTTTGGAGATAGAATGTTCTGCATGTTCTCGGTTTCAGTGTGTTAGAAAGGTTTTTTGAATTCTTTGACGCGGTTTTCATTTAGTTTGGCGAGATTCACTTTTTTCTTCCATTTCTTTGTTTGGAAAGCAGTGGCCGCGTGAGTTGGGTAACAATGAAAAACTCAAGCCGGGCTTCTACGAGAGCTAAATAAATAATATGGAAAAAAGTGTGATATAACTTATCCGAAGCACTTTAAAGTTTTTTATAATTCGTGTAAGGTAGATGACAAAGATACGGAAACATTTGTTACAGTTTCTCTTCACGGTTTATTTTTTTGCTTTTTAGATTCACTTGCGATTACAATGCTTTTCATATATATTACTCTATTGTATGTAAAGCAGAAAGTATCTTTGTAAAAAAAATAACTAAAGAATGATTAATTCTGTCATCGGTTAATGTATTTCATCTTATATATTATGCCAAGATTATTTAAATGAAAATAAATATTTTCAAAACGCTACATCGTTTTAAGTAAGTAATAAATATGGTGATTTAATCTGGATGAAGCTGAGTAGGTATGTAGTAATGCTTGTTTAATTTCACTTTATTTTAGTTACTCTGTAAGAGATTAATTGAAACTGATTTCAATATCTATGAAGACTTACATTTATATTTAATAATTTTCAATCTTGCATTTTGCACAAAGAAAAATTTACAAATTTGAGAAGGTGGTTTGTTTTTGGGAAAGTCGACAAGTATAAATATTTAATATCATGTTTGCTGTTTATCTCATTGTATGCACATATAATGAACTATAGTACGGATTTGGAGTTAGATAAACATGTATTGAATTACTTTCGATGGATTCGGTGGTAACTTTGTGGAAGTTCATTTTAATATAAAATTTAAAATAACTTTGATTATTCCACGTATTGTGCTACTAACTGTGACACGTGATTCGCCTCTTTCAGAGGTATCTTCGGAACTACTTTCGCAAAGTTTGCTTAAGTAATGAAGCAAGATTGATTATAATATTTTAAAATAATAAAATTACAAAATGGAGTTTGGTATTTTTCCTTTTTACGGGAAGCAAGGAGGGCGTTATAGAATCAAAACAAAGCAAACAAATAATTATACCGCTAATGACTTTTAACTTAATGAAAATATTTATGCAAAATATGGATTTTTTTGATTTTAAGTATTTGGCTCTTTTTTGCTCAATGGTATCCAATATTTACGTACACTATAACAGTATACAATAAATCATGACTTACGACCTTTTATCTATTATTTTCATCTTATCATTTTTAGATTGGATATAGGGCAGCGGCATTCACAGTTAATCTTCGCATAGAAAAAATACAATCTGTAATAACTATACAGAAATGAAGACACGTCGTAATTGCAGTTCGGCGAGAACTAATTCTCTTCGCAATAATGATAAGAAATCAAATTAGGTTTCTTCGTGAGGTTTAACAGATGTGATTGGATAAGTACAGCATCATTGTATTCGTGTATGATTCAATATACTATATATTATTTGTATAGGTTATTTTACTTGTATTATTTTAATTAAATTTAATTATAATTCAGCACATTTTTTTGTCCCCGTCAACGTCGTTAGATTCTGCTCAGAGGTAATGGGTGTTTGTGTTGCTAAATCCTTTCCCACCATTCCGATACTTAAGAGCGACGCATAGCGACAGCGATTAGCTAATTACTAGTCCTGTCCTAGCCCTCGTATCCTGACCATCCCTAATCTCTCTGAAAAAGAAAGGTTAAGCAACTGATTAATAAGCAGTTTTCGTAGAAAAAACATATGTTGAGATATGTCCAAGATCTCTTTTTCAATTGAAAAAATTAGACCTTGCCGGAATTTTAGCCCGGGTCCACCTGATCGCAAGGGTAAAGCTCTTACCACTAGATCACAGGGATCGACAAAATTTAAATTCGATTATCTAACCAAGAAGAGACACACACATTCTTTACCGCATATACTTCACTTTTAAGGTGTTCACTGTCAATACTTGGTAAAGTTGCATTATAATAAAAAAATAACATATTTTTAGTACATATTCCAACTAAACTCGAGCATATATTTATTTTAAATACTCAGTTCAGTTAAATAGTAAAAACACTGTATCGATATATAGCCAAGTTTTTAACGTTCTTTAACGTACTTCACATTAAATTGCGTGGTAAAGAGTTCGAATCACTGAAATGACACATTCATCGATATATTTATTAAAATGCTATTCCACCAAGTATTGACAGTGCACACCTTAAAAGTGATATATTTATAATTCAGTTGATCTATTGGTACTTTTGTGATTCAATAGAACAAATATTCCCCATATTTTGGAATCTAAAATTTCAACTGGAATGTTAAAATTATAATCTTTTATTACCATCCTAAGAGTCATAAATAGTTATCATTTTTAACGTAGTTTGCTTATGCCTGGATGATTAGTAACAGCTTATTTCTGTACCACTACATACAAACTATTGATTTCATTGAAATGCAGTCGGGGATATTAGCCGATAAGGCTATATTTCAAAGGATCAGATGAAATCCTTAATATTCCCGACACAGTCTTTTCTTTTCACGGAGGTTCTCTTATACAGAGTATGCTACTGACAGGATATAGGAAGATATGCAAGGGGATAGTCAAGGGAATCCGTTTTACAAATTAAATAATACGAATATTTTTTAATTTATTTATTTATTTTGATTGATTGATTTAATTAATGATGTATACATGTTAATACTGTCTATGACTGAACAGTATTATATAATAGTAAAATTAGTTGTTTTAATTAAAAATAAAATACATAAAACAACACAAATAATTTAAAAGAATCTTGCTGTCATGCTGTACAATGTTTAAAGTACTTTCTTTTAACGAAATGTCCAAGCACGCCGTTTATAGAGAATGTAAAATTTATTGCGTGTGTATTTTTCATGTACATATATTCTTGGTAAGAAATGAACATTTTTAATGCTTCGAGGACAATTATTCTCGTAAAGGGTTTTTCTTCAATATTTTCTTCAAACAAAACCTTCAGCTGAAGGAAACTTTCGGATAGTCAATACTTAACTAGCTTACATGCGGATAAGGGAAATAAAGACTTAGTCTGTATCCATCCTAACAAAAAAACAGAGCCAGGGAACTACGAGCTCGCTTCATGGACTCCACATTTAGTTTATGTAAAAGAGTAAAGGTATTTTATTGAATGAATTTATTTAGAGCGCACGTTTGAATTATTAAAAATGATACCTAGCTGACATTTGTAGACAATAATTTCAATGGGATATCTTCCGATAAAGGAGCGAAGATATTTTCGACGATGGACCCTGGCTGGTTGAGTGTAATCCCACATAGTTTTTTACTGGCAGAGTTCCAGTTATCTTAAAGATATGATCGTATCCGAGACACGGGCCGAGGTTTTCAGAAGTTTAGATTGAAAACAGACACAGTAGAATTATTTCGGGAAATCCACCAAATAAATCTTTTGACTTTTTGTAAAATGTTTGCGGAAATACTGCGCCCGCAAGGACCAGTAAATAGTTGCTATCTCACTTGATTATTTTATAGATAAATTTAAGATAATATACCAAACAATTTCACTCTTTATAATAAAAAATATTTATATTCAATAAGATTACTTTACCTTCAAAGTTTTATATATAAATTTCCCTGCTTTTTCTAAAGAAGCTGGATGAGTTTATGTATGATAATGTTTTTATCTTTCGACATAGCCTGGTCTTAAAAGTTAAGGATACAAATAAGCTTACAAAGGTAATCATCTTATGGTACATGTTGAAAATGATTCTTAAAAAATGTTTTAAAATATGAACGAATAACACGTATAATTCTATATAAGTAATAAACGAATAATTGTCACAATGTTTGTTGCCATAAAATTTAAAAAAAAATGTTTTCTTTCGTATTTTTGAAAAATTGGTTTTCCATTGTTTTAAGAATAATAATTTAAATATGTACGTAATCAAAGTTAAAAGTATTTTGTTTGTGTAAATCTTAACACACTTATTAAATTGTCGAAGCTTTTATGACATTGTTTAGCAAAGTTTGTTATCGGTTATTATTAAATATAAAAAATATTTTGCCGAAAGCTTTTTCCTAGTGGATCCAATGAATATATTACATTCATCGTGGGCTCTTACCTTCTCCATAACGTATTTATGTAATATACATATTATAAGAAAACAATGAACGTCCGTTTTGAGACGGAGTATCAAAATAATTGACGTGTAATGAATATGGGGAATACGGGTTATAAGATTTTAAGCAGCACAAGAAAGGATTTAAGATGAGATGTAAAATTTCTTTTCTTTTTAACCAATGTTAACGTTTACGAATGTACGAATATATCCAAAGAAAATTGATATCTTTATGTTTTGTCGAATAAAAAATCCCGATTCATTATCTTTGTAAGCCCATTATAAATAAAAACGTCAAATTGTAAGTATTCTTTTTCTCGAACAAAACTTTTACCTACGTTTAATTGTGATTTACATTACATTCAAGCCTCTTCCAAGAACCATATTATTTCTTTCCAATACGAATTTGATTTATCTCAAGCGAAGCAATATTTCAAGTGTAAAATTTTATGTGAAATGCTTCGTGTAATTTTATTTTCAGCAAGATTTCAGAAAATGTTGCCAGAAGCAACCTTTTACCGCCCAATTAAGCCGATAGATGTAGCAATCAGCGATTATAAATGAAAGTAATTGATCACGGTAGCAACAGATGGCGGTAGTTGCTTAACTCAATCGATAAAGATATTTCCTGCATTACCGAAGTATTTTATTTCTGTATCGGCTAATAGATTGAATTTATCAATCGAACCATTTCTGCTGATTCAATTTGTATTTACCAAAAGTAAAAGACGCAAAAGCGTTTGCCCTATGATACATATTGAAAATAGCAACATGTCTTAATATTTAATTGTTTTTATAACACAAGTCCTAGATTTTAACTTGCATCAAAAAGACAGATACATTAACGAAAATTTAACATTTCAATTCGACATGCTTTCATTGATTCTTGATTAATTAAGTGATCTATGTACAAACTTATCGGCAATAAACTTTTTTCTCAAACAGTACCTACCATAACCAATTATATTAAAACGATAATCCTTATTATATCGAAGGTTGGGTTAGGTTATGTTTTGAGCCGTTTAAATTTGGACATTTCGATAATTTATGTCACTAACAACTTAGAATTTACGTTTTGGGATCTTCGTGTATTTAAACTACATACAAATTTGAAACGATGTTAAGTAAATAGTTTATATTTTATGATATACATATACATATATATACAGGGCTTTTTTACCCTGTAACGCGGCGGAACGGCGTTCCGGCACCTATTTTCTCGAAATTTTAATAAATATTCGTGAAATTTTATTTTTTCTATTTTAAAACTTTCGTTTCTTTTCTTGAAAGCCATTCATTGACTGTTAATCCCTTTTGAATATATAGGTTATCATACCTTTGATACTTTTTGATCCTTCAAAATACGTTGATCAATGGTTACTAAGAGGAAGACATGCGGCCACAGACACAAAAAAAAGAAATAGGGACCATTTACCTGACGAAAATTGGGAAAAACTGTGGAAATCATTGTAATTGGAATGTAATTTTGGATAGCGTTTTTAATAAATAACATAATTTTTTAATGTTATGTTACATTATGTATGTAATTTTCTTTGTTTGTTTAATTTTCATTTAAAAATTCTGAAATAAATATAAAAATATATATATTTTGTTTTTTTTTCTATACATTATATGAAAAGCCGCCTTTAATTCTATCAAAATGATATTCGATGATATAATAAATAATAAACCTTCTTAGAGAATGCTCGAAAAAAGTGCGTTACGGCAACTTTTTTTTTTCCAAAAAAAGTCTTGTATATATTTACATAACCATACGCAATATTTCCTAGGCGTTATCTTAAGTTCAATCATGCATTTGAAAAACCTGAAGATGACTGAAAGCGAACCCCGAGTCGTTTGAGACAAACCCATTAAAAATAACACAATTTCAGCGATTCAAATAATATATATATATATATAAGAAATGCAGATGCGGGATTGCTCTAAATTGTAAAGTTCAGACAAGTCAAGGCATCTGTGGTCGGAATGAGCCACTAACACATCACCATATAGCCAATGGAGAGCCAGGGTGGCCATTTGAAAACAACACCTAGTGAGGAAAGTGTATTATTTCAAATTTCTTAGGTGATCAATCTAGTAACGGTGTGTACCTTCTTCCTGAACCACCCATTGCTACTTGATTCAACCAAGAGTGGTGTGACAGAAAGCCTTGAGGCAACCCTGAAAGAAACTTCACTATACAGCCCCCTGATTAGACATGGTCAACACCTAGACTTTTCAATTTGTGAGATGGTCAACTACTGAAACAAAAACATGACTTCAAATAATTTAACACATCTTTTTTTAAACAGGCCCTTTCGTAATTTTTGTTACATAATATTAATTAAGACATATGATCCAATATGAGTATACTTGCTTTGCCTTCATTCGGTTCAATGCTAAACCTTAATCGTTATTTTTGTTGAAATTTTCTCTTAAGCGGTCAATGACTGGTAAATTTACCTTACTCGTTTTTGTATTATTTTTGATGGTTAACGTTAACATAGTATAATGTGACACCCATTATTTAAATAATTGATACTTTGATTGAATCACATGGATGTATTTGCAAATATTTTCAATTTCTTATTATTAATAAGTTGGAGGCTAATGCAATGTGATAAAGGATAACATAAGTGGCAGCTGACGAAAGCTTCAAGCAGCCTACTACCCACTAGTGAGTGGGTGGTATTTTTCAGTATTTTTTTCGATAAGCAATAGTCTGTTTGTTATTTTGAAAATAAGCGCCTAAGATTGTTGGAAATTTTTTTCAACGTTAATAATAATTAGATACAGCATTCATTTTTAATTAAAAAAAATCAACTATTCCTCAATTCAGTACACACATTAAATTACCATATATGTAATTTCATTAGGCAAGTAAAAACCAATGTTCGGTTCAATTTCAAATAGTACTTGTGTTAATTAAAAAGTTCAATATACATAGAGATAAAACGACAATGGAAGGGAATAATAAAACGTATGAAGCTAACATTTAAATAAATTGAATATTTCATTCGTCAGCCTACTAAAAAAAATCGAATATATCTTATAAAAACTATATTATATAACATGGTTTAATTCTTGTCCATTGCAGAGAATATTCTTTCTTAATTTAGTTTAAACGATTTTCGATCCCAATGTGGAGTATGTGTATACCCAATAAATCATTTTAACACAAGTGGTTATAGTCAGTCGCTCAAACCTTATAATTCTGAGTAGGTGAGGATAGGAAGATAGGGTTGTGAAGGAGTCACAAAAATATTTGTTTTCCAACACAAGTCCGAGTACGCAAATCAATCAATGTATGAAAGCTTTGCCAATTAAGATGAACTTCCAAGAGTGTTGATCACATTTTAAGAAGAAAATATATATTTTTTCAAATATCTGCTCGATACATAATTTGATTTTATTACAACATATTGATTACATTGGCAATTTACTTGGTTAAACTACATTTTAACACGGTGAAAAAATAACAGTGTATTTTAGTTCCACATGAATTATAAATTACTAGTATTGCTACCCAGCTTCGCTCGGACTAAGCGACCAATAATTATTTAATGTTATATCATTCCCAAAGAATTACAGACCCACAAACATACATACATACATACATATGTACATACGCCGTTTCGGTATTTCTAGTATTGCTACCCGGCTTCGCTCGGACTATGCGACCAATAATTATTTAATGTTATATCATTCCCAAAGAATTACAGACCCACAGACATACATACATACATACATACGCCGTTTCGGTTTTATATATAAGATTATTAATCACTTTTAAGATGTTCACTGTCAATATTTGATGGAATGGCATTATAATAAATATAACGAAACATTTTTAGTACTTATTCCACATAAATTTTATTGGATCAGTACCGGTTTCGCTCATGGCGAGCACAGTTGACAATACTCGCCATGAGCGAAACCGGTCCTAATCCATTAAAATTTATGTAGAATAAGTACTAAAAATGTTTTATTATTTTTAAATTATTAATTTAGAAGAATCACGTAAATTAGGGCATTAGTAAAAATGCGTGAGGCAAAAAGTTTATCACCTTTATAAGTATCAATCAGTGACATCAGTGATTCATGTCAAACACGTAATATTTCTTGTTTCCATTTCTATGGGAATTATGTTTCTATGTATGTAATGAATTGTTTTAGCAATATATTAAGCTAAGAGAAATTATTTTTTATCGAAAGATATTTTAATTTATAATTTTGTGCTTAGCATTGCAGGTTGTCTGTGTGAAGGCAATGGTGCTTAGTATTACAAGTTTTATATCGAAGAAATTTCGTGGGGATTAATCGGAAAGTTTATATATGTAATCACAGTAAAGTAACGATCAGCGTCACACACAGTTAGGTCTGTAACTGCGCGAGTTACTTTAATATACAATAACAATGCCTTGTCATAAATTGTCTGCGCCACAGCAGGTAGGGATTCAGTAATAGGGCCATAACAAAATACTAATCTGGCTCTGAAAAGTGCGGCAAGTCCAAGAGCCTAATATATTCTCATTAAGGGCCGGATAACACACGCGTTAATCGCCCTACAATCTTCTCAGCACATCTTATCTCTACAGAATCTCCTATCAAGCAACTAACAAGAGTCGAGTGAAACGGACATAAAAAAAAGATCTACTCAATATATTCTAATCAAAAATATTTATTATAGATTGTAAGAGAGAATTTGAATAAAATCTTGCGTTAAATTATGCGAAGAAAGGGAAGAGCAACTAATAATTATTGTGATGTCATCATCAGTAAACAAATATAATAAAGGTAGGTATCGGATATTATTTACAACAATATACCTATAGATGTATCATTATAACTTAACCGCTTGTGAGGGCGCCACCATCGCGTAAAAAGTGTGCATTACTCAATCAAATCTGTTTATTTACTAATAAATTTTGATATGCTACCTATAAATGAAACAAGATCTTCATGTAAATATATTTTTACTAAAACAATATAAATTCGAAGGCCTATAAATGTATCTACTATATGTGGACAATTTTAGTTCCGAATTCGAACGGCGGTCAAGTTATGATGGTACATATATAGCTGTGAATATTTTATTTAACCAGTCCACTCCCAGCGTGGAGTAGCGTTTTTTTCTACGAGAACTGCTTGTTACTCAGTTGCTCAACCTTTCTTTTTCAAAGAGGATAAGGATTGAAAGATATGGTGACTAAGAGGAACTAATCGCTCTAGCTGCACGCTCCTTTTTTGGAATCTGGTGGGTTGGTGGTTAAGGTTTTTTAAGGTGAACACAAACATCCATGCCTTCGAACAGGATCGATAAATCGACTGAAAAAATCTGCACATACAGGGACTCGAGCCCGTGAGGTCCGTCACGGAAACTAACGACGTTGACCACTGTCACGACCACGACCACTGACCACCTCAGTTCAAGATGTTTGTAAAAACTGCATTATTCACATTAGTTTTTAGAGCTGATTTCCTGATTCTCGCTTTTTCCGAATGATAAATGTGTAAGAATAAGATTTGTTTTTACATTTGTTACGGCTTATAGCATAGGAATCCGTTAGCCAAACTTTTTTAATTGCAAGTATACCTAGTGAGCATTTCGCTGGTCGACCTAAAACAAGCATTGACTAGTTTGCTCTGTTATTAAAAAAAAAACATTTTATAAAAAGTGTCTGCGATATTGTATTCTTATTTTGAATCAAGTATTGTATGTATGTGTTGTACAAATACAGCAACACTTTAAATTTGACGATGTATACGTGACTTGTTATTCATATTATATCACTTCAAAGTATTCACCTCCTGCTGACTATCTATCTCCCGTGAGACAGAGTGTGGTCAAAGCTGTATTGTAAGGTCAGTAGAGTGACCTTTTCGCTTGGGTCTTTTGATTGTTATTGAGTCCCTTACAATGTTATGGCTTTTTAGTGAACGTTGATTGTTTTCGAATAGTTTCAGCTACATGGCGATGATATGAACTGTAGATCACTTTATCTCTGTAATTACATGCGTCCATTTTACCCCAGGCATATAGTATCACTACACGCAGCTGTCATTCAAGACGCCATTGAGAGGTTGTAAATTTTCACTTACAATCTATGTTTAAAACCGATACATATTTAGGCATTTTTTCGAACTTGTGTATTTATATTTTATTTAAGTTGATATCAATCCAATATGCATTTTAAAAGTACTATTGCTGAATCCTCCCTATCTCTTCTATGAACCAGATGTATTCCGTCACCCTGGATAACCATCCATAGGATTTACTCAGCGGAGCTGTGAGACGCCAGGATGTCTTGGAAAAGATACAAAATACACGTTAAAAATAATGAGAAAAAAATGTAAAAATAAAACAAAAATAAGGAGATATAATTATAATATAAAATTTTAAATAACTTTGATTATTCCACGTATTGTGATACTAACTGTGACACAAAACCCAAACCTATCTGATTGATTGCAGCTCATTGGTTAATGTTTTTAAATGGTTACGTCATTAGTAGTATAATTATTTGTTTCCATTCTTGCTTCCTGTAAAAAGGAAAAACCCAAACTCCATTTTGTAATTTTATCATTTTAAATATATATATTAGAATCAATCTTGCTTCATCAATTAAGCAAACTTTGCGATAGTAAGTCCGAAGATGCCTCTGAAAGAGGCGAAACACGTGTCACAGTTAGTAGCACAATACGTGGAATAATCAAAGCTTTTTTGTTTTTATTAAAATGAACTTCCACAAAGTTACCGCCGAAACCATCGAAATTATTTGATATAATTATATAATTAAGAAAATAGTTGATTATCAAGGAACATTTATCAATTAATCCACCGTGTTAAACCGTTCCTGATTCCATTTAAATTTGCTGATTTTGCTGAGAGAAAAACTGATTTACCTAAATATACATATTAAGACAGAATCGACATTCTTAACTCATGAAAGTGTTTGTAGTGAATCTATTTTAAGATTAAAGAATTGTATTATTAAAAAAAGATTTTTTGTATTACGCTTAGGAACTTGTTGTTGTTAAAATGTTGTTTATTTCATCGTCATACATATTATTTATTATTAAAGATAGTTCTTAAAATATAGTATTGTGACCGAAATTAGAGAAAGTTATATCTATTTTAAAATTACTAGAACCTGATAATTATAAAGTATGTATATTAAAAATAACTGAGTTGCTCGTTTTTTTCATTTAATAGATATTTATCACAGATTGTAGAGATAGATAAACTAGCAGATTGGGATCGGCGGCACAATATTATTCACGGTAAATTAAAATTCAATGTAACCTGAACGAACTTAATCGTTTTTTAAAAACACGTGTCCGAAAAAAGTTCAATATTATATATTTTAAAATACCTATACAAAATTTTAATAATAATGTCTTTTTTTAATCCATAAATGGGGTGGTAATTATTTCGTACAAAAGCTTTAGTCTGATATAAACGTAAAATAATGTATTGTTTCGTATTACTAAATGTATGGAGCAAATTTTATTTTAAGGTTTTGTTTTTTTTTTTGCATTCATAACAATATTAATGAAACAATAATTGATTTTAGCATCGCTATTTATTTATTCAACAATATTCATATTTTGAGACGGGATTCAGAACCCAATTATTGCACGCAGTTATTTTACACAAAAATGAATTTTACACGAATATAATAACAGCATATAGTTGATTACAATCTACTTATCTACTGAAAGCTTACATTTTTGTTTCATCAATACATACAAAATTATTAATCTTGTAGTTAGTTTTTGTATTGAATCGTAAAATAGTCACGAAAAATTGAAAAGGTTATAATATAAATGAAATAAATAAAGGTGTCAGAAACAAATTATGAAGAGTTACGAAAAATGTAAGCCTACAATCATGTCCTCGATCATTCACCCTCAAAACATTCATATTTCACGTGAGGAATACATAACCAATTGGATGCTTTATGATTACATTCTAAAACACGCTTACACAATGTAACACTGAGTGTTTGAAAAAAAGAGAGTGGTTAGAGCACGAGGACTCCTGGATTATCTTAACAGATAGACTTTTCGATGAGATTATGATAGAAAGATAGGACATGACTAGTTAGCTAATCACTTTCGCTACACTCTGATTTTAGTATTGGATAGATGTGAGAGAATTGTAAACATCACTAATAAACACGCATTCGAACAGAAATCAACAGATAGATTGAAAAAAAAACAATTTATAAAACTACCCGTTCTGAGACTAGAACCCATTTCATAGTTTGACAAAAAAGCCAACATCTCAACAATGGACCCGGTAATAAATAAAATTAATTATATTCATAGTCTATTCTACGTCAAGTAGTAATTTTGAGCTTTTCCTAACAGTTACTAACTTAATTCAAGTCCAGTGCCTTTTTACATTCTCTATATATTTTATATTATATGTTCATTCTTATAAAGTGAGCATTAAAGTATGAGACTTTATATGACAGTTTCTTAACTATGCTGTAAATAAAAGATAAAGCTTTTTTATTTATGAACGTATAAAATGGTTGTTATTTACAAAATCCTAACCAATAGCAAAATAGTATCAGTATTGTTTTTCTCTGAATAATACAAAAAACCCTGAATCCAAAATACAAATCGATGGATAAGTTACCGTAATCGTCTCGGAGGGCTACATATTGAACCGGGAAAATTGTTCGAGAAGGATTTACATACTAAAGGGAGAGTTTCGCTCGACTGTCAGCTATCATTTACCAGTTAGCTCTTTGGCACCGCTTTCAGGGCTTGTCAAAACTTTGCGCTTGATTGAAACTAAGACGGTTCTATTACAGATTTTATCGAAAGTTTTAATGACAATGTTATTTCATTTTAAACTTTGGAAATCGTTTCAGTTTGTGAACATAATTGTTAATTTACAACATGGTACAGTTTTTTAAATAAATTCTTTTAAAAAGCTCAACACTTTTAATTTACTTTGTTACTTGTTGAATATTACAAATACTTTTTGATCAAATTCAGTCTAGATTATGTACTCACAAGCTTTTTTAACATGCGTAAAAAAGGATTGGTCATTAGCGTGATACGGAACGCTAAAGTTCAATCTATCGACGATAATTATAACAGTCAATAATACAGCTTTCATAATTTTAATACTAAACTAAGCATTAAAATCATTGTTTATAGGAAACACCTTTTTAACTATTTTCTTTAAGAAAATAGTTAAAAAGGTGATTTAAATCATTCGTAGTAAAAATACATTTATGTATACATATTGCCAAGTTTGCTAATGGAAGTTGTTAAATGATACCTTTAAAGTAGTGTTAAATTAATTATGCTTAACATAATGTATATGTAAAATAATGTAAAAAATACCTTTTTAGAAATTCTCACTATCTAAGTATGGTGGACGACTAAGAAATATATTAAAACTCAAGCTATATTTATATACACGTAAAATCTTTCAACCAAGAATTGACAGTAAGATTTTTAATTTATTTTTGAATGACTTGTATCATTTTGAGAAGCACTTCCAGAGTTTCTCAAACAAGCAAGTGTCCAAACGTAACAATTTTTCAATAGATCAGAAGAGAAGTCGTCTGTGACTGATTTGAATTTATTGAAAAGGATTCTGTGTGGAGTCGATCGACAAAATTTTCTAGAAATTTACAATGTTCAATCTGAAAGTCTGAATTCAATTACACGTTATAACATTTTTTGAATACCAGTCAACATGGAAATATATCAAACATCTTTTGAAATTCGGGAAAACGAATTTCTAAAGAAAGAAAGCAAGATTTAGCTTTGACATAAAATAATAAAAAAATGATTCTACAAAGATGTAGTTTTCAAAAAAATATCAAATATTTTGTAATTATAGCAACCAGTTTATGAATAAAGACTCAGAATAACGTTCTTAATTTAAATATTATAACAATATGTACTCAAATACATGTATTTTTTTAAACCAAGTCAGGTTTCAATAAATATGAAGAATATGGACTCACTGAAAAGGCAACTTAACGAAAGTTTTCTACGAAAATCGGTTGTAATTCAGTCGCTCAATCTCATATACATACATTTCAATAGACGACGGGTTTCCAGCCCATGGGTCGCCAACTTATATAGTCAACTTAAAAAAATATTCACCATTAAGTATTTTCGTTGTTTTTTTCAATTCCTCTTTTAATTGCATGGGAGTCACGAATCACACGGCTTTTAAAAAAGGGGTCGCTACCCGAAAAAGGTTGGGAACCGATGCCATCGGTCCGGATAGCAGGGTGGAGTAAGGACAAGACTACGCCCCGTTTCAAGGATCAAACGGTCGAAACAGTTTTTTGATATATCACATACATATATCCAAAAATCAATGATTGTACACATATGATTCAGTACACAAATATACATCAATTAATTCAAATTTATCGAATAGTTTTAATCGAATCAATTGAATTTGTTTAAAACAAAAATACTCACTGTTTGAAACTAAGTAGTGCGTTTATATGTTGAAGGTGTGTGAAGCTTCTTACCTATAAAAAAAAAAAAAACATGAATTATATTGAAATTGTATGAATCATACAAAATATTTTAAATAATAAGTAAATATTTAAATGGGATATTGGTCTAAAATATACATAGATTAACCATAAACACCAAAATATTTCCACAATTTATTGATAGTCATCACCTTAAAAGTAAATTACATTCAATGCAATGAAAACATTTATGATGGAAAATTGTAATATTCTATTAATAATGAACATTTCCATCATCAATGTTAATTGACCATACTCATAATAAAGAACGCAAAATTCAAAAATAGTACGATCCGCTTATTGTAATTTTATTCAAATTTTACTGTACAAAATAACGAAACTAAATAGGTACTTAATTACAAATATAAATAAGCACCTGTATAAATTGAATGTTTTTTTATGTACTAATTCCACATATATTTAGTATATTTTGGGATCGGTTTTTGCTCATCGCGAGCATTCTCAACTGGTTATAATAATGAACTGACGGTTAACGCCGAAAAAATAAAATAAAACATTGTCTAACTTTTGTTTCATTATCAATTTTATTCCAAATTACTTACAAGAATTTTTCCACATTAAAACGCCAATATTTTTTATTATTTTTTAATAAATTTTGTTAACTACGCGTACACCAATAATGTAACATCAAAGCCCAAACAATGGCCGACTGTTTTAATTAACAATCCAAGAAGTAGCAACTTTTTGTCGTGTAACAACGACCGATGTGAGCTCCCGGAAATTGCTGTACCATCCACGTTCAACACCAGCGACATTTTCATCTGTTTTTCTCGGCAAAGAGATTCCCTCTGACTTTGAATTTCCGGGAGCAAACTTTTTCAAAACGACATGGTGCCCGGTTCCGCGATACAGCCCATGCAAGCGGCCTATAATAACTTTGCTAGATCCAGGCCAGTATTCAGAACATCGTAGAGCATTAAAAACATAAGTCGTTCTGACGATGAAGTGACGCCGAAATATTAATCAACTATTTTTTTACAACTTTTTCTTTTAGAACTTAATAATTTGTTTTTCTTACCAGTTCTACTCTCAATGTGGAGCATATGTAATACTAATGAAGATTATCTAAAAAGGAGTTTTTCTACGAAAACTGCTTGTTAATCAGTTGGTTAACCTTTTTTTTTTTTAGTTGAATTTTAAAGAAATAAAATATTTGGCATTACGCCAATGCGCCAAATATTCTTAATTGTGAAAGTCATACGAGATTAACTCGATGATAAGTAATGAATCAGTTGTGCACTAAATCAACGATAAATAACATACACCCAGCCCAAGATCTCTTTTTTCAATTGAAAAAATCTGACCTTGCTGGGAATTGAACCCGGGTCTCCAGAACGCTAGGACAAAGCTCTTGCCACTAGACCACAGGGACATAATTAGAGCTATAATGGTTAGGCCTGAGACATGTCTAGTGGTTAGCTATTCTATTTCGGGAGTTTTGAACAGCACAGACATGTATGCTTTCAAACATAAATTATTAATCCAATTAAAAATTAATCTGCCCAAACCGGCATTCGAACCCGTGCGTTCTGCAATTCAAGCCCACGACGATGACACTCTTTACCCAAAAATTAACCAATTATGAATAATGACTCGGAGTTCTTCCAAGTAAATACCAAATCAACTTTTAGAGTTTTTGATATTAAACAGGACAGGGCAAAACGTTTCGTTTATCAGCCAAATTAAAAATTCAATATGAACGACGGGCTTAAAGTTCAATACACATAATGAGAACATAGTATATGCCTTAAACCTTGTATGGATATGAACTCGAATCCGTCAGACTGTTCTTAAACTCTTCTTAAGTTCTTCACTGGACCGCAGAAGTCGATATAATATTGTATCTTAATTGAGTCTTCACCAATCAAGAATTATTTTATGTTAAAAATAATAAAACATTTTTAGTACTTATTACACATAAATTTTTTTATAATTTTAATTTATTATAATGGCATTCCACCAAGTATTGACATTGAAGTATTGTAAGTATTGAAGTGAATTATGTTATGCTTTACTTTTTACGCAAATACAAAACAAATGCTACGGCGAAACAATTCCTTCGGATGATTCTGACGCGAAATGTTTTATTGAGGCAACCAAACGCTTGCAAAAGTTTTCACATAAATTTTATCGTAATTTATCCACTCAGTGTAGTTAAAATGGTCGCAGTTAAACGAGCCGGAAAGCATGGTCACAACTTATGTTGTCTACTCACTATCTGACACGCTTTTACAGTTGATAGGTATTACGCGAAAACAGTATTATTTATTATAAATCTTCTTTGTTTTGGAGCGCCAGAGTTCTGTTATGAATGGTTTATGAGATATAATACCTACTTCATAAATACATTTAGAGATTATTGTAGTGAGCAATACTTAAACAGATTGTGCGACATAATACTATACTTGCTCTCGCCACTTTTTAATAGAATAGAACACATTTGAATAAAATAATCGACATTCATTTGTTTTGTTTTATTTATTTGACAGTTGTTGTCATTTATTTAGTTTTTTGAGCTTCTTTAAGATGCCCTTTATCTGTGCCTTTGCTGTATCGAATAATAGTGTGTTGTGTCTCAAAAAAGACGAAGTTTATTTAGTAATTATGTTTTTGGTAATGAAATAAGTGTGATTTAAAATTTTACAGATTAATATGACACTCATCACTCATACATTCGATAACAGAGATTGGGTGAAAGATCGACTGTTGTTTTTTATTTGAGAAATACGCGTTTATTAAATGCCTAGTTAAGATTTTTTCACCGGATGTTTAAGTGTTTTACTAATGCTAAGATTTCAAAATTTTATTAGGCTGCACTCATAAATCGGGCATTTTTAGTTAAAAGCTGTGGAGTCGGGGTTTTTTGGCCGAATTTGGAGTCGGAGTCGTCGCGGCGTTTTGGTTGGAGTCGGAGTCGTATTTTTTTTTACCGACTTCACAGCCCTGGTTAAAAGTGTACGTATGAATTATATTGACTTATGATGACTTACTTGTAACTTTTCCTTACTATAGAAGTGAACAACTGTCTGATACCGGTTTAATAGACGCAAAAGAAAAAATCTGTCAATTTACCAATAAGAGTGTGTGATTCACAAAGGAAAAAAAATAATTTACAATTGTAGTTTAATTTAAGAAAAGATTGAATATAGTCGTAGTTTTTATTTGACTAGACAAAATGATATCAAAAGAGTGGACTTCTTATGATTTTATTATACCAACATTACTGACAAACAAAATCGTTGTTCAATTTATTTTAAAAACTTACACGAAAATCCAACTTTTGAAACTGTGATTCAACAACACACTCAAAAAATACACACAATATAGTTTGGAAACTTTTCTACCAGGTATAGCAATACACAGCGTTGCAAAGTGAGGTAAAGTTTTGAACAGTTTCCGCTTGCACCGACTTGACAGTTCCACGACTGCCATCTGACGGTTAAAAGTTTATTTTCCATTTCCTCTTCTATAATAATAATTAAAAACATCAAAACGGTATTCGATAGTTCTTATTACAAAATAGTTTGACATTTGGTTTTTTTTTCGAATAGCATGTTTAGCGGGGCGGATGGTTTATTCGATATCATGTTATTATTATCAGAAATACAAAAGCCGGTAAAAATCAAAGATGAGACACGGAAAAGGTAAACACCCCGCTTCCTGACACATGCAGGTTATTGTTTGATATTTTACATTCGCAATATAGAAATTATCTTATTTTTAATTTATGACATACATAATTACACCCATTTATTTTTGATTTTCTTAATTATATATTTTAAAATATCCATACCGCTCCCAATATGGAGCATATTGATACCTCCTGATATTGTAGGTCATCAGGACTCTCTCGAACGATCTTATTATCACCTCAATCAATGATAATAAGACCTAAACGATTAATATAACGCGAATAAATTCACAAAATGTTATAAAATCTTGTAACCGACTTCTAGAAACGACGTCTCTCGTTCAGTTCATTCTCAACCGCTTCGAGTCGATTGGTTGAATTCAGTTCAGGCCCGAATGCTTAGCGTCGAATGGTTGAGCTCTTTTAAACACTAGAATCGGAGGGTATAAATATGCCTGTCAAAGGCAAATTTTTCTCATTCGTGAACATTCATCCAAAGCCGACAGACGTGTCGCCTCCTGCTTCCGGACAGGCAGGAAGTCGCAATATAATCGTTTGGTTTTCCGCTTTTAAATGTGGTTGTAACTGTGTTTTATAAACAATGTAGTCTAAAAATTTGAAGAAAATAAAGTAGCCTACTCCGCATAGAGTACGGTCAAGAGAATACCGATTGAAATCTTTACAAGAGAATACATACATATTTACATAAAGCACCTTCGAAATTTTTAATGATAGGTGTATTTAAGAAATAAAATGTTATAAATTGGCAGCTGATTTAAGGCCGGATCACAAGATTGAATAAAAGTTTACTGAGATATTGGTATATGGTATGAAACCGTCAATGTTTTTTGTACAAATCAACTAGTCGATTGAAGAATCAATATCAAAATATTCCATTCAAAAATTAAAACCTACAGTTCATTCGAGTAATTGTTAGTCTCAAAGTCTTTGACTGCATAGTAACGCAGAACACTGAGAAGTGGAATGTTTTAAATTATGTTTCCGAAACCCTTGATACTTAATTAACACTTTCCAGTATTAGTTTGATAAATAGCTTGAACTTGGCAAGACTGAAAATTAGCCGAATTATTTCAAAATTGGAATTAGTTTTTATAGCCCAGTAAGGACATATTATTATTTGGTTGTATCTTTTACTGTGTCATCGAGACAGTATGAAATAAATTTGAAACGAGTCATTAAGAGTAGGTGAGCCCAACCCTTTTTAATTGAGAGTCGAACTGACCGTCGAACAAAAACCTAACATAATTACAAAAACCTCCAAAATAAATATTTAACCCACGCGAGTCAGACATTGTCGTTTTTTAATGAATATTCATGAACTTCAGCGGTGAGCAAAGGCTTAACTCAGCAACAACTCACGCAGGATGAGTGGTTTGTTTGGACAGTTCCGTGTTTTATAAACAAAAATCGAAATTTGATTTTGACATAGGTTAAACATTTTGCAGAGGCAACGAAATTGAATAAGAATGCTGAGGGTGCAAAATGTTATCAGCGATCCCACTTACTAATTTTTCTTACCAGAAATATTTCGGATTGATGAAAATGAGAAATCATCGACTGAAAGTAAAACAGATATCTGTAAACCAAATGTAATATTTCTAACGCCCTTTTTCAATGCAAGCTTTTCAGGTGAAAATTCTTACGATGAACGAAACCGGTACAGAAGATATGCTATATTTTATCAACAATAATGCCTTTCTACCAAAAAGCAACAGTTGAGACCATTACTGTGATTAGTACGTCTTAATCTTGATATATTTTTTTAGACATAATTACCTTCCAATGATTAATACATATAATTATAAAACAAGTATTTTTAATCAATTAATAAAAGTAGAGAAATATTGTTGATTAAGGTATACATAGTTATATAATGCTGATATAACATTAAGTGGATATATGTAATGAAAATTATTCGTTTTAATTTTCTGGTATTCAGGAATATGAATGGGAGAGTAAAAATTCAGAATTTTATTTTGTGCTGAAAGAGGTAGAATATTAATTTGAAATATATATATTAAATTACACATCATTTTTCAATCCATTTCAAATGAAAAAAAAAATGATGGATATGGCAGAAAAACGGAAATTATTTCACCAGACAAACGAAAATCAGCTCTGCTGTTTCATTTTCAATGTGAAGCAATTCACACAAATTAATACTAGTAATATGTACTTCCTCAAATAAAAGTCTCTTTTTAAATCAGCGTCTAGTAAAGAATATTTATTTTAGTATTATTTTTTAAATAACCACTTACTTCATTAGTAATATGTTTGGTTTCTTCGCTGTGGCATTTGTGAGAAAAGGCGGTTAAATAATGCATCCGGGATGTTAATCGGGATTAATATAATAATGTCTTTTAGTTTAATGAGATTCAGAGTAATAAATTAGTATTATTCGACTGCATAAAGACGTGTTATTTTATAATGAAGTTATAAGTTTCCTTTATAATTTTTTAATTAATACTTGAGAATTGTATATTTAAAACCAATTTTATAGAGTTACTAGTATTGCTACCCGGCGTCGCTCGGACTAAGCGACCAATTATTATTTAATGTTATATCATTCGACATAATTATATCACAAAATCTAACATCCAAAATAGAGCTAAAATAAAATCACAAACTTTATTTAATTTGATGACAGACCCATTCTCGCCCATTAAAATGTCCAAATTCAAGGAAAAAATCTAATTTGCTGTCAAAGAAATGTCAAATAATACCTTCACGTAAATAATAAACATTATTATATTAATAAAAGCCGGGAAAAAGTTGGTAGAAGACTAATTTATTACATTTTGACTAAATGTCAATGTAAAAATTCAAACATATTTTCTTTCATATTCGTTTTTATGGCAACTTGCAACAACAATGCAAAAGGGAATTACATCATACATACATACATACGCCGTTTCGGTTTTATATATAAGATATGAAAATACGACATTTTATCAATTGCAATTTATTTATACGCGATTAAATGTATATTCTTTCGAGAAAATATTAAAAATAGTGTTGCTCAAGAATTTTTGATTGATTTTACAATTATACAATAATTAGTATATAATAATTAATACACACAAACTCATCAGCCCCTTTACGCACTCCATTTAATAACTTGGTTAGAATTTTGACCCGAGCTATGCAAATGAAGTTTAAGAAAGCAATACTCAGATGTCAACAGTTGGTATATCCATAACAGAAGTTGATCTAAGAAAAAGCAAATAAAACATCTGGTAATCAAACAATTAATATTGTTCGTTTTAAATAAGTTAAAAGCAACTTCGAGCATTCTTATGAAATCATTATCATAGATTCTGATTGAATGTTTCGTAATAATTCCTCTTAAAACTATTAAAAGTCACTCTTCTCTTATAAACTTTAATTGAAAAACTCGTTTGGTATTAATTCAGTTGATAATCAAATAATAACCCCGTGAGGCCAGATATAAACATCTAATGGATCTCCACTATGTAGTTAATTTACATATTATTAAAATAATAGTGTTGTACAAACAAAGCATAATAAAATTAAATGTCTGTTCAGGAATTTCAGCAACATTTTCAACTCTATTGTGTTAAACGAAAAATTTTAATACGAAATTATCTCAATAACAGAAAAAGGGGTCAGAAGTAACTGGTCTCGAACTACATTTATAAAATTTTCTTTTGTATACTTTTCAATGATACCAATACTCAAAATGAATAATTCTTCTTAATTGTATTTCTCACTTCCTTTTTTGACGCTATCTTGTAAATGGTTAACAGCCACTTATATTAATATCCTATCATATTGATTTACAGTCATTCTTCGTGAAGTTTCCCACCGCAGAAGTTATCCAAGGAAAAACCCTCGAAGATAAGAACCCGTCAGTTCGAATAAAGAATTTGCAAGCACATGGTACAGATAATCAGTTCCGAGATATGATTATATTACATCGGTTGAGGTTGGGTATTAGTTCTTTCAGATATATTTTCATATTAATATTTTAACTCCTGAAAGCCGATACTATTTCGATGATTAGTAGAATATCTATGTTCTGATATTAGTTTTTTTTTTTTTTGATTTTCCTACTGTAAATTCTGTATGTGACTATAATTGTGTATGATAATAATACATTGCAATGCAATTGCCGAATACGTATTTTTAACTATAATTGATGTGGAACCAAAATCCTTTGATAATTTCCATATGATTTTAATAAATTTATAGGTTTACAGTAAATATTTTCTATAAAATAAAAATGTATAATTCAAAATAATACATCTACACATTTGTTTAAAATAAATTTTATATCACTTCTTTTTTGATTCTTTGAATATGCTACTTTTCATTAAGCCTGTAGTTATTCGTGTATTTATGTGAAATGGAGAGTTTAGCAAAAAAATTATTTAACAGGAAAAGTGTTTCAAATTTCCTCATTACTTTATTAATTATGTAGGTATAATTATAAACTTACTAACGAGCTTTTAAAAAAAACTGACAAGTAATCAAAAAGATATTAGTTTTTAAATAGCAATATTGTATTTTAATATTAATTTTGATTTTGCTAGACTGGTTAATTTGCCCTTTTAACAAAGCATCCATTATTTGTTCGAATGAAAGCTACGAAAGAGAAAAATACTGTAATAATACCTCTTTAAATCAAAGACACGACGTAAAAATTAATTTTATATTCTGAACAAATTCAATAAGTTATTCAGTAACCCATAATTACCAGCTTAATAAGGCTATTATTATTTTATATCGGCCTTACACGATATCATTAAATGGCATTATAAAAAGATCAGGGCTACAAATTTTAAAATAGGGTATGATTTCTTTAAGATAATTCAAGTGTGATAATAGAATTAATTTAATTAAATTTATTTCGTATACGGTGAGTAATTTTTATAAAAACATATTTACTGACTGAATTATAGGTTGACTTATTTGAATCGAGAGAAAATTGTTTACATACACTTTTCTTAGGAATTATGGTATTTTTGAAATGATTTCTGCTTAATATGAATTATAACCGTCGTAATATTCCTAATTATTAGATCACCGGCTCAAAATCCCAGTAAGGGAATTTTTTTAAATTGATTTATCTGTTGGTTCATAGATTTATGTTCGAAGGTATGTATGTCTACGATTTCTTGAACCCCCTTCGACCCATCCGGCCATAAAAACATTTCTCAGCGAGAGTTGTCATGATGAGGTTAAATATAGCAAAGAGTTTACTTCTACGAGAATAGTTTGATAACTGTTTCGGTTCAGTTGATTGACCAGAATTATTGGTCGTTTGTCCGATGTTAACGTTTCCCTCTCCAACCGATCCGATACTAACATGGAGCTAAGCGATAGGGATTGGCCAACTGTCAATCGTGTCCTAGCGTTATCATTTTATCCTTACGCCCGATAGTTTACTGGCTGCATAACAAGCACACTTAATCAAAAAACTTCCTACATGCTTCATAAATAGTTTTGCAATTTCTATTAGTAGAGATGACAAGATCACACAAAAATGGCAAAACATAATACATAGGCCATATTTTTAGCATTTTGTGGACAATCAATTCAAACTATTAAATGAAATATTTTTAAATAACGTCTTTACAAATACGTTGATTGCTTGTGTGGGAATATTCAGTGTGAAGCAACGACGGTTTTTTTTTTGTTATTTTCAGCTATTAATTTTATTTTTTATTACAAAGTTAATCCCTGGCTTGTGATACGGAGCTTACGCTTGTTTTGATTATGGCAGTATACGCTGGCCCATTGAACGAATTTTTGATATATCGTTACAATGGCCCAGATACGCGTAAATGCATATTGTGCCACATATTGCGCAGAAGAACTGTCCCAGATATGTGCATATTGAAAATTAAAAATATTTTTAATTAAGTTATATTTATTAATTCACGGTTGTACAATGACCATAAAACCATACTTGGTTGTATTGTGCAGCATATGAGATGATTAGAAAATAACTTATCCCAACCGAAGCTTTTTAAAAAGAACAACATGGTAAGGAGAATAGGGAAGACTTGAACGAGAATCTTGGTGTGCTATTCGCTGTCCCTAAGCCCCATTTAAAGGATCGGAGGAGGATATTCACTCGTCCACTGCTATGCTACTCAAATAGTCACAGCTTGAATATATCGCGTGCTATCCCATCCATTGTTATTAATATTTTATTAAATATTTGAGCTTTGATTGCCTGTGTCTCTTATTCTTCAACTTGTTCAATATACATATATGTACATATGTACACTTTTGAGCAACATCATTTTATACCCAAATTATTGCACAGTGTAAGTGTTAATACATCAAAAACATTCATGATTTGAAATTAAATTTATGAAAATTTCTTTAGTTAAAAATCAAGCCCATTAGCATTGAAATCGAATATAGTGACGTCGACAATTGACCATAGAGCTTAAATATACTAAACTATTAGTGGGAAATTGTAAGCCATTTGTTTTTGACTATTTTTCAAACTGTTAAAAAAATGTATGTTTTGATACACTTTTTATCAATTTCAGCAATATGTATGCACATATGCGGGTCCGGAGGATGTGTGCGTGGCTGTAAATAATAAACGCTTAATGAAGTATTACTTAAAATACATAAATTTAGCCCGAAAAATCGATATTACAAAATTACTCTATTTTAATTTTTAAAAAGTGAAACACAAGGGTAATGATTTTGAGCGCGTTTCACCAAAATTAATAGGTGTTATAGTAACATTTTGTTTTCGTGCGTTTTATTTCAAATTAACGAGTGTATACTTTATCAAAAGCGTGAACCAACTAATACGTTATTTCAGTTTGTGCGATTTTACGAAATTGTTTTCATTTACAAGTGTTTTAATGCCTATTTGTATTATAACTTAAATATATTTATTGTTGCTATCAAAGTTTTAGCAACGATGGTTTCAGTTGCGGATATCATGGGCTCATCGGGCAGTTTTATTTTTCAATCAAATAATTGATTTCTGTCCGGAAACATGGATATTTACGTTGCTAAAATGAAATATAATCAAAGCTATAATCTTACCATGAGAACTATTTGAGTCTTATCTTTGTATCCCTACTATCTTTAAAAATAGAGGTTAGGCAACTGAGTAGCAAAAAATTCTCGCAGGAAAAAAAACTGTTAAATATAAATTACATAAAGAGTACGTATTTTATGCATAAAAAAATCTAACGTATATTAGGATAGTCAAAATATATTTATTGGACTTTGCGACTCTATTAAGATTATGTTGAATTATAAAAACAAGTCTAAATAAATCAAATAAAAACATATAACTGACGAATACGTTTTTCGAATGGCGGGAAAAATGATCTTTTTGACAGATGTGCTATTATCTCTATGGTAGATACTGTGTTCATAAAATTTACTTGTTTTTTGAATTTGGTGTACAGCATTGTGTATTTAAGAGATTCAAATTTTCTAACGAAACATTTAAAATATATTGTATTCAATTCTGCTCCTCAGGCTGACTGCACCATTTATAGTGAAATGCTTTAGTTTTTAAGCAATAAACATTAAATAAAGCGTTGCAACATTTAGGATAAAAAGTATTTTCATAATTTCATGCAACCTGTTGTCTCTGGTATTTAGAAATTGGCTTGCAATTTTGAAAATAAAGTCATTTATCGTTACCAGTTTATTCATTTGACTCAATGCAATAATTGCCGGAATAAAAGAATATCCATTACCCACATATCGATTTCAATATCTTTTAATAATATACAATGTCTTTTGATGTCACACTTTAAACATTCAAGATAATAATTAAATATGGTAATATTATATAATTCATTTCGTATTATAAACGAGCTGCGAGCAGGTGAATTTTTCCATTACAATAAATAATTTATGGTCCCATACAAAATTATAAAATAATATTACGTTTGTCAAACTTTCTTATAGTGAATCGAGCAGAACATTATATGAATTTAACATCTTGTTTAGTGAATCTATAAAAAAACAGAAGAGTGATTTAACGGGTTATTTTTCACATTGTTCATAGCTCGTATGAATCAAATTTTAATCTCTTTCTGATAAGGTGAACTTTGGTATCCTGGAAAGGCACTAATAAATAGGATGCACTCGGCCGAGCAACGGGTCACTGTTAAGACTGGGAGACAGCAAGGAAATTTGCAAGGGACGGAGAATCTTGGAATTACAGTGTGGTGATATTTGTGTCTGCTAAGTGGGAGACATGAACAAAGAATGATAGATTTTTCAATGATAATTTTATGGTTGTCTTGATGGATAGTTATTTAATTAAAGATTTTTTTGTCAATACAGTGAAATGAAAAAAATTGTGTATGTATATAGCCAATACTTATGTAAAACGTCATATTTGGAGGCTAGTGTTATTGTCACTAGAACTATTTATATTTAATTTAGCCACCTCCTGCGTCAAATAAAAGAGAAAAAACCCGAACCCATTTTTTCCCTTTATTAGCTAGAAATAAGAATCGATGCTAATTTTCTCTAGAGACTGACCATGATAACCAAACATATTATAGCAATAGCTAAAAAGTCACAGTCATGCGTTTCATAGTAGTTTTTTCAAACTCACAAAAACCGTCAATATCGTAAATAAAAAAATTGTCAATGATATTTGTTTTCGGTGTAAAAAAACACATGAATTCAATATGGATTTTATTAGTATTTATTATATTTATATTTAAAAGATCTATTTTGAAAAAAAATCGGGCAAAAAAGACAAAGCAATTTTATTAAAATCTATTCATTTTTTATTAAGACGTCTGAGAATTCCTAGTGTTATTGAAAATATTTTAGCAGAAAAGAAAATTGTAAATATCTTTGATATCTAAATATCAAAGCAACTCTCAAGTTTCAAATCAAATCATTTATATAAACAATCTATATATCCTAGGTGCCACCTTTTATCTTTTCACAGCTATTATAATATCAAACGTTACAAATCATTTTCAATCAGAAAAGTGACGATTTAAAATCGTATATAACTTATTAAATGCCGCTAGTACGAAATGAATTCAAAGTAAAATAGCTACAGTGGTTTTATCATGATGATTGTTCAATGTTTGCATAGTTTATTTGTATTAAAAGCTTGTATCCACATACTATTGTTGAATTTCATGAATATTTTATATAAAGGCTTTTATCCTCTAATGTTCTCCATGCGTATTTCTACTTTTAATTACTTAGTTTCTGTTCCAATAGAAAACTTTTTATATACATTACAAATATAATAGGTAGATTACCAAAAATCGATGCGACCATACTGTTGTAACTTATAACACAATACGACACATTAATGGGCCATATACACGATGCTAGTATAGCAAAAAGGGAAGTTTATCTAGACGGGATTAAAAGACAATTTAAAAATCTACATTTTGCTTTACTTGACTATCATCTCTACTTGACGTTAATCATTTTAAATCTACGATACAGTGTATTCATATTTTTGTTTCACAATGATGCTCAAGTATAATGGATAGTATTCCAATATCGCCATGGATATATAAAACAACGGCTTTCCCGTTTCCGCCAAAATTAATAAAGTCTTAATCACAATAATAACAGTGAAATCAATTATATGTTTCTGTTAATCGTTTAATCACAACAATACTGAAGTCAATTTTGAATTATGTGAAAAGAGTTTTGTCGCTATCGACCCGGTGAACTGACTCAGTTTAAGAACAACCATGCACTTAAAATGTCTGAAGATGCCGAAAGGCGAAACCCGGGTCGTTAGCGTCAAAACTCATGGAAAAGTACAAAAATCAAATAATTCAAATTTGATATTGAAATTCAATCAAGCACCTTCAGTCGAAATCCTTAATTACTGAAGTCTCGTTGTTTTCAAAAAGCCCTGAAGCAGTTTTCTAAAATTATTGAAAAGCAGTGGGAAACATTTTATCCGCCATAATATATCTATTTCTTTATTTGTAAGAACGTACCATAAAAAACATTCTTTTAAATCAATCTTGCTTTTGAATTAATTAATTGTAATTTATCATCAATCGTTTTTCTACAAACAGGTGTATTTATGAAAACTGTTTATTTGCTACTATTGAATAATAATCGGAAAATCAATTCACGATTTATTCCAAGTTGTTTTATACAAACGGTTATTCAAAAGCATTCTGTATAAAATAAATTCTTTGAAATGAAAAATTCTTCTTACAAATTTGCCAATGTTGAGGATCGAAGAATATGTGCACTCCCGCTGTGAAAATGATGAACTGCTGTCACACTTTTGCATTCTCACAGAAACGTTACAGCTAGTTTTCATTTTGTTTATAATTTAAACGTCGTTCGGTGACCAGGTGTAACGATTCAACATATTTTTTTATTAGGAAGTTAATAATTATTCATGTAAATTTAATATTATATTTAAATTGACGCAGGTAAAGGAAGCTCTTTGAGATTTTTGCTATACGAGGTTCGTATATCCAAATTGATAATATTTCATACAGGTATATACATAGCTTATATGTTTGTGAACTTCACCTCAGATTTTCTCTTAATGTTATTCATTAATTGCACTTATTTTGGTTTTAACTTTGTTCATGATCATCCATACACAATTGATTTTTGATGTAATAGATTGCATTGCTAAGAGGTCTTCAAAATTTTAATTATAGTCTATTTTTCTTGTATTTTGCTTCAATTTATTTGCTTAGTTGTAATACCAATTGTTTGTCATCATTTGTAATTCTTGCTTAACTTTTGTATAAATATCACTGTCTCCTTGTATTTCTCAGTAGGTAATGTTCACCATGAGCGAAACCGGTCCTGATTCAATAAATTTTATGTGGAATAAGTACTAAAAATGTTTTATTATTTTTATTACGTGAACTAATCTTAAAAGTGATACTACTTTTATGTTAGTTATTGGTGACGGGTATTTATATAAACGTCGAGTAGAAAAACATGTGTCATGTATTAATAAAAACATAGTTAAAAACGACACTGATGGAAAATAATTAAAACAGTAGGTGCTGCAATGAATGCTTAATATTTTAAATAAGAAAGATGGTCACCACATTCATAGAGAGTGGCTTTAATTTAAGACGTTTGTTGGTAATTCCTCATTTTGACACCGAAATGTGTCCGCAAAATAAATTATTACGAATTTGAATACATTTACAATGCTAATAAAATTAAACGGTTACAAAATGAGCATCTTGTTACACGGCATTCTTCACGATACAGTGTGCCTCAAAGATTTCTCGGCGAAATCAATGTTGAGTCAGTAAATAAATATTTTGATGATTCTCAAACAAAGGCCGTTTTATTAAAATATATAAAAAATAAAATAATGTCAAATAATGACTTCATTTAAATCTAATAATTTGAAACAAAACAGATACTTTTTAAATATAGCTTAAAATGCATCTATGTTTAGACCATTTTGTTCGTTTTAACACACAATATTATTAGAATGAGAACACCGATGTCTCAAAAAGCCACTGTATATTTTTAACATAACTGGAACTGTTTTGCTGCAGAAAACTAAATCATACCGTTTTGAAAGACTTTCATTTATACAATCGAAGTTATCTCTTTTTGATCATACATTCAATTGGGTTTATTATGTATAAATATTACGAATAAAGTATTCTCCGTTACTCCGAGTCTACATCATTAAATCAGTATAATATGAAGTGAAACGAATAATACAAATCATGTCCTTTACCGAAATATAGACACAATTTTTTTTCAATACCAAAATAAAGTTGCGAATTAAAGCTATCATTTAAAACTGAAAAATTAGGAAAAGAATGATAATTGGAATAAACGATAAACGTGGAGCAAAACTTAGAACGGTTTTGGTTCTGAAAATAAATTTCATGTACTTAATAATTGGAATTATAATATATAATTGATGTTTGTCAAAATTAAAACAAACATTTATTTTCCACCACACTGTAAACAGGCGTAGGTTACTTCATAAAATAATTATTATATGTAAATATTTGTCTAAATAAAACCTTCAACAAACAAAATTTAATATTTTACAACTTTATACCGTAGGTTAAAACATGTTTATTATAGTGTTTTTCTAACAACATTGTGTGATTGTAACAAGAAACCTAATGTTAATAGCTCTATTTCAAAATACGACTAAGCTTTTTATTATATTAAGCACACTCGATGGCTATATCAAGAAAGGTTATTGAAACAATAAATTAATTCAACTAGACTTGTTATTAATTATTGATGAAAGAGGGCGAGGTGGGATGCGAGATGTTGAAATGTTGAAACATCCTGCCAATAGTCAGTGAAGATTTTTCGCCCCACAAAATATCAATATTATTAACAATTTACAATAAAAGCGAAATGAAAATTTCAAACCATAAGTGGGCGACATGTTTTACAATTATTATTCAATTTCATCTGTGTGGGACAGCTGTTTGTCAGTCAATGAAATACTTAAAACTTCACCATTATTATTTTTAAATAGGATTTCATATAACATGTAAGTATTTGATTTGACAATAATAACAATTATTAAAAGAACCGTTGGAAACTTTTGCGATGAGTGAAACTGATTCTGATATTATTTATACTATGTTTGGACGTTATCCAGAAAATGTGTGCTTTTTTTTTTAAATAATGCCTTTCTACCAAGAATTGACAGTTAACACCAGGGCTGTGGAGTCGTCAAAAAAAAGTCCGACTCCGACTCCAGCATTTACCAAAACCACGACTCCGACTTCGACTACGACTTAAAAAGTTGAATATCGTCACTTTTTTTTGCCTAATTTTCCTATTGATGTGTATTCAATTAAATATCAACTCTACCAATCCGGTTAGTAGCCAAATTTGATATATTATATGCAAAAATAAAAAGTAAAATTTTTTCAAAATTTCCGACTCCGAGTACGACTCCGGCTAAATCGCCAAGACGACTCCGAATCCACAGCCCTGGTTAACACCTTTGAAGTGATTTATTACTATAAATGATTACTTTTTTTCCACTAATTTACTTTAACCATTAATTATTTTAACAATCAATGGGTTTTTGGCAAACGGGTTAAGATAATCTTTAAATGTTTTCTAGCGTTTAAACTGCTCGGTAGTATTTTTTTTATTCCTACATATCTCATCTGGATTTCTTTCTTCGTAAAACCTTGTTCATGTTTAGATGAATAAGATGTTTAAAAATCAATGTAATTAAATAAATTGTGAATTGTAAGAGAAACCAAGTTGGGTTGTAAAAGAAGATTTTTACTTTGCTTGTCTACTGTTAATCCCTTTCGAAACCAATTAGAGCTAAAGGTTTTTCTATATTAAATGAAATAATACTTACCAATGTGGCTTCGTTTTTGTATGAAATTTTCTTTGTATAATTTTTAGCATGGTCAAATATTTTTTTTTTTTTTCACATTTGATTTAGGATTTTGGTATGAATGTGTGTGTGATTAAATATGCACTTGAATTATTAATTGGGACTAATTAAAACTCTCATTAAAGCTAAATTGTGTGATAATGTCATTTAAATTATGCAGCAGAATAGCAACTTGACTACAAAAGTCATGAACAAAAAGATATTGAATAAAATTAAAAAACAGTTGTATCGAAGTGTAATTGTAATAAGATGGTTCTTATTTTCTGGTTGGGATAATCCTTGGTCACCGCAATCAGTTTTTTTCACTCAATGCTCTATCCTACCTCAATCAGACTTGCTAGCATTGTAATACACCACCTGGCAAAGTCACGTACTTCTATTTCTCCGTCTTCCCTCAGGAGAATAAAATGTGTGGAATATTTAGGCTTTACAGTCTTATTCAGCGTAGTTGTTTAGTTTTGAATAACTGACTTACGATAGAAACCCATGGTTAAGTTCAAGATTTCTCGCAGACAGAGCCAAAACGCTTGCAGTTACTGAAATTCTTAACAATTACAAATGAAATACTTTACATAAAAGCCCTAGCTCTTTCGTTAGAATTGGGAAGGTCTGATGAGGGTTTACTAGATTCAATTATTGTAATAAGAAGGATGATTTGAATTGTTTATTTTGTATACTAGCTGGTACCCGGCAACCGCTGCAATGTAACTCGAAGAAAGAAAGTGTTTGTGTTTATTGACGTTTTTTGGGAAGCACCATATTTAAGATAAAAAGTTTCGATTTAATTTCACTAACATTCATCGGTATCGATGACGTTTGCTGTTTGTCTTTTGCCAATTGTCTACACGCGCCACCTACTGAAAGTTAATTGTAATATGTCTATAACCTTTGCGCGAGTGCAAAAATAATTTTTCACAATGAACGGTATTGCAGCGCATAAAATATGAAAAACATTGATGTTTACGTAAAAGACCTACTGTAAGTTGATTTTACTATGCCTATAACATTTGCGCAAGTGCAAGCAAACAGTACACAATGTTTTATCGCAATCGGATGAACGGTATAAATTACGACCAAGCAAACAAACATTGATTTTTATATATTAGATTTCTATAACTTTTGCTGTTCATTTTGAAAAATTTTCTAGGCACATAAATATTTTAAAAATGTAAAAATATATTTATTTTGTATCACCCAAACGATGTTCAAAAGAAATTTAATTAAAAAAAAACTCCTTTTGTAGACAATTAAAAATCCTTTCTTTGTCGTCTATGCGAATAAAAAACGCCCCGCTTCAAAATTGATTGCCGAATAAAAACACACATAATATTGTCACAGTTAAAAAAATACATTTTCAGGACTCGCGCTTAAAACCCGTTTCGCTCTTGGACGTTAAAAAAGGTTCGGTAGTTTCTGGGAACGGGCTCGCGCAATAATAATTTCGACGGTGAAATCCCGCTTAATGGGAATTATTCTGGGAAAATATATATCCAGACGCACAAAAGGCGGGTCACCGTTAATTTTCACCAGTGGTGTAGAGGAAAGCGTTCATATTACATAGACCCAAGAAATGGTTTTTTATTTCCCACTTTTAAATAATTTTCCTGGAAATCTCGAACAGTTTGACTATAATATTTCACTACATAAGACACTTGTTTATGATTCGTACTTATTTATTTAGTCATATTTTCACAATGTATTGTAACGTACAATAATAATTGATACTTTCGGTGGATTTGAGCGATTTTGGATGGTATTGCTTCAGATGTTGGCATAATGCACATGGACGTGAGTGAGTTCAGACGAGTACTATTTTGTATGTATTATAGTTGATTTGTCGGAACTCACTTCTTCACGGTTGTCTTCTTTGCCAATTTCAAATGCTATTTATTTTTTCTCGCTTCCTTCTGTAAACCATATTTCTTACAATGTTTTAAATCTTTTCACATTGCAAAAGGAATCAACTTATAATTGTGAGTTCTTGAATTTCTGTATAATGCTCATACATATCTTAAATATATAAATCGATAAGTCCACGCATTGTGTCACTTATTGTGACACATCAATGACAATAATTGATTGTAATAAAAACAAAGCTTAGAAAAATAGTTTGTGTACAATTTAAAAAAAAAACAAATTCGTGGGTGCCAAGTATTTTTAACTCACTGTGAACGATTGATAACAAAAATTTAGAAACCGGAAATAGAATTTTGAATCGAAAGAATTTCTTTTTTGGGTAATTTGGATAATTTTATCGTTTGAATAAATCTCGAATGTATTTAAATTGAAAAATATGAGGCTTGTGTGCACAACTGCTTTGAGAGATTCGCTAAAATGTTTTGTTATCAACAAATCTTTTCATATCAAATAGAAGAGAAAGTTGAAATGAAAATTCATAACTGTAAATTAATGTAACTCCACCGTGACAGAAAGGATTAATAGATGGGTCTCAAAAAAGAATAACTCATGGCTTAATAAGCCACGTTATTAACGCCACTGTATTCAAAAGTCAGAATCAAATGTTATATTAAATTCAATCACAGTGACTGGGTTTTCCGGTCAGTTAAAGGTTTCATTTGATATTTCATCCGCTTGGTTTTGACTTATTATAAATGATTATTTGAATGTTAAATTGTAAAAATATTCAATTAGGTCTACTGTGAAAATGCCTAGGTACGAAATATTAAATTAATCATACCATTATTCGTAGACATCAAGAAATAAAATACATGAGTAAGTTCTGAAAAATCATTAATTGTTTAATATATTATATTTGGGTAAGTTATCAGGGTAGATTTAATTTAAATCCTTTTTGTTTTATAAAAATAACCAAACATTAAAAGATCTCATCATAACCAATGAATTAAAAAATTCAATTTGATGAATTTTATAGTAATCAAGGGGCTTATAATAATATACACATCGCATAAATATCGCGGTTAAGTTAGGTAAGCAAGCAAGAAATAATTTATTTAAGGTTGTGGCTTCAACAAAGTACTGAGCTTTTTGATTGAATACATACGATACGATAATTTTATAATAGTAATCGGGACCACTGTCTGCTTGCAAAAGCAACTGGCAGTTTCTCGTTTATTAAATCGAAGTTTTGTTTATAATTCTAATACAAAACTTCGATTCTTGATTCTTGTACAAAATTTTAGCCATGTCAAAACTGTCCGGATCGTTTAAGTTTTGCTATTCGATATCCGAATAGTTGATAATAACGGATAGTTGGAATCCCTAGTACGCACTATATATAGAGGAGTAAAAAAACTTTTGAGGGCGTACACACAACAAATCGCCAAAATTTTATCGCAATCGGATGAACGGTATAGGAACGCACACAAACAAACTACTTAATTTTGTATGCATACAATCAACTTAACAGACAACTTATCCAATTAACTGACCAACGCATTGAATAAAATACATAAATTAAGGTATTAATAAAAAAGTTATAAACAATTTCAATCCTACAAAGGTCATAATCAACTGACGTAAGTTTATGAAAATTAGTTTATAACAGTGTTCACATTAATTTAATTAAACTTATATCGTTTATACGTGCCTTACGTTTTAATGGGTTTTATTAAAACGTTACACATAGTCACTATAAGCCAGCCAACGACCGTTAAAAATTATATACTTAAAGCTTTGAATGGCACATAAGGGACGGAATTAAACAAGGAAAGTATTTTTCAGTAAATATTAAAGCAAAGATTGAATTGGGTTATGTAATGTTTTACCAACCCTTATGTTTGAAATTAAAAATTTCTACACAATGAACTTTTAAAATGAATTATGAAATATCACAACCAATACCGAAATCCAATATATAAAAATCAATGTTTGTTTTTTCGTATTGTATGCGTTGCCATACCGTTCATTTGATTGCGATTAAGCTTTCTCAACTTATTGCTTGCACTTGCGCGAAGGTTATAGGTTATAGTAAAATCAACTTACCGTAGGTCTTTTATATAAAAATCAATGTATTTTTTCATATTTTATGCGCTGTCATACCGTTCATTTTTTTTTTTTTTTTTATAATTTAGTAAAAAAAATATTTGGCATTACAGCTTACGCCAATGCGCCAAATATTCTTAATTGTGAAAGTCATACGAGATTAACTCGATGATAAGTAATAAATCAGTTGTGCACAAAATCAACGATAAATAACATACACCCAGCCCAAGATCTCTTTTTTTCAATTGAAAAAATCTGACCTTGCCGGGAATTGAACCCGGGTCTCCAGATCGCTAGGACAAAGCTCTTGCCACTAGACCACAGGGACCGATTTTGACAACTTATTGTTGCACTTGTGCAAATACAATAGGCATAGTACAAATAACTTTCAGTAGGTGGCGCGTGTGTCGTACCATAGACAATCGGCAAAAGACAAACAGAATCATCAAACGGCAAATGTCAGCGATGCCGATCAATGATAGTGAACTTAAATCGAAATAATTTATCTAAAATATTGTGCATCCGAAAGCACTTCAATAAACACAAACACTTTCTTTATTTGAGTGTCATTGCCAGGTACCGGCTGGTGTCTTATAATAAAATAGAATATTCAATGTACCTACACTTCATTATTATCGTGACAAAAAAGTCACTTAACTCGTTCACATAAATATAAAACAACAACTCACATTTTTTTCTCTCTAAGAAACGATTTCAAAATGATACATATTCAATTATTCATGAAAGTATAAGCATATTATTGTTGCACTTGCGCAAAGGTTATAGGCATAGTACAATTAACTTTCAGTAGGTGGCGCGTGTGTCGTACCATAGAAAATCGGCAAATGACAAACAGCAAACGTAAAACGGCAAATGTCATCGATACCGAACAATGTTAGTGAAATTAAATCGAATTATTAATCTAAAATATTGTGCATCCGAAAGCACTTCAGTAGACATAAGCACTTTCTTTCTTTGTGTGGCATTGCAACCATTTTTAAAACATTGAGTTCCAATACATGTACTAGTGCTTAAAACTGTGAAGTAGTGCCACCAATCAACATTTGACTAATGCTCTTAATGGGCACGATGCGCAACCGCAATTAGTTTGCAGAGTATACCTTCAGTGTTCAAACAATCGTATAAATCAAAAAAAACTTCGAACACGTCTTGGAACATTACTTTAATCCAAGACTTTGATTTGGATCATACTGTTGTGCTAAAATTTTACTTTTTGGCTCCAAAATATACGCGCTTGTCACTAAGAGATATGCGTAACTGACATTCACAAAAGGAGCATATATAATTTATAAAGAACATCAATTCTCACAAATTACGATTAAAACACATAAATTACTGTACTAATTCAACATCCATTCATTGTGTACGAAAAAAAATAGTGTATTCTCTATCATTTCCGCTCTCGAAGTGGAGCATTTATTTGTATTCCACATAAGTTTATTTCACAATAGTAAGGTAAATGTACTAGTAGTTGACCATGTACCAGTAGTTGATCTTTTGAGAATAAAATGGCCGAAAATAAGAATTGCAGATGCGGGACTGCTCTAAATTGTAAAGTTCAGACAAGTTAAGGCATATGTGGTCGGAATGAGCCACTAACACATCACCATATAGCCAATGTAGTGCCAGGGTGGCCATTTGAAAACAACACCTAGTGAGAAAAGTGTACTATTTCAAATTTATTAAGTGATCAATCTAGAAACGGTGTGTACCTTTTTCCTGAACCACCCATTGCTACTTGATTCAACCAAGAGTGGTGTGACAGAAAGCCCCGAGGCAACTCAAACTATAAAGCCCCCTGATTAGGCATGGTCAACTACTGGATTTTTCAACATGTGAGATGGTCAACTACTGAAACAGGAACATGACTTTAAATAATTTAACACAACATTTTTTAAACAGGCCCTTTCGTAATTTTTGTTACATAATATTAATTAAGACATATGATCCAATATGAGTATACTTGATTTGCCATCATTCGGTACAATGCTAAACCTTATTCGTTATTTTTGTTGAAATTTTCTCTTAAGCGGTCAGTTACTGGTACATTTACCTTATATCGAAAAGAACGTCAATATCTTTACGCGAATTTTGAATCTATTATGATAATTACGTTCCTGGTGATAATTAGACATAGTTAAGCGGGGCTGTTTTTGTATCTAGGTGTATAAAATCTGACTTTGCTACGTGTAAATATTGTGAATTAAACAGCAGCTTCATAGTAAATATTTGTGGGTATATATTTAAAATGTGCCGTGCAATATTTTCAGCGAAAAATAGCATATTTTACGTTGCGCACGGATTGCCATACAGTGGCTTTCTTTCGGCGAATTATATGGAGCAATTCATTATCCTGATTACTGTATACATTTGCACAAACAAACAGTAAATTTCCCGTTGAATTGTGGGACTAACTGTATTGTGAATTGTAAATGTGTGATTAACTGTGCGCATTAGCGTTATCTGACACAAATATCTATTTAAAATATCTATAGCAATTACGGTTTAATATTATACGACAGCATAAAGATAAAAAAATAATGTGACATTGATCATTGCTATCAATTTATTTGAATCATGAAGTCTATTTAACTAAAATTATGAATAAAATAATACTGTTTTGGAAACATTATTAAATAAAATCGAACTTCGAATAAAACATAAAATGCGTACTTTAATTACGTATTTAAAAAAAGCTACCGAGTACCCAACATGCGATGCAATGTCACTCAATGAAAGAAAGTGTTAACGCTTTAATTCTGTTTATTGAAGTGCTTTTGAATACAAAAAATTTGTTTTCTGTCTGTTGTGTACACGAATAAATAAGAAGGTTTTCCAACGCGTGAGTAGACCACATGCAGCTGCCATGTAAGAAGCATGGATTTTCAAAATTTATCCTTCGCGAGCTACCGAAAATGCCATCATGAGCTACCGGTAGCTCGCGAGCGACCGTTTGGCATTCACTGATCTATAGAATATAACATTTGAATCGTTTGAGTTTTGATTTGAACTAAAATATTGCTTCATTCCTACACTTATCTGAAGATGCTGAAAGACGAAACCCAGGGCGTTAGCGACAAAACTCTTGGAAAACTACAAAATTTGATACCTTTTGAAATTCCATCAACATCGAATTCCTAAAAAAATCTATAAAAATGATAAACGAGATGAAAGTGTTCCCTCGCTTCGGAAAACCTGTCCCAATCGTAATAAAAAGGCGGACTATAGATTGGAGTTGATGTTAAAAACGATTGAACATGTTATTTTTACCTATGTATATGTATTGGAGACTAATAAATCCAAAGATTGGTAAGCAATTATTTTATTCGTCCTTACGAAATCAAACCAATTTATAAGCTATATGATACATAGAGGTTAAAGTTACACCAAAGATCAATGCATTCTTAGAAATATCGTTAAATGTTTGCGATTTTGCAATTTGATTCAAGTCTTTTGATACAAACCATGAGAAAATCTTCAATTATAGACACAGGATTCGTTAAAAACTAACTGATAGCTTTTATGCATTCCATTGTCTCTTCTCCGAGCAAAACGAACGACGCTTTATTATGTTAATCATCAATTTTACGTAAAATACACTTTAAATAACTGTATTAAATTACCTTTTCTTAAATAATAAATTATAAGCAATTTTATGCAACAATGTATCGGTAATTTACTAAACATATAATTAAGTATTTCATTCTTTAATGAGCCTATGTAGTTATAAATAATTACAATAATATCAAAAGCGATTGTATTAAGTAAGCTTTTGACATTCATTTTAATTTACCTGAATTAATTTTGTTGCGACGTCTTTTCTCTATTTGTATTTCAAATTTGTTATTATATTCTGTTATGCAAATTAACGATTTTCAACTTTTGTGCATAGATGATATGAATTCTTCTTTGGCCATATTCGCTTCATATGAAAAGTATTTTATGGTCTCCACGTGGCGCCTTCACGACTCTCTGAAATGTTTTCTCCCATGACAAACCAGCCCTTCAGACTACTTGCTAAGGATAGTTCCAGATGACAGAAGTCGAGATAAGCAGGGCTTAGACTTTCCGTAAGCATTACAGATGCATGTAAAACAGCCAGATTCATAATTGCATCAAATATTTTTGTACCTCAACTTAAAGCTTAGACCGGAAAATTATATATCATAGAATTGAAAAAAATCGGAAAACATTTATAAAATGCATAAGAAACATATTTTTTAAGACAGCTTTCGCTCATCATGAGCATTTTCAACTGATGCTCGATGACAACAGAACTGATGAATTTTCGCGATGAGAAAAACCAGTCTTCTTTATAAAATGTACGTGGTAAGATATAAATATACTTTATTGCCTTTCCACCATAAATATAAACAGAAACCACCTTAAAAATGACATACATACATATTTATATAAGTTCATATCTCAAGATTTTTTTTAAGGTGTTCGTAAATAGTACAAAAACAAACGCATTCATCAAATCAATCTGAATTTTGTTAACAGTATAAATTGTTTATACTATACGTAATATCATCACTATTCTTTGAAGAAACGAATATTGTATTATATAAAATAAAGGTAGTCGTAATTCCGCTAACGAATGGAATCGAATTCTTCTCTTCTATTATTCCATGATTAATATCGGCTTAAATTAATAGATAACGATGCACTTTGGAACATTGCATCGAAGTGCTTCACTAATGCCACTCCCCGGCGATTATTTCTCAGCTTCACAATAAAACGAGGTTCAAATCCACTGCAAGCGATTTTGATTTGCGCGTCCAATTACGGGATACGGTATCTTGTTTACTGTTCTCAAAGACAAACAATCAGACGATCACGTTTTACGTTAGGTACTCTTCTTCTCTAGCTTACTTGCGTCTGCTCAAAGAAATAAATATTGTATCGGAAATCGCTGGTCGATTGGTCGTGAATTAACTGCATACTGTAAACATAATCTATTCTACAAATTATTTAGACTTACGGGTAAAATATAACAATGGAAAACACAATAAAGCTCAAAAGCTTAAAAATGTCCATTATTTTGCTAAAATCTTTACATAACATTCGATGAATTTGGCAGTTACCTAACCCGTTATATGCCAGTAGGTATAAGAACGGTCGTGCACTGAGAGCCGCGATTTTATTGGAAAAAATAGCGAGGGATTTTGATAATACAAGGAAGCTCTTTTTTAAATCGATATTATATTGACTAAAATACAAAAAAAGTCAATTGTAAATAAATGACTTTGATTCTAAGAGATATTGCTATGAGTGTAAAATGTTTGAATTATAAAACCGTTGACGTTGTCCAGTGTTATTGAATGTAAAGTAGATCGTATAAATAAGCTCATTTTCTATGGCTGGCACTGCGCTCACGGAATTGTAGGCCGTATATAAACGTTTCTAGCATACAACCGGTTAACTGAAGAATTCTGAATTATTCATATATTATTTTTCAGCTTAAATTATACTATTTACGATCTGTTATAATGTACAGCTGAAATTGGACCGGCAAAGCTATCATTGGAAAATAGAATAATGTTTTTTTAAAAGGTAAAATATTTCATTATGAAATAAAAATTGTGTTTAATGTAGAGAACATGTGCTCTAACGAAAGAGAAATTTTAATCAAGTTTTCAATTAAAATATTTAGAGCTTTTTTATAGTGAAACAATCTTTAATTAATTAGTATTTTAATTTTGTCAACAAACACTGTAATCATTAGAGTCTAATGTTTCCTTTCTTATTTTGGTAAAAGTTTTTTTTTAATCACAAAAATAATAATAAATTCCATACACTTGAATGAACAAAATACAATACTTAGACAGAATTATTTGAATACATAAATTATATTTATCAGTAGAATCGTTTTTTTTTAATAAAACATGAGAGTTTCTATTTGTATTTAAAAGTTTGTAGGTAAACAGTTCATTGTTAAATTGTTGGATAGTATTTCAATATAATTGTTTTGTCCTCTGTGCTTGTGATGTCTGAAGTTGTCGAAAAGTGAAACCTGGGTCGATAGTGGCAATACTCATGAGTATGTAAAAAATTCAGCTTCTTTCTCAAAAATACTTTGTGTATATGATGATATTTATTTTATCAGAATATCAGTTTGAAAATTCAAAACACGTATTTCACACATTTTTAGAATACATTTCCAGACTCAGTAAATGAAGGGTATTTTTTTTATTCTGATTAGTCTTGATTGAAAGTACAACTTGGGGCAAATAAATTTATCCCAAGTAATGATGAGAAAAGTGTATTACGAATAAAAAAAATATTTCAGTTCTCTATACGCAGTAGATAACAAAATTTCTATGTTAATAGAATCTAAAAAAAAAGCTCAGTGTTTTCCCATTACATTAAGGCATCAATGGATACTGAGAATTATCTTGGAATTATTAACTTAAGTTTATTTTACTTTTTAGTACTGAAAAAAGGTTAAAAAAACAAATCCGTTTATGAAATGTAAACAATATCTGCAAACAGGAAGTTATGCCTACAAATAGAGTGTTTTTTTTTCAAATTTCATTAAAATTTGTGTTTTAATTATTATGCTAAAACATAAATGGAAACTTTTTCATATGAAGCTAATTAAAAAAAACAATTCATATAAAACGATGATGAGAATATTGTTGGATCTCTCGTTAGGTATGCAAATTTTATGTAAAGGATTTTGCATACAGAGAGAATAATTTTTGACAATGAAATGAAAATCAAGGTGCAAAAAAATATTATATAAAGCAGGATTCAAAATCTTTGTGCTTTTGATTTTGAGTTATCTTTTTACATCACGTGTGTTTACTAATTGAAGCAATATCTTTTTTAATACACATACATATAACAATTAAAGAATAATTATTTACTCTTAATTTAGGATGATAAGATTCAATTTCACTCAGTCAGTTTTGTCGCGGTGTTTTGGCCGGAGTCGTACCCGGAGTCGGAAATTTTGAAAAGTTTAACTTTTTATCTTGCATATAATATGTCAAAATTGTCAATTGGCCGGATTGGTTGGTCGATATTTAATTGAATACACATAAATAGGAAAATTATGAAAGAAATAGTGACGAAATTAACGACTCCGCAACCCTGCTTTAAACATAAATTCTAAAGTTAATTAAAACAATAATTTATGAAACATTTTGTACCGGGATTCAAGCCCGTGAGCATCGCAACCGAATTTGATGACGCTGATAGCTTTGAGCAAATATTTATGATTAACTTACTAATAACCTTGAGAAAATAATGTAAAAATAACCCAAAACATCATTATTTAAAATATGTTTTGCCATGTCTTTCTAATTGCTTTATAAAAAAAAATCCCAATTAAAAAGTGATTAATTATAATATTAAAAATAACTACTTCGGTGGTGTCATGACACTGATTGACATTACAAAATTTATGATCCGAAGTAAAAAATGTCTAATGATAAATCACCCTTCCTTTGATCAAATGATAAAATAAAAACTTACCTAATATGACAAAACTTGTTAACAATGCATTCAACAAAAAATATCTCAATTATTGCTCTGAAAACATGAAGAGTTTTTATCTAATTTGAATAGAAAAGTATTTAAACTACCCAGACGACAACCAACAATGGTGTCTGCAAAAGGGTATAGTTACCCATAAAAAAATAATAGCTATATAAAGTTTTGAAACGTTTTAGGGTCGAGGTATAATATTATTTAAAATTAGAAATAATAATTGTCTTTTGAATTTTATTCCTTTCTTGTGGGTTTTTCTTTTTTAATTTATGGCATTCAAACTAAACTTGAAGAGATTGTCTAGTTTTTTTTATATAAAAATCAATACCAATAAAAATACTCTTTACTTAAAACTTTTAAGGGTTTGAATACATAAATAAACAAAATACCTCTCATTTCACGAAAATGATTTATTCGGTTTACTTCTTAATTAGCTGTTGAATATATGTTTAAATGAGTGTGTATTATTTTGCAATGTATAAATTTTTGTATCTACATATTGGATATAGTATATGGGAGAGTAATATGTATCTATACATTTAAATGCATATTCTTCTCTTGAATTGGCTTCACTAAGGATCGCTCACCACTACAGCTATCACGCCCTTCTGTCAACAACGACGGAAGAGGAATGTAAATTAACAATTAAATAATCTCAGAGACGAAAGAGACGGAAAGACATTTAAGGCCAACGCGCTTTAGAACTAAAGTTTCATGTAAAAACAATACTTCGTTTTCGCCTAAATATTTTATTGTATTAATAATTAAATTTATTTCTAAAGATGTCGTGATACCAAAATTTTTTTCGGTTGTATTTGAAAATATTTGTGGAGTTTTCACCTTATTATCAACCAAGCAGTTTCCAATTCAATTAATACATAATGATATTATTGCAGGCATTAAGAGAGCCATTTTTTCCCGTAAAAAGCGTTCTTAATCGAATATTATTGCTTTCATTCCATACACGTGAACTTGTCTATTAGAATTTTAAAATGAAGCTCCAGCAAATATATTTTTTTTCAAAAAACTCCTGTAAAAACATTGCCAGACTAATATAGTACTGGAAATTATGACGTATTTAATCAAAAGAAATGCTTAATATATCTATATAATCCATAAAAAAATACAATCTGGCCTTTTTTATAAATGAATTGCACATTTTGCATTTTTTTATTAATCAAACGTTTATTCACGCCTGTATTAGACCATTTAGCTAAAAGTTATAAAATGGCTGTTTGTAAATTATTCCTGGAATTTTGAACGCTCGTTATGACGCAAATACTGTATGTAAATGAAAAGCGAATGTATTTTTTTTTTGCATACACTGTGTATCAGAAGAAAGATCTTTGTATTTTGAATCGTTGAATATTTTTCTTCTTATTTATTGCTGATTTTGCATTCGTTCACTGAACTGTAACTACAGAAAAAATGCTTAAATCGATTAGCCATGCGAAAATTATATTTATGACACGTACAACTCATGATTTTTTTTATTTTTCGTGATAAAATGGAAAAGAGCTTTCAAGAAGTTTCTTAATTTTTTCATCTTAATCGTTTTGTTGTTAAATATTTGAACAATTACCAGACTCTCAAGATTAACATTATTTGATATGCAATCCAATAGTTTTTTTGTTGTTTAATGAGCATATTTACGCGAAATTTTGCGTAAAACCACTATAAAATTATTCCCATATTAAAAGCTGTGAACTTATTTACTAGTTCAGGAATGAAAGCTATTTAACAAGAATTCAACACAGATGAAGTACAACATATTAACAACCGATTTCTCGTTAATTTAATTAGCCCAATAGTGGCGGAAAATTTAGTTTTGAGCGGTTTATTTGTGTTCTTAAATATATTTTAGTTTCGCATTATTTGTAAAAAAGAATAAAAAACGTCAAATATGGTATAAATTTTAACGGATTGTGTGGTTTTAACACTTTGTTTACGGGACTTTTTAATTACCATACTAATTACGCACAAATTTGTGTACACCGTAAACAATGAGTTAAGTTGTAATGGATTTTAAAGTGATATTAGCACCCCGCTTAAAACCACTTGCCGGTTCAATTGATTTAACATATGTACATATGCACATATGCACACATTTGAAAATGCAAATTACACACACAAATTTGTGATAACATATTTTGTATCTGTTAGTCTGTGTCCAGCCCTTGCTTGGACAAGAAAATTTCGTAATTTTCGTATGAAGTTTGCCCGAGTTATCTCGTGATGTCCGTTTTTGACTATTTTCAATGCCCGAGTATACTCGGGCGTGTCCGGGAAGGGGTTAAAACTTGTCATTTTGACACACTGCGTAGGTTCTATGAAATATGAAAAATATATCTGGAATTTGTATTAATAGCCAAAAGTGGGGTATATAGATTTATTTCATCTTCTTCTTTTTGAAGTGTTCAAAAGCATGAAGAAGAACTCATATCAATCGAAATAAAACTTTAAAAATTGAGTAGTATTTTGAAGATATTTTACGTGAGCAATAAATAGCACCCTTTTTCCGTGGTATATTCTGATATAAATTACAATTGATAACTTTATGTTTCCACGGGTTGTGTTACTAGTTATGACACTTGTTTGGGAAACAGGTATGCAGGGAAACTTTATCGTAATATGTTAATCTATAACGTAGATATTGATTTAACGTGAAACACGTGTTACAACGTGTAACACAATCAGCACACTAACAAAGTCATCAATTTTAATTATGTGATAAAAATGAAAAACCACAAAGTAGGCGCTGAATCTTGTTTATTGGTCGTCAATTATATTCGTGAGTGTTTTTGAATCAGGAAAATGATCAAAATTAGAACTTAGGTTTTTGGGAGAGCGTAAAAATATTTGCAATTATAATTCTTAACTCTTGAATTATTGACACATGCCATCATTTTCAACCATCGATGTTTCCATGAAAATGCCACGTAACATACCCGGAAAAATATTGTATACCCATTTTTTTTTGTTTTTCAAAGAAAAGTGAAAAAAAAATATCAAAAGTGTAAGATTTAAAAAAATGTTTCCAGGGATATTTACGATAATAAGGTGCAAGTTATAGTGACATCGGTTAGCTTAACCTCAAATAAAATAAAAACAGCTAAACATATCGATATTTTAACAATCACATTGCATTGAAAAGATGCTTGCATTAGGTTTCATTTAAAAAAAGATATTTATTCATAAATAAACTCGAATTGCGTTAAGAGTTCTTTCATTTATTTTGAATAAACATACAATTTTATAATATGCACGTTTGCGATTTTATACTAATCCAAGGGAAAGCAAGTTGCTTTGATCCTAGCATATTTCCGGTAAATTAGTCTGTCAACGAAAAATTCATTTTATAACGGGTGTGAAATATTTACATACAAAATAATAACATCACTATCGCGAAATTCCGCACGGGAATATTTTCATACTTTATGACTTGTAACGTGTCACTGGCATGTAAGCTTGCCTCTTATAAAATACATGATGCTTTCAAAATTATTATGAACCACAATGTATCAATGTTTGTCGAACCACACTTATTGTCTTCTGTGTAGAATTTGAATATCACTTTCAATTTACGGTAATCGACTCTTTATAATTTTTTTTTTAGTTTTTACCCATGTCCACTTAAATTGTGGAGTATATGATTTCAGAGATAGCACAGATGCTCTAAAATAAAACTAATTGTTACTCAACTGTCCCGTTTATAAGATGAGATGGTTATGGAATAAAGAAATCTATATTTCCAACAGAAATCAAAAAATGGATTGAAAAATGAAATTTCCTAGACTGGAGTTCAAGCTTATGTGATCCGCCAACGAAAATAGCGTCCTTGACACTGGACCATGGACCCGACAAAAAATAGCCAATTTTTTTTTTGATGTACTCATTCATAATTTTTCAGAAAAATGTATTCGTCAACAGAATCCTAAAAAAGTGACGAGACATTCGAAGTAAAGTTTACTTTGTGGAAAGAAGATCAATCTTTAGAAGTCAATAGTCCGATTGTGATTTTAACGTGAGTAGGTAGGTACCTAGTTGTTTAAAAATAAATCACGTTTCATCTTTTAAAACTACCAAAAATATATGATATATGACGAAGCGAAAAAAAACATTTTTAATTGATTGAGTAGAAGGATGGTTAAGTTATTTTTTTTTACTATTTAACGAGTTCAGACAGCTGGTACAATAATATCGGCTTATTATATTAACATGTGAATATTTTTACTTATATCGAAATTCGACACAATATTTTGTATTGATTGTGAAGAAATACATAACACTAGCATTTCCATGGAGTAACAATTCAAGTTTTATGGTAGAATAACTAATATTTTACTTATGTTCCTAAGTATTCTTGTCATTCATATATGATAACTTAAGTATCAAATTTTACATAAAATGTTGATATTACACTAACACTAATAAGCACGTAATTTTTTTAGTTGATTGCTTTAATTCAAATGTATACTCTTTTAATTCGTGATATATCGATTTTACAACCAAAGTTTATTTTTATTTGAATTTATTTGCGCGTTAGCGAGGCACGTAAGAAGAGCGATTAGTTTACCATTAGTCTTTTCCTAATAATATGATTTCAATTTCTACTCTGTTGGAAAAAATGTAGTTGAGTAACTGAGTAACAAGCAGTTTTCTTAGAAAAAAATAAGTATGTTGAGATAATCTCCGTGAGCGGAGTCGGAAGTTGAGAACGGACATGGTAAAAAAATACTTGAAAAATTTTCTCTCATATAAACAATAGATGATTTATTTCTCCAAGATCTTTAGATGACCATTTCTTTTTATTCAAGCTTTTCAAAGACAATAAAAATGACAAATGACCGAGTACATTTTAAAGCCCCGTGTATAATATATGTATTTAGTATAAGAAGTAGAAAATGTTGGGTGATATAATAATATCGAATTTTTCGTTTTTAAGATCGCGAGCTCATTTCTGCTCGAGCGATTCCTAGAAAACGCCTTGTAAACAAAATTTCCGAAAGCTTCCGACGAATAAAAAACCTCCCCTTACACAGTGGGAACGGAGGCCCTGCGGCAACAATCAAGGGGTGAATAAACATGTTTGAGATACATCCTTAAAGTTTCACACGCCTCCTGAATGCGGGAGTGGCGATAATTTCGAGAGATTTGGAATTTAATGCGGCGTTTACTTTCATGTCGTCTTGTGTGAGTATGTATTATTTCATGCTGAAAAAAAAGAGCGTGACTTTTTAGCCATGAATTTAGCTTTTTGCAATATGTCTCATTAATTCACGAAAAACAGATAGTGAACTTTTTATAAGGATAAAGCGAAGCATAAAGATTTTAAATACAAAAAAGGACAAATATGAAACCTTTTAACCTTTTAAGGAGTTTGTAAATCTATTCTGAACTTCAACATAATCTTGCTTTACACTTTGCGATAGTAAGTCCGAAAATTTCTCTGAAAGAAGCGGATCACATGTCACAATTAATTAAGATAATACATAGAATAATCAAAGAGATTTTTAATTATAAATTGAATTTATTCATTCCACTGTTTAAGCCAAAAGTACGTCCATACTCATTCAAAGGTAAAATTCATGTGGCCACAGACTTATTAGAATATTTCTAATATAAGTTTTTGAAATAGATGTTTGCAAGCTTATTAAAAGATCTATTGCATTTGGCGACATATTTTTGAAGCTTTTAATCACAACAGAAGTAGTGAACTAAATAGTTTTTCTTCATTTCAAAAATTTACAATCTCGAATTATTAAAACCAAAAGTTCCATCATCGAATTGTGAGTGATTCTAACGGTATTCTTAATATGTTAAAAGAAAAGGCCGAGCTCTGTAGTGCACTATTTATAATTATGATAGTTTTGTTTGATGTTCTTATCAAGATTTTATGAAATTTTCAACTTTCAGACGATCATAACAGTATTCCATACTTTTAAGTCTAGTTTCATCTATTAGTTGTCAAAGAATTCATAACTTCCATTCATGATAGCTTTCAGACTGAATAAATTCCTTCTTGCCCAACTAATGGACTGAAACCGAGGATGAGAATTCTTAAGATAATAGACGATAAAGACTGGCTTGCACGTATCCTAGAATAACTAGTCAGAATAAAGAATGAACACAAGTAAAAGGTTTAAAAAAGTTATCTATTCTAAGGATAAATTATTTCATAAGTTACTCACGGTAGATGATTTTATTTAAACTTTCCGCTGTGAATTTTTCTGAATAGCACATAAAATTGTCTAGATTTGTTCTCTAATTGCCTATTACGTAAATGCAAATAAAAAATCTGACATTGAAGACATTTAAGTGTCTTATCATGCATAATATTTTATATTTTTTTTACTATTGAAATAAAAAATTAACAAAATAGACAGATCATATTTGATTACTTTTTCATAACACTGCTTTAAAGATTAAACTATAGAGGTTAACTCTTTCAAGAAATATGAATGAAATTAAAATACTATACGAAAGATTTGATGAAAGCTTTGTATAATATAAAATGAGGCCTTATAACTTTGTTAATACGTGAAACTACAGCGATATATAACTTAATTCGATATTTGAAATTGAAAGTCAACACTTTCCAACAGAAAGTTGCCAAATATTAAATCTAGATGGATGCAGACGTGTTATAGTATACTTTGCAAATCAGACTGTTTCAATTTATAGCAGAACAACATCACAGACATTTATTTCGTTAGGAAGTAAATTTACGCTGAATAGTAAATCATTTCATTTAAAAGAAATATATCCGTAGAGAATCCTTTAAGTAAAAGAGACTTAGCGTTTCGTAAATGTATCCAAGAAACTTGCTTTAAGTTTGAGTCTAACTTGTTAATCTACCTCTAGCCTGGGGCAAATAGTAACGAAGCATTTGAGCGATGTACGTGCCACGGCACTGGGGCTTTATTGCATGCCTTGGCCCGTTGGCTGGCCGCATCGGATTGATCGTCGAAAGATACTCCGCGATGCAGCGAAACAACTGCTCATAACACAGCCGATTTCGCTTGATTGGGACACACTGGGTCTTGAGAGCTTTGACCCAACTAAGCGAGTACCTCAATTAAGCAAACTTCACGTTTAATAAATAAAAACAAAAAATCTATGCAATGGCTAGGAGATCTCAACTCAAATAAACTTTTGGTTTATCTTGAGCAGTGCTTCTCACGAAAAATTGCACTGTTGCTGCATCGTAAACATAAGCGGTCCTATAGAAATGTCTGGTGGCCGCACCAAATTTTTGTTTTGAGTCTGTTGAGTTTGAGTCAAATGGACCTGCACATGGTTGTAAATTTAGTATTAGTCTTAATTGCATCCCAAATATTTCATTTTCATAGTCTTTGTTGAGAAATTAACTTGTAAAACCACATTTTTTTATACCAATATTTTCTTTGAATCTGTTGTTGCCCGCAGCCTAATCCTCATGTGGCCACATGTGGTCACCGTGGCCGCACATGAGAACCATTGATTAATTTTATACGAACATAACTTAACACCACCAAGTTTTGGGCAGTTAGACCTCTGACACTCACGGTTAAGGAAAAAATTGAAAATGAATTGAAATGTCTAAATCCTTACATACTACTGTATAAAATTATCACTGTAAAAAAACGTGAGATTAACTCTCTCACATCCAAAATCTCACAAAAAAATCAAAGCCACGGTAAAAAGTCACAAAAGTGTTCTTTGGGAAGACTCCCTCTAGCTGCCGTATATACACCGACAACCCCAAAAATTCATTTTTGGCGCTCTCTAGACGCATAAAAACGTCCTTGTCTGCAATCAAGCCACTCAGGCCTGACCCATCAAACAATAAATTTGTCTACTCCAATCTTGAAAAAGCTAATGCACTCGCCGATGCATTCGTCAAAAACTTTGAAATCCAGTCAGACACGGACACCGCTACAAAAGCGCTCGTGCAAAAGTCAATAGACTCTCTTGCTTCCCAAATCATCAAAAAAAAAAAAAAAACAGTGATGATTGAAGGAAAACAAGAAATCCAGAAAATATTATGTGTAATCTATCGATATGTCTGTAAGTTTGCATCCATACAAAATCAGCACAGATGTTCAGGTGCACATGTATAGTTCACTGCATTGTCTCGCAAAATAATAACATGTTGTAACCCTTTTTTCGATGGTTTCGGCGGTAACTTTGTGGAAGTTCATTTTAATAGTAAATTTACTTAAGCAAACTTTGCGATAGTAAGTCTGAAGATGCCTCTGAAAGAGGCGAAACACGTGTCACAGTTAGTTACACAATACGTGGAATAATCAAAGTTATTTTAAATTTTATATTATATGTTGTAACCCGTTTAATTTGCCACTATGTGATCAAAGTTTTTAATATCTATTATAGAAATCTTGATTTTTAAAATGGCTCAAGATATTGAGAATCGTGTTAACCAACTTTATTTAAAAAACCTACAGATTTTATTAATATTTTCATGAATATTTCTCTCGAATATGATCATTTATTATTAATATTAAATCGGTATAAAAAATCAGGTCATATAGTTCGTTTACTTTGTTTTTATAATAATATACTTATCATCATTTTATTAAATATTTTTTTTATATAAATAAACAAGAAAAATTGATTATAAACTTGAGTTTGAATTTATCCGTGTACTGGACGACCTGAAGCTACCTAAGTGTACACAATTTTATGTTTAATTTTTAAAATTAAAGTTCCATCAAGCACCTTTAGTTAACGTTGAAAATTATATAATTAGATTGCTAAACTGTTATTCAATTAAATTGGAAAATTTTAAAAATTGTGAGAATTTACCGTATATGCAGTCTTCAGTAAACCGCATACTAAATTTAATAACGTGTGAATTTCACTCACGCAAATATCATAAATGCACATGAGTATTTTTCAGTCACAGTTTGTGAATAGTCATGATAGCAAAAAAGTACACGAATTGCCTACAACGTTCCACAAATCAGATTTGGCTTAAAAAAAATAAACTACCCCTTTTAAAGTCTTCATACAATTACACTTATAATTGTATTCTATGCTTTGCAATAAAAAAACAGAAAAGCCAACGGGTTTTGTTAAAATTGCAAATAACTCAAAATGCTAGTTTATGGGAGCAGCATATCATTTATGAATGATACATATGTACATACATCTGGATTTGTCTTAAATGGGTAGTTTTATCATTAAACAAACTAATAATGAAGTGTTATATCAAGGTGACTATTAAAATTTATGGTCGGCACTATATAATATTTATTTTATTTAACTACTGAACATTTTGAATATGTATCAATACTTCTATTGTTATATGAGACATTCGCGACATGACAAAATCGATATAATATAATATTCATGGTAAATTTACTTGACGTTATTAACCTTATAGTACTAATCTTAACAAGGATTAAATACTCATGAACAATAGTCATTCAAATATTTTATGCTCACAAAGCTTTTCAAATTACCGAGACAATAGATCGATAGTAATGACTCTAACGACACCCAACACGCGTGGAAAATAATAAACGTATAACGATATTAAGCTCTATTATTTTATTACAATATAATGTTTCTCTTCTCAGTATAAGAACCCATTAATAGGGAACAATACGAAATATAGTTAACTGTTCTAGTGTATGTATGGGTACATAAATGATTTTTTGTTTTCTTTTAGCTAAGTACAAAAATATTCGAGAATTTTGTTTTTTTTCTTCTTTTGTTTTGGTCAGAAAATAGAGCGGAGCGCAGTCACGTTATCACAATTTTATTGAAATAAAATATATGTATTTAATGGTATTTTCGTGTATAAAAAGGTACATTTGTAAATATCACGCAGATTTCTTGATGATTTCTCTTTGAAGTGATGACTATTTTCGGGTTACTGAAATTAAAACGCTGAATAATTTTTCGATCTATCTTTTGATTTGAAAAACGAAAATTGAATGAAAAAACGATTTTGTATGGTATTATTTTATTAGTGACATTTATTTTATTTTATATTTTGAGTCGCTATACTCATTCTACAAACAATCTGCAACCAAGGCTTATGACGTTGACAATCAACCACGGATCTGATTTTCCTAATATAGTTTGTATTTATATTTTACAGTGAAACTGTATTCTCACTTGGACTTGGCCAGTTAAAATGTATCAAGCAATAGAGTTGTATGACAATGTGATTTCACTGGTCACGATCATAGAAATTATATTGGCCCAAATTTGGTTTGCTAAAATGAAACAAAATCAGCAAGTTGTCCAGCAAGTTTTCATAAAAAGAGAACCAAAGAAAAACAGCAATTAAAATATATATTCGCTAGTGAAAATGTATTAGAATATACTTTTACTGAAATTCTAATCAGAATATATTTTCATTAAGAATACAGTTTCGCTGAATATGAATATATGTATATGAATCAGCCTCCAGTTATTTGACAGTGCTTTCTAAGTACTGTTACAACAGTACAGTTCTCAGTTTCATTGTGATTAGCAATTTCACAGAAACGGCTGTACGAGGTGATGTGCCGAGATCCTATAGGTAAAAGCTAGCATGCTGTTAATAATAATACTAAAATAGTTGATTGCTACAAGAGATTGAATTAGTTAGAGAGAGGATATATCTGTCAAAATAATTGCTAAGCGTCATGGATAATAATATATTATGACATTGAGTGATGTCTCAAAGACGATCATAGCTCTGAATGCGTAAAATGGAATATGTTTAAACTACTAAAGAAGTTGGAAATATAATGAAGATAAATGAGTGGTACCAATACGATGATTAAAATTAAAACAAAATACACAGTGATAAAATACCTTATTTAAAAAAGATGTCTACGAAAAGTAAGCATTTAATTTTAAAGAGAGACATCAAGTTGAATTAAGCAGCTTCATTCAAATTTGAATCAATCGAATGACAAGGCTCATAGGAATGAAATCCCATCAAGGACCTCCAGTCGAAATCCTAAATGATATCATTCACACTATTTTTTTCTCTCTCGCTTCAAATCTTTTTTCGTATTTTCATCTAAATATTATTAAAATTTTTATCATGGAGAATAATATAAATATTCTATTTAACTCTTGTATTGTTATAGTGAACGTATAGCAATTTCAACGATTCTCTCTGAGATTAAGATTCCGTTAGTTGAAAAATGAAATTTCAGTTGCAAAATTCCTTGCTCTGCGAAATTGGCACTAAAATTTATATTTTGAATATCAGAATGTGTGCAGGAATTTCGTACAAGCTCTTTTGCAAACGTTCAAAACTGTTCGGGTGAAATTTAAAACATTATTTTTTATCAGTGACTGCACCCCGTCGTTACGTATAACGTTGTAACGGCCCGCTAGCCGTTATGCCGTTACGGCGTCGCCGAGTCTGGCCAACAGCCCACTGAATTCGCGGCCCGACGCCAGATCCCCCACACCCTCGAAGCCTTCGAAGCTGAATCCACGACGAAATAGGAACTAAGTATTTCGTTCTCGTACGTATGGGATATCAATGAGTGTATGAATCGCTATTATCATATTATTGATTCTGATGCAATACATTCACTGCTCATGAACGATTTAATCACCAAGGCATATATTTAAACTAGACCTTGTCTCGCACTCGGTTTTTAATCTTTTATTTTGACCTTGTCAGCTCCCAACTTGGAGCATATGGACTCCTCGCGAAGTTTATCTCACCGTATATTTTTCTACGAGAACTAAAAAATTATAAATGATTAGATTCTCACTAGTTTTTGACATCTCAAGGTGAAATCAAATAGTAACAAATGTAAGTAACATAGCAATCGTTCGGATACCATGCTGAATTATTCCGTGCGTGAATGCTGGGAATTTTAAATTTTGTTTTTACAGCAAACGGAAAAGGATCGAAGTGATAGTGAGCTGAAGAATCACATTCGTGCGTATTTTTCAAGTATTATACAACAAACTCTAAAATTTTAATAAAAATAATAATACATTTTTAGTACTTTTTCCACATAAAATTTATTTGATCAGGACTGGTTTCGCTCATGGCGAGCATTGTCAACTGACTAAAATTTTAGTCACAAATCCTCGCCATATCAAAGTTTTTCTAAAACAGTCTGACTTCGGAGAAATATGCTTTATTTAAAAATATATTTGCCTTAATGCTAAAGTGCATATGTCAATTTTTTTTTTACTTAGTCACCTTAGTAGGGTTATGTGATAAGCATTGGACTCCATTATTAAAGAAAACAAACTTTGCAAGAACACTGACAATTTTTAAAGGTTAATGTAGGTGTTTATTTTGAAAGAGCAATGCTAAGTAACCAGTTGAAAGTGTCAAATAAAAACGTTTACAATTCAAAATTTGAAAATCACACACAAATGAGCACTTTTTTCATTCCGTCGAAAAAACGTTATGCACTTTTAATTATTGATCAAACAAGCTGTTGAAAAGTTTGGCCCAGTTTTGAAATATATTTAAGGGTTACTGAGACAGGCGGTATCGTCAGTGTCATCCGAAATTGAGGCATTTTTTAAAGTTAGCCTTTTTACGTAATCCAATATGATTCAAATCGCTCAATATTTTATTGCAGAATATAAGACAAAAAATTTAAGGAGAGGATCTAGGACAATAATAATTAGAGATGCTCATGAAAGATTTTTTCACTCAATTTTTTATAGAATAGAATAGTCACTCACAATGAAGAAAATCAATGAAATAAAAAAGAAATTTGTAATAATTAAAAAAAAATGTATAGAAAACATTCATTTCCACTTTCCGTACCATCGAAGACTGTTTGGACATTTATTTGTGAAACTCGAGCATGTAAACCATACTGCGAGAAGCATTCATCTGTCAGATCCAACCGTGATGGTAAATGCTAGCCAAATAGGTAACTGCTATCAATTGAAAGAAAATGGAAACATGGAACGAATACTTGGAATGAAATCGTGTTCCTATTCATTTGGTCCAGTTAAGGTTGTTGAATTGATGAAGGAAGATTGTTTTCTTTTCAACTCGCATAAGGAAAGAAATTTGCATACTTTGTGACATCATCTTCTGTCAGACTTTTGTTAACTTTGCTTGAATCAGACGTAAATATCTGCAATCAAATTTAAGTTCAACTTCCATTCTTTAAAAAAAAAAATCTTTGTGTCGAATATAAATTTAAATGTCAGTTTTTACAAAACTGGTACATGTCGCGTATTTTTCTAGAATGACCATGAAATGCTCTCTCGAATTGAATGGAAACGATCGTACTGTACAAATATAGGAACGCAAGATTTTACAAAACACAAAATTTCGTACTATTTGTACGAACATCACTCAAATCTTTTGAATCAAACATCAATTCAAAGTCCCATGGTAACCTCCAACAAAATCGATGGATAATGTAGAATCAATTGGAATAGAAAATACCGTAAATAACGAATCAATAAGACGGATGTTCGAAGAGATAAAACTCTAAAACTTGCGAGGCTAAAATGGATGAAAATAAATCCACAATTTCCGGAGAATAGCGGATTCAGATATTTTCTGTACAAAGTACTCGAAAACATCCTGACTTATTAACCAAATTATTATTTCATGTTTAAACCAGGCCATTCTGACAACATGATTTATTTTATCCGCCCCTATTCAAAACAAATAAAAAATCCCTTAACTGAAAATGCTCGGTATTAATAATAAACATTTTCGGCCACTTGATTTATCTCTTTAAAAAAAGCTTTTAGTGTTTTTATTTTTATTGTACGACAAAGATTTTACATTTTCTCGTGTTTATGTCAACTAATGTACAAGAAATTGCGTAAAACATTGGAAAACTTCATTTAATTTAAAACAGGTGTACTTTGAATCATTACACATATTTAGTTACTTGATAAACATGTATCTACTTATTAGATTCTTTTTCGGTTTCTATTCGAAGTCTATAAAAATCAGGTGGTTAATTTATGAGTTTCTACAACGGATATCTTCACTCCTTTCCAAGACAACTTAGCCTCATATATACTAAATAGCGTATCTATTAAATTATTATTTCAGTGTGACACAACAGGGCGGAGGATCCTCTTGTCACATGTTGTATTAGAACCAGTTACATTCGAGCGTCGTATTTTTCCATGAAATTAGGGTCTACAAATTCAAAGACACCATAAACTTTATTTTTGCCTAACTAAATATGTTTTTGAAAACCCAATACGTTCCATATTGTATAATTTGCCTATTTTGAATTGGTGTAACATTTTTTAATTATTTCACTGTGGATCGAAAGTTCAAATATTATTCGAATATTACCACAAATATATGATTTAAATTCTTGCTTCAAATTAACGTAATTTCCTTTCATTCCGAATATGCTACTATTTTTCTCCGTTCATTTTTTAAATATATATTATACTTGTATTTTTACCCGGCTTTGCTCGGACTAAGCGACCAATAATTATTTAATGTTATATCATTCGACATAATTATATCACAAAATCTAACATCCAAAATAGAGTTAAAATAAAATCACAAACTTTATTTAATTTGATGACAGCCCCATTCTCGCCCATTAAAATGTCCAAATTCAAGGAAAAAATCTAATTTGCTGTCAAATAATACCTTCAAGTAAATAATAAACATTATTATATCGCAACTTGCAACAACAATGCAAAAGGGACTTACAGACATACATACATACATACGCCGTTTCGGTTTTATATATAAGATTTATAGTAAAGTGAAAAAATACCATGGCTTCGAAATGTATGCACTATGATTTGATGAGAAGACTGGTCTGGCGTGCTTGTGTAAAGTGATCGCATACAATTAACCTTTTGTAATCAATCTTATTTTTTTGATGTCTTCCATATCTATTGCAATATCTATATTATCTTTTCTTTCCATTCTTCTCCAAATATAAAACTAGGCTGATGTTTTCGTTAAAATTAATCGCACATGAAGACAGGGACGACCATTACTTGGTCCTAGTACTGCAATCTAACAAGACATTCTGTGTTCGTCCAAGAATAGATTATTAATACATCCACGTTGCAGTGGTGAACTCATAGTACGAACCTGTTTCGTGCCATAACTGTTTGAGAGATTCAGTTTATTTCAGCGTGGATACTTTGAAACAATTGTCAGCCGCAACGCGCGGTGTACATCAACGTGCGGCGTACATACTATGTGCATTGCAAGTACAGTATAATGTACATTGCACAGTGTATTGAATTAGCATATGTACATTGAATTACTCAAAACAAGAAGCGAATACGTGGATGCGTAAGGGTCATTTGGGGGATAGCGGGATACATTTACGTTTATTGTTTCACCTCAATTAAATCATCACATATTCAGAGGATTAATAGATTAATTGACGACAGACTATCAATATAATCACATATTTAGCATAACTATAAAATGCAGTTTGTGAGAAATAAAGTGTTTTGTAGTAAACAACAAGGCTTCCAAGTTTCAAAGTAAATTAATCGCCATTTGGGACTGTAGATTCTGATCAGGAATTACATTATTTTACATATTCGATCCTAAATTCTTGACATTATATTACACTGGTTTTACCCGGCTTCGCGGAGTTTTTGTAATGCAATAATAATGTTAATTACAGTTAGTTAAAAAGTAATCAAAAACCCAAAAACACGACAAAACCTTAATTACTCTGCCGTAATGTGCGTCAACTAAATTTGTTTGCCTTTTCAATGCATTTTTTTGAATCTTACGGAATAAAAATATTCAATCGGAGACAAATCCGATGACAGCCAATAAGAAATGATTTATTCACATCGGTCTTTGTTTTATAAATAAAATTTATAGAACAATAATCTGGTAAAATTGTTCAAATTGAAATAGATGGCTCTAATTTTCAGACGATCAAGAAATACCTAACCTAAAAACTATCAATATTCGAAAAAAATATTAATCATATTTTTGTCTAGGCTAAATTATACAAACCCTTTCTCATTAAATTATAAAACTTATTTAGGAGACAATTTGATTAAATTAAAGATAAAAAAATGAAATGATCCAACAGGCGTCCTTGCTAACTATAAACTTAATTGTCCATCGCTCAACGTTTCGTGCCGAACGCAAAGCTTTTGTGTACTTTAGCATTTCACTAATTGATTTAACAATACTAACCAGAGCCTGTATTCAAAACTTCTACAAACGAGTGGCAAAAGCTTTTGCTTTATATTACCATAACAAAGACTGGAATTTGTGAAAAAGTTCATAATCCTTCAATTTACTTTTCATATTTTCTCAAACCTACTGTCCAGTGATACTTGCATAATTGTTATAATTCGATAAGGCGGTGAGACAGCTTTGTTTGTCCGTGGGATTTTGATAAAAATATAAGCTGTTTTTTATTTACAAGCTTTTTAGTATTTTATAAGTTTAATCAATTTACAAAACACTGACTGAGGTAAGGTTAACCTAGAAAACAAAAAAACACACTAATGTTTTTTTATAATTAAAAACAATAATTTTCATATGATTGCGTTTTAGCACACTTAACTTAAAACCTATGATTTTTTTCCATAAACCGATTCCGATTATACTGGATTTGAGAGAACTATGTATTTATTTATATTGATTACACTCCACATTCCTCCTATGCGTAGATGTTTCTTAATGAAAACTCATGAGTCAGTCACCCAATTTAATTTTTTGATAAGGTTAGGTATATAAAGGAAATAAAGTTAGCAAAGAGTAAGTATTAAATATAAAATTTAAAATAACCCTGATTATTTCACGTATTGTGCTACTAACATTGACACGTGTTTCGCCCCTTTCAGAGGCATCTTTAGACTTACTATCGCAAAGTTTGCTTAAGTAATGATCAAACTTGATTCTAACATTTTAAATTATGAAATTACAAGATGGATTTCGGATTTTTTTCCCTTTTAAAGGAAGCAAGGAGGGGGTGATAGAATCGAAACAAAGCAAATAAATAATGATACTAATGAGTTGCAATCAATCAGATTGGGATTTTTCCCTTTTAAGGGAAGCAAGGTGGGGGGGGGGTTATAGAATCGAAACAAAGCAAACAAATAAATAATTATACTTCTAATGACGTTAAGCATTACAAACTATTAAACTAATAAACTAATGAGCTACAATCAATCAGATAGGTTAATGATTACTCTATTAATTGGAAACAATGTAAGTAATGGCGAGCAACCTGTCCTATTAAGAATGTTATTTAATAATTTAAGTATTTAGTTGATTTTTCAACTAAATAAAGTATAACAAAAGTATAAAGTATATATTTAGTTGATTTTTTTATCTTTACACTTAATTATCGGAATTGAAAAAAAGAGTGAGTGAAGAATATTGAAAACTATACAGAAATCAATGTTTTTGTTCCATAGATATAAAAATCTATTGATAAATCAATGGCTGGAAGTTTTCATTACACGTATTGAAACCATAACCCAGCAACGAAGTAGGAATAAAGCTTAAGAGAATATACTACTCAGTAGACAAACTGACTAATGTAAAATGAAAAGAAAATAGTCCTTGTAAAATTTTATTCTTCATTTTTTTTCAGAAGATGTTGTCATTATAAAAATTCATAATTCAGTACAATGCAATTTGGTCTTGTGCATTTTATATACATTCCTTTCTTCAAGCTTCAATACTGTCAAATACGTATTTGAAGTCGACAAAATAAGAAAACGTTTCATTTTTTGATTGATACACCGAATATTCGGTTAAAATTGAACGTAGAATTTTTATTGAGAGATTTCTGTAACTGAACATGATGATACAATTTAAAAAGCGCACTATATGTAGTGTATAAAAGTGCATATATACATTTGCGTAAATTTATCTTTACTTATATTATATATTGGTTTAATAGTAAGTGTGAGCCAAAAACAACAAAGACATCCTTCTGTGAGTAAATGCAGGAGCGCATTCAATTATCGCTTCATGAATATGCATTAATTCGGGAAGGCAATAACTAGTGTGTGCGCATACATATATGAGAATATTTTCAGTACTTGTTACCAAGTGATAATCAACATTTCGTAAATATTTTCTCTGCCATGTTTAATTAATGATGATTTATTATTTTTAACTGACCATTTATTATTTTTTACCGACCGTTTTAAGTTGTTATTACGAATCATTTATTTCATATTTACTGACCATTTATCGAATAAGAAACTGACCAAATAATTTGTTGCCTAAAAATATTACTAATTATACATCTAGTTTTCAGCAAAATAAAACATAAGAAAGACCTTTTCAGAGAATTTTTTCAATCTTATAATATTTTTTATCAACATGTCTAATATTATTTTAGATTTTAAAATAAAATAAGGGTTCTCTCAAACGTTGTAATTTGAATAATGAATATTGTAAAATAAGTATAGGGTATTTCAAAAGGGACGCTCAAAATATGTTACTTTGTCCTGCTGAGTAGATTATTCATTGTTTAGTGGCCAAATTTGAGTCAACCAGTTTGGTAAATAATCGGCCAACACCTACCTGTACGTCATCAAAATACAATATCTGGTGAAAACATTGCTGCTGTGTGTGAAAGTGTACAGGAAAACCCAAGGCAGCTTATTTCTCGTTGTTCACAAGAACTTGGCTTTTCTGCGACTTCAACTTGGCAAATTTTGAATCGGGCCTTATGTCTGCACCCGTATAAAATCCAATTAACCAAGGAACTTCAGGTAAACGACCATAGACAACGCCTGATTGGGTTCTGGAGCAGTTGGAAGTTTACCCAAATTTGTCAAAAAAGTCAACTTTAGCGACATGGCCCATTTTAAAATGAATGGATATTGGCAGACATTTGATGCCATATTCCATATTTAATGCCGTAAAATATACTTACAAATGAAATTAAAATTTAGTCGAAATCTCACAATCAACTTGTTTTATTTACATTTCAAAACTAAGCGTCCTTATAAAAAGACCCGTTATAATGTACACTTTCTATGATTCTTTTAAAACTTTGCAGTCTTAATTTTTAGCAGATTAACTGTAATACACTTAATAAAACTAATAAAAGTTTCTTTCGTGAAGATTTTTTTCAACGTGCAGGTTGGCATTTTATTTTGAAATATAATCATATGCTAATTCCCGTTCTAATCAAAATATTTTGAATTTGAGAGAATAGATATGTATGTATATAATATATTTCGCTTCTGAGTATTAAAATTCCGAAGATAATATGAATATTGTTTTCAACTTCAACGAATTTTCAATTGTACCAAAATAGGAATGTGGCCATTTAATTGTCAAAGATATCAATGAGCTAAAAATTATAAGAAAAGCCTTGGCAAATGAGTATCACTGTAAAACTATATGGGTACACGAAGTTGGTTATTTATCAATATTATTATGCCTCCCAAATATTTGACCATTTATAACTGCATATTGATTGCAAAATAGATTATTTCAAAAAATTAATACAGTTTCCTTGCCATCAACTGCATCGCAACATACTTGTTACTTATACACTCAAAGGCATATCCTGTGGCATGACGTCATATCCGGCGGAACCGGAAGCTAATAGGCCTCTACACTCTCTATCCATTGTCGACAGAAGTTTGTCTTACGAGCACAGCCACTCATGGCTGTAATGATAATTATTATTGTAATTTAAGGCTTTGCATTAGATTAAATTTATTCAGAGCTGTTATAAATTCGTTATGAATAGGAAATGAATGCGGAGGGGTGCAGTGATGATAAATTTAAATTTATTTCGTGTAAACTTTTAGTCAGTAATTAACATACATATGAATGCCTTCTAATGGTGTACATACTTATTTTAAATAAAACCATATACTTATTTTATAAATTTAATGACCAAAATAATGATTTTGAGATTGATTGACAGTGTTTTATAGCTCTAGTTATAAGATTTTTACAAATAGTTAATCTAATAAAGGATTTCGACTGAGGGTGCTTGATGGAATTTCAATATCTAATTTGAATTGCTTGAATTTTGTACCATTCCATGAGCTTTGTCGCTAACGACCCAAGGTTCGCTTTTCGATATCTTCAGGCATTTCAAGTCAACAGGTGTTCTTGCACTGACGAGCAGTTAACAGTTTGTATCGTTTATACACAAAAATAAAATTAGATCACTATGTTTTAACAATGTTAAAAGTTCAATTTATTTATTTCATGTAAAACTCTGATTCAAATTAATAAGAAACATTGGGATAAGAGAACAAAACAAGTTCCTAAAATGGTATCTCGTTTTAATGACTTCAACTGAAAATGTACTATTGATGTTTTATTTTGGTATTTTTTATTCCATTTAAAAAATACTAAATTCATTATTATATTTAACAACTATTATTGGGCTTAAATTTGTTTGACTTCACAAAGTTTGAATAGCACACAATTTTTACATAATTTGAAGCTTAAAAACTTTCATTTTTATAAAGCAACTTGGTAAAAGAGCTTACTATTTGAAGGTCAATATTTGCGCGAAAGTTTTTCTTTTGAATGGTACAAAAAACATTAAAATTGTTTGTCTGTGTATTTCACTAAAGACCTAATAATATCAGTGTCGTTATGGGACTTTAAAATAAGTAATGTCTTCCTGAGGGGTCCTTAATTTTGAAAGTGGATAAAATTATGTTACAAATGGTCAAATTAAATAAAACTTGGAAAATCTTTTTTAGCGAAGGCTGTATGAAAGATTCGAATTAAAATTAAGTACATAAGCCTTAAAACGGTTTTCTCTATCTACACTCTCGCTTCGTTTGACATTTTTTAGCTTTCATTTGAAAATTTAATCAGAGATCAAAGAACCAAATACATGAAATACTTGAAGGCTTTGAAATAAAATAAAGCTTTTAGGCAATCTATTATGGATACTGGCTGATTAATTAGTGAATAATATATAAAGCTACTAAAAGATTACTTTCATACTCTTCGCTAAATATCTCATACTAGACAATTGCGCAGAATTAAAAAAAAAATGTTCGAATTTGTTTACTGATAATCTATTTACGAAAATGACAAAATGTTCGTGTATATATTATAATGTACGTAATCAATATTGTGTGGTAAAAGCTTCTATAATTAATTAATATAATATGGAACAGGCTTAGGAACGATTAACAATCTCTATATGCTGATATTGTGTATGCTATCATTTAATTTCTTACGCGAAGCAGTTACGAGTTAACTTTTTTTTAATGTTTATGGTTTTAAGTATATTTGTCGGGAAATCCACCGAAAATCTTTCGTTTGCAATCAATTTCAGTTTTAGATTGACAAATAAATATATTTTTAAATATTTTAATCAGCATGTTCTGTATCAAGAATATATATTACGATTTAAAAAAATAAACATATATAATGATCAACACTGTTCACGAAAGAACCAAGATCTAAGAATTTTTCCGGTAAAAATCCTTGAGCTCTACTATACATAACAAATTACCACTGTCAATGAGAGATTAAGGTTTTATTGTATTATATTAAAAAAGGTAAGTAAAACATCTTGTTTTTATTATGTGACGTGAACTAATATGTCATAATAATATATATACGAATGAAAATTATTAAGTTCAGTATAAATGACCACTAGGAATAAGCACTAAAATTCGTGTGAGTATTGTTTACGTTCAACAAATTTCATCGTTTATTCGTATCGAGTATAGCTCTATTCCACTATGGTGCTCTGACTTTTATCTACAGCTTAATCCAATCAGCGATTTCTTTCCTGCTTTTTCCGCCAAGTCTTACTATACATATGTTGACTTGGTTTTCCGAGTATATTCCATTTATAATATGAAAAAGATTCGAACTTGATCAACTGAATTGCGTTTGCAATTTCAAATCTTTTTTACAAAACTTTTATAACGGATACATTTATGTCACTGTTATTTCTTAATTTTAATGTTTTTTTTATAAATTACTGTCTGTGTTGTATTAAAATCAATGCTTACCAAGTCAATTATTCAATTATTGTATAGCTCTTCCATGGCAAATATGGTTTTCAAAATATAAAACGAAGTAATATTAAATTTGAAACTTTTACTGTTAGCACGATCTAATTTAAACGACAGAGTTATGAACTGAATTCAACCTTATTATATAAGGTAAGTCACAGACTCTTTGTGTTTATAGTTTAGTACGCTAGACTCATGCTGAATAGCAATTGTGAAAAGATGTTTAAACTTTAACGCAGTAGCTCACAGAAATTCTAATTTGAGGAACACTGGAGGCTTATAAACCTCAATAAAACGTGTCTAATTTGTCGAAATAACAGTAGATAAAAAGAACAACTCGGTTGCTAGATGTTATAGTTAACTATTTAATTAGCTTTAAGTAGTATTCATACACTTGTACAGTATCAGAAGCAATTTTTTTGAACGACAAAAACTACAATCAAGATGCTATTAACTGAATGAAATAAAACCGCACTCAAATACGAATCACTTAAAAATTATAATCTATTTACGAATCATTAGCGAACGAATTTTAATAAACCAATATCTGTTGAAACTCCTTTTCTTCAATACATTAAAAGTGCTCAATGATATGATTGTCAAGTGGATTCGTCACCCCCGTTACAAATGATTGCATCTAGGTAAAGTCATAAGGCATCCACGGTGTCCCATACTGCAAGAATATTCTCTGCTAATGTATATGCATGCAATTAATCAAGTTTTCTCCCGAGCACAGTTATCATTGTTACGTTGTGACAAATGATGCAGTAGATAACACAACGGAGACGTTTTTAATCATTGAAAATGTGAGTCTCATTTTCAATGATTGGCTCAAATCAAAATATGAGTCTATTAAGTATTTTTCAGTATTCTATTGCGGCAAATTTCAATGAAAAAAAGTAAGTTTAACAGAATATGGCCAACACCATTTTCTTTAACCTGAATCCAGACCAGCGTAATCCCTCCGAACGCCGATGGTCATTCTTTATGGCCGATCGCAAACCGGCACAACTTCGAAAGAGCAAGTTTACACACACACAAATATTATTATAAGTAGTAAAACTCTCTCCTCGGGCCGAGCTAAAGTTATGACAGTTTACTTTGAAGCTGCTAAACTTGCCCGCGGCACCAGTGACGTCGCAGTCCCACTCTTGCGCCCAGAAGATTTGTTGTTAAAGTTACCTGTGACGTCATCCTGATTTATTGCCCTAGGCGTTAAGTCTGACAGCATGTAAATATGTTTTTTTATTGGTTTTTAAGAATTTTCATATTTTTTCTTTTAAAGTTGTGTTAACGTCAATTAGTCGGACTATGTCCAGTGTCAGAACGATGTAAGTCTCCGTTCTCCAATTTGTCTTTAAGAGCATATGTGCTTTTTCATCCATCTTACTCTAACCTAACCATTCTTAAGATTCCGTTAAGAACTACTGCCAATTAACCAGCTCTTCTATCCACACTCTCTCCTTAATTATAAGAGATTAGTCAATAATGAGTATTAGGTTTTCGTTAAAAATACATAATTTTGAAAACTATGATATGAATATTTGAGACATCATAATGATTGATAGCTATTTCGGCTTACGCCATCGTTAGAACTTAATTCAGTAAGAACTAAATAATATACTTTACTATCTTTTCACCGTGTTATAATGGAGTTCTACCAAGTAAAAGCCAATTTAAACAAAAAAATGTTCAGTTATCTTCTTCAAAATATATTATTGGTGACGAAAAAAATCATTCAATTTGGCAATTGAAGATTTAAAATAAGAAAAAAGTGAAAATACCGCCTGATATTGACAGTTGGAATAGTTATCGCAATAGAGAGTTGAAATGTAAATTTTCTAATCTTATATATAAAACCGAAACGGCGTATGTATGTATGTGGGTCTGTAATTCGCTTTTGCATTGTTGTTGCAAGTTCAAACAAACGAATTGATTTCGCTCGCGAAAGTTTCGACGGTAAATTTGTTTCGTTATCAATGTGTGTGTAGAGACTCCAATTACTCGAGTATCGAGTAGTACATTTTACAAAATACTCGAGTACTCGAGTAGTTTCATATGAACCAAAATCTTATATATAAAACCGAAACGGCGTATGTATGTATGTGTGTCTGTAATTCCCTTTTGCATTGTTGTTGCAAGTTGCAATATAATAATGTTTATTATTTACGTGAAGGTATTATTTGACATTTCTTTGACAGCAAATTAGATTTTTTCCTTGAATTTGGACATTTTAATGGGCTAAAATGGGGCTGTCATCAAATTAAATAAAGTTTGTGATTTTATTTTAACTCTATTTTGGATGTTAGATTTTGTGATATAATTATGTCGAATGATATAACATTAAATAATTATTGGTCGCTTAGTCCGAGCGACGCCGGGTAGCAAAACTAGTATCATATACAATTAAGATGGATGAACAGAGATGAAGATGTATTGTGTACCCTGTCTAAATGGTATATATATGTGATCTAATACACGTTTAAAACATAGTTCTGATGAGGGCATAAGCCAAAATAGCTATCAACAAATATATACAATAAGTTATTTTTCTCACAGTATTATACTGAAGTTAAATGTTTACCAAGTAAATGCCAACTCAATCAATTATTTACATAATCGAAGAATTTATTTTACTTGGAATAAACAATAAGTTTGCCACATATTTGTATGTGATAGAAGATTAAAGAATTGGTAAAATATCCATATATATTCGAGTAAAAAACAAACTGCTGAGCATCCACTAAGACTAAGGGGAGCATTGCTTGAGGGCTGAAATCTAAATCACCTTCTCTAAAAGTTTCTCCGGTGAAAAGTGCCCTATTTCATATTTTTATAGCGTCTGTTACAGAATGTAAGTAGATATTGTAATAGATTTGAAACTAAAACTTGGCTTCGTATAATTTTTTAAAACTTGAAATAAATGTGTCTGTTATTGGATTCTTTTAGATTAAGCTGATATCAATATAAGTTTACATGTTAAGCATAATACTGCAAAGAAAATGCTTTCAGTAATATAACACGATCCAATAGATTATTGAAATAATATAAATATGAGCGTTTGAAGTTTCGTTTGATTTAAATTCACTTGTAACAATGAGCAAGTAAAAATGTTTCTAATCACTTATTTAATCAATTAACTATTGCTGAAAAATAATGATCTTAAATTTCAAATAATGGAAATAATGATGACAACAATAGAACTTCGTCAAATAAATTTAGTAAAAAATTTGGGCAGATGCAGCGGAGCTCCAGAACTCTGCTAACTCCAAATTCATATATAGATAGAATGCGGTTAAGATAAGCTTTTCGACCAAAAGGTCAATAAGTACCCTTTCAAAGTAAGGTAATGATGTGTTTTATTAGATCAAAACGCGTATTGTAGATTCGATGTATTATATAAATATTGTAAATAGAAGAGCGACTAAGCGAAAACTTTATTATGTAGTTTTCTTAATAGGATTTTATCTCGTCTTGCATTATTCTAAATTGTTATTTTTAGTAGTGTATCAATTCCCTATTCTGATCCGATGAAACTTTAATTGACCTTTTTATATCCCATGAAAGGGTCGTCAAAACAATAACATGAAAATTCGGAACTAAAATACTCTGGCTGCCATTAGTAAGATTTTATCATCGGTGAATACATTTATGTTTTATATCATACGGTAAAAGAGAAACAAGACTTATCAATTATTTATTAAACAATATTCTATTGTTAGTATTATTTTCAAATGTCTGTTAACCCAACCTTTTTATGGAATAAATAATTATATTCAATTATCAAAATAATAAAGAACGATAAAGCTTAATTTTGAGGCGTATCAAAATAAAACGTTGGTTGTTCTTCTGTAAGGGTAAGATTCTTTATCTAATATTTAAAAATCAATGTTTGTTTGTTGGTATTTTATGCGTTGCCATACCGTTTATCCGATTGCGATAAAACTTTGTCAACTTATTGCTTACACTTGCGCAAAGGTTAAAGGCATAGTATAATCAACTTATAGTAGGTTTTTTTTAAATAAAAATTAATGTTTTTCCATATTTTATGCGCTGCCATACCGTTCATTTTGATAACTTGTTGTTGCACTTGCGCAAAGGTTATAGGCATATTACAATTAACTTTCAGTAGGTGGTGCGTGTATAAAATCGGAAAATGACAAACAGCAAAAGTCAAACGGCAAATGCCATCGATACCGATCAATGTTAGTGAAATTAAATCGAAATTATTTATCTTAAATACTGTGCATCCGAAATCAATTCAATAAGCACAAACACTTTTGTTCTTTGAGTTGAATTGCAACGCTTGCCGGGTACCAGCTAGTATTATATTAAAATAATCATAGCAACGCAAGATAAGAAGCTAATGTGATGGATAATTTGAATACGCTTCATCTAATGTTGTGTAGTATGCAATAATTATTGTAAAGAAAAAGGGGCTGTATCTGCTAACGAGCAAAGAAAAGGGTGAGCTCACAGGAATCGCGAGTCAAAAGGAATAAATCTTCATACATCAGGAGCTTTCGGAAGCTCAGAGTAGCAACGGAAGTATAGCCTTAATTTGCCAAGGACAAAAATGATTAATTGACGAGAGCTTACGCTCCCAATAGAAGAAAGTCACAGATGTTTTGAGCAAAGCACTGTACTTTAATTATTGTTTTGTATTGGATCCTTCGTTTTATCCTATCCTGGGGGTGAGTATTATTTAAAAGCTTTTTAGGGGTAGCCTTTAGGGAAGGTTTTGGACAGAAGTTGACGTGTATTTATGGATTAATTTGTATGTTGGGTTTGTCAAATGTTCTGAAAGCTTTTCGTATTGATCTGTTTAGTTTTCTATTCGAGCTTTACAAATGCTATCACATTAACAAAGTGATAACTTGATGGAAATATTAAAATACATATTAAGCTTCAACAAATTGGGTTAACAAGTTAACTGAAAGTAAGTTTAATAATTCGTGGGATTAAGATTTCAGCAACAAAATAACTGTGTATCATAAAGAAGAAAGACATCATTTATATTGATTGTTAACATCATATTTAAATGTATTGAAAATTATGAAATCTAAAAGCAAAAAAAGGTTTTGTCGAAATCGAACAACAATATTTGCAAATGTTTATAATCATTACACAAAACCCGAAAGCAAAGGAAAATATCTTGAATTTATAATGACAAACAAAAATTCATAAATTAAATAATTACAAATACCGATACGTCCAATTTAATTTTACATATTTTTAATGCAGTGAGCGGTTGCATGACTGATTAAAACATGTATTTTCTTCAATTTGAAATACACCGTGAAAGAAATAAACTAACGTTAAAATTAATAATCGAAACGTAAAGCACAAAACTACTACGTAGCAGAGTAAATATATCGGTTTTTGGTTTTAATCTTATCAATTCATGAAACAAGATGAGCAATAGGTCATGTGAAAATATTATTTTTTTAGTAGTTCTTCGTATGTTTATTATATGTACATATGTCAGTTAATTATGAATAAAAGTTAATTTTAATGCTTTTGCGAAAGAAATAAATTAATTTTAATCTCATCATGTAAAACTAAAATATTTTGTACTATAATTTAATAAGCCGACAGTATAAATAAATATATATGGTCTTTTTAGTTTTAAGATTACAATGAAGTTTCATGTGTCCAAACCTCTTAAAAAAACTGCTCAATTACATAGAGTAATACTTATTTGTCCATGGACTTAATTAACCCGACTGCCATAACAAATTGTTGAAATACTTGAAGAGTTTCGCTGTAAATTAGCTAAATTATAGTTGTTAAGTTCTCGTGAGAGTGACTAGTGACTTAACTACTTTTTGTTGTAGTTGTATGCAAATTAGTCACGGGACAGAACTTGATAGGTACGATGGACTGAACTCACTTTACTCACAGCTCTATATGGTGTAATGGTTAAAGGCATGGCGTCCGGTGTGGAATTAAAAAAAATGTATTTAAAATAAACTACACATATTTATCAAAATATTAAATAGACGATACAAACATTGAGATGTATTTAATTTTATGAAATAACATTTCTTCTGGATTATACAAATATAAATATTTTTTTTTTTGAAATGATATTCAACAAAGCGGTAGACTAGTGAGAAGTGATGTATTTCAGTGGTAAATATGGATCATAAATCTTTTTTTAAAAACTTGAAATGTTTGATAATTTTCCACTGTGATAATTATTATGAACTAAGACACTAACCGCTCATGCCATTTTCAAGTATTCAAATAAAATAACTAACATGACCTTTTCATATATTGACAGGCCATTGCAACTTGAAAATACAAGAAACGTCTATAATATGGAAGATTATACTTTATCCACACTGACATTTAAAAAAATTGTCATCGTCTAGTTATGTCTTTGATTACAGTGAAACCCCGATTCTACGTTTTTCAAGGGACCGTATAAAACAAACGTTAAATGCGGGAAACGATGAAAGCGGGAAAGTTTTATATATGAACTAAATGCCGGGACTATAGAAAATGAACGCACCACGCGGGAAAACGTATAATGCGAGAACGTAAGATCGGGGTTCCACTGTATATAGTTTATTGACTAAGCGCTGTAAAAATACCAGTTTTATTGTATTTCAAAGTATCTACTACAAATAGTTTTTATATTTTTCACATAACAAAGTCAGAAGTTTAATCAAATAGCGTTTAAGAATATGAGACAAATATAAATATCAATGGAAGTTAAAATACAATATTTCTCAAATACAATGTTTGTTTTTTTGATTCTTTTAGCAACTGAATAATCATAATGTAAAAATCTCTTGTTTTCATTTGCAAACATGAAAAATCAGTAGCTTTATCTCCTTTGGCTAAATGCGTAACAGTTTTATTGTTTTAAGATTCATTTCACTTGACTTTATTATAAAGTTTAGTAAAATATCCCAAAAGTATGAAAATAAAACATCTCATAATGTTTCAGCTGTTGGGATATAGTAATGCTAGGCTATAAAATTTTCGATGTGAACTTTTTCACCCATCGACCATTTATCTTGTGCATCTTAACTTTGTATCATTTTGATTGTCATCTAGAATAACTGGAAATATATCATAATGGCTAATGTAAACGATTCAGATAAACCCTCCACGCATCGGATGGCACTGTCAAACATGGCATGTCGTCTGACAATTTGGCCCAAGTGTTTACGACCCCGCAGAGAAAACACAGTTTGCAACAATCGACTATGATAATAACACTTGGTCCAATATCATTCCACGCTTTGTTCATTTGTATATTTTATGCAGCCATCTGCTAAAAAAACACAATATTGTAATGTAAGAAAAACAAATGCAGTTCCATATAGGTCAAGTAATTATTCAATATCATTTGTGTTGTAGCATAGTACGTAATCAATCAAATAATGTAATTTTTTACATTTATAATTTCATCAGCAATGTATCCATTTTTATTTTTATTGATATTTAAATTTACTTAAAATTTTGCAGAACACTGCTTCAATTGAGTATCATCAAGTTTGTGTTTTTTTATTTATAATTAGTCAAGACTTTTTTTTGCATGATATATTTGATGATGATCAACCCTAAAAATTTTACAGAAAGTAACGAAAATCGATCTTTTCCATTATTAGTTGGAAGGCTTTTACTGATATCATATATGAAAGGCTCAAAAAACAAACTTAATTGAAAAATAAACGTGCTCAGCCTTAGTCAGTTATATGTTTTAAATTGATTTTATATTTGATCATAGAAAACATGAGTAAAAGTCGTCAAATACAGAGCCGAAGATTTATTAACAACATTTTCTCCGCATTTCAAGCAAATAAGTTTTTTCCGTGTAAAATTAGATTGTGTAAAGTAGAACATAGATTTATGCATTATAATGGAAAAGGACATTTAACCGAAAATGTCTTTGATAAGGTCAAAATAGTATCGAAAAAGTACAAAAAGCTTCAAAATTATATTTATTGTTAAATATGACATTTTTCATTTGACTGATTTTCTTTGACCGATGCAATACATAAGACAAAGTGCCTAAATAATAATATTCTTAAAGCAATCAAAGAACTTGTGCACTTAAATCTTATAGCTGATATAAATATAACATTAATTAAGTAACGTTCTAACGTTGTAAAATAGCAAAAGAGAATGAATTTTCTGTAATGGATACCAGAAAACTTTTTATTACGATTCAATTCCGTGTTACATAAAACGTTTCGTGTTACATCATCTCCAACATAATTTTCGCAATCATCAAGAAATTCATTTATAAAACAAATAACAGTTATTCACTCGAAACTTTTCGAAACAATTCGGATCGTTTTTGAAGGGTTACCAACCATCGTTTTGCATAAAAATATAATATATGTATCTCAGACTCCAAGAACCTTACACGCAGTTTCCTTAAAATACAATACAAGTCTCGTTTTTTCTATTTTAACAGTCTTTCACCATAGAAATATTTAAACGTCTGATGGACTATCCTTTGCGGTCACTTATTACGGTGTTTTTTTTTTAAATTAGAAATCATTGCGTTTTTTTAAAGTTATGTATCATTTTTTTGTCCAGTAAAAACTAAACAAACAATAAACAATTATCTTCACATTTGGAGTAAATATGCTCCACAAATAAGAATACATTTTCTGAAAAATCCTTATCGTAGGGAATATTAAGCAGTTCGAAACAGTGAAATGATGAATTAAACACGAATTAAATAAATTAAATTCCCTAATTGTCGTTTGTTTTATTTTATGAATTTGCCATCAGCTGTTATGAAAATAATTGTGAGTAAGTAAAAATTGGGTGACAGATTGAAAGCAAAGTAAAAATAATCAAACGTACTCATTTCATATTTTTTTCCATATGGAGTGAAACTAACCGGAGAGTCTTTAAGAAAATCAATAAAATAAAAAGTGAAAAGAAACCAATCTTATATTCTGTTTTTTCACGACTTCCTGAAGTACCACAACATTTGACAGAAGAGTAATGCGCTAAAAACAATACTCAATAAATTGGCAGCCCTTATGGCGGCGATGGACCTGTTTTCGACACCATTATTTCAAAATCGAGATTCTGTGTACCAAGATGACAATAATTGAGTAGATAGAGTTGCTATAAGCAAACTTGAACTGTGCCGTTCGCTACCATATAAATTAAACTCTTTTTCAGTTGTTTGAGTATTAGCCCATAAAAGACGTTTTATACGATCGAATAAAACACAGGCATTCTGAATAAGTGCGAATCGTTGTTTCAATAAATCCATTGCCAAACAATGTATTTAAGTGTCACCTTTTTTTGACATGAATATATTGTTCAATTGAATTCAACTGAAAATGCTCACGATGAGTCGAACCGGTTCTGATAATAAAAGTAAGCTGGAAAATTTATCTACGCGCTATGCATTTTCACGTATACTTGACTTAAAACAAAAGATTGACATGTGACAACTTTAAAATGATAAACTGTTAAATTTCAGATCAACGTAATTTCTTGATAAATTTAGTCGTTATTGAGTTAAAACAGTAATAAAAGATTTCAAATAATTACAATAATATTGTTTTTTAATAGTTTCGTTCATGAAACATCAATATCACGAAACCAAATAAGTATGTAAAGAATTTATTTTCAAAGTAGATTGTAAAAAAATATTTAAAAAAAAAAAACGTTAAAATGCTTTGGATTGAGCTGTTAATAAGATGTTCCTACAATAGACGGGATCTAAGTAAGCTGAGATGAATAGTTATAGAACAGGTTAGTTTCTTGTAAATTTCTATGTTTTTATGATTGAGAAGTTTATAAGGAAAGAATTGAAAGCCTCACTGAGTATCATATGATTGAATTATGAAATGAAAGTATTTTTTTTTTTAATTATCACTAACAAATTGTTTGAAAGTTGGTGTAATTTCATTTAGAGAATCTGTGGTATTTTTTTTTGTGCATGAGTGACCTTTTTAAAAAATATCTTTCCAATTTTTTTTTTATGTGAGTATGTTTGTTTAAAGATATGGAGCTTATCAATACATTAAGTTTTCCGCCCGTGATCAAAGTAGCAAAAGTTTTACATATATTTTAGATGCTCGAAAATACAAAATCTGTGTGTTGTTTATAGAACAAAAATGTAACCGCGGTAATTCGCAAAATGTTAAAATAAAATGTACATACACCATCTGATGGCATTCCTAAGAGAAGAAAATAGGAAAGATGAATAGTTCCTCTCGCTTTAGCGCTAGCAGGCAATTTAAAGTAAGGTTTGCTATAAGAGTTCGTTTATATTACATAATCTTTATTTTTTTTACGTAATACAAATGTGTAGTTTTAAATTACCCTGTACCATCTATCAACATTCCCTCAATGCGCAAACTTTATAAACATAAATGTAGAGATTGTGTGATGTGCATTACAAATCGACTAAGAAATGATAATAAAAAAAATATTCTGGCAAAATGTATACTTAGTTTGAATCGTTTGAATTTGATATTGAAATTTCCTGTTTGAATTGACTGTTTTTGTGGAAGCATATTTTTTAATTGCGTATAACAAGCGCACACAAAATATTTACCACTTTTTTTAATTGATACTTTTTATCAGGAGTTATGTTCACTATTTTTCATTTGTTTAAACATATCATTCGTTCAGTAAGGATGGTTCGGAAGATAATGAACAATTAGTCGATTAGAAAAAAAAATATTAAATAGTGGTTCTCTGTCTTATTCATATCATACTTTATAGTAAAATATTTCAGTCTTTAATTTATATAATTGAACATCCCTGAGAGTGTAGTAAAAGTTCGCCAGTCGTAGAGAGGCGCCAACCAGTCGGGACAACTCTGGCGTCTACGCACATATAACTATCTACGCCGCGGCCTCTACGAATCTCAAACAACCTCCAAGTCGTCCAGCATTAGAAACATCACATGACCTCAGTTGAATTAATTTATCCAAAAGGTTTTTTTTTGTATACCCAATACTGCCAAAGTGTTTGCCGGGATATTTTAGGGATATTTGTATCTCAAATTATTTGATTTGGAAAATGGTTTCAATAGTTTATTTAATCCAGTAGCATGTTTGAGACATTTTTATTATTTAATTGACATGAGTGAGCCCTTATATATGCAAAAAACGAAGTTTAAAAAATGTTGTGGGATATAGGTGCTTAAATATTATAATGTACAAATATTAACATAAAACTGTGTAACACCGTGGTTGACTGATCAATATCATGTAAAAAAATGGTGTCAGAAGAACTTAAGAGATTCATCTTAAGCTACGAGCTAGGCTCGTTGATTCAGTCAGCGAAACTCCTCAAGTTTACGTAAACATTACAAGCAATTCTTGGTAAGAATTGAACCCTTTTAATGGTTCCAAGACAATCATTTTCGTAAGGGGTTTTTCTTAAGTGTTTTCCCCACACAAAGCCCTCAGCTGACAGAATCTCTTAGAAAGTCAATACTTAGCTAATTTACAAACGGGAAAGGGAAACAAAGACTCAGCCTGTATCCACCCTAGCAATAAAAATAGCCAGGAAACTAGGAGTACGACTAACGGACCCCACATATAGTAGCAGCAAGATAGTTAAGGTTGGAAACAAAGGAACTTGCTGACGTAAAATTTCATTGAGTATTATATTTATCTTACAATAATTTTGTGCGTTTCAATAGTGAATATGATAGCTTTTGAATATTTTTTTAAACTATGAAACTTCATTGTTGATTTTCTAACTAGACTTGTAACAGCGGGAGTGAATAATCAACTACTAAACATCTGCTAGCTAAATACGTTTCATTACTACACCCGGAAAAAAGGTTGAGTGATAAAGTAACAAGGAATATTTTCAGTTATCCTTCTGCTACATGAACATGGTTAGAGCGATAGATATATACGTATTAAAAAATCGATCTAATTTTCTGTTAACAAATGATACAGACATCTTAGTATGAGAAGCTTTGGCCTATTTTGCGCTTTAACTGGCAACTTTTGCCAGATCTGAGAATTTTTCTCTTGAACGATCGTCGCTATTGTGAGAGTGAACCAAGACGTGACAATTTTGAAAATCAAAGCAAGCAACATCTCCATTGCACACTTACGTCAATTGCTGTATTTGATTCTAATGAATACATGAGTCATACTTTTTTATTTTATAAATATACGAACAGATAAATAATGGGATGCCGTTGAACTTCAAGGATATTCTTTGTAAATTATACGCATTGAATACAAAAAAACTTCATCAGAAATATACAAATATTATATATGTATTTATGTTACAATGAGACTGTTTTCTCAGTGAAAATGTATCAAGTAATAGATTTGTATGACGACATGATTTCACTGGTCACGATCATTGAAATTATTGGTCCAAGTCGATGATTTGCCGGCCTTAAATTTTGGTTTGCTTCAATGAAACAAAATCAACAAGTAGTCCCTTTCATAAAAAGAGAACCAAAGAAAAACACAGACAAACATTGGGCTGAAGATAGGGCGGTCAAATTTGATTTCAATGACAGATTTGAGAAGAAGATATTTTCACTGAGAACACAGTTTCACTGTAACATATACACATGAAAAGCCGGTTACTATGAACTTTCACTAACGTTGTCACTATACAAATATAAATACATATAATACTTTTGTACATGTTCATTTTTCCCGAAAAGATTAATTAAAAATTATTATAAATTAAATCCAAACCATTCCGTCATTGATTTCAAATATACTTATCAGATTACATACTATACTTATACATACTATCAAAGATTGATTTTTTACAGCCAGTTCCGTACCCAATACCGTAGCAAATTCTTTCCAGAATTGAGTAAGCAATCGATATTTTTTTTTGTATCTTATCATTTACCAGCCGGAGGGTGAAACAGTCGACCGTGGCTTTATCTTTAATATTCATATTAATGATACGATGTGTAAACTTTTGGTTTTTTTAGATCAATATTTTTAAATATGATTTTTATCGACTCGTTTCGTCGCAGTTAAATAAAAAAGAATATAAGTCAGATTATTATTGGTTGAAAACCATTTATATCGTCGCTACAAATTATCAGGATTCAAACTTCACTGCCCATACGCAATAAGATAACGTTATCTTATCTCAAACGCACTTCTTTCAACGTACGTTTCAAATACAAATATTTATTCATTATCCAGCAATGGATGGAGCCAATAAAATTTAAGTTGAGATCTCGGTTCATATAACAAAATGAAGTTTGAAAAATCTTGGAAATTACCCTGCTTAGTCAGATATGTTTCCATCAATATTCTACCATAATATTGATAGTGTTGTCAATTTAAATTACAAGCAATTATTTTCAGTGAAAATAAACAGGGAATAATTTACAATTCAACCAGTTTCATTGGTAATAGAAGTTTAGCTATAATTCCACTAAAACTTACCTTCAAGATTGTATTACTACAATATTATTCCACGAATTTGAAACCAAAGCACAAGTTATTAATTCCAAATCATCCTAAGTAATCTAGAGCTAATGCAATTTACTATCTTACTCTTGATTTAGTTCCGAAAATGTTATGAAAATGATGTAGCTTGAATCTAGGGTTTGCAATCACACGAAAATATGTGACATTACAAATTCATTTGCGGGATTTATTAACACATTTTTAAAATGAAAACAGAAGCTTAGAAACTGCGTATTTTTTAAAAAAATCTTACTTAAATGGAATATAATTGCAAAAGTAAGTATTTATTAAATACTAGTATTGCTACCCGGCGTCGCTCGGACTAAGCGACCAATAATTATTTAATGTTATATCATTCGACATAATTATATCACAAAATCTAACATCCAAAATAGAGTTAAAATAAAATCACAAACTTTATTTAATTTGATGACAGCCCCATTCTCGCCCATTAAAATGTCCAAATTCAAGGAAAAAATCTAATTTGCTGTCGAAGAAATGTCAAATAATACCTTCACGTAAATAATAAACATTATTATATTTATAAAAGCCGGGAAAAGTTCAGTAGAAGACTAATTTATTACATTTTGACTAAATGTCTTCGCCGATAAAAATTCAAACATATTTTCTTTCATATTTGTTTTTATGGCAACTTAATGACCAACAATGCAAAAGGGAATTACAGACCCACAGACAGAGAAGAATATATTTTCACTGAGAATACAGTTTCACTGAAACATAAACATTATCTGATGGTACATTATAAACGGTAGTCTAAGATCAACCAGCTTTTTTATGTATCCAAAAAATAATCGGTAATACATTATACTTTGTGATACTAAAGCCTTGATGTGTTTTTCTTCAATTTATTTTTATCCATATTTATTTATTCAGAAACCAATAAATAAATTATTCTAGACCAAAGTTTTTTTAATTTTGAGATGGTTAGAATCAATATGTAACATGCTTAAATGATTAACAAGTACAGTGGTATCTCGAGGTACGAGTGCCATAACATACGAGATATTTGAGATACGAGCCGTTGAGCGAGCGAAGTTTTGCTTTGAAACACAACTAACATTTGAGATACGAGGAACAGCCGGGTATTTGAGTGCGCTTTGTGTATGTGTGGAAGGGGTGCAAATGAATGTATTGGTGGCAAATCCGTATATGTATATATGTGTAAGAGTATATGTATATGTATATGTATATGTATGTATATGTATATGTATATGTATATGTATGTATATGTATATGTATAAGATGACTTGCGGTACATGTGATTCAGTATATGTCGGACAGACTGGGAGACGGATTTCTACGCGAGCAATCGAACATGTGAGATCCTTTAACAATGGAAAAACTGATTCACAATATGCAAATCACCTTATAGAATTAGCACATAATCCGAATTCGGTCCCGATTCGTTTACATTCCTGCAATAAGGGCCTCAAACTGAATGCATTGGAACAACTTGAAATTAATAGGTATAATCAGTCCAATGAAATTCTTAACGATCAGATCACGATTAATAGCTCACCTCTGTTAAAACCATTAACAAACAATAAACCTAAAACAATTTAAAAATAGATGCACTTAGAAATTGCAGATTTTAAGTGCTTTCACACGATCCCCAAAAATACCTAAATTGTTGTTTCCCACCATTGCTTTAGACCAATAAATCAAACTTATTTAAATTCTTTCATGTGACGTCGGTATGGTTTCAACAGAAAGAGATTATGTAGGAGGCACCCTGTCTAGCAAAGGGTATATAAGCTATCTCTAATACACGTTTTAAACATAGTTCTGACGAAGGCGTAAGCCGAAATAGCTATCAACAAATATTTAAAAATAATTTATGTAGAATTAAAATACATTGTTATTTTTCTTTCCGTATTATAATGGAGTTCTACCAAGTAAATGCCTACTCAATCAATATATATGTGTTGGTATTGGATTCTACTTCGAGTGTCAAACGCCATAAACCTACTATACTAGCATAAACATCCATCGCTCCACGTCTTTCGCACAACCGACAAATCCCATACCTAAAACATAGATAGATTGATTCAAATAATTACGATGATAAATTTGATATAAATACATAACAAAAAGGTTAATATATCAAAGTATTTGTTTCGATAAGAATTATGTTTTGAAGTTGATATTTATTAAGTACCACACAGTTTTCAGTACAAATATATTAAAAACATTATTGACTATGACATGATGTCAAAGTATCAATAATTTTAGTTACACTGTCGTTATCTAGAAGCACTTGGTATGTTAGCAACAAGGACAACCCACGATTTAACAACCCTTACAATAGATTTACCTGGGAATTCAGTCATTTATATTAATTGACGACATGTATTTAGTTTAATTATTAACATTAGGAAGAGCATTCTATCTTATTGTATTAAAAGCTTTCATATTTACCGGATGTAAACATTGACGTTTGATTACATCTGTGATAGAGCTCTAATTATATAAATGTTTCAATACAACTGCCTTGGTAATTAGATGTCAAATATTATTGTGTAGTGTATTCAAATGCGCAAATGTATGCATTACATCTTCAATCAATACCATCAAGTAACTGTGTTATATGTTATTGCATCAAAGGAATATGGACTTTTGATATAAATTAACCCTCAAAAGACGGTCCCTGAAAAATAACGTGTGATCCGGAGGGGGGATTTAAAATACCCCAGTGTTATGGCTTTATTGGCAAAGATTGCATTAAAAAAATTGTTATATTATGATTTAACGTATATATTATACATCTTTCTATAAATATAAATAAAAATCGATAGTTTTCCTATAATTATTCATATTTTTAGTCGCGCATGAACGGACAACAAGTTTGTGTTGATGTTTATGACACACTGGCGTAATAAAAGGTTTTTGAGAACGCTTATCTACGTCTTTTAATGTAAAAAGCATTCATTTGATTTGAAACGTTCGTTTGAAACGAAGCGCGATTGAGATAAGATTAACCAGTCGATAAAAATCATAGTTGTTTTCTGCAAAATGTGTTAAAAACATTGATTTAGGATTACCAAATGTTTACACATTGTATCACTACTATTAAGATAGATTTTAAAATAAAGTAGCAGTGGTGTTCGACTGTTTCACTCCCAGGCCGACCAAAGTTAAATATTATTTTTTTCAGAAATAGCATTGATGGAAATTGTCATTTGAGAATTAAATATTTTTAAAATCTTAAGATAATAGTTTGAATCTAATTTCAGTATAAATAATGCAAATCAATAAAATATTGCTCATCTTCTATCAACCACTTCTGTTTGAAATAATATTGTCGAATTTAAAAAAAATAGTCCAAAAGCGTCATGTATTGTGCCAACAGATGCAAAGACAATGCCCGCGGCGTAAATCCGCGCGAACGCGGGACCGGTTGTTTACCGATGGCGACAATTTCCGCGCGGGCGCGGGACCGGTTGTTAGAGTGTTAATAAATTTCCAAGAATTTTACTATGATTGTGTAAAATTATCAAAATGTATTCCTATTAATGTGTGCGTTATAGTATCAACTATTTAATGTAATATTCATTAGTTCCATATTTGCACATCAGTCAAATAATTCGCAATTCCATATATTTGATTATTAAACTAATATTTTACAATCTATAAATATAAATAATTCACGAAGTAATCACCTGTGAAAATATTAATTTAAGGCTTAACTTAACTCTGATTTGTAATAAGTGTTAAGTTATGAAAATTGTAGCAACATGTTCAGTTATTGAAGAATTATCAAACATCAATTATACCAACAATATTCAAAATCGTTATATCGTTGAATCCCTTCTTCTATAGTATAAATTTTAAAATAACTTTGATTATTCCAGGTATTGTGCTACTTTCTGTGACACGTGTTTCGCCTCTTTCAGAGGCATCTTCGGACTTACTATCGCAAAGTTTGCTTAAGTAATGAAGCAATATTGATTTTAATATTTTAAAATGATGAAATCAAAAAATGGAGTTTGGGATTTTTCTTTTTTACGGGAATCAAGATAAAGCGAACAAATAATTATACTAATAATGACGTTAAAATAAAAAATATAAGCTAATAAGATGCTATCAATCAGATAGGTTTGGGTTAAGGCCCTTAAATTGGAAATTATGTAAGCAGTGGCGAGCAATCTTTTTCTTTTTTCTGATGTTTATGATTCTGTATTAGTTTTAGGCAATGTTTGACATTTCGATTAGTGTCAAGTAACAATTATGATAGGTCTTTCAATTAAATACATCAAGAACATTTTTAAACTGATTTCACATATTTTATAATTACTAAGCAAAGATTCAACGCAAGCATCCGTCGGTAATCCTCGTGATACGCAGGACCGGTCCTGGTTAATAAACAATATCTGGTTTAAGCAAAAATACTTATTTTATTTATTTATTTTATCTCAACGTTACTACATAAATACTTTTACTGCACAGTTATTTTAAGCAACGGGCATTTATATGGTTTCAATTTTTTCATCTTTTACATGATTACTATGAAAAGTGATTCACCACAAAATTGGAAAAAAAATGAAAATAAAATGCAATAAAAAAACTTCATCACCGGACCGGACCAATTTCCTTTGTAAGCCATGGAAATACAGGAGAATTGTGCCCGCAGTAAAATTTTACACACGCAATCAATGAATTTTCAAATATAAATTTTATTGCCATACTAGAAATAATGTATAATAATTAATATCTATACATATATGAATATAAAATAAAAACTTAATAATAATTTTGTATAACAAACTAAAGCACTCACCAGTAAAAGTAGGTGAAAGAAGCACAGGGAGTGCAGAAACTTCCTCATCTTGTGGTTAAATCTAAAAATAACACAAGTTAAACAACTCACTTCACTTGTTTCTAGTTTAACATTCAAAATCAATTAGTGAACCCATAAACTTTTTTTGCTTCTTATCTTTCATCGGAAATAACTTTTGAATTCTTGTTTCCGGTTAATTTCAGCGAGGTGAACGCCATCTGTAACCAAAAGAAAAACATAGTTTATAAAGCAACCTATTGCGAATAGAAAGTTGTGTGATATAATATGTCTTTACGTATATGGTTTATACTCTATGGTTTAAGGTATATGGTTTATAATCTATGGTTTATAGTTTATGGTTTGTCTCTGGTTTATAGTATATGGTTTATAGTGTATGGTTTATAGTCTATTGTGTATAGTATACGGTTTATAGTATATGGTTTATAGTCTATGGTTTATAGTCTATGGTTTATAGTCTATGGTTTATAGTCTATGGTTTATAGTCTATGGTTTAAAGTCTATGGTTTAAAGTATATAATATAAAGTACTAATTTGTGGGCAGTGGTAGATTACTCCATAAACGCGAGTGGATCGTACATGAAGCCTCAAAGTCTAGAATATATTCTGGTGCCACACCGAAAAATGCATTTCAATGGTCGTAGAATAAAATAACCGATGGGTCATTAATCATATATTAAAGTTTGCGGATGTGCTAGATGCGCATTCTGATTTTATTCTAGTGATCTGCGGGATAACCTACATTGTTCAAACCATACTCTTAATCATAGGATGAATTCATACGAAAAATAGAGCTTACAATTAAATTGCGCCTTGGGTCTTTGAAGTGCTTAATTCACCACTGTTTGCTGAGATAATTTAAAATGGAATTGTTTTAAGAAAAATTAATGCATTAAAAAACTCTTAACGATTTCAATTTTTTTGTAAATATGTTAACTCTTTCTCCGCGGATGACCATTATACAAGTCGTGGCTGACATGCTTGTAATGCGTATGTTATGAATTGACCAAAAAAGCGCTGCGTTCACATATTTTCCTTATAACTGGTACCGCATGCAAAAGGATAGCAAAAATTGATACGTTTTGGGCATAGATTTTATTTAAAGTTCAGTGTGGTATCGTGGTCGTAAATATAGCGCCTGAGATAATTTATTTAATGTTTCCTTAATACAAGACAAGATACGATATACTTTAGTTAAGATATAACTTAAAAATTGCATTCAAACGAACGAAACAGAGAAATTTATGAAAAATGAAATCGTAACTTTGTAATTTTTGTCATTGCTGAATAGCTATTCATATTTTAAAATGAATTTTAAAAACACGGTGACTTATCGTAATTACTATTGTTTTCGTGTATTACTTTTACCCCACAAATGAACAGGTAATTATAAAATCTTTAACTGGTTTGAAATCCTTGAGTTCAATTATGGGTGTAGCCGGTAGTGATTTGTGTAACAGTCTTCATTTGCAACATTACTATTGCGTGTTTTTTTTTAAATTAAATTAAAAGTTGTTTAATAAAAAAATAACAATGCGTTAATGTTCACGCAATTATATGTTTAGCCACGCAGCACACGTATTTTTTGATTGTTTCCATAAAGGACAGGTCAAAGAAATACAGGAATCGTAAATAAAATTCACAAAAAATAATGGCTTTCTAACAGAAATGGTTTTCAAAGTTTTTACTCTATAAACCATTTTCGACACTAAATTGTTTGTATAAACGTATTGATATCTTATAAGGTTTGTACATATTATATACAAAGTAAGAGTGACTAAATGGAGGTTGGGATTTTTTCTTATTACAGGAAGCACGCAGAGAGGGGTGATATAAACAAACAAGAGGTTCATTACTTATGCAACATTTACAATAGAACAGATGGCTACTTAATACGTGATAAATTTAAGTTAATGAAATGTTATGTTAAAAAAAAAAATACCATCAACAGCTCAGTTTTGAAAATGCTAATTTTCCACAAAGTTTAAATACGGGGAAATACAATTGGCCGTCTATTCAAAAATTAAATTTTATTTAGGTCCCAAAAAGAATCTCGGTTGGCATCCCGCTAACTCTCATAACGTATTCAGAGCACAAAGGCTCAAGTCGAGTTGAATCGATTTTCCATTAGGGCCGCTTTCCAAACAACAATTGTTTTCCGGGCATGTGATTTCGATACGCCAACGTTGACCATACATAACTGGTACACAAACGGCGAACCCCCATTCAGGGTGACTCTTCTCGAATTTTGTACGTTTATTTCCGGTTTGGTTTTAAATATTATAATTTCGGAGGGCGTGTTCCGTGATATGTTACTGGTGTGTGTGGTTGGATTTGCTGAGCGACAAAAAAAGGAAACTGTTGCATGTTTAAGTGGTTTTCAATTTCTGTTCAGTAGAAACAATAGGGATAAATTAATTTTATATTTTTTCCATCTATTTTTATCCACTTAAATATTTAAAACATGCAAAATTTAAGATTCTTTGCCACTTTATGTCAAGGGTGGGTACTGACTAGAGATTCCAATTACTCGACATCTCAACAACTCGAGTATCGAGTACTACATTTTTTAAATACTCATGTACTCGAGTATACTCGTATAATATTAGATGTACGAAAAAAAAAATATCATTGATCTAAATATGATAAATAAATAAATAAATAAATAAGCTTATTTTATTTCATTAATACATTTTTATCAATTAATGAAACATATATTTTGAAAATAGCAGAGAATTAAACGTCTCAAATTATAATTTGGTTCAATGCTTTGTTTTTTATTCCCGCAGTAGAAACAAATCTCCCTAAATATGTTGCTGTAGACGTCGGCTTAAAAGTTAACAATGAATTCAATAGTGATATTTAGTTTTTCTATCCGCTGATAAAAAATAAATAAATTTGGAAATAATATTGGAGTATCGAGAAATTGAGAAATGAACGAGTATTTGATATTCGAATTGGAATCTCTAGTACCGGCTAAGTTTTGAAGCTCCTCTTCCGCGTCCGTTTAAGCTACATATATGTATATAGCATATACGTTTAAGCTATATATATATATATATATCATATACAACCATGAAGCGAAAAATCATCGCGCGGTGCTTGTGCGAAACTGACCGAGAGATGATTTTTTGCTTCGTCTGATAACGGCTCATGTAATCAACTGTTATCTGCAAATTATTATGTTAAAAATATAAGAAAAACAATAAAATACGGTTAATATAATATAATAGCAATGTATTTTAATTCTACAGAAATTATTCAATATATTTGTTGATAGCTATTTTGGCTTACTTCATCGTCAGAGCTATGTTTAAATCTGCATTTACTTATCCTATACATATATACCGTTGTAGACAGGGTACACAATTTGCGTCACATATGATAACTAATTATTACCATATAAAACTAGGATGATAGAACAGAGAAGAATGTTTGAACAAATTTCTAAGATTGAAATCATTATTTCCATCATTAGATCTTAAAGATCATTATTTCTCAGCAAGATTTGTGAAAAAATATGCTTGGCATAAGTAATTTGAAATATTTTTACTTGCTCATTGTTACAAGTGAATTTTAATCAATCGAAACTTCAAACCCTCATATCTCAAAAGTGTGTCATGAGCAGTTAGAACCTATTCAAAGTAAGGGGTCGTAGTGTTATGGAATGAAAACAAGGTACCTACAAAAAAAAGAGTTTTTTTCACTCTTGATAGACAAGATTAACGAGAGAATCACAGCATGTTATATTAAATTTTCTTTTAAGCATTCCACAAGCAATCCACGTTGGCATCATACAAACATGGTGATTAAGAATACAAATAATTAAGTTTGATGAAATCACCAGTTAAATTGATTAAACTATGTAACCAAAACTATTTCCATGTTAAACTCTTCTTAATCAAGATTTTAGCATCGCAAGAATAATCCGATGTCAGGATAATTCAATTTGATATATTACCCAGCGAGTATATTTCGGCAAATTCTCACCCCTATATATGCTACCCCTGCTTTTGTGGCCATCAATTATTACTCGCAAGTCTCCTGGCTATCGACCCACGTATGCTGGATTTTAACAACATGCAAAGGCTGCCAATTCCAAATATTCTAAATCTCAAATAAAGACATGTAGACATGTTCAAACTTAAGTGCGATTTTAAGGAATAGAATGATGTTGGCTCTTGGTTGTTTAATTCTCATTGCAACAACTAATAGCCGGCTGGTGTAAGGATTAGATTTGACTTCACGGGAATAGTAATTAACAGAATTTTGTATTTTTTAAATAACTATTAAAAGATACTTCGTTAAATTTAAAATCGTAATGTTTCATTGAAAAATGAAACTGAGCATCTAGTACATTATACGAATTCATTCAACTGTTTTAAAAGCTCGATTGATTTTTTAAATGAAATAAATGAATCAATACGCGAAAAATGCCAAAATACTTTCATACGAAATCATCTGGCCATCTGCATCTATTAAAGCTTTGTAATTTTAGCGGCTGTGTGATTTTCATGCTTGCTACTAGGAGGGCTACGGTTTTATAGATTTTTACATAATATTTATAAAATACTTTATTTGAGCACCCATCGTAATAAATGACTGAAAAATGCATTAAACGACGCTACAAAGGTAAGATTATGCATTTAAAGAATAAAGTAAGAAATATTAATTTCTGCAAGATTGTCTTGCCATTGGCATCGAATTTTCTACAATTACATTACGTAAACTATGTTTTAAATAATGAGATTTTTCTAATTTTAATTTATTCAAGACTTTTGCAGTAAAAGCATCACAAGTCTATACTTTAGATATATAATATAAGAGAGTAAGAATGGAAAACATTTCTAACGATGGTGCAATAAAAAAAATCTTTCGTATCAATAAAATATTTTTTTTTTTCCATTTTGCTACTTCTCACACTTTCCAGTCACATATTTTCTGCATTTAACAATAAAACTATGAATTTTCACTTCCAATAAATTGAAATTTCACTCCAAAATAATTGAGAATGGTACATATTTCAAGTTACATTATTTAATCTTGGTTTTTAATTAATGAAAAAATCTTTTATAAAAGCTCAAAGTCTGTATGGAAAACCACTTTTTAATAAGATTCCTGGATATTACTCGTCACACATTCGCTCTCACAGAAGAAAAGTAATCTCTTTTGTACTTTGACAGAATAGTTCATTTTCAGAAAACTCAAATACATTGCATTTTTTTACAATGTTACAGCAATGAAGGGCTTTTGTTGGAAGAATATAACTATAATTAAGATAGGTTACTTTTTTTAAACACAAATTTACTACGAACATAATAATAGTTTAAAATAATGAATTTATCCCTTAATTATTTTTGACTGAATATACTGTTCTACTAAATGTGTAGGAGACTTAATGCAGAATTCAATTATAATTTTAAGACCGTTTTTACCAAGCCAATGAATATTTTCAATTTGGTTAAATATACAAATTACTAAAATATACAGATGAATGAACGATAATACAACGAGAAAACAATGCACTTAAGACACCAGTCAGAATTTTTTTTATTTCAATCACTTTTTTTCACAATCCACTAGGGTTTGATTGTCAGAATCTTCAGACGTTCAAGGGCAGAAATAACCGGACTTTAAATAGACAGTTTTTTTTATTCTATTAAATAGAATTAAATAAAAAGATAATACATTTTACTAAAAAACACTGAATTTTTCAAGTAATATAAATTGAGTTTGATCTGAATTTATTGTTTTACTATTTGTAAAACATTGATGGCGATTAAACTTTTGAGAAAAATATTTTCATAAACCGTAGTTATTTTTTTCCAAAAAAAGTGATCATTATAATCATATTATTGGATGAGTGTTCTTATCATGAAAATAATGATTGCTTCGATTTTAGTCAGGAATGGTAAATATCTTATTTTTTTAATCAAGTTTTTAGAAGAACATGTGCTTCGATATATTGAGTAGAAGAAACGTACCAATTCGACAAAAGAAATTCACCATGCACTTGAGTCATCAGATTATACATTGTTAGTATATAATTCCATTAGTTCCTTCGATTCAACTCTTGACTAAAATATCATTGCACTATTGGCTAGTAAAATCATGAATAATTGACGACGGCGAAAAAATTTGATTTGCGTGAAATTAATTGAAAAAGAATTCATGTTTAAAAATAAAAATATTTTATTTTGGCGTAAAAATATACACATATCGCATAAACAAAATCATAAACACAGCCTTTTATGGGCTTACGGCGGAAAATAATGCAACCCTCAACGTACGGGGCGACATTCGCATATTAAAAATAAATTATATATTGCCGATTTACGACGTCGTTCGAGTGCAAACGCAAAATTTTATTTTACTTTTGTAGGTAACTTCCGTATACTTTTTTCATGCTTTTCAATTCAAATGATTAATTCATTCCAAATTTGAAATGAGTTTAATTTTTAAAAATTTTATAGTGAAGGTGAAATTGACTTTGATTTCCATTGCCACAATGCCATTGGCATTGAAACACTGCCATTTTATAACAAACGAGATGGTAGCAGCCAAGCGTTGCAACGCTACTCAAAGAAAGAAAGTGTTGGTGTTTATTTAAGTGCTTCCAGATGTACAATATTTTAGGTAAATAATTTAGATTTAATTTCACTAACATTGATCGGTATCGATGACATTTGCCATTTGACGTTTACTGTTTATCTTTTGCCGATTTTCTATGGTACGACACACGCGCCACCTACTTAGAGTTAACTGTACTATCCCTATAACCTTTGCGCAAGTGCAACAATAAGTTGTTTAAATGAATGACATGGCAGGCATTGATTTTTATATAAAAAGACTTACAGTAAGCTGATTTTACTATACCTATAACCTTTGCGCAAGTGCAAGCAATACGTTGACAAAGTGTTATTACAACCGGATTAATGGTATGGCAACGCTTAAAATACGATCAAGCAAACAAATATTGATTGATATATATTAGATTAATAAGATTGTTAATTTGATTACTGGCATAAGGAAAACAATGCTTACTTTATCTAAATAAAAAAGAAGTAAGTTCGTTTTACAATATTTAAGAATCAATGTATCAATAGATAAGACTTCTTTATGTTGTTTACCACGCAACAGAGAACTTTCAAAAGTTTCATTTTTAAGCATTGCAATACGTAAAACGGCTGAGATGATTAAAAGTGTTCGTCATTTGAACTTATAATTCATTACAGAATAGAGCCGTCCACTTAATACGTTAAAATTGAACAAATTTTAAAACTTTGACTGTTTATCACGCGTATTCAGTCAGAAATTCGATATGGCTTTTCTTACCACATTAACTTAACAGGTACCAATATAATACAGCCAGAGAAAATAGTATTTCAATTTGAATCTTTGATCGCTTTATTATATCGCCACTACGAAACGTCTGACTACAATTTCCACTCAGTTGTACAATCATGTCATTGGAAGTATAAAAATAATGAAATAAAATCAACTGACGTCAAATTACTTCTTTCCAACTAATAATGTGTCTTAAATGAACTTTATTAAAATTTCATTAGTTTATGGATAGTTTTGGTATGTTTATTAACAATTCTTTTTTGATGTAGGTTTTGTAGGGTCAACAGAATCGTCAGATACCATGGAATTTATATATTGAAGAAATGGGGCAATACCGTGACTGGCTGCGGCTAGGATATTGCACGCGATACTTCCATCTCGACAAAATGGTAGACCCCTTCAATGGGTCCCAAACCATTCGGCCACAATTCACCATCGGTACTTCAAAACGATTAAGTTTTTTAGATTATTTTCTACAGGAAACTGAGTACGGGCTAGTCGTCATTAAGCACATTAGGTTTTATTGATTTAATTGGCATTTACTTGGTAGAACTCTATTATAATACGGTGAAAAAAATATCAATTTAATATAATTCTACAGAAAATATTTTATATATTTGTTGATAGGTATTTCCGCCATCGTCAGAACCATGCTTAAACCTGCATTCAATCATCCTATATATACCGTTGTAGACAGGGTACACAATAAATCTTCTTCACCGTTCCACCATCCTAGTTTTATATGTTGATTATAAGTTAATTATGTACAGGATTAACAAGGTTCTGACGATGGCGTAGGCCAAAATAACTATCACAAATATATAAAATAATTTCTGTAGAATTAAAACATATTGTTATTGTCAGCTTATGGAAAGATACAAGACCTCAGTCTAGTGCAGTGGTTCTCATGTGCGGCCACCAGAGGATTTTTCTGCGGCCACCAACAGCTTGATAGTTGATATTGATATGTAATAAAAATGTGTTTTTGCAAGTTAATTTGTCAACAATGACACTGAAAATTTAATATTTTTGATGCATTGTATTGTGCATCAAGAATTGTCAGTTCGCAAAAACTCGAATACATACATGTTTAGGTATTTTTCACAAAAAAGAATTTTGGTGCGGCCACCAGACATTTTTGTAGGACCGTTGATGGTCCTAATGCGGCCACAGACAAATTTCACGTGAGAACTACTGGTCTAGTGGCACTCGAGTGGCCAAATGGAGAATGATTTAGATTTCTTTTACCAAAGGTGTTCTCTAAAAAAATTTACAACTTCTCATTCATAAACGGAAATACAAAATGTTATTCCATTTATGCTATATTTTTTTTATTTCACAGTTGTCACGATTTCTTATAAATCATATAATTTAAAATTTAAAATCACAAACAGGTTTTCACTGTATTTTCAGACATTTATAAGAAAATCGATTTCAGTATGTTTTAAATACATATTTTTATATGCATCTATTATATATTCATATACCCATGAAGAAAGTTGAGATAACAAGTATTAAATATTCACTATAGCAGAAGTTATAAATATTTAAATTAATACAAATCAGAAATCAAGCAGCTGAATCATATTTGTATCTTTTGAAATGTTTATAAATAGCAATAAATAATATAAGCTATAAGTCTTAATAAATAGGTAATTGTAGTCATTATATGTATTATAATTTCATTATTGAGTGATTAAAAATGATCAAAATCATCACATTATCACAATCGATCATAAAACTAAGACTTAGGTACCAAAACTAAATAAATTACTTTTTTAATATAAACTATGAAGGCTTTCAGCCTGTAAAATAACAGATGATAGTTTCAAAAGTCTGCTGAAAAAAGCACGTTAAAGAAATCCAAACTAATTTGAGCAATAAATTTTCTTATTTACTTTGCCACACCGACGACTTGTCAGCGGACAGACTCCAAATAAAGAATCGCTGGCGATGAACTTTCCATACATCCCCCTCAAATAATGACGTACGACTATCCGTTTTCTTTCTTTTCTACCCAAAGTATGATAGATATACTATCGAATATTTACCCAAGGCACAAGCCCGGTGCGTGACTTCTCTTCAATGTCGGTTCGGCTGTCGTATTAGACAAGCTTTTTTGTCTCACGAGGCACTTATTTGCTATTCCGGAGCTTCTTTTGCATTATAAGCCCAAAAGGAGGCCTGAATGTACAAGGGGATTCAGAAAAAAGCGTTAAATTAGGACCTTACATAAAGACATACGAATATTTATATCATCTAGCATTTTTGAAACATCACACAAAATAAACATTACTTAAATCCATATTTTGCACGTCTTTATTTTTTAACATTAAGTTCTTTTGACAAAGTTTGATATGTATGTATAGAATCCGTATGCAATATTTTTGAGTGTTTTCCATGCTAAGCGAATGAAATTAAACCAGTTTTGTAATACGATGTCAGTTTTTTCAGATTTTCACTACAATAAGAGTGGACATTGCTTAAAAAAATATTATCTTATAATACCTCGCTTCTTCTTATAATCTTTGTAGGTTAATTTTTATTTAAGTTAACTGTCTATATTTTGTATACCGAAACAAACATAAGAGCCTATAACACGTTACGCCAACTATAAAAAGAAGCGTACTAACCAGATATTTTGTTGATTAAAATGCATAATACACACATATTTAAAACACTATTGTCTCTGGATTTTTTAAGATATTTTAAATCATAGGCGATTGTCACAATTATTTACTAAACAACGCAAGACTAAATAGGCTGCGGCCTGTCAAGAACCACTATCGTCATATATTGCGGCATTTGTAAGGTTACAAATTTGTTCTAAAATTGTCAATAGCAATTACTCTAGTAAAGGTTTCTTTGCTCTCATGTATCATTGAAAAAAAAGTTAAGATTGTACATAACAGTGTCATTGAAGATTGACCAACAACAATAATATATCAACGTTATAATCATAACATTATTGCATCCTTTTGAAAGTATTTCAGACATATTTGACCATCTGTGGTAGTATTGATCAGTATCCTTTTATATACTAACAAATGTTCAATATTAACTCTGCCAAGTTTAATAAGACAAAGAAGATAGAAAGAGAAAAAAAAAGTTAAAAGATCTATCCAGTGAATATTACTATCAAAATATAAATATTATATAAAAATCTTTTAATTGATTGATTGAGTAGGCATTTACTTGGTAGAACTCCATTATAATACGGAAAGAAAAATAACAATGTATTTTAATTCTACATAAATTATTTTATATATTTGTTGATAGCTATTTCGGCTTACGCCTTCGTCAGAACTATGTTTAAAACGTGTATTAGAGATAGCTTATATACCTTTGCTAGACAGGGTGGCCCCTACATAATCTCTTTCTGTTCTTTTAAATCAAACTCAAAATCTTTTAACCTTTTCCACGCGGTTACAGTTAGTTGAATGTTGTAGATTTTGCTTGTTTTTAAAAGCATGAATTTAAAAATAAAACTCAAGTTAAATTGATCTATATCAGAAAATAATATATAACAAATTTAAATTTTTGAAGGTGTGTTGCCAGAACAACATTGCAAAGTAATTGTGAAATATATTTTATAATTTTATGTATCAAGCTGAATAATAAAAAATACATTGAATAAATGTACATCTCACAAAAACTACATACATACGCATTTATTCAAATTCCATTTCTGATATTCATGTTCAAACATTTCTGTCTACAGAAAATGTTATTTCATGCCTTTGATATTGACCTTCGTAGAAAATAGACAGTCGGTATTGTAAATAAGTTTATCTTACGCAATTTTATTGAGAGATAACGAAAAAAAATGAAATAGTAAATTCGAATTAGGATTTGAAAACGTAGACTCTTTTTATATTTTTGATGTTTTTCTTTTGCATATTCTGCAGACTTTTAGTGTAATAGCTTATAAATTTATGATACCTTTTCATAAAAATTCATATATTTACAACTTTTCGTTATCAAAAACTCATCATATACATTCCTTAACCAAATTTCAAATAACTTTTGAGTGACAATTATTATATTCGCAATTCCGTCCTGGCCATATTAAACGACAATTTTATACCGTATTCATTTGTGTAAAACTTTGTTTATCGAATTGAACACAAAATTCACATACAAATAAAAATAAAAAATTTTGTATCATCTTTAACCAGAAATAGTCCACAACTGTAATTGAGTTTTTCAATAATATCTGTAGAAAAGTAATTTTACATATTTTAAGATATTAAATTTCTGATGTAATGAATTTGTCATACGTCTTGCCTTGAAACTTTAAGTCTTTATTTTATGCTATAATTCGGTTACATTGAATTATACCTTCAATTATTGATCAAAAATGTGAAATTATTGTATAATGATATACGATTCGAGCACAGTCATTAGTTGAACATCAATTCAAAAGGTAATGACTTAATTGGTAGGTAAAAGACATGTTAATAAATAAGTGCTCAAACAAATAAAATTACACCGAATGTGCTGTGACAGATCAACTATCATATGTTAGAAAAAAATTACAATTAAAGTACTCAGATTGTCAAAGTTTTATCAGGAATACGTTTCGTTTGAATTCATATTTGTGTTTGTTTTATTTTTTGATTATCAACAAACATGAACTTTACCTAAAGTGTTTAAAATATCTTTTTTGCATCATTGTTAATTCATGACGTTTAAATACTATATAAAAGAATTGATGATTTTCTTAGTTTACATAAATTTTAGAATTTGACTCAAGCACTCTGAAAAAAGCTTCACTTCAATTTTTAAATACGCGTTGCAATATATAATTAACGGAAAAATCTTCGTCCAAGCAGTATTACGTTAGGTAATCGTGCAAACTGTCACGTGTGCATTTCTCATAAAAAAGCTCGTTTCGTAAAATTTTAAACACGTAGAAGCAGATGAGTATAGCATGCGAGTAAACATGTTTGCTTCATCTATTCGCAAATACTAAATCAGCCTCTCACGCTTGAATTAGGCATGGGACAGCGCGGTTTCCTCAAATGCAGTCATAAATAATATCGTAGCGCCTCTACGCAAGTACCTGCTCGTAGCACTTCTTGCCTCTACGAGCCGCAAACAATTTGCGCTACGACGTGCATACGTTGGTAGGAAGCATCAGTTTAGAGGTCAACACTTTAACGCCCGAACGATTTTACTTTGTAACCAATTAAATGTGTTCAAACGTTTTTATTAAAATTGTGCACATGAAGAAACATTACAATTCATAAACGCCTAAAACTTTAAATATCTTAAATTACTTTCATAGATTCGTTATGTTCGTTGTCGCTGGCAAGCTATTTATGTAGAGCAGATAATCTTTTTCTTCTATTAAATAATTAACTTGAAAAAAATCACAGAAAAAAAATCATATTAAAATTACCTCAAATATTGAGATGCTGCGTTACAAAATAACTTTTGTTTTGAGATGATGAAAAAGAATAAAACTTTATATTTTTTTTTGATTCTAAAAAAGGGTTTTACAGTGTTAAGATTGGTCACGCTTGGTGTGAAATTTAATGTAGGGTATAAACAGGGTTCTAGACGAAAGTGGTTATGTTAAATAAGGACTTCAGTTTCAAAATCTAGCGCAACTATTTTGTAATTTTATTAGCAAGAATTTTAAAGTTTTCAAGTTACAATACAGAAGTGTGATTTTTAAAAAAAAAATTAATGCATTTATTTTATTTTTAAATAAATAAATTTGTCTGAACGATTTTTTATGTGCCCTGCTGTTCACATTAAAAACGTAAATATTTATAAGGCAACTAAAAAACTCTATCCAACACCATATAATGTTAGTGCACACTTTTCACACTCAAATATATATACAAATTGAACTTATAACTGAATTGCAATTGATATCTTATTTCTAGCTTTTATTTACATTTCAGTGTTTGTACATTTGATAATTATTTTAACAGGGTTTCGTTTATCACTTAAATCAAAAACATTGAGATTTCATATATTCTTGTAACCGACGTGCATCGAATTTTCAGAAACAGATTCCGGTAAAATCGTAAGTTGTTTTGCAAATAAGTTTGACAAGACATCGTTCATAAAAGCGTCTAGACTTTCTGCAAATGAATTGTTTATGGTATTAAGCGATTATAATACCATAAACAATTCTTTCTGCAGAAAAATTCTCTATGCTTTGATAACGTTCTATTATTATTATTCCTTAACAACAAACTCATTCCAAAAATCAAGACATGGCATGGAGCATCACCAGACCCTCTATTGCATAGTATTTAGCAGGGCTGTGGAGTTGGAGTCAGAATCATGGAGTCGGAGTTTTTTGGCCACGACTCTACAGCCCTGGAGTTTAGGAATGATTATTATTTGTCAGAAAATACGTGGAATATACAAATATATTTTTTATTTTATATTAACAATAAATATATTTTTACGTCACAACCAGTGATAATAATTTTAAAAACATTTGTCTCTAATTGACCGGATGTATGGCATTTTGGAGGGAGACCAACCGCCTATTGTCTATGGTTGTTTGCCCGGGACATTACAGCAGTTCATTAATATTGACATTGATTGGCTCGCTGTGCTGTCACACGAAATATTTATTCTGAGAGCCTGTCACATGCCATCAGATCTCAAGGAATGGTTTTAACAATTATTTATAAATATGTTGTTATTTTCAGTTCATTACTTTTCATTCATTGAAAGTTGGTTTTTATTTATTTTCCATTGACAACTTACTTTGGAATCAGTAGCACTAGAGCCTGCAAGTCGAGTATCAAATACTCGAGTAATACTCGTTATTTATAAATGCAGACTATTTATATTAATGATTAACCGTTGCGTTTAACTGAGTCTTACGCGTGGATTTTACCAGGTAATATTTTTAAGGTTTTGAATTTGACAATGCTATACGATAATTTCTTTTGTCGCTTTTGCTTTGAGCCCTGATTAATTATCTTATCAATTGCAAGTATATGTATGATGACAAGAGACAAAATAAAATATTGAAAAATAATCTTTTTAAGCGAACTAATAAATACAGCTGCGGCATAATCAATTAAATAAGCTTATATTATTCACAACTTTGAATTAATTATAAATATTTAGGTACATCTGAATCTACTTGAGTATACTGGAGTATTTTAAAATTTTACTACTCGATAGTCGAGTAGTTGGAGTCTCTAGTAGGCACCCATAAGGCAAAGGTCTTTGGCTGGGCTTTGACATTTCACTGGTTGTCTCATTTCAAAATGGAGAAATCTTACTAGTTTGTTTTTGTTTTCTCATACTTATTTAAAATGAGTTTAAACTGCACGATCAAGAATATATAATAAAGGTCAATTGACTTCTTCAAGGGATGGAACACATGTCATATCTACTTAATTTGCTTTAATTGCACGTTGAAAATTTTACTATTCTTCAATTTTTGGAAAAGGAAAAGAATCATAGATGTTTTTTTATTGTTTGTTATACTACTATGCTTGTACATGGTGTGGTATGCGCTTCGGTATTAAGATTTCGTTAAAATTACATTAAAAAAAAATTACCTGATGTTATAAAAAGGCATAACTTTAAATCGTTTGAATTTGTACTTTTCTATAAGTTTTGTCACTAACGATCCGAGTTTCGCATTTCGACATCTCTATGCAATTCAAGTACATGAGTGAACTTGATCTGACTATGTTCTGGTTCTCAGTTCAAGTTCATTCGTGCATTTGAAATGCCCGAAGACATTGAAAGGCAAAACCCGGTTTGGAAGTCATAAAACTCATCAAATAGTACAATTCAAATTTGATATTGATATTAGATCAAGCGCTTTCAGTTGAAATTTGAAATTATAAAGGCATAAATAATGAAAAAAATATTTGGAATAGAAACTTCTAGCCGAAAAATCATTTTCACTGTTGAAGTCAACTCATATCAGCTGGCATGCGGGTGCAGCAGATAAATGTTTTTTCTATGATATTTTGCTCTCTCAGTTCTAAAAGGCTTTGTTCACGTCTCTCTTAGTTTTACATAAATATTCATCATTTTTGTTTTATTCGAATCATAAAAACTGACGAGTCAGAATATAAATATTTTCATGTCAATTCTTACGAAGGATCGTAAATTTATTATTTTAGATTTTATATATTTGATTGTATGCTACTTCTGGAATGTGACAATACTTTTTTTAGGACTAAATATTCGATGCTTCCAAATGTAAGTCAGGTGAATAGTAAGGACTGAAGATAGCGCTTAATTATTTCATACTAAACAAAAATAAAATTGAAGACAGCTGATTGTCAACGTTTTCATAACGCATAAGTTAACTATTATTGGAATCATTGAGGCGTCACTAAAAGAATAAACATTATATTATACAAACAGTGAATACATCACACTACTTTGTTACAATTTAAGAACATGTAAATTTATTATTTTCACATTCTTTTAAATATCTGAAACAAAAATACGTTTTATCTATTTTAAGTAAATTAAATTTTTGGATATATTTGATATTAAAGTAATTTGTGCCTTGCTTTTATTTCATACTAGCTGTACCCTACGCGCGTTGCTACGCCAACAATTGTAGGGGCGATTGGGGGGGGGGTAGGGGAGGGGGTGTACGCCAGAAAGTTTCGCGGAAGTGTAGTAGATATTTGTAAAAATTCGATTTCAATTTTTGGGGGGGAGGGGGGTTGTTGGCGGGGTGGGGTTTGGGGGCGTATGGAGCGGGTATGCCAAAAACCTTCGAAGGTGTGAACTCGAAAAATTCATGAAATTTAAAAAAAAAAATGGGGGGTGGTGGTAGGGGGGTGGTTGGGGGGAGGGGTTGGAAAGCCAGAAACCATTGTGAGAGTGAACTCAATAAATTTGTAAAGTTTCACATCGATCGGTTGAGCGGTTTAGTAGTCCATAGCGGACATACACACAGACATTCATTTTTATATATATAGATAGATAGATATTAACTTTGGGAAAACGTTTTTAATAACTAACCGAATGTATGTTTTTGAATTTTTTACTATGCAGTATAGTCTGAAAATATATTAAATACGGTTCCATGACGAAACAGAACATGACAAAACAGAACATGACTTTTCAGAATATGAACCTAACCTAATCTTACCTTACCTAAATATTCTGCAAGGTCATGTTCTGTTTTGTCCGGTTACCATACAACATTTTAACTTCCATTATTATAAAATTTTCTGTATTTATTAATTGATTGTTTTAACTTTATGAAACTAGTTTATGGATATTAATTACTATTTATGTTATTTTATAAAGTGAATGCCACTCATCTAATGAAAAAAGGTATAACATATAAATAAATACAGTTTGCGAACTCGACCGGGTTGGCAATTGGCTGCATATAAACGGTTGATTATAAATATGTAAGATATTACACTTACTTGCGTTAGTTTGTTTTAACATAGCCATCCCGAACACTATAGATTTGGTCCCAACAGCTACTTTACCTTAAATATCTATCTTATAACTAACGATACGATGTCTAAACTTTTGGTATTGTTAAATCATAGTTTTTTACACCTTTTGCAGAAAAAAATAAGATATTTATTGGCTAGTTGCGCCGTAATCGATTAAAAAGGAGAAGAAGTCCGAATTTTTTAGTCTAATAAGCGATAAGAGAACGTGACCATAGTGAGTCATACATAACATGGACGGAGTGTTTCATATCTGGCAACAATAAAAAGCCATAAGCAATAAGATGAGAGATAAGGTAATGTGAATTCGTGCACGTCTATTGGCTTGTTAGTCCGCCATAGCCGTTGGAGTGGAAACGTCGTCTTTTTCATGCGCGACTTAAATATGAATAACTAGTATTGCTACCCGGCATCGCTCGGACTAAGCGACCAATAATTATTTAATGTTATATCATTCGACATAATTATATCACAAAATCTAACATCCAAAATAGAGTTAAAATAAAATCACAAACTTTATTTAATTTGATGACAGCCCCGCCCCATTCTCGCCCATTAAAATGTCCAAATTCAAGGAAAAAATCTAATTTGCTGTCAAAGAAATGTCAAATAATACCTTCACGTAAATAATAAACATTATTATTAATAATAAAAGCCGGGAAAAGTTCAGTAGAAGACTAATTTATTATATTTTGACTAAATGTCTTCGCCGATAAAAATTCAAACATATTTTCTTTCATATTCGTTTTTATGGCAACTTAATGACCAACAATACAAAAGGGAATTACAGACCCACAGACATACATACGCCGTTTCGGTTTTATTTATAAGATTATAGGAAAAATAGGGATTTTTATATGATTTTTTTTTCAGAAAGATGTATAAATATACGTCAAAGCATTATCAATCATTTTTTTATTGCAGTCTATGCCGATAAGGCCAAAACACTGGGGTCTTTTTTTACCGGAGAGTAATTTTTCAAGGATAGTCCTACGAAGGTTAAATATGTGTTTGACATATAATTATGGAAATTGAGTTTGTTTATTGACCAAAATAATTCGGCTGAAGAATCAAAATAGTATATATTCAAGGAGTATTTGTATAAGATGGTGAAGAAAATTTGACTTTCGTTAATAACGTCAGAAAAGCTGCCAAGCCTTGTATAAAGCTATTGACTTGAATTTTCGATACGATGATACAAAGATGCAAATGTCATATTGCTGTTCAGATATCAATACAATACTTTTAACAGAATCATTTAATAATCTTTCATGAGTTGCATATTCAACTAATGGCCATTGAAAGAGTTTCGTTATTTGTAAAAATAATGTGATTGTTTTATAACCGCATACAAAGTATTATGTAAATTATTATTGTTTGGCTGTTCAACAAAAGCTTCAAAGCGTTTTACCCCAACCTCCCTTGTTTTTAAGCAGTAGGGCTTCGAAAAAAATGTCACGTTTTTAAATTGTTTGTAATAGAATTCAAACAAACAGAGATATTCAATGTAGCCACGAAAACATAAATCAATAAATTATTTGCTGGACACAATCAAAAAAATGATGCGATTCATAATACATGAATTTATACTAAACTTAATTACACATTTTAAGTACTTATTCTACATTAAATTAATTGGATCAGGATCGGTTTCGCACGTGGCGGGCATTATCAAATGATATGAAATACAATAAAAAAGTATATGGTCTCATTTATCTGTCCACAGATTACATAACGATCGTTGAACTGGAGTATTCTTCCCGGGCTTTGCTGACTCATAACAGATAACGGACATTGAGATTTAATACATATTTACTAAATGTGCTGACTTCTGATTTTTATATTGTTGATGATCATTCATGCTTAATTGATTTTTGATGTAAAAGCTTGTTTTGATGAGAGGTTTTCAATATTTTAATTATTGTCTATTGTATTCTTGTATAACAGACATTCATACTTTTGATGATTGTAACATATACTGATCAATAAGAAAACGGTCTGAACTAAGATTCCAACCAACAAGCCAACGCAATGACTACTCAGAAAAACAGTTATCAATTTATAGATTTCATATAAGGTTACGTAAACGTTTTATTCAAGAGAACTGTGGTGATTCATTCGTTTAGTAACGTTATTCCAAGAATTAAATGATAGGAGGGATGGGATGGGCAAAGCCTAAAAATTTCACTTAATTTAATAATCTAAGGAGATTTGTATAATCTAACACTAAATATCGCACACGTTTATGTTTTTTCATATAAAAACAAAAAATTAAATATTTTTATGAAGAATTCGATCTCGCAGCCCGCAAAATACATACATAGTAAGAAAATCGATCGTAAGCTTTGACTTCTAATTGAATATGTGGCTATTTTATGAATTCAATAATTCCTCTTGGAATAATAACTAACAAAAATACATTCATTTCAATTACAAGATAGCTATAATAAATGTGACAATAATATGAACATTTAGAAATGGTAAAACTGACTGGGAAGTTGTTATAAATGTCATTTGTATGAAACAAAATGTCTGCGCACAAAATAAAAATTATGAAACCTCTGATAGTATTAAATATTCAGTCGATTTGAAAATGGCGCCGAATGATTGATTGCTATTTTACATGTTTTTCCACTTACCACGTATGTTTGTGGGTAACGTATAGCCTCTCAAATGAGCATTTTTATTTTATATCCACGTGTATAAGCTGTTAATATTATTGACGAGTTTTCATAAACGCTGACTCCCAAAGCAATATAAGCTCTTATGTTTATTGGATTATAAACTAAGCAACATTAATTTTGAATAAAACAAAAAGTCTTAATATTTTTTAAAGCCCAACAAACTCATAAACAACCGATATTTAAATTAGTTTTGTATAAACCAGAAATACTGAAATCGCAACCAATTTTTCTTTATTTGTTGAAGTATGACAGAAAAAAATGTCTCATAGATGAGCCTGAGAAATGTTTTCAGAAAACTGTCACCGATTTAGTATGTGATTGAAATATTTATATTCGATTTAAAACAAGGCTGCTTCAAAGGCATTAGGACAAATAAATAATCACAATCCATACACTCTTGAAATAAAATGTTAGCAAAAATATCGCTCTAATCATATTTTTTTTACAAAGTTTGTAAAAATATATTTTTATTTTATACGTCTAGACTTTGCATAAATTGTGTATATAAAACTGAACCCAATTCTTATCATTCAGATGAATCACTCGAGGCAAGAGGTTGTGATTGTTTATCAGCGTTTTGCAAAAAAAAATGGTGACCATAATACAATACTAAAAAATCTTACCTAAAAAGAATTTCAATATTGTGGTAATCAATCATTTAGTTCATGACTTTATTTGGTCAACGAGCGGGCACTAATTTTTAAATAACTCTGTGTTTTTGAATAAAAAAATCAGTGAAGAGTTGTTCTGGCGATGACGGGATGCCAGTATTTAGTAAATTTAACTGTACTTGGAGCACAAAATTATTGTAAGGTTCTACCACTAAAATTAATATTTTTGTTTCTTGATTCTTTTTTCATAAAACATCTAAAATAGTTCATTTCGTTCATTACAATAATTTAATTTGCTGATATCGCTGTTACTTGTGACATACGAGCACGACAATTGTGCGAGAGTACCTAGTACGTGTGAAAGTTGAGGGCCGCCTGTATTATAATATATGATATATTCTTTGATGAAATATGCTACACGTTCAATCTTTTTTACGGTCTACCACGGCGCACTCTCATTTGGCATCTTCCGTGCTTCTTGTTGTTTTGCTGTTTATATAACTTTGAATGAACTCTAAAAAAAGTATTGTTGGTAATAAATAACAAACAAAACATAAATGGTTCACTTCTTCTTATGTCGGATTGAAAATGCGAATTAATTGTAATTTGTATCTTCATCTACCTTTTAAGAATGGGTTTGGATACAAGTATAGATCTAGACAAGGATTTATAGTTGCCATATTTTGGTTTCTAAATGATTGCATAAGAAGGTTGGTGTGATTTTTCTTACCCAAACTATCGCCAGCAGAGATTAGGCAACATACGCAACGCCGGTTTTTGTAAAAACAACTTGTCAACGCATACCGTTCATCCGATTTTTTTGAAATCGTGAACATTTGTCAACTTAATTGCTTACAATTCTCGCGCAAAAGTTTTAGAATACTATATTTTCTGAATAAAGTTGATTTTGTCAGAACTCATTCGGTCTTTTATATAAAAATCAATGTTTTTTCATATTTTATTTGGTGCCATACCGTTCATTTTGACAACTTATTGTTACACTTTCGCAAAGGCTATAGGCATAGTACAATTAATTTTCAGTAGGTGGCGCATGTACCGTACCATAGACAATTGGCAAAAGACAAATTGCGAGCGTCAAACGGCAAATATCATCGATACCGACCAATGTTAGTGAAATTAAATATACAATATTGTGCATCTAAAATAAACACAAACACTTTCTTTCTTTGAGTGTCATTGCAACGTTTGCTGGGTACCGGCTAGTATTATATAAATATAGTTGACAAGAAATTTTAACAGGTTTGCTTACAAAATTATCATTCTATTGCTACTATATTCAATGCTGTGCTTGCCACCATTCAGTAATCATTCTGACATTGTATCCGCGTTAAAACGCGAGGGACATTTTAAAATTTTACATTATGAATGCGACTTTAATCATTCATATAAGAAAACTCACCTAACCAACTGTTTCTTTAAGCTAAAATTATTACTATATGGGTTATACTCACTCACTTTTATATTAGAACAATTTATGTATGTATTGAAGAAAATACAATACATGGATCATCAAAAGCTCGGTGCTTATGTGCTTAGTATAAATGCATACAAGAATGAGTAAGCGTATGGTGTGCATAGTAATTAAGGGTTTTGAAAGACGTCAAAATTCTGCTGGGTTACGATAATGCAAAATTGTTTGAAGGTTCTCTGATAGATTGAAAGTACGTGTCTTAACCATTGCCTCTACGCTTGAAATGATGTCCTGAAATTACAAGCGAGAATTTTCTTATTCCTAGATGCTGTTTTGACCATACATGTTTTCCCTCAACATGCATTTCAGATCGAATTGAAATAATGAAATAAAAGTAGCTGAAAGCCTGTATTATTAAAGTTTTGTTCTAATTAAAAACAACTACTTCAACATATTTGCCTTGCATGACCTCGTAAATGAAACAACGGATATTATAGTCATCAAAAGGGTGAGTTTTATTGCTAATATTTTTAATTAAGCAATGCACATTCAGAGTCAGAATAAAAGTCCGTATTTTATTTCTTTTGAACATCAGTTTTAGGATTGTATTATTTCAACTGCCTTATCTTGTATGTATATTTAATAAACATCGCAGTACAGTCAATTCGGGCAACTTTGGACTTCAATATAACATTGGACATTTTTTTTTCTGCTAACTAGTAATCGGGATCATTCTTGCGATTGATGAATATAACAAATCGATCTTTTGTCTTATATATGGTCAACAAAAGAAGTCACATTCACCATTAAAATTATTTTTAAAACGAAAATGAAAATTTCATGTGCGGTGCTTGTTTTTCGAATGTCATTTTCAATTCATCATCAGAAATTATTCAAATGCTCTAGAAAGGTAAGTTTTGTTCGAAACTATAATTTTATCCTTTATATTTCCCAAAAAAGAAAAAAATATAACAATCGCAAGCTGTCTCTTATCGAAATCTTATTAAATTGTGAAGAGGTTGCGAAAAGACCTTATTTCGAGTAACATTGGACATGTTCAAGTGTACCCAAACACGTATACATATCACATTTAACTGTCATTTCGTGATTTTAAACAAATACAATTCATTTTTCTGTACAGCTTCTCAAAAAGCTGTGTAAAAATCAGGACCGGTTTCACTTCTTCCAACAAAATATCGTATTGAAAATTGGGGGGTGGTTGGGATTGGTAGGCAAAAACCATTGCGGGAGTGTACTTAATAAATTTGTAAAGTTCACATCGATCGGTCGAGCGGTTTAGTAGTCCATAGCGGAAATACAGACAGACACACATTCATTTTTATATATACACATAGATAGTGTCGATAAAAATTTACTTATCATATTTATTTTATAAAGTGAAAAGATACCGATCAAGAGAAAAAATAATGAAATCAAAAGCTAAATGAGCCGTCTACGTTCACGCTTAAATTATAAGTTTATTTTTGCAGCAAATGCTTATTTATACTAATTGCTGCTTATTGCAATAAATCAAGTTACACATATGAGCATAAAATAACCTTCTGTCTATGAGTTTCGTGTCATGCAGAAGAGTTAAAAAAATCGTATGCTTTTTCTGGACTTCAAATTTATATGCTACATATAATGTGAATTAACGATTTTTTTGTTAGGTTTTGACAATATACGGGCTCATCAGTTTAAGCATTTAGAGCCATTGAATTTCCGGTCCGGAAAACACACATTGCTTTCAAAAACATATATTTAATGAGCCTGCGTAATTAAAGTTCTAATTAAAATCTGTTCTGCAGCTTCCGACTAATGTAAAAGGTATCAGATTAACTCACAAACAGCCGAAAACTTTAATTCGTTTTCCATCCAAAAGTACTACAGTACAATAAACGTACACGTAACATATCCATATTATATTTCGTTTGCTTACCCTGTACGAGCGTAGAGACGAATGAATTAAATATTTGCAAGTTTCTGGCGCCGACGCATTGCAAGCCCAGGGGTAGTAGGAGGCTCTGATACATTATTAACTTTCATATGCTTGCGGCGGGGGTGAAACGTGTGAATTATGTGAGTCACTCATAATTATTATGATTATTTTACGGATTGCGGGTAATAAAGTGTGTATAATTAATGATCGAATTTATGGTGTATTCATTAAATTGATAACTGCGTTGCGAGAATTAGATTGTTATTATGCAATAAAGCACACTGGCGTTAGAAACTATTGCATTAATAAACCAGTAGAGCTCGTCGTTTTTCAATTAATATTCAATATTTCAAGTGACGTTTGATAGAAGAAAAGTTTCCGAACTTTGCTTGCCCATTGTATCACATTAAGTGACTAATACTTACATAACCTGACATGCAATAACTATAGAATAACAAAATCACATATATTATTATATCTTCTTATTCATAAAATGTAATATTGAGTCGAAGATATCATTTTATTGTTTTACTTGATTTTTAATTGTCTTTGATAATGTGTCTTTTTGTCAGAACAAGCTTTATTTAATGTGACTTAGTACGATCATAACAGAGAAAACTTGTGTTCAATGTATTGTTTTCTCAAATCTGTATGAGCAAATAAGTTACAAATTTATGTGACACCGAGAAATTACCTGATCGCCCCACAGCTACCATTACTGTTCGGTTTATTTGGTTTCATTATTCGAAAAAATATAATAGTGATTTTTTTTTTGTACTAATAAAATTGAGTAACATTAGAGAAAAACTGAGCTGGCCATCCTGAATTCACATAATCGGGCTACAATGACGCTGAGAAGAAAAAATAACTATACCAGTTGGTGTTAAGCCGTGGATGAAACCGTTGCTTGTGTTTAGCTGTACAATCATCAGAATTACAAGATTCTCATCACAAATTTATAAAACTTAACAATGAATAAGTACATGCATACGACATTATATCTCCGCCATTCTGATGGTGTTGTTTAGGCTTGGAAACTCTCTAACCACCGTCCCATATATTCCCATATTGTAACGAACAACAATTGTGACTTGAAATAATCAGTTGAAAAAAAAGTGTGAATAATATATTAGATTCTTAAAAATAAAGTTACAATCTTCGAGAAGAATACTACAGTTCATCTACCTGTGGAAACTATAGGGGAATTCAAAAATGTTTTCTGAAAGAAAATTTTCTTAGAAAGCGTTCCACTATAAATGGTGGATGAATAATGTGGAACAATCACGTCTCTAAGTATAGCCTTTTTCAAATGCACGACACGCCCCGAGGATTACAGGATCTACTACTATTGTAATATGATTTACGAAAGAAGAGTAAATTGTTTTTTTCTACACCACAGTAAGTTATTAATAAATCTGCTTTCTAAGCAATTGATTGAATAAATACTGTAACATTATTATGGAGAGGTTTGCCAGAGATTACCAACAGCAATAAGCATGTGTCATACATACAATGAGCTTGGTATTATATATGATAAATAAAACAACAAAAGTTTGTCAGCACACTTAAATTTATAAACATTTAAATTAAAATTCAAAACAATATTCAGCATAACCATTAAAAGTGGTTGACAAATTAATGCTTTCAAATATAACCAAATCGAATTAAAGTCAAAGTGAGCACATTTAAAACAATACGTTAAACAACGCAATGATTAATTATCATAAAAATAAATATGATTACTATTTAAAATGAATCCGTAAGTTTTTTTGTATATGTGTATGTCGGCTTACACAATATAACTGCAATTCAGAAAACATTCTATCAGTAAGTGAATGCATTTGCCATATTGATTTGTTACTTAAGCATTATATTTTTTATGTATACTGGAAAGAATTTAGTATGGAGAATCGTCTGACATAAGACACACTTCATGAGTTGCGTTATAATTTGTTATATCGTGACTGTCATTTTGCTTTCTCGATTGGATTAAGGGACAGTATGTGGAATTGAAAATGTAAAAAATGATCTACAACATTTATTCATTTTTTTTGTTATATGACAAACGTGTTTTCATTGTTATTTTAGGCATCGCATTGTTGGATAGTTATAGTTTTAGAGACAGTTTTTAAAAGAAGTACAAATTCTATCACTTTAAAAGTGTAAACCAGCGTTTCTCAATCGTTGTCTATATACTCCCCCGTGGCGCGACAAAGGCCATTTAAGTGAGCCACAAACTAAAAACCAATTTTTAGATGGCATAAAAACTCTGGGGAGCCATAATGTATAAATAATATTAAATAATAAAAGTTGTATTACATGTGCTACCAAAGTGTGTCCCTCTCGACCATACACTCGACCATGGACTTGATTTTTTTTTACTATCTTCTATATTAACAACAACTATCCGCCGTATAAAATTTCATCGTATCATAAAATATGCTGGCCATTTTACACTGATTGTGTATAGATCAAATATTTTTAAATGGATAAATTTTATAAAAAATCTATCTTTAATATTTTTTAAATGTATAAAATAAATATTTTAAGTGGTTTTAAAATATCTTTCCAAGTTGCATCGAGAAAAAAATAATATTTCGAAACGGGCTTTAATTTTATGGTGTGAATTAATTTTCATTGATATTGTACGGACACGTTTACCTGGCAACACCGTCACGTGACGTGTCACTTGTAGAAATAATAATTTAATTGAAACATCCGACATTCAAATAAAATTATTCGCTTCCGAAAATTTGAATTATTATTGCCGTTGTTGTTCCTTTCATAAACAAAACAAAATGGAAGGCGATAAAAGGGCGCCAGAAACAATGGCCGACTTACGTGAAGCCCGCGCGAATTATGTCAAAGGCGACATTTTAACCCTGATGTAACTGAGATCATTGCGCACACACCTCATTTGGTAGATTTTATTTCAAATAATTTATTTAAATCATATCCAGTTGAATAAAAAAATGATATTAAACCTTAAGTGTAATTTTTTTTAAGCACAGGGATTGTGCCTTTTTTGCTTTTGCCTAAATGGACTTTTTGGTCGGAAAAGTTTGTATTTACCGCATTCTATCATATATATGAATTTCAGAATTATCTACGTTTGAATGACGGAGTTGCACTGCATCTGCACACTTTTTAACGGAATTTATTTGACAAAGTTCCAAGATTTTCATCATTATTTCCATCATTAGATCTTTAAGATCAATATTTCTCAGCAAGAGTTGTGAAAAAATATGCTTAAAATAAGTAATTTGAAACTTTTCTACTTGCTCATTGTTACAAGTGAATTTTAATTAATCGAAACTTCAAACTTCAAAGCTCAAAACAGTATCAAGAGCAGTAAGAACTTTATCAAAGTAAGTTGTCAACTTATACAAAATATGATAGCTAAAAGAATTGCATGGTTTTTTAAATAGGAATAACTTTGGTCATTCGTGGGTTAAATACAGAATGAAACAATACGCGGAACCCTTTGCGTCATGACAGTGTCGTTATTTCATCCAGCTGTATTATTGCGGCTGAATTATTCTGTTGTCGGTGAATTATAATAAAATTCAACAATATAATCAAAAGTTCAAAACCTTAGACTCTTATACTTAACAAGGAAAATGAACGCCAGAATTAATGACACAATTTTATATGAACATCATGTATACAAATGTTCAGTTGAGTTAATTGGTTTATTATCAGCATGTATTTGACTCAAGTAATTTATTATTTCAGGCTCAATAAAGGAAAACTGCTGGGATCACCCGATAATGATTGCTACACCCTTACAGGTAAAAAAACAACCAATACAAATTGGTAGTGCTAATCCATCACAGCTTTAATCAAGTTAAGCCAATTTTAATACTGTATTACCATTACGGTGACACTATATAATAGTTTGTATGACAGTAAAGTATATTCAGATCAGAGTCCAACAAAACATTTGTAGTTATTCTGGTCGTTTATCTCGTCCGAATGGGGTATGCGGATCAAGAAACTATAAGAGTTCCTTGAAAAAATACCAAATTTTCTATAAATCTTCAATACTGCAAGCTGGTCAAAATGGTACCAAAATCCCTAAAAGGCTAAGAATCATTACCATTATTCTCAGTGAAAGTTTTGACAACAAGTGTCATGAAGTGTCTCCATGTCACGAAGGACGAACATAAGACGTTTTGTGACAGATAAATTAAGTTTGATAACTGAACAGAAACAACCGGATGTATAATTCAAAATTTCCATTTAAAACATGCTTTGCGAATAGTAAGCTTTTGAAAGCTCCATTAAGCTAAATAATATAAAAGCCGCGAGATGTATCAATGACGTCATTATTGTTGATTCAACAATGAAATGTAGTAGCTTTGAACTACACTACTATGTGTCTGATGTAAACCATTTTTTTTGCTTCTGTTATAAACTAATGATCATTTCAAAACATATATGAAAAAAAATCATATTTCAGTCAAATTAAATATGATGTTTAATTAAATAATAAGAAGAAAGCTAGATAAATCTTTGAAACCTTCATTTTAATATTATGAATATTTTTTATAAGTTTTAAGTCATTTTTTTGCCATTTATTAGATTGCGTTTCGTTAAAGTATCTAAATATAAAAATAAAAAATGAGATTGTTAAGTTAGTTGTTGACTCAAGTTCTAATGGTGTATATTTAAATAAGAAAATTTACCGTTGGCCTTATATAAAAAAAATGTGATTCAATTTTTTATTTAAAATGTATAGATAAGTAATAATGTTAACAAATGACTTTATCATTTATTAATGAGTAGGCATTTACTTGGTAGAACTCCATTATAATACAGAAAGAAAAATAACAATGTATTTTAATTCTACATAAATTAGACTTAATCATTATTTGCTTTTATTGTTCAAACTATTATTTTGCTGACGAAAAAAATAGTTCAGAGTTTTATCGCTGGAAAAAGTAATTATTTCAGTTTTGTTATCATTTTACTATATAATCAGTTTTTATCAAAAGAATCAAATAGTATGTTTACAGCAACAGTTCTTTACATTCCCATAAGTGTAGTTAATGGAACATGTATGTTAGCAATAGAAATTTGTAGCGAAGAAGTCTGCCGCTCGACTGAATCTTTCGCCGTGTCTGCTGATTTTTAGCCAATCACTCCTTGCAAAATTAAGAGTACTTATTCTCGAAGACAGCCATGTTGTTTTTTGAATTATGATAAAATATTGAAAGCTGAAATTTTAAACGTAAATTTAAATATGGACTTCGACAACAATGTTAGCCAATATTTCAACCCTCTTTAATATGAAGTACAGAAGGCTGATATAAGAATACTAATTTTTACCAAATTACTCTTAATATCGCGCGTTGGAATTAGTTTAAATATTGATTTATAATTTTAAAATCAAATGCATTTTTTACACTCGTAAGTATTTGAATCAGAAATTAAAGAAAAAACTTTCAAGTTAGATTTTTAAATGCAATGTAAATACACTGAACATTTTTATACAGATACTTTTCGAGTGAATTGAAGTTTTATTATTAGATTTCTTAAGATACTGGTGATTGGAAATTCTTCGGATAGCTACAATGAATATTAAATTGAAGCACCTATATAATTTATCGTGGATAGAATCCGCGAGCGTGGCTCTCGTAGCACCTATAGTATTAACCGTAGAAGCGAAAACCGTAGAGTCTCATTTTGAAAACCGTAGAGACAAATTAAGCACGACACGCGAAGTGTATTAGACAATTTAAACAAGAAGCTCTACGACTTGTTATCTATCCTCCCTACAGAGGAAAGCGATTCATATTTAATTTAGAAAATCCAGCATTGATAATTTAGCTTTTGTTTGAGCGAGGCATAAGTATGGGGGAATGGAATTCGTGAGTGACACCAAATGATACTTTTGTTAATATTGCACGAGGCTAATTTACTTCAAATGATTTTCTCATAAATTGACAGCTAGAGAGTTTATTAAGCAATTTTAGCAGCTACTGATAGTGGGTTCTCAGTTTCCATGAAATGTATCTTTCAAACATCTTCATCATTAAATTGCAAACACACTTAATACTTTTATGCAAGAATTTCACATTTTTAAGAAGCGTTGTCTTTAAGAATCAACGTTTTCATATACGTTGCCATATTTTTTTCACAACAAAACCTGTAAAATCGTAGATTAAAAAAAAAGTTTTCTTCTTTCAACTCTCACATAATTCGAGCTTTTATCTCATGGCAACATTTTTACAATATATTTTGTTTTCAAACATAATAACTTTGACGTGTTTTTCGTATCACATCGCTTTAAATTTATTTCAATACAAAAAAATGAATGTTCTGATCAATAGTTTGTTGCAAAGACGTATTATCGGCTCTCAGACTATTGAGTCCTTTCAAGGATGTAAACAAAGAAAATCTCTTTACCAATACCGATTACGGTTGCTCATTAAACAAAATTTTCCACCGAAATTTATTTTTTACGTTCTTGAACACTTTTAACTTTCCAGTATTTAACTGGATCCATAATTTTGCATTGTGTAACTTTTATTTGTGCTATTGAATAATTTAAATAGCATTTTTAGTTAAAGGCTTTTTTGTCCCTTGACAGATTAAATAGAATTTTATGTGAATAAAGCTCATGTTTTCTTTTTTTTAATAGGTTAACACATAGCTGTGGAACTATAAAATGAACAGAAATTAGTTTCCTCAAACTCAGTCTTGTTTATTTTTAGATTTAACGGATAAGAAGTTATATAAATATCAAATAGAAACACTATTATTTTTATGTTCTGCTGAATTAATTAATTCAATTTTAATTTTGTTTTAAGTTAATTTCTTTTTGTGTATTTGAACGCTTGGACGGGATCGTTATCCACTCAGCTGGAAACACGGCTTACCTGATTGGGTCATTTGATATTGTGAACAGCAAAATAAATAATGAGGTGATACGAGAATATCTTATACAACAAGAAAGTGTTGGCTGTTTGGTTTAAAGCGGAAGCACGCGTTTTGTAAAAGTACGTAAGCTTGAAAAAACTTGAATTCCTTTAGCGTAGATCTCCGCAATAAGGCCTGCGCTTCATTCAAACTTTTGTGGCTTTCGTACGTCTCGCTGGGGGAGTTGTTTGCCGGAAAACTTGAAAACTTGGAAATGTTCCGAAAGTATAGTCATCCGTCTTTATTAGCGGGAGGTCCTCACTACGCAAAAATTCCCCGTCGAGGAGTTTGCGATCAATTATGTAAATTAGTTCTGAGCTTTTGAGGTGTTACTTTTGAATTATTTCAACACCTGCTACGTGTTAATTCGTTGCGGGAGGGGAATGAATAACAAGCAGGTAGTTTTGCAACTAGCCTACCCTTTTTTGCCAACTTACAAAGGCGTCATTAACAAGGTCCTCAAAAACTTTCGACAAAGCACCTTAAAATCCCTTCACTTTCAGTCAAAAGTTGTTTATAGCTGGAAAAGCTTTGACATGTCATACGATCCAGTAAAAACATCCGACTTGTGTTACATTGTATCGTTTGAACGTTCTATTGTTTTCGATCCAAATATTCTACTCGAAAACTTGTCATGTCTCAAATGATGAAAGTTTGTCTTAAAAAATTTGGATATATTGAAAAGGAAATGGATATTTTCCGCTCTTAGAGAGCAAATGCCAGGTTATTTTATTTATTGTAATAAGTTCCCGTGTTTTTCATTTTCACAAAAGAATAAAAAGCGTTTCTAAATTATTTATTTACAACACTTATTTATTTAAGTGTTTATAATGTATTTATTTCGGATCAAATATATAAATATAAAATCTAAAATGGTGATTATTTCAACTCTTAGCGATAAACATTTTCCCACTCTCAATTTTCTTTCTCCTATTTTAATGTCAGGACAGAATGTCTTGTACTTGATTTATTAAATTGCATATTCTATACTGTATTTGATGGAGTCGGGAAATTCTAAGAAAATATACGTTTTTATAACTGTATTAAATATATAATTCAGTAGACTGGGAAGGTTCCAAATATTAAAAAAAACTCATACTGTTGTTTAAATGGAGTTGAATTTACAATTTATAGAATAAAAGACACTGATAATATTGTTGTTATTTTAATTGGTTGCTTTTTTGTAGACAATCAAACAGTCTTTTAACAAAACAAGACGTTCATAAGTAGTATGTAAAACAGAAATATTTTCCTCGCTAGTTGCATAAAATATACTTTTTTCTTGGAGTTGTCTTAAAATTATGGAATATATTTAATCTCAATAATAATTCATATCATACATTTTATTACACGTTAAAGAATATTTTAATATAAATTCAGTCCTTTGGGTAAAGAACTTATAACCACAAATAAAATTCAAACAACGTCGTTTCAGCTTGTATACATACTCGAGCCTCATTTGCAGTCAATATGTGTATAGAGCGGAGCATTTTTAAAAAAAGCTCCGTAAACTCTACCTGCATCCTGTGTGAATGCAGCTTTTTTGTCTTTCCAGCGCATCGCCAAAGGCTGTTATCGCGCGGTTTCAAAGCGTAGACAGTCACTTTGTAGACACATATTATATTGGCATAGGCCTTATACTGGGTAGCGTAACCATCCATTGCAAAAAATAAAAACCTACACAAAAATGAGTTTGTTAATTTATGGCATGAAAAATAACGTTTTTTACTTCTCAAAATATATAAATATATTAAATTTGAATATTGTACTTTTCCATGAGTTTTGTCGCTAACGACCCAGGTTTTACCTTTCGGCATCTTCAAGCATTTCAAGTGCATTTATGTACTTGAACTGACGCGTAGTAAATAGTTTGTATCGTTTATATACAAAAACAGATCACTAAGTTAAACCGCTATTAAAATGTTAATTAGCGAAAATTTTATGTATACAAGTTTCAATGATTTTAAGTGGGTTTGTTATAATTATCGGGATTTTCTAAAATACTAATGATCAAATAATAACATAGGAATATCAAAAATAAATCCAGGGTTTTATCATAACGTAGCACCGCGATACAAACGACGTTGACATAATCGTATTTTTTCTGGGCAATTTTTCTGACATTGAATATGTTACAATTAATTGTTAATTTTACCATAAACATCACGTTTTGTTATCAGATATAAAAATGCTTAAAGCAAACTATCAAAAGATTTATATTTATTTAATGTTGCTACGGCTGGTCACCTCACTATTTACCTATACTTCAACTTCACACCGAATGTGAAATGCTCCATTTAGCGTTCTTTGAGCGACCTTTGCGATTCACGTGCATTCGAGTGTTTTCAGTAATGCAAAGGAGCCGGTACAAGTCCCAAGCAACTAAACACTGCTGCCTCAGAACCAGAAAACTGGAGCAAAATAAGAACAGCATGATCGTGATTCTAACGTAAATAAAGTGAGTTCTGTATGGCGCTTTTTATTCCTTGAATACTTGAACTTTAGCTCGTTTTCTTTTGTGCTTTTTTTGTTGCTCGTAAGATGAAATGAATAAAAAAATATATTTTCATCATCAAATAGCGTAATTAAATTAATCGAGATATATTAACGTTAATCAATTTAAGTAACATGTCAATTAGAACCAAAAAGTTTTTTATCAGTATTTGACTACAACTGGTACAAAGTCTAGCCATCCTTTTAACAGATGGTACGAAAAGCTTTACAGAGATGCCTCCGGTCATGCCAATCAATATCAGTATGAGAATGTGTTCATTTGGAAGCCTAAACAGATATTACTTACAGAAAAAGATCAACAGAAAAGCACTTTTTAAACATGGTTTGATTAAAATTGTTTTTTTCAGCAAGAGTTGTGAAAAATATGCTTAAATAAGCAATTTGAATTATTTTTACTTGCCCATTGTTGCAAGTGAATTTTAATAAATTGAAATTCAAACGCTCATATCGCAAAACAGTGTCAAGCGCAGTTAGACTCTTTTCAAAGTAAGGTGTCAACATGTCTGAATACAAACCGAGAAAGCGTAGAAGCGCATGGTAAAAAATGTTTTACCCTTCAAGAGTAAGTCTCTTAGCGCTAACGACAATAAACTCCATCAACAGCGCCATTATGACATTTTTTTCACTTTAACATAACATAAAGTTACGAAAAAAAGATAAATTTGATTGATGAGTCCGCTCGCATCTCTGCGGCATATTTTTACACTCGTGCTCATTACGAATGAACCACGCTTATAAAAATAATATCAAGTCTCGCATGCTGACATTCCTTTGATGTGCCTTCATAAAGCGTCATTGTTTGATGTTCGCAGGGTCGTAAACCAAATGTGCCGTTGGGTCAATCTCTTAATGCCAGACGGGCTTGAGTGCAGTATGAAAAACAAATATCATTGCCGGTCGTCTATTTAATGCCGGAATGAAGTTTTTCCTTTAACAAAGAGTATCCCATTTTTTTTTTGATGCGCTGTACTCGTTTCATATGATCACATTCGTAAAGCGTGTTTTTTTCTATCAGAAAATTGTTTGATGAACACATATATATTATATAATAATACACCAAATAAGAAATTATAACATGACAGTGCCAACATTCACTCATAGGACAAAGCCGAAATTGGTTAATATTTTAACCACTCGCGTTAAGGTCAAAATATCCAATTACACCTATAGTAAAGTCAATATTAGTATCTGAATGCATCCATCGTTGATAATAATATTTCATTAGTAAATTTGTCAAACGGCGGAAAGTTTGCGTTGTTCCCCGAAAATCAATGTCTTTATCCGCGAGTCATTAAATTAACTATTGGACGTTTGTGCGCGCAACTAACAGTTTTGTATTTGAACCTGAATTATGAACTATTTTTATAATCATTTCATATACACGTATATTTATTTAAAATATCGCATAATTTATCAGCCTGTTGTACTCTTTTCAGCATTTAACCGTCGCGTTTTAGTGGCAAAACCTCCGATTTCAATGTCGCACAGTTCAGTTAAAAAAAAATGATCATTATATATTTCTCAATGAATATATTGATGCTTCTGACAAAATAATGTTTTTTTTTATCAAATTTTCTTATGATTATATGGTCAATAAATATTTTTAAATATCGCCTGAATTCGGTTTTCAAAATATTTAATTTGCCTTATTAAGGGTTAAAACAATGCGCATGGAAAAACAAGTTTTAACGACAGTTTTAACTATCACACTTAATGTAAATATTGCTATATTCATGAAAAATCAAGAATCAAATATTTTTTTTAATATCACATTAAACACACTTAATAAAGCGCATCGCGTAATACCGTGAACATGGAAAATAAGCCTTGAAGGTGACACAGACACAGTAAGCTTGTGTGTCATAAGTCAAGCCAGACATCCTCAAATATTCATTTGACCCAATTGGTTTTCAGTTGACAACACGTCATCGCTGTTTAGCATTCTAAATATGTCTTTTCGTAGATCTTTGATTCAATGAATAAATACAGTGGATATTTTTTTAGTTTAAAATTCCATTCGTAATTTTTATAATATCTCTTTTTATAATAAACAGTTGTAATATCTCTGATATACATATAACTATTTTATGACATGAAAACTACTATATTACGACATATTCAACTTCAACTTTTTTGATTGAAGTGGGAGTTGATATTGAAATTTTATTATTTGAAAACACTCACTAACTGATTGAACAGTGGCATGTGAACGTTAAAAAAATCATTTCAATTTGCTTAGCTAATTGTTTAACCAACTTTAATTGATAACTATTAGGATATCTTGATATATAAAAATCAATGTTTGTTTGTATTTTATTCGTTGCCATACCGTTCATCCGATTGCGATAAAACTTTGTCAACTTATTCCATGCACTAGCGCAAATGTTATAGGCATAGTAAAATCAAATCTTTAAGTAGGTCTTTTTTTATAAAAATCAATGATTTTTAATTTTTAATGGTCTGACATACCATTCATTTTGACAACTGATTGTTGCATTTGCGCAAAAGTTATAGGTATGGTAAAATTAACATTTAGTAGGTGGCGCGTACCATAGACAATCGGCAAAAGACAAACAGCAAAAGTGAAACGGCAAATGTCATCGATACCGATCAATGCTAGTGAAATTAAATCGAAAATATTGCACATCTGAATGTATTTCAATAAACACGTACACTTTATTTTTTTGAGTGGCATTGCATCGCTTGCCGGGTTCCGGCTAGTAATATATAAATGCTTAAATCTAAAATAATTGTTTTCAAATGTCAATGCATGTGTGTTAGGTTAACGTTTTATATTTAGAAAATAAAGTACACCAAGCTTCGTTAAAAATATTCATGATGTCTATAGCACGAGGCCTCTACAGTGGCGTAGGCCGTAGCCCGTAGCCTCTAGAAGTGTAGGGGTATCGCGCGGGCTACTCAGCATATAACCTACTTTATCGACGTCAATGACAGTCAGTCAGGTATACGTTTAAACAGTGAAGCAGTCAGTGGCGGATCACCATATAAATTATGCTGGGTTCGGTGACTCTTTCACTCAAGGGTACTTAAGTGTTGGTCTATAATTCAATGCGGAAGATATGTATATGCACACTAAATAAAAATACTTTTTAAAGCATGCTCTGGTGGCTTTTAAAATATAATATATTTAAGAAAAGTAAGTTTAAAAAAGGTTTATATATTATATTAAAATTCGTACAAAATTCACAAATGATCGTCAATGTGTGTGATTTGTAACCATTTTTAACATATTGTTTCGAATAATTTAGAAACAATTTTAAAATTTCAACAAAGTAAATAGACGTTTTGAATCAAATCCAATAAATAATATTTTAATTTCATTAGTGAAAATAAAGTTTAGAATATAATAATTTTTTACTTATCGTAGATATTTTTAAATAAATCAAAACTCTCGGAAGGATTTGGTGGTAGCTTTGTGGACCTTGTCCGAAGATGCTTCTGGAAGAGGCGAAACACATGTCCACAATAAATAACACAATACGTGGAATAATCATACTAAGTTATTAAAAATTTTCAATATAAATATCGTCAAAAGCATTGTCATTTTTTTCGTTAAATGTTTGAATCAGATACAATGCTTCATATCTGAACTAAACCATTACTCTTTCATAAAAATAAAAGTGTTAATATACGTTGTATTGCTTAAAATATTCAATTCCACAAAGCTTATCAAATAATCTATATCTTATTTGACCCTTTGCAACTATTTAAAGCAAAATGTTTGTTTAAGTGTTCGCATACATTATTTAAATATTAAATATTATCTGCGCATCGTGCATATTGTGAAATCGCAGTGATGTTGTGTTAATCATTGTAAACATAATAATTAATACAATTATTATCACAGCATGTAAAAGTTTGAACTTCAAGACCTACGGAATGAAATCGAATATTCGATATTCAAATAAATTTTGTCCCCTTTTTCACCCCAAAGTCGCATATTTTAAATATGATTAATTTTCCATCGGTTATTTGATCACTGATTTATTTTCTATTCAGGCACGCATTTTAAATTGTTATTTGAACGATACGTGCTGTGAACATACTATGGAACAATTACTACGTATTACCATAAATATTAATAAAAACAATGAAAACGCTGAAATTCACCTATTATTTTATTCGAATCTTTTTGCTTCAAATACATTATTTCAAACATATAATACGCATTTTATTGTAGTATATATGTTACAGTGAAACTGTATTATCAGTGAAAATATATTCTTCTCCAAGCTGTCATTGAAATCAAATTTGACCGCCCTATCTTCAGCCCTATGTTTGTCTGTGTTTTGTCTTTGGTTCTCTTTTTATGAAAGGGACTACTTGCTGATTTTGTTTCATTGAAGGAACCCAAAATTTTAGGCCAGCAAATCATCGACTTGGGCCAATAATTTCAATGATCGTGACCAGTGAAATCATGTTGTCATACAAATCTATTACTTGATAGATTTTCCCTGAGAATACAGTTTCACTGTAACATAAATACATACTTTCACATTTAATATAAGTAGCATCACGACCGATTTTGCTCATCGCAAGCATTTTAAACTGATGAGGCTAGCTATGAGCAAAATTGGTTCTTATCTTTGTAATATTATAGGTGTAAGTGGTACAAAATGTGTTTGTTTATTTAAAAATTTTGGAATACTTTATTTATTTATATTGTTTTTAGCATTCTAAATTCGAATATTTGTTTTCAACGAATATCCGGAATTCTTGAAAAATAGTGCTAAATGGAATGTGAAATTACATGATAAATACAGTGTGAGCCGGTCCGTGTCCGTTTTGTGTTATTGTTTTTTTCAATCACGGCTTTTTATTTTTGTTGATTTTATGAAATCGTAAGCCAGAATTTTTGTTCATTTGTGCTTGCCATGCAACACTTTGAAGCGTGACCTGAAAAAATGGCGCAGTAATTATTTGATTACAACATTGGTTTTACATTTCAATATGACAAAATAATAAAATATTTTGCGTTATAACTGCACTCTTTCTTAAAAATTATGGTTTCGGATAAAAGCAACATTATTAAAACATCAATGAATGAGAATTTACTTTTTTTAAGTTTTAATATACAACATATTGAATGATACCCATAGTCATTGTATGGGTTTATCTTTCACTTTTAAGGTGTTCACTGTCAATTATTGGTGGAATGGCATTATGGTAAAAATATTAACACATTTTAGTACTTATTCCACATTGCATTTATTGCGGTCAGGACCAGTTTCGCTCTTCGGGAGCAAAATAGACTATAATTAAAATGTTGAAGACCTCTTTGCAATGCAAGCTATTACATCAAAATCAGTAAAGTATCAATGATCATTAATTAACAAAGTAAAAACCAAAATACGTGCATTTAATAAATAAATCTTCATGTCTGTAATCCATAATGGGTCGTGGAAAGGCCGTGAAGAATTCTCAGCTTCAATTTATTTGCTTAGTTGTAATACCAATTATTTGTTATACCTTGTTATTCTTGCTTAACTTTCGTATAAATATTACTGCTTCGTTGTATTTTGAATCAGTTGATAATGCTCGCCATGAGCAAAACCGGTCCTGAACCAATAAATTTTATGTGGAATAAGTACTAAAAATGTGTTAATATTTTTAATTTAAAGAAATAAATACTTACAATTGACCTCGTGTTAATTTATTTGTCAATCATAAAAAATCTGTATTCAAATTTAAGTCATGCGACTGAAATGCAAACAAATCAATATCATATTATCTTAGGGCACACCTTATTTACTGTCCAGTATTTTTTTTTTTTGGAGTGAAGTGAACTGAAATTGACTGAACTATATGACTGACTATAATCAAAATGATGTTGAAGACCTCTTAACAATACACGCTACTAAATCAAATAGCAATCCTCTCTGTTCTTATGACTACAATGTTTTCATTTTGTTTTTAATCAATTTGTGATTATTATTATGTATTTACAGGTATGTATGTATGTATATTTAATTTGTCAAATGCATGGCGCATTGGCGTCAGCTGTAATGCCATGATTTGTATTTTCTTAAATAAATAATCAAAAATCAATCAATTAAGAATGGTTATAAGTAAGAGGTCTTGATCTAATAAAATAAATGTGGAATTAGTACCTATGTATATATGTTTCATTATTTTTATTATAATGCCATTCCACCAAGTATTGACAGTGAACACCTTAAAATCTATTCAACTTGTTCTCCACTGAATAGACGGCGTAAGCATTTACCTCAAACTTTATATCGCCTGTAATATAATATCAAGATGCCGCTATATACGCTTCCAATACTGTTCTTATGGGCCTTTCTCTCGCGATAAAATCAACAAGATTCCTCCCATAATCCGCAACGATCACTTGACAGAAAAAATATGATCGCATAAATCTATCCGGGGTGAGCAGCCCGTTTAGGACACGCCCGTCATTCCCGGTTGACGGTGCGGATTCCCGGTTTATATGATTATCCAGGATAATCCTGGAAAGGGCAATTTAACTTTGCCGAAAGAAGGATTACCTTTACTTTGCTGTGCAGCGTTTTTGGCAAAATTCAGACGCCCCCCCCCCCAACGAAAACTTCTATGGGCGATGTTGTAAGATTTGATCGAATTTCATAAACGTGCTTAATTTTTGCGGTTTTTTTTTCAAATAACGTTTTATAAGAATTCTTAGGAACGGAATCGAATAAAAAACGACTCGTGTTAAAGAAAAGAAAACATTTCAAGCTGAGTATTATTATATTTTTTTTTTTTTTTGTACTTTGAGCAGATGGATTCCTCACGGAATTTATCCCAACACATGTTTTTCTACGAGAACTGCTTGTTACTCAGTTGCTCAACCTCTCATTTTAGTATTATTATAATAAGTTGAGTACACCCATCCCTCGCTTAACACGATACTCGCTTAACACGGTTTCAGTTTCAGTGGAAAATAAATTGTTTTCGACGTTTTGTAGACGAAATTTTTAATATCGCACGTTCAATAGGAGGTAAAATTAGTACTATTTAAAGTGTTTTCACGGTATAAGATGTGAGAGGTGGACAACATAACAAGTAAAAATTTGTTTAATATTTTTTTTTCATATAAAATTTCAATTAATTGATTTCGAAAGAGCCATGATAATATTTAACTGCTTAATATATAAACTAAACTCAATATAGTATAAATAACCAGAAATATATAATACTAGTTATACGTTCGCTGTGAATAAATCTTTTCGCGAATTGAAAATAAAACCAGACTGACCAACCTCGATATGTTTCTGACATCTTTCAATTGGAAGCTCTTTACTTGGGGAGCTTTTGAGTTTGAAAATAGCTTTTGAATACTTTTATTTGAATAAAAACGCGCCGTTTTTACAAAAAACGTTTTCATGAAGTTTACGTCACACTTTTAGCAGGGGAATTAATGCATAAAGTTTTTCAATCTAGTCTAGAAACTCTTGGTTTACGTTTTTATTTTTTTTTATATCTACAAAATTTTTTAATTTTAATATATACCTCATTTACCCTGTCCCTGTAGCAAAATAAATAATGTATCCTTTCGCTTTTTTTGTATATAAAATATGCAAGCTTATCTTTGACACAGTGAAAATGGTGTGTCCGGCTTAGCTGCGTGTTGTAATTTTTGTGCTTAACCAACATTAAGTTACCCAAAGCAAACTGGTTGAAATAAATAAAATTTGATTTTTATAACAGCCAAGAATTTTTGACCTTTAATTCAATATCTAATAAAACTCAAAAATACAAAAGAACGTCATACGAAAATCGACTCAAGTAAAATATCTAATTTTGGTTAATCAATTTCTCTTAATTTAAACCAGAAAGAATGCATATTTCGATTTAATTAAATTTAAATTTAGAACTGTAAATATTTTAAGCTAGATTTTCTTCTTCAAAACAACATGAAATTAATATTTAAAAGCAATTGGTTGCTAGTATTTAAGATAAACCAGTCAACATTCACTCAATGCGTAAGCGGAATTGTTATGTGTATGTATCGTTTTGCATCACACGATGCTACGATAAACGGTGGAATTTTCATGTGTCCTACCGTGAGTTACAAACAGTAAAATAAGATCACTTTTAAGGTGTTCGCTGTCAATACTTGGTGGAATGGCATTATAATAAAACATTTTTAGTATTAAGAGATCTTTGACATTTTAATTATAATCTATTTTCCTTGCATTGTGCTTCAATTTATTTGCTTACTTGTAATACCTTGTAATTCTTACTTAAACTTTTTATAAATATCAGTTGACAATGCTCACCATGAGCGAAACCGGTCCTGACCCAATAAATTTTATGTGGAATAAGTACTAAATATGTTTTAATATTTTTGTTAGTAAAATAAGATTTAAAAATACACAAATAGTTTATAAATAAATTAATAAGTAAGTTACGTGAGTTTTTCTTATTTCAATAAATATTTTTTTACTCAAAATCGATGGTTGTAACTATTCAAGTAACCGTATAGTTTCATTTACATATATATTTACTGCGTGTATTTCTATATCCCTACTTCTAATAATACTGATAATTCTAGGTTCTATAAATTATATCAAAAAGAAATAATCAAGAATAATATTTCTATTAAAATATAAAGGAAATGAATGTAGAATGTTTTATTTGTGGAATATTGGATATATGTAGCTGTACCAGAACCGAAACAATTTTTATCCTCACTGATCCCATGTTTGATTTCATTTCTGATAAATTTTTCCAATTGGTTTTGGAAAATATTGATGCTGATTTCAAATTGAATGGGCTTTTTTATTAGTTCAGATATTAAGTATTTTTTGAATCAAAATTTATAAAACTCTCTTAAAAATCACAAATCCATCAGCCTTGCATTAATATTTCTAGATAGAAAAATTTGATTTGAGGATTGAAAATACGAAATTCCAAAATTATGGTTGTGTTTTTAACCATTTCTTGAAATAAAGGTCGAAATAATTAATTGAAATGCAGAAGAGTTTGGATACACTGATGCATAGAAACTTAATGGTATTTACTTCACAGATACAGCTGACCTGACCATTACATTTGAGATTATGCAATTTTTTTGATTTTCGAAGCGTCTTTTCATTCGTTGATAAATATTAATATGAATAATTAAAGACAGCGAATATAACTTTTTTACACTTGTCATAGTAACATTAATCCACACGTTTTCTTGATGCACATTTTATGTTTTATTCGCAATTTAACGTGTGGAAAACATAAAAACATATTTGTATTTGATGTAAGCAACTTACAATACAATTCTAAATAATTCGGCATTGGCTAAAAATGAAGTATCGTTCATAATGCGTCCAAAGCAAGAAGATATTTCAATTGCGAGTTAAACTTTTTGACTCGTACTAAATTGAGGTCACCATACTTAAATAAATAATAAAAACTTATTGATTTTATTCAAATTCAAAATCTGCAGTATGCATTTCTCTGGCCATAAAGTTGCACGGCTTTGTTGGCAGTAAAATGAACTAAAAATACATCAAATTCTTAGAATAGAACGACAATAAACGAATTCGACGGAGAAAACATAGTGTACTAAAAAAGATATAGCTTTCGATTAGAAAAATAAAGGAAAACCACATTTATTTTGAATTGATGCGCATGTAAAATTTTTATTGAAATATTTTCAACCAATTTTTATCACGTACGTACGAGTTAGAATCAGAATCAGAAATGGCTTGTTCTATTACATGGCACTTCAAAAAAAACAAAATAATATACTATGTACATTCCTAATGTGTAGCATATACACTCCTAGTAATCGAAGTTGTAATTTGGTATGAAATTCAACTCCTTAACGAATAAATCACAAATGTTTACTTACGAAAAAAAGTGTATTTTTTAATAGGATTTAAAAGCAATTTATTTTTGTGTCTAGAATAGACAGATTTGGTTCGAACCAATTTCGACATCAAGACTTTAAATAAATATCATATAATAAATTTTAAAAACATTGACAAAAATATTCAGGTTTAAATTGAAGTTGTATACATCGACATAAATTTGAGTTGAATTTATTCCAAGAAAACGCATTAAACAGCCGTTAGAACAGATTTATAAATTTCCGAGAGTAATTATACATTTCATAATTATGAACCTTTATAGTCGATTTTGATTCTGTAAATCCGTAGACCATATAAAATTATAAACTATCATTAAAAAAAGCAGTTTATTTATAATATGGAGAAAGAAATAACAATGTATTTTAATTCTACAGAAATTATTTTATATATTTGTTGATAGCTATTTTGGCTTATGCCATCGTCAGAACTACGTCAAATAGTTCTAACGATGGCGTAAGTCAAATTGCCATCAAAAATATATAAAAAAATTGGTGTCTGTAAAGTCGGTTTACGAACGATAGTTTAACGTGACAACGTCATAAGAAAACATTGATGAAATGATTGCATACTTTTATGAATAAAATGGAATCATTTTTATTGAATTATCATTATTTTGTATGGATACGATATTTTGTATATTTGTTATACGTTAATCAGATTTTTAATATGCAAGAATTAATTACCTTTATTGCCGCAATTGTTGTTGTAATATAAACAATGAAAACCACATTAACATTTCACTTCACTTTATAAACAGTTGTAAACAGATCACGTGTAGGTACTGTAGGTGTATAAGTTGTGTGCTGCCGCTGTCTCTTTTCTACTCAGACGCATCGACCAATCGAGTGGAAGAGAGATAGATGCGGCACAATCCGAACGGTAGGCCGATCGTGCCTCTCTATCGCTTATCCGCGCTCTCGCTCGCACGCTTGCCTTCGGCGTAACGCGACAAACGGGACAATGAGTCATGTTTTTTCGTGCGTGCAGCGGGCGTTCATCGATTTATAAGACGTTGTCACGTCAATAATTTATGTAGAATTAAAATACATTGTTATTTTTTTCACAGTAGTATAATGGAGTTCTACCAAGTAAATGTCAATTCAATCAATACAGTTAATTTATCTTTTCGTCCAATATGTTTGTGCAATAATAACGTTATTATTCAATAAAATGGTGCCTTGCATAAACAATATAAAATGAAAGTCATTTTATGTGTAAGATTCAATGATAAAATGAGATACAATTTTACATAACATTATTATAAATATTCTTCACTTATTTTGAAATTTGAATTTCAGATGTATTACTATTTATACACGGATAGAAATATATTATAAATTATTCAATGGTTCCTTTCAACAGTTCGGAATTAATGTAAATATTCGAAATGAATTTCAATAAAAATATTATTCCAGTTCTTTACAACGCTGTAATCTTAGGTATTTTGTGGCGTACAATAGACACCAAGATTAAAACGCCTGAATGATTTCCCAGCCCCTAATCCAAAGTGGTAACACATTTCCCAGGCCCCATACAATTTTTCCAGCGGCCATTGTTCTGTTCATTATACAAATATTTCTGCAGGGTGCTATACTTTGTGAAAAGACCACAGAAAAAATGAGGCCAGAAATGATAATATGTTTCTCAGTAGGTATGTATTATTCGAGGCTTTTGTGCGGGAGAAATACATTCGAGATTCGAATTTTTTGTTTTATTTTTATTTCAATCCACTTTATTTGAATACTATTGAAAGAGAAGTGACAAATCAGATAATTAAACAAGACTCTTTATAGAAAAAGCTTTGTAATAATAAAGAGCTTTCTATTTCATTAATAAATAAAATAGATAAAACAGAAACTTACTTTGAATTTTTATAATTTTTGTACTTTTTCCATGGTTTTTCCGCTAACCACCCGGTTTTCGCTTTTTGGGATTTTCGGGCATTTCAAGTGCACAGATTTACTTGAACTGACGCGTAGTTAATAGTTTGTATCATATATACGCAAAAATAAAAGTAGATCACCATGTTAAATTAGCGAAAATTTGATGTAAACGAGCTTCAATGAATCAAGAGGGTTTCGTTTATAATTATCAGAATATTTTAAAGCAACATTGCAAATACTAATGCTCAGATAATAACAACAAATGTAGGGTTTTATTAAACCTATTATTATTATTGAATTGATTGATTTCAAGTGTTGGAATTAATAATTAATGATAATAAGTGTCGAAACAAAACATAAAGCGACAAAACTCATGGAAAAGCACAAAATTTAAACAATTTATATTTGATATTGAAGGTTCGTCAAGTACCTTCAGTCGAAATCTATAATTATTTAATTCGGACTTGTGATGTAAAAATGCTAACATCATTTTAATCAACGAACGAGCTGTTACATTATTGTGCGGATTTAAATTGGGTAACGAAAGAGAACAGACATCATATCTTTGGACTCAATCTCATAAATCACCTAAAGAGTGACCGTTTGAAAATTCCCAGCAGTGTCTTTGCAATCCATTAAGATGAATGTCCAATAGCGATTACCATTCGGTTCCACCGGCACCCAAGTCGTTTACCCACTGTTTAAAATACCATTTGAGTGATACTCATCAGTCAGTCATCTCGCTTTCATTTTTTTCTATAATATACACATCTGGGGGGAAAATATCAGCAATTGACTAACACTGTCGTTTTATTTTTTAAATATCTCCACAAAATAACCAATAAATTCATTGTATAATAACCTCTTTGCAAGATTTTAAGCTTAATCAACTCGAAATTTAAAAATTCCAAATGGTGCTTATCAAATAATTATAAGCCCTTACAATATTTCAAACGCTTTTCATGATATTAATTATTACCATCGATTCGGTAACCTACTTCACTGAAGAGCTTTTTGAATGATTTGATAAAACGAAAACACGAATACTTTGATGTGGCCATTCATGCCAAACGTTTTAGCGTCGGTCTTACCCCCACATTTTATGCCCAGACAAAGGTTTAAACATACAAACACTAACTAAATTACACGAAGTTATAAGTAACAAAATAAGTAAATGAGCCCGCGAGGACGTTGCGAGTATAATGACGGATAATTAGCTGAGTCTTACAACCCCGGTCTATAGGGAAACAAGTCGAAACTCAATTTATAAGTTAAATTGTATTTATAAGTTTGATTGTATCCCAGGAACAGAGAATTTATTTTGATCCCTTAGTTTTTTGACCAGTAGTGGACTAAGATCTGCCTAAAATTATATGACCCAAATATATTATAAAAACCATTTTATTCCACATCAATATTGTATATAGAGTCGGTACGCATGTATACTGCTCTATAATTGCTAATTCTAGTGGAGAATATATCGCCATAATTGATCGGTACTTTGTAAGGCCAATTGACTATGACTTGTTGAAGATAAGTTTCAACACTATATAGTATAATTCTATATTCATTCAATTCAATATACCATATTATTCTGATAAAAAAACATTAATGATTCATTCCCAGATAGAAGACTTTTTCATACATGAGACAAACATAGATAAACTTTCATTATTTTACTTTACCTGCTAGAGTCTTCACAGGCAATTACCTGAAAAAAAAGATTTATTTATTATTATTTTATGCTTAAAAAACGAATTACTGTTGTATTGACATCTATATACATATATAAAAATGAATGTTTGTCTGTATTTCCACTATGTACTACTAAACCGCTCGACCGATCGTTGTGAATCTTTACAAATTTATTGAATACACTTCCGCAATAGTTTCTGGCCTACCAACCTCTCCCCCCAACCACCACCCCCCAAATTTATTTTTTAAACTTTACGAATTTTTCGAGTTCACTCCTTCGAAGGTTTCTGGCATACCCCCCCATACGCCCTCCAAAACCCACCCCGCCAAACATTCCCCCCCCCCCAAAAATTGATATTGATTTTTTACAAATTTCTCGAGTACACTTCCGCGAAACTTTCTGGCGTACACCCCCTCCTCCATAATAATAAAAGCAATGAAATATCACGAAGCTTCATTAATGAATTCGTTAAGGCTGAAAACAGAAAAAAAAAATAATAACATAGAATGCATCTTGTTATCTTGCGTTTGTAAAGAACATTTTTCCTTTTTTTTCATTTAAAAATTGTGTTAAAATAGTTAATTAATCTAATTAAATATATATAATCTTATTTTAATGTTTCCAAAACTGTTTGTATATTGAAACATTCATTCAATTTGTTACATTGAACTAACTGAACATTATAAAGTTAGTTCGTTTGCAAGGATACATTATAATATGATAACTTGGTCCGGGTCTGACATCGGCTCTCACTTTTCCATCATTGATTCACTTTATTTGAGATCCTTTCATCCGTCAAATTTGTTCCGTGAAATTAGGAATTACTTTTCTCCGGAAACGGCCGATTTTGGGAAAGCTTTCGCCCTGGAATATGAAAGATGTCGAACGAAAACTTTCCCGAACTTTATTAAGCTCTTCTGAAACAACTACTATCAAAATTGTGACCAAGCAACTATCAGTGGATCAATCTTCCTGAAAATACATTCAAAATTTTTGATATTTGACAGGAGTATTTCATAATAATTGTTAAAATTCAAAAAATTAGTTAGTACCGAATCATATCATATAAATGATTAATACAAAATTGAAACAGTGTATTTAAATTGCACCTTTCTTTGATTCAGATAAAAAATAATACAAATCAATGTACTGTCGGTGCAAACGCCTTAATTAAATGCTCGTAGTTTGTTGCTGACATTAAAACTGTCGAAATCTTGAAATCCTTAAAAACATTAGACTTTAATGTGTCAATTTTTTCCCCTTTCTTCTGTCTCATCATAAAAAAGAAAAGGTTTTGGAAGAGCAAGTAATTGCAAACAGCTCATTTCTAGACCCGATATTAACGCGTTTACGCCATTATATACGATTAGATTCAGTATTTGAGTTGGTACTAAATTAAGCATCAAATTCCAATAGTACGTAAACACAGCTAGCAAAATAAAGTAGTCTCACATACACAGACATACAAAACATAACCCACACAATAAAGACTATAAATATGTGATCAATTCTAGTCGTCAAGTATTTATTTTATCTGTAGAACATTTAATATAACAAAACTTATTCCAGTTTTATATTTACTTTATGAACGAAATAAGTGTATAAAAATAAATCATCATAGATATAATACTTAAAGTATTGAGTATTCTTCAACTATTTCATATAAAGAAAAGCTGAAGCGAGCAAGATATCAATATTGCCTATAAATTCCCGACGTGTTATTTGTAAGCCATTCATTGACGCCAACAAACTACCCGCTTCCTTCAAATTAAACAGCCCTAACTATGCAAGTTCAATCAATCATATAGGCTATTAGAAGTGTCAGAAGCCTCTATTATAATATACGAATTATAATCAATTCCCCTTTTTATTATGATGTTAAATTAATTCTTTTCAATCGACCACAATTTAGTTGAACAATATGTACCCGTATCGGATTACTTGATACAATAATTTATTCTATTTAATACTAATAATATTATTTATGATTCAATTATCAAAAGGCTTTAACGATTTTATCATTGTTTAATTCGGTTACAACACCATTTTTGTATTTTTTTTTAACTAAAATCATTAAGATTGTTATAATGGAGGACCGATTTTATATATATTATATGATGACCACGCTTTCCAAAGACGCATCGTAAGTGTATTTCAAAACCAAATTCCTAATTGAAGTGCATCAGCCTAAAAAAAAATTAAAGAATTTTTTTGTATTAATAAAATACTAATAACTCATGGTCAGATTAAGAGTATGACGTAAAATGGGATTTAACCCATCTATATCTTGCTTTGTATATCACCCGTTGTGCAGCGGTAAAATCAGTAGTCTAGCAGTAAGGTGATTTCCAATGGTTGTTTTCGATGTTTTTAACACTTGCTTGTATCATGAATGATTCATCGAGTATAATTCATGTAGTTTTATTTTTTCAAAAATATTTAGCGTATTTTGTAATTAGTTGTTATACTAAATATTGTTTTAATTTTTGTTGCTTGATTTCACATAGTATCGTTGATTGAAATAGTGTGAAAGACGTGAGGTTTTGCATTTCAAAAAAAAAACTATGCAGCTAGTTAAAAAAAATAGTCGATATTGAATATTTTTTTCTGAAATATATCTGCAACTTGTATCCTTTACTTTTTTATATTAGTTTTGAATAAATAATATACGTAACATCAAACTTACGGGACGTTTTTAACAATAAATCAATGGTATTTTATTACTTCAACTATTTAACATATCCAGCTATATTTTTAATAATAATAATATATATTAAAGTCACTTAAAACCCCTGGCCAAAATAACATGTTAATTATTCTACGTGTTAATTGATATAAGCCATGTGACCAATATTTGACACAAATAAGCCCGTATAAAGTGACAATAATTAATTAGTAGCTACATGAAATCGTTAACCCTTTCAATGTAGTTGGACGCCGCGTAATTTGACTACTTAATTTTGTTTCGTTAAGTTGTAACCCTCTCACACTCGTTGCCTGTATTTGACAGCCGATAAATCATCCGATGTGTAAGGGTCAATAGCTGGGAGCGATGGATTTGTTTTTAAACTAATTATAATGGATTTCTCTATGAGGGCTTTCGAAATAAAACCATCTTACTAATGAGAGAAATACATTTTTTTAAATGAGATAAACGATTTTTTTTTCTTATTTGGGTGGAAATAAAGTTCTTCAGTATTGAAAGACAAAGGAAGAAAAATAAAAAGCACATTTGCATGTTAAATGGATATAGCAGCAAATAAATTAAACAGTACAACCCGCTTGTGTTACGGTAAAATTGTATTACTAGAAGACATTCTTTTTTATAAAAGTTAAAAGTCATCAGTTGTATTGCTTCAACCACTCAATCGCTACTTAATAGCAATGGAAGATATTATAATAATTGCGATAACGAGTGGATATTCAAAAGCTTTTTAGGCTCGTAAAATGTACACTTATTATCTAAATAATTGAGCCTTTGTCTGGAATAATTTTGTATTCTATAAAAATATCAATGTTTAGTTATCAATTGAAAAATGTTGGGTATGTTTAGTATTATACTATGCCATGGTATTATGTTAAAAAATCATGACTGGTTTAGGTATCTCCACATTTCTAAAAACTGGCTATTTATTTTATTCCCGGTCCATGGTGCAGTGGTCATCATCGTTGTCTACCGTGTCGAACCACCCGGGCTCGATTCCCGGTACAAGCAGATTTTTTCAGTTGATAGATCGATTCTTCACAGAGGCGTGGGTGTCTATGATGCTAAAAATCCCTTCCCACCTTTCCTATCTCAAAGAGCGATAGTGACAGCGATTAACTAACCACTAGTCCTGTACTAGTCCTCGTATCCTTTCCATCCCTACTCTCTTCGAAAAAAGAGAGCAACTGAGTAACAAGCAGTTCTTGTAAAAAAAACATATGCTGAGATAAATACCAAGAGGAGTTTATATATTACGTTTATTACTCGAGTTTTTTTTCAAAATACTCGAGTATCAAGTACTTGAAAAATGGACGAGTATTCTCGAGAGTCGAGTACTCGATACTCAAATTCGAGTATCTACTTGAAAGTCAAATATATATTTTATGCAACATTCTGGCGGAAAGGGTTAGTAAAAAAAAATATACCATTTTGATAGTCTTAAAAGTAGTAAATAATTTATTTATTTACGGAAAAAACGAATGAAGTATAAAAGTCATTTTTGACAATTATCTGTGGTGAAAAAGAACCACAATACGAAACTTATCCATTGAAACTTATTTATTATCCATTGTGTCAATCACGTGAGCTTTAAATAAAACGTGCCGTGTCCTTATAATATCGTGCGGAAGGATAAAGGATTATTATTTGACATGCGAGCGATAATTTAAACTAAAAACATCAACATGAGTACTGAAATAGTTTTAAGCTTATACATATTTTACTTACTAGCATACCTTGCTATATGTAAATGGTAATAAAGATACAGAATATAAAAAATATAAATACATTTCTAGCACACATATTATATTAAAAACTTGATATCGTTATAAAGAGATTTGTATTCGTAGAATATGATGGTACTATTCTTAAACAAATAAAGCTTTGTTTGTAGCTAAATTTGGCTGTAATATTTTTTTATGATCAAAAAACCAAAAAAACCGTACATTTTATGCGATAGTTTCAATTTGAAAAGTAATCATAAAAGAATAAAATATCATTTATGTAATACGAACACATTTTTTTTTATTTAAACGATCAAAAAAGCTGCTTATAATTTTTCAGTATAATCAAAACATCCTAAAACCTTATCAAACACTATTTTTCGAACGTTCTGTCTGAACATCATTAGTTAGCGCTCTTGGCCCATTTTGGCTTGTCCCAGTTTGTCTGAGTACTTTTTGCGAAATCTTAAATAAACTTCATTTAAATATTCAGTGAATCAGATGGCTTAATTTGGTATTCTAAATATATCAATAAAATGTCAACTTTTAACCGTTTCAAATATAACTATTTTTCACGGCTTCAATAAAGCCACCGTGGAGCCATTTTATATATTATTTTATTACGTTACACTATAGCCTTCGCTAAAAAAGTTTTTTTATTAAGTGATATACCTACCTTGCCGATGGCATTGATTTTCCATAAAAAAATACGAAAGCTCTGCCCGCCAGAGCCATTTGAATATTTACAAAGCACGATTTCCGGAAGGAAGGCGGCACGGCGATGACACTTTCAAATCCTGAAGCTTTTCAGATCAAATGTAATTGATATTTTGTCTGACTATTGATACTTTCAACGTTTTCCGTAGTTCAAAGTTTTTCACTGGCTTTTCAAATTATAAAAAGTAAATTGCTTTGATAATTTCAATAAGCATTGCAAATTTTCATTTGGTTGTTGTATGATGTATCATTTTATATTTAATGTTTCTAATAAACAACAACTTGGTATGCTGTCATGTAAATGCATACACTTCGCAATTATGTACTCTCATTTTCATGTTAAGCTAACTGACTTCACTTATATATGCACGACATCGTCAATATTTTTCAGATAGAAATGAATTAACGATGTTTTTTTAAATTTCTTCTATGAATAATCTTATACATGAAAATCTATTTTTGTTTGTTTGTTCGTATTCTATGCGATGCCATGATAATTCATCTTATTGCAATGAAAATATAATGATTTGTTGTGTAGACGCCTGGAAAGGTTTCGGCGCTCCCAAATTGTTCATTCGATTGCGATAAAGCTTTGGTGAATTGTTGTGTGGGCGCCCAAAAAAATATTTTAATCACCTATGTATGTGATCCTATACCGTTCATCCGATTGCGATTAAACTTTGTCGCTTTTTTGTGTGGACGCCAACAAAGATTTCTTAATTAACTATCTATGTATAGATATAAAAATGAAAGATTTTTTGTATGTCCCGTATGCGTTCTTATAACGTTCATCGGATTGCGATAAAACTTGGTGATTTGTTGTGTGGATACCTTCGAAGGTTTTTGAATCAGTACAGCCATGCACAATTAAAATACTTTATATCTTTGAGTGGCATAACAACGCTTGCCAGGTGCCGTTAGTATTACATAAATATTTTTTAACATAACACTTATTTCTTAGGAACGTGTATAAAAAACAAAATTTGTTTTTTACTGTTTCAATGGTGATAAATACAATCTTTTGTAAGTGCAATGTTATAATTATTAAAATCGATCGTCAACAATAATTATTCTTCGACCAAGCGCAAGCGGGTCAAAATATAAGTCAACTTATTTTTGTGTCATCCCTATACGGAGCACGAAACCAAAAAATACGTTCAAATCTGCGTGACACCATATCGTTAAAAGAAAAATTCACGGAAAGAATTTTCGGGAAAACTCCGTCACTTATTCCAAAGACTGAGTAAAAATTTACTTTGTAATTTGTCACAATATATTTTACATGGAAACCGTTTAGTGTTACCTCAATGCGCCAAGTATTTATAGTTTTGAATTCGTTTTTAATTCAGGCCGCATTATTTATGCCGACATTTTTAACTCGTGCAGTAAACTATACTCAAATAACAGATACCATTTTGTGTATTGATTATGTTTTTATATGGCCTGAATTTGTCACACAGAATAAATACATCTAAATTCGTTGAAGACTACTGATTCGTATATTTACTTTACAAAAAAATACGTTTAGAAACAAAGCTACTTTTTACTATGAATCTGAAAGTGAGAAGCATGATTACTACGTAAATATCAATGATGTTTTGTTACTGTTTTGTTGTATTTCTTATCAGTTGACAATGCTTGCCATGAGCGAAACCGGTCCCGATCCAATAAATTGTATGTGGAAAAAGTAGTAAAAATGTTTTATTATTTTTATTATAATGCCATTTCACCAAGTATTGACAGTGCACACCTTAAAAGTGATGTTTTGTTAGTTCTGCTGTAATTTTAAATTTCAGGATTATCAAACTCTTCTAGCTGATGAATCTTTCAGCCACAATTTTTTTCTTCATGTAAAATGATTCCTTGGTTTCGTGTCTAAGTTGTTTGTAAGGTAGATCCAGTTTAAATCTCTCGCTAAAAACTAGCTGACTAAAAATTCAGTCGGCTGAATCCTTTAGATGTGGAAAACACTCTCAGTCTTCAGTCCAAATCTTAATTGAGTGAAGTAATTTTTAGATTATTATATACTTCGTTATTATCTAACAATATCGTATGTTAAGGAAAAAAATTAATTACTTAATAAGTGAAAAATTAATTACATTTAAGAATCATCCTGTCGATAAGTATATTTTTAGACTTCACCAATTTTGCGTGTTTGATTTATTTCTTTGCCAAAGAAAGATTTATCCACAATATCAAAATGCAATCTATTGCTCGCGTGCTGGCGATTTTCTTGTGTTTTTATTATTTTATTCTATAAAATTTAAAAGAAGGACATTGTTATTCTAAACTGGAGCGGAGCAACGGAATTTTATGTCATGCAATTTCACTACACTTTTACTATAGCATAAAATATGTCACTAAAAATATAATAAGAACGTTTATTTTTAGTACAATATTCTCATCAAATTTATGCCAAAGTTCTTTTATGAGAATTGGTTAATTAATTATAAACAACATCATATTTATATGCAGGTTTCTATCCTGGTACTTATGGGTTATTTTAATTATTTATTCTTCAATTAAGCAATTCATTTAGAGATGTGGAGTCGTTGAAAAATATTCGACTCCGACTACAGCATTCACCAAAAACACGACTCCTACTCCGACTGCAACATTGACCAAAAACACAACTCCGACTCCCGACTAAAAAAAGATTAATTTCGTGTTTTTTTCCTACCTTTCCTATTTATGTGTATTCAATTAAATATCAACCAACCAATCCGACCAACAGCCAAATTTTACATATTATATATTAAAAAAATATAAAAATTTCTGACTCCTAGTACGACTCCGGCCAATTCGCCGCGATGATTCTGACTCCCCCAAAAAACCCCGACTCCACTGCCCTGTATTCCTAAAAAAAAGGATTTTCATAGACCAGTAAATGCCATTAATATTGTTGGAATTACAACAATTTTAGCAATTCATAAACATTAGCGAAAGATTTGTATATAAATAATGAATTGGAATTTCATATTTAAAGTAAGTACATCTTATGTATATTGCACCGAAAAATAAAATTCTGTAGACTTGATTTAAGGGTGTGAAGAATAGGGGTTTAAAATGTTATAAATTGCAAGGAACCGGGAGAAAATTGACGCAGCTGGTTTCCGACCTTCGAAATCGGCATGAAACTTGGAAAAAGGAAAATCTAAGATGTTTTAATAAATTACGAAATATTCACCCACTCACAGTAAAAGTAAATTCGTTCTCTAAGCACATAAACTTGATTAATAAGTATTTACGTTAATACTCTTATTAAAAGCCTTGTCTTTGAAATCTTTATATTGTATAAATTAAATATTGAAAGTCCAATTCACACGATCAAATCAATTCATTCCGGAAGTTTAATTTAATGTTATTAATTAGACGTATTTTCAAAATGAAATATATTTTTACCAATGTGCCGTGATTTGAAGCTTTTTATTCTAAAAGATTCAATGTATTTTTGGTTGCATATTTCATAAATTTTATAAAGAAGCCACAGTAGGACGGAACGATATAGAAATAGTAACATTCATTTTAATAATCAAAGTATATCGACCAGTGGCAAAATTTGTTTATATTGGAAATTTGACTTGTTTCGATTATCCCTCGCAAAAAAGCTGTCAATATTACAATCTTGTCAATTGATTAAAAACTTACATAATTTTAACTAAGGATTTCTACTGAGGGTCCTTATGGAATTTCAATATCAAGTATGAATCGTTTGACTTTTGTACTATTCCATGAGTTTTTTCGCTAACGACCCGGGTTTCGCCTTTCGGCATCGTCAAGTAATATATGACGTTAATAATAATTAAAATTAGTGATCTAATTTTATTTTGTATATAAATGATACAAATTGTTTACTACGCATCAGTTCAAGTAAATTCGTGAACTTAAATTGCCTGAAGAAGCCGAAAGGCGAAACCCGGGTGGTTAGCGACAAAACTCATGGAATAGTACAAAATTCAAGCGATTTAAATTAAATCATTATAATTTAAATTTTTTAAAAAATCCTTTTTACCTAGTATATATTATCTCAATGAGATGGGGGAAAATATTTTATAAAAAAATCAGTAATTTATTCTTCTGGATATTATTTTCATTTTATTAACATCTTGTGCCAGAAAGCTTCAGTCGTTTAGCAAGTGCTGTGAAAGGTTTCAGAAGGAAAAAAAACCGCTTATTTATTGAGAACCATTTGACAAAGTACAAGATACGGTTTCCCATAGATAGCCAGTGATTACAACAAACTTTGAAGTGTAATTTATTCCATTAACGATATCAGAGTTCCCACAGCCTAAAGCAATATTCTCTGTCAAACAATATCATCTACGTTCCTCTCGTAGATTGTGTATACATTTTAATATAATATTACAATAGCTACAGTGGATGAGAAATGCCAATGTGTAAAGTTCCTCTAGGAGAAGCGGTTTCCGACAGCTGTTGGGACATATTCAGACATATTTATCGACCGTGTTTCTACTTCGCCGATATCTACCTTTTCTTACCACTGCTTACACAGCTGGAGAGTTTACTTGAATCAAGCACAAGATTATTTTGGGTCTTTCATTATAAGCTATGACTGAAAATGAGCCATATTTTATTCAGTGAGGATAGTTAAATATATTCATTGTGAAACATATCTCCTCCGAGTTTGAAGTATCAAGTATCGCAAGTTAAATTGTGAAATTCTCATTCTGCTTATCGTTACTATCTTCAAAAAAAAAACATAATATTTGGTTTAAATAGTAATTTTTTTACCATGTCTGTTCCCAGCTTGGAGCATATGGACTCCCACGGAGTTTTATCTCAACATATTTTTTTCTACTCGAACTACTCATTACTCGAGTTGCTCATCTCTTTTTCGAAGAATCAATCTCACTACACGCCGCTTTTTGGGATCGGAAAAGTGGGCAAGGAATTTTTAACAATACAAGCGAGTTATCGATTAAAAATCTGCTTGACCCAGGTGGTCAGTCATGGAAGCCAACGACGTTGACCACTGAACCAAATACCTAACTCTCTCAGCTTAATTTTATTAAAAATAATCTTTATAAAGGTTACTTTTTTCTGCTAAAGAAACATTTTCATGTAAGATTATTTATTGTTTATGTTTATTAAATTTAAGAAAATTTGAAATGTTTGTAAGTTTTTGAAAGACAAGCATTTGAAAAAAAGTATGTAAGTGATTTTTATGTGAAAATAAATTAACATTACAGAAATTTATGGCTTCATAAACAATCTGACTGAATGAAACTGAATCATCCCTTATTACAAAATCAATGCAAACAAGCAACTTCGCTTGTGTATATAACCTTTTATTGGGCGCATCGCGACGTTACTGCATGAAGTAATGTCCCATGGTTATATCTTTTATCGTTTCACTGTGAGTTTCATCAAAGTGGGATAGTGTCGAGCATATTAAATTCTAGATTAGCTATTTTTCTTTTAGAAAATCTACTCGTTTTTATTCATACATAATATTGTATTGTTAAAAATACATGTATTTATATTTGTCAAATGCATGGCGCATTGGCGTCAGCCGTAATGCCATGATTTGCTTTTTCTTAAATAAATAAAAAAAAAAAAAAATTGTAATGATTACGTTTTTTTAATGCGGGATGAACAAAGAAGTAGAATTAAAGTGTCACGAGGAAGTTTCATTTTTTGTGATACTAGCTATCACAGTCGAATGGTGTTGAATGTCAGATCTTGGACGAAAAATATTTATTTTTAACGTTTAAGCGCCGGAGCTCTTATAAAAATGATTATATCTCTAAAACAAGTCACCCTATGTCGGTAAAATAAAAATATTGCTTATAATTTACGAACAAAGATCAGCATCGAAACTTGTGCACTTTCTAATTCTCTAAGTAAACAAATAAAAGAATCCATTTTAGCTACAGCTATCATGAGAAAATAATCGGTCAGCCCCAAGGACAAATTTGTAGGTATGGAAAAAAATCTGTATCCGCATTAAAATATATTGTATAGTGTCTATAAAGCTGATTTATTACGGCCCGCTGGTTATAGCACAACACATATCTCAAGAGTCAACCTTGTAGCGCATATGTTATTATTTCTCATTATGACAAAAATATTGGACGAAACTGAAAATAAAATTATCGATCGGTTGCAAAGATATTAATTTTGAAAGCTTATATTCTTATGTTGAAAACTATTATCATAAATCAGTGTAATCCGATAGCGAAGTGCACCGTAATCGCTGGTCCCATGCGTGACCGTTAGGCTTTTAGAGGTTAAGTATTTAACAAATGTAAACTATGATCAATACCATTTTTATTCAGAGTTAAACATGTTACGCGTGAGATAAAAATGCTCACTCATAAAGTAAAATGGGACCTGTACATAGCGTCAAAGTATGAAATATGTCTAGTCTTATAGTTTTTTTATGTTGAAAAGATACAAGCTTGCTAGGTTCTATCTTATTGGCTTTTATTCACGGACCTGTTAATAATTGAGATCATTATTACACGATAACTTATCAAATTTAATCCAAGTATAAAACAATATTTTAGAAAAAAACTATTATTAATAAACATCGTTGACTCTGCGGTCGAACGTCAACGTCGTTGGCTCCAGTAGCAATACACTAGAGCTCATGTCCCAGTCCAAGCAATTTTATTTTCCTAATGAATTATTGATTTCATTTCGAAGACATGGATATTTGCGTTGGCCAAAATTCTCTTCCATTAATATCTCATAAAACACGTGACGTAGTAAATACGATTACTCACCACTTGTCATATCTGAGTCGTATCCTTTCACGATATTAATCAATAAATTGATTGACAAATCTTTTTATGAAACTGTTTGTACTGAAAATCAAATCCGTAATCTCTGCAACCAAACCCAACGGCGTTGACACTCGACCACGGCCGCTGTTGGTTAATCTGGTCGTAATATCAAAACCAAGCTTTGGTCGTTTTCTCATTTTATTTCACACGACCACGCTATTTATAAGACCCCGCTTTTCCGAGATTTTAACACCGCTTGGGCTTACATTATCGAAACATTGAAGAATCTAATATCAGTCAAGCGGTTAGAAGGAACTCATCGAAAGCTGTATTTTTATATACTCATGTATGTGAAAAACTTTGGAAATATACTAAAGTATAATCTGCAAACGAGATGTCCCTTTTTATTCATTTTGGTTGATTCGTGTATTGTGTACTAAAAAAAACCTTTTTTTTTTTGGTCATAACATTACATTAAAAAATAAAATCATTTCTGTATTCCATAATTGAAATTTTTATCTTCTACCGTCTCCGCGTTAGTTATTAAAAAGCAAGAAATTATTGCGTTCACAGTTTTTGACTTACGTTTTTTAAGCAATTTTATTTACGTAATGTAAATTATTACGTTTGGCAACGACACTATTTTATCTAGAGAAAAAAATTAAATCAATATTTAAATAATTAAATATGTATTCTTAGTCCTAATGAAAAACATATGATTTTGTAATAAAAACAATCACGGAATTAAATTTTCACCTGTATTTTGATATAATTAATATTGAAAGATAGAATTAATAAATAACTCATCATAGCTAAATCAGATATAATCTGAGATATCATTTTTTTTTTTTTTTTTTTTTTTATTTTTTTTTTAAAAAAAAAAATTTGGCATTACAGCTTACGCCAATGCGCCAAATATTCTTAATTGTGAAAGTCATACGAGATTAACTCAATGATAAATAATGAATCAGTTGTGCACAAAATCAACGATAAATAACATACACCCAGCCCAAGATTTCTTATTTCAATTGAAAAAATCTAACCTTGCCGAGAATTGAACTCGGGTCCCCTGATCGCTAGGACAAAGCTCTTGCCACTAGACCACAGGGACCGACAATGAGTCGATCGAGTCGAATGAGTCGATCATGAGTTTGTTTGTCTCTTTCATAGAGTTTGTAATTCTGTATTAAAAATTTGTTTTTTAATTTGACCGTAGACACCATAAATAATATGCCAGAATTTGTGAATAAATCACTATCCATGCGCTTAGTTTTTAAAAGCAGGCGAAATAGGAGTAAAAGAATGAAGATATCACAGAAATCCATGTATTTAAAAACACATCTCTTAAAAGAATCAAAGTATGAAAGTTTTAACAAGTCTGATAGTAAGCCACTCGAACTTTTTTTAAGTAGGTATCAGGGTGTGGTAAGGAAAGTATGTATCGAATCTTTATTTGTATAGCCCGTTTTACGGATTCTATAGACCTGCGCTATTGAATGCAAATATCTATTCCATAGGTTACCAGCCATGTACGGGTGGCGACTCCTTTTTATGAAAGCCATTTGACCCGCAACCCCCGAGGTCAAATTGAAAAAGGCATTTTCCATAAGGTAGCTAAAAAAATAATCGAAAATGCATTAAAGTGGACATTTTTTGAGTTGACTGTATAAGTTGTTGACCCCTCAGAAAACCCATCGCGACCCGCGTGATCTATTCGATGATTGAAAATTTGTGATTATTTAATTCAATAATTACTGCTCGTTTTCAGTATGTTTTGCTTCTTCCAAAAATTCTACGATTTGGTAAATCAATAACTTTTTTGCAGTCAAAGTCATGCGTGTATAAATAGGAGTCAATTTGCTTTCATTGATAGATAAATTTAACAAAACATTTTAACCTATTCAAACAAGATAATCAATTAAAATAACTATCTGAACAATTACATTGCTAATCCCAGTGCGAATGTTTCATTTGACCGACTTGGTCAGCAAAACGAGTATATTAACATTTTTGAAACTTTTAAATTGCGCACGTCTAAAGAGCGCGGGTGGGACGAAGGAGGTGACGGGGGCACGCCGCACATTGTTCTTTTCCGGCGGAAGGAGGCTTTCACGGGCTACATAAGACTGCTGCCCGAGTCTATTTAAACTTTTTCGACAATAGTAATTACGACATAGCGTTAACGACTTTAGTTTATCTCGTTTCGTTTCCTTTTTGTTTACCTACTCCGTCTTAATCTGGCGCTGCGTCGATTGGATTCTAAAACATACATTTACCTTAGGAGAGAAAGGGGAAAAAAGCACCCAAGAATCAAAACGCTACAAATAGCCCATTAAAAATTAATTCGGATTACAACGCTATACAAATAAATTCGTCAAATATCAGTTTATTCTAATTTTCAACAAAACACTTCCAAAGGAATGAGCCGTAAATGACCCTAACTTCACATGAGATGTCAGAAAAAATCAAATGATCTTGATGAATCTTCACTGTCAAAATCAGGGGTGGCCAGACTTTTTTGCCGGCGATCGACAATCGTTTGAAATTATTGGCGGCGATCGACCAACATTAAAAGTAGTAATTTCAAGCCTATATTAATCTAATTGCCAACCCTTGTTTGACCCGGGTTTTAGAAAGTGATTTTCCTCGATAATCGGCTAACTTCGAGATTTTAGCGTGCTGTCCCTGTCACACGACTTGTCTCGCACGCTTCTTGGGACGGGCACCAGAGATTTGAAAGATCAGATAGGCGATCGACTAGGAATAGCAACGCGATTGATCAGTTGATTGCGATCAACGCTTTGGCCACCCCTGGTCAAAATGATGTTTTTATAAATTATATTAAAAGAATTTTTTGTGTGACACTAGAGATGTTATCATGAAATATTTATGACTATTAAAATTGACAGATCTAATTGTCTGGCGTATACGAGAAACTCTTCTGCTCTTATTCTTGGGCTGTTATTGCCAAATTGTTTTATTTAAGACCTATTTTGAGCGAAACGTCATATCAACACGAATTATAATATGCAATACGTACAAATAATAAGTCCGTATGTATAAATTCTTTAATTTATCTCGCTGCGTCAATTCATGTGTGAAATTTAACGAATAATAAACTGAACTTTGTCATTGAATGCATTTATAAATTGGTTCCATCCGTCATGGCAACACAAAAAATAGCAACCGAATTAGCACAAGTCGTAAAATAAATTCAATTAACCCGGATACACTGACTATTGTTTGTAAAACACTGTTTTAATTGCTCGTTTTGCCTGCTTATTTGTACTTCAAATAATGGAAAAAATAAGTCAATTCTGTTTTTAATCCATATTTTTTGTCAAAATCAACACATTTGACTAGTTAAGTTATAGTAAAAATGGGTCAACTTCGTGCTTTATTTACTTTAAAGCGTATATTTTACACCAAGATTTTTTTAAGCGTCCAAGTAGACGAAAGAACCTTTTAATCGAGAATTCATATACAATTGTAAATTTGACAAAAAACTTTATTAAGCATTTTTACATTAATACCGGTTTTGTATCCGAACGTGAATTTTTTCACTTCTAGGACAATTTAAGCTTTTTATTCAAATTCAAATTTGTGTAATGTTTTAATTTTTCTCAATCACTCTCTAGCGGGCCGAAAAGTTCAGCTACACGTTTTTCAAAACACAATCCTTAAGGAATTTCTGTCTTGGAATAAGACTGGGAATTTTTTCCGCTGGATTGCGCGGTATCTTAAAAATAAAGAAGAAAACTTTTTTATTTCACTTATGTGTTACTAAAAAATGTATCACACATTGTTGTGCAACAGGTAATATAACAAATCTATACGTATTTATGTATATTTATATACTACCGTTTCAAAAAGAAAATATTTTTGAAAGCTATTCATATGAATATAGTGATCATTTTTACAGCATTATAATAACTAATAAATAGTTAACATAGAAATTAGTTTATTTTCTTTTTATAAATGCTAAAAACTAAAACTTCAAGAAACAGAATATGTAATTTTTCACAAAAGTTTGTCAGCGTCACTTCTGAATTCTTGCTCGGCACGGCATTATACTTGTACTGTGAGTAGACGTCACTTGATTAAATTGCAAAAATATGTATGTAATTTTAAAGAAACCATATAATCGATTCTGTAACGGAATGAGAATCGATGCGGTATTTTTTTGATTTTTTATCTCACATCTTCAAGATGATACAAACAATCCTTTGTATTTTTATATGTTCGGAAGTTCTATTCATTGAGAAAAACAGGATAAAACAATACATGTAAAATATTTCTATTATAAACGATTTCTGGTGTTTTGATAGTAGAGTAAAATTTTGAAATGACAATCTGAAAGCTGTTAATTGTAGATAACATCCTATATAAGCTGCTAAATTCGTTTTTTTCTAATGTCGTATATATTACAAAAGAACATTGAATGTAAATTTTATCTAGATTTATTGATACGAATTATGACATATTGTAAATACGTTGTGTCCAGTTGCAATAGTATCTGGTCAGTTGCAGTTGTGTCAAAGTAAGCAAATGTTTGCCTCACTAATGACCTGCTATGCAATTCACAAACGCATTAAATTGCATTCAAAATTGACTTGTTATTGTGAATCGGGATGGAGTTGTGTGTAAAATAATGTTATTTTTTGAAAAAGTTTTTCCACACTTAAATATATGTACTGTGTTGTTGATAGATTGCTTTGATCGACTTGTTTTTATGCATAGAATAAAAAAAGTTTTGATTGAAAACAAGTATTTAACAAGTCATTAACAATAAAATAACCAATGGCTGTTTCATATTACAATGAACTTACTTTGTAAAAAAATGAACATCGTCATTCACACTGCATGCTTTTGTCTGATCATAACATGCTGTCATGGGTACAAATCCTAATATGGACACATATAAATTTATAAACTCTTCGACCAATTCATCAATTCCATGGTTGATTACTATGGCTTTTCTGTTTTCAAAATAATTTTACTTTCACCATATTAATATTATCATTCCCATCATTGATAATGTTTAAAAGGACATACAATGAAAGCGATTCAATCACTGTGAATTCTTCAATTGTACCAAACTCAAAATCAAACTCTCTTATCTTATCTTATATATAAAACCGAAACGGGGGATGTATGTCTGTAATTCCCTTTTGCATTGTTGTTGCAAGTTCAAACAAACGAATTGATTTCGCTCGCGAAAGTTTCGACGTTAAATTTGTTTCATTATCAATGTGTGTGTAGAGACTCCAATTACTCGAGTATCGAGTAGTACATATATAAAACCGAAACGGCGTATGTATGTCTGTGGGTCTGTAATTCCCTTTTGCATTGTTGGTCATTAAGTTGCCATAAAAACGAATATGAAAGAAAATATGTTTGATTTTTTTATCGGCGAAGACATTTAGTCAAAATGTAATAAATTAGTCTTCTACTGAACTTTTCCCGGCTTTTATTAATATAATAATGTTTTTATTTACGTGAAGGTATTATTTGACATTTCTTTGACAGCAAATTAGATTTTTTCCTTGAATTTGGACATTTTAATGGGCGAGAATGGGGCTGTCAATATATGAAAGGGGCTGTGAAATGTCAATGCCAGTCTGAAATGTTCATTTTAATTCCATTTTAATTGACCTAGACTTTTGAATTTTGAAAAAAGTTGTTTCAACTTGGCCCGTCTGAATTTACGCGCCAAGGTGAACATAACCCCAAACTGGTCCGAGCGAAGCCGGGTTCGAACACTAGTACAATATAAAATCGAAAATAACTTTGATTATTCCACGTATTGTGGTTCTAACTGTGACACGTGTTTCGACTCTTTCAGCGGCATTTTAGGACTTATACAATCTTGCATTCAACTTAAAAAAAAAAATACATGCATTAATATTTAATTGATAATAGGACTGTTCCACATTGGGTATTCAAATATTGGGAGATAATTGCCCGAACAATAATATGTTTTTGATAAATTTCAAATTTGAATCACTTTAATTTTGCTCTTTTTCATAAGCTCTGTGGCCAACAACACGGGTTTTGCCTTTTGGAATCTTCAGGCATTTCCAGTGCACGAATGAATATGAACTGACTTGAACATTGTTAGTACAAGTTCATTCGTATATTTGAAATGTCTGAAGATGCCAAAAGGCGAAATCTCGGGTCGTTGGCGACAGAACTATTAAAAAAAAATGGTTTTATTGATTTAAATTTCTAGCACAAATTATTTATATTTTCAAGAGATTTAAAAAATTGTGTTTGCCAAAAAGTAGCTCCAAGAAATCGTTTTGCATAATCTTACTTGGCCGATACCATCTCGGGTTCATGTTTTGTAGCTCTAGCCGTATTGCAGGAACCGATTTTCTTCCCGTATCGCCTAACCGTAAATTGGATAAAATTCCGCACTCAGTCGGATAAAGTATTGAAATTGTATCGTTTGTGAAAAGAGCGAAAAAATGCTCGAAACTGCGACAACTCTACGCGGAATTTCAACACGCAGTATTAAAAAGTTAGACAGGAAAGTTTGGAATTCAAAAAAGTCAAATATTTGAAATATAAATGTTACATTTGACTTAGCAATTCTTTTTTGTTTATCAAGCAATAAACATATCCGTCTCCGAAAGTATTTAACAATTCAAATAGAAAAAAACAATTGTACTTGCAACAAAAGCTCTGTTGAGCGGTCGAGAACTGTTATTAGTTTTCGATTTCGTATACCACACCTTGAAAGGGTGCTTCATTTTCTCATCGAGCTAGCTTAGTCAGATTTTTTCAATTCTTATTTGTTTGTCTTTGAAGCAAATTAGTAATGTTACATATCTGGCGCATCAGTTACTTATTATCAACCAAAAATAATAACTATTTGATGATAAAAAATACTAAGTATTTTTTTGTAATAACTAACCGCTCATGGCAAATTCAATCAAAAACTATTCTCGCTGAGAAAGTTGGATTTAAGGCTGGACTGTAATTGTGGACACGCTCACCACGTTGATTGCGTTCTATGGGACTGCCCTCAAATGAATTCCGATTGAGCAGAACTGTTTGCTGTGGTTCGTCCTTACACATGCCCATTTGGCCACGCTGACTTGAACATCCAAAGCTAACTTCACCGCATTTAAAAAAAATCTCATTTATTTTGGGATCGACATAACCTCGATTCTTTACTAGGGTCAATAAACTCGTCTAACACGACGGGCTTTTAGTAAATATATGGAATTCATTCCGATTTAAATTAATATTTTATTTTCTATTTTCTAGTACACTATTGCATGGCCCATAATCGGTTCCGTGTTAATCTGCTTGACACATGAATGTGAGGGTTAAACTCCTCTTTTCTGTCGATAGCGTTGTGAAAGTCGGCCACGAAACATTGGCTGCATATACACAACGGCAGGTGTTGGAAAAATCTACTTATAAGAACTGACCAGTGCCTGCTATTTTCAATACAATTTTAAAAAAATACCGTCATCATGCTTCTCAATTAACTCAAGCATGAACAAATGGGAAAATCATTCAAAACAGTATGTGTAGTATACTTAAGATGTATTACATTAATTTAATATAATGTCTGACCAAGTAAGTAATCGATTCAATCCGTTTTATTTTTGTAAAAAAATCAATATACATATAGCCGATCTGACAGGTATCAAACTGCAAAGCTCTCGTGCTGAATTTTACAAAATCCTTAAAACTTGCAACTGAAAGCCTTTTGTCAAACTGACATTAGGTAAATCATTTTCTATAGCAGTTTAAATGCGTTATTTATTTTAAGTATCTGACACATTGACGATGAATGGATATTGTTTTTTAACTTTCTTTTACGGCTTTAAGTTTATATGGGTATATATATAAAACAATATTTTGAATTTAAATATAATACTTATAGTATGCCTGAGAGATATCGCCACCACCCGAAAATTGCGTGTGCCAACATGTGTGTAAATTTTATGCCATACATATTTCAACATAACTAAAACATATTTTCTCACTCAATTTTTCAATGGCAGACTTTTGATTGTTGTTAAGTATTGAGCCACCAGACTAAAACGTCAAAATATTTAAAAATTGTGTCTTAGTTTTTCAGCCCTGTAGCTGAGTCAGTGTAATTTGGTTGCGTAATCAAGAATTCGAGTCCCTGCACGGAATTTTTCGTTTGATTCTCTTTTAATCCATATACTAATTTATCATAATAAGCATAAGACGCATAATACAAGTATCTTTTCTGTTTATACTAATTCCTGTTTACTTGTTATCTGATCCTTCAAACGCATGTACTGTTAACTTTACCTACTCTAATTAATGAGGCATTTAACAAATAATTTGTTATTGACAATTAAAACTAGTGTTGTGGAACAGAGAAGAAGATGTATTGTGTACCCTGTTTACGACGGTATATATATAATAAGTAAATGCAGGTTTAATCAAAGTTCTGACGATGGCGTAAGCCGAAATAGCTATGAACAAAATATTTAAAATAGTTTCTGTAGAATTGAAATACATTGCTATTTTATTCACCGTATTAATAATTGTATGAAATTGTCATCATTTGGTTTATAAATATTAATAATATCATTTCTTTCTTAAAATAATTAAAAAATATCACTATAAGAATGATGAAAACAATTAAGTCTCGAAACAAACAAATAAACAACACAACATAGTTGAAAAACAGAATATAAAAAATAGTTACATAATTTAAATAAACATTTATCAACAACAAACATAAACATAGGTTGCGCTAGGACGCACATGTTGTTAAATACTAAGTTTAATACTAAATAGTTGCGTCACAAAAAAACGATTCCGCAATATTTATTATCGTTTTGTAACCGCTTTATCAAATATTTATATACTAGCTGCCCATATAAGTGTTTTTTTTTTAAATAAATACTTATAATACGCATCCAGCCAACTGAACTAAGAGCTTAGTTGTCCTTTTAAATCGTTTCAGTACATTAACGCCATATACATACATGAATTTTTGTGAAAATATATCAAGAATCGACATTACGTTAATTTGTCATAGTATAAGTATGACCTAAAGCAATGATTTTATTGTTAGAATATAAAAACGCCCTTGACAATCTTGTTGCTGCCCTTCATGTTATACCAACGTCCACTACACCGTCTGCATCCCATGACTTGTCATAAGCAGGTCTTTGGGTAAACGAAATCTATTCATTTGTGAAAAGAATCAGGTAGGATTCATGTTACTTCAGGGCATCTTCAGCAAATTGTCAAGCCATGCTCATCGTTTCTTTAAAATTTTGCAAGTTGTAGGGGTTGAAAAATTCCTAATTTATGGTATTCATTTTTCACGTTTCGTATTATAAAACCATTCAGTTTTACTATTTTGCTGTTTTTATATGTTTACTATTACTACACTTTTTATTGCCATAATGTTATCAGGTACACTCACACTCCAGCAAAAATACAATACACGCTTTGAGTGAATAATTAATTATGCAAATTGAAAATTTTTACCCAAACATTTCAAATAGCACGAAATTCACACAATTTTCAGCAAAATATATTTTTTCAAATAAAGTAACGTTTTTCGTGAACACATTTTAAACAATTTATATTTCAATACGCGTGTCGATTCGCAAATTGAAATTTCATTTGTAGAGATGTGAAGTTATTTTTTTGAATTTTAAGCATTCAATTATTTTAATAACATACCAATATTTAAGACCTAGTTTCTAGTTTTCAATAATAAAATCGCTGTCATGAAGACATGGGTGTGCATAGAAAAGTGAGGCAAATAGAAATACGGGAGACCTTTTCCGTGTCGTCTCGAAATATCTAAAAACCTCTGGTAGGAATTGATTAAAAACAAATAAATCTTTTGTGTACCACCTTCTAAAGAATGCGATTCTTCTTTTGCAAGACGGACAATCATTCTAAATACACAAGTCAGACTTCAGAATGAGTCACGAGGAGAGAAATGAAGCCTCGGATAATATACTATGAGCTTCGCTATTCACTGAAGTAATTGATTTTTATCAAATTTATATGCGTGTAGCCTTGAAGACAGTTACTTCGGAGACACTATTAGTAAAACACAATTATAGCCCAACTGTATAAAAATAAATGAAGGGTAGGGTAGATATTCCTATGTTATTATCTAGTCATTAGTATTTTCGATAGTATAGATATTCAAAAGTCCCGATAATTATAAAAAACCCACTTAATTCATTGAAACTCGTTTACATCAAATTTTCGCTAGTTTACATTTTAATAGCAATTAGGGATCTACTTCTATTTTTGTATATAAACGATACAAACTGTCGACTGCGCGACAGTTCAAGTGCATCCGTGCACTTTGAATGCCTGAAGATGCCGAAATGTGAAACCCGGGTCGTTAGCGACAAAACTCATGGAAAAGTACAAAATTCAAATTTGATATTGAAAATCTATCAACCACCTTCAGTCGAAATCCTTTATATACAACATAGCTTGATAACTTTCAAATTTAGGCAATTCAAAAGAAGTGGTTTTTTCGAGATTTGATTTTAACTCAAACACTCTGCCTCACCATTTTCAATACTGTTGAAATATACCGATTGAGATAGTGAAGATAGAATAGTCAAACTTTCGCTCTCTCCGTGTCCTGTTAAGATATTCATATATCATAAAAAGATATACAGTTTTCACAAAACGACAATAATAATGAATCAAAAAGTGTGTTTAATTAAATTTCCACATACAATATTGCCCCCTAATCTTCGTGGAAATAAATCAGAATCCAATCCTTGTTAAAACTTGAGTCTATTTATTTCACGCATTTCAAAATACTATCGGCATTTACGACAATGATGATATTATTTTCAAATATTTACATTTTTAAGAGTAACCAATTCTTATGGAGATATTATTTGCATATTTCCATTGCCTTGTCATTCTTGTAATACGACCAGAGAAATGTCTCATTATGCAAAATGGTTTGCGTTTTAAAATTCTTCAGTTACAAATTGAAAATTTTGTATTTTTCATAGAGCCGTACTTGGCAGTATAATAATAAATCAAAAAGGTAGTTAAAATATTAGTAGAACTCCATTATATCGATAAATTGATATTCTTTCACCGTGGCAATGAAAACAATACAAATATATTGTTCTTTATTGTTGCGTTTTTTTATTGTAATGGTCAAAGATTTTAGACAGTGGCGCAGATCTTGCGGCCCGCAATGACATTTCATGCGGCCCAATATCAATCACCTTTTTCTTCAATGTTTTTTACGGAAGATGGGAAAATCTTTCTCAACCATGACAAAAGAAAGAAATTGTCTGAACATCACTGAAAGAAGAAACCTTCGTTTTTAACGAAAATTGAACTAAACATACAATATTTAGTCTCACAGCATCAGGCTCAAGGTTCTCACGAATTGTGGAATTTGATTTTTATTTATTTTTTGTTTTTTCAACATAAGTATGTATGTATAAGCACTCTTTTTTTCGTTTCAATAAAATATGTTGGTTATGAAGGCTTGTTTTTTATATCTACTAAATTCCTTCTAGAAATTTGTTCACTCATATACTGGATTTAAATATAGCTATGCTGATGGGCAGTAAGGAAATTTTACCATAAAAGATAAGCAAAAGTGGGTGGTAGGCATAAAAAGGTTGACAAACCCTGGCTGTAAAATCAAATGACTATTTTAAAATCTGTTTATTAGATCCATGCGCGCCTGCAAAAATATTCATAAATATTTATAAGATAAATATAGTAATATATTTTTGTTTACTTCGTCGTGTTTTTTTATTAGAGTTTGAAGCATTATTGATGTGCGCGTGTCATTGTATCTGTCACATTAGCTATTTTATATATGTATAAAAAACAAAACAATTGTTATGCATGTTGGTACAGTTGACTATGTTAAGTCCCTGCGGATAGAGAGAACGGAAAATTATTTATACGCCGTCACTGCATTAATGACGTCACGATCCAAATGTTCCGCAGTGGCGTAACATAGTGTTGAATGTGTGTGTATGTGAAAACATACTATTATTTGACTAATAATATGTTTATAAGGTCGAAAATTACTTGAAAAGTTCAACATATTTTTGTGGCTGAATCCATGCTTAAAATTGGATGAGAGACCTTGAAAAATTTGAATTAATAATAATTAATTCGGAAAGAAATAATCTGTAATTGTGAAGTTTTTTTCATTCTGAAAAGTGACATTGTCAAAATTATTATGTAACTGTTTAATTCTTTTTGGAAAAGAGTAATATACAGATTAAATTATTGTCATGAGTTCATGTCACATTTAATCTTGAAGTATGCTAGAAGAGGTTTCAATCAATGAGCCGTACTTCACATCATCTTGTGTCAGGTCGTGTCAGGGTTAAACGTCAAATACGTCTATTAATATAATTAGGATGACGGCAAACAAGTTTATCATGTATCGCTATATTTAAAAATAACTTTTGACCGTGAAATCAGTTTTGAATGAGTATAAAATATCCTAAGAATCTTACAAATCTTTATACCTGTATATGTCCATTCCAATTGATATAAATGAAGGAAGGACTCAAACACTCATTATCCATATATTAATAACCTTAAAAAACACACCTATTTCTAACAATTTTTAAGTGATTTAATGGCCAATATACATTCAATTCTTTTCGGTATAGATGAATTGCTAGGATATCTAAGTTTTAAAAACAAATATCAGCCGAACATAACTCTCTGTGCACGAGAAATAATATTTTTTCATGCGAGAAAGACGTTAGCATCTTCATCGAGATAAATGGTTATTTTAAACGTATTGCACTTTCAAAGAAAACATGGTAATTTTTATGTCGGTCAACCAATCAAACAGTTCTCAAAATGGTCACTCGTGGTTTAAATGTTTGTATTGATTTACTCAAGCTTTCGATATTTCAAATAAATAGTTATTATTACAAACAACTGGCAATCATTTTACACAAAAAGAACCTTGCCAAACGTCGTGTAACAAATAATAAGCAAGGCAATGTAATGTTTTTAATATTCAATGATAATATACTTACAAATGTGATTTTATAATTTTGTAAAAAAACGAATGAATGAAGCGTAAAATTATGATTTGGCGAAAAGGTCGTTCTAGAAGATTCACACTCTCTAACTCGTTACGCTGTAGAAATAAAATTTAATTCAAACATTTTTGATCAGCGCACGCTTAAAATCGTTATTGTATAATGTATATATGTATCTAATAACAGGGATTCAATAATTGTTCCAGCTGCATTGGTTGCTGCACCACGTTTAGTTTTACGTGCTGTGTCTAAATTCAAGAGTTGAACCTAATACGAGTCACGTTTCTAGTAGATATATCACTATAAAATTTGCCAGTAGTGAAATTTATATTGAATAAACGCATCCGCCAATTTGGCGCGTGATTTTGAAACATTCAATAACAGAAACGAGTATAAATGCGCAAACGGCTAACGGAATTTCCGCTGCAGCCGAAAACCTTTCCCGGTTTGCTTTATTCAAAATGTTTACAACATAATATATAGTCTCTCATATATGTCGCTTTTTCAGCTAAGTATAATATTTAACATCATAATTTTTGAAATTAAACAACTTAAGTATTAAATTTATTAGAGGGTAATTTTTGTTTCAGAAGCGCCGAGTCAACGCTCTTTTGACTAAGTATCAATTGTTTTTACTGTCATCAAGCCATCGATTGAGACTTTGATCATAAGCATAGATGTATGTTTATAATTTATGCCTTTACAGCAACCATTATTGATCATATGAGCCATAGGGACCTAAAGACAGAAAATTGCTAACTACAACTACTTTTCTCGCGCCATTCTTATATTGAGTCTTTATTATTTTTATAAATAAAGGGATTGGCGGCTAAACTGAAACCATTTCTCTATAAATTGCTTCTTAAAATATTCTCCAATAGGAAATATGCAGAAAATCGGGTGCTGATATAGTAAAATATATAGTTACCGTGATTTTGAATTGTTTTTTTTTATGTAACGCATTCAATTGTTTGTCGTGAATTTTAATATTCATACGTTCAAATTCAATAAGTATGTTTTTTAACGTCACGGTTCTTTAAAAAAAAATAGAGTATATATCGACCCTTCCATGCAGCCAAAAGGCCCGTTAGTGAAAAATCGCTTCTTTTCAGGAGGAAATATTGTGTAAATAAAAAGAGTTTTTCGTTTTTTTAGTTCTGTATATTTTTTTGTGAACCTTATATTTAACTCAGAATCGCCAAAATACAAAATATAACTAAAGCCCTTATTACGCTATATATGATATTATATTGATTGTATGTAGGTATAATCATGATACTTATTTGAATATATTTGGATGAGGTACAAATGTCGCCATTCTGACAATAACGATGACACACGATGCTTTCAAAACTTTCGTTCCCCCGCTATTGTTAATGAAAAAAATATACAATAATCTTACCGTTTTCGAATAAGGTTTGCAGTCACTTGTCTGCATACCGTAAATATTTGAACGGAACGCAATGTCAGATTGAATGAATTCGCTGCATTTTTGAACATTTCCAGTCATACAAATAATATCTGGAGTTGACAGTTAACGAAAACTTTACAATATAATCATTCCGCAATTTTATAGATTTCTTGTTTTGATTACATGCCACAAGCAAGACCACGGCTTACATTGTATTTAATTTTCGATTCAATTGACAAATCTTATTGTTATCATTCACATTCATGCAAAGCTACATTGAACTTACTTACTTACTTTCTACGTTCAGAGAATTAAAACCCTACTTAGTTTCAAATATGATTCCATCTAGGTTGGAATACAAAAAACGTGTATTGAAAGTTCAACTATTCGTTGCATGGTCATTAAGATTCATTTTTATGTTTCTTTTTTCAATTTGCTATCAATAAATTTGGTATCTTACGAAGTTAAAGGTTTTATAATCAATTAGACTGAGTTTTTATTCGGAATGTTCCATATTTGAGAAGTATGAGACCGTTTTTTACTGCCCTTAATTCAACAAATGTTTTAAAAAAAACTGAGAAGCATTCATAATTTAGAATTTCGACCATTTACCATAATTTGCATCGTTTGAATTTTGTATTTTTCGATAAGTTTAATCAGTTCAAGGTCAGCTCACTTTCATTTGTGCACTTTAAATGTGCATTCGTGAAAAATACAAAATTCAAATTTGAATGTATTCATTTGAAATATTAAAGGTCATATAACTCGCTGTTATTTTCGAATCGCCACGACCGACTAACTGCTGCGTCTGAGCGTAACGCCAGTGTCTCCAGCATTGTTGTCTATCCAATAATTTAGTTATTTATCTGATTATTTTTAATTTTATTAAATGTTAGCCTCTGCGAGCGATGTGTTTCTGACGTGAAATTAAAACTGGTATAGACAGAGTCGAAGTGTGAATGGGTGAACTGTGATATAAGGATACCTTATATCACAGCAACAGCTTCATAGCCTGGAGCTTACGTTCCTAACTTAATTTTCACGAGAGACTTTATTTTATGAACAACTTGGTAACTTGTTCACAAATAAGCCTGAAACGAAATATTTCATACGAGAATTCCGTATATGCAGGACGGAAACGTCCTGCATATACGGAAATTGGGTCAACTGTATTGTGATTTCAAACAATGTCTGAAATATTCATTGAAAACGGCTTGACTATTTTTTTTTAATAAATTTACTTGCCGTCGTCGTTCTGGTATGAAACGTCGGTAATATAAAATTTGAGTAGGGATATTAATTTTTAATAATTATGATAATGAGGTATCATTCACAATAATTGAAATTATTTTTTTGTATTAATTCTGTCATACCTTTGTGGAAATACATTTTCTTTATAAAATTTAGTAAAACTAACCTCGACTAAATGATAATTAGTTATCTAGCGACCATCAATATAGCAAGATTTTTACCGTTTTATTTCTTATCGAATGAAGCCAAAAAACTCAACAAAAGAATAGTGTGAAAAAAATATATATACACAATGTTTGTTGCTTAATTTGCCGCGTCTCTTGGTAAACATAATAAGATATATTTATTATTATTTTTCCTTTTTGCTCGGCACGGAAAGAAAAAAGACATAATAACACTAACGACACATACATTCAATTTTAAAGTTTTCACTTTCAATACTTCGTGGAATGTCATTATTATAAAAATAATAATACATTTTTAGTACATACTTATTCCACATTGGTTTTATTGAGATCGATGCCGGTTTCGCTCATCGCATGTATGATCAGTTGATAATGCTCGCAATGAGCGAAACCAATCCTGATTTCAATAAATCCAATGTGGAATAAGTACTCAAAATTTGTTAGTTCGTTTGTTGTTTGTTTTTGTTCGAAAACAAAATCCCAAATAAATATAAGAGTAAATGGATCACTCATTTTATAACAAAAAAAAATACATAATTTTCTAGTATCCTCTATTCAAATTTTGAGGGTTATATTAATATACTTTAATTTTTGACGTTAGTATAATAGTTATTGTAAGCATCAGAATATTATTTTGTTCAAACATCCCAAAGATTACAATGTAACATGGTCAAGTTTTTGTTACAAATAACAAATGCGAATAAAAAAAATATTCTCTACCCAACCATAAGACGAGATTAAATAATATTTCTGTATCAATTTTGATAAAAAATAGAATATTCATGAGATACCTGGCGGTTCGCAAAAATTGCATCGGATTTTATCCGCATACAAAATCGGGTCAAAAGTAAAGTTGAAACCTATCCATATACGCGGGTACAGGTTGGCCGGAAAACGGCAAACCCGGGAGACGGCTCCAGCCAGATGTTATTAAAATATTTACCGGGAGCCGTAAACGTTCATGCATACACTCCCCACCCAGAGCTCAAGTCCACAATGTTTATAATTAAAATTCCATTCCGGGTATGTACTAGCAAACTCCCAAATGATTAACTTTCTCAAACTTTGCGCGGAAAATTAATCTCAAATTGTGAAATTATGTTTGAGAGACATTAGCCAACCTGGTCGGTGAAGCACAATATTTATACTCACGTAAAATCAATATTGTACAATACCAACCAGCAAACGCAAACGATAGTTATGACTTATACGTAAATTGACAATTGGCCTGATTTTTTTAAGGAAATGCTTAAAATGTGTAAATAAATTTTACTCACAAAGTATAGACAGTGAATACCTTAAATGTGATATTAGCTATAAATATTTATAGTAGTGAAATTATAATGTCATCGTATTTAAATTATTGTCTAGACTTAATTTTATTCGGAAATTATTTTTTGAGAGGATGTTTCTTCTTTTTTCATAAAGTCTTTCATATTTTATAAAACATCAGTATCAATTTTAAGACTTTAGTTTAACCACATTTGCTGACGAAATAGTATATGAAATATAATTGAAGGTAATCGGATTTTTCCACTCTGATAATTTGACTAGCATTTTGTGAAGTAGAATAAACTTTGGATGGTTGTTTGAGATCAACTGGTACGTCTCTATAATAATCCAATGAACAGGTAAATATTTTACTCGCTTTTACAACACCGAATTAGCTCGACTGGGTAGCAAACGATATGATGTGTGCTTTTTAAAAAGCGTGTTTTCTGTTAAGTGTGCCAAAAAATTTAAAAAAAATTACAACCTCAGGACAGTTATCCTGAAAGAAATACAATCTTTCTTGCGTAACTCGTTATTCTAAAATCTACAAATGAATCGATTTTGTTTTTCAGTATTAATAAACAGTTAAGTAAAATAGATAATTTAAAGGAAAACACCCGCTTTTCTCTCATTGTAGATTAGTCTGGGTATCTAAGTTAAGGTTTGATTTTTCATTTAAGAACTGCGTTTTTTGAGTACATATATTGTTTACAATCAAAGTTTTTTTATTGCTTGCTGATTATTTATTATTTAGAGTTCACAAATAAACGACGTTTCGACATTTACTCTATTTGAGTGAAGCATTTAAAACAAACGCTTCCAATTCTTAGGAAAAATAAAAACTTTAATTTTTTATGTTTGGTTTTATCTATTCCATCTCAAAAATAGCTTCTAATGAGTGATTATCTTATATCGTCGCACTTCCATACCCGAGTGAGACGCTCTGATATAATTTTAGTGAGTTTAAAATTGATTTCTTAGTAAATCGTTGATAATGTGATAAAAGAGTAGGTAAAATATCTACTTATTTAGATTTTTTGTTAGACGTGCTGTTATAAAATAAACATACATTGAATATAGCTGACCACTATATTTTATTGCTGTCTCATCATGATCTATGAAAACATCGATACAAAATGGAATCAAGATCATAACCAAGTTTTAATCTTAATCTAACTATTCGAGCCTTAAGCTACTTAAATAATCATACTTTTAAATGATTGCGCAGACAATTATCACTCAGTGAAACTTGAAAGATAGCCAGTACTAAGACTTTATCATGGAGAATTTGAATGCTCCAAATATTTTATTTGTCACAGTGAACTACAATATATTGCCAGTATACAAATGTATCGTGTTTAAATTCTTCTTAAAAAAAAAGATTTTCTCCTCCTTTATTTTGTACCTGATTAAAATGAATGTGATTAGTATAATATGGGATATTATTTGTGAAGCAAAAACTGTTATAAAACACAGATCATATTGAATATAAGAATCTAAAACTACTTAACGACTAATTTTGAATGATTCTGCTCCCAGCATGTGAATTCCTTATATAATTTATCTTAACGATCAAAATTGCTTACCTTTTCTTGTCGAAGAGAGAAGGGAGAGAAAAAACATCACTAGAGTAGGATTAGTGGTTAGCCACTCTTTCTTTTTTTTTTAGATCGGATGGGTATGGGGGGGAGGGGGAGTTTTCTTATAAGTATAAAAAACATAAATATATTTTTCATTTTAAAACGTTTTAACATAAATTATATATGACTAGACATAGTAAAATTTGATTAAAACATGATATATTGTCGTCATTTTCAAATCGCTTTATACTATTTTAAGACTTTGGCAAACACAAAGGTTGTTATTTAAACAATATGATTCCCGAGAATCGTTTTAAAATATATAAATGTATAATATTTTTATCGGAACACGTGTAATGTTTTATATAAAGGTTTTGGTAATTGCATTTTTTCTACCCTAAATGTATATTGATGTAAAAAAATATTCACATTTTTTTGGAAGTGTTCCATATAAGCTAATCAAAAGATACATACACCAGATAGGTATTGATTTTAAAATACTGCATTGGATAGGTGAGCGCGCTTACATATATATTTTAATCAAAAAAATTAAAACACTTTCGAAGTCGATTTAAATGGAACCATTAAATTCACGAAAATATTTATTTTGGCTTTAGCAGTCAACTATATGATGAACGATTATATATTTCTGTCAGGCCTATATAGGTTTACAGCCGATCAGTTAATCCCTGTTAGGCTTTCATCTAATTGGTTGTGGGAACACAGATTCGAGTCCTGGATTGCAAACATTGATACACATTTTTTTAATGATTTATAGATATGCAACCAAACGAATGGATTGCTTTGATTTTAATATATCTCTTCAGACATTACAACACTTCAACTTATTGTCAGTACTTAAAAAAGTCAAAGGTTGTATGCTTCATTTAAGTGATTTTTCACGCATTTGTCAATTTAAGTATCATTATATAAATTATAGCTTAAAGATTATTTTAAATCATCTTTTTTATCTATAGTATTTATTTTAGCTCTACGAATAATTTTGTAATCAATTTATTGTTGAGAGCTATTTTTCGTACACCATGGTCAGAATAAATTTATTTCTTTGTCATTTTTTAGCTATGGTATAATGAAATTCTACTAAGATTGATTCAATATAACATTTGTCTAATATCAAGTTTTAGCGGACCTTTTATCGTTAAGAAATCAACGTATTTTTTTGACACATGTCCTTATATATTGATACCGCATGATGTTGTAGGATATCAGAACTCTCTCGGACGATCTTATTTATCACCTCAATCAATGATAATAAGATCTAAACGATTAATATAACGCGAATAAATGCATTAAAAATGTTATAAAATCATGTAACCGACTCATTCGCGACGGCTTCGCTGTGATTGGTTGAATTCAGTTCAGACCAGAATGCTTTGCGTCGATTGGTCGAGCACTTTTTCATACTAGAATCACGGGGGAAAAATATGGCTGTCAACCGCCAAGTCAGTAGTCGTACGAGTCGTAATTAGAGAGTCATAGTTGTCAGCCGTAATCTGCATATAGCCCTTCTGCCTCGGACAGGCAGGAAGTACCTAACTTCTAATCGTTCTGGTCTTATGCTTTGAAATATAGTCTCAACGGCAACTGTATCTGTATTTTGTAATCGACAATATAATAGTTTGAACAATAAACTAGCCCACTCTCAGATAGAGTGCGGTCAATTGAATACCGTTTGAAATCTTTGCGAGAGATACCTTTCCTCCCATCCTGTCCCTAAGTTCCGTCTCCGAACGCCGTGGAAGGATGCTGTCTGACGCCAGTCAGATGGAGAAGGAACCCTGGTCGTCTCAATATCATGTTAGACACCCGACGTTTAAAAACCCTCTAATTTTGTCATTTTTGTATGTAAAGAAAACCATTTTATATCACATATTATATTTTAAAATATATACAAATTTGCATTCGTAACTATTTTTTTACTAAATATATACACCTGACTTCTGATGAACAGATATATTTATAAACATCACAGACACAACGACTATATTTGGATATTTATTTAAAATCGTATAAATCCAGCACTCACATGTATGTTATATTCATCTGCGACGGTCTTTGACTATCTGGTTGAAAAAAAACAGAGCTCGATCAAATTAAACCCACACACATATGGAGAAAAAAAAACATCGTAGTCAAATTGGGAATATTTCAAAGTTAATGGGCAATTTGGATTCCATGTCGTATTTCCTTATTTAAGATAAATTTTCGGCTTTTTGTGGGCCCGCACTGCGTTATACGTTTGATGTAGATACGTTGCTTTGTTGCGTTATTCATTGGATCATATTACGTTGCTTAATTGTGGGTAATTGCATACGACGTAAATAATCAACTAAATTATACCGGTTTCAACAGTGCTAGGAGGTCCCTGTATAACGCTTATCAACGAAAAGAGACTGAACATTATTTATATGTATCTTTTTTTTTCAACAATAAAATTACGTACGCCATTCGATTCTGTCGATTAGCGTTTAGCCAGAATTATCTTTTTAAATAATTGTTCTCTCTCACTAAAATAGTGGTGGTGCAGTGGTCAACGTCATTGGCTACCGTGTCGGACCACCCGGGTTCGATTCCCGGTAAGAGCAGATCCCTTCTCACCTTTCCGATCCCAAAGAGCGATATCATAGTGACAGTGATTAGCTAACCACTAGTCCTCGTATCCTTTCCATCCCTGCTCTCTTCGAAAAAGAGAGGTTTAGCAACTGAGTAACAAGCAGTTCTCGTAGAAAAACATATGTTAAGATTCTGAAATGGTGATGATGAAACTCTGTGAGGGGTCCATATGCTCCTAGTTGGGAGCGGACATGGTGAAAAATAAATAAATATTGAGAATTCAATAATTTTACTAATGCAAATCTAAATAATAAATAACGCTTAAATTAAAAATACCAGTTTAGCGATTTGTTATTCTACTAGTTGGGTAACCACGCGTGATTGTGATTGAATTATGATTTTATATTTTTAAAAAATCCAAAAGGTAAAATTGAAATACTTTGTTAATTATAAATTCTTGCTATATTTTTTGTTTTTAGATAAAATAACTTTTTGCTATGTTTTATAAGAATAGTCGAAAATGTGGCCAATCGCTAGTTTCGGAACAATGGTTCTTTTAGTGGAATATCTACCTTTTTAAGTTATCTGTAAATTCTTGTACAACTAAATACTACTAAGAAAGTGTACTAAGAAAACAAATATATTTTGTGGATACCAATTTCTTCAACACAAGTATTTAAAGTTTAAAGACGTTTTACATATACATTAAAACATGCTACGATTATTTTAGCAAGATCATAAAATATAAGGTTCAACCAAATTTTCGGAAGAAAGAAGATACTCTTAACTCTCTTCATCAGTCTTTTGTATCGTGTCAGCATTTACATATTATAATATGATGTCAATCTATACCACTTACCGTAAGTCTTTTACAAGGAAGGATCGTTGTGAAGGGGTTAGTATGTCGTGGGTACCAAGGTTGAGGGTGACGTTGATAAAGTTCAAACTGATATATCACGTACCAGAAAATAATTACATCCCTTTGAACTATACATGCTGTCTTGATTTCATATTCATTAGATCTTTGTTTATGTTTGGTTAAAGTTCATAATATTATATTTTTACGATAAACGATGTCCAACAAGGGTATCTTAGCATAAATTTTAATTTCTTTTTAGCTCTCAACTCTCTGTTGATATTACTTATAGATACTAAACCCGCACTAAACACACTTTTTTAATAATCTGCTGTCTATATAAAATATTCAGGATTCATAAATTAAAATTTAATTTGTAGCATATACTTATTTTTTTAAATTAAAGTGAATTTTATATTTCAACTATTGACTGCATTGCTGTTTTTATACATAAGTTATAAAAACAAGAAAAAAATCACTAGTCGAACAATATATCCATGATTAAAAAATGAAAAAAGACATATGGGTACTACCCATGGCTTTATCCAACCGACTTTCTCTTAGGCATGCATACTTTCAATACTTTGAATGCTCGGAGAGAAATGTACTTGGCAATATATTTTTCCAGCTTATCCGAGGCTAAAATGAGAATTCTACCATTCCTGAGAATGTTAAATTGAATGTTCCTGATAATTTTTTGAGAAATCGCGAACATAAGTTGTTTGTTCTTCCAAGGGCTAGAACCAGGCACTGGGAAGAGCGTTAGCAATTTTAAGCGGCATTGTTTCAGACGAAGTGAGTAAGTTCAGATGAATACTATTTTTTTATGAATAAAACTTGATTTTGTCGGAACTCACTCGGTCGACTTCTTTGAAAAATTTTAATGTGATTTTTATATTTTTTGTCACTGTTTTTATGACTACAATTTTTTCATTTTTTCTTTTAATAATTTTTGATATTTATTATGTGTATTTTAATTTGTCAAATGCATGACGCATTGGCGTCAGCTGTAATGCCACGATTTGTATTTTCTTGAATAAATAACTAAATATGGCAGTTTTAAAAAGTCTGCAAAGAAAATGATAGGCACATTGTTTCTTTGAAAATTTTAAAACGGCACATAGCTGGTCTGGCTATTACTCATTTTTAACAAGTTCATGTTAGTAGGAATAAGCTTATTTTACAACATACAGATACAACTACATCGTTCATCATCTGTTAAAGCTCGCATAGATCTTTCCCCAATTACCGAAGACGTGGTCAAATTCAATATTTTAGGACTAAAAGGGGAGACGCGGGTGATATTAAACACGACGATAAGACATATGATAAAAAAAATCTAAATCATTATAAATGTTTAGAAAACAATTATTTTCATTCTGTTTCCACAACATAAAATTGTTCGAATTTTAAAAAAGTTTGAAACGTAGAATGCTTCATATGTTTTATTGTTATCAATTATGAGTATGAATAATAAAGCAAAAATTTGCATTTTCAATTTTGATAAGCTAATTTCAATTGCAACAATCTCAAAATATATGTATTTACTAATTATGCATACGGTAAAAACATTTTTTTTAAATGTGTATCACACGTGAAGGACGTAATAAACATGATTCAAAATCTTAAAGAGAATAATCAATTATTATTATTTGCATCCTGTTAATTATATAAATAATAACACATTTTTAGTACTTATTGCTCATGGCGAGCTTGAGTTGATATTGCTCGCCATGAGCGAAACCGGTCCTGATCCAATAAATTTTATGTGGAATAAGTACAAAAAATGTGTTATTATTTTTATAATAATGTTATTCCACCAATATTGACAATGAACACCTTAAAAGAGATCCCATTAATGTTTGAGCATATCTATAACTACATTATCAATCTTAAAACAGAATCTTTTCTCAATTACAATAACAGTTTGCACATGAAATTTTTTCATTGGATAAAAATTTAGTTTGGTTTCCAACCATGGGATATTATCAAATGAATAAGGAGTAAAACTCGGATATGAGTTCGACCATAAAATTCTCTCTTCAAAATATTTATCAATGCATACAATTTTTCCAGATAGAGAATTTTTTTTAAAAAGAGTCCGGTATGCCCCCTGGTTCCCCAGCTAATTTGTTCATTTTTCTTGTTATCTTTTATAGTTAGACACCGGCTATTTGTAAGCCATTAATTTTTCTTGTTAAAAACCTGTCATCATGATCTCGGACAATGCTTTCATTTTTTATAATATAATAAGGTTGTTACACAAAAATCAGTTTTTTACATCATGTTACTCAACTCAAGAATTCGGGGACTATGTTAGATGTTACTGGAGTCATTAATAATGGAGATAACTAAGGCGTTTATTTTTCGACAACTTTTGATGACTATTTATTGCATTTTTAGCTCTTTTTTCACAAACATACTGAGTACCTACGTTAATAATTTTCATAAATACATATTGCAGACCAGTGGTTCTCATGATTGGCCACCAGAGAATTTTTCTACAGCCACCAACAGCTTCATGTTAAATATTGGTATTTAAAAAAGAACAGTTTTATAAGTTAATTTCTCAACCATGACTCAAATGAAATATTTCGTATGCATTGTATTGTGAATAAATAAGTATTAGCTAGCAAACTCTTACTACATGCATGAAAGATTAAATTCAGCACAATAGAGCGAAAACCAAAATTTGGTGCGGCCACAGGACTCCTGATGTTTACAATGTGGAAAACAGAGGTTTTAATATGAAAACCACTGTTGTAGACTGATAATGATTTAATTGTTTTAGTGAGATCTAGTTGTTTTCATGCTATTCTTTAAAAAATCTAAAATTAACGTCGGTCAACCAAGGATATACGATATTTACAACGAAAATTTTAATATGTTATCTACCATCTCCAAGATGTGCAATCAAATTTTCAGTTGAAAAAAACTACGCCTGATGTAAGCTTGACAAATTTTCCTCGAAACTTTTTGTTTTCAAATATAAATCATTACTACGAAGGTCAGCGAAGCTGTTCTACCAACTACTGTTTGACTGACTAAAAATCAATATAAATATCATTTAGAGGTCTATAAAACGCTTTATGATTGCTCACAAATTTTCGTTAGAAAGTAATGTAATACCATTATTTTTCCTCTAATGCCACCGATAAATCTATAAATAATAATGTTATGCATGAGCCTTTTCGGGGCATATTATTTTTGATTATCAGTTTGGGACAAATTGATCCAATTCAGTGTCAACAATCAATTACCATTAGTTTGTATCAAAAAACTATAACTCAAAAGTGGTCGTTAGGGATAATTGGATTCATTCAAATTAGGGGCATACAAAACCAACTGACTCTCAAATAATCTTTATAAATCCAGTCGCGATTAAAAATATTCAAATTCTTCTTATAAATATGCATAAGGAATAAGAAAAAGTGGATATTTTATCGAGAAACAGATCAACATTTAGGTATGTACGTATTGGACGACAGGGGCTTTAAACTTATGAAGATTTGAATGTCCGTCTGACTCAAATATTCTTGCATGACTATTTTTTTAAATTTATCAAACTTAGTCTTTTTAATATTTCACTCAAACGTACAGACGATTCCTAACCTTTTTAATATATATATTTCGTCAGTTGGTAATACTCGCAATGCACGAAACTAGCCTTGATATTTTTCAGAATATATTTTAAAGTAATACTATTAATCGGTTCTGCCCGGTCCGTGATGCAATGGCCAACGTCGTTGACTAACGTGTCGAACCGCTCGGGCTCGATTCCCGGTACGAGCAGATTTTTTCAGTCGATTAATCGATTCTGCTCGGAGGCAATGGGTGTTTGTGTTAAACTCCATGAGGAGTCCATATGCTCCAAGTTGAGAACGGACACGGTTAAAAAAATACCAATAAATGTGTTTTACTTATTTAATACTAGTATTGCTACCCGGCGTCGCTCGGACTAAGCGACCAATAATTATTTAATGTTATATCATTCGACATAATTATATCACAAAATCTAACATCCAAAATAGAGTTAAAATAAAATCACAAACTTTATTTAATTTGATGACAGCCCCATTCTCGCCCATTGAAATGTCCAAATTCAAGGAAAAAATCTACTGTCTAGCCTCTCGTTCCTCGGCAGTTTCACCCAAATTAAACGATCTTTTCCGTTTTGACATGGCTCTAAGAGGAGCAAACTATTTGCTCTATCAATATTTTGCAAAGCAAGCAATGCCAAGCAAGGCAGAGTAACAACTGTTCCCAGTTTAGAAGTTTATGTCCGAGTATAACCAGTACAAACGTCGCGTTTCCAGCCCGTCCGAGCGCGTCCGTCGTTTAGACTTTTCGAGCTAGAATCCGTCCATCTTGACCAATGGGAAAGCGGGCTACAAAGTTTCAATAATTTGGCCAATAGGATTGGCGCTTATTTGACAATTACAGACATACATCCCCCGTTTCGGTTTTATATATTTAATATAATGCTTTTCCACCAAGAAATATCAGTTTCCTTAAAAAAGATTAATATAAATAGTTATTATTATCTATGCGTAATCTATTATTGTCATGAGAAAGTATCACCGTGGTGTTGTGTCTGGAACAATGAACTTCGATCAAGCATAGTTGTTATGGTTTAAATAAAACACTCAAACTGCTTATAAGGTAAAAAATTATAGTTAGATTCCAACAATAAACTTAATTCCTTCAGATCAGTAGATTGAAAGGATTTTAAGCACATTGCTTCTTATCCAATCTCGAATTGGAACACACGTTTTTTAAATGTTACGAAATTTTAATGTTTAAAAATATTAATGTTTTGTAAGACACATAGAGTGCACTATACAAAATTAATAAAATATTCTTATGTCTAAATAAGGTGTCTCAAACGCTTTCTACTTAACAACATCTGCTCTTGAAAAAGTGGGCACATTTTTTTATTCGAAATTTCTCACACAATAATAATATACCTTTCAATATCAGGTAAATAATTTTTAAGGGGCTTTTTCGTCGGGCCAAGATTTTCAGATGCATAATTCTTTTCGATTTGCTATTGATACTTGTCAGTTAAATTATATATTATAATTATGTGAGATATTTATTATCTGATCCAAAAGATTTTAATGTATACTTTTTGTTTCATATTTTTAACTTGTGTTGTGATCCCTTTTATCTAATTGAAATAGCATAAAAATAAAAATGTATGTTTAGTACTTATTCTACATTTTATTTATTAGATCAGGATCTGTTTCGCTGATGATAACAGTTGATAATGCTCGCCATGAGCGAAACCGGTACTGATCTAATAAAGGTAATGTGAAATAAGTACTAAAAATACGCAATTATTTTTTATTATAATGCCATTCCACCAATTATTGAGCCTTAAAAGTGAATAATATCAATGGCTATATCAGTATGTCAAATTTGGAATACAGTTTTATACATTTCATATTCAGGCGTGTCTGATCTCATTCATAAAAAAATCTACACAATCTGTAACGCATTTGTTACATTTATTCTCACTTCCAATGCGCAAAAAAATTTTGAGCAATATGCCTAGTTTTTAAATAAAACTTATGTCTGTTAAATATAAAATTAAAGGCACATTTAACTTTAATACTTTCATTTAAAAATAATGACTTTTTGTAATCATCTTGATACAGCCCTCTTAAATAATTTATACTATATAACTAGTACAATTTCAGAACAAGTTGTAAAAAACTTAAACAATTTCTAGCAGGTGTTTATTTTATTTACGCATAGTAATGACATAATATAATCGTTGGGATAAAAGATTTTTTACAATGCACGTGATTTTTTAAATACTTTTGTTATAAGAAGTCATGCAAGATTCATGACAGTACAAGCAACGTCGTCAATTATATCAAAAGTTAGATTGAAAATTTTGCGTTTATTATTATCCGTACAGGAAAAAAAGCTGAAAATAGTTCGTTTTTTGATAAAAATATAGCATAACAACGAAAGAAAAAAAATAATAAGTTTTCCTATATTTAATTATGAACAAAACATTTTCCTATGAGAATTTTGACTTTAATTGAATGAAAGATGATATTTGTGGAGAATTGTGTTTGCGGGCTTACAGTATGTATGTGTATTTGCTTTTGACATCCGGTACGTTTGTGGTATGTTTGAAATCATTTATCGTATCATATAGGCATCGATAAAATTGTATATAAACAGAAGTCAGTGTATCGAAGATTTTTGAGCGAGACTACAGATTGATTTTAATCTATTTACAAGGAGTACAACATTCAAACGTGCATTGAAAAATTATCAATACAAATCACGATTACCGCTGATAAAATATTTACTTTTTCAATAAAACGATATATATCGTAATTACAACCATAAAGATTTCGGATAATTCCAATCGGACCAAATTGAATTGTTTTAGTTCCCAGAAGCGTGACCCGTATTAAATACCAAGTAATAATAATAACATCGATATCCAGAATAATTATAATTACCAAAAGCTTTCCATAGACAATAAAACAAAACAATCGATGTTTTAATAGGCCAATAAAAGTGTTTTCGTAAAGCTTTTGTTTTCTTCACAATAGACCGCCGCGTCAAAGCTCTCGCGGTCGCTCCGTGGGAGCTTTTCAAACTGTTTATTCTATTTTTTTCGTTAAAGTGCTTCATGTACATTTTTTACATTTAAAAAAAAAATATATCTTTTATGAAACGCAAAGTGTGATATTTTATTCAGTTCTTATTTTGAAAACAGTGATTATGTTAAAAATGAAATCTTTATTTCTGTTCTTTTCTCTGTTAGACATAATAATAAATCAACGTTAATTCATTTTTTATTGATAAGTACTAAAATTAATAAACTTTGATTTAAAATATCACGTATTTATTATAAATAAACCCTTTTATATTTATAATATCTACAACAGTGGTTCTTATGTGCGGCCACCGAAGGATTTTGATGCAGCCATCAACAGCTACAAAGTTTATTTGATATTTAATAAAAAATGTAATGCATTGTAAAAAATGCAAAAACTCAAACACATGCACGTTTAGGTCTTTTTGACAAAATAGACTCTATTAAAAAATTTGGTGCGGCCACCGGAGATTTCCTATTATCGCTAATGTTCCTAACGTGGCCACAGCCAAATTGTACGTGAAAACCACTGATCTACAACGACTTAAATAAATATACACTATAATAGTTCACTTTCATATAAAATATAAACAAAAATTCCATCGATTTATGGATGCCTGAAGGTAAATATCTTAATTATTTCCTGTTTGTCCCATCCTAAAAACAGAAAATAGCAAGGACAATCAGAACAACACTCGTGCACTTGTTGTTGAATAAGAGTGATTGAATGACTGAGTTACAAGCAGCTCTTGTAGAACAAATTTTGTTGAGATAAGCTCCATAGGATTAAAAAAACGATTGAAATAATAAAGTTCATTGAAAAAGTTTTTGTCAATACCAATGACAATTAATCTATTTCTAATTCCAAAAAAACTTTATAATCCAATTAGTCATATACTTTTTTTTTATATAGCTTAGCTTACTCTCATATCTTAGTATCTATCTTACCATCTTCATTTTGCGTTCTCATAGAAACTTTTCCGGTTAAATATTGTACAAAGTATATCGATTAAACTTTAGAACTATTGGTTCGCTTATGGTGTTTAGTTTATAATAAGCCAGGCCATAGCGCGATATACATCTTAATTGGGTGTTCTTCACCCCTTTTATAATGGCGTTATAAGATTATCTCGACTGCAACCCGCAAGTGGTTTATTTCAATTATTTAATTAATTACAATTTCTTGTGGCTTACACAATCAGTTTGCTGTTTTTACGATAGCGATTATAAGATTTAAGATGAATTTCTAGCTAAGAGTAACGTCATTGAGAATAAGTAAAATCGATAACTTAAGTCTCACTCCGACAAAAGATCTCATTTCCGATCTGTTTTGACTATCAACAAATAAATATAATAACTTCATAACGGATATTTAAATTAATAATTATTATAGTGTCATATACCTGGTGTTACTCAAAACGTATCCATAGTTATGTTTATATCTGATTTTTTGGAAATATTAATGAGATTTATTTACCTTGCTGTTTTAACAATGTGTATGGATATGGTTAACTCAAAAATATTAAATATCGATAAACTTTAATTTTTTTACGAATTAATGATTTCTATCATTTTAATTACTGTGTGATTAATTTGAGTGACGCGTGTGATAAAATATTTGAGTTATATTTTTCCCTACAAATTTCTGATCTCAAATCATATTGTTTTTTTAGACAGCGAAAATGAAAAGATTGTATAAATTATATCTTAAATTCACCTCTAAAGTTTATTGGATATATCATAAGTACTCGTTAGTAATCTGGAGGTGCTAGTCGTTTTGAAAAGCCTTCATGGAAAGCAAAGAAAAGAATTAGAATTTCTCGAGTAAAGAAACTTGTCGGTAGCAGCCTCTTCTCTGCTTTGAGGGGTGGAAAAGCAAGGTCTTTTACGAAATGGTTCATTAAAGCTTAGATATGTGGAGGCAATATGTTTTTTTTTGTCTTGCCTTATTCAAAGCATTAGTTGGAAACCTTTTCATTTTGGAAGTTTGCACTGAAGAAACTTTAATGAGCTTAATATAAAAATGCATATATTTTATAAATTAATAAAAAAAACCAACTAAAAATTTGAATCAGTCAAGAATAAAAAAGTTTTTCTTAGTATTTATATTTTGATATAATTAGAAATCCATACCAATTGGGCGACATTGTATCCATGTTAATGGACTGAATAGCAATAATTAACAGTAGTTATATTCCGTGAATTTTTATAATGTCAACATATTGACGATTGACAATCACTGATAGACAAAACTACCGATAAAAAATGAAGTGCTATTTTTGTCTTTTTACACGTTACTTTAAATGTTGTATTATCTTCTGTAATGACAAAACAGACTGACTGGCTTTTTCATAAAATAACATTATTTTTATATTTGCGCAAAGCTTAAAATATATAAATAATAAAAACATTTCACAATCCATTTACTTCAACGGCCTTTACAAAAATGTCACCGAAACATATTTCGCAATGACATGACTTTCAAAGTCAAACGTAAAGATAAGGGCAAAACCTCAAATGTCTCGAAATTCCTAACGATTTTACCAAGAATATGATATAACAATACAATGCGGTGACAAAACCTAATTCAAGCAAGTTCTTTAGAATGTATATGTCACATAAATCTGTACAAACATTATTTTATCAATCATTTACACAAGTCCACTTGATTGTTCTATGTAAGTGTATGCTATCTAGAAGCTTCCTCAATATTGGCTAGTAGTTCTCATGTGCGGCCACTAACGGCTGCATAGTGAATATTGGTAAAGTAAATTTCTCAACAAAGACTCAAATGAAATATGTCCTATGCATTTTATTCTGCATCAAGAAGTAATAGCTAGCAAAAATCATATTTAAAGCATGGATGATGTGGAATTAACAGCGAGAAAATATTGAATGCATCACAACAGACTCAAAGCAAAAATTTGGGAAACATTTCCGTAGAGATCTGATGATAATCAGATCGATGGAAATTTTACGTGAGAAGCACTGATTTAGACAAATATTTTCAAACTGGAACAAGTCTCTGTTAGACTAGAATAAACTATACTGTGACGAATTTATTACTTGCCAAAAATTTCTGCAATGCTCATTATAGTCAAAAAGTCTTCATGCAGGTAGGAATTTATCAACTCGGTGGAGAGCTGACTCTAAATCTCAAATTTAAATTGGTTTTGTTTCTATATAACGCGTTTATTCATCCCTATTAAATCTAAAATATCAATATCCATTATTACCACAACATACTACTTTGATAATCTTAACATTATTAAAATGCCAGCTTTAGTCAAAGATTGCTTAAAAATGTTGTATTACCAAATTCAACAGAAAGCCGTTGCTAAACAAATGCTGCTTAACGCCAATTAAACACATTGGTTTATTTCATTACAACTTGTATGTATACATACATATGCAAAACAAAAATACCACGAAACTTTTTTTACGTGATATTTTTTATCCCTGTACCAATCCCATGACTTTATTTGAACTCTATCTGGGTTTCATTTACGCGGGTCTTTATGGATTGATGGGGTATTTGAATTTAAAACTACCTAGCTTCATTCGTAAAAATCTTTTTACAACCTACTGTCTGATAAAAGTGTTTTCAAATGACTAAACATAAGACGTAATAAATAACTTCTAAGCGTACCCTTATATATAATCATAGGCCTTTTATTTCATATGGTTTGGAAGATTTTAATATTGGTTCAAGATAATGGAAGAGTGTATTCATAAAAAGAGGTGACACGCATAATTATGTTATGGTACAAAGCAATGAATATTCGCACGACAGCAATATTTTCAGTATTTTGTTTGTCCGCAAAATTTCTTGATAACGTATTGTTATTTTCATGATGTAATGCAACGGTAAAAAAACACAATTTACAATTTACAAGATCAATTATCGGGTTCTTCAACAATTAGTGCCACTTAAATATTTTTACATTGAAGTTATTGCTATAATATTTTTCATAGTCTTGTTCAGGGGTCGTTAACCTTTTTATACCTACCGCCCACTTTCGCTTATTTTTCATGGTACAATTTCTTTACCGTCCACCAACATCGTTATATTTCAATACAGTATATGGATGAGAAAAAAAGGAATTTAGAAGATTTGAAAAAATAAATTTTTATTACCAACATTTTATTGAAACAAAAAATATAGTGTATTTGAAAAAAACAATAATAAAAATCAATCAAAGTTTTTCAAGGGTTGGTGTAGTTTAATAATTCTTTCAACTGCGGGCATCTACGCAAGTGACCATTTCTTGCTCTTAGTTATAAATTTATTAATTCTATTTCGACTTTATCAAAAATTCTTTAAAAGAGTCCACCCAAACACCTTATATATTAAATAAAAATGGGTATTTAATATATTCCTACCGTAATGCATTCAAAATAAATCGTCAGACTATCTGTAGCACTTTTAATTGCGTTGTGGACTATATGAACTCCAAATCCTATCCCTACTGAAGTTCTACCAACAGATTAATTTTGGTGAACATATTATTGACGCCTCTCCTTCGCTGGTTGTCACACCGTGACCCGACGCTTGAAAATGGGACGTCTGGTCACATTAATTATAGCCCATACCAGAATCTTATATATAAAACCGAAACGGCGTATGTATGTATGTGGGTATGTAATTCCCTTTTGCATTGTTGGTCATTAAGTTGCCATAAAAACGAATATGAAAGGAAATATGTTTGATTTATTTTATCGGCGAAGACATTTAGTCAAAATGTAATAAATTGGTCTTCTACTGAACTTTTCCCGGCTTTATTAATATAATAATGTTTTTATTTACGTGAAGGTATTATTTGACATTTCTTTGACAGCAAATTAGATTTTTTCCTTGAATTTGGACATTTTAATGGGCGAGAATGGGGCTGTCAATATATGAAAGGGGCTGTGAAATGTCAATGCCAGTCTGAAATGTTCATTTTAATTCCATTTTAATTGACCTAGACTTTTTAATTTTGAAAAAAATTGTTTCAACTTGGCCCGTCTGAATTTACGCGCCGAGATGAACATAACCCCAAACTGGTCCGAGCGAAGCCGGGTCGCAATACTAGTAAATCATAAACATTGAAAATAACGTAACTTTATCTGGCTTGCAATACATATTGTACTTAAATTTTGAAAATAATGACTAAGTAAGATTTTAATAATAATGTCTATAATAAGGCAGTGATTTGATATTATCTTAGATATTAAATAATTTTAATTCTAGTACAATGTGGAGACTAATCCGATTATAAAAAGATGTCTTTCTTACAAAATAGCAAAGAGTAAGTAAGTAAGTAAGCAAAGAAAGCTCCGCGGTAAGACGTTTGAGCTTTATTTTTAATTATAACGCCATTAGTGGTTTACGAGGAATTTTATAACGCGAACGAGTTAATTTTCACTTCACAGCCTTATCCCGTAATTAAATAAAAGTGTTGAAAACGTGGCGCAGTAGTGAAATCATTATTATCACGAATGGCTGAAAATAATATAATCGATCTTTAAGTGGAAACACGTGTATTATCTATAAAATCATTCTGTTTTATATTTAAAATGAACAATCATTAATTTTCGGCTTCTTGGACGAATATTATCGATTAACGCTTATGCTGCTTCGTGTGAATCTATATCATCTTTCTGATGTTGAAATTCTAGTAAGTAATTGATTTAAAATACAAATTTCAATTAAATAAATTCACACCAATTTCTCACAATAAATTTTATAAAGTACTTTAAATTATTATAAATATGATATGTGAAATTTTTGTGAAATCACTTATGCAAATCTTAAATATCAAGAATGTTTTTGGTTAAATATTTTTCATCGAGTAAATGTATCTGTTACGAAAAAAATATCAGAGTGGAGTATCAAAAGCGATTTGGAAAAAAATCGATCGTATTCAAAGCTTTGTTTGGCTGTCATGCTTTGCTTTAACGACGTGTTACCATTTTTATTTGTAGTTAAAATTGGCATAATTCTGAACATTTCAATGCATTGACTGACATTCAAAAATGTCGTGTACAATTCTACTATTCATAAAAAAATATTAAGTTGCTTTCGTCAAAGAGTTAAGTAAATATTTACATGAATTTGATATCCGCTCTTTAAATTCTGAGTGAACTTAAAAAATTCAAATTTTCTACAATTAATCATTCAAAACAAGACATATCAGTATGAAAACAAATATTCTTTTACTGAAACAGAAATAATAATTTATTCACTGGCTAGCTTAGTATTAAATATCACGCATGTTACGAAGGCTTTTGTTGTAATTCTTTTGTTGCGAGGTGTAAGCGACCCAATTGTATTATTAAAAACATTAATTTACTGGTATTTTTTTCTGTTCAAGTCACCTAACAACCTTTGTTCAATTGCTTTCTATGAAGTTCCGTGTGAGATACTGCCCCACGAATTAAAGTAGCGTCAAGTTTCACAATTAACCATTTCCTAATCAATGATTGTTTTCTTCAAAGAAATTGAATTTTTCAGAATTTGTGTCTGTTTTTATACAGTTTTTTTGTATTTATTCCACCCAGAAACGTTCAGTACCTTTGGGCATTTATTCTACTGAATTTTGTTTCAATATATATAAAAAACGCACAGACGGTGATGATGTTTTTATAATTTTACACCTATCCTGTTGAATTCTAATAGCGGGGTTTGAATAAGTCGATATCCTTTCTTAGCTCCTAACATACTCTCTTTGTACTTCCTGAAGACAACCATCGCATGTTCTGTCTAAATTGATTGCTGATTCTAACTAAGTTTAAGTAAAATATGCATTTATTTATAAGATTAAAAAGATGTTCTCGATTTTTTTGATACAAAAGATGAAATGCATTAATATCGATTAACAAGATGTAATATAACTAAAAATATTGTACGGTAACAACATTTGAAACTGAATGAACAAATGAATAATATCATTTGGGATGTTCTTAATGATCTTGCAATGGGAGGAGGTCTTATAGGTGTTCGATAGTTTATTTATTTTTTTGAATATGCGGTTACAAGCAAAGGGTCAAATAGACCCTTAAAAATACTAGAACTGTTAAGTGTTTCCATTGTTGCGGCCCAGTTATGTGTTTTGATCTAACTGGTGTATCTTTATTAATGGTAGAAAATATTTAGCTTTACTAAAAAAGACAAACATAACAAAAATAATATTATTTCTAAGTCGTCGAATCGTTTCTGATTTTATTTTTGGCGCATTTTTTGAATCGATCAAAAATCTATTATAAATATTACTAAAAAAATGTTTGAATTCGATTAAAAAATAACTTCTTTTTTTACATTGCTTATTGAAAGTGGTCGCAGTCAAGTACACGTTTGTATTCATGTGATACTGTATTGCTTTATCTTACTTCAGAATACCATAAATCAATGACAATATCTAAGCTGATACATGTGTACCATTATTCTATTTATTGAATGAAAATACTTTACTGTTTGTATATGTTTGATACTGTACTAAAAACTACAGTGAATGCCAGTGTTCGTATTAACAATGCCTACAAATAATTATACACATTATTATTTATTTCATAAATAGCTCGAAATGATTATGAAAAATAACAAAAAAAATCATGTAACTCTCAAAGAGTAAAAATTAAAACAAAAAGAAACTTATTAAAAGTTTTCGTAAAAGCAATTATTCATATACATACTGTTGAAAAAATATGTTTATGCTAGGTTTTTTTGAATGATATAATAATTTTGGCAAAGATTGTTCAAAACTTCTTTAATTTCATTGATAACAATCAAAAATATCGGGAAAGTAAATTATGGCAGCCTAATGAACTTTTTCTAATTAAACAATTATTTCCCTGAACAAAATATTGGATTCACTTATATGAAGAAGTTTTAACAAAACATTCTAAATACTTTACGAAACAACAATTTCATTCTTAAAAAAAATCCAACGAATTGAAAAAATATATTCAATACAAAATGGCATTAACTTTGGATAAAATTATTTGTTTTGTTCATGTTAAATTTCTTCGGGAGCTTTTTTACGTATTTCGCTGAAAGTTCTCTAGCGATTGTGCTGGTATAACGCCAGTCTTATGTAAAATAAACTTAATAATTGAATATCAACGGTGTTCACGTAATTACGTAGTTTCTATGCCGTCAAATTTACAATGAACATACCGAGCAAAGAATCGATACCTGTTTTAAAAGTTATATGGAAAATAACTTTACTTATATTTTTATTTTACGTTTTACGTTTATTACGTTTGTTCTTTAAAAAGTTGTCAAACTAAAACATCTTCAACTTTTGAAAATTCCCATTTTACAGCACAAATGGTTGTCATGTTTTGAACTACGAGAAATAGTGACTTATAAATAGCGAATAAAAAACTTTTCGATGCTTTAGCGTCAAAGAAACTGCCAATAAGAAAATAGTCGTTTTATAAATATGGCTTAAATGTCCATTGAAAATGAATATTTCATAATCCAATAATGACAACACGGGAAATAGTGCAATGCTTTATGCTTATCTCGATGACCGGGACATTATGTACTGTCTGAGACTGTTTGAAAAAATTTCTCGAATTCATTGAGAAAGACTTAACCACTTAACTTAAACAGCGAAATACCAATTTACTTGAGTAGGAATCATTTGATGTCAAGCAAAATTTGTAAAAAAGATGAACCAATGAATTATACTTAATTATAAATGTTTTAAAAAAATCACAATTGCATTGAATTAAAATGTGCCTCAACTCGAAAAATCGAAGCGGAAAAATTTCATAACGTCAACAAGATACAATCAAAAACATGCGTAACTGTTTTTAAAACAATTATTTTTAAACAAAAAAAAGTCAAAAACTATATTATTTTGTGAATGGTTTAAAGAAAAACACGGCTCACTTAATTGGCTATAAGTTCTCCGACTCCTATCTCTATTTCATGGTACTTGGACATTTTGTGACTCGCGTCCAAGGACTTGAAATTCTATCGTCAATATTTAAGATTCCACAATCACCAACGAAAAGTTTTAAATGCGTGCCAACTCCGGTGAACCAATAACAGTATTTACAAATGACATTAAATAAGATTCAAATCAACGAAATGGCGACGCAAGAAACAAATAAATAATGAATGGATATTAGCATTCTAGTTAACACCAATTCATTTAATAACTTACGAGCTGTTGAGTTGTGTATTACAAGTCTCTTTTGTGAGCATTTAAATGCAGTATTTATGGCCAAAGTGTTGAGCTTTCGATTATTCTATGTTGGTTGTGTGTACCTCCCCTGTTAAGATTTCGCAGTAAAGATACTGGATATGTAATTTAAATCGTGGTTTTAATGTCTTCCGACATGCAAATTAACATCATTTCCTTGCTATTACTTAAATGGCGTGCATACGAAAGGCACTACGACCCAAAACTATGAATTCGAAGAAAAAATTACGATTACTTTTTCCAAATTGGTAATTTGATGCTTATTAAACAATCTGACATTCCATATTCAATATCCGCGGCTTAATATTGGGGATCATTGTGATTAAATGTGTGAGCGCTTGAGAGAAAGATATATCTTTCGGCTTGAACAAGATAAAATAAGAATTTTACTTTTAAGAAAGTATACAAAATTTTCTTTGTAATAATCTGAATAATCGTACTTAATTGTTTCTTCTCCCAAAACGTAAAACCAATTTGCCAATGGCGGTGCCACTGGCAAGATTTAAAACATTGCTTAACGATTTTGCTTAGTATGTCAAGTTACAATAAGCATAATAAGTTTTTTACGTGTTGAACGGAGGTTTGGTTCATTATAGACTTCAATAACTCCTAGAACTATTATCTCGAGTCAGGCTTGAAATCATATAGGTAACATGTTACTCCTATATCGAGTCTTGCTCGACATTTTACAACTTGGTAAGACAAATATTTTATTTTTTTCATATCCGCTCCCTATTCGGAGCATATGGCCGCCACATGGTGCCTCTAAGATTCTCTGTCTCCCTTCAACCTCCTCGCATCCTCCCAGGTCATCCCGGCATCCCTTAGCTCCCCTGAGTACATCCTATGGATGGTCATCAGAGGCCTTCCGTGGCGTCGGGATCCATCAGGTTGATAGAAGAGGCAGGCAGGATTCAGGCTCCCCTGGGGCATCCGCAGCACATGTCCGAGCCAGGTCCATCGTCGCCTTTTAATTTTGGACGTAATAAGGGGCTGGTTTGTCCGCTCTCTTACATCCGTGTTCCTGACATAGTCAAACCACCGTACTCTTAATATTCGCCGCAGGCCTCTGTTTTCGAATATTTTTTACTTATTTTAAACTATCCTTATTTAAAAAACCGTATATTTTGAATTGTGTAGCTTAGTTATGTTTGTAGGATGTCATAATGTAGTATACTTTTGGATATTTCGCTGTCCCATGCTGATAAATACGCAAACACATCTCAATCTATTGAGGAGTTGCTGGAAGAAAAAAAGTAATTTATTGAGGAGTGCAAAGGGTTTAGATTGGTCGCTTTACAAAATTACAAAACTATTTTTAAATACACATTCTGAAAACCAATCCTTAAATGACTTGGATAAAGTGTGAAGATAGAACACATGCAAGATTTACGAATATAATCGATAAACACCACCGATTTATATATGAGTTATATAATATCTATTGTATTAATAACTTTTATAAACTTCGCTCTAACTGACCCCGCTGGAAAGTCACGTGGAGTCGTCCCTGTGATTTCAAACACAGCTACGCATTGCAATATCAAGTTTGTAATTGCTTATGTAGTTGGGCATAAAATTTACGTAAGCGCTAATGAAAAAGTATACAATTTGTGAAATAATGTTTTTCACGAACAGATGAAGTCTGTGATTAAAATATCAATACAAGCACTCATATATTTTCATCGAGTATATTCATATATTTTTTAAACTAATCGACTAGTTAAAAGAAATGTATACAACATGAAATTAAAATTTCAATGAAAAAATATGTTACACTATTTCAAACAGATTTTTTTTGATCACGCTATTGAAAAGCGATGCTAAGTAACCTACTACACACCATCGGTTACCTACGAGTAAACCTTCTATGACGCTTTCAATTGTTCAAATCTTGTTCCGTACAGCTCTGTACTGTGTGTGATGGGTTGACTCTTTTCTAAAAAATCACTGGTTCAGAAATCAACGTCATGTTATTGTTTATTCTTTGGAACCATGCAATAAGGTCTTGTGAAAAAAATATCTTTCCAAAGTGAACCTTTTCTTCATAACTCATTCGGGCCGTTTTCTAAAAGATTTTGTTCAAAAGAAAGAGTTATGTCACATGTTTTTCCAATAAAACGTGTTTTAAAGTATTTGAATGGCCTCCGCCATTGTTTTTCTCTTCTTAACCAACGAAGTCGACGAGAGAAAACGTTCAGCCGATTTTTCCTTCCCAAATTTTGAAAATCTTTTATGATCATTTTTTCTTAAGAAAAACTTTATAGTTGACCTATTGATAGTCATTTTACCAATATCTCGTTATGAATTCGCGATAAAAATTATAGTAGGTATATAAATACACAGTAGCTAGCCAATTGTTAGCAGTACTTATTATATAAGCTATTTTTTATGAACTGGTTCTCACTTAACTAACATACCTTCTTATTTGAATACAGTAGAGACAAGAGTATAGTTTTTAAACTAACTGATCTTAGGAGGAAGCTAAAATATTAAAGACATGAAACGCAATTCAATAAATCGATAAATAAAATTATTAATTACGGCATTTGAACTCTTGTGCACGACAGCCTTGCAAATCAATAGAGCTCGAGAAGGATGAAAAAATCTATAATCTAAATTTGTTAGATCATATTAATCGGTAATAGGAAAGGAGAATTTTAAACGCTCTAAAATTAAACATATGCTTAAAATTGGTATTTATTTTTGATTCTATTAATCGTTTTAGTATGTGTGACACAAAAAGTAGGTTAAAAAAATCATTTTTTTTTATCTGTTTAAAGCGTATAAAGTAACCGCCGAATTCATAGAAAAGCTATTAAATTCTCTCATTTTTAAAACGCGCGAGCACAAAGGTTTTTCAACAAAATGGTGTTAGCATAATGGTACAGAAAAATGGTTGAATTAATGATAACAACTCAATTGAAGATCTTGCCTTAACCATTTTGCGCATTCATTTTGTTCCTTTTGTCTTACCGCCTAAAGTACGAGGAATGTGTCTCATATTCAGGAAATGATTTATTTCAGCGACGCCCGCATATAAAAACGCCATACAACATTCAAAATAAATTGTCTCGTAATGTTTTTATTTATTCGTGTTGACGAAACGTGCCTTTAAGACGTTATCTGATTTCCCTAATGCTAAAAAATAACAATAAGAAAATAAGCTAACTCCATTAAAAAAAAAAGGAAAAATACATTATTCGCACGAAAGAGCCGACATCTTGCAGCTAACGTTTTATTGTTGTTTTTTTTTGTAAAACAAAGAAAAAGCAAACGAAGTCGCAGCAAATAAAATTATAAATTGTTATACATAAAAAAGGCCGTGTCAAGTGAAAATTTACGTAAACAGTGAGTTTTGTAAACAGCCCGTTATGGAGCGTGTACTTGTCGAATAAGAGATGTTTTCGCTAGCGGAAAAAACGATTTTTTTTTTTTGCTAAACGGACAAATCTGGTGAATAACTTAGGAGTTTAAAAAATCAGTGGCAGTCATTTATTTCAATGGATTTTAAAGGCAAAATTTATTGCAGCATTTATTGAGACACCTTTTTGAAATTTTGAAATAACCTAGGTTTTTTACAATTTAATATTTAACGAATTGCGGCCTTTTATCCCACAATATTTGATATGTATATATATTTATATCTTCACTTTTAATGTGTTCACTTTCTGGTGAAAAAATATTATATTAAATAAATAAAATACTTTATTTTAGTACCACTTCCACATATAATAACCTGGCTTCATTTTATATTTCATCGGCGCGCAATGAACAAAACAAGTCATGGTCTTTATCAAATTCATTCCAAGTCAACTCGATATAACTCGGGAAGAACGATATTACAAATGTCAATATCCTAGATTGGATGCCAAATATTACAGCAATCATCATTTTCTACTAAGAACTTATTGATCACCTACTTAGCCTTAATCATTTGGTTATAGGGATTGTTTTAACTGACACTTAATCTTTTAAATTTTACAATAAAAATGGAATTCCACCAAACTACCGCTGAACTTATTAAGAGAATATCAACGCATTTTAAGCAACATATTTCTTACGAAATCATAGGGTCAGAAAATATTTGTAAAAACCTTCGAAGCTTCCAGTTCATGCGAACTGACTAAATACCAGCCATAATCCTGACTTACATATAAACAGTAACAAAACTTTGATTAATTTGTGTAACCAATTCATTGAGATGAATCATTGCAATGTATTTGATACCGAAAATGACATTATTTTATCTCCGTGCCAAGATGTGGGTGGGTCGCGTGAAAATCTTTTGAGCTTTTGAAAGAATTTTTATTTATTCTTCGAATTTAAACAAGTTAATCTGAGCTCAACGTTTAAGCGGCGAGGTGTTTGTTTTTGTTTGTAAAATATTTACCTTAGATGTTTGAATTATTTTCAATCGCAAAACAAATAGTAATAGTACTTCATTTTGATTTCATAATCCAGTTCGTCGGTTTTAAGTATCAGTGAACGAAAGCTGTAAGGATTACTTCATAAAGCAGTGGATAGAAAACGGTTTCTACTGACGCTTAATGCTAATTGATGGAATCGCACAACTCTTTAATTCAACTGACTGCATGGTTTTACTTTTTTCAGAAATTAAATTTTATGATTACTGTGTTTAAAATGGCGAATTATTAAGTAGGCACTCTTAAGCAATAGTATTGGCATTCTGGACGACTTATTGTATTCATACTGAAAACTGAAACTAGATTGAGTTTATACATATGTTAAATTCTAGTCATTTTCTTATACCATCCCTTTATCTATACCCAGATAAGTAATGTTGATGAACTAACCTACGACTGTTCTTTGTTAAACACCTTCTTTTTAAATGATTTATAAGGAATTCATATACAGTACCTAGTACTTAAGCACGTGTTTTGATGTTGTGGCTGTCGCTTTAAATATATACAATGGATTAGTTATTAAATTGGCATACATTTTGTATCACTCTCATATTTATCACCTTAAAAAATATCATATATTTGATTCCGAAAGAATTTTGTTTTTTATTGTTGATATCTATTTCAGAAATCATACCATCGTCACGCACAGTACATGTAACGAAATACCTGTGAAACTGAATACGTTTTTTATGAATAAAAATATAATAAAAATAAGAAAACATTTTCAGTACTTTTTCCACATAAAATTTATTAGATCAGCGCCGGTTTCGTTCATGGCGAGCATTGTCAACTGAACCGGTCCTGATCTAAGTATTGACAGTGAACACCTTAAATTTATAAATAAAAATATATTTAGTTTACATGTAAATTAATGTAGGTACTTTGAGCAATTTTTAAGTTCAACAGGGACATCAAAATCAAATTGTATCAAAACCACATCAATATTTTTCGACAATATTTCTTAATCTAATTAAAATATGTAAAAACTTACATATGTCTCAAATGTTATTTTAGCAAACAAAGCGCTGTGGGCCAGTTTTGCCGAAAAACAAAAAGATTAATGTGAACGCCCGTCCTTGTTAACACAAATATTTTTCAGCGTAGCCCGCTTGTTTACGTAGCGACCCGACCCACCACGACACGCCACTGTACACATTTGTTTAGGATATTTTTGCCCCGTGTCATCAAATTTACCAATCGGACCCTACACTCATTTATATATAAATTGGCCCGGCGTATTTTATTTCATTTATTTCGTATACCGTTCCCGCCTTGCATTCTGTTTGGCCCTGTGTCGACTTTATTGGAAAATTTGATAAGTTTTACAAATTCAGTGGATATTATTGTGTGTTTTATATTTTGTATTATGGAAATATTTCATTTGGGAATAGTTATATTGTCAGCGATTTTCGCAACCGGAAATGCTCAGAAGGGTTTGTACATTTAAAAATACTCGATTATGTTTTTACATATTTTTTTTAATGCCACTCAGTTAATTTAAAAAAATTGTTTATTTTAAGGTGGTTAAATATTTGTGAAGTGTTTAATTTTTATGTAGTTTCAGATCTAGTCGAATTGTATGGTTATCCATTAAGTATTTAATTTAGTGTATATTATTTTTCTAAAGCCAAAACAGTAAAAAAAAACCATGTCGTATCATATCGATTGACAAATTTACCTTGCTATAAAATTAAATCGATAAACTTATTATTCAACGTATTGTGTAACGAGTAATGAAACGCGTTTTTTTTCATTGAAAAGCATCTTCAGACTAAAAATCGTAAGTTTATTTTATATTAAAAATGAATTTCCACAATATTACCGCCAAATCCATTGAAAAATATATTATTTCAATGTACGATATGCACAGTACAATCGTTATTGTATACATTGTATGTATTACGGAAAGAAAAATAACAATGTATTTTAATTCTACATAAATTATTTTTAAATATTTGCTATTTCGGCTTACGCCTTCGTCAGAACTATTTCTGACGAAGGCGTAAGCCGAAATAGCTTTTTAAAATAATTTATGATTATTTATTTTATAATGGAGTTCTACCAAGTAAATGCCTACTCAATCAATAAATTGTATGTATTCATAGCATTTAATGATTATTTATTTTATAAGCGATTTCAATAATGTTGTGATAAAATACTGAATCTGGTTTCTGATAACTACAGATTTATAGGCAAAATTTGAATTTTGCATCATTGATTTATTTGCCATTTTTACTATTAACTTTAATAAGAAAAAAACACTTACCTCATAATCATTCCATTTAATTTTAGAACTCTGCAGTCTTCTGAAAATAAAAGAAAAATAATTTTAAAATTACATCTTTTACATTGTGAATAATAATAGTCGAACATTGTTTAGTATTTTTTTTAAATTAAAGTTTACTTTTCCCCGATTCAACGGAGCAAAAACAATATTGTGAAAAGGTTTTATTGTGGCGTTTCTTCAGCATCTTATAAATATGTTTTATGCTTGGTGAAAATAAGTACATTCAATTTGAATAAATAAACACATTGTTTTATATTTATTCCACATGTGTTTCAACATAATCGACTGACAATGATATCGTTGAGAAAAATTGGTACTGATCATTATAAAATGTGTGGAAGTTGTACCTACAGTACAAATAACAATAATCATATACCTACCATCTTAAAATGAATTACTAAGTGCTTATTAAAAGAAACATATGGAAGCTTTAAACTCTTTTTTCGATTATCTCCTAGAACTTATATGTTGAGTGTAGCTTGACATCTTATAGGTAACGCGAAACTTATATGTCGAGTTTCGCTCAACATTGTTTTACTCGGTTGGGAAAATATTTTTTACTAATTTTAATTTATCCTTTTTTTTCAAAAACCGTATCTATTGGATTGTTTGCCTTAGTTGATGCTCAAAACGTGTAATGATTTGATATTTTGTATTACTTTACTAATGAATATGCAAACCCTGTGATATCAATCAATTTCTTAATTCTATTGACAAGCTTAAAGGATGGAAAATATATATATATATATGAAAGAGTGCAAAGAATTAAGTTTTAATATTTCATAGTGAAGCACTGGCAGTTCACATTTGGCAAATGCATACGCCACCTTTCAAATGCACCATTTGACACGGGGTAAAACATCCGCGTGGTTTTTACGAATTGGGTCACAGAGGCATGCAATCTCGTATTTTGTTTGAACTTTTCATGTTTTGAATCGTGAGATAATATTTACCTCCGTTTACGTATGAAAGGCCACCATTTACAGAAGGATTTACAAGCTCCTGTATTTATGTTTGGCTCGAATTTTCGCTATACAACTGTCATGTCTCGTTAAATCCCATATATTCAATTCACTCGACTAATACCCGAGCAATAGGAATAGGGCGTTTATAATTTAGAAAATCTATTCAAATTCATCATATTTAGAAAACACGGAATACACATTTGCTAGTCGTATTAATTACAGTTGTAATATTATATATTATGATACGTTCATTAATTTTAATATAATACATCAATCAATTAAAAACGCGCTAGAATTTTGGCATTGACAACTTAATGAAAAATTTCATATTTAAAATAAAATCATGCAATATTATTTGTTTTTTTCTGTTGATCATGTACAAGTTAACATATTTTTGATGAATTTGAAAAAGAAATTCGTAGATATTTTATAGAATTTATGTTGCGCTTTTTATTTTATTTACTGGTTTTCATTTTGAACATGCTTCTCATTTTCGAGAAACTCATCATATCATGCATTGTTAAGCAATCAGGAAAATAAAATGGTTAAAATATTTTTTTAAATTATACCAGATTTTTAAATTTACAATGTTTTTCAAAAATTTTGACGAATTTCACATCGTTCCGCTAAAATCTGCGAGGTCATATCTCCATTACAAAAAAATCTATCATAATTTAAATCTCAAATTACAAAAGAATTCTTTTAAGTTGGAGTTATAAAATCATACGTTTTTAATTTCAGGTATTTACTGTGTCGATCCACACACTGGTCTTTATTATCCAGTCAATAGCACTTGGCCTTCTTCTACGTTTTGCGGAACTTACACTTGCAATGCAAAGCTCATCAGCAAAGGCAACACTACTGAAGAGCTCGACAGCATACCAACCCTTGAAAGTACACTCCAGAACGAGGATATTTACAGACAAAGTTATGAAGCCGGGATATCTTTCGAAGACTTGGAAGACGAACCGAAAGAAGGTTCAGGAGACACTATCCAAGATGAAAACAACGACTTCTCAAAAACTATTGAAAACGTATTACAAGCAAGTAAAGAATTAACTGAGATCAGTGGAGAAATTCACGACATAGCTAAACATGTAAGACTCTACAAGGCTGCAAATGATTTATTAAAATCTATCACAAAGGCGGAAAATATTGACAATTTGTCTACAGAAGATACAGAGAAATTATTAGAAGCTTTGACTAACAATTTGATCAAGAATGATAACAATTTATCTAAAGAAGATGGGCTGGATACAGCGGACACACTTAATATCTATCATAATATGAATCGTAAAGATTCAACAACAAGTCCGAACATTTCAGAATATTCAAAGAATTACATAAACAGTATTAATGAACCTTTTTACGATTATGACAATATATCACCTTATATTTCGTATTACCCAAGTTACTTTTACTCTTCTCCGCTTTACCAGCCTCCGTATTTAAATGATATGAGCCGACCAGTAAATGCATACGTTTTGAATGAAAACTCTGCTGATAACGATATCAATGCAAGCGATCTAAAGGAAAACTATCAAAGACCCGACATCGCAACATCACAATACCGAGAAAAAAATAACTATCAACCATTCTCAGACCCCAACCAAAAATATTCTGATCAATATATCAAATATTGGACATCAAGAGGGTATAACTTTCCAGGATATAATATTCCAAAGATGGGAAATTCGCGTCAGACTGATTATTCAAATTATAATTCACAGCATGAGTATAATACGAAACAAAATTTAGTAAACGGACACTCACGAAGTAACGACCAACATACTGATTACAGTGATAAAAATTCACATCTAAACTATGTCAACAGTCATCACCAACATCATCACGGTATTGAAAAAACAGAAAAATATCATCCTGAACGATCGACTTACGAAAATATTCAAAAGCATTCGTACAAAAGTATTGAACATGGCGTGAACGAAATACCTTATAAATACTATCCATTCAACTATGAAGGCTCTAATCACAAAGTGGAAAACGGCAAATCGAATATCGCATACTACTATTACGATCCTATGAAAAATGAATATACAATGAATGTACCTAGAAATTATACAGATTATGAAACCTATTATAAAGACTATATGAAAAAATATCCTAATGCTGCATCACCGGTTAGTGAAGAATCAATCATGGATCTCAATGAATATTATAAAAAATATTATAGCAATGAACAAAAGAAAATATCGCAAAACAACATGAACGGAGGAATAGATAGTCGACAAAATCCTACGCGTATGCAAGAAGTATCAAAGAATCCAGAAGCTAAAATGCGGCCAGTGAAATATATTCCAAGTGTTGGACAAGAAGACAGACTTTTTGGTGGAAACTATTTAAGTCCGCCTCCAAGTCCGACGAATGAATATTTTAAAAACTCAGAATCAAAAAAAATCCTATTTTCAAAGAAAGAAATGTCACTCCATCTAACAAATACAAAATATCAAATTCGCATGTGCATCACAACGACAAATTCAAAATGACAGATGGTTCTATTCAAAAGAAATCAAACGTGCAAAATACTATAAAATCTGGCATAAGTGACGTTAAAGATTTTGAATTGAGATTATCGTCAAAATCTTTGGACAGTTCTGAAGAATCGTTGAACCAATCCAAAACAGATAATGATAGACTCCTGGGTACGGATCTAGTCAGTAAACTCTTCAAGCCAATTCGCCTTTTGAATTTAAACCCATATACGCCATTCAAGTCCAAACGAGGACTTAGGCGTATTTCGAAAAGGTCATTGAATGACAGTCTTAGTGGGAAGGATTCTAAGAATGGACGCAGAAAATGGAAGTCTTATATCACCGTGCAAGGGTAAGAGAGTATTTAAATAAGTTGCTTGCTTAATTAAGACGCAATGTTTTTTTTTGTTGCGCATTGAGTGTATGTGTTTGAATAAAACACGGTACTACACGAGTACACAAAATACATAAATAAACCCTATATTATGATTGATTTAATCCATTACAGTAACCGCAGCGTAGTGGCAAAATATTATTTTGTTGAGAATCAACAATGCATGTATGTACATATTTTTTTTTATATCATAATTGCATCTGCCAACTTGGAACATGTAGTAGCTTATTTGAGTTGTATTACAAAATATTTTTAAAAGAAGACTCATTTTAGATCAATCAAACAATTTTCTATATTAAGAGACTGTGGAAATTATCGTTAGCACTGTAGGGAATTTAGTTTTTGGTTCAATCGGCTACTGAAAATAATTTAAAAAATATCAAAAAAAAATAGCCATAAATTTCTAACCATCCATACTTCTCCAATATGGAATATATAGAATCGACTCATACTGGAATATTTTAAAAGTGTTAGTTGTTTAAAGGGAAACTATTTTTATTCAGTAGCCCAACAACTATTTTAAGTGTAAAAGGATAAGGTCAAATAATGATTAGTTGTTATCTATTTGCTCTAGCTGCACCCCGTTTTAAAAGTCATATTATGTAAGGATATAATTTTAGAGGGGATTAAGAACGTTTTAATACATAGGAATACGAAATAGCTCTTACGTCAACACTAATGATTTATTAATTACGTCCAGACGCTCTCCTGTAAATTTATAATTTGTGTCGTTATAACTTTTCCATTTAAAGCTGATGGCAATACGGATATTACATAACAATATCATAATTTCGTTTACGTGACATTATAATTATTGTTTAAAACACGCAATGTTTGCGTTGTGGCTCCACGTTTTTGGAGGAGCGGTATAGTTTATTGACTTTTGCAAACACCAAAGGCTTTTAATGTTGGTTTCTTAATTCCTATTTAATAATTGTTGTTTTATCTTCCAGGTGTGTAGAGACGCTAGAGCCAGGATTTTTCAGAAGTGGTGATGCAACTAAGCATTATCCACTGTGCTGTCCACAAAAAATTCCAAATAAATGAATTCGTATAATTAATTTAGGTTATCATTGTATATGTTACAGTGAAACTGTATTCTCAGTGAAAATATATTCAACTCCAGGCTGTCATTGAAATTAAATTTGACTGCCCTATATTTGTCTGTTTTTTTCTTTGGTTCTCTTTTTATGAAAAAAGCTACTTGCTGATTTTGTTTCATTTAAGCAAACCAAAATTTTAGGCCGGCAAAGCATCGACTTGGGCCAATAATTTCAATGATCGTGACCAGTGAAATCATGTTGTCATACAAATCTATTATTTTATACATTTTCACTGAGAATACAGTTTCACTGTAACATATACAAATAATTGTGATATATTTTTTTATCTGTCTTAGATTTTAGAACATTAGCTATATTTATTTTATTATTAAACGATCACTAACATATTTGCTGACTACCTTTTTATATTCAGAAAATAGTAATGAATCCGCTAAATATTACAGATAATTTCAATATTTTTTTCTATTTATCCTGGAAGGAAAGTATTAAGTAATGAAAAAACAATGTAAAGTTCATATTCTATAATGTTCTTGCTCCTCGTGAACATGTTCTTGAATATTGGTTGAAAATGCCAAAATTGATTACTTATTGAGAAGAACTGGATATTTTGTTTAAATAGTAACTATAAGATATGAATATAACAGCGTTTTTTTATATCTTGTAAATTATACACAAAACAGAAAATATATAAATTATATAAAAAGAATATCTTGGATTTTTTTATTCAAAAACAGCTAGAAAAATGTCAATAAGAAATTGTATCTCTAGTAATTTTGTGTAACAACACACAGCTCTGAAAACTTTCGATATTCATATTTTCAACATTCAAGATTACTTTCAATTGGAAGATTTCTTCAAGAATTAACAGCGGAAGATATATACATCCTAGGTTCAAGACAAATAATCCTTATCGTACGTAATAATCAGTTGGAATCGTATAATAATTATCACGCCCACAAACGATGCCTGATATTATAAATTATGAATAGGAACTAAACTTAGACTACAATAACAAATATGTAAATGATATAATTGAAACTCACACATAACCTCTGTCAAATAAATACAAATATCTACTTTCATATATTCAACATTCATACACATTTTCGCTGACAACAATAACGTAGGAAAGTCGAAAGCTGCCTTTATAATCTACGACAATTATTTGTCGTACTTAACATAATAAAAACATAAATTTTGATAATAAAAGTAATGATAGACTTACAGACTGACTACGCTACTTATGCACTAGAAAAAGTGGCGCTGTGAGAATGTCTTGAATGACGACCACAAAAAAAAAGATTGTCAGAGTTCGAAAATTTTTAATTCCCTAATTTGACATAGACTGAACGCGTGGGCTTAGTGCGGTATGTGTATTCTTATGTCAGAGGGAGAGAAAATATTTGGTATTAATGGCTGCCACTCACTTGAGTGAACTGTTAAAGAAGTCAGAGTGTACATTAGTTATTTTACAAGGGAAATTGGAAATGTTTTATTTATTATTTACCAGCTTCATTATTCTCTAAAAATTAATATAAATAATAATTTCAAATGAAGAATTAATAGTTTTGATATTCTTCATTCATATTTTATCTCGGAGCACTAATATCCAAATTATAATGTAATGTGTAACAATACAAGAAGTATGATGTCATACAGTATACGCGCAGCTTTTTAACATTCCGCAAGCCACTGAACTAGCTTGGAGTTTATCCAGTGAATAGTGATAAAAGTAAAACGTTTATACAACGCTTGGTTTCATATTTTAAAGTGATACAAAATGGCCACGCTATGGTTCCATTTGAGGAAATGAGAAAACAATTGTACGTTTTTCTCAAATAATAGTAACATCGGAGAAAAACGACGCATATCCGTTCGATTAAAATAATCAAATCGGAACACGATGGAAACGACAAAGTTACGATGGCTAAATTAATCGCCGTTGAAAGGAAAATTTCCTCCTCAAGTGCACAAGATAAGGTAAAATTTATCCCTTATAAATTTCACTAATTGCAATTATTTAAAACCGAAACCGCCTCGCATTAAGCGGGACAGTCCTAAAAGTATAAAATTAAAAAAGGGGAATTATTCAAGGAACATTATTGCTAGGCTTAGCGGTCGGGATTCCTTATCGGCGCAGTAAAAATAAATTTATGTAGTTTTTAATTCAAAAATGTCGGAAAAGATTGCTGATTCGGGGTGTTATGAAAGGAATAAGAGCGTTTCGGAAGAAACATAAGTTTTATGTTTCAACGTAAAATTTGACAACTCTTGTTACCCTTTTTTTTCAGATAAAATGTAGCATCAATTTATCCGTTTATAGAAAGTAAATTTTACATCCGAATATGTGAAAAAACAAATTGATTTTTTGATACGTTACCCTGTCCTGTTATTCCATAAGTTACATAATTAAAACTAAATAGAAAAACTACTGCAATGGTAATTTTGATTTTCTAACAATATTTGGGAATTAAGCGTAAATCATATGATACCATTTTATGTAATTCAGTGGTCTCCTAGACATTTCAATGATTACAATATAAAATGTGGAATGCCACGCAAAATAAATGAACTCAAACCAAGAAATAGAATGTATACAACATTTTCTATTTTTATACTGGCAGGTGATGAAATAAGTTCGTGTATTGCGACAATGGTGAGCATAATAATTCACATTTACCACTTAATAGCCTTGTCGTAATACTAAATAATAAGAATAAATAAAGTAAATGCAAAGATGATATACGAGTAGTAAACAGTGTGTATCGTCACGCGTAGTAAACAGTTTGTTTAGTACGCGTCAGTCTAAGCCTGAAAATGCCGAATGGCGAAACCCGAGTCGTTAGCGACAAAACTCATGGAATAGTACAAAATTCAAACGATTCAAATTTTATTATAATTTTATTATAATCTATTCTAAAATAGATTTTAGTGACAATTCGCTCTGTAGATTAACGTCATGGTAACATAAAGATTTGTATATCATTTTTTATACGAACTAAGATTTATGAAAAATAATTGTTACAAAATAAGCGTGATCACTATTACAATGCTGATGTTTTTTTACAATTAAACGTAATGATCTTACAGCGGATATTTATTTTTATATCACGTATATATGTATGTACATGATATATACGTATATACATATATCACGTATGTATGTTGCCGTTTCAAGTACTGTAACAGTGTCGACATTGAAAAAATTAACCAAATTATTATAATTATTAAGACACGACCCGAATATTTGAGGGATTTAAAATAGTATCGCAGTTTACTTAATTATGTATTCAATATTTCAATTCTAGATGAGTGCATCATAATTATACGAACAAGTAATTAACTATAGTGCCTCTTTTAATTCATTATAAAATTAAATTGACCTAATTTAATCAAATATTGTAAATATATAATTTATTCAACTAGGTAGTGATATTTAATTTTAAAACCACATTGAATATTCATACCCTCCCTTATAAAATTTATTTTCAGCATTCATCAAGCCGTTGGAATGCTTTTTGTAAATCTGTGGAAAATTACAGTTTTACTTTAATACATGGTAAGTACTAAAAAGGCATATCTCGAATACCGAGAAAAATACTGTTTCAAACGAACGGTGAAACACTTTTAGATTATTTAGACACTCCTATGATTGAAAATTTACAACAAGTGAACGCTGAATAATTCTAAATTTAAAAAAAAATCAAATCAATTCAACTCAGTTTTGATTCAAATAAAATTATGTGCCGTAGTTGATTCGGAATTTAAATATTATTCATTTTTAACGATTTTTTAGAACGAGCAGAGTGCACTTGTCGAAATTCGTCCCTTTTATCCAAAAGGCGTTTTTTTTTCAGCTAACGCGTTTCTAACAATCCCGGTATGGCAATAAATTAAACGAAGCCACTGATAAGGTAAAGCCGCGCTCTGCATTACCGACGACACCCATTTACAAAGGACCCCTGTTTTCAAAAATCACTACGCACCGCTGTATTAAAAATGAATTTAGGTGTTGATATTCATCGGCTGCGGTGCTCGTTGGGAAATTCACAGGTGAATGAAATTATTCATGCTTTTTTACGGAGGGTGTCAGCGGCCGAGAAAAAATGGCAATTATCCTTATATTTTTTTTAGCTCGGTGAAATACAATTACAAAATGATTGAAAATTTTAAAGATGTATGCGTTGATCAAAATCTAAACAGTGGCAAGCGTACACCTTGTAATTGAGGCATCGTGTATTTTTTACATATCGATATTAGTTATTGAATACCCAATGTCAATTTTAAGCCGACGTTTAACAACATTGCAAAACAAAACATAGTTTTACAGTCAATTTATATTGCAAAATATAAACGTTGGTATTATGGAGCATGAAATAGTCTACCTATCTTTCTAGCTATGAATAGAGTTATTGTTGTAGCTATGAATATTGTATGATATTCTGATCCACGTTATGTAAGTGGTTGAAACAAAATTATGCAATATTGATTGAAACAGAACTAGTTTTATTGAATAATTTTTATTTACCAGAATGACAACGCTGATATTTTAATGAATTAACGTCCACTATGGAGTCCGTATAGAGCTTTTTTTCTCGAATAGACTTCCAACGAAACTGACATGAGAGATTTTATTGACTACAATAGAAAAATGTACAAGAAAGTATTACAATACATATTTAATCAAAAGGTAAAAATACCATTTCCATTCCCTTTCTTCGGACTTCCACTATTTTCAATATATCGAGCACAATGAAATCGATGAGGTTCCCTCTAGTCTTGCCCTAACCGACCTTTTTGTTTTAGAAATAAGAGAGGTTTAGTTGCAAGGTATCTCTATAAAAAACGTAGGTTTGTTGAGATAAGCGTAATTAAGGAGTCTATATGCTTCACACCTACCTAGACTTTGCGAATGTAATTTTTTTAGATTAACTTATCAAGCTGTTAGGTATTTTATTTGTGTAGATATTTTTAGAAACATGCTGATTTAATTTTAATCATCTGCCAATCATCACTTCAAAGTACCAAAACTCTACTGTTCGATCTTTTACTAAAATTTATTTTGAATAAACATTTTGCCTATTTTAAGGGAGTTTTGGATAGCTGGGACATTTAATACGCTACATTGGGATGGTTTCGCAGGTATGTTCTAGCTATTATAGTACGTCTACCTTACTTGGCGAAGACCTTTCGGCTAGGGATTTCAATACAAGTAATTCAAATTAAATCCCGACATTATAATATTCAATACCGGTACCAAAAAATAAGCAAATATCATACTTATAACAGATGCCAATTAAAACTGCTTTACCAGTTGAGTACAGAAATACATATTTTCTTGAATATAAGATAAACCGGCTATAGTCCGGTCCATGGTGCAGTGGCAACGGCTTTGACTTGCGTGCCGGACCGCCCGGGTTCGATTCCCGGTACGAGCGGATTTTTTCAGTCGATAAATCTGTTCAAAGGCATGGGTGTTTGTGTTGTTGAAAATCCCTTCCCACCTTTCCGATCCCAAAGAGCGCATAGTGACAGCGATTAGCTAATCACTAGTCCTGTCCCCAGTCCTCGTATCCTTTCCATCCCTACTCTCTTCGAAAAAGAGAGGTTGAGCAACTGAGTAACAAGCAGTTCTCGTAGAAAAATATATGTTGAGATAAACTCCGTGAGAAGTCCAAGTTGGGAGCGGACATGGTTAAAAAAAAATAAGATAAGCGGCAGGAATTAAATTGTATAAATAATCAAAATATTAAAACTAAGAATTTCAACTGTTTCATGAATTCAATAAAAGTGCAAATATTAAAAGAACCAACGCGTGTCTAAACGTAAACAAAAAAATACCAATTGATTATATTAAATTTTAAATAGAATACGTTCATTTTTCGATTTAATTTGATGGTTAATATTGCCGGTATTTTTTTATTGAAAAAAAAATTTAAATCCTGGAATCCCGGGTTTTGTAATACCGGTATTGAGAGCCCTACTTTCATCTAATGTGGCAATGGTTGAATTTAGCTAGCAGTGGTAACTCGAGACTAAAGTCTACATTAGAAGGCTTTTGATAGTGGCTTAGATCGATAATAATTTAATAATATCAAATACAAATCTAGCTTCCAAAATTATACACGTGCTGTTAATTTGTAATATTATATATTCCTCTATTGCACAAATATACTGGTAATCTATCCATTGCCTGAAATTGCCAGAACTAAATGTACCTAACCTAACATGAATATAAAAAACTTTATTTATTGGAATTTTTAAATTAGTTAATGTCGAAAACATTCATGCAAATTAAATTCTTATCTAGATAATTATTACTTGAGGTGAGGTGAGGTGAGTTTTCGCTTTAAATAAAAACCATGTATCGTAAATATATTTTTAAAAAATCGAGTATTTTTAGTACTTATTTCACATTAAATTTATTATATCAGGACCGAATTCGCTCATGGTGTTACATCTTCAGGTATTTCAAGTGCACGGATGTACTTGAACTGACACTGACTCAACTGTATGACTGACTAAATTAAAATTATTCAGAAGACCTCTTAGCAATACAAGCAACTACTTCAAAAATCAATCAATTAAGAATGAATAAAAATAATAAAAAAACATTTGTAGTACTTTTTCCACAAAAAAAAATAATATTGGATCAGGACCGGTTTCGTTCATGGCGAGCATTCTCATCTGATAATAAATACAGCAAAACAGAGATATTTATACAAGTTTAAGTTATAATTACAAGGTGTGACAAACAATTGGTATTATAACTAAGCAAATAAATTGAAGCAAAATGTAATAAAAATAGATTATAATTAAAATGTTGATGACCTGATCATTTGTGGTATTAAGAAAGGTTGTAAGAAAAAAGTCCTAATCTAATAAATTTAATGTGGAATAAGTACTAAAAATGTTTTTTTATTTTTATTATAATGCCATTCCATCGAGTATTGACAGTGAACACCTACCTTATAAGTGACTCAAGTATTTATTGAAATATTTTCGTTGAAAATTAAAGCTTTTTAGGCTTGTCTGTGTGGGAATCTAGTGACAAAACGATCATATTTAAAAGCTGTATTTCCATGATTTTTGACCTACATGTTTTTTAAACGGTTTCCTGGTGAATTTGTTTGTTTTTTTCAAACGATATCTATTCGAAAATATAGTAATGTTGTTAAGTAAATAACTTAACACTAGATTCATTTGTGTCGTGTGTTATGTTTCCGAAACGATTAATAATGTACTTTTTTTGAATAAAGTATACGTAATAGATATCATGCCTTTTCTAATCGCATTATTGACATTCTTAGATTTGAGCGTAGCAAATCAAAGGCCTTATTCATGGAAGGGAATTTCCACTGAATACGAATATACTGTTACAAGAGCCATGGCGTGATTTACACTCATATACACTGCAAAATCTCTTTTATGCATGCGATATGTTAATATTATACGAAATAAAACATAAAAATTGACGCATTGTGAATAATGAATGCATTCGACGTCATTAATGTTAGTTTGAATATCTTTAACACGTCTTTTAAGCAATAAAAACTTAATAAAAGCACTGAAAATGCATTAAATACAATGCTACTGTGTGACTAAGAGATAAAAAATGGTTTCGCTTAAAAACATGCAATAAACAACAAAAAACATTCATAACTTCACCGAACGATTATCATTTACGGTCACAACTTTTAGAGGAAGTATTTTTTTCATGTTTTCATAACTTACTGTACAATTTAAAAATATGTACTACTAGTATTGCTACCTGGCGTCGCTCGGACTAAGCGACCAATAATTATTTAATGTTATATCATTCGACATAATTATATCACAAAATCTAACATCCAAAATAGAGTTAAAATAAAATCACAAACTTTATTTAATTTGATGACAGCCCCATTCTTGCCCATTAAAATGTCCAAATTTAAGGAAAAAATCTAATTTTCTGTCAAAGAAATGTCAAATAATACCTTCACGTAAATAATAAACATTATTTTATTAAATAAAAAGCCGGGAAAATGTTGGTAGAAGACTAATTTATTACATTTTGACTAAATGTCTTCGCCGATAAAAATTCAAACATATTTTCTTTCATATTCGTTGTTATGGCAACTTGCAACAACAATGCAAAAGGGAATTACAGACCCACATACATACATACGCCGTTTCGGTTTTATATATAAGATTATTCACAATTCACAATTATCACAATTCAGGCATTCTGAGAAAAAGGAGCTGTGAAAACTTAAATACTTGGATTTCGGAATGAATAACGAAACAAGTAGATTTCACAATTTTCATTTAATTAATAAATGCTGCACATTGTTTTATGATCCTTAGTAAAATTATGTCTATTAAATTTCTCTCATAGCCATTCCATTTTCAACAAAATGTTTAAAAACATCGTAGTTTCTAGAACGTTCCATTTCTTTCATCGATTCATTCATCTGTTCCGTCAAAAAATCCAAAAATGATAAAACAAGCTTCTGAATTGTGTACCTCTTCATCTCATCACGATATCAATTTATTTTATTACAATGTTTAAAAAATACAATATTGTCACGCTATTAGCGCACAAATATTCAACAAGGATTTATTAAAAATGTTTTTTGCCATAACGAAAATAAAGCTGTACCATTTATAAATGAGTAGTTCGAAAGGTGCAGCACTCGAAAACATCACCACCTTTAAAACATGTTGGAATTGAATTATCATTTTAGAATGTATTTACTTTTTAATGTCTAATAATAATATTTGCTCTTTTGTAATTAATAATTGATTTAATACTACTTGTCGATAAGTTGCATTCTGAGCACACTGTATTGTCATTTCTTTTTTATGAGTTTGAGTACTTAACTGTAAAGTTTGTTTATGTGTGCTTTATGAATAAAATTTTCAAACGTGTCAGATACGTGAAAGATACAAAAGTTATTTTAATAACCAAACGCTTTTGGAGCGTAGGTTTTCAACAACCTTTTTTATTTGAGCTATCGTATAACGTACATACATTGACAAAAAAAAATCTTTACAATTGTTTTTATCAAGATGTGAAAATATGAATATTGAATTATTGCAGGAGTTTCACGGCTCACTGCAGTTGCAAAATTATATACATCCAGTCCTACTGTCGAAAATTAAAAACTTTTGGACGTCCTGTATTAAGTTATGTACATTGAACACGGGTACGAATCCTAGAAATAACGATTTTATGTATCGAAAAGTTCGGATATCAATAATAAGAAAGTATTTGCCTATCATTCAATCTTTACTTTGTCCCGTAAAGACAAAGATCAGTCATTAATAAACTTTTTCAAGACACAAAATTAGAGTAAATTCGCTTCACATTGAAAACAGACAAACTTTGAAAAAAAAAATATATCGCATAATCATTTGCCAATCGTTAAACTTACTAATTTTCTTACAAACATTAAAAACGTATATTAGAAGCTGTATTCGGTTTATTCTCCTATTAATTTTAAAAATAGTCTCACGTTGAAGTTAACTGATTATTATGTTTTGTCTTTAAATTGTGTATGTTAACTATAAATTCTTATTTATTTAAATAAAAAAATTACAGCCCCGATCACCAACGTTTGTAGATGTACCATTATAACTTGACCAAAAGCCATAGCGCCATCATCGCGTGAGTGATGCGCAATACTCAACTAAAATTGTATTTTTTTTAAAACCGTGTCCGCTCCCAACTTGGAGCATATGGACTCCTCACGAAGTTTATCTCAACATGTATTGTTCTACGAGAACTGTTTTGTTACTCAGTCCTCTCTTTTTTAAAGAGAGTCGGGGATGGAAAGGATACGAGGACTCGGACAGGACTAGTGGTTAGCTAACCATTCTCACTATGCGTCGTTCTTTGGGATAGGAAAGGTGGGAAGGGATTTTCAACAACACAAACACCCATGCCTTTGAACAAATTAATCGACTGTAAAAATCCACTCGTACCGGGAATCGAACTCGGGAGGTTTCGGCACGCAAGCCAACAACGTTGACCATTGTGCCACGGACCGGAAACTGTATATCTACTTATTAAATGGTTTTGAAGATATCAACTACGAGGACATTTTAAGTATGGAATGATGCTACATCTAAAGTTGAGAATATAAATGTTGGAAAAAAGTCCATTTCTTTAATCAAAGACATTGTTCATCATCACTGTATTACTTCGTGACTGAAACTACCATACAACAATACCTGCCTCTAAAAGGGTTCTTTACAATAAAATTTTATGTCCGCGAGTAAACGGGCACACCGTCAGCCGGAGAATCTTCGGAGTGGAGCTTTTTCACTGTGCCGAGATTTAAATGTCGCTTTATTGAGCTTTTTATCAAAATCAAACAGAGTGTTCTTTAAATTCGGTGACGAATCTTTTATTCACACGCCTGTCTACTACAATAACACGCTTCATGTGTATTTAACAATCAGCCTCATATCTTTTTTCTCCGTGTGAAGAAAGACTTTGATTAAGCTTTTCACTACACTGAAATGGTAAAACTTTACCAAATAAAAAGATATCAATGGCCTAGTTTCATTGAACGACGAGACGACATTTTTTTTTCATTCGGTTATAATATTGTTACCCGGTTCGTGATGCGGTTCGATTCCCGATACTAGCAGATTTTTTCAGTCGATAAATCGATTCTGCTCAGAGACAATGGGTGTTTGTGTTGCTAAATTCCTTCCCACCATTCGATCCCAAAGGCTACGCATAGTCACTAGTCCTGCCCTAGTCCTCGTATTCTTTCCATCCCTACTCTCTTTGAAAAAGAGGGGTTGAGCAACTGAGTAACAATCAGTTCTCGTAGAAACAACATATGTTGAGATAAGCTCTGTGAGGGGTCCATATGCTGATAAGTTGGGAGCGGACATGGTTAAAAAAATTAAATAATAATGTTTATAATGTGTTTCATAATTTTTCTATAACTGTAATATGATATTCAAAACATTATGATAACTTTCATAAGCTACGCTGCTTCTAAAATAATGTATTATTGATTAAGTACATACTTCGATTAAAATTTGATATTGGGATTCCAACAAGCACCTTCAGTCTAAATTCTTAAGTATTTACTTTTAATAATTTATACGAAAAATTGTTCAATTTGGAAATAGTTGCTTTAAAATAAAAAGATAGTTTTTTCGGACAGAATTTTATTCCGGTTAATAGTTCTCAGTAGTAAAACAATTTTTGAAAAAGGAACAATCCAATACAGATATAAATATTATCTAGTAAATTTACTCATGAAAATAGATACCATGTCAAAAAATGTTCCGTTAGATGTTTAAATTCCTACTTGTGTGACTAACATGAATACTATTTTTAAGTTAGAGAAACGAGAGAAAATTGTGCTGAATTTTAAGTCAGTTATTTATTTTACGATAAATTAAAGGAAACAGTATTATCTAAGTACTGTTCTACATATAGGTACTAAAGTGTGAGATAAGTGTCACAATTTCTTTTTCATATAAACTTGGTAGAAGAGTTTTTATAAATGCCTAATATATTGATTGGATTTAAAAAAAGTAACGGCCGTGTTGGGTCCGTGGTCGAGTACCAGCATCGATGGCTTTGTCTGCAAGCGCACGGCCTCGCATCCCAGTCCAGGCAGTTTCATTTTTAACCCTTTTAATACCCTATTTTTTTTTAAATTTTGCTGTAACGAAAATTGCATAAAACGATAAACGCTTTGTGGGGCCGTATTTTATGACTGCGGAACTGTAAGTGGCTCGAAAGTCAAAGGTTAGGCCCCTTAATATGTTACGACACTTCTCATTTTGTCTTCAAAATATGTAACGTACAAAAAAATATATGTACCATTTAGAATAGCCGATATATCGGCTCAAGGTATTATATGAAAGCCGATATATCAGCTACAGGGTACTAAGAGGGTTAAATCAGTTTGTTGATATCTGTCCGCAGACATGGATGTCTGTTCTATGCTTAATTCCCTTCTCACATGCATCTGATTCTAAAAAAGTGCCGTAGCAATTGCAATTAGCTAACCACTATTCCCTCGTCCTAGTCCAACCTTTTCTATTATTCCTTTCTTCTCAAAATAAAGGTTAAAAAACTGAGTAACAATTAAGATGTCTCGGAACAATTCTGTTGAGATATATCCCATTATGAGTGGAAAGATTACTAAAAACTTGCGAAAGTATCCGGCATAACATGTTGAAACAATTTATGGTTAATGGTAAAAAAAACATTTAATTTATTAATAGAATAGAAAAGTTTATTAGAATTTTCTAAAAAAATAATTGAAATAAATGGAATATTAAAAATATTTATTTAAAATGCTCATATTCCAAACTCGACCATTTGATAATACGAGTTTACAATAAGCTTCATCGAATTCTATTTTCAAAAAATGTTTTAAAAACAATGAATGTTTTTTCTGCGTAGTTATCAAATAGACAATAAGCTTCGACGGCATAAAACAGTCATACTTAACCATTTTTTCGTCCGGGCCGCATTCTGATTTTTGCTTCCCTGTGTGGGCCGCAACATATTTATAGTAAACTGTAAATACTAGCCTCTATAACACGGTTTTATACAACACGGATGTATAAAATGTGAAATATTTTTATGCAACACGGTTTAAGGTGTTATACGAGGCCCAAGTGTATACATATCTGTATTCATGTATTTTTCAAAATAAAAATAACAATCAACAACAAATAAAAAATACGTAAAAAGTACACAAAAATACTAATGTATCTAAAATCTTAAATCGCTTACTTAAAAATGAATATGTATTTTTGATATTGAGTCAAACTTTTAAATATCTTAGTCAAATCAGGTTCCTGATTAATACGGGTTACTCTTAATTAATACATCATCAAGGTGAGAATCGGTAAGCCGATTTTTATATACGCTCTTCGCAAATTTAATTTTAGAATATGACAAGTCACAGAGATACGTAGATGAGAATAATGTGAGCAGAAGCTGGGCACATTTTTGTACATTTTTTGTACCAACCGATTGCAACCCCATATTGAAAACAACACCAAAAAAGTATTGGGTGACTATAATTATTTTGGGCCTCACATAAGAGGTGATTGGGCCGCACGTTGAGTATGGCTGGCATAAAACATATGCGAGATATAAATCCTACAGCAGCGACTCTGCCCTTCATTTTGACGCTGCTAAGTCCCGTTGGATTTGCACGGTGAAATACAAAGTATTTATTACTCTTGTAAATTGTAAGTGGATTTTACATTCGATGACGTAACCGCCAGGGCATCCAGAAACGTCATTAAGAATTTTGACTAATTGCTGTATGTTTGATTAATTTGTACTGAATAAGTTCAGATACCATTTGCTGTAGACGTACTCGGGACACAGTACAACACACATTGCAAAAGCCACAACTCGAATGCGATAGATTTGTGGGTGAAATATAAATTCTCCTTCTCCGTATAAAACAAAATCTATTTTAAATTTACACGTAAATTATTACGATTTTATAATAAGGTCATGCTCAACAAAAAAAAATGTATCAATTATGATATAAACCAGAAGTCCTTAAACTCTTTTGTCCCGTGGGCCCCTTGCCGATTTTTTCAGTTTTCGGTAGACCCTCTAATATATTTATATTTTTTTCATATCCGCTCCCTATTCGGAGCATATGGCCGCCATACGGTGCCTCCAGGATTCTCTAGCACCCGTCAACTTCCTCGCTTCTTCCCAGGTCATCCCAGTTTCCCATAGCTCCCCTGAGTACATCCTTTGGATGGTCATCAAAGGCTTTTCGGCGTGTCGGGTTTCATCAGGTTGATAAAAGAGGCAGACAGGATTCAGGCTCTCCTTATATGTATATATTGACACCGCCTTATGTGGTAGGTCATCAGAACTCTCTCGAACGATCTATTGTTCACCTCAGTCGATGAGTCAGTCGATATCAGGAAATAAATTCATTCTTATAATAATCTATATTGCAATCTATAGCGGTGCAATGTAGAGTTATTTCAATTTCTCTTATCTCTTGACGCCCGACAATGCATGTGCTTCATAAAAAGTTCATAAGGCGATAAATCATCCCTTATCAGCGGGCGCATGTGTTAACGATTTTTGAAACGGCCATTGTTTTTCTTTCTAAAGTAACCGTTTGTTTTCATACAGCAGTGAGAGATTGGACTGCATTGAGAATGCACGCGCCTAATCCTCTCCCTCAGAATTAAATTCGCGTCAAATTCCTGATATCTTCTTCGCTATCGTAATATTTGTGTGTTGTATAACGTCTGTGTAAATTCTTGACGATTAAATAATGGGTGCGAATGAGCGCACCCACATAAGGCTTTGAGATCGTGTTTTGTTTTAAAGAGTACCATGTTTCTCCTACTCCGTCCCCAAAATCCCTCTTCCTGAGTGTCGGATAGGAGGCTCCTTCTCGATTTACGAGGGAGCCGGAATAAAGGTATTCTCAATTGGCCCGTACAACGTGGGGCACTTGGCCCTAATGTCTAGTGCGTCAATTCGAAATTGTTGCAGACGACTAGGGCTAATGATGTTTGACAACATCGGAACTCACTCCCGCCCACTTCATGCTCTGAGGTCTCAAAGCGTCTAGGTTCGTATAACCTAGTGGCGCCCAGTGAATAGTAATAATTTAGTGTTTTATAAATAATTACGTAAATAATTTCGAGTGCTCCGAAAAAAAAATAATATCTGTGCATCGTGCGGAGAACGCGAAAGATCGCGAGTGCTTCGCGGAAAATCATTAATTATGAGTCTATAGTTGTCTATTCATAATATTTGTGTTTTGTTGAGACATGAGTATGTCGCAGAATTAATAATAATAATGTAGTTTTTTTAATAATGCGAATTCTCGCACGTGCTTCACGGATAAGCGATAGTAATAATAGCAGTATTTTGTATGTTTACTTAATAACGTGTAATAATTAATAATAAATTTGTTTGTGTTGTTCGTAAACAACGTTGTCAAGGGTGCCGCCCACCAAACGCGCAGCTAAAATAAATTGATGCGATATCTACCGAGTGCCGAGGGTAGTCAGCCACGTAGGTGACGAGGAGTGTACCAGGATGTGAGAGAGCACAATAGCATGGGGTTAAGCCATGCAGGACGATACAGCAACCTGGATGACTCACGAAGACGACTGGGGAGACGGCGTCTCCACCATACCGGTATGGCCGGAAGACAGTTGTCATCCGTGCCTACCGAGATGACCCAAGAGTGGGCATAATGGAGCCAAGGACCGAGGGGACCAGCAGCCGCCTTCGAACCTGGAGTAGTGACGGCGAGACGTAGTGATCTACGTCCATCAGTGCCGGGCCTACTTCACCCTAGATCGCGTGAGCGTGCGTGGCGACCAGAGGTGCCGTGGCACCAGCATTTGGAATCCAGTCGTCTAGTCAGGGTCGTATCTCCTGCATGAGACCTAGCTTGCCACCACAGACCTTCGCCGAAACCTCGCCAGCCAAAGGCGACACTCGCGTATTAGCTTTGTATCGCGACTTATTGCAGACCTCCGTGACATGATTGAAACAGCAAAAGGAACCGACGCGTCGATATCGCCGCGTTCAAGACGTTGTGTTATCGCGCAAGATAACGTGAAGCCTGCGCCGACCGAAACCAAGCACCTATTGTTCTTTTTTAACGACGCCGCTGTGTCGCTTATATGCTTTGTTTTATTCATGTGATTTTTTTAAATGAGTATGTTTTTATTTACGAAAATACTTTAATATGTTTTCAAATCTAACTTCTTTTGATTCTTAATCAGGATTTGGAAATTTGATCATAAATGTATGTTTTCCTTTGATTTATAACTTGGTTTACGATTTTTTTTGCTTTGATTTATGTTTTTACTTGTGATTTAGGCATTTAACTTGGGTAATGTTATACTCAAACTTTGCTTTGAAATTGGATGTATCCTTTCAACTTGATGTACCACGGTCCTTCAGACAGTAGTTGTGACTTGTATAAAAAAAAAAAAAATTTTTTTTTGGTATATTTTTGTAATTTTTTTGCTTGCGAAACCATTGATTGAGGAAGACGTCCGAGATAGTTGCTGATTATCAGAAGTAGGGGGATTTGACACCGCCTTATGTGGTAGGTCATCAGAACTCTCTCGAACGATCTATTGTTCACCTCAGTCGATGAGTCAGTCGATATCAGGAAATAAATTCATTCTTATAATAATCTATATTGCAATCTATAGCGGTGCAATGTAGAGTTATTTCAATTTCTCTTATCTCTTGACGCCCGACAATGCATGTGCTTCATAAAAAGTTCATAAGGCGATAAATCATCCCTTATCAGCGGGCGCATGTGTTAACGATTTTTGAAACGGCCATTGTTTTTCTTTCTAAAGTAACCGTTTGTTTTCATACAGCAGTGAGAGATTGGACTGCATTGAGAATGCACGCGCCTAATCCTCTCCCTCAGAATTAAATTCGCGTCAAATTCCTGATATCTTCTTCGCTATCATAATATTTGTGTGTTGTATAACGTCTGTGTAAATCCTTGACGATTAAATAATGGGTGCGAATGAGCGCACCCACATAACGCTTTGAGATCGTCTTTTCTTTATAAGAGTGCCATGTTTCTCCTACTCCGTCCCCAAAATCCCTCTTCCTGAGTGTCGGATAGGAGGCTCCTTCTCGATTACGAGGGAGCCGGAATAAAGGTATTCTCAATATTTAGTTTTTTTTGTAATTCATCAATTTTGAATGTGTTTTTGAATCTTTTAATGTAAATTTTATAGGGCTTACTGTAGAGTAGGATGTTTTAAAATATAAATATATCAAGTTTCATAGTTATAAATTTATTAATTTAAAGGACACAAAACGAAAATCTAGTAACATTTGTACAAAATGCTTTAAATGGAGGCATGAGCTTGATGCGTTGGCTTCAATTTTGTACTCCTTAACCTTAAATCTATCGTGGACGCACATTTACATCTCATAGACCCCTAATTATTATTTTTTACTGACGTAGACACTGCAGGTCGAAATCGACCCTCAGGAGTCGATATAGACCACTCTGTGATCACACTGATATAAACGGAAAACTTTTATTCATTTAAATGTAAATATTTTTTAATTTTTGTTTTTTTTGTAAGAATTCAAATAGTTACTCGTTTCCTTGTTAAATAAAGGTTCTTTAGTTTATAAAGTTAATCAAAGCATCCCTATAACGCGTATGAAAATAGGCAGATATGCTCACAAAAATCTTGTAGGAGTGGTAAACTATTATGGATCTTTCTTGTATCGCGTCAGTAAGTAATCTTTCGCCCGTGAATAAAAAACATATCATTGATACCTTTTCCATCGTTTTGTCTTTTTTTTAAATTGACATAATAGGTAGGGAAACATTATAATGAGACAAAAAATATGAATAGAATCACATTTTTTCTTAAATAATACTTTTCATTCAATAATTTACGCGCAGTTTTTAGAACATATTCCGCATTATATATATACGCTTGCAGAATTATGACAAGAAGGCATCAGAGAATCGATATAGACCGAGAGCTTTTCTTCTCGATGACCCTACTTAGGTAGAGACGCAATAGTAAGCTGACTTCTCAACTGTAGCGATATAGATAGATAGATATTTTTAAATTTTTTTTTAAAAAATATATTTGGCATTACAGCTTGCGCCAATGCGCCAAATATTCTGAGTTGTGAAAGTCACACGAGATTAACTCGATGGTAAATAATGCATCAGTTGTGCACAAAATCAACGATAAATAACATAACACCCAGCCCAAGATCTTTTTTTTCAATTGAAAAAATCTACCCTTGCCGGGGATTGAACCCGGGCCCCCCGATTGCTAGGACAAAGCTCTTGCCACTAGACCACAGGGACGATCGCGCGCTTCTGTCGGCAGCGATGGGAATCGAATGCAAACAAATAAAATTTTAAAGTTTAAAACATTTAGAGACGAAGGAGACTGGAAGAGCTTTGGCGCTAACACGTCTTAGAACTTGATGCTCAGTCAAATTGATATTCAAAAAAAAAAATAGAAATAGTGTTTAATTTATCTTAGTATAATATAATGCATATCCGCCAATAATTCTCCGATAACACATTACAAAAACTATTAAGTATAACATTATTTAAATTTGGTCTTTATTATTAAAAAGCGTTTAATTTTGTTTCTTAAATTAAAATCAATGCTTTGTGATGTCGCAGCTTAACTTGAGTATAAGAACCAGATATCTGATTCCCATAAGCATGCCGAACGTGTGATAATCTTGGAAAATAGTAAGTCGTTACTAAACACAAACCACCATACTCTAAATCTGACGCATGCATTTATTTTTGAAGATTGTTAGACTGCCTTCGTCAGATGTCATGATTCACTAATGTATAGTAAGTAGCACGGATAGAATTCCAGCATTCTTCAAAAGGCAGTTGATTGAAACTGAGAACCGTTGCGTGCTCAAAATATATCAAAACTCAAACAATTTTTTCAGTACATTTGTGTTACTATTGAGTAATTTAAAAATGGTATGAAACAAACACTCATAATAATAAAAATTTGCATTGTCTAACTGAAACTCCGATTCAAATTAAACATCGGTAGGTGCTATTGATAATCATTTTATGACATCTTTTAAGGTGTTCACTGTCAATATTTGGCGGAATGGCATTATAATAAAACATTTTTAGTACTTCTTCCACATAAAATTTATTGGATCAGGACCGGTTTCGCTCATGGCGAGCATTGTCAACTGAGATCAGTTTATTAGTGACATCAAGTTGACAATGCTCGCCATGAGCGAAACCGGTCCTGATCCAATAAATTTTATGTGGGAAAAGTACTAATAATATTTTATTAATTTTATTTTATGATATATATGTTACAGTAAAACTGTATTCTCAGTGAAAATATATTCTTCCCCTAACTGTCATTGAAATTAAATTTGACCGCCCTATCTTCAGCCCAATGTTTGTCTGTGTTTTGTATTTGGTTCCCTTTTTATGAAAGGGACTACTTGCTTGTTTTTGTTTGATTGAAGCAAACCAAAATTTTAGGCCGGCAAATCATCGACTTGGGCCAATAATTTAAATGATCGTGACCAGTGAAATCATGCTGTCATACAAATCTATTACTTGATACATTTTCACTGAGAATACAGTTTCACTGTAACATATACACATCTCTCTGTATGGTTCGGTATAAGCGAAATCTGACATCGTCGCTAAAGAAGATATGTGAAGATATTAAAAAAGTGGTAAGCTTTTGTGGTTTAGTAAATTAATTTATTGAATTAATATCTAGCTGGTCAAACATTCACTTTAAAGTTAATTATTATTATAATGACAGATACATCATAAACTTTATTCTGGTTTACTTGAATTTATAGAATCAGTTAAATAATTTAATTGTTTGGCAATTATTTTCCAAGCTTCTTTCAGTGAATTCTAACCAAAGCAATCGAACCAATTATTTTAAAGTAATATCTGCTTGATAGCAGTTTTTCAATCATTTGCCAAAATTTTGAGTAACAGAGCTTTTATTCAAAAACAACTTTTCTAGAAGTTTTGCAAAATAAATTCTTGTTTATAAACATGATGTTTTGTGTCCCATCAATGTAAGCTGTACTAATTTGTAACAATAATAATTGTCTGAAAAAATTCTACAGAAAAAACGTTGCTTTTTTTAAAAAATATTACCAGCCAAACATGATTTACATCAGTTGATACAAGCATGTGGTACGCGAATCTCGCTCAGCCAAATTTAGATTAATTTGGCGCTTTTCTTGTTCTTATAAATTTGTTGTTTGCGTAGGCATTTACTTGGTAGAACTCCATTATAATACAGTAAGAAAAATAACAATGTATTTTAACTCTAAATAAATTATTTTATAATACACGTTGAAAACAAAGTTTTGACGAGGGCGTAAGCCGAAATAGCTATCAACAAATATATAAAATAATTTATGTAGAATTAAAACACATTGTTATTTTTCTTACCGTATTATAAATTGCATTTATTTAAGTAAAAAAAATAAGTTTAGAAACTATGTACATATGTTTTGTAATATAAAGGATTCAGAAATATGCAAAAAGTTTTCCAAAAAAAATGTCAAGGTTTTTTCTTGATCGACACAAATAAATTATGCTTTAAAGGTAAATGTATGATACCAGCAATAATTAATACTATTCGAGAAATGTATCCATTGAACAAGGTTAAAATAAAATACATAAATATAAAATATTTAGTCAATGTAATATCGTAATTGCTGATAAAACTATGGGGGATATTAAAGATTACTTTAATCTACAAAAAAATGGAAATATACAAATTACATATCTATTATTCATAATTTAAGCACTAAATTCTTGTATTATATCTCAATTATGTTTCAAAAGAAATATTCACAAATAACACCGTAGAATCAGATCAAAAAGAATCAGTGAATCAAAGGATCAGTTATGTTCTCTTTTCTTGTGCGATTTAACTACCGATATATCATAATTATCATATTTTATATGACGTAGGAGGTGCTGTCAGTTTACCGTCACTTTCTCACTCGCGCATTTTTTAAATACACCATACGGCAAAATCCTGATTTACGCGACGAGCTTTTGAGTAATGTATGTTAGCCGTAGAAGCTTGTAAAATTCACCAACAGATGGCCGTAATTTATCCAGGATTACAACCTGCCTCCATTGCACCTATTTGTAATGTGGATCGTCGCAAAAACACGTATCTTCACGTATACGAAAATAAATTACTTACAAACATGAGAGCAGGTAGAAATTAGCAGTATATTTCGGAAAAATGTATCCATTAACTACCGACTATAGAAATAAATTGTTTCCTTACAGCTGAAAAAATATATTATTATATTAGAAGCATATATGTATATTTATTTATTTCAGTGTAAAACTATAATTTTGGTATCATGGATAAGTACAGTGGCAGAATGTATGTTTATTATTATACATAATTAGGCACTGTACAATATTCTCTATGGTATTCAAAGTTGTACCCACTGCGGCCCAAAATCTTTCTTCTAGTTTGTTTTACGCAGTGAACAACTTTATTCGCATTTTACACACTCTGTCTGACCCTTCATGCGCAGAGAGGGAGCGAGTTTGTGAACTTAAGATTTGAGAACTTTTTACATTCAATTTTTTAACAGTACAAACTCACACACTCTCTATCCCTGCGCATCATTCGCAACGAGCATTTTGCAAAAAAAAATGCTGGTAATAATTTATAATGTTTAATATTATTCTATTTTATTACGTGTTTTTGACAAAATGTGAATGACACTTTACTGAGCACGATAATATTAAAAAGCAAGAATAATTTTAATGACGCAACGCACTAAAAATTGTTTTCAAGAATGGCTTTTTTACGTTCCGTTCAAAACTCCTGAATTCCAACTACGTAACTTTTCAGAATACGATAAAAGCATTCTAAAGCTGCTATTTTGGTAGGCTTTCGAGTGTTTAATTTTTATCGCTCGGGAAGCAATTTGATTATTTTATGTCCACGATCTTTACTAAGAATGATTCCAAATAAAATACTGCATTTAACTGCATTTAAAATTCCAATTTAAAAGTGTTTGCAAAGTAATCCAACGAAAATGAGTTTAATACTTCCTTATCCCAGTATTTGCTATTATTACTTTGAAGCTTTTAATGATTCATTTCAAAATCTACAAAATAGAATTTTTTTTAATGTTTCAATTTCAATTTCTCTATTACTGTCGGAGTTTATTGCATTATCATCTAATATATATTTCTTATCACAAAGATAGACACTTATTTAAATAATGATTATACTCGTATAATAAAAGGGGGATCAGTGCACCATTGCACTGTTACAAGAGCCGTCCTTTCGAGTGCAAGTTATTTGTTTTTTTATTATTTATTGTTCAGTCACTTATCTTCTGTTTTCTTCTTCTGTTAAAAATATCAATGAAGAATAGGGCTACCGTAAGACAAGGGCATTGTTTTTTAGAACGGTAGGAGAAAATGTAGACCACACGGACATCAATTAATTTGAGCGTAAATCCATAACTCTATTTTAAAATTAATATATGAAAGTGCCTACTGTCGGGCACTATATCACGTGCTCCCAACTCATGGGTTGCAACGCGTTTTCTGTGTAGTCGCCAACTTATACAGTCAACTAAAAATAAAATACGATAATACATTTTCATTGCTTTTTTTTAATTACCTTATGAAAAATGCCGTTTTCTATTGCATTGGGGTTGCGGGTCACATGACTTTTATAAAAAGGGGTCACCATTCAAAAAAGGTTGGGAACCTATGGTCTCTAAAGTTATTTGAAGTTGCGGTCTCCACGGGGACCGCAACTGAAGATCCGACAAATAGACTATACAAAATGAGAATATTCTAGTATGCAATTGGTTTTTTATCACTTTTGATCGAATGAAAATTTTACTACTTCAAAAAGTTGTATAAAATAAGGCTATTCCAAAGACAAAAACACAGTTTTGACAACGAAATTACATACAACACATTTTATCCGCGTTAAAATAAAAAATCATTCAATTATTAACACTAAAAAGCCACGAATAACTGGCCGACACTTTATTGACTAATCCACAGTGCCATTCCAATATAAAAACATCACAGTTTGGAGAATAAAATGCTCGAATTACAAGCAACTCGATTCCAAATATGCACGCAAAGCTATTTTTTATTGTAATACGACCTCAAACTTTCTTGGTAATAATTGTCTATTTAGAAATTTCCTCTCTTGTAGTGTGCCCACCCAAAACCTTGATGACTTATGCCTAATGGCATTTGTTATACAGGTATGTGGGACTGGTCATACAATAGGAGAGACTCTTAGAGAATAAATCGACTTTAAATAAACAATAAAGAGGTTACAGAACACGTAGATTCGTGATAAACTCCACGGAAAGAATGTCATACATGATGCAAAAGCCTGCGTTTCTTAAACGGTATAAATATTATATGTACGTATTATTTTTAGCATTATTTTGTATTGGTAATTAATATCTAATAGCCACGCAATTTGTATATGCGAAAAAATTATCGTATGAAGTTTGATGCCCTCAATGAAGCATTGTTTATTCATAATGTCTAGTACAATTATCGTCTATTTTTTTGTCTTACTTACTTTTTCTTACGAGGTTGAAGCGGGGACATTTAAACCTTCCACAAAGCTACTGCCGGATTCAAAGGTAACCGAACAAAAGTAAAAAGCTGGTTGATTACTGTCAATAATTATATTTAGTAGAAATCAAATTCAAATAAAAACATGTTTAGTATCCATAAACGCTGAGTAAAATAGACCATTTCAAACTTTCAAATTGTAAAACACGGACCACAATTTATAAACATTTTTATGAAAAAAATAACTGCACCCATAACAAGATTTTTCTGTAGATTTATTCTTTAAGTGGCAGAAACGGATGAATAAATCATTCAATTTATTTTCATACAATATATAAGTATACATACATATATCTAGATGTAGAGCATAAAATTGTAGGCTTAATTTTCCAATCATCAGAAATGCTCAATTCTGTCCATAAAAAAATGTCTTTCTGAAAAGAGGTGCATCACAATAAAAATTTGACAATCGCATGAAGTTGTACATCACAGATGGTAAGTTAAGTTACGATCGTACCCGACTATTACGAAACGAAGTATTCTTTGATTTTGTAACCGACTAACAAGATAGGACTTAACTAAAACCAGAAGCTGTTATAATGCACTTAATTGGTTTGGTCATGTTTTAATAATACTTTCACGCATAAGTCAAAAGGAAAAAGATCATTTGAGCAGATTTATGGCGTTTAATATTATGTTACTAATTTACAATCTGCCATTTACGGACGTAGTGAGTTATTATTTGTTTTTGTGTGGTTGGTACCGCCTGATTTAGCATTTTGAATAAAATAACGATAATTTTTGAACCGTATTAATTATTTATTCCGTAGAGAAATTATCACCAGTGTGTAACGTTAATTTTACGCTATTACAGTGTCTTCGGAGAACGTTTAAAATTAAATATTTTTGTTGTTGCCTTACAGCAATACCAGTGTAGTATTTAAAAAGCATTTATCATATTTATATAACTGATATCATGACCATCTTTAAATACCTGGAATATTTAAAATACTTCTCTAAGTAAAGGTGAGTTATCACAAGTGTAACTTAAGCTTTATTAAATACATTTTTCTAATTCAAAGTAAAATAATAAATAGTTTCTTATATAAAATTAACTTATATAAAGTTACCGCCACATCCAACGAAAGTATTAATAAGTTTCATTTCATTTCCCTTCAAATTAATTGTTATCATTATTTATCTATTTATATTTTTATTTATTTTGAAATGTGAAAAAAGATTAAAACATTGCACGAAAAAAATATATTGTTTAAAGACATAAGAGAGAGAAAATTACATTGTAAATTGTCAAAGAAGTCAACCAAGTGAGTTTCGACAAAATCAACTATAATACATACAAAAATAGTACTCGTTTGAACTCACTCACGTCCATGTGAAATTTGTCGACATCGAAAGCAATACTGTTTAAAATCGTAAAAGCTTTTCCTTGTGGCATCCCCATTGGCAGGCTGGTTCTATTCCTTGGAAGAACAAACAACTAATGTTCACGATTCCTCAAAAAAATATCAGTTACGTTAATGATATATCTACTCTAGTTTGGGAATAAATGATTATTTTTATATTGATGAAGAATAATTACGGTATATCTTATTGAGTAGCCATTGCCTCATTAGCTTGTCAATATTAAACACAAATCTATTTATCCAATGCTATCCACTCATTGTAAATGAATTAGGAGTAAAGGTATGATAGCCGCTCCATGCTTAAATTATTAAAAGGAAAATCTGAGTCAAACCAAAAAGTTATTTTGGTCTGCAACTGCTCGTATTTAAACATAAATTAAGTCACACTTTGATAACGTAAGTACCTAGAGCAGTCATACTAAACCTTTTTTCCTCAGGGCCGCATTCCGCTTTTTGCTTCCTCTATGTGCGCCGCAACATATTTATAGTAAACTGTAAATATAACACATACTATAACTGCATAAATATGTATGTATTATGATTTGGACTTTTTTATATTATGTATATATTTATGTACATTATTGTATTCATGTATTTTTCAAGCTAAAAAATAACAATGAAAAAGAAGTAAAAAATGCGTAAAAAAAATACAAAAATAATAATGTCTCCAAAATTTGAAATCTTTTTACTTTAAAAAAAAAATAATGTGAATGTTCATATTGAGTTAACCTTTTAACTATCTTCGTCAAATCAGGTTCCTGATTACTACAGGTAACTCTTAATACATCATCGAGATGAGAATCACTAAGCCGATTTACAGAAATACGTAGATCATGGGTGGCCAACCTTTTCAGCAGCCGGGCCAAATTTTAGAAATGAGATTTCCTACCGGGCCACACAACAAAATAATTTTTTTTATTGATAGCAAACAGGAAATATATAGTTTTTTTTATGAAGATATTACAAAAATGAGAGTCAAACATATTTATCATATTAGAGTTACGCAATACAAAAAATAATCAAAATATAATAAATTTTAGTGAGTCGTCTGATTTTGTTTGTCAGAACTAAGTTCATTAATGTTCATAACTATTAATGTTAACCATCAACACCCCTGATAAAAATCGCCACTTAGGTGGTATCTGGTAGGTCTGTGCTTTCATCCAATGCTAGACCATAACATATAAACTTGGATTATCTTCTCCAATTATCTTCAATATGGTTTCTAATGTCGGCGACACGCCTAGTCATAGTTTGACGATACAGGCTTATTTTTGAGAAATTTACTTTTATAGAAAATTGGTTTTATGTACACTTAAAGAAAAAAATGTGTGCATATGCTCCGCGGGCCACAGTTAGACACTCCCTATAATTGACGTAGATGGAAATAATGTGAACAGAAGCTGGACACATATTTGTACAGTTTTTGTACCGACCTATTACAAATTGCAACCCAATATTGAAAACGCCAAAAAAATATTTGGTGACTATAATTAATGTGGGCCGCACATTAGAGCTGATTGGGCCGCAGTTTGAGTATGACTGACCTAGAGCGTTGTATAAAAAATTACTCACCCATTGCATGACCTGAGAAATTTGTTTTTTTTTCTTCATTTATACGTAAACTTCTGCAAGAAAGTGTCGCCTTTTACTATTTTCTTCCCGTGAAAAAGTTTTAGTTTGTTTAATATGTACGGATAATTTTAAATAAAGTTGACATTTCTTAACAGTAAAAGAATATTACTAAGTAGGTAGTGGAATAGAGTAATAAGACTATTATGTGAAACTATATATCAAAAGCTCATTCGTTTATAACCGACCTTCATTTAAAAAAGCTTTGAAATGGATTTTACTGTCAGGCATAACAATCCACACTTTATTTGTTGTAATTTATTTTATTATGCGGCTTCACATAAAAATAATGGATTGCACATAAATGTATTTTGTTTACGTTTTTCAATAAATAATATCAGACCAAGTTGTTTTTCCAACCACCACCCGTCATGTCCGACTTTCGTAACGTTTACGATCAAGAAAAGCAACGAGTTTACTTCTCGTGTTCTTAGCTAGATACAAGTCTGCACGGAACTGTTCTGATTAGAGCAATGTTTGATTTTTTTAAAAATATAAAATATATAATGTGCCTGTATGTATTAAAATGGTTGTGCCAGGTCTTTAACATTTTATTTTTATTAAATCTGCAATGACTTAGCATGTAAATATAACTTTCAATAAGCATTTTAAAGGTGAGATTTTTTACCTCATTATCACTTTTTTGATCCTGATGTTTCCTGAAAATTTTGTAGTGACAGAGCACTGTGCTTACTGAAATTAATAAAACACAGTTTGTTTGTTCTACTTTCACACATATTGTGTTAGGATCAGTACTGGTTTCGCTGATCACGAGCATTTCAAACTGATCTAATTTCTGGTTTCTCCCAGCTCGAAAGTTAAAAGTTCTCGAGGCGAGTGAAACGGGTCCTGTTCGTAACACCCGCTGTGCTTTTATTATTTTTAAAAAAATCAGTAATTTATTTATTTCATGGTTTCATTTATGTACACAGTGGAATCTGCTACGCCTGTCTTCTGACATATTTGAGAACGAATTTAATATAACAATAAGTCGAGACCATATCTATTCTTTCGTTGCAGGAAGAACAAAATGTTCAACTCGCTTCGTATATTTATTTCTCATTCATTAATCACGGCAGAAACTTTTCAAATGTTAAACAAGCCTTTGTGAGTTTTGTACGGAGCTTTTTAAACAACTTTTTTACTCGCTTTTTCTTACGATCCTCCTCCCGTGAGAGTTTCCTCTACTCTTATTGCGTATTCTTCGTGTGAGGAATATTATTTTGAGTAATTATGATAAGCCCCAACATTATATATATAATTATTATTCTTGGGATTCCTTTACAACGTAATACTTATATTTTTGTCTCGCAGACTAAGGCTTTACCGTTGAAAATTACCTCACTTAGTCAATTTAGTGTTTTGACTTTGTAACAAAGTTATATTTTGTAATGGTTAATAATACTTAATCCCTCTATAATAGTGTTCATAAGACTACTTTATGATTGCAAGATTTGCGTGTCATAAAAAAATTATGAAATGTATAATCATCAAATTCAATTTGTCTAATAACCAATTGCACCCTATCAAAATTGACAGCTTAAATATTTTTATACTTTGTTTAGTTTATTTTTTTAGTAAAGACACCACTGCCGAACATGTTAATTAAATAATAATAAGATTGCATGCTAGTCAAATAAACAATAAAATTGTTCAAATATAACGACTTATCATAATTCAATAATTGGTTAAACTTTTGCAATGAACAACGCGTGACTTAAGCTAGTTAAAAATTGTAAACTATTTTTATTTTTAATTAGAAATAAATTATAATACATCAACAGTTCGATTGAGCTTAATTTTCAATCCCGAAATTTTGGCATTTTTTATCTTTAAAAGTGATATTTTGGTATTGCAATTTCTGCGATAGACAAAAAAGTTCCACCATAGGAGACGGTATCAGCGCCGATACATGAGGCACTCTTTCAGTTTTTTAATGACATCACTTCTCATTTGTAAACTTATGATAAGCCATTACAAAGAGTATATCAAGAGAGAATGGACTAAAGTAAACTCTCAGTAGACAGCTAAAAAGACATTGAAATGTTCATAATAAAAATAAACATAATTTAAAATACTATATTCAAGATAAATGTCTTAAACCTTAACATTAGAAAGATATAATTTTACTACGACGCGTGAGTTTGATACTTAAAAACGTCTGATCGTTTTAATTGCAACTGGAGAGAATTTAAATTGAATCCTACAGCGCCATTTATTCAACTCGATAAATCCTGGAAACAGTGTTTCCATTTGAACACTTGCATACTAAAATTATAACAGGTTAAGTCATACGTAGCGTTGTATTTTTATGACTGTTATTTTAACCAAATATTGCTTTTGCATTATATAATTAAAGGTTTGACACGAGTAAATTTTTTAGTAACCAGTGGTTGAACTAAACAGAACCGTTGTGAATTTTTAAGCAGTCAGAACAAATAGTAAATTATTAACGCAGTTGGGCTGAGTTTTACGTCATGTTTTTTTTAGTGTATGAACCTTTTTGCATCGGCTATGGACAAGGGGTGAAAATTGAGTTGCTTATAACAGTTTAATAAGAAAGAGACACTGAGCCAAGCTGGAAGCACTGCCAATAAACAACCCCAAGCTATGTGTTTGTGTGACATCAAGCGCATTGCACACAATCATAAAGTTAGCCAATAATTTATTCTTAATTGTGAGAAACTGAAGGAGTTAAATTTGAGATTTGTCATAAATCGATCCCAGAAGGCTAATCGCAAAGGTCTCGTTTTTCATCACAAAATGTCAAAACTGTTCAACTGGAATGTTTAAAGGCATCAACTATATTTTCCTGATTTGTTACAATTTGAGTTTTACCGTTTTTATGTTACATGATTATTTAGATTGAAAAAATACAACAAAAGAGAGAGACTAAAACTGCATTTAAAACAATCTTTGTGTCGAAACTGGAAAGCTTATATGTATTCTAAAAGCTAACCGAAAGACGGAAAATAGCTTCGGGTATTGATGTTCTTTTTTTTATATCAATTTGACGGAGCATCAAGTTCTAAGGCGTGTTAGCGCCAAAGTTCTTCCAGTCTCCTTCCTCTCTAAAAGTTTTAAACTCTTGAATTTTATTTGTTGACATTCCCTTCCCATCGCTGCCGACAGGAGGGCGCGATCGCTACAGTTGAGAAGTCAGTTTACTATTGCACCTCTACCTAGGGAAGGTCATCGAGAAGAATAGCTCTCGGCCTATATCGATTCACTGATGCCTTCTCGTCCTAATTCTGCAAGCAAGACATTGTTGGGTTATCGTGAAGGCCCACAGCCTTATCAAACTTTTTAGAGGTTTCACGAACGTATTCGCGAATAGTGGGCACATGATGTTAATATTGTACCTAATACGTTTGTTTTTTTTTATTAATTTTTTTTTTGTTGTTCTGTTTATTCAAGATAGAAATACTGAATTTTATAATGTTTAGAAATTCAGGATTATTGATAGATATGGTCCAATATCAATAATATCAAGATTTATATAAGAATAACAAATTCAAGAAACTATTTTAAGACGTTGAAAAAAAATACGTAGTTACATAAGATTGAAATTTGTGGAAAGGTTTTTTTAATTAAATACTATTCTTCGTTTAACTACGCCGAATGCATCTGGGAACGTTGTCTACATTGCTAAGTCGCTAATTCAGCATTCCAGAATAACACACGTTCTTAAAGTCTAATATAATTTAACACGCAAGCAAGAATGGGAATTAATTCCTAGCCTCTGAAATAAAGTATTTGTTTGTCATTAGTGATGACGTGAGGATGAATAACTGAATGGTAGAATAAAAAGCGAGAATTATGAGTGGAGATGTCACGAAAGAAATAGTGGCTTAAGTCCCGCGCATCCAGCTTAAGTGGCTTAGCACCACCTTTGTATTCAGAGCTTTAAGTCAAATCGTAAATTTGTACTTTCTTCAGCCGTTGCTTTATTTTTACGGTGACATTTTAAAACGCTTTTCATTGTACATTTATAACAAAATATATCTTTTTGTACTGCTTAATCAAAATATCTTTTGAAATATAAAATTGATAACGTGATTCGTTCTAAGTATGTGACTAATTAAAACCTTAATCTCTTTGCACTCCTCAATATATAATTGTTTTTCTTTCCAGCAAGTTCTCAATAGTTTTGAGAAATTAATTTATATTACAGAGTTTGCGTATTTATTAGCATGGTATAACGAAATACCGAAAAATATACCACATTAGGACATGTTACAAACTTTTACTAAAACATACAATCCAATAAATACGGTTTTTGAATAAGGACTATAAAAAAAATATGTGTACAAACATGTTTAATTAACAATGGCGAGCAGCACTCGATATAAGAGTTGCGCATTAGAAACACGATGTCAAGCAATACTCGAAATAGGAATTGTAGGAGGTAATCCAATCGTAAACCAAAGAATCTAAGTGACAGTGATTTATTTCAGTATCAGGCATGCTTTCTTATGACAGCCAATATGTAAATAGGATATCTTTAGTGTCATCATGTATTATGATTAATAACCATTTTATACAGAACCTCAGTTAACTGCGACCTACCGCTATTTTGAATAGTTAACACTAAATGTTACACGCTGTTATCACTGATCTATCGCCGTTATCAGTGCAGCAAGGCCATTTACCCCGTGTTTAATAAACCTGTAACATATTCGTTTTTTTGACAAGCGAAGCTTTGTATGGCTCTCAGATTTATCTCTTATGCATTCTTTATACAAAAACATGAACAGATACGAATGGATTTGTGTAAAGTTTTTCTTCGTTGATAAAAATACAAGTGACTGTTTTAAGCACACATAAATTTCTTCATATAAAATGATTACATTTTTATCACCACAGTAAAAAAGAATACAAAGATACCATTTAAGACTGTAGGATAAAAAAAATAAAAAGTTTAACAGTCCCTTTACCAAGATGTCTAGTTAACATGCTCATAGCTTCTTCTAATTGAATCTCTGTAAATATAATAAATTCTGAGCATATATTGTAGGTATTCCTCTTTTATAAATTTACAGATAGAGTAAAATTATAACGTTAATAATAATAAACACTGATCGGGCGTAACGCGGAGTTGAATTGTGTAATATATTCATTTTCTAGCCCTACGTTTGATCACGTACAAATATCAACGCGGCAGAAAGAAGGGCTCATTTTCGTGACAATGACACGTGCACACTCACTTAATGACGTGTGATGTTCGTACTTTAAAAGCTCCCCGGCCATCGTTGAGTCAGATTATTCGGTCATTCACTGACGTTTTTCATGTTTCCAGGATTTTCTTTTTTACATTTCGATTTCAAGTTAAATTGGTTTAAGCAACTTCTTTGAGTATTTATGAATTCCGTTATATATACATATATATTCATAGCATATGCTTTCTATCACTATAAAAACACCATCTTTACATGACGTGTAATGACTACACATCACCAGAGCAGACTTTTTTTTTAGTACCGTAAAACGGGGTGAATAGAGACACTTTTTACCCTTCATGACTATGTATGTATCTTCATACCTGCGCCATATATTTCAAATATGAATGGCTTGAAACGTGTTTCTATGGTTCAACTACACATTCATGACAATATTTTTCCTATATTCACTATCGTTCATAAGACACAGTAAATTTTGTTCGATGTCTCTATTCTCTACATTGAATTGGGGTGAATATAGACAAGAGAGGGTAAATAGAGACTCAGCAGGTGAATAGAGACAAAACAACAGATTGTAATAATTGGAATTTTTAACCTATATTCTATATGAGTTTCTATTCACCCCGTTTTACGGTACTTCTTAACAAAAAAAAACATGATTAACTTTTATTTTAGTGCAATAAAAGAGAAATTTATAGGGAGTCAAAAAGTAAGGATGCAAAGGCATCGAACGAAAACACGTTTGTTTCAATATTGGCAAATCATTTAGTTGGTTTGGTTTTGTCTTTCGAGAGATAGTATTATAGTCACTCTGAAGAAACTTACTTAACCATAATGATTATATTGGATACTAAGTAAAGTTTTGCTATAGCTCAATCCTTGTTTTTGTCTCTATTCACCACGTAGTTTCTATTCACTTCCTTTCACGGTACCGTAAGGAAGGTGTTGAGTAAGTTTTTTCAAACATGTCCGCTTTAAATAATGAGCATATTAACTGCTAATAGAGCATAACAACAAACGTTGTTTAACTATACCAAGCCGTTAATCAATTGCTCTACCTGGCTGTTTTAAAAGGGTAAGGATACAGCAAGGGAAGAAATAGTCTTAAGAAAATCGCTCCCGCTTCGCATCGAGTTAGATGCAGTATCAAATTCTTTAGGCCTTAAAGTATCCTATTAAAGAAGTAAGATTTTTAGAAACACTGATGGATTGTTTTCATAAAATAAAAGTATGCTATGAGCTTATATAAAATTTTGGTCTCCGCTCCCAACTTGGAGCATGTGGACTCCTCACGGAGTTTATCTCAACATATGTTTTTCTACGATAACTGTTTGTTACTCAGTTGCTCAACATCTCTTTTTCGATGAGAGTAGGGATGGAAAGGATACGAGGACGAGGACTAGGACAGGACTAGTGATTAGCTAATCGCTGTCACCATGCGTCGCTCTTTGGGATCGGAAAGGTGGGAAGAGATTGTCAACAACACAAACACCCATGCCTTTGAACAGATTTATCGACTTGAAAAATCCGCTCGTACCAGGAATCGAACCCGGGCGATCCGGCACGCAAACCAAAATCGTTGCCACTGCGCCACGGACCGGACCGGAATAATTATTTCTCAACAATATTTTTCTCTGTAAAATTGTGTATAAATCTTTCATGTAGTGTCGTAGTGTTCAAATGTTAAGATGATTCCACAAAAAAAAACAAGGTAAAAAAGTGTTAGAACAATAGAAATGTTTTCCAATTTTTAGATATGGCTTACTTCACCTCTCAACGGCTCACTGAAATGAAAATTATAGACAACCATGCAAAATTGTCGATAAACCATTTTATACAATTGTACATATGGTGACTTTAATCCATTTTTTTTTTATTTAACGCTTAGTTTAATCCTTTAAACGAAATGACGGATTTACCGTATGTCGCAAAAATTGTCTCTAGATTCAAAGTAATGCAGATAACAATAGTAACAAAAATAATATATTTCTTCTCCTGCCAAATATCAGAATTCAATTTACTTAGTTCTTACTAGGGAAATACTGATTCACCTGTTGCCCCGATCCGTTCCCTTTGAAATATCTCCAATGTGTGCGCATTTTAATCTCGTAAAGGCATTTGTACCCTCATTCTTCTGCGGCTTGTGTGGCTTAAATGCATATTTTATAAGGTTAATGTCGAGATTCAGTTAACAACCGGTGTGTAAACAGTTTAATTGAAAACTCATATAAATATTAAAGTCGGGGCATACTCTATGTTTACTTTAGCGACAATCTGGCGAGGTTTTTACTATAAATTATATAGTTATCCTCTCTCTCACAGTTAGTTACACAATACGTGGAATAATCAAAGTTATTTTAAATTTTATATTAAAATGAACTTCCACAAAGTTACCGCCGAAACCATCGAAAATATTAATTTTAGCTTAATATGTTAGATTTATAATCAAAAAAATCACTGGACGGAGATGAAAATATATTTAATTCAACAGCCGTAATTTAAAGCGGTTGCACAAAACTTTTGTATTAATTTTGGTAATAAGTAATAAGTGTTACATGATGTCTTATAAACAAAACAGAAACTTTGTTTATATTCAATTGACTGTGTATTTGTTTAGATATGTTGAATCAAATTTTAATTTTAATCAGCGGGCTTAATTACTAACATATCAAACCATTTTTTATTTTACACTAATCTCTTTAATAGTAACAAAAAAATCACCGCTGATTTAAAATTTGATTTTTTCCAATCCAGGAAACATTGAGAAATAATAAAATATTTTTAAAGTGTCTTAAACATTATAACTAAACTTAACACTCTCGCTACGTTTCGTTTTTTTATGTGTGGAGAGGACAACTGAAACTGACCAGACTGTGACTCGAGCTCGTGACTTCCGCAAATGAATTCAACAATGCTAACACTTGACTCCGAAATTGAAATTTCTTTTTTGGTATTAGAGAATCGAAATAGCCCATTGTGAAATATAAATACAATGGAGTCAAGAATATGAGAGTATTTTGCTATGATAGACTGTGAATTTAAGTGACGGATGATGGTCTTTCAGACGAGTTGTAACCATTTTCATTTCGCGTGTAATGAACGTGAGCAAACACACCCCGTCTGGAGACGTAATAATTATTTGCGCCAAAGCCTTAGCCAAGTTACCTGCTATGTTAGCAGAAAACTAAATTCTGGTTCGCAATTGTAAGATCTGCTAATTCAGTTTGGCAGACAGGTGTGTTGAATTAAGTACTGCAACACTTCAACGGTGATTTCATGAACATACTTTGTTTTACGCTAGTAATAATTATCGTATACTCATATTCTATCATTTCTACCTCCAGCTAACACTGTTTTGCAAGCCGTTAATTTTATACGACAGTAATGGGAGTTTTTTTTATTAGCTAGAAGTGTCTTGGGATCAACCGCCCAAGACTTGGTGGCATGCACTTAAGCGGGCAGAAAGGAAATCTTTTATGAGTTGAAGTCTACTCGTACGCCGTATGACGCCACACATTATTTTAAGTAATTTTCTTTATTATATATTTCTCTATATCCACCAAGTCAACGTGACCAATTGGTAAAATGAAGGGTTGGCTTAGTTATCGCTGTACTTCAGTAAATCTATATTTTGTATATACAGTTGAGAAAATTATCACAGAGAGATATGCATAAGTCTTGATAAAATTTATCATAATCGAATATTCCATATAAATTTTCGTAATTATTCATATTTGAAGATTTGCATGTTACATTAATGTATACAATTTTTTTTTTTTGCATACATCTTATATAAAACCGAAACGGCGTATGTATGTATGTGGGTCTGTAATTCCCTTTTGCATTGTTGGTCATTAAGTTGCCATTAAAACGAATATGAAAGAAAATATGTTTGAATTTTTATCGACGAAGACATTTAGTCAAAATGTAATAAATTAGTCTTCTACTGAACTTTTCCCGGCTTTTACTAATATAATAATGTTTATTATTTACGTGAAGGTATTATTTGACATTTCTTTGACAGCAAATTAGATTTTTTTCTTGAATTTGGACATTTTAATGGGCGAGAATGGGGCGGGGCTGTCATCAAATTAAATAAAGTTTGTGATTTTATTTTAACTCTATTTTGGATGTTAGATTTTGTGATATAATTATTTCGAATGATATAACATTAAATAATTATTGGTCGCTTAGTCCGAGCGACGCCGAGTAGCAATACTAGTAATATTATAAAAACAAAAACAAAAAAATAATGAATACAATTACCTATCAATCAATTTTTAATCGTTTGACTTTAAAATTTTTAAAATCGTTTCACCAAATTTTATAATTGGATTTGTATTCAAAATATGGATGTCTTTGACGTTTTCATCTCTTCTCATTTAACCAGTTTGGGCATATGAGTTATTTTTTTCCACAGTGAAACACTCAGGCATATTAGTAACATATTTGATAAAAAAAATAGTGCCCCTTTAATTAAATACAATATTGTCAAAATCAGTTTAAAATAATAATTATTTCACTTAGAGTACCTACAATATCTACGTAGATTTAATAGTATTTTTTTGAAAATATATGTCATCTTTTTAAACTCATATTACACATTCCAGTTGGATTCTTGAGTAACTTCAATAAATTAGTTTGAAACGACCTTTTCGTGTTCCGTATCATTTAATTATCCCTGGTTATAATGGTTTGTGTTTCGTACCATTTTACCGACATGACAACTCTGGTGACTTCCTTTAAGATAGACGGTGGAAGAAGAGATTTCGTTTGGTTTATGTATCATAATAATAACGATAGGATATGGCAAGACTGCTAAGCTATCACTCCAGTTTTATGTACTTTATATGAAGCCTTACAGTTTTGCTTTGTTTTTATGTTTCGTTACAAATGAAAAAACAATAAGAGGTAGGTGTATAAAATAAATTGAAAATTATATCCGCTCTTTTTACGAAGAGTACGACGTAAACACTGTGCTACTAAAATTTTCTGTCAACCGGTTATCACTTTATCATCTATCATTCATTTTAGCACCCTTTATTTAAGTTCAATATTTATAAGTTTGAAAGTTTTTTTCAAAACATCAAAAATTATCGAGATATTATTACAGCCAAAAGATACTCACATTTAAACTATAGTGTTATTTGATAAATTATTCTTATATCAATTATCAAAATTTAACTAAGTGACCAATGCAGTTGTTTTTGACGAAACCCGTGTTAGCATCATATAACGGAGTTTCTTCATAAATGTATTTTTGGTTGTTTAGAACCCTTCCCACCATCTTAATAACTGGACCTCTAATAAACTAAAAAACGTCTGAATTTACTTGACTTTATTTATTAGCACATTGACTACGGAGGAAAACAAAACACATATATAAACATAAAAATAATAATACATGGGCGAAACCGGTCCTGATCCAATAAAATTTATGTGGAATAAGTACCAAAAGTGTTTTATTATTTTTATTATAATGCCATTCTACCAAATATTGACAGTGAACACCTTAAAAATTACATATAGAAACGACGCATATTCCAAATTCCCTTTCGTTTGAAAGGCAAATTAAATAAATAACGTGAGATTAGTTTTCGTATAAAAAGCATTGAGCGTGGATAACTTTTAAAAAAAAGATTTGAAAATTATACTAACTTACTGCACTTTTTCTATGCGAATTATTTAAAGAAAAAGCTCAATAATCAGACGTACGAAAAGCAGTCGATATGTCAAATAAAGCATAAAAAGAAAACCATAGTAAAAACGAAGTGGTATATCGTGTGGCTCATTAATATTCGGAACTTCCAATACCTAGCTCGATGCTTCAATTGTCTATCTTCTAACTTTTAATCAACAAGGGCCGCATCCCTCGGAGTTTTAATCCCACATTTATATGGGCTTATACGAGCGGCTCGAGATTATCGTTGAGTTTGTAAGGATTACAAGTGCGTGTCCTTTTCAACGTGCGACAGTGTTTTTTCTGTGTTTACGTTAGCTTTGTTTGCCGTACACGTACGTATAACAATTTCCGTGGTTTTACTCCAACTAAGACAAACTAATAATATTATGCTATGATAACGAATAACAGTATCGTCGTTGTAACTTGTGTGCCTATTTTTTATATCTATACATCTTTCAAAATTATGTAAATCGAAAAAAAATATAAGAGTTATAAGGCCTCAGTTTTTTACGACAAAATAATTTATTTCTAGTAACGCTTAGCTTGCTTTAATGGCTATAAACATTTTATTTTATTAATTCTGCATCTTATATGTTATTTAAATCAATTAAATCTCACGTTTAAAGTGGCATTTTTAAATAATTTCGATGGATTCGGCGGTATCTTTGTAAGTAACTTAGGACTTAATCGTAAGTCCAAAGATGCCACTGAGAGGGGCGAAACAAGTGTCATAATTAATTAGTAACACAATACGTGAAATAATAATTTTACATTAGCTTTTTTAATAAAACAATCATGTTACATTAACAACGATATCTTATATACCATGCAAAAGAAACTGTGAATCGACATCTCTAACGAAAAGAATCGGGACACAATTTTCGATCAATTTATAGTAGAAGAGCTTGTATTTTTCTCTCTTGCAAATTGACCAACATTGATTCATCGTAATGTCTCTTTGGAGATGATTAACAAGGTTTTTGATAGGTTTTAAAAAAACAATATATATTTTAGTCTGTGCACAAGACTTTTCGGTAGAAAAATTACATGATCGTCTGCAAAACACGGTAGAGATTCGGTTAGGGACTTTGCAATCAATACAATTCAATCGACAATATACATGGCCATGGCTTGATGAGGTAATATCTATAAACTTTCACGAAATTCTAATAAAACGATTTTTTTAAATAATTGATCACAACCAAGTAATATCCAAAGCCATCAATATTCTCTTATGGCTTAAAACAACAACAAAGACAATAACTAACAAGATTTAGCCATGATTATTTTCATTAAAAACCTGCAGTCATTGCTGGCTAGGGGTTTTGCTTAATTGCTGTTCTACCTTTAGTAGATAGTACCTAATTCATGCGTCATAGCAATATTAGCACATTTAATACGTGGGGAATCGACACACGAAGAAACGACGCGTATTCGTTCCCGTAGCCAATGTGTTAAATCAAAGTATGCACTACCTTTAGAAAAAATAAAGCGATGATGCCCAGTTATAAATTTCGTTGTCTAAACTTATGCCATCTTTATCTGACACTTGATATCCGGTAGAACATAGGTAAGTTCTCCTGTCCTTCGTTGACTCTCAGTGCGTAGATCAAGATTACAAAGTCCTATTCACTCTAGTAGATATTAAAATGAATATTATTTGTAATCTTTTAACTTTTAATTGTCTATGCTCAGGTAAATCTTAAGTGAACTAAGTTGAGACATAATACTTGATAAGATTAAATCTTTGTTACAAATTCCGAAAGAATAATTAAGTACATCATTAATTTTTTAAATATTTTAATTGGATCATCCCAAACTTACCCCCGCAAGGTTACCTTAAAAAAATGGCGACCAACTTAGTTAGATCTAAAAGAAACTATAAAAACTTTACAAGTGGGTGGTTTATTTAGTAACTTGAAAGTTCTGCAAGTCCTTACTAGATGGGACTAGTAAATTATGTTACAGAAGCAGTTTTAGCTGTCCCAAATTAGTTCATTAACTCTTACACGCGCCAACACTTAGTGGAGAAACCCTATACTTCCAACTGAATAATCAGTAGCGGACGTAGAATCAATTGACAAAAGAGTGGTTTTCTAATTGATGTACCATACTTAGTGTTTGTCGTATATTAAAAATATTCAGAAAGAGTCATGATAACTCTCAATATAAAGAAAAACGACGATCTGAAGTATTAAAAAAGATACCTTTTTGTACTTATTCCACAATTAACGTATTTAGATCAAGACTGGTGTCGCTCATCGTGAGCATTTTCAACTGACACGTGAACTTTGTAGAAGCTCATTTTACTATAAAATTTAAAATAACTTTGATTATTCCACATATTTAGTTTACCAATCAAACGTCTTTGGATCAAATAGTGATTTTTGCGGTTAAATATTTCAATTACTGATATTGAAATTGTGACTCTTTTATAAACTTATCAATGTGGGAATTTAAAGTTATGAAAGAAGTCAATTATTAGTCAAGATGATTTTAAATGGATTCTTTCGGTTTCCTGCTGTAGAATTAAGTTTTTTGATTTTTAAACCAATCAATTAAATTGAAATTACTACTGTTTGTGTCAACAACGTCTCCTATTCATCTGATATAAATAACTAGCATACTACATTATGATGATTAAGAAGTATAGAATTAGAATCAATAATGTCAGTTGCGGTAGTCTGCGAGAGTTTCTCAAAGAGATGAAATATGTTTCTTTCCTAATTGGAATTTAAAACTTCTACAACTTTCAATTGTAATAAAAAATACTCATTTAATTTTCAAAAACTGCCATCAAATCCATAAAAAAAAGCTGCTGTTTGCACGCAAGCTTAATCGATACGCCACTGCCCCAATACAGCCTACAAAGCTCCCACTGTCATATTCTTGAATACACACCCTGACACAGCAAGAAACTATTCACACTGACGTCCATTGTATCTAGAGTAATTATTTTATTACTTTATTAGGCAATTACACTACTATTTTATCCGAATCGTTGGCGTCTTAAACTTTTTATTTGACTTCCGTGAAAAGCTCTTTGTTAGCTGAATGTTTTACGTGGGCTATTATAATTACTTAGTTCCATTCTGTAACACAAATCTGACAAGTAAAAGCGATCAACACAGTTCCAAGCGCATCAATAGATTAATTTTACAACACTTTTAATTGAAATAAATTTCATTAATTCAAACCATTGTTAATAGATTATATATGTAATTAAATTTCCCTGCATTTAACAATGTCAATTATCTTATATATAAAACCGAAACGGCGTATGTATGTCTGTGGGTCTGTAATTCCCTTTTGCATTGTTGATCATTAAGTTGCCATAAAAACGAATATGAAAGAAAATATGTTTGAATTTTTATCGGCTTAGACATTTAGTCAAAATGTAATAAATTAGTCTTCTACTGAACTTTTCCCGGCTTTTATTAATATAATAATGTTTATTATTTACGTGAAGGTATTATTTGACATTTCTTTGACAGCAAATTAGATTTTTTCCTTGAATTTGGACATTTTAATGGGCGAGAATGGGGCTGTCATCAAATTAAATAAAGTTTGTGATTTTATTTTAACTCTATTTTGGATGTTAGATTTTGTGATATAATTATGTCGAATGATATAACATTAAATAATTATTGGTCGCTTAGTCCGAGCGACGCCGGGTAGCAATACTAGTATTTTAAATAGTACATGAATTAGTGTTGGATACTATCTATAGATTTTATTTGATAGAAATAAGGGATGATGGGGTATGACTTAAGTGATAATAATTTGTTTGGGGGACGACATAGTCAAAATAAATGCAAAAAATAGACTAGAAAAATAAGCTCAAACGATATCTAATTTGTCAGTGGAAAGACCCTTAAACAATAATAACCCCGATGAGTAAAAGTAATGTACGAACTCAATTTACTTACCTACATTTAAATTTATGTTTTGTTGAATTTAATTATTCAATAAACATATCTTTATGTAACTTATATGTTTCTATTTTTTTTAAAATTTTGTGTGATATTTTATTTCATTTTTCAAATGCATGGCGCATTGGCTTCAGCTGAACCATGAACATTTTTTACAATAAATATTTATTTAAATATCTCAATTCCGATTTTTTTTCAATTTCTTCCTGAATTACATTCAATGAAGTACAGTCAACCCTTCCATAGCGCTCCCGCCTAGATCACCGTTTTCTACAGAACGTTAAATTTTTTAACTCAAATTACAAATGAATTTCGATAATTTGTAGCTAATAGTCTCAATACATAGTAAATACACTGGGAGATTATTTGTCAGTGGCTGTTGTCGAACTAATTTAAGCATTCAAAATATATAGTTTGTACAAAAATGAGAAAATGTGATACATACATTGATTTCGTACAAAACACGCGGTCCCTATTTCGGCGAATTAAAAAGACAGCAATGGTATTTTAAATTAAATATTAAACCCTGACCGACGTCATAAACAACAACCAAAATGTGAAAAAAAAAAACATGTCGTTGTGAACAAAGAAGCCAAATCGTCAAGTTTATAATCGATTGATTTTTTTGTATTGTCCTTTAAAAAAAAAACATCGGCATTTCTCATAAAAACCACTCGAACAAATTTTTAACTGGAGATAGACAAATACGTTACATATTTTTTGGGTTCGTGTAAAATATTACGGTCAACGATTTTTACAACAAAAAACAGCCCCCTTGAATGGTGTCCGACACGAGGTGTTCCGCACACCTGAATCGCGTCTGTTGACCGATTGCATAAATCACTGGTTCTCAAATCATTGGTCAGAAATATTAAATCTGATCTTTACCGCGTCATAAAAAAGTCTCTATACGCCAGAAAAAATATAATATTTAACACCATTCAATGGTTGTGCTTAATTAGTCAGATGCTTTTTCAATTCAAAAACCATAAATAACATATCATTCAATATTTTATTGTTCACTTATAAACTCTTTAAGAATATGATAATAATCAGAATTCGAGAATGTAAATATTATACTGGTAAGGAGGTTGGGGAACGATATGTCCAAAAACAGTTAAAAAGAAGAAAATAAACATTACATTACTTACAGATTACAGATATGATTTCTGGCACAAAAAAAATGTTGTTTTTTTTTTTTAAATTAGGCATTATGGTGAAAAAAAAGGCAATGTGCAACTAAAATGTATAGCTATTTTTTCACCGTGTTATAATAGAGTTCTACCTAGTAAATGCCAATTTAATTGCTTACCTTTTGTAAAAATATCACTATTTCGTTGTATTTCACTTATCAGTTGATAATGCTCGCCGTGAACGAAACCCGTACTGATTCAATAAATTTTATGTGGTATAAGTACTAAAAATATGTTACTATTTTTATTATAATGCCATTCCACCGAGTATTGACAGTGAACACCTTAAAAGTGATTATATACATACAATTCGAGAAATCGTTTTGTGCTTACTTTAAAACTATATAGCACACATAAAAATAATAAACTATTATATGTATATAATATTAACAAGCCAATTTGAATTAGCCATGGATAGAAAAAAAAGCTCCATACCAGGGCCATCGATTTATACATTTTCATATTTTAATTATTTTGGTTGACGAATATTGAGTATCACGAGTTTACCAATCCATATTTTGATATTTCTTTGAACACAGGGTGGTCCTGCTATTTTCGTAACATCGCTTTGTGGATGTTCAGTTTTGTTGATTCTGTGAACGATGCGCACACAAAGCTCAGGTAAGCAAAGATATACGTGGATCCCAAACGCCTACTTTTTTTCAAACAATGCTAAATATTTAAAAATTGTTACGCAATCAACTTGTATGATATTTAATATTAAGTACACCGTGAAATTCAATACGGCAGTGAAAACAAAAGAGAGAGTCTGTGACAGGTAGCATAGTGTCATAAATTATATAAATAATTCTGACATTACGAGACACAATTCAAGATTGTTTAAATCTTCTTAAAAACTTCAATATTTGTATTTAAACTAGCAAGAGTGGCAAGCGTTGCAATTAGAGACTCCAATTCGAGTATCGAAAACTCGAGTATACTCGTCTATTTTTCAAATACTCGATATTCTGAGTATTTAAAAAAAAAAATTACTCGAGTATTTATTTATTTATCATCTATTAATATACACAAATTCGAATTAATAATACATATTTTGGTACATCTGAAACTACTCATTGAGATGTCGAGTAATTGGAGTCTCTAGATGCAATACCACTCAAAGAAAGTGTTTGTGTTTTAATGAACAGACGAATCTTAACGGATCACCGCTGCTTAAGCCGTTAATAAGCGTTAATGCAATTTTAAATAAATCAACTTGATACAATAATAATTGTACGTTTATCCGCACGTATTATTAATAAGACTAGGATGGTGGAACAGAGAAGGATATGTATCGTGTACCCTGTCTACAACGGTATATAAGGATGAGTAATTGCAGGCTTAAACATAGGTCTGACGATGGCGTAAGCTGACATAGCTATCAACAAATATATAAAATAATTTCTGTAGAATTAAAATACATTGTTATTTTTTCCCCGTAATATAATGGAGTTCTACCAAGTAAATGCCAACTCGATCAATGTTTTAATTCTGTTTATTAATGTGTTTTGGATACACAATATTTTTTCTTTTTCTGTCTGGTACGTATGCGAATAAATCAGGAGGGTTTCCAACGCGTGAGCAGGCCTCATACAGCTGTACATGTGAAAAGCATATATATATACATATATAGGTAATTAAAAAACTTTTGTGGGTGTCCACACAACAAATCACCAAAGTTTTATCACAATCGGATGAACGAAATCAATAACCGACCTGTTACCTTTAACCACTACACCACTTACACATATAACCATATCTTAATAAACTTTATGACAATTTTATATGTTTTGAATGATTATAAAATAAAATCTTTGAATATTGTGATGTCTTTTTTATTAATTATTTTAATAAATCATAAAAAACCTTCAAATATATTTTAAAAATATTCTGTATTTTTTTATGGTCGGTAGCTTTGAAAACATTTACTAAACAATATTTGGCACAAATCAAAACGCTCTATAGAAATTCTTCTAGGGGCAAAAAAAGGGTCGCGGCAGTGATGGAATAAAAGCCCATAAAGAACAACAAATTCCAAAGAAATTATTTTATTCTAATTTTCAATATTTATATTGCCGTGTTCTTTTGTGTTTTGTAAGACTATGGATATTGTCATCATATATCATAGTTTTATAACCGTTCAAAATACCATTTAAAAATACGAATGATATTTAAGAGCTTCTGGTTCCAGGAATAGATTTGGAATAAATTTAACGACTGACATCAAATTTTTAACTTTAGATGACTATAATTGGTTATCACAAAGGTAGACCAGTTAAGAAGTATAACAAATGAAAGTATTCAGAACAATGCTGAAAGTTTTCCTGAACAAAAGCTGTATTTTTTAAGCAATATAAGGTCCCAATTTATGATTAACAAAACTATTTGTCTCTTTGATATTGTTTACTGTCAATGATTGATTTTAACACATTATATGTCAATAAATAAAACAAATTGGTGTACTTATTCCACATATTTTAAAATGTTTAGTACCAATTTCACTCATCGCAAGCATTGACAAGTTCTACACCAGTTGATAATAATCAAGATAAAAATGACCACTGCTTAAATATTCCTTAATAATTAAAGGGTAGTGTTTTTTTTAAATAAAATGCTTTAATAGGACATCTCCGTTTTCGAGTAAATAGATCTCATGGAATCCCGATGGATTATTTGAAAGAATTCAAGCCTTACTCAACCTACCGTTTTAGTGATAAGGGATTATAAAAGATTGGGGTTGGAATCAACTTTCTGCTAGCAATAGGCTTTACCTTCGTGTGTAAGAAATTATTTGACAAAAATAATAGGACACACTGGATAAAAGTTTAAAAGAAATTGTAACTCTTAGTCCTTCAATTAAGACTATTTTAAATATATAAATAAACGATAAAATATATTTTGCCTGAAAGATGTGAAAATATTATAAGCTTGAAACGAAATCAACTTTCCAGAATCCTCAATTTTTATCGAAATCTTATAATCTTACATAATCAACGAAAAGTAAAAAATATTATTTACAATATACTGATACAACTCTGGAAACGACCATCCCAAAGAATCCACATAAAAAAATAATTCGATGGGAAAGGAAACATCTAAAAACAATTTATTAGCTCTTGGTTAACACCCATTTGACAAATAATAATATTCTTATTTCTCAACGTTCGGCTCCGAAAATAAATAAAAAAACGTTGAAAAAAGTCTCGATACAATGGAAAGGGCAGTATTTCTTTTTCACTCGTTGATGTCTCTTTCTTGCTTTCTTATTTGCATTTAAAATATTATACTTTCCATCATAAACTATTTAAATGGAGTCAACTACCAAGACGGTGTTTCGAAGTAAAATTAGTTATTTAATCAATATTTTATATATTCATAAGTTATTCAAATTAACCTTCCTGTCATAATTCGTTAAAAGACAGTGAATCATGTTTATAAAGTATGTTGTATTAGAAGAAATAAAACCTTTCAAATAAAAATATTTTATTCGTTAGACCTTATTGCCAGGCTTAAATTGGTTGTTTTATTCCTGTAATAGCAACGAAATCCAAACATATTTGACAAGCTAAGCAAAAGTTTATGAGATGAACTTTTGGTAATCGGTCAATAAAATTTAGCTGGGTATAATTTTAAAAACACCTTATTTGATTAACACATTCTTTGTTATATAATATTACAGAATCAATAGATGTTGTGTTGTATATAATATTATAAGCTTAATTAAATTCAGTGTTATAGTAAGTTAAAATGAAAACTAAAAATTAATTTAGTTCAATAAATATGCAAAAAAAAATCAGATGTTTTATTCTGCTATTCGGGACGGTGACAAAGCCCTAAAATCAAAGATCATCAAAATTGGTCCAGCCGTTCTCGACTTATAAGTGGTGTAACTAGCACGACTTTTTTTTTATATGCATATATGGATACCACTTTTCGTCTACCGCAGAAAGTTGGACACCAAAGACTGAAAACACCAGATATACCAGTATTTTATAGATATGCATCCAAACCATTCATAAAAAAAAATTATAGGTTCATCACAAAAAAAAACTGGATACTGCAGTGTTTAAGATGTGTCCTAAAATCATATGAGATCGAAGCTAAGAGTTAAGCATATTTTTTGTAGCTCAGTCGCATGATTTAATTACATTTGAATACAACTTTTAAAATGATTGACGAAATAAATTAACGTGAGTTCAATTGTAGGCACTTAGATCTTTGAGACAATTTCGTGACTCCTAACATTGGCAAAAGGTGTAAGTTATCTTAACGAACACCCGGTACCCCTTAAATGGCCACATTACGAAAACGAGTAAAGCATACATGCATGCATTTTCTGTCGAAGCGTCCGTGGGAAATTTTCCAGACAATGGCAACACAAACAAATAAGTAATACTTACTTGCAGCTATCGACCAAAAAACCAGTCGTGTTAATAAATATTATGCATTCTTAGGTTTCTTGACCAAATAAAAATATGGAAAGATATTTGTTGATTTCTTTTGTTATTGACATAAAAATAAAATAGTATTCTATAGAAAGATGGTCATATCGTGAAATTCCTGTACGTACGGTGAAACATACTAGTGAATTTAAGATATTATTTTTTCCTATTCATTACAAAAACAGCCTCATGTTTTTCCTACCTTTGATATTCATGTGTATTCAATTATGTATATATCAACCAACCAATCCAGCCAATAGCCAAAATTTACATATTATAAGCAAAGCAAAAATAAAAAGTTCAAACAATTCAAAATTTCTGACTCCGCCAAAAAACCTTGACTCCACGTCTCTGACTCTACAGCCCTGGTTTTTATATTGTTAGCATACACAACAATGCATTAATTTTTGATAGTAAGATTTTAAAAAATATGTACATACCTATGAAAACATCAATCGACTTAACTTGAATAAAATGCTATTTGTAGTCTGTTTTATTTTTTCTTTAATACTGCCTGTGAAAAATCTTCTTTAATAGTGAAATATTCTAAAACATTGAAAAAAAATCTTTGCAATTGCAAATATTATTTGATATGAATATCCTATGTTGAATAACGACGGTAAATATTGAATATAGCAAATATATCAAACAAAATACATTCTTTCTTTGAAGCATTAAGTACTTATAACGCAAGTAGAAGGATTCTTAAGTAAAGTATTTTGTTTCACTTAAAAGGCATGCTTATACAGACACGTGTCATAAGTACCACAGCGAGCGGAAAAACGAAGCTATAATTTTAATCGCATACTGTTTTATGACCGGTCCGGTCACCGAATGACCGACGCTCATGGGCGTTCACCTTATACAGTTTCGGTGGTCGCGTATTCAATTCCAACGTATTTACTTGAATATTTTTTTAAATAGTAAGAATATTTGACATCACAGCTTTTCAGCATAATTAACTACCGTAAAACGGGTGAATAGTGACTGCGGGGTGAATAGAGACAAAAAAAGGATTGAACTTTGGCACAACTTTACTAATCCAATGTATTTTTTTACTATTTATATTATATATATATATAATTCTTTACAATGACTATAATACTATCTCTCGAATGACAAAACCAATCCAACTAAATGATTGGCCAAAATTGAAACAAACTTGTTTAAGTTCGTGGCCTGTGCATCCTTACTCTTTGACCCCTTATGAACTTCTCTTTTATTGCACGAAAATTACATTAAATCATGTTTTTTTGTTAATAAGTACCGTAAAACCGAATGAATAGAGACTCGTATAGAATAGAGGTTTATACATATATTCCAATCATTACAATCTGTATTTTTGTCTCTATTCAAATGCCAAGTTTCGATTTACCCTCTCTCGTCTCTATTCACCCTGAGTCAATGTGAATAGAGACATCGAACAAAATTTACTGTGTCTTAATAACGATAGTGAATATTTGAAAAATATTGTCATGAATATGTAGGAGGACCATAGAAACACGTTTCAAGCCATTTATATTTGAATTATGTGGCGCAGGTATGAAGATACATAGTCGTGAAAGGTAAAAAGTGTCTCTATTCACCCCGTTTTACGGTATCATTTTCATAATTTGAATTAGTCACTCGAAGATTAAAAAATAACATCACGAAAGCGATCTGAAATGTAATTTGAAAATAACTATTTATTTAACTTGACGAGATCTGTAACCTACATATGTGACTGATATAGAAGAGCTATCGTAAGAATAAGGCATAGACAATGATAAGCCAACTATTTACATATAGACATTTACCAGGCCCATGCTTTTTTCTCACCGTCTTCAATAATTAGGCTAAGAAAATTCATTTCACAATCAACATTCGTAAAACAACATCTGTTTTAATTCTTCATAATCTTTCAATATTATGATTCCCATTGGCAGCAGGCATAGTCGAGAAATCAAGGATTCATAAAAAAACATCTTATTATAAGAAACAATGTGAGATAATATAGTTTCTGAAATTGATATTAATACATTCATTCAATGAGCCCCTTCAAATGCAAAAGCTTATTCACAAAGGCATCTTAAAGCGCCTCATTATAATTAATACCCATAGTTGGTGTTAAAACGATTAACTAAGTAATGCTAAGTTATTGAGTTATCATACCTACATCATAGCGCTTATTATCTGTGGAACACTTCGATGCGCGCTACATTAGGTGAGCAAAAAGCTTCTACAAAAAGCTCTCGATTACAAGACTCCGCCAAAGTTAGCTTATTGTTTTAATATAATGTCTACTCACCAGATTGGACGTACGACGCTCAGAATAAAATAATTTTGAATAACTTTTATGAAATCTATACTAGTCATTAATGTATCTAATTCCGATGTGCTCTTTTTTCAAAACTCACAAATACAAAAACTGCTATTGCAGCAATTGTGTTAAATTGTTTTGGAAGTTTGATGCACTATACTGCTTTTCCAAACAAGACGTCAGTAAGTGACTGACAAGATTTTTAAAAAAATGACAGAATCTTTTTTTAAGTTTTAATATTTAGAATTTATAATAAACGATTGATGCGAAAATGAAACAATTTCTTTCTGAACAATCAGTAAGTACATAGATGCCTGTTTGCTAATAAAACTTGAGTTTCTGCTTTTTTGCTAATAAATTCTTATACTTTTAGCAGAAGTCCATTTTTTCACATGGTCTTTTAGTTTTTATACTGCTATAAAAGTGAAAAACATGTATAACTTTTAAAAATACATATCAAATGGCATGCATAACTCAATTTTTTCTAGATACTGCTTTCTTCATTGAAACGGCTGTATAGATTTCATAGGTGTTCAAATGATAAAATAAATTAGATTACAAACACTGAGAAAGAAAACTGTGATCAAATTTAGTCCAATTTTTTTAATGCAAAACTTTTTCAACTGTATAATTATGACGTATTTATAACAATCAGAAATTTTCAAAATATGAATATTTATTGATGAATATATAGTACACAATAATATGTCGCACTTAATTATTTACTGTTTTAAAATTAATCATCTTCTATTACTGTGGTTTTGTCATATTATTACAATATATCAAATTTAATCGTAAGGCTCGTGAGGCATCGCTCATCACTTTGGAGTGAGTTAATAGCCTTCGGAGAACATAGAGTATTAGAACCTTCCCAAAGAAGGCTTTAATACGCAATCGATAGCCAATCGACGTCAATTTCGTGATTAATTGCAAATGTTCAGGATTAACTGCTTAGCCTACAGCGTTGATTGTAAACATGCGGCTTAAGAGCTGCAGAGATCGTTAAATTGAATTAAATGCAATGGATTGGCTTATTTTATTGAATGTTTAGGCTTAGGCTATTATTTTAAATGAGGTTATTGAATTGATGGAAAACGCGGTATGTTCAGCTTAAAATGACGTCTTCATTTACAAAAGAGTGTAACTTGATTAATTAGTAGTTAAAAAATATGATTTTTTCGAAAATACATTCGTCATAATAGAGGAAAAAGAGAACAATTTCGAAAACTGTAATCAATTTAAAAACAATATTATGTTGGAATATTTTTCCAAGTTTGTATGTCGAAGATATGTTACCCTTCTGTTATCAATAGATATCGACGGCTAAAATTTCTTGATATAAATTGAATGTAGACAACACAGATGCAGTGATCTTACGTGTTGACACAACGCTTAACACAATTTGGTTTTCGAGGGTTGTATTAAATATTAGAATATTATTTTTAGTTGTAAAATACAAATTACTTTTTACAATTGCAATAACCTTTCGGATCTTCATCGAGCGACTGACTAAGGTCTAATTCTCGTCTTGAATAATTAACTTGTTTCCATATGATTCGACTTATATCGTTAATTTAAGCATGCAAATCTATAGCCGAAGTGCCGTGCACTTTGGACATGAATCTGGTTACATACATACCTATTTACATATGCTAACTTTCTGAAGTAAAAAAAAACATTGAAATGTTTATTTAAAATAATAAAATATATAATGGGACTCAAATATTTTGATAAAATTATGAAATTGCGAAAACAAGGATACAAATACAGTCATCTTTTACTACAGCACCCTCTTATATATAGTGGTTTTTTATAGCATGTGTTTTAGGCAAATTATATGTTCCGTAAATATGTAATATTCAGTCATAATTGTCATCCGGCCCGTGGCGCAGTGTCAACGTGTTGGCTTGCTGCCGGACCGCCCGGGTTCGATTCCCGGTACGAGTGGATTTTTTCAGTCGATAAATTTGTTTAATGGGTGTTTGTGTTGTTAAAAATCCCTTTCCCACCTTTCCGATCCCAAAGAGCGACGCATAGTGACAGCGATTAGCTAATCACTAGTCCATGTATCCTTTCCATCCCTACCCTCTTTGGAAAAGAGAGGTCGAGCAAAACTGAGTAGCTAGCAGGAAGAGTCTATATGCTCTCTCATAAATTGGGAGCTGACATGGTTAAAAAAAATTGTCATGAAAAATACCTATCTTGGTGTTATTGGAGGGCTGGCTGTAACTGCATTTAGCATGTACGTCTTATTGATCAGAACATTGAGATTTCAATTTATCGTGACAGAAATCTTACTTGTCTAATTATTCGATTAGTGAAAATCATCGAATTGGCTTGTGAAATACGTTTTGGCGAATAATAACAAGTTACAAGACAATGTCATTGCCTATTGTTGTAGTGCAATGATTGTGTAAATAATGTTGTCGGGGACTACATTTCACTCGCCGAATGCGATGCCGAAGGTTGTACACAACGTCTTCTCGTAGATACACGAGGGTACTTAGAAGCATAATATTTTTTTTAGTTGAGTAAAATGCGTATTTGTTTACTGAATATATCACCCTAAAAGCTATTTGAACGAATCATTTGCGTGGATATAATCATTTTTTCTATTTGACATGAGGCACTTACGATAAATACTGTAGGAAATGACTGACAATTGAAAGAATCATAAGAACTTGCGAAATATTTATCACAAGTAGACGAAAATTTACATTAATTTCATTTTAACGATAAACTAATTATATTAAACACATTTTATTGATTTAATTGGCATTTACTTGGCATTGTTGTTGAACTAAAATGCATTGCTATTTTTTCACCGTATATGTAGATAACACACATTAATATAGCAAAGTTTTGCATTGTAAGAACTTCTTTCATGTTTATAGACACGTAAGCGTGTAGATGACATAATTTTCAGCCATATCCTGAAAAATGGAATTCAACAGTTCTACTTTTTACGTTAATAAAATGAAGTCATACATATAAAATGCTGGTTTTTTAGTGTAAATATTTGTTGTTAATGCCAACTAGATCTTGACAGTGACATCTACTGTTAATTTGTATTAATTATTGTAAAGAGTCTCATTCTTATATTGGCAATGTCATAACCGATTAAGTTATTCCTTTTTACGTTGTATCACCAACTGTACGTGGTAAATTAAAATGAATTTCGTATGTAGGATACTATCATTTTTTGCAACACTTAATTCTACTCAAAAACAATATCTTAAAAAATAATTTTCTCGCATTAGTTTAGTTTTGTCATCGATGAATTATGTATAGGTTTAATAACGCTGTAATTTCAGTTAATTTTTTACAATATTTGTTATTCTATGTGGAACGAAATAAATCTCTATTTTTTGTACACTGCTATAATGGAACTTTCCTATTGAATTTAAAATTTGATCGTAGGTCGATATTATCTTTATTAAGCTATAAATAAATACCTAATCGTATCAAATTATTCTGATTTATTTAACCCAATAGCACAAAAACTAACAAAGAAAAATATGGCTTCAATTTAGAGTGATAAACACCGATTCTAACATTTTGTTTCCGCGGAAATAAAGTCATAAAAACAAACCGTGAAAGCCTAACTTATACAGCAGAATTTTTGTTTATTCACCCCATTTTAAAAGTTCAAGAACAAACAGTTGAACATACACGTATATAACAAAACCCAAGTAAGTATTATTGTTTTACTTTGAGTTATGTATGTGAGCAAATGTTGCGCTTAAGCGAAAGATGTTATCCGCAAGATAAAGAAGCAAATAAAGTGAAAATGCGGATATTTAGGAAAATCCGCTCAAGACAGCCGGCCGGATGTTAGCCACATTAAAAGCAAATACATACACACTGGCGCATTGTTGACCTACTAACCGGAGAATGGAAAATTATTGTGTTGTTATAGCTGTGGGGGTTGTACTAATTTGCCAACTTAAGAAGGCATACGTGTGAGCTTTTAGGGTGCAATTATTTCGCAGGAAAAAAACTTTCGATACAGTATAATGTTCCATCATTCTGAACTTAAAGCCAATCAACATGCTCGTAGATTTATAAATCTATTTATTTCCATATCAAATTTGAATGGTTTGAATTCGAAACGACCCGGGTTTCGCAGTCAAGTTTGTCAGTTCAAGTACATCCGTGCACTTCTAATGCCTGAAGACGCCGAAAGGCGAAACCCGGGTCGTTAGCGATAAAACTAATTAAAAGGTACAAAATTCAAACGATTCAAATTTGATATTAAAATTCCATCAAGCACCTTCAGTCGACATTCTTAAATATTTGCATATGTTAATTCGATTTGAGGAAGAATGATCAAAGTAATTTTGTGATATTTATTGGTCAGCAAGTAATATTTCTTATCTCAGTTTTTTTTTATCATAACCTGATGGGTAAGTAGGTATGTTAAGATAAATTTTTACTTGATTATTCTTGAAACAATTTTTATTTCGATAATTAATAAAATTATGATACTTAGATATTTGTTCTCACTTATTTTTTTCATATTTTATTTATGTTTGAATGTTTCTTTTGTAAATTTAACATTTTGCAGAAATCAGGTTACGACATTGAGTATCTTCAAAATTTCTATTTTTTCAAGCCATGGTACTTATAAACCAGACCACTTACTAGCTTTACTTAAAATATGCCAATTGTTTTAAGCTAAAAATAAATGCTGTCGATATCATAAGATACAAATTATGTTTTAACTGTAAAAACATGACACGGATAATCTAAGTATTTTGGTTTGTATGTATTAAGTAGAACAAATGCTGTACTTAAACATGAATAAGTCAATAATATTTGAATATTTACATCAAATAAGCATTACGAGGAGAAACTTCGCTGTGGTACGGTAAAAAATAACAATATATTGATTTATGTACGGATTTTACTCGCTCTCTTATTTTTGTTATGAAGACATAGACAAAATATGAACATGGTGATTTACTTACTCTTTTGATATTTTTTTCTTGAGTTGCGATACTTTTTATGTATAATAATTTTTATAAATAACTAGCTGTACCCTGCGCGCGTTGCTACGCCAGCAATTGTAGGGGGATTGGGGGGGTGGGGTAGGGGAGGGGGTGTACGCCAGAAAGTTTCGCGGAAGTGTACTCGAGAAATTTGTAAAAATTCGATATCAATTTTTGGGGGAGGGGGTTGTTTGACGGGGTGGGGTTTGGGGGGCGTATGGGGCGGGTATGCCAAAAACATTCGAAGGTGTGAACTCGAAAAATTCATGAAGTTTAAAAAAAAAATTGGGGGTGGAGGTTGAGGGGTGGTTGGGGGGAGGGGTTGGTAGGCCAGAAACCATTGCGGGAGTGTACTCTATAAATTTGTAAAGTTTCACATCGATCGGTCGAGCGGCTTAGTAGTCCATAGCGGACATACATACAGACATTCATTTTTATATATATAGATAGATAGAAGATAGATAGAAGATAGATAAAGCGATCAAACCGTTAAAAAATATTTTATAATAAGTAGTTTAATCTGAACTGGCTGGTATTCGTTGGCTCAACATCTTGTTTCTGGGATTATTGAAGGGATAGCCATCATCATGTCGTTCTCTGTGGTCTAGTGGCAAGAGCTTTGTGCTAGCTATCAGGGGGCCTGGGTTCAATTCCCGGCAAGGTCAGATTTTTTCAATTGAAAAAAAGAGATCTTGGGCTGGGTGTATGTTATTTATCTTTGATTTTGTGCACAACTGATTCATTATTTATCATCGAAATAATCTCGTATGACTTTCACAATTAATAATATTTGACGCATTGACGTAAGCTGTAATGTCAAATATTTTTTCAATTATTTAAATATTGATTACATGTATTAAAATATTTTTTTTAAATATTGAATGGTAGAATCGCGCATGGATTAATTGTAGCTAATCGTTTTGTCTCTCCTCCATTTTTAAGGATACACAAGAATACGTGAAAAGAGATAAAAATATTACAGATCAATAAATTAACTGTAATTTCATTGCATACAAACGTGTATTTCAATTATAAACTATACATAAACAGCTGGTTTAAATAACCATTAATTATTAAATAACTATATTCGGTTAAAATAATGGCGCTGCAGGGCAATTAAGAAGACAAAAAAGGAATAAATATTAATTGTTGTTCGTTTTGAATTTCAGTGATTAAAAACAAAACACTATTTTAATATCTCCGGGCATTTTCATAAAAGAGAATTATTTTCTGTAAGGTTAAATATTTTAAGCAAATGATTTAGTTTTCAATATTTCTCAACGAGAATATTTTACGCTTATACCCTTTGAATCCCTGTCTACATCGCTTTGAATTGGCGTAGTTGTACAATAGTTTTTGTATGCTATTATAATGAAGGATCAACACGCGATTCAAACAACCCTCATTTGCCATAGATTAACAAACAGTTTTTTTTTTCGCCGACGCACAATCGATTTAGTGTCCGACAAAGGAAATTATTCGGAAAAGCTCGCTAACCAATTTAAGTATATCGATTAAAAGTCGACTTTTAATGAAAAAATACAGACTAATTTGCAATACAGTGACATTATCATAAATTTTGTTTTCGTTTGTGATACATTTTGAAACAGCAAGTACTAGAATTTGAGCCCAAAGCCAACGGACCAACAACTCGACGACGGACTCGCATTTTCAACAACTACTTTGTTTTTGAATTGTTTGAACTTTGTACTTTTCCATCAGTTTTTTCGCTAACGACCCGGGTTTCGCCTTTCGACATCTTCAGGAAATTCAAGTGCACGGATGTACTTGAAATACCTGAAGATGCCGAAAGGCGAAACCCGGGTCGTTAGTGACAAAACTTATGGAAACGTACAAAATTCAAACAGTTCAAATTTTATATTGAAATTCCGTCAAGCACCCTCAGTCGAAATCCTTAATTAGTTTGGTAATTATTATTCCTTCTTTTAAGGGGTTCACTGTCAATACTTGGTGGAATAGCATTAATATAAAATAGTAGCACACTTTAGTACTTATTCCACATAAAATTTATTGGATCAGGACCGTTTTCGCACATGGCGAGCATCATCAATTGATGGTGAAACCGGTCCTGATCCAAAAAAAATATGCGGTAAAAGTAAGCTTAAAATTTTGAATTATTAAAAAATGTCATTTTTAAAAATCGCTTTTATATCAATATCAAACAAACGAATTTATTGTGTAATAAACTTAAATAACCGATGTTCTACAAAACGCTTATTACAATTAAAAACTAGTCCCAGGCTTAAATTACGTATAACTTAATTATCTTTCTGCCCAGATGCGTCATAATATCAATTATAGATGGTGTTTAGAAACAGCCTGTTGTTATGCAAAAATCATTATTGTTGAATATTAAATTCATCGATAAATGTAAAACCAAAATTTGACAAATGAATGAGCTCGGTCAGGCTTAAAAATATCTATTTAGTTGAGAATCTTTTGTGATAGCTGTAATAAAGAAATGAATGTAATGAAATAACTGAAAGGAATGATTTAAATTCGGCAAAAACTAATTCTTTTATTTTATGAACAATGATGCTTTTTTCGAGAATTTTCACAGGCAGGTGTGAAATTTTTTAGCAATAATATTTGAGAAACTAAGGGTCAAACAAAGGCTGGCATTCCGCCTGAGAACACTCCGCACCGTTGTCCGCCCTTTGCTAATGAAGACCGTTCATTAATCACCCAAATAGGTGTTGCCACATCTTGATAAACCTCCCCTTTAAGCGGAAAAGCCCTGAAAATTGTTAGCGCCTCGGATGGGGCTTACTTATGACAGATTATACCACGTAAAAATTCGGAAGCATTATAATATATTGTGTTAAAAGCTCTGGCCTCTACAACACTTTCGCTGTATGTTTGTTTCATTTAAGTGTTTAGCATTCATTACACATATTTATTGAGAACTTAGATAGCCCTACACATCCAATGATAAACTAACTATTTTGAACAGTACAATACAACTTGTTTTTTCAATCTTTTAACCATGTCGTTACCTTACTTTCAAAATGTTTAAATTTTCATTATTGCCTAAAATGACCTTTTGTCGGGAAAGTTGGTAGTTACAGCATTCTTTCATAAATGTATATGAATTTCAGATGTATCAATGGTTGAATTCCGGAGTAGTACTGCATCTGCACACTTTTTTACTAAATTTATTTAACAAAGAAAGATCTAAGATTGTCATCACTATTTCCACGGTTAGATCTTTGAGATCATTATTTCTCAGCAAGAGTTGTGAAAAAATATACTTAAAATAAGTAATTTGAATCATTTTTACTTGCTCATTGTTACAAGTGAATTTTTTCAATCGAACCTTCAAACGTTCATATCTCAAAACAATGTCAAGAGTAGTTAGAACTTTTTCAAAGTAAGGTATCGATGTGTTAATTGCTAGAAAATTATTGTTTAACTATAGTCAATATTTCATCTCTCAGAAAGTTTTTATCGATTATTTCAACGGTGAAGTGAAAAATAGAAAAACGAGGTAATGGAATTATTAAAGTCAATCTCTCTACGCCATGATTTCTTAATCAGTTTAAGGTTTTGCAAGAGATTGAAACGTTACAAACACCAGTTCCTTTGGATTAACAAATAACGATATATAATATTATATTAGTTTACACGTTGCACGGCTATGTTTCTATTTTAAATACACAGGTTATATTCAGCGAGAAAAAATAAAAACTGTCATCTTGTGTATTATTTAAATAAAACATATATTCGATTTCTTAGAAACATTTCATATTTTTTTTATTTAAATAAAAAACGCATTCAAAATTAACGTTAACCTACGCATGTTCTTTCATATTAAATGTGAACGGATATTTATTGTAATTTCTAAAGCATATACCAAAACATGATTCAAACTTGAGTTCAGAGGTTAAAACAACATAATGCAATTAGGTAAAGTAAACGTTTTGACAAGCTGTATTTGTTATCTATTCATCTGCTCTAAAGTTCCAATGGTTATTGTCCATATACGTGCGTTCGATTTTCTTTGAATTTAAGTGTAAATATTAAATTACCAATTCATCGCACTTTTCCTGAACTTTTACCAAGATTTAATCCACCAATGAGAATGTTTAAATATCTGTATTCATTTTATCATCATTTGTTTTTGGTCAGATAACTGTAACAATTGACCCGCGATAAATTGTATTATTAATTTAGATAGTACAATCCTGTATGATGCAATTCTTTACAAACCAAATATTATTAAGATTTTTGACTGAATTTGCTTGATGAAATTCCAATATCAAATATAAATCGTTTGAATTTCGTACTTTTCCTTAATTTTGTCAATAATGACCCGGGTTTCGCCTTAGGACATCTTGAGGTATTTCAAGTACAAATTTCAAACGATTCAAATTTGAACCAGATTTTTTATATTTAAAAATAAAAAGTCATTTTTGTACTTATTTGACTGCAAATTTATTTCACCAATACCTTACCACCAAGACAATGACCTTCAAAGTGACTTACCAGATAATAATAACCTAGGCATTTTTATTCAATTAACTTAAATTTTAATGTTTAATGTTTATTGATTTACTAATTTAATAGGACTTCCGTTTACTGTTAGTAAAATTTCATTCCTTGACGCATTTAACTGCGATGTATAGAACATTTTTTATACATCTAGATATTCTTTTATAATTATTATACATTGATTTATTAACCTTTCTTTTACGGTAACAAAAAAACACATCGCAAACAATAAATCACCATAAAACCATCTTTGCATGAAACGTAATGACTACACAACACCAAATCGGATATGATTTTTTGGGATCGTAAAGGAAATGTTAAAACAATAGAAACAAAACGACTGCACTTATAACAGTTAAAACGCTTTCTTAGTACCATACAACTGTCAAATTATACATTGTTTTGTTTTATTATTTTGAATGGTTTTAATATCTTAAAAATGTCTTCAAAATCTTGACTAAGCATGACGCATAGACAAATGCCTTTCTGCTACTTAAATCATAATTTATCATTCAAGCTTAAAATAACATCAAATGAATGCTCGATGGTATTTTTTTAATAACACCAAAAATAAACTCATACCTTGCAAATAAAAACTGATTTTAAGATTCCTCATTTCTTGAAACAGATTTTTAAACAAGATTCAATTTTACGAATAGATTAAAAATTATATTCAAAGAATACTATTTAATTTGTGTATTTAAGATCCACAAGAATTAATTGATGCATATATGTATTATGGTCATTGTGGAACTTAGTATATGGCTGCTTAAACCTTATTACAATTTATATACATGTTCAACAATGCCTATCGCTGTATTGTACAAAATTACCATTACAAGAACAACTTGTTTAGATTTAAATCAGTGAAATATTACCTGAGACAAATTAGTTGATAATAAAAATTAATAATTCTAAAGACTGACTGACATCGGTCACTCAAAATTTATAGCCAACGCGTGGCTTCGTGATAGACTCGATTATTCACGCATCTCGTTTCAAATTATCATGGAGCGGCAACCTTTTGAGAGCGGACTTTTATATTGATTTTTTTTAAGGTGTTCTCTGTCAATACTTGGTAGAATAGCATTACAATAAAAATAATAAAACATTTTTAGTACTTATTCCACATACAAGTTATTGGATCAGGACCGGTTTCAGTTGATAATGATGAGATGAGTGAAACCGGTCGTGATCTAATAAATTGTATATGGAATAAGTACTAAAAATGTTTATTATTTTTATTGTAATGCTATTCTACCAAGTATTGACAGAGAACACCTTAAAAAAAATCAACAGCGTTACAGAAAAATACATGTATTATACATTTCTATCTTGTAGCCATACGCTTACTCACTTACAGGTTCGAATTCCGAAAGTGCCACATTTTCCATTTATTGTTTTTTCAATCGATTAGTATTCATATTGAAAGAAGAAAAAAAATATACTTTTTTTTTGGCTTACGGTTCTTTTTTATTATGTTATTTTAAAATTTACCAGTTGTCTACCAATGAAATTTATTACGCTTTTTATCGAAGAAAGACTTTCAACACATTTCAGATGCATGATTAGGCAGACAGCTGAGACACTCAAATATTCTGGACTATCAAACTGTGTGAGACAGTTAATGATACTCCACTTTTTTTTATTTTTTTTCAAGCGGATACCTTTTTTACTAGGCTTAACTTCCCTATTGTTAATTAATAAAAAAAATTACAGATGTGTGTAATTCGTTGGCTGTCGTAAGATTTGTCTCTCATTGGATATGACACATTACAAATAATAGGCGAAGCCTGATGAAATCACTGTCGGAAAAACAGAATCTACAACAATTTAAAACGACTTTCAATTTCCACCATTATTTATTCGATGCCTTCTAAACACTTTTTTATATTATTTATAAAAACGTTTTCTATATATGTCGCGTAAAAAATGATTCTACGAACTTGTCTTCAATCATATTGCCTAGATAATTCTGATGAATGTCATTTCTTTCAGATCGCTACAAGGAAGATATTATTAAAATACTTTTTAATCAATCAAATTTTTTTTTTCAGAAATTTTCCGTTCATTTAGCCGAGTGGTAAGTACTCGTGACTTATTTTCTGTTTCATTGTCTAGAAGCTCTAGTCTCGGAACATTTACTTTTATATTTTGATATCTATTCGATCCTTCAAACGGGTTTATGTAGCTCGGCGTGCAAACTACTTTTAGCCAATTTTCCCACTATACGAAAAGAAAAAAATGAGTAACTAAATAAAAACTAACTCTTGTAAAATAGCTTTTGTAGATACACTAATAGCTTTTTTATCGATCGCTTGCTTCGTGCGCCTACAAATTTGAGAAGCCCTAGTAGCTTAATCTCGTATAAGAAATCAGTTATCTGTACATCAGAATCCGATCTACCCACGTCTAATCTCTCTTAAGGACAGATCTTTCAAAAACTATTAAGTTACTTACCGATAATAAATATGGTTAACGAATTAACAAAGTTATTTCATGTGAACGAAACCATATTTTATGTAAATAAAGTTGATAAAAAGGCACTTTTTTATTTCAGATAACTGTACTTCGAGCTTTCCTTCTAACTTGTTTTTGACTTAATTAATTTAGTTGTCCAGTGAGGTCTATAATTTTTTATCGTTAATGAAAAAAAAAATGGTTTTTTTTAAACAGTCGAATTCTTAATTGCAAATATATTAAACTAGTATTCGAACCCGGCTTCGCTCGGACCAGTTTGGGGTTATGTTCACCTCGGTGCGTAAATTCAGACGGGCCAAGTTGAAACAACTGGCAACTTAATGACCAACAATGCAAAAAGGAATTACAGACCCACATACATACATACGCCGTTTCGGTTTTATATATAAGATATTTTGGTTCATATGAAACTACTCGAGTACTCGAGTATTTTGTAAAATGTACTACTCGATACTCGAGTAATTGGAGTCTCTACACACACATTGATAACGAAACAAATTTACCGTCGAAACTTTCGCGAGCGAAATCAATTCGTTTGTTTGAACTTGCAACAACAATGCAAAAGGGAATTACAGACCCACATACATACATACGCCGTTTCGGTTTTATATATAAGATTAGTAAAAGTCAGAGTGTGAAACTGGTTGGTGTCATCAAAAAATCTATCGATAATTACAATGAATATATTTTTAGATATATCAATCATTGTTAATTTACACTGACTGAAATAATTTGATTTATTCTAAAAATTGTGAAATACTTAAGCCTTTTAATGAGTTGACATCGAGCCATAAATTTGATACATTATGAATATTATTAACTATCATCTTAACTGCTATTGTGGAACTCAATCGTCAACGTCGATCAGTACGAAAAAAGAAATGAAAAGATTTTTTTTTACACATTTATTTTAGTGTGGTTTATGTATATTAATGCTTTAATTAATTTTGAGCCGCAGCGTTTTGATAAACTATAAGGATGATTATTGTATACTCCAAATGATATTTATTTACATGTATAAGAACTTTGAGCTAAATAGCTTCAGGAAACTTAATGCATTCGATAAGTGGCTGTATCTGCACACAATGAAAATGTTCCGAACTAATCAGCATTGAAGTGGTTTTAAAGTAAACCAATAATTCCATATATCAAAGTTATAACGGCCATCGAATGCAGCAGCATAGCTGCATAATTCGATCACATTTTCCGCATTTGAAAAGACGAGTTAACCCAACGCATAATACAAGGAAAATGTATAGCAGCGGAAAGGAAAGAATAAATATATTATATAAAATAAGCTAAAATAATGAAAACTTTAAGTCGACAAAGCTTACTAAGCGGCTTGGTATGATACTTTGCAGGATGCGTGTTACGTGATAACTACGTTAAATGTCTTAACCCTATAAGTACCCTAGAGGCGATATGTCGGCTCATATATAATCGCCAAAAATGCCCTGAGCCGAACTATCGGCTTTTCTAAATGGTACATATATGTAACATATTTTGAAGATAAAATCAGAAGTGTCATAACATATTAAGGGGCCTAACCTTTGACATCCGAGCCACTTACAAATCCGCAGTTGAATAATACGGCCCCACATAGAGTTGTTTGATTTTTAAATGTATTTACTGTTCATTTTTATCTTCTTTTTTTGTCATTTAGCCTATTTCTTTAATGAAATCTTCATTTAAGCTTTTTTAAAACTTAGTATCAGTCTGTAATGTTGTTTAAAATATAAAATATTTTACTAAAATGTCTTTATTTTTAACACTTTTTATGAATTTACAAAAACTCTAAAAAACAGATAATTGCCAGGGTATTTTTGGAAAACTTAGGGTATAAAAAGGTTTAATATATGTACATGTCTCCAGTGATGTAACAAGACTTATTTGGCCATTAACCATTGATAGGTGATGGCATCAAGAGAATAAGAAATAATTTTTCTATGACGAGAACCGAACGTTTACATTACAATAATTACTATTAACTATTTACATAACTCTATCATAAAAAACAATATTAAAAGTTCTTAGATGTTCACGATGAATTTACGGCTATAAAATATAGTAATGCATTCTCCATTTCCATGTTAAATAAAATCGGAAAAATCGTTAAGAAAATGCACCAACGTCTTTGTAAAAACATTAAGAGCATTAGAAAAATTGAGAAGTAGAGCGGCAATAATTTCAATCCACGCAACATTGATGAAAATTACGTGTTTTTTATTCGCCTAGAAAAGATTATGAAAGAAAGTCGCGTGCCTCTTCGTTACTAGCAAGAATATATTAATTAAGATAGTACTGAAGATACTAAGTATAATTTTCTTTCAAAACTAAGAATATAAAGTAAATTACAATAAGTTTAATCTAACACAGTTTGCTGTTTAGCCTCTGCAACGTAACATTATAAAATTATAATAGTGAAATGAAAAGTTAAATATTGTACAGCATAAATTTTAATTTAACTCTACCTTTATATTTATTTAAAAAGCGATTGTATGTATACCGCTTTGATGACTTAATATACTTCTAACGGTCGGTATTACGATATATTTTCATTACAAATAGCAGTATGAGAAAATAATCATTAAATTGGGCGTGTATTTAATGGGTCAGTATCTAATTCACGTTTTGGTCGGTAAATTAAATAAATGGTCAGTTATTTATCAAAATAATCAGTAAATATTATAAACGGTCAGTATGAGTCTGATCAGTTATTAAATGAAACGGTCAGTGTTTAAAAAAAAAATATTTTAAATGAATGATTAATTTTACTTTGATAGCTTGTGAATTTTATCAAATATGGTCGAAAGGGGCAAAATTACGACTAAGTATAAGAAAAATAAACACATAAATGTGTTGACTCTAAATTTAATGTATATGAAAGCATATAATTCAATTTTAACAAATGATTTTTTTTTTTAAATGTTTGATTATCACCTAACCTTATTTAATCGTGATAGATAGAATCTGACTCAATTGAAAAAAAATTATGACCATTTTCCAATACTACTGGCCACTTATTATTTTTACTGACCGTTTTAATCATTTATTACTGACCATTTGTTTCATTTTTACTGACCGATTAGATACTGACCAAAAAATTAGTTGCCATTAAAAAGGCTAGTTCATCAATGCTGGAATTCGTCAAATTTATCGAGTCTTCGTTAAAATAATTTCGGTCGTAAACATATTCATTTTATATTAACGTTTAGTCATGGCATAATTAAGTACTGAATTACCGGCTGTTTTTATATTTGAAATTGGAATAAACAGCTGATATACTGGGATCTTTTGGTTTCGTTAATACTGAAATTGCAGTCCTTGATTGCAGGCATAGTAAGTGTGGATGCATGATGCATAAACGAGTCTGAAGCAGTCCCCACTTTACGAGTGCGGAAAGTTCGAATTACTGAGTGCATCGTAGAATAATTGCATTCTGTGTGCATTTCTTGGAAGAGTTTCCAGAGTTTAACCGATGGAGGTTTTTGGATTGAGACATTGCCGATTTAACTGCGGCTCCTTTTGGCACTAGTTCCAAGACATCGACTGAGAGTGGAATTCAAGTCACAAAAAATAACAAGGTTTTAAGATTTGAAGATATTTTTTTCATATTTAGTATAACAGTTAATGAAAACGCGCCAATTATTTCAAAAATGAAATTCATACGAGATAAAATTGATGACGTTTTCTATGAATCAGTGAAAAATGACATACACCCGTGTCCAAGATCTTTTTTTTTTAATTGAAAAAATCTACCCTTTTCGGTACTTGATTGCTTGTGCAAAGCTTTTGCTACGAGACCACAAATGCCGAGTTTTATTTAATTAACCGTAAGAACTTGAGGGGCAAAGGAAAAATTTGCAAAATAATGGTGATTAGTAACATAGCAGTAATCCAAAAAAATATGTATTTATATTCCACATAAAATTCTAAATCTAAGTCTTGCCGCATGATGAAAATTGAAAAAAGATAATATCAGATATAATTAACTCAAAATTGAAATTGTATATTATTGCAACCACCAGGATATTTTTTTTTTAATATACCACCTATTTAAATCTATATATTTAAGTTATAATTACCTAATTTTGTCTGCTATCACCAAGTTAACTTTTAAGGTGGTAACTATCAATTATTCTTGATGGAATGACATAATTTAAAAAGTCTTTTACATTTTATTTTACATAATTGAGTTTCATTTATTAATAGTTTGTAAGATTATCTTTTTGTTCTTGTCATTATCCTTTTGTCTACCTTTTTGTATAGCTTGATAAACGGAAAACTTATTTTTTAATTTAAAAAAATACTGTTTAAATTCTGCATCATTTTTATGGTCGCAGGAAGCGAAACCGGTCTTGACTATTATCAAAAACATAGAATTACTATAAAAACTAAGAATCATCACCATTTATGCTTTTTGTAAGATTTATTAGTGATATTCTATATTTAAATTGAAGAGCTTTCATGAAAGCTTGATTAAAGTTTATCAAAAACTACTTAATATAACAAGCTACTACTTAGTTTAGTATCTTATCAAATAATTTGGAATAATCTATGAAAGATTTAAAAAATTTCTATCAAGAAAATACTCTTGTACATTCACATGTCATTGGTTTTACGATGATAAAAGTAAGAGATGCTTAAATTTGTGTTTTGCTAAGATAAAAATCTGAATGTTTAAAAATTTTCTTTAAATATAGTACATGAACTTTATACGATGCATACTCACTTATTTCAGAAAGATTTACGATAAATTGAGTAAATTTCAAGCCATGCATATGATAATTTATTCTGATCTTGTCAAACAATAATCTTTTGAGACATTTTCGGCCCATAAGAATATATTATTTTTAAAAGGCAATGGATTTATTATTCAGATTTTGAGTAATTCTTTTTTTTTTTTGAATTACCGAGTAAATTATTGTTAAATTCTAAAGATTTTGAATAGCTCTAGCTTGAATTTTTATCAAACAATTTTTTGAAAAAGAAAAAATAAGCATACATATGTTTATAAAATTAGTTCCATTATTTGTGATAAATCTTCGAAGCTAACAGTTTTAACTTAAACTTGAACTCACCCTTTGAAAATCTTGAAAAAAATCAGTTGGCGAGTATTTCAACAACTGCACAAAACACGCTTTATATGCTTAATAAAATCACTAAAACACTTTATTTTATAATTAAAATCACCGCTTAAAAATAAATAAATTTTCATCTATCTATAATTAGACAATATGGCACAGTTTCACGGCATTAATATTTTTAAATATAAAATTTAAATTTATAGTATTTGAATAATTTAATATGTATGTTTTATTAATCTGAGTATATGCATTAACTATTTAACACTTATCGATTAGCAAAAAAGTATTTAGTATAATGTAATATAAACTAAAACATATATTTTTTTAACTAATTTGAAAATAATAAGTTGATACAGTTAGTTATATTGACGTGTTTTTACATAATATCATATAAGATGGGATAAAATGTCATTTTTTTAAATGTACTTTCCCAAATTTTGTTTACGTAAAATTGTCGAGAGCCAACTTGAAAACTGTTCAGCGAGAAAATTCACACAGACGACCTTCCGACGAGACGGATACTATCAGAATGATTTTAGGCGCATGGCAGTACAAAATACAAGTCATCCCATCTCACGTCGAGTGGTGCGACCCAACGCGCCAGTAAGGGATGAAAACATTTTAACAGCCTCGTGCAGGGTTCGCACCAAGGGACGGTCGTTGGAAAATTTCATATTTTGAAAAAGGAATTCTGCGGAAAATTGAGCTCTTCACCAAGAATCACCGGTTGTATGGTTAGCATTCATTTTGAAGGATACATAATTATATATTATTTTTTCTTTAACTTTTGGCTAAGCTGTCATGAATTTATTTCTGTAACTGTGTTAAATCCGCAATGCGGTTATAATTCCTATCTCCCCATTGCAGATGGAATATTGAAAATTAGATAACATCATCATATAAGTTTAAAAACTCTGCTAAAACGATTATAAATAATAACATCCTCTTCATTTTACATTGCACTCGGTATTAATTAAGTTAAACGAGATAAGTAAATGCTATTCTATTTTTAAAAACCGAAAATGTAAATTAACTTCATTAAACGCTTTTTACGTGTAAACATGAGTTCAAGACCAAAAGATTATCACTTATCAAATGCTATCAAAATAAAGATATGAAAATAAAAATTTCGCAAAACGGTACGCTTCAATATTTAAAATAAGAAAAAGTTCATTTTTTACATAGTAATAAAAATTGAAAATTACATTTTATGTTTTTTTATCATTTACGAACCCGCGTAAAAAATATATTTTTTTACAAAACAGTGCGCTATTTACTGTGGATTCCATGAACCGGTACGCCGTTCCGGTTCGTCTCAGTTGATTTTGAGCCATATTATCAAGCTTAAACGTAAAATTAATTATTATAAAAAAAAGTAATTTTGAAATGAGAAAAATAACATATCTGCTTTTGCCAAGAAGTAACAAAGTAAGTTCAAATTCGTCAAATCCAAAGCTACAGAACAGTGGTAAAAAGACAAGACTGTGAGATGTTATTAGCAGATAACTGATTAAATTATATATACATTCTCTTTGCTCTGCTTTTGTCTCATTCTTACAATGCAGAATTCTACCCTATAATCAAGATGCTTGCACAGTCTTTAACCCGTACAAAGCCATCCTTAAAACAAGCTTATGTCGCCGTCGAGTAGCATTAATCTACAGTTGTGATTTTTCATCAAATACTATTTTAGATGCTAAAAAACAATAGTTCGTATTACTTTTTTTGACGTGACTACGTCTTATAAATCGATGAACGCCCGCTGCACGCACGAAAAAACATGACTCATTGTCCCGTTTGTCGCGTTACGCCGAAGGCAAGCGTGCGAGCGAGAGCGCGGATAAGCGATAGAGAGGCACGATCGGCCTACCGTTCGGATTGTGCCGCATCTATCTCTCTTCCACTCGATTGGTCGATGCGTCTGAGTAGAAAAGAGACAGCGGCAGCACACAACTTATACACTTACAGTACCTACACGTGATCTGTTTACAACTGTTATAAAAGTATGCAATCATTTCATCAATGTTTTCTTATGACGTTGTCACGTTAAACTATCGTCCGTAAACCGACTTTACAGACAACCATTTTGGCTTAGAAACATATACATGGTAAAATTTGTATCTTTATTTTGTTCATTCAATAGTTGAATGGCCTATCATTATTTTATCGTTACCTTACTTTGAAAAGTTTCTAATTTACATTTTTGCATAAAATGACCTTTTGGTCGGAAAAGTTTGTATTTACCGTATTCTATCATATAAATGAATGTCAGAATTATCTATAATCACCTATTGTTATAATATACATAGTGTTATTCTGAATAATCTAAATCAATTATAGTAAAACTTCGATACAACAGACTTGGGACAAAATTAAACCAATCCTGAGAAAAATTCTGTATATTACGTAATAGGTTTCAAAAAAACCCAATTCAACAATTCGTGACATTACTTTGAAAAGGTTCTAATTGACACTTTTGCCTACAATGACCTTTTGCCGGGAAAGTTTGTATTCACCGCATTCTATCATTTATATGAATATCAGAACTATCTATGATTGAACTCCGTTAAGTTAGCAGAATTCCGCAGTTGCACTGCATCTGCACACTTATTTTACTAAATTTATCTGACAAAGTTCTAAGATTGTCATCATTATTTCCATCATTAGATCTTTAAGTTCATTATTCTCTAAAAGAGTTGTGAAAAAATATGCTTAAAATTTTTAAAATTTAAAATTTTTTTTAAAAAGGATATTTGGCTTTACAGCTTACGCAAATGCGCCAAATATTCTTAGTTGTGAAAGTCATGCGAGATTAACTCGATGGTAAATAATTTATCAGTTGTGCACAAAAGCAACGATAAATAACATACACCCAACCCAAGATCTCTATTCAATTGAAAAAATCTGACCTTGCCGGGTGATCAAACCCGGGCTTCCCGATTGCTAGGACAAAGCTCTTGCCACTAAACCACAGGGACCGACCGAAAATAAGTAATTTGAAACATTTTTACAAGTGAATTTTAATCAATCGAAACTTCAAACACTCATATCTCAAAACAGTGTCAAGAGCAGTTAGAACCATTTCATAGTAAGGTTTCGATGTGGCTAATTCAGTCAGAATGTCGACGGTAAATAGGAGAGGACGGTAAATATTGTTAAATTATTTTTTTTCATATATGGAGACTGAAATTTCATTAAAATTACGTTGAATAATAATACTTGATACGGATTCAGTAACAAGACCTAGAAATTTAACAAAACCTTGAAGAATTATTACGAAGCACGAGAACTTACGAGCCCATTCTGACCCATTAAAACCCGGAAAATATAAATTTCATTTAACCCATTGTTTGGCGTAACCTTCCGTTGATAAAATCGTTTAAATTCGTAAAATTACATTTAAAATTGGACCTACGGCAGTATTATAATTCCGTGTAATCATTTAAAAAGCTAACAGCTAATTTCGTACACGGAAAAAATGTTTCAGTTAATGATTTTAAATAACACGACATTTCCTCATTAAGTTTGGCGTGCGTAAAACGCCAACCAAAATATTTAGTCGTCATCGAATGCCATAAATTATTGCTATGAAACCGCTTCCCGATTAAGGTATCGTTCATAATTTTTAACTTATCCCAATAATCTACAATCTACATGATGGTGAAATCATAAAAATTCAAAATTAAAATTCATTGCTTTATAATACGACTTTTTGGCTTTAAAACTTAATAAAAAATACATAACAGTAATAACTTCACAGCGAATCCATCAGGAAATATACCGTGGCTGAGAGGTTATTTATTACAATAAAAGCTTGAAAACGAATGGTAATAAGTATATTCTATACAATGCATTCTAAATCGATTTCGGTCTTCACCGATACATTGATGTTCACCTTCAATGAGTTAACTGTCAATTCTGGTGGAAAATTATTATATTTAAATAAATACAACAATATTTGCACATATTTTGAACAAACAATATATTGTAATTATGTAAGCAGTACAAAATAAATGTCCTCTATTTTTTCAACGTAAGTATAAACCTATAATAAATTATGATTTTTCAAAAAGCGCTTGTTAAAGACACAACATTATATTTTAAATAGTGACTTCATTTTATTTAAATTTCTATACTTAAATATTTCTAAATTAATAATTTTTAGAATTGTATCAAAAACGATATATAATATTCTACTTCTTTCATTTTCATACACCCATAATTTCTATTTGTCTAAAACGTAAATATATTTGAACATATTATACCAGGGCTGTGGAGTCAGTGTCGGAGCCATCGCGGCGTTTTGGCCGAAGTCATACTCGCAGTGGAATATTTTGAAATGTTTTTACTTTTTATTTTTGCATGTAATATGTCAAATTTAGCTATTGGCCGGATCGGTTGGTTGATATTTATTTGAATACACATAAATAGGAAAATTAGGAAAAAAACGTGACGAGATTAAACTTTTTTAGTCGGAGTCGGAGTCGTTTTTATTTTTAAAAACTCCACTGCCATGTATTATACTAAAGAGCGTAGGCTTTTTAGGTCTAAAATATTGCTGAAAACACGACAGCAAACAAACATATTGTAATAAATAAAAAAAATACAATTAAGAACGCAAAAAACATCGTTGCAAATTTTAACTGTCGATCAACGCCCTCGACTTGACAATTGATTACAATAATAAATATTCCTATGTAGATTAAAGGCATATTTTCAACGCGAAGATCAACCAAGGAGATTCTTAAAACATTCCCATATGTCAAAGCCGCATTCTTAGCTTATTCAACACTTTATATTATAAAAAAAGAAATAGTTTATCCCCTAGAGAATCGATAGTAATATGCGATGAATATTCTAGGAATTTTGAATATAAAAATACCTGTACATCAGAACTGGTATTGCAAAAGTGGCACCCGATATGGAAGATGTTTTATTTGACCCATTGACACGTACATAGTGTGAGAATATTCATACTAGAATTATTATCAAATCAAATGTTTGTTGAGTTATTTGTAACTTGAAAACTTAGTTTCATATGCGACAACTATCAAATGTTACTATTTTCTTAGAACTCGTGAAATGTATTTTGTAGTAGTGATTTTATTTTGATATCTATTTGATGGAGTTTCAAGTTCCAAGGCGCGTTGGCGTCTAGGTTCTTCTCGTCACTTCGTCTTTAAGTTTAGATTTTATATTAAAGTAGTATTCCCTTTCCATCACTGCTGACAGTAGGGCGTGATCGCTACAGTTCAGGGGTCATTTTACTTTTTCTTTTTATACCTATGGAGGGTCATCGAGAAGATTGGCTCTCGGTGTATAATGATGCTCCAATGCTTTCCCGTTATAATTCTACAGACAAGGGATCGTTGGGTTACAGTGATGGCCCACTACCTTGTGAAACTTTTTTGTATAAGAGTTTTGTGTGATAGAACTGAATGTTCTGATATCGAAAATTGTAAAAACATTAATAACGATATATCAATACAGCTGATTTATATCTTAGAATGCATATTTAACAAATGTTTTAAAGCTGAAAATTATTTTAAAATAAATCATTTTTTTATGTACATATATGCAGATACTTCCAATCGTTTTAAATATTAAAAATATCACAAATTCATGTTGATCAGGATCAAGTCCTGATCTAAAATGTGGAATAAATTAAACACTAAATATGTTTTATTATAATGTCATTCCACCAAGTATTGACAGTGAACACCTTAAAAGCAATCATATCAAAAAAAAAAAATATTTTACAAGCTTCGTCATAAATTTCCATTAAACAAAGAAATTTGGAAATCTTTGTCGTGTTTCCAATTTTAATAATATCGTTGTTTTCATTGGTATTTTTAGTGCCGAGTAAATTAAAAATAAACACAATTGTGAAAATTAATAACCTTGCAGACCCTAAATCATCTCTTTTTTATCGAATGAATATGTTAATCATCTGATTTTTAGCGTGTTAACGTTCATTTTTCATGAAAATGAATTTTTGACGGAGAATTTTGGAGCTGATTTGACCTAGCATAGCTTAGTATTTTCTTTGTATACAAAAACGGTGTATCTAAAAGTTGATATACATACATTATTAATAGCGAATATTTGTTTTATATCTATGTATCATTTCTCATTTGAGACTCCAATTAATCGACATATCAACTACTCGATTATCGAGTAGTAACTTTTAAAAATACTCGAGTATAGTCCATTAGTTTCAGATGTGCTAAAATGGTAACCGTACAAATCAGAACATGACAATTCAGAACATGACGTTTCAGAACAAGACTTTTTTTAGAATATATTTAAACATACATATCAGAATTTTTTTCAAACATGACATTTCAGAACATGACATTTCAGAACAAGACTTTTCAAAATATGACATTTCAGAACATGACATTTTTCAATTTCAGAACATGACATTTAGAACAATCATCTAGGGACCGGTTTCACATACATATTTGCTATAAACAATTATGAATAGGGCTGCCACAACAAGAAAATAACTGTATATATATATATACATATTTGTGCCAGCCCAACGATGAATTTTAAAATGCACGCGAACTTACTACAATAGTAAGTGAACATTTATTTTAATTTCGGCGATCTCATAATTACAGTTATTTTCTTGTGGTGGCAGCCCTATTCATAATTGGTTAATTGTTTATAGAAAAATATGTATGTAACAACCCAATATTATAAAGCGAGCGCGCTCTGACGGTGTCCGTAGATAGGCCGATTGTTCTGAAATGTCATGTTCTAAAATGTCATGTTCTGAAATGTCATATTCTGAAAAGTCTTGTTCTGAAATGTCATGTTCTGAAATGTCATGTTCTGAAAAGTCGTGTTCTGAAATGTCATGTTCTAAAATGTCATATTCTGAAAAGTCATGTTCTGAAACGTCATGTTCTGAATTGTCATGTTCTGATTTGTCATGGAACCTGCTAAAATATATACTATTTATTAAAATTTCTGTATATAAATAGATGATAAATAAATAATTAAGCATATTCAATTTCATTGGTACATTTATTTCAATCTATAAAACATATATTTCAAAAATAATAGGCAATTAAATTTTAGAGTGAGTTTAGTTTTGTTCAGTACGAGCATCGATTACTTGAAAAATGGACGAGTATTCTCGAATACTCAATACTCGAATTCGAGTCTCTACTGCCAAGAGATCGATTGTTCAATTATTGTATATCTCCAGAGACTATGATCAACAGTCAAGATATTATCAGTCTTTTAGGCCAGACATATCGGCAACTACACAAATGAATTACATAAAACAAATACATAATATGTTTCAGTTCTTATTTGAAGTATTATTATTTCTTCAAACAAAAATGTTACAGTAACCAAGTTGTCCATTCACTATGTGATGCTCCTAGAGGTTCATTATTTATTAAGGGTCGTAAAGCATGAACGGTATGTAAAGTAAACGTATAAACCTCGATTGGAATGATTTTATTTCAATCAAAAAGAATAATAAAACAAAAATTGTGACGCAAAGCTTATCTAGTATGACCCTTTAAATTCTCCAAATGACAAAAAGTTGTACAAAACACTTAAAAATCAATTTTTTGTAAATCGTTCGATTGCCTCAATTCAAAAGCCTCTAGCTCTCAAACATGAATTAATAATATATTAATTTACTATTAAATAAAAAACGAAATAAAAAATTGCCGATAAAAAATTACGGCTGCATATTAATTTTATCATCTATAAATTAGATGGTAAACTTGATGCTTAATAAGCGAAACAGAAAATGCGATACATAATTATTATACGACACAAAACTCTTAATTTTTAAACTTACTGTGATTTATAAATATAATTTATTGACGTCTTCCTTTAATAATATTTATTTAATTAGATCAAATTTTAATATTGATTTTATAAATAGCCTACATATTGTGTCAGTCAGGTGAAATAACCAGGGCTTTGGAGTCGGTCTAAAAAAGTCAGACTCCGACTCCAGCATTTACCAAAATCACGACTCCGACTCTGACATTGTCCAAAAATACGACTCCGACTAAAAAATTGTTAATATCGTCACTTTTTTTCCTTAAGTTTCCTATTTATGTGTATTCAATTAAATATCAACCCTATCAATGCGGCCAAAAGTCAAATTTGACATATTAAATGCAAAAATAAAAAGTTCAAACTTCAAAATTTCCGATTCCGATTACGACTCCAGCCAAAACGCCGCGACGACTCCGACTCCGACTCCACAGCCCTGAAAATAACTGTTCTGCAAGAAAGAAAAAAATGTTTTTATATGTTTAAAATGTTACACTCGTAAAGACGTCACTTTTAATCAGTAATACAGAACCTTTTTGAAAGACGGGCCAGACTCAATTCTTAGATTGTTCGAGGGCAGCATGTGTAAATTTATCCCTATTTTTAGTGAATATTAAATTGAAAATTGTATTAGCTAATATTGTTCTTCCATCGTCTGTAAAAAGCTCTGACGAAAAAAATGTTTGATATTTGTCATATTGGGCCGCATGAAATTTCATGTAAAAAATTGGGCCGCATGTTAAATGTTAATTATTAACTAAAATTACGAAATACAATTATATCATAGAAGTTTTAAGAATTATAATATTTCCGACAATTCCCTCTTATTTGTAATGAGTACGTGTTTTTTTACATTGGAAAACATAAAACCGTACAACATAACATGCTAAAATAATAAATATAATAATTTTTATACATATCTGACAGTTTTATACTAAAATATAAACGCGTTACTGTGAGACAACAGACATATGAGTAAAGCCTAATGCAGTTGTAGTTTATATCGATTTATATTAGATGGGGTGTTCTGAAAAAGGACTAGTGACGTCATAATACACGCACGATCGGTCTACTCCTGCACTAAAAATATTCATTCGCGGCCCCAGCTGTAATCCCAGCACTTAAATGGTTTTTAAAAGCGATTAAGATGCGTTCGCCGATTAAGAGAACCCCTTCCTCAATTAAGTCAGCCGCCTGAGAGACGTTCGGCCCCCGCTGCCCCTCCGCGCGCGAAGGGTTAAATGAAGCGGAACTCGATAGAAATAAAAGAAACACGGCTGGCTGAGGTAAATATTTCAATTTATTTTACCATCGTGACTTAGAAATTGCCGCCCCTTTAGCCTGTTGATACACACAGTTCGCGTTATTTAATTACTAAAAATTAAATTGATAACTCTGTTTACTCCCCGTTTTGTGTAAAAAATAACGACACGTGTTTCGCTTCTTTAATAAGCATCGTCATATTTACTTTTGCAAGGTTACTTTAGTAATCAGTGTAATTCATCTCTTAATCCATCAAAATTCTTCGATTACGTTGTATAAAAATCTCTCCATGTCTGCTCACAACTTGGAGCATATGGACTCCTCACGGAATTAATCTCAACACATATTTTTTCTACGAGAACTGCTTGTTAGAACGATACAAGGACTAGGACAGGACTAGTGATTGGCTAATCGCTGTCACTATGCGTCGCTCTTTGGGATCGATAAGGTGGAAAGGGATTATGATCAACACAAAGACCCATGCCTTTGAACAGATTTATCGACTGAAAAAATCCGCTCGTAAAGTAATCGAGCCCGGGTGGTTCGGATGGCAAGATATAGATTAATATAATAGATTTAGATCTTTATAATATAGATTAAATATAAAATTTAAACTTTGATTATTCAGCGTAAAAGTGTTATAAATTGTGACACGTGTTGTGCCTCTTTAAGGGGCGCATCTTTGGACTTTAAAGACTGAAAGAGGTGGAGCACTTGTCACAATTAGTAACACAATACGTGGAATAATCGAAGCTATTTTCGATTTTATATTAAAATGAACTTACCGCAGAATTCATCGAACATATGGATTAAACCCACACTCTACCTCCCACATAGAGACTTCAATTACTCGACATCTCAACTACTATTCAAATGATTATTTTTCAATGTTTTATGATGTCTCTTGTCATCATAAACTAGTCATTCATAATATAAATGAACAGGGCCCAAAGCAATAGTAACAAAAAAAAATCTCTCATAACATAGTTAACAGCAAAACTATTTAATAAAACAATATTACCTGACAGTAAAATTAAGGCGTAAGTTATTTTTAAATAAGTAAATAATATTTCGAAATAAATCTTCATTTATAAATTACGAGTATTACTCGAGTATTTTTCAAAATACTCGAGTTTCGAGTACTTAATAAATCGACGAGTATACTTAAAGTGACCATACGTCCTGTTTTGACCGGGACCGTCCCGTTTTTAGGAAGCCTGTCCCGTTGTCCCCAATTACAGCTTCGGGGCGTCGAAATGTCCCGTTTTCAAAAAGAGGGTAACACACGGTAAATTTTTAAAAAAAAGTGCAAAAATCGACGGTTGTGGTATAGCCGTATCGTATAACTTTGCGGAAAAAATACTAACTTGATTTCGGTGCATATGGGTACAGCGGGTGGCTGGTGAGTCATGTGCATGTGCATGCGCAATCGTCACACCCACACATTCATATTTGTTTGTTACAATTCGGCAGTTTGCTCGTTTGTGGGTACACGACTACACGTTGACAGATGGCGCGTCTTTCTTGAAGATTGATTTTTTTTATTGGCGTGTGTTATTGTAGAATATTGGAAACGTTTCAATCGAAAATCGTTGGATTGAATTGTTCCAACACTTTCGTAATAATAATTTGAACCATAAAAACTTTAGAGTAATCATTGAATACATTTTATGCTTGCCCGGAACAAATGAACCCGTAGAAAGAGTCTTTTCACAGACGAATAAGTTGTGGACGACAGAAAAAACACAATTACAAGTCGGAGTACTTAAAGCGATGTTGTTAGTTAAAATAAATTTTAAAAAATCCTGCCAAGAAATCCATTCTTATTTAAAAACATACCCAGTTATACTTAAAAAAAATTGTTCATCAGAAAAATATAAAACAACATAATTTTTTTCATATTTATATTATTTATTCCTGTTATTTTCACTATCAATATTCCTTTTCTTTTTATTAATACATGAAAACTATGAAAAAAATACGTGTTTTCTTGAATATACATACTATTACGTAAAAAAATGGTAGATGTCCCGTTTTGAGGACAAAAATAAATGGTCACATTAAGTATACTCGAGTATCGAGTATTCGATACTCGAATCGAAGTCTACTTCCACTTAATGAAAACATGTTATTTGATTTAAAGAAAAATGGCATTACAGACACTAAATAAAATCTGCTCCTTATTCGTAGAATTAGTCGTAGAATAATAATCACATCTCTCTACAAATGTATGCTACAACTAAGTAATCCATTTGCTTTTTTCAATTCATACTAGCTATCCGTAGTCCTTTAGAGTAAATTCTGTGGTTGACTATCAGCGGCCTTCCAATGTGACAGAATCTGTAAGGATGAGAGAAGTGACAGGTAGGATTCAAGGTCTCTTGGGTAATCCTCCACACATGTTCTTCGTCACTTCTAAATTTGTGACGCTGTAGGCGGCTCCTTCGTCCGCCCGCTTATCTCCTAAGCCCTGGCGGAATAAAATTACCATACCCCTATAATTCACATCAACCGTTTGTTTTAGAAGCTGATTGCAAGGCTGCCATAAAATTAGCACAATCACAACGCATATATTTTATATGTGAAATACGATTCTGTTAGAGCACTGGTCGTAAACCTGGTCTGTACCGCCAACTAGTGGGCGGTAAAGGCTTTCGTGGTGGGAAGTGGGTGATTTTTGCTTATCAAATATTTAGTCTCATAGCATCAGGCTCAAGATTTCATGAATTATTGAATTGGATTTAATCTTTTTTTTGTTTTTTTCAATATATTATATTATACGCTCTATTTTGTGTTGCAACAAAATGTTGGTAAAAAAACTTGTTTCTTCAAATCTCCTAAATTGCTTCGAGAATTTCTTTCGCCTGTATACTGGATTGAAATGTAGCGATGTTGGTGGGCAGTTAGGAAAATTTGCCAAGCAAAAAAAGAAAATTGAAAAATAAATAAAAGTGGGCGGTAGGCATAAAAAAGTTGACGAACCCCTGTGTTAGAGTTTTTGCGCAGTGGTGGCTTGTCCATACGTACTGTGGAACTGCAGCACCCTCAAGCAAATCGACAAAAATTTAATAATACAATATATGTACATAATTTAATGAAAATTTTTGAAATTATCAATATTATTTGAGCGTGTATCAATAATGTCCAATAATTATCATACATCGTGGCACTAATGTACGTGCAGTACCGTTTTCTATGGAATATGCTAGAGTGTTCGAAGGAGGGGTGTGGAGAGGAGAATTTGCAAGCTTGCTTTGGTACTGTCTCTCTAGCAGTGTTGGGTCCGTACGGATGCGAGTTTTACTTATTCTAATGTGTTTCTAATTAGAAATTCCGTAGTCTAGTTCTAATCATTCATTATTAAGGCCACTAATCAAAAATTTTCTGCAGTTATAATATAACATATATAAAATGAGTCCTTTATTATAGGACTCATACTGACCTCTAGTATATAATTATGTATAATCTATTTGAGGTACACTTGACCTGCTATGCACGTGTCCAAACATATTTTTGGCCATTTCTAACATTTACTGTATATAAAGCGTAGTACAATGTTTTTTCACCTAAGGACGGTTAAAAAATATAACATTCGGGTTGCAAACGTTTTTATCGCCAGTCATCGATTATGAAATACTGTTTCAATGGACTCTTTGAGTATAATGTCTTATTATTGTAACCAATGTTCGATCCATGATAATATTTTATTGCTACCCGAAATCTGTCAATATTCATTAATAAGAAAAAGCATCGCTTCAAATAAATCTCCAATTTATTTTGGTATTTACGAGAACATTCTTTGTTGGGATATTGTTTCTCTCGCTTAGCATTTCGTAGAAACACCAAATTGGTTCTGAACAGTCGAATAGTTTGTTTGCGTATTCAAAAAATGTACATTTCCAAAAAATATTTAATAAATCATCGTCAAATATTCATAAGCAGCTGTTAGATCTCTTGGCAATTGACTTTTTGATTTACTTGAATATATTTTTATTTATACATAGAAATACATTAAAATATTCTTTTGTGCCTTGACGAATGATGTTTCACCATACATACACGATTATATTTGAATGAATAGTTTACGCCATTATTATCATATATTATTTAAATACATTACAGTGGCACCTCGATCTTACGTTCTCGCATTATACGGTTTCCCGCGTGGTGCGTTCATTTTCTATAGTCCCGGCATTTAGTTCATATAGGAAACCTTACATACTCGAAAAAGTCGTGTACAGTGAAACCCTGATTCTACATTTTTCAAGGGACCGTATAAAACAAACGTTAAATGCGAGACATGATGAATGCGGGAAAGTTTTATAAATGAACTAAATGCCGGGACTATAGAAAATGAACGCACCCCGCGGGAAAACGTATAATGCGAGAACGTAAGATCGGGTTTCTACTGTATAGTATTCTGTAGGCATACCAAAATGTCCTTTATTTAAATATATGCCGTATGGTAAAACATACATATTTTAAAACCGCTTCCGATTTAAATATCGAGCATATAGATTTTTACTGAACGGAATATTTAAGGATTTAATGATCGAATTTGTGAAAAAAAATCATCACAAAAAAGCATTTGAAAGCTAATATAAAAGGATTAAAACCCGTGGACACTGCGAATGAATAGGATAAACACGTGTTAACCAGTTGGCTACCAGACTGAAAATATATTCGTTTATAATATTCAGTAACAGCAAAAATTTATTAAATCAAAATTCTTCAAAAATGGTTCGTTAAAATAGGACGGACAAAACGTTGAATTTGACGTTTAAAATTAATCAAACATCTCGCGTACACCAATTAATTTGTTCCCACATCACTTTGTGTGTGCTGTCATTTCGTCCTTATGTCCATATAATTTTTACTCAGAACCAACTATTATATTATAAATATCATTTACTGTAATTATAATATATTGTGTGGAAGTACTACTAAAAATTGTGTTTTATTTATTTTATTTTACTTCTTTTCCACCAATAATAATTGATAGTTAATATATTAAATATGATAAGCAAATTATTCACAAGATTATTTTCGTAATTCTTTTTTTGAAATGTAAGTGTACATTGGCACATATACATGTGCCAAAGGCACCACCGCAAACACCATTTCATATTTCCGATACACGACTGTTGGACACTAAATAATTCTATACAGATACCAAAAAGCTCTCTGCTTTTAAGATTTTTGGTCGGGTACGGAAATAACTCCGGGTTACCCGGTCAGTCCAGTCGATACTCGGCGACAGAACGGAGCCTTCCAGATAGCTGTTTACAACCTTTTCAATTACATAACTATATAAGTATGTGTTATCCCAATCCGAAGCAATCTTCAATGTCATTCTGGATTCTAGATTCTAGATCATCACACATATCACTGGCTCAAGATTTCAAATAATATTTTTATAAAATCTAAATTCAATATTCATCTTGTCGGAACATGAACATATTTCCTTTTGATCACTGGAGTTAAGCTCTCACCACAGAATCTGACAGTATGCCATAGCAGAATTGGCTTGTAAATGTAAATCATGCTTGTAAATCATTCATCCCATCTTGCTTTGTAATCGCTGTGCTAATCGCTTACCCTAAACAGCATAATACGTGGAATAATCAAAGTTATTTTTAATTTTATATTAAAATGAACTTCAACACCGCCGAATACATCGAAGGTATCGCTTACGAGGTTTAAAAAAATCTTATAAGCATTATCATTAAAAATAACATCACTGCATAAGTGGACAACGTTATTTAACATAAATTTTATCATATTTCTTGTTTTGCACAGCAAATTGCGTATATTTTAAATAAAAAGATTTTTCATTTTTATTACTTGCTACAAATCTTCTTGCCAAACAATCTTTCTTTTGCAATTACTTTTTTACTGAAGTGCATAGCAACCAACTATTGCAGGGCTGTGGAGTCGGAGTCGTCGCGGTGTTTCGGCCTGACTCGTAGTCGGAGTCTGAGTCGTGTTTTTGGCAATTGGCCGAATTGGTCGGTTGATAAATGATTGAATACACATAATGGGAAATTTCTGAAAACAACGTGACAAAATTTAACTTTTTTTTAGTCGTAGTTTTTTTATTCGTGTTTTTGGTCAATGTTGGAGTCGGAGTCTATATCGTGTTTTTACTCAATACTAGATTCGGAGTCTTTTTTTAACGACTCCACAGTCTTGAATTATTGTGCTGTTTCTCCGACTAGACGTAGACTCACCTAAAATTCGTTTCAATGCGTTCAATTCCACTGTTACCAGTTACATGCAATATATGGGATATAATTCCGTTTTGGATGGTAGTAGGTACAAATTTGAATTCTCTAAAGGCAATGTTTATTCGGAAAAGGGTGTTCATTGATAAAGCCGTACAGGAATATAAATTTTATTTGATAGCCGCCACGTTAGCGGCTAAAAATTTCATAGCAATAATTAAGCTGATTTTATTTATTAAAAAATACTTCAGCTAATTTTAACTCGCTTTAACTCGCGATTTAAATCCGTGTGAAATATTCTCTCATTTAAATTACAATGTTTTAATGTGGAATAAAATCTTAAAAATCGAACGTTTAGACATAAAAAGTTCAAAAATAAACAAAAGATGCACATTACATATTTCATTGACTGTAAAATGTATTGTTCCACATAATAATCTTTTCAGAACAGCACGCCAGTCAAAGATCTTTCATCACTGAAGCTGGCAACGTTTTCGTATTCAATATATTACTATACACTATCAAAAGATTGTAGCTATAAAATTTAATCAAAATTTTTTTTTCTTTATTTTAAACATAATCATTAAAACAATTATAACAAATTGGGCAAACCGTTTTTTTATTATCGGCATCGCTAGACGTGTTAAAAGTTGTTTATTCATGTGTAATTTTATTTATGTAATCAAGTGAGTATTTTTGTATGCGTTTAAAGATATTGATATAGATTTAGTGGCGCAACCACAGTTTTGGTACCCATTCAAACTTTTCACTCAAAGTAAACGCCCACCCTTGCTGTCAATATTTTGCCACATATGCTATTTTAATCACAATACATTCTCGATATACAAGCCCATTTTGTAAACCACTATAATTTGATAATCTGATTATCGCTTTTCGTATTTTCAAAAACGTTGCGGATTTCATTGTCAAATATTGATTAAAATCGAGAAAAAAGATCCCATTTTGAATTCACTGAAGATTTAATTATCACAAATATTATATTAAAATTACACGTTTTTACAAAGAAACTAATAATGATTCGTGCGAAATGTATTTTTAGATTATTAAGAATCGCGTCTGTGTCAAAAATCAATCAGAGAGAAAGGCATTGTTATGGTACAAAACATATTGTACTATTTCCAGGAATATGTTGAAGCTGCCTCGTATCAAAGCACACATACATATATTAAAATCATAATTTTATTCAGATTAACTAATTTATTACAAAAATAATAAGGAAATAAAAAAATTAAAACTCAATCAATTTTAACTGTGCCCATTCTCAATATAAAGTATATGAAATCCAAATAATTATTTCAACAGACACCAGGGACGTTAGCGACAAAACTTATCTTCATACAATCTTCTTATTAATTGTTTTAAGAGGTAATAAAACACAGTATATTTTTGTTTCTAAGGAAAAAAATCAGTATAAATACTAATCATACTGTGTTTTTGCTTTTGAATTCCAGTAAACTGTTTTACTGCTTAGAATAACAGTATGTCAATTTTAAAAGTAAAAAGGTAAAACAAAATAAGCATTATTAATATCAAATATACTATAGTTATTCATTATTGGTAATTAATATTTGTAGCATAAATCGATTGGATGTAATTAACGTTTTGCTATGTTTATATATTATTATATAATTTTATATAATACATAGACGGCGTTAACGTGATCAAGTTTTGCTCATTTTTCATGTGTGTATAGCCGCTCCATCATATTCGCTGACAAGTTTACAAGAGAGCCAATTTGTTCGACAAAACCCGGTTACTTGGAAACATGCACTTTTGTTATTTTATTTTCTGATATTTCAAAGCGGGGAATAATGTCCCCCCGGGACACAAAACTATCCGATTGCGCACCGGTGCTCTGTAATACATTACCGAAATATTTTATATTACAGACATTAATACAATTTCCATTTTAATAATTTAAACAAAGGAAATTAACAAATTCTTGTATTTTTACTATGAGCGATATCCGAGCTTGCAACTTAGTAGCCAATACTCTCGAGTGTATCTTCTTCTTTTCCGGTAAACATATTTTTCTTTTGCAATCCATTTAACCTTTCAGGCGCCCGTGACGTAAGATATACGCGCTGCCATGCTAAAGCGATTCTTTTTAATTTAAATACTAGCAATGCCATCTCTGGATAAACTTCAATAATAAAAATACATCTATTATCGAATATATCGCTTGAATAAAAGGATTTATTTCTCTTGTCCTTTCGTATCTCCATTATCACCTGAAATGAGAGGATAAGCGAATGCTGGCAGGTTTCTATGGATGCGATGTATTTGGCTGTTGTCATAGACTTGGTGAAACCATCACGTACTGCCAAGTTTGAAAAATATTGTCATGAATGTGTAGAAGGACCATAGAAACACGTTTCAGGCCATTCATATTTGAAATATGTGGCGCAGGTATGAAGATACATGGTAATAAAGGGTAAAAAGTGTCTCTATTGACCCCGTTTTACGGTACCTATATAAATCTACGTCATCCTTTATAATTGACAACATCTGTTAAATTTGGTTGACGAGGTCTGCCATCGCAACTCACAGCGACAGAAAAGACCATTTGAATCGTCTACTGATAATATTTTATTTTTACGTCCAAATTTTTGGCCGCACTCTGCGAATTTGTAATGCATGGCTTGAAACTGAATTCGGAGACTTTGTATTATTTAATTGTCGCAATGCATGGTGCCAGAAATAATTGTGTCAAAATTGCACGAGCAGCAGGCAATAGCACCACTGTACGATTTCTTTTATTGCGTTCCCATGGCAATAAACAATTACTGGCAAATTTATTGCCGGGCAGATTTTTGAACCCTGTTTTTATTGCTTACGTAATAATTTTATTGCCTACTTATACAGCGTGATTCAGGCAACATTTTTCGTAATTTATTTGTTTACGTTGAAAACAAAAGTGCCCCACGTGACTGCCAAATCTTTATCATCTTAGGTTTGTCAGTATTGTACCCGCCTCAACCCTCAGATTCCGGGTATATACCGTGAAACACCAGCGTGTCTCAGGAGCGAAGAAATTTCAGTCTGTAATTGCAACTACATAAAAATAATATAATTTAAAAATAGCCGAATAATTGAATAAGAAATAACCGGGGAAGACATCAACATGAAAAAATCTAGACACTAAACACTAGAAATCGATGAAAAAGAATTCTTCTTTATCTATATTAATTCTTTATGTTGTATTGGATGCTTCATAGATGTCTCTGCGTGTTAACATAAAATATTCATCAAATTTGTCGAAGGGGCGAAGGGGACACATCATGGAACACATAGAAATTAATTTCTACACATTTGTGTACTCGTGCACACTTGGCATTCAAGCGGTTAAATATTATATTAAATAATTTCAAACAATAATAATATTTTTTTCAATGAGCAATACTTAGCAACACTAGAAATTAAAATGTATTGTTCTGAAGTATTATTGTCACATTTCAAAATTGTAAATGTAAATTAAATCAAATCTTTTGCATATTTCATAAATAATAATTATACATGAATTTGCTAGAGTCTAGACTTAAAATAAGTGTGTTTTAGTGACAGTGGTAGATATTATAATAAGAATTCTTTTTTCGAAGACTTGAACTTGGTACAAAACAGCATATTAGCTTAATGAAGTGTTTGCTACTGATATTTTATGACTTAAGTGTGATATTATTTTATAGTTGTTGTGTTTGTTTTTGTGAAAAATGTCTACTATAAAGTGGACAAGGCATCTCAGAACACCTCTTTCTCCAAATTCACCAATTATCAAGTATTTTACTCCTTTGAAACCACCTCCTGTCAAGCATACACCATTTTTGAAGCCTAAATATCATTCCCATCTTACAACGGCATCTGCAGAGGCGTGAGTTGTTTATGTATTTTATATTATCTTTCTGTATTTGTATTCAAAGTGAAATATCTATTTTTGTCACATCTTTGTGAAATATTTTATAGCCAAAATTAGCCTAACTTATTAGCTGATTTGTCTATATCACAAGAAAGTACCTATTCAAAAAAAAATTGATTTAAATTCTTCTGCACTTGCCTGTTTATATGAATGTTGGTAATCCTTCGGGTGAGGGGCTTAATCATTTTGTTGCATTTGACACATAATTCAAGATGGCTGTCGAAAGTGTTCCCTATTAATTAATGGCTGATATATATTTCTACGTATTGTAACAAGTAATATTTCTAAGTGTTAAAAAAACCTAAACAAACCAAACCATACCTAACTTAAACATAAACTTAACCTAACCTAAGCTTACAAACCAAACCCAGCCTAAAATTAAACATAACAAACTAAACATTGCCTTACACAAACCTAACTTAACCAAAAATAAAATTTAAAATAGCCAATTAATTAAATATATAATAAATATTCCACACATCAGCAATTAATTAATAGGGAACACTGTCGGCTGCCATCTTGAATTATGTGTCAAATGCCAAAGTTTTGAATAAGCCCCTCATCTGAAGGATTACCTGAATGTTGACACATTGGCTACGGGGACATGGGATACACTGATTACGTATAATTTTTCCATATGTCTATATTTCCCCTATAGCCAATGTTTTAATGTAGGGTATGGAACAATTATTGTAAAATTCCAGTTTCGATATCGAAAAAATCTGGCTACCCAATGTTGCCTTTTATATCATGAGAGGAAAGTCACTGTAAGAAATTATAATGAAACAACTACATAATGATTTTTTTGCATATTATCAGGGGCGAATTAAAATTATTTTATCAAGAAATATTGGAAATTAACAGAGCTTAGCTTAACAGTTTGCAAATTTTAAACGAGCAACTTCTTCTTCCAAATTCACCATTGCTGTACTCCTTTGAATAATTGTCATTTATTAATAATTCAAGCACTTACTATGATTAAGTATTAATTCATACACCTGAAAACAATCAACTCATTAATAATAGGTCGGATGAAACCCTAGATTTATTTTAGATATTCCTGTGTTATTAGTATTTTCAAAAATCCCGATAATCATAACAAACCCACTTAATTCATTGAAACTTTTTAACATAAAATTTTCGTTAATTTACATTTTAATAGCAATTTAACTTAGTGATCTATTTATATTTTTAATTCTTTACACACTGTTTACTACGCGTCAGTTCAATTACATCCGTGCACTTGAAATGCCTGAAGATGCCGAAAGGCGAAACCCGGGTCGTTAGCGACAAAACTCATGGAAAAGTTCAAAATTCAAATTTGATATCGAAATTCCATCATGCACCCTCAGTCGAAATCCTTAATTATAACTACATAATGATCTTCACATTATTTCAATGTCAATTTCAGATTCAAGCAGCGTGATCATTTCAAGAAGTACCGTTTCTATCACAATTCACCTTCTACGCCGTTATACAAAAGATGTCAGTCTATCAAAAAAAGACTTATTTTCGATGAGGACTGTGAAATAGTAGACAATGCCAATTTAAAATGCATATCAACCACCCAGGAAGTTTTAAAAGGAGAGACAACACAATATCAGACCAACAGAACAATACCCCCTATTCCAAAAATTACAATCACCCATACAGGATGTCATACTCCATATATTCGTAATAAAGTTTCAAAGCCTAGAAGAAGCGCTGAAAATATTTCTCCAAATACACAGTCAATATTTAATATTCTATCACCGTTGATGAATCATAAAGTGCTTGGGCGTGGGAAAATTGGGCTTTTCGTGGCAGCTGATTTTAAAGGTATCATTTGATGTAAATCATATACAGTTTGAGTCAAAATGGCGATCTAAAACAGTCATGAATATATTATATTCGTGTTAGACAAGTATAAGCATGTGATGCAGTGATGCACAAACTGCGGGCCGAAAAAACCATTTCTTGCAGCCTAATACGTCAAATGTCAATCATCTTTTTACGGACAATGGAAGAATAAAAGAAGATATAAAATAATAAAATTCTCAATTTTATTTCCACCCAGTCCTTTTTCACGCGATACAGAGTTATTCGCTGCTGTCACTGTCAGATTGAATCAAATATAATCAATCGCCGTTTCTTCTTTCAAAAATAATCGCGTTAAAACGAGTAAAACGCATAAAAAAAAGGACGGTGCCCTCCAAAAAATCACGTAAAAAAAAGAACTAGATGTATACAAAAAAAAACGATTATTTAATAACTTGTACCCATGTGGCCCTCAAACTATCTGAGAATTGATTATCTGGCCCTTCTCCTTAAAAGGTTGGGCAAAAATCACTGATGTAATGTAATATAAGTAATAGGTAAAGCGAAAAGAAATGTCTTTTTTTTTTACTGCGTTTTGTTTTAAAGCTAGTTTATCACCGGATAGTTAAATTAAAGCAATATATACAATTGACTGTATATGAATGAATAACGGGCAGATGCAGATGGGCGTTCAAAGTCTACATGTGTTTTTTTTTCTAAAACCGTTCAAAATCTTACGGAATACTGTATTTTTCAAAGATCGAATTTTATCTAATTACTTTCTACAATCTATCATCCCACTTTTGATATTTGAAAACATCAGTACTTAGAATTCTGGCTTTAATTAAAGAAAGATATCTTCGCCATGTGGTGCGTGAAACAATCATACAGGTTGATACCATAAAACAAAAATTATGAAATCATTTTTATGTGTTTACAATGGACTATTTCACATTCTTCCACAAAAAATGATGCAAAAAATTAATTAACCCCAATTACAAACGCATAATGAGGGAAACCTTCCTATACTGGTATATATGTAATTACCAACATAACAAGAAAAGTCACTTTTATTTCTTGATTTATTTTTTCAGGCGAAAAATTAGCACTTAGGGTTGTTGTTAATAAAGGATGCATTCCACTATCATTTGGTGAACAGCACGCAATCGGCTTGAGTCATCCAAACATTGTTAAATTTAAGTCTAATTTTATTATCAAAAGAAAACTTAACATTGACTATCACATTGTATATATGCAATATCACCAACAAGCTCGAACACTGAAGAATATCCTTGAAGCCGAGACCTGTCCTCTGCAACCGATGGTTTTACTGCGGTGAGTAGATTAATGTTCTTTACAGTAATAAATTACTCAGGAAAAATATCTTGTTTTAGTTATTTAAAAGATAGATTTAGTCAAAACATCAAGTTTACCTTCCAATTATAATAAATCAGAATATCATGATTTACCTGATCACCATTTTTATAAATATAGACAACCATTTTGAAATTCAAAAAGACTGTCTGTAAAAGATGACAGCGTTTTCGTTTAGTATTGTCATGATTTCATTTTTAGAGATACTCGAACCAGTCCAAATATTTACTAGGACCAAATTTAAAATTCATTACATTATTAAGCTTTGTTTGCACATGCTATTGGTTCAAACCATGTTAGACAACCCACTCGTGCTACTAAGTCTAAACAGCCCTACAGTTCTCTACCGCTTTTAGCTCCCATAGTTTCTAATGTTTCTATTATTAAAAGATTCCACTATAAAAATCTACATAATCTGACTTACCATGAAATAGAATAAAATATAATCTTTGCACCCAAATAATTGATGAAACGTTAGTGTACTTATGACTGAAAGCTTATATTTTTTGTTCACAATGGATCGCAAGTGCTTTACACTTTATCCATGAATATAAATGTAGCGCCCGACTCCGAAGTAGCAGCAGTAAAAAAGATTTTTTTTATATGAGCCTTACAAACTCCTTCATAGATGCTGTTACTAAATCATTGAATATCTAAAAACTTTTAATTCTTCCAGGTATGCAGCTGATATTTGCTGTGCTTTGGAATATTTACACAAAAATTTGATTATACATCTAGATGTCAATCCCAAAAGTATTTTGGTCTGTCTTGATGGAACTTCTAAATTATATGATTTTACTACTGCAGTACACACCAATGATCATCAACGAAGTAATTTTCAAGTAAATATAAACTATTTGATTGTTTTCATATTTACACAAAGCCAATTTTCTATCTATTTATTTTTGAAAATCAACTCCCCGCAATCAGGCATCTCAACATATGAGACGCTAGTCAGTGGGTTAAAGCATCATATTTCTCACTAAGTATACTTTATGTTTTGATAAACCCATTTTAAAAAAAGGTATTTTAGAATAATTTCTGGAAAACTTATTATCAGTTAAAACCTACTCGTATATAACAACTAATTATTTGGTCAGTTCGAATTCGATATATGGTCAGTAATATATGCTTAAAACGGTCAGTTAAAAATCATAAATGGTCGGTTAATAATTAATTTTGGTCAGTGTTTTAATGTAAAATGGTCAGTAATTGTCTGTAGAAGGGTTAGTAGATATCTATAAACGAGGGATATAAGTTATATTATAACCAGGTCTGTGGAGTCGTTAAAAAATTACAACTCCGACATTTACCAAAACCAAGACTCCGACTCCGACTCCAACATTGACCAAAATCACAATGTTTTTTTCCTACCTTTCCTATTTATGTGTATTCAATTATATATCAACCAAACAATCCGGCCAATAGCCAAATTTTACATAGAATATGCAAAAATAAAAAGTTCAAATTATTTAAAATTTCTGACTAGTACGACTCCGGCCAAAATCCCGCATAGACTCAGACTCCGGCCAAAAAACTCCGACTCCACAACCCTGATTATATCATATAACACCAAAAAAATATGTACCTCGTTGTGATAAGTAAGGTAAATGTACCAGTGGTTGACCATGTACTAGTAGTTGACCTTTTGAGAACAAAATAGCCCAAAATAAGAAATGCATATGCGGGATTGCTCTAATTTGTAACGTTCAGACAATTTAAGGCATCTGTGGTCGGAATGAGCCACTAACACATCACCATATAGCCAATGGAGTCCCAGGGTGGCCATTTGAAAACAACGCCTATTGAGGAAAGTGTATTATTTCAAATTTCTTAAGTGATCAATCTAGAAACGGTGTGTACCTTGTTCCTGAACCACCCATTGCTACTTGATTCAACCAAGAGTGGTGTGACTGAAAGCCCTGAAGCAACTCAGACAGAAAGTTCACTATAAGGCCCCCTGATTAGACATGGTCAACTACTAGATTTTTCAATTTGTGAGATGGTCAACTACTGAAACAAAAACATGACTATTAAACACAACTTTTATTAAGCAGGCCCTTTCGTAATTTTTGTTACATAATATTTATTAAGACATATGATCCAATATGAGTATACTTGCTTTGCCTTCATTCGGTACAATGCTAAACCTTAATTGTTATTTTTGTTGAAATTTTCCCTTAAACGGTCAGCTACAGGTGCATTTACCTTAATAAGTGGTGAGAGAGAAACAGCACTGAAACGACAAGGTGTAATTTACCACTGAAAAAAATATATTTCATCATAGCTGGCAATACCGAAATCCAAACGTCAAAATCAATGAACCATAAACAAAGATGACAAAAGTTTAACAATATTGCCAGAGACAATTTTACATAATATATTTACATTTGTTTGCATATATATATATATGAGATGACCTGTAGCGTTTTAGGTTCTGATTTTAATTTTTTCTCATTTACAGTGTAATATTCAGCCAATTGGTTATATTTTTAATATCAAAATAGCATCCACAAAATACAAAAATATAATAATATAGAGACCAAGGGAACTTAAACTGTGCCAATATGTTGTATAACTAGCCATTATAAATACATTACTGACCCACTAAATACACGCCATTTTATATATGGGACACCGTGTATTCTACAAATGCCTTGTAATGTGCCCTAAATGCAACAATATGAAGCTCAATTAAAATTGCTGCATTGAGTAATATACACTTGTACGAAGCCATAATGTGTGGAGGTAGGTTTTAAAAACCCTATGGTATATTAAAAATAAAATTGAAAACCTGTTTCAGTTTTTCGGGGCAGTCCGATACAGAGCTCCTGAAATTATCTTACGAAGTAAACCTCTGCCAGCATCAGATATTTACTCCTTTGCTATCACAATGTGGCAGCTTCTTTACAGAACCACGCCTTACGGAAAAGCTATTCAGGAAGACTACCTAATGTACGCAGTCGTTGAAGATGGTCTCCGGCCAAGCTCCACCAATAATTTTGATAATTTAAAATTTTATGAGCTTTATAAAAATATGTACTCAAAATGTTGGAATGATAACCCGAATTACAGACTCAATGCTAAAGATGTGATAGAAAATATCAATGCTTTGAAGATGATTCTTTAAGAGATAATATATGTCCTAAAATATGAACGCAAATCATTTTTCTTGAATTCTTTTGGAATTTTTGTTACAAAATGCCATAATAAGTTGTGTTGCATGCATTTAATATGTTTACTTTAAGGTGTTTTAAATAATTGATATTTTAATAAAATAATGTTGATCGTTATCTCTATACTCTATTATCTTGATTTTATGACATTCTTAAAATAAGTCTATTGTATAGTATGACTGGAAAATAAATTAATTACACCCTTAATTGTTATTTTATTATTAGATCATTACCCTCAATGCCCATTAAACAATGAAACTCTACACTGTAATAAAAAAAATGACTGAGTAGATCAATCACCTTATGAAAAACGATAAATTCAAGATAAAAATGTTTGCTTTTAAGATGTTGTCAGTCATTGTCAACTGATGTCGTCAAACCGGTCCTGATCCAATAAATTTTATGTGGAATAAGTACTAAAAATGTTTTATTATTTTTATTGTAAAAATGTTTTTCAAATAGGGCAACAAGTGTTACACCTAACAAAATAATCAATTAAAAATGAATTCACATAAGGAAATAATCCATTCATTAGTTAAGGTGCCAGTGAATAGCTTCAGATTCTGTGTCAGTGGCATCTATTATTCTCAATAAAAACTGGCAAGCTAGAATAAATTAAGTACAGAAAAATAAATTAATGGGACATTTTTAATTAATAATTCTTGAATTCAGTCTCAGATTTGAAGTGTTAAGTGACTTTGGTAGGTGTTAAAAAAAGCTCCACAGCCTTTAGTGAATATATTATATGGAAGAAATAATGAATAAAAATGCCGAATTACAAGAAACTATTGTTTATTATTTAAAATATCACATACATAATAAGACACAATGCAACGCTTTGAAGCGTTTTACTTTGACTGTACAACAGCATTTATCTTAGCAACGTAATATAATAAAACAAGTTTTTTACAAAAACATAAATTAACATCACACTGTTTCATCCTTCAGCTTTCAGAGGACAAAGCCATCTATGAAAGATTTGTAAATGCTTTTTAATTTTTCCAACACCTTCAAATTGAAAATATAGATGTAGTTAAATTCAAGGCTACTTGTTATTTTTGTGTATTATCAATAAGCATGATGCATAAACATAATTGCAATTCCATTTCAAAGTCAGCTGACTTAAGATTTCAATATATTAAAATGTTTCTGGCATAAAACATTTATTATTTAAGGTTAAGTAATGGGAAATATTTGAGCTTCAATCACAAATAATCAAGTATTTTAAAGGATTTTGATATCAATCAAGTATTATTCTTGTTGTATTATTAAGGCTTGTAAAGATTAATATCAATCAAACAAGATAGGGCAAGAATGGTATGCACCGTATAGTTAGGTTAGGTTAAAATTTTGACTAAAATATATATTTTTATTTGATGCATATTACTCAAAAGAATATTCAGAATTACTTATGATATATGTATATTGTAAAATAATAAAAATGCAATTAAGTATGTCGCTTTATTCTTCACAAAATAGAATACTGATATGCCCATTTCACATATAGTAGATTATTAATATTAAATCTACTGATAATATACCATTATATTCAAATAAAATTGGTGGGTATACAAATTAAATGTATATTCTTTGTGCTCAATATCTAAAATATTATCAAAATAACTTTCAATATTTTTTACTCATTCTTCATCTAGTTTTCTTATAATTAATGAAGTAGTTTAATTAATATAAAAAAAACCATAAATTTTACAGGCAGACCAGACACAACAATCAAGAAAGAGGACAGGTAAATTTTAGTAAACAAACAGAAAATAACAATAAACAAACCAGGTTGTATTAGTTTATAAAATAACTATTTATCTAATTCATGTAATACTTTCCTGACTGTTTTGAATCCACCATTAAATCTACAGCACATATTTCAAAGTAAGTATTCGTTATAATTCAAAAACTCAATTGAAATAAATATTTCAAAACACTACTTACATTATAAGTAATAATACTTTGCTTTTTGAAATATTGGTACAAAAATACTTATCACTATATTTTATATAATTTTCTAAATACAATGATTAACATTTCATTATTGCTGCTATTCTTTTATTTAAAAAACATATTTAGAATAGTAAACTGAAATAGTTTGTCTTTAGATCATTGTAAAAATAATTTTAAGTGATAGGTTAAACATTTGATTAACAATATTAGTCTTATTCATAAAAAAAACATTTGTTTGGTGGAGTCTATTCAGATTATAATATGTTGGCAAATTTTACAGTATTGTGGCCAGAAAATCTGTTGAATGACATGTGGTAGTAGGTGTTATTGATACCTTAAAATTTCACAACATAATTTTGCATGAAATAAGTACTTTATATTTATTTTTAATTCCAAAATGCACAATTTCTTTTCGTTTTCAATAAAAACATAGAAGCAGTTTATGTACATATTGGTGTTGTTTGGGCATAACCTGATAACTGATTTTTGAAAAAAATTTAGAGTTTAGGTACTTTAATGTTTAATTTAATGACTAATATTTGAACTCCTGAAAACCGTCTTAAAATCATTTTGATGATTAGTGGAAGAACCGAAATTCTGATTAATTTATTTGTTCTCACTTATTTTTTTTCTTGTTTGAATATTCCTTCTGCTAATTCAATATTTTGCTGTTATCAGTTTATACACAAACAACACGGATATATAGGTATGTATGTTAATGATTTATACTTTAGGATATTGATTATTCGCAATCATATAATCAAATGTTTATCCAATTACACTTAATTCTTTGATAAAACTGACTTAATTTAACTATTTGGCCATTTAAGACTATTTTAAGCCAATATTCTAGCAAACTATGAAAAAATTCTTAAGATGCTTAATATCAAAACCATAGCCATCAAAGACAGACTATAACAAGTGGCGACAGATCCGTTTGGTTGCCCCTCAAAGTAAACAAGTGGCCACCAATGCGTTATAGAAATTACAGCAGCTTGGTTTTTGTCTTTGGGGTTTTCAGGAATAGATAAATCATCGTCAGGACTGTAATCACCGCACTGAGGGAAGTTTTTGGGCACTGGAGGAAAATCAGAATGTTCACCTACTTTGAAAACAAGTGACATTCCGATCTCCGCATGGAATTCTATATGACAATGGAATAGCCAATAACCTGAAATAACAGAATAAACAATAAGTTTCATTTAAGCACAAACAAAATAGCAAAATTTTAAGCGAATATGTTTAATCTCAAATTCTTGGATTTAGATCTCAGAAAATTGATAAATAAAATGAGTCAGTGGCGGATTACTCCATAAGTGCAAGAGGTGCGTGCTTGAGACTTCCAAATCTTAGAAATAATTAACTATCAGTTAATATTACCAATACTGATAATTTATTTTGAAATATAAAAACTCAAATAATCTTCGCGACTTCGCGAAAATTATATTGCAACTGGGGCCTCACAAGTAATTAATCTGCCAGAATGAATGACTTAAAAAAAGGTCCTTATTTTTTATAGACTGCCTAATTCAATTTTCAACATTGTTGGAGATGGCAATATTGTATTGTAAACATTCAGAGAGATAATTTTCTATGATAATTAATTGAAATCAGCTTACCAGGATTATCGGCCAGCCATCTAAGGATTGTATATCCTCCATCAGGAACGGTAACAGTGTCCTTAAGCGGGGCTTTAGAAAGCTTTCGGTGAATCTTTCCTTCAGCATCTAACTTCTTGATATCGGCAACAGTGGTGTTCTTTGCAAGTCTTTCCATGCCGACAACTCTAAATGCATAGCCGTGTAGGTGGAATGGGTGGTTTGCGTCAAATGCCATACCTGAAGAAAACGTTGACCAATATAATTATTATTCCAAACATGATATATTCTTGATTCTCATTTATTCAGCTTGTTAGTTTTATCATTATAAAACAAAAACTAAATGTACTGTGTAGGACACTTCATAATTTATTAAATTGACAAAAACGTAACTCATTTTTCTCTACTAATTCAAGTTATTATATTAATAATCAATTTTACCTATTTTTCAACAGATGCAATTTTTTTATATTATCTTTAAAGGAGATGCTTCAGCTTTCTAACTTATTTGTTAAATATAGAATAGAAATCTATTTTAATGTGTTGTTTTAAGATTTAGTAGTGCTATGAACAATAAATTGATTTTAATATGTATTTAACTATCTTGGTATCCGCTTCTTCTATTGATATGTCTCTTTGACACATAATGTAACATATTATTTTGCATCTAGTGGCATTCATAACTCAAAACTGTCAAAAATCGAGTTACATTTCTTTTACTAATTGTAGTGACACTTACATTGTTTAATTCTGTTATATTGCCAAAACATCTCTCAATTATTTCTTGTTATTCTTAAGGAACTAAATATTATAGAAAACTTATCTTATTTTTTTCTTCGCTTAACTTGTTGGCTATATTTTTACTTAACTATTGTATAAACGAGGTGAGAATTATTTCAACATACCTTCATCAACCATGATAATTTCAACAACAGATCCCAGAGGTACATTGACCACATGTGAACATTCACAGTAGTCTTGATCGCATCCTGTTACAGTGGATTCGTTGCAGAAATGTTTCTCGGGGTCAATCCTTGACCTACCCGGAAGAAGGGCAAACGATGGCATCTTCATGCTGATGTGATTCAGTTGTGGTGTAAAAAGGCGAGAACTGTTTTGCTGAACTAGAGACAAAATGGAAACAGTTTTTTCAATCCATAGACTACAAAAACATGTTTAACATTTAATATTGGAGAATATATAATTTTAAATTCTGTTCAGAAAATATTTCAAGAGTCAACCGATTGGCATTGACTAAACACCGGCTCGAATCATCACACCGACACAATCTTCACACCGGCTCGAATCCCAGTCTGGGCAGATTAATCTTTCAATCGAATTATTGATTTCCGCTCAGAGACATTGATGTTGTGTTGTTTAAATTCCCTCTCACACCCATCCAGTCGTAAATGAGAACATAGTGACCTATTGAAAGTGATTAGCTAAGCACTAGTCATGTCTTAGCTATATCCCTACTAACCCTAATCTCTTCCCTACAAAATGGAATTTTTAATGCTGCTCTGTCATGCTCACTTCATATGGGAGACTATTTAGATATATGAGGAGCTAATTTTCAAAAGTGGACAAATCCAAAATATTTTTTTTCAACTGCCAGTTTTAGATTAATCTTTTGAGACCTTTTTTATTCACATGGAAAAGTTTGAATTGTTACACATTATCCGCAATTCCTTAATTTAAAACATATGCTAAAAATATTGATAGTAAACACAAATTTATGAGGAAAAAGTAATGAAAATATCTCACAATTTCAGTTTTTCAGCAAATGGATTTGTCCACTTTTGAAAATTAGCTCCTCATATGTAGAGTGGGTGTCAAGCCACATAAATGGTCCATACAGCTGATCCATACCTAGGACTATTCTTTTAATGGAGACCGGTGGTCCTTAACCTATCAATTGCAACAACTTTTCCAAAACCAATGTTCTCAATTTTCAGATCTTATTGTTGGAATGCATACTTTATTTTGAATACAAATACAATTGTAGTGTTATTTTACTGATATTATCTGACCACCAAAACGAAATTTCGGTCACAGCTCAAAAGGGTTAAAAAAAAAATCTTGTGTAGACTAACAAAATGCTCAGTGATGATTTTCTTACCTTGGAAATATCCGTAATGCGGATTTTTATGGAAATGAATATTATCCTTTGCATAGAAGTCATAAGCAATATAATACTGCATGTCAGCCACCGGTTTCAAACTTATATCGTCAGGCTCTAGAGATGTCAATTCAGGAATGCTCATTGTCATGTTATGCCCCGTTCCAGTGTTTAAAGCGTTAACTTGCTGTAAATGAAAATATAAATCATTGACAATGGGTTTTACTAGGTATCACATATGTGGCTATATTCCTATAATATATAATGAAGAATGAATATAAAATGGTAGATTTATGGAAGGAGGCTTAATAATTCTGGCTAAGCCACTGTCTATGTTATTATATCTTTATTGGACTGTGAAAGAATCGAAGCTGTCAAAATTTGGAACAAATCATTTTTAAATACCTACCTACCTACTAAATATTAATTTGTGTACGAAAGTACCTACCTAGTTATTTATTTATTTAAAAATAGTAGGTTATGTCATTTATTTATTATGCATGAGTGTGTGAACTGTCAAAAACTTATTAATTCTTCTTTTTTTAAATTACCTACATAGGTATTAATTTTTAATTGACAATACAAAATTCATTTTTGTTTATGTACAAAGTGAGGTTTTCCTTTACTTACACCGATTTGTGAGAACAATTTATTATGTATTGTACATGTACATATATTTAGCAAAAATGTAAAAAAAAATGCTCAAGCCAAAAAGTTGGTCAAAGTTTGTAGAGTTATTTTTAAACATTGGTCAAGACCTGAAAGCTATCAAAGGTCCTGTGAAGGTCAATTTCAAATTTAGAATTGTTTCGAAATTGAACATTTATGATTTTGGGCATGAGTAAGCAAGTCTTTTCTTCTCAAGTTGCTTCTAATTAATACTTTTCTTACCATTCCTTCCCTGTGTGACTCCTCCCATGAAGGGTCACCTTCCGGCTCTTGTTCCATAGCACCTTCGTAATGTAGCACTGCCACCTGCCGAGCTTTTGTGAATCTCTCATCACAGTCCATCAGACCTCTGAACCGAATCCAGTAGTTGTCAATTTCTTGATCTGCGTTAACAATGAAATCGAAACGCTCTCCTGCATACGTCACTAAAGACACAGCTGAGGAAAAAAACATTTTTTTTATTAATAAATATTGACAAAATAATATTTTTTCAATAGAGATAAGACAGTGGTAGCGAATCTCTTTTATGTGCATGCCAAAATTATATAAACTATATTTGTCAAGTTACTAGCAAACTATAGAGAATTCCAGATATAATCAATTGAGACTTCTTATACAAGATTGATATTAGTTGTTGTAGACACCCGGTATTCTTTTGGCATGGATTTTTTTATTCAAATTCGGAATAACAATTAATTATTGCCAGTTCTAGTTCTCCTGAAAACACGCTCATTTAGAGGTACAGATTTTTGTGTTGATAACAATAACAATTATAAAAAAAAGTAATTCTTCCACACATAAAATTATCTTATAAAGAGATCTGTTGATAATGGTCGCTTATTTATTTAAACTTCCAAGAACTGACAGTCAACACGTTTAAAATGATTAATGGTAATTCACCTTCGACTGGCTCAAAATCATTTCCATCGCTGCTGATAACTGTGAATGTATGATTGTCTATGCTCATCTCTATGGGACAGTTCAAAAACTCAGCATTTATAACTCGGAATCTATAACGGTAACCCTGCAATCAAATAATATTACATAAATTTTAATCAATATAAAATTACAAGTACAGTGAATCCTCTAACTATCGTTTTTGAAGGGACCTATAGAAATAAGTTATGTATGTATGTGAGAAAACAATGAATGCGAGGATATAGAGAAAAACACATTACTTAATATTTAAATGTTTTATATGTACATACATATTCTAAAAATGATACATATTTCAGGTTAAAATAAAAAAGGAAGCTGCATGGAGACAAAAAAATATAAGGCAAATGTACCAGTAGCTGACCGTTTAAGAGAAAATTTCAACAACAATAACGATTAAGGTTTAGCATTGTACCGTAAATTGTCTGAATTTTACAATTTAGAGCAATCCCGCATCTGCATTTCTTATTTTGGGCCATTTTATTCTCAAAATGTCAGCTACTGGTACATGGTCAACTACTAGTACCTTACTTTGAATCTACATAATTTTTCACCGTCATTTGCTTTTTGGCTGCAAAATTGAAATGATTAATGCCGTAAAATGATGCATCAATGCAATCTGTTTTTACGTGTTTTGTATGAAATTAATTTGGGACTGCAAAAAATAACGACACATACGGGAAAATGATTATTCGAGGAATGGTAGATAAAGATTTCAATGTACCATGTGATTTCCGTTTTACATTGACAGCAGAAAAGTAATTCAAAAACCGATATTTTACCTGTTCAACATTAAATACAGATGCTGGCATGTAGAACGGTTCTTGTCTCCAGAACTTCTGGAATCTTCCTCTACCGTTGACAAGAAGTGATGGAGGTTTATTAGTGCCGTTACTGTGGTGGTGAGTGGTGAACGCAGATATTCCTAACTCATGAGTCCAGTCCATCACAATCATTACATGCTCAGATCTAGAATAAAAGAAATTAATTCACATTAAAGAGAGTACACACATTACCGTATCCATTTTTTTATTTTTATTCTTCAATCACTGCACTTCAAAAGGCACTGGTTTTGTGTAAAAATCTGCAGAAAGAGTTTAAGTGAAAAACGTTTGTTACAACACCATACATTGCCAAAAAGAATTGTCCCAATATATATTCACTATTTATAGATTAAAATTCAATACAAATAAATTAAAAATCTTATTTATAATTAAAATTATTGATATGCGTTATGCCAGCTTACGCGTCGCGAACTAATGAATGTGGATGTGAGACATTATGTTGAAATGCGGGAACACTGATTTTGCCTCAAGGGAAATCCCTTTTTTTACACCGATATATTCGACTATCATTGTATTTTATTACTTTTATGGTTTTCACTGTCAATACTTGGTGGATAAATTTTATTGGATCAGGATCGGTTTCGCTCATGGGCGAAATGCTGGCCGGCTCGCCATGAGCGAAACCGGTCCTGATCCAATAAAATTTTTGTGGAATAAGTAGGTACTAAATTTTTTTTATTATTTTTATTGTATTTTATTATTGAAGCTTATCCAGAGATGGCACTACAATACTATTTAAATTGAAAAAAAAAAATTTATTCAGAGAAACGCTCCAAAATGTCATCGTGTAGAATGTAGATAGTATGTCACAGGCATCTGAAAGGTTAAGAATTAAAAATATGTAAATCAAAAATTACTCTTACCTGTCATAGTCATACATCTGATCATCCTTTTCTTCTTTGGGTTCTCGTACAATGAAGGCTCCCAGTGCTCCATCAGCCCTCTGCATACCAGCGTGTGAGTGCCAAAAGTGAGTGCCAGAATGTACAGCATTTATCACGTATCTGAACGAACTGGCAGCGCTCACTGCACATTGAGTGACAAGAGGTGCTCCGTCCATGTAAGGCGTCCCTCGCTGATGATGCCCATGCCAGTGGATGGTGGTACCCTCTGACATTAATGAATTATACAAGTCTACCACCACTGTGTCTCCAAGACAAACCTGAAAATTACACAAAATTAGAACCCTTTTTTTTATTCATAAATATTTTTCACCAAGTATCCACCATAGTTCTTCTTCGTCGATTAACGAAGCTTAATTTTACAGTGAAAAAAATTACAATGTATTTTAATTCTACAGAAATTATTTAATATATGTGTTGATAGCTATTTCGGCTGACGCCATCGTCAGAACTATGTTTAAACCTGCATTAACCTACCTATATATACCGTTGTAGACAGGGTACACAATATATCTTCTTCTCTGTTCCACCATTCCAGTTTTTTACAGTAATAATAAGTTATTAAATGTGACACATTGACTTGACTTATATTTCTCGAAGTGAAAGCTGATCTGGATTTTTATTAAAGTCAATAATAATTTAGGCACACACCCGTGTCACATTATAATGGAGTTCTACCAAGTAAATGCAAATTCAATCAATGAGCTATATTTTACTTAAGGGCTAGAAATAACCTTTAGTCATTAATCATTTCACAATAAATAATGTGTTAATGGGGGCGGATATAACACTTGAGAGGCCTCAGACGCAATACAATTTTAGACGCCCTCTTTTCGTACGATAAAAAAGCTTCGCAAAATTCATTCGCAATTAGACTTGTAACAAATATTTTGTTATGAATTCACGATATTCCCAGCAGTTCAATAGAAACAATTCAGAATGTGTACCTATCTCACCCGCACACCGTACTCAATTACTTATGTATGACACATCGGTCATTTAATGTTACTACTATTTATAATGCATTTTTCGGTGTGACATCATAATGTATTCAAAACAAAAAAAACTGTTTTCAAATCATTTTATGTGGGCAATAAATAGGCTATTTTTGAGGTTCCCAGGACTTGGATTCTTGCGCTGAAAGGGTAATCCGCCATTTTTTATAACGTATTTGTTGTTTCGAAATCAGAACCTTTCCACTAACCCTTAACTGAAACTTCCCAGTTGTCCAGAAAACCCCATTGCATGAGGAAATACTAAAGTTCAAAACCAATGTCTTCTGTAGGTCATTCCAATCAAAAATATTGGCTAAGAATGCAGCCAGAAATGACTTTCTGCATGTACCATTTACACTAATAAATGCATTTCAATAAAACTTTGTTTGCTTACTACCGACAACAGGAATAGACGTTTGTGTTAATTTGTAAATAGCATATTTAACATGTTCGTTCAATGCCAATAGAGGCGCATTTTTATGAATAAAAGTAAATATACAAATCAAACAATATGTAATTAAAACAAAACGTTCCAAGCACGCACTGCTGCAATAATAATTAGAAAAAATTAATAGATTATATTGCTTAAAGAATAAAAACTTGTCTTTGTAGCATACGTAACACGTGTTATTTTGAATAATCTTAGTAGGTAGTAAAAAAAATCAAATTCAACAATTATCATTTAGCATATCGATGGTTTAAAAGCCTTAAAGAGTAATTTTCCACTCTACTTTTGGCTGAAAATGACTTAATAATGCCATCTTGTTGTATGATGCAATGTGCATGTCCCGTAAAAAATTTATAACCATAACTTATTCGAGAGCATCGGAAAAAGTTTTAGGATAATTTGATTACTCCATTGTCGTTCTAAAACCTACACTGCTAATTATCCAGTCCGCCATTTTCTATTGTCACCTGTCATTCGTTAGTTGTTTTTCAGCGGTGGTACAAATAAATCGTTTGAAAGTCCTATTTGAAATCGTTTTGAAAATACCAAAATAATCAGTTTTTACCCTCTTCTGCACAATTGACATAAACGGAGATAGCAAATTTACTCTTTAAGCTTTAAGCCATCGATATTGTTTTAACGACTGATTTGAGCCATATATCCATATAATAAATTGAGTTATATGTCACTCATATTATTTAGAGAAAGCTCTCCATTTTTTAGGGTCGAAAAGTTTTCGGCTGAAACCAATCATTAAATTAACTGGGAGTGAGATATATTGTAGGTGAATATAATCCATAAAGTGTTTGAGATACGATTTATGTCGTATTAAAAGCAGGCGGCCTGTGGTCATTAAAATATACATCTACGAACTAGGCACTGGAGCGACTGAGTCACAAATTGCCATTACCTCTACAGCAGGTCCTGGCATTTTCCTGTTTACAACAGTCAGCGGTCTGCCGACTCCATCAGCAGGGATACAGTCGAGCCTTTCGCAGTCAGTGACGTTGTGAGGACAATCGAAACAAGCCTTGCTCATCGCCTGGTACCACTCCATTTCGAATTTGTACCGGCAAACCATCGGCTTGTCTCTCTCGCAGGTCCTGTAGCATGGATGATCGGCTCCGTCTGGTGGTTCCCCGTCGTAGTCCTCGTCTTCGTCATCGGATATTGTTGTCATATCTTCCGGGGCCATGGTCCAGAATGATGATTGCGTGGTCGGTTCGCCTTTTTCAGGCGATAACGTAGTTTGAACTCCCGCCAAGTAAGCATCTGGAAATGATATAGTATTACCTAATGCTTAAAGAGTGCACACATTTTTGCGTTTGCTAATTGACCAACCAATGCGAAATAAAATGATAATTACCAAAGTAATTAAAATGGCACGAAAACAAAGTACTAAATATCCTTTTTTTTTAAATATGTCCATTTCAATGTGAAGCCCGAGGACTCTTAATGGATATTATTTCGACAGAAGATTTTCTACGAGAACTACTGGTTACTCAGTTGTTCAACCTCTCTTTTTTAAGAGAGTAGGGATTGAACTCGTGGTTAAATAATCATCTCGCTACCTCCCGTTACATCACACACACACATATCTTTGAACAATAATCAATAAAGCCATTTAAAAATCAAATTTCACAGCAGTTACGCAATTCTTGATTAGACTTTTGAAACGATGTTTATGATATATATAAATATATATATTTAATAATACATAGATATATCTGAGATGAATTTATCTACTGGCAATATTGAGCCTAGACGAGGGCTATCAATTTGAAGCCAGCTCTGGTTTTTTAAATCAAACTTGAGCAAAAATGGAATTTTTAGACAAAGTGAATGCAAAAGAAAAATCACTTTAGACTCTATCGCTTACAATTCGAATAGAACATCACGCTGTACATGTGATATTAAATAATGTATCTAGTCGTCGTCCACCTATGGCTTAGTGACTAAATTATACTTTGATTGGAAAGAAATCAATCGGAACAGTTGCAGAGGATCCTGAAGAATGAATTATTTTGACTATGAGTATATCTTTACAGTAAAAATGTACAGTCAGTTCTCGACTTACGACGGGGTTCCGTTCCACCGCATAGGACCTAAGTCAAAATGGTCGTAAGTCGAATTTCATACAAAAAATAATGAAATGATAGTCATTAAAGTGCGTGATACGTTAGTGGTATTTATTTCAGAATATGTACTGTAAGTAATGTACATCAAATATATGATACGCTCGATAATATTCACTACATTCATGTATATTGGCATGTAATTTTTAACGTTGTTAGCAACTATAAATGTTAAATTCTATGTCAAATATCCGATTTTCTATCTTAAAAAATACAAAAAGTTGAGTATCACTAATAAAATCAAGTTAAAATATATAAAGTATTATGCATCAAAGTGTTGTAAAACTGTCTTTAAAATTATTTTTTTGAATGTATCACAGTTTTAAAGTTATATTTTTTTTCGAAAGTACCTAATTTTTTGCACAATTTCGCAAAATAACCGTAATGAATGAGTTAATTAAAGTAGACGCACCAATTAAATTACGGAACATGCATTATTTTTCAATTTTTCAATTTTTTAAGTTATATATATTTTTTTTCATTTTAGTCTCCGTCGAGAACTAATTCATATTTAAAGCAAAAGTTATCTGATGGGCTAATTTCCGGTTGATATAAATATTTAGTAAAAATAATAATAAATTTTTAGTACTTTTTCCACATAAAATTTATTTGATCAGGACCGGTTTCGCTCATGGCGAGCATTGTCAACTGATAAGGAATACAATAAAACAGTGATATTTATACAAAAGTTAAGTATGAAAAACAAGGTATGACCAAACAATTGGTAAAACGACTAAGCAAATGAATTAAAGCAAATAACAAGAAAAATAGACTATCAATAAAATGTTTAAGACCCTTAGCAATGCAAACTAATACATCAAAAATCAATTAAATATGAATCATCATTAACCAAGTAAAAGTCCAAAAATGAGTGCATTTAATAAAAATAAATAAATCTGCATGTCTGTCAACCATAATTAGATGGAAATCCCGGTAATTATTTCAATTGAGCCAGCGAAATTGTTCAAAAAAAATTTATGTGAAAAGGGACTAAAAATGTATTATTATTTTTATTATAATGCCTTTCCACCAAGTATTGACAGTGAACACCTTAAAAGTTATAAATATTTAGTTTATTTTCAAAATTGTACTTACGGCTATTTGTCACGAAGAGAAAACTAGTCAAAATAAAAGCGTAGCAAGCCAGCGAGCGCACGTTCGATGCCATGGTCGACAAGTCCCCTGAAAAAAAAATACAATAATTATACATTATGCATTGATTGCGATAATTTTTTTTTATCATATCTTTGTTTTATTTATATCGTATCAAATACGCAAATCTCGATTATAAATTATGCATGTTAATAGTATTAGCTATTGGATGATCTTGCGCAGGGACCTTTGAATTTCAGAAGACCGCATTATACGGTCGATAACAAAGTAAAGGCCGCATGCAGTAAACTAAAACTAACTTTTTTATGCATAGATTTTTATTATTGGGCTTCAACGATTTATTTTCGTATTTTTACGCAACAGATATAAATTATATATCGAAGGCATAAAGAGAACATTTGCTACCTCCGTTTTGTCTATTGTGCAAGAGAGAATAAAACTGGTTATTTTGAGAATGTAAAATTGTGTGTTATAAACAAAAAAAACCCCTTTCAAACGATTTATTTGTACCACCGCTGAAAAACAACGAATATATGCTTGCTATTTCCGTTTTTGTCTATTGTGCAGGGGAGGGTAAAAACTGATTATTTTGAGAATGTAAAATTTTGTGTTATAAACAAAAAAAAACCCCTTTCAAACGATTTATTTGTACCACCGCTGAAAAACAACGAATAAATGACAGGTGACAATACAAAATGGCGTAGTTGGATAATTTCCGGACAGCCACAATTTTACTACAACTGATCATTTTGGACAGTAAATTCTTATATATAAAACCGAAACGGCGTATGTATGTTTGTGGGGTCTGTAATTCTTTGGGAATGATATAACATTAAATAATTATTGGTCGCTTAGTCCGACCGAAGCCGGGTAGCAATACTAGAAATACCGAAACGGCGTATGTATGTATGTATGTCTGTGGGGTTTGTAATTCTTTGGGAATGATATAACATTAAATAATTATTGGTCGCTTAGTCCGAGCGAAGCCGGGTAGCAATACTAGTATACATATATGGACAGTAAAAGTCCCCACACTTCCCACCCCTACTGGAATTTTAAAACAAACGTGTTCATAAGGTAGAACTCAAATTTTCGATATTATAGTAGATCTGTTGTAACGCTTTCGCAATAATAATAATACAGTACAAACAAAAATATTTTCAGACGAATGCTTCAAAATTATAATAACCCTTATTAGCGGCGGTAGATAATATTTTTTGAATTTCGAATTGCAAGCTTCGTCATTTTTTCGTGGAATGCGCTGTGTCCAAAAAATATTTAAAACCAGTTCTGTTTGTTCTTATAAACCATTTAATTATAGGTAATTATGTCTCAAGAATCAATTGCTAATTGCAGTATTACTAATATCTCTCTGACACCCGCGAAGGTTGTTCACAGGTAACTAAGTATTTAATTAATCAGATGCCATACACGTGACCTAACCACTAAATAGGATATTACGGTTCTGGAATATCCGCCACTCCATTAGATAAGATTATTAACGACTTTAGCAACTTGCTGAACACTGTTTCCCAAGATGAAGTGGTATACAACGCGTTTCGTATAACAAAAAACACAGATTTCGTTTTTTTATTACAGTGGAACCCCGATCTTACGTTCTCGCATTATACTTTTTCCCGCGTGGTGCGTTCATTTTCTATAGTCCCGTCCTTAAGTTCATACATAAAACTTTCCCGATTCATCGTTTCCCGCATTTAACGTTTGTTTTTAAACGGTCCCTTAAAAAACCATTCCCCTATGTCCCTTGAAGAACCTATCACGTTTAAAATTTGTAAACTTATTGCGTAGTAAGCTGAAACTGAAATAAGTGCAAGATATTATTGTTTCCTTCAAATATTTTAAAATCTAAAATAAAGCTAGTTATAAAACAGTGGTTGCTTATCTCTCCTTTTAGTGGAGTTAAAGACGGAAGAATGAAATTATGAAACGATTTACAATAATCAAAGAACTCTCGCTCAACAAATTGCATATGGGAGGTTGCAAGGATAAAAATGTTTTAATCGTGAGCATTATTCCGTTTCCTTTAAAGAGTATGGATGCACATTTGGTTCAAACAGTAGAATGAATTAAATTTAATGTAAAATTCTAAATAACTTATATTAATAAATTTAATAACTTACTCCACGTATTGTGTTAACTAATTGCGACAAGTGTTACACCACTTTCAGAGGCATCTTCGGACTTACCATCGCAAAGTGTAATTAGAAATGAAGCAAGATTACGTTGAATTACATGCAGTATAGATTTACTCGCTCATTTAAAGATTAAAGTTACTTACCTTAAATGAATATGATTATTTGTATTGCATTTAAATGACTAATGGACTGTGTAACATTATAAGTAGAGCAAAACCTTCCATCAGAAAATATTGAAATTTAATCGTAACAGTCTTAAAAAATAAATAATTAAACGTTTGTGACAGCGGTGATAAGATAGTGTACGGTTTTTGTATTGTCGGAAGTGTGATTTCCGGTTGGTATTGAAAAAATAATATGTACATTATCAATATCGCAAAATTTGCAAATCTGTGGTTTTGCGGTTGATATTCTTTACTTTGGTTTTCCAGTCACAATCCAGTCACTACCCTTCATTTTTGTAAATACAATTTTGGCGATATACTGATTTGATACAAACATATTTTTGAATGATCTTAGTGTATCGCAAATGCAAATAATGAGTTAAATCAGGGCTGTCGAGTCGTTAAAAAAGACGACTCCGACTAAAAACAGTTCAATTTTGTCAGATTTTTTTCCGACATTTCTATGTATGTACGTGTATCAACTAACCAATCCAACTGATGGCCAATTTTTCATAGTACACATGTCATAGGTATTAATAAAAAAAAAACAAGTTAAAACTTTGACAAAACCTTTCACGACTCCGACTCCGCAGCCCTTAATTTAATGCTTAAACTTTATGTGTAACACGGTAAGAAAAATAACAATTTATTTTAGTTCTACATCAATTTTATGTATTTTTGATAGCTATTTCGGCTTACGCCTTCGTCAGATATGTGTAATCTTTTGGACACTGCTTGTTTTCAATATTATGCTTGTAACATATACACTGCACGAAAAATGCTTCAAGAAAGTATACTCAAACTATTATGTTTATTCACAGCTTTGTCTGATAATAATCAATGTGCGTATGATTTTTCCAACTCTTTCCTGAAAAAACGTAAAAAGTCTTTTGGCGTAGTAAGCCTACAAACTGACTACAAGCCATTTTTTTAACTTTATCGTTATATGCATTATAACAATAATTTATATTTCCTATGAGAACGAAAGTCTATACCAGGCATGCCCAAACCTTGACCTCTGGGCCGCATGTGGCCCAATTGATGGTTTTGGTGGCCCTTTCGAGGTTTTCAACTTTCAAAAAAAAAATGTTTTTGGTTTAATTCATAAAAAAGTCTATCACTGAATTTTTGGTGACTAATTGTAATACAAGAATTTTATCACACAAAGAATAAACATATCGATGTGACTCATTTTTCTCAAAGGTAAAAATCGTAAAATCGAAGTGTCGAAAAGGGTTGAATGATGAAAATTTAACTAATCTACTGCGATGCATGCTCAACGTTCAAATTACTGGTTGACATTAAAGAATATGTGATGAAAAAAATTCAAAAAATTGTTTTAATTGTGAGCTGTTTGTTTGATTTTGATATTAAAAATATCATTTGATTTTTAAAGTTTAAATCTGTACGACCAATTCAGAAAACCGTTAAAGATTTTCTGTTGTCATTCAACAATTTTATTTTGGCCCGAATACATAAATTTGTTCCAGTAGGGCATCCCTGGTCTATAAAAAGTCCGACTATTCGCCTGCATTTATAAAACCACGACTGACTTAAAAAAGGTTATTCGTTGTCATTCCACAATACTTCATTATTGGTCACGAATACATAAATTTGTCGTTATAAAATTATATTAAATGCAAAAATAAAACTTGAACAGCCCTGAAAAAACATTCGTTTGAAACATAATTGAATTTGTATACTTGAATTGAAAAATACATTCATAATAATTGAAGTTTTTATCATAAATTTCCACGAAAAATGCTCATTATTGTCTTATTTTTACGTCAATTCGAAGATAAGATTATCAATTTTAATTACATTTTAAATGCATTAATTAGTTACGTGGTCAAAATTAGATAAAATTTTATCGGTCACTTTGGCGGCAAATTTTCGATTTGGTGTATTCGTAATGTAATAATTGTATGCGTCGTAAATTATGCCACCCCAAATTAAAATGACGTGAACATAGCAAATAGCTCTCAAGCCAAATGCGCATACAAGTAAACAATGATACACGTAATGTATTTCCTCCACTTTACTTGAACAGCGCTTCATACTATGTATGGTGAAATCCCGATTCTACGTTTTTCAAGGGTCCATAAAAATATGTCAAAATGCGGAAAAGATAAATACAGGAATGTTTAAAATTTAACTTGTTAATTTTTCTTATAATATTCATTTGTTAAAAAGTCTTGAAAACTAGATCACTTCTTTACAGTTTGGCACTAAAATTTTGCATATTTTGTTCATTATTGTGTTCTTCTATTGTTTTTTCTACAAACCGATTGGATTGGGGATTGAATGTGCTTATGAGAAATATTAAACAAAAACAGTCAATCGGGATAATATTTAGACGATAAATCGGGGAACGATTAGTGCGGGATTTGTTATCATTTCTCTTGTGGGTGTTTGGCCGGGGCTAGAGACTCCAATTACTCGACATCTCAACTACTCGAGTATCGAGTAGTAAAATTTCAAAATACTCGAGTACTCGAGTATACTCGAGTAATTTCAGATGTACCAAAATATACATTATTATTTCAAATTTGTGTACATAAATAGATGATAAATAAATAAATAATCTTATTTTATTCAATTAATAAATTTATTTCAATTTATGAAACATATGTCAAAAGTATTTTTAAAAAGAATTTAACGTCTCAAATTTTAATTTTGTTCAAAGTTTTGTTTTTATTTCCGCAGTAGAAAAAACTCTCTCTGTTGCTGCGGACGTCGGCTTAAAAGTAAGCATTGAATTAAAAAGTGATATATAGTTTTTCTGTTCCACTGTATCAAAAAAATAAAATTCGGAAATAAATCTTCATTTATAAAGTACGAGTAATACTCGAGTATTTTTTAAATCACTCGAGTCTCTAGCCGGGACTATAGAAAATGGACGAACAACGCAGGAGAACGGTGTATACGAGAACGTTAGATCGGGGTTCCTCTGTATTGATATTTGACTTTCGTACTTCTAAGAGTTTATGGAATAGTTTTGTTTGTTCTCTTTACTTTCTTTTATGACGTTTGGCTTGATTTCAGTTTTGAAGTACCGACCTACCTACTAGTCAAAATTCAAACACTTTGTTACGTATTTTAAATGATTCTTGCTGTTAACTTCACACCAAATCACAGTCAATGTCAAAGTGACCGATAACGGGAAAAATATTGCAAATTGGTGGATTTTTTTCGCATTTAATTAATTTTTGTGTGTGATTCAGAATTATGTATAGTTTACTTATCGCTTTTATCATATAACAGTTTGGCCTCACAATAAAGTGGCAAAATTCCAATATAATAAACATGCTTAGTAAATATTTTTTTTACAAGCTGTCGATTTTTCATAATTTAAGTGTTGTTTTTATTATTTTGATTTATTGACCAGTAAATCTTAACAGCGGTGAGACAATGGATTTTTTTTAGAAATCATTTAAATTAACAATGAATGGACTTGGACCTGAAGTTCGTATCCAAAGAATACGATGGCCGAACGTTTCTTTAGAATCGGTCACCAGGCTTTTTGAGAAACGGACCGGATTGAAATCTTTAAAAACTTGGCGGGGAATGACAAACAAATTCGTGATGGAATCCAATAAGAATATTAATGCAGATGTTCTAATATAATGTAGGTAAACAAATTTAAATTTTATTAGAATTTATAATGGACTTTTTTAAATATTTTATGGGTTCATACGTTGTCGTATCTTATATGTATGTATGTACCAATTGATGAATTGAAATAAATAGTAGTGAATTCACGTCAACGATTAGTCGATTAATTCAAATTTACATCATTAACTTTTAAGTATATTGTAATAACTTGAATTCTTATAAATTATATAAACGATACAAACTGTTCAAGTTCAAATTCAACCGTGCACTTGAAATGCCCGAAGATTGTGAAAGACGAAATCTAGACAGTAAGTGATAGAACGCATGCAAATATTCAAAATGAAAACGATTCTAATTTTAAAGAAATTAATTATAGTTTAAAAAGACTTTTTATAAGCTTAGCAGAATGAAATATTAATGGGCTATTTATAATGTACTAATCGTTTCTAATATGCTGTTTAATCAACAATACATCCCATGTAAAAAAATAGCATTTAGAATATATATAAGTAGACCTTACTGACAGGAAGTTGCATAAATTGTTCCATGATAATACATACTAATAATACAAGACATACTTTTTGGACATTGAAAATTGTGTGTCAAGGTGTAGAAAGTGTTGCAACATCATTTCCTTCGCATAAAAATAATAATTTACATAATAAGATTGTAAATCTAAAAATAAAATAAAATTGCAATTATGTAATGTGTTAAAAAACATTAAATCAATCATGTCGCTACTTGCAAATTCTTTGACCGAAACCACCGAATCTCAGTTAAGCAGAAGTGGTTTTGGTAAAACTCGAGACTAACCCTGTTAATTATTTGACAGATAATTCAAAATGGTTGCCGTGCCAGTGTTCCGTATCAATAATGTATATATATATACATAGTTTTTATATTATTTCAACAATATCTTACCCTTGAAGCATATATACTCCTAGCACAGTATTTCGACATTAGATGTTAAAAATCAATGGTCGTCAGTTACTCAACATAGTAGTTACTCAAGAAGTACTTTACGAGGAAAAGTAAAGTTGGTAAAGCTTTCTCTGTGACTTGCGACTCTGCGACCGCCAAATAGGAGTGAGTGGTGAAATCATAACAGTCGTACTGCATTAAATATATTTTAAATAGTATTTACGCATATTTCATAATAATCTGAACCAACGATCATTCCATCCACTGTAGAAATTGTACAAAAGATGGTGTTTTATTTCATCAAGAATTATCAGTTAACGCCTTTAAAGTGGAAAGATGAAAATTGTTGTGGAATCTTCCATTACAGATTTCGGCTGTGCAAAAGAATAATCAATTGTACCAGTGACAGAAGTGACTACGGAAATAACTGGCGATTTGTTAATGAATTTAAAAGAATTCGAATGAACATTGTGCGTTCCGTTTTTATTTTTTGAAATTGACGATTTCCTGGAGATAAAGGGTTAAAAATAAACAAAAGAACTAATTGACTGATGAATAAACATGATATATTGATGACCACTAAGTGGCTCTATTGTGTTTATTAAAATTAAGTATCGACATTAAATTATATTTGACTTTCCGTTCTTCTTTATTTTATCTATTCTCAGAATTGTATGAATTAGTATAAATCTGATCAAAACAAATCCAGACAAGTTTTGATGAAATAATATGTATTTCCGAAATACTACGAATAATAAATATCATCGGGTTTGCAGCCAAAATTACTGGTGCGGTATGTATAATATATTTTCGTGTAAAAACTTGGAAATTACGTAATTTTACTGTCTAATAAATATCCCGTAATTGCTGTGCTACAATAACATGCGATATTTGTAATTTATAAAAATTAATATAGTTCTAAATTAACATAATGCATTTCAAGCAACAAATTATTTCAACAAAATCATCTAAATAATCGCCATTTTTACTGTCACTATTCACGGAAGACAATTTTTACGTGTATTATACGTTAAGCTAAGAAACATAGAACTTTTATTATCACTCTGTATTTTAATAGTATGCTCCTACGAGTGTTTAAATAAGGATAACCAATGGAGTATCTCAACAGAATTGGTCAGTTAGTTGGTCATCTCACTTGTTCCTATAAATTCAATTCAGCGAAGTGTTAATTAATAAAGAACTAGTTAATTTATGTTTCGTTTTTAGGATTTTCTGTAATTTTGTAAAAGAACATAACGAGGCATCATTTTCAAAACAATCGATATAAAGGTTCCTATTTGGGGGACTCGAACCGATGGTGGAGCAATCGAGTACGAAAAACCCCAACGGCGACCCAACCATTGACCACTAAGCTACCGAACCGTTCAAACATAGGGCTTTTGATTAATTATAAGATACGCCACTGAGTCATATGATTATTTGGGTTAGGCTCCGACAACCCTAGGGATGGCCAAATAAAATCACTTGGTGGTAAAGGTCTGCATGGGTCGAATTTAAAAAATTCTACCTGGCATAGAAAGTCATTACAAATTAAGTATTTAAAAAAAAATCAAGTTGAAAACCTTGACAAGGTCACACAACCCCTTCAATTGGGCCACATGTGGCACGCGGGCCAAGGTTTGGGTATGTCTGGGCTAGCCCATTTTTTTATATCGAAAAAACCTTTGACAGGATATGCAGTATCGTCTGAGAGCCTTGTATTCAAAATGGCAAAGGCAACTCCTCGACTCTATAAAACATCTAATTCGTTTAATATTATTATCTTTACTTTGAATTCAATAAAAACATATATTTACATTGATTAAGTTAACACTTCAACTGTAGTAGTATTTTTTATATAAATACTAATAATATGTAAAAAAATATTTGAAGAAAACAACATTACAGTAAATAAATTTCTCAATCGTAATTAAAATATATAATTAATGTTAACGCTCATACGTATTTTTCTCTGAATAATTTGATTAGGTATCAGGGAAAAACCAATAAATATACCTAAATTAAAAACTGGTTTAAATGATGATCACGACGATGAAATTCTTCTTTTAACAGGGGAATCCATGCAACATTTAATATAAGGAAATCAATGAAATATTTTTGATATTACATCATGTATTCATTGAAGAAGTCATATATATTATTACTATTACATTGCACAAATAATTTTTGTTGCTGTTGATCTAATGGTGATATTTTGTATTTTTTAAACATCATTTCAGCTCTTTATCTGTGAGGTATTTAAATATTGTATTATGTTGACAGAATTTGTTTACGAGAATCGGTTGTTATTTAATTTATGAAAAAATTGTTGGTGCTAGTAAATCAATACTAAATAGATACTCCAATTCGAATATCGAATATTCGATACTCGAGAATACTCATTTTGTAAGTTTTAGTAATAATCGAGTTTTTTCTACAGCGGGAATTATAAAAAAAAACTTGAACTAATTTAAAATTTGAGACGTTTAATTCTCTATTATTTTTGAAATATATGTTGAATAAACTGAAATAAGTGTATAATTGAAATTAAAAAAGCATATTTATTTATGTATCATCTATACACAAATTCGAATTAATAATATTATATTTATTTTTGAAAATCTGAAACCCCTCGAGTATACTCGAAATATACTATTCGATATTCGAGTAGTTGAGATATCGAGTAATTGGAGTCTCTACTTAGTAGAGTCTACTACTGATTAAACCTTTTGGTTCATTGATTGAGTAGGCATTTACTTGGTAGAACACCATTATAATACGGTAAGAAAAATAACAATGTATTTTAGTTCTACCTAAATAATTGTATATATTTGTTGATAGCAATTTCGGCTTACGCCTTCGTCAGATATAGTTCTGACCACGGCGTAAGCCGAAATAGCTATCAACAAATATATAAAATAATTTATGTAGAACTAAAATACATTGTTATTTTTCTTACCGTAAACCTTTTGGTCTTACTTTGGCTTTTTAGTGGGACTGGCAGAAATGCAAAACTTTTGATACAAATAAAAAATCGATGGCAAAATTAATTAGCGAATTAGTTAAGTTAATTATTCACCGCTTTAGAATAAAATGTATACATAATATAATTTATAATAACAATACATCAAATTATAATTCATATAATAAAACGAACATAATAAGTGTGCAGATTAATTGTTAAAATCTCAAGGTATCGGTATTTATAATTTATAATAAGCTTGTAAAGGTCTTCTTCCGACGACATAAAATTCCCCGATAACAGTTATTGTCGTCCTGACACGATGTGACTAATATAATATATGGATTACTCATTGAAATATTAAACCTGGTTGTTTTTCAGTTAGTGAATTTTACAATATATAAATCCATTTGAGCGGAAGCGATTTTTCCTCCAATGGGACAATTTTCATGGACATTGATTTTCGAAAAGATAATACACACAGGTACCCGGTCGAAATAAAACCACAATACCACAATGAATATAATCAATTATGACAATTAATACACCTGAAAGATAGTAAATAAATCAAAAAACAATGCTGCTTAATCATAATCGTGTCATAAAATTGTGTACACCAATCAAACCATTTACTTGGGTTTTTATAAAACTTAGTGGATAGAAAAGTCGATCTCTTTTGTATGGGAAAAAACTGATATTTTAATAATAATTATAGTAAACGGCTTAACATCAAAATAAAGTAAAATAATAGTCGCATTATTTTCTGACATGATTCTAATAACTTTTAATGTGTTCACTGTCAATACTTGGTGGAATGGCACTATAATAAAAATTATAAAACATTTTTAGTACTTATTCCACATCAAATTTATTGGATCAGGACCGGTTTCGCTCATGGCGAGAATTTGATAGTATCAACTTCAGTTGATAATGCTCGCCATGAGCGAAACCGGTCCTGATCCTATACATGTTATGATTCTAATTAGTTTAAGATGTAAATGATCAAACTTCGTTGCGTGATAATGCTTTAAAGATTGAATTTAGGAAAATTTGCAAATTCTTTTTGTATTATATTTTATCAATTACTTTTTACTCTCTTTCTAATCGTTTGACAATCCACTTAAATTCTAAGCTTATTTTTCCAAGGAGGGTAAAGACAGATTGTAGTTAAGTAGCAAGGTTTATCGCTCCTTCCACGCTACTTTCGATAGAGTGAGTCGAGAGACTGAAAAGGGAAAAATAAGCTCACATCTGTATACCTATATATATGTATATTATGAATAAAATCGAAGTATGAAAATGTTCATTTATATAACGCAATCAAAACTAATGTTTTCCACAATAATAGTTTTGTGTTGGGTTTGTGGCTTATAACACCTTGTCTTTAGCCAAACGATAACAATTTCATTATCAGTAACTTCATGCCAAATTTTCAATGACACAAAACCTTAACCACGAAACCAAGTAAGGCTGAATCGGAACTGCGGATCACTATACATTGTTTTGTGGCCAGCGAGATATGTTTCAATGAAATTAGTGAATAATATAACCACTACTATCTGGTCAAATTCTTTTCAGCTCCGATAAGGTTGACCTTAATTAATGCATGGTAACACATGTAAATTAAAATAATGGTTTAAAAACATATTGAAAGAAAGTGTTTGTGTTTGTGTTTATTGAAGTGCTTTTGGATACACAATATTTCACAAAGTTTATTTTGGATTGTTGTTTTTGACATCTCGAATGTATCCACACAACAAATCAAAAAAGTTTTATCGCAATCGGATGAACGGTATAGGGACGCATACAGAACATACAAAAAATCATTCATTTTTATATATGTTACAGTGAAACTGTATTCTCAGTGAAAATATATCAAGTAATAGACAACAGTATGACAACATGATTTCACTGGTCACGATCATTGAAATTATTGGCCCAAGTCGATGATTTGCCGGACTAAAATGTTGGTTTGCTTCAATGAAACAAAATCAGCAAGTAGTCCCTTTCGTAAAAAGAAAACCAAAGAAAAACACAGACGAACATTGTGCTGAAGAATGGGCGGTCAAATTTAATTTCAATGACAGCTTGGAGAAGAATATATTTTCACTGAGAATACAGTTTCACTGTAACATATACATATATAGATAATTAAGAAACCTTCATTGGCGTCCACTCATTATATTAATCCTAGCCCAAGGGTCAACTCAATTCACGCCTGATTTTATGAAAGTCGATGACCCATCAGCTTAAAACTTTGCATATGTCTAGCCTGTGTTAGCAAAGATCTGATAAAGCATTTCGTTCGGCATATAAAAAAAAGTTTACTTAAGTTTTTAATTAATAATTGATTATTTTACTATGCATAAAATATTGCAACTCCAAAAACAATAAAATAAGAACAGTGTGTTTTACGTTTATTTTACATGTTTATATTTATGTGCCATCGTTACAATTTTATGAAAAAAAGGTACAGGAATTTGAATTTAATAACCGCCATAAAACGTGCAGTTAGCTTTTTTCACCTGGCAGAGATTATTAGAGCTGATATATCTAAAGAAGCATAAACAACACAGAAGCAATAAATAAGATTCATAAAAAAACTGCTGGAAAACAATAATTTGAACTTGAAAACTAAAACTCACGGTTAGTTAACTCGAGTTTTCATACAAAGTTTTATTTGCGGAATTATTAGTGAAGTGGCGTTGGTTAATTTAAGAAGAAATGAGAACTATGTATCAATTCCAAAGAGTACGAAATTCATAAATAAAGCGCGTTTACTAATTATAAATGTTTTTATTTTATGTGGCCCAATGTGACAAATATCAATCACCTTTTTTTCTTCAGATCTTTCACGGATGATAGAAGAACAATATAAAATAATAAAATTTTCAATTGAATATACGGTAAAAATAAAGATAATTTCATCATTTTTACCCATGCAACCCTCGAACAATCTTAAAATTACTAAGCTGGCCCTGTCAAAAATGTTGTTCATCACAGACGTTAGGGATCCAAAAGATTAAATAAATCTAAACATTTTGATTAATGCTAAATATTTCATATGGCAAAATTTTCTGCAATGGGGTATTTATTTTTACATCAGTACAGTGATGGAGTAATGAATTAGTCAATAGTAAAGTGTCGTTGACTTTGACTGCTGAGCTCACGGGCTCGAGTCCCAGCCCAGAAGTTACATTTTTCAATCGAATTATTGATTTCTGTTCAAAGGCATGAATTTCTATGATGTCTTAAACTCCCTCCCACACCCAACCGATTCTAATAACCAGCGAGAGCAAATAGTCATGTGGTGAAAAAAATTGTTGAGCAAATGAGTGACAAGAATTTCTATTGGAAAAAAGATCTGTTGAAATAAATACGATAATAATTCCATATGCTCCGCATAGGGAGGTTTAGTAAAATACATATGTTAAAATCATGAATGTTTAATTGTTTTTTTTTGTTGCATTTAAGCATAGATTTTTTACCACCAAGTGGAGTTTATAATGCTACCATTAATCTACATAGGTCAACTAAATCAATGAATAAAAGTCTACATTCGGGGACTTAAGTAAAGGCGATGTAACGAGACACATAATAACAACTTGTATTGTTTAACCTTTAAGCGCCCGAGCATTTTTTGCGAAATATCCGCTCGACCTACAGCTCTTATAAAAATAATTATTTCTCTAAAACAAGTCAGCCTATGTGGGAAAAATAAAAAGCATTAGCAAAATAAACGGTTGCTTATAAGTTTACGAATAAAGACCAGCACCGCAACTTGTACGGTTTCCAATTCTCTTGGTAAACAAATAAACGAATCCATTTGAAAAAGAATTGGTCATGAATATATTGTATAGTGTGAAGAAAGCTGATTTAGTACGGTCTACCGGTTATAACACAACGCATCTCCCAACAATCAACCTTGTAACGCGGATGTTTATATTTCTCATTATGATAAAAAATATTTAACGAAACCGAAAATAAAATTATGTATCGGTATCTCAAAGACATTATTTATGAAAGCTAATATTCATATGTTGAAAACTATTATCATAATTCAATGTAATCCGATAGCGAATTACACCATAATCACTGGTCCCATACGGGACCGCAGGACTTTAAGGGGTTAACATACGGCTACAATGGTTGAAATTGTTGCGAATAAATTATTTAAAACAATTGCGTAAGTTAAATTATTTCTTTATGTACAGTACATACGTAATAACGATGTATCAAAATAATTATTCAATAATCTTCTTAGATGCGCCAAACACTCTTGTGGTGTAACAATTATGGAATGCAATTAATAAGTCTAATTAATTTCGTGAATTTATTACTGTATTAAACTTTGAAAAAATGCTTACACTCACGTATACTTTGGTCTCGGTTTGGCGACTCCAGTTAGCTAAGATCAGATCTGAGAAGATAACTGTTGAAAACTTTGTAGCACTTAGTACCTAACTCAGTAAAATAAATAAATTATTTTTAAAAATTGAACTTACAGTTAATTAGAATTCAAAATATTTTAAATCAGGTACGATGTGTTTTTTTTTAAACTGGATTTTAGGTATAATATAATAATGTATTCTTTATCACTGTATAAGAATTAAATTGACGTAAAATAATCATATACTTTTAGCCTCTTACACACAAAAATTGTAATATTTTTTGTACAATTTAATACTTTTAAAATCACTGTTTTCTTTCACTTAATACTGCTTTTATTTCACACATAAATTAATTTAAATTAATTGTAACTACTCTTCTATTTATTAAATGGTGTTTATTTATGATTAAGATCGTAATTTAAATCACTACCCGATGAGTTAAATACTGAAATGTATCAAAATAAATTTTACACAAAACTTCCGATCGATGTTTTGACGTTTATTTTATGTTAAGGGTATCTATCATAGAACGAGCAATTCGTTGCTATGCGTCTAAGCGCCTGGCTCGCGAATTTCTAACTGAAGAATGAATGAGGCAGGTTTCTTGTATGAAAATGTTATATACGGATTGTCTTAACTCTCAACAGGTGAGTCTGATTGTTATTCTTGTTATTATTATTATGCCCGGCCACGTCTGGCATCATCTTGAGTATCGACCTCAGGTAAACTAATCACATGATTAACAACAAGCAGTGGCTTCAACAAAGAAATGAATTAACGATGCACAATACAATATTATTTTGTTTTTAATAAATTGATTCATCTAGAATCTAGACATAAGCACCCTATTAAATTTAGAAAATTATAATACTTCTAATATAATAAAAATCTCTTTTCAGTTCACAGTCAATACTTGGAAAACGGCATTATGTTGATTTAATTGACATTTTTTTGGCTGAACTCCATTACAACACGGTGAAAAAGTATTTTAGATTACAGAAATTATATGATATATGGGTGATAGTTGTTTCGGCTAACGACATCGTCATATTTTAGTTCTGACAATGTAACTATTGTTATAACGTTGGCGTAAGTCGAAATAGCTATCAATCATTTATCAAAATACTTTTCTTTGGATTGGCACTATATTAAAAATATTAACACATTTGTCTTACTTATTCCACTTTAGATTTTTTTAGATTAGGACCGGTTTCACTCATCGCGAGCATTATGATATAACTCATGATATAAGCCCCGATTCTACGTTTTTAAGGGACCGTATAAAACTAACGATTAATGCGGGAAACGATGAATGCGGGAAAGTTTCATATGTAAACTAAATGCCGGGACTATAGAAAATGAACGCACCACGCGAGAAAACGTATAATGCGAGAACGTAAGATCGGGGTTCCACTGTATATTAAACTTTCATTAGTCATTCATAGTTCATTAAAATTGAAATCGGAATTATATAATGCTTAATTTAGGCTACGTGTATTACTATAACATAGCTAATAAAAAGTGACAGTCTATTCCAAAAAAAGTGTTCCTTATCTGTTTTTTAATTGATCCGGTCGATTTCAATAGGATGCAGTATCCTTTATTGATAAAAACCGTCTATTTCAATAAATTTGTATTCATTTGGAAACAAACTGTTATAAAATATCATTAAATTTACAATGTTTCCGGAGGATTTAGGAGGATATTAATTTTAATCCAAAATTCAGAGTTTGCTTTTTAATTAATCAAATACTACTACACCGTTATAGTAAATAAATAAAAAAAATTAAGAAACGTAATACGAACATTAACAGTAATCTATTACTATTAAATAATATTAAAATAAAGACAGGTGGATCGTCACTTTAAAAAAATCTCACAGAATTTCTTCCCCTTAACAGTATACGTTTTAATTTTAATTTACTTATTACTGATATTGTAAGTTTCTAGAACCATCTCCGCGCAGAGTCTATATTTAAAACAAATTATTTTTACCTTGTACTAATAGAAAACTATTTATATAGAAAAGTTTGAACTTTTTATTTTTGGATATAATATGTCAAATTTGGCCATTGGGCAGATTGGTAGGGTTGATATTTAATTGAATACACATAAATAGGAAAATTAGACAAAAAAAGTGACGATATTCAACTTTTTTAGTCGGAGTCGTGGTTTTGGTAAATGCTAGAGTCGGGGTCGGAGTCGAACTTTTTTTACCGACTCCACAGCCCTGATATATACACATATGTACATACCTGTTAATGCATAAAAATCACAATTTATTTTAGTTTGTAAAGATAAAAAATAAATAAAATCACATTGGAAATTTTCAAAGAAGTCAACAGAGTGAGTTTACTGAATACCCACAATAGGTGTTCGTAAAAGTACTTACATATATTGACAGATCTTACATGTGATTTACGTGGGTAAAAGAATATTAAACTGAGAATAAAACATGTAAACATACATCCATATAATATTAATCATAAATCCGTTATTGATTACGACGATACCAACATGCACAAAGATACTTATATAAATAATAAATCGATCGTTAATTTGTAAATTCTAAATCAAAAAGTATTGCTCCTTGTTCAAACCCACGTTTTACGAATAGTTTAATTCTGAATTCAAAAAAAGTCTCACATTATTGGATCATATTCCACCTTCTTTCGATAATTGTACGAAAGGTGCAAGACGATTGATATGTTCATACTGTTGCACCATTCAACCTTCCATATAAATTAGTCTGATGGCGCCTTTATAAAAAATATCTGCTGAAAATGTTGCACAAGAAATATTCTTAAAATTAATATTCAATATCAGTTGCAAACACATAAGTATCAAGAAGGACATGTATGATTTTATAATACGGCACGCGGTCCGATCAACGGAATTGGTGTTTATTATGCTCTGCCATGTTCTGTCAAAATGCTTTAAGTGGGAAAAGACGTATTGTTTATTGTGTACAGCAAAATTAACGTTCTGTCATTTGAAATGTCACACGAATTCAATGAAATTTTACTAAAAATACTTATCTGCTATTAATGGACCACCTCACTTTATCCGGTTGGTCAATCTCCCTTTTTCGGAGAGGGCCAGGATAGTTAGATGTTAGTGGCAAAGGATTTGTGATTATATCATATGTATGATAGGATGTGTGGGAGGAAATTGCAACATCAAAGACACCTATTTCATAAAACATATATTTTTAGATCGCTTCATAGATTGTTTGTACAGCCTCAGCCGAACATGGTGAACTTCCATTAACGTTTTGAACTCTTACCATCGTTGACCTCTCGGCTACTAGACCATACATTTGAATCTATTTCAATTTCAAAATTAATAGATGCTTAAAATTAAATTACATAATGATATTCATATCCCGTATAATTATTGTTGAAATACATATAATTGGCACTTGAAAAATTTAACATCAGTTTAGCTTTGCTATTTTATAGATTTGAAGTTTTTTCTTGGAAAAATGGCAAAATTATCAAGATTCTGATACTGTTTGTATGCTTAATTTTTTTTGTTATATTGTGATTAATTTTCTAAGGAATTCAGATTAATGATGTGGTTCAAGTTTTGTTGAACCTTGAGATGCCAGGTATATAATCCCACTTTCCTGCCTTCACCCTCACTGAAAAGACAGATTTAGCAACCAGCATTAAACATTTATATTGAAACTTTCTAAGAAATTCCCACATGGTCCACAATTGATTTAAAAAACGATAGACAGAAAGAAAAATAGAAATTCTGTGACGCGTTAATTTTGTAGCCCCATAAACTCAATTTTGACGATGACACGGCAAAGAAATTTATTATTTGCATGCGTAATTATATATTATTATGTTAGATTATTAGAAAATCGGGTCCATTTTACGTAGTGGACTTCAAAGAGACAATTTACTAACAGCTGTCATCCACTGACCAATAAAAAGCGTTTTTAAATAAGATATTAATTTAATTGAATGATCAACTGTTTAAAAAACTAGCTAAAATTTGTTTACAGTTGTTCAAAAAAAATAATAGCTTTAGAGACCAGGAGAAGATGAACGATGAGCGATCAGGACCGTTATTTATAAAATTATTTGTAAAAGTAGTACATAATAATTGAAAATTAGCATATTTTAAATTGAGCTTCATAGAGGTTATAATAATCGATAAAATGAATATCCCAGGGCGATGAGATCAGTCTTTAAAATTTAATGTAAATATTGAATTGCATTTTATATGACAAATGGCCATTATCATTTTGACCGTTAATTGCGTAAAACTTAAATCAATTTTGCTGACAATCTTTTCAATTCTGATTTCTGTGTCAAGTTTCACTCTACAAATTAATGTTTATCATTACCATTCAAAATAAACAGTTTACGATCGAAAATGCTCAGTCGATAAAACAGATTGCTGCAATTTAAAATTCGTATGTAAAAATAAGAAGTGGTCAGAGCAATGCTGGACTCCTGGATTTTTCTGTGGAATTCTTCGGAACCGTTTCAGTTAAATTAAAGCCCAAAGAAGGTGGATTACAATACTCATGATTGTAATCCGTTGATCCTTGTTCTTGGAAGTGTCATCTATTTCACATAGTTAAGAAACAGATGTATTTTATGAGTCAGCTGTCAGTTTAATATTCCACGGAAAAAAATATTTTGAATCATATTTGGTTTCACGAAATTTTCCATAAAACAACATAAACCACTCTTCAGCGGTCAAGTAGAATATTTTTCCAGGAGAGTATACTTAGGAAACTCGCATTTTATCAACGTTAGCCAACGTGATTTTCTAAGTGTATTTGTTTCCCACTTGTGAGATAATTTAGAAGTATCGCAACGTTCAACTATATACTTAAAATTTTAAGAAATAATAAATAAGTGTTATTCCTTTAGCAGCTCTTGAAAAATCCTTTTTTTGTATTTCATGTTGGTTTTATATTTTTTTTTGAATTCTTACCATATCTATGATTAATATTTCTAACAAGCTATTAAATCGTTTAACATAATGAATGAGGGATAGAATCAATGTGAGTTACATACATATAAAATTGGTCTCACTACTTTCTTGACCGCGTCCGCCCCCCGTTTTGAACAAAATGGCTTCCATTCGGTTCATCCAAGATTGTTAATAATCTCTTTGCTTTCAACAATGTGATTTCTACCAGCGTTCCGTTACTCCATCGAGTAGTATAAAATTAAAAATAACTTTGATTATTCCACGAATTGTGTAAATTGTGACACGTGTTTCGCCACTTTCAGAGCCATCTTCGGAATTACTATCGCAAAGTTGAGAAAATGAGCAGAGTGCAGAAGGGTAAAGTAATAATGCAAGATTGATTCTAATATTTTAAAATGACAACACTACAAAATGGAGTTTGGTATTTTTCCTTTTTACAGGAAGCAAGGAGGGAGTTATAGAATCAAATCAAAACAAAGCAAACAAATAATTATACTACTAATGACGTTAGCATTACAAAATACTAACTAATGAGATGCAATAAATCTGGTAAGGTTAAACCCTTCATTGGAAATAATGTAAGCAGAGGCGAGCGACCTGTCCTATTTAGGATAGAGTAGATTCTACGCATGATCATCAGTGACCTCCAAAGGTGTCCAATGTCAATACTTGGATAGATAGCATTTTAATACAAAATAATAAGACATTTTTTGTATTTATGAGCGAATCCGGTTCCGATCCAAATAAATTTAATGTGGAATAAGTGTAAAAATGTCTTCCTATTTTTTTATGAGTGACCTTTTTCTTAATCAAGATATTCCATTTGATTAGAAGAAGATACAATCAATTCGTACCGGATCCCCAATAATTTGGTCAGTGACGGCTGTAAGGGGGTGCAAGGGAAGATTCAACTATTTTTCCGTACTACGGAAGAGAAACAGTTGTACTTAATCTGAATTGAAAGTCCATATAGAAGTGTTTTGAAATCCAATGAATAGGAAAGAACTCTTCGTAATGGTTGAATCTTCCCACCCCCCAACACCCCGTCACCAGGGGTCACTGATTGTGGTTATTCCACAAATGTCAAATGACAAAAACAAGACCACTAATATATTTTTACCTTATCGTAGATTTAGTTTTTTCAAATCAATTTATTTTATCGCATATTAAGTTTTTGATTAAAAACCCAGAATAAATTTATTATTTCGTGATATCATGTTATAAGTTTATTAGTGTGTTTGATACTAAGCCTCGTGAATGACTTTAAATCATTCCATTTATTATACATGACGATGTTTTAAGGTATCTGATAATTTAAAAAAATTTAGAAGATATATCACTTTTAAGGTGTTTACCGTCACTTCTTGGTGGAAAAGTATTATTTAAATAAATAAAACAAAATATATATTACTATTAGGGCTGTGGAGTCGGAGTCGTCGCGGCGTTTTGGCCGGAGTCGTACTCGGAGTCAGAAATTTTAACGATAGAAAGGGGGAAAAAAGTGACGATATTAAACTATTTTTTAGTCGAAGTCGTGTTATTGGTCAATGTTGGAGTCGGAGTCGAACTTTTTTTTTACCGACTCCACAGCCCTGATGACTGTTTCCAAATTTATTCTGTTAAATACCAGGACCGGTTTCGCACATCGCGAACACTTTAACGTTCACAATCCTCGCGATGAGCGAAACCTGTCTTGATATTTATGAGAATATATGTGGAAATAGTGTTGTATAATGTGTTTTATCGAATTTAAATTCCAAGCGATGTTATATAATATATCAAGTTTCGACTGCATAAGTATCATTGAACCAGTTTATTTATATAACAATTAGTTCCACGTTATTCCCAAAATACCTGTAATGTCATTAAGTATTTTTAGCTCGCGTTTCATGACGAAATTGGTCGTAAACATAGTCATTTGATTTTGCCAATTATAAATCTACATAAATGCGACGTAGCCTGTCAATTTCGCAGCTATTAAAGTCTATTTTTATTTACAACTAATTTTAACTTATGATTCATTTGCAATATATGCATAGTATATTATTGTTAGTAAATAAGCGAATTTTAGAGTATTCTTGGCACACCGGCCAGGAATTATTGCTTTTCGCAATACATAATTATGAGAATAAGTAAAAGACTCAGTGATTTATGTTTTCCCTTCACAGCCATGAATAACATAGAGAATGGCATGAGTTGTAATCATTAAAATTCAAACCATTTTAACAGCATAGATATAAAATGTGTTTGATGTTAGTTAGATCTCTCTCCATATCCAATCCCAGTAAAAACGAATATAGAACTGGGAAAACTGTTGTCAAACTTATTGTCTTACCTTAAGCTCAACTATCTTAACCCATCCTTTCTGATAACGGAGGTTAACAAGTTCTCGTTTAATCGTTATTTGGAAGTGTGGGAAGTAATTTGAGACACCACTGAAGCCCATGCCTTTGAACCGAGGTTGTAAAAAAGGATTGAAAGATTACTAAATCTGTCCGAAAACTCTAGCCCGTGAGCACTGCCACCGAAGACAAAAACATTGAACAATCGATCACGGTGCGGGAAAATATGTATATGCATGTATGCATTTAAATTCAAAACATTCCAGGTAATTTCATAATTTGCAGCAAAACACAATTACATAAATATGGAGAACATCAAATAATAACAATTACTTAAAATTAAATTGTCATTTTAATAATTTCTCTGGTAATAAAAACAACAATAGCCAGAAATACGCTCATTGAAAAGCGAGGCGAAAGTATTTAACAAAAATGAACCATACAAAAAAAAACATTACTAAATGACGCTATATTCAGTTTTGAAAATTGTCGACACAGTTTAATAATGGTCGATTATACCGTAATTGCCTCCCCCATATCTGACCGTGACAATTCGCACTCGAATTTAAAAAAAAAAACCGATTATGACACGTTGTGTGTTATTGTTATTTAATTATAATAAATGTTGCACAGTTTTTGACTGAGCCTCGAAATTGGCATCACAAAGTGACGTCTTTGCACGCGGTTGCATCACGGTTTCGTTGTGTTATTGACTTTAAATAGTAAGACAGGATTTCTTTTCTCAGAACCATTTCGTTATCCGACCAAAAACATATCAGCATTAGATCTAGCGTGGACTCTTCAAAACAATAGATTTGGCCTGAAGCGAAACAACTTTCGTACTTGATATTCTATGAGTCAATCGATCAAAATCTAAATAAGAATCTCATATTACTTTTATTGTTATTTTGATGTTTCGATTTCGAACAATGCATCACGTGACTTTGATAGGTTTGCGTATCATAGACAAACAAGTGCTGTCTATGATGAGAATAAAGTTTCATTTCTCTTTATTTAATTTTTGCTTGGCAACATTTTGATATATATTATGAATAATTTTGAATTTTGAAGTTCTGCATCGAACATTAATTTAACACGAAAATGCTTATACAATCCGGGCTTTTGGTCGTGAATTCACAACTATTTATTTCAATTCATCAATTAGTACCTATAAGATAAGACAACGTATGAACCCATAAAATAAATATTTTTAATATAAATTCATTTTTACTATTAATTACTACATTATATTAGAACATATAAATTAATATTCTAGTTGGATTCCAACACGAATTTTTTATCATCCAGCCCGCCAAGTTTTTAACAATTTAAATCCAGCCCGTTTCTCAAAAACTCTGGTGACCCCTGATCTTGAGGATACTATAGAACAAAAATCTTTGAAAGCCACTGAAGTATGCAATACAATATGATGCATGCCGTATCTGGGCAGTCCCAAAGAACGTGATTAGCGAATGTCCATTCATACATAAACCGGCACACGTATTCCTTATTTGAATCTGACAGCTCAAAAACATTATTTTTTGCGATATTCGTGAGATGATTTTTTTATACTTATCTGCAAGGAAGCATCCAGTATGCTTGCTATATATGCTTGCTCGAGCCAGTTATTTAAATAAAACCTGATTTGGAATGAACAAAAAAAACACGTACGTACTATTAGTTCCTTGTGTTTGTGGTCAGTTGGCAAAATTCCACGTTTGACTAATCGACCGAAATTAATAATTTAACTATAATATAGTCTAGTGATGTGCAATCGTCACACCGCGTACCAATTGTGGCACATACTCACTTGATGCTACAACAATCACACTATGTCAACAGTTGCTGCTTAAATGTAATGAGATAAATACAAACTTATTCATGCAATAAGAAATGACTACATATATGTACATATTTTTGATCAAATGTTTGTTATTGTTAAACAATAATATTGCTTTTTCCTTGACCTCCACTCAACACTGCCTTCCCATCCGTTTATTTTACACGGCAGTATCCAGTGGCGTAACAAATGTTTGGCGTATCTTGCAGTTTTTTTCAGGACTGTAGAGTCGGAGTCGGAGTCGTCGTGGCGTTTTGGCTAAAGTCGTAAATTTTGAATAGTAGAACTTTTTTGCATATTATATGTGAAATTTGGCTTTTGGTCGCATTGATAGGGTTGATATTTAATTGAATACACATAAATAGGAAAATTATGGAAAAAAGTGACGATATTAAACTTTTTTTAGTCGGAGTCGTGTTTTTGGTCAATGTTAGAGTCGAAGTCGAAGTCGTGGTTTTGGTAAACGCTGGAGTCGGAGTCAGACTCTTTTTTACCGACTCCACAGCCTTGGTTTTTTTGTATCCTTAGCTGAAATTGGCTTAGGAACAACTGCCCAAAACACGATGGATTACAATTAAGTAAGCAGAAAATCAATCCATCTTAATAAATGGAAAGCTTTTATGAGTTTAAGTATACTCGCTCTCCATATGACGCATTTTTACATTAGTCTCATGAAAGGTTTGCGCAGCTATACCCAATCCTCGTATATAAAACTACACTCCAATATAATGTGCTCCACTTCCTTTTTTATAGCGTCACATTAATTTGCATGTTGCCCTATACTCCAAAAAGCCAATGCGTTCGGTAATGATTTGGCTCGTCCATTGATTTTGAGTCAGGCTTGGAGTGATTTGAAGGAGACTTTATAACATGGCATTTTAAAGTGGCGTTTGCTGAAAATAGTGCTTACAACTGACCTAAGAAGTGACGTAACTAGACACAATACCCGCGGGCTATCGAAAGACAGAAGTAAACGCAAAATGCAATTTTTGTGGTCACATTATGTTCGCCATTGCGTAACACAATTTTCATAATACATATTCAGATGTGTGACAATAATCCAGAGCAAATGCGGCAAAAAAAAGTTAGCCTCATTCTTCTGGTAGATATGAAAGCAAACTTTTACACTCATTTTTTTATGTATCCAAATTAAAAAAAGAGCTTCATATTAACTAAACTAAACATTTGAGTGCTATATTTTTTTTCTATTTTATTATTCTTTTCGTTAATCATAAAACAATTACTTCCGGTATTATCTTCGGTTACTGCTTATTGTATGGAACTGGTCAGTTGATAATGCTCTCTTCATATAAATGTAATGTGAAATAAGTAATAAAAATGTTGTATTATTTTTATTAGCATGTCATTCCACCAAGTTTTGACACTAAAAGTTATTAGAATCATGTCGGTAAATAATGCGATTAGTATTTTACTTTATTTTGATATTAAACCGTTTGCTATAATTATTATTAAAATGTTAGTTTGCTCCCATCTAAACAAGCTCAACTTCTCTATCGGCTAAGTTTTATAAAAAAAACCAAGTAAATTTTGTGATTGATGTAAAGATATTATGACACGATTGTGGTTAAGCATCATTTTTTTTGATTTATTTATTATCTTTGAGGTGTTTTAATTGTCATGATTAATTATATTCATTATGGTATTCTGGTTTTACTTCCACTGGGTACCTATATTTATTATCTTTTCGAAAATCAATATTTACAGTATTTACTGTGAACACCTTAAATTAAAAATAAAACAAATTGCATTACTGTAGTTATTCTGAAGAAGCTTCTCAAAAAAGCGAAACACGTATCAATTCTTATTACATAATTCCTGAAATAATAAAGTTATCTAACCTAATTTTGAATTAATTATGTCATGTTTCTGGTTATTGTGTTATCATTTGTGACACATATTTCGCTTCTTTGTGAAGCATTTTAAACGAATTCTGAAAATGTTTCATTTCAAATGTCCTTATAAACTATTATAATTTAAGGATTTAGATATTTTATCGCTAACCATACAATTAAAGGTAAAGGTATGACTATAAAATGATGAAGGATTCAAAGAAATTCTAATTAAAACAAACGATGTTAGTAGATTATGCTGGATGTTTCGTTATATATAAATAAATAAAATATTATTCAAGAAGCAAAATAGTTATACAACTATCGGATGTCAGCAAATTTCTGGAAGTTAATAAGTATGAGCAAATTCCAAATATAAAATACCATTTTTTGTTAAATTCAATTCTCCCAAAATAGTGCGCCTCCATAAAAACCAGTTTCAAAGTCACGCTAATGCATTTGATGATAGCCAACCTGTTCCAAGGGTTTAGCCACATCGCACGCAAGGCATCGACTTCCATCGAATTATCGAGGGTTAAATAAATGAATTACTTCACCAAATTACAGTTTTATCGCTCTACCAATTGGCTTCATCGACATCTGAATCTTATTTTTCAGTAACCAAGTATACATATGTAAATAGTTTTGGTGTATGCTGCCTGATAAGATAACATGTAAATAAATGCGTCAATCTTACACGAAAAAGGTCCATATCCTTTACCAAGAGCTACAATAAAAATCAATATTATAGAAAACATATATTCGACAAATATTAAATTCGAATTTCAAAAATGTATCGGTAAATTATGGATATATGGTCACGGGACAGAATCCCAATCGTCTCGAGCTAAGCTCAAAAAATTTATAAATTCTGGCCTATAATTTTATGTTTTGACTTTACTCTTTGAGTTCTTGTGGATTATTATAAAATGTGGAATCAAAATGATTAAATCTGAAGAATATTACTGATTATTGTATGAGTTCTGAAAGAAGAATTTGTTTTTTAATAATAATACAATTATTATTAAAAAACAAATTCTAAGCCTATAATAAAATTATTCTTTTTATTTTAAACAAATAATAAACTTATGTGACTGTCTCTATTTGTATAATATTATTATTTGTGTAGTTTGTGGTTGCATTTTTGCTCCTTTGAATTAAAACAACTCGATTTCATACTTATTGCGAAGTATTCTTTAGGATCGTCTATTATAATAAATTTAAAAATTTAAGACGAAAAAAAAGCCTTACATTCATTTTATTTAATGTGCTTATTTTTCATAAATCTTTACAAAAATTCTGTCCCGTGATCATATATCCATAATTTACCAATGTATCTCCGCTGTCATGTAAAGTTGTTATTTGTTATGTTAAGAGAATTTCGTTCTAGGCTGCCAGTAAGATAAAGAATCTGAATACTGGTATGTTTTAAGCCCATAGGAAGCACTTAAAAAATTAAATTAAATTCCAAATACGACATAATCTCATACGATTCCACCATAAAACAAAAATAATAAAGGAATCAACTTTTGTTAGCTGTCATTAAGTTATGACTGTCTTATATAAAAATTTATGCAAATATTTATGCTATGCACGGCGACAAAAAAACAAATAATTAAAACTGGATTATAGTTCTTTGTGAGTGTTTACATTAATTTCACATTGTTACTTTACTTAGAGAATTCTTTCTCTAGTAAACTGTAATAATTTGTCGAAGGACTTTAATTAATATACATATAACTACAGTTAAATATTCAGGGATGGTGGAGTGAAAGGCTCAACTAAGTGAGTCTTCTGTTTCTACAAAATCTTTTTGTATACACGAGGTGTCAGTTGTCATAAGGCGGACTTCAATTTCCATATGCTTTTATCAAGTAAGATTAAATAGCTTGTATTATACCACTCGACAATATTACATTGTTTACTATTATATTCTTGGTGAAATGACTTTGAAATATTAATTATAAACGCATACAGGATATTATGTTTTCCTAATTGTACAAATAAATATTACAACCAAAATAGTTTCTTTCATCTTTTGTTTTATTTTTGTATGTGCTTACAAATACATAAAGTGTTATTTAAATTTGTGACATTGGCTATAACTCAATATCTGTCATTTTAAGACTCAATCAATAATGTGTTTCAATATAAATACCAGCATGTTTTTTATTTAGCAAACTATAGTAACTATCATTGCCTACCATAAAAGGTATTCTTATTAAAAATGATCTCTTGTACTTTTTTATAATACATTCACAAATACATCCGTATTTTATGTATGAGATTAGCAAAGCTAATCCTGTTTGTTAAATGGCATGTTAAACCTATGTTTTAAGTTTAAAAATTATCATCAAGTATCCGCGCATTTAATACTTTACATATTTAACAAAACGTATGTACATATTTAAAAACAGAATTTTATCATTTTGTAGCTGTAAAAAATGTTAAAATGACCAAAAACGCCCACCAAGACTCAACGCTACCTTTCTGAGAAATGTGAATCAAAAAATTTGTTATGACGCAAGCAAACTCGATTTCCTCTTGATTTTTTTAATAATCTTGTTTTTATTGGAAGGCGTCACACAAATTAAAAATGTATTAATTTTATATTTTATATTTGCTAACCAAACGTCACTTGCAATAATTTAATATAAAAACAAAGGGTAGTCTATGAAAATTTTGAAAATATTTAAACAACACAGGACGTAGTGTTTGATGTATGCCAGATTCAACTTTGTATACGGTAAATTTAGTATAGATCGATTTTTTATATCAACATGCGTTTTCAGTTTTATCAATCAGTTTTTTAAGCGAATGGTAAACTAACTACATTAGTTTCTTTTGATAATTGGAAGAATACATTAATTATCATAAAAGTTACCTTTTTATTATAGAATGGCAATCACAATCTTTTAATTTAAATTAAAAAAGTGTGATATTTTTTGCTAGTAAGTTTTTTTCATTATTGATTCCAATTAAATAACTACAGTAACTCCACGGAGTACGGAGCTTTTACATCACACTAGAACAGTGGTTCTCATGTGCGGCCACCGACTAGGCTGCGGCCGCCAACATCTTCATAGAAAATATTGAAATTTAAAAAAAATGTGGTTTTACAAAATAATTTTGTCAAGAAAGACTCTTAAAATTGAATATTTCGGACGCAATTAATACTAATAGCAAATTGACAAGCATGTTTAGGTCCATTCAACATACCTCAAACAAAAATGTAATGGGGCTACCAGACATTTCCTTAGGACCGCTTATATTTACGATGCGGCCACAGTGCAATTTTTCGTGAGAACCACTGCACTAGAAGTTCGCGGAATAGTCGTTGAAGACATCTGGACTAGAAAACGATTTACTTACAATCAGATATCATTAAAAAATATTAAAATGGCACATTAGAGTTGTAAAGACTTCGGAATGTGGGCAAACATTCCTTTAAAAGTACCTCTGACTCGGTAGCGCTGCAATTTTGCTACGTTAACAATAATCAATAATTAAAATTTATACATACCAGTTACGCATAACCTCAGCATCCTGCTACGTTTCCTATTTCTAAGCGTTTTTAAAATTCTTGAAAAACCGGTAGAAATAATGCTAATTAGTTCTCGAAGAAATGAAATAGTCACCTGCTAATGACATTGGCATTGGCAATCGATCAACTGTGTCAAATGTGCTTTATGGACGATCAAACTTATGACATAAATCATTTAAATTCACAGCAATATTTCATTTAGATATGCACTTAAACTAAGCGTCGTGCAAAACTCGGTGGCTGGTTATAACTTTAAGACATAACGTTGGCTTCAGTTGCGATTAGAGACCCCAATTACTCTACATGTCAAATACTCGAGTATCGAGTAATAAAATTTTAAAATACTCTTGTAATATATGAGTAGTTTCAGATGTACCAAAATATATATTATTAAGTCAAGTTTGTGTTCATAAATAAATAAATATTTTGTCTCTTGTCATCATAAACTTGTCATTGATAAGACAAGTCAGCAGGGCCCATAGCAAAAGTAACAAAATAAATACTCGCATAGCATAGTCAACGGCAAAACCATTAAAAAAACATATTACATGATTGTAAAATTCACGCGTAAGGCTCAGTTAAACATATTTTTTTTATATATGTAAAAAAAATTGGAAATTAATCTTCATTACTAGTATTACTCGTATTTTTTTTTAAAAAAACTCGAGTATCGACTACTTGAAAAACGGAGTATTCTCGAGTATTGAGTATTTGATACTCGAGTCTCTAGTTGCGATGTAAGGGGTTCGAATAATCAGTCTTAATAGTAAGCATATTCAAGTCAATAACATTCTAAATATGAAGACTGAATCCCAGCTTTTAAACTTATATCCCATGGGATTTTTGTCAATATTCTTCTGAAGTTTATTAAAATTTATTGTATCTATGTAGTCTAGTACGATGGCGATCTTTCACACTTTAATTGCTTAAATGAACATTGAAACTTCTTACGTTAATAAATAGCAACCTCTAGAAATTTATTGGTGCAAAGTATGCTGCAACACTATATTGACATACGAGTTAGCTATTCTTATATATCATTCATTTAAAATTTTAGACAACGATTCCTATATGTCCAAATGGCCAAAATCTGACAGAAGCACTTCTAGCATTGATGCCCAGGATTGTACTTATTACTGTCATGCTTCTCAAACAGATAATACATGTTTTACGTCTAGTAATGCTACCTAAAAATATGCATAGGAATTATTACAAGTTTTCAAAAATGCAACGTCAGTACAGTTTTGCTGAAGTCCGTACGAATCGTTGTTATGTCATTGGACACACAGAATTAATCACATATTTAGAACGTTTCAATATAATTAAAAACAAAATATTGACGCAGGTAATTTAAAATACAGTGGCAACACTCGTGTCCAAAATACGCAAACACAAGGAAGTCATTATCCGAACCGCAGTAGCAAAAACAAAACCGGGCTTTCCGAACCATCCAAAGTTCCTGCGTCAGTGCTATTCTTATAGAATATAGACGAATGATAATGATACAGTATTTAGGTCTGGTGTTTCCCAATATAAACAAAACATAACATGTCGGTGAAATAAATACGTTCTGACTGTCCAATAAATATATATATATATTTTTCCGAGAATTGCCGTAATTCTATTTTAATTTGTCTTCAGAACACGGATATTATCGTATTCAAAGTTTATACACTTAGTTATGCATTTACTATAAATATAAGCGAGACAAATTGAGTCATACAAAAGAATCATAAAGAAGGTCTTAACCACCGGAAAATCTAGGGTTTACAATATTTGAATACCGGGAATTAAAAGTATCAATTCCGGGACTATAAAAATTAGAACAATATAGAACCCGCGTTTTATACAGTAAATAATATAGGAAAGTTTTTATTTAACAGTAAAGATCGCGTAGAATCATCGTCACAGAGTGGTATCTATCGCCTTTCTTGTGGAGAGTGCCAAGCTTCTTATCTTGGGCAGACAGGTAGAAACATTAATATTAGAATTAAAGAACACATAAGATGAATAAGAGAAGAATATAAGTCTGATTGTAAAAAAGTTCTCTCAGGTAAAGCGTTTCTTGGGTGAATAATCAATATGTTTATAATTATAGCACCATATTGTATGATGCATTTATACCGGCATTTTAAAATCTGGTATTTTGGTTTTGAAAAAATCCGTAATGCTGGGATTAGAGTTTCCAATCCCATCCAAAATTTTGAACCCGGGGTTTCGGGACTGTAATAAGTCGATCCCGGGACTGGCCCAGGGTTTCGGAATATTATTTTAATGGTCGAGAATTTCTATATTTATTAAATATAAGCCATGTTAATGTATCATGAAAAATAGTTTGGTATAATTGATGTCACTATCTTTATATGAATGTTATATTTCATTTATTTATCCATTACTGAAGAGGGAAAATATTCGATTGAAATATAATGTACGAAAGTATCGGTTTCGTTTGAATGTGATCTGATAACTAATTGAAATAAAAAATATGTCTGGTTATGCATTTTTTTAAAAAATTTAACATTGTTAAAACGAGTACACATTAATGCAAATAAATAATGGTTTTATTGTTGACAAATCGATCCCGAAAATATCATGATTGTTTTTTTTTATCCCGGGATCTATCAGGTATTGAACATCCTCGAGATTGGAAACCCTAGCAGGGATTCTTCCGGGAAGATTCTAAAGAGGCTTCGGTTTTTTGCACTTGAAGAGTAGTCATGACTCACGTGTTTTTTACTTCAGACAATCTTAGATAAACTATCAATGTTTCAATTTTTGATGATATTTGATGTGAATTGATATGATACAGAATATTTTTAATCGTTTAAAGTAATATAAGCATTTATTTTATTTTCTTTTTAAAGTTTCTGACTTGGCTCTACGATCAATAACGTAAATTAGTTTTTACTGTACGACGTAGGCGTAACAAAAGATGAATAATAATAATCTAATACTATTTATTCTTCCATTGACGGAGGTAGATAAATTTATTTGTCAATCGTTCTTATTTTAAATGTCAACGATTTAGCATCTAATTCAATAACCGGTTTTTTCACAATTTCAGAGCAAACGTAATATTAAGTTAAACCAAAACAATGAAATTACGCACGCGTGCCGTGAATATCTCAAATGAGTGACATACTTAAATGCAATAAGATATACGCACTTTCACGCGTGTGACGTCACATTTTCCGCGTCATTTGTCGTGGCCGTGAATTAAGTTACGTAGAGACCGTAATTGGTAGTTCATTATCCACAACATACCATTAATTTTTCACAAAAATTGTACAACTTGGTCACTTGGCTCAAAAAGTCAAGTTATTCTCAGATGTTGAGTAGAGGTAGGGTTGTCAGAAGTCCCGGATTGTCCCGAGTAAAATAAACGAGCACCCTACATTGCCACAAAGAAAAATTAGCGTCGCCAAAGAGGCAAAGAGTCTGCCATAACTATATTAATGAGAGTGGTCTGGGTAGCGAGGTAAATAAATTATTCTTAGTAACGGTTGATGTTGAATTTTGTATTTTTGCTCAAAATAACTCATTCACTAACGGCCCGGGTTTCGTCATTTGGTATATTCGTGCATTTCAAGAGGCGATATCCTGGTCGTCACGAAAATTAAAAAAAAAAACTCAAACGATTTATATTTAAAATTGAAATTCCACGAAGCACCTTCAGTCGAGATGCTTAATTATAGCTAGTAAATTCAGCTAATAAAACAAAATTGCAATCATTTTTTCTAGATTCTTATCTTAGTAGAATATGACATTATAAAAATTATTATATTTGACTAGAATGATCTATTTTTTTCTTAATTTCTCCAGTTAAACGTTTTTTTTATAGGAAACCTAGATAAGTATATATAGCCAAAAGCATTTCATTGTGATTATTTCATTCATCCACACGCAACGCCTATCCGATCCTGAAAACGGACAGTAGAACGAGAGTGGTCAGTTTTTCTTTTTCTCCATGCTGATTTCTTTGTCCTTTCTTTATTCTTCATTGTGTGTACAGTGTACACACGATAGAAGCAGACATTTTTTAAATTTAAAAATGATGAACACCTGTTACATTTTTATGATCACCTGTGCAAGATGTTCATGTCTCAGGGTTGTAACTTCTTCCGGTACTAATTTCTTCAAGCGATCAACTGATTCCGTGTTGAGTCATTTACTATAGCTTTCGATGATCATTTCTTGAACGATGTCGCCTAATAATGATGCATATTTAAAAATTACCATCAGAAGCTGTCCGGATCTTCATTACCCACATTGAAAAGTAGAACATAAACCTACACATTATGTACCGGTGACATCAGTTTAATATTATATATGTATTATTTTTTCATGATGCGTCTATGTGTAATCAGATCTGGGTTTTCAGAAGGCTGATGAATTGATTAATAATTGAAATCACCTTTTGTAAAACATCATTATAAGTGGGTTTGCTTTACACGTATTAATGTTTATTTAGTATGAGAGGCGTATCACATTTTTGATTGATTGAAGGCTTCAAATAATTATTTTATTAATAATCGTGTCGCCTGTATGAACGTCGTAAATTCTAACGCATTGTGTCAATATCAGTGGCGGCCAGTGACAAGAATATGAGAGAGTGCATAAAAAAACCTATTTATGCATCAAACTCATCCTCTGTCTATTTCAGAGCTGCGTTGAGGAAGACTGAACGAAACAATTTATATGCGACAAGCTAGTGAATTTTGATACTTGTATTTGTCTACGCTCTTCATAATTCAGCAATATTTTGTTGAGACAGATCTTAGAACCGATGAACAAAACTTCATCATACATATTTTTCGTGTGGTCTAGTAAATATTATATTGACAAAATCTATTTTTCTATTCATTCTTTCAACTCTATTTGGAAAATTATCCATCAATGTGCATCATTGGTTGGCTTCAAAAAAAGTATTGTTACCATTATAAGTTTGGCGTCGACTGGTTAACATGTGTGAATCACCATTTCCATCAAGATTTGTATGGGAACGCACAAGGAATATTTATTTTGAAAATGGTTATTACTTGAATATAAGCGAGGATCAGTGCATCATTACACCATTACAAGAGACGTCCTTGGTGAATCTTAAAAGTCAGGTTGACGACATCAAATACACAGTCTTCTTCAATACTAGAATCCAGTATATATTATTGGGTGCAATGCTGAATTAACATAATGTTTATTGCTTTGAAATTTTCCTGATAGCACCACGTGCACGGGAGATTGGAGGTCGACGGAATCGTGACTGGCGAAAAACAGCGTGAAATTTGCATTTGACTCGCCTTAGTAGTATTTATTTATTTATTTCTATAAAAAATAAATAATTCAAACAAAACTGCACCGTCAAGAACACCTGTTGACAGACTTTTAAACTAAGGATTTCCTCAATATTGATGTGAGACTTTTTTATACGACAATACAATGTCAAAGAATCGCATACAGGACTATTTTTTCTGTCCCTTAATATTCAAAAATGGAATATGCATGCTTCGCCATGCAGTGGCGACATCTTGTTGATATAATTTTAATGAGTCAAATAAAGGTGAAAATGATACAATTTTATGCTTAAAAATATATGATACTGTTTCTATGTATAGCCATATATTTTTTTCAATCGGCAATTCAATGTTGTCGACTAAAGTTACACCACGATTTAACACGATACTTTTTGATGGCGTGTTATAGGTTAATATCCAAAATACGACATGAATGAACTTCTCATCACACCAAGATTATTTATGAAATGCTATGAACCCCTTTTAGTCTTATCCAATATATAAAAATCAAAGTCTGTTTGTTTGTTTGTTCGTATTGCCTGCGTTGCCATACTATTCATCCGATTACGATAAAACTGTATCAATTTATTGCTTGCACTTGTGCTAAGGTTATAGGCATAGTAAAATCAACTTATATATTATATAAACATCAAAGTTTTTTTTCATTTTTTATGCGCTGCCATACCGTTAATTTTGATACTTATTGTTGCACTTGAGCAAAGTTTATAGACATAGTACAATTTACTTTCAGTAGGTGACTCGTGTGTCGACCCATAGACAATCAGCAAATAAAAACGGCTTATGTCATCGATACCGATCAATGTTAGTGAAATTAAATCGAAAATATTTATCTAAAATATTGTGCATCCGAAAGCACTTCAATGAACACAAACACTTTCTTTCTTTGAGTGGAATTGCAACGCTTACCGGGTACCGGCTACTTGTCAATAAATGATTTAACATACATGAATATTGAGGTTAACTAAGAGAATACGATTGATTCAACAAATTCATATTATATTTTGATTTATAAGTGGTAAGCACATTGCAGTATCTTCGTTACCTCGTAATTATCTATTTGTTGGACATAATATATGCATTTAAGTAACTTTTCATCGTCAATGAGGTAGCATTAATTCATAATTAATCAATCTGTCGCTCAAGTAAAAAGTATTTCCAACAATAAATAATTAAAGTGGTGTAATCATCTTAATGAAGATTTTACACGATAAGTTTTCATCATCTTCCATAATCTTTTCGCAGCCGACTATAGAATGGACAATACTAACTAATTGAATCAAGGATAACAGTTTCTAAGTACATATATATTGACACCGCCTTATGTGGTAGGTCATCAGAACTCTCTATTGTTCACAATGAAATATCTGGAAATAAATTCATTCTTATAATAATCTATATTGCAATCTATAGCGGTGCAATGTAGAGTTATTTCAATTTCTCTTATCTCTTGACGCCCGACAATGCATGTGCTTCATAAAAAGTTCATAAGGCGATAAATCATCCCTTATCAGCGGGCGCATGTGTTAACGATTTTTGAAACGGCCATTGTTTTTTCTTTCTAAAGTAACCGTTTGTTTTCATACAGCAGTGAGAGATTGGACGGCATTGAGAATGCACGCGCCTAATCCTCTCCCTAAGAATTAAATTCGAGTCAAATTCCTGATATCTTCTTCGCTATCGTATTTTGTGTTGTATAACGTCTGCGTAAACTATAAACAATTAAATAATGGATGCTAACCGCAACCATACTTTGAGATCGTGTTTTGTTTTAAAGAGTTCCATGTTTCTCCTAAAAATCCCTCTCCTGAGTGTCGGATAGGAGGCTCCTTCTCGATTTACGAGGGAGCCGAAATAAAGGTCTTCTCAATCTATACATAAAATGTATATTATATTGCGTTTCATACTGAAGCACTTAATAAATAATACTTTTTTACTACCAAGGCAACGATATTCTGAAAAAAAAATATTTCTTTCCTAGTCTTTTTTACGGTTTAACAGGACACAATTTCATACAATACGATGTAGTATGCTTGCGAATTAAGCTAAGAATAAGGTCACAATAACAGGGCTGTGGAGTCGGAGTCGTCTCGGAGTTTTGGTTGAATGAAAGTTTGAACTTTTTATTTATGCATATAATATGTAAAATTTGGCTACTGGCCGGATTGGTTGGTTGATATTTGATTGAATACCAATATAATTTAAAGATAAGAAAAAAACGTGACGAAATTAACCTTATTTTAGTCGGAGTCAGAGTGTCGTGTTTTTGGTCAATGTTGGATTCGGAGTCGTCTTCACAACCCTGCTCAATAATCTTCTTTGGCCGTTACGTTAATATTTACACTATTTATTGAAAATCAATTAAAATAAATATATACAACAATCATAGACATTTAAGCATTGCTTATTGAGCATTGACCTACCGATACTGATTTTGTCCGTTGAATAAGTTAGAATCAAATCAATTGAACAATTATTACAAGGCCAAAAAAACTAAATATTTTAATGTTGATTATTTTTTTTCGTTTTCCTGCCATTCTGGTGCTTATCCGACGCCAGAAAGATGGCGTAAAACTCATTAGAGCATGCGACTCAGCCACGCGCGGCACGTGCAAAATATACTGATAAGAAATGTAAGAGATAATGAATAGGAAACAATGTTAATTTATATAATATCATAATTTACTCGCTTCTAAATTGAATTCATAATACTTCAATAGATAGCAAATTTACAACAATATAGTTAATTAGCGGCTTCAAACGAAGATAGAATTATTGCAAATAAATATTTAGTACCGTAAAACGGGGTCAGGGAGGCATTAGGTAAAACGGGAGACACTTTTTACCCTTCACGACTATGTATTGCTTTAAACCTGTTTCTATGATCCTACAACACATGCATGACAATATGTTTCAAATATTCACTATCGTTATTAAGACAGTCAATTTTGCTCGATGTCTCTATACATAATGAATCGGGGTGAATAGAGACGATAGTGGGTAAATCAAGACTTGTTAGGTGAATAGAGACAAAAATACAGATTGTAATGATTCGAATATATGAACCTATATTCTATACGAGTATTTATTCATTCCGTTTTACGGTACTTATTATCCAAAAAAAACATGATTGATTTTAATTTTTGATTTAAAGTTCAATCCTTATTTTTGTCTCTATTCACCCCGCAGTCTCATTTCACCCCATTTTACGGTATATGTATTTGTCTTTTTATAGAAGACAACACAGTTCGACATTTTGTGGAATTACTTGGTTTGAGCCCGTCTTTTTTTGTCTAGCCCAGCCTGAGTCTTACCATCAGACATAAACGATACTCCCAAGTGTCTTCGTGACAATGAATCTTTGAATCGGGACCGATCTCCACTGCTTCCAAATGCCTTCAACATTCATCTGTAATATTTTCAACCTGTACTTCGGAAGAAAATAAATGAAAAACCTCCAGACAGACCGAGCCGTCATTGTTACGCCATACTTTTAACCTCAAGTTAGTCCCTTATTTCAAAAACCATGCACGATGTTTCAAGTGATATGATTTAAAACCTTCCCGCGTTAGTTATATATTATTATCTTCGTCAATAAATATGACATCTTATTTGTAGCAACGCCGTTACACGCGGTTTGAATCTCTCTCAGTATTAGAAAAATACGAATGCTTTATATTTTTATAACATATTTCTTTAAGCATTGGACACACATTCCAATTTAACAGGTTCGGAATAATTATCGTACACATATAATAGCTTTGCACTTTAAGATGCATCTATGCACTTATAACAGTGATCTACATTTTATAGAGTACAGTCGTTGATAACGAATGGCATGTGGATCGATTATTTTTGATGAATTATTGAGAAAACAGCTAAATATGTATTGCTATAAGCCCGGTAGAGATGACGGACGAAAATACAGTTGAAATGTTAATAAATAATTATAACCATTTGCCCACGTCATCAACGGATCTTTACTGACATGAAAATACAACGTAAGATGGATTTTTAAACTGTAACTAAATTTAAGACGTGACTATTTTCTAGCAATGAAAACTACGCGGATATATTATGTTGTAAAGGGGATCATCTTTTTAAGTGTTAGAATCTTCAATAATGTGTTAGGCACGCTAAAACCAAACGACGAAATAGTGTAATCAGGTATTTTGTAGTATCTAAATATCTACTGCAATTAATACTAGACATTAATTTGTCGAAATATTGTATTTACTTATTTTTGCGTAGATTTTTACACCTTCACAGAATACCCAACATAGTGATTAACACAAACAATAAGGCAAATATACGTAAAATAAGGAGTAAAAACTAATACTCTAAAATGTAATGTTGTAGATGAAATATTCAATTACTTGTAAGAATTAATCTTATATATAATAAAACCGAAACGGCGTATGTATGTCTGTGGGTCTGTAATTCCCTTTTAGATTGTTGGTCATTAAGTTGCCATAAAAACGAATATGAAAGAAAATATGTTTGAATTTTTATCGGCGAAGACATTTAGTCAAAATGTAATAAATTAGTCTTCTACTGAACTTTTCCAGGCTTTTATTATTAATAATAATGTTTATTATTTACGTGAAGGTATTATTTGACATTTCTTTGACAGCAAATTAGATTTTTTCCTTGAATTTGGACATTTTAATGGGCGAGAATGGGGCGGGCTGTCATCAAATTAAATAAAGTTTGTGATTTTATTTTAACTCTATTTTGGATGTTAGATTTTGTGATATAATTATGTCGAATGATATAACATTAAATAATTATTGGTCGCTTAGTCCGAGCGACGCCGGGTAGCAATACTAGTCGTGTCATAAAATCTTTACATCAATCACAAAATTTACTTGGTTTTTTTATAAAACTTAGCCGATAGAAAAGTTGAGCTTGTTTAGATGGGAGCAAACTAACATTTTAATAATAATTATAGCAAACGGTTTAATATCAAAATAAAGTAAAATACTAATCGCAGAAGTGTCATTTTCACTTTTAAGGCGTTCGCTGTCAATACTTGGTGGGATGGCATTGTAATAAACTATGGTTGTGGAGTCGTTAAAAAACACGACCCCGACTCCGGCTCCAGCATTGACCAAAAATATGACTCCGACTCCTTTCACTTTTAAGGTGTTTTTATTATAAGTGTCATTTTGTTGTAATCGAGTGTAACTGCACGCTGATTAAAAAAAATGATTCTCTACAACTGCCCCAGACGTGCATTATAACGTAATATATAGAGCCTGCACTTGCATTATGCATATCTGCATCAAACGATCAAAACAATGAAATAATTATTTATTTTCTTGCACTAGTATTAAACGTTACCGTTTTATTTGATATACTTTTTCGCCGGCATGAACGAATTGAACTTCATCGAGTATAGCGGTTATTTTATCAATATGATAATATAAAAAAAAACAAAACAATTGTATTCACTAGAAATTTCGAAGCCTTCGTTACGGGAATTTTTGCGAAATTGTGCAAAAAAATCAGATACTTTCGAAAAAAGAATATGACTTTAAAACTGTGAGATATATAAAAAATAATTTGGACACCAGCTGTACAACACCTTGTTGCATAATACTGTATATATTTTAACTTGCTTTTATTAGTGATACTCAACCTTCCGGTATTTGACATAGAATTATACATTCCAACGAATTATATACTATTACATATACTACATATCCTAAATATATTATTCAATAAAATTCATTAAAAAAACAAAAACTTCATTAATAAAATTAAGTTATATTTTAACTGTCTGCTGATTTTAGAATTAGATTTTTTAAATTTTAGAAGAAAATTTCTGAATAAAAAATTATTTGTAAAATGGGCCATATCGTAACTTTAAATAAAACAATATAAACATTTATCAATTGTTTTGAGAAATTTTGTAGATATGCATTTGATAAAATACTTCTGATAAAAAAATGTTATATAAAACACCAATTTGTTAAACGTTGACCTGCGGCATGACATGAATCGCAAATAATCATTTCTGGTCACATACAAATTGATTCTGCAGCCAGTTTTTTATTTATTTCTCTGATTAAATACTGTATGTCTTCATATATGACAACAATATAAAATTCACACCCAGTGGCATTACTTGGTAGAGGGGATAATAAAATAAATAATACTCTTCGCAATTTGTTTTTTATTACTGTCCTTTTTAGTGTTTGAACTTTGATACAATGTTGCGTCACTGTTTCCAGTTAATTACGGATTAAATAGCAAACCAGTGGTGTGACATTGACCTGGGGGCTGTATTAAAAAATGGTTGACTTATTCACCGTTGAATTACATAGCTTTCACGGTCAAGATTATAAGACTGCATTGATGAATAATTATTAATCATTAGCAATGTTTTTGTGACCTACCGAAAGGCGATGAAGCAATTACTCGCTGACTTGTAGACGCTGGGCTTAATCAAGTATCACGAATACCATGACAATTTCAAAGACAACAATAACACCGTAAAAATATGTTTTAAATGATATTTAAAATAAATAGCAAGCAATTTGACATATTTGGTTTATTTCCCATGGCCTGTCCGTCAGCATTCCAGACATACATACATATATGCAATATTATTGCAGTAAAGGAATTCACATCCGTAATATTATAAGCATAATTTATTAATAACCATGATTGTCAAGAATAAGATAAAGTTGACTTTGATAATAATTATAAATTAAGGTAAGTTGATTGATATTCAAATAATTGATAAGATAATTAAGCGAATCAATTTTTTTGTTTGTTTTAAAGATGAATTATAAAAAATAATTTTGTTGAATACTTTCAGTATATCTTTTTATATGCCGCATATTATGGATTTTCATTTACAACTCCACATAACGTCGAAATTCTTTGGCTTAATAAATACAAATAGGTAGCTCGATAAGTTGGTTTCCCACCACCTACCGCTGCGTATATGCAACCAATGTTTCACAACGCTATCCACTGAAAAATATACATCATTATGTCATGTCTCCATCATCTTTATCGATTGTTTTTATCAGTGGTCGACAACTGAGCATATAAAAATCGTCTTTAAACAAACACAAGCATACAATTTGAAAACTATTCGATATTCTTTTTCACTTGACAAGTTGTCCTGTTCGGGAAGAGCGGCATATAAATACATTGGTCACTCATGACTCATGGAAGTGTATTGGTGCATTCCCACATGATTTATTTGAATGAGTGTGTTTTGATTTTACCTTAAATTTCCAACTCCATTGTACAGCAAAATCAAGATACCTTTGTCAAACACAAACACCATTCAAATAAAAACGTAACCGTAAACTGGTCAAAGGTTCTGTATGTTGTAATGTATGGATATTAAGAAATATCACTACAGTCAGTTCTCGACTTATGACGGAGTTCCGTTCCATCACCTAGGACGTAAGTCGAAATGGTCGTAAGTCAAATTTCATACAAAAAAATAATGAAATGAAAAGAAGTGCGAGGTACATTTATGGTATTTATTTCAGAATACATATGTACGACATACTTTAAGTAATATACATATAATTTTATAATAATTACCACAATCAAGGTAAAATCGATACTGTCACGAAACATCATCGATACTGTTATGAAAAATCATTCGGTATTCTATAATCAGTGGCTAAATCTCCTCCTCTTATTCGTCAGATGTCAAAAGTCACCAAAATTTTGGTACGTTTTTGGGTCATATTGGTCGTTTTGGTCCCCGTCGTAAGTTTGAACGGTCGTAAGTCGAGAAATGACTGTGCACTATCTTAAATGAGCACGCCACTGGGCATGTATTATATAAGTCACATGACTCATTGTTTTATGTAACTCGGTCACATGAACCAAATAAAATGTTTATAACATTATAAATACTAATTGATGAAATGTTTGACCAAAAAAAAATAATTGCGTTGTATAACTCCAAATCGGAAAAAATCGCCAAATAATAATTGATGCTCGCTAAATATGTCACACGAATCTATTATTTCTTACATAATCACATACATATACATATAGCAATTTGCCAAGGACTCGTCACTCAGTGACGGCTGGCGACAAAGTATTAGGAGTACAAAACAAGATTCAACTATTTACAGCCAAAAATTCATAAACTGGCACTCCGTTGGTATTGCGAACATCTGAATTGAAAGTCCATGTTATAGAAGTGTTTTAAAATCCAATGAATAGGAAAGAACTCTTGCAAAAATAGTTGAATTTTTTTTGTACTCCCTAATACTCTGTCACCACCGCCACTGCTCGTCAGTGAGTGCATCTGCACCTCGCAAGATAGGTAATAACTGTATGCATACTGTTCTTCACTGGTGGTATAAAATTCTATCGATTTAGCCAGGCAATCCCAAACCTTAACCCGGGGCCACATATGGCCCTACTAAAGGTTTTGTGTGGCCTCTCGAACTATTCAACTCTTTATTCATTTTTTGGTTTTGTTTTAAAAAAATTATTACTGAATCTGAAATATACATCGTTATCAAAAATATACATCGATGAATATAAATGCAATTGCATTTCCAACTATTTTAATACATATATGGGTGAACAAGTTGGTTGTCCCACCACCTCCCATTATTTGTATTCAGCCGTATTTCACAGTCGCCTTCCATAACGATATACGGTCAAGCAATGAAAAGAATTTACTCCTCACTTACTTGGTCGTATACAGAGCCGCACGGTACTGATCTTTCAACCATGCACTGAAGTGCTTAAATAAATGAAAAATAGAAAAAAAAAAATAAGAAAATGTGACTTGTTCAGCCACTAAACAATAAGGTGATACCACTTCAGTACCGTAAGGCCACTGATGGCCGCCGCGTACGGACGTCGATAATAAAGTCCCAGTATCCTGTGTATCCGTATGCTGACAATCCACCGTGGTGATTGTTTAATCTACTTTACATCTTAAGCGGAATCAAAAGTATCCCGTTCCCCATATGATGCTGCAAATTTATCGCATTGCTCAAAATTAAGTATTTTAATAAACAAATATGTTTTTGTTTCAAAAATTCTCAGTGGGCTCGATTTAAAGGATTGATTTAATTAACGGTAAATCATTTTTTCACACAGCCAAATAAAACGTGCAATTAGTGTTGCATTTCAAATATAACTGATCATTTTCCCTCATACCTTTACGTAACATCCGAATAATAGGAACGTATTTGCTTAATCTCTTAAAAATCCGCAAATCACACCGACAGAAAAGTCCATAAACAATCAAATATTCAACAATGGACACCGAAAGTAAAAGCAAGGTCGTCACATACAACAAAAACACAAATTATTGCAAAAACCTCAATACATACCGATTACAACAGTATCAAAATCCATCATGTATAAAATAAATATACTTGGACCACGTTAGGTTCTTAAAAGAAAACATTTTGGTAAATTATGGATATATGGTCACGGGACAGATTCCCAATCCTCTCTGTAAATTTTACACTTTTTTTGCAATTTCTATTTTCTCTAAAGTCGCTGGCGTAGATCGGAAACTTCGACTTTGGCGGTTAAAGGGTTAAGGCAACTTCTGTAATTATGTTACAGTAGCATGCCAGAGGGCATATCCTGCAGACTTTGGTAAATTATGGATATATGGTCACGGGGCAGAATCCCAATCCTCTCGAGCTAAGCTCAAAAAATTTATACATACTGGCATATAATTTTATGTTTTGACTTTACTCTTTGAGTTCTTGTGGATTATTATAAAATGTGGAGTCAAAATGATTAAATCTGAAGAATATTACTGATTGTTGTATGAGTTCTGAAAGAAGGATTTATTTTTTAATATTAGCCTATAATAAAATTATTCTTTTTATTTTAAACAAATACTAAACTTATGTGACTGTCTCTATCTGTATAATATTATTATTTGTGTAGTTTGTGGTTGCATTTTTGCTCCTGTAAATTAAAACATCTCGATTTCATACTTATTGCGAAGTATTCTTTAGGATCTTCTATTAATTATAATATAACCAATATTATTAGTAAATTTAATCATCCTAACAAGGAATCTGTGGCAATTTTTCTAAACTCTCCAAAGCAGGGTCGTGCTGCCGATTTGATTTGATCGAAGGGCCAATCAAGTCTCGCTTTGCAAGAAAAATATATTACATCATTCACTCACAAAAGCAAAATGATTTTGGGATAAGTTAGCTTCAATTATTTTTCAAAAAAAGGAACAACGCATTACCTCCTGGAAAATTATGCGACATATGTAGTTGATGGATGTTTCAGCATCACATGTTCGACTCATCTAAAAATATTTATTTATTATACATATACTTACATATGTATATATTTACTTGAAAACTTTGATTGGAATTATAATATATACTATTGTATTGATAATATGAATCCAAATGATACCTTTAATACAAAAAACTAACGTGGAACTATTTTCTAGCTTATATTTCATACTAGCTGACCCGGTGAACTTCGTTCCGCCCCAGAATCAATAGATGTGGTGTAAACTTACATATAAGCTGAATTAAATTCAGTTTTATTTTAAGTTAAAATGAATTAAGTTCAATAAATGTGAATAAATCAAAATGAGATGTTAATACTTGTTCTGCTATTCGGGACGGTGACAAAGCCAGAAAATCAAAGATCATCAAAATTGGTCCAGCTGTTCTCAACTTAAAAGTGGTTTGTTATATATATATAGATAATATTACACAATATGTACATACACATATCAATTCCGGATCCAATTTTCTTAAGATATTATAATACTGATTAAAACATGTTTAATGTATGTATGTGTTTTGAATCCGTGTCTTATCTTATAAATGATAAACTATAAATAAGGTTATTATTTGCATTGTGGCCGGAAAAACGAACAGCTATTTTGTAAACATCGCGAAAAGCACGACACAGCTATAAATATTAATAGGATTGCAAGAATTCTAATTTTATGATATTTTTCTTATTCTGCTACAGCATTGTTATTAATTAATATAAACAGGTAACTTTCCGTAGCCAAACGAACAATGTTAATGCGTTTTCGTCCTACTTTGTTGCGTGGTCAAAGATTCGGTCGCACTCATTCATCGATTTTAGACTTTATGGATTTTTATCCGATGGCATTAGGCCTGCGAAATTTTACCCTTTTCTTGCAGGCCTCATCTGAAACTGTAAATGAACCGAACGAAGAGAGCTTGACTATTGATGTACCATCATAACTTGACCGCCGCCAAATTTGGGAACTAAAATTGTCCCCATAGAGTGGATATCTTCAATAGCTATTTAAGTTTTATTGTTTTTATAGAAATATATTTTCATGAACATTTTTTTTCATTTATATTTTAGATATAAAAATGTGTCTGTAAATAAACGATTTTGGTTGAGTTTTGCTACATCACTCGCGTGACGGTGGCGCCCTCACTAGCGGTCAAGTTATAATGGTACATCTGCGGTCATTCGTGCCTTCCTAAAACTAACCTTATTTCCACAATCTCTTCGAAAGGGAAGATCTAGAATAACTATAATTTATTTCCACCAAGATGTCATGTCTAAATTAATTATCTTCTGTTATACAATCATTCTAAAATAGAATATTTATTCAAGCATGGAAAAGGTGAATATTTTATAAAAAAAAACCAAAACGGCGTATGTATGTATGTGGGTCTGTAATTCCCTTTTGCATTGTTGTTGCAAGTTGCCATAAAAACGAATATGAAAGAAAATATGTTTGAATTTTTATTTGCGAAGACATTTAGTCAAAATGTAATAAATTAGTCTTCTACCAACTTTTTCCCGGCATTTATTAATATAATAATGTTTATTATTTACGTGAAGGTATTATTTGACATTTCTTTGACAGCAAATTAGATTTTTTCCTTGAATTTGGACATTTTAATCGGCGAGAATGGGGCTGTCATCAAATTAAATAATGTTTGTGATTTTATTTTAACTCTATTTTGGATGTTAGATTTTGTGATATAATTATGCCGATCGCAATGACACTTTGACAAACGTTTTCCTTGAGGTTTTGGCATAGAAAAATTAGTTTACAGTAAGTATTTTATATTTAAAAAATGCCATACCGTTCATTTTAACAACTTATTGTTGCACTTTCGCAAAGGTTATAGATATAGTACTATTATCTTTCAGTAGGTGGCGCGTGTGTCGTACCATAGACAATCAGCAAAAGACAAACAGCAAACGTCAAACGGCAAATGTCGTCGATACCGATCAATGATAGTGAAATTAAATCGAAATTATGTATCTAAAATATTGTGCATCCGAAAGCACTTCAATAAACACAAACATTTTCATTCGTTGAGTGGCATTGCAACGATTGCCGGTTACCGGCTAGTAGTATGTATTTATTAGAGAAAAAAACATACCGTATAAACGAAGTGTTATTTTTCAGTTTGAAATTTTCATTCAAAAACCGAATTTTAGTGTTTAGATTTTAGAAATCAGTTTATTTCGATTGACGTTGTATTCTCTTTACTGTTCGCATCTGCAAAATCATCCATTGTAAAAAATCGACTCTTTAACTGTTTTAAGCAGTGAAAGCAATTAAATTTTAACTACTAGCTTAATGAAGCAAGACAATATAAAACACCACACAGCTGTGCAATTCATTGACATTGAATACATTGCATACGTAATGTTAATAATAAAATCAATCATTAATGGCACATGGCTAACTAATATATCCATGTGATGACTATATGATTAATTGAATTGCTATAAATTTAAATAATTATCATTAATTGAACGTAACTAATGATGCATTATGTCTCCTGTAATAGAAACTATAAAATCGTGAGGATTCTTCAAAATAATTAATTAATATCTATAGAGCTATAAATGAATATTTTTATTCTAAATGTGCATATTATACATTCGTATTTATATTATGATATTAATATTTTATTGTTAGAATTATGTTGATATTTGTTTTAAAAAGACTCACGTCTTCATGATCACATAGATGCCATTAAAAAAAATCATAATCCAATATAAGCAGCAGATAATTTCCTTTATATTTGAGTTGTTGATATATAATGTATTGGTAGAGAAAGCTACACAAATAATAAGGGTTAATAATTAAGGATTCCGACTGAAGGTGCTTGATGGAAATTCAATATTAAATTTGAATTTTTTTAATTTTGAATTTTTCCATGAGTTTTGTCGCTTACGACCCGGGTTCGTCTTTCGACATCTTCAGGCATTTGAAGTGCGCGGGTGTACTCAATTCGAGTGCACGGATGTACTCAAGTCAGTTCAAGTACATCCGTGAACTTGAAGTACCTGAAGATGCCGAAAGGCGAAACCCGGGTCGTTAGCGACAAAACTCAAAGAAAGGCACAAAATTCAAATTTAACAAGGGTTATGGCTATGTAAAAACCGTTTATTTTAAATAACGTTTCGTAATGAGAATTTGCTTTTAAAACTATGTGAACCACAAGATGCTGTTTTATAATATTATCAGTAGTACCAAAATACGCTATCTGTTTGATCGCTTCATAGTTCAATATTAGTCATACATATATTGAATTGAAGTTATCAAAGAAAAACCATTTTGATTGATCTGAAAATGATTTGAATTAGACTGCTGTTCAAATGCTATAATATAAGGAGCGATACTATGCTCTTCGTTAATTCGGCCATGGCTTCAAAATATGTGTATGTATATGTTACAGTGAAACTGCATTCTCAGTGAAAATGTATCAAGTAATAGATTTGTATGACAACATGATTTCACTGGTCACGATCATTGAAATTTTTGGGCCAAGTCGACGATTTGCCGACATAAAATTTTGGTTTGCTTCAATGAAACAAAATCAGCAAGTAGTCCCTTTCATAAAAAGAGAACCAAAGAAAAACACACACAAACATTGGGCTGAAGATAGGGCGGTCAAATTTAATTTCAATGACAGCTTGGAGAAGAATATATTTTCATTGAGAATACAGTTTCACTGTAACATATATATATCCAGTCTGCACCTGCATTTCACGGTCGGATTCGAAATGAATACATTATACTAACAAAGCCAACTATTCAGATTGTGAATTATTAACGACGGCATTTATTGACGTGACTACTGAATCGGTAATCCGGGTCCAAGTGTAGGTTAATTAAATTTGACTCCACTGATTGCTGTTTTGACACCTGCATAATTAGTGTTTTTTTTTTAAACTGTGTTTTTCGCCAAATTGTAATGAGACATTCTGGAAAATTTCGTAAGCAATACGATATTACGTAAAATAATTCGAGAATTCAGAAACCTTTTTACCAGGGCTGTGGATTTGCTAAAAAACACTACTCCGACATTTATCAACAACTCCACTCCGACTCCGAGTAAAAAATGTTTAATTTAGATCGCAATCTTCGGGCTTTTTTATCGCAAAGATTGCTGAAGTTATGTAAATGAGATTAGATATAACAATAGATTTGACAAATTGATTGATATTATAGGGTTTGCATATTTATTAGCATGGTTAAACGAAATACGGTAAAATATATCACATTTTGACATATAACAAACTAACGCAACCCAATAAATACGGTTTCTTAATTTGGATAATTTTAAATGAATAAAACATAATTTTCCAACAAAGTTTTACAATGTCGAGTGAGACTCAACATAGAAGTTACCCGTTACCTATACGATGTCGAGCTAGACTTGACATCGGAGTTCTAGGAGTCAATATCATAGCAGTAATGCCTTGATGACGATGAGAAAGCCATAGATCGTAAGAAAAATCAACGTGAATGTTTCTTTTCCGTAGCCTGTACCCGTCTCCTCACAACCGAGTCGAGGGATGTTCCACAACGTTGACGAGAACAAAACGATCACCAACTTTATTTTGAAAACAATTTTCTCTTATACCCAGAAACAAACTTCATATAATAAGCCCATTAAACACGTTTGCTCAATGATAAAAGAAATAATATTGTAGAAATAACAGCTTTATTCGATAATTAAAAACTTATTTCAGAGCTTATCATAAATAACAAGATCTAGCTTAGCGGGATACCGGTTTATGAATTTGCTTTATTTTTTCATATTACAAAAAATATTGTTCATTACGTATGGATCAACAATTTATATCGTGCATTCTTATAACTCAGCGACTGTTTTTTTAGTATAAACGAATCATAACCATTGACTAAATTGTTTTCACTTATCTTATTATCGGGTGTCAAATTATAATCCCTTTCTATAATAATTCAAAGCTATTTGTATCAGAAGCTTATAAAGAGATTATTTCATATGATTATACATAATGGTTGTATCATGTTTGACAATCTCTATGAGATAAAATGATTGCTTTTATGACTCGCAGATGTATAATCTTGTTTGCATGTCTTTAAATTAAATACATTTCTGTAACATCAAATTTGAATTCTTATTTCTCAAAAGATAGCACGATAGACATTGTATTTTCTCCTTTCTGGAAAACTGTTGCAATTCGTTATGGTCGATTTTGAGAGTTACATAATCTAAACTTATTTTATTTTTGTGTTTGGTTTAAAACACACAAATTCAATTGACTTAAGCGCATGTCAAAATTGACTAAGTCAGGAAACGTTAGAAAACTTCCGTTGATTAAATCAAATTTTAAATTGGAATCATATAAATAAATTCACTGTCCTATTACAAGCTTAATATATATCTTTATTTTTATAAATTTACTATTTTTTTGTTTCTTTGTTAGTAAGAATTGATATGGTCTCATTAATCTATTCACAGATTACCCAACGATCGTTAGACTGGAGTATTCTGTCCGGCATCGCTGACTCATTAGAGATTACAGACATTAAGATTTATTACCTATTTTAAATGCACTTACTTATCGTTTTAAAATTGTTAATCATCATTTATAATTAATTGATTTTTGATGCTTGAGCTCAATAAATTAATATTATCTAGCAGGGCTGTGGAGTCGGTAAAAAAAAGTTCGACTCCAACTCCAGCATTTACCAAAACCACGACTACGACTACGACTGCGACTCCAACATTGACCAAAAATACTACTCCGACTCCGACTAAAAAAAGTTTAATATCATTACTGTTTTTTTCCTTATTTTCATAATTATGTGTATTCAATTAAATATCAACCCTTACCAATCCAGCCAATAGCCAAATTTAACATATTATATGCAAAAATAATACGTTCAAACTTTTAAAAATTTCCGACTCAGAGTACGACTCCGGCCAATGCCCCGCGACGACTCCGACTCCGACTCCAGCCAAAAACCTCCGACTCCACGACTCAGACTCCGTTTCCACAGCCCTGTTATCTAGTTACCAGATACTTATTTTTAAATAACGTGACTACCGAGAATTACTGAATGTAATTTAACATAACCTTGCTTTATTACTTAAGCAAGCTTTGCGATAGTAAGTCCGAAGATGTCTCTGAAAAAGGCGAAACACGTGTCACAATTAGTAACACAATACCCAAATAATGAACCAAAAGTACACATTTTCATTTGCATTTTACACTTTAGTTACCAGATGGTATTAGAAATATTAGAGAGATAAAAATATGTATGCCTTAACGCATTGAATGCCTCTGCGAAAATATCATATATTAGTCATTGTATTACACAATATATTTATAATTATACGTGACAATATTGCTGACTAATTATTAAAAAAAAATGATGTACCAATTTGGTTAATCTTGCATTCAATATATGTCTCATACAACGCAAAAATATCCATGACCTATTATATGATATGACTATCAAAACAATGTGCATACTAAATAATATCACTATAATTCTTTGGAACTACTTGGCATGGTTATTATCAATGATGTTCTAGTGGAGGTTATACGAAGATTTACATCGTACATCCTTCAGTTCATTTTCAGTTTATTTCAGTTCATTTTCCAATCCACGGTATGGTAATTTAGTTCATGAATAAGGGTATAAACATGCAGTATACCAAAATATCGAGCAAAGTGTTCAAAACTTCTAATGGACCCGCGGACATGATTTTAAGAGAGTAAGAAGAAATAAATCTCTTAAGAATTAGTTGCAAGATTAGATATAATAATTTAGTGATAAATATTTATAAACCTCAACAGTAGTCTGACATGCAAAAATTATCGACGTGTCTTACATTTGCACCACTGATTTAGACTTAAGAATATTTTGTTATGACACATTTTGAAAATCAACAATGCAGTATAGTACCATAAAATTATTGAATTACTTTCCTATATTAAACGTTGAAATTAACAGTTATTAAATGCAGTATGATAAAGAAAACTATATTAAAAACATTCCGTAAAATATTGCTATAATATGTACGCCAAATGTCAAACAAAAAAACAAATGACTTTCGATTATATTATTGGCCCAGGGCTGTGGAATCGGTAAAAAAAAAGTCCGACTCCAGCGTTAACCAAAAACACGACTCTGACTCCGACTAAAAAATGGTTAATATCGTCATTTTTTTCCCTAAATTTCATATTTATGTGTATTCAATTAAATATCAACCCTAACAATGCGGCCAAAAGTCAAATTTGACATATTAAATGCAAAAATAAAAAGTTCAAACTTTTCAAAATTTCCGATTCCGAGTACGACTCCGGCCAAAAAGCTCCGACTCCACAACCCTGTATTATTCAAATAATTGTGTTCTATTCTAGTGGAATCCGAATAGCTTATAAGATAAAACATTTATAGTAATACAATTCATACGGAATTTTTAGCGCAAAGTATTACATGATAGTTGTTGTTTGCCTCCAATTCCCTTCCCTCTTCCTTCGTCTTAGAAGAAATTACAATTAACCCTTAATTTTGCCAAGCCATATAGTTCTCAAATATTTACAAGTATCATGACAAGTGGATTTATAAAATACTAGTATTGCTACCCGGCGTCGCTCGGACTAAGCGACCAATAATTATTTAATATTATATCATTCGACATAATTATATCACAAAATCTAACATCCAAAATAGAGTTAAAATAAAATCACAAACTTTATTTAATTTGACAGCCCGATTCTCGCCCATTAAAATGTCCAAATTCAAGGAAAAAATCTAATTTTCTGTCAAAGAAATGTCAAATAATACCTTCACGTAAATAATAAACATTATTATATTAATAAAAGCCGGGAAAAGTTCAGTAGAAGACTAATTCATTACATTTTGACTAAATGTCTTCGCCGATAAAAATTCAAACATATTTTCTTTCATATTCGTTTTTATGGCAACTTAATGACCAACAATGCAAAAGGGAATTACAGACCCACAGACATACATACGCCGTTTCGGTTTTATATATAAGATTTATAAACCAGTAATACTCTGCTGACACAATATTACTCTCTTTGGCAATACGTCGATCTATCGCGGTTCAATGAACTAAGAATATGTCTGCGTTAACTATGAATAGAAAAACAGCCTTGAAGATAAAAATAATCGCTTTGCTAACAGATTACTCAAGAAGTTACGTATGATATGTACCTAATCGTACTTAACTAAGGGTCAAGATCTAATATAAACAATCTCAATCTATCGTGCCAACCAGAAAGTCTTTTGTATATAAATTGTGTGTTTCTTAAAGCAAACAAGTATAGTGGTTAGATTGCGGAGATTTTTTTACTACTCTTTACTTCTTTTTGTACTCACTGTACAATTTTTCCCCACTCTCAGTAATCGCGATAAATATCAACAACTAATACATATATTATGCTTTATTTTATAAAATGCCATTCCATCAAGAATTGGCAACATTTTAAGCGTCATTAACAGATATTCTACTAAGATGTGTAGTTAATACTGAGCTTAATAAACTATAATTAAAATTATGAAGACCTCTTAGCAATGCAAGCTATAAATTAAATTTTGATGTCTTGATTGTTGACGGTCTCTTTTGCTACAATTTATTTGCTTAGTTGCAGTACCAATTGTTTGTCATACCTTTTAATTCTTGCTTTACCTTTGTATAAATATCACTCTTTCGTTGTATTTCTTATCAGTTGATAATGCTTGCCATGAGCGAAACCGGTCCTGCTCTAATATTTTTTTTTGTGGAATAAGTACTAAAGTAAAAAAAAATATTTTTATTATAACGCCTCTCCACCAAGTATTGACAGTGAACACCTTACAAGTGTTATTATATTTTATTTTATAATCAAGTGTAAGAGTTTTAACCTTATACTCGCGGGTGCATGTGTGCCCTTTTCATTGTGAGCCATGCAGAGACACTTCGTGCGCCCACTACAAAGTTTTAATTAAAGAAAATAAACAAATTATACCAGAATTGTTTTTATCGAAATCGTTAAAATATTAATACTGATATAATTTTTTTATTTTCTTTATTTAAAACTTTGTAGTGGGTGCACGAAGATGACTCTGCATGGCTCCCAATGAAAAGGGTACACATGCGCCCGCGGGTATAAGGTTAAGAACTCCTGCACTAGATTAAAAAATAAAATACAATTTATCACAAGTTTTATCCATCTTTTATACTTATGGTATTTAACAGTGTGGTATTTTTTAAATTATATTTTTTTATTCAAACGTAAATTAAAACATAATCTTCCAGTTTATAATATTTTTTTAATAATATCATCCTCGTTACAAATAAGTAAAGCTATCCAGGAAACAATGATAAAAAATACAGAAATACTCCACCGAGTAAATAAAAAGGGTTTAAAGATGAATTGTTTAGAATTTTTAGAATTAAATAAAACTCTTAACACGAAAGAAGTAGTATAAAATGATATTCTTGATAGAACAGGTTGTTTGCCACTGCTTACATTATTTCCAATTATTAGGTTAAGCCTTAACCTATCTAATTGATTGCAACTCATTAGTTAATATTTTTTAATGCTAACGTCATTAGTAGTTTAATTTTTTTTGTTACTTTGTTTCGATTCTATAATTCCTTGCTTCCCGTAAAAAGGAAAAATCCCAAACTCCATTTTGTAATTTAGTAATTTTATCATTTTAAAATATTAGAATCAATCTTGCTTCGTTACTTAAGCAAACTTTGTGATAGTAAGTCCGAAGATGCCTCTGAAAGAGGCGAAACACGTGTCACAGTTAGTAGGACAATACGTGGAATTGTTTAATAAAAATCGGGGGTCGCAATAAGGTTAAGAAGCTCTGATCTAGTCGTATATTCTAGTGATCTAGTGGTAAGTATTGAAGCCTTTCTTGTTCATATACAGAGTGAATGGAGATTGTTAACCTGAATACTTTTGTAGATAGTCTAAGTTGGCAAGTATTTGCAACATTTTATTCAATAGTTTTTCTTCTGTGTTATAATGGCGTTGCATATCATTTTGAACAATGTTGGTGACACGGTTACCACGCCGTAAATTACCAATAATGGATTTGAAGACCTTCTCACGATGTTGGCTACTGTTAGGTAAATGTCAAATAAGTGTGGTTATTATACGACATCGTTTCCTTTGCTTATTAGCTCGATAAACAGGTAATTTTTAAAACATATCGCATCCCCAATTAAACACAAGTTTTTTTTTATGTAGAACAGCCAATTAAATGTTCAAAAATTTGCTGCAAATCGAAAATATGTTTCGTTGTATAAACACTATAAACAACAATTTGTATTATGGGAAGTTATAATCTCATAACGAATCACGACTGAAATTAATTTGATTTTTTATTGAAAATAAATAATAATGACATTTTAAAAAACCATTGTCGCTTCAAAAGTTGTTGCAAGCATGTTGACTCTTACTTTCGATGGATTCCGCGGTCACTATGTGAAAGTTCATTCTAATATAAAATTTAAAATAACTTTGATCATTCCACATATTGTGCTACTAACTGTGACACGTTTTTTGCCTCTTTCAGATGCATCTTCGGACTTATTATCGCAAAGTTTGCTTAAGGCAGTATTCTGAAATTTTAGGTGCTGTGCAAGTGCTGTAGAAAAATAAGGAATAACAATTTTAAAGTCCAATTTCTTACCAGATATATATTTATATTTTAAGAATAAACCAAAAATATTCAAACAAAAAAACTAAAAACCTAAAAACTTACAATCTGGTAAATTGGGGGGTCTCAAAAAAATGGCGCTCCATAGATGCCACGATTCTAATTGGTTGCCAACTTTTCTAGGCACATGAAATAATAAAACAAAAATATTCGTAATCAGTAAAGATGCAACTCTGGTATATACTAGAACCAAGTAAAAAAAATACTTTATCGCAAAATTTCGGAGGTTTTTTTTTCCCTGTTTGAGATGACATTTTTTTATAATCCTAGTATATACGATAAAAGAATGCATAAAGAAGGTTCACATCGAATTTGATCGAAATCGGTAAGTATAACTTGAGATATGATGGTAACTATTTTTAGAAATATCCGAAAAAAAATTACGAGAAAAACGTGTTTAAAGTTTCGAGCAAAGTTAAAAAACCGCCCAGATTGGTTAGATTCTACGTCACTAAAACTAATTAGAATTTAAACAAAAATCTTGTAACGACGTATTTTAAAATGTTCGAAAATTGAAAATATGCAATAAAAAAAAACGGCTTTTTCAGAATTCTAGACCGGAATACTGCCTTAAGTAATGAAACAAGATTGATTCTAATATTTAAAAATGATAAAATTACAAAATGGAGTTTGGGATTTTTCTTTTTTACAGGAAGCAAGGAGAGGGTTATAGAATCGAAACAAAGAAAATAATTATACTACTAATGACGTTAGCATAACAAAATATTAACTAATGAGATGCAATCAATCAGATATGGTTGGGTTAAACCCTTTTTGACTCTTAATGGAACTTATCTCAACAGGAGGTTTTCTAGGGGAACTGCATGCTGCTCATTTGCTCAAACTATATTTTCTGATTGAGTGGAAATAGAAGGTCAGGGATAAGACAGGACTAGTGGATATCTAATAGCGCTCACTACCCTTTATTTTTAAGATGGAAGTGGGAGGTAATTTTAGACATCCAAATCTTCTAAGAGAAATCGATTTAACTGTTAATTTATGAAACTGCCCTTACTGGGGTTCGAGCCTATGAGCTCTGCAACCACAGCCGACGTTGACACTCGATCACAACCCCGATATAAAAAAAGGGTAGGTATGTAGATACTCTTTGTCTTTATCTAAGTCTGAAAGTCATTTAAATTAAGATTGATTACCTCAGGAATCGTGATCACGAAATGTCGATTGTGGAGCCAAACTGCTGGTAGATTCGACTGGGAAGAGATTTAACACGAACGAGTTAACGCTGTTTTCTACGAGAACTGTTTGTTACTCAGTAGCTCAGTCTTTTCAAGGCTAGGAGAGGACAGAGCTTGTGGTTAATTAGTCTAGATTGGATGGGTGAGACGAAAAATTCAAACAACATGCCTGTGAACTGAATCGGTATATCGACTGGAAAAAAATGCTACTTGTATAATACCTACATGGAACTCGAGCCCGTAGAGTCTACTGCACTGCACTATTTCATGTTTGATACCAAGTTATAGTGCAAATTAGTAATTCGACAATGCACAAATGTTTGTATGTGGTCTTTTAAAGCATGCCGTAATTAAGCCACGATGCAAATAAATGACCTTCAATAATTGGTTTGCGACTCAGTCGTGTTTGCAAAAGTGGTTACTGGAATATACAATTGATATGGAAAAGTTCCAAGCTTATAATAAAAAATAACAGACGCTTGCACGCGGTCTTGTTCGAAAAAAAATGCCGTAATTAAGACACGATGCAAATAAATGCCCTCATTCGCTGCCGGGCCATATTTGTAAAAGTGGTTGCTGGAATATGATATAAAATATAACTGATTTGGAAGCTGTCTCAGCTTATACAGAATGGAGCATATGGTGAATAACGATATATTATATTAATATAAACAGATTCTTTCACTATTTAATTCACTCTAATAGACGAAAAAATGTGGTTTAGTAAGTGCTACCAGCTAGCTAGCTTATTGGTCTCTCTTGGCCCCGTTTGGATGATCCGATAGGATCACATAAATTTGTAAATGCCATATCATTTCAATATTACTCGAAACATCACAGACATTCGTACAATGGGGTGCAATCCATCCAGCAGCGGTATTTAAATCAATGTATTACGGGCGTATATTATTAATTCGGCAAATTCAACAGTAAACGGTTAAGATCAGCTATGTGCAACACGCTGCCAAATTAATGACTTTTTTCTGCCCGGTTAGAGTTTATAGCTTTCTTTATACTAACCATTAAAATAAAACAGACAAGTGTACATACATGGAAATTTTACATTATATTAGCCACGTCCATTCCCAGTGTGGTTTAAATGGACTCCTTGTGGGATTTACTTTAACAAAAGCTTTTCTACTCAATTGCTCAACCTCTCTCTTTTGAAGAATGAGCTATCCATTCTCTCAAGGCTCGGATGGCTGGAAAGGAATTTAAGACACAACAAATACAATCCATAAATCGATTGAAAAGTCCGTACCAAAACTAACGACAACCGTTTTTATTAGACAACTAGCCGGTACCCGGCAAGCGTTGCAATGCCACTCAAAGAATGAAAGTCCTTGTGTTTTCGTGCTTTCGGATGCACAATATTTTAAATAAATCATTTCGATTTAATTTCACTAAAATTGATCGGTATCGATGACATTTGCCGTTTGACGTTTTCTGTTTGGCTTTTGCCGATTGTCTATGGTACGACACACGCGCCACCTACTGAAAGTTAATTGTACTTTACCTATGACCTTTGCGCAAATGCAACAATAAGTTGTCAAAATGAACGATATGTCAGCGCATAAAATATGAAAAAAAAACATTGATTTTTATATAAAAGACCTACTAGTATAAGTTAATTTTACTATGCCAAAAACATTCGCGAAAGTGCAAGCAAAAAGTTTGTCAAAGTTTCAGTGCGAACGGATGAACGGTATTGCAGCGCATAGGATGCGAACAAACAAACAAACAAATATTGATTTGTCTATATTAGATACAATATCTTCTGTTTGTTTTTTATGTGCGTGGCCCACCAAATACCAACAATATTTTATATGGTCCACAAAAAGATTTCTGCTGGCTTCATAAAAGAAATCTACGGTCTTCTACACTACATCTTCAGCTGCGGCCCTTGACTGAATTAAAAGTTTTTCATTCCATTTTAAGTAAGCCTTAATAAAGTTACATTGTGATGCGAAGGTTCACTGCTTAATAAGTTTTGTGTGACGGGCCGATAAGAGTGTTTTGTATATATTAGATACAGTGTAACATGATTCATAAATGTTTTGAAAAGGCCCGCCCTGTTGGAGCAGACTGTTTTATTAATTGCTGAATAGACATGTTATACGAGATATGACATGACAGCACATTTAGCTGATACATTTCACTCAACAGTCATAAAAAAAACAATCGTTTTGATCACTTTAATTTAAAGCTCGCACCAAACTCTTCAGTTGGTCTCGTTTAAAATGTACATTTTGATAATTCATTGTTATTCCAGGAGGGTTTTACGACTTTCAATATTTCCACTGGAGTCATTGTCAAGTACAATGCGTGCAATTCAATTTATTCTTGTAATTTGATATTTTCATAAAAAAAATATTGTCATTCAAATAAACACCGCAGAATAGATTAGTATCAAGTATTCAGAAACAGGAAAGCAAACAAAAGATGGCGAATGCTAGCAACCCTTTTGCAACACGGTTTCCATATAGCACGACTTAATTAGTTTATGTTATTTCTTTCAGGTCAAGCGTCAACATCTTTGGCTAGTCCAGGTTTGGCTAGTTCATTTTTCATTCGAATTATTGATTTCTTTTCGTAGACATGGATTAAAGTGCTGTCTAAAATTACGTCTCACACATATCTGATCCTAAAAATAAGATGTAGCGATGGCGATTAACTCAACACCAGTCCTATCATAGTCCTATTCTTTCTATTCCTATTCTGGCTGAGCATCTAAGTAACAGTTATCGTAGAAAAATTCTTTTGTAAGCAGATTTGTCTAGATTCCACACAATTTACGGACGGGCTTCTAGTGCAGTGGCTCTCATGTGCGGCCACCAGAGAAAATTTGCTGAAACTGAGAAAACTGATTTCACAAAAATGGGGTTTTACCAGTTAATTTGTCAACAAAGACTCTAACCACGAAATTAAGACAAATAGTTAATTGACAAACATGTTTAGGTACATTTGACATACCTCAATCTTAACACTCAAAACAAAACAAAAAATGGTGCGGCCACCAGACATTTCCTTATGACCGCTTATGTTTACGATGCGACCACAGTAAAATTTTCCGTGAGAACCACTGCTCTAGTGCTTCTTTGTTTATTTTACCATGGTATGAATTCACCGTGATATGTGAAGTTCTATATTTTATTTTAATATTAAATTATTTTTAAGAACTTACGTTTTCTACTGCATAACGTGTCAGAATACTAATTTCATGCAGATTAATTTACATAAGTAAGAAGAGGTATCAACAATGTGAAAAATCAATAAATACAATTAATTTGCGCAAGTGCAACAATAAGTTTTCAAAATGAAAGGTATGTCAGCGCATAAAATATGAAAATCATTGATTTTTATATCAAAGACCTACCTACCTACTGTAAACAAATTGTACTACATGTATTGTACGGTATGGCAGTACATAGAGTGCGAACAAACAAACAAATATTGTTTTTTATATATTAGATAGATCGTCATAACAGTTTCAGCAGAAACCTTATAAGAAGATTTGGTTATCCCAGATATCTAAAATGTCACTAATACAACAGTAGGTACCTTACCAATCAACAAACATTCAAAAGCATAATTAGCATTCCTCAGAGTGAGTCATTTTTTAAATTGCATACTTATTAATATTTGAATCAGTAGAAGTGAGGTCTTCCCCTAAATTTTCAATGTCATTGAAATTATTCTTAACGCATTTTTAATGGAAGCCTTCACCTGATTATGACAATATTTCTCATCTTAATATTTGCCTTGATGTTGGCGATCAAACGCCATGGTTTTTGTGTGACAATGCAATTGAAGTCATATTTTTGACAGTTCCTTTAAATGTCAATCCAAATTGAATTATATCGGTGAGCTGCATTTTAAGCATTAAACACTTCCCGGGCAAATTTAATTAACTATTTTAGATGTTATTATTACAGAAATATTTGAACATGTTTTTTCCGGTTCAAATATTATTCACGCGTATTTTTGTGACTGTCCGGAATTTTACATCATCTTTATAATCATGAAATTCGCTTGTATTCGCCGAAATAAAACTTTTTTTTTCACGCATATTAGCGTGACTGTCCGGGAAGTGGATAATCTATATAATTTTAAAGCTACATATATCCTTCTAGAGCAGACAAAAAAATTTTCTTCTCCATGTCAAATAAAGTAACCATCATTTTCTTTTAATAAGTACAATGAATTGATTTATCTGTATGTCCGTAACGCACAGAACAACACTGCGCAGTCTTCACGGTGAGACAGTGTGTGAATGTGAGGTTTTAGCGAATTTGACACTACCATATTATATATCATATAATATTATTAGTAGTTAAATACTTTTGGCTTTTAAGATGTAAATTATTGGTAGAAAGGCGTAAAAAAATTAGATTAAAAAAAAAAAATTATACAACTTCCACATGAATTTAGCTAAGACCAGGGCTGGTTTAGCTCATCTCAAGTCTTTTAAATTGACCGTTCCTGATCATTATCAAATATATTTGGAAGTAGTACCTACATATATAAAAAGTGTGTATTGTAATATCCTTTGCCATTGGTAAATTATTGCTGGTACCGCAGCCGAGTGGCGATTACCCTTACGATGTCGTTCAACCTGGATGAGTGGACAAATCTCAAATCCCTATAAATGAAACTACCTTAAATTAATTTCGACAAGCTTTGCACCTTGAACGGTTGTGGTTGAAAACGAAGTAGGTAATTGCACGTAAATAAAATACGCTCCTTTTTTCTCCGACGTTCATTGGTACACCATTTAGAAAACAATGATTTAATGTTAGGTGGTGTGCCACTGGAATGCATTACGTCTCCTACTTTGCAAGATTACGATTTATGAATATGGGTGCACTTGAGGATTCTTTTAATTACATGTTTAATACGTTCCTTATGCTGCTTTCCCATGCGCAGATTTTTTAGCAATGACAATAATATATTCCAAGCGTTATTGATTTTAGAAATTATTCAAAATCGTTCAAAGGTCGCCATCGATCATAATAATATTGTTTCATAGTTAAAGAATGCCACTTTAGACACGGTTCCCAGAAAATTATGTCAGCACACTTGGAAAGAACGTGATATTTTGAAAATTTTTCACGTTTGAGGTCACCTATAAAAACTAACTCTGATATATGTACATTTATATTCTTTTTGCCCCCTATTGTGAGCAGTAGTAACTATCTGTAAGGAGGTGTTCTTTATTCGATTTCATTATTTGAAAATGGAATTTTCAAATAATTAAATTGAACCCATTATTTTTTCTATTTAAATACAACCGGATAATACTCGAGTTATAGCCCTTACATTCTCGAAGAAGGTCAGGATACGACTAAAAATTAGGACTAGTGATTAATAGATTTGAAGTAAACTTTCCAAGCCTCGTTTTTAGAATCGTATACAAAGTTAGAAGAGGATATATCAGATCACTGACACCCTTGCCTTTGGACCACAAATAATTCAAAATCGATTCAAAGTGGTGTGTATGAACTTACAAAATAATAAGGATTCCTCATTTATTATAAATAATACATACTTCATGTTACTTTATGAATTTAGTTAAAAGATATATTGTATCTAGATTCGGCCAACTATTTCTCAGGCGGCGCCATCGTTAAAGCCATTGCGGCAACCTTTGATTATGAAGCAAGTCTCGCCCGGCTACGCCAAAATTAACGCTCGTCACTTTGACCATAGCTTAAGATTGTTCAACGCATACGGACACAAATATAATTTATTCGTTAACACAATGCTTACGCAATTAATACAGTGTTATCAATAATTGACTTACTATTATCAAGAAGATGTTTTAAGGAATGATTGATATTATATAATCAATTTATATGTCATAACCTTTGTTATTTTTAACCATACTAGGCTTTCAAGAAGACCACTGAATGAATACTTACTTACTTGCAAGCAACCATTGTTAATATAATTTATTTAATATTTGAACACTAGATAAGTCAAATACCACCTAGATAGTAACCAGGAAAATATTCCACCGCAAAAAAAATATTATTTGCAAACGGATTTACCGTTTATATCTTTAAAATGAGCAGTGCCTCTAAACTTTTATTTAACAAACGAAATTATAAAGAGTATCTTATAATTGTGTCTTATATGTATATACAATAAAAAAAATCATGTTTTATTTTTCTTTGAAATATAACTATCTTAAAAGGAATGTCGCTTCCCATACGTATCTAGAATTCTTATGAAAAATCGGTTGCTAAAAATATCTTTTCAGAAGAGGTAATGAAATTTTTATACGGTAAGGAGATGACTAGTATTTAGCTAATAAATTAATCACAGCAACATTTTTTTAAGACGAGGCTTAAGAACAAACATGCACACGTTTTGGGTTCGAATCGATCTATGAAACAATCTAGTCAAGGTTTCGATCTTTTGGGTGGCCCAGGGACATTGACTGGATTGGCTGGATAAAAGCCCGCATTTCCATTGACATATCGTAACCTTACTTTGAAAAGGTTCCAATTGACATATTTTCCTAAAATAAAATTTTAGTCGCTAAAGCTTGTATTTACCGCATTCTATCATATATGAGGCGCTAATTTTCAAGAGTGGTCAATTCCAAAATACTTTTTCTCAACTGCCAGTTTTAGGTTAAACTTTTGAGACCTTTTATATTCTCATGGAAAAGTTTGAATTGTTACACATTATCCGTAATTCCTTAATTTAAAACATATGTTAAAAAGATTGATAGTAAACACAAATTTATGAGGAAAAAGTAATGAAAATATCTCAAATTTTCAGTTTTTCAACAAATGAATTTGTCCACTTTTGAAAATTAGCTCCTCATATATGAATTTCAGAATTATCTATAGTTGAATAACGGAGTTAGCAGAATTCTGGAGTTGCACTGCATCTGTACATTTTTTTTTACTAAATTTATTTGACAAAGTTTAAGTTCTAAGATTGTCATCATTATTTCCATGATAAGATGATTATATCTCAGCAAGAGTAGTGAAAAAATATGCTTAAAATAAGTAATTTGAAACATTTTTACTTGCTTATTGTTACAAGTGAATTTTAATCAATCGAAACTTCAAACGCTCATATGTCAAAACAGTACCAAGAGCAGTTAAAACCAGGGCTGTGGAGTCGGAGTCGGAGTCGTGGAGTCGGAGCTTTTTGGCCGGAGTCGTACTCGGAGTCGGAAATTTTGAAAAGTTTGAACTTTTTATTTTTCCATTTAATATGAAAAATTTGGCTTTTGGCAATTGGCCGCATTGATAGGGTTGATATTTATTTGAATACACATTAAATAGGTAAATTAGGGGGGAAAAGTGACGATACTAACCTTTTTTTAGTCGGAGTCGGAGTCGTGGTTTTGGTAAATGCTGGAGTCGGAGTTGGACTTTTTTTACCTACTCCACAGCTCTGGTTAAAAACTTTACAAAGTAAGGTATCGATATGGTAATGTCTACCAGTGTAAATAATTTTCTTATGGAATCGAAGCGAGGCAAAAAGATGCATAAGTTAATGAATTAAAATGCCCTCACTCATACAGTAAAGTGTATTTTGTTTCAATATTTCATGTAAGCTAATTAAAGAAACCTCAGTTTGCTCCTGTTTTCCGATGTCTGATTCTACAACACCTACCGTACTGAGTTGTCCATGGCAGAGAAAAATTATAACACAAAGAACTTTTCGCTATATGAAACTTAATACATTATTTTTTAAATCCGTAAAGATGTATTTAAATTGCATTCCGTGGAAGAAAATAAACTCTTGACATGGAATCATTAAAAGATAAGAAAGATTGTGTTGAGCAAATAGATAACATTTTAAATTCATAAATTTCGTTAAAAAACTTCATTATTGTCGCAGTGAACATGAAAATTATTTGGTTAAAAAAACTTCCAAGTCGGATGACTAAGGTAAATGTACCAGTCGTTGACCATGTACAAGTAGTTGACCTTTTGAGAATAAAATGGCCCAAAATAAGAAATGCAGATGCGGGATTGCTCTAAATTGTAAAGTTCAGACAAGTCAAGGCATCTGTGGTCGGAATGAGCCACTAAAACATCACCATATAGCCAATGGAGTGCCAGGGTGGCCATTTGAAAACAAAACCTAGTGAGGAAAGTGTATTATTTCAAATTTCTTAAGTGATCAATCTAGTAACGGTGTGTACCTTGTTCTTGAACCACCCATTGCTACTTGATTCAACCAAGAGTGGTGTGACAGAAAGCCTTGAGGCAACCCTGAAAGAAATTTCACTATAAAGCCCCTGATTAGACACGGTCAACACACAGACTTTTTTTATTTGTGAGATGGTCAACTACTGTAACAAAAACATGACTTCAAATAATTTAACACAACTTTTTTTAAACAGGGCCTTTCGTAATTTTTGTTATATAATATTAATTAAGACATGATCCAATATGAGTATACTTGCTTTGCTTTCATTCGGTACAATGCTAAGCCTTAATCGTTATTTTTGTTGATATTTTCTCTTAAACGGTCAACGGCTGGTACCTTAATCTGTGATAAATGATGAATGACAATTCATACCTTAAAAACCACTGACATTATTAATTGAATAATACGGCACTATATTGTTGATAAAAAAATAGTTATTTATACCGAATCAATACACGCTATTCAATGTGACACATTATCAATAAATTTATATTGCCAGATATATTAGTCCTAATGTTGTAAAATTATTGAAAATATTCCTCTCAATTGCTGTAAGTGTAACTAGCTCTGAAATGATTTTTTAAAAGCTGAAATTAATAACAAAATGTATTCAATAGAACACTAACTAGAAGGTTATATGATATAAACATATCTATATATATAAAAATGAATGTTTGTCTGTCTGTATTTCCGCTATGGACTACTAAACCGCTCGATTAATCGATGTGAAACTTTACAAATTTATTGAGTACACTCCCGCAATGGTTTTTGGCCTACCAACCCCTCCCCCCAACCACCCCCCAACCTCCACCCCCATTTTTTTTTTTAACTTTACGAATTTTTCGAGTTCACTCCTTCGAAGGTTTCAGACATACCCTCCCATACGCCCCCCAAACCCCACCCCGCCAAACAACCCCTCTCCCCACAAAAATTGATATCGATTTTTTACAAATTTCTCGAGTACACTTCCATAAACTTTCTGGTGTACACTCAAATTGACTCAAATTGAATTGAATATTTGTGTAATGTCTTTCCTTCAAATTTACTTTAGTTTGCTGGCGTAGCAACGCGCGCAGGGTACAGCTAGTATAATCATAAAAATAATGCACATCATAATAATTATCTATGCAATAACTTGTAGGTACCTAATCTTGGTTCTCATAAAACCATACTATGTCAGACAAAACAAACAACGTGTTTCTATGCCTTACACAAGATAGTTATTTTTCTTTTTTCAGATGACATTTTATTGGCTGTTGAGACAAATAAGCTTAGATATTACTGGCCGGGTATGTACTCAGGGTGCATACAGCACAATAACTTAATCTTCTTTCAAATATAATACTTGTAATAAGGTACTATCGAAATTTTACGTTATAAAATCAAAATAATTCAAAATAAAAACGTAGAATCGTTTTGGCAGCTAAATAAAGAGATTGTTCACCTCGATTGTCAACGATTTTGAGACGACGAGGGAAGGGAGGTTTCAAAAAATTGCTAATATTTTTTCAAAAATATGCGCTCAAAACTATTTTATTCCGCTCACATTATAAAAATCATCTATAGGAATAAATACATCGTAAAGTACCTCTGGAACTTCATAGTTTCTTGGCCTAATATATTTATAACATTTAATTTTTCAAATAAATATACTCTCCGCTATATTTTAAGCGGTTGTTTGTAAATCATTAATTTGTATAAAAATCCGATTCGCCTCTGTATTTTTGCACACGCTAAATTAGTTAATTACCACTCTAGAATAAGTGAAATTACAATAAACATCAACATGGAAAGATATTGTTTTTGATTGTTATAAATTGCATATAATGGCTTACCGTCTTCCTCTTATTTCTCGTTCCTTGAACTCCAGTGCACTTATTTTTTTTTATTTAATCCTAATAGAGCGCAACGTATTTTTAACTTATTATCACAGCTCAAATATATGTATTTAAAACAATTCAACAATATTATTTACAAATCAATCGCGTAGCGAAATAAATTATTTTTTATATCAAAATTGGTTATCAACAAAACACAACAATTATTAATTGTAAATTTAAACTAACGTTCAAATCTGGTATATTGAAAAGCGCATTTTCTTCCTGAAGATCATTTTCTTCCGAGTAAAAGGACCCACTTTATTCAAACAATATACCGATTAATTTTGTCAACTTTATCTAGCACTGATGTTTTTTCGTAACTCATCTGAATAAATTTTAATATTTTTTCGTATGTAACGATCTATTATTTTTTATTGTTTAATCCTCGCGATATTATATTATAGAAAAGGTAATAAAACGCCACGGTAATTCGATTTTTAAGCATGGAAATCAACTCAATCGTTCGATTAATTTGTCCGCAATGTTGCCAACATTCAATTTCACTTCGGAACAAATGTTTAGTTTGCCAGGAGGATCCACAGTGTTCCCGCCAACTGTGGAACTGGAAATGAACGAGTTGCCAATTTTGTATTATATTAAAAGTGTCATGTGCCCACATTACGTCGCAAGGGTAATTCAAATATATATTTAATCATGTTAACATTTCGAAATTCGGAGAAATGTATTTATCGGTGTTCTAATGTCATCCCTATAGCAAAATTTGTCTCTGATAAGAAATTTGATTTTACTGGAGGTCTGTATTTTCGTCATTGATCTTGACCGCTTCCTCAGTTGTCATATAAAACAACAGGATATATACTTTTGTCGTGTTATTGTTTTAATTAAATAGTAATCCATGACGCACTGAATTTTGAAATAAAATTATTTATTATAATATAAAAGAATAGTTAAGGTCAAAAGTCGGTTTTCAAATCACGTTGTTGTTCAGTCAACTTTAATTAATTCTATCAATAATATACCTGTAAAATCAACGTTGATAGAATTTAATAAAATATAATTCATTTTACAATTTGTGTATCGAATTCTTTAATGGACATAAATTATTTTAAGCAATGCACGCAATTAAGTGAGCATCAATTTCTTTATCAGATTTTTTCAACAAAAAACAAATATAATTATTTTAAAATGTGTATAAAACAAACTCGTGCAATGCCCATAAATTTCAGGTGAAAAATAAACATTTTATTATTCCACGCTCGATATGAAAATGGTTATAATCAAGGCTGTGGCGTCGTTAAAAAAAATAACGACTCTGACTCCAGCATTTCCTAAAAAGACGACTCCAACACCGACTCCAACATTGACCAAAAACAAGACTCCGACTCCAACTAAAAAAAGTTCAATTTCATCACGTTGTTTCCCTACCTTTCCTATTTATGCGTATTCGATTATATATCAACCAACTAATCCGGCCAAAAGCCAAATTTGACAAAATATAAACAAAAAGAAAAAGATCAAACTTTTCAAAATTTCCGACTCCGTGTACGACTCCGGACAAAGCCTCGCGATGATTGCGACTCCGACTCCAGCCAAAAAACTCCGACTCCACTGCTCTGGTTATAATTGAATTTCGTAAAAATATCGAGATAACACATACATATACATATGTGGTGAATTTGTATCCAAGGATAAAGATTACGTCATCTTTTGAACTCTTTCTTCCTCTTCGACTCCCGAAAAATAGCGTACAGTGTGGTTCATTGACATTTAACCACACCGATATCCCGTGTGAGTGATATTGAGGTACTAAATCTGTCAAACTAAATCCATTTTCCGTATTTTATCCACAGAAAGATTTTAACCGCTCTTACTCTAAATAAATCTATAAATATTTTTAAGTTCAATGGCTCACCACCTGTTCCATGAAACTTTCTTGGCGATAATTCAATACTTCTCATTTCACGGGATAAACAGGGCTCGAAAGATACATTCTTAAAATTATTTCGTGTGGAAATTATTTTGAAAATTTTTAATGAAAAATTTATTTTATCATAAACAGTTCATTCTGAACTTCCCTTGTCAAAAAGGTCCAGAGCTTAACAACATACTATAATATATTGTGACGTCGGGTACCTACATTTTTTAATTGCGTGCTTTAATTTGTAGATACAAATATTCCAATAGAATATTACTTTCCAGCTGCATAATCAAATATATAATACAAGGGCACTTTAATAATTGATAGGGGCACGAAAGTCTTTCATTTACGATTTCCGAGTATAAAAATTGATTAACGAATAAAAAGATAGGAAATTTTATGGCAATAAAACATTGCCTCGTTTATTAATAGTAAATTATTATTCTGACTCTCGTGACGTCAGCATATTTTTAATGCTTGTTAATAATGTATTCTTCTATCCTGGCGAGGAATTTCAAACTTAATATTATAAATATTGGTGCTGCCGTACTAAAGGCAAATGAGACATTTGCATTCTACGCGAGGTAAAGAAATAGTTTCATCTACTGCACACCGAATAATATTCAATAAAGTGAATCCATTTTTTTAAATTTTATATTGCTTAACTTCCTCAGTGAGGTTGAGCTTTTTTCCCAACTTTCAAATCCGTTTCATGGACTTCGCCATCATAGTAATTGGATGCAGTGCAGTTATGACATAGACAATGCCGGCTTTTAAATCTGTAATGAAAGTAAATGAAAGAAATATTTTTACAATACATACTGACAATTATTAGAAATAAATGAACATCGTTTGCATGATTCAAATATGTTCTATTTGATTGAAATGCCTGTCAGATTCGTCGCGTTCCATGTCAGTGTCCTATTCCAAGTGATATATGCTTCCATTGGAATCGAACACGGTCGTGTAGTAAAATATCATAAAACATACAGCAATATTATTAATATGTTTCATTTTACTCATATTACGGTCCTTGGTAACTAACGATAGTGTCTTCGTATGCCACCAGTTTTGTGGCTTAACATTTCTGATTTCCAACTCCCTTTTTGTCCGTCAAATTAGTGTTAATAAGCAGTACTAATGTAATATATTGTCTGTGTTGTGAGTCAGAACAGACAATCGTCCCCACGTTGGGGTTGACACGAGAAGTGAGATGAAATAAAGCGACATCATTCTGTCAATTATTGCATTTTTGTCACGCTTCCGAAGGCTCATCAAACTGGCTTTTTTTCATTCTGATTTCATGCCAATCATAGCCTTATTTATACTTACAGGCAGAATCTGCCTTTTTGGTACAATTGAAATGAAAATACTCGTGGCACATGATAATGAAAATACGCACATTCTTTTAAAATAAAGATAGCGTTTGTGTCATCATCAAACCGACTCATCGTAGCTTATCGACCGTAAAGCATCACGCTGACCTTCGCGGTGGCTGTGGCCACGGCTCGAACCTTGCAGGTCATGGACTGAACAATTTACTGTTAAATTCCTTATCTATTAAATAACTTCAAATTATCAGAATGGTAACGCATACTTATTTCACGTTCATGAATACACTTTTTTGTTCTTCGTCAAAAAAACCATCCTCAGACATGACTGAGGGAAATCTTGATGGAATAAGAAGATTGCGGAGTTAACTTTTAAATCGTCCCAAAAAAAGTCTGTTTTTAATATTCATTTGTATTTAATCTCCTTTTAAAAACAACATAAATCACAGGTTGTTTTACATGCATGTGCCGTTATACCACGCCGTAGTGAAGCTACGTAGGGCGCAGGTTTAATGTCGCTTCTCGTGGTCAGTTTCCCGGCCGATAGGTTCAAAAGGTTAAAGTAGCGTCTATGATTTTATTTTTACTTTGACTTTTAGCCATCTATTCTGATGACAACAGCTTCCATTATCATACAAATTTTGTTTCGTGAATATGATATATTTTGAAAAGCGCGATATCAAAGTGGTAAAAACAAAATTCAATGTCATATATTGTTGTTTAAATTAGAAGTCTACGACTAATGAATTTTATTTTTGTTCCACCATTTTTATCTCAAACTTTTCCCTTTTACTTGTCGCAGCTTTTTTTATCGTTAGAAAATTAAACACATAAGTTTCCATACGTACGGATAAGTATTGTTTCACTTTTATATTATTACACATTTATTAAATTATCGATAGGAACAGTTGGTCCAACTCCAAATCTACGCTTGATCATTATATACCATATACCTAATCTAAGGCAAATTTGTATATAAAAATGTATCTCAATTAAATTTGAATACCCTGCTAATATTATTATATATATAAAACCGAAACGGCGTATGTATGTCTGTGGGTCTGTAATTCCCTTTTGCATTGTTGGTCATTAAGTTGCCATAAAAACGAATATGAAAGAAAATATGTTTGAATTTTTATCGGCGAAGACATTTAGTCAAAATGTAATAAATTAGTCTTCTACTGGACTTTTCCCGGCTTTTATTAATATAATGATGTTTATTATTTACGTGAAGGTATTATTTGACATTTCCTTGATAGCAAATTAGATTTTTTCCTTGAATTTGGACATTTTAATGGGCGAGAATGGGGCGGGGCTGTCATAAAATTAAATAAAGTTTGTGATTTTATTTTAACTCTATTTTGGATGTTAGATTTTGTGATATAATTATGTCGAATGATATAACATTAAATAATTATTGGTCGCTTAGTCCGAGCGACGCCGGGTTGCAATACTAGTATTATATAAGTTTTACATCCAAATATTCGGGATGAAACAAATAACAGGGATCTCGTGATTTCAATCCCTATTACTGAAACATTTATTATTTCATGTACTTACTATAAAAAAAACCACTTGGTGAGATTGTTCGATTTAATTGTGCTCAAGATGATTGATGATTTATATTCTCGCTATATGGGGGACCGAAGGTGATAAACTCTCATTTCCCTTTCGTCTTTTGGTGGTTGCGTTTCGCGTTTTTTAATAATAACATAAAAATAAAAAAATAATGATGGTGGTGAATGGTGATGAAATGGTGATGATGTGGAGATCTCTTGATGGTGGTGACACTGATTCGTGATACATTAACCTCAAGGGATATTTTTGTTTTTTGTGTTCTTTTTTTTTTAATTTTTATTAAAATACATGCATGCGAGATACGCAGGCATGTCCTCGAGAGGAGGTCAACCGTCAGTGTCCCAGACGTTCTGGAAGTTCTCTAGGAGTCGTCTACTTATTTTCTTCTGTCGTCCCGATTCTTCTTTTGTCTTGATCCGGAGTCGGTATACCAGACAGAGAAGAAGGGAACTGTGGAGGGGGAAAAGATAAGATCGTCTAGGGGGGTTTTAAAAGTAAGACATGATGCGGTCTTACGTAGTCTGAAGGCGCGTGGATATCGTATGAGTCTAAGCATGCTTTTATGGTCGGGTTAGGGTGATCTTTACAGTCGCTGTAGAACTTTGTCGACAGCTTCTGAATGTGGTCATGAATTGAATCTATATTGAGGTCTCTGCGGTTTGTAGAACCCCGGACGTACCACGGCGCGTCCGTGATTGTACGAAGGATTTTGTTTTGGATCGTTTGAATCTTATCCGTTCGAACCGCGCCCATGTGACCCCATATCGGGGCCGCATAGGTCATGATTGGTCTGGATATCGCGGTGTAGAGAAACAGCTTGCTTTTTAAAGCAAGTTTGCTTCTCCTGCCTATCATCGGGTACAGTCATCCCGAGATTTGGAATGCCTGACGTGTTTTTATCTCTATGTGTCTTTGGAAATTAAGCTTGAAGTCGAGGGTGAGACCCAAGTACTTCACTGACTTAGCCCACTCGATCGGGGTGCCGTGCATTCTAATATTATTGATCTTGAGATGGTGCCGGTTATTTCTACGGTTGAAATTAACTGCGGTACTTTGCCCTTTGAACAAGTTCAGCGGATCTATTTCTGTTAGCTGACCGAGCTACTATGGCTGTATCGTCGGCGTATTGCGCGACGATTGACTGCGTCTCTGGGTTAGGGATTGGAATATCGTGAGTGTAGAGATTATACAAAAGCGGGGACAAGGCCGATCCTTGTGGGACCCCCGCTGTCGGCATTCGCGGCGTAGTGTAAAGACCGTTGATCTTCACGTAAAATCGTCTGTTAGTCAGGAAGGAGTTAAGTAATTTTAGCATGGGAAAATTGAGGCCGGCCTCTGCTAATTTCACTATCATTCCTTCCGTCCATACCTAATCGAAGGCTTTCTCTATGTCTAAAAAGAGACCTGTGGTGAACTCCTTGCAGAACTCAACCACTCGGAGTAGTTGGTGGAGTGTCTGGCTCTGAAACCGTGTTGCTCATCCGGGATGAGTTTTTTTTCCATGATGACCTCCTCTAATCTGGATTTTATTAAGCGCTCTAATAGTTTGCCCATGGACGGGAGCAAGCTAATGGGCCTGTAGTTCACAGGGATTTCGTGGTTCTTGCCCGGTTTGGGCAAGAGTATAACGTTCGCGACTTTCCAGGACGCTGGAAAGTATTGTTGCTCCAGACAGGCGTTTATGATTTTAGTAAGCGTCTCAACCCCCTTCTCGGGAAGGTGTTTGAGAGCTTTGGGGCTAATTTCATCGTTGCCTGGAGCTTTTTTATCGATCAGTCTTTTGATTCGAATCTCTATCTCTCCGGTGGTAGCGAGTTCGATAGGTGCTACGGAATGGAGTTCCGGACTTTGGTTAATCAAGTCCGAGTATTTCGCCAGAACCCTATCGACGCGTTTTACTAGCGCGTCGTCGGTTGGGTCGATCTCACGAGGTGAAAACTGTTTCTCGAGGGAGTCTGCGAATATGTCAGCTTTATCCTTGGTGGTGTATACCGGGCCGTTGGGACCGAGAAGCGGACGGGCCGGGTTGGGGTCCCGTCTGTGAAGCTTGCTAAGCGTCCAGTACGGGTGGTCTTCCGTTTTGTAAGATCTTGGAGGTAAGCGTTGAAGGTTTCACTGCGATGCTCCCTTAACGCTCGTTTGACCTCGGCGCCGAGTCAGTTTTTAGCCGTTCTTCGAGTCATTTGGCATTATATATTAAGAGTACAATTGTTTGTCTTTTCCCAATTTTAATGCAAACAAAAAACAAATATATACCAATCATACCATATACGGCAACAACAAAAAGATCGGATACATTACAATGTTGAAAAACAAATAGATTGTGAAGAATTATTAGTTATTTCCCCAATCCATCGTGTATTCAATATTTATACGGTGTCAGATATAATAGGTTCGCTCACATATATCCATTAAATTACATCGCTTAAAATACATTGCAATATTTATTATCAACAAGAGTAACATTTTTCTAAATGCTGGCAGTACTAACCGTCGAGATTAGTGATAATTATAATACAATATAATGGACATAAAATAATTAATGTAAGTTAGTTTTGTTGTTATATTTTGAAAAATTTACAACTATTTAAAAAAAAAATTATAAACATTACAAAAAAAAAACATTTTTGTTGCCATTTCATTTTTTCGATCACGTAGTACTTTTTTACATTCATGTTGATTGTATTTCCAAGCTGTCGACTTTTGTGAAAAGCATTTCAGATAAATTAATATATCGCATTGGTTGTAAAAATTACCTTCATACATCTGTTATAATTGATCATACAGAAATAATACTTATTCTCACAATTAATATATTGAGTACAAATTATAATAAATGAAGCATAATTATTATTTATCCTTTATGATTTAAAATTCTAAAGGTAATTCCAAAAAGTATACCTGGCAACATTATAGCCACAGACAATACGATAATTCTACTTTCTGGAACACTGCCGCGCTTGGTTTTAAAATTTTCAATTTGGAACATTAATAAAAACTTAATTCTATGGTTAGGAATGGGGGTAAGTAGTTAATATTTTCAATTTTATCTTATTGTGAATTTATCTAAAGTATTTCATATGTTTTTTTCTCTTTTACTATCTCAGAATAACATAATTATTCTCTCGTACATCGCCGTATATTATACGATGAGAGGTATCGTATGTATGCCGGTATGTATAAGTACCATAAGAAAAAAATGGCCTAGGTAAACGTCAGAGCTGTCTGAACGTATTTTCATTAAATGGCCTTCAGTGACTTGTGTAGATTAAGGAATGCATTCAAAGGAACGGAAAATGATTATGAACAGGTAATACGTCTAAATATTCATTAATTTGACCAAATACATCTCAATTCGACGATCTTTTGAAAATATTTGTGTCATGTCACTTTGACCTACAAGTTGTAGGCGTTTTATTTTCGAGTGCCAGGTTTTTAGTTTTCTTTTTATAAACATAGTGTAAATAAGACTGTTTGTTTCCCGTTCAAGATTTAACGATTCAGCTCACCTTACATTACTATTTTCGTATTGCATTATCTTTTATTTTCCAATGTTTGTTATTGGTGATTTAAGAGACAGATGTCACAATTTTTACAACGTTTACTGCGGAAATTGCATAAATCAATGTCATCTCGACTGATAATATAACTATATTCAAAACAAATCATGACTTTTCTTGATATGTATATTTTTTTCAATATCAATGTTAATATTCCAGTGAACTGGTTAATTTTATATTTTGCAAGTGCATGGTTGCATTTGATTATTTCATATGATTGTATAGGCGTCGTGTTTGTATTATTATGACAGCATATGGTGTCATGATTCTTTATTCACACAATAAGAGTTCTTTTAAAGTTTAATCTTCTGTGGTCTTAATGTGGTCTATAAATTAATTACCTCCTTCAAAAATTATGTCTTGTTTTCTTTCCCTTCTTTAATAATGTTATTTCACTTAACAAATATGGACAAATTTTTCTGATACAAGTTACAGCATACTGACATGTTTCTAAACTACGATCATTATCATCATTGTCAACTTAACCTCAATGTCAATTATTGGACCATGATACAAAAAAAAACCCACAAAACTGTATATGTCTTATCTATGTCTAGTCGTGTCCACACCAATAGCTGTGTTTAGCTTAAATATGCTATTTTCATTTTGTCACAATAATATTATAAAACAATAATGTATCCTATGTTATGAAATTTTCGATGGATGAGGATAATTTTTGTTTTGTCATTATAATATTACTAAGCTAACTTACTAATATAAATTTCCAATCATTTGAAATGACAAACTCAGTTTCTATAATTTTTATTATAAATTGTTAATATCCTAATTTCTACAATATTCTTTCAATTGCCTAAAAGCAAATCATTGTCTTGAGTTTTTTGATGTTGCCACTGTTGTCACTGTTGTATTTTAAGTGATTCATACGCTATGATTCAAACTGATTTTATTGTATGTGTGGTAAAAAAATGCCATGCTAAATCCATTTTCAAATATCTTTATCACTATTTTGTGAAATTTTATGCACTCAGTAAGCATTGTGTTAATAAATCATCAATACAATACATAATACCTTTTGTCACAATCATATTATCTGCAGACATCAGGCATATCGTTTTAAAGCTTGCCATCTAACAGCTAATCAATAATTATTAAAATTCTGAAACAATTCATTTAAATAACAGTATTTATTGATCTTAGCTATGATACCATAATACCCAATATACTATTGTGCTCTATAATTGAAATATAAACAACAACAAAAAAAAATAATTTACCTTTATTTCACTACAACGCTTGCCATCTATTCAATTGGTAAAATAGAAAATTTGATTATTCTGCTCATTAAAATAACTGTAATTTTTATAACAACACTGTCGTTCTCAATATTCCATTGTGGTGTTTATTGTGGGCTTGTAATGCAATCAACTTGTATCACACCACAAAAAAACATAACTGGCATATTTAATATAAAATTAAATTTGTTATTCCACGAATTGTGATGCAAATAGCGACACGTGTTTCTCCTCTTTGAAAACCATTTTCAGGCTCACTATTGTAACACAGGATTGGCTTTACAATGTCATCAAATTATATTTAAAGTTATAATAATAATTTAGATTTTTTTGTTAGTCAACTTCTGTTCGGAATATATTTTGGATTTGTACCAAAAAGAGTTTCACAACACATAGTTTTGAATGATAACAGATACTTTCAAGTACAAAAAATCTTTACGAATCTGAGGCTTGTGAAAATTTGATGACAATATTGTATCTGAATATATATAAAAGTTCTGAACACCTGCATTGAGAGAGTAGTCAAAATGAATGTTTCAATTGATGTTGTGAAATTATAAAAGTCAAGATAACAGAATTACCCTTAGTGATTTATCTAATTGTTTTGCTATGTAAGTAAAATTTATGTAATGAATGTAAATTTTAAAACCTCGCAACTTTATTGGCTAAATCACCAATTTATTCAATATTTATTTTAGTAAAAATAATAATTTTGATTTGATAAAATTTTATGAATGTACTCAAATTCATATGTACCCATCTGCCGATGTCTAATGAGATATAATATTCATTTATAGCATGACCACAACGATAGCAACAGCCTTCCGATGGCTGAAAACTCAATGGTACACGACATCATCACCAAAATTCTGGATGATCCACCGTCTGCCGATTGTGAAGATTATCCAAATACGTAAGCCCCTTATTACTATTGTTTTTCATCATGCTGGCTATTGATTGACTAACCCTTCAGGGACAGACACTTTTCTCTTTTCCCAATTATTAATAATATAAAAATAAATTCGTGTTCATAATTATATATCTTCACACAGTTTGAGTAACATAGGATAACAATGTAATGATACGGTTTTTCGCCATCCAGTATGGATGTCTTGAAATTTTAGAATAGAGTGATTCCAACCAAAATTGTGTTGTTTAATTATATATAAATATGCATACATATAGGTACAATGTGAAATCATACATAACCGAATTTTTTGTTTTTCTCATCAATTCAATTTAAAGTAAAAAAAAAACACTTATAATACTAGTGGTTCCAGCCGACTTTGTTCGGTATTTGTAATATGCATTCAAAAATCACAGTTATATAAAAACAAATTCAAAAATAATGTATGTTAACTACATTCGTTTTTTTTTTTTTAATATTTGGAAAAAGAAAATTTAACCCCAGCTTAATTTATTTTCGTTTATTAGTGGTCACTGATATATGTTTTGTATTTTTTCAGCCCGCAAACACATTTTCTTTGCGACGATAGAGTGGCGAACACTGGAGGGGGCCCTTCGATTCTGAGGCCTCCGATATCGAATGATCAATATCGACAGTGCTCTCAGCGGGACACTCAAAATTTCAACGACTACAACAAGTTTCTCTTGGAAAGTAATGGGTACCAATTTAACCAGGAGTTTCCAATCCACGAGAGAAACGATTGGAATTCTACGAGCTATCTGCAAAACCCCACTAAAGACACTCGATCTAATATGACAACTTACAGCAGTCAATCGAATTCTGATTTTATGAACAGCAAGCCGATGGATTTCTACGGACAGAATGGAGACATTTTTAACACTGATATTAATAATTTAAACTGCTTTGATTTAAACACCACCGATATGATGGATTTCTCCAATAGCGGCATCGGCAATGACTCTCTGTCCCAGGCCAACTTGAACCTTTTGAGGTTGGCCACCCAAGAAATACGGCTTAACAATAATAATTTCAATACCAGCAATAAAATGTTTCCCGATAACAACCTTTCATCCGCTAAACCCGATTACGGGAGCAACTATCCGAGAATAAACTCTTATCTGGATATGAATCAGATGCCGGCGCAAACTCAGCATCAAATGAGTGATACGGAAATGCTGTACAATTTACAGAAGCAAAATGTATGTCTGCCGCACAATTCCATTCTAGATAGAAACCTCGCGACACCTCTTTTGGACATGGCTGATATTCAATCTCTAAGTCAGCAAAAATCAGTGAATTATCCCTCGAACGGTATTGTCCCAGATCAGTATGGCAACAATTGGAGTACAAATTCTAGAAGATTTGATGGAATAAATCCGTTAGCTCTGAATTTAGATATGGACTCTAACAATGACATACTTCTGAATAAGAGTTCATTATCGGATCAGTCCAGCAGCTCTACTCAGGGGGCTCCCCATAACTATTTGAATAAATTGGATAGCAGAGTCCCGTATCAAAATCCACCGTACGCAAACGATTTGATGAATTTCTCCGAGCGGCACTCTCAACAGCCGAGTAAAAATGATCTAAATGAGGTGTCTCAGCGTCTCAACGAAGACAGCTTGAGGCAGATGAGCAGCAGAATGAACACGCCTTACAGAGCTATCAGCAAAACGAACCAATTTGATTTCTCCCCAAAAATGAATCATGAAAATGTTTATCCTCCAGCTGTGAGAGATATGAATGGATATAAAAACAATCCAATGATGAATTTGGGACCGGCCCATCGCAACCTTAATAATCAGCCTTTCCTGAAGCAAAACATGTTGCAAGAGTTTGCTGAGGCCCAGAAATATTACAACAACGAGAGAATCCTGAATCATTTACCCAGAGATCATCCGGCGATGGGAAGAAACCTCGACCGTATGAATTTTATCCCGAATCCGAAGTGCGTGCATCCATTGGAGATGGCCATGATGCAGAAAGATCTGAATGATAGTTTTCATTTTGGTTTGAATGCCGCTGGTTTCCCGCACTTGATGGGTCTCGACGATATGAGGATGAACGGAATGGGAATGCCTCCGATGGGTATACCACCGCAAGCCTTGGGAGGAATCTTTCCCCCTCCCTTTTTGGACATGATACCACCAATGCAAATTCGAAACTTCAGGTAATGCTTATTTTTTTACATAATGAATTTACTCAATGATGTTTACACATTTTATGATTGTGCCGCTTATTTTTTGCCTTCAACATTAACTGTCTGAAATCATTTTTACTGTTTAAATATTGGTTATTTTCAATTCTTTCATCATTCAAATGTTTAATTTGGTGAAGCAAATTAACACTTCATTGTCAAATATTATTTATTTACATAAAAAATTGACAAGTCAATTGTATGCAGGAGCAATATACTGGGGATTATATTGAATTAAAAATCAAACTCGGGTTCTATTGCTTTTCAATTGTTTGAGTTTTGTCACTAACGACTCGAATGAATTGTTGCAGGCGTTCTCAGGCATCCGCGATTCTTCATGCTCGTCTTGAAGTTTGCTACGAACAGTGGCGCCAACTCGAGAGAGAGAGAAAGAAAACTGAGGCTGACCTTGCGCGCTCTTTCCCCGGAAAAATGGTGTCTTCCGTTAACAGTATTCCTGTTCCACGACTGCCGCCTTATCCTTCCAGAGTTGATAGGCTTACTGTTGACATGCTTCGTGAACATACAAAGGTATTAAAAACATCACGATTTCATTTCATTCATATTTAAATAACAAATCTTTTATGGACAATTAAATTAGAAAAATTTGACAGCAAACTGCCATTCAAGAACAAAGTTATTGATCTATATGCTATGCACTATATTTGGTCACCAAATGTACAGTACCCTTTACACAATTATCAAAGTCTGTGTGTCAGTCAAAAATGTATTCCAAACTGTATAAAATAGATCTCAGAATGAACTCTAATATTACTCCGTTCCAAAACTTTTAGGTTCTCACCCTAATGGCAAAAATGGCCACACTGAGAGCAGGAGCAATGAAAAAAGAAGCTCCACCCAAGGTTGAAGAGAAGAAACAATCTGTCATTAAGGTAGAGGAAAAATCCGCTGAAAAACTGAAGCATTCAGATGGCGAACCTCAATCCATGGTCGTCACGAGGATATTAAAAAACAACGATAGAAACTCAACATCGATTTCTAAAACTGTCGGAAGTGCCATTCAGGGAAGCGGGTCTAATAATAATGATGCCGCCAGTCCAGAAATGAAGAGTCCAGTAATAGTCTTGAAAAGAGGGGAAACTCTGATGCCTTGCAGCAAAAGTGTTGAAAGTGAATCAGCCGATTTGAATATTGAAGTTAACGCTTCGGAATCAAAGACAGATGATAGCGGAGAAGATGAGGAGAGTATATCTGATCTGTGAGTATCTATCCCTGGTATTTTATAAAACATTCGGTTTCCATATATCTTCTTATGGATCATTCAGTGGTAAAGATTTAATATATTCTAGTTGGTCTATAGTGAATTGAGTAATGAAAGATTTGCAAGTCACAGTCATGTTGACTGCAAAGGTGTTAAAATCCCTTCACATCTTTTATTTCAAGTATTTTTTTAAAATTTTACAGCACTGCAACATGCTTTCTAAAGCAAACTGGTTGAAAAAAAAATATAAACATTAATTATATATGATTTTTACTTTCAGGGTGGCAAAGATAAGTGTGGCCACCCATACCGAGATTGAAGCTGCCATGTATGCTTGGAGATCTGCAGTCAGTCAAGTCCAAAATGCACGCAGACAGGAGTTGCAGCATCAGAAAGAAGACGAACTGCGTAATGAAATTTTCTTAATTTTGAATGTGATTTATTTTTATACTAGCAAAGACACAGTGCAGCAATATTGTTTGTTAAATAATTGTGGATCGAGAATGGTTTTGTAGTTAATATAATGAATTTATTTCAATGCAACACCAATAATACTTCAATGTGTTTATTTCTCATTTCAGTAATCACATCTCTTGCTGAAAGTGTCAAACTTCTATCTGAGTGTGCGAGGAAAGCGCGCTTAGCTATGTGGTGCGATCTCACATTGACAGTTGCTATGGCTGCAGAGACAGTAAATCAACATTCTTCTTTTATTCTGCCTAATTATCTTGTTTTTTTTTTAAGTCGTTTTACTGCTGTAGTAATGACAATAATAAGTACAAATCCAATTCGTTTTTGGATCTTTTCAACCCTTACATCATACCACATATTTGGATCAAAATTGATTATGAAAGCTCACTTCAAAAACAAATTCTTCCATTTTTTAATTTATTGAAATTCCCTATCATTCCCGGTCATCACAACTCAGACTAAAAACAGCTTAATTTTGTTACATTTTTTTCCTACCTTTCCTATTTATGTATATTAAATTAAATCTCAACCAACCAATAAATAATATGCATAATTAAAAATGCATTGTTTCAGCATGCTGAACTGATCACCGTGGAAATCCCAAAACCAGAACAGGTGAAAAAAGCGGAACAAGCTAAGAAGCCCGAACAAGTTAAGAAACCTGAAACAATTAAGAAGCCTGAAGAGTCCTCTAAAGTGAAATTGGAAGCCCCAGAAAGTACAAGGCAAGCCCCCGTCAAAGCGGCCACGCCTGCCTCATCGCCAGTCAAAGAGACTTCTCCGCAAACGACTCCGCTGACGACTGCCACTGGAAACCCTCCACCCAAATCTAACGGAATGAGCTACAGCAGAAATTTCAGAAACAACCGTAACGGAATGCAGTACAACCACAACGACCGTAATTCGTCAGCGAAAATAACTAATAACCATTGCAACGTGGACAGCTTCCAAGGTAAGTGCGACGGGAACAACGCTGCCGGCAGACCCTTTTCCAAGATGGCGCATCATCCCAATCATAACAACAACTATGTGACTGCCTCCCCTATCAAATAAATTATGCAATATCATCGGATACTGTGAATCTTATAAAATATTAACGCGCCTCTCGGTGATTTTTAATTGTCAGCCTAAAGTGATGAGCGGCATGCAAAATATACTAAGCCTATGTTAATATCTGAAATAAATATTCGATTGCAATAATTTTTGCAGTCGTTTTTGTCCTTACGTTCATAATCAGACTGTGATTTTGAAGCGACGTCCGTTTTGAAAAGCGCGGCTCACGGATCTCATCCGCATGTCATAGATGTGTGGGGACATAGACAAATCCGAGCCGCGGACGTTTCGGGTGGAAGTTTTTATTTTCATACTTTCAATAATTGAGGCTGCCGTAACACAATTATTATTATTATTTATTTAATGTTAAACGTTCAAGCGTAGGGTAATAATTAATGTTTGCAATAAATGGTTGGCGGCCGGGACGCTAGTTCCAAGCCTGCGCGCGTCGTCCAAGCGGAGAGCGCTGCGCCGAGATGTTACCTTATCAAAATGTCCATGACTGGATTGTTTCGGAGAGAACCTTTTCAGAATGTGATAAAAATGTGTATTTCCTTATTACGCATCATCGTTTCCGATTGATGACTATTTAGAATGATAAGTGAATGAAAATAATTGTTAAAAAAATATTATACTCGTGTACAAGCATTGCCACGCTATCTGTCTCAGTTTACTTCAATCAAAAGATTATTTCTCTGCTTTCATTGTGCGATTAATAGCTCGTGGAAGAATCTATTTCACAACCCTATTATTATTGCATCATCTTTATTTGTAATAAATTAAAAAGATATATATGAATATACAGTACTTCATTTATCAAATTACTCAAAGCAGACTTTAGGAATTGTCATCCTAGAATTTTTATTGATGATTGACAAATCTGATATTAATAAACTACATGAGCGGGTTACTAGGTTTTCCATCTGAAAAGATTTAATCTCGAAGGTGTTATAGATAGATTTGGCAAGTGTTTGTGCATGTTTTTAGAAACCAACTCTCAGTGTATTTACTATTATACTTCACGATAGCATGATAACTTTTGACAGAGCTTTATAAATTAATATGATTATTATTAATACATGATATATTATATTGTTTTTTCTTATGATGTTTATATTAAGAGGCCCGCCCTCTTATTATGTTTTTATTTTGTAATGTAGCTAAGAACACTCCCCATTGATGAATTCAGTATCATCAGCGTATTTAATTCGCGCCATTTCAAGGCGACAGCAAATTATCTACGTTAATAATTGTTTCTTCTTTTTAAATATTGTCAGACTTTGACATTTTTGTTTGTTATACATAAAAATAAAACACCAAACCTACTGTGGTCCAACGATTAATACCTACTTAGCAAACACTTAGACGTGATTTGTGTTAGATTTATTTCCTTCCGTAGAGTTGTTAGATATTTATTATTGTGATCTGTATAAGAGAGCAGAGTAATGATCGGTAGCTTACTAATATATATCCGTCTGAAAATACCTGATATTTGATAGTGCTATGACCCAGAAAACATGATATGATACGTACGATAAGGAATATTTCGGGGAAATAGTTGGATTCAATATAAATAAAGTTAGCAACACTAGATTTCCAGTAGATCCCTTTCTTTCATTTTGTGATATACATGTTCTGAATTAATTTGTATTCGATTCTGCAGTATCTGCTGAGTTTAATTGTATAAACTTCGGAATTTTGTAATTTCACTATTAGGATCAATTTCCTACACATTAAAAAAAAATTATCCAATATTACCTATTTGATAACCCTGCATTTACTTTTGTAAATAGTGTGGTTTTTTTGTCTCGTATTTTAGAATCAACGAAAATTTGCTGCAACAGGTTTTTTTTTTGTCAACCGCTCAAATCAGACATGCAAAGTTTTCTACCCCTAACCCATTGTTTATGGTGTGCACAAATTTGTGCGTAATTGCCATAGTAATTAAAAAGGCCCATAAATAATGTGATAAATTCTAAAATTTACTTCCAGCACTGTTGAATTTGAGCATTTCAAGAAACTATTATAATCATACTTTAATTTGAGACAAATTTTCATTCTCAAATATTAAATGTATAGAATGAGTTTGTGCGAGTATGATTTCATGTTTATAGTGTTGAATTTTGCTGATCGTTAATTTAAATGGGGAGCTAATGACTATACTGGTATTTTTTTCTTCTTTACTTAGTATTTTTAGTTAAAACAATATTTACTCTTCTCTGAACCGGATTATTAATAATATGAAGATCCTTTAGTCCCGCTAGTAGAAGTTTAGTAATCAATGTTAAGTGTCTATTTAATAAGAAATGTTTATCCACTAATGTTTTTAATAAAATGCCCTTTTTGTAGCAATCGCATATTGTGGATCAGTATGCTGTTTACACAGTAGAACAAATGGAGAAGACGGACAGGGAGTGAAAACTTTGACACACTCTCAGACTGCAAAATAACCATGGTGGTTGATATGTAATTCAAATTTTGCTTAGATACCTGTACATATCCATTATTTCATATGTATAACGGCTTAGTTTCTATCGATAATCAAACATGAATAACAAACTGTTTGAAAATGCCTCACTTGATTGCTGATTTTGTTTAGTATAATGTTCCAAATACAAGTGACAGAAATTAAGTTTCTACTGATTTTTCTAACTCACTCACTAAATAATCCTTCACTACATCATTTAAATCTCAGTGGTATTAATGAATTTTTCCTCCATATGTTTATGAATGTGTGTTTTTGTTTTAATATCGCATGGAACTATTACAAAGTATTGTCAGTATTAAACACTCATAACTGTCATCCCATGTTGTCAAATAGGTAGCTATATTACATAGAATTTGAATCTTTACTGAGCATAAGTTTTATATGAATCAACTACTTCATTATGGTTGAGTTGATCAATTCCTTGATATTAATATTATTGTCATTTCTTAAGCATTTAAAAAAAGATATTTGTTTTCCTATTCGGCTATAGATATTATTGAATTGTAGAACGGTCCAAATAAATACACCAATTATTGAAGTTCTTTTGTCATTCAGAATTCTACAAACTGAGCTACTCTTGTAATGTCCAAAATTAAAAACTTCTTATAAAGATGCTCTTTGACCGTCTTTTCTTCGAAGCAACAGGATTATTAAGTCCTAGAAAAATACGCACATATGATTTATTCAGTTTGAACTCCCTTTTTGGACTCTGGATTTTGGTGAGAGACGTAATCTTATATGCACCGTGTCACTAGCTTGTGCGCGTCTCCATTTTATTTCCAGGTGACCACACTCCATCCCATATCCTTCAAAATGTCTGTGAGAAGCGCTTCGACTTCTACGTATTATCTTTGTAAATAAAGACCAATCACTTTATGAAAGTTTAGCCAAATTGTTAGTGACAAAGTATAAGCCTTTTTACGGGAATATCTAGATTGGTCGGTTCGTCCGGTCGAAAATTATATAGCGGACGATAAATTAATTATATATTCTAAATTTCATTGGGTACGAATATAAATAATAAATAAACGTGTAAGTTTTAATTATATAAATATAAATGTCTGACTTAACAGCGTAAATGTTCCCCGCTTTATTTTAATCTAAATAATGACAACATTTATCTTATATAGATTACACTGATGCAGCAAGAAAGCTTGATTAAATTTTTATTTATCTTCTTTCTATTCAATGTCTAATGATAATCACTTTAAAAAAAACAATATGATCTGAATTATGTCAGGCAATAAAGTTAAAGATACCAGGTATCAATCAGTTTCATAAACGTTGATAAAGTAACCAATCAACACTGTTAGCCATCTGTTATTCCTGTTTCATTCTTTAATTTCCCTTCTACTTATATTACATGACTACCTATAGTTTGGATTCCTCATTCAGTGCCATCTTTTAATATAATTCAAAAATAAATTAACAGTATTTTTTTTTACAGGAGTTACTTTTAATGCTTAGCTTTTATCTTGGTCTCAGTTTACGACATAGACCAATCTAAGGACCTGAAGTAAATGAAACATTTAAATGTCAGTAGATCTCTTGATTTGAAACAAAGTATACTAGTTGTTTTGGCATTTTTCAGATATATATATATGACATGAAAATTTCATCTCAATTTTTTATATTGTTACGAACCCAATTATGATATTTTCTACCTTAACAAAATGTTAACTTTTACCACATTCTTTGACATCAAATTTGTTTTGCCAATACATAGATGTATCGCAAACCAAGAATGTGTTAGGGGTAGATTTTGCAATGAACAGTTACATTAACTGCCCGGCTTGCATTTTTTAATCTATTATATTCATTACTTAATTTTCTACAGATATCTTTGTTTATACACCTGTACATAGTAACTTTTTGTATTATTCTTAATATCTCCTTAAAAAATCATAAGCTGATATGATATTCCGATGATCATATATTTATTATTCTTAATTCAAATAAAAAACATTAAACTTTAATTTAGCAAAAGCGAGCTATGAAATGATTGCAACAATTTAATTTAATATCGAGGACATGTCTATTCATCCAAAGTTAAAACTTTCTGGTGGAAAAAACCTATTTCTTTCCATGGTTAATTAGTAAATTATTAAATGTTTACTCTTAAATTACATACAGTCATTTGTGTTACAGAGCTTATGCTGATTGACACCAAAAAGAAGATCCTTTTTTTAACAACTATCGATTAATAAACAGTTAAATTATTGTATAATGTAGTATTTATAATCTGTATGAAGAACACCACTTAGATAGTATAAAAATAATTGTTCTTTGAGTGTCGCCTCACACTGATAGTTTAAAATATTACGCGTGAATTTTACGTCTCGGGTTTGCAGATATCGCAATATTTATACAGTGGAAATCGTAGGGGGCTAAATATATTTGATGTCGTATCAGCAAAGTTGATGCTAAACTTTGAACTCATTGGTACATTGTCAAATACTTCATATTTATTGTTGACCGTTTTGCTTGATATCATTATTAAATTGCAGTCATTTTACGGACCTTTTGGGTCTGGATTATTTGTGATATTTATTTCACACTAAACGATTTCCATTGTATATGTTTGCTAGCGTTGAACGTTTTTAACTTTAATTTCTGAATAATAGCTACGTCGTTTTGAACATATCTTAAAGTTTATCTTGACTCTAAAATCAACTGAAAAAATGTTGACGCATGCCGGTCGGTCATTTTTTCATTGTTTTAGAATGTTGTAAATCTTTGGATGGAATGTAGACAATGTAACAAAAACTGTGATAAAAATGGCTTAAAAAAATACTTATAATATACTAGAGGAGTTGCGGTGAAATATTCGGAAATGTAGAAATAACAGAACTCTGCGCAGAGCAATAATGGAGCTACGTTTCGACTTTTATTTTGCGTGGAAAAAATAATGCTGCAAGTAAAAGCCTGCCTGGGCAATGTTGCGGCATAAATAAACAAATAATTTAAACAGAACATAATTACCAAAATTTAATCAGTTCTTTATGACAGCTGTACACAATAAGACAAACAACTTTGTAATTTTCTAGTGATTTATAAAATGACGTTTTGATAATCTAAAATTTTGTAGCTTCTTTGATAATCTTTAATAATTATGGACTTTTTAGAATTGCCAGTATTATAATAATGTTCATTCAGAGGAATATTAATGCACAAACGGTCGATATGCAGGTTGAGGATGTTTGAATTAATTTTTTTTCAGAAACTTTCTTACAATTTTTTATATTGCATTTTATGTTTTCGTGTCTTGAATTAATCATATAATATCACCGTCGTCACAGTAATTCACAAAATATAATTTTAAAAAATATGCAAAAAAAAAACAGTATTTATTAAAGTGTTTCTAAATGTCGTACAAGCCAAATGTTTTTTATAATAATATAATGGATTATAAGTAACCACAAATAACATAGTAAAACTCCCCACTAGATTGTAGTTCCACTCATAGTGAAACGGAGAAATTTCACAGTAAACGTACTCGCTGGGTTACAATACGAATTGTAGTTATTAAATCCTTAGAAATATATGGTATCACAAATATGTTTCAACTCCTTCCCAATACTATTCGTGTGTTTCTATCTAACTCGGTGTCTAATCATACAAATTTAATGCTAGATGTATCTCTCCACTTCTTGATTAGATGAACCGTATAGTTTTCTGTAATTTATGTGCCAAATTTGGCAGGCGGAGTTTCTTATAGTATCAAAATTAAATAAATACCCAATTGTCCCTCGTTTCGCCACTCAAAAACTTGATCCGAATGATCTATAATATTTCATAATGTGACAATAATACTTTAATGAATTAGTTTGTTTGTAATGAATGCCGCCCGATTTGTAAATATCGGCGGACATTTGTTCAAAACCAATCCTTGTGCTCGTGAGATTAAGAAATGTTTATCGGAACGCCTGGAATTTTATTATCTTCTCGTGTACTGAATTGACTAATGACCGAATGCCGAAAATATTGCGCTTGTTCAACTGGCGATTTGCAGTCAAATGGTTTAGAATATCAGGGCTGTGGAGTCTTCCTTAAATGAAAATTAAATTTTCTGTCATTTAAACAAAAAAATCTATGCCTTCATGCATTATACTCTTTTATCAGAAAAGTGGTTTAGGTTTAAATAAGATGAGTATTTTCATACACAAATATAAAAAATGCATTTCAAATAAAGAGGAAAATGTGTGAAAACTACCATAGAAAATCAACTCCACAGCTCTGTGCAGTAAACAATTACAACAAAAGATAACCAGAGACGACGCAACAATAAATGCTCATTTCAGAATAGCTATATATCATATTTTCTCAGCGCGAATCGTAAAATTCCTGACGATTTTGAAACAAATGTCACAAATTTTCAGTCTTTAAAAGGTAGATGTGATTTTGTCGATGTCTCAAAATTCTCATTCGGGCCCATAGTTGAAGAAAACCACCCCTGCTTTTAATGTGTATAAGCTTGAAAACTATTTCATTAGACATATACATAATATAACAAATTTATTATTTTTCTGGCAATCTCATTTTATCAATGTTAGAAGTGATAGCTTTATTAAAGATATTTAAATAGGTGACAATCTCTAAATGTATGTGCTATAAATGTTGACCAATTTTGTAATATATAATACTTATCACTATGCTATGAAATAGCTAGAGCCTAAATGTTTGATCTTTAATATATATGTGTAAAAGATTCGGATTCGACTTGAATTCAATATCCATATGTGTGGAATTAATCGATGAACAAAATATCAGGGGAATCAAAACCATCCGGATAATGTCACAATAATAAAATTTTTGGATGGAAATTAATGTTACAAGATTTACTCTCTTTTTATTGAGTTATCGTATGAAACTTGTCATGTCACTTCTTTTCTACTGTCATGATGGATGAAGTGCATAGCAAGAAAATTCTTATTATTGATTGATTAAAATTATTGAAAAATATGAAGTGAACCTCTGAATATATTCATGTAATTTTACATGGACTTCGCTACTGCTGATTTAATGAAGTCTAAAACAAAAATAGTGTGTTGCTATTTTGTTTTGCATTATCGCAGAATATTCAAAATTCTTTCTATTATAAATATTAGCAATGCATGGAAAATATATTGCAGTTACTTTTTGCTGGTAACCTAAGAATAAACAGTAATTATCAATAAATATATTTCTATACTATGTGATTCAAAGACATAAAATAAAAGAACGAGTTGTATTGTCAATTATCATCTCAGATTGTTACAATGGCTATCAATTTTGACCACACGTATGGATTCGCATATTCCTGACAGTCCTGTATAAAACGACTAATATAATGATAAATTTACCCTGCTTCTCCGTCCTGAACTGTTATTAATGGACAAAACATGTTTTCTACCTAAGTATTCATTTCTAAATGTCAAAAATAGGTGTTGTCTATGTGTTATTTTCTCTAAGATATTAAAAAAAAGTCTAACTAGTTTAAAATGGCCATCCGTTATATTCTGTACAACAAAATGGCCATTAAGCGTTTAAAATGTAACAGTGATGCTCATCATTGTTGTAATACAAGAGATATTTTATTTCTTATTTGTTTATAATTGTATAATAGTTGTTTCGGCTAGTACTAACTATAATATTACGTTTAAAAAATGATTGCAACCATTGTCGCAAATTGTTTATCTTTCTCTGCTGCTGTTTTCATCTGCATGGCTGGCCGCGCCATTGTTGTTATTTTAGTTTGCTAGAAACAATTTGTTTTGTATTAATGATAATAATATTATTAATGTAATGTCTCTGGAAGAAGACACATGACATATCTCAAAGTCTTGATAAATAATAATGCAGCCAGTAATATCATGCTTTGTAAGATTTGAGATATGTGCCGCCATCATTTTCAATGGTGAGCTTTCAATGACGTGTCTTCATTTAATATCTAAAAGGACTGTCAAAACAATGTTTTTGAAAATGTTAAGTTTTGAATATTATCCATAGATTGAGTTTTTTTTTTATAATCTATATTTTGTCGCGATGGAAAATTTTTGTGAATCTCTTATTATTCATCTTATCATTCTACATTGACTAGCGTACAAGTTTTTAAGCCTGGTACAGGTCTATGTATATTATTACATATTTATTTAAAATTTTATTAAAATCTTGCTTTGGGCATAGTAAAAAATGTCGCAGAAAGAGAGATTGTACTGTAGACGTACCGAAAAACCGTAAATAAAAATTACTGTCTTTGAATAAATCCAAATATTTATACTAAGAATATCAATTTTAATATGGAATAGATGGAATGGACGGCGACAGAATTTAATTAATTGACTCCAACTTTTCAGTAAACTTGCATTTTGATACAGCTGGTTAACTAACTCTATTACGGTGCTGCAATTGGAAGTTTTGTTCAAGAATTTTTATCCCGCTCGCTGTTTTTTTAATACAACAGCAGTCCAAATTAACTGATAATGTAAAAATTATTAAAATTTTACCGATACGTAGTAAATTACTCATTGGGTCCAATATGAAACGAACTTAAAAGTCTCCTCTGCACTGCAAATACCTGCTTATTATAAATTATTACCTTATTTATTATAATTCCTATTAAACTTAACTTTCGTAATTAGGATATGGAAAAGTGAAACTATCGAAGCTGCTAGCTACTAAAATGAAATGAACTCAGTCCAATGAATTGATTTTTGTATAAATCGTAAAATATATGAGCCGAGAGCTCCGTGCTTTTTCGAACTGATTTGATTATTTTCACGAATGCGTTTATTTCTAAAAAAAACTCGCATGAAATTATAGCCTTTTGCATTATCGTAAGAAATATTTACTAGTTCATATGACGAGAGTAATAATATATATTTCTGGTAAATTAACGATGAGACTCGTGACGGCATTCACAAATCTGGATTTTTTTAAATTGTACGAGGAGGAAAAAACGCTCGGTAGTTATTAATTTGTTTCATCAAATATATTCCGAGTTTTTCTTAGTCAACGATTTAAGTAACAGAAACAAAAGCAATTTTTTGAGTATTTTAATCACAATAAGTGTAGTATCCTTACCTAGCCTATATGCGTAAGAGTAAAATTATAATAATAAATTTCATTGTAATAACTAAATACTCATACTGAACACTTAGTTACCAATAATATTGTTGTCTAAAAATATTGTGTGTCGTTGACTGAATCTTTCGCTGTCGGCTCAACACGGTCACGCCGACAGGTTTGAAGCCGATCGCTTTAAACATTTTTGAATTATAAATGTCTCTATTATCAAACGAATATATATCACATAGCCATAAAATTATCCCAATAAGCTAACGTCTCTTTTAGGTTATCGGGTCCGTTTTAAAAAATATCTAAATGTGCTAATTAGCGTATCCGTTAGTTAATCGTGCCGAATGTCTATTACGGTTAATGTGCCCGGTCTCGTAAACAATATCTTCAAACATCGTGACGCCTCGTTGTAACTTATCTTTTCATAATATAAATGGACCAGACTCGCGCTTAGATCTCGCAACGGGGGAATCTAAATCATTAGGCGCGATCGCTCTAGTGTTTAATAAAATACCACTATGACAACGTATAGTTATCCTATTTTTTACTCGATGTTCTTGTCACTATGGCTATATTGAATGTATTCATAATCCACAGGTCTTGCGATTGCTCATTCGAAAATAACTATTGATTTTCATATGTGAACATTGCTATAATGACAACTCACTACTTATTACTAATTGATATTGCATAATATCTCTTGAAACCCCTGACTTTAAATTAGTCTTATTCCAGTTGTAAGAACAAGTTGTTTACTCTTCTTAAACTAAGTAATTTATAGCAATATGGAATACTGCAAGTATAATATATTCTTTTCAGCATAATGAAATCCACTATGTATCATAAAAAATGAGAGACGTGGGAGCCAAATTTGCCATCGTCCTCTTTTTTATGAGTGTGTTTTGGAATGAGCAACATCGTGAAAGACAATTGTTGTGTACTGTTATTCTTATGATGGGTAGAATTTTCTCTACTATAACCGAGACTTAGAAGTCTCGCATTGTTATCAATTTTAATTAATAATGTATTACTTAATATGCGACTAAGAGAACCCGGCGGGTGCGATGAACTGCATCCCGGGTGACATTGGCGAAATTATCGATGCCGATGATGAGTCAATATCAAATTTTACCTAATAAATGTTGATTGATATTTCCTGTGGTGATTTAATAATATATACATATATATTCATAAAGTAAATATTAATAACTTAGATAATTATTAGTGAAAACATAAAAAATTAGTTAGATTCTTGCTAGAAAAAAAACAAACAGGATAAGATGTAATTAAAAATAGCCCTTTGGAGGGCGGAATCGTGCACAGTTGTGAGTTTAAAAAAATGTTGAAGATTGTGTGGTGTGCTGTGCTTGTTCTAGGGACTGTTTGTTCATTTTTTGTTATAGCTATTTTTCAACCCTGCAAGTCTGTTCTTCAAAAGCAGCATTTTTTTGTCATCCAATAGATGTCTGCTATGTTAAAAGAAAAATAATGTATCAAGATTATTAATCTTCCTATATCAAAATTATAAAACAGGCAGCTATGTAAAATTTCAAAAGATTTTTTTTTTTTTTTAAATTTTAACGTTGTTTAAATTTGCTTACAGAAAATAGATTTCTTACCGGAACCATAATAAATATTGACAGGAAAAATGAACTCGTATGCGTTTTGTATAATTTTGCTGCCTTAAAAGTGAGGTAAAACGAGTTGCCGGTATTGAATTGAAATTTTTTAAAAAAGACTGATAATCTGTGCCATCTGTGAATCAAAAATGAAAATTATTGTAATGCGTGTTTGAAAGCAGATTATGTGTGGCGCGGTCGCGATGACAGATCATTTCGATAAAAGCAGACTTGTCGGGCTAGAACGGTACTATTGAATCCTTTAATTTTGAAAAGTAGTGTCTCTTTGTTAAATAGCTAGAAGACTTTGTTGAATTTTATAGAACGTATTGGGTGGTATGTGACTTATGCAGTATTGTAGGAGATCAGTTCAATTATTGCTTTGTTTTTCTCAAATTTATGTTTAAGTGGAAGGTTTTGTGCTAAAATTATTTACCTTAATTAGACGTTAAGATGTTAACTCAACGATAGTCAAATTTAGATAGACATTTTTTATGTATTGATTTAATTTCAAGTCAAATAATGAAAGTTTCACCGGTGACTCTCGGGCATGCCGCACTAATAACTTACCCGCTTAGCTTGCGGTTACGTGCATTCAATTCGATTACCGCTAGGCAAAGAAGTTGAGTGTAACACTTTATTGCCCCGTGTTGTAAAACTACCAATGAAAGCATTATTTGAATCAGTTCAATGTTTCCCGCTTGTATTTTATTTCATATTCGCTAATAAATTATAAAAATATATAATGCATTTTGATAGAAGAATATCTCGTGTCTGCCATTTTCATACCTTTCACAATATATTTTCTTATTTATGAAAACAAAAAAAAAACTGGGGCTTTATTATTATTGAATTAAAATTAATAAAAAATGTCTTTAATTAATTATAAGAAAAAATGCAATAAGTTCTCTAGCCATTGATCCTCTCAATGTACTATGCTTGTATGGAATACTAGAAATTTTGTTTATTATTTATTCATTGAACCGTAGAAAATTATTATTCTCATATGTTGTTAATAATTTATGAAATGTACTTAGCGTAGTGAACTCTGTATACAATCCCTTATTAGTAACTGTGTATTTACATCATTCGATAATGCCAAATGTATTGATAAAGTAAAGTAAACAAAAACACAATATATTGTATTGCATCATTGGAATTGTCTTTGGAGGATTTATTTTCTAACATCCCGTCGATCTTCTGCCTCAGAAGTGGAGATGTACAGAGTCTTGTTTGATGAATCATGAAGTGAGATACGTGATTAGACAAATTTGGAACCACATAAAACTAATTTTGATTCAATATTAAGACATCAGTTCTTTAAATTTTAGAAAATCAGCAAAGTATTTCAATGCTGTGTATTAAATTCTCTTTTGAACATTTTTTTCAATTAGAATTATGCAACCCAAAGTTAACCCATTGGTGAATATATAAATATATGTATGAAGAAATGATTTTATATTCAAACTATGATTACTGTTATTAGTATTATGTAAAAACATTTATTAGTTTCTCACTATGGTTTTGAAAGTTAAAACATTGTTCAATAATTGTTTCATTATTTTCTTTTGTCAATACAAGTAAAAATAATTACACTTGAAGTGCTTTCCTAATTCTGTGCATTTAGGTAAGTTTGTTTTCTAATAGTTTTAATAATAATGATCAGTGACATGATTTGTATTTAAAGAATTACTAAAAAAATCTTCTATTACTTTGTTATTAGCATTTATTCACTTACTAATAAATACTATATTATGAAAAAATTGTGGTTTTATCAAATGTGTTTTTCATTTTGAAAGATTTACTCATCTTTTAATAATTATTATCATGAATTTCTCTATAACTTTGCCATGAGCTTGACTTTACATTATACAATAATCAGAAATCTATATTCAAGTATTGATACTTTGGGATTGTAATTTGCTGTAGAAAAAATTACAGATCTGTCATTTCAGTTTTCATCTGAATGTTGCAGCATTAAATATTAGAAACAAATTATAACTTTGATAGTATTTTGATCATTTTCTTTTTTGGATGCATAATTGCCAACTTTAATAATTTTAGTATGCAAGTAGAACTAATACTTCATATAAAACCCATTCTTTTTTCATAGTTTTGTATTTCTTTTAATTTTAAAGTCTTGTATATAGATTATAGAACCGCAATATATCAATCGAAAGCTGCACAGGTAACCCTTTATTTTTAACATATGCTTTACAATGTAGTTTATTTGATTTCAAATTGTTCCATTAAAAAAAAAACATTTTAAAAAGATCACAAACTCAAGCTAAAATCTAAGAGATTAAGCTAATTTTGTAAACTAAGCGTTACCATTTTTCAAAAATAAAATGATATACGGCGGTTTTAGCATCTCATTATTATGGAACCCGGTTCCTGTAAAACTTAAAATCGTCATGTTCCTGAATATTTTAATTAGTCTAGTTGTAAATTCTAAAGAATTTTAATGGAATTGTGTATCTGAAATGAACTGGAACTTCAGAATTAGAGAATCATAATTTTCAAATGAAGTTACTGTATATTTTTTGCTAATGAAATGTAAAAATCTATGAATTATTCAGTATTTATTCATAAACCAAAATGGTGTACTGGACCACCCTTAAAATAAACGTTGCTTGCATAACGGCGTACTAATATTCTGAACTTCTTGTATTATTACCATATCAATATGAAATATAAGTAAGTTAAGAATGGATTGATAAAACAAAAAAAAAACGTTTTTAAATTTAATTTAGACTTTACTGCCGCATTGTATAACATATATTGTTTACTAAAATATGCATTTAATTTGTTTTAAAGTAGTAATCGTTTCAATGAATCTATCTGTTTATCTTGCCACGTATAACAGGTGGCTGAATATTTTTTATACAAATAAAAAAATACAGATTCAAAAGGAAGAACTACTTCAGTGTCAGAAACATGTACAATAAAAATACACCAATGTTCAAAACGTAGTATTTCTATAATAACAGATAATTTTGTTTAATTACTTTTTAACTAATGCTGAAGCTTACTACAAATTAGATTATTATTTTATTATGCACAGTTTTGTAAATTTTTTCTTTTTATAAACAATACAAAATTCGTTCAATTCACATATTACATTAAAGTCATTCACAGACTAAATACAAATTGACCGCATTATACTGTGTTGTTCGCTAAGATCAGCATAAAAAAATGAAATACCTAAATTTGATAGTTATGTCTACTCAGATGATAACAAACTTCAGCATATAATAGTGTAAAAATATTTTTTAAATAATGTACCAAATTTTCACTGTCATTGTAATAGAATATAAAACTGTGTTGTGATTAATTTTATTTTGGTACATACCTTTAATAATTACTATACAAATTAGTAACAGCTATGATGAAATACAGTTTCTACATGCGCAATTATTTTTTTTTAATTGAAAAATATTGTATTACCGTTTGTGTGACATGTTTTGTTCGAGTATTTGTCATTTGTGTTTGAAATGTATGGTTATCATGAACTAACTATTAATGCTCGATATCAAAAGGGTACTTTTGGAAATGCATAATTTGGTTGTGATCTGAACTTAATCAGTATTGCCAGATAAAAATAAAATATTCCCCAACAAAACATGTTAAAAGATTTTTTGTCTGTAATACTGCTCATGAAAAAACTGTTAGAACTGAAAATATCCTGCATTGATAAAACAAAAAGGCGTCTACAAAACAATGTTAGTTAATTATAAATTGTTTGTTTAGGTTTTCTGTATAATTTTGAAAATGTATTGGTAAAATGAAAGCAAGTTGAACGATAAAATATTGTTTTATTTCTTTTTCCCTCACACCCTCTGTGTCAAATAGTTATTTTGAATATCAAATAAGTGATGTCCAACATGCGGCCCCAGGATATAAAAGGTAAATCAATCATGATTGAATAGTGCAAATGAAGATTTTTTTAAATATGTAAATGAAGTCTATAAATGTGGAGGTGGAATTGGCATCTGAAAAAAACATGGAGTTAAAATTTTTGTCCAAAAATAATCCTTAGATGGAACATAAATATTTAGCTCGGAAACCCCTTCCCTTCATATGTTGACTCTCAATCTTCTACGGATGCACCCTTACAATGATGACTAACACAGTTAAGACACATCCCTGATAGACCACAATCTAGATCAAAACAATTCATTGGACATATCACCAAATCTTATGTAATCTTGGCTGCCTTGTTGATATGTATGTTGAGTATTTGTGTGATGGTAAATGGGTCAAAGCGATACGAAAAAATGTAATAAAACAACATTGGATTTAAAAATGGTAACATTAATATATTTATACATACATAAATAATAATAAATACAATATTATGTACTTCATATGCCATCTTCTTTGGTCTGCATATAAACGGTAATTCCACAAAAACATATTCAGTGACTCATTATATACACTGTCACTTGTTCAGAAGTTCATGAAAATAGAAAAAAATAGGTGATATGCTACTACTACACTTTATTGATCAAATAAACAATAAATCTTCCTCCGTTTATGAAAACATTAATCGGGAGGAAAGAGCCTCATTATTTGACTTAACAATTCGATCTACAGTGGCCTTATATTGTGGATAATATATATATTATGAAAGGCATGATATAAGTGCCTCAGTCAAATTATTTAATACATCATTTGAGATGATCACATATAACTATGTACACACGCAATACTTAGCTGTATAAGCATGTGCAGAATTTAGAACATTATGAATAATTTTCAATAATTCAAACGATAGCACAGTGAAAAAATCACCATAAGTCAGTTTTGTACAGATAACAAACATATAATAACAAAAACATCAATAAATGATAAAAACAAAAAGACATCTAATAAAAGCTATTTTATAATCAGTAGAATGTATTTTTTACTGGTGTCTTGTTAGATATTAAAACCTAATTCAGATATTATTTATTGAAAATCAATTCGTCCATAATATCTATGCGATAATCTTGACAATAACAAACTCCATGTTGAATGAATAGATTACAGTTGTTTTTAATATAATATTTAATGTTTAATTATAGTTTATTTTATACAATATATTATATGAACCTTACAAATAATATGCCACTATTTTAGGGAAATTTTTAATTTCTTATGATACCTACTATCCTATTGTACAGTCTGTAAAATGATATTGTTACACAACTTATAAATATTTCAAACTGTTACATATTGAAAATAATTCTCCAAAATTCAATGGTAACCAATTCTAATTCATTTTAATATTTAGAAATATTTTATTGCCATGGTTTTTCTTTATATTCTAAGCACACACTTATTCAAGGTAACCCAAAATATATATTTATATGCCATCTCAATCTTCACTGGCATAGTGGTAACATGGTATTATTTATTTACTCAAAATTTCAAATTTCTCAAGATATACCTCATGTCTAAAGTTATAAAAATAAATCATAAAATATTTCGATATAAAACATTATGTTGCAGAATTTTCTTATTCCTCAAATATAGCTTGAAAGTTTGAGCATAATTAATGTGGAAAATCAAAAAGGTCACAAAGACAAGATATTAAATTAGGGTCACATTTTGCAGCACTGGCGTGTAGAAAATACCCAAGATTATAAAAATTCCTAAAAAAATAATGAAGACTATAATGCCACATCTCTATATTTAGTCAAATCGTCTGATTCATTTCCCATGGACGTTTTGCTGGAGCCATATTTACTATCTATGTACTGTCTTCTATAAATCAAGCTGTCTGGACCGTTCACCATTGGGCCATAGAAAACATAGTCTCTGGAGACAGACAAATTAAATGGATCATTCTTAATGTGATCCAGCGACCTTCCCGGAGGCAATAAATTGTTGCCATATGAAGAAAACATGTTTTTACTATTCACTTCGTGCAGTTGTTGAAGTTCAACCAGAGATCCCGATCTTGCCGGTGTGTTTTTTCTACATCTTCGATCTAAGCTTCTCGTGTAATGCGGGAAGACATAGTTTGGAGGGATGTTTTGAATCATCGGATGATGATGAGGCTGTGGAGGTAGCGAAATCTCTTCCACGGAGGGTTGCCAATATTTCGACATTTTCCCGGAAAAATCTTGAGGTGCTTTCTTTATAAATTCATCTCTCAAGTCAGGCATTGAGTGGGCGAACTTATCTGTGGAGGTGACAATCATCTAATTTAATAATTAATATAGCAATAAATTGTTTTTAAATCACTGCTAGTGTTAAATTATGCCTGAATTATTATATATAAGCCTTTACTTTCTTCAATATGTTGTCAATTGATTGAATCACAATTACATTGTAAGTCTTTAATATTCCTTGATTTCAGGGAAAATTAATATAACCATGGTCTGCTTTATCATGTCCCTGTGAAAACTAGAAAATTGTGTAACTCCAAAAACGATAATTAACAAGAGAGACAGTCCAGTTTTACAATTAATATGAAAGATTAAGCTTTTAATGAAACAATTCTGTAACAATTGGGCAAGTGAATATAACATTATATTCATAGTCAATAACACACATTAGCCTATATGACAATGCTAGAGATACACAAAATTCTATATAGATATTAACAAAAATGCGGCAAGATGGTGTACAAAGTATATTTTTGACAAAAATGAAGTTGTAGATTTTCTTATTTTCAACATTGGTATTTTCACTGATTCTATAAACATATGAGCTATTGATTATATTTTATAGAAAAAATTACTTACTCTGTTCTCGTATCATTCCATAATTAGTATAGGCATACAAGGAAGGTGCATCAACGACGTCTGCTCCAGGAACAAATGAACTTGCGTTGAACTCACTTTCAGTCAGTGAATGCTGCAAGTTGTTCACTATCTTTGATGTACTGAAAATAGTAAAATGCAAATCATTTGTTCTATTAGAGTTACATAAACATCATTTTTACACGTGGCAACAAAATGGTTTTGATATTTTAGTTACTTAAAATCTTGTGAGCAAAACAGTGCTATTGTAGGATTGAACATGCATCTAAATAATAAGAACTATCAATGCGATATTTGTCTTTCTGTGTAATAATTTACCATTTCTATAACATAAATAATTTTTAAAAAAAATGTTACCCATTGAGCTCTTGAATCATTATCTGGACTTCAATAAGTTTTGCTGCATAATATGACTGGATAATCACTATTCCAATCACAATAGCCAATAACCGGATTAGGTAGAAAATTAGTTCAGTCATCCCATATATGGACTGCAATCCCTAGAACATTGAGATAAAACAGTTAACAGCCAGATATATATAATATAAAATCTGCATAGTGATAAAATAATTATCAAAAAAATACCGTTGCATTAGAACTTTGTTTGCTATGGAAATTATGCAAAAAATTTTGCACTACTGAAACAATGGGCTAATATGTAGGTATGACAAAGTCATACAATTCATAAATGTCATCAAATTTTTAGAAACATTGAGACAGTTTACAGACTTTTTAAAATGTTCAGCCACTAAAATTAGATGAGCTTGGTTGCGGGAGCGAAAAGGTAACCACTTGTCCTGCCTTAGCCCTATCCTCCTATCCTTACACTTCAGAAAATAAAGAGGTTGAGCAACTGATTAACAACTGATTACTAATTACCAAAGACTTTGGAAGAGATAATTAGAAGAAGAAAAAAATCCAATAAATCTGATGCTAAAAAGTTAAAAATTTTGAAATTGAAAAATCAGACGAGATATACTTGAACCGAATTTTTCTGACCATCAAAACTTTTCTCACTGACCACCCGTTGACAAAGCTGTCTTAAAAGACTGGTGAGGAGAAGGTGTTTTATTTTATTTTTAAAAATATTGTATCGACTACTTACCCAATGCCCAATACTCATATAGAAGACAAAACAACATTCCGGTATGAGTATTAAGATAATTGCAATCAACCATCCTAAGATGCAGCGTAAATTATTCTGAAATTAAAAATAAAAAAACAATTAGCTTAAGGTAGGTATTATCTACAGATTAGATAACAGTATTTATTTCGCAAGATTCATAGAGTTCTACTTGCTCTTTGTCAATGTGATATTATTCACCAAGTCAACGTTTCCAACCTGCCCAACAGTGAGTGGATAGTTTGCGCTTGAGTAGTTCTTCCCTTTCATTGTCCATTATCATATTGTTTATTGACATACTAACAATATGGCATATTAAAGTCAACCAACTGAGCTGGATTAACTTGGCAAAGAAGCCCAGTAACAATTGGTGAGAAAGAACTGTTCATGGATGTAAAAGATCCGACCCCACAAAACCACTATAATATATATGTATATTTTTTTAATCATTGCTGCTTTCTTCATTTGTAAGTTTATCAATGTTTTCAATTAACGATTAACATAATTAATTATGTAGAAATATTTGCATTCTTTTAAATTCATAAATAAAAGAAAGATATATAAATATCTCTCATTATATTAAATTAGATATTAAATTCACTGTATTGTGTAAGGTCACTAGTCGCCATGTTTTGATTTCAAAATGTGATATGTCACAATGTGCTAAAACAGATTATAAAACTAAGCTTCTATAAACTTGTTTCCAGAACAGAGGCTCTTAGCCGGTGAAAAGAAATTCTGGGCGCCCTCAACTTAATACACTTTTTTACGTTTACATAAAAAAGACATATTAAAAGTAAATATTGCCTTCACCAAAATAAAAAAATGTTAGGTGTATTCTGTGGTCAATAATAAAAATAATTACTGATTTATATCTGGAAAAATACAATTTAAAATTTGAATTGTCATAGACTAGTTTGGTCCTGTGAGAGAAGCTTTTCCCTATCATGGATGGCCGATTAGGCATTTTCCTTTGGGCCTTATGAGCAATATAATTTTCGAGGCCATCTTTTACGAATAATAAAAAAGCGTCACCAAATTTATACGAGATTCGCTTATGATGATTTCATCTAATCAGAAAAATAATATTATTATAATTGAAGGTATTCTAATGAAAGAATATTCCAAAAATAATAAACCAATCTTATTCTTCACTGTGCATTATCCGATATTTGTTCTATGCTGCAAATATTCGTGATATTTATGGCCGGTTAAAACTGAGATATATATTTACATATATGGGAAATTATGACGACTTCTGTTTTAAGAACAAATATATAGAGGCTTAATTTTAAAATCTGTTTTGGCACGTCGTGACTTCTCACATTTTGAAATCAAAAATTCCACTCGTGCAAGTGAACTGCCATCAATCGTACTTTCGTGGCATTTTTTCAAAGCAAATTGACTTTTATGGGAACCATATTTTAGCACTCACTCGTATTTTAACTTGATGAGAGTTAGTTCATTGTTGCACAATCGGTCCAATTAATCAATGGATACAAAGAACTTGTCATATGCAAGTCATATTTAAAATAAGGGTATTGACAATCGAAGAGATCCGTAGAACAAACCCCAAGCTTCGTACCTTATTTGTATCAATAAATGTATTATCCTTACCGTTGCCAGGCCATGTATGAGGACGGCCGTGGCGGCCATGACGCCGAAATAGCAAACGGCGAGGAGATACGCAGCCGCCGGCAGTCCGACCTCTGACTCTAGGATCCATAGCAATTCGTAAGCGAACGCTATCGTGTAGGAAATCTGAAAGAATAATTCAATTCATTGTGTCATTGTTTTTATTAGACAGCTAAGCACTTGTTTATTACATGGAGGTATCTACTGAGAATTCGGATATTACATATTAAAACTAAATAATTGACCGGGGTCTTTTTTTACTACAGATACGTATTTAGGAATATTTTTTATATGCCGGCCATACCATTTCATGCACAAAGTTATTCATACCAATTATCTGAAATATTACTGCGAATATGAAGACTCCGCATTCAAGACTATTAACAAAATTGGTTTCCAAAAATGTGACGTAAAATACAAGGCTGAACAAGATCATACAAAATTTTGTCACAACTGAGAAGATTTTTAATCCTTTTGATGCCCGTGACGTAGAAAATACGCGCTGGTATTTTTAGATTATTATTTTTTTCAATTTAAATATTATAGCTGTATCATCATTACTTGACCACCGCCGAATTCGGAACTAAAATTTTCCCATGGAATAGATATCTTCAAAAGCCATTTAAGTTTAATTGTTTCAGAAAAATATATCTTCATGAAAATATGTTTTCATTTGTATGCAGCACATACAAATTTGTAAGTAAATAATCAATTTTGGTAGAGTATTGCACATCACTCTTGTGGTGGTGGCGCCCCCAATAATGGTCAAGTTATGATGTTTCATCTATAGCAATCCCATTTCTGAATAAGGTTCAACAATAAAACACATTATCAACAAATAAACAAATAAATTGCTGGAATAAAAGGATTGCCCGTGAGGCAAAATAAGAATTCCTGCATTGCATTATAATATCTCACATCCGCCTTAGTTAGTTCGCGACGCGTGAGCTGTCCAAACGCATATCAGTTACTTGATCATTTATAAATTCATTTATTGGTATTAAATTGTAATTTGTTAAGAGTGAATATAATTTTTTGACAATGAATGGTGTTGTGACAACTGACAACGGTTTCTTTTGCATAGATTTTCGCACATTTTCATGAAATTGAATAGGGAGAAGTATTATGACCGGCTTTAATTGATGCCTATCATAATATAATATATTGTGTTTACTTAACATATGATTCTATTTATTTCAACTGTATTAAATCTTGAGCTATTGTAAGGTTGATACTACTGAAACGTAATGAATTCAAAACTTTTAAAGCATGTGGCGCCACCTTTTCAAAATTTTTAAAACTTCACCTTTGTGATTCTTTTTTGTACTACATATGTTTGAACAGATGGAATCGAATGAATTGAAATTATATTTACGCCATTAATCGCATGCAGAAAGGTATTAAATAATATGGCAACATTATTTGAAATAAAAAAAACTCCAGGTTAGTTATATGAATGATATAACGATACTACCGTTTCGAATCAAACATCATAAACCAATTAATTAAATGCATATTAAAAATCAATGTTAACTTGTTATCTAATTAAAATTAATTTATTAACGTTCGTGACTTTCTGCGACGCTCTAATTTGGCCCTGCAAATAGGAACCCATGCAGTGTCGAAATTGTGGGAAATATTACCAGATTAAGATCTTTCTCGTGGACAGGTAAAGAGCCAGTTGCGTAATGCCAGACAATTAACAGTGTGAATTGTTCTTATGGTGGATAATAAAAAATAATTGGGTTTTATTCAGTGACGTCGATCTTGATCTTTGAACCAGGGTAGGTTTCTTTACAATATCTTTCATTTAATTGTTCCCTATATTCACGTTACTCGAAACACGACGAAAATATCAACAAAGAAATCAGAACTGCATGCTGAGAGAAGCAGACATTGCCTAAATTAGAATTCGAATAATTAGATGAGATATAACTAGCAATCTTTTAATGGCATTATGAAATAACATAATGCCATTAAGGAAAATATTTGTTTACTACATTTTGAAGAAGCACAAAATACTGAGTTGTAAACCATACAAAACGCATTCAAAATAATTTAAACCTAGATAGACCTACCGTTCTTTTAAATGAGCCGTCAATAGTTGATCATACAGTTGATAGAGCTCGCGATGAGCGAAACTGGTCTTGATTTCAGAGAATCTATTTTTTTCATAGAACAGTCAGCACATGATATACACGCTTTTTCCTCCCATATTTTTATTCGTATATAAATAGCTTAACAATTTGTAAAGTTATACCAAAATAACAAAAACAAAATCAGGTGTATCTGTGTTAAAAGCGTACAGAGATTCCATTGTAGCTGAGATCTTTCATGGAAGAAATAATTTATTGTAATGGTTTTATAACGAAATAGATAGGTTGTCAAAATATCCGAGTGTCTTTTTATTTTCATAAACACTTCAAAATAAATCACCCATGTTTTTTAGTTGCCCTTTTTACGCACGCCACTGTTGGAATAATTCAGATTACAAAATAAGCGAAACGATAGAAAAACGAATATTAAAACTGCCGAAAATCTGACAGAGAAATTGTTTTGATGTCTTATTTTTAATTTTCAAGCGACAAAAATGAATTTTGTTTTCATTCTTTAGATACCTTAGATTTCTACTTCCGCGGCAAAAAAAAATGCGAAAATTTAAACAAAAATAATGGATCAACATTAAAAATTGAGCTGTCATATTTGTCATAAGATCTACCGGATAGTAATATTTGCCAAATATTTTCAACGCACACTGATATAATGATTTTTTAGACAAGTAAGTAAGTATTCAAATAAGGAAAATCTTTTTCACTCGATAATAAAATATGCAAATATTAAAAAAGTACTAAAACGTAGTAAAACGGACACTTGCAAACATTTATTCTTTCAATCTATTTACAACGTTTTATGAAACATCTACAGCTCTCCATGCTGGTATATTTACTAACATGATGATTTTTCACAACTATGTGATTGGTGATTTTATTTATTTTTTCTCTACTAAACTATAGTAATTTGTGAATTTTGTAATGTATATACATGTATGTATGTAATATACATATATTATATATAAATAAATATGTCTGTATAATTCTTTGCATTGTTGTTGCAAGTTCAAACAAACGAATTGATTTCGCTCGCGAAAGTTTCGACGTGTTATCAATGTGTGTGTAGAGACTCCAATTACTCGAGTATCGAGTAGTACATTTAAAAAAATACTCGAGTACTCGAGTAGTTTCATATGAACCAAAATATCTTATATATAAAAACCGAAACGGCGTATGTATGTCTGTGGGTCTGTAATTCCCTTTGCATTGTTGGTCATTAAGTTACCAGTTGTTTCAACTTGGCCCGTCTGAATTTACGCGCCGAGGTGAACATAACCCCAAACTGGTCCGAGCGAAGCCGGGTTCGAATACTAGTATTATACATAATTAAATATATATATTTTTGTGGAATGCATGGCGCATTGGCGTCAGCTGTTATGCCATGATTTGTATTTACTTGAATAAATTGCTTGAACTGTGTTTTTTTCATTTTCATTTTGAATTTAGAAGACAAATGCAATTAATTTATCAAGCCAATATTCCACCAACTTAACTTTTGAAGTTCATATTAAATGAAATTCTTTTAAAGTTATCAATCATGTTCAAGCTGAATAAAGCCGTATTTAATAAACATTATTTTTTCGTCATAAATAAATAATAATATACATAACGTTACATTAAAAAAAAAAAAAGAATAGGGAATATGAGACCATATGTTATAATTCTTTCTCGGGTAGTATGTATGTAAATATATGTTAGAGTGAAACTGTATTCTCAGTAAAAATGTATCAAGTAATAGATTTGTATAACAACATGATTTCACTAGTCACTATCGTTGAAATTATTGGCCCAAGTCGATGATTTGCCGGCCTAAAATTTTGGTTTGCTTCAATGAAACAAAATCAGCATGTAGTCCCTTTCATAAAAAGAGAACCAAAGAAACCACAGACAAACATTGAGGAGAAGATACGGCGGTCAAATTGTATTTCAATAACAGCTTGGAGAAGAATATATGTTCACTGAGAATACAGTTTCACTGTAAAATATATAAATAAAAGCGGGAAAATACATTGAAATATCGAACTGAATAATATTGATTGATTATCGGCAAACCGTTACAATTCTAACAATTCGTTTTCGGTATTTATCAGAAAATTGTGTACTAACCGGTAATTACCGAGTTTCTAAGCTCGATAGAACATTTTCCAGATCATTCTAGTGACTGTATTAAATAGAAAAAAGATGAAATCGAGCATCTGACTCACATAAAGTGTATATTTTCATGATAATAATTTTACAATCGATAGAAGTCGCCGTATAAACTGTCTACCTTGAAGATAGAAACATTAATACAATTGGCATAAATAATAATGCAATTTTTTAAAAAAAGTCATGTTTAAGCATTAAGGTTAAATAATTATTAATAAATCACATAAGGCAAGACGAAAAGTCTTCTGTGTATTCAAAAGCAAAACCATAAAAAATGGTTATGCTTCATTGTTTAATCAATCACATGTATTTCAATTAAAATAAGGCATATATTTAATGGGTCAGTATCTTCTTCGAGTTTTGGTCAGTATATTAAATAAATAGCTAGTTTTAATTTGACAGCTTGTGAAATTGATCAAATATGGTCGTAAGAAGCAAATTTACGACTAAGTCTAAGGCTCACGATTTTTTTTGAAATGTTTGATTATTACCTAACCCAAACCTAATCTAACCAACCTCACCAAATCGTCATCCGTATTCTTATACCAAACCGTTAATAGATATGCACTAACCATTTTCCAATCATATACTGACCAAAATTAATTATTTACTGAGCATTTCTTTCATATTTACTGACAATTTATCGAATTAAATCTGACGAAATAAATAGTTGTCTTGTTTACCGGTAAGTAACCGGTTGTAAGTAACGAAGTGAATTTTGGAAAATTTCCATCTAATGGTATATCCTGATTCCTTTTTTAAATCACGTTTCTAATTTTTACAGATCATTTTTAAATATACAGTGGAAATTAAAATAATGCGAAGCGATCGATATTCAATATCACTTTCATTTCGAGACTCCTTCTTTAAATAACGGATTCTATATTCTCAAAAACATTAACAATCAATACGTATCGGCAATCATAATAATAATTAGCAAGCACGCCGCCATTATTATCAGATTATTATGGCTACATGTAAATGTATTTAAGAGGCAACATTCCTTGAAAGTTAACGCTACTTCCGCAATAGACACTTGCAATGTCTACTTCTGTTTTAATTGGACAGGTATAATTTAAAAATAATACTTTATACTTATAAACTCTAGTTGGGTGCATGCAAACATTATTGTACTGTTACTAGTGACCGAGCTAACCGTATTTTTTTCTAGCACAAGTTTTAAAAGGATAACCAGGAAAATGTGTCCACCCATTGATGGTAAACCAGACAATAACTTATGTTAATTTATTTCAGCTACGTTTTCGACGGCAACTTATTAGGTGTAATTTATCAAAGTAAACCAAAATGGTATGCTAATAATACGATAAAATCGGTACTGCAAAACCTTTTCTCTCCCATGGCACACCGAATTTTCCTAAAATTCTTTCGCACACCACAAGTTAAAAAAAAATACATAAAAAGAGTCTACACAGCAATTGTTAATATTGTTCATTTTAGAAATACGCATCGTTATATAATTATATGCGGCGTATAAGAGAATAATTATTCTTTGATTTTTGCAATGATGTAAGACGGTGCGGCACACCTGGCACACCTCACGGCACTCCCGAGACAGCTGCAACGGATCACTTCCATAAAATAGCGATATTTTTTAACTACGTATAAAGAGCATCTCAACATACTTTGTTTTATGAAAAATGGCTCTAAAATCAGTCCTATTAGATACGGATAGGAAAGGGCTCGTAGTTGACTAGTCACTCTTTCAAGTCCCGATTTTTCAGAGCTTTTTCAAGATCACATTGTCAGTGAAAGAGAATGACTTGTTCTCAATAAAATACTAACAATGAAAATTCAAAAATATGAAATGAAAATAGTATATGTATCCAAATATCATGAACACCCAAAAACATTCACACCAGTATCGGAAAATATTCAATGGTCAACATTGAAATTACATACAATACATACATTATTTATGCATGTACTCTTAAATTAAGCATTTAAGTTTTATTTTTTAGTACAACTACACTAAAATACAAATGATCTTTTAGGCTTTTTTAGAGACGTATATGCCGGTCATTGTAATCTAGAAACGGTTTCAAATTGTTATTGCCAACAGTGCTAAATATGAGTTGCACAACAATTTTATATCACATAGTCAATAACTTTTTTTGCAAAACGAATAGTAAAAATGAACTTTTACGTAAAGGTACCGAAGTAATATTGAGCCCCGCAAATTTTTACTCAACATTTCTTTAGTAGTCCACGCTATTTTTTGCGTACAATTCTGCATGCACCGAATGGAACCTTTTACTTCTTATAGATTTTAAATTTGATTGTTTTAATATATAAAAGTGTGTCTTCGTGGGGCCGCTCGTTTGCCAATATTGTGGACGCCTGCAAATTCCCGCATAAAATTAAACGTAAGTACTCACCTAGGTTCTTTAAATGTACATACTGTACTTAGAGTTAAGTTCAGTACATAGCGGTTTTTATGTTGCACGTGATTACAATACAACATTGACATCTTTGTTGTATGGGTGATGGTATTTAAATCGAAAAATAAATGTTTTTTTTGTACATAGTGCAATGAATATTAATAAATACTATTACAATTATAGATAAAGTCTATATCAGTGGTTCTCATGTGCGGCCACAAGAGGATCTTGCTGCGGCCACCAACAGCTTCATAGATTATTTGATATTTAATAAAAATGTATTTTTACAAGTTAATTTGTCTACAAAACACTGAAAATTAAATGTTTCGTACTCATTGTATTGTGCATCAAGAATTGTAAGTCAGCAAAAACCCAAGCACATAAACATACATGTGTTTAGGTCTTTTTGACAAAAAAAAATTCAACACAAAAATTTTGTGCGGCCACCAGACATTTTTGTAGGACCACTGATGTCCCTAATGCGGCCACAGCCTAATTTTACGTGAGAACCACTGGTGTCATTGAAAACTGTGCTAAATTTAAGAAGGTACAATTGCTTCACACTTCATAGAAAATCATTCGTGTTCACTTATTTTTGTACAACAATATAACGGTACAATATTTGCAAAAATAAACAAAAAAATAGTTTTTAATTTAACTTGTTCAACGCATGCATACTGACTGTGCTGTTGTATGAATGCGAGTCATGGTAAATTACAAAAGCACAGAGTAACCGTATATTGTGCTTCGAAAACAGATGCTTGCGGCGAATATTAGGAGAGCGGTGGTTCGACTTTGTCATGAACACGAAGGTAAGAGAGCGGATAAACCAACCCCTTATTACGTCCAAAATAAAAAGGCGACGATGGACCTGACTTCGACATGTGATGCAGATGGCCCAAGGGAGCCTGAATCCTGTCTGCCTCTTCTATCAACCTGACGGATCACGTCACCCGGAAGGCCGCTGATGACCATTCACGGCATGTACTCAACTGAGCTACGGGACGCCGGGATGACCTGGGAAGAAGCGAGGAGATTGGCGGGTCACAGAGAATCACCGTGTGGCGGCCATATGCTCCGAAAAGGAAGTAGATATGGAAAAAAAAGTTTTTAATTTTATAATTGATATAACCCTTTAAGTGGATCCCTATCAACATACCTCATCTCTATCACCCCAGGGTACTATACGCTGTACCCACCAGTACCCAATGCGTATGTACACCAAGCCGTATATCTACTATACCCCATCTTAAGAAAATGCAATGAAAGACTGTGCCGTTGTTTCATATTCTACGTATTCACTTAAAACCAGGGCTGTGGAGTCGGGAAAAAAAATTCCGACTCCGACTCCAGTATTTACCAAAACCACGACTCCGACTACGACATTGACCAAAAACACGACTCCGACTAAAAAAAGCTTAATATCGTCACTTTTTTCCCCTAAATTTCCTATTTATGTGTATTCAATTAAATATCAACCCTATCAATGCGGCCAAAAGCCAAATTTGACATATTAAATGCAAAAATAAAAAGTTCAAACTTTTCAAAATATCCGACTCCGAGTACGACTCCGTCCAAAGCGCCGCGACGACCCGACTCCGACTCCGGCCAAAAAGCTCCGACTCCGACTCCACAGCCCTACTTAAAACTACTAGCTACAAACTAGATTCAGATATATGTAGATAAGATGTATTTTTATGACAACTGGCTAGTTTCTTTATACTGATTTTTTATGTGGAGACAGTATACCAATAAGTTATTTAAAAAAATTACTATCAAATGCATGAAATCAATATATTATTATTCAACTAACACGCCTAGTTACTGCAAGAAATAGCTATTTCTTATGTCAGAAATAATTGGTGATTTCATCATTAAATCAGCAAAGATGGAAGATAAGTTTTAAGCATTTTGGTGATTTGATTAATAAGATAATGCATCAAAATTATTAAATTGCGGAAATTATTTTTTAAAGGCGTCATCGTTTCCATCCGGCAGATAAAGAAGTCACCAGTGCATTGCGAGAATTCGTCAATTTCTGATGTCTGATCCCAAGGTCTCGCACTTTTTTCACATTACTTCGACGCTGCAATGATTGGTTGTATGCTGGACGAAGGCCACCATATTCTGCCGCCTCGAAGATAAACTACTTATTTAAAAAATGCCGGCATTATTAATTAAGAATTTCCTTTTTGTTTTTATTCTTACGCCAGTATTATGTCTGAAATGTTATAAATAAAATTCAAATACCTAAGCGTATACATATATTTCAATGATAGTTTTGTCATATCAAGTCAGCACTGTCTAAAGTTAAATCTTTATTAGGGCCAAATAACATATTTTTGGTATTTCGTGGGCCGCACACACAGAAAACATACAATTTGATTACTCGACACTTGTTGGTCGATTACGGACAGCTTCATTGTGGCTTTTCAATCGATTTATGAATTTATATTCAAAGATATGGATTAGAGACTCCAATTCGAGTATCGAATACTCGTAGCTCGAGAATACTCATTTTTCAATCGATTTCAAATACTCGAGTAAACTCGCAACTTATAAATGAAGAGTTAATTCCAAATTTTATTTATGTACGTATTTAAAAAAAATATATTTAATGATTAACGTTGCGTTTAACTGGGTCTTATGCGTGGATTTGACTGTCATGTTATTTTTATTTTAACTCTTTGTTTACAGGGCCTTTTAATTAATTTGGTAATTAGCAGGTTATTTCGTATCTGATGGCCAATTAGCAAATGCACAAATTTGTGCACTCCGTAAGCATTGTGTTTAGTTTTGAAATACTCGAATACTCGGGGATACTCGAGTATTTTAAAATTGAACTACTCGATACTCGAGTAGTTGCGATGTCGAGTAATTGGAGTCTCTAATGGGTAGGTGATGCATGCGGGCCTTTAGGGTCGGGGGCCTCGGTAGAATATCTAACTATTAATATATTTAAAATAGAAGTAAGAATAAAGAGATAAATCAATTTAATAAAATCATCCATCAGTAAAAGTCTGACGTACGTACGTATCTAACTATATATGTTTAAGCCATTTGATAACACTGATGCGTTTCGATGCAAACCTATTATCTATGCGTTGTCAGGTTGATAGGTTTAACAGCCTGACTCAATTCATGTCAGTCAATAAAGACATCCTGTTTATGATCGCTGTTTGTTTCTATTGTATATTCAAAAGTATATGTATGTCCATTCCTGGTTGAGTCGATAACTCGCGTTGCGAGAACAAGTGCATGCCCAATTTCACTACAAGACACGTTTTGAGCTAAATAAAACGGCTTATAAACACCCGTGACCCATAGACAAGAGAAGATTTCTGTTTAGCGAATAAGGCGCAACATTATAAATTAAAAATCGCGATACTGTCACTAAAAATCTGTATGTACATGAATATTAAAAAATAATAAGAGATTTTTTGTACTTATTCCACATAAAATTTATTTGGATCATGACTGGTTTCGCTGAGTTTCAATGAACCCTACAAATAAAACGATAAATGCGGTAAGGAAAAATATGAATCTATTTGACTAAACTTATCTTAAACGACGATTACCAATTATATTGCTTAAAAATTCTTCCTAAGTTACATCTGCAGTTTGGTACTTCAATTTTAACAATGGCCACTCAAACTCGAACGCTTTTCTAACAGATTCATCTATCATTGGATTTCAGAATATCACTGTTCCTAGAAATAATGTAGTGGTAGTCCCAGACTTTTTGATGTAAATAAGAAATATTCAACAAAAACGGTCAAATGGGATAATACTTGTGACAGGACCACACAATTTAGACGATATATAATAAATCGATATGTCGGGAAACGATTTATGCGGGTTTACTTAACATTGGGTTTGCCGGGACTTTAAAATATTGTGACATTGTCTATGATCCATCATTAATAATTTGTCTCATGAATTCACATGTTCATCCAGCATAAATGACGTATTTTACAACATATACTGAACAGGCTAAGTTATGGTCATAGCAGGTATTCTCTCAATAACAAAAGCAAATTCTTCTCTCTGTTTGACCTTGAAATATAATTTACCACCTTCAAGAAAATGGCGATTCTTTTGACGAAATCAAATATCTAGTAATTTAAATAACCTTGAAAGAACCGATGGTAAACTGAGAAACGATATTATGTACCACGTGAAAAAAAAAATGAAAGTTAATCTTTACGGCCTCTGTGTAAAAGATAATATTATTAAACACGCTTTCAATAAATTATCGCAGAATGAATGAACGATTTATAGAAAATGCGTATTACATTCGGCGTGGGATTTGGATTTACGGTTTACAAAGAGCTTGATCCATAGATTATTGAAAAACTTCTGACGCAAATAAAAAAATGTATTCTTAGTTGATTGGTTATAAATCAAATTAAAAACGTGTAAGTAAAGCAGCTTTTTTATACTGGTATGAGCGAAAGTTTGAGTTAAGTAATTATTTTTTCTCTTTTGCATAAGTTTCGACAACAAATTGACACATAAACACAGATGAACTAACAACAAAACTTATTGGGATTTGGAAGCTGTCCTGTTGGTTGCAGTATAATATTAATTCAACCAATGTGTTGGGTTTAAATTAGTTAATTTAGCCCCCAGTAATCGATTGATCAATTCCGTTGCGTACTAGTTTTCTTTCTCCCTACTTAACTAAAACACCCTTCTTTAGAATTGCCATAGAATAAAATCATTTAGTGGATTATAAAATAGACATAAAACAGTTTATATTCTTGGTGAGTCAATCGTAAAAGTTATGTAATAACAAAAGTCTCACGTGTGCTTATGGTAAGTACATAGATTCGAATTAATATTCTTGTTCTAGTTTGCCTTTTATGCTGTTAAGATTTATTTTTTGGTTACCTAGACATACTCTATAACGGGGGTTCTTAACCCTGTGCCCGCTATTATCGTGCGCCCTCCACAAAGTATTAAATGACAGAAACACCCAAATTTATCAGAATCATATTTTATTTATTTAAATTATTTTTCGATGAAGTTTTCATTCTAATGTAACTGTATGATGTTTTTAACATTTGTTTTTTATTAATTCGGTCTGCGCCCTTCACTTTTCTCTTCAATCTCAAATCCGTCCGGAGTTGCATTAAGGTTAAGAACCCCTGCTCTATAAAGAGGATTCTTGTAAATTAATGATAATATATTAGAATTTGAAATCCCTGTTTCTCATGGTGAATCTGCCGAACAGAATTCAGTCCCGGAGCAACAGCTAGTAAAAATATACGTCCAGTGAGTATTATAATGTTGTAATTATAATCTCGCAATCCTTGAAAAAATACGGCATGGTGAATCTGCATGTGATTAATATTCTCTAGCCTAATAATTTTTCCAATAACGAGCCAAAAATTCAAAACATTTTCTAGTGCTGATCATCAAATGCAGATAACTTGCAGACATTGTTATTTTAATGCCGTACGGTCATTATCTGTTCAAAGGACAGCAACGATGTCGTGAGAATTAAGCCCGTGACCTTCTGGACACGGATTGATAATCAGATAACAATTATCATCACAGACAATAACAAAAAGACAGTCAAGAACAACAACAATTTTATTCTTCTTTTATTAGCAGTGATCCAATGTCATCAATTTGAATTTTGTTTCTTTCGTCTTTCGAATTTATAGGGGGCTTAAATTATTTAAAAATATGTCGTGAAGATATTCATAAATATTTAGCCCGTGTTTTGGAGACAGCAGTTAGTTATTCGTATATTTGGTAAGGCTATAAATCCATAACAAAGCGGTATATTGTAACTAATTTTAAACCTTTTCTTGGGTCCACTTTGTTGTATCAGAATAGATTTACCAAATCAATGTTGTCAAAAAATATTTTTTCTTCGTTTTCCATTTTTGAATGTTTCTTGGTGAATCCATTTGCAGTGTTGTTAAGATTCAAACGAAAAATTATTAATTGCATAACTTAGTATAGCAGAATGATGCCATATTTAATTCAAACAATGGTTCATTTTTTATAAAATGAAATATATATTGCATATTATATAGATAGTTACTACCGATTCAAGAAACAATTATGATATATTATAATCAATAGAGTACGACTGCACGCATTGCACTAGAATTGCAATTTGTTATATGTATATTATAGTATTTGATAACAGATAAGGAAGTGGGCTATTTCTACGAAGACTTGTCTTTCATAACTAAAACGGGATGTTAGCACATTGCATTGGATATTTTCGAACAAGTTAGTTTGCCAATTATTATTATTAAATTGTCGCTTTAGCTTACAAGAACATAGACAGCCACTACGCCAGAGGCTGCGAATACGCTGCAGCAAAAGAACCTCCGGACAGCTGGCTTCATTTTGCAAACGAATCCGTTCCAATTTGCAATCAATTCACCATTTTCCACGCATAGCTCCATCTCGCCAAATGGACGGCACTTCACTCACTAATTCCACCATCTTAAAAGATATTTCGATTTGAATTTGGAACTATTCGGCCATTACACGTAGATATTCATCTGTCAAATTTCACTACACCTTAATAACATGGATCAAATCGATTTGAGGTAATTATTCACAGATTTTATACCAAATAGTTTTGAATTCATCGATTTTCTCTTTCGTTTACTTTCTATAAATATAAGTAGAAATTTGAACTAAAGATTTTAAAAAGAAATAGCATGGTAAACAACAGGTGATTTTCAACATAACTTATTGTATTGACATATTGTGTTACATTATTGCCAAAGGTGGTAGTGTCAAGCCTACATTTGCAGCGGCGTAACCAAAACGTGGGGGACCACTAGTAATCTTCCTCATTGGAATTATGTATCGTCGTTTGAAAGCTTGCAAAAAAAAGATTCCTTAACTTATTTACTTTAAAAATTAACGTTTCAGAGTATTACTCACTACGGTCATATGCACACTCTAGTTACGCTACTGCATACATATCCTACGGTACCATCGTTACCAAGATTACCAAGCTCTATTGTTAAAGTGATTGAACGGTTTTTGAAATACAAGTTTAGCAAGGCTATCGATTAAAAAAAGTTTCCCTATCTTCTTTTCATTTGTTTCAGTTGAAATGCAGGTTGCACTGAAACAACTACCGCTTAACAAATTTCCATATACTTCAAGAATGCAAATGATTTAGTTTTATATTTAAATATTTGGAATCAAATCATCGAAGTGATTTTTATGCCAAATTTTCTTTTCTCTGTTTTAGGGTCATGGAAATATTTAATTTATATACCATCTGATTAAAATATTTGAACGGATTTTTAGAAAATGAGTATTCCAAATAAATCGATAACGATGTTTCATCACTCGATAATGAATATGACCTTAAACTTTAAAAAACATTATTTCGTAATTTTTCACAAACTTTCGCTTTCACTCTTTTTAAAACACAGTTTGACACAGAACAACACTTTTGATAAAGTATTAATTTGTTGGTTATTTTTAATTGACTACATATTATTATTGACATCTATCCATTGATATCAAAATGCACATTCTATTTTTCACATTTCAACACGGTAGTTTTTGTATTTATTAACTCGCAAATAAACAATATTTTCAGCTGGCTACACTAGATTATAGTTGTGAGTTACACAATGTTTCAATTACCATGCGGAACCGATGTTATTGCATTGTTTTTTAATTGATTTGTCGTAAAATAAGGAAGGTTTGTCGTAATTAAATAGATGATTTCACGGAACGAAACCGAATTAACGTTGTGTACGGAGGTTGACTCTAAAGTAAAACCATGAGATCATTTTGTGAGTAACAACGTAAGAAGGCAGTTTTAAGGTGGGAGTAACTTGGAATGGTGCTTCTAAAAGTGTATCCACGTTCCTCAACAGTCTTCCGATAGAATAAAAACATCTTCACGTACAATACCGCGATAGTTACATTCACTCGATGAATTAAACAGTGAAAAGTTTAGGACATTTTAATGTAATCTTTCAGATGAGGGGCTTAATCAAAATTTTTGGATTTGACACATAATTCAAGATGGATGTCGACAGTATTCCATATTAATTTATTGCTGACGTGTCGAATAATCAAATTATATATTTAATTAATAAGCTATGTTTAATTTTATTTTTGGTCAGGTTTTGGGTAAGGCTAGATTAAGTTTATTAAGTTTAGGATAGGTTTGATTTGAAAAGTTTAGGTTAGGTTTGGTTTGTTTAGGTTTTGTTAACACGTAGAAATATTACTTGTTCCAACACGTAGAAACATACATTCGCAATTAATTAATAGTGAACACTGTCGACTTCCATCTTGAATTATGTGTCAAATGCAAAAATTATGATTAAGCCCCTCATCTAAAAGATTACCCATTTTAATATGACAAATGTTTAAAAAAATATATGAATAATCCCACCGTAAATTAATTAATGCCAACTATGGTGTGTAGCCGTGTAGCAATATTTGCATAATTATTGTCGCACGAAGCACGTATCATGTATTGAATCGTTCGAATGTTGAAGTTATCCGTGAGTTTTGACGCGTCAAATGCATGAATGAACATGAACTGAGTCAAGGTAAAGCACAAAATTAAAGAAAGTCCCAATTTTATATTGAAATTCCAAGCAATTCTTACTAAGTATCTAAATGGTCATCAGTGGACCAACTTTATACAGCTTTCTAAAAAGCAATACATATTTTAAATATTCTACTTTTTCGTGAAGACGATTTAAACTACTGATAAGTTGAAACATATTTCATTCACACAGAGTTGAATTCAGGGCTTTGTAGTCGTTAAAAAAAACTCCCGACTCCGACTAAAAAGAGGTTAATTTTGTCACGTTTTTTTCCTACCATTATTATTTATGTGTAGTAAATTAAATATCAACACCTCGACGATTCCGACTCCGATTTCGTTCAAAATACCATGGCAATATGACTCCGACTCCACAGCCCTGGTTGAATTAAAAAAATATATATATGAGTAAGTCATTTTATTGATTGAGTAGGCATTTACTTGGTAGAACTCCATTATAATACGGAAAGAAAAATAGCAATGTATTTTAATTCTTAGTTCTGACGAAGGCGTAAGCCGAAATAGCTATCAACAAATATATAAAATAATTTATGTAGGATTAAAATACATTGCTATTTTTCTTTCCGTATTATGAGAAAGTCATTCGTGTGCGGCTCGGAAGTGTCGAAAGGTTAATAGTTTGAGAGCCTGTGTGCACCAGGTATCGAATCGAGGCACCTCGGCATTGCACAATTCGTATTCATAAAGACACCTTGCCACTGTGCTCACAGCACAATAATTTGATAAATACACACCTTCCCGTATACTAAATGTCGCACAAAAAAACTCAGTTTTTTACGATAACAAAGCAACCAAATAGGTTGAAATAGGCACATAAGTTGACAGTATTTTGTCGTAACGTGATGAAGGAACAGTTAGGTTTCGATAGAAAACAAAACAGCAATATTTCATCACTCTATTTTGAGTGATTATTTTAATATTAAATAAAATTTTGGCGCTGTGAATTTATTGAAGGGGATCCATTCTCGCATTGATTAGATTCAATTGGTCGTAAATTTAAATAATATATCAAATAAAAACTATAACCATATGATAGTACCACCTGTTAGCATCGGCTCAAGAAATTAGTAGTACTGTAGAACCCCGATATAACGTTCTCGCATTAACCGTTTTCCCGCGTGGTTCGTTCATTTTCTATAGTCCCAGCTAAACACTCGTAAGAACAATGTTAAAAAATCCCGCTTTAATCGTTCCGCGATTTATCGTCAAAATATTATGGTCCCGTCACAAATATTATATATTTCATATTGACGTGAGTGAGTTCAGACGAATACTATGTTTTATGAATAAAATTTGATTTTGTCGGAACTCACTCAAAATTTCTAATGTGATTTTCTAAATTTTTCCTCTCTGTTCTTATAATTAAAATTTGTAATTTTTATTATGTTTATACAAGTATGTATGTATATGTAAATACATTTGTCAAATGCATGGCGTATTGGCGTAAGCTGCAATGCCATGATTTGTATTTTTTTTTATGAATAAATGAATAAAAAAATAATGAATTATCTCGATTGACCGTTTTTGTTGAATATTTCTAATAAGCACATTCGACCCCAACCAATCGGTTCATATAAAAGGACCAAACGGCAACTAATGATAGCAGTGAAGAAGAAGATGGCGAAAAACGCAATAATGAACCTGTTTTGACTAACAGAAGTGTTATTGGCCTTCAAAAAAAAAAATATTTTCCTATTTGAAAAAATGATGAATCTTTTAAAATTTAAGTGCCAAACTGCAAAGAAGCAACTTTTGATTCCGGACTTTTTAAAAAAAATAATGCTATACTCATGGTGCCTTAAAAACGTATAATCGGGGATTCACTGTAATTTGAAAAAAAACTATTACCAGATGACAGTACCGCCTGTTAGCATTGCGCCTGAGAGCTAGTAGGAAGTTTTATATGTGTGTGTACTGCGTTTCAGATATACAGATAAATCAAGACAAATAAATACATGTTATAATATAAACATAAAAAACCGGCTATCTTTATTTGGTATTAAATTTGAAACGCTTACCGTTGTGCTCGTTACGAAATTTTAAACAAAATATTGCATGTTAGTTATACAAATATAGTATAAATGTTAATATGATACTGCTTACTATATTAATGTATAATATTTGGAATATATTTTAAATCATTTAATAACATATTTACCCTCTTTTCGACATAATATTTGGGTAAAAATTGGTATTCATTTGTTGAAATAATGTTCACATACTTTTTAAGACACCATTCCAATTATTTCAATGAAAGATAGTTATTGATTAACTTATACATACGTTTTCATGTACATGTTCAATAAAATTCAGTCTGAAAGTTAAAGAAACTGGATCGCGCTGAAACATGTTTACAGGGAGTGTGTCGCTCGTGCTAAAATAAATCGCGTTAAATGAAGGCTATATATACTACATTTGAACGACGTTATATTCCACACGTAATGCCATAAAATATACTTTTAAATAAATAAAAAAATGCCTGCATATCACAAACAAAACTTGTTTTATTTACATTTTTAAATCGAGCGTCCTTTTATCATTAAATCGTTTATGATGCGTATATACCACAATGATTATAATATTAACCCACAATATTTGCAGTGTAAGTCATTCAACAGAATTTATTAACTTATTATATTTATTTTAAAAACGTTTCATATGTGCAAAAAAAATACATTAACTAACATAACACTTTGGATTAAATTGACTCCAAGTCTTCGGGAATACTAAAAAAACAAACGATGCTTGTGATTTATTTGCATACTGGCCTCATCAAACAGTTTTAAGTAATTTTGTGTACCATAACAACTTGACATTAAGAATGCGGTTTAACTCGCATAATATTTCGATTCTATATTATTATCAATTATATTTCAGTAGAACCTCGATTATCCGGATTGGTCCAAATAAACAAAAATATTAAAATTTGCTGATATGCAACAATAAGTTGTCAAAATGAACGATATGGCAGCGCATAAAATGTGAAAAAACATTATTTTTACATATAAAAAGACCTACTGAAAGTTGATTTTACTATGCATATAAATAACCTTTGTGCAAGCAATAAGTTGACAAAGTTTTATCGCAATCGGATCAACGTTGATTTTTATATATTAGATTAACATTGCATTTAACAAAAATCTAGCGTGTATTTGAACCTGTAGTGCACTACGCTATTAGTATTTTATTATGCAAATGCTTTGGTCGTCGATTAACGGGAAGGAATGTTGAAATGCAAGTATACCGTTTAAACTATGGCATAAATAATAACCATCGTTTGTATCTTCTTCCAGATTACACAAATGTTTTGATTGCAGCCGTTTTATGTGACTTTCGTTTTAAATTGCATCTAAACGGTAACACATTTACTTTGTCGGAAAGGCTAGAGAATCTTAAAAAGAAGTCATTCAATTGAAAGCGAAACGAGCCAACAGTAAATTTGAGAGAAAACAAGTTTCACACAGATTAAACTTGCAAGAGAAACGTCCAGTGGATAACAACTTTTTTAAGCCGATAAATTTTGTAGTGACACTATTGCATCAGCGATTTCTACATAATCAATGTTTGGTATCGATAATACTTAGATCCGTATAATATAATACTTAATTACTTAACAATCTTTATAAAGTGTTTTTTAGGATGCCTACCTTTCTACAGCATATTTTTTTCACTTTATTTCCCATCACAATATTCACTAGACAAGTTTTTCCAAGCCACTTTCATTATCAAAATAAAACACTATTTGATATAAGTATGACATGATAATATAATCAAGAAATTTTAAAGAGTGAAGTATTTAAAACAGGGCTGTGGAGTCGGTAAAAAAATACAACTCCGGCTCCAGCATTTACCAAAAACACGACTACAACATTGACCAATAGCACGAGTCCGACTGCGACTAAAAAAAAATTTAATTTCCTCACTTTCTCTACCTAATTTTCCTATTTATGTGTTCCATCAACCAACCAATCCGGCCAATAGCCAAATTTTACATATTATATGCAACAATAAAAAGTTCAAAATTTCCGACTCCGGCCAAAACGCCGCGACGTCTCCGACTCCAGCCAAAAACCCCGACTCCACGACTCCGACTCCGACTCCACAGTCCTGATTTAAAATAATTCTTCCAGTTTGACTTCTCCATCTAAAAATATACAAACTTATAGTTGTTAGTATTTAATAGCACGACATTTAAAGATAGGCTTTGATGATGATAAAAATTATGATCTAACTATAAACTGCTGCTTGAAATGAATATGTGTTTAAAAAATATTGTATTTCCCAAGGTGCAATTTCGAAGTATGCTAAACGTAGATTTTTTAGAACAATATATAATACCAACTTTTATAGTCACGGTGATGGAAGGTATAATAAACAAAATACGTATGCCGTTGTGGTCGATGACTGGACTGACCGAATGGGCCGCCGACTTGCATTGCAAAAATATATACAGGAAGACAGGGAATGTAAATTATAACGGGCTTTGGAACTGATAGATAAGTGTAATAAATAATGCACGTATAAAGTCATACGACTGAAAGATACCGTTAGACAAAACCAAACAGAAGTGTTACTGGATCGAAGAAGCATAGAAACTAAGAAAATCGAAATATAATAAATCGTCATACATATATCGAAACGTACTAACCAATCATTGTAGGTATACGATTTAACCTGATCTCTGCCTAAAGCGTATATTTACGCGCTACAAGTCCGTGTTCAAGGGGCCGTCCATACAAAATGCGCGTAAATTTACGCTCTCCTTTGTACTTAATTTACAAGTCACCAGTTCCTATTTAAAATAATTGAATTTAACTTGCATATAGTGACATCTTTTGAGAGCGTGTTGTACTACTTGAACTCGAAGAATATTGAATTTTAATGTGTAATACATCGATAATTATATTAGGATTTATTTTTTGAAAGAAAATCGCGGCCTCCTGTGTACGGCCATATTGATTTTTACCGGCATCGAATCGGTTAAACATTGCGTGATTCAGTGTGGTGACTAACATATCATGTCTTATATGTCATATTTGAATTTTAAATAGCAATTATCAAATATTATATCAAGAAATATTTTATTTAGAAATGTTTGAAATTTGAATGGGTGAGGGAGTGCATGATGATTTTTAATATGTAGTGCATATTAACTGAGCGAACTTCAACCTTTTTACCATTGATAGACACATTATAACATATTTAATGACACCTGTGAGACAACGCTTTGGATGGAGCCACCATTTTATTCTTCAACTACTTTTGTCGGATTTTTTTACTGTTATTTATCACTGCCAAATTAATTTAATATTGAATGCGTAACCATTGCGAAAGTACATAGATGGTAAGTATTATCATTTTACAAAAATTGGCAGGCACTTATCTGGTATAAGTGTTATTTCTGACAATACGGACACATCAATTATTTGAATTATATAATTTGATTAGTTATTATTGTTATCCACCGACAAGCCTGATTCTCCATATGTGTCGAATTTGTCCGAAAGTGAGGCGAGTTGTCTTGCTTATTTTATTTTAAGTATAACTTAGCGAACTCCTTTCAATAATTAGTAACCGTAAAACGTGGTGAATAGAGACAAAAACAAGGATTGTAATTTAGCACAACTTTACTAAATATTCAATGTTTTTTTTATTATTTATATAATTTTTACAGTGGCTACTATCTCTCGAATGACAAAACCAAACCAACTAAATGACTGGCCAAAATTGAAACACACATGTTTAAGTTCGATGCCTGTGCATCCTTACTCTTTGACCCCTTATAAACTTTTCTTTTATTACACGAAAATTAAATAGTTAATAAGTACCGTAAAACGAGGTGAATAGAGACTCATATAGAATAGAGGTTCATATATTCCATTCATTACAATCAGTTGTTGTATCTCTATTCACCCCAATTCAATGTGAATGGAGACATTGAACAAAATTGACTGTGTCTTAATAACCGTAGTGAATATTTGAAAAATATTGTCATGAATATGTAGTATGACAATAGAAACACTTTCAAGCCATTCATATTTGAATTATGTAGTGCATATTTGAAGATACATAGTCGTGAAGGGTAAACAGTGTCTCTATTCACCCCGTTCTACGGTACTTATTTTTTTGCTCCACCTAGCTACAGCCCATACCATTTTCGGAGATTGTTCAAACTACTAATTATCATATGCTGCAAGTAGTTATGGAGTTGTAAACTTCTCAGAAGTAATAGGTATAGAAACAATAAAATAGCATTATTTGATCTATTTTGATCCAGAGGGTATGTGTAATTTCTAGAGATATAGCAGAAGGGTATACGGTGTATACCCTCCACTAAAACACTGGTATTAAATGTATCAACTAGTTTAAAATTCGCAGATAAAAATAGAGAGAGTGAGTGTGTGGCATACGCTAAAAATACGCTTCACGCTTTACACACATACACATACATATGTACATAGTCTGTGTCTGCACATGCGCATGCGCTGACAGAGAGTGCAAGTGTGTGTGGATGTGTGCTGAGTTACAGATAAATCAAGACAGATATATTTTAATAAATACATATAATAAATGTGCTAGTACTGACTAATATGATATATGTACATCATAATTGGTTAGTAAGCACATAGCACAAATTGTCATTGTGATTGCAAATTATCGTACTAGGTTTGCATTATTCATTATCTCGTTAGACAATCATTCCTTTTTCGTACGTCTTGCTTTTTATTTAATAAGACGAATTCTCGCAAAACGCCATTGTTCCTAATGATGCTCGCAGTATTTCTGCTATGTTTACATATTGCAACAAACAATAAACGAAGCCTCGACTGTACAAACAAAAATGTACCCACTCATATTTGGAAACACAGGATATTACAAAGATGGTCGGTGATACGTCGTGACAGCTTTTTGAATTTGGAATGCCGCCATATTTGTATAAAGGCGGGAATTGTTGAATCCTTATTGTTTTTTTTGTTGCCATTATGGCTGTCACACATTGCTGTGACGTGAATGAATTTTGAAATTATTTTAATTTTTGACAGTTCAATGAGCTACATTTCTTTTAATGAAATAATTATGCTTGTGTGTGACTGACACATTATTTTTTACTAAGCAGGGACGCCTAAAAATATAGCAGATATGTGGTAAAATATCACTTCTCCGGAAGAACAGTGACGCAAATGCATATTTTCAAATGTTTTAGCTATGTATGACAGACTTAAAAAGATTAACACTTTAAAACCCGCATACGCCACTTTGGCGTCTTTAAGCATACGCAACTTTACTTAAAAAAAAACATTATTTAATATTTATGCTTCGAAATTTCTAGACAAGTTTCATCATGTTTTCAACATATCAGTCATTTTGAAAACATAAAGTTTCTACCTTAATCGCTTTTCAGATGCAAAAAAGATGGCAACCCCTGTCCAGAAACACTGATATAATTATTTAAGGTTCTTAAAAACGATAAAAACCTTAATTTTTTTTTATTGTAATCGGTTTAGAGGCTTAAAGATTATGTTAAATTTACGAAAGCTATTGTTTTAAGTCAATTTTTGCAAAAAAACATGCGGTATCAGGCGTAAGTTTTCACCGAAATCGTGCGGCTGGTAAAGTGTTAATATATCCTCAGCAATAGTGACACAATTGTAAAAAAACTAAAGGTACAGATGCGTCATTGTTTAGTTCTAGAATTATCAACGAAACATTTAAATAAACAATGAATTCACTGGGATATAATCGTGGGTGTAGGGACATACGGGCGAAACTATAAAAATGGCCGTTTTGAGTTAAATATGGCATTGTCATGCTCAAATACAGTTCTATAAGATATCAAAATATGAAACTTGTACGAAGAGCGGTTTACCAGATATTGGTCGGCTTTCCTGCGAATCCGTAAGAACAAAGTTCAACATTGAAAACTGCTTTGCCATTTATCTCAGTTCGTTGTTTTTGTAGTTTCGCCCGTATGTCTCTACACCCACGATAATATCTTCACTTGCGTCGTTGTTCCTTTGGAGAAGCTAAATTATATTCTCACAATTAAATAGATCCAAGTCAGAATAATTACTCACGATGCTATTTTATTTCATCGATGATTACAGATATATCGATTGCTTTTCCGAGTTACCTTACATAATTGAAATTATAAATGATGTATGGATATTTTTTATTATTTCATTAATTTCAATCGGACCCAATGGTGTATGTAGAGATTCAATATTTCAACACATCTATACTAATTTCTCATATTATATCGAATGTCTGACGGTCAGATAATAATCAAAATAGTTTTAATTGACATTTTTTTATACTTTGAAGAAAACTTTCACAACCAGTTAGGTTGACGTTGTGTATGATTAAGATAGTTTAATAATTTAATACTGCCAACATAAGAATAAAAAGATCTAGCATATTCTGAGCAAAGAAACGTGTGATATGATTTAAAATTTCAATCACAGTTGTGACAAATTGTAATTAATTTTATAAAAATTTAAACATAATTTCTTGTACTAATACCGGAGATTTATCAAACGATCAGGACCGGTTTCGCGCGTCGCAATCATTTTGACTAATCATTCATTTCTCGATTTTCTTTTAATTACGATGGCAGTACACAGTATGGGGATGGCTTTCAAAAATCGACATAATTATTTCTTCTCTATATATACATACTTAACTTTGAGTTAGGTTAGCGCGCATGAAATTCAAATCTCTACGTATTATATTGTGAAGGCATATTTTTGTTAAATACTATCAGATTTACTTGCAACAAAAGTAAGCAGGTACATATGTTAGAGATAACTTTAAATAGACAAACCAAACAAGATGAAATTAGTCCATGCAATTCGTTGAATCTAATGAAGAATCATTGACAAATTTACTCAGCGTTTAGTATTAAAAATTCTATGAAATGTATTATGCATGATCAATTTCGTCGTCTTGAGTTTCACGCTCGAACATTGTTTTGAAAGCTCAATACATACATATTTTTCAATTTAAGCCTATCGTATTGTATGATAATTTTCGCTGATACAGCCGATATGCAATATCTGGCAATATCGAATATAGCACGAACGGCGATACATTAAGAAGCTTGCTGTGTATTAACCAGCTGTTAAATATAATGAAACTTTAAATTTTGGTTGGTTATCAAATGTGTTATTATTTAAAAAAAAAAAAAAATGACAGCGTAATCGTAATTGGACACCTAAGTTAATGCTTCACTGCACGTCTCACAGTAAAACATAAATTTGTACACAATACACGTGTTGTTACAATTTTGAATTCAATTATTTGTTTTATAAAAGAGACAAGTCATCTTTATAGTTTATTAATTTTGCAATGCGGTGTTGAAACATGAAAAATCCGTCGCACAAATTATGTTTATGAAACAAACAATTTGGCAGGGAATTCAACCGAGCAAATTATGGCAAAATTTACTCTAAAATGGAAAAACAGTTAATATTCCGATGAACACTAAGCTAAAATAAAAATCAGTAACTTACAACAAAACTAAAGACTATTCCCAGTGACATCACAATCGGAATAAGAAGATCACCAGGAATAAAAAGTTTTACATTATCTACATCTCTACAGTGTCTGAGTTCTTATTTGAGTCCGTATTAGCCGAAAGAATAACAAAGATTGCCGCTTTTTCTTATTTTGTGGATAATTATGTAAGTAATTAAATACTAGCCCACATCTTGTAAGTATATTTTGTATTCTACCTCCTCTGCCTACATAGATAAAATTATGGTATCAGCTATATAAGAATTATTGAATATCATTAACCTGTATGTACACCATCATAATTCTTCAGAGATTAATAGTATTATTTAACTCGTAAATACATATCAAGATTGCAACAAATTCATCGACGCCTCTACGCTTGTGACGTACACTTACACGGTGCATACAATTTGACGCCAGCCATTGTAAACACAGTCAACCCTTCTGCAGCACCGAGATAGGGATGTTTTTATGACTTACCTTATCAAAAGTAAAGAGACGTACAGCGACTGATAAATATTCTTCAAATGCACATATGTATATATAGTATTCCATATTTACAAAACATATAACTTGGCTGAAGACTACAGCACACGCTATGAAAAACCGTTTATAGCAGACGGTGCTGTAGAAGGGTTGACTGTAGTGCGATTTGAATATAGTTTTATGTTGTTAAAGAAAACATTACATAAACATTACGCACATGGCTTAAATATTTAAAAACTTTAATAAGGCATTAGGATATGCTTTGCACACTTCATTTTATTACACCACCGTTAAAACCTTATTATCTACAATTCAGTGGTTCTCATATGCGGCCACCAGAAGATTTTGCTGCGGCCACCAAAAGCTTCAGAGAAAATATTGGTATTTAAATAAATGTGTTTTTAAAAGTTAAATTGATACAAAAGACTCTGGAAATGAAATATTTCGTATGCATTTTATTATGCACCAAGGAGTGTCCATTAAGCAGTGAGAAAAGTATTAAATGCAATTAATACCAGTAGTCTATTGTCAAACAAAAATTTGGTGCGGCCAACAGACATTTCCTTAGGAGTGCTTATAAATATTAACAATGCGGCCACAACACAATTTTACGTGAGAACCACACATCTACATCGAACATAGTAATAATATCACAATGAACATAATCATAGTATTATAAGGTCTAAAAATATCGTGCTTAAAACTATATTTCTAATGTTTTCTAAAAGGAAAACTATTTACCGCATATCAGAATGAAAATGAGTCATCAATAATAATTATTTTGTGTGTACCACTTTCCATATTTCATTACACATTCTCCTCGAGTGATTGAATTGTTTGAAGCACTCAGTATTTACGACAAACCCACGATGAAATCATTAAATTAATAAACACCTTATGAATATCTTACGACATTAGAAAAACGTATCTTGGTGATATCACAAAAAGCGTTACGGTAATCATTATCTACACCTGCAATGTACTTCCCTTTTTTTTACAAACAAACATTCTTTTTAGATTGTTGAACATTTATAACAAAACCGGCTCATTAGAGAAATCTAATTATTGTTACAACGCTGTATATATTGCGGTTATGGAGAATTAAGGTTTTTTTAGTGACATTTAGAACCATTTTCATCCGTATAAAATAAAAAGTTACCCTTATCTTTTAACAGTATATATAGCTTGATTTATTGTGCTACATTAACATGGATGCGAATTCTCTTATTTCTCTTTCAGTCCATAACTGACTACACGGAGATGGCATAAACTGATGTGCAAGTCTCTCAGTTATGCTGGAGATATTTCAATGTAATTTTTGCTTGATCTGTCTGGCAAATAAATGTATGTTTTGAAAACCGAAAAATGTAGTCATTTCGAATTTTTGTTAATCCACTTCATCCTAATGAAATTGTCGTTTAAGTTAAGTTATCGTCTCTACGTAATCTTCAAAAACTTACTCCGCTTTCAGCGTCACAAAACATTTAAATTTGCAAGGACTTGCCTAAAGGTTGGTAAAGCCGTTACTTAGCAACACAGTCAAGAGATACAGCGTGGCCTTTACCTTATCACAAACTAACAGAAACCCCACTTTTGACGCATCGCTCAACGGTCACTCAACTACGGCCCGCCAAAAATTTTCACTCGGCCCTCGATTTTTGAAAATAAATTAAGATTTTTTTTTTTATTTCATGATTTGGTTGTGAATTCAAAACTATTTATTTCAATTCATCATATTATCAATTACGTATAAGATACGACAACGTATGAACCCATAAAATATAATATGTAGATATTTTCCATTATAAATTCCAATAGAAACTGCATTTGTTTACATTATATAATTATATAAGAACATATAAATTAATATCTTAATTGGATTCCAACCCAAATTTTTTTGTCATCCAGCCCGCCAAGTTTTTAAAAATTTCAATACGGCCCGTTTCTGAAAAAAAATTGTGACCCCTGCTCTACCTTGTTTCTGAGCAATCTAAGCAATTTTTAAAAAAAAATTGTGTTCAGAGCTCATAATAAAGCAGTAAAGTCCACTTTTACTTATCATCCGGCGACGTAATCCCTCTGAACTTAAACGAACTCCATAGACACCTTACCGAACATTTACTAGTGTTTATTTGGCATAACTTTCTGACTGCTTTTGGTTTATATAACAAAAGATAGGCAATTTATTCACACAAAGGTACTTAAAATAAATGATTGAATAATTTTCACACAGCTGTCAGAAAGATTTCGAGATGTATCATAGGTGTTTCAAATAAAAACAAAAATACTCGATAATTATTTTCAGACAATAGGAGGAAACAACTGCGACTGGTTTCACACCCACAACACAGAGAATGTCAAAGTTTCGTCGATCCTACCAGATTATCTCAGCAGTAAAATCTCAGATAAACAACTCATATCATTTGATTTTTTTTCATTGCGATTGACCGTCCAGAAAGCTCGGCCTTCAATCCTAGGCTAATGAAAATCTTCTGAAAATGATGTCACATTATAATTGTTTAATATTATAAAACTATGTTTTCATTATTATATAATAATTTGCAATTTTAGTTTAGGTTAGGTTAGGTTAGAACATTGAACAATAGAACATTTATTTTAAATTCAGTATATCAATTTTTTTCAATTTATTGATGACAAATTGTTTCAATGTATAATATATTTGTTGTTTCGCACTTTTTTATGTTTGAGTTCTCAATTTCATTTAAACATAGAATTACATTTAAATTTTCATTAATTTTGCTAGAAAATCAATCAATGAAGACACATAAATTGAATACGTCATAAAATTAAACACATTTTGTTGAATATGATTTTTGAAAATATTTTATCACACTATCTTAAAATGTAATTACCTTATTATTTAATTTATGGGCACTAATGTAATTTTTAAATACATCCGACACACAGATTTGCATCAAAAATGTAATTGTATTCAACAATTTTGGAAATAAGTATCAGTATTTTTAAATTTTCATAATTTTAGGTTCCCGGTCCACCTATTTCGCCATGTTTTGATAAAGACGGATTGAATGAAGTTGCATAACATGTGGACGTAATACTTATAGAGGAAATGTTTATAAGCATGAACCATTGAATAATGACCCCAGCATATTAAATTAAAGCTCTACGGAATAGCCTCAAGAATCATATTTATCATCCAGTACAAAATAAATACCCATGGTAAATAACTGATCTTTTAATTGATTGAGTAGGCATTTACTTGGTAGAACTCCATTATAATACGGAAAGAAAAATAGCAATGTATTTTAGTTCTACATAAATATTTATGTAGAACTAAAATACATTGTTATTTTTCTTTCCGTATTAGAACTGATCTTTTATAAATAAATAATCAGAAGCATATTCAGACTTAGTAACAGAATACGTGAAATAACCAAAGTTATTTTATATCAAAAAAAACTTCCATCGATCTTTTATAATTTTATTTCAATCAATGTTGCTCGATAATACTTTTTTCCGTTGCTGATGCAAAAAGTTTCCACATAATATGAAAATCAAATGAGTCCCGTAAAAAAGCTAAGTAAAAACGTGATTGTACTTAAAAGTGCGATAGAAAAGTTTCACTATTGTTAAGTCTTGGATCACTTTACCTTTTCGAGCGCGTAATGTAAACATTTTAAGATAGTTACACAAAAAACCAAGTTATAACGCGATTAAGCTTAAAAGTACAATTTAAAAAATTCACCATTTTACGACTTGACTCATTTCACCTCTACAGGGCTCATATATTACCACTATATTACCGCTATTATTTCTAGTACCTTGGAACCCATGGACCACGGAGCTACTTCGAGATTTAAATATAAAATATATTTTTTTTGTTAGTACCTAAATAGCTGCAAATAAAAAATATGAATATTTGAATCGGTGAAAACTCGGCACAAGTCAAGTCGGCACATGGCACGTCGACACATGTCCAGTCGGCACATGACAGGTTGACACATAGACAATTCGGCACCTAGACAACTTGACAAAATTACCTTTTTGTAATACAGTGAAAAAATGTATTTGAGCTCTACAAAAATAATATATTGTTGATGGCTATTTCATAATAATGCTTGAATTGTGACAAATTGATATAAGTTTTTCTAAATGAAAGCAAATGTGGGTTTTTAGTGAGTGGTAATGAACGTACATTAGTTTTACATCAAGATGATATTAGTAAAATGGCATTGGTGATCTGTGATGATCAGAGTATTGATGTTGGATTAATGTTTGTTTTCTCATTAAAAATGTCATTGGATTGATGATATCTATTAATTTCCAATTGTTCTAATGCATTTATCTAAAGGCCAATTAATTAAGATCAATTAATAGTAATTCTGTACTGGAAGCTAGATATGGCTATGGCTGGCTATGTTAGACTGTAATAACGACATGACTTTTCATAATCTAGCATGCAAATTTTACGTAATTATGTAGGAAATTCACTTCCCCTAGTGTGCCAGAAGGTGTTTTCGTCCATAAAACACCCCCTTCGTGCAGTATTTTGACGAAGATCGAATAAAAATAGGAGTGGTTTGTCAAGTTGTCAAGGTGCTGAATTGTCTATGTGCCAACTTGTCATGTGCCGACTTGACTTGTGCCGATTGGTCTGGTATGTTTACTGTATATCATATAGCCGTTTAAGCAGCCATAGACAAGTATTGATGTTATTTATGAAGTATTGTTGTCTATGGACAAGTATACCATAGACAAGTATACTTATAGGATGACAACCATTGCCACAGACTAGTAAACGACTTTTACCAAAAGGAACTTCGATATTATTAAATCAAACGTCAGAAATGACCAAATACCTAGCACTCGATAAAGTTTCCAGGCTTTTTACCATCATTAGACAAAATGGTGGAATTAGGGCTTCTCTTTATAAACTCTATAGGTTCGAATTCTAAACATTACATAATGTAACTGTCACTTGTTTTTCTTTGAGTTAGAGCGAGTGAAATAAATGACAAGCAATTGAAAATAATGCACGAATCTGCAGATCGTTAGATGTCATACCGTTACATTTTTTCAGGCAAGATGAACTGAAGGATGGAACCTTGGTCGGCGAGGATAAATATGGAAACAAATATTTTGAAAACCCTCGCTATTTCTATTCCAGAAACAGATGGGTAGAGTTTTCTGCCGATCATGGAATGTACTATGATGGAAGTCAGGTAAATAGCACTGGCACTTGACTCTAAAGAAACTCGTAACACTACACAGCAACTGTATCAATAATTGAATATTTGGTGAAATATAAGCATTTACAATCTTCTTATTTTCTTAGTGATTTCCTCAATAAATTTAATTATTCCTGAGAATAAATAACCACATGATTCCTCATTATTGCGTAATATCTGTCTTGACATCTTTCATATGTGTTTCATGGAATCACTTGAACTATCTTTTGTTGGTTAAATTACACTTAAATATAACTTTCTATGATAAAGTAATGAATTAGATGTTCTGTTGCCTTAGTAAACGTCATAGGTTCCCAACCTTTCCCAAGGATTTTTTGGGGGGTCGCCAACTTATACAGTCAATTAAAAAAATATACACTAAATTGCAATTTTTATTTATAATGGTCTCTTGAAGTTTGAATATTTTCATAGATATTTTTAAAATTAAAATAAGTGTAATCTTGGTACGCTATTCTCTCACAGTTGGTTGAAACATGTGGCGCCGAGTTTGCGGGTAACGGTTAAATATCTCTATAAATTCAACGTGTGACTGTCACGTATTCCTCAAAATATATTTTGTAATTGGTCGCTCACTTTACCAGATGCACCGATGCACACGCATCGCTTTTTTTATTTAAAAACAAAAGTAAGAAACAAATTAAATGTTGAAAATGACATGAGGATGGCGTTAACCAAAACTCATCTGCGAATTTTGAAACTGGTTAACAACATGCAATTTCAACCATCTCATTAAATTAATTATTCAACATACATAATTTGAAATAAAATTAAACTAAAAAAATATTTTTGGTGGTTTTTTTGATTACCTTAATCATAAATAACTTTTGGATTGTATGGGGGTCGCGGGTCACATGGATTTTTTGAAAAGGGGTCGCCACCCGAAAAGGTTGGGAACCTACGGTATAAACAAACAAACAAACAAATATTAGCAAATAAATATTTTATAAATATTCATGTCGGCAGAAATATTCCATACGTGGTAAAAGAAGTTCAAGTGTATGAATTAGACAACAATCATAAATGAAAATGCTTACTATTTTTCAGATTTCCGCCGAATGGTATGGGTGGATGCATTACAAGACTGACCTTCCCCCGCATCAGGTAAACTAGTTTGATTAACACTCGCCTTATGGCAACTTTTGTGGCCGTGTATAGCCCAGAATAAGATAACACTTTTGCCACAAAATGTCCGACTGACCAGATGAATTGGCAGTTGATAGAAAGCATTGAAAAAATATTTTGTCAATAACAATTCTATGACTGCCCACTTGTTCACAGTATTCAATAATTCACAGTAGTCAATTTAGTCAAATTCAACGTATGACGGCTTTATTCTTTCTATGATTTTTGAATATGTGAATAAGTTTTGGACTGCTTAAAACTCGTTTATATTATCTGATAGTTCTAGATGTTTCGTTATAATTTTATAGACAGTAATATTTATAAATTTCATTTATAGGATGGAGCTAGGCCAAAATACAAGTGGATGCAAGATCACACGGAAAACATGTCCGGTACAACTGGCCAATACTCACCTTATAGCACGACAGCTCCCAAAATTGAGGCATGGACACCCGGCAAGAAGTAAACTCTTCACTTGAAAATTTCAACATTGAAGACAGCTCTTTGATGGCTTGTTTCTATTGAACTTCACAAAATTGCTTCATTACATGTTATGTAATTCAATGCAGTAGTTATTGAATATTGCAACAGAAAAATAAAAAAATATATTAACAATTGATAAGTAGTTACAGTTGTTCATTTGAATTAGGCGTCATGTGATTGATTGCAAATGTTTAAATTATTTCTGTTATTTATTGTAAATAAAATTTATTTCAAATAGTTTTATCGGGTATTTATTTATGAATATTGAACTATACCTATGCATATCCCCACACTTCATCTACTGCAGCGAAAGCCAACCTTTCTGACATCAAGGACTACTTACTGACAATCTTGGATCTCTCTAACTGCTAGTTTTAAAAAGGCCTTGCACCTTTGATTCCTTGGTTCCATTGAATTTCAAAACTTATAAAATTCAAATGATTCAAATTTGATATTGAAATTCCATCGATCACCTTTAGTCGAAATTATAAAATATATAAGATACTGGAGGGGAAGATTAGATTCAGTCTGTTTAATACTTGGATCTTAATTTTTATAAACTGTATTCAGGTTTTCCGTCTGTTTTGACAGCTAATAGAAATTTTGCATATATAAATATTCTCTTTGTTCCCATGCAAAAGTTCGTGGTCACTTGTGCTCAAAGAGCATGCTTGTCATTGACTTTATTCAATGTATCTAATAATATTATGATTGAAATGTATGTTCACACTATATGTATTTAACTTTGGAACATTTAAAAAAGGACTGTACCCGGATCCTACAGAAAAATTAAAAAACTAATGTCTATCATATTTTTAGTTCAATTGGTGATATAACTAACTACTAATAATATAATCCAAAAGTAATCTGCATACATCACTATCTTTATTTTTTTTTCATTCAAATACAAATAAATTCAAAATCATTTCATTACATACAACCATATAGTTTTTCTTAAATTTATGAATTATTATTTTTACACATACATAAATAGCGTTATTTTTCATAATTGCTGCCATGGCTTATTCGTATAGTTTTCGTTAGTAGTTTTATTCATGGCTCAATTCAACAATTGAGTCTTATCAAAATCCATATTGTATGAAACTAAACCTATCTTGTTGATTTTCTAACCTCAAAAGAATCTATTCGAAATTTTTCTTTATTCAAAAAAAATGGCTATTTCCACAACACTAAATAACTAATTTGAAGTCAAAATACTTCACATAAAATGTTTGAACATAGTTAAAAACGTAAGTTGTATTAAGATTATAAATTAAAGTACGAAGAACATCTCCGGCAGACACACTAGTCCCAAATAAATTTAATTCTAGCTGAAACAACATTTTAAATATTGAATGGAAAAAAGAATTGGTAAAAATTCACCCAGCTAGCTGGCAACTACTCATTGATGTCACAAAATATTCAATTTGAAGCTAGTCTGTCTGCAGCCTACACCATACATTCAATTCATTTTGATTCTAAGTATAAATAAAATAATTCTTAGACTCAGCTCTGACATGAGTTATACCCACAGTAATATTTGGAAATTGCTTATATCTAGAATTACTTAAACATAAACCATATTCGATATCTTTTGTTTATGACAACTTAACAATATGTATACTCTTAAATTATCTTTCTCGCATGCAATGTTACCATCTCAATTCTGATTTCTTCCATATTATGTTTCGCCGATATTTCAAAAATGCAACATTTTAACAGTTAATTTGCAGCAGTTCACAAACCGTTAATAAAAACTCTTATATTAATGACATCTGTGTATCAATACGTTGAAGCAAATTTTATAAATTTACATGCCAAATTGCTTAACAACTTACAAAATACTTATGCTATGAATTATAATATTTTAAAACATTACAGGCCGTTTTTGTTTATAAAATATGCACTCAACCACACGGGCGGTCAAGTATGCATCACCCATCTATGGTCAGCCGATACAAAGTAGCCTGTTTCAAGTCACTCTAAATATTACAATATATGTTTTCCCCGATTTATCTGTCTTTAGCGCACTGCACTTATGAACAATACGCAGACAGAGAGTGTGTGTATGAGCATGAGTGATGAGTGAATGTTGACAAGACAGGTGGCACTGCCGCCTGAAGTATAATATTACTAGTTATATATTATGATTAGGTATGTATACACCGCCCATGGAGTTTTAATATCTGAGCCACCTTGTAAACCTATTGGGACAAAGCTATAATACCACATAAAGATGTTAAATATACTCGTTTTCTTTTCGTCAAAACATCTGACATTGACAAAGTGGTTTAAGAATCTCAAGAAACAAAAAGATTCTAGATTTTTCCTGAAAGGTGTGTCATTTTAAAGTAGTTTGTTTAAGCATTTTTTTTTATATTCATCATTTCAAATTATTGACATGCCTCTTCTTTTGTGTTAAGAGAAGTAATTTTATGTTTAAATTACATTGTCATACAATAATTAAATCGAAATGTATTGCTAAGCATACAATCATCACATCCTTTATGAGAGATGAATAAATTCTGTTTGATGTAAGGATTTAAGAAGAATAATGCTCTTGTAGACAAGAATGCATTTTCTTATATTATTTTGGATTTTAGCAGGGTAGAAAAACTCTCATATTCAACAGTAATACAATGTGAAAAATAGTTTAAAACACATTTTGTTTATCTACAATTGAATTGTTAATGAGTAAGTTGATTTTCTCAAAAAATGAATAGACTTTTTATTTTATTGGTTATTTTGAATTATTTACACATTTAGAAATATTTTTTTATTCTTCAGAAAAAATCGATCCATACAAGTACGCAGCATAAAAGCTGAAAAAATCACCTATGTTACTCTTTTCATTGTTAAAATAATGCGATCAAGTGAAAAATACAAATTCTACATGAGTTTGTTAAATCTATTTTCTTAAATACATTTTTATAGATAATTCATTCATGTAGTACAAAACATATCAAAGTAAAAAGGCATAAAATACATTCATCATAATATGATCTGCAATCTAGATGCCTCAGAGATCATTTCACAGAAAATTATACTTTTGGTAAAGCAACTGGTGTAGACATTTTTCAAGCAAAATTTAACTTGTCCTGCAGAATTTTACTAACCCAATCTGTATAAAATGTCTTATTAGTTAATCATTAAAATAAACATTCTCAAAAACTACTAAATTGGTATACTATTCTTAATAGGGAATTATTAAAATAATATCTGAATATCAAAAGATTTATTGAAAGAATTGGCCCAAATTTGACAATTAATATATATATAATAATGTTTTCAAATACTTACGCAAATTTCTCCAACATTATTCTCAGCATTTCACCCAAGTATGGAAACCAGTAAGCAACGATCTTAACAGATGAAAACCACAGCGTTTTTTAGTCGTTTTTCAGCGTTTTTTAAACTCACGTTTAACCATACTCGTATTAGATTTCTAACAATAGGACATACTCCATTCGGTTACTGTCCCATGTAATTTTAAAATGACAAATCAATCATATTGAAAATGACAAGTTTACCAAGTTCTGTCTATAAAAATGTATCTATAAATAAAGAAACATCCAAATAAAAATATGATCATACATATGTAGTAGCATAAGTAACACACATAAACATCCTTGAAATGTATGAGCTAGATTGGTTCATAAAGTTGTAACTCAATGATTTAATTAAATTAAATTGATACATACATCTAATATTATATTATAAGCATTATCTATAAATATTTACACCCTATTCATAGATTTGTCTGCGATTAATTAAATCTATCTCGTATATCCAATTTTCAGCCATATTTTGACAATTAAAATATGACTAAATATACACAGTTTTTTTGATATCACAAATCAGATCAATATTAATAATAATACTATCTCACAAATAACCTTTCATTATACAAAACTAGACATTCAAATGAGTGGCATTACCACAATATCATCATCATATCAAACTTTTTTTTACTCTTTGTGCAAACTTTTGATCTATTATGTCAGTCATAATAAATTATTTATACATTTTATTACATCTGAACGATTTTATAAAATGAAATGCAAACCTTAATTCTTTCTACAAATAGTATGATAGCTTAAATACTTTAAATAAAGTTTCATACTTATAAAATAACTGTTTTCTAATGACAGTAGAAATCAATCATTTGGGCTGCTAATCAATTGTTTTACAATTTTTAGTTTCTCTTGCCATAATAATTTAGCAAAATGTGTGCTTTCTAAAAGTAAAATTTTGAGTACTTATGATTTTAAACAATTTATCTTTTGTCAATGATGTGTGAATAATTTTTTCTTGTGTATCTTTTGTAGTAGGTCAAGGTATTTATTGTTATCACACAACATACTATTGAGCATGTAGAGGTGGAATGGATTGACAAATGAATTGATTAAATCATTTTAAACTTCTGGAAAGTGGGATGCCTGCAGCTTTACAGACATACAAATATATCAGTGTGTGGTCATTAAAATAATAAATATCTTCAAAGGGTTTTGGGATAGATTAATAAAAATACAAAGGAAAGTAAATGTGAAAAAAAAAAAAAAAAAAAAACCAAAAATCTTGTATGGTTACAATATATTTTGTAAAAATAAAAATATAAACAAAACATACATCGTGAAAAAATGTAAAAAAAAATTCATGCACATGAGGACCGATGAACAAGATTATTATATACAATGATAAATGAATCAAAACTGGCATATTTTATACAATAGCCAAGTAACTCTATTACTCTTGGCAATACATCGAATTGTGAATAAATCATGAGAAAATTCTAATGTCATTGCATTATATTTTTCTTGTTCATTGATTACCCAGTGTTAAAAAAGTACAAAAAAAAATCATTATAATGCGGAGAATAACTATTTTTTTTAATAACATTATCAGACACACAATTTCTTTATGGACGACAAATTCACTTTATAATAATAATACGTATCAATAAAATTAATTAAGGGATGTACTAAGTAAATCTAATAAATTCAAAAATTTTACTTAAAATAGCTCTAGAGAAGTTTATTATATAAATAATAATAAATTCATGATTCAAATATATATATCAAATATAGATATATTGACATATATCAATGCATCGGCGTGCTGCGATGTTTCTATCTCTATCACACAACCACACGTGTGATTGAGCAAGGAAGAGAGAAATTCACAGCACGCACTGGAGATATATTTATATATAGAGCATATGTGCACACAATTATTAAGAGATAGATATTTTGTGATGAATACAAATTTTACTATTCAATACAAAGCTAATTTTCCAACAGTCATTTTTTAGGAAACTCATCAAACTGGAAAACAAAACGATATGACAATATTTTCTTGTGAACATTGTTTTGGAATACCGGTCATTGAATTTAGGTTACTTTTATGCAAAATAATAATGTCATTTGATAACTCATTTTAATCATGTGAGAAAGACATCGAGTCAATTAAATTTTAATTGACATCTTCGAGTTTTTCAGCTTCACCACAGATTCCATTGAAATTGCTCAGAGAAAAACACTGCCCATGTGACAATTGTACTACTGGGGGATTAACTCCATTGTTCAGTGGTAAAAGACTCGAGATAAATGAAATACAGAATAGAAAAAAAAAATTACCCACCGTCTAAAACTTGACATTATTAATTGGCTTTGTGAAGAATATTATCACATCGAGTGTTGAAAATTCAACTGTGCATGGAACAAAATTATAAATACAAAAATCACTGCATTATCAAAGCATGTGTAATAAAGAATGTGATGCCAATATATCAGCATCATATGACGATACTAGAGGACAAAGTTGATCAGAGTAATTTTAAAAGAATAATCAGCTTTTGGATGACGTGAGGCTTACATTTAAATTAGTGAAAAAATTATCATTTCAATGCGACTAAGTATATTTTCATATTACGTAAAATTATAATATAGTACACTGGCAACATTAAAAAAAAACTAACATCAAAATTAATACAAATGGCATCTAGTTTTCAAATTAGTGGTCACTTTAAAGCGTATTATTCATTCAGAATAATTACTCGTCATAATACTGAATATTGAAAAAAATAAACTACTTAACGTATCGTAAAATATTGCATAAAAATGATTCTCTTCGATCAAAAAATTTGTCCGTTCAAAGATATCAGCATTTTTAACCGGTGATAATTATTGTACCTTTCAAAAGTTTAAGTACAAGTGTAAAACTTAAAAATTAGATATCTAAATAAAATCAAGAAAAATGGGAGTACTAGATAATCTGTGTGGAAGTAAATCATAAATAAAAAAACAGGATTTAAATCTATTTTGAATTGGATCACTGGAGAATATTTGATTTCAACTACATAATGCATTTGAATAGAACGATGTCATTTTCTCGATATATATTTCCGAGCTACACAACTTATACTCGCCATTTTTCAATGTTTTCATCAAATCATATGGAGATTTATTACATTATTATCTCAAGATACGAATATGTGTTTAACTGCAGGGAACAACTAAATAAAGAAGTGTGCTTCTGCAATTTGTTAATCTGCGAGACCGCTACGTAGTTGGATTACAAATAAAGTCTAGCAATATATTTCTTAATCACCTAAATACGTACATACCTAATTATTTCGAGTGAAAATTATACGTTACTCTAGCATACGTCACTGGGAAATAACATTTATTCTTATAACCATTATTTATACAACTAATTAAAATTATAGGCAATTCAAGAATATCAGTGAAAATGGGAAAATAGTAAATTAAATGATTTTATTACACTACGTCAATTCATCATGTCTTAGCAGAACGTGTACTAAAGAAATTAAGGATATAAATCTTAGACGGTTGCATTACTTGAAAACACAAACAGCCAACAAAGTTTTCTAATGTAGATTAATGGATTATTGTAAAAAAAAACGCGCCTAAGTAATTTATTTTTATTTATAAATACAATAAGCAAAATTATCGTAGAAAAAAAAATCATACTATGCCTACTCTAGTACAAAAATATTAAAAGAAATTGTCAACTTCCAATGTTGGATGTGCATTGTTTCAGCGCGTTTGAAAATTAAAAATATCAATATTCTAGCGTTTAAAAAAAATCAGACTACGTGCAATCACAAAGAAGCGAGCGGCCACTTTAAGCAGACGGACGTAAATTTACTTTAAATGTTTACATACGTTCTGTCATTATATATAATAATAATAATATGCTTCATATAATACTTGGCAGGTTTCTCACTGTTCAAGCACTGGAATAGGAGAACTGATTCCGTTCTATGTGCGTTTCGTTGTCATAAACAATTAAAAAATAACATAAATATACAGAATGGCCTGCTACATACGGGGATACTGATTCTTAATTATAATACTAAAATTAATCGGGATCTTACTGGGATAAAATGTTTTAGTCGAATTTTAATCATCCGATTCGACACCCTCAGTCAATAATGAGCTATTGATTAACTAGAGGTCGGTACACTTCCAGCAACAGTACCTACCGTTACGCATCATATCTTTTCAAGTTCGGTGGTTAAATGTTCTCGGAATGTAATGATATTCCCAATATTCCAAGCTATCATCATTCATATCATTCATAGCCTTAATCCGAATCGTTCAGATTGTTTTAAATACTGAAATCTATGCAATTCGAAAAAACATAATATTGTTTTGATCTGAAAACCAAAATCGTTTCATAAATATTATGCCTCATACTTCGGCGTTATTCTAAACATTTATCATAGATGCCGTCAGAAAGCGTAACATCATTATTACAATTTTATACAATAAATTACACATTTTAAAGTACGGAAAAAGATCAATAACCACATTTTGCCATTTCAGTCATGAATGTTCGTCATTAAATATCATTTTAGTCATGGAATTATTTTTTAACAAGAAGAGTATGCAAGCTAAGTAGCATGTTCTTTCATTTTATTGCTAAAGTCAATGGCGTCTGATCGGTTGCCGCTGTCATCAATCATGTTTTGTTATTTTTAAATCAAAATGCCGCACTCCAGAGTTAAAATATGGTAAGCCCCGTGCGAATCGTCTCATTGTTTAAAAATAACAAACAGCGAGGCCGATATTCAAAAGTCGGCCCATCTCTCTTCGAAGAATCTTCTCATTCCGTGTCCGGCTCTGCCGACGGGGCTCTCGTCTTCATTGAACACTTCGCAGTTGTGAAAAATCTGACGGACGTCGCAAGCGAAGTCTTCTTTACATTTGTAACTGAAAAAGAAATATGCCAATTAAACCACTTTTTTGAAATTTGTACTGTAATGCAGTTAACACATCTTGGAATAAAATATAAATCCCTTGAATTATAAGATCGATGCGCTACTAATTGATGTAGCAATACAATGTTTGGCACTGATACGTTTCCATTGAATTTTCAGCATCCCTTATCAGCTGTTAACTAAGTAAATATTAGGGAAAGGACATTGGGATTATTTAAAAAATTTACTTTACTGTAAACATTCAAGATCTTTAAATAATAACTAAGTTTATGATCATTTATCATTTTAGTAGTCATTGAGCGTGATCTTTTTTCTATACATAATTGTTTTGATTTTACAACTCCAACTCAAGCTTGTTCTGTTTTTACCTGAGATCCTGCAATTTTCTCTTGATAGTAGAAAGGTCCATGGGAGAACGAATCACTTTCTTATAAGTCGGAAACTGCTTCGTATTGACAGGAAGAAGGAACGGCCAGGAGTCGTCGTGGAGTTCCATCTCTTCTAACAGGGATCTGTAAAAATAAATAAACAACCATCACAGAGAGGTTTTCGAATAGTAATATTTTCCATAACATCGCAAACATACTAGTCGACTACTCACTTGCAAGTGGCGAGTTCTCTATTGAGTCTCTTGGCAAAATTTCTATCTTTCTTGACAGAGACGCCCGAATGCTTGGCATCTCTCTCCTTCACAGGAGACGGAGGGGTATCCACTGACATGCTGCCATCTTTGTCTTGCTGTCTAACGCTACCTGTGAATAAAAATACAAATAAGAATTCATATAAAATACACAAGACCTCAATCTCAAAACATTAACAGGTAAATTATTGGCAAGCATTTTATCAGGCTATTTTACCTTTACTGCTGCAATCTTCACTGTTGTTCCCTGAGTTAGAGTCCAATTCAGTAGCGCCAAGGGAGATATCTCCGTCCACCGCATTCTGGCATTCATCGGAAGCCGGAGCAACAGACGAGGAAGACGTGCAATTGATTCCCACAGCCCCAGACGGAGCCGGCGATGAAGATGTGACTGACGCCGCTTTACTTCCGCCAGTCGACGAGTTGTTTAGCAATCTTTCATCCGTATGCTGAAGAAATTCCTCCACTGCTTCAGAATCGTCTTGGAATGTAAGATCTGGGATTTCAGGGTCCACTGACATCGGTACAGATCCGTCTGCCTATTGATATGAAAAAAAGTGTTAAAAATATATTATAATTAAGTATTTCGACTGAGGGTGCTTGATGGAATTTCAATATCAAATTAGAATTTTTTGAATTCAAAAAATTCTAATTTAAAAATATATTAGTTAAAGATTTCTATTCATTTGTTGGTACCTTCAATAATATCCATTACCATGTCATTAACAACATATTGAATGTGGAAAGGTAAGAGTAGATAGCATTCGTTTAAATTAAGGATAGAGGCATACTTTTAGAAATTTTTAAATTAAATGCTTTCATTTTAGCCAAGTAGTGAAGTGTCATTGACTTACATTACTCGTAGGTTAAAGTACCAATGTCATGGTTTCATAAATTGAATTTTCAATCGAGTTATACACATTTGTGTTTGAAGACAGATGTATACGGTGGCTAAAATTTCTTCCTACCCATCTGAAAAAGGGCGTAGACGCAGCTATAAGCTAACCACGAGTCTTGCAAGAGTCCATATTGATCTCTATATGTGTTGAAAAGCTCTCAAAAACAGTTTGCTTAATTCATATAACAAAATATTACAGTTTTATCTGTATTCTAGTATGGTAATATAAAAACTCACTTCAATTTCAGGGTCTCCAAAAAACTCTTTTCCTAATCCAACACTTTCATCTCTCTCGGTGCAGTCCATTTGATATCCATCCATGATGGCGTTCACTTCACTGTTGCAATCCATCTTACTCTCTAGCTCATCGAGGTGTTCTTTTTCTGCAGACATGATGGCATTCAATGAGCAGCTGTTGACTGAGGAGAAGGGTTTCCCTTCTGCCGAAAGCAAGCTGGCCAACTGATTCTGGGGTTGATTGTTGTGGAGCTGCGACCCTTGGTTGAAATGCTTCTCGGGTGTGGATTGCACGCTACTCAATGACGACTGGCTAAGCATAGCCTGTGTTATCGGACAGTCTTCGATTGTGGTAGCGGTCGATGTCTGCGATTGGGCAGGACTGAAATATAAAGTAAAGTGGTACTTTATAAATCACATATTTAAATAATATCAATCCATTTAACCATTTTAAGTCAGCATTGATCTTAGGAAAACTCTTTTGGTGTTTACATTCAACGCAAATAATGGCATAGGATTTATGTAGTTCAATTTATCATCAACAATTGAGAATAAATTGAATGAGGTGTTTTTTTGCATGAATAGAAGTTTTACCAATAATGACATAAAATTGTCTTCTCAACCTTTTCATATTGTGAAAATATCTGACATGTGCCCAGTTACCAAACATGCAGATCATCATGTTTTCCTAAATTTATACTGGTGTTTTAGCTCCATCAAATACTCTCTTTCGAATATCTCAAGGCTCATCGCAATTAGTAAAAGTATAGCCATAGTTTAAAAGTGAGGATATTTTTTCATCACTGTACATACCTCGGTGGCTGCATGGCATCAGAAGAGATGTCTCCGGCGGCCGAGGAATTTCTTCCTCCTGTAGATTTCTTGGCGCTGCGAGGTTTCTTCGGAGGAGCTTTAGAAACACAGTTCACGCAATACCATTTTCCGAGGGGTACCTATACGCATATTTAATTTCATAAATAAAGAGTAAGTTGTTAATTCAACATTGACTTAAAATTAAACTGATAGATTTAATTAGTGATGATATTTCATTAGTATTCCCATAGAAAACTTTCTATAACGATTTTATTCATTGATATATTATTCTTCTTCAAAGACTTATATGATATATTTTTAGTTTTAAATAATGTACTAATTGTCATAATGCAAACCTTAGTGAGCGGTGGATAGTGACAGTCCTGATGATAAGCTCTCGGACAGAGTGCTTAAGGAACGAGTCTTCCTCGTCCGGACGGTGCAGCGCCAGGTTTTCCACCGCACACAATGCACACTCGGTCTCCCGTAGCTTTGTTTAGACACTCGAAGCAGTACCTGTAATCATATATTTATGTAACAATGTAGTTTGGAGTTCATCTTGAGGCAGACCCACAGTACTTGACTAGCATTTTTATGGTCGTGTCCACAAATACAATCTGGCATTTACCTCAATATTTTAACAATCAAATAATGCTATCTCACCAGTCGCCATCTGGAATTTTATCCATTTTGGGCTTGAAGCAATAAGTGTGATATCCTTTGTCACAGCCATCGCAAAGAAGAAGTTTATCTTCAGAATCACCGCTCAGGCAAAACTGACAGTTCTGAAAGAAGAAATCAAATTCCATTAGTATGGGTTACAGTAGGTAATTACAGCAGATAAAATACAGCAAATGTAAACTTCGCACTGCTTTCATGATGCTCTTATCCCATGCGATTGCCGACTCGAGAGCGTGAAGAACCATCGCCAGCTGTGCAGAGGTCTGGCATCGCGATGCACCCTCACGCCATATCGCAAGACCGCGCGGAACGCCTACTGCTATTGAAAAAGAAAAATGTCATAAATATTTAGATACAATACCAATCATGAAATTATAATTGCCATCAAAGATAAGATTTAATAACACAGCAAGTTGAGCTCAAAATCAAATCTAAATTTTCTATTTTTTTTCAAATTTACACTTGAGTATATTTGTTTTGCGAACCCAGCTGTTCAAATTAATAAAAAAAGTGTGTCTGCCAAGGATAAACAGCAAACTACTATTAAGAATTAACAGTTACCAAAAAAAACATGTCTATATAATTCACCTCGGACTTCGGGTCCGTTGTCAACAGGACTCGCGGATCGCGGTGTTATATCTCCGCCGGTGCTTTGCTGTGATGTATTCATCGACTGCTGTCCCAAGCCGTCGTTGGATCCACCGCTACTGTTATTACACGACACCGATGAGGAATTCGTAGTAGAGTTGTTGTTGCTTGACGAAGGCGGTACGCTTCCGGCGCCGAGAGGCGGACGTAGATACCTCCGTTCGATCGCAGCTTCGAGATTGATCAGTCGAGTGCGGGCTTCCCTTGCGGCGCAAGCGGTTTCATTTAAATGAATCGTACCACGCAGTGGTGGTTTCCAACCCTTTATCTGCATGGAAGCTGCCGCTACACGTTCCTCCAATGCCTCTACCTGCAGACAAAATAATGTGTAATTATTATTTGAATATTATTTTTAGAGATGCCTCTAGTGTTATGGGAACACTTGTCAATTCGAATTATTATTGTATTTCATGATGTACAAATGTATAAAAATCAAATTCGATTACATCTATTAAATACTAGCTCAATAGTTATAGTCGAGATTAAGAGTGGTCAGATCAAACATTAAAAAAGAAAAAAGTCAAACCTGCTCAAGTAGCAGCGTGTCAATCCTCCTGGCGGTCTTCATGCTAAAGCTGTTGCAGGAATCGGGGCTCGGAAAACCGCCGTTGAGGGCGATCACTCGATCCAGGTGTGATATTGAAAGTTCAGTAGCTAATAAGTCTCCTTTCTCTATTTGTAGCTGCAAATAATACTCAATATTAGTATAATTGGTATTATGATATTAGAAAAAATCATTGTTTTTTTAATCTTTACCTTGTTGTTGGTCTGCTGCAATCCGATGAGGAATGAATTATGTAATTCTCTTTCTCTGACTCCTCGGGGGTGAAGCTTAGACAGCACTTCTTTCAGTTGGTCTGTTTCCGTTATACGCCACCAGCCGTGCCTATGTAATCAATAATGATACATAAAATTGCGAGTTCTTACAATAAGGATCAAGCTTTTATCCCACAACATAGTACATATTGAGGTTGAATCGTTATAAAAACAACTCGAAGAGTTATTCCTTACTTGTTTCAGGTTGTGTGCAACACTACATTCCTCACTATACGTTTTTTTGGTTAGTAAAAGATAATATGCAAAATTTATACAAAAAACGTATCATGTGTTGTAACGTAACTGTGATAAATTAAGGAAATGGAAATTTATCTTCAATATGAAATATAAATTGATAAATTTGTAGCTCTAAGCACTCTATTATCAATATTCTTATAATCTTTAAGCGAAAGAGTTATGACTAGGGCTTGCATTACCGGTAAATAGGCCAAAATACACCATCGGTAATTACCGGTAAATTGGAAAATTTACCGGAAATGATTTTATCGCGAATTAAGGACAGATACAGGCATATTATAACGAAGGTTTATTGTGATAAGCATGCGGAATCGAATTTGATAAGATCTCAGACATAATATCGGCATTACAACCAGTAAAAGTAGCTGTAGAAGCTCTGTGTCGTGAAGACATAAATCTATATACAGCCGACATAACGTTGAAATTTATGCTTGATGAACTGTCTAAATTCAATTCTTTTTTAGCCATGGAACTTAAAGAACAGCTAATAATTTGAATAAAGGAAAGAAGAATGATATATTCCGATGTGATTAATTATCTTAGTGATCCTGATACAATTAATGATTTTGATACATATGGAATATTTAATATAACAAATAAAACTACAATAATGGCGAAAATCATAGATATAACTAAGCATGAATTTTCAAGGGATGAAAATTATAAAATTTCTGAACAAAACGACAGAGAAGATAAAGTGAATAAACCGAAAAAAGATATTAACAATATTATTCAGAGAGAAATGTCATATTTGGAACTCGAAAAAAATCGTGGTAAATATTTGAACATTGCATTTGAACATCTGATGACTTGACGACCAACTAGCATTGAATCAGAACGAGTGTTTTCATCTGCAGGACAAATATGTACAAAATTTAGGTCAAGTCTAAAAGATGAAAGTATTGATATGATTTGTTTCATGAAAGCATATTTTAATTCTGAAAAATCATTATACCAAAAAAAAATAAACATTTTTTTAATAAACTATAAACCAATAAATTGTAAACCAAATATTACACAGTCGTCCAAGCTTTGTGTGGCAAATAAAAGATTGTCTGATCTCCCATTCCCATATCTCAGTTAAACAAAAAGGACAAACATATAAGTATAGGTAGTCCTCGACTTACGACAGTTCAACTTACGACCATTCGCACTTACAACCAAAAAGAAAAATAGCATTTTTTTTTAAATTGCATTACGGTGCGCCTTCGTCAACCCTGATTCATGCGTATTGGTTTGCGTGATTCAAAAAACGGGTGAATTATAAAAATGTCAAAATAAGTGGAGAGGCAGCTAGTGCCGATTTCAAGGTTGCTGAAGATTATGTCGAAATATTTGACACATTGATTAGGAAAGAAGAATACGTCAAGGAACAAATTTTCAATGTTGACGTCCATTCAATATACTTTTAATACTAGACAATGCACCAGGACATCCACCACATATCGGAAATTTACATCCTAATGTTAAAATCCCCTAGAATTATTATGCATCGAAAATCAAAGGGTTGAAGAAGAAACTAAAAAAAAAGAAATGGTCTTGGAATCTCCAAAAAAAATGTTTTGAAAGAAATGGAAGCAGCGTTCCTTCAAATTGACCAAGTAATGCAAAAATTTGCAAAAATGGACTCGGATAACGAAAGATTTTTGAGTATAAGCCGCCGTATTCAGGAAGATCTTGCTTGCTACAAAGGAGAAAAAACAACAAACAACTCAACTAAAATTGGATATGTTTTTTAAAAAGACTACTATTGCTTCTTCTTCCACTACTGATAATGAGCCAATGGATTGTACTTATATAAGTACAGATGACGAAAGATTTTAAATATTAATGAAGTAAATATTTAACACATGTTTTATTTTAATATGCAAGTACATACATATTCTGTATGAAATTCGACTTACGACCAATTCAACTTACGACCAAAGTCCAGGAACGTATCTCGGTCGTAAGTCGAGGACAACCTGTACATTTCATGACATTGTTATTTTCATCAAACGTATTTTAAATTCTTTACGTTTTAGGATACCGTTTTTAGTAAAAGTAGCTACATATAGTTATTTTACATATTTTTATCTATTTTGTTTCATTTACCGGTAAATAGCCGGTAAACCGGTAATGGGTGAAATTATTTACCATTTACCGGTTATTGGAATTTGACGGTAAATTGCAACCCTAGTGTTATGACATTGAAATAGTTGTTATTTTTAAGAATTGTAAAATTTTAATGATACTATTTATGGATATTTTTACGACTATGATAAAATGAGTAGGTTCAAAAAATTGCTTTAATAAAAAATAATATAGTTCTAACCTTAAGTCTTTTGATACAAAATTTCCTTCCAGTTTCTTTGGCAGTCCATTCACTTTACAATACTCCAACTGCTCACTTTCTTCGGGGGTCATTTGAATGGGTGCCGGACTATCGCAGCTTACGTACGCCGTCAAAGTCGACACGTTCATATTAGCCAGAGCACAATTCTGAAGAGATAGACAATTCGCGCTACTATTGAGGCTCGTATTGCCGCAAACCGAATTGTTCAGGGACTTAGATTTGACACTAGTGATACTCGTATTATTGTTTACGGCAGAGGTTGATGAATTTCTTTTATCCAAGCTTTCTAGATCGGTGGACATGTTCAGTATGGACTCGTCGGAGTTGCCTTGCATAGTACTGCTGACGTGATTCAACGCAGCCACGTCTTTCATACAGTTTTCAACTGTCTCGTTCAATTCGCTCTGACTCAAATCTTGCTTCGGATTCAAGCTGGAGTCCATCATCTCCTGTTCGAGACCCGACATTGTCAAAGTCGAATCTGGGTAATATAAATTCACGTTAAGGACGGGCGGCTGATTACTCATACTGATATTTATGCCAGCCAGCATCGCCATGCTTGGATTAGTCAAGAGGTGTAAATTGTTTCCGACATCCCATCTGTTACCCTGGGTCATAATGATCTCAGAACAGGTGTAAAGATTATCCGTGAAGACGGGAACAGATACTCCGTTTAAAACGACATCGCCGGATAGTTTGGCTATCAACTCCTTATTGTCCTGCATAGTTAAAGCTGAATTTTCAATGCCGTTGGCTTGTTGTGGGCATTGGGCGGTGCCAGTCAGAGGATTTTCTTTCCTGAGAATGGAGAACCATCGACCTTCGTTCATTTTTAGGGCTAACATAGCGCTGGCCGCTTCCATATCGTTCAATTCATCTTTGACTTCAACTTTTTCATCCTTCACCGTGTCCAATAGAGATGAATTATTTTCCTCAATATTCTCTGTCTTTTCCACAGATTCAGCCATCTTTTTCAACTCTTCTAAATTATTCAATAGAATTCCTTCTTTACTGTCCTGCTTCGAGTCTAAAACTGCCATTTGAGAGTCTGTCAGTTCATTTTTGACAGATTCATTTTTATTTTCGGTCGAAGGCTCGCTTTTGATTGCAGCGTCTCCCTTTTCAGCATTGTCTTGCGATGATTGCATGACGGAGTAGAGATTTTTACCAGATTGAGGTTTCTGCACTAAGAATGCTGTCGGAATTGAATCTTCAATATCCAAAAAGTGATCTTCAGCCATCTTTTGCTGCTGTATATGTTTTTCTTCCATTTTAATTGGGGATCCTACAATTCAAAAATTGTATCAATGTTATATAATAACCTAAATATAAATTGACCGAAAATATAAGCAGAATTTATATGTTTACTTATATTAAGAGTTAATGAACGAATTTACCTTCAACTTTTCCATGGCCGGCTGCTAGATTCGGTTCATATTTTATAATCCTGGTGTGGTCTCCCAGATTGAGCTCAGATTTTATACTTTTCAATTCCAACTCTGAACGGAGTTGATCGGATGTTTTTATTCCATCTCCTCCTGTGGCCGGTGCATCAGATGTCGTTTCTGATGAATTGACACCAGACTTATCACATTTTTGACCTTAGAAAACCAACGGGGAAATTGTCTTTACTAATCTTAAAGAGTGCAGATATTTCAATGTCCTAAATATCTATTTAAAAACATGATACATTTTGATACAAGCTATCCAATAAATCTAAGAAGGTTGTAAATACTGACCTTTCTTCGGTCTGGGTCTCCTCCCTTGAGCGATAATCTTCGCTTTATCTTCGCCCTCTTTCCGCTTGGCGACTTCCTCGATCGCCTCTTGATATGAAACTATTTCAGGTTGAGTAGATTCCATTCCTTCAATGAATATGCCACCGCATTTACTGAGGGACCAATAACGGCGCCAATACCTGATGGAAAAAACGATGGGTCAACTGCTTTGATGTCTTCATGATGATCATTATTAATTTTCCATACATCATGTGATTTCTATACCTTTGTACCAAATAGATCACTCAATCACCATTCTATTAAGCTATTAATTTGCCCAAATTGTAGGTAACATAAAACATTTATCGCTATCTTTTTCATTTTGCTCATCAACCTGCCTCTATTCATATTAATGTAACTAATGACAATTACCTGTCTTGTCCGTAGCAAGTTGCTCTCAAAGCGTGAGCTCCAGCTGCCAAGCTTTGCAGTTGAGCATCCGATTGACGGAGTAGCTTCTCCAATTTACGAGATAACTCTTCAGCGGGCAAGTTTTTGTCTTCATCCTAAAAACACGAGCAATGTGAATAAATGATTATGATATTTTCTCAACAAATTTATTTCATCTGAGATTTGTAAAATACAACTATGAATTCTCACCTCCTCGGGCTGTGTCCCTTCGCTCTCAGCATCGCTTAAAATAAGCTCTGCATCTCCTGCAACACTGTCTTTATCGGCCACCGTATCTTTTAAAATGGGAACCGGGGTGACTTGGCTACCCGATACACCATTGGACTTTTTGTCATCTTTACCCGGCGTAAGGGTGACATCGCATTCCGAGGTTAATTTGTCATCGTTGCCGTTGCCAGTGTCTTGATTATTGTTAATCACAGCCATCAATGCTTCGTCAATGTGATGATTGAGGAGATCTTCGCTGTGGGCTGCGTCGAGAGCTCGCTCTTGCCGTTGCTGATCGCTCTCCAGCGGAGGAGTGAGATTGTGCTGGTCGCCGTCCATTTTCAGTTCCGAATCAGACTGATTGGCATTATTGGACTCTTGGTTCATTCGGTGATGCTGAGCAGCCAGATCGCTCTCTTCGACCATCCGTTGCATGCGCTCCAAAGCGAGAGCTTGCTGCTTTTCCGAGTTTTCTATACGCTGCTTGCGGCCGTGCATCACTTTCACTCTGAAAAATAAAAAAAAAGGTGAAAATCTCCCACTACTGTACAGAGATTTCTTTGATTAGTTTCTTAGTACTAAAACAAGTGAGAAGACCCATCATTATATCCTTGAAAAAATGTTTCATCAATTACCTTCAGACATTTTTGAAACACATGTATGAATATCTATCATGATAAGGTTATCCTACCACTTGCCAAAGATCCAAAGAAATATTATTTAACATCAAAATTATTTTATATCAAAAATACACGCATAGGTAGGTTTGTATTCAAATAATTTCTTATAAAAATATGACTAATAAGTAAATTTTCTCACTTTCTCAACTTGGCATCCATCAGATAGCGTTCTTTCCTTAGCTGATTGAGTTGCTCGAGGGAAGAATCAATCTGCCTCAAAACAGCCTTGCTCTGCAGAAGCTCATCACAAATCAGAGCCAATATCCTGGCCTTAGATGTGGGATTGAGTGCTAGGTAGGGCCGATTGCGTAACTTCTCAGCCAGTATCCAGGTGTGATTGCTGTGAAGGTGTGAATAATAGGCAGAGTTTCGGCCGTGGCACGAATTTTGCAAAGCGTCGCTATCCGACTGATGATGATCAGCTATACGCTTTTCTCTGTCCCTTTCAACATTTATACCTATAGAAAAATTACAATATCAATATTGATGTATCAATAAAACTAATAATTAAAACATTTGAATGAGAATCAATCGTAACAGACCTGTGAGAGACTTTATCTCGCCTGTCGAATTAGCATAAAGATATATCCTCAGAACTTCACTCAGGTTGGCGGGAGTGATTTCATTGGTGCGCAATGTCTGACCCAAAATAGTTGTGTGGCGTCCGGGATGTGGAATACCCGGATCCTCTTTAAACATTAAAACACAACAAATAAATATTAAATTTATGAATTCTCTTATCCGCAGTTGGGTAAAGAACGTCTCGGTTTATTTGTCCGAAAAAATCATTATACTGTTGATATTTAATTTTTATCTCAGGTTAGAGTTTAATATTATTAAATAGAAGAAAAAAATTCACCTATAGCGCAGACAAGCAAATGTGTAAGAATAGAAACTAATTCTTCTTCAGCGTCACAGCAGCAGTCTGGAAGTAAAGCCATCTGAAGAGTATTCAGCGTAGGCAAAGTCTCCATATCTGAAAAAGAAAGTTTATTATTTTAACAATCGTGCGCAAAGTTTGATAGTTAGAATGTTAATAAATGTTTCCGCTACACTACTCACCGAATCCCAGAGTCTGTCCAAAGTTATGAATGAATTCAAACACCATGAGAATATCAGCCATAGCCTGTCCGGGCAACTTTAGTCCAGGAATTCTGTTGTATGTCGGAAGAGGTTTCTGATCAGACAGAGTGGAATCCTCTTGAGGTTTTCTGTAATCGCAGTCAAATAATATATCAATCAGTCGATACATATTAAAGGGGATAATCGAGAATCAAGTGACATATGTGAAAGTGCATACCTCAGTTCAGCAAGCAGTTCTAGTTCCTTCTTCCTCTGCTCCATGCGTTTTTCTTTCTGCACCAGCTTGTCGAGAAGAAGGCGATGTTTCCTTCGTTCTCTGTCTTCATACCGCCTTCGACCGTCCAATTGTTTCACCAGACCCATATGTTGCCGTCGCCTTTCTCGTTCCTGAAAGTAAGTGTTTTTTAAATTAAAATTGTCAATTTGATTTTTGTCGCACAATAATGATGAAATTTGCAAATTCATTACATAATATAAAAATATTGTATATATCAATAAGAGACATATCAGTAAGGAATGAATAAAATAAACAACAATTAAACATTACTATTTTATTTTTAAACGATTGAATAAAGCACAAAAATTGTTTCGCATGTGAAAACTAATGAAAATTTATAAATATATTAGAACTACTAAAGAAATAATTTTAGCTTTGGTATGGGTGGGTGCTTCTTATTACTAGGAAAATAAAGATGGTAGAGAAAAAGTGAGAAACATGCATTTTAATTCTACACAATCATGCTCAAGCATAGCTCACAGCAAAATATATCTCGCCAGTTTTTATTTACATTGCTGTTTAAATTTTTTATTCTCAACACTAATTGATAATTAGTACCTACTGTTATGGTGTGTTTGAAGTATACTTCAAAAGATAGGATATTTGACAGCTTAACAATTTTGTAATGGAAAAAAATTTATGGTATACCAAGCAATATTCAAATCTCGAGCGATTGTTTACCGAAAACCAAAAATCAATGAACTTAAAATCCCTATCTTATTACTTATATATATCTGATTTGGCAGAATTATTATGATGAGGAGTTCCTTATCTATTGCATTGCATTTTTTTTGTGCCTAAGATTGTCTTGTTTTAACACCGTTTACATAGCACAACACTATTCAAGATAAATGAAATAGTTTAAGTCCAAATTTCATTCTTTAATCAATTATTCGAGCATATTACACGAGAATTTACTAAGAAAAAGCCACACTGCCGGATTTTTGTTAGTGACATCTATTAGCGAGAAGAATTGGTAATTGAATTAATTACACAGTCAGTTGTCACTGTCAATAAAACATTAATGTTGCTACCTCCAATTTTTCAGCATTATGGCTATTTGGAATTTAGTCATTTCTGATAGTTTATGTGATAATGACCTAGGCCTGAATACAGGATATATGTACCAAAAATTGTATTACATGCATTTCGTTTTATTTTCACTGAAGGTAAATTGAAAAATAATATTCAAATCTTTTTACACAAGCTTTTGCAGCTTCTATGAAAATTCCTGCATATTGTTATTTCACAATTTGTTTCTTGCATACAAAAAAGCGTTAGTAAATAAATAAATGAAATCATGCTATCGGTATGATGGAAATTGCAATCGGCATCCGTCACACCGAGTCATAGAACGAGTGGTATGATGATGGAGAAGAAGACATACCAGCTCAACAGTGTACATCAGCTCCCTCTGCTTGCCCACCTCAGCTATGTACATCTGAACCCGTGGACAGACATACAGACAAACACACACACATCACCATCATCAGTATCACATCAATATTTGCATGATAGTTAATTTTTAATCAATAAAAGTGAGAAAAAAGGCCATTATCGTAATAAAATGATTTCATAAAACCTAAAATACTATCATTGAATCATAAAAACTATCAAATAATCCGTTATAATTTATACTGTCCATTAATAGAAGGAATGGAATCAAAAAAAATATATGTACAGCAATCAAAAAACCATTTGATTGAATCTAACTTGGCAATGTTCTAAGTGATGAATCAATTAAATAAAATTTGATTTATTTTTCTCCAAATATGTACATCTAACTCTTTCTTTAGGCATCATAAGCCTAGCGGTGAGAGCTCCAAAATCAAACAGATAGGCTTCTAGTCTAAATACAGCCATGTAAATAGTTTCATGTTTTAAAATTTTAATTGAATGTATTTTTCCGTTTAAATATGCCAGTTACTAGTTTTTGGTTTAGAATATAATGGATATAACAACTCCAACAAAATGCTTATTTGTGGATTTACACAATTGATCATAGATCACTCTTTACTATTACTATTACTATTGCACACCACATAATTAAATTGAAGTGAATAGATTTTTCACATGACCATGTTGCATTAAATTAAACAAAATTATCATCAATCAGTGTTATATGCCACTTAAAATAATAGCAGTGAAATAATATGATTGTGTACATTTTATTTTGACTTGGCATTTGACCATCAAAATACTGTATAGATATAGGAATTAAATATTGAAGAGAGAAGAGTTTGCGGCTCAGAGATAGATTGCATTCATTAATTAGAAAAATGAAAGATTTTCCAGATATGAATTGAAGTGAATTTTAGAGTAGAGGATACAACTATACACGCACACATACACACAGCATACGAAGACCTATGTTTACAATGTAGCAAAATAATAAACGTTTCTAGTCTATCACAAAAAAATAGATGTGAATAGAGGTCATTATTATTTTTGACATTGGACTGGCATAATAAACAATTTTACTACAGTTGATTTTTCAAATTGACCCAGTGGCTTTTTGACTATGTACAATTGCGGTACACTACCGTTATTCATTCTGGCTAAGATTGCATGGACATTCATTTGGAAACATTTCATTCACTGGTAATTTGAAAAACCATTGGGAAAATTGTCAATTGCTTTTAAATGGATAATTGCCTCATAAGCAATCAGAGCCAATGTGCAAAATAAAAATGATACAAATAATCAACTGATACACAAACATGGTAAAATAAATATTACTAACACAAACCATAAAATTTTGGACCAGATTCAAAGTATATCCGATAATGAAACACAAAATTCTGCACTATTCTCTGTGTCTATCTGAGTATGACCAAAAGGTGGCAGCATACTAAATTAATAGATAAATGGTATCAACAAAAATATGTGAGACATGTAACACAGAATGGTGTTTCATTATCAGTGTAAAAATGGGTACACAAAAGAAAACCTAGCCTAAAAAGCATCAACTAAGTCACATCCACACTGGCTAGAGATTAAACATGGATTAATTTTGTGTACCTAATAACAAAATAGACCATTTTAAGGGGGGTGGGCAAGATTCCATTGTTTTCGGGGAACTATTTTAATGTATATTTTAATGATTCGTGTATTTAAAAATATCAAATACCTGTTCTTTGAGCATCACAGCCTGCTGACGTTTCAGCTCCCGTTCCTGAAAAAATATTAACTAAAAATAAATTAAAATGAAAAGGTCTTTGCTGGTATATTTTGAAATCGATACAATTATTTACTATCCCATTTTTGACTCAATTACGTCACCGTTCTAACTCAAGCTCAACATGAGATCCTCAATAATTGGATCCGCCGACAAGGTAAATATGAAATTAAAAAAAAACACTCAAATTGAATATATTTTTACTATATGGGCACTAGGCATTTTAGGTTAAAAATACTAATTATTCTTCTTATTCTAATTACAAAATAACCATTTTAACAAAATCACATTTATTTCACTAATATAAAATGGCTTTTCAATCCACTTTTTTTTTGAAGATACAATATCCATAGTTATTTGAAGATAAAATGGCAATATTATTTAGTATATACCAAAAATGACATAGGCAAGCCGGTTTCTCCGTATAAATTCATTTTGAAATAATTTATTTTTTTATCTATTGGTGCACAACAAGATGTCCGCTCGGCGACAAGGCAGATGGCTGACTGACAGGGAGAACGATAACATTACATGTGCAAAAACACATTGAATTACAACATGCTTTTACTGCAATATTTTCATCAATAGAGATCTTATTACCGGGGGTCTAATGTGACATGCTTTGTCTAGCTAAGTTTTTTCAGTGAATATTATTCTTTATTTGAAACAATCTTACAATGAACTTTGCAAAAATTGCAAAGATTTTTTTGTAATCGATCGTCAGAATAGTGATAATCTACTTATCTTCAAGTGAGCTGAAGAACAATTTCAACTCATTCATTTTTGTAATTAGATTTAAGTACTGGTATAAGTTTTCAACTAGTTTCATGTTTACGCTTTGAATTTCTGACATGTGGGTAAAACTTTCATAAACACTTAGTTTTAGAGTAAGTATCCCCAAAATATGGGTTGAGCAAAACTACTTCTATTGAAATGCTCAATTATGAGTCAGCGAGAGATTCGTAAATGGTAAAAAATACCATTTTTGCCCATGCTTGATCAACCCATTTAGCTCCCAAACGCTGATCTAACTTTGATGTATGCGCTCTGAGGCTAAAGGGCATACATAAAGGAGTTTATGTTTCTATACAAAATGCGTTTATAATGAGAAGATGGTTCAAATTAAGCATAACATCTCTTATGACGGACAACCATACAAGTTTTATCATAGATACATACCTGCTGCTTTCTAGTCTGGTCTTCTTGTCTCTGTTTCTCCAATTCCTCTTGTCTCTTTCTCCTGGCCTGCGATGTGATCATTAAAATAAATTTATTTAAAACTGAAATCTCCTAAATTACTTCAATCAAAAGAACAATGTTACTCGGAATAAAAAATTGTATAGAAAGAATTTAAAAATATTACAAATACATCAATACAAGGGTATTGAAGAATCTAATTGTAAATAAAATAGAAACCGTTAGTCGAAATACATCTATAACCATTGTAACAAAGCTAGTCATGTTATTATTGATTGGAAAAATAAAGCAAAATTACGAGAAGAATTATTCTATAACAAATACCTAGCATTGCTCTACATACACCATGCAAAATAATAAATAATTTATTGATAATAAAAATTAAAATACTGTAATAAAGATTGATTTATGATTGAGATTTTTAAAATGTACGTTATGACCGACAATTCGTTATCATTAAGGGGAAGTGCAACACTAAAAAGTGACATCTATATATATCATTTATATATCAGTGAGAATAATTATTTATTGAAAATTACTTGAATATTAGGGTAATTTATAGAATACAGCTCACTTGAATGTTGTCAACCTTTCGTTTGATTAAGGTATTAGTGATGATACTGTTTCTCTAACCATATGTTGTACAGATGAAAGAAGGAATCTCAGCACGGCAAAAATTTTCAAAAAATTGATAGCACTTAACTTAAGCACTGTACTGTATTAAAAAAAATATCAATAACCAGCAAATGTAAAATATTCACTTTCATAAGACATTCAAAACCAAAGAAATTTGGAGAGGATTTAAACAAAAAAAAACAATGTAATAACAGAAATATTTTTCCAAATGAAGTAGGGTACAATATGTTACTTGAGATAAATGTTTGTTTTTATTAGTTATACCATCAGAGACATTGCCAACATTCTAGTGTAATATTCACAATAATTATCACCAATAGTTATCAAATAAGCTACAGCATTATTTATAAAAAAAAACTCCTGCCTATATATTCCAGATAGATTATTGGTAATGCATTTTCTATCCTCATTGCATGCTAGACATAATAGCGTTAATATCATGCTAAGCAGTTTGAAAATGTTAATAATAATCATTCCATTTCGCATAATGTCAGTAAATCTTTAAAAAGAGTGGCGCAGCTAGACTATATACCACACCACATGTAGAAAATATGCCCAAAATAAATAAACTTTTGAAAGAAAAAATATATTTTACTCTGTAGAACTAAAGTTCTATGGAAACCGTTAAGATGCCGCAAGTAGAATAGCCGAATTTTTTAGATCTTTAATATAAATATTGTCTGCAATCTTTCATATTTTAAAATGTATTCATCATTCCGGGAGATGGGAGTGTGTTAAATATTTGGCATCATTCGTAACACTCGCGAGTAGTAGATTAAATATAAAGCAGATCGCTTTTACATGTGAATTTTGTATGGCCGGCCTAATATGCTTGAAAATATTGAGCGCGTTAATGCGCTCGTGGCACATAAATGGTTAAAAAAATATCTTTATTTATAGCAATATAACAGTATGAGATAGAAAATAACCATTAGCATAATTAATTCTTCTAACAGTAAATTGTGTCAAGTGATTCAGTGCAGACCAATTGAGGACATAATAAAAAATATATTTTTGTTGCTGTGGGTACAATTCAACTTCTAATCATTTCAAAACCTTCCCCGTGTTGCACTAATACTATTAAATATTATTTTTGAAGTGGAATAACAATATTATCAGGTTTAATTTTACATTGAAAATTATTTCCTACAGAGAGGAATCCACACAGCACAAGCTGTGTAGAAAATGGCATCAGTTTGTTAATTGATGGCATTAGAAATAATAAAGTAATTCAAAATTTCATTTATAGAAATTTTAAGTGTATTTAAAAATAACCATCATTTAAATAATCATTTTTCTGACATTCATACATACCATATCTAAATATTCTGTCACAACTTTTTTCAATTTGTATTACAAATAATGAATGAAATCCATTACTGCTTTTCATATGAATGTCAATGAACTATGGTAAAAAACAAATAGCGATAAATACCCAATCATAATAAATCATCCTGTTATTCACTCTTTTCATTCATAGTATTTTCAATGGCTAATCTTCTATGTTATCAAGAGAGTTGCATGCGCGATTTTGTGCATTCAATAACCCAGCGTTCAAAAATATTTACCAGATTATTCTATATATTTTGATTGATGAAATGAACACAGGAAATCGCAGAGACCGATTTTTCTAGGTTGACGTAGTGCGAGACGGACCACAAAGATTCGACTAGAATATTTGAAAAAATACGCACTGTAAATATTAGGAACGCACAGAGAAACATCTTTATCCGTTTTACACTAACACAACTGGGAACAAGGACAACAAATTGAGCGCATCTTTAAAATGCAACATTCTCTCAAAAGCTTTTACATAGTAAATCTAGCCCCAGTAAAATTCCAATAAAAGCAGACCTATATTTTTAATCCAAAGATCCTATTCTCAGGTTAATTAATGTCCGAACAGTAAGGCTCAACGCTTTCATGAAGAATGTAATGATTTTTGTATATACTCCAAAAATGTTTATTTTATTAGGTTGGTACTTGACATAACCAATATAGTGATACAAGATGGTCAGCGGCATATAACTTTCAATCACAAGAACTTAATGAGATACAACATATTTATTGCAAAATATACATGTAATTTATCTTACATACTTGAAATGAATTGCTAAAAAATCAATGCTCACGCTTTAAAACAATTTTACAAGTTAGGATGTAATGCAGACAATAAGTTCAATGGCTGCAGTTTTTATTTAATGCTCATGTATTATGAAACCAGAGACAGATTCAAATAACAAAATTCAAAGTTTCACTATTTCCGTATACTTAAAAAAATTGTATATGATTAATTTCCTGGAATAATGAATGGGGTCAGATAATTAGCTGATATTGTAAAATTGTAGTTGAGTAAAAGTTTTAAGAATCACCCCCCATCTACTCAAAATCTTTATATTGAATATAAAGTGTTGTCAGATGCAACTGCTATTTTCGGATGTTTGAATTCAAATTGTCAGTTTACCATAGCAATAACTAATAAAACAGCTTTGATGAGTTACTGTGAATTCTATTATTTCAAATGTTTGGTGCCTGCGCAGTTGATGACCACTCTCAATACATTTCATATTGATTGTGAATATATTTATAATTCTATACAAATACAAGTTCACTATCTGTCGGGCACCATTCATGATGACCAATAAAAAGAGGCTGTTTTAAAACAAACGCACAAAACAAACAATATTTTTTGACAACTTAAAAAGACTCTTTAAAATTTTTTAAAAAGTAATTACTTGTCTAAACGTACACTACTGATATTGTTGATATTTGACAGATCAAATAATAACCTGATTTTACCGTCTACCATCCAAATAAACATGTATAGCACAAACACAACAATTATTACGTTTGACGGTGTTCTAGGCAATAATAAATTTGAGAATAGGACTGCAGGTTTATAGGATATTTCAAACAATCATATTGCAAATTGCACTCTTTGAGAATCATGTAATAGTTGACAACGCTACGTTGAATTTAAAAACTAACCGTGCATTGTCAGGTCAAGTGTTTGTATATAAATATGTGATGTGTTGCATGAGAGCCATTCAATGCCCTTATTAGTATGAGGTTAGTGGTTTTTAGTTTAGTAAACCCAAAAACAAACCCAAGCTTGTGACGTCACATACGTCACGGTAACAAGTGTATTAATATTAAAAGCGAAGAAATGAAGAACACCATTTTCCCGTAGCGAGAAACATACAGTAATAATTATATTTACATACATAATATATTAATCATGAGAAATTGCAAAATAATCTAAGGTTTGGTAAATGATGTTAATTGATAATTTATGTCTAAAATAAAAGTTTAGTGATGTTTGATGAAAAGAGAAATTGTTGAATGAACAATTTTCTGTTTAACTAGGCCTTTAGAACTCGTATTTACACATTCGTTTGTATACACAGAATCCAAATTATTATAGTATAATAGAAATAGGTTCATGGATCGATACTTTCAAAGATGTTAGATACATTTCGGCAACAGTGTAGAAATGATATTTCAAGAAGTTTGTCAGGAGTTTAATGATAATATTCTCAGAACCATCCTATAAAAAAGGATAAAACATAAATAGGTGAGGACTACACGTAACCAAACAATCAAGTCCCTGAACCGTAAAATTAACCCCATCTTAATTTAGCTTGGCCAAGTTGACACGTACCGAAACAACATCTGTCTTGCCGGTGTCGTCCTCATCTGCATCCAAGTCGATGATCACGTCATTACAGATCTCCGCGCTCTCATTCTTTGCGACCCCGGAGAGGTCTGGCGGCACCAGAACGGATTCCACGGCGACGCTAGGCATGAGCATTAAATTGCTGGACATGTAATCCTTCTTCGCGTTCAAATATTCGACTTCTAGCGTTTTCGGGTCCACTTGTTTCTTCAAGTTCACTTCAGACGCCAACCATTCGCAGTCTCCTGACACAAATTCGCTCATTCTTGAATAAGATTCGAGTATTTTTTTCATCATGATACTCCGACGACCCGTATTTCTTTTATCTACATGTTTAATAGCTCTTATGACAGAAATAGCGTGGCTTTTTGAACGATTCGACATTGAATTCTGATCGTTTTTGACCACGGTAAGTTTGAAATCCTTTTTAACGTCTAATTTCGGTTTTGACGGGGCAAAATCCATCGCAGCGTTCTCAGCAAAGTTTACTATTTTGTCCAAGGCATTATAATCATCTTTGTCCGCCCACTGGTTGGGCTTTGATGGAACAGGAGTCAACGTCAGGGACATCGAAGGCACGGTGATGGGACGTCCCGACGCCGCAGATGAAGCTATAGATTCAATGCTTTTCCAGAAATTTGAGCTGTTCGAGTGATGTCTTTGCTTGTCAACGTTGAGGAGATTTTCCGTCGCCTGTTTTTATATTTCGATAATGTTTTATGGAATAGCATACAGTAAACGCAGCTGCGAAATGCAATAGTTTTGTGCAGTCTGAATGAGTTTGGTAAAAATAAATGTTTTAATTTGTAAAAAATTGCAGCAAAAATTTTTTTATTACAAAAAACCTGAAGATGTTTCCTTACAATATGCTGTAGATTTCTCTAATGTTAAATCGATTTCATGTGTGCCATAACTCTTTCTCTAATATAACATTTTTTTCACTTAACACTTTCAGATTACCAAGATGTTTTTATTGCATAACGACAGACTTAAGATTAAATCATTTCTGAAGACTTTTTATCTAGTTTTGGTTAGTTTTGTTACTATTGGGTGCTGTGTTTGTTTTTTGGGTTTTCTCATATTTAATTGTATGTTTATAATGAATATTTTTGTAATCATTTACAAAAATATAGCTATTTAAAAAAAAACTCTTTTTTAAAGAAACAGTCATTCTTCATAGACAGCCTTTCATTACAGCATGATCTGCTCACACATCCATATCCATGCAGACCAATGCACATACATGTGGAAACTGATTACATTAATCCATAATAACCATCGGGTTCACTTCTTCTGTGACTTGATTTATTTTTTGATTATGAAATCATAGAATCAGTATCTGCACCATTTTGAAACAATATTACCGGAAATGCAACAGAACATATCTAAATACAAATAAATTGATCTGACAATTTAACAGTAACACGATTCAGTCGCCGAGAAGCCAATCGGGTTCCTGGATTTATTTATACTAGTTTGTGATCGCTAAAACCTATTTTTAATAAGGTAAAGAATATTTGGTTCCACAAGTATTATATAATGAGGTTGAACTCTCTGATTTTGACGATGGCGCTATGCCAAAATAACTATAGAACATATAACATATTTTTTTTAGTTTTAGTGATAATGGAGAAGAATTATAAAACAAAAACGATTTTTTCTCCCTCAACGACTGAATCATTACTTTCACCTAACAGTATCCACCATCCATAGAATAAATATTATGCAATGTTTTAAAATAGTATCAAGATAATAATAGCAAAATTTGAAATATGTTATAATTGTCTAAATCTATTCTTTCCCGAAATTTTATAGGACAGTATGAATGTAAAAAAAAAGAACAGAGGCATGTATAGAAAAAGGTATCAGAATTAGAGTAAGCGATACATATTTGTTAGGCAATAGGATCTTTCAATGATGGGGTTTTCCTCGGTTTACGGCGAAATTTGGAAGACTGCCAACATATCTATCTAATCCCCCTTTTCAATCACGAAAAATACAAAGCTATCAGAGTCAAACTGTTTGCTTGTCCTGCACGAGTCTAACCGCACTCCCCGGTCGTTTAAAATCTATTCAAAATAAAGTCCCTCTCAATCATAAAACAAATGCAAAGAAAAAACATACTACACAAACAAACAATGAATCATAAAAAGCGTCAGTAACTACTTTTGATTGAAATTTATTCAAACTAGGGGTAAAAAAAGTGGTAAAAACATACACAACACCTAATACGGAAGGAACACTATGATATAGGGGTAAATTTTATTAGTAGCTAAGTGTTAATTAAAATAATAATACTCTATATATAAATAAGTAAATAGCCTATTACTAAACCGCCCATTAAAGAATGTAGAAATTAGATGATAATATTTTAAGCAAGAAAAAGATATGTCCAACTTGCTTGTTATTACTGCTGAATAAATTGTATGGAACATTTAAAATGAGCGGTTTAGACAAAATTATTGAAAATTTGATTCCAGTTTATGAAAATTTTACTTCATAGTTACTAAATATATGATTGTGAGACAAAATACGTTTACTATTTATCTATTGAATAATTGGTATATGTACCAAAATCTAATATTCAGTATATATTATATCATTCCCTGTCAACAATTGTGTTTACGAAAAAAAATCTATTTCCACAAGATTAAGCCAACATTTGTAGACCACTTATAATATATGATTGGTAATTTTCATAATCTCGAATGCAAAAAAGGAATCATGTTGAACGAAAAAAATTATCATGTATGTATAAAATAATAATAAAGCACAATGAAAAGGGGAGAAATTATTCACAAAATAATTTAGGGGAAGAAAACTGTATTCAATCATATATCATACACATTTTTCAATAAAATAACTGTCCACATGAAAATTCTTCTCATAGATCACTTGTTGCCTGGTATAGTTTGAATTGATGACGAATTATTTATATTGATTGATAATTAAGATTGACAAGAGTTTCACGGTAGGCAGTACTGGTAAGTGAGAAATTATCAATTTTCGGTTGAACGGTTATGGATCTATTTGTAGTGATAACAATAATTCGATGCAAATGAAACATACCTCGAGCAGTTGCTGATTTCTGACTTCCCGATCTCTCTTTGCTTGTTCGGCTTTCTCGCTTCGTTCCTGCTCACGAGCCAGGCGTGCCTGAAAATTGCCCAGGCAAACACAACACGTCAAGAATGTGTTCAAACAATAAATAAAACACGGTAAGAAAAATAACAAAGTATTTTAATTCTACAGAAATTATTTTATGTATTTGTTGATATTGATTGAGTAGGCATTTTATATATAAGAGTTTATATTGAGATTTTATATATAAGAGAGAGTTTATATTGAGTAGGCATCATATATATGAGATGACTTGCGGTACATGTGATTTAGTTAGGTCGGGCAGACCGGAAGAAAAATGTCGACTCGGGCAATTGAACATGTTAGATCCTTTAACAATGGAAAAACTGATTCAAAATATGCAAACCACCTCATAGAACAATCACATAATCCAAATTCGGTCCCGATTTGTTTACATTCCTGTAATAAAGGCCTTAAGCTAAATGCATTGGAACAGCTAGAAATTAATAGGTATAGATATAATCCAATGACATTCTTAGTGATCAGATTACAATAAACGCATCACCGCTTCTAAAAGCCATTAACAAGCATAATAATTGGTGGTTTAGAGATTTTGTGATACAAAACCATCTTAGATAACTAAAATTCAAATCTTATCTTAGCATTGTCATTCCTAACCTGTTCTCTACCCTTGGCAGCGTCTTTGCGAGCTTCCCGTGCTGCCTGCTGCTGTCGGGCCAGTTCAATTCTCTGCTCTACTGCCAGACCGGCACCAGAACCACCCAGTGCTCTACGAGCCTCCTCTAATCTGAAATACATTAACTAATCTATTAATTTAATTAATCAAATAAATCATCAAGATACTTTGCGCTGCAAATGACAAAATGGCGAGGTTGTCAGTGTCAAGAGTTGTTTGATTATTTCAATAATTTAGGGAATATCTTGGTTCTGGAGTTTTCCTTCACCTGTACATTCTATGTGAATGACAAACCAACAAAAAAAAGATAAATAGCAATCCTCATAATAAAATAAAGAAATTGTAACCTTTTTGCAACTTCCCCCTCAGACATTCTGAGAACTTCACCCCCTTCACCGAGAACTGCGGCCTGAACGAATGTTCCGATTAGGAGCCGAGATGAATAGCTGAAGTTGTCTTTGCCGAGCGGAGGGCATGGGTTCTTATCCAGATACTGAAGAAAAAAAAATCATCAGGAAACCTATTCAAAAATCAAGTGAAAATGAAATCATAAATAAGTTGTGTCAAATAAACATACAACTGAAAGATCTTGTGCATTTTTCAATTTAATAGATGAATGGGGTTCAGGTGGGTAGTAAATGACGTCTCCTTTAATTCCACCGCTTCTTGAGAGTCCTTTCATTAAAGTTTCACGTTTCCAGCCTGAAAAGAAATGTCAAATTTACTCATTATTGTCAGATGACAATGGGATGAACAATTTAGGGTGCATATTTTTTATCACACTTCTTGTGAGAAAATGGAACTGTTATTTTGAGCATTACAATATTACTTTTTTCATTTAATGTATCAAATCAATTTTTTATTGTGAGTGGTTTCTTACCCATAGCCAAGGGAGGTCTCAGTCTCGCTTCATCGTTTCTCTGCGCAGATCTCTTCCGTGAGCCGGATGACGTTCGACTTCCACCAACGAGTGCATCAGAAGCATCAGAATCAGAAGGACAGGAATCTAATCCTCCCGACATGTCACCGACTCCCCCGTCGTCAGAATCAGATCCGGAGAGTTCTAAGCCGGCTTGGTCTGCAGCCATTGCGGCTTTCAAGCGTTCTTGCATTTCAGGGTTTAACTAAAACAAAAGATCATTGTTTGATTAAAAGGATGACATGAATAAGAGGCATTATCCTTTATTACCTCGCATCATCTCATGAAAATAGAGTGGTTCAACAAATTAACTAAAATATGGTAAAATAGTAGTCTTTACCCGTAAATTTACTTGCTTGCGATAGTATGTTTAAAATACTTATTTTGATAAGTGCGACAAATATACTCAATAAATAAATAGAACTCACGAGATCGGCTGCTTCCTGTAAATATTGATGAGCTAAAGCCGGTCGAATACCTAACGCTCTGGATTGAGCGAGAAGTGAAGCAACGGTGTTCTTTTTTGGCTTTGAAACTCCTCTTCCGAGATTACGAGGTCTGCCTTCTTTTCCAGAATGCCAAGGACCGGCTGAAATATAAAATGATCATTATTCTATTCAACAATTCTGTTTGGGTTTAATACATATAAATGGCAGTGAGGATTACCATCATTGTCTTCGCTGCCGCTAGACTTGGGTCCGGGGCTTTCACTGGCCACAGGCCCCAGGAGGTGAGCCAGTCTGGCTCCTGCCTCAGCTTGTTGCGCATGAGAATGCTGCATTTGTAGTGAGTGATAGTGCTGCTGTGTGGCATGCGCATGGGAAGGATTCAGATTAGCGAGTGAGTGATGATAAGGGGAGGGAGAGGGCGACGGGGACGGGGAAGGGCAGGGATTTCTCTGAGGGGAATGCGCGTCTTGAATCACTCTGCGAGGTTTAGCACCCGGCTTTCGGCGAGCTGAAAAGTTAAATGATGAATAATCATTTTTCAAAACCTTATCAATTAAATATGTAAAGATCCTCTAAGGCGAGAGTTAAAAGTGATAATGAATGATAATGTTATACTGAATAATTGGAAATTTATTGAAAAATACAGAATGTTCAGTTTCTTGCAGTGACGTTGGACAGATAGGCGATAACTCACAAACTCTATCAGGAGGCGGTGCACCGAGACTAGCCGTGATGCTTGTGAGAGAACTCAAAGAGCTAGCTGCCTCATCCGGTGCACGAGATGTCGGTCGACCGCTGGAACTTGAACTGGAACTTTTCCAATCTGAAATAAAATGACCAAACCAATAATTAGACATACACATTCACATTCACACAACATTTAATTATTTTCATGTAAATTCGATTCAAAATTTTTACCATTATCATTTCTTGTTGATGCGGTAGGCTTCAAGGAGAGATTGAGCGGGGCATCCTCATCATTGGCCGTGCTGGCGGGAGATTCTTCTCGTTGCATCGACGCTGATGAAGAATGCGATGGTTTCGAGCTCAAATTCAGACCTAGGGAAGAAAAGTGATAAAATAACTGAGACTGTAATATCTATATCAATCAATTTACAAATCTGGATCGGTATATAGTTCAAAATATATGATGTAAATGTTTGGAAACTAAATGCATATAAATTTATACAAGAATTCCAATAGCACCAGTCCAAGTATTCTAATTTTAAGCATTTGTGTTGACTTACAGCTAGACAATTGATTAATAAAAAATGAAAATTGATTATCGAATTTGCTATTTTACTGGTTGAGTAAATAGGTGTCACATGTGTTCACACCTATTTACACAACCTCATTGCAAAGCATCCACAACAATTTAGAAGTTTAACTATCATAAAAATACTGCTAAAAATACAACTGTTGATCACTTAATGCATATTAATCAAGTTAGTATCAAAAACACTTTTTCATTTCATATAAAAAGTGAGTGTTATTTTTGTATAATCAATATTAAACCAATATTTTTCGAAAAATCACCTGTAGTAACTAAACTATGTTTGCTTAGGGACAATTTTATTAATTAATCGTAAACTAACCGACATCCTGATGCGCTGAAGAATTTCCCTGCACAACAGCAGAAGATCCACCGTAACCGAACGAAGACAGACCACCCGTCCGACTGGAATAACCTGAAGACGCTCCGAACTGCTCTGCAAACTGCTTTTCTAGTGCGGCTAGATTCAGACCGCTCTGGTTGGCTATTGACTGTAGAAGTTCTTTTGATAAACCTAAATTAATTGCAATCGTCACACATTTAACAATGTCAGGTTTTTCAGACTACAATTAAATAACATAAGTGAGATAAAGATGCACTGACCAGTGTATCCCGGAATGCTGAAAGGGAGAGAATTTTGCGAGGCCGATTGACTCGAAGGCAGTTTGATGACTTCCACTCTGTCTGATGAATTCGTGCCGCCGCCTGAAGCCGACGATGAATTCTGGTGCGCCATCGGTAAGTGACCGTATTCGGAATCCTGAATCGTTTACAAGTTAATATTGACAAAACAAATTCATTCTTGGATTATGCTTACTTTATAAGATTATAAGATGAGTGAAATAAAATTTATTTTTTGGAAACGGGCAACTCACAAGTTTGGTCTTCTTAGGGGGTCCCCCTCTCTCCACGAGCAATCCGGTGGTCGACAAAGCGGGGAGGACGGACACATGGGGAGGGTCTAGAGAAATCGTTTTCTTCCTGCCGCGATTCGTTGTTCCAGGGACCTGGGAAAATTACAAAGTAATGAGACAACAAGAGGTATGGATAGCAGAAATTTGTGTAACTTAAAAAGCTATTGGAAAAACCATCGAAACAATAGTTAACATTCAATAATAAATAAATAGTGCATAAGTTATTTAAATAATTTAAATGCGGACATACTAAAAAGTTTAAAATATAATAATGATGATGCAATCATTGAAAGCCATACTGATGAGTAAAAGCGGAATACAAAATGTCTAGATGAAATTTTAAAAATAAATTTATTGAATTCATTATGTTTTCAATATTTATCACAAATAAATGTGAATAGCTTACTGATGAATTTTACTGTTTAATAATTATAATATATTTCCAATGTTTAGTGTATTGAAGTGAACGATTTTAGTATTGTCTTTTTATTAGGATATATCATTTATTTATTTTTTTGGATGCATAAAAAGCAAGAAAAGATAGTATTTTTAATATATATTAAAGCTATTGTCATTATTATATCACTGGCTACATAATAAAAACAAAATTGAAGAAAGTCAACACGCTACCACATATCTTCGAAAGTTATTTAAAAAACATGCCACATGCATTGCTTTCACAGGTTTAGTTGGAAGACATGAGAATGGGAGTGGTATTGTAAAAATAGTAACAATGCTGAATTGAAGTAAAGTGTATTTAATGGGAAAATTATACCAAATCCCATCATTAGGTGAACACATTTATTCTTTTGAATGTTAGATTAGCTCATCAGCACGCAAATTGAACAAATCAAATTAAGATCCTTTATCTCTATGGAGAATCCAATGCCATCAGTATTTGGGGTGCCACATGCATTTTTTTAATATATAGCATCTCAACAGAAGTTTTTTTGTAAGAGCTACTTGTTATTCAGTCCCTGAACCTGACCTCTTTGGGAAATAAGCATCGGACTAGGAAAAGTCTAGTACTTTCACTGCTTTAAGAATTTGGAAACAACACAGACATCCGTGACTTTGAAAACAATTTCATACAGGAAATCGAACCCGTGGACACTGCAAACGAAAAGGATGAGCGACCAAGAATTTTTAACACTCGGCTACAGAATTATTACCATTTAGAAGAGTTAAAAAATGTTCTGATGCTAATATTATATAGACATCACAATGCAAAGCAAAAGAAAAGATTGACAAGAGTTCTTTGAGATTTGTTTCATTTGTACAAAGATTAAAGATTTAATTTATCATACCAAATAACTGCAGCAAACAATTAACTAATAGATATCTCTTTTAAGGTGTCAACTTACTATTCTTGGTGGAAAGGAATTATATTTAAATAAATAAAACATAATATTTGTGTGCTACATTGACATATATTTAGTAAAGATTAATGCTTGCAATGAATGAAACTGGTCCTGATCATTACAAAATATATGTGTAAATGGTATAATAAATTGTGTTTTATGTATTTAAAAATAATATATATCTATTTCAAAAACAGATAGTAAAAAACTCTATTGTCTACATTAAATTGGCAAAAACATGCAACACTCCAATCCATAATTTAAAATGCATCGAAAAGGATTATTGGAATGCACTACGGCCGACCACTGGTTCACAACAGAGTTAGGGTAGTATTCATTTTGTTTTTGTTTTTTTGGCAAGCAAATAGTAATGAAAAGTGATATCGAACCTTTCTCACCTTTGGCCCCACGATGGACGAGGTGTATTTGATGATTTCGGTATCCGGCGGAAGACGCACTCCGCCTAGTATTGATGCACCATCGCTGTAATGAAAAATATTATATCAAGGGAAATGTAATGACGCTAGCAAACTATCAAAACAAGTCAATTCCAAACATCATATTGTTTTTTTATAATTTTAACTGTTTACACACGAATGCTGGCGGCAAGCCAATAAGAAGTACATAATTTATTTTGTTGATTGTTATAAAACAGGGTTAATAATTGTAACTTTTTGCACTTGAGGGTGTCGCTTCGTAACCCGCATAACTCTTACAATGTAAAAAATTAAATTCAGTATATATTTACTACACAAAAATAATTCTGTAACTTGTCAAAGTAAAACATCCATTATCAATATGAACTTATATAGCAATAGTATTAATTTCTACATGATTAAAGTTAAATTAAATATTAAATAAAAGAAACTATGTTAGTAAAATAATTATTATAGATTTATTGATATAGTAAAGTAATATATGGGTGACGCTTACCTTCCTTCCAGGGCTGCACTAAATATGGGAAACAACAAAAAAACAAAGGTGTTAGTAGATATTTGATAAAATATATATGATAGAAGTGTTAAAAGTTGCAAAAAAAACACAAGTCTCTTTTTATGCATCTCGATTTTAATGTTTTGAACTGCAAAAAATATATCAATTTTTAAAAGAAATTGAAGGTATTTTCCATATGTATAGTGGTCATTCATATTTTGGTGGTTCGCCATTATGTATATGTTACAGCGAAAGTGTATTATCAGTGATATTATATTATCACTAGTTAAAATATATTTTCACTGATCTGGCCGGTGAAAATATATAAAGAAATAAATTTGTATGACAGCGTGATTTCACTAGTCACGATCACGGAGAGTATAATATATTATAATGCTATATTCAAAGACAAAGATGAAGTTTCGCACACACCTTCAGAGCGGTTTGTTCGCGTTGACAGCTGTCAGATATAACGTGTGAATTATGCCTGTTAATTTTACGTAAAAATATGTTCAGAAATGAAGAAAAATTATTATGATATTTTATCCAAGACACCCGTGATTAAGCATAATAACACAATGAACATGGAAAAGTACATTTACTTGATAAACCAAGTGAAAGAGGCGAGATCAAGTCATAAAAAAAATTGGCTGCTAAAACATTATGATGTGCTAACATGGGTGGAAAGGAACATCTCATTTTGCCAGTTGTGAACTCGGAAATTCTATACTATGTTCCAACAGAAGATACGTTTGATATTTTACATAATATCCATCAATCTATTGGCCACGGAGGACGGGACCGAATGCGAAAAGAATTACAACGCAAATACAAAAATATATCATATCACGAAATTCAAGTGTTTCTTAACATTTGCGAATCATGCTTTCAGAAGCGAAACAGAAAAAAGGCCTGGTGGTGAAACCAATGGTTTTTTCTCACTTAAATAGTAGATGCCAGGTAGAACTGATTGATTTCACATTAGTCTATCCGAGGTGGTTTTCTGGAGGAATTATCAGGGAGATACAAATGAAGCATGTTTATCATCAGGCCTGGAAGACTAGTAACAGTCTTCGAGATTATGACCTATTTAGCAAATGTCGATCTAAGCTTAGACAAAATGTTGGTTAGACGACCAAACATATTTGGGAATGATGGGAATGATCCCTGAAAAATATCTAAGATTACACCAATTTTTAGCGGGTGGTGCAGAATCATTAGTTGAAAATTATAGGCCAGTGGCTGTTCTCTCAGCGCCAGCTAAGGTTTTAGAGATGACAATGCATCACATGATACTTAAACAAATTGAACCATTTATAATCGTTCGGTCGGTTCCAGTGGTCTATTGGCAAGAGCGTTGTCCTAGCCATCAGGTGGCCTCCGGCTCAATTCCCGGCAAGGTCAGATTTCAATTGAAAAAGAGACCTTGGGCTAGGTGTATGTAAGTAATTTATCGTTGAGTTGTTCATGACTGATTAATATTTATCATCTAGTTAATCTCATGACTCTTACAATTAAAAATATTTGGCGCATTGGCATTAGCTGTAATGCCATATATTTATTTAATCTATAAAAAAAAAAATAGTAAAAAAAATAATAGGTGAACAGCATGGATTCAGAGCCGGGAGATCAATGTTCACTATAAATGATATTCTAAGTCATTAAAAATTCTAAGTTCTTATCAGTCGCGGATGATTTGAAAGTTTTTCTGAGGGTGTCTCACCGTCTCCAGTCTGATAAAGATAATATAATAGAATGGGAAAGAAGCAAAAAACTCGATTTAATATTGATAAATGTAGTCATTTATCGTTTACAAGGCGCTCACTGATGTTATTCTATCGCTATTCAATTAATGGCTGAATTCTCACACAGATTTCATCAGTTAAAAATCTTGGCATACAAGTTGAGAACAAATTAACATTTAATAATTATCTACATTAATATTACTTGCAACAAAACATTGCAAATGTTGGGCTTTATCCTCCGTACTACCAGGATAGTTTCTGAAGTAAAAGTTTTGATCTTAATGTTAAATATATTTTTTCACTCATATCCGTAAACGATTTTTTTTTTCTTCCAATGTTTTAATCTTTTTCACATTACAAAAGCATAAACTTTTAATTTGTATTTTTATAATGTAAATTTTTAATAAATACAATAAAAAATCATGGTAAAGTGACCAGATATCTTAAGGTGAAATGCCAGACACAAGAAAAAAAGCCTCAAATAATATTTGATTAATAATAATTAATAACAAACATATTATGTTTATTTGGTGCAAGCCGGGCGCATTATATTTTGATGCAGCGACATTTTCGTACTGGCAGCACTGACCCGCAAGAGACGTCAATTCAAAGCGTGCATCAAAAATTGTTTGATCATCTGACAGCTGTCAAATTTAATTTCAATGACTCGAATATGTTTGTTTATTGTAAGCTGGGTGCATTCGTGATTTTTTCGTACTGGCAGCACTGGCCTGCAAGAGATGTCAATTCAAACCGTCAAGGTTGAATTTGACAGCTGTCAAATTTAGTTTCAATATGATTTAACTGGCAAGTGCCAGGGATAATATATTATTGCGAGTGATAATATATTTTCGCTAGCGAAAATGTAGTAAAATAGGCTTTCACTGAAATGCCAGTGATAATATATTATCACTGATAATACACTTTCGCTGTAACATATACATAAATATATTAATAACTCATTGTGTACATGCATGTAGTGAACATGTAAACAGTTAGCATTTGAAATACATACATTACATAAACAAGTAATTTTCAATCATATAAAATAGAAGAAAAGTGTTTGTTTGCTAGATTTGTTTTACAAATTTCTTAAGACATTGTTTTGGTTCATAGAAAATTTTCTGTTCTTTGCACATTGTTTTATTTTTTGTGAAACAAATTCACCGCATAAAAAAAGACTACTGTATTTACAATTACACTGTGAAGTCTTTTATAAGGTAAGGATGAGCCCACCACCGTAATTAAGATTTTTTTTATATTACCCAATAATCCCAATAATCCCAATAATCCCAACAACCCCAATTAGGGCAACCCTGATTATAAGGCAATCACAAAATTTCAAAATCTGTGCATTTGTAACAAACCTAAGTATAGTGTGTGGAAGATTGGCAATGGAGTCGAGACCGGAGTGGCGATCTTTGTCCGATCCACCCATAGACGGAAGACCGAACGGGTTGTTGAATAAGGATGAGGAATTCTGGAAAAATAAAGCAAATCAAATTTTAATCAACAAATGATAAAAAATGTTATTAAAATGATCTAATATTTGAAAAGACTAGACTGGATTTGACCACACGCACTCAAAGACTGGGTGCATGTTAAATTCAATAATATTTGTTCAATGGAAGTTCAATTTTCTCTGAAAAGGGCTAAAGAATTATTTGACATCTCTCATAAACATAATAAAATTGTGATTTGGATAGATTACCCAAGATTTTTTTATGATTAATTTACTATTGTACACCTTTCATTCATTACTCTCTACTGTATGACAACAATATGTATGTGAAATATCTTCTTCAAGCATACAATATCATACAAAGAGAACATGCAGAAGCCAAGAAATTAATGAGAGCTATAACGCCTGAGCTTCTCGTCCTAATCTATAAGATACATCTCAGACATACTTCATAAGAAAATGGAAGATCAATTGCAAGTTTAAAACAATAATTGTGTAAAATAATGTTGAAAATATTCTTGATTATTGTGACTTCGAACAAGCATTTTGACACAATACCTATGCACAAAAGCAACAATAGACTGATAGTTTCTATATTACCTTCCCTCCTTTGCCAGTGGCGGCTGCCACAGCCGCTTGATAAGCATTCTGAGCCATCGCTGCTTGGGCCATGATCAAATCCCCCCTCAGCATGGCGAGATCTTTATCTTTGAGGGACGAGTTGGAGCCAGATATTGAAGAGGACTGCGGCATAGACGAGGCAGAAGACGAAGGGATGCCTCCTTTTGAAGAGTTGGCTCCGCCTTGCGCCAGGTATGCACCGCTGAGTGCCGATGCTTTGGCGGCTGCTGAGGACGATGATTTTCCTAGGGAGGAAATCAAATTAATATCACTTGCATACTATTATGATACAAGACTGAAAATCTATAGAAGAGTCGCTGTAATATAAGTCGTTTGTTAGATGTAATAAATGCAACAATCCTTACAAATTCTAATTGATGACTTAACGATGTCTACGACGTCATGTTAGTAAAAACTGTTGTTTTAAAAAGAGTTAATAAGCTAAAGAGTTAATAGCTTATGATTAAAGCTAAGGTGATTTTGATATAAATTTTTACATAAATATGGATTCTTTGGTCAAAGATGAGTTAACATATTAAAAAAATCTCATCTGCCTTCGAAACCACAGATGTGTATCATAATAAGTCATTTAAAATCACCGCGTTGATGAGACGCACTTGAATGCTTGCCGGAATGGGACGAAGACTGGTGCGACTGTGTAGGATGCGTCATGGCGCGAGATCCGGCCAAACTGTTCAGTCCCAATAGACCAGACATGTTCGATACGTTAGCCGACGAAGACATTGACGGGGATGATGTTTTCGGTAAGCCATATGAAGAACCTACAATTAGAAAAAACATTCATGACATTGATATATATATGTACAAAAAATGTTTTATAATTTTTTAATACAATTTTACAATTTTTTTAAGTGATTTATAACATTATATTTGGGACATATGATATAATTGATTTCCAAATACCCCAGGACATTTTTATTCATATAAAACTAAGGCCATCAAAGAAATTCCCAGAATCCTAGGATTGGAATCCATTCAGTATAAATCATTTCGCTGTTTAAAGTTTGACCCTATGTAGTAAAGTTTTTTAAGAATACAGTTTAAAATCGAAAAATTTCATGGTCCTCTAATTCAAAAGTTTAAAATAAAATTTTTGATTTGATGCGGAATGAGGATTATGTATTATTTATCAGTTACATAAAAAATGTTTCATATTACAATGTTCATAAAAATAATTACTGATGAAAACATTACCAAACTAATGCTGATAAATTCTTTAACTAAATGATGAATAAAAAGTAATAGTAGTCATGGTAAAGAGATTCCATTTTTTTTTAAAACAACATCAAAATTGATTATAATTATTGTGTTAAAATAATAATTTCAATCAATTAACATCAAAAGGACTAGAATATTTTTTATCATCTGAATTGACACTCACGCATACTCTGCTGCGGTGACTGACTGCTAGATTGTGAGCCCTGCGAAGGCATCTGCTGTCCCTGTCCCTTATCCTTTGGCTGGCGTCCCCTACCACTGCTGCTCTGCTGTCCCTGCCCTTGACCCTGCTGTCGTCCTCTCTGCGGACCGTGTCTATTCGCCGAGCCGTGTCCGCCGCCCGCTGTCAAAGCACCGAGAGCGGCTCCGTAAGGGTCGGCAGCTCCGGCAAACCCTCCCAGTCCTGATGCTTGCAGCCGTGCGAGGTAGTCTTGAGCCGCCAAGTGAGAGGCCATCGACCACCACGCTGCACCTATTTAATATAAAAGAAAATTGAAAAAATGTTCACATGTCGAGAAAAACTGTACTTTAATGACTAATAAAGAGCAGTGTAAACATTGATATTTGACTGATTTTCATATCTACGTTTGAAAATGCTGGTTTATAGCAGTTCATGACAATTTATGTATGTCCTATAATATTTTCATTGGATTCAGCGTTACCTTTGTAGAAACTAATTTAAAATATAAATTGATAGGTTTCTTATTTCACTGGTTGGAGCCACAATTACTGGAATAGTATAACACACTGTTTGCTGTCCTGTTTCGCCGACAGTCTTGGCAATTGTATAATTGATGTGGGATATTTTCATGTAGGTAGAAAAAAATAAGTCTTACAATCAGATCTGTTATCTGAGCCAGACTTGCCTCAAAGTATAAAAAATAAATACCTTACGTTATCTGGTCGATCCAACCAGATCTCAACAGTACCATTCTTATGCAAACATATTATTTAGATTTTAATCAACGACAACAAGAGGTATCTATTTAAGAACTAAGTTACTAGAAGCCAAATCGATCCTAGCATACAGATAGTTAATAATAAAAACAATGAGGCTCACTGGCAGCTGGATGCAATCCGAGACTAGCGGCCTGGCTGGCTGCGACGGACAGAGTAGAGGTGGGAGGATACTGCCCTTGGCCACCTCCACCTCTGGAACTGCCACCGCCTCCGCCGCCACCTCCTCCTCCAGCCCCTCCGCCGGCCCCCAACATTCCAAAGCCACCTGCACCTCCATGGAAACCTGCTCCTGCACCTAATAGAGAATTAGCATCCCGGCCCCAGTATGCTGAAATGAAACAATATTTTTAGTTTAACATCACAAGACTACCACATCAACCTCTCTTTATAAATAGTAATCAGATTCTGTCAGCAATCGTTTCCTCAAAAGGTATAGTTTAGATCAGTGTTCTCCAACCTTTTTACACCCACACCGATAAAAAAGGAAAACAAATCACGGACCACTAATACTGAAATAAAAACAACCCAGTTTCACCTTTCGGTGTCTTCAGGCATTAGGGTACACCAATATATTTGAACTGATGCGTAGTTAACAGTTTGTATCGTTTATATACAAAAATAAAAGTAGATCACTGTGTTAGTTAAATTGTTATGAACGTAATCTATATGAATTAGCGAAAATGTTGTATGCAATTGGTAAAATTTTATTTGCCACATATATTAGTCTATTGCTGCAAATTTGGAGGTGACATTTGGAAACTGTTGCTATAACAAAATTTTTATAATTATTTGTAAGCAAAATTAAGTTTATTTCAGTAAATATAGAGATAATTGTCGTTATTATAGCCCTTACGTCAGTTTTTAGTCAGCAATACTTCTGCGCTTTCTTTTGTATACTGAACATTCCACCTTTCACCCCTGTCCGCAATACAGTTTATAAAAAATATAGAAATGTTACAATTCAATATAATAATATGCCGATATCATTATTTTGTAAATTGTCTATGGTCGCAATATTGTAGTTGACATTTTTACGCTGTGTTGCTATAAGAAAAAAATATAATTTATAATGTAAGCTAAAATAAGTTTCTAAAAAAAGGTTTATTCGAATAAATAGAATGATATTGATCAGTCAGTATAAAAATTCTGTGTTTTCTAATGTTTACTAAATAATTTCACCTTCCACCACTATCCGCAATACAGTTTCTATAAAAATAAATAAATGTTTCAATTCAATTTATTTATGCTGATATCGTTATTTTTATAAATTGTCTATGTTCGCAATTTTTCACGTTTCTCTATGGTCGCAATGAAACCATCCAACCAATCAAACCAGAGTAATGTTTGGTGGGAAAGATATATAAACGCTGTGAGCTCAAAGAAAGCCTCAGTAGCATTTTATTATACAAGAATAAATGATTCCAAGACAATCATTTTAGCTAAGCAATACTAAGCTTAGATGCGGAAGGAAAATGAGGATGTGATTATCTACACGCTCTAAGAGATATCTTCTTAAACAGCGTGTCAGGTTCATCTATTTAGCTAATGACTGGGCATTTTATATTATAAGAATAAATGATTCCAAGACAATCATTTAAGTTAAGCAATACTTTCTCTAGATGCGGGAGGCAAACGAGGATGAGACCTCCAGCCTTATAAGCATCCATATAAACGCTATAAGGCTACGTGCACAGCGACAGGTGTAACTTCTGGCGTAGCATCACTTCCTTCATGATCAAAGGTTACCAAAATGGCTTTATCGATCCACTGAGATGAAAGAACTCTTGTACCTTGCACCAAGTATCTTGCACGGTAGATATCAATATCAAAATCGTATAAACATTTTATTTAGCTAGTTATTATAGCATCATCTCTAATGATAATAAATACCACAAAAATCTTAATATTTAAAGATCTATTTATTAGTATTCATTTTTATTTATGAAAAGATATGTGTTTGATTTTGAAGTGGCTTGAAGATATAACAAAAGTTATAGAATAGAAATCTATTTTTTCTATCATTCACTATCCTGTGTGTACTAACAATAAATTGAAATATGACATAAAGGATTATAACTTGATACAGAAAACAAGTTTCCATTATATCATATAATGATGCTGAATGAATATTAATGCTCGTTTACCTCCGAAGAGTGATGCAGCATCGAGCAAAGACTCTCCTCCTCCTCCTTTACCGCTGCCCACTCCGTCGCCTGCACCTCCGCCGTTCTCACCATTTTCCTTCTCCATATTGTAACAATAAGCCCAGTGGACTTCTGTGAACATTTAAACAATATTTGCATTAGTAATTGACAATCCTGATCTATCATGACTAGTGTTCTCTCTAATCTGGGCAGAGCAGTTTTAGTTATCTCATGTTGCCGAACACTCTATTACAAGCTATTCAAATTTGATTTCAGATAAAACATACTTATTCAAAATGAATGACTAATGCAGTAAATAGGATAGTAATTCAGGTACATATTCCATTACCAGCCTTTAGTTTTTACTTTTTTTACACAGAAATAATTCTCACTATGAGCGAAACCAGACCTGATGTTTACATAATCGTTAGTCCATATAGCTGTCTTGATCTTGAGCTGTATAACAGACATTTATCTTAAATTGATATGAGTAATATAACCATAGTGACAAGTAAGGCAAATAGCTGAAGAAAACCTTCATTAATAGAACCATGATAAAATATTGTAATTTAGTACAAATTCTTTCAAAGATAGAGATTGTTTATTTGTTATACTCACATTTGCAGTTAGATTCGGTTGAATGAAAGGCAGGCCTCGATCCACCCGAAAAGGCATCTCGGTCTCACCATAATCAACATGATGGATCACCGCATTGGAGACTTATAACGGTTATACTATCCTCGGAGCTGTCACAAGGTGATCGATTTAACGGTCAACCTCATCTTGAAGCGAAGTTCTGTGAGGAAGTCTGAAAAAAGATTTTTTTTTTTTTAATTTCAAGTGATTTTATAACATTGATAAAAAAAAATATTCAATATTAATTGTGATAGTAAAAATTATCATGAATACTAAAAGAAATTTTTTAAAAATTATGGAAGATACAAATAATTGTAGAAAATCATGTGAATAACTATATCAAAAAAATTATCTACCATTTTTGATTTATTATTCTGACCAATATTCTATCTAAGAACCCCCCAAGCATTCTTATTGTGCAATAATTTCTAGTTTGCACACATTTTAATACAAATTATAAAACTCTTATTCTTGAAGAAATACACACATAAATTTTCTTCACCTGTAAATAAAACTTTTGAAAGGGAAAAAAAATCAAATTCAACATTTATTTATTCAAATTGAATCCATAGAGTAACATAAAAACTTTTATTAAAAATATTTAAATAATATGAATTATTTTTAACATTTGTTTCATTAAATAATTCCTTGGCATAATAATAGCAAAATAATATTCCAGAGAGTCCATGAACTTGACCTGGTAAAAATAAGCTTGCCATACTCACAGCATACTCCCTATATTAATTGTAGATAACACAAGTGATGGCCAATCTAAGGATTTACATAGGTACATTTATCAATATCTTTCTAAAGCAGTTTCTCAATGAAGTGTTTTCAAAATTTGGTTTTGTTTATAATTTTAGCATTTGTAAAGCATTGCTGAAATCCGCATGACTGAATGAGTGCATGATTGCAGTAACACAGTCAGTGATCATTGTCAATCATTGCGAAAGGAAAAATACTCAACACTAATGTAATTATGAAATTTAATTTTTACTTGATGTTGAATAAGTTCACTGTGATAAACTGGATGGCTTCTTCAAATATTTTTTTGGACCAATGATAATAAACGCTTCATAAAAAGATAATACAAAAAAAACGCATTATAGTTAATTATGTGCAGTGTCAGATATATATAAATACCCTGAGATAAACACAATGAGTTGTTTTTAATTCAACTAACTGTAGGAGAAAAAAGACGAACACCCATGTGCAATTCGTTATTGACTTGAGCTGGGAACCATTTACAATCAATAAATCACACCAACAATAGTTTTGTAAGTTCAAATTTATTACATCCAACTGAAGCTATAATAATTCGGTAAAATAAGAATAAAACTTGTTTGAAATTTTTGCATACATTTGTTCATCTTATATAAAATACTTAGATCTTTGCAAATTGTTATAAATATCTGTACTGACAAAAAGAGGAGCAATGGCCTAAAAATTTCAGTATGAAAATAAAAAAAAAACAGGAAATTATTCGTCTTTTCATTCATTATGCATCTGAAATTTTTTCAATGTTATTTGACTAGGCATTATTATGGTTGATTAAAATGTAACATGTACAATATGCATGTCACCCCATATGGAAGGTTACCAATTTGCATTTAGTCCTCCAACATAGCAGGTTTAAAAAATCGCCAATATCACTACATATTATGTATATTGGATATAATTGATTCGTCGAATTCAGTTTAGCTTAAATCCCCACATTTAAAGTAATTAACAAATAAAACAAGTAATTACAAAATATTCAAACATTTTCGGATGCAGTGGAAAAAAAGGTTGAGAAACACTTATCCGCGAAAAACAAGTTACGTAGGTACTCTCTATACCAGCTGTAGTAAAGCTCGTTAGTATATGTATGCATGTGTGCACAGTAAAAGTTATACTTGAGTGTGTGTGTATTTAAAATGAATCCGTGGGGATGTGTGGGTGTGTTCTCATGAATGAATTTGTATGATAGTAAGAACGACGTATCTACAAACACATTTATAAATATATTTAAACATTATACTTATCTAGCTAGTTTATATGTTTTTTTTATGTATATATATAATTATAACATATTATATCAAGTAAAATATTATTTTATTTTGATACTTTTGACATAAATAAAGGGCAATATGAACTGCATTATGTGGCTTTTCATTTATAAAAAAATACATTTAACCTTGCCTGTATAACAATGAAAAATGAAAGTTGGAAAAATGAAGTACACGTAGCGAGAAAAATATATCATTAATCAACCAGGGCACTGCCTCTTCAAGAATGCGACTAGTGTTTTTTTTTTTATTAAAATTAAAATTTTGATTGGCTATCACGTATTTACATTTTACGGAGACAATATTTAACGGTCCTCGATGGAACAGAAAATTTAAAAAAAAATGCTTTAAAATAACAGCGAGATTTTCAAGGAAAGGTCAACGATGCTTGAAAAAGCCGTTTCTACGATTATAAGATTAAATATCTTATTTATTCTAAATCAAAGCCATTCATATTTTCACGGCGGGATATCTCAGCAATACATTTAATTCGCTAATAATAATTTTGTAAATGGTGTTTATGATAATGTAACTTCCTAGTTTCAAAGAGGGTAAAGTTGTGTTTATATAGAAGCATTTATTTTTTAATATACCAATAATTGATTCGGCGATGTTCTTTTCTAAACATGGAGATATTTAGTCAAATAAAAATGTACAGGCAGTGTTTTACTAATTTACATTGTATTTATGCTACTACTAACTTGAGATTCAGGTAAAAATTTCTGAGCTCTTTTTGACATTCGTACATTCGAATAATTGGTATGGATTCTTTAATGTATCCAGAAATGTAAAATTTGTTTAGATATATTTATAATACCTCTCATAGGATTTGTATGTGAGGACACAGTGCATATAATCCGTAACGATTAAAGCCCGAATAAACGATTGAAGAATAATACGAAGACTTTTTATATTTTCAAAAAAAGTTAACAGGTACATAATCAATTGTAATCTATTGGAATCTGATGGCCAAGAATCTACTATATATAAGAATAGCAATAGCAGAATCAAATACGAACAATGTAATGAACTTTGTAATGTGATTCTGTTATTATATGCCACTTTTCTGTATTTATAGTGCATATTTTTCTTCACTATTGAAACGTTACAAATGTAATCAATTATATTCAATCATTCAAATGTTTTAAAATTGTAATCATCTACATTCGATTTACTTATTTTACGATTATTTAGAATTACTACTAGCAACCAGGCTGAGGAGTCGGTGAAAAAAGTCCGACTCCGACTCCAGCATTTACCAAAACCACGACTCAGACTCCAGCATTGACAAAAAAACACGACTCCGACTAAAAAAGTTTAATATCGTCACTTTTTTTGCCTAATTTTCCTATTTATGTGTATTCCATTAAATATCAACCCTACCAATCCGGCCAATAGCCAAATTTGACAAATTATATGCAAAAATAAAAAGTTCAAACTTTTCAAAATTTCTGACTCCGAGTACGCCACCGGCCAAAAAAAGCAACATTATCAACAATATCAGTAGGTAAATATTCATAGTAGTCTTGTGAAATGATTCGCTCGGAAAGATTAGTTCATTCGAGTCATCTTATTCGGATGTGCCAACTAACATTGTTGTTTATTGCCGCGAAGTCTCCTGGAAACGGAGGAGTAAAAATTCATACAGGATTGATTGTTATGGTCGCGAAAAGACATACTACGTACTTATAAATTTGTAATAAAGTATAAAGCTTAACACAACGTATGTTATGTGCAGCTTACTATGCATGTATTAGGGATAACAATCATCATCACAAATAGTCTCTTGCCAATATTGTTTACCATACTTATTATATTTGAATGTTTGCCAAAATTCCCACATTGTAAATTAAGAATGCAGTACATTTCATAGTGTGCTATATAATCAGACCGAAGCGACTTCAAGGCACAACATAAACACTAATACAAAATAATAATAAAAATATGGCCCAAATTCTCGAAAACAATAATTTAGTCGAAGTTGAAATCGCATTATGAGTTATTCAAAGTTAAATGTCTGGCAAACATTTCTCACTTTTAAGGTGTTAACTGTCACATTGTTGGTGAAAATGTGATTTCAGCCAAAATGAATAAATGCAGGTTAAAATCACTTTGTTTCGTGCTGGCAGGGCTGTGGAGTCGGAGTCGCAGTCGAGAAGTCGGGACTTTTTGGCCGGAACCGGAGTCGTCGCGGCGTTTTGGCCGGAGTCGTACTCGGAGTCAGAAATTTTGAAAAGTTTGAACTTTTTATTTTTGCAAATAATATGTCAAATTTGGGTATTGGCCGGATTGGTAGGGTTGATATTTAATTGAATATACATACATAGGACAATTAGGGGAAAAAAGTCACGATATTAAACTTTTTTAGTCGGAGTCGGAGTCGTATTTTTGGTCAATGTTGGAGTCGGAGTCGTGGTTTTGGTAAATGCTGGAGTCGGTGTCGAACTTTTTTTTACCGACTCCACAGCCTTGGTTGCTGGAAATATATATTTTAACATACAATGTGTGTTTGATATGTGAAAATTATAAAAATATGATATAAGCAGTATCAATTGGCTGAAATCGTTTTGCTCTGCAAAAAAACCGTACTACAATTGAAACTAGAGTCTGACCATAGTAAGTTGTGAAAAGTATATAATAGTAGAATATTAACTGCATAAGTCATGTAATATAATACACACGTATGTGCTTGTCTCGCTCTCAAACATTATACGGCCTTTTATGTTTCTCATATTTTCGCAAATCAGCTCGCTCGTTTCGAAACTGCTCCAGATTTATTCTATAGGACGAAAGACCGTCACTGGAAAAAAAAACGGATAAACAATTGCTCGGCGAATAAGTGTGAAAACTTACGTCCATACAGCAGCGTACTTTTAGTTGTACAATATTTTAATATAATAATAAATAGCAAAAACAAACGAAGTCATGAGCCATGCGAAAAGACTATGAATCAAGGCAATCGTGAAGTGAGAACGTTTGTGTGGTCAGCCTTAAGACTTCGGTTATTGGTTCCACAAGGGTTTAATTTATCGTCAGCCAACAATTCATTACTGTTATCGCTCCTAAGCATATATTAAAATTGTGTGTTAATATAAAATTACAACTGAAGATTCTTCGATGAATGTAATACATACTTCAGATGGATTTGGCAGTAACTGTGTGGAAGTTCATTTCAATATATAATTAAAAATACCTTTGCTTATGTAAATGTTAATAAATAGAAAAGGATGGTAAAAAAAACCTGATTTTTTCTTTTATTCGGAATCGTGTTTTTGTAACGACTCCACAGACCTGATCAAAAGTAATAAATTTTCAGAACTTGCAAATCATTTAATAACAAACGAAGAAATACTCAATCGAGTAAATAATAAATGATTAAAAATGAACAGCTTACATCTTTTTAGAAATAAATAAAAGCATCAACAGGAATGAATCAATAATATATAATATTTTAAATTCGACAGGTTGCTTTGCTTACCACGAGAAAGAAACAATTATTTGTAGTTTTATGTCTGGAATTATAAATTGAATATTCAATGAAATCTAAAGATTCCGATAAGGCAAAAAAAATCTCAACTCTCGGCTAAAGATGAAGTTATTTGCACTGTAATCGGGCGATAAAGTATTCAGATATGATTTAGTTGAGAAAACTCACACGTACCTCTAAAAATCACAGAATTACTTTGAAACATGAACAACGATGTATCAATAGAATTAAGGAACATATCGATCAACTAATAACTAGTTATCTTATAAACTAATACCGCCCCGGCATTCCACTATGTGAAAATTAAGGTTAAGAGACGGTTAACTGAGTCACGCTAAAAAAAGATATTATTCAGTATTTCTTTCATATGCATTACGTTTGCGGCAGGCATTTGCATTAATTAACTTGGAATCGACATTTTTAAACAAAATTGTGTTCGAGAAAATCACACACTAAGATAGATAGGAACACGGAATTGATAAATGCTAAATATTACATCATACCGCTTTTTACTTTAATAAACAGAACACAAGTTTGTGTACTAATTCCACATACTTTATTAAGGTCAGCACTGGGTCTGTGTCATGTCTAGGGTTTCCAATTCCGGGCCAAAATTTTAATCCCGGGATTTCGGGATTGTCATAAGTCGATCCCGGGATTTGTAATATTTTTTGAATGGTTGATAATTTTCATCATTATTAGAGATATTAATGTGTCATCAAAAATAGTTGGACATAATTGATGTCACTATCTTTTTATGAATATTATATTTTGGTTGTTTATCCATTATCCAGTAATGTATGAGAGTATCGGTCTCGTTCAAATGCGGTCTGTTAATAATGGAAATTAAAAATGTCTGGCTATGCACATTTTGAATCACACATGAGGACACATTAATAGAAATAAATAACGCTTTTATTGATGACAAATCAATCCCCGAAAATTCGGGATCATGTTTTCTAATCATGGGATTTCGGGATTGGAAACCCTAGTCATATCGATTTAAATATGAATAATGCTTTTCCACCAAGAGCTGACCTTAAGTGATAAAAAATGAAATTGAAATTGGAAGAGTAAGAAAGGATGATTTAAATCCAATAAACACATAACGTGAAATATACTTTCACCGTATCTGTGTGCGGGCGCGATCTATCTGTTATCTGCCAGCATTAACCCTCCTCTCCCTGAATGACTTTTATACGTATAATACAAGCATAGCCGACGCCTGTAGCGAGTATGACTTGTATAGCGGTTATGAAACACTGCTCGTAGATTTGAGCCTCATATATATTATATGAAAAGTAACCTGAAACTAAACGAAGTATTGCAATATTTTTCTTAAATATTATAGGTTGCATAATGTATTCAAAAACACCGCACTGGTTTTTTTCTCCATATTTTTAAGGCGAGCGATAGGTCAATTAATGGTGATGACTTTCAATAAAAAAAATCTTAAACATAAACAACCTTTCAGGCGGATAACTCAATGGAATAAATATTAAACCTTCTCACTTGGCAAATACAAAAGTAACTTGGATACTAAATATATGTTTAAAACATGGCAAAAACTTTCCAATTAAATAATAGTATGTATGTATATATATTTCTTAAAGATTAAAAAGGCTTTTAAATTTTAATTCTTGTGTGAGAACGTTGAGTGGAGCCAAAACACGAAACAACAGTTTTATGCGGATGCACTAGTACTATGTAGTTTGATACAGAACCATTTATTAAGTTACCTTAGATATGTATTAAGAGAAAGGTACTTTTTTATAAATATTTTGCTACGATGAACAATTAACTATTTAATTAATGGCGTGGTACGCATTGCATCGAACGTCTTATCCAGATTCTACACAGGTTGGTGATAATTTTCGAATAGCAAATCAATGTTCAATATTTCAATTGTTAATTAGGGTTATTATACAATCGTAATTCATCTATCGCAGATTTAAAAAAAATGTGATGTGTTTTTGTATATGTATTATCGTTGGTCACATCAACAAACCGCATAATATCCTTAGGATCTTTATTTAGATTAGAAGATTATTTTTTTAGATAATTATCGCTACACAATTAACGAGATCGAAGTATATATAGCGCAAGCGAAACGGTCCGGCATATTACGACAAAGGATATAAATTTAGCGCAGTGTGCTCGAATGAATCGAACCGCTGCAATATATTCTCCCATCTCAGAATATCGTCTAACTCAGTAGTTCTCATGTGCGGCCACCATAGGATTTTGCTGCGGCCACCAACAGCTCCATAGAAAATATTGATATTTAATTAAAATGTGTTATAACAAGTTAATTTGTCAACAATGCACACACTTAAAATTGAATATTTCGTGTGCATTGTATTGTGCATCAAGAATTGTTACTTCGCAAAAACTCAAACACATAAATGTTTAGGTCTTTTTGACAAAAAAGATTCGACACGAAAATTTGGTGCGGCCACCAGACATTTCCGTTCGACAGCTGATGTTCCTAATGCGGCCACAACCAAATTTTACGTGAGAGCCACTGGTTTAACTTATTAAGATTTATTTTAAGATGAAATGGTAAGAACGTGCACAATAGCAATGAAACAAAAAAATCTACAACTTGCAAAGGTTCAGAGTAGAATAAACGTGTTTTTGGAACAATGTATATATATTTATGAACGTATTTTAATAAAAAAGATAATCTATACATATACCTAAAATTTCTTTGGTGCATTAATTTACAAGAAATTCTCTGCGATATCATCCTATGTCTACCAAATATATGAAAAAAACATTAACCGTTTTGTAGCTCAATATTCTCAATGTATTGAGCGTTTTTTTCAAAGATTTAATAAGTCTATGTAATAACCGCTTCAGTACAGCACTAACATAATTCCCAAAAGTTCAATAACAGTAATAACCATATCAAATAAATGCAGCATTTTGTTAAACTTTGAAATTGCAACCAAAAAAATATGCAGTAAGTTATAGATAACGTCTGGATATGAAACCCATCTCTGAATGGAAATATTTTTAAATAATTTTCGTCAGTCGTTTCCAGCTTAGAATTTATCATTAGTACTTCCTACCGCTGTGAATTAATTATTGCCGTGCGAACCTATAAACTAACTTCAACTCGATCAAAATGTTGCACATTTCCTTGAAGGACGTTTAGGGGGCACGAGGGTCCTTTACCTGAGGAATGCAGGTCGATTCTCACGTCCCTATATGCCGTGCGTAGACCGCCAACCGACATCATGCATCGAGAAATCAAATTCGAGCATACTACACGGGCACTTCAAGAATTAAAACCTCCCTCTAACAACTCACATACCAAGATAACTATTATATTACATCAGAGCTGACTGAACGTAGGACATGGGCTTATTATCCATCATTATTTGGCAGCTATGATTAGCTAAAGTCAGATTCCGACACCGACTCGAAATGTTTTATCCGCCTATTAGTCAGTTGATCTTTTCACGCGGTGAAACTTTTGAAATGCAAGACACATTAACCATCAAGTACAAGCAGATCAAGGTACCCACCCATTTACCTGAATGAAATAATAATTGTAATGAAAACTTGCTCGCACTGTTAGACAAGAAATGCCAAAATATTGATTATCTATATGCACTCAATCCGAATTATTCAGTTTGAACCAATAATAGATATTGTTAGAAAATGAATAAGCTTCTAGAAGAAATAAAAAACAACAGCATATTACAATATATGACGTTGTAATTTAAGATTTTTATCTTTATCCATGCCCGTTACCTGATACGTTTTAAGTATGTATACTCAGATATGTAATAGGTTCCAATAACCGATATTTTTCAACTGGACAGGTAAAAAGACCTCTTAGAAAAATACATTTCGTTATCGTTTTGACTAAGTTGTTCAATGTACATACCTACTTAAAAGCCATGTAATATTTAAATGATTTAACATTTCTTTGGAGCACCACAAGCTCCTAGTATTATTTCTTTCAAAACATTATCCCTATATTTATCTACCTGTTAAAACCAACAAAATGGCTAGCAAGATTATTTCAAGCGTTGAGATAAGTTTGAAGAGAACTACATGTTACTAACTCGAATGTTACACAAATAGGTAGCCGGAATAAATAAGAAGTACAGTACCGACTAAATATCTGTGGCCCGGTGATATTGTGTCACAAATCCATGATTACAGATTGTACTAAACAGATAAAAGATATTTACTGTAGTAAATATTAATCACCTGCCTGACGACTTGTTTTTATTCAATGACAGAATAGTTGATTAAATTACACATTTAGAGATTTGCAATACAAAATAAATACCTACTCAGCAGTCATGTAGCCAAGCTGACATCTGCCATTTCGTATGCAATACAGTTTAACGTATTTTGTCCCCTTCACGACTATGTCTTTATCTTATTATATTTTTTCCTTACCAGGATACAGATACAATTATTGTTTTATGGTGACAAGGAATCGAAATTCAAATTATAATAATGTAGACTAACTTAGGCGTTATATGTTATTCGAAAATGTGATATGTATTCTATTATTGAAATCAATCCACTCACAGTTTGGAACAATATATAATAAATATGAAATCTTTGTAAAACATTTCAACAAAAGTTGTTTAACGAGAACAGGTTTAAAAAGTCAGTCGCTTGAATTATCGCTTTATAGAAATGATAGAATGCGCTTAGGTAAGGAATTGTACTAGACTGATCACTAAATCTACGCTACGTTTCAAGGACCGGATATGAATTTGGTGGCGAGGAATAAAAATATCGCATACATCAAATCAATTTGGAAACAAATCCATAAGTCGATTGAAAAAACAATATGCTTATTAAAGTTTTCATTCCGCGATTCGGACTCTTGGCATCGTCACCGATAAGGAAGAAATTCTTACACCGTTTACCACACGGTTATGGTCAGTCATAATAAGTGGCAAAAAAAACTGATATATTTTTTCTAAAAATTATTGATATTTACCTATTTCTCACTTCATTTCTATTCCCCTCGAAAAAAAATTGACTCGATCTCGTTCCATAATTATAAGGATCAATACGTAGATATATCTTATTTTACGGTGTAATAATCAACATATTATTTTTTTATTTAACCCCATGTTAGCTGCCGGCCGAGTTAGATATACAATATTGTAGGCATTATATTATAAACTTAAGAAAACTTCATAACGCAAGCGTACGATTGCGAAAATACCGTATACTAACTAGCGTGTATCCTATTGCGGGCTATCATTTCCGTTTGCCTGATCATAGTTGTATGCATTATATTATTTGTGTGATTATTTCCGTAATAATAGATCGACCTCGTGCTCCCAGTGCGGTTCCACAGGGCCGAGTAACGGCGGGGCGACAAACAATACACACTACTCTCCGGAGCGATATAATCAATACCGAAATGCATACACGACAAAATAAAACAAACTCCGCTGAACACAATATGTACAGCAGACGCCCGGTTGCGATTGACGACCAAGCGCTCTCAAACAATAGCTATCTGTCACCACCGCATCACAAGTTGCATAGTGACAAAACAGTCAAGCAGATCAAAGAAAATGTATTAATATTAAATGGGTCATTACCGAAGACCGAAAGTTTAGTATAACTCAAACTCCGCTTGATATAAATATTCAATTAATTGGGAAAGTAGACATGTATATCAAAACATATATTTGTCATTGACAATCTTCAATCAACTCGTGTACCAACTGCTGATGACAGCCCCGCAGAAGTTTCAATAAGCTACAAGTATATGATTTGACAAGGTATTTCCTCGCGCACACTATGGTGTCTCTTGCGACTATGTCGATGTTTTTTTATACAATTTTCACCCTTTTACTTGTGTGGAATAATATATACAACAGATTGTCAAAAAATATGAACAGTCATTCTGAAGATTGTCTGATAAAATCGTTGTTTTTCATTTCTCTTTGAAATAGTTTTCAAGCGTGCATGATACACGTGTTAACCGTCAATATTTTGTTGATCAAAGTAGATAAACCTAAAATCTATTGGAAAATATTTAAAAATCAAAATAAAATATCAACGGACATACATATGAATATATCGATATGCACAGCCAATCACTCTCTATCTATCTTTTCAGAAACCTGATTGTTAAATGTTATTTCTGAAATATACTCTGGGATTTAAAAGGAAATGGAAGAAATGATGCAAATCTAAATTTAATTGAAAACACTATATTTTAGGTTGATTCCATGACTAAAATGCAAATTATGTATATTTAGATCAATTAATTGCGGGATTTCGTGCCCAACCCTGATATCATATTTATGAGACGTGTCGGTTAGATATATAAAAAATTTAACTAAATTAATTAAAAGTTAAACAAAAACGCAATTGACGCTACTTTGTTTAAAAGTAGGCAATCTGTTTTAAACTTAGCCACAGATCTGAAAAATATGTACGTTTTGCAATTCACAACACAGTATAAATTTAATGAAATTAGTTAAATTACGTAAACATCCATTCTGACTGATCAGTCAGCACACAAATGCAATTGATAAAATTTTAATTCATACATCAGGAAAATTCAGAAACACTGCACGAATATCTGAATCCGATGCATACATACATATATACAAGCTCTGTCTGCAAATTGACAACCATTCGAGATCTGTATTTGTAAGGAATTCTATCGTAGGGAATGTTGATCCAAGTACAAGCAATAATTTCGAAACTCCTGTCATTGTTAGTCAAAATAAATTACAACATACTGATAAAAGAATTCTGGGAAATCGTCCAATGTTACGTTCCAAGCTTAAAAAAGGTATGGATTCGATATCATGAAATGTGCATCGTTACATTTATAGTTTCTAAATCGACATCAAAAGTATTTGATTATCGGTAATTTTTTAATCTTGTTAGTGCTATCAAAAAGTGATTTATTCAATGTAACTTAAAAAAATGGTTCATCTACTTCTGACATAGGATTACATATGGAGAATACACGATGCACTACTGCCCATAAAGACTGAATTGTTTTTTTTTTATAATTAACACCTAATCTTTTAGGAGAATATATTTTCCGTAATTAAAAATAATTCGCACTTAGTATAAAAGAATTATGGATATGATTATGCTAAATCGTCAACAAAGCATTAGAGAAAAGACCACATTTAATAACATTTAAATCAATAAAGAATCCGACTTTAATTCTCTCATAGAGCCAAACGACAGTTCTTTTTAATATTTACATAATCATAGAAATATAATATCCATAATTAAATAGAAAACAAAACATAGGCTTTACCTCACGATACGAATTAATCGCTCCGATGGATAGGTATTCAATATTTTTACTCATTTTTTAATGAATGAAATATAAGGGACACCGAATACTTTTGGTACAAAAAATTGTAATCTTCCTGCCGCTGCAAAATTTCAACATCTGCTCGACAAAGTAAAACATGCATTCTTTTGTGACATGAAATTATAAAAAAAGTAGTTTGACAATCATAATACCCCACACACCCCTTTCTAGTCGGATATGTGAAAGACAATGCACTCACTCGATAGAACATGCAAAGGCTATAAAAGCCTATACGGGCACAATATTGCGTGAAATCTACTGCATTCGATTGCAACTTTTATTTAATTACGAAAGAACGCACGTACGTTTCAGTCGATATATATCCGTGTATAATGTGAACATTTGAGAAAGATAACAAAGCACCCCACCCTCTAGTATCTCGAGTAATCTGCATTCCACGATCAGCTTCGGTACATCACGACTTCCAGTATTTTCTTAATTTATTTATATAGGATTTTTTAAAAGAAGAATACCGCCTATGTGTTCCATTTAAAATCCATCCACCAGTGACTTAATTGTAATGTGAATAAGAATGAATTACCTATACTTTCGACGGTTTCGGCACAATACATGGAATAATCAAAGTTATTTTTAATTTTTAATTTTAAATTAAAATGAATTACCTATTATAGTACTTAATTTTAACTTAGTATTTATAAGCAGTCATTTTTAAATTTGCCATAATTTGTGGTTGTACCTCAATTCTATTCACAGCCTAGTACACCACATCACAAACACACTTTATATCTGCCGGCTGACCGTGCGAATTAAATTCACTAGGCGAATTGGTAGGTGGCACTGCCACGTGGTAATTATTAGACTAGTAAAATAGTAAGGAATTCATCGCTCGATTATGAGGTTATTCATACTGGCCGATCGCTCCACATCCGAATATTTATTCGACATCCGTGTGCTATGTAGATACTATTTCATAGAACATAACAATTTTAAATTAAATTTGTCACTGCCACGACAGCCAGGCATAACTTGTATTATGCAACAAACAAAAAAACACTACATAATCATAGGCAAAATACGAAATAATTTTCTTTATTCGATTACATCAATAAATATACCAGCCATAATAAATATGTCGAGAAAAAACTAACAATGTAGATATTGTAATGCAGTGGGTAATAGTAGCATAGGATTCACCGCATATTGCCCAATATTGCATCGTAATGGGCTTAAATGAAATGAGGGTAGCAATAAAATATTCATAATGAGTTCGTCAAAGCTGCATGAAGGAAGCGTGGGGGAGAGGGAGTAATGAAATAGCTCCTATTAGGCTCTAGAATGGGGTACAACGTAAAACGCATTAGTTTATAATGTTAGCTTCGTACGCCGTGCACCCCTTATATTCCTAGCTATAATCGCTATACGGGTGGAAACAATATCCTCTACTATCAACCGGGGGAACAATTCTGGGTCAAAGTATTATGCGCTGTGTTCGAACACAGTTAGGATTATTTCGTCGTATAAATAAATATTAATTACAGAAATGCGATTGTCATAAACACTGCTATGAACAAAAAATGCATAAATTGACCGATTATTGGACACGTTTTCTTATAATGATGCTTGGAGTAAAAAAAATATTCGCGTAGCCTTCTCAAAATAAATGATAGATTTCTAAAAATAACGAAAATGAGTTGAATAAAAACATGTATTTATCTTAATGACATGTTTCGAATGAGTGTTTCGTGAAAACAAGCAAATTATATAGAATATATAATAGTTATTTCATAAGAAGATATTAGTCTAAAACGGTACTTCCATACAGAGTAAAGTTACATTTCGTGTACTGACCCCGTCTTAGGGTCAAGTACACGAAGATATCCTCTTTTAACATTTACATTTAATAAATATTTTATACATCTAACTCGATACGAAAATAAGAAAATATTTAGGTAAATTCGTAACTGTTAAAAAAAGTCAGTTTGGACACAGTAAAATTATTGACCATTGTTTTACTGTAAACAGAATTTTCAAAGAACGTCAATAGTGATATTAAAAGTTTATCAATCAAACATCTATCATCAAACACTAATCTGCTTCGGGACGCGACTTATTAAATTCAACCCGGCATACATTAGATAGGAGAAAGTCACAACAGTATCCATGAATTATTTAAATATCACATCGCAGAAAGCATTAATCATAGTTCCATACAAAACACCCTTCATTATTAATAGTGAATCATATCACAACATCGATGACGATCGGTGCCATAGAATTTTTATATGAAGCTCATAAATGATGGCCTCGCGGGCTCGTCCTGCAGGGCGTCGACATTCGGCGCCGCAAAACAAGGCGCCAAATAAACCACAATATTCATGCAATTCACGATTAATTAGTGTTGGGTTATCTATTAAATTTTGCGTTTTAGGCAGACGGTTAGGAAACCACCGAGTGACATTTTGATGAATTCAACCAAACTAATACTATTTGGAGTAGATGATCAGCATTTATATATAAGGTATTTCAATAGGGACGCTCAAAATATGTTACTTTGTCCTGCTGAGTAGATTATTCATTGTTTAGTGGCCAAATTTGAGTCAACCAGTTTGGTAAATAATCGGCCAACCTGTACGTCATCAAAATACAATATCTGGTGAAAACATTGCTGCTGTGTGTGAAAGTTTACAGGAAAACCCAAGGCAGCTTATTTCTCGTTGTTCACAAGAACTTGGCTTTTCTGCGACTTCAACTTGGCGAATTTTGAATCGGCCCTTATGTCTGCACCCGTATAAAATCCAACTAACCAAGGAACTTCAGGTAAACGACCACATACAACGCCTGATTGGGTTCTGGAGCAGTTGGAAGTTTACCCAAATTTGTCAAAAAAGTCAACTTTAGCGACATGGCCCATTTATAATGAATGGATATTGGCAGACATTTGATGCTATATTCCATATTTAATGCCGTAAAATATACTTACAAATAAAATTAAAATTTAGTCGAAATCTCACAAACAACTTGTTTTATTTATATTTCAAAACTAAGCGTCCTTATAAAAAGACCCTTTACATATATTGGTAATAGTGAAATATGTACACATTCAGAATTCCGATAATATCGGAATATTCCTTCACAGGCAAACGCTCTGAGATAACGTTTGCGATCCAGAATACATACCACAGTCCAGAATCTATTCTTAAAATTCCCCATCGATATCATAAATATAAATGTTGTCATAAACGTTATTATATCTTAAACCTATCTTGGAAACACATTTGCGACTATTCATCGGGATCACTATGATATATGAGATTAAATGTTTCTGAAATTGTCTAGTCCCCATAGTAAGGTTTAAAATCGAAATTATAGGAAGTTAAATTGTGACTAATATTTGTTTAGTATCTCATAAACATCTTTGGAAATTCAACTAATTACTGGACGCCCGCCGTAATTTTTGTGCGATTCATGCATATTATTTATGACTGGCTGAATTGAAAATACTTCACAAAAAGACGGTGCACACAATAGCAGACTTATGCGTGCTAAATATATGGTGAATTCTCGACGTATAATATGACGAATGGAAATGTGTCATAGACAGTATATTATTTAATCAATACCCAAATTAGAAACAAACGAAATAAAGCTAAAAATAGAGGCATTGCGAAATAATAGAGTCGACCACCAAATGTTATATCGATTCACTCGATTATTTCCCATCAATTACTTATGCATTTTATTAAGAAACAACATTATTATGTATTTTGAATAAAATGTTCAGTGCAGTGAGTGGTAACACTGTTTGTTGCCATTGAATAAGTTAATTCTCAAAGTGGGAGGAAAAAACAAACTAAGAGAAGCATGCATACTGGGATGAAATGGCGGTAGTTGCTAAGCCAACGTCAGCGCGGTAAGGGTTGCCCCAAGACCTTATCAATACGATAAAATCTTGGTAGACTAGCGAGGAAAAAATATGATTTTACTTAAAGCAATAAATGGTATTATTAACAGATTTTTCAAATACTCGTCGAAATAGAAAAAAAAGGTGTATTATTACCCATTACATACTTGGTTCATTAATTACAATTATACTGTTTTCATCACTGCAGCTGAACGCCGAGATTCTTGTAAGAATCAAAATATTATACATTTGCGTGTGTAATTTTTTACAATCGATACGCAAATGCATAAATAACTCAGGCACGAATTTTATCGTGATGTTACTCAACTATTCTGAGATTGCAAACAATACAATTGTAATACTATTACGCATTTATTTAAAAGAGAGCGACTACTCTAATTAGTTTTTTTATTTATTAGATACATTTTTTATAGTTTGAAAGTAATGGCCATCAGTGGCGGCTGGTGACAGAGTATTAGTGAGTACAAAAAAAGATTCAACTATTTTTGCAAGAGCTCTTTCCTATTCATTGGATTTTAAAACACTTCTATAACATGGACTTTCAATTCAGATGTTCGCAATACCAACGGAGTGCCAGTCTTATGAATTGTTGGCTGTCCGTAGTACGGAAAAATAGTTGAATCTTGTTTTGTACTCCCTAATACATACTCTGTCGCAAGCCGCCACTGATGGCCATCATAAGAATATTTACTTTATCTTCACATATCCCACATTCAACAATTCTGTACATAGTGGTTCTGTAGTGGTTTAAAATTGTTGGGTAAAATTGGTTTTAAAAACTCTATTGCAAGTGCTAACCTATGTTCGTTTTCGCACTCGGATGTCAGAGGCAACCCTGCCCAGTCCAGACGACGTCCCCAGGTTCGAGAGCTGTCACCCGCCTGATGAATAGGGGAGATTATTTTGCGCGCAACCAGGAGATGAATTTACCAACACAGGCTCAGCGAGTATGTACCACACGGCCACCGACACATCAATAATATTTTTGACATACCTACCAGGAGCACGCGCAAGCCTAACTAATCCAATGATAAAAAAACGCGGACAACAATGTTTGCCTACATTCAGTACAAGTAAAAATGTATTTTCAATCGCAGCTTCTATGGATGAATATTTCACAGGCTGGTTCGTGGAGTGTATCAAGAAATTGTAATTATAGGAAAGGAAATTGTAGTTTTGATTTTTTATACAATTTCAAAAAAAATATCTGGTATTACTGCCAACAGCTGTGAAGTGAAATATTTGAAACTTCCCATGTCCACCGTTCACTCGTTATTAGAAATAACCAATAAACCCATAACAATAATAAACGTTGGTGAAGAAAATATGATGTTGTGTTTCATTTATGGACGTTTTAAGTAGAAAACGTTTTTAGCGATATTTTTTACACTAAATTACCAACATGTGCCTATATTTATGTTAGTCATTTGATATAAAACCTATCCATATTGAATTTTTCGATGAAAAATGTTCAACGCATTTATGTTCAACCTAACCTTGGCAGACATTGTCGTATATTTTTAAAAACTGCTTTCAAAGATTGAATGATATATGCACGAAAGAATAAACGCAAACGCAGTCACCCTGCCATGCTATCTGAGCGCACTAGAAATTAATTCGCCATTACACGATGTACGAGGAACGCTAGTTAAATGCAGAATGAATTCAAAAATATTCGACGCGCTCTCGTGAAAAATCGCCACTTAGTCGATTGCCAGAAGGGCTGCCAACCCCAAACGCTGATAGTTGGGCAGGCATATGAAACAAAAAATCGATACATACTTAGATAGACATAAAACTACCAGGAAGACTCTCGCGTTGTAATAAAACCAGTTACAAAAAGATTAGAAACCTACACCTACTTGAGCATACTATTTTTTTTTATTAATTTAGTATAAAATAATGGAAACATAAGAATGGCGGCTGGACTATCTTGGCCGTGACCGATATTTTAATGACAAGACAAAGTTGATTTACTTGTTACAGCATCGATAAATACATATGTGATAATTTATAAAAAAAAACCAACAGATATCGCGAGCCGTTGGTAGAAACCATGCCTTCTTTTGTCATCAATATAAGCTGTGTGTGAACAAATAAGTTCAATAATAATAGTTGCCTTATAACCAGGGCTGTGGAGTCGGAGTCAGAGTCGTGGAGTCGGAGCTTTTTGGCCGGAGTCGGAGTCGTCGCGGCGTTTTGGCCGGAGTCGTACTCGGAGTCGGAAATTTTGAAAAGTTTGATCTTTTATTTTTGCATTTAATATGTCAAATTTGACTTTTGGCCGCATTGATAGAGTTGATATTTAATAGAATACACATAAATAGGAAAATAAGGGGAAAAAATGACGATGAGGATAAAATATCCTTTTTTAGTCGGAGTCGGAGTCGTATTTTTGGTCAATGTCGGAGTCGGAGTCGGACTTTTTTAGACCGACTCCACAGCCCTGCTTATAACTGTGTCAACGATATCCAAGCATTGTTTTTGAATTCATACTGGCTCGCAATCTTGAGCATGTGGACTCATACATGAGAACTTCAACGGTAATTATTGAACTAGAACTACATACATAGTTTTAAGTCAAGTCACTCAATCTGAGATAACATATGAAAAATGTAAGGAGTCGGGAGATGAATAGTAAGCAACGTGGCATACGCCTCGTTTAAAGAATTAGGTAGGTTAGAAAGGTATGGAAAAAAAAACACAAAAAGTTACATATTATTCATTCATTTGCGAAAGACCAGCATATTTTTTTATAAATTTTATATTAAAATGAACTTCCACAAAGTTACCGCCGAAACCATGGAAAGTATTAGAATATTTTTTGATACGAGAGTAGATAATCAAGCCATATTATGTTAACTGTGATTTGTACTACATCCTACAAAATGAGTGATTTGAAAAATGAATTAACTACTAATTCAACAGCGTAATAATCAATTCTCTAAGAAGAAAAAATACTGCAGTGTCAAAATTGCTGTCGTCCTTTTACCAAATTCTACAAAATTCAAATAGCAGTTTCTGCGGTATGGTAGTGATAATGGTAATAGTAGGTAATGGTAGAATTCTGTGCCAATCATGCAATTGATTATTTATGAAGAGATATAATCAGGGCTGTGGAGTCGGAGTCGCAGTCGTGGAGTTTGAGCTTTTTAGCCGAAGTCAGAGTCGTTGCGGGGTTTTGGCCTGAGTCATACTCGGAGTCGGAAATTTTTAAAAGTTTGAATTTTTTATTGTTACAAATAATATCTAAAATTTGGCTTTTGGCCGGATTGGTTGGTTGATATATAATTGAATACACATAAATAGGAAAGGTAGGGAAAAAAAATGTATTGGTAAATGCTGGAGTCGGACTCGTAATTTTTCTCGTAAGACTCCACAGCCCTGGATATAATATTTCCAGCAACGATAATCTTTCTGCGTCAAAATAAATCACTTGTCACATATTGTAAAGCTTTTTTGTATTTTGACAAGGTTTACTACATCAAATAATCGAAAACAACGATCAGATAATGCCGAAGGTGGATAAAATAATATGTATAACAAATAGTTCCTAAGCGGGATCAATTTGATTTCAATAAACACAAATTTTACATGTACTCTTGGTTTACTTTGACGATGAATCATTTAATAAAATACTTACTCCCTTAGTCGACATTTTAAACCAACGCTATCAATTAAACCTGACACTTCGTAAGTCGTAACAAAAATATTGTAACGTTTCTTCTTCTTAGTCGAAAATTACTTTGTGAACAAATGTTATGAAGAGTAGTGAAGCAGGCTCCCTGCGTATGGGTCGCGGATAGAGGTCGAGTACCCTTGACCCTGTGCGGATCATGCGTTAGGTACCCCTTATCTAATGGCATATTTGACTTAAGGCTAAAGCGGAAAAATAGAATAAGTAATATACTTTTCGGTGATAAAAGAACCATGTTACACCGGGGAGCTTTACGAATAAAACATATAAACTAACATTCATTTCACATATCTCAATATTTACATTTTTGCAGTTCAAGTAAAAAACTAAAATACTTCTTACATGTGTAGATACTTCCTTCTGAAAAAGAATCATCACACTTTTTTCATTTTCTACGGAGTGACGGAGTCTCCTTTGTATTCCTGAATTAATGTTTGTTTTTATTTTAACTACCTCTTCATTAATTGTACTATGTATAACTTTACACAAAATTGTTGACTGTAGAGCAGTGGTTCTCACGTAAAATTTGGCTGTGGCCGCATTAGGAACATCAGTGGTTCTACGGAAATGTCTGGTGGCCCCACAAAAATTTTGTGTTGTCTTTTTTTCAAAAACATATACGTGTTTGAGTTTTTTCTAACTAACAATTCTTGGTGCACAATACAATGCATACGAAACATTTAATTTTCAGTGTTTTGTTGACAAATTAACTTATAAAAACATATTTTTATTAAATATCAAATAAACTATGAAGCTGTTGGCCGCAGCAAAATCATCAGGTGGCCACAAGCGGCCACCGTGGCCGCATATGAGAACCACTGCTGTAGAGGCGTGACAAAAATCAACTTACACGCAAAATAAAAATTGGCAGACAAATGAGTGTGCTTTGTACAGCCCGCTTAATAAATAAGATTTATGAATTTCCGAAACGCGGAGAAATGCGATTTTGTTCCAGAGCGTGGGTAACTTTTTGGAAAAGGCGTTATAGAAATGCTTTAACAATCGAATCGACGAGTTTTGAAGCCCTCTGCGGACTCTTATAAAAAAAGCGTTGAGTCGAGAATATTTGACGCCCGAGTATTGTTAGTATAAACCTGTATGCATCCTGTTCCGTGTAATGATTTTTTTTCAATAAATACGTCCATATATACCGAAACACGTCATTTTTATTTCGTGTCGAGACTTGGCTCTGAAAACTCATGGCAACCCTACAAATTAAGTCGAGTTGAAATAATTTGTTTTGAGCGAAACTTCTTCCACCTGTCACGAATCATCCATTCATACTGTTAAAATTATTGTATCTATCGCGAAATAATATTTAATATACTCTCAATGGAACCGTTCTAATTCACCAAGCGGTGACTAACGCTGCATTTCCTGAATCTATTTTGAAGTACCGCTACGTATTTTTTTTTCTCCAGCACAATGTAGAGTTAATCGATTCTCGATATTGATTCACATAAAATAAACGAAACATTATTAGATACCGTTTCCGCTAGTGAAATTACGCCGAACCGATTCTCGAAATGAGAGGCTCGGTCGGTAATCCAATCTCACGAAATAATTATTTGCTCCATTTTCCACGGAATTATCGAAGAGACGTTAGTAGGTACGATAGATGCAGGAATAGTATCAAAATAATTATTAATTGGTTTCCGCAGTTATATGGGCAACTGTGTTACCATGGTTTCAATATGAGGACATGGATTCGTGTTATCCGCCACGACGCTTAACCGAAGACCAATTATAAATTATAGTATCATACAAACTGAGGTAAGTTTATAGAATTTTTCATGAACTCGATTCCAAATTAAATGGAGGTTATCATAGTATTATACTGACAAATATTTAAGAGTGATACTAAGTGCGGATATGTAGTAAAAATACTTTTTTGGTGTGTTACAAGATAGAGATATGGATACTTAGTTTAATATATACGATAAAATTCATTAATAATGAAAATTACATAGCAAATTATAATACGACTGAAAAATATATAAAATAATGGAATTATATTTTATTTAAAAATATATAAATATCGTATGAACGTATTGAAGTGATAAACGAATTGGTCGACAGTTCCTTCTTTTTCCAAATATATATAGAATAACTGTGCATAAACACAGTTTCTATAACTGGGTTATGTTAAGCTAAGATAATTGATGATATTCTTAAATAAAGAAGGTTAGCAAGAAAATATCAAGAGCTAGGATATTCGAGATCCATATAGGTAGTGCAGTGAAAATATTTCCCTAATTTGGTTTTATATCGGCAGGAAGACTAAGGTAAGGTCAGTTAGGTCAGCGATTGGCATATTTATGAATACTGAAGACGGAGTGCAGTGGAGGAAGGTGACCGATGCGGCCAAGGTTCGCCCTGACAAGATTGAGAGCTTTGAAATGAGTAACGTGATATAGAAAGTTCAATCAAATGTAACAATACCGATAGAATCATACACCTACCTAGTCTGTAATCCATAATATTAGTATAAAAAATTGGTGTATGTAAAGTCGGTTTACGGACGATAGTTTAACGTAACAACGTCATAAGAAAACATTGATGAAATGATTGCATACTTTTATGAATAAAATGGAATCATTTTTATTGAATTATCATTATTTTGTATGAATACGATATTTTGTATATTTGTTATACGTTAATCAGATTTTTAATATGCAAGAATTAATTACCTTTATTGCCGCAATTGTTGTTGTAATATAAACAATGAAAACCACATTAACATTTCACTTCACTTTATAAACAGTTGTAAACAGATCACGTGTAGGTACTGTAGGTGTATAAGTTGTGTGCTGCCGCTGTCTCTTTTCTACTCAGACGCATCGACCAATCTAGTGGAAGAGAGATAGATGCGGCACAATCCGAACGGTAGGCCGATCGTGCCTCTCTATCGCTTATCCGCGCTCTCGCTCGCACGCTTGCCTTCGGCGTAACGCGACAAACGGGACAATAAGTCATGTTTTTTCGTGCGTGCAGCGGGCGTTCATCGATTTATAAGACGTTGTCACGTCAAAAACACAGGTAGGTGTCGAGATCAATGTTCATTAGAGCATGAATTTGAAAGGTTAATTACAATTTCAAAGGAAGTAAGTAAATACCCAACAGTGTAGTGCCAAACAAAAACAAAAATAGCGGGGTGAATGGTAAACATTGTCTCTTAGCAGTCAATCTGTAATATTTCCATTATGTTATTTTTATAATAATATGTGAATATAGAAAAAATATGTAATTAATTGATAGCCAATTGTGCATGCCTAGCCGCCAATTAAGTATTCATCCCATTAAAAAAACTCCTTACTAATTTGAAATATTCACCATTCACAAGATGTGCTCTGAAATGTTTAAAATTTTCCCCATATCCAAATTGTTGTGTATATTAATTACACTAGTATGATACATAGTGTAAAAAAATTGTCTTGTATCCATATGTTCGAAAGCCTTTCTTGGTGGCCAGCGGCAATTATAATAGTGATGCTATCGAGAGTTTGTACAGTATTCATTATAAACAAAATAAATCTTATAAAAGTAAGAATATACCATATAAAACAAACTGCTAGGCGTAGATTTTCATTATTGAACATACCTAACCTACTTGTGCATTAAGGATAACATTAATTAAAAGAGCGTCGAAGAATTAAAGTACAAAATTTAATCATAGAGTTTTACGATCAAACAGTTTAGAGAGAAGAAACACGAGGATCAATTCACTGGATCCAGAACTCCCTGTATGAATATATAAATGAATAAATATGCCTCAACACCAGAAATGATGCCAAACACAGAATCTATCCCAGGACCGTGATATCGCTGGAATATGATGGTGATATTGCCGGCAGATGGTGAACTGTCAAAACACAGCAATGTTCATTACACTCTTACAATTATTGTAAGCTTACAACAAAATAAATGAATAATTATTATTGAACTTTGCCATATTACGGCATAAAATTGAAATAGTATAATACAATATACATATATTGTTATTTATATTAAATTATTTCAATGCTTTATAAAAAGACGAGTCACAGAACGCAAGTTGTATTTAGTTTATTGCGGATACTCATTTCAATTTTACCTGTATTAACAATCTAGGTAAATGGATACATTTGCGAATACATATTATTTATATCTTTCCAAGAAAACTAGTACCGGCCGACTATATCCCTTCTCTACAACAGATCTTGGCCCAAACAAAGAAATACGTAAGTGTCTTCAGTGATAAGCTATTGATTTCTACAGAGAGCTCTAAATTAAGGTATCAGCGAGTATGTAGGATACATTATAACTACCAAAGTGTTGAAATAAAGTTTACTATACACATAGATACGAAGTCTGAAAAAATGAATAAAATTAAATAAGGTCAAAAATAAGTTTACATATCGTCTATAATTGAAGAGAAATCAATTCACATTTAAGAATACACAATATTCCTCATATTACTGTGCATGTTTACAATACTTTCATAAAAGAAAATCCATAATATTTTTTCAAGAAAAGAAGAAAATTATTGCACCTAGTTGCTGTTTTGAATACAAAGATGGTGTTGATCTCAGTGCCGGCAGTGATTTGATCGAAATTTAGAATGTCCAATAATGCGGTGACTTTCTTAGTCACTTCTTGTTCAATTATGTATCATAACTAAACCGATAGAGGTTATCAATTTTATTAAAAAAATTATACGCACAGGCTAATTATGTGTCAACATGTTTTATAATGATGATAAAATAATTAATAGATAAGGAACGTGTCTATTATTTTTGTACAATGATATACAATCAACGATCATTTACTTATTTTAAAAACGGTATTTTATAGGCTGAAAACAGCGTCGAACAAAACTATGCATCATAATATGATATAGTATGTCAAAAAATATTCATCATGATTTGATAGTCGGGATCAACATACAAATTTCGCTGATAAAAATCAAATTTAGCTTTCATTAAATTACTGGTATGTTTATTAACACTTTCAACAGCCTGTAAAGTTGAAAATACATTCGCCATTTGGCGTACATACGCATCAATGGTTATTAAATTTATCACTCATTATGTACCGACTAAATATTAATGTATTGTAATAAAAATTTCACTTTTTGTCATGATATTAATACGTAGAATAGCAAACAGATGTTATGTCATTATAAAATAAGAATAAAACATAAAATAGTTCTAAAATAACGCGTATTTACTTGACATAACAACAAATGATAAAAACTAAAAAATAAACTAACATTACACTTACCGGTTCGATAGTTTTTACACTGATAATCTTGCAGGAAATGTAGCAATCGTGTAATATTATCCAAGGTATTGGAAGAACGGTTGTTTGATATTCTTTTAATTACCATGCACACACTAGGCAAAATAGTAAAAGTAATCACTGAATAATTAGTAATGTTCACATACAATTGAGCACTTGCAATTATTATTTATTATTATTGCACAAAACACGGGCCAAGAGAAACAAAGCAATGCACAGGGGCTGTGGTCATGTAGGAAGAAAAAACTTGCCGGACACTGTTAATTCACTGAAATCACCGAAATTCCAAAAGGCACCTTATCCATTGACGTTAATGGCCTAAATCAGCCGGGAATAACGATTCAAATCTTGTGTTTGTCCAGGGTTAACCTGTAAAATCGGATCTTTAGATTTGAAGAAAGTAAAGTCGTAATGGCATTCGAGCTTCGGACAAAACGGATCGACTAGGCGGTTGTACATGGCCGACAGTATTTCACACGAATACACGGCACACACAAGGAGCGACACATCGAAAAAACAATAAATTATGTCAACAATTCGTATCCGAATTGCCTGCAACACGTGACGGATAGATGACCATTTATCGCGATGAAACCCGGCACGGGATTAATAGCCAGCGCTTGGTAATTACAATGGCGGTTATTTGTCGCGATTATTGGGGAAATTGTCCGATTCGGGAATTGTCACTGGGAGCAAAGACAAGCGGTCGGAGGCTTGTTGCAAGATGGCTCCTCTATGTAATATTGTGAGAGCAGTTTGCTAGTTGAGTGGGATAGATCTATTGTCTGATAAATGCGTGCGAAAGAGAGGCAAAACGGGCACGGGTGTCACTATTACCTTCTCTCGACCGCGCACTCGCTACTTCACCACTTCTCCATTTATATTACTACATCACACCGATACACGCAGAGCCGCATTACTTTTGGGATAACAACGCATTTCCTACAAGACCAAAAATATGGAAAAATCCTTTCATAAATAAATAAAATTGTGATTTTGAATCATTTGTGAATTTAATCTCAGCCTGATCGATGAAGTAAAGATTAGAAGAGTAAAATTTAAAATTTGCCTATAAAACGCTGGAGTGTTATTATATCATAGGATAATATTATTTTATATATTTTACCGATAAATAAGTTGTTTAGAATGCAATTTAAAAGCATTGCAATGGAAGCTCAATAATTGTGAAGGACATATAGGAAGTCTGTCATATCCAACGACATTGGATCACAAATACTGTTACAGATAAGAAAACGATCACATGACGACTATGTGGATTGTAATACGGTCGACCCTCGATTCAATGCACATTTGAATAACCCTTAATAAGAAGCTCTAAAAACTCAAAAACATATTAATATGAAGTAACTAATATAGTACTATTCTAATAAAGATCTCTTATATTAGACTCAGGTATGCTGGCAGCTCGAGCTCGTGGTACCATGGGAAAAGAATTTTCTTATAATTTTTACGGATTTTTGGCCAGAACTAAAAAAAAAAGATGAAAACGGGAACGATGTATCGAAGTTTTACTGTAATCAATCACACAATGTTTTGAGAAAATTGATTATCAATTAAGGTCACAAAATTTGAGCTAATGAACGACGTTCTTAAGTTATAAGAAGCTAAAAGATAGAATCAGTTAGTTGACAAAGTAAATGTTTTGAAATAATTTTGAATATTTTCAGCGTGTTCCTTATGATTATTATATTCAGCACGTTTTATTACGAATAGTGCGCACTAAATTGAAATTACAAGGCATTGATCATTAAAAATTTTAGCGAAAATGAACAAAGCTTTATTTAATGGAAATATAGAGATTGTTTAATGTACTTATTATACTTGAAAAAAAAACTCTCTCGGTGTGAACTGTCAATTCTTGTGGAATGACATTTTTTATTTATTAAATACGATGTATTTTTCACTTATCACTTGTCAGATTTCATAAAGGTCATGGTTTATCGCAATCATTTTCGAATTAATGCGTTCATTATTTATGGCAGATTTAATCAGTAATCTAACAAAAGAAGAACAAAAAAAATATTTGAAGAAACATCATCATTTATTCAATGAAAGATGTTGCTTTCCTCGACTTGAATCGAAAATATGTTATCTTGATATTTTAGGAAAATCATCAAGAAATATATTATACACTTTCGTAAAGAAAAGCTTAGATTCAAAATGGTTGATTAAATAGATACGTCACAAAAAGTATACGATTGATATGAATGATCAATATTTATTTGCAAATATATCCAGCACAATCTTTTGTAGAAAATTTAATGATACTAATTGTTCAGATTCAGGCTTATTGTTACATTTGGTTGTCAATTTAAATGTCTCACGACGTTATTTTAAACTGTAAATATCAATGGTTTTATTACTTTGGTAGAAATGTATTTTTCCAGGTGCCCTTTGTTATTAACCGTGTGTACAATACATATATTTTTATTCCAGGTTGTCTATTATAATTTTCTGTTTCAAGTTGTAGAGATGTAATAAAATTTTCTTTATGTACAAGTTCTAGATTATTAGAATATATCTGGTGATGAAATCGCTTAATCCAAAACTAAAATTTTACTGAATTACTATAATTTAATATTTTGCACTGGTTCTTTCAAACGGCATATAATCCCACATACGGCCCTGTCGCGGGGTATCACTTTCACTCATACTGTGAATCACCAATAAGTAGGTATTCAATGATTTTATTATCAAGATTCAAATAGGTAAAACATTTTTTTTATTAACGAAAATTATAAAATACCTGAGAATTTAAAAAATATTTTTTTCGTTTACTTGAGTCGAAATTTTATTATAATTTTATTATGAAATTCAAATTTCTTTAATTACAATATGAAGTGCAATCAACACTCGAATTTCGGATGCATCTCGTTCATATTTCCGCTGCAAATTATCTTAATCTAGCCCTGTACACAACCCACCTTATTGCATCGAAACAAAGCATGTCTCGCAGTACCTACCAGGGTAAATATTTTTTAAAATTCTATGCGAAATCTTTCAAATAAGGGAGAGAACACCTGAGTATATATTTTCAGTGAGATTTTCGATTCAGATGCTTTTTGAATCGTCAAAATTACTCAAAAATCAAGCATTTTGAACATTTTTAGTCATCTGCATTCGATTCGATCAGTCATTGAATGATTGCGGTCGCATCATGAAGCCCGTATTACACGCTAATATCAAGAGCCGACGCATTAAGTAGTTATTGATTTTTATAATCAATGTTATTCATATATCTATAATATTTGTATTTGTATATGTATTTATATATGGCATTACAGGTAAAGCTAACGCGTCAAATATTTTTAAATATAAAAGTTATTCGAGATACATTCGATGAATGATCACATACACCCATGTCCAAAATCTCTTATCGGGACTTTAACCCAGCCCCGCTAGACCACAGAGACCGACAACACTATAATTGACGTATTAATTTCCTTGTAATATTACCAAATACGTATCCAAAGCAGTTGAAATCAAGCAATCAATGACAAAACATACTTACTGCTATTTTCATAATCAAACTTTAAATTAAAACATTTTAGTTGTTGTTACACTGACGTTTCATAAGTGACAAACGATTTATTAATATGTACTATACAAAATTGTTTCTCCTTTAGTTTTTTTTTCACAAAGGTACAGCTCTATTATTATTAGTCATTTTTGTATTATTGAATTTCAGCTTGTGTGTTCAGGGATAATAAGAAAATCGGTAGGCATTTCTATGACAAAATGCTTGAATAGTAATAATCTATATTTTACGATTGAATAATAAATTCTACACCAAAATCGTAATTTTTTTATTATTTTTGTTTACTTTGTTATTTGAATATCATTATTCGGTGCATTTCGTAATTTCAGTGCATGCGTAAATACTGTTTACCCCAGTGACAATTTATAAAGTACATTTTTTTCTAAATAATGATAATCTGTTATTCATTTTATTAGTATTTCAATTAATAGGACTGTAATATCTATCAATCTCAATCGTCACATTTATTAAATCAATCTTGTAATACGGGCGTCGCTAGTCCCTTCACCCCGCCGTGGACTGCGGGCAACAAAACTGACGGAGCTGTTCCCCCTTGCCCCTCAAGCTCAATCCTCAAGCGCGTCGCTTCAAAGAGACCAACCGATCCCATCCGCGGCTCAAATCCACCGATATTACACGTAAAATGGACTCAGCCAGTCGATATTCGCTACATACAAAATCCCCGCGCCCAGTACCATCAACGAGAAAGGACGCCATCCGTCCGCCATTTTAGCGGGCGCGTTCCAAATTCGAAAAAGCCGCCGCTTCAAATGGCCATTTATTTGTATGTGTACATATCACCGCTTGCGCTGCGTGCGCCCAGCAACCGTTCATGTCTAAAATTCCCGCGGAACTAAAACTACAAAAGAAATCGGCGGAATGGCGATGTATTGCACATGTTTCCGCACTCAAATTTTCTAATCTTCACGACGGAATACTTAAATCAATCATACAAACAGTTATATCCAAGATAATTATACATTTACCTTACGTTCTATCTGAACAATGACAAAGAAAATATTCCAAAATTTAAACTCTCCTCAATTGGCTGCGAAATAATAACGTATTGTACATGATTCTAGACTGAAATTGTCTCACTTTTGCAACGAAACACTTTATTTATCTCAAAATTGTAAATACTCCATCAAATTACCATGTTAGAAAATGAACTCATGCAATTTAGTCAAATTGACTCATAAATGCATATAAGTATGCGATTTATAGTCAAAAATCTTTTCGTATGATTCAAGATACTTACTATGTGTTTATATTTATTATATTGCGCTTGATTTAATGTTTATTGACAACAAGCAAATTTTGCAGATCAGCGGCTCACAACATTTTATCATACAGGCCACCCAGTGTATATTTATAATTTTTGCTTTGACACGACTATTTTTATTATTCAAATGGTGATAGTTTAGTTCTTGTCAATAACATTTTTTTTCGATTTTAGAGATTCTCGAGAAGATAAAATGTATTTTAGATTAAATTATGTAAATCGTTTATTTATTACAATGGAACTGCATGTGAGTATGTAATACATCAGTCATATTTATACATAGCTTGCATTTATTTAAAAGGTTACCATTTGGTATTCTGATATTTTTGCGGGAACAATTACATGAAAAAGAAGAATCTTGTAATTTAACGATACCATATTTTTATGATCACAAACAATTTTTAGGATTGAGTATTGTTAAATAATTGAGATCTTCTATATGCTTACATTGTTGGATGATTAAAACGTGTAAATACATGTTACGTGTGTTACTTTGTTTTTTTTTCACTGAATTTTCAATTGAAGTTTCATAACACGAAAAAAAAGCCAAGTGTAAAATATTGAAATGTTTCTAAATACAGTCTAAACATTTGAAATGAATAAGCTACTCACATTTATATTTCTGATATTTATTCGTCTACTTATGGGCATTTTTTTCAGACAATTATTATGTCCATTTTCCGTCAAAGAGCTATTTAAGTCAATTTTCGTGACATACGCAAAATCATCGTTGGTTATCATCAAAAGACTTTTATATATATTGTTTACTTATAATTTACTCTATCTGATATGAAAAATAATTCATCCCGCGATAGGTAAATAATTTGTGACAAAAGATTTTTTCAATGCGTATATTATTTTTCATACAATATTATGACTGCTGCTATCATAAAATAAATAAATTTTCTCGGGTACTGCCAGTTACGAACCACTACATATTATCAGAAGCAAAACTAGCTAGTGCATACGACCGCAATGCGATGGTGGAGGGGTGAATACATCGTGTTTTGTGAGTCAAACAAAGGTGAGGACCGAAACTTTATGGGGTGATGGGCACACTCAGTGGCGTAACTAGACGTTATAAGGTTTGCCGTTTGGAGGCATATGTTCATTTTCTTATGCTCCATAAGTGTGTTCTTGAATTTTCAATACTAATCATATGCTCTAAGATCATATCACTTAAATTGTGTTAGCGGTCAATTCTAGATACATCATTTTTGATAGTCTTCATAATTTTATTATTGTGTCAATTTATTATCTCAATAGTTGATTAAAGAAATAAAAAAAAAAACATTGTTTAAAATAACACAATATGTAGATCAATTTTCATGATTGCTTATATTTAAAAGAATCGTTAGATAATTTGAGCATGCGGCTCCATAAATTATTGCATTTTCCCCCTATTCTTCGGCAAATAGTGTTTTCTAATAGTACTTATATGGCGGTCACTGCATATATTGCCGAAAATTTTAATAGAAACATATTTTTTGTTAGTGACATAATGATGTACAGTAGAACCTCGATTATCCGGAATAATTGGGGATGAACATAGTCCGGATAAGTACTAATCCCTTATGTCGGTCCCTACGGTGGCAAGAGTTTTGTCCTAGCGATCAGGTGGCCCGGGTTCAATTCCCAGCAAGGTCAGATTTTTCCAATTGAAAAAAGAGATTTTGGGGTGGGTGTATGTTATTTATCGTTGATTTTGTGCACAACTGATTCATTATTTATCATCGAGTTAATCTCGTATGACTTTCACAATTAAGAATATTTGGCGCATTGGCGTAAGCTGTAATGCCAAAATATTTTTTCTATTTTAAAAAACAAAAATCCAGATAATCGAAAAAATCATAATTGGCAGGAAAAGACAAGTATATTCAGTATAAATAATTTTTATTTCTTTAGATTAATACAAAGCTTTAATAATAAATTATTTTTTATTGAAAAAATCAATTATCGATTTCTGCTTAAGCTAGCTTTTCTTTTAGATGCTGCCAAATCACGAATACTTTTAAGACACATAAGTTGTCTTAAATAGCACTCTTCTTGACTCTCAAGCCACTTCATGGCGACATCTAGACACTGAACAGCTTCAGAATGTGTTGGACCAATATCTGCCCCCTCACAAATATCTTCTACGTCTTCTTGATCTTGTTCCTCTGAGGTTGATATTTTTTTAATTATTTCGTCATCATTTAAAATTTGGAATCCAGGATCGTTTGCATCGCCAGCAGAAAGCCTTTCTCCATGAATCTCAAGTTCCCTGATACCATGTCGTCCTTTGAACTTTTCAAGCCAGCCCGAGCTTGCTTTGAATGTGGGATCTCCATTAAATTTTGTATTGAAAAATATTGCTTTTTCACATAGTAATGGACCAGATATTGGCTGTCCAGATGATCGTCTTTGTATGAACCACATAAAAATACACTTTTCAACTTCTTCATTTCGTGATGTTTTCATAACTTTACGCTCTGAGCTTCCATCTTCTGACATTAAACAATTGGTAAATTTCAAGATTTTTTCACTTTGTTTTTTTATATCCGAGATCGTTGACGTTCCGACACCATATTTATTAGACAAAAAACGTCCCGATTCACCCCGTTTCAAAGCATCGATTATATCCAATTTGTCTTTTAGTGAAACTACGACACGTTTTCTTTTCGTTGACATATCGGTAATATTAAAAATAAATATTTAAATCGTGATCAATTTTCAAGAAACAAACGTTCGATACGTATCGAATTTGGACGATGACCCATATTTTACACAGGACTTATTGTTAGAACAAATGCAACGATCAAAATATTAATACTGCATTCCATCACGTATGTAAACAGTGGACGCAATTCGCCACGTGCATATCAACAAATTTGTAATATTTTTGTTTATTTTTACCAATCCGGATAATCGAAAATCCGGATAATCGAGGTTCTACTGTATTGGAATCGTGTCTACTTTTATAGATATAGACGACATATAAATATATGTTGTAGTGCGGTGTGAATAGAGACAAAAAAGGATTAAACTTTAGCACAACTTAACTAAGTATCCAATGTTTTTTTTATATTTATATATAATTCTTTACAATAAATATAATACTATCTCTCGAATGACAAAACCAAACCAACTGAATGATAAGCCAAAATTGAAACAAACGTGTTTAAGCTCGGTGTCTGTGCATCCTTACTTTTTACCCCTTATAAACTTCTCTTTTATTGCTAATAATTATATTGCACGAAAATTAAACTAATTCACAGTTTTTTGGTTAACAATTACCGTAAAACGGGGTGAATAGAGACTCATATAGAAGAGAGGTTCCTATATTACAATCATTACAATCTGTTGTTTTGTCCCTATTCACATGAAAAGACTCTATTCACTCTCTCGTCTCTATTCACCCCAATTCAATGTGAATAGAATCCTCGAACAAAATTTACTGTATCTTAATAACGATAGTGAATATTTGAAAAATATTGTAATGAATGTGTAGTAGGACCGTAGAAACACGTTTCAAGCCATTCATATTTGAATCATGTGGCGCGCAGGTATGAAGATACATAGTCGTGAAAGGTAAAAAGTGTCCCTATTCACCCCGTTTTACGGTGCTATATATTTTTCGTTGTAAAATATAGAAAATTTGAATCATTTTCCAACGTTGCTTGAAACTAATTAATTAAAACCAAAGATATTTTCCAAATGAAGTATAGCAATCATAGAAATCATTGAATTGAATTAAAACTGAAAAATAATTAAATATATGTAGGTACCTCACTTGAAATACACGAAATAACAAACAATCTTTATTGCATTTATATGTAACACACTTCAAAACCTTTACCATCAATTAAATTATGTTATCAATGTAAACTGTTGCCAGTGATTATATAAATAAAAATACCGACAATTTATGAAATCAGACAAATATTGAGTTCCGAAAAAAATAGAATACCACGATTGATCTAGTTTGGCATATATTTTCGACATAGAATCCAGGGACTGCTTCATTTCGTGATTATTAATTAATACAAAAATGGTAGAAAATATTTTCATTAAATAAGCAATTATTGTTACATTGTTGACATTTTTTTGATGCATACATTTTTATTTATAAACACATTTTAATATGATCGTTTTAAAATAAAAAAACTTTGACAAGTATTGATATTTTATGTAAGCGAATATAATTATTGCAAAGAAAGTTTTCATTGAATTTATTTACTTTCACTTGACAAATGAATAAATTCCAGTTTTTACAGATTTACCATGGAGAAGTGTTACGAAGCGCCGCTGTTTAATTTGTATCGCATACAAAATCTAAAAATAATTGTTACCACCAATCAAAAAAAAACAATCGATTCTTTTTTATTATTTAAAAAGCTGTAATGTTAAGTTTGATCCAAAATTAAGTCGGCGAAGAAAGTTAACATAAACATAAAGCAACACACACATGTTTGATTATTTGATCAAATCGAATAATATCAACATTAATTAACAATTAACCCAATTGGGAGCCAATTGTAAAATAATAAAAATAATAAAACATTTTTAGTATTAATTCCACATTCAATTTATTACATCAGGAACGGTTTTGCGCATCGCGAGTATTATCAGCTGAATTTTCGCCAATAGCGAAACCGGCCCTGATCTAATAAATTTATTGTGGAATAAGTAAATATTTTTTTATTTCAAGTATTGACAGTGAACACTTAAAAATTTTATGGTAAAATGGGTTTCATTTGCAAATAAACCCCTGCAAACCTTTCAGTGGTTCGCATGGTTTGTCATGTAAATTTATACATTTTCGAAAATAAATAGTTTCATTTGTTTAAAAAAAAAATATACCATTATCTCCAGCCTGGTCTTACTCCCCATATAGAGATAATAATAATTATTATATAACTTGGAGTGAGACATTATTTGGTGCCAGGGTTAAAAGTTAGGCTTAACTTAGTCGTTAACCTGTCCCCCATTTTGACTGAAGTGAACATAATTATTTAAGTCACATAATTGATGCTCATTTCTTTTTAATATTTAACAGTTTTCTGAACATATTTCTTTTATTAACTATACTAGGGGGTCCATAGTCGACATTCAATTAACTGAGTTGAATGATGTACATACTATTAATAGTAAATATACATATAACGTGGCTCTAGATTTTTTAACTTTTTAGAAAAGCTTAACCCCAAAGAAGAAGCTCAACGAGGGGTGTGACAAAATAAAATCTTGCAATGCGAAAAACCCTTAATATTTTAATTATGTATTAATAATGGTGTAAACAAGTGATGAACATTTTTTTGGTGAGAAGGGCCAGATTATCAATTCTCAGATAATTCGAGGGCCGCACAGGTATAACTGATAAAAAATTTAGTGTATATAAAATTGAAAATTTTATTGTTTTATATTGTTCTTCTATCGTCCGGTAAAAGTTCTGAATAAAAAAGGTGGTATATGTTTGTCATTGCGGGCCGCATGAAATGTGATTGAAGGCCGCAGGTTGTGCATCACTGGACAGTAAACGGTCAAGTCTTGATGGATAGCGATTATATTTTAAGAGATGAAATATAATTTCTTTTACTGATTACAAAACTATCTGTACCGGTTGCGCTCATCGCAATTATTTCCGACTGTTAAATGTTAAAAATGGTGAAAATTTTACCTTCACTTAAAGTGTAAATGCTAAGGATCGCAAGAAATATTTTACTATTATTTTTATGACTCGTATACATCTATAGATATAGCATAAATATAGTGTGGCCACTAAGCATAAATCAATATAATCAAGATGGGATTAAGATAAAAATACTCTCTAATATTATTTATGTCAGGAGTTTGGAGCAACTTAGTGAATACATTCATTTACCAGAATATTATATGATTAATGAAATTTTATATCTTTAATATTATAAATATAATTTCTGGAATGCGCGATCAGGAATACTGCATTTTCGTATGTTTCACTGAACAATGAAATTTTATCTTGTACAAAAAATATTCAGTCGTTTAATTTTTGTGCCTACACAAATGGCTTCAGTATTTAATGAAATACTTGTGTATTTATTTCAGTTGAATATTTTAGCTCAGAATAAATTATGACGTATTATGACGTACTACGGTGCAATTTATAATGTATTTACCAACCATTTATTTAACCGCGTTGTGATAAAATCAAATATAATGTTATTTATTCATAACTTAGATAAATAAAAAAAACAAGAGAGTTTTCTATCACAATTTCGTTACAGATGTTAGTAGCGGTTCCTGTGCGATATAATGGTTATTTTCCATGCAATAAAAATGAATTAGATTAGAAATAAACAGCTGAAATCTGTCCTGAAGGATGATGCGTCTCGCGATCGCGCAGTGTGAGCTTTAGGGGGAGGGTGGGAAACGAGCAAAACTTCGGACCGCAAAAAAACAAGCGAAAGGTGACTCGTAAATATTGATTTTGGCCGCCCGGCGTTAACTCCACTTTTATGTAATGTCTGCGACGGCCCTCCTTGCCCCTCTCGCCTCTTGGATAGCCAGAGCCGACCTTAGGCATTTTTCAGGTGTGTCACACAGCGTGTGTGTGGGAAGAAAGGGCCGCTCTTGATACAGAAAGAAAACCAACTCATCAACCGATCATCATCATTGACGTTGTTTTCGCACTTTAATATGTCGCTCATGCAATCCGCTGGACAAGGCGCGAAGATTTAATCCAATCAACAGTAACAGTAAACAGTCGAATGAATTAAATTCATTATAAAATTAAAAATAACTTTAATTATTCCACGTATTGTGTTAATAAATTGTGACATGTATGTTGCCTCTTTTATAGGCATTTTCGGACTTACTATCGCAACGTGGAATTAGTAATAAAGCAAGATAATGTTGAATTAGATGTATGTATATTTCATTGTAAAGCTAATTTTGACAATTTAAAATATCGGCCAAATGTCAACTTTATGTCGCAAACTTCTGACAACAGCTTGTTCTTGATGTTTAAAACTATTTTATTGTTAACTGCCATGTCTAAGATGGGGATACATTATAAAGTAAACGATATAATTTTACAACGATGTACTGTAAAGCAAACGTAGCTAATTTTGATAAACTGGTAAGTATTTTCAATTGATCATAAACTTGTATAAATAAATATCGATACCCGTTCTATTATAATGAAGTTAACTTCTATTGTGATGAAGAATCATATCACTTATCGACCGATAGGGTACATTTCAAATAAGAAGTGCTGAGCAAAAGATCAAATGGTCCTAACTAAAAAAATCTGGTTCATATAATTATGTCAGTCAGAGGCCCTTGTGCCTATAATGTGGTTGTTGCTATTATTATTGCATCGATAGAACTCATATTGGAGAGCTGCATCTTACTGATGTTGTCTTTGGATGGATAGTAAGTGCTAGTTAGTTTCATACTTCACGGTTTACAATAAAAGTGAAAGTCCATAATATGGTGATGGATTGATGCTGGTAGGGATCACTACCTATCAAGTATTTGAAGAATAATGCCTGAAAGATGTTTTCACAAAACGAAATAAAAATACTGAAAAACCACGCTATAAGTGTTCTAAAAAACTAGGTGAACGATGAAACATTTACTGCTCGAACATCTTTATTGATAAGTTTCAAATGTATTTTATTGATAAATTAAATTGTAGGGCCATAAAACACAAAAAAACAAATAATATTTCTTTTTGTAATATTTTTTTATGTTGGGATATTTTCGTGGTAGCAGTGAATGTTATTTTTACTCCAAAAAATCATCACTTTGGGACAGTGGAATTATAATAATTATGTATCCACTCGAGTTGGAAACTATTTGTTTCATGCTGGCATAACTGATGTTACTAGTTTTGACTCTTAATGCAGGCAATCTATTTCAATTAAGAACTTTTGACATGCTAAAAAAATATTTTGATGCGATGGTTTTATTGACAAACGTAGCTGTAAAGATAATACAACATACCATTACTAAACCAATTAGAAATCTTGCTGCAATGAAACTAGATTTTAATGTAGACTGCAGAAATTCACTTAGATAAAATGCATCCATTGAAATAGTTTTGTTGATAAGTTGTGGGCAATGTCGCCCTTATTGACCGCCGCATCGGTGCGACTGCACACGATGCCCATAATATGAGTGACGGCCCTGGCAATACCCGGCTAGCTGAAGTTGAGTTCCATCTGAAATACCCGCGACTGTACCGTTTTATTATGCTATATACCCCTCTGTTTTGGAGGGAAGTTTGCGATACAGGGTTGCCAAATAATCAGAACAAAGAAAATGTGTCAAGTACATACAATAATCATTATTTATTAAATCAGGAGCATAATAGATAAATGGATACGTCCATAACTAGGCGATGGCATAAGGAGCTTCTTAAATAAATCGTATTAGTTTTTCATTTCATTGTTAGCTCAATGTTATTGCATTTGTACTAAAATTGCTCCTCTTCAAAACCGATACTCTTTTAATATTTGCTTACAGATTTGACACATCATTATACATGTCAAATTAATTGTTTCTAAATTAGTTAAGTTAAAAAAATATCCTATTAATTTAGTAAAGTGGACAACGTCATTTGATATTGTCATAACATTGAGCACATGTAAATAGCGCATACACTTTAACAAAATGGTATGATAATAATAAGTGTAAGATCTAATAGATCCAATAAATTTTATGTGAAAAAGTACTAATGAAAATGTTTCATTATTTTTAATAAAATAATAATCTAAACGAATCTTTTTACTGATATAATTGTATATTATTTCAATTCAAAACTGCTTATTGTTATTATTGAAAGTAGCAATTATTCGTAGTCCAAAATGACACCATTTGACGTTTTGATATAATTTAATTGAATCCAGTCTATATCTATCTATCAAACCAATGTTAATTTATTTAATTTGATAGCCACTTTTTTGTGAAAGTATGGTGACATGATCTGATTGCAGTGTATTTGAGTGTGATTACCGCAAAATCTTAGCATCGGAAATAGTTTTAAAATGCCACTTTTTAAGAATTATATCGAGTTTTGGTGTTATATCTTTTTTATATTCAAAATATTCAGGTCATGAAATAATCGAAAGTGAAAGTATTTTTTCAGCTCTGCTAAGAATTCGAAATGAAGCTTTATGAGCAGTTTCATTGACACTTTCATAACTCTTCCTCGATTTTAAGATTGTATAAATATCAATACTCATAATATTATATCATGGTATGTTTGCGAAAGCAGGTAGAATAGTCTTTAAAATATTTTAAACTATTCAAAGTGTTTTAAAAGTCCACCTTTTCTCTATCTTCTTCTTCTCCTTTTACGCAACAATTTTTGACCGATTAAAAAAATGAGGCCGGCATTTTTCTGCGCACAATAATTATAGTGCAACATGAAATAATATTATTTATAACCATGCCACTCTTTAGCCACTAGGATGCTTAGTATATTTATTGTGATTTTGTAAAGAATTCACATACAAAAAAAATGAACAATGCAAATAAACGGAAGATTTTGAGTGTCAGTGAATTGCCAGTATTGCCACACACAAAAATATTTATCACTGTTTAAGTTTTATTAAAATTATACAAATACAACATTATTTTGACAAATATTCCGAGAACTTTAAAATATATAATATAAAGACATGCATCGCTATTGTTCTTTTCGCCAGTCAAACTGTTACGTTTTTCTGATCAGTAATGAGATTAATTAGTTCATTGGTCACTTGTGACTTATGGCAGAGCATGGATGCACTCAATTGATTTAAATATGTTTTGGTTTTAACTCCAGCAAAATTAGGAAATAAATGTCATTAACATAAGCAAGCCGCTATGGATGAACGTCTTATTTAAAAGATTACCGATCACTACACGACACTAATTGCCAACAGGTTTTCCAGAAAATGATTGTTTTTTTAAATCACCCCTTCTGCGTTATTCTCACCCTGTGAAAAGAATGCAAATTGTTGGCGAAAGTTCAAGAGCTATCAGTCATATATTTTTATTGTCAATAATCAATTAGGAAATAACTTTTATATAAGTTTATGCCAACCCTGAAAACGCGATGCGGCGCGGCAAATGGAAATAGTGACGTGAATGAGAAACATAATATTCAAATTACTAATTTTGAATCCAATTCGAAATATTTCAGGGGGTGGGGATAGTGACGTCACGATAAGACGCCCTAAAAAGTCAGCGATAATTATCTAAATCAAAATTTTTGATGATACAAAGCACGATTTAATTATTTCATTGCGATATTAATTAGAACTTTACTAATGTAACATACAATCGTGTTTTTTTTAATTATACCTAAATTATGATAATCGTTTTTATAATTGCATTTGTTTGGGGGTGAAATTGCGTTTGTTATAATTTTTATGATTGCTCGAAATATCGACTTTAAGCGAGATCAAAAGACAAGCAGTTTTAATAATTTTTTCTGTATTTTTGTGTATGTTAATCATTTAATCTGTTGGATGATTCAAATTCCAAATATGTTTTTACATTTTTCATAATGGAAATGATTCTTTTCACTATCCCATCATCTTAGTCGACTTTAACAATGGATGTACAATATTTATCTGAAATAAGCGGATGATCAAAATACTCCATTCCTAATCAGTTACGAATCAAATGAATAACCAAAGAATCATTTCCTCTAATTAAAAATAATATGCTAAGAATTTAGAGAAGATTTCATTCAATCTAAATTTAGTCCGTTATCCAAAATTGACAACGTAAATAAATGTTTTTCGTTGGCTAAATTATGCGTTTTTCTTACACAAAGGAAATGACGGATATGAAAAGAAAACTCTTTAAAAGCTTATAATTTACGGTAGGACTATTTCGAGGAGTATATTATTTCTTACTGATATGGTTGCTTTAAGACATCTATTGATATAAAAAGTAGTTGACAGTAACGTTTGGTTTTGAAAAGAAAAAAGCTTCACAATATTATTCCCAGGTATTGCAATGACAATTTTTCATTAAAACAAAAAAATTTTTTTTTTTAATTCACAAATATAAATAATTATATTCAGAGGAAATAAAAATAAACACAATTTGTAAAAAAGCAGAAGCTAATTTATTTAATGTCAATTTACACTATATGTCCACTCTCTTGAAATTTGAGCAACTTGAATAGTGAAATTTTTTGGAAACGAAGAAAATTTCTACAACATTTCAAACAAATAATCAAAGTTTCCACAAGAATTTATTTATTAAAATTCTCTGATAACTTCTATTGGAAAGTATGGGAATCTGTCGAAAATTATCACGCGGGTTATAATGGATAAATTTATTAAACCACCATTTTTAAGAATATAGACCATTTTATCCAAAGAAAGACAAAATCCCTTACAGGCAATATGTTTGAAAATGATCAATCGATTCTTCAATACCTTTTATACAAGTTAAAGTTCTTAATTTGGAAATAACGTTATATAGATATTATGTTATTTTCATATTAGAAATAATATAGTTTTCTCTTTGATAATTGACAACACTAGATGCGATAAACTCAAATGTGGAAGGAAGTAGGTAGTAAAAAAATGTGTTAAATTTATTCACAATAATGATTTTCTGTCTAGAAGTGACAGCTTACACCTAAAAGCAATTAATTAGTGTTTCAACTTGAAATTATAATGACTGCTTTGATCAGACATTTATAAGTTTTTTTGGCAGAAGGAAAGAAAGTTCTTTGGCAAAAAATTGTAAAATGAGTAAATGTCATCTTGTGGGAAATTTGGTAAGCTGTCAAAGGAACAAAACGCCTGTTTTCCTATGACAATTCCTTAAAGGAGTATTATACAACCAAGCTTATTTTAGGAATGCTTTTGTTTCATTCTCTTGTTGCTCGAAGATCAATTTAAATATTGAAACATTTTTCTCTTCTTCTTGGGTGCTGAGTTGATAACACTGACATCATTAAGACTATAAACTTGCATGCTCACAATTGTTACCTACGTGTTCGTAACTAGAGCCAAAATTTTTTTATTTTCAGAATTTGTTTGTTGCATAGGTCATTTGAGTTGTCAGTCGCAATGACTGTTTGGCTGATCAGTGTACTGCCTACCGAAGTGGACATTTTCAGCAGTGAAGTTCTATTTTTCAATATCTCTTTACTATTATGATTTTGTATGTAATGAATTTGTTTTATACCTTTCTCTGCTGTGTTTTTTCACATTACATCTCTGTCCAATGATTTTTCTTTCCTCCAATTCAGTATGATATCTATTCTATATTTAAGACTTTTATAAGATTTTTGTGTAAATTTACAAAACACTACTTGTGTAGAAAGTTTGCATTGAGATGCTATTATAGTAAAAGATAAACGTAGTACAGCTCATAATTTGACAGTAAGATGAGCTTAAAATGATGGAATGAGCTACGATCTCCAGTGAGATCATGGTAAGTAAGATCGAAACACATTGGTATTGCCAGTAAGGTTTGAAAGATAAATAACAACAGTCATTAGCCAGGGTTCAATAATTTATTTATTCAATGTTTACAATCATTGCAACATTTATTACAATCAGTTTCTGGCAACAAAACTATCTCTAAATAAAGCCGTTAAAATAATCAACAATAAAGTCTAACAAGGTGACATATTGGTATATTGTTCTGCCAACGATGGAAATATTTTCTTACTATGCAGACTTACAGCTGTCACACAGTGATCATTATTTTCTATGTGGCTAATTAGCGCCCTAACTTTTTAAGTACATTTATAAAATACTATACGATTACCTAAATATTACAAGTATAATATGTAGTATTTTTTATTATCAAATAGAAAATATCAATCTGAGGAAAAATCACTTTGGAGGTTAAATATCTTGATAAATTAATGTGTATCACTGTAATTCATATTCAGAACTTTTCTACTATGAAATTCCTTTTTCAAATTCTTGCTTTTATGTTTCATTGTTACATACATTAATACAGCGGTCGGTAACTCAACACATGTTTGTTATTCTTGCCTATTTTTCAAGACCTGATCAAGTAAACTTAACAATGATTAAACTTATTACTCATGACAGTGTATTAATGCACATACTTGTTGAATAAAATAAGTGTGTTTTGATTTCATTTTAAGATCACACAGCACAATTAAGACACGCTGTTCTGTGTCACAAGACAGCCATGTTACTTTAAAAAGTTGCTGGTCACTGCTCTAATAAATACAACAAGACATTTGGCATACGTGAATTTCATCTTATCCTGAACTGACTTATTTTTGTAGTGGTAAAAATATACATTTATTTGATAAATAATAATAAAATATCATTCAAATTTAAAACCAGTAGTTTTTTGACTTGTAATTCTATTTAACTACGTTATTATTTATTATATATCTATACTATCGATAACTTACAAATTTTGGTAACGTTATGGAAGACGTTGTGAAGAGTGCTGTTTAGATTTAATTATTTTAAATACAAACAGTTAAATTCATTTGATAAATACATTATTTAGAAGTTCTCTTTACTAAAGGCTTCAATCAAACCATTACTTAATTCGATAAATAAGGAAGTCATACGTATTAACAGTAGATAGTTATTAAGTTATAAACTATTAACAAAAGAAAAAATCAAATAATAGGAATCAAAAAACACAGAGGGCAGAAAGGAATGAATAATTCAGAGGAATAATAACGTGAATTGGGTATAAACATACTTAAAATGCCGTAGTACACTGTTTCAAATTCATTCTTAGACTCTACTCATATTATTCCTCTGGTTTCAAGAAAAGTCAATCTATAATAGTATCTTTGAAGAAAATTTTAAGTGTCTGGTTACAATTTACAAAAATCAGTCAACAGTTAGAAGAGAAGGCAACATCTTAAATGTATGATATTTTTGTTTGGTTTGACATTTAAATTTAATTATGAATTTTGAAATGCTTTGAAAAGTATGCCCTATTTGGATACCGTACCACTTTATCTTAAAAGCTGATGATCATAATCAGAAAAAAAAATGTATTTCTTTAAATGTTGATAATCGTTCATAAAATATTCATAGAATACAATTAATGATGTCTAAAATGACCCGATTACGATAAATTTAGAACTTTGATTTCCAAAAATAGCTTCAATTCCAAAGATATTCAAAAATATTAAAAAAAAAATTGTAACCAATTGTTAGTTTTACTTTTATTATTATAATACAAAATTCTGCTTCTAGATTTTTGTTTAACGCAAAATCAAATAATATTGTAAACTAAACTTTTGCCACCATTTAAACGTTGTTTTTAACCATTCCCTATCTAATATACCGTTAGAAAAATGCCGGTTCAACATAAAACACAGTTACAAAAGCTTAAATAATAAAGAAACACTAATATGTGTAAAATGAAATAGACCATTTAGATATAATTTAATTGAAAGATACGTTTGAAATTACACAGAGTAATTAATTAATTCCTATGCTAATTGCAATTAAAATATTAATTTTTAATTTACTGTTAATTTACTATTATGAGTTATTGCGTGACTACACATGACTATTGTACACTGTTTGTAACATACACATTTCAAATATTTGATGAGACTCTCAGCAAATTTTATTCAATATTATTGACACAAACTCAGTATATAATATGTTAGTAATTATAATTAGAATAGTTGTCTATGATTTTTTTTTTTAAAGTTATACTGGTAATTTTTTGAAGATTGTATTCTGATAAATAGACATCTACACATCTCTACTGCTTTTGTGCAATACCATGCTGGGAATAATAAAGTAATGTTAGGCATGTTGAAAAGCTATTATTTACACAAAACCAAATAGTAAACGCACATTCAATGAATTTGAGCTAACATCATAGCCATTGACAAATATTTGTGTTTTAATCCAATCCAAATTGGTGTAATATAAAAAAATGGAATATATAGAAATCAAATATAGAAGATAATTTATAATAAACATCTGACATCTAAACAATATCTGACGGATTGAAATGTCTTTATCTGTACATTGTAAATAATTTGACTCAATATAGGTGTTTTTTGAAGAATATAATTGATATAAAATCAATTAAAACTTCTGCTTGAGAAATGTATTGTTGCTGTAAAGTTTAAATGTTGTGAAACCACGTGTGGCACGTTTCAGATTGAAGATATTTCTCAAAGAATAAATTATTTGCCACTTAGATACCAGTTTTGATTACAATTTTATTTTCAAAACAAATTTCGAGCAAGTAACTTCTGGAGTGGGTCAAAGATATATGATTATAATTTTCTCAACAAGTGATAGTAATCCTGCAAAATATTTTATCTTCTCTGTTATATATTTTATATAAGCAATACATACAATAACATTTATGCATACAATGCAAAGTATATACGTGATATAATCATATATATATATTGTAAAATAGACTATATAGCGGAGTTGTTTAACAATATTACATATTGATTAAATGGGTATGTTCAGATGAACAACATCTTTAATACGTTCACAGTGGAATAATTTAGATGTAGATTGGATGTTGCACCAAATTGTACTTAGAAACCGACCAAGATGGTGAATAATCCTGTGCTGAGGGCTGTGCTGAGAGCTGTGCGGAAGACATGAGGAATTAATGCTCAAATATTTCACGCGGCAGAAATTGCAATGGATGAGGTAACTCACCAAGGGTGATATATTCACACATTGAATATTATAGTAGCAAATGCAGTAGGCGTGTTTAATGCACTGGATGTGTTTATGGTACAATAAGAGCAAATTTAAGCTTATGAAATTATTCACAGCTGTTGAATTATATATTTTTGACACATGTGGCATTGGAATATATTCGCAATCCACTGTCTTTTGATTACCAAAGAACAGCAGTAGTCATTGATCATGCCCATTACCAACATTTAAACGTATTTTAAAATTATTAATATTTATAAAATGATGCCTATTGTAAAAACACGATAAATTTTTTCAAAAACTTTAATAAAAGAATATTAAATTAATAGTGCTTTTATATAATCATTTCAATGATTTCATCTTTTGTGATAACACATTTATCATCTGTATTATTGAGTTAAGATATACAACAAGCAATAAGTGCTCATTATAAATGCTTTAAAAGAAATAAAATGATTTTTTTGACAGCTGGAAAACAAATAACAGTGTTCTTTTACCAATATTTTAAATACACACCTAATCACGCACACATTTCGAAATATTTTTTTAAAACCTAAGTCTAATCTTTATGGCATATTTAATGTATGATTTGAAAACTTCATACTTTTTACGAATCATAAAGCAAAATAAAATAGTATAAAGCATTCGATATTTTTTTACATTCTTTCAATGGCAAACAAACTATGTGAAAAAATACTAATAAAAATTATGAATTACATATTATAATCTCGCATTTCTTATACAATCACATCTATTTGTTTCTAATTGAGTAAAAAAACTAAAGCCCAGATGGAAACTGTGAATGGAATTCAAAGATAACGACAAAGTTAACACATTTCTTTTTCAGAATTTTTCATTGCAATAGCAAATATATTCAATAGGAAATGTTTGTTGAAATTTGCAAATATTTATCAAGTACTACTTACTGTGGCAAAGCTTTAGCAATATAAAATATTTGTCACTATAAATACAATAATTAATAGAATTTAATTAACATGGCCACTACCTTTGTTTTCCACTCAAAAGTCAGATATTGTGAAATGACGTTCGCATCTGACGTAATTGTTTCGTATAAAATTCATTTCTTTACATAATACATTGATAATTGGCAAAATGGGAGACATAAATAGTGATGTTGTTTCTTCATTGATCAACAAATGAAGATAATATTAAACTAATCAATTAGAATTTCAAACATTCGATTTATCCAACCAACTTTAATAATAACCAAATAATACCTCCTAATACTTAAAAATACGGTGTCCACAGAGATACCATTCCATTAAATACATCATACAAGAGGTTAGTATGATAACCATAAATAGTTTTTTCTTTGGCAAACATGGTTTAGACATTATAATGCACATCATACCAATATATTATATCGATCATTCATTCATAGATGGCAGGCTTTATAATTTTGAAAAAACGTTCTTTTGATAACATGGTATCCCTTGAACACCAGCGAAAGTACACATTTTATAAACTCTGAAGCAAAATAAAGCCAAAAAATATCTATTCATTTTTCCTTACAATTACCTACCACTTTAAATATTTTTTTTTACTTCGGCAATTCCCCATTCTGTAAATAGACCAACACATCAACAATCTATAAGAGACATCTATTTATTTTCTCAGTATTTTTAATGATAAAACATCAGTATAATAAAATTTAAGCAAAAGATTTTAAATACCCAAAATACTGAATGTTTTCTTGTAATACTGACAAATAAATACAGACCTCTATAAAATAACATTAAATATAGTTCTATAATAGTTTTATTTACATATAGGACCACACACAATACTGTCACTCTTTATTTGGCTGCAAAGGTACCGTGGGGTGTGTTCTGATGAAATGAATTACTCTCCACCATCTGTTGATTTATTATTATATCTCGAGTCAAGACAGCTTGTGTGCAGTAGAAAAAATAGTCTCCATTATACATGTAACAATTTCTCATTTGATATGATTTTGATGGCAACTACAGCTCTTCATTAAAAACTATTCAACACTCATTTGGCAAATCTAATATATTATATTAATCCTAAAGAATACATACATTGTAATTTCTGTGTTTATAGTTACTAAAACTACAATGTGTACCCAAACAAACATTCATTTAAAAGGATACATTTAGTTAATTTAGACACATGAAAAGCTGTTTATTGTTAGACAATCGTTGATATAATATGTTTATAGACGCCATGTACCATGTGTCGATAGATAATAAGTATAATATGAAACAACATTTATTGAGTAACATTTTTTATATATTCGTTTGAAAGGAACAGATATTTCGAGAACATCAATATTACTATTCAAGGAAACATAACCTCAATTTATTACATAGAGGCTAACAACAATCAACAACTTTATGTTGATTGAAATAATTGATTATTTATTTAAAGAAAAATTGGTTCAATTTAATGCATTTACTGTAGTAGTACATTAATGCGTTAGTTTTTTTTTCTCTAATAGTTTGTATCTCGGATATCTTATAAACATACAATTCGTGCTATGTATAAGAAAACATTTAATACACCTATCAAATGTTTCTTAGTGCAGTGTTATATTTGAAAAAAATATTATTGAAAGTGCATAACGGGTGCTTGAAGTGCATTTTTTTTAAGATGTATATATTCATATTCACAACAATAATATTATAATTTAAAACTTAATATTGTGTCATTTTCTCATATGCTTTGGTTTAGTTTTATAATTCGATTATACCATTGCATATCATGACATTTAATTTTGTATGTTGTTGTGTTTATTTGAAAAGCAAAAGATCAGTTTTTCCTGGAAATCAAAATTAAATGGATGATGTGTGATGAAGTGTGTTTAAATTTACAGATCGTGGCCGAGTCTGTCCATCTCGTTAAGTAGGAAGTCAATGTCTTTTTCTGTGACTGCCGCTGAGGATATGATGTTCCTGAAGAAGTTAGGACGCCTGTCATCGGGCTGGTAGCCCACCATCATTGTTCCTGACTGCATCATTCTACCCTTCATGATAGGGCAAATCTAAAAAGCACAAATAATTATATTTAAGTGTTTGCAAAAAAAGAATTCCCATTAAAATTATGAAGCAACATATAATCTATTTTACTAATTTACATATCAAAAATAGAAATGCAAATGGAAATAATTCATGGAGAACAAATTATGTTATTGATGTGGTGTAAGTCCTTATTCCTCCTTTTTTCAAAAATAAAAGTTAAATTAGATTCTAATTTGGCGTTTGCAACTTACATCCTTTTGATGGAAAGTTTACTATTGTGTACTAACATTGTGATTATCGAGAAAAGACTATTGAAAAGGTTAGGGAAGAATTGAGGGATACGTCCCTTTGCCACACAGTGAAGTAGACATGGGTACATTGTGATTATTTAAAAATAAACATTTTGAAAAAGATATGGAAGAATTTAAGGTTATGTCATTCTGCCACTCAGTGTAGTAGCTATGTGTACATTGTGATTTATCTATGATTGTGATTATCGAAAACAACCATATTGAAAAAGATAGGGAAGAATTAAGGGTTATGTCCTCTTGCCACACAGTACATTAGATATGTTTAAAATATAATTATATACTATACTGTACTGTTAACAACGAAATCTGTGATACAATAAACATTCTTTTTTATTTATACAATTTGCCTAGTAATAATTCTGATCTTTTTAAAATTATATATGGTATGTATGCCTAAGGCCTTAAATTACCTGTGAAACGACTTGTTTATAAGTATGTATATTCATTATAGGATTTATCGTAATTTATAAAAAAATATGTTTTCAAATATTTTATCCATTTGCAGATGAAAAGGTATATGGACAGGTGGATATATTTGTGTATGATAACATATAAATGGTAGTAATGGAAACGCTGATACCTTTCCAAGTTCCTCCTCGCGTCTAGAGTCATGTCGCTGTCCTCGGAGTCTCTTGGGCACATACCAGAAGCAGACATTCACCAGCTCAGGTTCCAGGATAAGGTAGAACTTGTCAGGCTGCGCTTTTATTCTGCTCACCATGTAGTCTGTCAGCTCCATCAAGCGATCCATGAGCCTTTCAAAACCTTGGGTGCCCTGTAATTTTTAATTTGAGAATTTTATCTCTATCTAAAAGTGGATTGAAGAAGAAAAGGTTGGTAAACCCTGTCCTAAAAAAATCCATATTTCGAGCTCACCATTATACACAATCTTTAGACAGTGGAAATATTTTGTGAATTTTATCACAGCCTAAAAGCTCGATTTCTTAAACTTTCTACCTTTATCGCTTTTCAGATGTAATAAAGTTGGCAACCGCTGTCCAAGAACACTGATTTAATTATTTAGGTTCTTGAAACCGATAAGAACCTTAATTTTATTTTTTATTGAAATCGAGTGTCAATACAGGCACTCCTCGACTTACGACCAAAGTTCAGGGACGTATCTCGTCGTAAGTCGAAGAATGCATGTACTTGTTTCTCAATATCGTACAGTAATGTATGATAATAACATCTGGTAAGTTGACTCATGCATACCTTGGCCCTCCACTGCAGCCACAACTTGAAAATGTCATTGTGTCTTCCGCATTGGATAACCTTATCTCCTGTGTCATACTGAACATCGTACAGCTTGTCAGTCATGAAGAGGTATTCTGCTGACATTTGGTTGCAGCTAATCAAGAGACCCTGAAAATATTAAATAAATTTGTAAGTGCGGGTGGACCTCGAATTTCGCTAAATACGATTTTTCGTCCATTAAAAAAAAAACTTGTATAATTTGAAGTTTATAAAATCGTCATGACTTCGAAACATCCATGTATCCGAACAGAAATCAATTATTCGATTGAAAAATTAAACTGCATGGATTGGGATTCCGACAACCGCGAACCCTGCAAATTCTATGAACATTTTGAAATAATTATTGAAATCTCTGAAATAAAAAAAACTTCAATACGATATCAAACTCCCGCAGTAGAATTTTTAGTGTTTTTTTTGTTTATGCGATAAAAGCAGTTGCATATTACATATACGTGGTGGCACGTCCATACGCACTGCGGAACTGCAGCACCCCCAAACAAATTGAGATAAATGTAAAATTATAATATATGTATATAAATTTGTGTATATTATTTGAAAATATTAATATTGCGTGTATTAAGCTCGCCCGCGCACCGATGCATCCAAAAATTATCACACACCGCGGTACTAATATATAAGCGGTACCGTTTGCGATGGAATATATTCGAGTTGGTGAAGGGGGGGGCGCGGGAAGGGGAGTTCGCAGCTACAAGCTTGCTTTGGTACTGTATTTCTAGCAGTGCTTCGTCCGTACGTGTGCGAGCTTAATTTCTTTTAATTAGTTTCTCAAAAGAAAGTGTTTTACTCGAGGAAAGAAATGCATAGCTTTATTGGTTTATAAAGTACATGTCATATTTAATTATAATAATTCTTGACGTTAATAGTAAAATATAATCCAAATAAACATTTTTTTATTTTTAATCAACCGCAGCACGCCCAGATATCTTATCCACGAGCCGCCACTGTGTATACGTATAAACGTCCAAAGGAATGTGTTGAACACCCATCCCCTATTATTTCACGGTATGTTAGTTTTCATTTAGAAAATTCCGATTGTGCACCGCGCACATATTTCAAACTTTCCCCTGCTCGCTTATTAAAATCTACAATGTAAAAAAATATTGCAGATATTAATTCAAAAGTGAACTTTCATTGTTATGTTCAGCTTGGTACAGCAAAAGCTTTATAGCTTTTAACGTATTGTTGATCGTTGTTCAGCGTATCTTTTTTACTAACAACATTTTTTACCCCGTGAAATAGGTAAGGCATTTACATATCTCAGCTGTTCAGCATGCATATTTTATATTGATAATAAAATAGCTTTCATAACACAATCGCAACATAGATTTCAGTTCTTGTTGAATTAATTCAATGACTATTCTTCATTTTATTCGGAGAGTTTCCCACATTCATATGAAAGGATTGATAATAATAATATTTTCCTCGTAAAATAACAATTTTTTTTGAATCATGCCGCTTTCAAATACGTTATTAGTGGATATTTTTGACAAATAGTGTTTGAAGCAGACTTTTTGTAAGCCAGTCGCTATTGTAGTTACAATTGAAAGCCTGTAAAATGTAACTTAATAATGTTTTTATTAGATTAAAGTAATATCAATAATTTTTGTAAAATCGTATTGTTAGGAAACCATATCTTTTTAGATTGAGAAATACAGTTTATCTTACTTACTATGTAATAATAGAAGATAATGTACATGTTGATGATTTATTTTAATCTATGGCAGATTGGGAAACCATTCTCTATTGTAATAACGAATTGGCAACATATGTTATAAGGCGCATGCCAAAACAGCTTTCAGGAATTTAATTAAACTGGCAACCCTCCGCGTCTCATGTCAAATCTCCCTCTCAAAGAATTTTCGCTCCCGCCAGAACAAGATGGCGCTGTGTGCCATATGCGGCGGATGACCTCGAGCTTCTCAAAATATTACAAGCATTTGCCTTTTCTGAGCACCTCACTGGTATTCGATAATTTTTGCGCTTTTGATTTTCTATCGAATTGAAATTATTTACAATTGTAAACTTTATATCTTTAATTTAAAAAGAAAATTAGTTTTTAGTTTACGAACTATTCGAGAAAAAGTAATCTAAATTGCTGATGAAAAGCAAACATATTGACAAAATATTTCAACTTATTCATCTCTTTTATGAAGTACTAGTGATATCAGCATTTAAAACGAGAGATATGTTCTGAAAAGCTACTCATATTTATTTATTTAAACTCGAGACCTTCAGGCGAGTGGTCAACATCGTTAGATTCGGTTACGGTGCTCACGGGTTCAATTACCAGTACCAACAGTTTCATGCAATAATCCTGATAGCCTTTCTATAATTGAAAGAAATTAAAGAACTGAGTAGCAAGCAGCTGTCGTAAAAAAGCTGTCATTGAAATAAGCTTCAAAAGAATTCAATTAGGCAGGAAAAAAGTAAAAATATACATAGAAAGACTCACGTAATTCGCAAAGAAAGTTTCACACTAATTTAATAGCCACTTATTTCTGATACAATTATTTTATTAAGAAAAAGTACTTTTACACTTTTAGGAAGCAGTGGCATAAATAGTAAAACTATATTTTAAGAACCGGAGATACTTTTTTATATATGAAAAGGGTTTATTGCAGAAAATCTATTTATTTCAACTTCAAGTATTGATTTGTAGAGTATGTATCTTATTTTACTCGAAAGCATGCAGCTTATGTCAAACAATATAAAACGGCGAAATATTTTATGCTGACGCAAGTATAAAAGATAGCAATCTAGCTTTTACGGTACATATACAATATGTAATATGTTACCTAACTTTTTTCCCGCCATCTGTGGCCTCGGCTCAATCAATCATGTCCGTTCTAAAGAACGCCCTCTTCATTATTAAAATTTCAAATCGATAAAGCTTACACATACAATCTTATGAATAATAATAAATAAATAAGTCTGTTTTCCTACGTAAATATTCAGATTCAGAAATACTTTGCACTTCTTATTAGTATTCCACAATAAAAATATTGTGATAATAATGTACATACTACAGCAGTTGATTATTTAATTCATCAGTTGGAAAAGTATTCGGTTACAAAGGCTGGTATTAATTATTAAAATTGGCCATGATTTTGGCAAAATTAACTTTATTACTAACTTTATTCTTAATTTAAATTTATTATTAATTTATGTCCGACCGTGGCGCAGTGTCAACGTTGTTGGCTTGCGTGCCGGACCGCCCGGATTTGATTCCCGGTACGAGCGGATTTTTTCAGTCGATAAATCTGTTCAAAGGCATGGGTGTTTGTGTTGTTGAAAATCCCTTCCCACTTTTCCGATCCCAAAGAGCGACGCATAGAGACAGAGATTAGCTAATCACTAGACCTGTCCTAGTCCTCGAATCCTTTCCATTCATACTCTCTTCGAAAAGGAGAGGTTGAGCAACTGATTAACATGCAGTTCTCTTAGAAAAAAACATATGTTGAGATAACCTCCGTAAGGAGTCCATATGCTCCAAGCGGACATGGTTAAAAAAAATAATAAGTGTCGTTTATTGGTGAAATAAAGTGAATGCATCAGGCAAACATCGCTATGTTGGAAATATAAATTCTGAATAAAGTGATGTAGAATATTTATATCTTAAATGATTGAATAAAATTTATGGAACATTTCTTTACAAATAGACTGTTTGTGAATCTGTGCGATTTGATTTTAAAAAAGCTTTTGGTTTTTTATTCACAAAATCAATTAATTTTTGCGAATTGTCAGAAGAAAAAGGTTCGAATAAGGACAAGTAGAAATGTAGATAGTTTGGTAATCGCCTGATAGAGTGGGAAGAAAATATGGATTGTTTGTTGGGTTCAGATTTGACTGTATTCGGAGATTCGTTTATATTATATAGTGATTAAGGTATCTGTAATAATATTCAGGCAATAGTAAACTGGAATAAAATTTTTGAAAAATTACCAATATTGTAAGATGTGTATCATGAATTTTGATCTGTGCATATAATTATTACAAATAGAAATGTTTGGTAAGAAAGTATAGTATTGGTATAAGAAAAAACTTACATCTTCTTTGAAGTGGATGGTGGAACACTGCAACAGCGTTCCCATCAACTTGTGAGGGTTCCATGTTACGGAGTCAGCTCTGAAAAAAATATAGAAATAACCATGTTAGTTAAAATGGTACTCGAACATATTTTCACAATGAATGCTTTTCCATTTGTAGTAAAGAGACGAATAAAACGAAGAGTTTAAGATATACATTTTGTCGATCGTTCTACCGGTTATTTTTTAAAACATTGGTAGACTAAGAAATAAAATATAAATTCTATAGCATGGATAATATAATATACAAGAACATATGAATCTGATGAAGCGTTATATCTAAACCACTCGGCTACAGCTCTGACGCAAAGTTAAATTTTATGTTGAATAATTTGAATATTATTTGTCAATTTGAATAAGTTGACATGTAAACAGTGGATTTGCCTATCGCTGTGTGTTCAGTAACCAAGTATGTTTGCCTTATTTATCCCTTCTCTGCAATACGAGGTAGGGTGGGTTATAAATATCAATATTTTTGCTTTGATTAAATTGATTAAATCCAGACATCGATTAAAGTTTTATCATGTTCATCGTAATTTTTTTAATTGTATCAATAATTAATCAGCATGATATATGAAATGAATATTGATTATTGAAAAGCTTATCAAAAACTTTTATTAACTATAAATCTGTGGTTCTCACGTAAAATATGACTTTGGCTGCATTGTAAACATCTGCGGTCCTGTTAGTTTCATTAAATAATTTTCTCACTGTTAATTCCACACCTTCCATGCATTAAATAATAGTTTTGCTAACTAAAACTTCTTGATATTTCATTATCAGTGCCTTTGTTGACAAATGAACTTGTTAAAACACATTTTTAAAAAAAATATGAATGATCACTATGAAAATGTTTGTGGTCGCACACGAGAACCAAATCTCTATGTCATTTTAATGGCTCAGATCAACATAAAACAGCAGCAGTAAATGATAAATTGATATTAACATTTATACGGAATTAGGCCGAGCTGAGCCGCAATTAATATTGTTCCACGTTCCGTTACTCTAAAATGAATCTCGCGGTTCCCGTCTGGTTGAAATGGGCAATTGAAAACGAAAATGGGGGCTTCTGTTTTTAATTACCTTCAATTAATCATCCGGGACCCCTACTTCAATATGGTTGCGACACTTTAAAAGAGAGTCCAGCAGGGGTACGAAATAAAAATAATTATAAAAGATTTCGTCGACTTGTTTAATTACCAACCATCAAGTTTCAATTCAAATACTTTTAACAATATTAAAATGGGGTTTTTATGAATGATAAATATTATTTTTGATTGAAAAATATGGCAGAATTAACTCAATTTATGATCAGAAAAACTCATGTGTATTATTGAAGAGATTTGATCTTCGAAATGATACAAAAATAGTTACTAACTAATGACATTAGAAAATAAAGTTCAGTAGCAAAAAAAAAGTTATTTACGGCATTGGATTCGGGTTTTTTCTCTCCGTGTGACAAAGCATTTTGTATGAGAATATTTTATTCCGTTTCATTATACTGATTTCCAACTAATCCTATGTGCTGAAATTCATAATAGTGGAACACAAAATATCCTATGTGACGACAGATGACCTTGGATATATATTTATCTGGCACAATAAATCGTATGTGCAAAATTCAAGGGCAAATAGTCAGTGTAACTGAAAATTTTATATCAATTTAATATTTCTCTTGTGACTAAGGAGTTGAATGTACCACTATAATTAATAAAAATAGTAAAGAAATAAAAACTTCTGTTTTGATTTTTTTAACAGCTTTTATTGATTATCTCTTAATGTGCTTTTATCCACTTAGGATATATTGTGTGTGAAACAGCGAAATGCTTTCAGAATCGAATAAAAAATACAATTTTTAAGCTTTTAAGGTTATAATACCTAAGGATATTATATAAAACCGTGTTCGTTGAAACCTGTATCGATTTTGAAACGCCGGGTGATCATTACTATGTTATGTGTCTTCTCAATATAATATTCATATTATGTAACAGTTATTTAAATTTTATTAGCAAGTAAAAAAGTTAACCTAATTCAAAAGTTATACTGTCGGTAAATTAGTTCCATACCATAATTTAAATTTTCCGCTTGTTTCATAAGTAAAATTTCATTTTGTAAAGAATCTTATAACATATACATCAAGCTCTCAAAATCGTCGAATTAATGGTTTATAAGCCCTACAGAATGTGTGAATTTACTTAGGGTCGAGCGATAAAAAAATTAGCATTTCAATAGATTTAGGGATAGAGGGCTTTGCAACAAAGGGCTTGCAGTTTTATCTGCTTGCGGGCTATCCAATAAAGGTTTAAGAAGGCCTGCGGTAGAGTCAATTGAGATTAGATTTTACGAAGGAAATCTATTAAATAATCTAAAAGTTGAAATATAGTATTGTTATTTTGACCATACATGTACGACTGTAGATTTATTAAAATTTGTTATTTTACAGCCGTTTATAAATGAAATTATTTGTTTTTATGAAAATTTATTTATTAAAATTCATTTTATTACTATTACATAAGCTCATCTTTTCTTTAAGCACCGTAGTGCATGGTTAAAAGATCAGTACCATGCAGCTCTGCATCGAGTCAAGTGAGGAGTTAATTCGTTTATTTTCTTGATTGTATAGCGTTATGGAAGGCGGCCGTGAACAACGGCTGGTTATATTCATAACGGGAGGTGGTGGGTCATCAAATCCTACTTATATATTCAAACGGGTGTATTTTTTTGTTCGTAGGAGAAGAGTATGAGTAGATAAGTGTCACTGAAAAAGGAGTAAGCCTCAGATTGTAAATGAAAATCTAATACTTACTTATGTATACTTAAGTGTAATACTTAAGTATGCCAAAGAACAAAACGTCAAGTATCAGAACAGCAAAGAGAAACATTGTAAAACTTTATTTATCATTGTATTAAATACTTTTACTATCGATTAAATCAGAATTGAAAACCACGTAATTATTTCGGCCAAGACTCACTCAGCAAGTGAGATTCTCTCACAAAAATTTACCTACTGATGCTTTTTTGCACATTAAGGTTACCCTTATTTACGCAAGAGTTTAGTGCGAGCGGCAGCTCCCAGATTACTCTAAGTAATGTTGACTTAAGTTTATTTCAATATGCCACACAAGGGTAAAGATATAGGGGAGAATTCTGACGCGGTTTTCGACACTCTGTACCGCACTCCCACGTGGAGAGGAAAATAAGTAAAATTTGAATACTGAAAAATTTGTAAAATTACTAGCCATAAAGGATTGATAGGAATGTGGGACATCACTTCTAAAGTGTTCACTGTCAATACATAATTATCAGTTCTGATCTAAGTAAATTAATTGTGAAATAAATGCAACAAATTTTTTATTGTTTTTTAATGTGCGATATGTTTTACTCTTTGAAAAATCATCACAACTAAAAATTATCGAATAGACTCACTGAGAATGGTCGAATGAACAATAGCTTTGAACCAACATATCAAAATTGCTATTTGTTTTTTTGGATATTTTATGGAAGTCAGCTTATTTTTTCTATTTACCTATGGAAGGTCATCGGGAAGAACGGCTGTCGATTTATAAAGATTCTCTAATGCCTTCTCGTTATAATTAATCCGACAAGAGATCATTCAGTTACAGTGATAACGCGATCTCGCGAATAGAATGTATTCTTAAATCTCTGTGTAACAGCGAATTACGCACGTACCATGGAGCATCACATATTTACCGAGTCTTCAGATGCTTGTCGTGAGAAAAGGCCCATACTGGTGTAGCGCACAAAGAAAGAAAAGTTATGTATTTTAGTTGATATTTTATTTAAAAATAAAAGATTCTTGTATTAATCATACTGCAAATTTCAAACTGATACGGAAGTGTTATTTCAGTTCGAAAAATGAACTATTAATAAATCTATGGTTATAATTTATTTCAACAGTGCGTAGCGTCTACGCCATTTGTCGTGTTTTATTTAAACAGCTACGCCAGTCGTAGCAAGTACACTGGCTGTAAGCTGTGTAGAGTGGCACAATGACCTTTCCCAAACAGCCTGCAGGCAGCTGTCAACTGTTCTGAAATGCATTAGTGTTTCTCGCGCGCAACTTGTAACTCTTGCTACGCGAACCGTACTACTTACATACATTAAATGGCAATTTGGATTAATCCTGATGCACTTTGCCCCAGAGCTTTAAGCTGTCTGGTATAGTCGAAGTAATTTTTAATGGATACGGTTCACTATATATTTTATATTTTGGTAAAATAGTTAGTTAAAATAACCAAAGAAAATTTAACCATTGTTTTATTATTAGTATCTATTCATATTGATTACGTGGACATTTAAAAAAGCCACTTGGTAAAGTGTTGGTGTAAAAGACTTTATATTGAAAAAATTCATACGACATAATTAGTGAGAAAAATCATAAAATACAAGACATCCATTCGATTCGAAATATCATTTTCTTCAAAAGTTTTTCCACCTGGAAGTAACATCTTAAAAGTGACTTATCTAACTGTTCTAGATAAATATTTTTTTTGTTTTTTTTATCACGTAAATTTCTTAGTTTATTTATTTCTTAAGTTTCTTAGTTTTCAGGTCTTCTCTGCGCAATAATCTTTAAAATTTCAAGTGAAAGTTATTACTTTCAATTGTGTTTAATAATGACTTAAACTCCATGTGAAAAGAGAATTTCACATATTCGTTAAAACCTTTTTATATTCTAATTATTAAGTTACGAAGCAAACATATACAATGAAAATTAAAAACTAAAAAACGCAATATTAAACATTTTGATCCTGTTTTCAAAATACATAATAAGAAATAATAAAGACACATCGGAAAACAACACAATGATTGAAAAACTATGAAAAGTTTAAACAGACATTAAATTAGTGAAAATCATATAGAATGAAGAAGTCTTCATAGAACGGAACGTAGTTCGTTTAGTTTAATTGAGCAATAGCTTAGTTTACTGGAGACCACTTAGTAGTGAAGTGATCAATGGCCCAATTGATTAATCCGACTCATGAATAATCATTGGAAACCAAACACACATTTTCCAATACAAACCTGTGACCAGGTAACCTATTTAAAAGATATTATACGAACCACAGTGTTCAATAATTGAATCAATTATATTATATGTTCTTCTGTAATCAATTTGTAATGAATCAATGTTAACAAACAATTGAAAAAAACTGTTGATACTTAAACAAATACTACATTCCATATGGCATAAGCAACTTATTTCCAATATTTAAACATAATTAGGATTCATTTTAAATGTAAAACCTCAGACTATTTCATAAATTTAAACAAGTTTAACAAAAAGAGATGAGGTAGGTATCTTGAAAATTTTAGCCGAGGTAACGTAAAAGAAAATCTATCGCTCAAGCCTTTAAGCCCGCATAATAAATGATATACCACAGCAACTTTAGAATTCGGATACAGTATATCAATTTTCTCAAAAATCGTTTTATGTGTATTTATTTTGTTTTTATATTATATTGGGTCTTTTGAATTTTCATAACATGTTATAAGTGCGAATTCTTGATTACATATATTGTTACTTGAGTATTTCGATATTATTTTCTGTATCTTAATTTTATGATCGAAATAAAAAAAATATGACCACTTATCATACATAATACCTGTTTATGATAAAATAAATTAAAAATATGCGACAAGTTTTCATTTTACTTGATCATTTTGTCAATTTAGTAAAAAATCCAATAAAGGATGTCATAATTATATGTGTGATAATATTTGATATTTTTTTACAAATAAAAAGACATAAAAAGACCTGAATAAAAATTCAGTCCCAGATTATTTTTTTATAAAAATGAATCACGAATATGTCTTTTTAATGAATACTTTTTACCGAAATATGAAAAATCAGGTTGATAAATTAATTTCCAAAGCCACTGAATGGCATTGCTACATATCATTGTTGATGCGAGCAGTATTTTGCCTTGTTTATAGATAGCTTAAAATTGCTACTGAATTGAGGGTGTATTTTTATTTTATGGCTCGGTCTATTTTAAAAGCTTTAGTGGTTTGAAGAAAAACGGCGGAATAAAATTGTTTAACTGAAGAGTATATTTATTACGCAATCACAGATGCTGAATTAGTTTATAAATTGAGAGCATTTATCAAAATATACTTGAAACATGTCCTCGTTATGAAAAAGTGTTTTTTTGAAAGAATATTTACGTACGACACTAAAACGTCTCATCATCTAGTGAAGATAAGGTTGATTATAATTTTGAAAAAGAATTGAAAAAGTTTTAATACGTTTCGAATATTAAGCTATCAGACTATTAGGTTTATTTTGGAAAACACATCAATCATTTTTTTAGTTGAATCTGAGTGATTACGTAGATCTTTTATTTTTCTTTTGAGGCGAGAAAAGCTTATAACCATACTAGCTTTCTTCAACAGGAAGGTTAACACGATGTTTAAAAAATGTGTCAAAATAATAAATAAATTGCTTTTCGTTTCCTTTCAAAAATAAATTACTTTTCGCTGTATATTAGACATTTAAATATCTTTATGAAAAAAAAATTAAAAGAACGCATTGGAATATATTTACATACGTATTAAGTAATTGTGTAGTATGAATAAATTTATTCAATTAAAAATATTATATTCGAAGCTCAACTGATGGTGTGGACATCTTTTCGAAAAAATCAGATGTTTCGTTTCTAGCAACTGTTTCAGTTTAAAATTATACGTTCATCTCTTTAATCTTTCAAAATGGCTAAAAGCTTTCACCCTACAACTAAAACCTTGAAAATCCTTTAAAAGAATTTGGCTTATCGCTTGAAATGTTAAAGTTCTTCCTGCTGTACTTCATATCGTCGAGTCACGATTAAGCTAACGTTTCATTAGAGTTTTTTTTTAAATATACAATTGAAGACATAGAAATCTTAACATTTTTATATTTAACAAAGAAAGATTAAATGCTGATATTTTAAGATTTTTTTTCTATGAGTTCGAAAATTAGAGACTTACCTTTCAATTCCTCGCAATCTTGGATGGCGATGCCTCCTTGAGAACAAAATTCCACCTCCCCATGCAGCCTGGAAATAGAGTGATATTGGTTTATCAAATTTTTATATTCAGATTGGATAACACCAATCAAATAATATCTTGCCTATTCTATTGGATAAGATATAATCAGTACGATTTTGTCGATGATAAAAAATAATAATATTTACATCAACATGCAGCCAGCAATTGTGACGTTCGCAAATGTCCGCCATTTCTTCAATCGGGTCGAATGCTCCGATGACGGTAGTTCCAGCTGTGGCGTTTACGAAGAAAGGAATCTGGAATACAAATATTAATATTGATTGTATTTCTTTGAACAGACATCTTATAAATCAGATAATATATATATATATATATATATATTAAATGTACGCTTTCCAAAATAACTGGTTAGAGTACCTTTGATTTTTTGTACAATGGAATGTTTTTTTTATTAATTTTTTGTCATTTTTTATCGTGTCAACCTTTAATGTGTTACTTATTAACTTAAAATTAAGCATGTATACAAAAAATTTTCAAGGAAAATGGTTGAAAAGTCAGTGGCTCTAATATTTATCTGATTGCTCTTTCTACATCCCATGCTCATGATTGGATACCGGATGGTTCTATACTCTGTCTGTATAGTCAATAACGGATCACATAATATTTATGATTAAAAATCTTCAAAAAGATAAAGGAATCAATTTATGAAGGATTCCATTGCAGGATTGAAGCTTTGATTACTAGAATATGAGTTATAAGACAGACAATTTGAAGACATATATTTTGTTTTGTTTTATTCGAAAATTTATCGTTTTTGTCAATTTCTGGTTTAAAGCCTCAATTTTTTGATTTAGAGTAAGGAATTGAAAGTTTTAATTAATTTTCTAACAAAATCATTTCGGTCGTATAAGGCTGTAAAAAATATATGTATCTCTAAACGTTAGAATGCAGAGATGAAATAATTCACATAAATAAATGTTAATGAAAGTTTTCGTCGTGTTATTTGAACTGGAGCTTTATTTACCTGCCCCCTAGCCTTTCGTTCGATGATCAGCCTTTCCAATTCGCTGGGAATGAGTCTTCCATGTTCGTCAGAAGGAACGCACACGCAGTTGTCGGTTCCCAGACCGCATACAGCCGCACACGACTTGATCGAGTAATGGCACTGGAAAAAATAATGGAAGATTACTAAATAAAAGTATAATTTCCAATAATAATAAAGACAAAAATTTCCAATCAGCAGTGAAAATTGTTTTAATATGAATTCATTCCGTATCAGCAGTTTTGACGCGTGTTATCCAATGATTTGACGTGCGCTAAACCACGCCCATCAAAGTACATTTTTTAAACTATATCAACCCCCCAATTTAGAAAATATCGACTCCTTGTGGAGTTTTTTTTTCAAAATATTTTCCACGAGAACTGCTTGTTACTTAGTTGCTCAACCTCTATTTTTCGAAGAGAGTAGAGACTGAAAGAATATGAGTACGAGGACAGGGCTAGCTAGTCACTGTCTAGTACATATCAATATAAAATTATAATATAAATTATAAATATTAGCACGCTTAAATATAAAACAGAATTTCTACACTAACAAAATCCCCCTCACTCGCACTATTTTACGGACGCGGCAAATATATCTAAATATGTAATAATTGAAGGACAGATTCACTTACCTGATCTGATGTAAACATCACCAGTTCTCCAGGGATGCTATTGAGACCTTTCTCTTTGTAGTGAGGGAACTTCTTATGCCTAGCAGCCAGAAAGGCGTACAAGTTGGAGATTGAACCACCTGGAATGATAAACAAAATTAATGGTATTCAGTCAGATTGGTTAAGTGGACTTCGCTCTGGAAATTATTGCTGTGTAAGAGGATCCAATTTACAGTTGGAAAATCAGCCGATAATGTTTTCTTATTAATAGTTTGTGGATATAAAATTTTCTCAAAAAGAGGCACTCTACCTAACTGCGGTTGTGATAACATTTGAGAATGAAATAGTATTGGTTGATGAAAGAAAGATAATAAAAAGAGACAAATTACGTAATTGTAACTGGTGAGATACATTCATTTTGTTATTATTAACCCTTTGTATCCCAGACCATTTGGTATTGGGCATTTTTTCGCAAAAAAACGGTAGTCTTTATATTATTATTTATCTCAGCTAATATTAACTTGTCAGTGCTATTTTTTTGTAATGTTATTTTATGATGTATATTTTAGAGTAATCGTTTTAAATCGGATGTAAAGGTATACGTATATGAACAAAATAAACATTTTTTTATAAAGCGTATTAGAGCCTTTAGGATTCTTCGCATATATTCTCGCGGCCGATAGATCAGCCCCGTGGGATTAAAAGGATTAGTGCTAGTTTTACCTGGTGCAAGAATTGAATCTCCGGTTGTCCATCCGATGATGGATCTCATCTTCTCCATGACTACGTGCTCCATAAGAATGAAGACGGGAGCGATCTCATAAGTGAACATGTTGGTGTTCGCTGTAGCGGTAAGCCATTCTCCAGCCATGGAGACCAGATCAAGACCGCAGGAGAGCTGGTTAAAGAAATGCGGATGTCCTGTGGAAAAAAATAATATCACACGTTGAAACATCATCAGAAAACACATACCAATTGAAATATTCGACTCAATTGAATTCATAACAGTCAGGAAAGTGTCATTTTTTAACCACATCAGTCATTAATGTCTTCAAATTCTATGGTTCAATCATGTTCTTAAACTTTAGGTTTGGCAATTCAAAACTTTTAGGCTTTTAACTGACTGACTGAAAGCCGGCATTAGATTATATTGCATGTGGACCTTTTGATATTATAAATGAGCCATTTATTTACCGTGAAGTCTAAGAAATAGATTCCATAGATTTTAACCAGGGCTGTGGAGTCTAAAAAAGTCAGACTCCGACTCCAGTATTTACCAAAACACGACTCCGACTCCGACTCCGACATTGACCAAAAATACGACTCCGACTCCGACTAAAAAAGGTTAATATCGTCATTTTTTTTCATAATTTTCTTATTTATGTGTATTCAATTAAATATCAACCCTATCAATGCGGCCAAAAGTCAAATTTGACATATTAAATGCAAAAATAAAAAGATCAAACTTTTCAAAATTTCCGACTCCGAGTACGACTCCGGCCAAAAAGCTTCGACTCCACGACTCTGACTCCGACTCCACAGCCCTGGTTATAAGGCAACTATTATTATTGAACTTATTTGTTCACACACAGCTTGTATTGATGACAAAAGAAGGCATGGTTTCTACCAACGGCTCGCGATATCTGTTGGTTTTTTTTTTATAAATTATCACATATGTATTTAACTCCTCCGGCCAAAACGCCGCGACGACTCCGACTCCGACTTAACAGCCCTGATTTTAACGGTTAAAAAATATATTTAATTTAATTAATTCAGTGTAATAGAATTACACAACAACCTTTGCCAAGGTAGGATCTAAATGACTACAAAATATTCGAATCATCACTTGTTGATGGTGTTATAAGTACCAGATAAATATTTAAATATGGTGAGAAAGTTATGCAGTTGCGATAGATAGACAACCACCCTTCCGGCGAATGCTCGCTGACTGATAAATCGTCCCCCGGGATTTGAAGTGAAATCCCTTGTATATTTTTTGTCAATCTCACCCTCCCATTCAAAATAATATGAGTAACTCGCAAAAACATACTGTGCGCTTGGAAATATTTTGATGTTGTCGTTTTCGGACGTGATTTTTTTCATTTAAACAAGCCCTGGAGCAACCCTATTTTTTGAACAATTTTAATATTGTTTATATATAATATGAACCAATAATAAGAATCTATGAAAAAATATTTTAAGATTGTCGAGAAATAAAAGAAAATTGTCCGGCTTAAATATTGCAGTAAAAATATTCATGTGCATTTATCATTCCTTAGTTTACACTAAAAATATTATATGGTATTCTCAATATTATTTATATTACGTATTATGGTTTATATTATAAAAAGATGTTCACAAATTAACTTATTATTAGACTCATATTTGATCTTTAAATCTTTAAAATTCTCCAAATATGTATGATAACTCTTTTTTGATTTTTTACTTCACTCCTTTTTTGTAATAAATACTAATCAATTAATTCGATTCAGTAGATGCTAATATACTACTCACGGTGTTCAAAATTGAGTTAATACCAGTCACGTTTTCTGAGGTCTGAATGATGCAATCAGTGGAGTTATAAGTTGAATATACTCATAATTAAATCAGTATCCCCCAAACGGTTGCGTTGCGTATACTTTTTCATCTGATAAAGTTATATCCTGTTTTGGCAACGGTGATATTTTTGAGGTCTTATAAAATCTTGTAAATATAACATAAACTTTAATAATAATTTCAATATGTTTTGACAGAAGAAGAGAAGATGGAAATAATGTATCGAATAACATTTCTAAAGCAATTTTATGCATGGCTTTAAGTAAAATATAAATGACAAGAATATAAGATAAACGATCGAACAAATTATATTTAAACGAGCTTGAGACGGCCTTTATTTAGCAGTTGGTATATAATTAGGAGGTTTTTATCACAGTTTTAAACAGATATTTTTAATATCGTAAAGCTATGAAGATGACTTGAATGAAAGAAAATGTATATGTAACTTTTATGTGTTGGTAATTTCTTAGCTATAAATCTGTTATTTATATTGATAAAAAACACCCATCAATGAATGAATTATGGAATTCGAGGGTAAAAAACTAGGGAAAGATACATTTTTTATGAAGTGTTATATTTCATTGATAAGAAAGCATAAGTATTTAGTTCGATAAGATATTTTTGGTAAAATGATACTTGCCAAAAAATGAACGCGGAAATGATATCCCCAGGGGTTTTTATCTATGACATTCGTACAAAACCTTTATTTGACTTTCGAAACACTTTCAAATGGCCCTCGACAATAAACTTTTTATATTTTCAGAAAATTTTGTTATATGTAACTGAATTATTTTGTAAAGATTACCAATTTGTGAAGCTTATATAATTTGTTTTAGCTACCCGAGGTTGATGTTGTATTTAAGAGAGAAACTGATGGTTTCACTTTTGATATCATTTTCAGAAACCATTCTTAAAATTAAAAAAAAAGTATGTGTGTTAAAACTATATACATTACGGAAATAGGAAAGTCTTTGTCTTTATTATGTTAGACAAATAAAAACGTTAGCCGATAAGTTCACATTTCGTCAAATAATAAATCATTTCATACCATATGTATTTGGGAAACCGAAAGTGTTATGGCATGAAATTTTGAATGGTTTGAATTTTGCACTTTTCCATGAGTTTTCGTGGTTCGCCTTCTGGTATCTTCAGGCATTTAAAGTGCACGAATTAACTTGAACTGCGCAAGCACATGGAAAAGTACAAAATTCGAACGATTCAAATTTAATGCTGAAATTCCACCAAGCACCTTCAGTCGAAATCCTAAATTAAATGTTAAGAAATAGTTGTACACGGTATAGGAAAATACTAATCATTGCATTATAACCAGTGATTTGTCACTTCTTTTCTGCGAAATATGACGATATATTCAATGATGAGTAATTATTTGTTTTCTATGAATAATTAATGAGCTTTAGAATAAAGAGATTCTAGATTTTTCATTTTTAATTTAAAACCACGTTTTCCTTTATTTTGTAAAATAATATTTGAAAGAAAAATAAAATATTTACGCCGAAAAGGTTCTTCACCCTGCGCGTCGGAAGTCCGTCGGCGGAAACACGCCTCTTTCCCCCGGGAATCGAAGAGCCCAGATAGCGCCACACACTTTGGCAAACAATCCTTTGTTACGGGAACTACCAGAGGGGCAAGTGCCCCGCCACGTGGACTAAACACTATCAAACAGCAAGGGGCCCCAATTCAATGACGGTGGATGTATGGCGCTATGATTGCTTGTTAAATTCAATCCGCAATTCTGCGGTGGCTTATTGAATGATAACATTTGTACTATTTGAACTATGGAACTTTTTTTTCTAAGCTAATGTTTGACGTTCAACAAATCTATACGCAAATAGTTTTCATCATAGGCGTTACTAGTATCCATGAAGAGTTTAAGGGCTTCCGGAAGTGAGTTTTTTGTTTTTATTATAAGTTCCATATCACAAATGTAGTTCAATAAAAATCTACTTAAGACATACATATAGTGAAAATCACTGGCATTTTGATAGAGATATATACATACAATCAACCCTCATACAGCACCGATTAAAGAATTTTGCATAGAAAATAAATGTTGTTGGTAATGCCGCAAGGCAAACTAAGACCTGGTGGACTATATGGAAGGAGTAAATCGAATTATATATAAACTCATTGGGTGCTTGATTTGGTTAGGCGGAAACTATTATACATAACGATTGGTCTACCTCTCTGGAATTAGGTTAAGCAATATGATGCAAGCTATTCCCAAGTTATTGCTGAATATGAATACGCAAAGTTATCACAATTTGTAAAGTATGGAAATATTTATATAATATGGATTATTAAAGAAATACTTTATATGAAAATGTTTGTCAATATCTAAATATTTAATATTTAAAGCATTTGTTACAAAACTCCCCCTTGGTTAAGTTAAGGCGTTGATATCGGTTTCTGAGCCAATTTTGAATCATAATTCATCTTTCTAAATGGTATTAACAACTTTCTAACGATAACGATATTAGCACCTCGACTTAAAATACTGAACAACGATGTCAGTTTTTTACACCAAAATAACGAAACACCTCAGTTTGAATTTGGTAAGATGGTAAATTTGAATATGGAAAACATTTTCTATCCCTTTGTGAGTATTATAAAAACATAAAAATATTCCGTTACAATTAAATAATCATCATGATTCTATTTTTAAACCAATCCAAATTAAAAACACTCTCATGAACAAAAGATTTCAATTGAATCGGTTAATACATTTAAATTTGGAACATTTATCTTTTCATCAGTGAGAACAAATTTATTTATTTATTTATTGGCAAAAAACTATTAAAAATACATGGCATTACAGCAAGCGCCAATGCGCCATGCATTTGAGAAATTAATAAAGATTACATAAAATATTACACAAAAATAAGAAACAGAACAGAAACATATTATTTACATAAGAAAACATAATTTTTAAACAAAGCATCAAGTTCACTGCCGAAGATGTCAACATCAACAGAATGATTCAAAAGAAATGGAATGATCGCGATGGATTTTTTATTTAATCAATTATTTTTGATCATTCCTGTTATAATATGTAATATTTGTATCGATTAAACGAATTGTTTCTGTGAACGCAGCAATCGTATATTGAATGGTAAAATTTCAGCGGTTTGTTACTTCTGTAATACGGCTCTTCATTTGGTGGGAGGGGAAGTTTACCCTCCCGCCGGTCGATGGCTAATTCCACGCAAATCTCTGGCTTTTATTGAGAGCTTCGGTTCGAATCTAAAACTGTGTGTAACCTTAGAAATCATTAATTGATCAAATTAAGCTAGGCATAATGTACCTATCTGCCGACTTATAACTAGAGAATAGTCATTAAATCAATTATATATTGGGGAAGTTTGTCGAAATTGTGTACTTTTTTACAGTCTGCATTATCGACAAAAGAGAGCTAACGATAGGAGACGCAACACACAAAAACGTATAGTTTAGATTTATATTGTAGTTAAAAACTAATTTTAGATCTGTTTAAGAAGTTTCGCCCGTTGACTGCTAGCGCCTCACACGCTGAGACGCCTGATTTTGGTTTGTTGGAAATTGATATTAAAAACTAAATAGAGTTAAAACTATAATGGATAAGATTTTCTTTATTCAAATTAATGCATTATTAAGTTTAATAATCTCCATAAGTGTATTTAACACAAACTCTGATGAATTCATTTTTGAGATCTTAGTTGTTATAATATTTGTAAATTAGCGCAGCAAGGAATAGGTTAAGTGTAAAAATTCTACTTTAACATGAGTTATCAATGAACAAGTTTTACTGAAAATTTGGTGACTTTTTTTATTTATAGTCAAAGAAGATAACTAGTTAAAAAAAACTTACTATCCGTAGCAGGTCCTTATCTTGAATATGTATGTCGATATAGTATATTAAGCATTTTTTTTTGTCGCTATAGAGTTATTTTGATTCAAAAGTTTGTAAGCCACTGTGGAATTTCAAAGTTATCCATAATAGTGAAAATAACATTAATTCACGAAAGGGAATTTAATATAATCCGAATTCCTCGCATTTCGAACGGCTTTGCCTCGCACAATTTCCCCTATGGCAAAAACAAAGTAATAAAAAAAGAGAAAAGTTTTATGCTTGCGCAAATTATTTTAATTAAAATTTGAGCAACTTAATAGGTTTAAGGTTTATATTTGTTGAAAGAACATTATACCATTGGTGAAAAGTGATAACAATTATGTATGTATGAGAACAAATATTTATTTGGTTTCTGTTAGAATACGGCACATCCCAAAAAATAAGATAAGATATTTTTATACATACATCGAATGTTTAGTATTTATTTTCACTAATTGACTCGCTCTTAATTGAGTACTTAGGGAGTATCTATTTCACTATGTATTTATCATTTTCACACGGAAAGCGAGTAGATATGAACTAGTCAAATGTGCAAACTTGTGTAATTACTCCTGTATCTCCCGATACATTCCAAGCGATCTTTTGTATTGCGAAATCCACTCAGTTAAATATCTGTGTTAAGGTAAATGGTGGCGGTGGTTAAACTTTGTAGTGCCCTTAGTATAATAGAAATTTCGTATTAAAAAATCAAAATAATTTTTTGTACTTATTCCACCGTTAATTTATTAAGATCCAGAGCTGGTTTTGCTCATTGCGAGCATTATCAACTGCTGATTATTTCAGCCCGCGATAAGCGAAACCGGTCATGATTTTAAATGTACTTAAATTTATAGCCATCGCTACCGCATCACAAACATATTACTGTGTGTATCTTGCAACATATAGTTTGTTTTTGCACCTAGTATTGACATTGAACACATTAAAAGAGATTTAGTAAGGAAATATACTAGTAGTTGACCATGTACTAGTAGTTGACCTTTTGAGAATAAAATGGCCCAAAATAATAAATGCAGATGCGGGATTGCTCTAAATTGTAAAGTTCAGACAAGTTAAGGCGTGGTAGTATCTGTGGTCGGAATTAGGGATTCCAATCCCGGGCCAAAATTTTGATCCCGGGATTTCGGGATTGTAATTAGTTGGTCCCGGGATCCCGGGACCAGTCCCAGGATCTGGGATATTTTTCTTATTTATTTAATACTAGTATTGCTTCCCAGCGTCGCTCGGACTAAGAGACCAATAATTATTTAATGTTATATCATTCGACATAATTATATCACAAAATCTAACATCCAAAATATAGTTAAAATAAAATCACAAACTTTATTTAATTTGATGACAGCCCCATTCTCGCCCATTAAAATGTTTAAATTCAAGGAAAAAATCTAATTTGCTGTCAAAGAAATGTCAAATAATACCTCCACGTAAATAATAAAACATTATAATATTAATAAAAGCCGGGAAAAGTTGGTAGAAGACTAATTTATTACATTTTGACTAAATGTCTACGCCGATAAAAATTCAAAAATATTTTCTTTCATATTCGTTTTTATAACAACTTGCAACAACAATGCAAAAGGGAATTACAGACATACATACATACATACGCCGTTTCGGTTTTATATATAAGCTAATATTAGCTATGTTATTTTATCCATAAAAATAGCTTAAAATGAATAATACAATTAATTTTGACATTTTTTTATTGTACAATATATAATGTACGCGTAATTTTAGACTTAAATAAAAAAGTGACAAAATTAATTGAAAAAAAATATTTTGAATTCAACGCACGTAGTATGTAATAACAAAGCATCAAGCGTTTCATCATTTAGCCTAGATCTATTTTTTTTTTCCGAACAGCCTACTGCTGAAAAAGCACGTTCAGCCACTTCAGTTCACTTGTCAAATATTGATATGCCAGTTCGAGGTGATGACCACGTGAGCCTCCATTATCAAATAACATCATTTCTTGGTTTATAACGGACATTGCCAAGGCAATTGCAATTTTGAATTTTTGGTTCGCATGTCATCAAGCCTTTTGCGATTTCATCCTGTAACTGTTGTTTCATTGTTTCTTGTTCAATTGGGTGGGATGACTGCGTTGAAGTAAATTCGATTGATGACTTTTCTAGTGGTTCTGATATTTCGATCATATCTTGATCTTCTTCTTCATTTAATCTTTCAATAAGTTTTTGAATAGTTTCTTTTATAGTTTTACGAGTTATTTTGTTGTCATTGAATGATGGAGAATTTGAACCATAACGCTTGCCCCGTCTATTACTATAGAAACTATATCATTATTTAATGATATATGATGATCTTCCAGACGTTTCATTATAAACAAGCCAAATCTTGAGCAAAACGCGTGCACTCCAGAGCACAGCATTTGTCGTACTGCACGCGAAATGGAGGGGATTACAGACATCTGGTCTTAGAGGTGGAGTAATCTGATGCAACATACGCGTTTGTGTGATACGTTCCATAAAATATGTTTAAATAATTCGATCGTGCTTGATAAATCAGTTAATCCCGAAATTTCGGGATTGTGTTTTCTAATCCCGGGACTCATCAGGTACTTAAAAACGGCGGGATCCCGGGATCCCGGGATTGGAATCCCTAGTCGGAATGAGCCAATAACAAATCACCATATGGCCAATGGAGTGCCAGGGTGGACATTTGAAAATAACACCTAGTGAGGAGAGTGTATTATTTCAAATTTCGTGATCAATCTAGAAACGGTGTGTACCTTGTTCCTGAACCACCAATTCCTACTTGATTCAACCAAGAGTGGTGTGACAGAAAGCCCTGAGACAACTCTGACAGAAAGTTCACTATAAAGCCCCCTGATTAGACATGGTCAATTACTGGATTTTTCAATATGTGAGATGGTCAACTACTGAAACAGGAACATGGCTTTAAATAATTTAACACAATTTTTTTTATACAGGCCCTTTCGTGGTTTAATATATATACGTGACGTAATATTAATTTAGACATATTATCCAATATGATTATACTTGCTTTGCCATCATTCGGTACAATGCGAAACCTTAATCGTTATTTTTGTTGAAATTTTCTCTTATACATTTACCTTGGTAAGTATTTCAGAGATTTGAAGTTTTTCATTTTTAACTTAAGTGAAATATATTTTTTTTTGTCAGGATTTGAAACCCAACAATTTCGTCAAACAATAATAAAAACATCTATTATTTTCATTTCGGGAAAATTACAGTCAACGGCAGTCACTTGCATTGAATTTTTTGTATGGGGGATGTTCGAATATGCTCTGTGCAGTAGTTGTCGAAACGAAACAAATAAAGCATTATTTACAGTTCGCTGTGCGCTTTTATGGACTTATCCACGCTTCAGAAGAGACATGAGGGCGAGCGGGTGACGGGGCTCGATTTTGATCGAAAATTCTACTCAAGTATCTATCCAGAAGGCCGTATGAAATCTACGACTGTTAGGGGATCCTATAGAGTAGATGTAGATTGAAGTTTAGCAGAATAAAATTTAATTTTATATTTTTTTTGCACAAGGATTTTGTTAACGATAAATAATTATTCTATTTATTGTACATAACTGTAGCCGCAAATCGATGGCTATTGCGTTTGACAGTTTTGAAAAAAGAATTGAGCAAAATTTATATTGCATAATACGGAAAAAAAATCTATTAAAATGTTGAACTATCCAGCAGCCAATGGTTGCATCACCGGGATCAGCTAAACACTTCTTCAAATTATTTCAGATATTAACAGTGCTATTTTTTTATTGTGGACTTGAAATGAAATTCTTCTCTAGGCTTAGCCATATTGTTTCTTTTTTAAATAAATTGAATAAAAAACAGGACAATATGTTATGTTAATATGTAAAGCTTAAATATTGCGCTGTTTAGAATTCTAAATTCATAAGTAAATGAACTGAAAGAGATTGGTATTATGTAGAATCTTTCTGAAAGCATAATAAGACCTAGATCCCTGAACTTTGTAAGAGATAAGAGAAGTGTGATGAAAATGATGACACTATTACTGAATATTGATTAATTCTTCAATCCTTTAATCTCTTCGTATTTGACGTCTGTTTTATGGACGCAACGCAACTCGGATCGGGGTCCCTTTCTTGACAAATAATACACAACGAATTAACTGCTTCGCTGATCGTGGTAAGCATTCAATTATCTACACAAATGGCTCGAAATAATCGCTGCTTACGAACACCCCCTACCCCTATTATGCCATTCGATGTCTACCCCAACAGGAAGAATCGCGGGCATTAAATACAGATATCTAGGAATTTTATGTTGAAACGATACATTGAATGTCACTTGGAAGAAAATATTTTTGCACGTTTTGAATGTAGTTAAATATAAATGGAAAAATAGCATGAATATACGCACTGAAATGATATTAAATCAAAGCACGCAAAATAAGGTTGAATCAAATTCCGTCGGGCCCTTGTGTGTTTTATAATATGACCCAAATTATTATTTTATAAATTATACATTTTTTGTCGTGATAAAATAAAGATATTGTGTTAAAACAAATAGTTTTAACAATGAAGTTAAAATTTAGGATTTCGACTGAAGGTGTAATTTCATTTGAATCATTTGACGTTCGACTCGGGTTTTGCTTTTTGGCATCTCCATTCAGAATTTTAAGTGCACGAATGAGCTTGGACTTACTTCAACTGTCAGTTCAAGTTCATTCGTGCACTTGAAATGCCCGAAGAAGTCGAAAGGCAGAAGCCGTGCAGTTAGCAAAATAACTAAAACGATTCAAATTTAATAATGAAATTTCATCAAGTCTATAAATTGATATATGAAGTGATCGCATATTCTTGTTCACGTATTTACGTGTTTTATTCAATCCGTAGATTGTTTTATGTCAAGAAAATAAATGCTTTAATAATTCCACTACAAAATAGAACACTCAGCATTTGCAGCGGTACCAAATATATGTAGTAAATTTGTTACCAATCCTATTTACAATGTGTACTCATTCATTACGGGAAATTCGGATCAAAAATATGAATTCAGTGTTTCCTCTAACAAAAAATCACAGATGTATTAACAAATATTTTTGTAACCCATGTTAATCGATATTGTTTTGATGATAATTATAATTGTGTCTCCTCCTGTAATAATGGTTACTTGGTTTGCTGTCTTTTTCGCAACAAAGACTGTTGGAATGTACATGAAAATGGACTACTCAACAAAATAGAAACATGGAAGATGAGAAGCGGTCACTGAATCGTCACAAAGGGGCGCAAGCCACGGAGGCGAGATATTGTTTCCGATTGATTGTATCTTCAAGAAACAAAGAATATTATTTGTAATAGCCAATTTAGAGCCTTTTCTGAGTGATGCGAGGGAAGGTAATGTTGAAAAAGCTTTATTTACAAGGTTACCTTTTCCAGATTACAGAATAATATTTAGCTAACTTTTCACAAGATATTCTTAACATATTGTATTGAAATGTGAATATTTTGCAACAATGTGGGAAGCGTAATGATGATAAGCAGATACGTGAATACACAATTATCAACACATAGAAATTTTCAGGTTTGGATAAACTTCCATTTAAAAAATATGTGTTGTCCAGGGCTGTGGAGTCGGTAAATTTTTTAAATATTTATGTGTATTCAATTAAATATCAACCCTATCAATACGGCCAAAAGCCAAATTTGACATATTGCATGCAAAAATAAAAAGTTCAAACTTTTCAAAATTTCCGACTCCGAGTACGACTCCGGCCAAAACGCCGCGACGACTCCGGCTCCGGCCAAAAAGCTCTGACTCCACAGCCCTGGTGTTGTCACATGACGCTATCGATGCAGATTGGGATTTTAATTTTAAGAGTGTATGACAATTTTCCTCAAAAAAAATGAGTCATTAGAAGTGAAACTGTGTGTGCATAAATGTATTGGAAAAAAGCAAGTTTACTCTCTTGAGCTAAAAGAATCTGTTTCCAAATATGTGTCACGTGATCCGTATCTGAATCGAAACGAAAAGGGCGAGAGAATTGCTCTCTGTCAATATTCGACCATACTCGAAAAGATATGATATGCTATGCTGTCCCTTTTGTAGATATTTATTTATAAAACATAAAGTGGTAAAAAATAATTTAGCATTGAAATTTTCTGTAAATCTTAAATTGACAGTCCTAATCGAGATTTAGGAAGATTTTGTTTTTTCAGATTAAATATGTTTTCAAAAAGAGAATCATTTTTAAATATGTACTATTATACCGATCTGATGTCAGAACTAAAATTTATCATATTTTTTATTTCATTGAAAAATAAATACAAACGAAAAGAGATTATAGAAGTTTGACCAATCTAATGAAATATTTCATTAAACCAGTTGTTTTTAAAAATTGGAATGAATCAATTGCAAAATTTAAGAACAATTCCAATTTCAAAATAATAAAAACAATGTTCGTTTTTTTATGCCGTAAGTGTTGTTGTTTAATGTCTTATCTAAGTAGTGGAAAAGGGCTATAATTTTTCGATTTTAAAACAAACTTAGACAAAAAATCCTTTTTACGATGGGTTTAGAATATTGTTGTAATCCAGGCGCTATCTGCGTCCCAATTCCGTTACAAATTTAATGGTATACCAAGAAACAAAATCGATAGATGCCAGCGTCATACAGCTGAAGTGCAGGAATGCCAACTGCAGGAACATATCAGGCATGCATGATAAATCACTAGGCAGATTGTTGCGGAAGGTACATATTCTGTTTGCTATCTTGAAAATAACCCATTTTGTTAAATGATAGCAGTGATATACAATATCCATAAACCTACACGTAAAAGGAAAACTTTCATCCTTTTTGATTTGTATAGTGTTACATATTCAATGTAGGTATGAAATAATTTAGATAAATAATTTAGATACTTTTATAAAATATTTAAGAAACTGAATTATTAAAGTGAGTTACATAAGGTTTTATTGTGTTTTATTGAAAAAATCGTTTGGTCGTTCATATAATAGCTAAATAAAAATTCAATTACAAACTAAATAAAAATATAATTTTATGTGACTTAATTGGCAACAAAAAATCATTATTTTTGGTCATTAGTATGTGAGTGCTATTGATATTCCTATTCGCTTGGTGAACAATTGACTTACCAGTTTTGACTTGGTATTTCAGGGTCGTGGCGCAGTCTTGTACCAACTGCTGAAGTGGAAGACCTCGCTCTGGAAGATCGAGATCTAGCAGGGACCGCATTTCCTCGGGGTGGTGAAATTCCAGCACCTTGTATGAAAACAATCATTTAATACACCGATACAATTTTTAATTAATAATTTAGCAAGCTTTTACTAGAAATGCGTAGCGTGTGATAAAGATTATAGAATAATTGTTGTCAAGAACTTGAACGAAGATAAATAGTATAATCAACAATAATTCAAAAAAGAATCTCATTCTTACCTTTTCGTTTCTATCGTTGGTGTTTTTGACATATTCCATTAATATTTCAATGACTTTTGACAGGAACTCTTTCGATTGAGGAAATCCATCTTCATTCATCGGCAGGATTTCTGGAAATATAAAATGTGCGATTTTATTAGTATTTTGCAAATAATTGTACAACGTTGAATATTCTACAATTTGGAGAATATCAAGATAATGTATTTAAACCAGTCTCTTAGGTTCTGTTTTCAGTGGCAAGGATAAAGTTTAGGGCTGGCAAAAGAGTTTTGTAAAAAACTATTTATTTTTTCCGTTTTAAGGATCGCATAAGTTAAGATAAAAATGTATTAATCGAAAGACTCGCAATTCTTGGGCAGGTTAGGTGAATAACACGTCCAATAAACTGTATGCTATTCTCTATGTGAACAAGTTACTTTCCACGTATTATTGTTGCAACAATAAACATTTGAATCGGAGTTGACAACCAATCGCTACTTGCATTCGGCTTGACAAAAAGGCATCTTGCTCACCTTGTTCTATGAGCGGTGTGCTCGGTAATGCTTCGCATCCGTAAAGATATTATAAATACATCGTTGTGATAAATTTCCGCAATAATTCTTATTTCAGAATATCGTTCCTACCAAGCCAAAAAGGCGATAGTAATATTTTGGTGATTCTGAGTTAAATATGAAGTAAGGTTCACCAAAAACAATATGCACAGACTGCTATTAGGACGTTATTAAAATAAACTCGAACACATGGAAAGAGGTGGCATAGAAACGTAGTTGTTCTTATTGACACAATATTTCTTAACTCATTTTGCTATCCTAAAAAGTAGCGATTTACTTGTTTTGGCTTGGAAAGAAGGTTGATATAATGAACATAGATACAAACAGCTTGAGTACATCTAACACGTTTTCATTTGAGTCCGCCACTAACTTAATATCTAGAGTATGTACTTGCCTAATACAGCCGCACATTAAAATATATCTTATTATCAATCACCCAGGATATAAAAAGTTTCCCTGCCGTTTTTCCGAAAAGACCTGTTCAATGCTCACTTCGGATACTAATCCGGGATATACCGGGACTTTATAAATGCTCGCGATGGTTTTTTCCTCTTTTACGATGGATCAGTTGTAGAGAACAGTTAAGACCCAGTGACTGATTATGGCAGACGGGATAAGAAAAATATCTATTAAATGACGAAATGGGGGAATACGTCTTCATTCATTGTCTATCCCAATGCGACTATATACTATGTATGTACGTGGACTTTGAGTTATTTTAAAAATGTTGAATTTCAATGAAAGATAATTTTGTGCTTAATGATTAGTCTTATGTATTTGATGCTGTAAAAACTATTTAGACGTATTTTTAAATAATTGTATCGATTAAGTAATGATCCTATGACCATTGCTATGTATAGCCCAACTGCGTACACATATATACAAAATACCTTGCGTCTATTATTAGTAAAGGATTATTTATTGCATTAATTTTAATTCATGATTTTCCAAAAACCATGTCGAATTTCGTTACATATATTCCAGATATTGTAAAAACTGAGATCACACGCAACGTGTACAAAGGTGGCAATATAAAATAGTGTTTCTGCTATTTTTATTACATATTTTCAATTGACAAGTTTTCTAAAATACAATACTGAGAAATTACCACACTGCATAGGTGGAGGGAGTTGTTACTGGAATTCAGTTCCCACCCTTAATTTTCACAATGAAACCCATGAATAGTACAAATTTTGGCAGCTGATTGGCAGTGATGCAGGTATATAGAATTTTAACTCAGCACCAAGAAGAGTTTACTGAGTGAGACCAAAAGTAGTTTATATTGAAGAAGGTTTCGACAGTGTAATAATCCATTTCCTGTGTGTCGTTAAAAAAAAAATGCTTTTGAACAAAAAGCTTACTGCTTTTTGAAATTCGATATTTTTAATGTGTATTTATTTAAATTATACTTTTCCTCCACAAAAAATCTTTTCTATCCGGATTTGTGTCACTTACGAAATTCATCATTTTAGTGAAAATACTCTCTCAGTAAATGTTAGTAAAGGAATGGTTTAAATGCTCTCATTCACCCCATATTAAGAGCAGTAAATCCTCCCTCTTTATAAAAGGACTTTACGGGATTCGAACTTGACAGATAGACAGCCGAACGTCTGCCTATGCGAGTGCCATATGGTGCTACGACCTACGACGGCTCTACGACGAGTCTATGCATTACCCCGCAGCTATACCAACATGCTGTGGGGGATGTTTATTGATTCTACCCGAGTGTGTTTTAATGATTTCTGTTTTAAAGAAGATTATTTCATTGTCACTTATATTAAGGTTTGTTTTAATATAATGTATAAACTGTACAATATATTTAAACAATCGTGATTATCAAAGCATTCAAACTTTAGACCAAGCAGCAAACTCTTAACTACAATTGTTTCAATTACAGATTTTTTTAAAGAGTAAGTAGATGGAAACTTCCTTTTAAAAAACTTCCTTAACCTCTTTGAGCCCCGGGTATCACTTATAACACTCATGTTTTTTTATTAACTATCAGCCCAGCTGCTGAATTGAACGTACCAAAACATTCTTTTCATGCTGTATTATAAACAATATCACTTTTAAAGTGTTCACTGTCAATACTTGGTGGAATGGCAATATGATAAAAATAATAAAAAAAAATTGTACTTATTCCACATAAAATTTATTGGATTGGGACCGGTTTCGCTCATGGCGAGCATTATCAACTGAAACAATATGTTTAAGTTATTCTTATTGAAGCAATAAATTTAATAATAATGTAGGATGAAGAGAAAAATATTGTTGTATTTGTATTGTAAGTGTCGAAGCATTTTCGATGCTAAAAAGGACCAACTTCCTTCAACAACAGTGACTTCTATACCGACATGAAATTTTTCGGATCAATTTAGTTGATAAGACCTTTTGCATCATTATATGATACTTTTGGTTTTGGTACGTTTAATTCTACAACCGGGCTGATATTTTATAAAAAAACCATGAGTATCATAGGTGATACCCGGGGCCCGAAGAGATTAAGAGTCCATTATTCCACTTCAGAGATAGATATAATCGATATATGTAAGTTGCGAAAACAGCCTTGCGTGTATAAATGACTAAAATTATAGATAGATGAATACAATACTTATCAATCATATATCTGGTCGAGTAAGTCTTTTATTGATCTGTGTTAAAACTCGCTGTTAATCCGGTCCTACATCACAGACTAATTCAAGGAAGTAGAGGTATGTGTTTGTAAAGGGGAATCACCGTTCCCCGAAGTTAAGAGCATCGGAATTGTGTCAAAAGCATCGCCCGCTGTGCTTAATGAGCAGTCTACTTGCCTCGGGGAAGGTCGAGGGTCGATTCCTATACGGGAATATATTGAGTAGGGGAACCATATAAATGTTCTTATAATGTGAAAAAATTTGAGACCATTTGATCAATTTATGGTAGAAAAACTAAAAGGAAATCGGCTGTAATCGAAAATAGTTGAAATACAATTACTATCTATAACTATGTTAGTCCAGTTGTTATCGACTTCAACTGTTTGTCTAGATTTTTTCTAGAAAATGCTTTTCAAATAGACAGTGCCATACACAGTAACAAAACAAGTAGATTAAAGTAATTTTTACATCGAAATTTGTATTGAAATAAATTTCCACAAAGATACCATCACATTCATCAAACATGAAAAAGCTACTTAATTTTACAAATTTGTTACCAGTTGCGTCATTCTGTATAAACAATCGAATAGTTAAGATCGTTCCCAGGAATACAATAGATAAATACACATATTTATTTTAATATATTAGTTTAGTTATCATTGTTTTTCTTGGACCTAATTTCTTCAATATTTGACCCAATTTGAGACAGTCAGCCTACGAAACCAGGTTCATGGAATTTTTTTATCATCGCTAAATTGCGATTGCTTTATCTTAATTTGTGACTTTTAACCATCGATATGAGATTGCGCATACTATTCATAAAGATATGACAAGCTACAAGACAATATAACTCAAAATAAGGTAAAAAGAAATATTTTTTACAAAGGTCAGACATTAGATAGCAACTCTTTATATATATTAATCATTTTTTTTACATTGGTACATAGGACCGCTTCCTGAATAAAACTTCAAAGGTTTTATAATATCCAAAAGGTCATAAATAATCTTTGGGTCGTAAAATAAATTCAACCCTTTTATGGAATATTTTTATGGTCACCTTATGTTCACGAGGGTGGATTTGGGCTTTTCATTAGGACGCCCTCTACCGGAGGGAGCTTTTCACGGAAGGAACATAAAGTTTTTCTTCTATTATAGAAAGCTTAATCCGAATACTTATACCTTCTCTTGAATATAGCTGTCTACTGTAAATTGAAAAGCATTAGTGAAGAAAAATATAACAATACTACGACATAAAATACATGAGATGTATATTGTTATAATTTGAAAAACTTGTCTTTCGATTGTAAAAGAATCTCAGAAGAATGTTTATATAATGCATCATACTATCCCAAAGAATTTTAACTGTCACCCTTTGGTAAAAAAAACCTTATTTAAATAAATAAAACCCACTTTATAGTACTATGTCCACATGTATTCGATGAAAAAATCAGAAACAGCATCGCTTATCGCGAGCATTTTCGACCAAATATGATACCCATATTAAATACAAAAAGCTGGACGAGAGATTAAAAAGAGGATGCCGAACTATCACAAATATTTTTTTGTGTAGTTGACTCAGACAAGCTTCATTGGCTTTGTAATATATAGAGGATTATTTTTTTTGAAATGGGTTAGGAATATTTTTTATTGTTATTTAAAATATTTGCGTACGTTTATATATTTGATAATTTCACATCGTTGGAATAAATAAACTCAAAAAGAAGCAATTTGATATGAAATTGAAGACCCTAAATATGAATTTATTTTTAATTGATGACAATTTAAAAAAAAATATAATTAAAAAAAAAGTGATAGAGCTAATATACTCCAAATAGAGCGTAGAAATAAGTGAATATTTAATTAATGCTGATTTAAATTCGGTCAATTACAAATGGAGGGCGAGGATAGATATATGAGGTTAAAAGAGGAGTAGTTGTTAGCATGTCGCACTCTCTTCGCCCCCCTTTTCCGGCAATGGTAATGTGGGAAAAAGTAAATAGATCATAGAATGCCATGTATGAATTCATAAATAATTTTGTTAAGTATCGTTACCATTGATCGCAAAACGGCATTGGTATGGATAATTTTACCTATAATAATATAAATAAGTTAGGATAATTTGTATCTCAATATTAAAATAAAACAAATAAGTATCTGAACTTTTCTATGTGCTATATTGGTACGCGTTATATTTTATCAATTTATTTTGCGGTGAATACGGAAAATAATGTTGCCACACCAAATAATATAAATAGAGAGGTGGGTTTGTCGGGAAAATGGCGTTTATATCATGTGGTAAATCCTGGAAGATTCCGAATGTTATTTCAACTGACAAAAGGGACTTACCATCTAATCCTTCACACAGACTTCTCAAGGTGTAATATTTTTCAACCAACAGATGTATGGTAAATATATTTTTTTAATGGAAAAACCAGAGTTTCTTCTATCAACAAGTATTCATATTTCATTAATTTGATACAAGGTGTATATTATTGTTTTTTCAATTGCATGTTAACTGTTTTTTGTTTCAAATATTTGTTCGCTGAACATTCGACATACTATAGATGATATCTACTTAAGCTAAAAAAACATTTTTCTTTGTGTAATTTAAAATATATCGCGTACTCATTCATTAATGTTTCAAGACAATTTTAGAATTAAATAAAAAAAATATTTTCTTTATATGATCAAGTTAATAAATTGTGGTATAGTGTTTAATTTACACCAAACAAAATAACGGTTAATTATTTTATTCAATATAGTTTGTGCTGATTATAAAAATACTAGTATTGCTACCCGGCGACGCTCGGACTAAGCGACCAATAATTATTTAATGTTATATCATTCGACATAATTATATCACAAAATCTAACATCCAAAATTGAGTTAAAATAAAATCACAAACATTATTTAATTTGATGACAGCCCCATTCTCGCCCGTTAAAATGTCCAAATTCAAGGAAAAAATCTAATTTGCTGTCAAAGAAATGTCAAATAATACCTTCACGTAAATAATAAACATTATTATTAATTATAAAAGCCGGGAAAAGTTCTGTAGAAGACTAATTTATTACATTTAAACTAAATGTCTTCGCCGATAAAAATTCAAACATATTTTCTTTTATATTCGTTTTTATGGCAACTTGCAACAACAATGCAAAAGGGAATTACAGACCCACATACATACATACGCCGTTTCGGTTTTATATATAAGATATCCTCAATATTTTAATTCAATAAAAATCTATAATTTTATTACGTTTGACAGATTCGACAGTAACATTAGGAAAGTTCATTTTTTAGACAAATATGAATGACAATGTAATCAATTTAACTTTATACCATCTGTAGTACTTCTCAAAATAAGTTTTTGTAATCAAGATATTTATGTTGCTGTAAATATTTCTTATTAATAAACTGAAACGGATTGAATACCTCCGCATCCAGAAGTCTATTCATTTTTTCAATATAGAAACCAAATTGTGAGGAGGTAAGGCACACTCACACAGTAGAGTAGAATTTATTATAGGGATTTGGAACAAATTTCTCATTTATCTACATCTGGCTAGGTTTAGGGGGTTATATGAACCCCTGATGGGCATTTTTAAAAATAAAAACGCGTGCTAGAATGTTAGACGAAAAAAACAAATAGAATGCGTCGGCATCTTGTTATTAATTGATAATAATTATAATTAAGGATTTCAACTGAGAGTGCTTGATGGAATTTGAATATCAAATTTGAATTGTTTGAATTTTTTACTTTTCCAAGAATTTTGTCGCTAACGACCCGGGTTTCGCCTTTCGGCATCTTCATGCATTTCAAGTGCACGGATGTACTTGAACTGACGCACAGTAAACAGTTTGTATCGTTTATATTTGAAAATAGAAGTAGCTCACTATGTTAAATACCTTTTAAAATGTAAATTAGCGAAAATTTGTCCAATCTTATACAAGGGGTTAATAACGAAAGACTCGGATGATTTTAGGTTTTGGCGTAGAATTAACTACTTAGAAAATACTTATTTTAAGATAAAGAAACAATTCTCAAAAAGACCAGCTTTCTATTGTAAGAATTCATTAAGTAAATTATTAATTAATAATAAAGATAACATAAATCATAAAAACAAATCTGGCATTAATAGATTGCAGTGTAGTCAAACACTACACTGAAATCTATTGATGCCTATGTTTTACATTGGTAAAACATCTCGAACTTTGAATATAAGAGCGGCTGAGAATTTAGCCGCTTTTCGTTTGAAAAAAGACAATGCAAATAACTATCGAATGCCTTCACTAATTGAATACGCATTTCTGAAGCTTATGTGTCATAATTTATACTAATCAGAAAAATAATAAATTATGACGTATACAACTGATGACCTTAATAAGAAATAAATATATTTTTTTAGAAACTAGGAGATCTCATCATACCTTGTTTTCCCTTGTCAGGTCAAAAAGTATATAGCCAGAGTAAAAATAATATAAATAGAATTAAAGAATGAATGAATTTAATTACATAAATAAACTTATTAACAAAAGACACATTTACATATACATTCTAAAGTCGTAATATGCCACTGCAAAATCAATTCGATGTTTCTAACCGAGGACGTACGTACCCCTAGAAAAAATCTAAAATCCGCACGAGAGTTGATCGCTCCCTCGACACAATTCTCTGTGGGGTTAAATAATGTTGATGGAGTAATTTGGAGTCTGGGGAATACTTCAATTATGGAAAGGCAGGTGTTGGAGCTTAATTTCAATATTCGATTGATATTTATTATGACACATGCTGTCCTCTTTTTTCAGATATGATAAGAATATACTAAAAAGAATATATTTTTTAACCTAATTGTTTTCTCTATTTTATACTGCATATGAAAGATAAAACACGGTTCAGTTCGTCGGTTCCCATGGTCTATTTACTAGTAGCAAGAGCTTTGTCCTAGAGATCAGGTGGGCCCGGGTTCAATTCCTGGCAATGTCAGATATTTTCAATTGAAAAAGAGATCTTGGGCTTGGGTGTATATAATTTATCGTTGAGTTGTTCACGACTGATTCATTATTTTTCATCGAGTTAATCTCGTATGACTTTCACAATTAAAAATATTTGGCGCATTGGCATTAGCTGTAATGTCAAATATTAAAAAAAAATATATTAAAAAAACACCCTATCGATTGGAAACTAGATGAATAAAAGTTTTCATTCAGTTATTCAAAGTCTTTAACCTGCAATCGATTCTAAAAACCTTGACCGCTCAGCTTCAGGACTGACTATCATTCCTCATTTTGCATCTTAAAATCTGCTTAGATAAATATTCATCTATTGATAATAAAATATTTCAAACTATTTAGAAATATCTCTTAAATATTTTCAATCACCCGCCTTTGTTCCAATTCCCATTTTTTCCTCGAGCATCCGCTTGAACAATATTCAAAATTGGAACGTGAGCAACGGGCCAGAAGTAATATGCAGACTTTGCACTGTTTTGTACATGCAATCTCTTTTGTCTATGATTTGTTTTTGCTTTGTCACTTTTCTCCTCTATTCACGGAAAGTCGTCAAAGAGAACATAGCAAGGAACATTAAGTTTTTGCAAACAACGTCTTGACGTATATATTGTACATAATAAAAATAGAATCTCAGTGATTAATTATGAAACATAATCATGTCAAGATTTGACATATTTATTAAATGGATATATTATATAATATAAACATTTTGAAAATAGGTACCGGTTTCCCTTAAAATATAATCGCAGTCGATTATATATGTATGTATATATAATCCATCTAAGTTAGGTTATAAGCATATTTATTAACGTATTTATTTTTATTTGATCCTAGTCGATTAAATGCGCGAAGCGATGTTAGGCCTCGCAGCGAGTAATAATTTGTTTTATCTCCCGCCTTCTTCCGGAGTAGCACAACCGGAAATGTCGGTGTTGCGCTTGGGACTTGTCGCCATCTTATCAGCACCATAAAATGGCGACAAATTTTATCTTTAAATTGTATCATTGGTATTGCCATTGCAAGTATTTTTGAATATAACTTATATCATGGCATACGGTAATGAATATACAATAATACTCTTCTGACTATTAAAAATATCGATTTATATCTGTGTGTGGTTTGTATGTGAATTTTATATTTAGACCGAAAGAATAATTACTTTAAGAGTTATATATATATATTTGGGTGAACAAGTTGGTTGTCCCACCACCTTTCTGTTATGTGTGTGTGCAGGCGTTTTTCACAGCCGCCTTCCATAACGCTATAGGATCAAGAAAAGGAAGGAATTTACTTCTCAATTACTTGTCCCGAGACAGAGCTGCACGGGACTGATCTCTTGATCATGCACTAAAGTGCTTAAAGAGAAGAAAAATAGAAAGGAAAAAAAAGAAAATGTAACATGCTCAGCCACTTTGTTAAAGTGATATATCCTATGTATCCGTATACTGAGAATCTGTGGAGTTTTATCTACATTCGCGTTGAACTTGAAGATGCATCAAGAGTATTCGCTTATAATTTAAAAAACAAAGTACTGACTACTTTAGATTCAAGCACGTCTTTGCTTAACAGTGGGACAGTCTTAATACTTTGACAAACTATTTATGTTAATGGATCCTGTGGATCCTGTGTATCCATTATAAATTGACAGCTTATGTAATAGAGGCGAAAACTTCTGCAGATATTATTTAAAAAGAGCTTATCGCCAGTGACTCATTAACAATGAGCTTTTATGTGATACATAATCAGCCGTCATGAGTAAAAAACAGCTTTTGGCAAATGGAAAGTCTGATCGATGAAATATTAACTGCTATTTCAACATATTTTTTGATTTGTTTGATTTAAAATATTTATTTTGATTCGTCAAATTATTCAGTAAATTTTGTAAAATTTCTAACATAATCAATGCTTTACATTTATCTTAAATCCTACAACTCCTATGTCGAATCTTGTTCGACATTGTACAAATTGGTTGGAAAATTATTTTTTATTAATTTTAAATAATCATCATTTAAAAAAACCATACATATTGGATTATATGTGCTTTAGATAAAGTTTGTAACATTTCATAATGTGGTATATTTAATAATTAGTTTTTTTATCTCATTATTTAAGGGTTATTTACGATTTTATCAACTTCTCCATGGAAGCTGGAAGAAAATAAATAATATATAAAAAAGAAAAATAATAATACATTTAAAATGTTAAAATTCACATAAAAATGTTTTTTATGTGGAAAAGGTACTAAAAATGTATAATTATTTTTATTATAATGCCTTTCCACCAAGTATTGACAGTGAACACCTTAAAAGGGAAATAATATATTGAGTGTAAAAGGTTAAATGTATTTTTTACTAATGACAGACTGTTGTAAAAGAGTAGAGAAAATATTATTTAATTTTGCTGTTTATATTTTCAATCAGTGCCGATTACCAAAACGATGAACGATAATCAACCCTTTGAGTTGGATTAATTATCATTTTTCATTGTTTCCATTGTTTCTCCGTCTTAACAATAGATGACGTTGTTCACTGCGAACATGATTTGAGCTTTCAACGGGCGCTGCTTCAGGCGCTAATGATACGGTTCCCCGCATTAAAACTCGTTGATTAATGAACGGAAAATGTATGACATCTGGAAATGGGCGCACTGCGTTCAAAAAATCCGTTTTATAATGGACAGGTTTCATTGTTGACATAAGCCAGGGATTCTTAACCTTATTGCAACTCCGGGCGCATTTGAGATTGAGGATAATAGTGACGGGCGTAGACCAGATTTAAAAAAAAAACCAAATCTTAAGTACATATTTATTAAATTGTATCATTGCTTCCTGGAATGCTTTAAATATGTGTTACTTTCATGTAATATTTTTTGTTTTATCTTTACAAATTTTAAAAAACCTATACAGTTACATTTGAATAAAAACTTCTTCTTCAAAAATAATTTCAATGAACAAAATATAATTCTGATAAAATTTGGGTTATTTCGTTATTTGATACTTTGTGGAGGGCGCACGATAATAGCTCCGCGGGCGCAATTGTTTTCGCGTTAAGAACCCCTATCATAAGCAGTTAAGTTTTTGTTGCAAACCGTTATATGTACATTGAATCTAAGCTTATGTTTTCCCATACGTTTGATATAATTACTGATATAGAAACAGATTAGATGCTTTGATGTGTGTAGAACTGTTCTGTATATGAGTGAATTGATTTTTAAAAATTACAGTAATGCTGAAACGAATTAAAAGTAGTCAAGCAAAACTTACCATCATATTTTAGCTGACCAGTTTTGGCTGAGAGCTGGAACCCTCCTGACGAAGAACCGGATCCAAACGAAGCCATTCTGTCCGTCTGTGAACAAGATTAAAGAAATTCAGACAGAGAAATTAAAAACAAATGCATGCAACCAGATTTACATCAAAAGAACGAAAAAAACAACATTTTTTGTAAAAGTAGTTAAAATATGTGAAAAAGCGTTTGAGTGTATATTTTCAATGAGATTAGATAAGATTTTTTTCCGAGTTTTTTTCATCTGAAAAGAAACAACCAATTGGAATATATGGAACTGAGCGTGTATCGAATCGAGACTTTTGCGAGAAAAAAATGCGATGATATAGAAAAGATGACATAACAACATAAAAAGGCTTGTAGAAAAGTGAACACCATGCAAGATTGCTGGAATTATTGATACTGACTTCAAAGTGCTGATGTCTTATGCATGAACTTATAAGTTTATAATTGATATCAGCCACTAATCAACATAAAAATTAAGAAAACCATCTTAATCAACTAAATAATAAATAGTTAATTAACAAAACAGTTTATTTCCTGTTGTCCAATCGAAAAATCGTAGCGCCTGGTTCATTCTCATCTCATTGCTATTTCGAATTGATAAAATAAGAACTAAGCCTAGGTATGGAAAATAAAGCCACGGTAAAATGCTTCATTGGAAATGAAAATTTCCTTAAAATAACGGAAGCAGTAATTAATAGTTTGAAAAGTTTATTAAGAAATTCAAATAGAATGCGACCGAGTGTGTACCGGCTGCAATTTTCTATTGTTGAATCAACTTGAGGCTTGATTTTTTCAGGGATGTCCACGAAGAGTATTCAGAGGTCTGTTATCATTAAGAGTTTGGGATAAGTCTGATTAAAATTATCACTATTTGACAATATAGCTCAAATTCTAGCTGAAAAGACGTGTATATATGAAAAGAAGAATTCAATTAAATAACGTTGTGGTGATGGATTTTAGTCAACGTCTAGTAAGTATCATCCAATTGACACGAGCGGCAATTAGAGAACAGACTTGGTCTTGTTCTGTGCTAGTAAATATATACTACAAAAGTCTACAAAGGCATGCATAAATGACAAGAAAATGAAAACTTAGTATAAAAACATGAACGAACCAGTTGTATATTGTCAGCAAAAGTTTTACAGTAGTGCACAAAATAATCCCAACTGTATTTAGCTGACATTTGTGAATTTCCCCACACTCGTAATGAATCTTAATTATTTAAGTTTTATTATGTAACTAGTTTTCATGTAGATGCAACTGAAAATAGTGAAATAATATTGGTTAGAATGAACGTGCAAGCAAAACATAAAACAAACATGTAGATAGAATTGTATAGTGGGTTTTCTACAAGGAATCAGTATGATTTTTCTGTTCGGAAAACCTCAACTATATGAGCAAGAATACTTTCAAACAGGCTCACTTCATCACTTAACTTGAAACATTATACATATATCAGTATAAATATCTAAACTAAAGGTTCAGTATTCAGAAAAAGAGAGATTGTCCTGTCATATGTAAAAATTCAGTAATTGGTATATTTCAGGTGGTAAAATGCATGTTGTGTTTTTCACTCAATCTGCAATTTTGTTGTTGCTTAGTTCGATGATATCCTTATCCAATGAAATGAAAGGAACTCCGAAATTGTTATTTAATTATTTTATTACTCAGAGTATGACAGAAGTCGTTATTTTGTCATAAAATTTACGCTGTTAATTAACAATATATTTACTATGTCGTCTACATTCTATAGAATCTTTTGAAAATTATTTTTACTATCTTAAATAAAATGCAAATGTTTAGTTTCAAAAAGGTTTAGTACTATGTTATTAGTACTATAAATACATAAACTATTGAGGACAAGATAGGAAAATGTTTAAGAAATTCAAACGCTTTAAATTTAAATATGGGAAGGTTAAAGTAGCATGGTTTTTAGTATATAGCGCCATCGTTAGATGGCTGCAATTGCTAATTTTAGAAACGTGTTTAACAATGTATTTAAAGTAGTTCAAAAGTTGAAAAGTATATAAATAGAATCATGAATTTATTGCTTTTAAAACTGTTAATGGTCATAGAAGAATATTAGGTAAGTGTAATACTATAGTTCAATTTTGTAATATATATTAAAATTTAGATTCTGAAAAAGTATATTCAAGAATAAATAAAAACTTATGTTGCAGTTATTAATAAAGAACAAATTATAATATGTATAAAAAATATAGACTAAAATATCATTTTTAAAGTGTTAACTGGAAATGGTTAGTGGAAAGACATTATATCAAAAAAAATGAGTCACAATTTCCACAATTGTGCATATGATCAGGACAGGTTTAGTTCATCGTGAGTATTTTCAACTTTGATTACGTAAATTGAAAAATTATGTGTTTTCTGTGTCGGTGATCAAAAAATTCAGTAAATGGAACAACTAAGAATGCATTTCAATGATTCCTAATTTTTTCAATATTCTACTTTACCTACAAAGAAAGATGGATGATTTCGATTTTGACACCTATGGTACCCTGAGAAATAAGATGTGATTTTGAGCTTAAAAATAAATTAAATTATATTTGATGTAGTGAATTTACTACATACAAATAAAGTGGCTTGAAAAAAATGTATAGTTATGGCATCAGGAACGCTTATAAATGGAAAATGGTGATATGTCTCGTAACACATTATGTAACGACTGCACCCGAAAAATATGTGAAAAAAATATGAAAAAAACACCAATTAAAGCATAAAAATTGATAAATTAGCTACGAAATGAATTATTAATAATAAAGCAAATTACAATAGTGTACTGGGAAAATAACTGACTAAACCCGAAACACTTGCACAATGGAAAGAAAAGTATGAGCGGCAAACGCGGCCCTCCGAGCTACACTGAGGAGGCTTCGACGCTGGAGTCCCGGACTGTTCGGGGAGGCTTTCGAGGAAGGCTCCAAGGGTGGGCGAGGGGTCCACGCGGGTATGGATCGGAAAGGACGCGGCAGAGGTTATGAAGACACTCCCTTTACTTGATTTTGAAAATTTCTAGGACATGCGCGCTTGGAACTGTGTCGATTGAGGAAGGGCGGAATAAGCCGCGCAGAATATTAAATTAAATTAGTTAAATATTTTAATGGATAAAATCTGTGGTTGACATATCTGAATTGATATGAATAAATAAGGTGCCATGAAAATAAATCATTTAAATTTATAGGCGATCGTTGGATCTGTTTTTCATATCACTGTCACCCAAAGGTGCAATACTCCAAACTCAAATTATTTTTATAAAACGTCTCCTGCCAAAATTTTAAAGCATCAATCATCAAGAGGAATGGGAGGTTTCATCCGATTAATTATATGCTTCCAGCATTTTTTGTGGTATCCAATTTTCGTTCTAGGAATAAATTAAACTTTCTTTCTATCAATAGCGAATAAGTTACATAATTATTATAAGTTAAACTCATTTTTTAACCGTTCTGTAAACCTTCTATTTTCTGGTTGTTTATAAAAGGTTTGAGAATGAAACCTTCAACAAAGCAAAAACATTTGCTGTTTTCGAGAGATTTTGAAGATAGATAGATGAGTTCATTTTTGAAAATTTGTTTTTTTTATAAAATTGATAGCAAGATATGACATGTGTTATGCGAAGATACCTCAATGTTCAAAATGTTTTTTATACGATGCTGTTCTTTATAAACTGAAATTAATATCACAAGATATAGTGAATTGACATGTAGATGTGAGTTTATCTGTCGAATAAATATGATTTTTAATCAATGAGGGAAATTAAATTGAAAATCGTTTACGCTAGCTTAGAGTTATTCCTGACTTAGTGAATCTAAGTATAAATAACATTACATTCAGTATAACTAATTCAAATTTGGAACAGATTGGTTTCAATTCATAGATGATTTCATTATATATAGTATATGTGTATGATGTTGTTTTATTTTTTTTGTATCCTCGAGCGCATAGTAAACAAATTGTCGTTAATTGCACCTGGGACACGCCTGGAAACCGTTTGAACGCGCTTAAAGCAGCTGTGTCATATTAAAATGAGCTGTGATTAAGATTTAGAAGCTTTTTTCCAATGTCCCCGCACTCAATCTAAAGTATATATTCGGCTAGTGAAACATATCAACAGAAATGATTGTTATTCAATAACTCTATTGCCCATTTTTTGAAAGGGCATTGGAAAGTTAATTGCTTTCGTTACGACTTTTTGGACCAAATGGATGAATATGGGTGAGTCAAATATCCCGGACTATCTTTGAGTTAGCATTTATGAATCGTTTTGACAGTTTATTGATAAACATGTTCGTTTCGAAATTCAAAACCGTGACCATAGACAACAGCAGAATAAGTCAGCTGTACTTATTGACTTCAGATATTTTTATTATCGTTCTTTTTTTTACTATCGTAAATTGTTTGTCGAATGAGTTTTTGGCGTAAAATCCTCAACAAAATGTTTGTTATCACTATGTGCGGACGCATGCGTACAACTTCTGGTACGATGCGAGAGAATTGATTCCTGTTATGTAACAGACTTGGACCGTTCCACTATTCTGTATGCCAGTTGAATTTAAATTGAAAATCTCCCCATGCAATTATTAAAGAGGCGCCTTTTGTTCATTCTTTATAAAATCTGAATGTTGCAGTTTCGTATCAGGTATTTCAAATTGGTACATGAAACTTATCATCAATCATTATTTTATTGTTCAGTATAGATAGCTCATTATTAGCGTGTAATAAAAACAATTTGCTTTTAGTCAATATTTTACAAGAAGAAAATAGCTTCAATTTAATAATTTAGAAATTGAACTGAACACGTGTCACTATTTGCCACACAATACGAGAAATGTACTTAGATAATTAAAGTTTTATATCAAAATAAATTCCGCAGTTACCGCTGAATCCATCGAAAGTATGAGTATATTATTGATTACCTAACCTAAGACTCAATCACTTACAAAAGAATATTTTTACTTTTGTAACTAAAACTAAAACACACTTCACATAATAGCATGAAATGTACTTTATAACTTTTATAGTTTACCGAATGTTTTCAATTTAAATTTGCTTATAAATTACCAAGAAAGTTTAAAGTTTCTGAATCAAAATATTTGAAAATCTTTGAATACAATTTAACAATGGAAATTCATAAAGTTAAACATTTTACAAAGTATAATGGATTGACTTTTATACTGTAAAATGTAAAAAGTTTTTATTAAAATGCCTATTCGGTAATATTGAATCTGTCAGTACATTTGAAATAAAAACTGATTTTTCATTTATGAGTCATAAATATGTAATAAAATGAAAATAGGCTCATACATTAAATCCACGCCTCAGAGATTTGGCTTGCAGATGAGATTTTCGGAAGGTTTTTTTCGAGTTTTCACTAGGGTAAAAGACCTCCTAAAAGCCCATCTTATGATGTCGTTAGTACAAACTCACTCTAGGGACATTATGGAAGGAGAAATGGAAATTCACGAGAGCTGTTAAACTTATCAAAGTGTGAAAATTTTCTTAAAAGAATCTTTAATACTTCAATTATATTAGTATAAGATAAAATAAGCATTTGCTTTCTGACCATTTCGTTGCTCAATTTTACAAGCATTCTCAATTGATAAAGAAGTTTGTAAATAATACATTTTTTTCGGTTAATTTTAAGAAATACATAACGGCGTGTATTCAATGAGTCAGTAACCAATTCTAGTTTTGGTCAATAAATTATTTAATTAAATGGTCAGTTAATATTACAAACGGTCAGCACCCACTGAATCAGTATGAATGTGGTCATTAAATGAAACGGTCAGTAATTTATGTCAAACGGTTAGTATTTGAATTAAATGGTCAGTCATTTAAAATAAATGACTTGTTTTAGTTAGATAGCTTGTGAAATTGATCAAATATGGTCGTAATAAGCAAATTTATGACCAAGTCTAAGGCTTACGAATGTTTTTGAAATGTTTGTTTATTACCTAAACCTATCTTAACCTAACCATACCGTCCTACCACTACTAATTGCAGACCATCTATAGATATCTACTAATCCTTTTACAAAAAATGACTGACCAAAAGTAATTATTTACTGACCGTTTAATGTATTTATTACTGACCATTTCATTCATATTTACTGACCGTTTATTGAATTAGATACTGACCAAGTTACAATACATAACACTTTAAAGTAACCAATTATCAACCAAGTAATAAATTTAACAATATATGTTATCATGGTAGAAAAACGGTATATTTTAACTGCCCATTAAATTCTGAAATAAATAATATCAAATGTTGACTTACTATGATGCTGACATATAAACAAAACAGAAAGGTATTTAAAATTTTACGATTGTTATTTTATCATTTCTTCATAAAAGTTTTCCGTAATATTAAACTTCACCTCTCGTCATTTACCTTTACGCGTGGGATGTAAAAGATTTCTAAGCTTCTTTTGCTTTTCCTTAATATAAAATAAGTTTTATTAGAGTATATAAAGAATGGTAGTTAGTCAATATGTTAAATGATATAAGCCACATGATAAATGACTCAGTTTTACTCAAATAATTTTGCGTATAACGTGTATAATATTTATGTCGAAAGTACGAATTTTAAATAATTAATTTGATTTATTGATTAAGTAGGCATTTAGAACTAAAATACATTGTTTTTTTTTCTTACCGTATTCGAATTAATTTGATGATTATAATATATTGATGTCCTTGGCTGGAAACATTAACAATTTTAAATTGAAACTGTGTTAAAAATGTGAAGCTTGTATTTTCTTCTTCTTCTTTGTCGGCAGGGATGGCAGTGTTGGCACCTTTTGTTTAAGACTTTAATACGATACTGTTTCTACGTCACGATGGAATATTTCATTCTAAACTGGTCGAAATAAGGTGATATGTAATATTTCTTGCATGGAAAATCTATTTGATATTTGCTTCTTCAAGAAACATCCCCAGAATAATAATCGCAATGTTGCTTTGTAAATCACGATAAGATTAATAGAAATTTCATCAATACTATTCTTATTACTAAATCAATTTTGTGATAGTTTGTCAGGAGGTACTTCTGAACTCCCACAACTCTTGGGCTGACATCGTATAGGTAACGCACAACCCCTTTGTCAAGTCCTGCTCGATATTTTAACACTTGGTGGGAAGATTATTTAAAAAAAAATTGAGTATCCTTATTTCAAAAACCGTATTTATTAGATAGCCTTAGTAAAAGTTTGTATCATGTCATAATGCAGTATATTTTTCGATATTTCGTTTTATCATGCTAATAAATACGCAAAATCTGTGATATCAATCAATTTCTCAAATCTATTGCAGAGTTGATCCAAGGAAAGAAATAATATGTTGAAGAGTGCAAAAGGTTTAGTTTTTAATTAAGATATCTTAATTTATCATTAAGCGCAGTATTATTGCACATAAATTTGAGCTCATTTTAAAAAATAAACTGAATACGGCATGAAATATCCTGTGTTAATTTTCTTGCAGAAAATACATACGAGTAAGTTTGATGTTCTCTGATATGTGGAGTAGCTACTATATCAAATATGTCTCAAACAGACATTTAGAAATAGCCGGTTACATTTCTATTTATATAAATCTTCAGTAACTTGTACAGTGTTAATGGCGTTTAAGAGGTTGATAAAACTAATAGTTATTATTAAGATTAGTAGTAAACCGAATCACTGGTAGTTTAAACTTTAAGCCTTAGCTTTTGGCCAATAGCAATCTTAGAAGTGATTAAAATAATAGTTTTATATCTTATAAAAAAACTATGTTTTATTTAATAAATAACGATGCTACATAATATATGTACGAGTGTATCCACCCGGCCTAAAAAACGGATTCAAAATTATTCTGTCGCGATGTACGCAAACCACTTCCATAAATTTATTTGAATCGCACGACAATAAAAAATCAACCTCGGCCAATCAGAGACGTATCCGAAAATAAACATAAGAAATGAATTACACACGATCATTGTCATTGTTTTACAAATAAGATAATATTTTGGATGGTTTCGGCGGTAACTTTGTGGAAGTTCATTTTAATATAAAATAAATTTGATTATTCCACGTATTGTACTATTAACTATGACACGTGTTTCGCATAAACACGTGTCACAGTTAGTAGCACAATACGTGGAATAATCAAAGTTATTTTATATTAAGATAATATTTCTTCTGCTATCACTTTTAAGGTGTTCACTGTCACTACTTAGTGGAATGGCATTATAATAAAAATAATACAAGATTTTAGTACTTATTCCACATAAAATATATTGCATCAGGACCGGTTTCGCTCATGGCGAGCTTTATCAACTGATCAGTTGATAATGCTCGCCATGAGCAAAACCGGTTCTGATCTAATAAATTTTATGTGGAATAAGTACTAAAAATGTTTTATTATTTCTTCTGCTAGTTTGGAAGAAAAGCCGCGTAAGTGCATTGTTTTCCATTCGGCGTAGCGTAGGAGTTGGAATTTACAGCCGCCCACTCAATCGTAGTATTTGTTGACCTTTGACATTTAAAGTTTAAGCATGTAGTTTTCCCGCGACCTGTTTTAAGCGCAGGCGCCGTCAACTTCAACCTTTCGGTGCATTTTCATTCTTCTTCGTACTTCCCACGCCGTATTTACGTAACAGCTTGGTTATATTTACATATACTGGCCGGTACCGTAGTATAATGTGTAAAGCCCTAAGGTCTAAAGCAAAAAGCTAGGTGCTAAATTGCTTGCTTGAGAGTTCTCTGTTCTCTTCATGAACTATCCAAATTCTTTTTATTCATTTCCACGTACACTCCGTCTATCTTCCGTTTCCATCTCTGAAAAGTTATGTTAAACTACTGACGGACGATGGGACTGCTCTGCATTGGGTTTGAGCATCGCTGAGTTCTTACTAACATGTCTGCTATGTATAGTATGTGGACTCTTTTCCCCCTACAAGAACAGATTTTTTCTATATGCTTAACACATTCTCTGAGCTATTCTTCTCGATGACCCTCCCTAGGTATAGACGCAATAGTAAGCTGACTTCTTCAACTGTAGCGTTCGCGCACTTCTGTCGGCAGCGATGAGAAGGGAATGCTACCAAATACAATTTTAAAGTTTAAAACATTTAGAGACGAAGGAGACTGGAAGAACTAACACGCCTTAGAACTTGATGCTCCGTCAAATTGATATCTAAAAAAACACATCCTCTGCGGTTACTAAAATATTCACTGCGTGATTATATCGCGCTTGGCGTGTTATATCATCCATTGAAATTTCTGTTTAATTAAAGAATCAAGCATTGATTGCTCGTGTCCTCAGACTTCTTCACCAAATTATTCACCATCTTGATCCGTAACTATGTGATCTTTGGAGCAAAATAAATTTACACCAATATTATTCCGCGGTGAACGTGCTTACATCTCTTTTTCGACAGGACAAGTGCTTAGGTAATCTGCGTCTCATTTTTTAGATCGGATGAGTGTAGGAGAATTTTTGGACAGTACAGATATCCATGTATTCGAAAAGATATCACTAATAGTGAAGAATTAGATTATTTAACTCCCTAAATTAAAAGAAAATTTTATAACCGTAGAAAAGAAAAACGATGATATATAATGATATCGATTTCATTTTGATACGGTCGCAATAATTTCGTTAATTTATTTATTTTGGCTGTTGTTCTTATTATTAGTAATATAATGAACGTCTTTATAAAATCACAAAGGCCCGTACAAACATAGATATAAAGGTGAGCTCTTTTTTTTGACCAACTAAAGTTCTCATTTTTAAGGTCTTGGTGGGAAAAGCATTTTATTGAAAAATAATATGGCATGGCATTTTTTTGTACGTATCCCTCAGTTAATTTATTAATATCAGAATCGGTTTAGCTTATCGCGATCATTTTCAACCATTCATCAGATGAAAATGTTTGCAATGAGCGAAGTATCTCCTGATCTTAATAATTTAATTGTGGAATATGTACAAAAAATGTCTTATTATATTTCACTAAAGTTCTACTAATTCGAAATCAAATTTCTTTTCATTTAAAAGTAGTTAAATCTTTGATATTTGGCTGAATAAAAACATCAGATCATTGTTTTTCCAAAACTGATTTCATTACATATAGGCTCTATGAATCAATGAAACATTTTATAAGTCGTGAAAAAACAAATATTAAATTAATCGTTAAGAGGTTTTTCAAAAAAAGGACGTTTTAAAACACCTTTTAAATTCAATGACTGTGTTGTTGTATACTGTATATTTCTATTGTTAAAAAGATAGAAATAGAACCTTCGTGCCGTTGAATAAATATCTTATTTAACGGGTGATTATGTGTGGGTGTTATACGATACTAAATCTCTTCCTGAACTAATGCGAAGTTTTGGGCCGACAACTTTCGTCAATGGGTATGGCTATAACAATTTTCCACAGTCCTCTATTTTGGGAAAACTCCCAAAATCAATACCGCATCTTCTACACAGGGTTGTGCCTCCTAAAAAGCTTTCCACCTAGGCGTGGTCTGTTTCCCGGCGTAGGCGTGGCTTGCAGCAAACTCCCATCGCTGTAATAATTCAAATTTAGCCAATATCCGAACCCCACCACTTTGGCCCTAATTCCATTTCTGTGAGCGCGCAGCTCGGAAAATTGATTTTCCGCCGGGTTGAGTAATTTCGCCGGCAGATGTCACGGGGCTCGTTTGTAAATGTCAGAGTGTTGACAATATACGATGCTGTAACATGAAAATACAAAATGTTCGTGACACATATTTTAAATACAACGCAACAAAATAAATTGATACAGAGCATGTAGATTTTTTACAAATATTAAAAAACACCATACATATTAAAATGTTAATAGAGAAGTAAATTTGGACCTTAATACTAAAACTACCATTTGTGCCTAGGAATCCGAAAATACTTAAAAATTCTAAGATAAAAATCCCTATACCACTAGCATAAATATGCATGAAATATAAGGACAGCTGAATTGAAGTTAATTTGTATGTCAACATAATACAGCATACTTTGCACCAAGAAATGTCTGTATTCACACAAATTTTCAGAAATTGTGATTTATTAGTATAAAGGGTCAAAGTTCACTTAAGCAGTAATAGTGCGAAAAATCATAACTGTACTAGACTACATAGATACCGTATATTTCAATACACTTTCAGAAAAACATCGGCAAAATATATATTTAAAATAATTGCCTGTAAATATGAGCAATTGATATAGGTATTTGACAAAGGCACTTCTAGCATTAGGCTCCATAAACAATCTTTCGTACCAAAACTATCATTCGATTTTTAAATTATTTTTGATACAATTAACTCGTAGCTTATTCTATACGTTACGCCTTTTTAAGCACAAGTATTGAATTTGTATAGTGTAAAGATTACTATCGCTCAGAGTACACAAGAGACCTACCACACTAGATAGAGTGAGGAAAAAAATGTTATTGCCGGAGCTAAAGACTTATTCAAGGATTTGCGTTCGTGTTTACGACGAAGCTGATACATCTACCAGAGTTCTTAACGTTTCATGTATGGCTTCTATTAGACGTTCAGCACAGCCTGTACCTCTTATGTACCAGTCCTCAATTGTGTTTCTGATGACCCGGTACACGAGGCACACATGTCCGAGAACCGAAACCAGGGCTTATCAATATTTCTATGTGAAAATATATTTTTTTGTAGCATTTTTCAACCACATTTTCAACTGATACTTGCGATGAGTGAAATCAGTCCTGCTCTTTGAAAAACATTTGTGGGAAAGGTAAAAGAAAATGTTTTATATTTATTCAAATATTATATAATGCTTTTCCATCAAGAATTAATTGACAGTTGGCACCTGAAAATGTTCTAAAAACAAATGATAACTGAATCTAACTTATTCTTTGATAACAACAAACCACACAAACAAAAAGAATAAAAAACACACAATAAAAAAAACAACCTTTTATATGAGTTCTGTATTTTTTTCATTGAATAATTTATAAGATATTGGTAACATCTCTTCCAAAAATATTTGACGATTCGGCGCTAGAGATTTTCATAGAAAAGTGTTTGGTGAATTGTTTTTAAATGTCTCCCCGATCTGCTGATGTTTCACCCCTTGCATGCTATTTTTTTTTGTCTAACGGGTGTATTGGACATAATTTTATGTGTGAGTTTTCAAAAACCTACACAGTAGTTTTGAACACAGTAATTCTTTTGTTTGAAGTTACATTTTACAACAGCTGACCATATTTTACGGTAAAGATTCGTAGAGTGAGAAACTAAACATTGTCTGCTATTTGACTAAGTTATCGTATTGGCCACGTGACGTGACCGCCGACTTATATCCTTTTTTTATGTTTCAATTATTAAAAAAGACTAGGTATGTCAAAATTTTTTCGCATAATTCAATTTATATGAATTTAAAATTTAATAACTTGATACCAGAGACTTGCAAAAGGCAAAGAATTCCCGGGAAATAATTTTCGTATTACCTCGATGCAGAATCCTTAGTAATCATATTGTAATTTAAAGTAAAGTAGTACTGCTTTGGCACAACTTACAAGAGTTATTTTCAAGTTTTCTACGAGTTTGTTGTTTCTCAATTCAATGATTGAAAAAAATGCTTAAGAAAAAAATGAAAACTAATCGATTAGGACTGAAATTTATGATATATAATAACGAATCGGGGATACTTTTTCCAATATAAATAGTATTCCTCAATCGAAAAATGCAAATTTATACCCAAAATTGTTGGTTATATATAACTGTTGTTTGTTTGTTTGTTTCTAAAAGCAGGTACATAATCTGTTATTATTTAGAGCATATTATCAGTTAATTAATATTCGACCTTAAACAGGTGGTGAATGTAAAATAATAATTATCGTATGGCGTTGAAGTTTTCCATTTGCAAATCAAGATAAGATACTCTTGTATGTAGAAGCTTTTTATTTACCTGTTCAATATAAAACATTTACTGGTCAGGGAAATCAAACGTATTTTATATCAAACACGTAGAACTATTTATCGATATACAAAATTGAATGCAGTTCTTAAAGCATAATATGCGATCTGTTAATGGATTATAAAGGGTATTTCAATAGGGACGCTTAAAATATGTTACTTTGTCCTGCTGAGTAGATTATTCATTGTTTAGTGGCCTAATTTGAGTCATCCAGTTTGGTAAATAATCGGCCAACACCTACCTGTACGTCATCAAAATACAATATCTGGTGAAAACATTGCTGCTGTGTGTGAAAGTGTACAGGAAAACCTAAGGCAGCTTATTTCTCGTTGTTCACAAGAACTTGGCTTTTCTGCGACTTCAACTTGGCGAATTTTGAATCGGGCCTTATGTCTGCACCCGTATAAAATCCAACTAACCAAGGAACTTCAGGTAAACGACCACAGACAACGCCTGATTGGGTTCTGGAGCAGTTGGAAGTTTACCCAAATTTGTTAAAAAAGTCAACTTTAGCGACATGGCCCATTTTATAATGAATGGATATTGGCAGACATTTGATGCTATATTCCATATTTAATGCCGTAAAATATACTTACAAATGAAATTAAAATTTAGTCGAAATCTCACAAACAACTTGTTTTATTTACATTTCAAAACTAAGCGTCCTTATAAAAAGACCCTTTATCTGGAATTAAAAGTTTTTATTTTTAAATTGTTTTAACTTTTTACAATAATAAACAATTTTAGTATAATACGAACGATCAAATGATGTATTTTCTTATTGATTTTTGATTTTACTTTTATAAACTGATCTCAAGTATTTAGGTCGATACATTTAAATTGATTCTTATATGAAGGGGGAGTAAATGAATATTTTTTTATGTTTACTCTACACAAACATTATATGTTATATTTAACATCAACGTTGTAATTCTTAAGCCGAGTGGTCTATGCTTGTGGGTTTCGATTTAGTCAGGTGTGTTGTCGAGGGCTCGAGTACAAAACATTCACACCTACATCGGTTTTTGGATTTGTACGCACCATTAATACCATTCGTACAACAGGGTGTAGAGAGAGCTGTTATTTAACCATTAGTTCTTTCATATCGTCACATTTCTTACTTAAGCCGCAAAAGAGAAAAATTGAGTTGTAAGTGTTATAAAATTATTTTTCACTAGCAAATTCTGTTGAGGTGGTCAGCTTAACGTCCATGCTTACATTTTAAGTGGAAACGGCTATCAAATGTATTTTATATATTATTGAGTGATTCTTCTAGTCAAGATTGTACAAAAGAAAAGCACTACTTGAACCACTTAGTAAAATATAAACACTACTCAAATTTTAGAATACTCAACTATCTTTGTGAAAAATATCAACGAGGGAAATAGTAGAAAAAAGAATCGAATTTATTACGTTTCTTAGCAAACATTTTTTTGAAATAGCTTGCACGCTTATTTAGCGATATTCATTTAAGAATATTTATACTATAAGCACTCACCAATACGAATGTGAAAGCAAATCAATTTAGTAGATATTCATAAAATATAGGAAAACCAGAGAATAGATTGCTGTCTAAAATTATCAGTTAATCCCTAATGGAGCCGTCACTTCGATTCTATGCTATCACTATCTTTTTGAGTATATTTACGGAACCACTTATCAGTTAATATGATTTCCTCAAAACTGGTATCTTTCCCATTTCCCACATGCAGGAAAAATTTATAAAAAAACAACACACACCGGATAGAACAACAGTGCAACGAAGTTGCGCCTTCAACACTTTTCGTTGGTTTAACTTTGATTAAATGATGAATGTTTTAGCCAAGAAAATAATAACTGTATAACCACTTACATTTCTCAGCTGCTTCCGAAACTGAATATAATATAATTCATGTAAGTAGATAATAGACTTTAAGTTTATTTATACTAATTGTATATCACTCGGTATCTTTTTTAGCTTTGGTTTTTACAGCCATAGAGCACATGCTATGATTGTTCAAAGGGCGGTTTCTCCATATGTAGAACGTTTTCTCAATAAGCTCCCAAAACAGATTGACACATTCTTAATGAACCAGTCATCTTTATCTTTACTTAGTCTCTCAGTGCTAATATGTTTCAATTCTTATTTGATTGTACGATTGAGACGAGCACTTTCAAGATTTTCATGTTTATATTTTTGGTTATTTTTAAACCATCAAAAATTATATCTTTATAAACTACAATATAATTTAAAAGAGAAGCGTACAAACGCCATTATTGTATATTGAGTTTCATGAATTATTAAAACAAATGAAAAGTTTACAAGATTAAATATTTGTCGATAAAAATGTGACAACCAGTAACCTCAATTTCAGTAAGTACCTTAATAAATTGGATTTTTATGCTGAGTAAAAAAGAGCACGTTACAAAAGATAAGCTCCGATTTAAAATTCGAATCAAATTGAGATATTTTAAAAGTCGAGAGTTTTGCCGGTTAAGTTATAAGACTACAATCAATCATCTACTAGAATTCTTGTTTATTTAAACTTCAGTGCTCCAGCAAATGACGTTTTTATTTATTTTATCCTGTAACAGTGTGCTACCAAAAATTGGTCATATATATTGTCGTATCATAAATACCATTAAACAGTACTGTTTATTATCATTCTACTATTAAAATATGCGTTAAATGCTTCATTAGAAATCCACATACACCAGATCGATAGATTATTGATTCAATCGCAACAAACATTGTGAAAATATTTATGTTGGAATAATTACATATTTTTTTTTCAAAATCGGCATTTAGCTGTATGAACGCTATTTCTAGTGGTTTTCATAATTGAAAAAAAAAATGATTGAAACATGTAAGAGTAAAGAAATGATTTTTAAACGCGTTGTAACTTCTATGGGCTAGTAGGAATTATTTACGCCACTTTGCTTTGTAGCATTAATTCTCAAGAGTTAAAACACAAATACGTCACAAGCAGACAAATCGCGTATGGCTTTGACACGACTTTTTCGGTTATCTCTGATATATTATTGTTGCGTACGGCGCCATGTTGGGAAATATCCTAAAACTCTTTTTATCGCTATTGCTTTCCTGTCACAAATAATATATTGCTTTCGGATAAAATTTATTGCTTTTACTCATACATCAGCTTGTAATAATAGTAATGTTTTAGTTGCTTATTAGCAAAAGTTATCACCTATTTAATCCAAGCCTGTAGATGATATAGTAAAACCATTATCTGTACTTTGTTTCCACAGTTATTTATCATCAAAATACCAGAAAAGAATCAGTTGAAAATATCTACTAATTAATGATTTCTTTTCCATACGTGCTTAAATTGTGAAAAAAAATAACTTTCAAAACTTTTGAAGGTACGAAATGAGCACGAGAATTTAGCTTTATGATTCTAAAAATATTTTAGTTAAAACGTACTATTCAAATTACGGCATTCAAGTATTTTTTGTTCAAAGCATTTCCACTTCCATCTTGACATATTCACGTATTTGAATAATGCACATATTTGATATATTAAATATCTAATGCATGTTTTCACTTCATCTCATACAAAGAATTTATGGATCTCTGCTTAAATACTTTTATGAATTTAGATAGTTTAATTAAAATGTTGATGAATTTATTTAGATGTGAGTGGTACCCGTAAAGAGCAAAGCTGTGTTTATCGTTCACAGAAATATGTCCGACATTTTTTTATAAAAACTATTGAAAAAAATACCTCCAATTTTTTTATATATTACTTCTCTCTTTCGCCATTACGCCAATATCAATATACAGATTTCTGTACTAAAATTGGGAGAGTCTCAGGAGCAAAGCCTAAGCTTTGAAGGCTTGCTCTTGAGCGTGCAGAAAATGAATTATTTTAAATATACGCAATGCTTATTGTATTACGCTCTACTTTTTTAAGTCTGTCAGTTTTTTGTTTTAACTTTCATTTGCTAACTGTATTTATTTCATATAATCAATCATTCGGCTATCGGCTATCAATTTGCAGGAATATTTTTATTTGGCCCTGGATGTAGTCAATCAAGATTACTGATAATTGATTTCAACGCCACTTATCAATAAAGTCACTACAATTTACTGTTATTTCTAATTGAGGTATTTTTTTTATCAACATAAAAATATATTTTTCTGTTACAGCTTTGTGTTATTTTGTTTAAGGTGAATGTTTACATTCTATAAAAAATAGTACGTCGACTACCGGATCTGATAATACTGGTTATTCCAATTTATTTAACAGTGATTTTTTGTTTGCCGAAAACCTGTTAAATGTTAATGAGTTCAAGAGTCAAGATAACTAAACAACACCTACACATTAGTTTTTAACAGAATAAAAAAAATGCTTTGGCAGTCGTATTTGTACATATCCACCCTTCAGAATAATATAACAATGTCATGTACTGCGTGAGGGTAAATGTAATATCGTACATACATATTACGAGAATCTGTGTGTTGTCTGTTAACGACACTGATTTATCTCTATTTGTAAGGGGGTCAAGAATTTCGCACTCGAATACTTACGCCGACTTATCCATTTGTAGAACGCACACAGAAGCAATTCGGGGTGGAATTGTTGTTTAAATCTTCTACAGAAGATTTTTTCAAGCTTGAAAGTTTTCAGTTAGTCTACGCTATCTATAGTACATAAATTGATTTGATTCAATTGGAGACTGGGCCGAAAAAAATAAACTAATCTATCTAAAAATCACAAAGCAAGTATTTCTTATACGGTAAAAAAAAATAGCATTGTATTTTAAACTATCTTTTTAATAGCTATTTCGGCTTCGTTTTTAAAATGAATTGCTGGAGTAGCCGCCATATTGGCTACTGTCAAATTATGGCTTATGCCATCGTCCGAACGTTAGAAACATAGAACAGAGTCGTAAAAAATATAGTTCTGACGATGGCGTAAGCCGAAATAGCTATCAACAAATATATAAAATAATTTCTGTAAAATTAAAATTCGTTCGTATTATATCTCATCGTATTATAATGGAGTTCTACCGAGTAAATGCCAACTCAATCAATAGATTTGTTTTTACCATTACTCATGTGCCAAATACTTTCAAATCATTTGATGATAAAAAAAGTTTATTAATAAACTTGCTTTATATTTATTTTGGGACGAAATTAAATGCCCAATATCCCACCAGTAAAATTGAATAATAATCGTGCTTCAAATGTATACATAATGTTGTGCAAGGTTCTAATAACATATTTGATTTAGACCAAAACGAAGAATTAATTTTGGAAGCCGATCTGCTATAAGCAGGGCTGTGGAGTCGGTAAAAAAATAAGTCCGACTCCGACTCCAGCATTTACCAAAACTACGACTCCGACTCCGACTCCAACATTGACCAAAAACACGACTCCGACTAAAAAATGTTTAATATCGTCACTTTTTTCCCTAATTTTCCTATTTATGTGTATTCAATTAAATATCAACCCTATCAATGCAGCCAAAAGCCAAATTTGACATATTAAATTTAAAAATTAAAAGTTTGAACTTTTCAAAATTTCCGACTCCGAGTACGACTCCGGCCAAAATGCCGCGACGACTCCGACTACGACTCTACAGCCCTGGCTATAAGTCTATATCAATATTATGTGTATCAAACAATGATTCACAACTGGCTTATAAAAACGACCAGCTAAAATTATCTTTCGATATATTTAAAATAACAGCGAAAAAAAATTATAAAACAATATTTTTTTACCGTCGAATGAATATAACAAAATAATGTATGGGCTATAAATAACGATAAACAAAACGATTAAAAATGATTCGCAAGGATTATTCCCTTTATGGTTTGGGGATTATTTTACTGCTGCAAATACGGTACTCAGAAAGCGAAGCGAACTTTTTTTCACTCAATTTATAATAGATTTGAGACCGTCGTAAAAAAGGATGTAAATAAAATCTCAGCATCCTAAAATATTTCTCATTTTTCACTCACCTTATGTACAGACATAAATCCCTCATTTTTTTTTATTAATTTGATGTTGAATATAAATAACTATTGCTTTATATTTTCTTATGTTTATATAATAGTAACTACTTATTTTTATTATTATCATTTTTTTTGTTACTTTAATTATATTTATTTACACTTTTAGTAGATTGTTTTTATTTTTATTTTTCTGTTATATATTTTGAAAGTTATTATAATAATTGGTGACTTATACTCTCTGCATACTTTTAATCAATGTAAATGATCTTCGCATTCACATCATTATTAGCAGGTCGGTCCTACACGAAAGGTCCTACACTTAAAAGAAAGAAGACGAACAAATCATTTCAAAGAATGGCCGATTTCCCATTTTGGTCTTGTCAAAGCAAAATGTTAACCATGAAATTCGTCGATCTTGAAACATACATTATTATTTTTGTTGATATACATATCTTCCCGATTAAGCAGGTCCTAGTTTTATTCACGAGTTTTCAACTAGTTTTTTGCCTTTCGGCATCATCAGGCATTTCAAATGCACGAATGAAATTGAACTGACTGACTGTAAGTACAAAATTCAAACAACTCAAATTTGATTTGAAATTCCATCAAGCACATTCAGTTAAAATCATCAACTATATGTCAATCGCTCAAATAAACTGAATATGCAAAGAATTATTTAACTATAAAATTAAGCGTTTGAAAAACATTTTGTAACGCTTTTACAGTGGCAACACTTATTATGTATACTATAAAAAATGTTTCATAAGACATAATTTTCTCGTGTAACTTAGGCTGTAATATTTAGTAGTAAAGCAAAATTTTACTGTAGCAGAAACGTGACGAGAATATTAAATTACATTTCCTTTATAGCCGTGATTTTCTCGAAACATTTCCCGCCATTATGTAATTTTAAATTTAGCTGACGCATGTTTGTCACCGATGACGTCAATACCTGTTTACGAAGCCTTCGCGTTTCTGCTTTCTCACACTCCAAGCTGAGGTTTTCCCGCCGAGGCCTCCCGATCCGCCATTTTGAATTGCGGCGGCCATTTTGATAGACCGCTGCGTTTGGAAAGGGTGGGAGTTTGTGAAAGGCGTCGGGAAAACAGAGAAAACAAGTTACCCAGCGGAAATAGAGGAAAACGCTCATATATTAGATAAATTTATGTTGATTATTATACTATTGAGCATTTATTTTTACAGGGAAGAAGAATTATGAATTCTCATTTGAAATAACGTCTCAAAATATCAAGCTGTCATGATTGCGCTCGCTTCATATAAAAGCAACTTTCAAATCATTACTAAATATGATATTGCACTTTTTAATTAATTTGTTTAAAAAATATGTATTTTTATAAAAGAAAAATGACAAACACCCATATTCAAGAACTCTTTTTCGATTGAAAAAATCTGACCTTGCCGGAAATTGAGCTCGGGACCTCCTAATCGCTGGAGCAAAACTCTTACCACTAGACCAGTGGTTCTCACGAAAAATTTTACTGTGGCCGCATCGTAAACATAAGCGGTCCTACGTAAAATGTCTTTCGGAAAATTTTTGTTTCGAGTCTGTTGTGTTTTACGTATAACAAATGGACGTAAAATTTTTGTCAATTTACCATTGGTATTAATTGCATTCGAAATATGTCATTTTCAGAGTTTTTCTTGACAAATTATCTTGTATGTAGATCCCCATTTTTTGAAATATCAATATTTTCTAAGAAGCAGTTGGTGGCCGCATCCAAATCTTCTGGTGGCCGCACATGAGAACCACTGCACAAGACCAAAGGGACCGATAAGGCACTTGTTTGATGCAGTGTGTCAAGACCCCTAACTATCGAATGGAAATTTGCATATATACCTAAAAAATTTTCAGCAGATGATTCTTTTATCCTTTTGTACGCCTCAGACGCCTTCCACCTTTTTTAAACATATCTTTTAATATCATATAAAGTTTGAACTTTTGACTCCTGCCCACTGGTAATTATTTATATTGCTTGTTCTTATTCATATATTATTCATATCGAGTTTAAAATTGACAATTTAAATAGTCTGAATAAAAATAAAAAGAATTAAAGGGCTCTTCCTCTATTTCATAATTTTCTACGACGAACTTTTGGTAATATCGAAAAGTTTGGACCTTGTATCACATAACGTACCTATGTAGTAGTAGCCTTCTATTCGCAAGTAATACCAACACCACTAAGAGACGGAACCAAAATGGATGAACGAAAAAATATTAATCACTTCCGACTGTTTTAACAAAGTTCTACTAAAGCGCTCACAAAAAGATTATGGAGCGAATGCAATTAAAATCAAGACAGTTCTTGGCATTATATTAATCTTTTTTTATGTTACTTTTACTGGAATTCCAAAAAGCATTGTTTCTTTAGCGAGGTATCAAAATAACAAACATCACAAGGAATGGAGTCACATTTAACTTTGGTGATATGAAAATAAATAAAAAAAATCAATTCTATTGCAGCTGCTTGTCAAAAATAATGTAAGTAATTTCGGTCGATTTATAGATTCTGTTTGAAGGCACGGGTGTTTGTGTTGCAGATCTCGTCGAAAAAAATATGTTTATATAACTCCGCCAGTAGTCCATGTGCTCCACATTGGAAGCGGTTTTGGATTTAAGAAGAAGTAGAATATAATTTTAGTAGATCCGTGGTCTTGGGAGCGGAGCACGCGGGCTCGAGTTCCAGTCCGGACAGTTTCAATTTTCAACGGATATCCGTATTGTCTAAAATTTCGTCCCACACATATTTGATGCTTTAGACGGGACGCAGTGATAGCGATTTGCTAACCACAAGTCTGAAACTAGTCTATAACTATCCTTTCCATCAATACTCTTTTAGATAACGAGGGACTGAACAAGCGAGTAACAAGCAGTTCTTGTAAAAAGTTTCCGTCAAAATAAGCTATATTAGATTTATACCATTGTTTAACAAAAAAAATGTCTAAAATGATATCTTAAAAAGGAATAAATATGCAAATTCATTAATAATATTTATCACATTTCAAATTAAAAGTCTTGATTTCTCTGAATATCTAAAACTAAAAAACTAAAAAACAACATCCAAAGTATGACACTGGGTACAAAATTTTTAAGTACACCTAGGCTTAGTGCATATCCTTTGCTTAAACTAATATTTTTTTTACGGTACCTAAGCTTTTCAAATGTCACTCGTAGTAAGACATTTTCTTCGTCTATTGTCAAAATATGGTTTTAAATTTTATACATATTTTACTAACCAAAAAAAGGGTTGGTATTTTTTGTAGCACAACGAAAGGTCATAATATCAAAGGATTTTTTTGCTTATTCTGTATATTATGTATTCGTGTTAGTTAAATTTTGTCATGTACTCAAGTTCGATTGAGATTTCCATTATTCCTTTGTGCCAACTTATTCATGATCGTTTTTCCATTCCAGATTAACGTAAAAACAAAAAGGTCCACAGAAGCAAAAACATGAATTTAAAGCATCTAAAATTCCTCGCTGGAATGGTGTCCTTAATCGTGATAGCATCGCACGCAAGCGCGGCCCCTGGCATTGTAAACGGGGACACCCAGTCGATCCCGAGCCATCCAATAAAGACGCCGCGACGCCCTCACCAAACCTCCCACATCAGCGACGCCGCTGCGAATTCGCTCGCGCTGGAAAGAGACGACGACGAAGTGGTAGGCTACCCGTCGGAGACTTTGCTGAGTGTACAGTACGAGGGTGGGCTAATCAAGGAGCTGAAAGTTTCCCAGTCGGGAGGGGATGGGTTCAGGGGAGGATATCCGCTCTCCTGGAGACCGACAGTGTTGGAAAAGCGGCGGCTGTGTACGGAGCTCTGTGAGGCCGGTGAGTAAGCTTTAATTATTTACAAAAATATTTTTAAAAACTGTAGATTATGATAAATAATACTGTATTCATTGTGACATAATTAGCTAAATGTAAAACGGCTAATTTTATGAAAGCAATGTAAAGCTATCGTAAAAAACATTTTTAAAATACGTTCCTTTCGTTTTTATATTATTATTTGGAAGAATATTAGAAATGATTTATTGATCAATTGTTTACATATCTGTCTTTGTCTTAAATCACCGTGATATTGTTAAATTCAAAGGTTTTGCTAAATGTGCTTTAAATTGTTTTATTTTTCAAAAAAAATTCAGGTGATAAAAACAATATTTCAGTATCACATAAAAAAATATAGTCTTTTATCGTTCAATAATATGAAGTGTAAAACGTGTATGATAGTTCGTTTGAGTTGAAACTAATTTCATTTTAATATGATTAATTTGTGTTTAAAATATTTTCCGTGACTGTTTAAACACTAGGTTTGCAATTTCTCTATCCGTACTATAAATGTATGCTTTTAATTCTTATTTATGTATTCACTCCACAAAAAGGAGCAAGCTAAGAATGGCATGTCTTTTATATTAAATTTATGATACGCTCTTTAGTAAGAAAAGTCGAATAACTATGTATTTCATTGCAGTTCTTTTAGTGGTGTTAAATTAAAAAAAGATACACTTGTCAATCTTTCCCTGACATAATAACTAATGATAATTTGAGTTAAATAAATGTAAAAACATAGTATCTGCGAAGTATATAGTGGCATAATGTTTTATAATTTATAGAATATACATACCTTTTTAAAATACCAAGTGTAAATTATTCAAAAAAAACTTGAGTAGTTAATAAAGACGTTCTTCATGATATAATGATAAATATTATACGTATTGAACATTGTTTTCGTTGAAAGATCCAAACCATAGATAACATAATCCAAACTGAGTAATTTATACATAAAACAAAATTCAAATTTATAGAATTAGGATTCAAATTTCGAACAGAAAAAAATAAATTTCATAGCTAAATATTTTTGTTATAGTAAAAGAGCAACACTGCTTTTTTTAAAAAAATATTCATGATAAAGGAACGATGCCTGTGCTGCAACTTTCTATGTTGATAAAGAATAAATATTTATGTTTTCTGTACATATTTAGATTGAATTATAATACTCATTATAAATACTTTTATATTCTTCAAAATTCACTCCTTTAAATAATGAACGTTAAATGCAAATACTAATTTCATGCATTCCCCGTTGAAAAGGCTTATTGACAAATAATATCGTATTTAATAGCTGAAAATGGCATATCGTCAAACATGAAATTGCTTGACTGAATGTGCTTAATGGAATTTCAATATAAAATTTAATTTTCAGTTGGTACAGGTGGCAGTGAAAAAACTGTATTTTTTGTTTTTTTCAGGGCTGGGCGGCACCCCTTGCGGTCTGTCATGCCGCGACACCATGATCAAGATCTATCAGGACCTTCCTACCAACACTGTCTCTGGTGCGAGTGGTCCGTTCTTAGTCAAGATGAACAAGCATGAAAAAATTACCAACAATGTGGTGGATACCTTCAGCAAATTTAACACCACCGAAATGCAACCGATCGGCAGTCCACGTTTTGAAGTTTGCCCAGAGCTTTGCGATAACGACATGGGTAAGTCATCTCTCTCTGCTATTCGTACTCCTATGTATGTATTTTTATTGTGTAGTAGTTTTTTTTAAGGTGCTGTAGCTGAGTGGCCAATGTCGTGGTCTTCGGTGGCGGACTGTATTACATGCCATCAGATTTTAAATTCAAGACTAGAGCGTTTAACTAACTGTTGTTTTGTGTAAACTCAGTTCTCATATTCTTACTTTCCGAAAAAAAAGAAATATAGTGTCTGAATAATGAACAGTTTTCGTAGAAAAAATTCTGTCGCGACATTTTAAATCATATGCTTCACAAAGGGAATGAACATATGTGAAACCTCGTTTGAGATTATTTCAATTTTCTACTCTTACAACTCTCTTCACTTGAAATTGTAGTCTTTTACGCCTATAATGCTGGAAAAATATTTTTTGGGTCTTCGACCAAGGACATACAGTAAGACGAAATCATGAATGTAAGTGAGATATTATTTAGAAGATAAAAACAAGCGTAAATCTGGAATTGCTAAAAGTGAAACTGGATCAAAAAAATACATTCACGATAGCGTAAATTCTGTGTACAGTATTTTGAAACTACCTTGTAGTATAATGACTACCATGAATTACGTCTGTCTTTTAATTTCCAACTGGTTTCTTTGCTTCTTGACTATTATTTTGCGTATCAATAATCAGGACCGTAGTCAGATCCTCTGGCGCCTAGGGTAAGGAGTAGATTTTACGCTTCCTGGCATCATTTTGGAACCTCCTATGCACTGCCAGCGCCTCGGCGCCCAGTGCGTTCTCTCTATTCGCCAAGCCCTAGGTACGGCCCTGCTAATAATGTTAATGTTTGTTGCAAAATGCATTTAATTTTTGCTGATATACTTAAAAGTAAATTATTATAACGTTCACCGTCGGTGGAAAGATTTTATAACATAGAATACGGCGTTCCGAATATTCCACTTTTTTAAAGAAAAAAGACGAGGTTCCCTCAGCTAGTGAAAATACTCACTACCTGACCATATGAAAAGTTAACATTCATACATACATAGTATGTATATATGTTATAGTGAAACTGTATTCTCAGTGAAAATGTATTCTTCTCCAAGCTGTCATTGAAATTAAATTAGACCGCCCTTTCTTCAGCCCTATGATTGTCTGTGTTTTTCTTTAATTCTCTTTTTATGAAAGGGACTTCTTGCTGATTTTGTTTCATTGAAGCAAACCAAAATTTTAGGCCGGCGAATCATCGACTTGGGCCAATAATTTCAATGATCGTGACCAGTGAAATCATATCGTCATACAAATCTATTACTTGATACATTTTCACTGAGAATACAGTTTCACTGCAACATATATAAAGTTAAAAATGTTTCTTTGAATGAATGAATCAGACAAAAATGCTTATTTTCTGAGTGAAACCAGTAGTGTATTGTGAATCATAAAAAAATAAATTAGACATTTTATATTTATATCGAAAAACTCACAAAATATTATATATATTAAAAAATATTTCAAATATAAACATTTTTATCATTTAATATACAGAAGGAAACTTAATACTTTTAAACATCAATATTTTTTATCATTAAGCACAAATTTATATATTTCATTAAAAATATTTTTTTTTTATTCTATTCCAGGTCAACCGCTCTGTTCTTGTTCAGCAAGACCAAAAGGCTCTGCACCTCCTTCATGGACATCCATATGCTCGGCCTTCTGTCACTCTTCGTCTCCATACAGGCCAAAAGGCTGTCCACCGTGCGAGGAAATCGAAGAAATGATGCCAAGCAAACAAACCCTGATGATGGCGTCTTACAACTCGGATGTTTGGGTGCAGTGGTGTTCCTATCAGTGCAAGCGGGGCGACGGAGGAGCAGCGTGCAATTGTGATCAAGCACCGCTGTACTAATTGCTGAAAGGTTTGATCTATATTCGGTACAGAGTCGGCTATAATTTACAGAAATGCAAACAGTGTTTTATTTTACTTACTTTATAATTCTGGATTTCAAATAATATATCGGGAAATTTATCATAACCTCAATCAATAGAAGACATACTTGAACTGAAAGGATCCAAAGAAAGAAAAGATGTATTTAGTTACATCTCAAAAAAATGGAACATAATATATATTTTGAGTTTAACGATCATGATCACGATAATATAATTATATTCTTCGTAATATCCGATGAAATAATCATTTTGAATATATATATTATCATTGTTCAAAGCATTAGAATCTTCAACCAAGAACAAAGATGCATTACCATCTTAAATCACGAATTGTATTGCAGATCGAGTGAGCAATCTATTAAATAAATTCATTGTATTTTAACGTGGTTTAAATATGGAACATATTTGACCGTTACAGTTCTTTCTTTCTGTCAGACACACAACGTCTTCTATTATATTTTATTTCATATTTCCTTTTATAAGTCGTTATATTCATTAATGTTTTATGGCTTTTCTTTCAATGGTTATAAGTAAATTAAATACAACAAATAAAGTTGTATTCATCTCATAATACGAACTCAATGAAGATATCAAAGAAAATTCTAAAAAAGCTTGCGTATAACTAGAATATTTATATTATAACAATGTATAATCATATTTTATATAACTGATTTAAATATCTTTAGGTTAATTTGTTTACGTATTATTATGTCGGGGTGTGCAATATATAATTCATATGTTAAATAAAATCGCTGGAAGAAGATCTTTTATTGTTATGGAAAATGGTTTGATTAAATGCACAATAAACATTTATTTTATATTATCACATTTTTATATTACTAAAATATTTTAATCATTTAGGATTAATGCTACGATGTATTGTGCTTATTTACTATTTTTATTATTACCATTAAATTTATTTTCAATTCATTTTTGTTCGTTTTATTTTTATCCATTTGTTTTTTATACTGCCCAGTGTTATTATTGAAGTGTTCCAGATTTTTTTGAATTAAGAACCTGGTGTGATTGCAGCTTTGAAAAATCACTGTTAAATTATGATTATTATAATTATTCGAATATAGAATCTTGATGTTGCACTTGTTAAATAAAATGTTTTTAGTAACTAACGAAATAATTTATTCAAATTTAATCGAAAAATATTATAAATTCGACATATTATCTATTATATATTTTTTCAGTTTTCAGAAAACATGGAACAGTAAATTTACATTATGTATCTCAGGAAATTGATATTAATATAATTTCAATAATACTCTTTGGCTGGGTGGCAATATTTTGATTTATTAAAAAAGAAATATATTTTAAATGTAGAAAATAAGATAATTTTAGGAAAACAACCAAGAATATAATCTTAAAACACAATATCACGAAGGGCTTCCAAAGGTGTAGTTATAAATTGTTGTCTAGATTTTAAACGTATCTGTGAAAAGTATATATTTTACTAATAAAAAAAAAGAAAAATAATCAAAAATATAAGAATGAATAAAATATGTAAATAATGGTTATTATGATGAATGATTGATTTCACTCGCTGTTCCAATGGTTTCCCAGGAAAAGTTTAAATATGCTATTACAAGAGTAAAATAATTTTGATTACTTCATGGACGAATTTCTCCTCAATAATTTTTGTACGTGTATTTTTAAGTTAATATTTCAACACAAAATATCGATGCACTACATACATAAATAGTATCAATGAGTTAATGAACATTTTCAAGTGAAACATTAAATAAATAAAACAATATTGCAAAACACATGTAGGGTTGTCCTTGTTTATTTCAGTTCCTACACCATTTATTTTGAAGGATGCAAGTTGATTTATAATAGTTAAATAAGTCTAAAAAAGTGAAATATCATATTATCACATAGGTATATTTAATGTCTTCCAAATTATACGAAAATAACTCTCATCGAGAAATATGTCGTATAGGAAGACATTCTTTTGAATTCGTGTATTTCTTTTATTGGCAATAAAATAATGAATTGTTATTATATAATGAATAACTTTGGAAATTATTTCATATTAAATGTAAATATTTTTTCATATCGCTGTCTTTGAACTTTTCTGTCAATAGTGAGTCAATATTTTTCCAAATACTGATATTAAACGTCATATACGGCTGTTAACCCTCAGATCCCCTGATCATCCAATGATTTATATTACTTAACGATAATTTCGTGATTTTAACACTACAAACACTCTTGATAAAAAAAAATGTCAGCTTATTCTTTCTATTTTAATTTTGGCACCCGGAGCATCTTAATTTCTCTAAAACTGGTTATGATGTATTCAAAAGGAAAAAAATATCATAACCCAGATAAGTTATTACTTGTATATTGATACATATTCGGTTTCAATTGAATTTTGTAACGTCGACGACTTGAAACAGCCGTGATCGCAGGAATTTTGACATCACTGCGTATAATAACTAAAGACGTTTTCGTTTGCGTTTTTATGTGATTACTAGTATTGCTACCCGGCGTCGCTCGGACTAAGCGACCAATAATTATTTAATGTTATATCATTCGACATACTTATATCACAAAATCTAACATCCAAAATAGAGTTAAAATAAAATCACAAACTTTATTTAATTTGATGACAGCCCCATTCTCGCCCATTAAAATGTCCAAATTCAAGGAAAAAATCTAGTTTGCTGTCAAAGAAATGTCAAATAATACCTTCACGTAAATAATAAACATTATTATATTAATAAAAGTCGGGAAAAAGTTGATAGACGACTAATTTATTACATTTTGACTAAATGCCTTCGCCGATAAAAATTCAAACATATTTTCTTTCATATTCGTTTTTATGGCAACTAGCAACAACAATGCAAAAGGGAATTACAGACCCACATACATACATACGCCGTTTCGGTTTTATATATAAGATATAATTTTAACATTATACTGCGTATCGGTTAACAATTAGCTTAAGGTCTGTGACAGAAATGTCTGACAAATACTGTTGTGAAAATGACAATAAAATTGTATAAAGTAGTATGTATTAATTGATAATATTAAGAGCTACTTAAGTGTTAAATAATTAATATTTGTAGGCTTAATGTTTGTATATTGTTGTAATTAAAGGTCCAAAGAAAAGGAAGCATCTTAAAATGTTTGAAATATTAATTTTGTATATGTCATTAATCAGTTACTAACAGGATAACGAATTGAAAAGAATAAATTGCGTAGTTTTGACCCAATGTTAGTTGTGATTTCTCGATACTTAATACATTTTTGTTTGGAATTTTATGTGATATTTAAGTAAAGGTCATGCTTGTTTGAACGTTTATACTTATCACGGGCAAAATCAGGCTAACTATTTAATATCAACAACCAACACTGAAGACTTAAATATTCGTGGCTTGTTGAGCGTGTATCATACACGCTCAACACACCTCGAAAGTTTGGTTTGAGACACGAATATAGCCCGCGGTGGGATGATGCATTCCGAAATATACATAATATACACCTTACCTTTGGGCATACTTGATCATAGTGTTTACTCGGCAACATTGTGAGTATATTTTGTATAGTTTTATTGATAACTTTACTGGTTTCGTAGAATCATTGTTAACAACCGTTTACATCTAAATTCAAGTTTTGTTAGGAAATGGTTTATTATTCTTTTCTTATAATGAAAATCTTTTTCAGCGGACCTCTTCTATGCGAAATATTATTTGTTATGTCCGTATTGTTTTGTACATAGTTGAGACTAACTTTGTCGTAACATTTGCATAGCTATTGTAAATATCTGTTTTGTAAACTTTTTGTATTATACAATATGTATTATATTGTTTTAAATAGTTTTTCCAGATAATTTTCGTGAGAAGAAGAAGGAATGAATTCAAAAGACTATTCTTTATTCAAAATTGAAAAATACTTCTTTCCTTTACATTCTTCGGCAAAGTATACAGCAAACCTTTTAAGTACCATTATTTTATAATAATGATGAACTTGGAATTTTTGTAGAATTATTATGAAGTTGCCAACTTAACTTAATATATAAGCTGATAATACACGTTATGTGAATAACTTGTATAGACTCATTGGCTACGGAAACGTGGAATATGCGTCTTTGTTGTTTGTGTTTTGATTTCCCCCGTATCTAATGAGTTAAAAAATCTGCCACCCACCTGCAAGTTATAAAAATACCCGCCAAATTTATACATAAACCTTTAAATTACTTTCACAAAACATTGAGTTTAGTGTTTTTCGAGTTTAGTGAGAAAAGTTGAAACGGCTCAGAAAGTGACATCTATAGTCAACTGTAATTGTTTTGGAAATTCCATTTTGCTAATCTTCTAATCTACTAAACGTGACGGTCTTTTAACAGTGCCATTTAATTTTTTGTTAATGAACTATTTTATCTCAAATAGAATGTCATATTTAATTTTGATAGCCAAAACTATAGGCAAATTAATGAAATATTTGTGACCGTCACCGATTCTAACGCTTCTCACATCCAACGAAAAGTTGCAGAAAATATATGATGGCAGTGTAAAATTTGTGTCTTGGTTCAAATTCCATCTTGGCACTCTCAAAATACAACATTATTGTATGAGCAGATTTTCACATATTCTAATACAGCATAAGGTCAATCATGCAGAAAATTTAAATAAAGTACAATTGCTTTCAACCATCTTCAATTGCCTCCCTAGCTCGACCACCCGTGTTCTATGAACACACTGTATATAATATCAATATTATTTAAGGGACAGGTCTGGTATGATTGATATATTATGCGATTGACATGATTTGCTGATAGCTTCAACTTAAATAGTAATAATGCTGACATACATTCATGTGAATATATTTATTATACAGCCAGTGTTAAATCAATTTATTTTGCGATGATATAGTAGAATCACTCAAATGTTCTAATATATATTATTGTATGCAAAAGATTAGATATTATTAACAATACTCTGCGTACTCGAAAGCTTTATTATTATTTTATTGATAAATTGACTGCCAATTTCAAAAATATCACATTTTGATATCATTATTTGATTATCAATGAAATTGTTGAATGCTGAATATTGAATTTCTTCAGCTGCGAGATTTTCCTATAAATGTACTATTAGAACTTGACCGCTAGCGAGGGCGCCACCAATCACGTTAGTGCCGTGTAGTACTCAATCATTTACCTTCACCTTTATGTACATTTTTTACTATAATATTATAACTGAAATGGTTTTGAAGATATCTTTTCTTTGGTGACAATTGTAGTTATATTCGGCGGTGGTCAAGTAATGATGGTACATATATTTTAAACTTGTTGGTTAAAAGAATATTTTTATAGTAAAACGGCTAGTTTATTGATGCTAGAATGTATCAATGTTGATCGAACTTCCTTTCAAATAAGTCCTGCTGCATAAAAATCATACCATACAAATTGGACAAAGTTCATCAAATAGTCATTCCGTAATACCGGAAATGGAAAACCGCGACGATGCCTGAATACCAGCTAAGGGTATATCTGTACATATTACAATCCCTATTTATGAGCTGTAGGTAATTAAATACTTATTCTGTTCTTCAGTTGTGAAAAAAATAACAAACGCACTTGAATTCATAAAAACATTGTGACCAATAGTTAAACATCTTACAATTGTTCTAAAACCTTTTAATCAAAGGGGTTCTTTGTTTGTCTCGGAGAATAATTTTAACAATGTGTGCATCCTTGGCTTGTTAATTTTCAATGTGTCAATACAACCGTTATGTTGTGAAAATCATTAACAATATTCAATTATGTTTCGATGCATGGTTAAGTGAACGTTTTCGTGTTTCTGTATGTATTTGTTGTATTAAATTATATGTTATAAAAAAAAAACAATCTGTGTTTTATTCTCATTGATTCTATGATAATGTCTTGTGACCTGGTCCACCCACTGCAAGATTATTCACAACAATAGGTAACTTTGCCCATATACAGCACATCTGTTCTTTCAACGCTTCCCGGTACTGTTCTTCAGATATTCAACTTTAACGCATACTTCTTGAAATTATCCACTATAATAATGTTTCTTCTATTATCACATGATACATATATTATTAAAAAAATATTGAAAACTATATTTTCCCGTTCACCCCCCAGTAAAATTTATTTTTCATCTGCGGCTATATCTGTAATCTCATATTAAAACATTTATATTTTTGGTATAAACCGCGAAAATGAAAATATTTTGCTTGTTGTCTAGGCGGTTTTCAATTCTGAGTGTAAATTAGTGAAATAAAAAACTAATAAAACATGTTACCGATATTAAATTATATGTAATGATTGCTTTGTATGTAATGCACGGCACAAAACTGCGCCTGCACCTGATGTACGATGTGAATACACAGAGAGAGAGTGTGTGAGAGAGTGATAGATTTTGCTAAATTTTTTTGTAATTCGTGTCGGATTGGCTGTGGATTAATATTCTTTATTCTTACGATTCAAATAAATCAATAAAAAAAACAAACGAATGTAGTTAACGACAGTTTATATCACGACAGAATACTTTTATTTTTTAATTGTTTTCTTTGAACTGTGATTATAAGATACCACATCAATATGGATGGAACCACTATAGTAATATATTTAAAAAAAATCATACACTGTGATTCGTAAAAACCCCGAAAAGGTGGTACGTGTAATATTATAATGGATTAAAATTGGGTATTATTTCCAAAAGTTATTGCACATTACGCTTATCTTAATTCCTTAATCCCGAATTAGAAGCAGATGCACTTTTTATGATTATTTTGGTTACCCTATGGAGATTATATTATATATTCCATAATAAATATACGATTAATAAATCTTTGTCATACATATTTACTTTGTTTATCAATTGCTAGCAGATAAATAGATTTAATTAAACTCACTCACGAATTGCTTTCGACAACATGTTGCTTCTCAAAATAAAGTGGATGAGAAATAGAACTATTGTTGTATTATATTTTGAAAGCCGTCACTAAAAAAAACGTTTTGTAACAAACATTGTCTGGCAACTCAAGTAAATACCAATTTAAAAATAAGATCAGTCGAAAAATGACGATTTTGACTTAGATTGTCCGTATTACCGTCTTCTACGGCTCTATGCGACAATATTCTTTGTTTTTATATCCGTTCCATATTTGACCCGTTCGACTTTCCGACATTTTGTATTCAAAACATTACAGAGTTAAAAAATAGTTATATCAAATGACTAGTATTTTATTAGCAATTTTCATCTCAACAGTTTATGCCAACTTCTTAAATTTGGTATTTCATTTTCAATTTTAGTTTATTTGTCGTGTTTTAGCATATTTAGTTGGAAACCAGTCAGACAAGTAGTAATGCTTAAATTCAAGATGTAAAGGAGTGTTCAAAGTTTCGATGGATCCGATGGATGGTAACTTTATCGAAGTTCATTTTAATATCAAATTTAAAATAACCTTGACACGTGTTTCGAATCTTTAAGTGGCATCATCGGACTATTACTTACAGTAGTAATATAGTAATACTTAAGTATTATTACAGGACTTACAATTAGTAACACAATACGTGGAATAATCAAAGTTATTTTAAATTTTGTATCAAGTGTTCAAAGCTTTGTGCTGTTAAAATATTTCAAATTAGCACCGCACGCAAAAGCTTAATATTATTATTTAGTAAAAGCAAAAAAACAAATGTTGGTCTTTTTTACAAAATATCTTTCGAATATTATTTAAAATTTTCTTGATGTCGGTTTTGATAGAAATGACACGAAAATTAATTTTCAAATTATGTTCAAGTTTTGAAAGCACTGTTTCCGTATGCCAATCATTAATTGATATGAATATCGATATTTCGTTAGCTTTATTTTGGCAACTGTTTAATATTGTTTTACTATTCAAACAGTATGGAAGGTAAAACTATGTGAAGCTTAATTTCCATATCATTTAATTAATACAATAACATTTGATTTCTTTCAATTGAAAATGTATTTTAAAGAGAAAGGAATCGCATCTGAAAATCAGTTTCAAGTAAGCGAGCTGGTCGCGTTCGTAAGTGCCAATTCAACTATTAATCTTAATATCACAAGTTTGAGATCAAATAAAATTTAACAAATATCTAATATTTTAATCCACAGATTTATTAGTCCCAATATCTATTATGTCGGTTCTGTAACCGAGTGGTCACCGTTATAAATCGTCCATAGTGTTCGGCTGAAGTGTCCATTTTATGAAATTGATTTTTAAATCGATTTGTGTAATTTTATTCAAAAACATGCCTACGATGTTTATATTCTCTCCCGCGGATATAATCTTTGAAACCGGATATTGCAAGAGTTAGAAACGGACTTGTAGCGTCTAGTCACATCCCAATATGTGTATCTCCTTATTGGGATGTGACTAGACTTGTTGTAATAAACGCATTTTCAATTGAGATGCTCTATAAGAAGCCCATATTCTCCACAATAATCGCGGACATAGTTGAAAAAATATATGTTTAAATAATGTTTATGTATATAGTAAGAACTATTTTAAATATCACGTATACAATATTTTAAAACGATTAAATAAACAACTTATCGTAGTATTTAATAAAAAAATGAGTCGTAGACATAAAAGCTTTTTACGCAGTGCTACATCTAGCGTAGACGCAATAGAATATTTCGCGTAGCAAATTGAAGTTTTCTGCCGTCGGAAAGTGTTTGTTTTTAAGCTGCGTGTTTTATAATAATAATAAATTGCACGAATTATTTTTTATTAAAATGTCAAAAATGTTACAGCTAATATTTTATATAAATAATACATGTCGAGAATAGTTTAATAATTAAATCTAGATAGCCGAAAATGGTATAGTTGCAATTTACTATTTAAAGACGTGTGCGAATATATTAATTGTATATCAATAATTAGAATATCATTGTTTAGCTCTACGTATTTTTTTCAATTATAGGTAGAGGATTTAATGCAAATGAGAGAGTTCGAACAGAAACAACAAATTTTAAACGTTTCTGTCGATGGTAAACCAGACTATAGATGGCTGAGTACGAAAAAAGAAGATCCTGTCAAGTTGGATTTAAAACAAGCTCTTTCTCTGAGACAGATGGCGTCAAAGGTAAATGTACATTCCTGATATGCAACATAAAATTAATGAAGCAAACAAATTATACATTTCAAATAAAGATTCCAAAGAAGACTTCTTTGCAACTGTGAAATCGAATTATAAAAATTATTTCCTATGTCATTTGTATATGGCAACCGAAAAATCGAAACATAAATTCAAATCTCTGAGATTATGTTATTAACACAGTTATTTCAGCGTGTGAAACTTGATAAACATATTAGTTTAGGTATACAGTATACAGCCTCCAATGTATACAGTTTTAGGATAATTTACAATTATAATATTCCTGCCAATGTAAACGCTAAAATCGAATAGTCAGAAAACAATTCCATACAAAATTAACGGCCACCAATTGGTACGCTTTTCAAAATGGTCACGTATATTTATCTAGGATGGTCACTTCGAATCATATGGTATTATCAGTACCGATAATTCATAAATATAAAAGCAAATCATAGAAGGTTATTAAGTAGCAGGTAATATGGTGACGTAGCATAAATTTATAATATGATTTAGTTTTGATACAGATGTTGGTTTTGGTCGAAAAGACCTAAATAAATATCATCGGTGGAAAATACTCACAAGTACCGAAATATTTTTTGAACGTTACTTTGAAATTAGTAGATTTAAAATAATGGTTTAGTTAAATATTCAATGGGTGTGAGAAAACTAAATAAAAAAATAATGTAATGCGGTATCCCCTACTCCACCACTAACGATCCACAGGTTTGTCATTTGTGTACCAAAACATATTGCGCATAGCTGCTGGAAAAGTGTTAATATAATTTAAACTTTCAGCTATCTCCAGATGAATGCAGTAATATCGCCATGCAAGCTGCTAACATTTTACTGACCACGGAAAAAGATATGGATTTTCAGGCGATTCCAAAATTTGTTAGCAACCTTCTTACTAAACAACAAACGAATTTACTTTTGGAACAAGCTGTCCCCAGACGAGCACCAATACTAAGAAGAGCTGGATCTAAAAAAACTAACTCTGATAACCAACATTCGCCCACTGTCTCATTTGTGTCTGAGCCATTTTATATATTTTTTAATAATGATAATACATAGGATTGATTTTCTATAACAGCCATAATTTGACACAACTAAACATGGTTATACGACGAATATTTTTTAATTGAATTGAAAATGTTCATTGAAAATACACTATAGATACACATAATTATGTTTTTGTGAAAATGTATTGCTTATTATCGTGTAACAAATATTTTAAGTTGATTGTAAAAAATACTTTGTCTTCTAGTATAAAAATGATTTTAATATTTTAAATTACTGCAATGCGTTTGTTTGTCAATATCTGTGCAACATTAAAAAAACAATTATTGCGCACTCACCGAATATTTTCGCTGAACAAACAAATACATATGATTATATGACACAAAAAACTATTTTTAATTCATAACAGTTTTGTTACAATTTTTACCCTTTTTTGTTTCTTTAATCCAGGGGGGGCAAACTTTTCGGATGGCGGGCCAATTCTAAGAATTCAAAATGAGCCGCGGGCCGCAAGTAAAATGCCATTTTTAGATATACACCCGATCATTTTTAAGGCGATACATTGGTTTTAAAAAGTGGCATACATAAAAAAATCGCGGAAAAAAGTATCCAAAATATAAGAAAAAACAAAATTTGTTTTTTGAATTCGAGCACAAAAATGTTAATTTATATACGTAAAAAATTCCCATTTCCATTCAAAAATAATATTTCTATCTTCAGTTTGTATTTATTATTGTGCTTTTAAAATAGTTGGACGTCTGAAGTGCATTTATTTGACATAGTAACTCTCTGTGATAAAATTTACGACCGGAAAACGTGCTTTTCAACGAATTTTACAAAGGCATTGTATTGAAATAAGTTTTAGATTAGCTACTGTTGTTTGGTCTTTAAGAGATTCCATGGAAAATAACTCCTTATAAATTTAAAATTTAGAGGTACACCCTGAAAATTAATAACTGTGTGGTATCCTTTTGATCGTTACTTTCGAGTACCATGCTATCGATTCATGTATTGATTGCTCATTTAATTTTTTTTCAATAACTTCAATTCTTGTTACTACGGTTCGTCGAGATAAGTTTATCTTCTCAAATTTAAAATCTTTCTTAATTTCAACAAGGCCTGAGATAATATATTTACGAAACAACAAATTCTTCAAATTTTATTCGAATTTCAATATTTTTTGAAAAAAACAATATTCTTATAAAAAAATACGATGGCGGGCCGCGGGCCACACTTTGCCCATGCCTGCTTTAATCCAACCATTTTCACTCACTTATGAAGAATGTGAATTTTTTACATTCTTTATTGTATAAGAACCTACTATGATTAAGACAAATCACTATCATTAATTTAATAATACCACGAAATTTTGTCATAAACCATAGTCTGAACATAAAAAAATTTTTTACATCAAAACTTGTTTATTATCGTATGTCCATAAAAAAATATTTAATAAATGCTTTTTATTAAAATTTTGTATTCTAATTTTGTATTAAAATTCAAGTATCACAACTATAATAATACTAAGACATTTTAAGCACCTTTATTAATACTTAGTTGAACCGCTATATTAAAAATACATTATTTTTGCCTTCATGTTGCAACACTGCAATAGTTATCTTTCATCGTTGAGTTGTCGTCTCTGAAACTTACACGTCAAAAGATTAAAGTATCAACAAATTAAAGAATTTGGTTATCATGGAGGGTCTCGTTTTAGTGAGTAATTCCTTAATTATATCTTTCATTTCTTCACAGTGTCACATTAATCTCTATGATTTTCACTGAGCTATTCGCGATAGTCATTCGGATTGTTTATGATAGCCTTTTGTACAATTACATACATCACATATCTTCCAGTGTTTCATCATTAAGAATTGGTTTATGATTACCTTGCTATGATTTTACATCTTCAATCTAAGAAGCAATGTCATCTATCATCAAAATCAAACCAATGCATTTTCCTGCTTTGTCGTGACATCATATTAAGTTAGTCGGGTTGTTAATAATCCATATTCAACTGAACTGCATTTTCATTGCTCATAATGATTATTTTCGGCCAATCGGTAATTTTCAAAGGTGAGATCAGCGTGTGACAGTTCTCAGTACACTAAACCCTGCAACTGTGTTATTCTACTTACCTGAATAACGAAGATGGGTAAAGTGCTATATCAAGTGTTATATTTTCAATGACATTTATAAAACAATGGAAGAACTGCAATATACATTAGGATGAAGTAAACAATTTCCATCCTTTTATAACCTATTTGTCTATGACCCTCCCTGCTAAGAACTCAATATAACATAGTATGTAAATGTTGTGTGTTTTTATTGTATAGGGTCTTTCAATAAGGATGCTTGCTCGTTTAGAATGTAACATGTGCTGTGTGGCATGTAGCACATTATTGTTGGAACCACATTTTATCGGTATTCATATCATCCACAAGCAGTTGCTTCCTGTAGCGTTCGCCGTTGACGGTTATCGCAATGCCAGTTTTCTTTTGGTAAAAGTACGAACGAATGATTCTGCCAGAAAAAAATTCACACCTTAAAGTGACTTTCTCGGAATGCATTTGGTGCTGGTGTATCTTGTATGGATTGGAATCTCCCTAAATCCAACAATTTCGCTTGTTGACATATCCATTCATCCAATAACGGGCCTCGTCTTTCGGACGATTCTCGATCGGTGCAGTGACTTAAATAATAAAATTTGATGACTTGCACACATTGTTCGACGCTATAACCTTCCATGGTGATTCGCCATACACTTCTAAACAGTTGACAACAAATTTGACAGATGTCACTTTAACAACATGGCTGCTATGACCTAATAAATTTTGAGCGTCTCAGTTGAAAGACTGTATTCTTTTGTACCTGTTTTTAGAAATAATGTGTGGAAAAAAACATTAGGTGCAGCATTTGACTATTACTTGATATTATGGTATAATAATATAATTTTAAAATTGTTTTTAGCCACCTACGCTCTACGTAGTGAAAGCTTTGTGTATCCTCGACAATGACGGTAATAGGATTCTCGCCAAATACTACGATAAAGAAAGATTTCCTTCTGCCAAAGAGCAAAAAGCCTTTGAAAAGAATCTATTCACCAAAACACATAGGTATGTTAAAAAATTGATGTATTGCACAAATAAATATTTTTAATAGCTGAACATTTATAGAATACAAAAGCATTTTTATTACAATGAACATTTGATCGTTATTATTATTCAATGATTGTTTTATGTTTGCAGAGCAAATGCAGAAATCATAATGTTGGATGGCTTGACCTGCGTTTACAGAAGTAATGTTGATCTCTTCTTCTATGTAATGGGAAGTTCACATGAAAATGAGGTAGGTGCTGTTTTTCATTTAATAAATTAATAATTGAAAACATAACAAATTTATGTTGTCACTTCACATTCTTCACTTGGATATGCCATAAATAGTATCTACTATCGAAATCAAAATGTATATAAAATTCTTTAAAAAAATATTGTTCTACAATACTTTTACCCATCACACGGTGCTTGTGCGAAAATGCCTGCGCGATTAATCTTCATTTTGTATGATAATGCTTCATGTAATCAACCCCAGCTTTTCAGGTTGTTCTCATTATTTCAAAAAGACAAAAAATTGCAAGTTATTATGTAAGACATGTTAGGAACATAAATTACAAGTAAAACAATTGAGAATTCTAATCTGTATTCGTTTGTGCAAAATATTCAAATCTGTAAAAACTAATTGGTTATTTTGGCTTATCCCTTCAAAAAAGTCTGGTCGTAAAAGAGTTAAAAAGCAAATAATTTAAATTACTAAAACTAAACTTATCTAACGAACCAGGTCATTTTTTAGAATGGCAATAAAATAGAAAAAAATTGTTTTATATTCCACCTGTCGATAATTATTTTGTCTTCAAAGACAAATATATCAAATTGTATATTGTATGCTTTAAAAGTTGAAAATTTTACGATACTTTTTAAATTTATATGGACCAAATTTTTTCACATTTTATTAAAATATTAGGTTTCTTGTACTGTGCTGGTTCATAAATTTATAATATCAAAAGCTTTTCATAAATTATTTGAAAACATTTTCAGGTTATACTAATGACAGTGTTAAACGGTCTCTACGAATCAGTCAGTCTAATCCTCAGACGAGGAGTTGAGAAGCGAGCGGTTATCGACAGCTTGGACACAGTCATGTTGGCAGTAGACGAGATATGCGACGGAGGGTATGTTAAACCATCGAAATATAATGCAAATCTTTTTTGATTATGTCTGATCCCCTTCTAGAGTAGAGCACAAGTACTCTTTTTATAGTATTTAATTAGTAGGCAATGTCCTCTATATGCTAAAAAATATTGCATGCAATTGTTGGTTTGTCCTGTTCAACCATTGAATTTTCTGTGCTGAGAATCTCAATAGGCTATAGATACAAAAAAAATGTATTCAACAAACAGAAAGAGCCTAGAAACATGTCTTATGGAGTACAATGCTGTATGATCAACAGTAGTGATAATTTTCTCAGATGGCTTAACTGGAACTAGTGTCTGGAACTGAAAGATTGGAACCCAATTCTGTTTGAATGCAATATTAAAACTACATATTCTCAAGTTTATTTCTTCAATCTGTTCAATTGAAAAAAGAACCAAACAAATGAAGTTTAGTTTTGCTGTCTTGTCAACTAAGAAATTCAAAAGAACATTATTAATCAAATACAAATTTTTTATAACTCCAATTTTATATTTAAATTATCTGACAGAATTACCATATATTTTTCAAGCGTTTAATTATACTGATATTGAAAAGAAAAACTTCAGTCACATATATAATAAAACCTATGGCCCATCATTGAAACTGTTAATGAAGAATATTTAAGCCGTTAAGTAATATTTGTTTGTTACAGAATAATCCTAGATGCTGACCCGATATCAGTTGTTGGTCGAGTGGCCTTGAGAACGGACGATTTACCTTTAGGAGAGCAAACTGTAGCTCAGGTAAATATTCCTTGCCTTTTTACATATGAATTCTAATATAAATATTTGTCTTGATTTATCTGTAATGCATAGCACAGCGTTTGGACACGGTACTCATTGCAGAAAGTGACATAGAAAGAGTATTTGTGTGAGCGTAAGTGTTAACAGTTGGCATTGTCACCTGGTGTATAATATTGTATCGATTCTGTGTAGTATTCTTAACCTTTAAAGGAGTGAGTAAATCTAGACCAGTGGTTCTCACGTAAAATTTGGCTGTGGCCGCATTAGGAACATCAGCGGTCATACGAAAATGTCTGGTGGCCGCACCAAATTTTTGTGTTGAGTCTTCTTTGTCAAAAAGACATAAAAATGTATGCGTTTGAGTTTTTGCTAACTACCAATTCTTGATACATAATATAATACATACGAAATATTTAATTTTCAATGTCTTTGTTGACAAATTAGCTTGTAAAAACACATTTTAATTAAATACCAATATTAACTATGAAGCTGTTGGTGGCCGCAGCAAAACTCTCTGGTGGCCGCATGCGGCCACCGTGACCGCACATGAGAACCACTGATCTAGACTGAATGAAATTCAACATAATCTTGCTTTATTACCAATTTCACTTTGCGATAGTAAGTCTGAAGATGTCCCTGAAAGAGGCGAAACACATATCACAATTAGTTAACACAATACGTGGAATAATCAAACTTATTTTATATTGAATTTAATTCATTCTACTGTTTGAAACAAAAGTTCATCCATACTCCTTCAAAGGTGAATTTTGAAACGTCTTATTTTGAAAAAAAAGGGTGTGGATAATTCAAACCTACAAAAAAAAATACTAAAGGAAGAGAGTGTGCTTTTTTGTGAGTTTTTTTTATAAACGATGATTCCTATATTAACTGTTTTGTTATTCATTTGAAATGTCCCTGAAACAGCTAAATTTTATTATATGGCTAAGATAGATTGTTCATCAGTAAAGTGTCGAACCATTTTGTAATAGTTCAGCTACATGAAAAAAAAGTTTCTCTATTTGAGAATTAAGTATTACCAGTCGTCATCAATTTTCCTGCAAATTAAAATTGTTATGTAATAATTTGATTGATTATTTTGCCATGTTTTCACCTCATAAAAGAAAAAATTAGCGACAATAGATAAGTCACTGATTCTGTAATAGCTGTAGTGTGTAAAATTATGTAACTATCTATTATGCACTATCTATTTTGTATTCACGAGGCACGGATGTCTGATGTTTTGATTCATTTCCACTGATTCAGAAAACGATTCTCTATTGACGAGATTGACTAACCAACTTCTTGTACTTTTCAGACCTCATCATGATTGAATTACATACATGAATATGGTTTTGTTGTATACAAATAGTTAGCTTTATTTTCTCAATCTATATTAATTAGTTAATAGCTTTAAATATCAAACTTTTGTTAATTACATGAGGTTTTAAAGTTACTGCCGTTAGCTGCCTTCAAATATTGATATTTAGAATCAACCTTCAACCTATGTGACCCCTCACTCAAGTCTCACAAAAAGTGCCAGACTTTCTGTCATCATAATAGTTTTATTCAACTAACATCAGTCTTTTTACATCGAGTTTTATTTTTCTTAACTATTGTAGATGGTCGAGGCAGTGCACAGCATTTTCTGGTAGCCATCTTTAAAAAGACATCCCTGAGGACCCGAACAGTTCATTCCTGAAAACATTTAAACAACTATTATTACTTTTGTGCGATTAGAAGTTTGCACAATATATAATATTAAAGCTAAAAACAACACTTCAATAATTTAGATCGGTTAAATGAAGAATTTAAAAAAACTCTTGATCTTTCAAGAACTTAACGTATCTTTTCAATTGATAAGTTATTATTTAACAGATCGTACATGTGCTAATGTTGATAGTGAGAAAAATATAGTTTTTAAGAGACTATAGACTATTTAATAAAAAATTATGATAATTTATCATAACTTTTATGGTTGCTCGAATTACGATTTTAAAACAGATTTTTGGCGACAATAATATCATTAAGATTGTCTCGTCTAATATTTCATTTATTGAATCATTTGAGTTAAAATATGAAACATTTCTTATTATTGAGTAATTTATAACAGCCAATTAATTATATATGAATTTGTAAAGTAGGAAGGGTAAATCAGAATGCTAAGTGTTTTTCCGTTGTGGGCCATGGTTTTTCTGAATAGATTTATTCGTTCTCTCTTGGCCTATTCATTTATGGCATTGTTTTTTTTATTCATCCTGGCTTATGAAAGTCTAGTATGCGTGGATTAATGGATACCTAAGAAAACACACATCAAAATATTGTCGCTCTGACAATAAAAAAGTTGATCCATGCGAAATATATGTATGTTTTTGTCACTCAAAATTATAATTACACAACTATAAGATTGAAGCTTATATTTTTTCATTTCGCGCACAATGTATGTTTTATTACATTGTTACATTTTATAGAATATTTCAATGTATTGGAGTTTTGTGCAGCAACAGTGCCTGTACTAAAAATATTACTTTTTGACAAAATGAAGATAGAATGTTGTCAATATAACAGTAATTTTTAAATGTTACGATGTAACAAAAATAAACTCTTTATCAACCTTAAAAGAAAACATGACAATTTGTAACATCATTTTTAATGGTATAATGAATTCGGAATTATATCAGATCCTCTTTTTGCATGGGGATACATTCCACATATTTCAGGGGCCAGCAAAATAAATAATAATGCTTTTCAAATTTCAATTGAATTAATTGCAGTCACTAGATTTATTCCTAGTCCATCTTAATGACAAGCAAGATGTGATAATAATAATTATGTTTTCTTAAACAGTGATATTTCAAATGTGTGCAAAATGATGATGAGGCATATTTTAAAATTTATTAAAAAAGTTCCTCAACAAATTTAACATTTTTTTCTGCAATCCAGAGCGATAAAAAAACTTTACCAATATATTATACCTGTGTATATTTTCAACTCTATATTTGTCGTATTGTATTATTGACATTGCTATTTTCATAACTAGGATAGTATGTGATAAATTTGAAGATATGAAATGTACTCCTTCCGTAACCTAAACTAGAGCTATCTCAACGAATTTCAGAATGGAGAGTAAAGTAGAGTAGGGTAACCCGCCAATAGAGCATAGAACTTATTTCAATGAGAGCGGTTCTAACAGTGCATTGTCTTTGAGAGCATATGTCCTGGGATACCAAACATGTGCTATTTTTTGAGGTAGATATAGACCTCTGAAGAGAATTTCTTCTATCTCGAACATGGGAGTCATGTTTAGCTCAGCTCATGTTTAAATAACGAAGAACCAGTTTATACTGTGTCATTGGGGCTGTGTCAACTGCATTCTGAATATTCTTGAAGAACTGGTGTGCTAATTTTCGTTTATTAAACCTACCCTTTTTAGGGTAGTTACCCTTTTTAGATGTAAGATAGCTAAATTTTGATTGATTGCCATATTGGATTTAGATATGTTATTAAGTTTTGCCAGTGATTTATAGGTAGGCTATTTACAATTAGAATAGTTTAATAAATTTATTTAGTATTAAAACACATATATAAAATTTCGTTTTCCTAGAATTATGACAATATGTGGTTAATAGACAATATTAAACAATTTCATTGTAATTAAAAATAGGCAGTGTATTAAGTTGTGAAAGATTTTATTGCAAAATAACTACTGTTACTTGACATATTTATGATCAGTTATTGATTATTGTTATTGGGAATGTTGAACCATTTTGTAAAGCAAAAACCTACACTTGACTAAACTTTGTTTCATCAACTGATTCAATTTGGTTGGGCATCATATGACAACCATTGCGCCTATATGCAATATTCCTGAAAATCGCTTACTGATTGACCAAACGACTTTTAATGATTAATGACCTGTTAGATGGTTATGAAAGCTCATATTAAATAAATCTGTCATTAATATATATTTAATCTTTGCTTCCAACAACTTTGACTGGTTTTATAATGTTTAATAAAATACATTCAAATTAAACTGAGTATGTGAGAGAAGGTAAGACATTTGTCTATCTCTTCTAAACTGATTTATCAAAACCTGTGTAAACCATTGTCTATGCTCAAATTTGACTTATATTCATTTTTGGCACATGCCCGTATTCGGGAGGAAGTCCTGACAAGAAGCCAACATGTCTATCGATAATATTTGACAATTCTTATTGGAATAAATAGTTTATATTATATTGTGCAAGGCCTGAGAACAAACGCCCTTGATTTTAAAGTAATGCAATTATGTGTCAAAAATTGTTTACTCACATTTCATGATAATTTAACTAGCATTGTATTGTGTGAAGCTTTAATATACAATTAGAGCATAATTTAATGACAATAAAATACAGGATAAGAATTTTAAAAAAAATATGCCATATTCTTGCTTGCAGTGCTGTAGTCTTAAATTCAGCTGTTACGCACTGTTGATACGAAATGTTATACTATTTAGATATACCTTTACGTATGCCATATTTGTGTACTGTATTGTACTAAGATACCTATAAATAATTGTTCCTCATAGAAGCCATTAACACATGATATGGGGAGCAAAATTAGTAAACACTTTTTTGTAAATCATATTTTCTTAATATAATATAGCTTGGATGGATAAGCATATATTTTTTGCACAATATATGGACAGACCAAATATAACATTTATTGATAAAAACTTTCATTATTTAACTTCAATCTATCATTAACAGTCACAAAGAACATCATTTTCATAAATATTGGATAGATTTACTTTTTTTATGCATTTATTATTTGTAAATATTACCTATTTCCATTGATATATAATATTTTATAGTATGTTCAGCAATCGAATGGTGCCTGAGTTAGTGTCAAATCCAAATGATAGATGTCTAATTATGAATATGCAATAAAACCGAGTATTTAAAATTTTGGTATTAGTTTAGTTTTCCTTTTCATTATACGATGAAAATATTTAATATATTCAAAATATAGCTAAAATATAACAAATATTTTTTTTCTACATTAACTACAACCAAGAATTGTACAGCCAAACAGTAACATCTTTTAGAGAGAATACTATTGCCTTACTGTTGTTAAAAGTGTGAAGTTTGATGATTTGAAAGAAATTGAACAAGTTTCACAAAGTTGTGAAACCAATTTGAAGCCTTTTAACCCGGCGCACGCGTTGTTATATTCACTCAATTTAAAACCGTGCGCGTCACCTTTCTTCGAATTATGAAAGGATGTTATTTTTCGTTATATCGTAATAAATAGAGGGATTAAAAATAATTGGATTGATATTGATTGCGGACAAACACATTAAGAATATGTGGGAACACTAAAAACCCGAAAGAAATACCACATGAAGCCACAATTCATTAAACAAACAAATCTCTAACAAAAAAGCAATGCTTGTCGACATGACGTATTTGTTATCTTTAATTACGAACGTGTCAAATTAAGAGCCCTGCGACGAACTCATTCGATGGTCGTTGTCACTTCGAAACATACATATATTACTCGCTTAATTACGGGGAAACACATAAATAATTTAATATCGAGACATTTATCACCAAATGTTCAACACACATACACCTAGGGAGAGATAATAATTTATGATTTTTTTTAAATCTTTTTAAGAGTTATAAATTTTGTAGAAAAGATAACGACAAATACATCACAATCTTTGCACATGAAACTTGTTAAAGTTTTTTTTATTTTTCTTTGAATTACATTTGAGCATTGTGCAAATCACAAATCAGAACTAAATGTTTTTAAATATTGAATACACCCAATAATTTTTTTTTAGTAAACACAATAGTCGACACAATTAGAATAAATACACGATAGTTTTTTATTTAAATGTGTCCCTCAATACAATACGAAGTATAAAAACATTAAATAAAGATCGCACGAAAATAAATATAATACCGCTGCAGTGCTTGTCACGTAAAATAGTTCCGTCATATGCGCAGCCGCGAATGAAATTATATGAGAACTGCGCAGGCGCGAGAGTTCGCGCGAACTTTCAAACGAATAAGCGCACTGACGGGTAAAATCGAAAAATTGTAGCTATTCGAGAAATCGATGTTTTTATATTTAAATCTCTTATTTCTGACAATCTCAAGGAGTTTGTGGTAGCAAGATAGATAAGGCAATATTTTAAAACAATAATCACCCCTGTGTGCAAGAGATTTATCGTTTAATCATCAGTTGAAAGTTCCCGTCACACAAGTCGTGACATACGCGTACGGGCCTTGTCTTTTCCCGACACAACATCTGTGACGTTCGTCCGCCACGGGTTAAATAAAAATTGCAACCAGTCATGTTTATTTAATGCATACAATTTTTGCATTACAGCAATTTGTCAATGTGTCATAATTTTAATTCTCCAATAACTTAAACATCACTTATTCTATTGATTTAAGTGGAAGTCGATTGTATTTTAATTATTCTACACTTTGTACAATCTTACAACAATTATAAAAATATGTATTGTGTTTTCATCAATATCAGTATTGATCAATCGTTACATATATCTCTTTGTTTGAATAAATCCTTTATCAGTGAAACGAATTTTTCATTATCATGTTTGTGTTTTTGTTGCTTCAAAATGTTTTAATGAACAATGGTGAATTCCTTCGTTATGAGCTCACTGGAATGTGTGTTACTCTGCATACAATTGCAATTTTTCACCTTTTTTTATTATCATAAAATGTTGCCACGTTATTTGCCTGTTATTATTTTTTCTAATATTGGTTACAGTGGTTACTATAAAAATATATTATATATTATCAGGAAAAGGTTAATATTTAAAAAAATAATCATCGTAAAAGTTCACCTATTAATTGAATTTCGTCTTGAGTATCATAAAAGTTTTTGTTTGAATTTTGTACGATTCCACGAGTTTTGTCGCTAACGACCCGGGTTTCGCCTTTCGGCATCTTCAGGCATTTCAAGTGCTCGGATGTGCTTGAACTGACCTCATGAAAACTCATGGAAAAGTACAAAATTCAAATTTGATATTGAAATTTCATCAAGCACCCTCAGTCGAAATCCTTAATTATACAATATCTATTTTGAATATTACTAAGTATTTTTTCTTGTCCTTGTTTCAGGTAATCCAGTCAGCCAGAGAACAACTCAAATGGTCTCTTTTGAAATGAATTTGATATTTTATTCATAATGTAAAAATCATTGCATGTAAATCTCTTTTATTTAATATAAGGAAAATATAATTATATATATAAAATATGCGTCTAGCTTTATTTACTTTTTTTATTAATACGTAGACATGCACAGCAGCAATGTTTTCAGCAGATCTTGTGCTTCGGTGACATACTGGTGTTGGTCGATTATTTACTGGACCAGTTGACTCGGCAGGATAACTTAATAAATTTAGAGCGTCCCTATTGAAAGACCTGTAGATATATCTTTCACTGGAAATATGGCATTGAAGAAAATGGGTACCAGTTGCGTTATTTGATAGGCAAATACCGTCACCAGATGTTTAAGTTGAAAAGCTAATCTTGTTTGCTAATGTCATCATATGGATACCTCTATCATGATAATGGAAATTAGCATTGTAATGGGATTGAAAATGCAACATGTCTTTTATCCATGTTTATCTATAAAAACCTAGTATATATTGAAAGTTTGGAAAATTTTGACACAACTGGTGGAATAAGACAATTCAAATCTCTTTTAGCAATATTTTTATTATATAATTTCACAATCATAATTTAAAACATAAAATTTTGAATAGTTGGTTTTTTTGTTTTTAACTTTATCGTTGACCGATTTTATAATTAATTATATCCATTAAAGTCATCAACGGAAGCAATTATGGAAAAAAATATTTTATTATATATTTAATAATTATGCTGAAGAAAGATTTGTTCTTGTGAATTTTCTTTGTCCTTTGTTCTATTGACAACTAATTCGTCATTTATATCTCTACAAACAAAAATAATTATATCTCTGTATAAAAAAGCATATCAGTGACTCAATTTGAAATGTATTAATTTTAATTTATAGATATGATTTCAAATAGATCTTTCATTCATCATTGTTGAATCAATTAAGGCATGATAAATTGTTGATAAGCTTTAATTGCAAAAAATTATTTATAGTAAATTCACACAATGAATTTGTGTAATTGATATGATGATACATCATAAAAGTATTGAATGTAAAAGATAAAAGTGTACTCAATACTTAGAATATTATTAAAAAATATCTTATTAATTATTATCTTATTTATGACATCAAATTTCTGTTGCCAGCTGTGATAAAAAGTTTTTCGTTTCCATAATATGTGCTTCTTGTATATCCAGAGAATAATACAGGAACTTGGCTATTTTAATTTATTAAGAGACTTTCCACATATTTGTATTTCCTCAAACTAGACCACCCTTAAGAATTTTGATGAGAATAATGGTATTTACAATAATGTGTTGTATACTTTCTCCCCACTGTTAAAATGTCTTATATATATAAGTTGATTGCTTTTGCAATGTGAAAAAAGATTAAAACATTACGTTGGAAATTGACAAAGAAATCAACTGAGTAAGTTTAGGCAAAATCGACTTTAAAATATAAATTATGGTACTCGGTTATTGTAATTGGCAATCTGCTAACTATATTATTAATACATTGGCGACAGGGAAATATGAATACATGGAAAAATTATGCATATTCCACGTTTCCCATAGCCTATGTGCTAACACAATGCTTACGGAGTGTACAAATTGGGGCATTTGCAGATTGCCCATCAAATGCGAAATAACTTGCTAATTACCAAAGTAATTAAAAGGCCCCGTAAAGAAAGTGTTAGGAAAAGAATAATATGATATTATATTTTATATGGAAAAGGTAACAAAATACTACATCTATAAATTATTTATATTGTAGGATATGTAAAAATATGTCATTGATAGATTTAGCTCTGTTTAAAATAGGAAATAAACTCAAAATAACATTATTTATTGACTTGGAGGCCATTTGGAGGAGATATCTTCAATTGATTTCAAATCAATTTCATTTGTCAACTACACTGACTTGAAATGACAATCCAAAATTTTGTCCGCTTCCATTTGGAAGTCAAGTATCAATCAAGTCATTATGCATGTTGAAATAATGATAGCACCAATGAATACTGTTCAATGTGTTGATGTCAGGTTTCAAAAAATCGATTGTGTAATCTTCGGGACTATTCTTCGAATAAGTAAAATAAAAATGATCGAAATGATAAGATTCGTATTTTACTTATTGAAAAAGACTATAACATGAATCAATAAAACAAAGAACGGCTAAGAGAGTGTTAATTGGTAAACATTCTTCACTAAAATATTCCTTTGTGTAGCAATATTAGACATGCAGAAAGTCATGAATGCTTGAAGATACTGACAAGCGAATCATTAGTGACAAATTCTATCAGAGTGTATGAAATTTGATTTGAAGTTCTATCAAGCACCTTCAGTTGACATCTTAAATTCTTGAAAAAGGTAACAATATCGTTAAAAAAGAATTTGATTTATTTTGTTGACTTCCTTCTTTGTATATAAATAAATACATTTAATTGTATATGAATGCTACAATATAATCATTATAAAAGTTGCAATGATTCATCTTTTATTGGAAATATGGCATTGAATAAAATGGGTGCAATATTACCTTATTTTGTAAGCAAATATCACCACCTGATTTTTTTTAGGAAAAACTTATCTTGTTTGCTAATGTTATCATATTCTGACGCCGATACCTTTATCATGATATTGGAAATTAGCATTGTAAGGAAATTAAAACATGCAACATGTTTTTTTTATCCATGTTTATCTAGAAGAAACAAAGAAACTAAGATAATTTGAAAGTTTGGAAAATTTCTAGATGCAAGATATTGTACTTGAGAAATGAATAGGAGTATAGAAATCAGTCTCTTTACAAAATTTATTCTGTTTAGTTATTCTACTGCCCCGCAGTTCTATTGAAGAAATCATGGGGATAATAGGAAGAACAGACAAAGTCTAGACGTAATTGTATTCACCAACTGCAGTTCTGACAAAAATTTAATTTTGAAATAAAAAGCCTCACTTGATATCCTTCACAGCATAAGTTGTGCCTTCGTCTTCTACATCCGGCCTGTTTTTCAATGCTATTTTCAAGTTGAAGTTTTCAGAACCCTGCCAGCATCCATGGCTTTCCCGCTCCTTCAAATTATTAGTTGTATATTCGAAAACTTTTTTGAAACTCCAGCATATGTTGGATATGTTTTATGAAGGTAGGTATTTTTGATTCTTTGTAAAAGCTAGGACTCATCCTGGTCAATTCTCAATATTATTAGTGGATTAAGATGGCAAGAAAAACAGAAGTTGAAAGAAATAGAATTTATTTTTGTCCACCAGAGAAAATCTTGCATTTCACTTCAATGACTGGTTCAATTATCAAACCTGCGAGAATTTAAAATTCTCAGTAATTGACTATAATATTGTAGATAATTATTTCATACTTATTGATTGAGTAGGCATTTACTTGGTAGAACTCCATTATAATACGGAAAGAAAAATAGCAATGTATTTTAATTCTACATAAATTATTTTATATATTTGTTGATAGCTATTTCGGCTTACGCCTTCGTCAGAACTATGTTTAAAACGTGTATTAGAGATAGCTTATATACCCTTTGCTAGACAGGGTGCCTCCTACATAATCTCTTTCTGTTGAAACCATACCTACGTCACATGAAAGAATTTAAATAAGTTTGATTTATTGGTCTAAAGTAATGGTGGGAAACAATAATTTGGGTATTTTTGGGGTATTGATCGCGTGAACACTTAAAATCTGCAATTTCTAAGTGCATCTATTTTAAATTGTTTTTAAGTTTATTGTTTGTTAATGGTTTTAACAGAGGTGAGCTATTAATTGTGATCTGATCGTTAAGAATTTCATTGGACTGATTATATCTATTAATTTCAAGCTGTTCCAATGCATTCAGTTTTAGGCCCTTATTGCAGGAATGTAAACGAATCGGGACCGAATTCGGATTATGTGCTAATTCTATAAGGTGATTTGCATATTGTGAATCAGTTTTTCCATTGTTAAAGGATCTAACATGTTCGTTTGCGCGAATGATTATCTTCCTACCGGTCTGTCCGACATATACTAAATCACATGTACCGCAAGTCATCTTATATATACCGCTTCTATCAAGTTTATTAATCCTGTCTTTACTATTTTTAAGATGTGTACCTAAGTTATTATTGACTTTAAATGCTACATTTACTGAATTTTTAATCTCGTGGCGAATTTTTTCACTAATACTCCCTAAGTAGTTAATTGATTTAAAGAAGCGGTTTTCTTGTATTAAGTTAGGGTAAATAAGTTTTCTAGCTAGTTTTAAACGTTTTTTATATAATAAGTTTGTTATCACCTTTTTCTCATAGCCATTATTACGCGCAATTTGTTCTATAGTATGTAATTCTTTATAATAATCTATCTGATTCATCGGTACAGCCAGTAATCTGTGTATCATTGAATTGTATGCAGATAGTTTAATTTGCCAAGGATGAAGTGATTTGGAGTGAATAGTAGTATCACAGAAGGTTGGTTTTCTAAAGATTTTAAATTTATGTCGATTTTCTATTCTAGTGATGGTTAAGTCTAGAAAGTTAATGCAGTGGTCTACCTCTATCTCTAGTGTAAATTTAATTTTTTTGTGTATCAAGTTAGCCTTGTTTAGAAATATATCTAACTGCCTATCCGTGCCTTGCCAACAAATTATAATATCATCTACATAGCGGTAGTAATACACGATATTTTTGTTATCTATTTCTAATTATCTGTTATCTATTTTTGTTATCTATTACAGCCAAATTAATATCGGATTCATTAGACTTTACCACACTTAAAAAGATTAAACTTAAAATAAACACTAACAATTTAATCATTACTAAAGCGGACAAGGGTAACTCTATAGTTATTTTAAATAAAAACGACTACATAGATAAGGTAAACGATTTTCTAAAACCAGCAAATTTTACAAAATTAAAAAAGGACCCAACGACGAAACTAGCGACTAAAATCAAAAATATTGTTAAGGAGTGTAACATCGTTTTTCCCACTGAATCTATGAAGAGATACGTCAATCTCATGAATCCGACTGCACCGTTGCTTTACGGACAACCCAAAATTCATAAGACTGACATTCCTATTAGACCGGTGGTATCCTTTACGAATACTCCAACAGCAAGATTAGCATTTTGTTTGAATAACATATTTAAAGACAAAACCAAATTTAAGCCAAAACATAGTTTAGAAAACTCTTTAGATCTAATAGCTAAAATCAAAGACGTAAAACTGCCCACGAACAGTAAATTAATCTCACTAGACGTTTATTTACGAACATTCCCGTAAAAAATGTCTTGAAATAATCCACGATTTATTAGAAAAATCAAAACTAAATCCTTTCGAATCTGAAGAGCTTTACTCTCTGATACAAGTGTGCACCGAGACTAATTATTTTTTATTTAACTCGGTATACTATCACGGATTAAAATGGGACGGAACGACGATTACAATGGGACCGCTAAGCCCATTTCGCTGAAATAATAATTTAGAACACAAAATTTTAGAAATAGATAACAAAAAATATCGTGTATTACTACCGCTATGTAGATGATATTATAATTTGTTGGCAAGGCACGGATAGGCAGTTAGATATATTTCTAAACAAGGCTAACTTGATACACAAAAAAAATTAAATTTACACTAGAGATAGAGGTAGACCACTGCATTAACTTTCTAGACTTAACCATCACTAGAATAGAAAATCGACATAAATTTAAAATCTTTAGAAAACCAACCTTCTGTGATACTACTATTCACTCCAAATCACTTCATCCTTGGCAAATTAAACTATCTGCATACAATTCAATGATACACAGATTACTGGCTGTACCGATGAATCAGATAGATTATTATAAAGAATTACATACTATAGAACAAATTGCGCGTAATAATGGCTATGAGAAAAAGGTGATAACAAACTTATTATATAAAAAAACGTTTAAAACTAGCTAGAAAACTTATTTACCCTAACTTAATACAAGAAAAGCCAAATCAATTAACTACTTAGGGAGTATTAGTGAAAAAATTCACCACGAGATTAAAAATTCAGTAAATGTAGCATTTAAAGTCAATAATAACTTAGGTACACATCTTAAAAAATAGTAAAGACAGGATTAATAAACTTGATAGAAGCGTATATATAAGATGACCCATGTGATTTAGTATATGTCGGACAGACCGTAAAGATAATCATTCGCAAAGAACATGTTAGATCCTTTAACAATGGAAAAACTGATTCACAATATGCAAATCACCTTATAGAATTATAATCCGAATTCGGTCCCGATTCGTTTACATTCCTGCAATAAGGCCTAAAACTGAATGCATTGGAACAGCTTGAAATTAATAGATATAATCAGTCCAATGAAATTCTTAACGATCAGATCACAATTAATAGCTCACCTCTGTTAAAACCATTAACAAACAATAAACTTAAAAACAATTTAAAATAGATGCACTTAGAAATTGCAGATTTTAAGTGTTCACGCGATCAATACCCCAAAAATACCCAAATTATTGTTTCCCACCATTTCTTTAGACCAATAAATCAAACTTATTTAAATTCTTTCATGTGACGTAGGTATGGTTTCAACAGAAAGAGATTATGTAGGAGGCACCCTGTTCAGCAAAGGGTATATAAGCTATCTCTAATACACGTTTTAAACATAGTTCTGACGAAGGCGTAAGCCGAAATAGCTATCAACAAATATATAAAATAATTTATGTAGAATTAAAATACATTGCTATTTTTCTTTCCGTATTATTTCATACTTGTTATGAAATGTCTTCATAATTATTTTGATACAAAAAGAGTAAAGAAACCTAAATATGTGGTTATAGTGAGTGTCATTTTCTTTCAATTATCTTATAATTGGTTCTGCCTTGCCTCTGTTCTACATGGACCAAAAACCTTTAAGTAAGTAAATTTACAAACCTGTAACCGAATGGTCAGTTGTTTACAGTTGTCGTATCAATTGATTCAAATCCCAGTGCGGAAGACACTTAAATAAATATATGGATTTGGTTTCAAAAACATTGTGTCGGTGTTGCCTTCATATGTTGCATATTAGGTTATGGTTATCAAATATAAGTAAATTAAACAGTAGGTTAAATAAAATGACAGATTAAAATTGTTATATTTTTTTTATTCATTACTCATCCATTTTTGTTTATCATTACAATTACATATATATATATATCATATTTATATATAGTCAGTAATGATGAATTTACATACAATAATGTTGTAACATAAATAACTTGCGAAATACAGTTCAGTTTTCATATCAGAGACGAAGCAATCGAGAGACTCGGTCAATTCGGACCCGACATAAACTTTTGCTCACATCGAGTCCTCAGATTGACCTAGCGGGTCGACCGGTCTATTGAGAGGGTGAACCGTATAGTGTATTTCGCGACTTATTGAGTAGAAACTATTTTTATTTATCGTGTCAAACTATATTTCATTTTTAAATGTGTATTCACATTTAAGACACGGTGATTGCAAACATCAATATATTGTCTAGCATATATTTTAATAACAGTTACGGGTCGATATTTCAGCCAGACATTTCACAGTCAAACAAATTTATAATACACACATTCAAGAACTCTGTAACTGCAACGCAAGTACTATCATATCGTTCAAATACTTAGTTATCGGCACATGACACTTTTTAGTTCATTTTTCACAATAGTTGTACTGACCCATCGTTGCATATTTTTCACTAAAGATATTGTAAATTTGACTTGAAATTATCATTGATTATGCTAAACTTTTCAAATATTTTCACATATATGAAGATTATAGGATTGATTTTTTTGTTCCAAGTATATACAGAGTTTATTTCCACAGTAGATCCCCACTTAGCTTAGCTTCCTTGATTGTGATATAAATATATGTCAAAACTAATACGTAATATTTGCTATACACAAAGTAATGTAAACTCATTCATTTTTTATTTTGATAAAGAGCAAAAATATGTTTTGACTAAAATAATAAAATGGCTTGTTTAATATCTTATTTCTGCTAAACTTCATCAATCTCAATCAATTGTAATATATTTATGTTTATTTTAATCAGATTTAAATTTACCGTACATAATTCAGTAGGATATTTTGAATAATTGTCTGTTTGAGGATTGTGTATTAAAAAGAAGTCTATTATATCGCCCCATAAAACCAAATCGTTACTTTTCAGGAAAGCAAAGAGTGAAAAAATATTGTGTCAATTCGTTTCTTTACCACTTCTTTCCATACTGTATTTTTTTTTAAGGACATCCTCCCTTTGGGCGGTCTGTGTATATTTAACTTAGGCTCATATTTTATTAAGAATCACCAAAATGTTACTGACGCCTTTTTGGCTAGGTAGGGACGAAATTATGAAGTAGTTTCAGAAAAGTATTACAAGCATATTTTTTTTTACTTAATTAATATTTTAATAAATAACAGTTTTATTGAATGGATAAAAATACATTTTAGGCCTTGATAATATATCGAATAGTCAGTACAACTTTGAGGAAATTAACTTTTCATCGTTGATTAGTTTCATTTATACATTTTCTTGCATCATTTACATTGTTAGTTATTAAATATAATAATAATTATAATAATACGTATGACATACAAAATCTTCAACACTGTTAGCGGCCGTTAAAACAACTATTCCTAGTACCGGGAAGAATCAATTCACGTTCCCGTCATTTAAAATATTACAAATATAGTTAAAAAAATAATAAAATGCATATTTTATATCACATTGTTGTACAAAGACTAAAGAAAAGTTAGCTGCGAGCAACTTTGAATGCCGTTACACAAAATCAACCTAATTCATTTAAACCAATCGACAAACAACAAAATGTAAGTGAAGATAACTTTTTTTCTAATAACAAGAAATCGTTTGTTAAAAAATAAAGAATGCTATAGTTTATTTTTTATAAATATATGCGTAAAAATAGATAAGCAAGTATGAGTGTTTTGATAAAAAACAATCTTGTTTAGAGAGGAATTCGTGTGGTCGAAATAGACAGAGATCGATGATGAGTGTTGATTTTAAAATATTCTTTTGAGAACGGCTTCAGATTATCACACTAAAAATTGTAACTACTTGCATTTATTTTGTGCCGTATTAAAATATATTTAAAATATTACAAAAAAAAATAATAAACCGACAAGCGATCCGGGGGTTACATTTCAATTCGTTGTCCATTTTATTTTACAAGCCGACGATAAACAATAGGAAAAAATAAATTACGAGGCTTTGGAGATGTTCAGGGTGAAGTCAACAATGTCAGAGAAAACTATCATCACGGACTAGTCAAAAATACTAAACGGAAACTTAAGACGAATCTTGAAACTTATATTAACTGATGTCTACCTTAGTGTCTTTTTTCGATTGAGCTAAAAATCATTTACTTGATTAGATAGAATACTACGGTTGTAAACATCTTCTAGCAAATCTTTGAGTATACATAATACAACTAATTATTAAGTACTTAGGAGTTCACCCTTCATATCCGCAACACCTCATTATGTTTGTCTCCAAAATATGACCTGTCAATCATGCTATATAAAATAATATCGCTGAGACTTTTAACCCTGCACTGTACTGTGATATTAGTATGTTTGACACATCTAATAGCGAATTCTCAATCGCAAAGTTTGAGTATCATTTTCTAGGTTTAAAATAACAGTATTGTGAAGTCTCAGATGTAGACGGACAAAATTACATTTAACGTTTGAAAATTTCCACTACACAGCCGTCCGCGCCCATCTGCATTGCAAAATAAAAAAAAATACTTTTCTTATTTGTATATAAATTCTACGTTTATTTATATTTTTATACGTCGTGTTACTTAATCAATTATGCTATTATAATTATTATAAATTGTAGGTTATCATTATATTTATATTATGTACAAGTTTTTAAATTATAATACTATAATTAAAGATAATATGCTAAATATCATTGTGTGGAAATAAATACAAGTTTACTTTCACGTATATATAAAAAAAATTAAATAATTTCAAAAATAGGACGTATTTGTGATCATCGTTCGGACTGCATTATTAAAGGACAGATCGTGCACTCGAGAGTGGCTAAATTGAAAGGAACACGGCAAGCAGAATGGGAATAATAATCGCTTCCCTGGTGATGTAATCTTTCAACGCCGAGGCAATTTATTTAGTATTTCAAAATTAAATCACACGATCTGTCCGTGGTCAATAAATGAGTCCTTGTGAGATATTAATTATATAAAAAGGGCAATAAATATTATGCTAAACTATAAGCAAAGTTCTTCTACATTTCCATAAGCATAATAGAGATAGTATGTATCGAGAAACAACACTCGGAGTTAAATCATGTAATGAATAATGTGAATTCTCTGTTGGAACTTTTGTTGTAAAATACTGTTTATAAATGTCGTTTATCAGAACAAATATTCAGAAAATTATAAAATTGTGAGATAGAATTTTAGCGTAGGTGACAATTATTATGTACCTAATCAAATAATAAATTACAAACATTCCAGACACTATGTACAGATATCAACTGTCAGAATTTCCTTTGAAAGGAAAAGGGAAGTCGTATCATATTGCCACAATTTTTTATAAAATACGGCACAGTTATTTATTGAACCTGGTTAGCTAATCCGTAAAGAAGAAGATTCAAAATATTTAAATGCATTTAACCACTGTTTCATCAAACATAAGTGAAATTAATTATCAATAATTGTGACTCCAGGCTTGCCGTAGAAGTAAAAACTTGTACTCGAAATCAGTTGAGTATTTAGCGAAGAGCTTTTTTGTTGGTTGCCAAGATTCACTTCAAAATACTTGTAACGATGATTGGTTGCATAAAAAGATTAACTCCATCTTCTGAGATGTAACAGACAGAATTCAAACTCATAATTTTATTGTTAGGCTCTCGATGACTTTTACAATAACTTAACATTTAGTGCATAGATAAAACGGATTTTACATATTAAAGTAGGTTAGTACGGATGCATGTTTAATACTGATAAAAATAATATACAACATTTTCAGGAAAGAAATATCCAATACTGGTATTTTAAAACTGTCTAGCAACCGCTAGGGATATCAATACTGGAAATATAATTAAGTTACTGAACATATAAAAAAATCTTGTGAAATATTAGGATAATGATTTGTCATGTTCATTTTCTGGTCATCTTGGAACTTTTTCAGTGAATTTACTGTCTAGTTGCTTAGCTGCACGTTGTGTCAAATAATCTCAATAGTTTTTTTATATTAAAAAAAGATCATTTGTCCATATTGAAATAAATAAGAGAGCATGATACAAAAAGTCTTATCGATGAGAAAGGGGTCTTTAAAATACCTGTCTTTCGTTCACATTGCACAATATGTACTCAAATAACACCAAAAAAAAAATGTCATGATTGTAATAAATAATAAGCATATAAGCTGTGTAAGTCTTGTATAGAGGTATACACTTTAAATAATTAAGGTTGATAGGAAAATAGCTGCTTTCGATAAATTATAAATAATGGGTACTCAAAATGATACAAAGAGTAAAGTTATTTGCGTAGTTTTGTCATTTCTTTTCGCATCTGAGACTAGTTCTTGATATTGTCAGCCAATCCTGAAATCAAAAGAAAAACAAACATTAGATGGATGAAATTGGCCAATGAAACAGATGGCGATAATATGAATCACATAAACAAGATAAATCTAAATATTTATACTGATGGCACATGTGTTAATTAAAAGATTTGAGGTTCTTTTCATTTTCACAATAATAAATCACAATGATATCATATTACTAGCATATATATTTATAAAATGTCAATACACAGCAGAACCCTATTATTCAGACTCATTGCAAATTGATTTCATGCAAAATAGCACTCCTGATAATCTACTGAAGTAGGATCAGTCATTTTTGTGTTCAAATTATGTAAACAATTTATTTAATGTCAGTAATTAAACCGGCGTATTTAGCACAAAGTCAGATGGTAAATATGTGAATCATGGAATAAAGATAAATCTAAATATTTATATTGAGGTACATGTGTTTAAAATATGGTGATTTCTTTCGAATGTTTTATTTTTAGTAACTATACTTGTTATGGTATGCACATATTTTTAAATATTAATTTTCCGAAACTCAAAAAAGTTTGATAAAACATAAAAATAATGATATATAGAACAGTTTGACCAGGTCATTAAAAAAATTGCCAAAATGTTCTCAGCATGTAATATTCCTACAATAAATCATAAATAAAAAATACGATTCGATAAAATAATTATCGCACAGTCAAATACACCCAAGACAAAAATCATATTAAAAAAATCAGTTGACAATGCTCGCCATGAGCGAAACCGGTCCTGATCAAATAAATTTGATGTGGAAAAAGTACTAAAAGTGTATTGTTTTTTTTATTATAATGCCTTTCCACCAAGTATTGACAGTGAACACCCACCCTAAAAGTGAATATATTATATGTATACCACCTAAGCTTATTGTATTTCTTCCTTGTACACTTATTATTTATAAAAAAAATATATATATATATATTTTCCTTTGTTTGTTTTTAATTTGTAAGAATTGATATGGCTTTTATTCTGTTCACAGGATACAATTTCGTTGGCTCAATTGAAATCATTACCGGGATTTCCATCTAATTATGGTTGACAGACATGCAGATTTATTTATTTTATTAAATGCACTCATTTTTGGGCTTTTACTTTGTTAATGATAATTCATATTTAATTGATTTGTATGTATTAGTTTGCATTGCTAAGAGGTCTTCAACATTTTATTTATAGTCTATTTTCCTAGTAATTTGCTTCAATTTATTTGCTTAGTTGTTTAACCAATTGTTTGTCATACCTTGTTTTTCATACTTAACTTTAGTATAAATATCACTGTTTTATTGTATTCCTTATCAGTTGACAATGCTCGCCATGAGCGAAACCGGTCCTGATCAAATAAATTTAATGTGGAAAAAGTAGTAAAAATGTATTATTATTTTTATTATGATGCCTTTCCACCAAGTATTGACAGTGAACACCTTAAAAGTGATTATTGAGTTTGTTGAAAAACACACAATCCTTGGTGAGTTAGTTGTTGCTAGGAATGTGAGGAATTAACGATGCCCACAACATCTTTACGTTTTATCGTATATGAATTTTTGTTTAAATGTTTCGATAAAAGCAGGACTGTGGAGTCGGGGATTTTTGGTCGGAGTCAGATCCGTCGCGGCGTTTTGGCGGGAGTCGTACTCGGAGTCGAAAATTTTGAAAAGTTTGAACTTTTTATTTTTGCGTATGATATGTAAAATTTGGCTATAATCCGGATTGGGTGGTTCATAATTAATTGAACACACAAAAATAGGAAAGGTAGGGAAAAAACGTGACGAAATTAAACTTTTCTTCTTCGGAATCGTATTTATAGTCAATGTTGGAGTCGGAGTCGTATTATTTTAACGACTCCACAGCCCTGGATGTAAGTGATCAATAATTATCAACATTTAAAAAACACGTCTTGGCTGCCACATTGTAAAATTTGATTCAAGTACAATTTTTTTAGTCCATATTTTCATGTCACCGAATAAACACTTGGTTGTCCAAAATATTTACTTTGGCACAACACAAGTGACTGGACACCGAGGACTATCCGTCTGGTCAGCAAAAGATAAAGAGGCACTTAAAATGAAATGATCTTCACATCTCCATGCGAAGGCAGTAAAATTATCAGCAAACTTGCAACTAAAAAGTTATGCATCATTTTCAATCACAATGTGTAGATAAACACAGCCGTTATTTATTTACGATACATTCATTCTATATTACCACAAATATGAGCAATTGTCTGCAATTTATTCAGTTGTAAAGCTATAATAAGAAATGCTGCATTAACAGACATTCATGACAGAACATTAACTCGCCAAGCTATACAGTATACACAAATGTTTTTATAGATAAGTGATACAACATATTTAAACCATCTTATCTTATCTGTGTCGGGTACGTGGTAAAATGGTCAACGTCGTTCAATTAGCACGGGATGTTTACGCGTTTAAATCTCAGAAAATGCAGTTTCAGAAATAGATTCATTGATTTCTGTTCGAAGGTATGTATGTCTGTGATGTCAAAAATTCTCTCGTATCTGTTTGATCACACGATAGCGTAAGGGATTAGCTAACCACTAGTATGTTCTATGTATCTCTTCGATAAAGACAGGTCGAGTAAAACGTAGTTCTAATAGAAAAACTCATCCCATCGAGATAAGCTCCATTAGGAGGCCATATGCTCCAGATCATCGAGACCGGAAATTGTTAAAAAATAATCTTCTCCACTGCCAAGCAAAATGATTAACATGCAAGTGAAAATGGTTAGCGCGCATAATAGGTAGGCTTAATTAAATCAGATTCAAAGGTGTGAAAATTATAAAGAAACTTAAAGAGTATGCATGGAAATCACAAATTTAATTATCAAGATAAAAGAATAATACAAATCAAGCTGAATGAGTATTAAAAATGGAAACAGTGTTGGTGTTTGTCACATAATTTAATGATGATTTTTTTTGTTCTTGGAAGTATTGAATTACGATAAGTAATAAATATTTTTGAATAAATTGTACAGATAAATAAAACATGTTGAGAAGGAATGCTGACAATTATATTGTGTGATCTTTTACAGAGGTTAAACTGTGTTTAAACGCGGCGAAAGTATTAACAACAATCTTTAACTTTTAGTAAAACCGTGAATTAACTTTAGCTATTACCTTGTCATTGCTATTGACAACCAGCTCATCGTTATATAATATATTGGTGGTGTTTGTGCATAGCCTGATAACTGATTTTTGAAAAAAAGCGTAGTGTACATATAATTTTCCTATTAATATTTGAACCGTATTTATTTCGATGATTAATGGAATAATTTAAATTCTGATAATAATTTATTTGTTCTAACTTATTTTTTTCATGACTTCATATTTGCTAGAATATTACTTCTGTAAGTTCAATATTTTGTAATTATCAGGTTATGCCCAAACATCACCGATATTCATCTTTAAAAAGGTTCGCAAACAAGCTTATGAAAGTAACCATTGTCGAATATTAAATGTTGATAGGTAATTCTATCTTGATAACAGTCAAAAAATAGTCGTTGGCCGAATGGCTAAAGAGACCTCGTAAAACAACAATTTATGATACTACATTTAAAACGTTTAGCCATGTTTCGATTTGTGAAAAAAAAACAACTCTCTAAGCAATTGGGCAGTCGTTGGCGAACACAAAACACAGATTGAGGGGTCAATGGAGGATTATTTATTTTTAAGCCGGTCGTATATTTAAAAAATATATATATACTACACAGGTATAGTACGGACAGGGCATGAGCGCTATGGTTTTGTATGTATATTGTTTATGTGCGAATCTATCTCCTTTGTTGTAATTTATTATATTGCATTCTGTGCGAAATTCCGCGACGAGATAAATAAAAAGACGGGCTATAAAAATTTGCAAAAAAAAAACTTATCTATCGGACAGCATCGCGTGTTAGATTTAACACTTGGACTACAAGACACCACATGGCGGAAACGGGTTCCTTCACCACCTCCACATAACACAGCGCAGTGTTGATATGAAACACAAAATAGTTGCACAAAAAAGTAAAATGTGTAAACAAACACACATACAGCCAACCCTTCTACAACACGGAGATCTGCGTAAAAGAAAATCGTGCGAGACTCGTAAAAAAATTATGGTTAGATTTAATTCAAATTAAACAAAATCGAACAGTTTCCCGTATTTTGTTTTTACAGAAAGACAAACAATGTATTCTATTATTTTTCAAGCTGCACGTGTATAATATTTTTTTTGTTGGGCTCACAAACTGCTCTTAGATTTTAAAAAAAATGTGCTCAAGTTTTCACTGTATAAACACTATAATCAAATCAACTTTGTGCGATTTTTAAATAGGGATTTTGATCTAGTATTAAAATACATTTAAAATCTTAAATAATATCATGCAAACTATGTTCCTCTTCGGCATCAACGGAAATGTGTTAATACATTATATAAACGACAAAAGTATTTTTGAAATCATGTCCGCTGCCAATGTGAAGCAACACGGAGCCGTAATCGAGGTATCTCAAACGGTTTTTATTTAAATGACATCGGCTTATTCATTCGCTAAACTTCTCTTTTTTCGAAGGATGAGCGAAGTTTTCAAACATTAATGAATGTCTATGTATGCGAACACATATTTAAAAAACAATTTATGAATGTTTCCGAAATGGGATTCGAGCCCACGGAATCAGCAACTGAAGACCACTGCGTTGACTACTCAGCTAAATTTGGCCGGTAAAAAATATTACTCTGTTAGTGGCTTGAAAAAAATATTAATTCCCAATGTTACTAGAAACATTGTAAGGTTTCACCTGTAAATAGAAAATCAGCTTTTACCAAACATGACATAAATTAATTATACAAGAAATTACTCCGATCTCCGTGTTCGGCAATAAGCAAAAAAATTTAGTTTTACATGCTATTTTATAATTGATTAAAAACTAAATCATTTAATGAGAATGAAGATTCTTTGATTCAACATCCTAGCGAAGAAGGCAATATTCTTTCTTTTCAAGTATAAACGAAATGAAATGTTATATAATATCTGCGGGTGAAAATAATTTGTGTTTATTCGTTTTTTTTTTATTTTTGACTGACCACAAAATAAACCCACTTTAAAATATTATTCGAGATTGTAATCCCTACATTAAATTAATAGATTATGCAAACAGTCAGTGTACATAATTATGAAGGTGTGATCGTGATTTGAAAAACTGATATACAGTTTTTGCAGCAAAGATAATGTTATCAATTTTGTTTGCAAATAAATGCACGTTATATTTTATTCAAATTATGTTGATATATAAGAAGATAATAATAAGTTTGTTAAGACTTTTGAGGTGTTAACTGTCGATCCATTACATAAAATTGGATTGATTAAAAAAGGCTGGATTCTACAACATTGCATTTTAAAAATACTGCAAAGTCGAAAACTTGGCAGAAGACAGTGGATGATTAATTAAAAATTACATCAATAGAGTTGTATTTCAAACAATGGAAGGCAACTTATTACATGTTGTGCAATAAATTCGTGAAAATTTGTTATCTTTTGTATTAAATATGAATAATTAAGACATACCAATTTTAACGAATCAATGATAAGTAAGAGTATGAAACAGTATCAAATAACAATTTAGCCATTTTTTTACGGAATCGTGAGTTGGGAGGCGCGGTGTTAAAAAAAAGGATGCGTAAATTTTATATGACATAAGACTGCCGTCATGACAAAAAAAAACCAGTGTCATAGTTCACTCGCGAAGGCTAAGTATGGCCCCTCGGATTGCCGAGTGTCAGCCGGGTTGGAAAACCAAAGTGGGTACGCGACGTGTTCATTGTCGGAATGAAGACGTTAGAATGGCGATGGGCGGGAAGACTGCCACGAGAAAAGATCAACAATGACTATTAACATGTCGATGATTAATAATGTATATCAAGGTATGACGAGAAATATTGGACGCGAGCTTCGATAGCTTCGAGACACTACCTGTCATTTCAAATATTAAACTAGGATCGAATGATAAATATACATATTTACACATTGTGAGCGTTATTTTTGAAGACACGCGTGTACGCTTCCAATAAGAAGCATATGGACTCAACAGAAATTATTCTACGAGAGCTACCTGTAATTCAGACGATTAAACATTCTTTTTGGCGAGTAAGGATATAATGATGCCAGGATAGGATGAAGTTTTGAGACAAACCCTAAGAGGGCAACAGCTTGGCTACAGGCTCGATTACACAGTAAGCAAATAATGAACATAGTGCTAGTAGCATGGTCGTAGATGAGGTTCGGAAAAATCGAGTTGGTTCATCAATACAGCACACTTGGTAACGTAAAAAAAATCTCAACTATTTATGCGGCAAGAGGAGTAAGGTAATGAACCCTGGAGTGGACGATTCGAAGTGAAGCTCGTGCTATCTAATTTTGAATACATGCGGTAAACAAACGTGTGTTCGTCGATAAGCAAGTGCATATTCATTTTGTGTGCATAATTACAAGCAGTCTTGTTAAATTATATCGATGTGATTTAACAGTATGTATGTACACTAAACTGTAATCTTGCGATATCTACAAGTATACACCGTTAGATAAATATATATGCTTTTAATATTTTTCCTTACACATCACACGCTAATTTTAACGACGGAGATTGATTATTTTACGATAAAGCCGGGCCATTACTTTCAAACGAAACGAGGACGGTATTAATATCGATAAATTGTTTCTATTTAATTTCCCGTCGCCAAAATGATGTAATATAATTTAAACTGAAACCACGAGTGAGTCTAGCATACCATCCATCCATCAAGGTTACAAGGATGAATGTGGTTTGGGAGGATCAGTGCATTTGCTTACACTAAACTTCACCAGATTACCGAGTAGTTGTAGGTTCAATAAAAGACCCGAAACTTCTTCCTTGTCGTGTTGCGTAATATAACCAACATACATTACTCGAGGTGGTTTGTTTACATACAACACTACATACCTAGATTTTCAGTCGATAAACTCATTTCAAAATTGGCAGCAGAATCACAAGTTCTGGTTTGAAACGTAAGAAACGTGGCAATGGAAGGAATAAAAACTAGATATATGAAGGCGGAAATGCATCAATAAAGAGACTACATTATTAAGAAACATGTCCATGTAAGATATAGCTGATTCTATTTAACATATACAATAGCAATGTCAGATATTTTTCTACACTCTTATTCCTAGTTAGGGTTTCATATCACGGGAGTAATTAAGAGATTTCAAACGGTGCCGTTGATGATGGTCAGGAAAACTGCGTATTTATGCAGTACCCTCACTTATTATTTTACTGACGTGTCGTTGTGCTGTACACGCTTTGTGGTGGAGGAACAACATAACTATCTTGTATCATTGTACGAGGATATTATTTTGATTTATCCACAGCTGATTGTAAAGCCTAAACGCTCCGTCAGAATGCCGGGCGGAGTACGTGAACCTTCGTCTCTTTCACGGGTGAAACAAAATATAATAATACAACAATATAATAGTATTAATAAGATGAAATGAAAAAGGAGGAGAAAAAACAACACGATACGGCGAAGTAGTAAGTAGGTATGCAAGAGACAAAGCGAAGAATTTATAAGTTCGGTTGTACATTTTTCACGCCGATATTATTATATCTTATATCCTCGTATTGAAGATTGATGACTGCGATCGGCGTGTTGAGAAGAAATAGCCGGGAGAACCCAACCTTTGGCTCGCGGGAAAAAACAGATAAAACCGAATATTCGTCTCGGAAGACTTCAATCAAACTTCACATCCAGTATTTCCATATTAGTCATATATATGTTACAGTGAAACTGTATTCTCAGTGAAAATGCATCAAGTAATAGATTTGTATGACAACATGATTTCACTGGTCACGATCATTGAAATTATTGGCACAAGTCGATGATTTGCCGGCCTACAATTTTGGTTTGCTTTAAGGCAGTATTCTGGTCTAGGATTTTGGAGAAATCATTTTTTTTTTTGCATATTATCAAAGTTCAAACCTTTAAAAATATGCCCTTTCAAGGACTTTCGAACTCGGGTTCGCTTGTAAAAAAATATTTATTCTTAATATTTATTTAAAAACCGATGAACATAGAATGAACATCTGAAAATGCTTATTTTGAAGAGGAAGGAATTGCGGATTAAATAAATGTAAGCGTAAAGTACCATTATATGACTTAGACTGTTTGAAACTTCGCCCAAAACTTTAAACACGTTTACTCGAAACTACTTTTTTCAAAATAGTTGCCATACGTTTTACTGAACCGATTTACATGAAATTTGGTGTGAACCTTTTTAATACATCCAGTTTAGCGCATATTAAGATTATATAAAAAAGACTATTTTTACTATTTTTAAAAAATTCGGAAGTCTCAAAAAACAGGAAAAAAACGATTTTTTTTTCAAACCTCTGCCATTTTGCGAAAAAAAATATTTTTACATTTCTCCAATATGCGCGAAAATAACATCTTTACCAATTAAGGATATATTTTTTAATTATATTTTAGGTGACTAGAAATGTTGGAATATTTTTAAAATATTAATAATTATCTGGTAAAAAAATGGACGTTAAATTGTTATTACTTTTTTATCTATAGCACTTGCAAAAACACCTAAAATTTCAGCCTCTAGACCAGAATACTGCCTTAATGAAACAAAATTTAATTTCAATGGCAGCTTGGAGAAGAATACATTTTCACTGAGAATACAGTTTCACTGTAACATATACACAATACTGTTCCTTTTTGCAAGAATAATTTTCGAATAGTTAGAATAAGTAACTACGCTCGTTTATTTAATTTACACTTGTCTTAGCTGCCTCCAGATTTTTGCTTGTCATCAAAACTAACCGGTATAGTTTTCAATTGATACGCATAAAATCAATTGTTTTTAATGTTCAACATAATAAAAACCAATTCGTTGAAGAATGTAAATGAGAATTTATTTTATGCGAATAATAAACATTTAAAATTTGTTCTGTCCCGCTCATCGATCCAAAATTTATCTTAAAGCTAAGATGAAAAAAAAAAAACATAACTAGTATAGAACTATGATTATTACTTATTCCAACACAACCGAGTTGTATGGCGTATTTCTTTGTACACCAGTGGTTCTCACGGAAAATTTCACCGTGGCCGCATCGTTAACATAAGGTGTCATATGAAAATGTCTGGTGGCCGCACCAAATTTTTGTTTTGAGTTTATTGAGTTTGAGGTATGTCAACTGGAACTACACATGCTTGTCAATTTACTATTGGTTTTAATTTTATAAGAAACATTTCTTTTTCATAGTCTTTCCTGAGAAATTAACTTGTAAAAGTATTTTTTTTTTAATATCAATATTTTCTATAAAGCTGTTGGTGGCCGCTGCCAAATCCTGTGAGGCCGCACATGAGAACCACTGTTGTACACTCTTCATATATGTATGACCGTTGCGATATATTCCATTACTCATTCATCCTGTTTCGTTGTTTTTTTCTTTTTTTTACCCAGGGTAGAAAGATATCCAGAAGCTATTGGATTTTAATATGATTGAGATAAATAGTATTATATCGCCAAAATCCATGCCCTATAGTTAAAAAAATAATGTAAGTAGCAATACAAAGAAAAGAAAATTCAGCTTTTAATTGCCAGTGCGTAAACTTTTATAAGATTGAAAAATCATTCCAGATAAACCAGTTGGATCATCTCAAGTAAGAAATTACACAACAAAAACTCAGTCACTCCCAAGATCCTTGCAAGGACTCGAGCTTGGACCCACCTGATCGCTAATATAAAGCTTTTCCATCTAGACCACAGAGGCTCACAGTGGTTTAGAAGTGTTATAAATATTAAAAAAAATATTATTGCTGGATTTTATCATTATCTATAAATTTAAGAAAAGGTGCCAATGACATGTAAGCTTCAGCATAGTTAATTATCTTCAGTTGAGTAAGAGACGAACGGGTATTGATAATTATATTTTTTTTGAAATGGCAGTACGGCAAAATGTTGAAGAATGCCTGGGCTGCATACACCGCATTAGGTGTTGCCGTATTATATTCCCCAATACAGAGAGCAGAGGAGGCCTTTTTCATCTAACAAATTGCCGTGCATTGTATGTATGTATCGTACCGATATCTGCCTAGTAGGTATTATTGAGAACTCTCTCAAAAATAATATCGTATTTGTATGGGCGAGTTGAAATTTAAACTATGCTACGGAGCGGCCGAGAATAAATATTAATTATTTCAACGTAGCCGCGTCAAATTGTTCATTTACGATAGGGGTGGCCACACTTAGGCTCATGGGGCGAAGAGTGACCTCCTCCCTATAGTGCATTATGTATCTAACTATGATATTACGAGTGCATTCATTTAATTAGCCACTAAAATGTTAGATTAAACACCATTACAAACAGTTTATTCAACTCGATCTCGTCACTCGATGAAATATTTAAGCCGATAAATAATACTTTTATAATGATCTATAGCAGTAATGTTTCAGACAAAGAATATAAAAACTCAGCCTCGTTTTTATCAGAAGGAGTATAAGTCGTAAGTAGCCATGGGTATGAAGAAGGAAGTCTTTATCGAAGATACGAGGCAGTGCAATGAAATATTTCGAGCACATTATGCGAAATGTACTCTGACTGATTACTCCTGGAAATAAGTGCGGCATAGAAGGAATTTCATGAGTGGATAACGTTCTAGAATGAATCGGTTGCAGCGAAATGTTTTAGTATTCAGAAGGTCAATGTTTATTGTTGAAATTGTTCAATACAATACCTAGGATACAATCAATACAACTGATAAAATGGTTTACATGTACGGATTCGCTGTATAATAAAATAACTGAAAAGGTAAAAGGAAACGTGGCAGACTTGAGATGGAAATTCACATATTAATTGGAAACTCGATATTTAGATACAAATAGCCCAGATGAAAATACAGTAAAATGCCAAATCATGCAGTGGGTTACACTTACGGATTACCGTAAAGGCACGTTGGGCACGCGCCTAGGGGCCCGGCCGTGCCGAGTGTGGAAAAACCTGGACGAATTGAATAGATTATTTTTGGAATCCGTGTGACAGTTCGTGAAGGAAAACGATAATTTACAAAATATTATCAAGTGGAAGAAAAATGAAAATCGCTAGTCGCTTGTATATAGGCCTTTGTTTCCGATAAAAGTATGCGATTTTGATGCAGTTTATTTATATACCGTGTAACGTTATCACTAAATATACTATACTTGAGATAAGTTGAAAAAAATATCTTTAAAAAGTGTATGTTAAGGTTGCCAATAATTAGTCAAAAATTATCGATAGACGCAGCAAAAACAGGTAATTCCTAACGATATATATTATGTATTCATCTAATTCTGTGTGGCTTATACTTACTTTTATATATATAAATACATTCGCGCAGTGTTCTTCGACTCTGTGTATGGATTGAATAAAACATGCCGAGTTGACATGCAAAACAAATGATAGAAGGACTATTTCTGGAACGAGACACGGGGCATTTAAATGCAATATTATGTAAGAAATAACTATACGAGATTAGTTTGATTCAGTGGGTGAAGTTCTCACTGCCGGGCTACATGACTGCACCGAGTTCTGCAAACGATACCAACAACGTGGCCCAACACAATCTCTGACAATACTATAAGTTAGGTTGTATAACAATATGTGCGCATTTTTACACTCTGACAGCCGTAGGATCGATGTTCGGGTGGCGTAGAAAACATTTTTGTCGTCTGAGCGTATCCTGGGCAAAGTCCAGCTTGTTTTCTCAAACCACTTGTAGGTTAGTTTTACAACTAATTTTTGTGGATTAGTTTACTATTACTAGATTGATATCCATATCTCATTATCATAATCTCAAGGTCGAATAGACGACCAGCGTACAATCAGTAATCGCCAAAACTTTTTCTGTTGAAATGTTCCATATCTATGGGAGTGGAAATTCAGTAAGTAATGATTAAGCGGTTAGAGCACGGGTTCCCAACCCATGGGTCGCGACGGGTTTTCTGTGTGTTCACTAACTTACAGTCAACTTAAGAAATATTCACTTAAATGCATTTTCGTAGTTTTTTTAATCACCTTTATTAACCATTAAAAATGCTTTTTGTCAATTGGCTTGCTTATAGAAAGCAATCCCAAGCTTATAGAAATGGGTCGCCACCCGTAAAAGGTTGGGAGCCTATGGGTAAGAGCATCATCGCTCATTGCTTAGTGGGTGCATGTGATTTTATTTTAAGACATCATTTATGTCACCATGGGGTCACATTAGTGTACAGTTGTGAATTGTCATTAAAACCGAGTCAATTTATTTAAAAAATGTTGTTTTGCTTAGAAGCATTTTTTATGGCTCAACTGACTTACCTCATCGTTGTTTATTCGAGTGTTATATTATTGCTACTAAAAACGTAAGTCAATCGATCTTATCTTTGAAGGCATGCATGAGGAAGAGGTTAGAGCTGGCAATGACAAGAATTGAGTATTCATGGCCAGTATCGTTTTGCAAAATTGAATTAAAACATTCCCACATGTCGATGCTTTAAGTTCAAATATTGATTGAAAAATCAATACATTTATGCAAATGGCACAAGAGATTGCGACGGACGGCTCCGAAAACAATAAACAAGGCATAACGCTGGACGGAGTTAATAAATACATAAATTGCCGTACAATTTATTCAGTCGCATTAAAATAAAATACGTCTAAAAAAAAAGTCGTCGGGCGTATAATATCACGAATTTTCATACAAAAAACGAGACGTAATGATTGTGCGTGGGCATAGAGCTCACAAGTTAATTTTATTTAAATCATACGGTAACGATATAATTTATTTTCTCTAATTTAACATTTGTCTGCAAATCTACGAGAAAATTTAAACAAAAAAAAAAATTAATCGACCGATTTGACATTCTGGCGAGAATTAATAAGGCTTCGAAGACCGCCGGTTTTCGAGCCGCGCTCTCAGCGGTTGCCGATAAATAAAATCGGACCTCGATAGACAGGCAGGTTACAATATTACATTACACACCTCATTACAGATACTTTTGTCTTCGACTCGCCGTGTTTCTTTTACTTTTTTCTTTTCTTGCCATTCAAATTATATTATTCTATTGTAGTGATTATTTCACAAAAGATTACTTAATACACGGTGTTCCAGTGAGAATGCGCGGTAATTAATTCATCTGAGCGCAACGCAATGATGAATAATACATCTCGTCTGTTCATATTTCCATATTAAAATAATAATTTTCCGCGTTGCTTATTGCATGTTAAGTAAAAGCGTTATGACATTGCAACTTTTTTTTCAAACTAAACATGATAAAATACGTATCACAGTCCCAACTATTATTTATTAATCTATGATACCACAGCTATGATTTCGGTTTTGTATTGACAAAAAGGGCAAGTAATCGAGATTTTATTTTTGAATTAAGAACATTTATAATTTTACAAGACGGTGTAAACAATTGGAATAGAATTTTTGTGGCAGATAGATTTTGAATTATCAAATAATAAATGTCTGGTTTTAAGAGGAACGCGTGTTTACGACGATTTGCATTGAATTTGAAGACAAACGTTAAAAGAGATCGACGGCATTATTGAATAGGAGTATTTAATGAGTTATATTATATAACATATAAACGACGAACTGACTTAGTACTTTTGGATTTTGGTAGTTTATGTTCTGTGTAGAAATCGGTTCGCTTTTCAAGACTCATTATTTTACTAATTAAGTGCAATATGATTGCAAATATTCGGTGCCTATTCCTCTTCAATACACTTCATGTGAATAAATGTTTTGACATAAGTGGCCATTGTTTCACACTCGACTAAATGATATCATAAATGAATCAAAATATAACTTTCTACTACACACTTGTCGTTACTTTTTCAAGCACACTTGTCATGTATTGAAGAGACGTGAAATTTGGACACCATACGGACGCATGCGCACAGACGACGGTAGTAAACGTTTCAAAAATAATCAAATCTCCCAACGCTACTCGATCTATCGATTCATAACTAGGTAAATATACGAAATATTTTACTGAATAACAAAAAAAAACCTCTAAGATAATTGTGTTTTGATGAACTAATCGACGATTTTTGTCTATCTAAGCAGGGGAGGGGCATTGGGTTTTTTTTAAAAGCGCCATCAATCTTATTCGGCGAAACATTTTATGGGAGGAGTAAAACGCTGCGAAACATTACAAAAATTGGAAAAGGTACAAATATTTTAAACGCAAGTCGCAGTGTATGTGTATTTAAATATCTAAATAGAAACCGCTATACTTATGGTGCACGGTGTCTACAGATAAAAGTATATAAAAAAAAACAATGGCTACGAATTGCAAAGCGGTTAAGAACCTAGTATAAAGAAAATAAATGATGACTGATGATTCCGGACATGGTCGAAACTGATTAAAATAATTAACCCGCTAACAATAATTAAAAAATAATTATAATTTCGACGTGTCTGCTGATAATCTTTTCCGACAGGATAAAACCACCGTCCGATATAAGAATAAACACACGTGACGTAATTATATCGTATTTCAGTGCCACATAATATAGATTATTAATACAAATTATTTATTTAAAAAATGTTTTCGCGCGATTTTTTTTTATTACTGAGAATCAGTATCGCTAGAGCATAACTATCTTTTATACATTTTGAGTAATTCTGTGTAATTAATTAATGTAAAAGGTTATCCATCTTATAAGTGGGATGAAAACAATTAATCCACTAAACAAATAATGATAAAACCCTTATAGCACCTTACTGTCTAGCTATTGACACGTAATAAGTATTCTTTGAACTAATCAATCTGAGCACGAAAAACAAATTCTAACGTTGACAAATAAAAACTATGTACCTAAAATTTTTTTCGTCTACTGAAAATAGAAAAGTAGGAAAGGTAAATCGACTAGATATTAAATAAGTATAATACCGTTGGGAGAGTTCCCGAAAAAATGTTATAAATATTCCCTTCATAATTCTTTCGCTGATATCGACTCACGCAGTGACGGCTGGTGACGGGGTGTTGGGGGGTGCAAAGGAAGATTCAACCATTTTTGCAAGAGTTCTTTCCTATTCATTGAATTTTAAAACACTTCTATAGCATGGACTTTCAATTCAGATGTCCGCAATACCAACTGTTTCTCTTCCGTAGTACGGAAAAATAGTTGAATCTTCCTTTTGCACCCCCCAGCACCCCGTCACCAGCCGTCACTGGACACACGATTCTGTGGGAAAACATACCATATGAGCCCCTGAGAAGAGAAGTGAGCCAAGTGGAATTTCGGGAAATAATGAGTTAGATTCGGTATCATATTTTTCAGGTCTTAAAGTATACTACCAGTGAAGGTAGATTATTAAAAACACACTAAAATAGTGCTTCTTTTATAAAACAAAAGTATGCTCTGAGCTTGTAAAAACGTTTCACTTAGCTCACTTTACTTTTGAAGGGCTCAAATTATATGTTATCGGTGAACTAATTTCACCCCTTTCTTATATAACACTACTTCAATCATTATCTCCTTGCAATTCTGTTCATTTATGTAGTAAGCTTACACATAGTGTTAAAATGTTAAGATAGATTCACATAAAAACGAAGTATAAACGTGATTGAACTTAAAAGGTCAATAGCAAAGTTTTACCATTTCTAGAATTGGCTCACTTCACCTCTCAAGGGCTCATATGATGCAAGACTTTCAGATATTCGATCGCGGAAAACTTCATGTCAACTTGGGCCAGTTGCTCGTCATTCCATTTTAAAAGTCGATTAAAAATCATTATGAATACGAAAATTTAACTCGGGTTATCATCTTATCTGGATTGCATTCGAGCTCTTGATCGCACAACCGAACTAGACTTAAGCCCAAAAGCACTGGCTACGGAATCAACAATACGTTTTTTCGTTAATTGTTTTTTTTTTTAAACAAATGTATTAAGCTTATAATATTATCTAGTAAAGCTCTCTCATCTTGAGCAAAATTTAATATAATATACAATATAATAATAATAAAATGTTATTACACAAAAAATCCCGTACGGTATGAAAGATGGATGGGGTGGCCGTGGCGGGCGCGCGGGGAGAGCCTCCACGGGGGTGTGGAATACGGAGGGGGCATCGTGTCGATAAAAAAGAATTAGCTCCATTGTGGCAAAGTGACATCGGGTCACAGAATGAATGGAGCCGCAGCGCTAATGGCCCGAACCAAGAGATACGTACGCCGATATTGTGATGACGAGACGGCCTATAGGGCGTTCAGGACACAATGAACAACATATACAATTACGAAAACACGTCAAAGTCGAGATACCCGTGAATTGATTCGGACATAATACTCAATATTTCGCCATTATTGGTCTATTTCTACGTTAAAGAACGTATATTGAAGGCCCATATATTAATTAATATACACGGTACTGAATGTCACATTGAAATAAGCACGATAAGAGCGAATGGTTAGATGTTAGGTCTCGTGCAGTTATGTATTGGATTGTGAGGGATATATTTATTTTTAAATTTCGATCGTACTTTCGGTGCCAAGGGTGGTCAAGACGTATGAGTAGGCAGGCATATTACAATATATTATATTTGTTTTGTTTTATAACGGCATTTAATGTATTTAGTATGAAGCTAAAAAATATATTTTATTGGAATAGTTAAAAGGGGCGTTATTTTCCAACAAGATGACAGTAAAGAAGTTTTTATATTTATGTGCCGTTGTATTTTATTAGAGATTGACAATTGCATATGGCATGGTTAATGATTTGCAGCACAAAACAATATTTCATTAATTAATTTTATGCCAAATTGTCAGCGTTCCATTTTGCTATAAATTTATAAATGAAATCGCCGGATCAGATGATATAAGGATTAACTTTTGCATTTAAATATTTTTTTAAGTGTAATCAATTTTTTAAATGCCTTGTAATTTACAATGAGCATTCCAAGAAGAATAAATGATTAAATACTAAAAAGGCAGACGTCGCTGGTTCTCGGTAAACCGTTTCAATAGTAAAAATAGTACGCAGAAACAAATCGCTCAATAATAGGAACGACTTCAACACATATTTATTAAGTGCTAAATCGACAATGTAAGAATGCACTATGTACTCTCGAGGCGAAAAGGTGAGATCGACACGCCCAAGGTAAAGTACCCCGCTCTGCGTTTTTGACAACTTCGATTTTATCTGCTAAGGATGCCTAAAAACACCGTAACATTAATGACTGTGTAAAAAATATATATTGCGTGTGACAAACCGATGAGAATAAATTACAACGTCAAATTTCCGAGTCCATGACGTGAACACCATACGTTGAATCATTTCCGATACCGTAGTTTTAGACTTCCATAGATCTGCTCAGTATTTAACGCAGACCCTTGCGGGATGTTCATTTAATCCTTTTTCATAATTAATATAAAGCTCAAGATATACAATATTGAAGCAGAGAGAAATAGATACAAGTTTCGCCCATATTTTATATGATTACAATACATCCCTTGATAGTGAAACATCGGGTGATTACCAACATTGGTAACGCGACATTTTCCCAAATTAATAATTTTATCACTTCATATACAAATATAATTAAATTTAATATTGCGCATGTGCAATAGAATTTATACAAAAAACAACAATTTAAATAATAATATTGCATCGTATTTTTACAGTGAGAATAGGTACATTGCAATTTATTGGCCAGAAATATCGAAATATTTGCCACAGCAAGGTGTACAGGCGGTGTAGTTATTTCATATTACGAAGGATGCGTGTCATCAATGAACATACACATGGGGTAGGAAACCAGCGCTCTTTTTTTCAACAATTTTATGAATAATATATGTAAAAATTGTTTTTACACGATAGTCTAGTGTAAAAAGAGTTAAAGTAAACTTAAACGAAAACGCGATCTCAATTCATTGTATGAAATTCAAGGAACGAGAATTCTAGTAATTTATGCAATGTAATCATAATAATTTCGCCCTTCACTATACTTGTTCCAACAGATTCCAAACACATGGCAAACTATATCACATTGGAAATAATGTGTAGTATAATTGTTAGACCCGTTGCCCACCTGTGGGTTGAGCGATAAATTTAGCGATACCGACGAAAGACGTGGATCATAATCATAATCAAATATGAAAAGTAAAATTATCGTTTGTATTTTTTTATTTTCGATAATACCGTTCGATAATCTATGTGTCGAGTCTCTATGTAAACCGCAAGCCGATAAATTAATCATATTACCCTGGTAAGATTAAAACCCACCCGGACATAAGTAAGATTCGCTTGTACGTAAAAGGCGAAAGGTTCACAAATATCGGGACAGCGCGGTCGAAATCGGAATGATATTACTCGAAGCAGGTAAGCAAATAAATAATAAATATTAGAGATTCCTTTCGCATGAAAAGGTGTCGGGGCTCGGTATAAATAATTAATAAGTGAATTTAAAAGATCTATGTACCGGTTAGCGCCTTCCTCTTTCACAAAAGCCGAAGAGGCATGAGATCCGCCGGCAGTGTGCTTGCGATGTAAAAAAAAAAATCACGAGCGGCCGGTCGCCGTTGTTCGATCATCGGTCGCGATAACGAAAACACAGGTACCACAACAAAAGGCCGGACTGTGAGAAGAAATCTAAGTAATTAATCGTAGAACTGTTGAAAAATAATAATATGAGCCGATGGCTGCCATTGCGAGTGATATTATTAATATTATCATTAAATTTTTAAACTGTTTTCCAATGCGATTCTACGAGTTGCCATAAAAAAAAACTAAATCGCAGGACGAGCCAATGACAGAATATTACACGGGAGACCTTAGTATTATAATAGAAGATCAATTCGTAAATTGTGATTCCTTGCGCAACGATATAGTTAAGGCAAGTTCAAACATTCTATATAATGTATATATTATTCAAGATTTAAGCATTATTATATGTATGGAATTATGAAGTGGTTGAAAGTTAGCCTGCTAGATTAGCAAACTTATATTGTCGATAGGAGAGTTCGCAGTTGACTTGAAAGTAATTTATCAAACGTTACTATTAAAGACGACGGTGTGGAAAATTAGTATTAAAACAGTTTGCACAATAAAAACATAAGGAAAATAATATTATGATAATTAATTAATGTCACCTGTATTTGGAATATATTCACGAACATTAACGCCTCAATAATGCTACAAAATTTAAATACATTGACAAATACATAGTTACAAATCAAATGTATGGCTACTTCTAAGAATTCCACTTATCATGGGACCATAGATAATAATATTGAAATATGATACATGTCGTTTACAATGTTATTTGAATATACTTAGATCAAGTGAGAATTAATTAAATTATCATTATGTTTTATGAAAGATGTCAATTGTTCAATGCCGGGTCTATAAAGACAAATAACAAAATCCTAAGACGTCGAGTTCACTCTTGGCCTCATAATAACTTTGGATCTGTATCTTGATGGGAAAACTGACTGTAATCATGCGACAGGAAAATATTATACGCCGGGTTGGGCAAAGAAAAAATAAGCATTTTGTCACCGAAATTGACTCGCGCGGCTTAGAGCGAGCGGCGCCCTCATTCCTCGGCCGGGAGTCGACCCCGGACCGGCCGTAATCCGATTTGCGGCCGTAAGCCACCGCCGACGATTGGGTTACAACAATATCGTTAAATAATTAAGTACAGATAATACAGATCATCCGTTTTTAGCCGGTTTTAGTATAGTGGCCAATAATTATTTTTATTTAAGCCAACTTCTAGCCTCCCTTATAAGTACGAGTAGATTTTTATTGTGTGTGACTGCCGTGAGTACATTAGTGGGACACTCGTCGATATAATTCCTTCTTACCCAAACCGATAAACATATGTTAGATAATACCACATGATAGATTTTCAACTTGTTGAAATACTGATGCTAGGTAACGTCGCTGGATAAGAGTGTAAAGCTGCTACGTGATAAAAAAAAAGTCAATTTTACAGGATGTATTAAGACAATACGGCGTTTCTCAATACAAAATTGCAACCTCGTAGGCGAGGTAAACACGTTAATCGCTAAAGTTTGCGCTTTTATCTGAGTAAATCGGTTATAATAATCGTAATAAAATATTCCTTTCAAGCAGAAGTATGAAATATAAATATTGCATTTACTAAGAAGTTAACTGGGGCTTGAGAAAAAATTATTACGTAAAATGTGTAGGTAAGTCAGCGAGATAATGCGATGGATGCTCCTTTCTTTCTGTATTCCTCATGCCAATTTTTTTCCCCCGTCGGGTTGTTCAAAAAGTCGATTGTAACGAGTGCCGATAACTCGATTGCACGCCGAACGGGTGGGTTATTAAACTGCAGCCAGAGTTCCGCCTCGACCACCGGCGCGCCATTACATTTTTCAACTATCTCTATCTCTGCCCGTTCAGTGACTTGACAAAATTCGATTTAATAATTTACTACCGCCGTCACCACTGACTTGGCGAAACGGCTAAACACTGGGTCATGCTGCAAGCTCGTTATTCCGTGCCATTTATAATCTATCTGTCTATAGTCAGTCATCGCCTGTCAACGCAATGGCAATCCGGGTAAACCGCAATTTAAATTTAATACGTCTTGAGAATTAATTCGGTGGGTTTGCGGTGCACGTTGTTTTCAGTCTCATTATCCTGATGAATGAGTGTGTAGATGAGTAAATGATTTTCTTCAGAAGTCGACGACGACTTACGTGTTAGTTTAAAAATGCTCAAAAAGCTGCACCTGCGTCAGACAATTAGGTAACATAACAATTTGAGCATGGACAGCAAGGTGTGTAAAACAGGTGGAGCATATTTCTCTCTCATTCTTACTATTTGACAATGCCCGATCTACAAGTGGAGTATAAGACCAATACAGTGTCTCAAAGATCATTTATCTCACTTTTAAGGTGTTCACTGTCAATGGTTCACTTGGTGGAATGACATTATGTTAAAAAAATAATAACACATTTTTTGTACTTTTCACATTAGATTTATTAGGATCGGTACGACCGGTTTCGCTCATCGCAAGCTGACAATGATCGCGATGAGCGAAACCGATCCTTTATTTATATAGTATGTATTGCTTTAAAAATGTGTTATTTATATTGAAAATAATGCCTTTCCACCAATAAAAGACAGTTAACATTGTAAAACTGATCAACGGTAGTTGGTAGTTAGTAAGAGATGTGCTCTCATGTAGTTTTCGCAATAACGTGCCCGACCGGAAAGGTCGACGGTATTCGATTTTATTTTTGACATCACGAAGGATTGCTTTCTTATCAAATCAAGTTAATTTAAACCTTCGATTAACCGTAAGAACATTATTGCGAAGCATAGTACATGCAGTATGAAATTCGTATGCATAATACTATTGTTGATAACTAGAGTCGCATAGATTGGATTTTTTTTAATTTGACTGAAATATATGAACAAGTTGACATTGGATTTTTAAATAAGTGAATATGTTAAACCGTTTTTCACTATAAGGCATTGTTACAGTAGAGGACTTATTTATTAATATAAAAATAGGTAACTGTATATTTTCTTTTACATTTAAACTTCTAACAAAAACCATCCGATACGTTAAACCAAATATCGCAGAATTTCTTTCACACTGCTCAAAAGCAGAGGGTATTAATAATTCCATTGAAACTTAACACTGCGAAGGCATTTAGAAAAACTGATAACAGGCAACGATCAAAAGAATCTGAATAATGCGAGTAGCTCCAGACTTTGTGAAATACACAAAATTTACAATTTCATGTAACACTAGAAAGTTGAATACAATAGGATTTGAAATCAAATAACATGTTTTATTCAAAAAATTCAACGTACACTGCCGCCGCAACCTTTTGAGCGTTGTCTTTATGAGATTTTGGATGGAAATAATTTGTAAATATACAGCCGAACGAAGGATGGGGAGGACGATTAGGTAAGGAGGTGCTTTGCCGAATTCTACTTAGCGAACGTGCGACCAGAGGTCTAAAAAAAATACGCTCCCACGAGTATGCGAAAAAACTTTCGCCGACTTTCGGATGATTGAATTAAACTTTTTGAAATATTTGCACACCAAAACACATCCGATCCTTTGACGTGTAGTCACTATGCTTTATGAAAAGAAGGTGTTTTAGTGGTGATTTATTGCATATATGTTTTTTGGTACCGTAAAGAAATGTTAAAAGAATAAATAATTAAACAGTTGTAATAAGCGCAAGATATGAAAGCTCCAGTCGTTGAGCTTACTCACAAGCTTTATACTATTACTAACCCGTCACATATTATTATATTCAGTCACTAATACATATTATGTATAATAGAATAACAAATACATATATACAGGACTAATATTTCAAATGTTAAATCCTAACTGAAAAAACCCACTGTGCACGGCAAAGGCACTCTTCTCACCATAACCCCTAAATGTGGTTTAATTGAAATACAGTAGAACCTCGATTATCCGGATTGGTCAAAATAAACAAAAATATTACAAATTTGCTGTTATGCACGTGGCGAATTGCGTTCACTGCTTAAGTACGTGATGGAATGCAGTCTTAATATTTTGATCGTTGCATTTGTATAACAATAAGTCCTATGTAAAATATGGGTTAGTCATCGTCCAAATTCGATGCGCATTGAACGTTTGTTTCTTGAAAAATTGATCACGATTTTCATATTTATTTTTAATATTACCGATATGTCAACGAAGAGAAAACGTGTCGTAGTTTCATTAAAAGACAAATTGGATATAATCGATGCTTTGAAACGGGGTGAATCGGGACGATTTTTGTCTAATAAATATGGTGTCGGAACGTCAACGATCTCGGATATAAAAAAATCTTGAAGTTTACCAATTGTTTAATGAGAGTCAAGAAGAGTGCTATTCAAGACAACTTATTTTTCTTAAAAGTATTCGTGATTTGGCAGCATCGAAAAGAAAAGCTAGCTTTAAGCAGAAATCGATTTTTTCAATAAAAAATAATGTTTTATTAAAGCTATGTATTAATGTAAAGAAATAAAAATGATTTATACTGAATATACTTGTCTTTTCCTGTCAATTATGATTTTTTTGATTATCCGGATTTGTCCTTATCCGGACTATCTTCATCCCCAATTAGTCCGGATAATCGAGGTTCTACTGTAGTAACTGTACGTGTATCTTGTTGATATGTTAAAAATATCACGAATATACATATTGTATGTACGGCATATACTCTCCTGACCTAACCTGACCTACAAAAAGTAGATATTGGCATTCCGAGATTGGAACAACTATTTTCCGTTTGCCTGGCGGTTGAGATATACAATTTGTGTGTGTGTAAATATTTGCTTTATACGTATGATATAGTTTGGAAAATAGCGAAGGTGACTAAGTCGTAGCTCACTTCACCTCCAGATCAATTAAAGACGGCACCGATCATTACAGGCGGGATCCACAGGTAAGTAAAGTTTGCCTGTATTGAATATATCTCACCAATCCAATTAGAATACGATGAGCGATCAACGACATAAAGAATACATTTCGACCCACGACTATCATCACCGCACCGACGTTAGCGCAGCGCCTACACATTATAAGGAAATGAATTGTAGATTTAGTTTTAGCTTTTTTGATGATAGACGATTGGGCATGAAATCGATATGCCTTTAGCTTCCTATGCTTTCGTTAAACGACTGGCGTATAGGTATCAATTTCACTAAAGCGTGTTTAAAAGGGGGCGGTTTGAATTGTCTATATGTTTTTATATCAAGCTTTTACAGGCTGGCAGCGACGTAAGTTTTCACAGATGTCAAGTACTGACGAATAGACACCGGAGCTTTTTTTGTATTCATTTAACCTAAGGATAAATTCTCTCGCCGTGTATTTCCATAGGAAATATTAAAGAACAATTGCTCCTGCGACACTGGTGGCAATAATAAGGAAACGCCCACGCCGTAGTATGATAGAGATTCGAGAGAGATATGATAGAAAACAATACTTGGAAAACATTAAAAATAAATGGATTCTTTATCGAAAAAGGTACAAGTGAAATGCGGTGAATTGGAAAAGTAAGAATAATTATCACTGAGTTTTAACTATCAAAACAAATCTAATATGACAATTTCCCTTTCATAAATTTAATAGCAATCCGGTCTTCCAAAAATAATAATCTCAAAGATAGAAAGCGCGATACAAAAAACGAACCACTAGCGGTATTATAGGCGAATCATAGAGCAAAGGGGTGAGAAAGTTCCAAGTGCGAGTTGCTATTTGTTAAGTTTACGTAACAACTTCGCAACGTAGATAACGCGCAAACACGCGCTATCTAGTGTGGAATTAAAACGGTACGTTAAGATAACACGGAACCGTATTTATTGTTCTATAAAATAGCAATAATCAACGAAAGGGTCCAGACAAAAATTGTGCGTTGCTATAAAGATGAAAGGAGGAGGAAAGTGACGAGATCGAAAATCATTGACTTATCAGATCTACGTGCAGACATCAAACAGAAGTTGATTAACCCCACTGTGACATGATAAATAAGCTTGACCGAGTTCTTAATCGCGAGTGGCAAGGGTGTTTACTTTTTTTACTCATCGAGTCGCCTAGTTTTCTTATGTTAACAAATATAAAAGATGTGTCTCGGATGCTTCAACGTTACAACAGAATAATGCACGAATTTTAAAAGGAGACGTGAAATAACGGTAAAGTGACCGGAGCTCTGCTAGGCGAAGCGTTTTATTTTTAAGATTGCATTTTTAGATACAATATATATCAATATTTCAATTCCACGTATAAAGATCGGTTCACGAACACGCTGAAAATATGAGGTCATACAATTCAAAAACGTAGAATAATTCAAATATGCAGAAGAATATTCTGATCCAGGATGCAATGCAATAAATACTCAATAAAAATTTGGCTGTATCGCTAAACTCGGTAAGTTTTATAACATCTGTGCTTCTGAGCTAAAATGAGAATGATAAAGTGAAAGTCATCTCCTAAATTTGGTATATTTTTTTTCCATTATAAAATATTGATTAAATCTTAATCTATTGGCTGTTATTTTTTGTATCGATTATATGATACTATAACAGCGTGACCTGCCAGTAAAGCTGTTTCCGCTATAAAATATTTTCTCATTTGAATAAATAAAGCATTTATATGTATGAACAAGTAATGCACTTGTGAAAATGGAATGATTGCATTTGTATTGGAATGCTCAATATGAAGAAAAAATACTCAAAATTTGGTGTGAATGTCTTGAATAAAACGTTGCTTTTAAACGACATGTGGTCATCGGATTTTTTAAAGACGTTATTACAATGTCAGTATTGGCCTTTGCGGAAAATTAATCACTTTTAAAAACGACACAAGTTAAAATCGTTAATAAATCGTCGGATTCTTTGAAAACATTTTTGGAAAAACTGCGCGACGCTTACCATAAAAACTTCGCGTAACCCACTAAATTATTTCATCAATGTCATTGTGCTTGGAAAAGATGGCAGACGCGTCGCGCGGGAGAAAATCTACATAGGCCGAGGAAAATTATGCTAAGCTCACACTTCTGAGGACACACGCCGGAGAACACTAAGTGGATATCCCATTAAAATGGCCGATAATTTTATGCGCAAAAAGGTCAAATCTGTGCTACGGGCCAAAGGCTGTTGGATGTCGTTGTATTTATGGTTTATTGATAATAATAAAACCGTGGTGATTTATTCCGCAGGATTAATTTAAGACAGACAATTCTATGCTAGTGACAATATTATTATGTCTTTTCATTTTTTTTTTCGGAAAAGATTACTTCGGTTTATAAGCATTTACATAATAGAACAATCAAAAGAATTCTCAAAGAAACACCAAATATTCTGATAATGAAAAGATCGATATGAAAAAAAATGTTTTATTATATTTTTGTATATGAATAAATTTTTGATGATTTCATCGGTTCACACCGGATAAGCAATAAAAAGCTATTTGTCCATTTCCACCCTATTTGGAGCAGTTGACCTACAGCCAGTTGTCGTTCATTTTGTGCGGATATGTTAAGAAATCTTGTGTATCAAATTTTATTAGAAAAAATAATATTATCGTTGTTTTTTTCCTCTAAGAAAATAATGCGTAATTGGTACACTCTAATCCACTATTTTAGCGTAACGATAAAAAATCGTTCAAGTTCGTCAAAGCCACTGAAACAACAAATCGAAGAGCAATGGTAATATTTGGTTAAACATCAAAATCGAAAGAGAATCTTCACAAGCTGATATTTTGTACCATCATTAGATTTATCAGAATTTTCAAGTCACATACTCCACGGCAGCCTTCGGTCCCTCAACATGTTTTTAGAACCCCTTTCATCAACATGCCAAGCAGTGTTTAGAATAAGAGAAGAAAAAATATTCAACAAATCCGTAATAAACATTCCAAAGCGCGTTCTATTACAAAAACTTACCGCCCATAAAAAATATTTAAGGAATTCCTTTCCCTTTTTTCTTCCAGTGTAATAGAGTTATTCCCAATCGAATAGAGGCATTGTTTTTCCCCCGCCCGGAACCTCCAGAAGTAGAAGAAAAAAACTGCTAGGGGAAGATATTATTATGTATGTGGTACCTATTAAAAGCTCCGAAATTGAACGGAACCGCTAATGGTGTCGTACCAGAGGTGCGATGACAAATAAACAAAGCATCCCACGACGCAGCCATCGTCCGGAAGGGTGACCACCCACCCCATCCATTAACGCACTGGTTTGTCATCATTTAAATTATTCCATCAAAAAGCTAAGTGTATTATTCCAAACATTATCGAGTTGTCGTCGATATCAATAAAGAATAAAAAGGCGGATTATTACATTGAGACAACGGATTTAGGATGGAAAAAAACCTATAATCTGTCGAGACTACAACCGTGTAAAATGTACGATAATGACTCTTCGATATTCGATAGGACAAGCAATTATAAAAACAAAACTTCGAAACAATATAAAATTTGAGTAGTTTAATTCTTTACTATTTTTGAAACACATTTTATAAAATTGAAATATTTGTATTTATGAAATTAAATAAGCTTATTTATTTATCATATATTTATATATGTTACAGTGAAACTGTATTTTCTCAGTAAACATGTATCAAGTAATAGATTTGTATTACAACATGATTTCACTGGTCACGATCATTGAAATTATTGGCCCAAGTCGATGATTTGCCGTCCTAAAGTCTTGGTTTGCCTCAATGAAACAAAATCAGCAAGTAGTCCCTTTAATAAAAAGAGAACCAAATAAAAACACAGACAAACATTGGGCTGAAGATAGGGCGGTCAAATTTAATTTCAATGACAGCTTGGAGAAGAATATATTTTCACTGAGAATACAGTTTCACTGAAACATATACACAAGTTTGAATTAAAAATATCTATTTTGGTACATCTAAAACTACTATTTTCAAATTTTACTACTCGATACTCGAGTAGTTGAGATTTCAAGTAATTGGAGCTAACTGGGACCTACACGGAATCGCAAAGCGTTTTAGAAACCGATTTATGACTTTTTTATTCATTTTATACAGTAAAATAGTAGACAAATCGTCAAGACAACGCCACCCTAGTCCCCCACCGATTTGAGTTAGATTCCTAATGGAATTTAAGATACCATATTACTTATTGGAAGTCAGTTCTTTGCAAGGCGAAGAATTGTTTGATTAGTATAAAGATATTCTTTCATGATACGCATGTAAAAACATCTCGAGACACACTGCTCCTTTATATTAGTTTTGTATAAAAAAGATTCAAAAGTAACCATACTATAGAAGGTTATTAGATTATGCCGTTCTTTTCATACGTGAGAATTCATTTAACCTGGAGCGGTTAAATGGAGTATGTCACTGGATATAGGACAGCGGTCCCGGGGAAGGCTCCATAAAAATGTGGTCGCACGACCGACAATGCGAGATAAGGTACGGGACTAACAACAGAAATCGAGGAAAGAAGGACCGAAAGAAATCGAGATAGGCAGGTTAGGTTGGGTACGCTATGTCCGCCGATCGCGAGGAAGACGTACCCACCTACTATGTATGGGCAAGTGCGAACAGCGGAACAAGGATGCCACACACCACAAGACGTTTTAAATAAAGAGGACCGGAAACTAGAGTTCATATTACCGTTGCGGAGGGGGTAACATTCTTCATGAATATTTACTTATATTAACTAGAATTATTAAATAAGCGTACGTGAAAGAAAGCACGCGTTGTTCGCAAACTAACGAATCCAAACGACCTAATCTTTGCAGTGAACGAGTCACTCGCACGCCAGTATGGAAATGTTAGAACAAGTTTTCAAAATTTCTCACGTTAACACTGTATTATCAAAAGCAGACAGAATGATAAACCGTGAAGGCACAAAATATTTCGCTAGAGCAAACTTACTTATATTGCGGAGAACGTCGGTGGTGCACAATATCTTTGGATGAAATGCAATAACTTTTTGTAGAAACATTTTTGACAATAATTCCATTCGCGGCACTGCGTGAAGTATTGCTTTTTCAAACACACAACAAAATGCGTAATGCTCGAATGAATTTCAGATATTATCTCGGTAACATTCTTCATATTCTATAATTCGCAATCATGCCGATGAAATATACCAAGCCGAAAGTTCTGATGCGACGTATCAATAACCGAAGTTGACTTTGAAAAGCGAATCAAATTTACCGCATGGGCCCTGAGTCTTTCAGCCCTGCGAGTGCGGGCTCGATGATCGCCGAGAGGTGGTGGGGGGCGAGCGGGGCACTCTCGCCACGCTAAAAGCATTCCGGAGATCCGAACCGGCGACCCGCACCCGCGTTACGGAAGGAAGAGATAGCAACCGAACCGGCAGTAGGGGAAAGAAGTAACGTCAACTCGACAACGACCAAATATACATTATATTATTATCTACTATTTCATGAAAATCGTTAAAACGTAAAGTATTGCTGGATTTGTTTTAAAATGTATACACAATAAAACCACAACGCGCCATTGGAAATTCAAAAGGCACACACTGGTAATTTGGATAGGTGGCTAATTTATTAAATAAATTGTATATTATTTCGCACCTATATTAACTGTAGCACAATGAATATACAATATTACAGTTTATATTCTTCTGCAAACGATTTAACAAAACAAATCCATATACTAATTGAGAAAAATAAATACTTATTGAAGCTTTTTCATCGAATTACGCCCGAAATTTTAAAACCATATTCCTCTCATGATTTTCCTCAAATCGATGACTATCGCTATACCGTGACAATTTTTTGCATCAAACTTCGGTGATTTACATAAAATCGACGAAGCTGCCAGGACGCAGAAAACGTATTACGCTTTTCAATTTATCGAATATCGCAAGAGATGGGGTGAAATAAATGATAAAAAAACTTTTATAATAAATACACGAGTTAATTCATGATGATTTGAATAGCTGAGAAAATTTTCGCGGTAGACAAATTATAAAAAAATGAAACGAAATGTACAAATATGAAATGCAACTATAAAAAACGCCAGACAATCTGACCACAGTTAGTGGCCTAATATTTTGACAGCCAATAATCGTTACCAGAAAAAGAAAAATCACTGCATATTTTTACTTGTTCGTTATAACGTTGTTAACAAATTTTCCATACAAGTTTTGATGAAAATAAACTGGCAAATATATATAACTTAAGAAAGGTAAGACAAGAGTTCCTAATGAAGCAACAACATAAGCACCACGTTTACATAATAAAATCAATAACGATATTACGATATTAATCCACCGATGGGTTTTAGGGATAATCTGCCTGCTTATATTACATATGATGAAAAGTTACGAAAGAGATTTTCAGTTTCGGCGAAACGAGAAAACACAACACGCATAATTAGAATGTTGAAGTCTTTATTAAAATCAAATCTTAAATATAAAAACAGAGCAATAAAGACAACATGTCAAAACCCGCATAGCAGATGCTCACGGAGCGAACTATTAACGTGAAAGACGGCCTATACACTATTATTTTGAGTGAAATAAAAAATGAAAGAAAATTGGGAAATACTAAAAAATAACATGTAAAACTACAAAACGCAGAACACTTCAAAGCAAATTGAGAGAGCCGTCTATTGCGTCTATTTTTGTATGACTATGACAGTGTGAGCGCAAAGTTTGCCAGTGTGTGCGTGTGATATTCCGAGAAATTTATTTTTACCATATTCAATAATTTTGGATCCTGCTTATCTACATCTAAATAAAAATCACATGTGTTATTAAATATCGTCAAACATAAAAATATTAAAAAGCACCAATAACATCGAATTGAATGATATACTTGTACAAAAATGTATTTAAAAATATATTATATATATTAGAAAAATTATCAATTCGCAATTACTTAACGTAAGTCATTTTCTTTCACATTCTATATGTCTTAAAGTGATATTTACAAATATAGTGTTTCATTTAATTTTCACGGTGAATACCGTTTAAGATATTTAGGAGTGAGATACGAGTTGTGGCGGTACAAACATACATATCTTCCACTCTGTATTTGCTAGCTCTAGTCTTAATTGCTATATAAACGATTCAATGTTGATATGACATCCATAATTCTTTTCAGAATTGATGATTCATTTGAATAATCAATAATATAATCTATCATTGTTACATTAATACGAATGCGTATTATCAATTGTAATGCTATCAATTTTGCGATACTGAGAAATTAAATTAAATTGTCACGGATATAAATTTTCTTCTGTGATGAATTAAAATGTTATCAGGAGTGTGATTGAACAGATCGGAATGTCAATCTGCGATATGATCGATCCATTGATGGCATAATCTTTTTGAATAAAAATAGTAATAATTCGATTAATATTTTAAATTGTTTTATCGTTCAAATGTAAAAATTCTAATGTCTATATTGAAGTATCGATAGGTGATTAAAAACATAAAATAAAGATCGATTACTTCATTGTGTTACTAGGCGTGACGCGTTTTTTTTTAATTTTCGGGCTAAATGTATCTACGCAATCGGACTTACTCAGTCAAGCAAGTCGAACAACAACATTATCGATTGTATATTTAAAATTAATTTCCACATAGCAACCCTAGAGTGAATTGGAAATAAAATTGTCATCTATGAGATAGATTGAAAATATAGTCTTAATCTATGAATAAGGCCAAAAAATTCTTAAGCGAAGACGAGGACATGATCTATGCGTTTATCCACTCGTATAAAAGCAGCAAATGACGCGCTAAGTAATAATATTCAGGCGGTGCATCGGCTGATTATGACACATCGCCGAATCATTTCCCGACACCCTATAGTCGTTTATAGCCGGCGGAAACATCAAAGGGCTAGTGGCGTCCCGGCGCTTCAATTAAGCGTCGTTTTCGGCCAGGCCGGCCGCCGTTACGGGCCGTCGGACGTCCAGACGAGCGGCGTCCGACCGTCTGCGCCCCTCCGTCGAATCGCGAATATAATATCGCGGCGACTCCGCATTTATTCGTGGAGATGATTAAACGTTGCATTATTTACTGATTCGTTTGTTTACCTTATTTATCCCAGATAAAAAAATATGACTCATAAACGGGATTCGGCGCCTCCATTACCATTATTAGTTCATTAAACGTTGAAATAGTCCGGTTCGTAGCGCAGTGTCAACGCTGTTGGCTTGCGTGCCGAACCGCCCGGGTTCGATTCCCGGTACGAGCGGATTTTTTCAGTCGATAAATCTGTTCAAAGGCATGGGTGTTTGTGTTGTTATAAATCCCTTCCCACCTTTCCGATCCCAAAGAGCGACGCATTGTGACAGCGATTTGCTAAGCACTAGTCCTCGTATCCTTTTCATCCCTACTCTCTTCGAAAAAGAGAGGTTGAGCAACTGAGTAACAAGGAGTTCTCGTAGAAAAATATATGCTGAGATATATTCCGTGAGGAGTCCATATGCTCCAAGTTGGGAGCGGACATGGTTGATAAAAAACTTCAAATAGATCTGTTCAATAAGACTTGCCGTTGCCAATACATTTCAATGAAATAGTTTTATTATTAAATACGGTATATTACTAGTGTTTCTCAACATTTTAAACTACACAGCCGCATTGCAATCTTTTTCTATACCGGAAGTAAACTCCGGCACCAGGTCTGCGGAACATCAGTTGGGAAATACTTTTGTATTTTATATGCTGGCCTAGGGCCTCAGTGGGTATTGCTCTCTGACAGTCGTCTTACACGTACGCAGAAAAGGGATCGAATTCACGAATGGAAACATCCATCTTTAATGTAGATGGAAGCTGTTTTATTTTTTTGACCAATCAAGAATTAAGTCAAGTTAAATTGGTCACAATCGCAATACGAGTGAAGTAACAGTTCAGTTCTAGATATTTCCTTTTTATACCGAAAAATATTTACAGAAATCAATTTAAAATTTATTAATTGCCAACATTAAAAGTGGCAAATCCTTTTCGTTGAGGGTGATTGGGGGTGCCCCCTTTTACATAACCGATAGCCGTATATTCATTATACTATAGATATTACATACGTTTGATCGAATGTCTAGTTTGTAATTCATACAAATCCAGTTTTCATATTGAATAAAGTTCTAAGAGGGAAAAAATATTATAAATTATTTCGCATATACCGTTTTCGCGAAATTTTGTGTAATTTAATTCAAGAGTAGAGTTGGACTAGCACGGTGGAATAGGAAACTTTCGAATCGACAATGAAAACACTCGAGTATAATAATGCCGTACAACTCCAATATGTCCGCCGTTGCCGCCTCCAAATATAGGCAGCTAATTTGCTTTCCACATTGCATAAATTGTTCAGTGTCAAAGTATAAGAGTACCGATACATTGTTTTTAATTATTTCGGGCCGCTTTTGAGAGATCGCAAACACGGTTCTCGCATTTGAAACGTTAAGTTTAATTTTATACAAAGGCGGTTTATAAATAAATTAAATTGATACTTCGACGGACGTAATTTTAATTGAGCCGAAATCAGGGCAGGTGGGGTATTCTCCGGCTGAAGCCTTTATCGAATTTTTCTAACAAACTGAAGGGTATTTCCTGGGGTTAAGCTGACGTCATAAAGAGTATAAATAATATTATATTAACGAAAGGATTGATTTTTCAAAATAATTAAATAGAACATGTAAAATGATGCTTTGATATTCAGGATTTTTAGACGTTATATATTTTTATCATCAAGCTTCAGTAGAATAAGGAGATCCACGATAACTTAGGAAAACTCTTGGTTTTCCAACCAAAGTGATTGTTACATTATATCATATCTAACATCTCAATCCGCTTTTCTTCGCAATTCTCATATTTCTAAAAAAATCTCTGTTTTAAACCAAAACACAATAGCCATTTTGGTACAGCAACGCTACAACTCGATTGACTTTGTCTAGATCTAGGGGCCCGTTGTATTGATTGAGTGACATCTAATGTCCATTTTAGCGCGATGTGACCGCCTTTTACCGGCGTCGGATTTATGGCTATACAATGTTTCTACTCGGAGTGTAAATGGTTAAAAAATATTATTATGAAGTTAAAAAATGTTGTTCAGTTAACACGGCTCGTAAGTACCAGATTCTTATTTATAAAATGTGTATTTACGTGATAAAGTAACCTGAATTCAACAGTGAAAACTATTGAAAGCTTGGCGTAACTAGCGATTAAGTAAATGCTGCCGTGCCATTTTGAGAGTTTAACATGTGAACGGGGGTACATTGAAATAATGATCGTTATTTGTGTGTGTAATGCGATATTTCAATATACACGTGACAAATGAGCGAAAAGTATAATTTTATTTTGTGTTTTCCTTTGTAAAATATTAATATTCATTCTAGGTAAGTAAGTGATACTTGCGGCCGCCCGGGGCAGTGGGCGCGGACTCGTGGCACGTCAAATAGGCGAAGTTATATTTTTTTGCGATGTGGGAAAATTTGTATTAGTGGACTATCGATCGGTTATAGATTAAAATACTTTTTTTTAGCGGAATGGGATTTATACGCAGTACAATATCTCGGTATCCAATATAAATTAAGATGAGCTTAGTCATCGATTAAGCGAATGTGATCGTGCCAATGCGATTACAGTCGCCTCGCTTATTTTATGTTTTGATAACTGCATCGAAGACATTCATAGTAAGAGCGGTGTAGGAATTGTCGTTTTTTTGCCTTTTCATTTAACAATTTAAATATTTATAAAAACGGCAAGATTTCAAATTAATTAGTAAAATGTATACAATGAGGGTAGAAGCTTCAACACTAGCGATAAAAAAACAATCACTGACAACCATGTATTGTGATGCATTTTATTTATATAGTTTCAAGCAGGTAAATATAATTTTAGATAATATTCAGAACTGTTGGCAAAGTCGGTTATATCTTGGGGCAGTGAAGAAATTTGAATTGTTTCTAATCTCTTGACATAAAATTTAAAAAAAAAAGTATTTGAGGCTTTTTTTATTTAATGAATGCCTTTCGACAGTCTAGAAACACTAAATGTAAATATATTATTATCTGTTTTCACTTTGTTAAATCTAATAATCTATCTCGATAAAAAAAAAGTGGTACAACAACCCATTGTACATATGCGATTGCTCAAACGTGAAACACCGGTGAAAATGTTATTCTGCTTAGTACTGATTTGGCTAAAATTCGCACAAGGATTGCAATGATTTTTATAATAAAGATTTATCAACTGTATTATTGCGGTGAACTTTAGTTCCATTGATTGAATCCTAAGGTTTTAATTAAAACACTGACGTAAACTTAAAGAAACGAAAGAGAGGAGAGAATTAGCCCGACACTCCCTTTTAAGTTTTACTAATTACTGCTGCACAAATTCTAGAGAAAGAAGTGCAGTAGACAGCTGGTAAATTGATGAACACACAATGATGCCTAGATTGATGGGGGGGGGGGATTGAGTTTGGGTGAGTGATTTTTGGTACGATGTATTTGTTTTCAACAATTGTCTAAAGAAATTGCGTACAAATCTACAGAATGAAAGAATGTCTAATAATTGATATTTACAAGTTTTATAAATTTTTGTCTTTTTGATTTTCCAAGAATACGCCATACAAGTTTAAAACACGACGCGAAGATGTATTCTAAGGGAGCAATAAATTTAATATATTCTAAATGAAATATTAGAACGAATCCGTTATTCTCACAAAAAAAATACATTAAACATACTGAAACAAGTTTTACTAAGCTTGGGAACTAAAGCCATCGGCATATAAATCCGTCACGCCTTATCTTCAAATTAATAATAGTATGCGTTTAATTAATGCGACACATAATCTGAGGCGAATTGTTTTTAGGCAACGATGTTTTTTTTTTGTAATAATAAAAATAAATGAGTAGTTACAGCGGCGGCATTTTACAATCTGAGGCAGCTGTAACAGATTTTCACTGTAAATGTCACACACGCGTCTTAGGACGGGATAATGAATAGTTAGTTATGAAGACAAGTCAGATATAAAGATAATTTAATCAGCTATTCAATTAAGATATTACATATATGGAACCATATAACGTATAGATGAATAGAAAGACATTGGACAGTTTTGTGGCAATATCAAATCTAGATATATGCAGATGGACTCAGATGATAGTTGATTTGTGGCGCACACACACGTCCAATGTGTTCGCGCTTCGTCCGGAGTTGAAGGGTCAGAAACTTACAAGTGAAGTTAATACGGGGTAATTTTACTGCGCCCTATCGTCGAACTAAATCTTCAAGTACTTCTGGTAGTTAACGGCTACACACCCGGACATTATCATTTTCGTTTTACGAACACGCCAGTCGCATTATAATTTTTTTTTAATACTTTCTAATATCGCATTTTTTCTATTAACTAATGTATCGCAGCAGGTTATACTTACAGCAAACGTTTGTAGTACACAGCGTCTAAATGGGTATATAATCAAGCTGCTGCACAGTGTAGCAAACGCAAACTTGCGATACAAACATTAAATATAACAATCGCTCATAAAAATGAATTACGGAATGAAAATTATTTTCGAACATTTGGGAAAGTCTGCTATCATAAATTAAGATTCGAATGAATGCAAGAGATAGCAAAACATATCTGTGGTATTCGGAGCTCTTGTTCATGTGAGATCGACATCAGAAGTGTGCCTTTTAAAAAATAATCATATTAGAATATAATGCATATATTTTACTACAGCATTCGACAAAATTTACATAGCACTGCCTTGATACCAGTCAACCATTAAAATATGCAAAAGTTTATTTTTAATTATGCCAATAATTTGAGGAATATAATACTAAAAAAAACAAGTATAGAATTAAGTCCGTATGCCTGACGATTTAATTGAATATCAATAAATGAAGCCCAATTTATATGTATTGTATGCGTGGTCAAAAGAGTCGATAAATGTTTGACGTGGTGATAAATAACCGTTGCATGCATTTTTATTCAAATATTTTTGGGGTTCAGATATTCATTCGCCAAATAAAAACAGGATTTTCGCTAGTAAATAGATCGCTTATTCGATAAATATGAAAAAAAAAATTAAAGCTGGAGAGCATGGAGTTCAAATGTGCAGTGGCTTTAGAATCAGTAAACGCGTACGCATAAAAAATATCCAATAATATGTGCACTGCTACTGCTCGTGGTCAAGTGGAAGGAGCCCGCGCTGGCTACCAGCCCTTTGCGACATTGTGTAGGTCGTAAAAAATATGCACTTATAAAATGTTTGCCAACATTTTTGAAAGACAACAAAAGCTTACTAATATGCGGTGCTTTCGTATAAATGCAACTACTTTCTGACCATAGCAAAAATGTACACAATTTACACAAACAAAAACGTTAAGAACAAAAGCATAGTTTGACCCCACTGCGATGTAGGGTGGTTGAAATTGACCAGTGTTATTTTGTGAATTGGTCAGCGGCGCGCAGTAAAACAAAAATTAATATTCCTCGCGATGGTTATTGCTGCAATATACATGAACGGGTCCCATCAAACGGGCAGTTAAAAGTATTCGAAGTTTCATTAGACAATCTTGACGTTATTCCATAAACGTTAATTGCGGTCAAGAAGGGTATAATTTAGAATATAATACTTTCCCTTATTTCATCAATGTTAAAAAATACACAACAAAAATTGAGTGAAAAAATAAATTACAATACTTATTATCAGACAATTTGTATTTCTACAATTTTTGCACGATTAAGAATGCCGTAGCGATGAACAGTTGAATTTAGAACATGATGATTTGTCTATTACATTACAAGATAATATTTGTATGCCATAAAACTTTATAGAAAGATACAATCGTATAGCATGGAATCATATCATATTATGTCGGTCCCTGTGGTCGAGTGGCAAGAGCTTTGTCCTAGCAATCGGGGCGCCGAGTTCAATCCCCGGCAAGGTCAGATTTTTTCAATTGAAAAAAAGAGATCTTGGGCTGGGTGTATGTTATTTATCGTTGATTTTGTGCACAACTGATACATTATTTACCATCGAGTTAATCTCGTATGACTATCACAACTCAGAATATTTGACGCATGGGCATAAGCTGTAATGTCAAATATTTGTTTAAAAAAATAATAATAAAAAAATACTTCAAAGTTTACATTATAAAATACATATCGTAGTTAATACGGAAAGAAAAATAGCAATGTATTTTAATTCTACATAAATTATTTTATATATTTGTTGATAGCTATTTCGGCTTACGCCTTCGTTCTCTTAGATTATGTAGGAGGCACCCTGTCTAGCAAAGGGTATATAAGCTATCTCTAATACACGTTTTAAACATAGTTCTGACGAAGGCGTAAGCCGAAATAGTTATCAACAAATATATAAAATAAAGTAATTTATGTAGAATTAAAATACATTGCTATTTTTCTTTCCGTATTATAATGGAGTTCTACCAAGTAAATGCCTACTCAATCAATATATCGTAGTTAGTTTCAATAATACTAAGCAGTTGACAGTTGTGGGAAAATAAATGAACACATATGATCAGGTATAAATAAACATAGGCATTACTGAAACTCCTGATGACAACGATGTCATTGTGAAATATGTCAAAATAATGCATTATGAGAGTTCAGCTACGGGGTTATATTATGAAACGTTGGTTAATTGATAAAATTTGATTTTAATCATCGTTTTACTTCGATATCAGAACTTTTGATGGCAGTCGCCGAACTAAATGACCTCAACTTTTGGTTATATTTCGCACGGTGTAAATATGATAAACTAATTCTCGGTCGACGATATGTCATAAAAATATGACCATTTAGTATTCCTCTGAGCAACAATTTAAGATCCAATAATTGTTGTTTTATTCACAGATAAAATTTAAGATTTCGACAGAAGACGCTTGATGGAATTTCAACATCAAATCTTGAATCGAATTTTTGCATGAGTTTTGTTACTCGGGTTTCGCATTTCTGCATCTTCAGGTATCTTTAGTGCCAAAACTCATGGGAACGTATACAAAATTCAGTATTCAATTATATAAACTCGCTTATACTGTTCGCCAAATATTTCATCAACAGTTGCAGCATATTTCTGTGCTAACTATAAGATTTCACGGTAACCAAATTAGAAAATATGGATTATGTGATTCAATTTCGTTATTTTTTGTTTATTGCTTTATTCACCCAAGCATGTGTAAATGAATAACAAATACAAATTGGCATAGAAGCTCAGCTAGCAATATCCGATGCAATCTACATTAAAAACGAAAAAAACATATGAAAGCGAAATTTTAATATACAAAGCAACAACGTTAACGAATTTAAAAAATCTTCTTAGCCGTCAAGCCGTCTTAAGCAACAATAATTTGCACGAATACTCCGATAATCACCGAAAAAAATATTTGACCAGATATATTCCAATTAGGTCGTTCAAAATATATCGAAAAAAAAATAACGTCAGTTTGCCATCTACTTTTTTGGTTTTATCTGTCTGTTTAAAATTTAAAAAATAGCACGGCACTGGTAATAATTATAAGTAGGTTCCAGCCAGGCATGCAAAACTCCCGATCAATAACCCAATTGGGTATTTATAATATGAAACATAAGTAGTAGAGCATAATTATTGTTCTCATAATAATAATATTGCAGTATTATTGCAGCTGACTTTGCGCACAATAAATTAATATATTTATCCAGGAAAACATTATGGAGCCAGGTGAGCTTTAAATTTGTACAACACCAATACAAAACAAGGTATATAAATGTACCAAATTTTAATACTAGATTTTTTCAACACTTCTTCCCTTTCTACCATACATTTGCCTGGTGAGTAGAACTAACCATACCTCTCTTCTCATGGGATATACACCGTCATAATATCTTTTCCTTTAACCGGGGATGTTGTCATGATCGTAAATTCAGCCACGCTTGAAAAGCTCGACATTCGGGCGTCGGGGCTTTTTTTTATTCTACGTGAAGTTATTATTTTTGGAAGACACCATGTTATGAATGGTGTTAGTCACCTGAAGTTTCGAAACAACTGAAGTTTTATTCTAAAATTAAAAAAAGATAATTTAAACGAAAACCGCTAACAAGGTCAATAGTTCGAGCTATTTGAATGAATTTGGATTACTCTTGCACTATTCGTAAAAAAAACTTTTATATTAGTCCCGTAATAAGTTTAAAAATTGCGTGAAAAGAAGTTAAGTGTACAATACATGGTTGTCAAATTTTATCAGAATGTTAACACGCAATAAACAAGTTCCCGAGTATAGATGGTTCATATCTTCTTTACGATGCAGCGACGTTAACGCGCAATAATAATAATCTAAACATTTTAATAAAGAAATAGAATAAAGTGGATAAACGCTCCTAACAGTGGCGGCTGATGACGGGGTGTTGGGGGGTGCAAAGGAAGATTCAACTATTTTTCCGTACTACGGAAGAGAAACAGTTGGTATTGCGAACATCTGAATTGAAAGTCCATGCTATAGAAGTGTTTTAAAATCCAATGAATAGGAAAGAACTCTTGCAAAAATGGTTGAATCTTCCTTTGCACCCCCCAACACCCCGTCACCAGCCGTCACTGGCTCCTAATATATATAATTTGTATTTTAAAACTTAAGAATTTCTTTTGGTGGAATGTCCTTATCTAATTATTTTTTTTTCTAATCGATAAAATCTTTCTTGATTAGGTAGACAATAAATTCTAAAAATGAGCAGACAAAAATATCTTATATTGCGCGCTGGTGTCGGCGCGCTAATGTCTCATGCGTCTTATGTCTTATGTTGGGGTTGTATTGCGTGCTAACGTCGGGTGTCCCCTTCACAACCATGCTTATCTCAATAGATTTTTTTCAACCAGAACTGCTTATTAACCAGTCGACCTATATTTTGCTAAGAAAATAGGGATATGGCAGGACTACTGGTTAGCTTATCACTCTAACTAGGCCGGGTTTTTTAAAGAACGGATGGCTGAGAGAGAATCAAGACATCAATTTATGTAACTGTGCATACTGGGATGGAAGCCACGGACGTTGACCACTCGACTACAGACTTCTCCAGTGGCTCTTATACGCCGAAAAGTACGGTATGTTTCGATCATGCGGAAAGAAGCCTTTGTCAATCTAATACTATCGTAAAACTCTTGCGATCGCGTCAGATTTGTTTTGTATGTAGGGCAGACACGCGCACCCTTGGCGGTAGCGGGGGGTTAGTATTTGAGGTCTCAGAGGTTTGCCGAAATCCTACCAGTCGGATGAAAAGGCGCAGAGTTCTTACATAAAAGTTAATTTTATGTCGCAAAAACTTGCATGATTTTTGACGTAAAATCGGCATTGGCAGATTACACAATTCAGCGTCACAAATAATTCAAAATTAGTATCCGTTGTGAGGGTTGAATATGAAATATCATTATAAACTACACTTCGATTAATAAGCTAAAAATAAATTCTCATACACAAACATCCACTATTGACAAAGAATATTTATACAATACTTAGCTCGATATTAAAATTATATAAAGGTCATTACATTAATGATTTGAGACAGCAAGTCCACTTTTTGTCAAAATCTAACAAAAAATACGCGCACGTATTCTGTGAGTAATTTTACATGCTAAGTAATGATATATCGCTATATCAATGTAACAGTTGGACAATCGAAAAATTATATTTTTTTAGATAATGGCTGATGAACGTTTTTGCACACAGTAAGTAATTTTCTTGATTGAGTAGGCATTTACTTGGTAGAACTCCATTATAATACGGTAAGAAAAATAACAATCTATTTTAGTTCTACATAAATTATTTTATATATTTGTTGATAGCTATTTCGGCTTACGCCTTCGTCAGAACTATTGACGAAGGCGTAAGCCGAAATAGCTATCAACAATGATTTTTAAAACATATAGAAACAGTATCAGTATTCACGTATAGATTAGTAGACACGTATATAATAGAGTTCTACCAAGTCTATGACAATTCAATAAATTAATTAATCGTTCATATTTTAAGACGTTTTAATACCCCAGATCTTTGATAGAGTTTCCTCTGGAGAACTATATAGTTCTGACGAAGGCGTAAGCCGAAATAGCTATCAACAAATATATAAAATAATTTATGTAGAACTAAAATACATTGTTATTTTTCTTACCGTATGAGTAATTTTCAATACAAAATTTGGGTAGTACAAGTGTTTTACTTTACTTTAGCAATAGTAACCAAATATGTCGTTTTTAAAGTTACTGTTTAACCCACTGTACGATTGGACTCGTTATTTTCTTTTCCATAAAATAACATTCATAGATCAAAGCACGATTTTTTTTAGATTGTTCTACTGTAGCATCGGTTGAATCTATTCCGCATATCAAGGCACTCGGAAAACGACATGGCCAATTTTATTTCGCTTGTATTTATTGCAATTAGCGGTCGATAAAAAATGCATATTTTTCTTAATAGAAGATAAATACGATAATAAATTGATTACATAAGCATGAAACGCAAAAAAAATCGTTTAGCGAGTGGATATATCGGTGTTTGCTGTTAGACGTCTTATATATAACAAAAAAACCTTCACGGTTAAAAACTTGCGGCCTTATTATCGTGTGATATTTTTCAAAATTTCACACAGTGGTGCTAATAACGGCTAGCATAATATAAGTAGATATAAGTTGCACTTGAGCGATAAATCGCATTCAAAGCGGCATGCAAAGAAGACACCCTAAAATGCAGAAAGAAAACAAAATTATTGAATTAAATTCAGGTGTTTGCAATTTAACTGTTGTAACGGGAGAGATAAAAAGTGCGAATTGGTCCTGGCGAAAAACGAAAACGACAGCGACATATTTATAACTAATAAAATAAATCCTCGAATTTGGTGCGATATGTATACATATAAACCTACATAAATATATGAATGTTAACGCATAAGAATGAAGGCAACATGGCCAGTGTTATTCCTTACATACGGTGGCCGCGTGTTTTATTTCATTGATTTATATTTGAGATAAAATCATTGTCGTTTGTACTTTATTTTGCTATTTGAAATAGTTATTTGATAATCGGCAAAGAGCACACGAACCGCATCAATATAAAACGGCCATTTATCAGACAGTTGCAAGCGGCGCGGCGCCGGTGATATCGATGTGAATGCGTTGTGACTTAGCCGGAAAGTCTCAAAGCGGCGACGTGTCATTGTCACAAATGTTACATTGAAACAATTTTCATTTGTTACTTTCAGGGAGTTCGATTTTTCCGTTTTTTTTTCTTCAATAAAAGGTTGTACACCGTTACTTGGCATAAACGTAATTTTGGTAATTCTCAATGCAATTATGGTAGTGGAAAAATAATATTAATTCAATTATGAGTGTGTCAGTGAGTAACGGGTTAAAGCTCATCGATGCGCTCGCTTTTCTATACATTTTATGGTCGAGGAATAGGTGTTCACCGCGCTCCATACAAAGATGAGCGAAACGCAGTGAAACTATTCGCGGGCATCCGGTCGTCAGGGCGTTATTAATGACGTCCACAAAACAAACAAACCAAAAAGAGGAAGAAAAATATTCACAACTCTAAGTACTTAATAGTATAACTTCGTGGACTTTCCCAACGCAAGTGAGGTTGGGGCGTAAGAGATTGCTGTCAAACGGATGGTCGAGCTTCCGTTCCATGGCGTTGATTTTCAGCTGTCACGTCATGCTTTCCAGATTATTTAAAATATACTTCAAACTACCTAAACATGCATGCAAATATCTGTCTTTGCGGAATCGAAAAAAAATTAAAATTTATCAGGCAATTGGAGAAATGAACATAATATGAATTATTTCAAACGATACATAACCAAGAGTATAAAATGAAGAAAATTTTACTTTAGCTAACTTCCAAATTTAAAACAAGAACCCAGCATGATTCTATTTCTTTTTATCGTCAGTTATTTTCGTCCTGACATTCCAAATTTGAAATGAGAATTCGAAATTTTTGTTAAATCGGCATTAGTTGTTCATTTAGAATCGATGTGTTAATTATTTATGCAAAGAGTTTCAGTGGATATTTAATTTTGATTCATCAAAACCCGAAAGATTGATAACAGTTACTTAAATTAATACATTCAGGGGGTAGATTTGTTAACAATTTTTTCCATCCTCATTACCGTACAAATTAAAAAACAACAAAATAAGTTTTGTATCGTTATTACTTTATAACAGCAGCGCATGGTTTAGCGATTAGTCCCATGCAGCTCAACACCGATCGAGGGAGATATTCCAGGGCTGTGGAGTCGGAGTCGTGGAGTCAGCGCTTTTTGGCCGGAGTCGGAGTCGTCGCGGCGATTTGGCCGGAGTCGTACTCGGAGTCGAAAATTTTGAACTTTTTATTTTTGCACATAATATGTCAAATTTGGCTATTGGCCGAATTGGTAGGATTGATATTTCATTGAATACACATAAATAGGAAAATTAGGCAAAAAAAGTGATATTCAACTTTTTTAGTCGGAGTCGTGTTTTTGGTCAATGTCGGAGTCGTGGTTTTGGCAAATGCTGGAGTCGGAGTCGAACTTTTTTTCACCGACTCCACAGCCCTGGTATATTCATCTTGATATGGCTGAATGGCATGAAACCATCGGCTTCATATCCTCTTGGGGCCCCGGGTATCACCTGTGATACTCATGGTTGTTATTAAATATCAACCCAGACTGCTGAATTGAACGTACAAAATCATTTTTGTATGCTGTATTTTAAGCAATATTTTATAGTAATTCTTATTGAAGCAATAAATTAAATAATAATGCATGACGTAGAGAAAATTATTGTTCTATTGTAAGTACCGAAGCATTTTAAATGTTAAAAAGGACCAACTTCTTTCAACAGTGGCTTCTATACTAACATGAATTTTTTCGGATATATTCAGTTGGTACGACTGTTTCCTTCATTTTATGATACTTTTGGTTTTGGTACGTTCAATTCAGGGCTGATATTTAAAAAAAAACCATGGGTATCATAGGTGATAACCGGGGCCCGAAGAGGACATACAAGACGGTGGGTGAACTAGGTGTAATAGTAAATAAAATTTAGAAAAAATTCTTCTTCTTGGAAGTCGAGTGTGTTTGCATTGTTTATAAAGCAACAATAATACGAAATATTATGACTATCTTTTTCTTCGAAAGGTGATGACATATAACTGACGATCCAACGTGAAGACTTGCGTCGGAAAAAAAATCATTGCTTTTGAATAAACAGTGGGGCGATGGGTTTCTATGATGATATTAATAATCTACGCACGTTAAGGGATATAAACCATGACAAACACCTATTAATAAATGGTGCCGAAAACATCATCAATTGTCATCAATATTCACGGCTGCTTTAGTAGAGTAGGGAATGTGTGATCAAAAACCTTTTCAGGGTAAGATACAAACTGTTTGATTTGTATGCGACTCGTTTCATAATAATACAATAAATTATGATAAAAATTCTTACGAGAATTGCCGATATCACTACTACCGTAAAAGTAAAATAATACAGTTAATAGCAAAAAAAAAACTTCAATCGGTTCATTTCGGAAATCAAAACAAGATTTGCGTTGGTGAGAGCTTAATAAAAAAAAAAAAAAAAATTGCTTAGTGGACATTTTAACATTTTCCTCTTATTTAAATTTTTTCAACTAAATTTAATTTTCCGGTCGCATACATATATATAAATTATGAATGATAACACACAAACTGTGTCAAACATATCGATTGGTCCAGTTTCAGATATCCTCATGAATCGGAAAAAAGCAATAGTACAAAAGAAATTACTATGGATGAAATCGCAGCTGTCTGAGAGCTGTTTTACTGAAAAGTGCAAAAAAGAATGTCAAAGAAATAAGTTAGAATAACCATATTTCAAACCGACTGTGTCATTGAATTTAGTTTTTTTAATTCTACATCTCTATTTTAGATCTAGAGACGTTAGTGTGTAATTATGTCGGGCATACAGCCCTTCTCGTAGGCAATTTTTATTCACTTCATTTAAGTATAATATCAAGAGTTATTATTAGGCCTGTGTGGCATAATACCATCGATGGAAAATAAATGTAGGAATCACCGGTTTACCGTATCGAATATGACTTAATTAATATATAAAGCCAAATACGGCTCGAGGACGTCAGGCGCGCGACCGCTGGTCAACACTCTGGTATCCGTCCATTAAAAATTCTTCATATAGGCACATTTAATCGATCCATTGAATTGTCGACACAATACAGCATATGATCTAATCAATGATCTTATTCGCTGGCCATATAGAAACGATCAAACCGATTGCGCAACGTGCTGTGTTGTGCAACAAAATTCCCCAAAACAGCGGCGTAATAATTAAGGGTGCACGCGCCAGCAATGCGGGTTCTGAGGGTGTCGGGTTCGTCCATGAGTAAATATTTCAATTGTTTCTTGGTAATGTTAGCTCATCCTGTCTAGGACTCGAATCATGCGTATTTGCTCCCGAGACACTTCTGGCAATCATTCGGATGTAAAATATTTGTGGTTGGTGGTGGGTACAATGATAAGTAACCGTTGTAAGATACATATGAGGAGCTAATTTTCAAAAGTGGACAGTTCCAAAATACATTTTTCCTACTGCCAGTTTTAGATTAAACTTTTGAGACCTTTTTTATTCACATGGAAAAATTTGAATTGTTACACATTATCCGTAATTCCTTAATTTGAAACATATGTTAAAAATATTGATAGTAAACACAAATTTATGAGGAAAAAGTAATGAAAATATCTCACATTTTCAGTTTGTCAACAAATGTATTTGTCCACTTTTGAAAATTAGCTCCCCATATTAGGTAGTGGGGAAAAATGGTTTATGCGATATATTATTATGGTCCTAGTTGAATATCATTTCCAGTGACGCCATTGCCGTAAAACCAAATTTATACATACATTGAATAAAATTTTCACGACATTTTATTATACGAATTCAATCGTCAAGACTCAACAAGAACATCTTACGGTGTTGTAAAATAATTATATAAATATAACGCTTCGTAAATAAAAAAAAATTATAATGCTGATACTAAGCAACGAATATAAACAAAATAAGCCCGTTGCTTAAAAAATGGGAAATGCTTTTAGCTTCGTTATAAATATAAAAGTATTGTTTTCAAATTGAATAAGCCGTATTTTCAAAAACGACATCATTGTTATTTTGAGTACATTTTGATTAATTAAAAAAAAGCTATAAATAATAACAATGAGTTTTCTTCCGTGTTATTCTCATTTATTTAATGAGCCATAAAGGGCAATATCTATATATAGATAAGAATTGCATTATTAAAATATCCATTACTTTTTGGCTTAAAAAAGGTATTACAAAGGTAAAGGTAAAGGACACACATCATGGTTATCATATCTTACTTAGTAATTTCAATGGTCAATAAGTAAATAACCAAAAAGTTGTCATATTGATTAATTATTATCAATAATAATTTATAGATAAATTTTAAATAGAATTTTAAAAATATTTGGCATTACAGCTTACGCCAATGCGCCAAATATTCTTAATTGTGAAAGTCATACGAGATTAACTCAATGATAAATAATGAATCAGTTGTGCACAAAAACAACGATAAATAACATACACCCAGCCCAAGATCTCTCTTTTTTTCAATTGAAACAATCTGACCTTGCCAGGAATTGAACCCGGACCCCTTGATCACTAGGACAAAGCTCTTGCCACTAGACTACAGGGACGACATTTATAGATATTGATAAATCTTAATATTTTTCTTTTATTTGAATTGTACAAGAAAAGAATAGTTTTATCGGCATTAGCCCTCATTGGTTTTATCAGTATGTAAATCTGCAGGAAATTCTACAATAATTCAGTTTGCATGCAGAAATATTTCTATCATAAAACTTCTGCAGTTTCAAGTGAGTGGTTAAAGCTAGGAAAATGAAGATATCATTAAATCTAGTCATAATAAATACACTGCATGACAAATTCAAAATGTACTGAATAATCTTCTACACACCAGGTACTTTGAATTTTTATTATCCTTGTCAGTCATATAAATAAGAAAAGAAAGAGATATGGCATGCTGGTATTTGCTCTATTATCCTACTTGCTCACACGCAAGTGAAGCTGCTGGAAGGAGATAAAAATATATCTACTCCATGGCGATCTTTCATATACCTGTATACAAAGAACACAAGGAGAAATTTCCACAAAATATTTTGATTTATCTTTGCATATATATTGACATTTGAGGCACCTGGGTTAAAGCCTAGACCGCTGGCTCGTAAGTCGTGTGATATTGAATAATATACAGCCGCTGTTATTAAATGATAAAAACACAATAATCATTAATTTAAGAATAAAGAATAGCTACCTTACCTAGATAATATGTGCTGCCCTCTGTTGCACGGTAGTTATGCCAAAAACATCCCACCGGCGTTCTTTGACATCACAACATCTGTATACTCCTGGCATCTTTATAGACAGAAACTTCAGCGATGCTGTTAATCCAATACTTCAATCTTCAAATCTTCACAGTGTACGAATGTTGTATATACTGCTGCAGTATAACGATTTTGAATGTCACTGTTTCATGTTATGTTATAAATATTATATTGGCAAGACTAGGGACTTTCAGTTAAGGAATGAGTGATATCAAATAGATTGATCTTTTTTGCATTGCTGATGTGGCAACACAGAACAATTGCAATGCGGTGACAGTTAAAATAAGTACACAGTATAAAAAAATAATATCATATTGGCAAAACATTATTACACAATCCGTCAGTAGTGACAAGTATCATCCATTTAGTGTGATAAAATTAAGAAAGCAGTAGTGGATGAATATTATAATAAAAAAAAAATACTATTTAACTTTCGATACTAAATAATTCCTTTAAAAAATACTGAAAAATGTTACATTGCCTACACATATTTAATACCACGTCTGTAATGTTTTTGTTTTTTTTCACTAACTTTATAGAACCATCACATTTATAATTTAATTGTAAAATGAAAACACTACAATATTAATAATGTATAGGAATAATTGTTATCGGCGAACATTCAAAATAATGTCTTGGTCTTCTGTTAAAATATACACATGGCAGTTGGCTTCCCAACAGAAGTGAGAGAAAATTGTGTGCACAAAACACTACGGTTAAATTCACAATTGTCAGTTCCAATAAAATAATTATTTACAAGTACTTATAGCACGAATTGTCAATACCCAAATTACAAATAACCCATAAGTACGTAGAGGAATCTCAAAACAATGTTTACTTCATGTTCAATGGTATTTGTTTTGTTTCTGGAAATATTGCACAATAAACATAGCCGGCTGTTGCAACAGGTCTACGGTTAATGTCCCCGCTATGGATACGGCTAAATGATCATCGCCCCTAACAAATCAGTCTGAAATTTATGTAGGAATGTCTGTTTTCGAAAAAAATAACCAGAATATGGCACACCGCTGCGAATACGAATATTATTATTAGGCGAGAAGAGAGCATATTTGGGAATAGACCGCTTATGAAAAGGAACATTTTCAAACGGACCGGCGGCCGCTATCCCGCCTCACTTGAGACTCTTCGTCAGAGGTTGCAGCGAAAACAGCTTAATTTCTTCACAATGTGGTATCGGAGCCTGCTCGTGGGAAAACAGCGTTATCGTCACAACTTAACGTTAGATTACTTAGAATTTAAATTTATAACTAAGCAGCACTCAAATGGCGGTTTAGATAGCGAGCCGATAGCCAGCGGGCCCACTTCACCGGGGGGCGGCGGACAATAGAAAATTAGGCACGATCCACGCTATGAGCACAGGGAGCAGTAGCGGTAGCAGTACGCTCCCTTGGTTTCCGGAGGACGCCAGCTCCTCGCTTTTGGCCACTTCATTTTCCGAGCTGTCATGCTTGTGAGGTTTTTTAGGCGACTGCGCCTTCGGGGGCAGCGTCGACCTGGAGGTGCTCGTGATGGGAGGCAGCGGGGGCGGCGGCGGCGCGGGAGGCGCTGTCGGGGGAAGAGGCCGCGGCAGAGCGCTGGTGGTCGCCTCTTCTCTGCAGCAAACTCTGAAGACGAGCTTCATGTTGTGGCTGAGGCACCGGCCCCCCGATACGCCGGTGAAGATCGTCCTTGCTGGAGGTGCTGATAAAGAAGTAGTCGTTCCCCGGGAAGAACTCCAGCCCTCCCGGCTGCGGCGTGAAAGGTCTGAACGTGATCGTGAAGAACATGAGTTTGTAAGGCTTGTCACATATTGCGATTATCCGCGGGTTCGGGTTCGTTATTCTGCATGTGTCGTATTCCTCTTTCGAGACATTGTATATTATGTATTTCTCCGCGTTCTCGTCAACCGTCTCCGGAGAGTAAACAGGGCAGATTATGTTCGCCTGATCGTATTCGAACTGCGAGTTCCCTTTGTTCAAGTCGAATACGTGATCCGTGTTGTCTATCCGGAAAATACTGTTCGTGGTGTTCCAATGGATGTAAAAAGATTTGGCGTAATTTCCCATAACAGTCTCCACCGCCGCGAACATAAGCAGGACGATCAACGTCCCCGAGCCCCTGCCGAACATCGTAGGCCACACCATTTTAAGGATTAGAGGACTATTCCGTAGAACTTTTCACGGAAAACTAAACGCTAATGGCGGTGGACCATTGAAAATTTTGACGTCTTCCAAGGGGTCATTATTGTTTTTGCAGTCTTCTCAAGAATCGTTGAACATTTTAAACTCAAACTATTCGATTCACTTTGTTAAAGCGCAGGAAAGTATGCTTCGATTATAAATAATAAGAAAAATGTTCCAGGTGCAGGTCTAATGTTGATAAAAGGATGTCGATAACAACAAAATATCAGTGGTGTTGTATGCGAAATACGAGGGTGTAATTTCAATAATAGGCCTCGCCGGAACTAAATCGATGCACCGGTTCTGATAATATTGTCTACAAACTTATTTACCACTGTATTATCACTACTATTGAGTCTGTATACACAAAATATTGATATTATAATGACATTTTTGTCGAAAAATCTCCAAGTCGTCCATGACACCTAAGTATGTACTCAGCCTACATGAAGAGATTTTATACACAGATAAATTGTGGAATTTATCTGGACGTGGCTCGTTTAAACGGCTAAATTGGCAAAGAATTAAATAGGACACAGTCAGACGCACCGGCCGAACACTTAATGAAGACGTTTGGAAAAATGAATATCTAAAATAATCAATACATATGAATTTTTATAATGCACAGTGTTCTCTTTGTACTCGATCACGACACGACTTCGAGACGAAACTTGTCAGCCTGTGCGGCGCTAGTGGGAACTAAACATTGACGGCAGCGTTTGCGGCGGAGAAATTTTGTATCAAAAGAATTTTACTGCCAACGTAGCGGGGATAAAAAATCGTATGCGCGACCAACCCTGATTTACCTGGATATGATTATTTTTTACTACGTCTGTTCTTATAGGTAGGTATGAACAGTTAAAAATTCCAATTGATTCCAACATTTCTAATCATCGACAATTTTCATAAAATATATTCACAATTAACTTTTAAGGTGATAAAATTTGAAGCAATAAAAATACAGATATTTGTACAAACTGATGATCAACCCTACAAAATATTTAGTTTTTATTAAGAGTGTGCTATCTATACTTACACACGTACAATAAGAGGCGGGAAGGATTACATACGAGCCTGGTAGGAATAAAAGTACAAAAACAAAAAAAAAATTGCAAGCTGAAAATATTATTTAAAGTTGGCCTATATATACCTACAAACAGCGAAAAGCTTTAGTTAATAGAGACCGAAAAAATATATTAAGATGAATGCAAAATATTATTAATTTTTGGCCACTAATGGTCCTTTTTTCTCAAATTTAATTAAACTGTTTTTTAGTAGTTTTACAAAAAAATGTCGGCCTCTGTTGTCGAATTCTGAACCCAAGATCAGATTGATTAACAATATGTGATGTCTTGTCCCAGCCAGATCAACATAAAGTGTAGCTTGTTTCAATCTTATATTTGTCTTGTCTAGTCTTGTCTCGTCTTGAGCACAGTGCCTTTTCTCCTTCTGTTGATTTTATGTCATTAAAAAATATATAAAAAGCCAAATGTTGTTTAACTTAATTTAATCAGTTCGTAGCATAAATGCAACCAGAATTCAAATGATCCGTTTCGACTGTTCGAATCAGAAACGTTAGATCACACAGCAAGCATACACATAGAATGATCATGTCAACTAATTAAAAATCAGATTCTTTTGTTTGGCAGTAATAATTTGAATAGCAATCGATATTTATATTTAGAATAATAATATATTTGAACATAAATACCCATAGAAGATGTCTTGATTATCATTCAAATTTTTAATTTCATTTCACTCTGCCCGTTCAGGTATAATGAAAAAATATTTGAAACTTAAAAAACATTCTTTTCCTCTTTAATTTGAGTTTTCTCATCTTGAAAAATTCGTAAAAGAAACTTTTTTATCACCATCATTTTGATGCACAATATTATAAAGCTAAACTGCTAAACATAACTAACAACAAAAATCTGCGTATTTGTAGAACGAAAAACATTTCGCCGTATCATTAGCAGTCAATATGCTTCGCATTTATAGAGGGAAAGGTGAAACAAAATAAAATATATCTATGGCACCCCCAGTAAAACACAGTCATAAGTAAAAGTAGTCATAACTCACATCACATATTTTTATTTGATATTTAAATTATCTATCCACCATGCTTTTTTTCAAAATTCAGTTATCAGGCTATGTATGTGTAACTTACTTAAAATACTTGAAAAATTATGTCGCATCCAGGCTAAAACTCAAAGGCGATATTATTCGCAAAGAAAATCATTCAATTTCAACATATTCAGTTTTAAGATTTTAAGAAAATCTCGAATTCATCCAATTGTAACCAAAATTATACTACAGAAATTTCGACAGTTTGAATTACTTACACCTGTTTTTGTAGAAATCATCTTCGCCCCATGGGCTTAAAAGCTCGACGCCTTTGTAACGTTAATAACTATTATTTCTAACACTATTTATGATTTGCAGACATATTTGCAAAATGTCTACAATGCTAATTGCATCTTTCAACAAAACAGGTAAGTCCGTCGGCTTATCCGATTTCTATTATATTTAAGTTTTGTTTGTTTGACAAGATATTATTATTTAACATTTTCACGCATTAGTTTTTAACCGGCCAAAGGCATTTGACAAATTGCTTGAGACGTATTTGATGTGAATGTCATTTGTTTTTAAATAAGCCATTGCAAAGCATAGTTATTCGTAAGGTGATAGAATTTATTAGACATATACATATATATAAATATAATATATAATTTTCGTATGTGTTTGAGAGCCTTCAATGCTGTAATCTTATTTCGCCACCCGGAAAGTTGCAATAATCTTTCAATTACTTTACACAAATTCATGTATCGAATGCTTTTGTGGTTTTAAACGGAAATTATAAAATCAAAATTAATTGAGTTATATTTTTCGGAATATTTAATTAAATACGACACCATTTCACAATAATGACGTTTTTCATTACTAAGTCACTTCATTTTGAAACTCTATTTTGACCGCGATGCTAATAGTTTATGTCATTGCTTTAACAAAATTTTAACCGCGGGCTCATTTACAATGGGTGACTAATAAATAAAATGAAAGACTATACGATACAAAATTGATTACTTGTTTCTTTAATCCCTAGTGTACCTCCTTAAGATGTACTGTACATATCCTTCTCACAGGACATATTCCACAGTAAACAATGTTAACGATTTTTCAAAATTTTACCATCATATCCATCGAAAATTATTACCGAATAATAGGTTACATGCACTGATTTACAGATAATTTAAAAGGAGATATGGGTAATATAAAATTAGAGTTTTTCATCATTCATAAAACTACTTTCAATTTTCGCTTCAACATTTTTCTGTCCTTTGTTCCTTTTGCTTCATTCCTAAAGAATGTGCCATATAAATATTTTAAGCTTTCTCCCAACCTCTCAAGCTGGAATAGCAATGAAATGGCTAGCCCGGAAAACAGCAGTCAACAATTTGATAAGCTTGATTCTTTATTTCGTCATCCCATCGATTGTGCAGAATCCATATTGCAACATCAATCACAATAGTGTGCTGCTAAAATTTCGTTATATGTATTAATAACAATCTAGTCTTACGGAAGTCATGTCACACATATTTAAAAAGTAAATAAAAAAGTGATGCATCCGTTTTAATTTCATATCAAATATTTTGTTCCCTTATTTACTTCGATATTTATCGATGATCGTCCATACCACTTAGAATAGGGTATATACACATTCTGATGACACATAAATAAATATGTATTTGCAGTAATAATTCTAATAAACGCTATGGACAAATTATCAGTACAACGGACGTCATGGCAAGAATCAATGAAAGCTGTTTTTTTCTACACAGTATGACTAAGGAAGATAACAATCAAAATCTAAATTCCGGGTGAAGCGAATAGTTTATATTACGTAATATTTTGTTTACTTTTGATAGTAAATTTGTCGTATTATTTAGTTTACATCAGTGATCTCCAAACTCAATACGGATGTGAGATTTTGAGCTACTTTCAGAAAGTGAAATTGTCTGGCGAGTGGTGAGCTACATTTATATCATCCTTCTTTATATTACTTTTCATCATCGTCCTATATTCTTTATTGTACCTTTTATAATTTTACTTGAATAAATTTCGGATTTCAAATAAACCATAAAATGCGTATTTTAATTATGCATTTACAAACAAAATTATATTTGAAAAAATGCTTTTAACCACCTCCATGGTAGAAATTTTGATTCACATAAATAGGTGGAAGAAAACAATCCTTCATTTTGAGAGCAATTTGAAATAAAATTGGATACTTTTCTGTTGGGACGAAAGTTCATACAGATTTTAAAGTTGAGGCAAAACTCTTAATCACATTGAAATTCTTATCAATTCGTATTTCATTTCGTAGTCCAACAAGAAAATTTGGGAAGCAAATATGTTAAAATTTCCTACGCGAGCTACCGAGCGACCATTTGGTGATCACTGGTTTATATTAAAGAATCTACAAACGATGAATCATGTTTCAAGTTAATATGTAAAATATTGATTGTCCGTAGTCGGCAGACTGTCATATATTGACACAAGATATCTTTTTTTTTTATATATTTACTCATAATGAACGCTCGAAGGGGTTCTGCCGTAAACGAAGAATCTAAAGAATTGTAATAGTCAACAGAGATATCCTTTTTGCTCTCTTACAAAAGCGATGAGTTATTGTACAAATAATTGTTATTCTTGTATGCTCAAATATATTATGTTGGGTATTTTAACGGATGTATAGTTAGTTACATACAAGTAAACTTGGTTGTAACGAGGTCAGGGCTGTGATGAGCAAATATCCATATTAGTAAGAATGTACGTATGTTCCCATACAACTACTCACGTATGTATATGATGAGCGTACTAGATGGATATATGTATGGTATATCCAACAAAGTCTTGGGTCCTTTCGTTACGTTATTTTATTTGAATAAAGAATAAAATACTATTTTTGTGAAAAAATGGACACCTGCTAAAAGCATTTCTTAGCAAAAGCTGCAGTTCTTGTTATTTTATCAATGAGGCATTCAATGCAACTACTTAATGTTTACTTTTAATTTGTTCACTGTCAATACTTGGTGGAAAGGCATTATAATAAAAATAATAATACATTTAATACTTTTCCCACATAAAAATTATTTGATCACGACCGGTTTCGCTCATGGCGAGCATTGTCAACTGATGATCAGATCATGTGGAAAAAGTACTAAAAATGTATTATTATTTTTATTACTTAATGTTTGTTTACTAAGTAATCAAGTCATTTTCGAATCAACCGCTTTTATAAATATTCAGAGCCACTTACTGCCTTATTGTATGGAAGAGCAGTATAAAATGATTTTCATTTATTCAAATGACAAAACACGTTCATCAAGGTTTAAAATTAAAAGCAGGGCTGTGGATTCGTTAAAAAAAAATACAACTCCGACTCCGACTCCAACATTGACCAAAAACATGACGCCGACTAAAAAGAGTTCAATTTCATCACGCTTTTTTCCTACCTTTCCTTTTTATGTGTATTCGATAAAATATCAACCAACCAATCCGGCCAACAGCAAAAGTTTACATATTATTTGCATTTATATGCCCGGCCAAAACGCGGCGACGACTCCGACTCCAACCAAAAAACCCCGACTCCACTACTTCGACTCCGACACCACAGCCCTATTTAAAAGTAAATTTATGATAAACATTTGAACGGGTGGTAAGCTTTTTTATAAAGTTAGAAACGAATAATATCTTGAGTTAAACTGGTGCAGTGGTTAACGTCGTTGGCTACCGTGTCGGAACGCCCGGGTTCGATCTTCGGTAAAATGAGTGCTCGGTAGAAGGAGGCAATGGGTGTTTCTGTTGTTAAAAATCACTTTCCAACCTTCGACTAGCGACGCATGACAGCGATTAGCTTACCACTAGTCCTCGTATACTTTCCATCCCTACTCTCCTCGAAAAAAAGAGGGGTTGAGCAACTGAATAACAAGCAGTTCTCGCTGAAAAACATATGTTGAGATAAACTCCGTAAGGATTCCATATGCTCAATGTTGGGGGCGGACATGGTAAAAAATCAAAATAAAACTTTAGTGTATTTAAAGTGCGTGCAAAAAATATTACTAGTAGCTTAACGAGAAAACAGAATTCTTAGAATATTATATGACTGCTTAGCTGGCATTGCAATCTACCTCTTCGTGTATTTCCGGTAGGTATTTCTTAATGTTATGTTCCTGGCTAGTGGTAACGTATGATTTATTTACTATATCGAGATTTCAATTGTTTGTTCTTTATTTAAATATTTATTTTGACGTGTGTAAAATAAATTAAATTGAAGTTTGTATTCATCATTACTACGTTTTCTACGACGAAACAAAGCGAACAATTCACCTACTGGGAAGAAGATGTCCTTGAACAATAATTCAAATATATTTACATCAAATTAAAATAATAACTGATATGTTTATATTTAGTTATTTCCTGTATTTTTTATCCTTGGTAAATTTTATAGCTTGTCATTTAAATATAATGTAATGTCCTCATTAATTAATTATTATATTCATTTATTTTATTTCATTTAAGTAGTATATTTCCACAATGTTAAAATCATTTTATTTCTTCATTATTAATTCATATTCTTTGTGCTACTTTCCAATGCATTTCATATTATTCTTGTGTAATTATAATTAATAAATTTATTATGTTTATACTATGATGCCCTAATGGGGCATCCATACAAAAAATAGTTGTAAGTGTGGTGCAATGGCCAACGTCATTGGCTTCCGTGCCGTTTCAAGGGTTCGAGTCATAGTACGAGCAGCATTTTTTTCAGTCGATTAATCGATTCGGTTCGAAGGCATGGGTGTTTGTGTTGCCTAAAAATTTCCCCCCAAACATCCGATCCTATAATCGAGGTAGAATAATAGCGACTGGTTAGCCAATAATCCTGTCAAATCCTCATATTCTTTCAATCCCTTTAATCCAGGGCTGTGGAGTCGGTAAAAAAAAGTCCGACTCCGACTCCAGCAATTACCAAAACCACGACTCCGACTCTGACATTGACCAAAAACACGACTCCCACTCCGACTAAAAAAAGGTTAATATTGTCACTTTTTTCCCTAATTTTCCTATTTATGTGTATTCAATTGAAAATCAACCCTATCAATGCGGCCAAAAGTCAAATTTGACATATTAAATGCAAAAATAAAAAGTACAAACTTTTCAAAATTTCCGACTCCGAGTACGACTTCGACCACAACGCCGCGCCGACTCCGACTCCACAGCCCTGCTTTAATCTCTTCGAAAAAGAGAGGCCGAGCAACTGAGTAATAAGCAGTGCAAAAACATTCATACGCAAGGCGTCCATATACTCAACACTGGGAGCGCACTTGGTTTTAGTAAAAAGATTGTCTTTTCCCTTTAGATAAAGGGTAATGAGTGAAGGATAAGGAAGTTGCTTACTCTTGTTATAGTCTGAGATTAGTTTTCGAATAGAAATCAATAAATCTATTGAAGAATTGGCAGAAGCGCATTTTACGTGAAAATCAAATTGTAAATTCACCAAGACCCAAGCCTCGTGGGTTTAAGCACTGTTAAATACACAAATAAGTAACGGTTTACCTTACACGATTAGAAACAGTAAAAATATCAATGCAACGTAAGATGGGTGGAAGAAATCATATTTAAATTTCGGCATCCGGTCATATAAATTTCGGTCCCTGTCCGAAATTTGAAGTACACTTTTGTTGAACATATTCTCAAACGCAAAAGATACCTTTATTAACTCATAAATTCATATTTCTCTTTATTGACAAAGGGCAGATCTTTTATTTACCTGCCTACCTTTTATTAGGGCTACTCAAATCAGAGTATTGCAAATGCAAATAGATACATAATGTTTGTCCCTGGCGCCACGGCCAGGTAAAAATTGTATATTTTGTTAGTCGGCATCAATGAGTTGCTGAAATATTTTCAAAGATAAAAATTAACTTAACGAAAGTAAAAAGTAATTGCTTTGTGAATGAAATCTCACTTTTAAGGTGTTCACTGTCAATACTTGGTGGAAAGGCATTATAATAAAAATAATAACACATTTTTAGTACTTTTTCCACATCAGATTTATTTCATCAGGACCGGTTTCGCTCATGGCGAGCATTATCAACTGATAAGGAATACAATAAAACAGTGGTATTTATGCAAAAGTTAAGTCATACCTTGTTTTCATACGGTCCTGATGAAATAAATCTCATGTGGAAAAAGTACTAAAAATGTGTTATTATTTTTATTATAATGAAATCTCACATTATCATTTACGTTTCTTTTTACAACAAATGAATAACTTACCTAGATATACTATTGCTTTGAAAAGAGCAAGTTGGTTGCTCAACCACCACTAGTTGTGTGTGTGCAGCCGCTGTTTGACGGCCGATTTCCATAACGCTATACGATTTAAAAAAAAAAGAGTTTACACCTCATGTGGTTGGCCCTATACAAAGCAGAATTCTCTATTTGAGGACATTAGGCAGGCTTAATCTAGCCCAATAAATAATGAAAACACAAGGTATATATATATTTCATATTTATGTAGCAGTTGATATCTTAAAATATAACATTAAAAACTTACTTGAATGAACTTTGTAAGATTATTTATTCGAAAATTATGGTATTCTTTGATGTCTACGGTACAATATTTTTTCCACATTTATTGGCATGATGAATTCGTAATGAAATCTGTTCGGAGAATTGATGCGGTGTGTGATGGAAAAAGTTAGTGGCATTAAAAGTTTGAATTACTAACAACAAAAGCGTGTTAATGTTCGCACTTCTGTCAAAAAATCTTTCCCATCGAAAAACTTTAGACCAGTCATTGTCAAAGTGCATGTGTTTTCAAATGAGGTAAATATTGAATTAATATGAATAATCATAAACTTTTATTTAGCATTCGAGAATTTTAATCAGGGCTGTGGAGTCGGTGAAAAAAAGTCCGACTCCGACTCCAGCATTTACCAAAACCACGATTCCGACCAAAAAAGTTCAATATCGTCACTTTTTCCCCTAATTTTCCTATTTATGTGTAGTCAATTAAATATCAACCCTATCAATGCGGCCAAAAGCCAAATTTGATATATAAAATGCAAAAATAAAAAGTTCAAACTTTTCAAAATCTCCGACTCCGAGTACGACTCCGGCCAAAACGCCGCGACGACTCCGACTCCAACCAAAAAGCTCCGACGCCACGACTCCGACTCCGACTCCACAGTCCTGATTTTAATTATAAAAAATTGGATTGGTATGTGACAAGTATATAAAAAGAAATTGTAAAAATAATAAGACATTTTTAGTCCTTATTCCATATTAAATTTATTACATCAGGACCAGTTTCACTCTTTTTCGATCCATTTTTATTAAAGTGTCTTTAGTTTTTCATGGTACTTTGATTTATTTGCTTACTTGTAATTTGTAATACCAATTGTTTGTCATACATTGTAAGTCTTTTATATACATTATACATACATATGTACATACATATATAAAGCTGTATTTTATTATATCTTCTCAGTTGATAATTTTTGCAATGAGCGGAACCGATCCTGATCTAAAAGTTTAATGTGGAATAAGTACTAAAAATGTTTAAATGTTTTTATTATAATGCCATTCCACAATGAACACCTAAACAGTGAAAACATTTTTGTTTACTCCCTAAGCGATATTGTATTCGATTTAAATTTAATTTGAAACATTTCCCAAATTGTTTAATTATCTAAATATTATAAAATGTCAATTCCTAATGGATCATTTACTTAAAGTCTATTATTTAATGAGAACTGGTTGTCAGTAAATACTCATTTTTATTTTTAAAACATACATAGAAACAGTATCAGTATTCACGTATAGATTAATAAATTACTACCAATTATAATAGAGTTCTACCAAGTCTATGACAATTCAATAAATTAATTAATCGTTTATATTTAAGACTTTTTAACTCCCCAGATCTTTGATAGAGTTTCCGGCTACTTAAGGGAATATATTATCGTCAAGAAAAATAAGGCTAAATATTTTACCATTAATCCATATTTCCCATGATGGGGATTTCACATAAACTCGGCCTAATGAATGCATTTAAAATAACAATTAAATTCTTTTTTTTAAGTTTGCTTTCAGTGGATTGAATATGAATACATTATATTCGAAGATTCAATAATAGAATAGAATGTTTTTGTCGCCTTTTTTGTATAGCAATGAAAAAGTAATAGCCACTTAATTACTACGCTAATGAGATAATAAAATCGCACGACAATGTACTTTAGAGATACAAGAAAAGTTGAAAATGTGCTGATCTAAAGCATAGACAATAAAAACATTTAGCATGACCATAAACAGTCTAGACACCAGAGAATTGAAAATATCGCACTCGAAAAGAATTTCAAAGACAAATAAACGTCATTTTGGAAAAGAATCTTCTTTGAAATCAATTAATTTTTTTTTTCGAATACTTGATGGTCTACTGACTGGGTTCTTTTTCAAGCTCGTTTACATTGAACGTATGCGACCAAATTACGACCAAGTACGTCTTTAATGTACGGCATATTGGTTTCAGGGGAAAACGTTCCCAACGTACTACAGCTAAGATGACCTCTAAGTTGCGCCGCGTAGATGTTTGCAAAACTCCGCGCACTGGTCCCTGGTTGTCGCGCATTCTCACACGTGATAAATTTAACGATCCGATAAACTTAAAAATCACAAAATAGAAAAGCATTAATTAATAAAACATGTAAACTACATCTACTTTTTAATACATCTCCGTTCTAATGTGAAGCATATGGCCTCCTAGTGAAAAATTTCAACAGAAGTTACTAGAAGATTGAAATTATGCTGCGCATTTGTTGGGTTGGCCTGCTCAGCCTTGAATTTTGATTGGAACTAACCTCTCAACTCAGATGGAACTTTGACTACAGCCATTTAGTTGATAGTTTATATTATCACCGTCAAGACTTGGACGACGTTATGGTTGACAGTGGGACCATGGTTAGCGTATTTCTTTTTAAAATCCATCATTTTGAACGTGGAATTTTTTACACACATTTTTATTAAAAATAAATATATTTTTACTATGTATTAAATTCTTAAACTGAGGGGAATTATAAGCGAGCAAGTGGTGTCGTATAAATTTAATTTCTTTCTACTCCCAATTCAGGAGTCCATATAAATTGTGTTATTTTCCTATTACCCAATTGCGACGTTCTAGAGTCGGCGAATTTTTGACAACTTGGGCAATATATCCCTGATTTTAAGAATTTTATACATAATAAAAGAACATCAGCCTCAGCCTCCACCTTTTAGGTTGTGACATCATAATAATATATTGCTACTCCAAATACATCACACAATGAAAACAATTTGAACTATAGGTGTCCAAAATTTTGCCTCTCTTGGGCATCGTCGTTTGTAGAGTATTTTTTTGAGCCACACATACCATGTTTAATCCATATTATGAATATAAAGATGAAATCATTGTATTTTTGCATTCATGTTATAAAAACTTATGAGATATTTGATTCTGAATGTCTGTTTTCATAGAAGTGATTACAATTAAAATTATTTAATTATCAAGTTGCACGTCTATAAAAGAATCAATGCTATTTTATCTGGGATGATGAGATACACAAAGCACGTTCAAAATTTTGTGGAAAATTAATCTATACATGTAATTGATTTTCAGTTGATAATGCTCGCGATGAACGAAACCGGTCCTGATTTAAATAAATCTAATGTGTAATGATTTTTTTAAATAATCCCACTCCACCAAGTATTGACAGTGAACACTAAAAGTGGACATGGAAATGGACTCAAAAATAAATAAAAATATTGATATTTTTTTTAGGCCTCAATACTTTGCCGTATGAGTACCGTGATCTGCAGTAAATATGTAAGTATGCCGAATCAAATACAAAAGCTTTTTTTGGCATTGGTTTGATATCGTTCTACGACAACGATGATCAATAAAATATTATCTAGTATAGAGAAAAAAATAATTGAAAATATTTCATGTAGGTAATTATGATATATCTTGTGAAAAATCACGGAAATTTGGCCATGTACGACTTTCATATTAATTTATGTTCTTTTTTATTTTGTCAATGCCGCTGTGCACAATGTCTAACGGCACCTTAAGAATTCCCTCTGTTTTGCATGTAATGTTCATCATTTACGATATGGAACGGGATGATAATCTATTATAGTAAACTATAATACCATAGACAATTGCCGCAGACAGTGCTGAGAGACAGTGGTGTAACTATAGGTTATTGAAAACTTCTAGAAACAAATCCGCAATCAGCACAATTTTCATTCTTTGAAAGCATTTTTACTTAAAAGCACTTGGACTGAAAAGGTGGACTTCAATATAAGCTATATATTTTATTAGGACGGGCTGTGAGATTAAATATCTCTCTTGTGAAGATTTTAACCGACGGCTTTTGCTCATTTTCAAAACATCAGTTTGTGCATGTGCGAATTTTGTTTTTGTTCGGTACCGTAAAACGGGGTGAAAAGTGACACTTTTTACCACTATGTACATATGTATTTTAATACCTGCGCCACATAATTAAAATATGAATGGCTTGAAACGTGTTTCTATGGTCCTACTACACATTCATGACAATATTTTTCAAATAATCACTATCATTATTACGACACAGTCAATTTTGTTCGATGTCTCTATTCACATTGCATTGGGGTGAATAGAGACGAGAGAGGGTGAATAGAGACTTGGTAGGTGAATAGAGGCAAAACAACAGATTGTAATGATTGGAATATATGGACGTCTATTCTATATGAGTCTCTATTCACCCTGTTTTACGGTACATATTAACTAAAAAAAACATTATTTAATTTTCGTGCAATAAAAGAGAAGTTTATTGGGGGTCAAAAAAAAGGATGCACAGGCATCGAACTTAAGCTCATTTGTTTCAATTTTGGCCGGTCATTTAGTTGGTTTGGTTTTGTCATTCGAGAGATAGTATTATAGTCATTGTAAAGAATAATATATAAATACTAAAAAATACATTGGATACTTAGTAAAGTTGTGCTATAGTTCAATCCTTGTTTTTGTCTCTATTCACCCCGTTTTACGGTATATATTTTGAAAATTTATATTTGTTAATTTTGCATGGTATTTTAATTCATATTACCAAAAGATAGCCGCACTTGGCAGTTTTCTCTCACACCCGAATAATTTTTAAATTATTAAAATATAAATTTATTGGAAATCATCAATCCTGAAAACATTGGGAATTTAAAATTGGAAAAAACACAGATTGTAGCCGGATACCAAGACCCTTCGCGGGTTTGTCGAAGCGGAGAGAAAAATGCATACGAAAAACTTTTATTACTTTGTACTCTTTGTACGCAGGTACTTGGTGATGTTAAGAATAGCGTCAAAGATGCTGGACCACAACGCGAAGTTCGTGGGCACTGTTGTATTAACAATATTTTACAGGTTAAATATCCACCATGACGTAATAATAACGCACAAACAGCCGCGCCATATTGTTTCTTTTTCAAAAGGCACCATCCTTTATGCGAGATGCTAATTAATTATGCAGCATAATAGACAACTCGTCTCTTTGTTTATAGAAGAGCAGCGTGCGGCCGCCATCTTTGTTCATTCGAAATTTGAATGTAGATAAGTACATAGTTTTCGGCTGGAAATTATATTTTTGAGAGGTTTTTTGGGTAGGGGCAAAATTTTATGTATCACGAATATTTTTCACATGTAATGGAAATTTTAACTTTTGTAAAGAGAACAATAAAGTCAAATTAGTGACCGGCACTTTTCGCTTCAATTTATTAACGAGAGTTCGCTAGTGTAGTCTCGGTCTTTCTTAATTAATTTCAATCACGGAATCCCGGGATGAAATGATATCAAGAAATCAACACAATTACGGCAAAGAAAATTTTTGTCGAGTCCGTGGTAGAGTGGCAACGTTGTCGGCTCCGGTTATGGACCGCACGGGCTCGAGTCCCAGTCCGAGAAGTTTAATTTTTTAATCGAATTATTGATTTCTGTTCAGAGACATGGGGATGTCTGTGCTGTCTGTAATTCCCTACAATACATGATATTTCTATACAGTCATGGCTCATGGCAAGCTAAAATGACAAACAAATGATAATTGTTTCTTTTATTTGAATCAGTGCTGTGGAGTCGGAGTCGTACTCGAAGTCGGAAATTTTGAAAAGTTTGAACTTTTTGACGTGACAACGTCTTATAAATCGATGAACGCCCGCTGCACGCACGAAAAAACATGACTCATTGTCCCGTTTGTCGCGTTACGCCGAAGGCAAGCGTGCGAGCGAGAGCGCGGATAAGCGATAGAGAGGCACGATCGGCCTACCGTTCGGATTGTGCCGCATCTATCTCTCTTCCACTCGATTGGTCGATGCGTCTGAGTAGAAAAGAGACAGCGGCAGCACACAACTTATACACCTACAGTACCTACACGTGATCTGTTTACAACTGTTTATAAAGTGAAGTGAAATGTTAATGTGGTTTTCATTGTTTATATTACAACAACAATTGCGGCAATAAAGGTAATTAATTCTTGCATATTAAAAATCTAATTAACGTATAACAAATATACTTTAAATAAACAATAAATTATTTAGATTTCATTTCACTCCTTCTTCGTATCCATACAAAATAATGATAATTCAATAAAAATGATTCCATTTTATTCATAAAAGTATGCAATCATTTCATCAATGTTTTCTTATGACGTTGTCACGTTAAACTATCGTCCGTAAACCGACTTTACAGACAACCATTTTTATTTTTAAAATTTGTCTATGGTCCGTATTGGTGGGTTTATATTTAATTGAATACACATAAATAGGAAAGGTAGGAAAACAACGTGACGAAATTAAACATTTTTAGTCGGTGTCGTGATTTTGCAAAATGTTGGAGTCGGAGTCGGAGTCGTGTTGTTTTTTTACCGACTCGATTGTTTGAACGTTTTCATTTCGATCTACCCGGCATCAATTATTGTGTTTGAATTTAATATAGACTATCAAAATATTGACATATTGACAGTAAGTAAATAATATATATAACATTAGATATCCCTATAACATATAATAAGTTCTAAATATCTTTTATCGATGGCGTAATTTCTATGAAAAGATAAAGAAAGAAGTCTCTTTAATACGCTTAGTACGGGAATCATGGCAGTTGACAGTTGACAGTAGATGAAACAGTTTTGATTTATATCTTTTGACGATTAAGAAACTACTTTGCTTTTTAAAGCCTTACTCCATTTTCTTAACTTCCTGGCATCAGTGTTCCAAAAGTGGTTGATAAGTATCTCTCAAACATTTTTTATGTTTGTTTTTTGTTTTATTTTAATTCATTGCGTGCTTCATTATATGTGACATTCATTCAGGGTATCTATGAGAGTTTGACGCCTTTCTATCCCCTGATTAACCGCTCAATAATTGGCAAATGTACCACCAAATAGATATAATGCCAACCAGGAATCACCGGACAAAATGATACGAACATAAATGACGCGTCTAAAAGCAACGCCCGTTATAATATTTATATTAACTCCGCAATGTTGGTAGTAGCCGCCGTTTTTGTGTTACACGTTTAAATTATAAGTTATATAACGACAGCATTTTTTTTATTGTATTTTATTTATAATTAAAATAATATACCTATATTGATCAACTAATTATGACAGTATATTATTCATGAGCGAAATAAAGTTTTGCGTATTATAATTTTATGCTCCTCGATTGATTTAATCTGCTCGATATTATCCATGCTTCAAATAATCGTTGCACAAACTTTATCGGATTGTTACAAAAATTTTCAGACTCTTCTCTTCGGGTTTTGATAGTTTTATATCATTTTATTTATACCAAAAAACGAATTTGCTTCGGATGTCAACATATTTCACATGGATGTAATTGAGCTCAGACGAGTACTATATTTATGTATTGTTAATGATTTTTTCGGTACTCACTCGGTTGACTTCTTTGCCAATTTCCAATGTAATTTTTTTTTCACTTTATATATGTAAACTATATAATATTTTGTTCCAATATTTTCATCTTTCTTAACATTGCAAAAGTATTAAAAAGAAAATCATTGTTTTTTTTGCAATTTATATATAAATATATATAAATAAATGATACGTGAAATGAAATTTTCTAAACGGCAACTTTTTGCTTTTAGGTGCCAAAAATATACTATTTAAGTGTATGTTTATGTTGCCTTAACCATTCATTAAATCATTTTGACTTAAACATTTATCGCTGCGTTTTATAAAATAAGGATATTTTTATAAAATTCATTGACAAAACATTTTTTTTAAATACAGTATTGAGCTATACATTCTAAAATTACAAACAATATGAAACATATTGAATGCCGGTGCTTTTCCGTAGGCGAGCGTTTCTTTAGGTAAGTGCCAATAACAAAATAATAAGATGATTTATTGCAACACAAAGAATCAGCATTGTCATTGCGGTTCCCTAATGGATACATAATATTTTTGAACTTGTTTCTGGAAAAAAAATTACATAGATATTTAAAGATATATATATATAATATGCAACGGGTGATTTGCCCTACCCAGATGTTTCAACGAGTTCTCAGTTCCCTGTTGTGGCATTGCTTGTTTTATAGGTTTAATTTATACGCATGAGCTAATAATTTTGCAATTAAATTTATGTTAATAGTATTGTAGCTAAAAAAAGGTAAATATGTAATTAATTTTTGTACCGTCTATACATTCATGTCTATGTACTTTATCCGTAATGCAGAAGTCAACGTCGGTGGCTTCCGTGTCAGACCTCACGGGTTTGAGGCCCAGTATTTTTTCGAGCAGCAATTTTTCAGTAGATTTGTCAATTATGGTCGAAGGCATGGGGTGTTCTAAAATTTCCTTCGTGAAAATCCGATCCTATGAGCGAGGGCGTAATGAGAGCGACAAGCTCACCACTTGTTATCTATCCTAGCCTTATCCTTTCAATATATACTCTCATCAAAGTTAAGAGAGTTTGAGCAACTGATTAACAATCAGTTCTCGTTGAAAAAATAAATTTTGAGATTATCCATTAACAGGACAAATGCTCCACAATAGGACCGTCATAAATTTTCAAAAAACTTGTAATTTTGCAAGCGTTATGGGTCTAATAGTTTTTAATTCGTTAGTACAGTTTATTTTATTCATTGGTAGAATAACTAATACAATGTACAATGTAATTGTAGGCCAGTGGTTCTCACGTAAAATTTGGCTGTGGCCGCATTAGGATGATCAGCTGTTGAACGGAAATGTCTGGTGGCCACACCAAATGTTTGTGTCGAGTATTTTCTGTCAAAAAGACTTTAACATGTAGGTGTGTGTTATTTTTGCGAACTAGCAATTCTTGATGCACAATACAATGCATACAAAATATTTAATTTTCATTGTCATTGTTGACTAATTAACTTGTTAAAATACATTTTTATTAAATATCAATATTAACTATGAAGCTGTTGGTGGCCGCAGTAAAATCCTCTGGTGGCCGCACCTGAGAACGACTGTTGTAGGCTTCATGTTTTGGCTCCATGAGTGGTGAGATTTAGCGTAAATAATCTTATATATAAAACCGAAACGGCGTATGTATGTCTGTGGGTCTGTAATTCCCTTTTGCATTGTTGGTCATTAAGTTGCCATAAAAACGAATATGTAAGAAAATATGTTTGAATTTTTATCGGCGAAGACATTTAGTCAAAATGTAATAAATTAGTCTTCTACTGAACTTTTCCCGGCTTTTATTAATATAATAATGTTTTTATTTACGTGAAGGTATTATTTGACATTTCTTTGACAGCAAATTAGATTTTTTCCTTGAATTTGGACATTTTAATGGGCGAGAATGGGGCTGTCATCAAATTAAATAAAGTTTGTGATTTTATTTGAACTCTATTTTGGATGTTAGATTTTGTGATATAATTATGTCGAATGATATAACATTAAATAATTATTGGTCGCTTAGTCCGAGCGAAGCCGGGTAGCAATACTAGTATATTATAATTATAGTAGTCAAAACGGTGGTTTTTTTGAAAACACATTTTTTATTTACAATGTTTACATTTTAATCTTATCTGGTTTTTCTTCTGATATAAGTTAAATTCCACTATTTCAAGAGTTACATGATTTTTCAGATAATTTTCATGTATACTTGACATTTATTTGCTTTATATTTATAAAGTATATCAATGAATTATTAAATAGTTTTCAAGACGATATTTATTATTCGAAGCCGTCGTTCATGGGTCAAAGTCAAAATATTAAACTGTACACGCATGAGCTACGCGAGAAGTATTAGTGACGCCTGCGCGGTTTCTGCGTGATGCATCTTCATGCAACCGTTTGACAGAGTATTAATTTACACAGACGTAAAATACACGTTTATTATAACGAGAAACAATGTTTGACACGTTATAAAATGAGGTCGTTATTATTTTCACCATTATATTCTCAGGTTTTATATTTCAGAAAACATTACATCGCATAATGGATAATTTTTGTATCAGATGGGTTTTTACTTTATCAACTTTTTTTTATTTAATTCTATCAACGGTTTCAATTTTTTTTTAAATTTGAATATTGGATCCATACTATTGTATATTAGGGTGACCATTCTGTAACGAATGGTAAGCAATTCGAAAAATTTATCGATTACAATACACCTAAACCTTTTCTTGTGTGGCAGATGCGTTCCCCGAAAAATCACACAATTATAGCTATTACTTAATGTGGGAACATAACATTAACTGGATTTTGCACGTACAGTAATGTGAACAACACGCTGTTAATTACGTTATTACATATGTACGTTTATTTTGTCCCCAAAAACATATTTAAAAATTAAAAAAATTGCATTTGAAATCCGCATTACTTTGAGTGTATAAAGATTGTTATGTTGTAGGTTTAAATTCAACCATAAGGGTGACATTTGCGCAATTGTTTTAGTTATTTAAAACAAAGACTGAATAGAGTTACAAATAAAATATATACTTACTTACAAGTTTTTTTGTCTTTTCAAACATTTAAATAGATTTATTGTTCTGTACAAAAATGTATCGTTTTCAGGTAAGGCTAAAGCCGTACGCGAATCAAATCGTTTTCGTTTGTGACTTAACGGCAATTATTATTCAATATGTGGCATTCATTATATTTATAACCAAAAAATCTGTCAAAACTATACAACAACTTTTCCTGTTAATTGATTCCAAATATTTGTGTCACATTTATATTTAATAATCAATAAATATCTCGTATTAATATCGCTGTATAACATCAAATTTGTATGAATCTAATATAATGTTTTTATATTTGTCTAAATTGTATTATTATTCATGTCTACATTTTTTTTGACAGATGCATATTTAATAGAATTCAAAAATTTCAATAAATGTCAGATGACATTTCTGACTTTTTATTATAGGCTTGGCAATTTTCGATCATTTTTTTGTTTAGTTTCTCATTTTGGTATAAATTATTAAGTACACGATTTTACCTTTTTTAATCAAAACCAATACGCTAAAAACATTTTGATCAAGATAAGTTTAGTAAAAAAACATGAATTTGTTTTATTCAAATACACAAATATAGTAATGACCGTAGCGTATAAATGAAAAGTGTTATTGTTGATTTTTATTTTTTATTACTAGCTGGTACCCGGCAAGCGTTGCAATGCCACGCAAATAATGAAAGTATTTGCGTTTATTGAAGTGCTTTCGGATGCACAATATTTTAGATAAATAATTTCGATTTAATTTCACTAACATTGATCGGTATCGATGACATTTGCATTTTGAAGTTTGCTGTTTGTCTGTTGCCGATTGTCTATAGTACGACACAAGTGCCACCTACTGAATGTTAATTGTTCAACGCCTATAACCTTTGCGCAAGTGCAACAATAAGTTGTCTTAATTAATGAACGGGATGCCAGCGCATAAAATATGAAAAAACATTGATTTTTATATAAAAGACCTACTGTAAGTTAATTTTACTATGCTTAAAAAATCCTTGAAAGTGCAAGGAAAACGTTTTTCAAGGTTTCATTGCGGTCGAAGGAACGGTATGGCAGCGCATAGGGTACGAACAAACAAACAAACAAATATTGATTTTTATATATGAGAAGGATTCACGACCAGTAAACTAATACATTTACCAAATAGTGCATGTTTTTGAAATTCGTTTATTAAGAAAATGTCATAATTATTTGTTTATTTAAAAGTCTGCTTAATTTGTATATTTTGTTTTTTTAGTTTGAAAAATATGGATACCAATCGCAGCGTAATAATTTACAGTGTCTGCATTCGTTGCCATTAATGATGTGAACTCAAATATGGTAAATTATTTGACAAATATGCGAAAGCTCCTGTATCTTTAAATGCTATACTTTACACTCTTTACACATATGTAGGGTTTATTTGGAATATTCGTTAGTAAAAAAAACGTTTTTCAATCTGATGATGACTGAACTAGAAACCTGCTCTCGTCGATCTTTTCACATGAATTTTGTTTTGATTGATTGCGTATTTCTAAAATATGTTTGTATTCTTCAACTCTGGGATTGGAACATGAAATATTGTGTTTGGAATGCTATTAAATAAAACACCGCAACGTCCGTTTTACACTTAACCGGGCTTATGATCGATTTCGGCAGAGCCGATGTGGGATTTCAATTTACCAAGTATCATTTATTGGTCCGCTGTGATACGCCCATCAGTTATTCGATATAAAATTTTTGTGTCGGTAAATTCAGTATCGAAATCCTATTAATTGCACAGTCAAGAATTTCGTACTAACAATAAAGAAGTAATAGTATTAACTCTTCAAATAAATGAAACACATATTTTCTGTTAAAGAGCAGAACCGATTTTGCTTATCAGTTGATAATACTCGCGGTGAGCGAACCGGCCCTGATCTGTATCAAAATATATGTGTAAGAAGTACTTTAAAATGTGTTTTGTTTATTTAAAATAATACCTTTTCACCAAGAAATGATAGTTAACACTACAAAATGGGTTACCCATTAAAAAAACAATGAAGTCGATTGTGAAAATATTCCCATTTCTATCTAGTTTCAGGATGTTCATATTTTTCCAGAAAAGTTTTCAAACATCTATTTATATTTACATAAAAAAAAACTTTGCAAGACTATATGACTGCATTTTTCTGAGGATGCAACGTCACTTCTTGGTAGAAAGGCATTATTTAAATAGATAAAACACATTGTATTGTATTACTTCCACATATATTCTGATAAAGACCAATACAGTTTCGCTCATCGCAAGAATTGTCCACTGATGAAATATTCAATGAAACAAGAAAAAAAAGAAACATTAGACAGTGTTCTAATGTTTCTGTAATAAATAAATAAGAATTTAAAGATACAAAAGTAGAGTAAAATTGTGTTTTTAAATAACACATACAATCCGGCTCTGTGGGTGAATAAAATCCTGTATCGCGTGCTTGCGTGACACAACATATTAGTAACATTATATCACCCACTGAAGTGTGCTAATCTTCACGCAATATTAAATTTTAAACTGCAAGGAACCAATATGGAAAGATGATGTAGCATGCTATCAAGGTATGGTCTGGTAGACCTTAACCGAAAGACCTCTTTAACTTTATTAAAATAAACAGGCTTTCCTACAATGCGCATGAAGCCCCTTATTTGCTCTGAATCCTCTGAATTTGTGATTTATTTTAAATAGCTCATCCTCGTTTTTTTAATGGTTATTATGTCATTAAAAGTACATTCTACAACTATCAATAAATATTGTCGTTTCTGCATTTGGGGAAAATAAACTGTTTCAATTTAACTAACGTTCGACAAACGAATCCAAAACTACGACATGTCGCTGCTCATTTAACAAAAGATGAACTAAAGTGACATTTGAATGAGACAGGTATTTTTAAATTTCAAATAATAGAATAGCAATTTGAATACGTTAAAACTGACAGCGATTCCGTTGGTGGATTGAAACGTAACTAATGTGTGCAAAAGCCATAACACGTTATAAGGTGATCTCGTGAACTGGTTTCTCCATGAATTATTTACCCCAATAGCGATCAAGTGAATATTAAATAAATATAACTTAATCATCTGCATTGAAAACTTCCAATTAAAATCATTTGAAAAAAATGTCAAACTATGTCATAATATCTTTGTGTAATGTCGATCCTTTTACATTTTGTTTATCATTAGTTTTGTTTGTTCAAGATGACATTGAAAAATATTTGGAGATTTCTTAATTGTTTAATACGCAGCTTCAAAAGATATCGTGTTAATAGTTCGAGACATAATATTACATCTCGTAGTTTAAAAATTTGAATTAATCTAAAAGTGAAACTCAAAACTCCTATTCACCGAAGTGCCTCAGTAGCGCATTACAGTAAGGGATTGCAATTCTTGGATACGAGCTGGTCTCCTTGCCCTTAAAATTTCAGGCTACAAATGGGTAGTAAATTGTTTTTTCATCTTATTATAAAACATCAATTCAATACAATTGACTAGCTGATCTTTATATGATCGTGAGAAATTTTAAAATGAAAATACCCAGTTTTGGGCTAAGCAATTCACCAGCTCACACTTTTTCTTGGGCAGGTCTCTATCTATGGCGTCTTATTGCTTATGACGGTAAGGCTAGGGATCATTTGATTCGAATTAATCCCACCGACAAGTCTTTCACTTGATAAAAGAATCAGATGGAAATTATAGACTCTTAGTTTCAATTTTTTTGTTAAATATTTACATTTTAATGCAGTTGTTGTCATCATACAACGTAAACGTTTTAAGCCCTAGAAACATTAAATGTGAATAAATATTTTTAAGCCTTGTACTCTCCTGATATGTAGCATGCGGCCCCCTAATGAAGGTATTTCAACATTTTTTTCTTCGAATCCTGCTTGTTACTCAGTCACTCAACCTTTTTTTAGTTCGACAAGAGTAGCGATATAAAGGATCATGACTAGTGGCTAGTGGCTAGTCGCTTGTGGAAAAGAGTTTTTAGACAGCACAAACACCCATGCCATCGAACAGAATCGATTAATCGACTGAAAAAAAATCTGTTCGACGTTGACTACTGCACCACGGACCACTTTTAATTAAATACCACATTAGGTCATAATTGCATAGAATCATTGAGTGCTAGTGCTGCTAGATTGTGACGACTTTATTCTTTATAGATCTGTTATTTTACAGTATTTTGTGCATTGTCAACAAGCATAATGCCAGTCAACGAAGAATTGACAGTATACACCGTACACGTGATAAATGATCGTGATAGCGGACTATATTGCAATTTATGTCAAATAAATTAATTCTTTTCATATAAAACATCCCTTTTATTAAATTGTTTTCTTTTGAAGTTGATCATCGTCATTAGTTTCAGCGGAAAGTCGCCTCACAGGTCTAAAAGTGGGGCCATCCCTGATATAGAACGTCTCTGTTTAATTAATTCTTAGATGTATCACAGGACAAAGCTGCATATTAAACATCAGTTATATTCATAACATCGTCTTGACACTTTGACCCTACTCGCGGATTATTTATGGTGCCACACTGAGTCGAGGAGGGTGAGTTTTCGGCTGCCTTCTTCCCAACTTATTCGACTTCTCGCCCACTTCTGAATTCATTGTCTTCCTTCTCTGAAAACATTGCGAGTAATAAAATAAGTAATATCTTAATACCTATAAGTTTAAAGTACAACATTTTTGAACAATATGTATGACATAGGCTGTTCGATGCATAAGTGCGAGATGCTTTTTTTTAAAATACTTCATTCTTTTTCTTCTTCTTAGTATTCCACCTGACTGATGATCGTGACCAGCCTTATAGTTAATCATATTTATAATATTACTAGTATTGCTACCCGGCGTCGCTCGGACTAAGCGACCAATAATTATTTAATGTTATATCATTCGACATAATTATATCACAAAATCTCACATCCAAAATAGAGTTAAAATAAAATCACAAACTTTATTTAAGCAAACTCATTCATTACTTAAGCAAAATTTGCGATAGTAAGTCTGAAGATGCCTCTGAAAGATGCGAAACACGTGTCACAGTTAGTTACACAATACGTGGAATAATCAAAGTTATTTTAAATTTTATATTAAAATGAACTTCCACAAAGTTACCGCCGAAACCATCGAAAATATTAACTTTATTTAATTTGATGACAGCCCCATTCTCGCCCATTAAAATGTCCAAATTCAAGGAAAAAATCTAATTTGCTGTCAAGAAATGTCAAATAATACCTTCACGTAAATAATAAACATTATTATATTGCAACTTGCAACAACAATGCAAAAGGGAATTACAGACCCACATACATACATACGCCGTTTCGGTTTTATATATAATATTATTTCTGTAATTAAATAACTTCAATTAAGGTTTGTAGATTTATGAAAATATGTATTGATACCAATCTATTGTACTTTTTTCAATATAATCAAAACTTAATACAACAATGTTTTGTGAATAAACATTCATCTCCTGATTTTTGAATATTTGTTTGACGCGATTTCACTTTGGCGGGGTCAATAAAAAATACCATTTTATTAATATTATAATTCAAACGAATAACATATTATGGTCTTATAAACGGGGAGGTAGGCGATTTGAATTCACTTTTTACACTTTTCTTGATCCTGTCACGCCGGTTTTCTGGGTTGTACATCAAAATGTATGCGCGATGTTACATATTCTGCTTATTCGGTGCATGATCTTATAGATTTGATTAAAACTTAAATTACATATTTCTTTTATTTTAAGTCACATTTTTAAATTATTAATTGCCCACAAACATTTTTCGACAATTCGATAAACGGAAAAGCAATTGGATTTGCCAAAACAACGGATGCTATTTTTGAAACCAATCTACCATTTTTGGTTTAGTTTGAGTTTTGATTAAGGTGTATTTTTATTTACTCGATTTTGTTCTATATGATATTTCATGGAACCTATCTGCCACGAGAAGCAAGGCTGAGTGCATATATATTTTTCAATATTTCGTTGATTTTATCTACGTATATATTTTATAATTATATTCTACACAGAAAATTATCCAGGATTTTTTTTACTACTATCACTACAATAAAAAAATAAAAATAATAACACATTTTTTAGTACTTTTTCCACATCTGATTTATTTCATCAGGACCGGTTTCGCTCATGGCGAACATTATCAACTGATCAGTTAAAAGTACTAAAAAATGTGTTATTATTTTTATTATAATGACTTTCCACCAAGTATTGACAGTGAACACCTTAAAAGTGATACTATCACTACAGCGGTAAATTAGTGCTTCAAAAAATAAAATGAATATTTATTTCAATTCACATTTTGTCACTATGCGTGCAAATACCTGTCGAAGTTTATTGATAACATTATTATTTATGTTGAATTGACTTAATTTCTATTTAGTTGGTAGAGTTTCCGTTTAAGAATAGGAAGATAGCACCGCACCGACTAGAAATAGTGGCGTGATGCCGAAACGGATATAAATTACACGAATGGTTATGTAATAATTTTCGAAAAACAAATCACAGCGATATGTATTTTATCACAACTAAACTTCAACATTTTAAAAGATTTCCAAGCCATGTACGTAAAATATTTCACACAAATATTTTGTGAAGTCTTTTAAAGAGCCGTTGAGATTTAATCGATAGACTTCCTTTCCGAATTGTATTGTCTTAAATGTATCTTTTATATCAGCGCTTAGCCGAGTCAAAATGCGAAAGATTTTTTTGTACTGTAATAAATGAAGTAAAAGTTAATTTTAGCTACACTTTTTATTATTTTGTAGTCCGTCAACTCGTTGACTGAATGAAGTATAACTTTCTCAAAAAGAAAACGTCTGTAAAACCTGTAAAGTTAATTTAAATTATGTTTTGAAGTGTTTTTGTCGTGAAAGCATTCATTATGTTAAATAATTTGTAATTGATTTTAAAATTTAGACAGATTTCTATTTAAATGAACAATGTACGTATTGAGACTTAATAAATATTCATTGGTATACCTTTTCATAAATGATTGTTTAAATTGGACTGATCTAAAATAGCTATTATAAAGCGTTTTAGTGTATCAAAAAAAAACACTCCGTAATAAAGATGACACGGGAATTAATAAATTAAAATTATCCAACATCTTCGATAAGATATTTAAGAAACTTAAAACCTTTGATGAATATTTATATTTTATTTATTAAATCACTGTGTTAATAATTTATCAAGATATTTAAAAGTAGCTTAAATCCCTACTGTCTTATTTTTGGATACTGAAAAATATTATGGTAACAAATGGAAACGAAATTCAATCTAAGGATAATGGTATTTCGTCATAATGCTATCATCTGAACATTCTAAACCATACAATGGTGAGATGTTGTATTAGCTACTAAGCAGATAAAATAATTCTTGTGGAACTAAATAATTTTTGTTATATGTATTATGAAAATTGAGTTCTAACAAGTATATACAGGTACTCCTCGACTTACGACGGTTTGTATTATGACAATTCACACTTACAACCGGAAAAAATATCATCTTTTTTCAATCTTAGTTGCATCTTCTGGCTCGGACCTTTGTTTATTCATATAATATATAATAAGACATAATATATGCATTTAATTTCTGAATTGAATCTTATATATAAAACCGAAACGGCGTATGTATGTCTGTGGGTCTGTAATTCCCTTTTGCATTGTTGTTCATTAAGTTGCCATAAAAACGAATATGAAAGAAAATATGTTTTAATTTTTATCGGCGAAGACATTTAGTCAAAATGTAATAAATTAGTCTTCTACTGAACTTTTCCCGGCTTTTATTAATATAATAATGTTTATTATTTACGTGAAGGTATTATTTGACATTTCTTTGACAGAAAATTAGATTTTTTCCTTGAATTTGGACATTTTAATGGGCGAAAATGGGGCTGTCATCAAATTAAATAAAGTTTGTGATTTTATTTTAACTCTATTTTGGATGTTAGATTTTGTGATATAATTATGTCGAATGATATAACATTAAATAATTATTGGTCGCTTAGTCGGAGCGACGCCGGGTAGCAATACTAGTAATTTATAAGTCATGCCAATCGTCAAGGAAATGATATTGAACAAATTACAAATAACAATGTATCGTTCATAAATACATGAGGAAATGTTTATGCTTTACTAATTATAAAAGAATGGATAAATAATGTTGTTTTTTGCGCTTTGGGATTTATTTTTAAATAAAAATAAAAATTAAAGGTGATTAAAATACTGATTATATTAAAACAGATATTCGAGAAACCAATCATATCGCACCGACTCTGGTGTCTTTTCAATGAACTAAAAAGTGAGAATCTTCACCAGGTAAGGGTCCGTTTAAAACAGATCGAAATTCTTGGAAATGTTTCATCACTTGAAAAACAAGAACAGAATCAAAGGATTTTTTTCCTGTAAAATGTTTCATATAATTGGACTAATTGTGCGTTGCTCTGGATACAAGTCCAGAGATCGATGATAAAGATCTCCATCATCAAAGTTAAGGGTGTAAGTAAGCCTATTAGAAAAGGCTTATAAGATACCTTATTATTTAATATAATAATATCAACAGGAGTGTATAACTCAAATCATATTTACTATGAGTATTTAAGTATGGGTATTTACTGTAGTATGGAAGAATTATTTTACTACTAGCCAGTACCCGGCAAGTTTTGCAATTCCACTCAAAGAAAGAAAGTGATTGTGTATGACTTTACTGATTTAAAAACCTTCGAATGTATCCACACAACAAATCATCTAAGTTTTATCGCAATTGAGTGAAATTTATAGGAACGCATACGGGACATACAAACAATCATTTATTTTTTTATGTATAGATAGATAGATAATTAAGAAATCTTCGTTGGCGTCCACATAACAAATCACCAAAGTTTTATCGCAATCGGATGAACGGTATAGGATCGAATATGGGACAAAAAACATTTATTTTAATATTTGTACATACATAATAATTTAAAAAAATTGTGGGCGTCCACACAACAATTCACTCAAACTTTATCGCAATCGGATGAAAGATTTGGGAACGCAAGATCGTTCCCGGGCGTCTACACAACTAGTAACCAAAGTTTCAGTGCAATCGGATGAACCTGATGGCATCGCAAAGAGTACGAACAAGCAAACAAATATTGATTTTTATCAGTAAAATTCAATATTCCGTTTTGTTAGTGTGTGCTAAAAGTGCGATAATTTTATTTATATTGCAACACTAACTGACTAAAAATGCGCGTGAATGGTTCTGTCTAGAATTCAAATTGACTAAACATAAATTGAATGTTCGATTAGATAAATGAATTAATTGTTTAAAAAAATTGTTGTTAAATCGTGGTCAAAAATGGTATTTATAAACAAAAATTTCTTTTGCGATATAAAATTATTTATTGTGTTGTAATTCATGATTCGTCACTGTAAACCTTTCCACATATAATATGTTTATCGTTTAATTTTTACTCGCGTATTGCCCTTTGGCATCCTCATGCATTTCAAGTGAAAAATTTACAAAATTCAGACGATTCAAATATAATGTTGAAGTTACGCCAAACAAATAAAGTCGAAATCTTAAATTAATTCCGATAATGGTATGCGTTTATCATACAGCAGTTTCAATGCGTTTCGGCTAATGATTTTACGGACGCTCAACCACAACCAATTCAAAAATAATTTATTACAAAACAAACAGTTCTATTCGGCTGATAAATGCGCTGCCTGTTGATGTGGACATCTTCGGCAGTGAACTTGATGCTTTGTTCAAATTTTTTGTCTTCTTATGTAAATAATATGTTTCTGTTCTGTTTCTTATTTTTAAAATTTTTGTGTAGTATGATATGTAATTTTTATTTATTTTCATGATTATTGAAATTTATTTTTATAATACAGTTTTTCATAACAATATCGGTACTTTATAAGAAATACCTTTATTGTAATCCCGAGTTCTTGGTGGTTTACAGAAAGCTACAGGAAGCCTTTATTTAGTCAGCTTTATTTAGTCATGCAATTGACGACGTTTATCACAAATACTAAAGAAAAAATAACATTGTATGATAATATATTACATATGATTTAATAACCAAGTATCATTTGTAAAACCAATATTGGTTTCTGCTAACCACCATATTTGCATTGACATAATAAGTATTATACATGAATAATTTCAGTTCTAATTTAAAGCGGATAAACTCCTTTTATTAAGTTACATTGAAATAACGTTATCTCTGTCTGTAATATGTATATAAGCCCCTCTTGATTATATTTTTTTTCACCATGTAAATCAGGGGTCGTCAACCTTTTTTGTCTACCGTCCACTTTTGCTTATTTTTCATGATAAAATATCCTTAGCGCCAACCAATATTTCAATCCAGTATATGGGTGAAAAAAATTCTTGACACAATTTAGAGATTTGAAAAAACTTTTTCTGACCAACATTTAATTACAACAAAAAAAGTATAAAAAAAAACAAATTCAATAATTCGTTGAGCCACTTGAGCCTGAAGCTCTGAGACTTTCTGATTCAACTTTAGTTCAAAACAAACGAAGATCTCCTCTTTCAATGATTTTCAGACAACTTCTTTGTTTTGTCATGATTGTGAAAGAACAACAATCGCCCAGCGCACACCACGGAAGCCTTTATCGCCCACTAGTGGGTGAGTACAGGTCAGGTTGACGACTCGAGATGTAGACGAAGAAAATGAGAGAAGCTTAATAACTTTTTTAACAGAATTCGACATTTTCTGTGTAAACTACAAGATCCGAAAATCAAAGACACAGTTCACAAATCTGTGGAATAATTTATATAGTCTATCCTATAGACTCTATAGGAGTGATGCACCTCCATTTTGGAAGAAGAGCAAGATAATCAATTCTAAGATAGTTCGAGGGCCGCATGGGTAAAATGGATTCAATTATCGATATTTTAAGTTTATATAAGCTTTTAAGGTGTTCACTGTCAATACTTGGTGGAATGGCATTCTAATGCAAATAATAAAACATTTTTAGTACTTATTCCACATTAAATTTATTAGATCAGGACCGGTTTCGCTCATGGCGAGCATTGTCAACTGAACATCATTCATAAGTTGACAATGCTCGCCATGAGCGAAACCGGTCCTGGTCCATTAAATTATAAGTGGAATAAGTACTAAAAATATTTTATTATTTTTAGTTTATATAAAGTTGACTATTTTATATTGTTCTTCCGTCGTCCGTAAAAAGATGATTGATATTCGTCATATTGGGCCGCATGAATTGGCATTGCGGGCCGCAGCTTGTGTGCTACTGGTCTATAGACAGCTAACCACAAAATATTATATTCTTAACTATGAAAAATAAGCTATAACCATAGTATTTTTTTATATTAGTTTTTAATTTGGGTTGATGAAAATTTCAACGAAAGCAATAAATATTTAAAAAGTAAACAAGTTTATCAATCTTTTTGTATATGTCCTAAATATGATAAAGCAGACTGACTTACAACAAGTTTAAACGATTCCTATTTACAGATAAAACACTTTAATTGAGTAGCTCGTGTTATGCGAATTAAACAACACCATATTAGTAAATATAATTTAAAAAATAGCCATGAATATGAAATACATACCTTTAAATAAAACCTTTTTTTGATTATGCTAATTTTCTATCGATTGATTCTTATTTTTTCCGATTTTCCAATTTTCAAACAAACCATCCCTTGAAATTGAATACTGACACAATTAAGAAATATCGGGTGATTTTCACCTATTAATAGCGGTATTTTTTTCAATAAAACAATTGTGTTTCAGCAAAACGTGTAGAAATAAATCATAAATAGAAAAGAGAGCATCAGTGATGCAAAACACATAATAACATAGACTTGGTAGATTTTTATGTTATTTTGTGTGTTTCAATCGATGGTGGCGCCATCTACAGCGAGACATATAATTAGAAAATCGATAAAACGTTTTCCTATCATCTACCTTGCATAAGTCAAAATGAAGGGATTTCCCGGAAATCAGTTCTCCCCAACATATTTGATGCCGTGTCTACGAAAACCCAAACGTAGTAATAAAAATATTAACATTAACTTACTAAAAGATAACTAACCTATCTTTTTTGTTATTATTATTTATAAAAAAAATATATGATACATAGTATCATTGCTCCAACAAAAGACCATTAATTAATACGACACTAAAATAAAAATATGTTGTTGTTATAATTAAGTTTTTTAATAACCGGTTGATTCTCATAGCTAGTTTTAAAACATTTTTTTTACGATAATACTATTTGATTTATTTTATTTGTGTTATACTAACAATAAAAACATATAATTATGCGCGTGTTAACGTCCATTGTGATGAAACCGATCAAATTGCTTGGAAACGAAAATAAAAGTTAAAAGATATTTTTAATAAATTCACAGCAGCAAAAATATAATTCTATTTATTGTAATTATATATTTTTTTGTCATTATAAAAATTCCTCCCTGATGCCGTGCGGCTACTTTAAGATTAACTAAGCCGGCCCTGATAATCATAAAAAATGACATAGTAAAATATGTTTAATAGTTATAAATGATGTTTTTCCACCTAGAATTGATAGTTAAGAGAATAAAACAGTTTTTTACGACTTTATTACTATCGTTGTGACAGTGAAATACTTTGTATATTCATTCTTGCTTACCTTTTGTATATGTTACAGTGAAACTGTATTCTCAGTGAACATATATTCTTCTCCAAGCTGTCATTGAAATTAAATTTGACCGCCCTATCTTTAGCCCTATGTTTGTCTGTGTTTTTCTTACGATCTCTTTTTATGAAAGGGAGTACTTGCTGGTTTTGTTTCATTGAAGCAAACCAAAATTTTAGGCCGGCAAATCATCGACTTGGGCCAATAATTTCAATGATCCAGTGAAATCATGTTGTCATACAAATCTATTACTTATCTAGAATACAGTTTCACTGTAACATATATATAACGCTGTATTTTTGCATGTCTTATCAGTAGATAATTCTCGCGATGAGGGAAACCAGTATTAATGTTAATTAATCGAATTCGGAATATGTACTAGAAATGTGTTATTATTTTTGAAGAATATTAATATGAAATTTAAATAAGTTTGTTTGTTGTACTTGTCAGTGCAAGTTCATTCGTGCATTTGAAATGCCTGAAGATGCTGGAAGGTAAAACCGGGTTGTTTTCGACATTACTCATGGAAAAGGACAAAAATCAAACGACTCAATTTTTTATTATATTTGTGTATATATAGTCTAAAATTTCGATGAACCCAATTGCTTCAAACATCAAATGTTCAGCGAATACTAGTTTCTATCTGACTGTTATAGTTATTCATTATTTTATATTTATATAGTCTTATCATTTAAGCAAATAACTGCCTTGTGAATCTCTGAACATGTGTTGGAGCAATTTTTCTGCGTTAAAGAAACACTGCCACAAAGCACTTAACGTCGATATGTAATCATTTCCTCGCAAAGAAAGAAAATGTGATAGGCGAAGTTAAACAAACAACGAAAAACTATAATAAACGTATTATACATATGTCAGTTTATATTCACACACGACTTGCTGTGTTTACAAACGAATCTTATGATCCGCCTTTCTTATAATATATTTTAAGATAAGTATCATTTATTTACTGTACACTTCAATATGTTAAAATGTTTATATAATTTTCGATCTCCGTGCCGGAATGGCAAAGTGATGTTATTGTATCGGAAGTTTTGAATGCTCATTACAGAATTTAAACATAGTTGTAAAACTAGGTTGTATCTATTCAACTATGCTTTTCATGTATGCAATGATAAGCTTATCAAATAAAGGCAGGCAGATGTTGTTTTTTTGACGTGACAACGTCTTATAAATCGATGAACGCCCGCTGCACGCACGAAAAAACATGACTCATTGTCCCGTTTGTCACGTTACGCCGAAGGCAAGCGTGCGAGCGAGAGCGCGGATAAGCGATAGAGAGGCACGATCGGCCTACCGTTCAGATTGTGCCGCATCTATCTCTCTTCCACTCGATTGGTCGATGCGTCTGAGTAGAAAAGAGACAGCGGCAGCACACTACTTATACACCTACAGTACCTACACGTGATCTGTTTACAACTGTTTATAAAGTGAAGTGAAATGTTAATGTGGTTTTCATTGTTTATATTACAACAACAATTGCGGCAATAAAGGTGATTAATTCTGATTAATTGTAATTAATTAAATATTCCATTTTATTCATAAAAGTATGCAATCATTTCATCAATGTTTTCTTATGACGTTGTCACGTTAAACTATCGTCCGTAAACCGACTTTACAGACAACCATTTTTTGCATTTCAAGTCGTTACCTTACTCTAAAAAGTTTTTATGTAAGAGTTTGGCAAAAAATTACATTTTGGTCGGAAGAGTTGTATTAACCGTATTCTAGCATACGTATATGACAACTTCAGAATCATATGTATTATTAAATTACGGAATTAACCGAATTGCGGAGGTCATCTGCACACTTTTATTTGATAAACCTCTAAGATTGTCATCATTATTTCCACATTAAAAAATAATTTGAAACATTTTTACTTGCTCATTGTTACAACTGAATTTTATCTTTTAAATTAAATAATATGATTAATACAAACTTCAACCGCTCATATCTGAAAACAGGGCCAAAAGCCGTAAGAACCTTTTCAAAATAAGGTGTCGAAGTAGCAAATAGAAATAACTATAGATTCTAAAAACATAATTTCTGGGCGCAAATTCATTGCTGTCAAGTTTTCGTTCTTGCTCAGTTAATAAGACAATAAATTTCAGAATGCTGAAAACATCTTCTGGTTATTTTTCCGATGATCAAATTTATTTAATGATTTTACAGCATTTATATGGATGGATACTGAGTAAATGCTTACTTATTTAATCCTTTCGTAGCATGTGTTGTAATGCTCGAAGAGAAACGTACCTGGTTGTATATTTCTTTCAGCTTATACGAGGCCAAAATGAGAATTTCCTCATTCTTAAAAATGTATTTTTTTTAAAATTATCGTGGACATTGCTTGTTTGTCCTTCCAATGCGTAAAACCAGACTGCCAGTGGGGATGCCACTGGGGAGAGATTTAACAATTTTAAACTGTATTTCTTCGGATTTCGATATGGCCCGGACGAGAGTTAGTTCATGCGAAGAGTTTTATGTTTTTCTTTTTTTACATTGTATATATTAAAATACGTCTTTTTCACACCTGAGCAATCGAATGGCATCAATATTTATGTATAGTATTATGGTTATAAAAATAAAGAATATTTTTGTGTAATTATTCCACAATTTTATGAAATCAGTGGAACCAGTTTCGTCGCGATAATTATTAATATTGAACAAAAAAAATGTTTTTTTTAGTTAAAATTTCGTTCTACAAGTTTTTAAATTTGATCGCATATTAAAATACGTTAATTGAATAATATTAAGCATGCGCAGTTCACTATAAGAATAAAAATCCAGATGCCATTCTAGAATACTTTGGCTGCATAAAATTTGTCAACGATCACATTTTTACAGTTAAGTTACCAGACTACCAAATCAAATAGTGACAGTGGCTTGGTCAAAAATGAAAAGCAAAACCGAGTTACTAGAAGTCGGTATGCCACTACGTCGGAATTTTACTCTCGCGCTTGGGACGCCTGCCAACATTGCCTGACACGTCGAATCTAACACAAAAAAAAATAATTGTGTTAACTGTATTATAGACACACTTTAACATTGCGAGAATTATTTTAAACACTTGGTCGATGCGAATTTTTAGACAGGTCTGCGGTACACTCGAACGGCTCAATTCACCTATCGGTCATAAACGGAACCACAATTTGGAAGCTTTTATATAATTATTTAAATAAAGAATATCAATATATGTAGCACGGTCTATTAACCGCTTTAGTACCTAGCAAAATGTAAAATAACGTGTAAAAAATCCTTTTTTGAACAAGATTGACCAATGACAGAAGAACCATTTTTTTGAGAGACAATGTATAGATGTCACTAGCATTGAAAAGAATAATATCATTAATATTCTTACAGGAAGATTTTTTTAAATACATTTTGCAATATTTGTGACTTTATTCGCAACGTCCGTACGCGGCGGCCACCAGTGGCCTTACGGTACTGAAGCGTTTAATTAATATCAATTATCCCAGTCCGTGGCGCAGTTGTCAAAGTCGTTGGCTTCCGTGACCGACCTCACGGGTTTGATTCCCGGTACGGATTTTGGCGATAAATCGAGTCTGTTCGAAAGCAATCGGTGTTTCCGTTGTTAAAAAACCCTTCCCACCTTTCCAATCCCAAAAAAATGAGGGCACGTAGCGAGAGTGATTAACTAACCACTAGTCCTTTCCTAGTCTTCATATCTTTTCAATCCCTACTCTCTTCGAAAAAGATGGTTTGAGCAACTGAGTAACAAGCAGTTTTGGTAGAAAAAAATCCTGTTAAGATAAACTCTGAGAGGAGTCCATGTGCTCCAAGTTAGGAGCGGACATGGTAAAAAAAAATATCAATATATTGTAATGTGTTAAACCTACTCTCCTGCATTAATCGTTTTAGGGGCATTTAAAAGACAATATATTGGGCTCCAGTGTATTTCTGTCGATGTTGAATTAAGCTGAAGTTCTCAAGAACGAAAAATATGCGGCACACTGACTTAGAGGTCTACACGGGTTGAAGCTTCAAACTTCTACGCGGCCCGAGACTGAAAACCTCTGCAATGAGACACAAACATCTTGAACCCGAACTTGAACTATTTTAACTAAACTCGAACAAAATCCATGTTTTTTATTTAATATTTTAGATATTTAGATTTCAGAAAATGTCAATTCATAACAATTTGATATTGACACGTCAAATGACAAGGCATATATATTTTTTTCGTTTAAATATATATCCGATCCCAGTTTGGGAGCATATGGTGGCCTCCTTATGGAGATAAATCAAGATATTTTTTTCCACGAGAACTGTTTGTTACTAAGTCACTCAACCTACTTCAGTTTGATGAAAGTAGCAGTAGAAAGAATAAGTGGTTAGGATACTACTAGTGGTAAAAACTAATCTCAGTTTTGCTACGCTCCGCTTATAAGATTAGATGGGTATAGGAGGTAATTTTCAGAGACCACAAGCACCCATACCTTCGACTGACAAATGCTGTTCGTACTGGGACTCGAACCCGTGAAGTCCATCACGGAAGCCAACGCTAACCGCTGCACCATGGACACTTCAATCACGGATGAATGATAATGGCGTGTAATGGCTCCTGAGTAGAGACTCCAATTCAAGTAGCAAATACTCGTTTTGAAAATAGTCGTCGAGTTTTTCTTCTACTGCGGGAATTACAAAAACAAAACTTCGAACCAATTTAAAATTTAAGACGTTTAATTTTCTATTATTGTTGAAATATATGATGTATAAATTAAAATAAATGTGTTGATGATGTTAAATAAGCTTCTTTATTTATTTATCTTCTTTTAATCTACACAAAATCGAATTAATAGTATATATTTTGGTAGATCTGAAACTACTCGAGTATTTTTAAATTGTACTACTCGATACTCGAGTAGTGGAGATATCGAGTAATTGGAGTCTCTACTCCTGAGTCCTGACTTACCCAACTGGCAGCCACCAGGCCCTGACTCACCCGAGCCGCAGACACTAGGTACACATCGGCAAGTGTAAAAAATTGCTTTTTGTTGCATCCCATTACCCACATGTTACACATAAATATAATTTGGAAAAAAGGCTGAATGTCAGATTTTGTACGAAAAGTTTTACATTTTAATTAGATTAAAAAAGTCTTTTTTATTATTCTCTTTTCAGCCCAAAATTTTTAGATTCGCCACTGAAAAAAAACACTAAAATTCAAGACATATTAGATATTTTTATATTGGGTTACCAAATTAACTCGATTTAAGTATGGGTCAAAATGATGTTTTACAATGTTAAAAGGATTGTTCAAAGCAATTCAAGAAAACAACATAATTTTTCTGTCAAATTCTTATCTGAATGCAATTCTGTACTAGACTGATATTGTATGTTTCTCAAATAAATAATATTGTCCAGCCATTTAATTCAAATTAATGGCTTTGGTGTACACTCAATCATTGACGTCACGTTTTTTCGATGTCCAGACATCTCAATCCGTGGCACGCGTCTTAATTGCCAGCTGACCTCGCCACACTATACTAAATCTATATTATATAGGAATACCATTTTTTCCATAGCTACAGTGTCCACGGGCAGCCAACTGGTTGCCACCAGGTTTCGGCTGCCAGCGCATTATCAGACGACAAACAATGCGAGCAATGCCGAGACGACCTTTGCGTAGTGAATTTTGCAGAACCACACTGGACATCTTGCTGTTTATTCATTTAAAATTATTTCTGATTCTCTTTTTAAAACATTCTTTCAAAAATGAGTACCTGCAAAACTCTTAGATTTATAAAAAAAGCTATTGTTTATTATCCTTCTAAATTATAGTCATAATAAGCCCGGTCCGTGGTGCAGTGGTCAACGTCGTTGGCTACCCTGTCGGACCACCCGGGCTCGATTCTTTGTACGGGAGGATTTTTTCAGTTGATAAATCGATTTGTTTTTGTGTTGTTAAATCCCTTCGCACCTTTCCGATCCCAAAGAGCGACACATAACGAGAGCGATTAGCTAACCACTAGTTTTGTCCTAGTCCTCGTATCCTTTTCCATTCCTACTCTCTTCGAAAAGGGGTGGTTGAGCAACTGAGTAACAAGCAATTTTTCGTAGATGAAACGATGTTGAGATAAACTCCGCGAGGAGTCAAGTTGGGAGCGGACATGGTAATAAAAATATAAGTTTAGACATATATATACATGCAGAACTATTCAGAGGGGGTAGAAGAGGCAGTTATCATAAACCTTGCGTTAAAGTGGTATCACATGCTTTATTGTATTTAAAAATCTGGTACTTAGCATTAGTCTTTCTAGTGATTTGTCCTAGACCTGTTCAATTTTTTGATCTCTAGGGTCTTTCATTACTTATCATCGAAAGGGATTAGCATACTATTTGGCGCATTGGCGTAAGTAAAACTTTTTCTAAATAAAAAATTAAATCTAATTTTTATTTTAAATAAATTTGGATATAACGGACAAAAAAAATCCGTCAAACGTAAAATTTCTTAAATTCAGATTAAACCACATGTAAACCATTTTTAACGGCCATGATAATTAAAGTAGGGTTACCGAAAGCAAGCGCGTCGATATCGAACAGCAACGTCCTTTCACGACGAGTGTCCGAAGACAATTAAATAGAATTTTGTTTGTGTTTTTTATTTTTTATTTATATCTAAATACAGTGAATTTTCAAAAAAAAATCTTTTGATTTATTTTAAGTCTATTTTTTTATAACGGACATTCGGCTTAAACGGACACCCCCACCCCCCCCAATTTGTCCGTTATATCGAGGTTTTACTGTACCTGCGAAACTCCTAGATTTTGAAAAAATACAATAGTTTATTATCCTTATAAATTATAGTCATTATAAGTTTAGACATTTTGGTAAAGCTTTGCGTTAAAGTGGTATGACAAGCTAATATTTAGTTTAAAAATCTGGTACTTATTTACTTTGGTATGTACTTTAAATACTTATTTTTAAGTTAATTTCTTTTTTTATCACTAATGTCTTACTGCTACTTCTTGGTGAAAAGGCATTACCATACATATCAGTAATTTTAATTGGGGATTGCCATGCTATCAGCTTGTAATAAATTTTAACGATACCACATTTAAAATACCTTATAATTGTTATTTACCCACACAAGTACATATTACTCAATTCATTGAAACTCATCCGCCATCGCCTACTTTTTTTCTAACACACAAACCTCAACACTAACTAAGTACAGACTATTTACTACGCGTCAGTTCAAGCAAAATCACTCGTGCATTTGAAATGCCTGAAGATGCTGAAAAACGAAAATAAAATTGCAAAATTAAATTGATTCAAATTTAATACGGTGAAAAAATAGCAATTTATTTTAATTCTACGCCATCGCCATCGTCATATTACTAACGATGGCGTAAGCCGAAATAGCTATCAAAAAATATATAAAATAATTTCTGTAGAATTAAAATACATTGTTATTTTTTTCACCGTATTATAATGGAGTTCTACCAAGGAAATGCCAAATCAATCAATAGATAAAATTTAAATTGGGTGCTTCTGACATCACACACCCCGAATAATTATTGCACCGTAAGTTTTATAGATTACTAGTATTCGAACCCGGCTTCGCTCGGACCAGTTTGGGGTTATGTTCACCTCGGCGCGTAAATTCAGACGGGCCAAGTTGAAACAACTGGCATCTTAATGACCAACAATGCAAAAGGGAATTACAGACCCACAGACATACATACGCCGTTTCGGTTTTATATTTAAGATATTTTGGTTCATATGAAACTACTCGAGTACTCGAGTATTTTTGTAAATGTACTACTCGATACTCGAGTAATTGGAGTCTCTACACACACATTGATAACGAAACAAATTTACCGTCGAAACTTTCGCGAGCGAAATCAATTCGTTTGTTTGAACTTGTAACAACAATGCAAAGGGAATTACAGACATACATCCCCCGTTTCGGTTTTATATATAAGACCTACTTATTTTCAATATTACTTTTATAATCGTAGAACAAATATATAACGTGATAATTGGTGTTATAATAATAGAGAAAATAAATTTATTTTTAATTACATACAAAAACTGTATTAATGCGAATATTTTACTGAATTTAAATTATCCAATAATATAAATTTGGTTCTGTGATCGTGTCTGCCCGTAGTAAATTCTCTTTCTATATATAGATGCATCGTGGGTTTAATTACGTACGATTTTAAAATACTCGAATTAGCGTACGCACAGACAGTCGCGGGCCAGTGGTTAAGTGATTGACTCGGCACGCATCATTTACAGGTTGGATCAAGTGATACAGCTTTAATAGTAAAGTATTGCTAATCTAAGAAATTAGAACATGAACTGCCGTCATTTATAAAATCACAACTAACGGCGAACGATATAATCCAATAATGTTACGGGTAATGTAATACATATAATTGTCAAATTAAATTATTTAGTAAGTATTCCAAAAAAAATGTCAATTAAACATATTTTTTTACATAATGCGTTCAAAAAAATCAAAAACAGTAGGTTTATTGCTTTTGAAATGGAAAAAAAATGAAAACATTGGAAATTGCCAAGGAAGTCAACCGAGCGAAAAGTAACAATTCATGTTTAATTGCTTAAAATACAATCATATTTTTTTTTCAAATAAATAAAAAAAAATATTGTACTACTTCTTGATTGTTTCAAGTTCAGAACCGATCTTTTTAAAAAATATATTATGTGGAAGCAGCTAGATAATGCTACAATTTTTCTTTTAACATGTTTTGTACTTATTTAACAGTTAATTTTTGAAGATCAGGGCCGGTTTCGCTCATAGCGAGCATTTTCGAGCATCGCGAGCATTTGAGTTGAAAATGCTCGCAACGAGCGAAACCGGTACTGATCTAATTAAGTAAAACGTTGAATTAGTACTTTTTTACTATGATTTTTTAATACAAGTATTGAGGGTGAGCACTTTAAAAGTGATTAACATAATGCTTTTCCACCAAGAAGTGACAGTTGCCACCTCAAAGCTGACACAGTCAACCATAATGGTATTTGTCATCGCGATTGTAGTTTTAGAATCAGGGCTGTGGAGTCGGTAAAAAAAAATTCGACTCCGACTCCAGCATTTACCAAAGCCACGACTCCGACTCCGAATAAAAAAGTTTAATATCGTCCCTTTTTTTTGGCTTATTTTCCTATGTATGTATGTGTATTCAATTCAATATCAACCCTACCAATCCGGCCAATAGCCAAATTTGACATATGTATTATATGCAAAAATAAAAAGTTAAAACTTCCGACTCCGAATATGACTCCGGCCAAATCGCCATGACGACTCCAACTCCGACTCCACAACCCTATTTAGAATACTGCATAGTGTACTGTGTTGACTTTTTTTCGATGTGGTAATAAATTTATAATAAATGTGGTAATGTGGTAACAGAGTAAGGATAGAACATTGGGCGAAGAAATGACTTGTAGTTAGCTAATCTTTCGCACTTTACGTGCCTCGTTTTCATGATCGAAGTAATTTAGACATGACCGATATCTAAACCTTATGAACGCGAATCCATAAATTGGTTAAAAATCAATTTATGAATCTGAATACCGCAGTCAAATAGGATGACGTAAATCATTCAACTACAGGCGCAGAAAATGTATCATTTGAGGTTTAAGTTAACAGTCGGCCATGACATATATTGGCATTTTAAAATAATTAAAATTAATTAAATATTTACATTTCATAATTTTAGAATAGAATATTAAGATAAATATTTACTCAAATTAAATTGGTTTCATCGCTTAATAAATAAAAACTTATTCTTTTAAATAAACAATTTGTCGTTTTTCAAGCACACATAAGGTAAATAGTAATACATTTAAATACAAAAGTAAACATCATTTTTAATTGTTTTCGGTATGTAAGCATTTTTTTTATATTCTGTTCACTAGATTTTTTTTATTTTTATAACTGCTTTCGCAGCCTTACTAAAATAGATTAAATTTGTTTTTTTATTTCAGATATTTATTTAAAACAATAAATCTTGTTTTTCATCTCATAAAACTCAATTATAAAGTAATTTTTGACTAATCAAACAAAACAACTGTTTGGAAAACAATCGAGCATATATTTTTAATATGGCTAGGATTTAGTATGGCTGGATCTTTAATATGGAAACTTTTATTATGTATAACAGTGCTGCCAACTACATTTTTACCTGTTCTCTTTTCGAAATTTCATTTATATTTAAACTTTAATCTGCTTTATGGAACGTTCAAAATATAAAATAAATATAAATCATAGACTAAAGGAAAATTCAATTTATGTTTCTTAATAAGAAAATTGCATTTTTTTTTTTAAATAAATTTCACTCAATACGCTTGGTGTGATGAACTAAGCGTTCAAAATTCACTAGTAATGTAAAGATTGTTGAGAATCACTGATCAATTATGCCAACACAGACACGCTTTCCCTCTGCGAATGCGCTGACAGAGTGCGTGTGTGTGAACAATTTTATAACGTAGTGTTCTGAGTTTCATAGCACGCACATTTATTTTTTACTTTTGTTTATAAAATTCAATTGCAATATCTGAATTATACAGAATTATGTATTAATTCAAAATCTCGAAAATAACATGGAGCAGGTAAGGAGACTGGCAGGACACAGGCTCTCCTGTGACATTCGCAGCACATATCCATACCTGCTCCCAGGTTATAAATACAGCTCGAGCTCCACCGAGTACATCCTGTGGATAGTCACCGGTCCACGGAATACATAGGTAAGTGCATCCTATAGTTACTAGCGGGCCATCCATGGCGACGGAATCCATCTACTTGATCGAAGAGACAGGCAGGGCTCAGGCACTCCTGGAACATTCGCAACACATATCCAAGGCGGTTCCATCGCACCCTTATTATTTTGGACGTAATAAATGGCTGGTCAACCGTACCGTGTGGCGGTCATATGCTCCGATTAGGGACATGGATAAAAATCATTATAATATAATACGCATAGCTCTAATTTGAAGTTGTGACTAATCAATAAAATTTGTTAATTGAAAAATATTTTCCGATCGAAAATCAACCCTAATGTTGCTTATAATTGAATTCACCATTCTGTGAATAAGAATTAAGTTTACTTTGAAGATAGTAAAATTATAGGTCTAAATCTGAATTATGATTGGCCAATTGAAATATAAAATCAATAACACAGTCTTTAAATTTGATTTGCAAATTGGCTAGACTTTAAACTGCGTAATTTTCATATTTGATCTAGCCTAAACCTGGCAATTTTCTTGCCATGGTAATTTTCTTATATTGTACTTACCTCTAATACTGACACAGCAATTTTCTTAAATAATAAATGTATCCATAGCATTAGGCTGCCTGTATTTGAAGGGAATTCAATTCACCATGAGGCTTTATTGACCCAATTATTAGCGATTGGAAATGAATATGTGGGATATCGAGGTTTTTTTTCAGCGAAAATGACATACGTAATACAAAGTTATCTATCGAAAAATAAACTACGTTAAATAAGGGTATGTCCTTATAATAATAATTCGTTAAAACACCTCCTACGACAAAGATCAAGTTATTTCAGAAGTATAACTTTTTCCCCTATCAATAAATGAAAATTTATTATTATAAACACGACATACAGACAAACAAAAAACATTTATTCGTATGATTAAAAATATACATATTATGATGTTTGAGATTTAAAACAAACGTTAGTTACACTCTTAATCCAAGATACATACATAAATGTGTATTTTTTTTAAATTTAGGATTTTCAATCAGGGCTGTGGAGTCGGAGTTGGAGTCTTGGAGTCGGGGCTTTTTGGCCGGAGTCGGAGTCAGAGTCGTCGCGGCGCTTTGTCCGGAGTCGGAATTTTTGAAAAATTTGAACTTTTTATTTTTGCATTTAATATCAAATTTGGCTTTTGGCCTCGTTGGTAGGGTTGATATTTAATTGAATACACATAAATAGGAAAATTAGGGGAAAAAAAAGTGACGATATTAACCTTTTTTTAGTCGGAGTGGGAGTCGTGTTTTTGGTTAATGTCGGAGTCGGAGTCGTGGTTTTAGTAAATGCTGGAGTCGGAGTCGGATTTTTTTTTACCGACTCCACAGCCCTGCTTTCAATATGAAATTCGAATCATTTTAATTTTGTTCTTTTCGTCATCTTCAGGAATATCAAATCCACGTATGAACTTAAACATCATCATAGCCAGTTCAAGTTAATCCGTAGACTTGAAATATCTGACTATGCCGGAAGACCCTGGGTCGTTAATGACGAGTATTTTTAAAATACTCGACTATCGAGTAATAACGAGTATTCATTACTCGAATTGGAGTCTCTACCACAAATACTATGGATATTCTGAGTAATTGTACAATACACGTGTAATCTTTTTGCTCGCTGAACATAAAGCACATGTTATGTTGGTTAACCTTTAATATTATAAGCTGCGATTCTAAATCACAAGATCGGCCACACGCCAGAGGCGGTGTAGCGAGAAATTTAATTCAAAACCCAGACCTTAATAACTCGTTAATGAAATTCACCCCTGACGGTGTCTCGATTTACCACCTGATCGCCGCGTGGCTTTTAATTTTCTCACATTAACAAAACAGTTCATTTCGTTGAGACTTCAAAAATATTACTTAAATAAAGTTAGGCTCTTAAAAATAATTATCGTTGGTTTCATGGCTCTTATTGACAATTTTCCTCTTATGAAAAAAACATTAATAATAAACTTCTAAACAAAAAAAAATGCATTAGTAGTACGACATCAAACGTGAACCTGCTATTTTTTATCATTAAATATTAACATTATAAAATAATAAAACATTTTTAGTATCTTGTAATTCTTACTTTATTTTATGTATAAATATCACTGTTTCGTTGTATTTCTTATCAGTTGATATCAGCTAGCCATGAGCGAAACCGGTCCTGATCAAATAAATTTTATATGAAATAAGTACTAAAAATGTTTTATTATTTTGTTTATAGTGCCATTCCACCAAGTATTGACAGTGAACACCTTAAAAGTGAAATATTAATATATTGATGAATAAGTTAATAAATAAAGCAGAGCTGTATAATTTTGTAAGGATGATTATTATCTATTGAGATGATAAAAACATTTTAAATCTACTACTTTTAAGTAAATTTAATTATATCATTATAATTGCAGTAACTTTGGCATATGTATTCGGATGAACAATCTTCAATCGATTCGAAATTTCAAAATCTTACTACCGAAAATAATACTAATTCGTAGATGAGTTTTAATACACATTTGATCTTATTAATATGTTTTTATGTCTCTTTCAAATTATTATTAATTGATTCGAGTTAAAAATAAAACATTAATTTCACAGCCATCCAAATATTCAGCAACCCTAATTAACACCCAACTTTTTGCATTGCCATTTTGTGAATAAAAATACAGTGCATCACTTTTAAGGTGTTCACTGTCAATACTTGGTGGAATGGCATTATAATAAAAATAATAACACATTTTTAGTACTTATTCCACATAAAATTTATTGGCTCAGGACCGGTTTCGCTCATGGCGAGCATTATCAATCTCATCAGCTGAAAATGCCTGATGTAATATGAGAATAAAATGGTCCTGATGGTAAATTTATGTCTTTTTTCAATTGTGGTGACGGGTTCATACCACAGTACTTTAAAATTTTCAATCGATTTATGATTTTCTTAAAAATCCTACGGAAGTGGTAAATTCCTGTATTTTTCACGTTGTGGTCGCTCGCAGTTACCGGTACTCGCGGTGGCACTTTAGGATATTTTATATATTTATTTTGCAATCGAATTTATGATTAAAAACATGGATTGACAAATATTCTCATTCCATACCAAATTTTAATATCTCAAAAATAAGGTAAAATAAGGGGATGATTAATTCAAAACGATTCTTCATTGAATTTAACCACATCTTTTTGGCTTATTTTGGTCAACACTCAAAGTACTCGTGTATAAGTGCTCATCCAACAATTTCAATTTCTAGAATATAGATCAACTAAATTTCCGTTTAGAAATATAAGTTTGTATAATATATACACATGACTCACATATCTGAAAATAAGTATTTTTCAAATCTTTTAAAAGCACTAGGCTTGGAAGGTTATTTCATATTTACAAAGCTTATAAACGAAACGCCAATCAATCAACAAATTGTCAATACATAAATAAGCGCAAACATAGTTTGTATGCGCGTATTTTTTAAGCGACTTTCTGTCGGCCATTTTAAAAAGGCAGTCAGAGGAAACGGAAACTACATTGTTTGCTAAAGAAAGCTGAATTTTGTAGGGTGACAAATGGATTTCACTAATTATAGTAAAAGCACGACAAATAACATCCACAGTAAAGTTTTTTATTGCGTACTTTATTTAGAGTATTAAACATTCGGAATATTATTTAAAATTCGAATGATAAATATGGATAAAAAAGTAAAAAGTACTTGGTGCCTTTTTTGTGCGATTTCAAAGTTGTACGGTTTTTTTTGGGACTTTATCTTTATAACGTACATATCTAATTATAGAATTAACAGCGCGTTGTTCACATAATTTATGTGAAAAATCCAGTGCTTCACCTGTGTATTATAATGTGACCTTGATACGTGCCCTTTGTTCATGTAATGATTCCATATTAAGTAACAGATTTTTTGTGCGATTTTCCGCGGAACGCATGTACCGCACAAAAAAGGTTTATGAGTCACATAGTGACACCTGCTTCGCTTCTACAAAGCTACTCTCTACTTCTCTACGCTTACATTAATTCACCCATTAAATAAATGATTGCTGTATCAATTACATTTGCAGTCATATACATTTCAATGATTTATTTTGCTCGCCAATAGATAGCACTGTCATTGTATAGCTTCAAATTTTCTCTTTGTTTACCTTAACTTTGCAGGTGAAATAGTTTGAAGAAGCTTATTTCCATAAATGAATTGTAATAAATAGTTATTATATGCCGAAAACTGTAAAGTTACATTCAATAATTATGTCATGTCTAGCAATTCTATAATATCTAAAGTAGACATCAAATTTTGTTAATTCTATTTACATAATCTTTGGTAGATTTAATAAAATTTTATTGTGGCTTGTTATAATGGTCACCGTATTCTTCGGCAACCTTAGCACATAATTGCACCAACAAAAAGCTAAATGTTTACTTTGCATCAAATTTCATATGTTCCTCGGGGAAAACATTTTTTAAGATTAAATTGATAGCCGAAACTTCACTACAACTAAAATATTTTAAAAAAATATATACAATAAATAACGGTACTATTAATAATATTGTAAAGATACTGATATAGTACAAAATTCAGTTTTTAATAAATAGTAAAAAAATCAATATTCATGAGCATATTAAAACTATGTCTTCTTTAAAATGCACGTCTTTCCATTACATAGTTTAATTCTTTGTAACAAAGCTATAAATCGCTTATCTCTGTTTAATTTAAAAATTACCATGCTATCCTCAACTATGGTATATCAAAAGTAAATGAACGTACTGAATATTTATCAGTATCAGTACTGATAAATATTCTTCGAATTCACATATTTATGAATAATATTTCATATTTATGAAACATAATTTGCCTGAAGACTGCAGCACACGCTATAAAAAACGGTTTGTAGCACTGGGTGCTGAGGGAGAGTTAACTAATTTTTAAATATTTTATCGATTTTCGTTTTTCTTACGATTGGTAAAACTGATAGTTAATCTTGTCGAATTTTTAAATATCAAAATCATTAATTGAACCCAATAAATGTAATTTTAGTATTTGACTAAAATTTGGCAAAACTACTGGTAGACTATTTCTACATTTTGAAAGAAGAAGAAAAAGTTATTGTTTGCGACTACTCAGTAAAGAAACATAAAACTTGACTTGCTTAAAATGGCAGAATTCTCATATCGGCTCCCACATGAAGAAAAACTTAGCGACTAAAAATATCGTTCAAAGACTGCACATTAAGGGGTGACATATAAACCAAATTAAAAATTAATATTTTTTTCACTCGAGAGTAATTATAATTTAACATAATCCATATAAAAAAGTTATCACTGCCGCCCGCCCGTGAACACATTAGTATTATTGAAAAATGTTTAAATTCATGTCATATACATAGGTTGCGCATCACTGATGTAAATGAATCACAAGTTTTGTCGAAATTTTCTAAAGATGTGTGAATCTATTATTTAGATGAACGAGATCTTTCTCCAAAATAATAATAATTTAAACGATATCAAGAACCGGACGTTTCGCATTTGACAAATAAACAATGCGCCCTTTATTTAAGTCGTGTGAAATCTTATTCAGCCCATTGAATTAAAACAAAATACAGCCATTTCAATGAAATTTTAACAGATCCCACTGATGACGCTGAGTTAGCCCAAACTGTCTGAAATATTGCGCGATATGGATTGAACTCTAAAGCTATTGTTTTACGGGCTGGTATGTACTGTATTTATATTTTAAGCAAGTTTCAAACTTCCACATAAAAAGTATTCCATATTTGTGCACTTGTACACCAAAATTTGGCCTCTTAGAGACAAAGAACCTAACTTATTTGTCTCTACTGAAAGCCAAAACAAAGGTTTCACTAGTAATCAATTTGACCTTTTTTTGACAGATACATTCATTGGCTTTCTAATGTTATAGTTATTGATTCTTATGTGTTTTTTAAGGTTAAGTGGAGCTATAAACCTAACCTAAACTAACCTAACCTAACCTAACCTAACTTATTTGTCTCTACTGAAAGCCAAAACAAAGGTTTCACTAGTAATCAATTTGACCTTTTTTTTGACAGATACATTCATTGGCTTTCTAATGTTATAGTTATTGATTCTTATGTGTTTTTTAAGGTTAAGTGGAGCTATGAACCTAACCTAAACTAACCTAACCTAACCTAACCTAACTTATTTGTCTCTACTGAAAGCCAAAACAAAGGTTTCACTAGTAATCAATTTGACCTTTTTTTGACAGATACATTCATTGGCTTTCTAATGTTATAGTTATTGATTCTTATGTGTTTTTAAGGTTAAGTGGAGCTATGAACCTAACCTAAACTAACCTAACCTAACCTAACTTATTTGTCTCTACTGAAAGCCAAAACAAAGGTTTCACTAGTTATCAATTTGACCTATTTTTTGACAGATACATTCATTTCCTTTCTAATGTTATAGTTATTGATTCTTATGTGTTTTTTAAGGTTAAGTGGAGCTATGAACAAGAAAGTGATTTTAATATGTGGAATACGGGATATCTGGAGAATATCTGGGGATATCGGAATATAAAGAGAAAACGACGCGGATTTCACGTTCCCGTATCCAATGTGTTAAAATACATTAAAATATCATCGTATCCAATTTTCTTATTGATATGTCTAGTGGCATTGATAACTCAAAACTGGCAAAAATATAGATAAGTTTCATTTATCCAAAAGGGCCGAATTGACCTTTATAAACAAACGTTTGCTCTCAAATATTTGTCCGAATAAGATTTAACAATGCATGTGTTCAGGCAGCGTTCAAAATGTTTGACATCATTCAAAGTATGTATTTCATATATTTAACATGATTTTGAACCATTCAAAATGCCGTTTTCGAACCTTTGTTAACCAACAATTTAAATTAACATGAAAAATTTACCTCTATAATATTTGCAACCAAAATAGCCAATATACATAATAAAATGCCGCGAACGAGCAACGTTGTTGGCTTTCGTGACAGACTTACTAGCTCAAGCTCCAGTGCGAGCAGTTTTTTTTTCAGTCGATTTATCGATCCTTGTTCGAAGACATGAATCTTTTTCTTGTTTTAAAATTCTTTTCTACCCATCCGAGCCTAAAAATGATTTAGCTTACCAATAGTACTAATCCTCATATCCTTTCATTCCTTACTCTCTTCGAAAAAGAATGGTTAATAAATTGAGTAACAAGCAGTTTTCGTAGCAAAACATACATTTATATAAATTTCACAAGGGGTTAACATGCTTCACATTGGGATCGAACATGGTTAAAAAATAAAATGAACGAATATTTTGTATATGACACGCTTAACGGAATAAAAGTTTTGTAACATAAAATTTGAACAATAACTTTGATTATTCCATGTACTGTGACACTGTTTCGCCTCTTTCAGATGCATGAATGAGGCGAAACACATGTAACGATTAGTAACATAATACATGGCATAGTCAAAGTTATTTTATATGAAAATGAACTTCCACAAATTTAGCGCCAAATCCATCCAATGTAAAAAGTTTTATAAATTATCTATAGTTATTTTCCTTCGCCAAATCCAATATGTACAGAGCATATGGCCACCACACCATCCCTCCACCACCACCACCACCATGAAAATACTTCACGAATCAGCGATAGAATTCATCCTATTGATTAAAGAAGCAGGCGAATTCAGGATCTTCTTAGGCAAAAATGGCAGTATGGGTTTCGTTATAGCTAATGAAAAATGCATCATAAAAATATTTTAGCTATCACTTTTATAAACGAAATATGTTTTCAAAATTTTACACGCAATATGTTGCCAAGTGGAAGAGATCTTTAAAAAATGCATCGCCTCTGGATGAGGGGAATATCTTCACAATAGTAAGACAGGGGTTAACGAACGAGCCCCCAAACAAAAGGGCTAGGTGTAAAATATATCGCGGACCTTCATTCAATGACTTACTGAATACTCCATGTGATATTTAAGACGTCGGGGTTTATATTTATCAGGAGATAAGATTCGTCATTTATTGAGACGATGCTAAAAGTTAAAGGTTACATTCCCAGTTTTGTTGAAATACCACATTTTGGATGGCTCGGCAATTTTACTTATTAATCATGTTTTAAGTCTTAATCAAATAATATCCAAAGGAATCGTCTCATTTTTAATTGAAAAATCATCACTTACGTGTGCAACATGTGCTTAAAAATGCGTGTGTTTTTTGTTGTATTTTCTCACGTTCACTAGTGTGAATACTCGAAGATAAATGTACATGACCATATATTTCTTTCGGCTTATCTGCTTTGGACTCAAAATGAGAATTCCACCATTCTTGAGAATGCTAAATTGGATGTTCCTGATAATTTTTTGAGGAATCGTGAAGATGATTTGTTTGTCCTTCCATGGTATAGAACCAGTCTGCCAATGGGGATGCCACTAGGATGAGCTTATCCGTTCTAAACGGAATTGCCTCGGATGTCGACATATTTCACATCGACGTGAGTGAGCTCAGATAATTACTATGTTTGATGTATTATAATTGATTTTGTCGGAACTCACTCGGTTGACTTCTATGCCAATTTCCAATGTATTCTTTTTTCTTCTCACTATTCTGATTACTTCAATGATTTAATCTTTCTTCACGTTGTAAAAGCAATAAACTTACAATTTGTGATTGTTGTAATCCATCATGTTGCGATCGAAAAATTGATTTCCGTTCGAAGACATGGACTCTGTGTTGTCCGAAAATTCCATCCCCATTTTTTTAAATTCTAATCATCCCAAAAAATAAATATTCAATACTGACACATTGATAAGATACATCAACGCTAAAAATCTTTTACAGGGTGTTAAAGTTCAGTGATTCCATTTTCCACGAATTACGTACGTGAAACTAGGCTCTTGGCAAAAGCTGTAATAAAAACAAATATCGTTGAAACCACAACGCAGACTGAAAATGAGCTTGTTTGATTCCAAATTCGGAGAAGCCGTGTGATAAACGACAAGGAAACAAACAACAACAAGGAATTTCAAAAACAAAATAATACAATAAGGAGCAGTGCAATGAAAAGTTTGAAAATTACTGGAAAATCAATGCATTTAACAATTATTATTTTATGTGGAGTAAATAGGTTCATGAAAGAAGAATTAAATTACTCAAAAACTCGTTTGATTGGGAGAATAGAAGATGAGGGTAAGAAAAGTAGTTATAAACAAATCGCTATCTTTATTCCGATTCTATTTTTGGATCGGATATAAACTGGATGAGAAGAGTTGCAAACATCATATGCATGCATGAGTTCGAGTATAAATTAAAATGTATGAATTTGTCAACTCAATGAGACGAACGCCTACAAGCGTCGACTATACGCCTAAATAACCAAAGACCGTCATGGTTATTGATATTTTAAAAGAAATAAGGTAATTATCGTTTCCGATTACATAAAGACATAACTTATTTAGACCATTTTCATAAATAGTGGGAATTATGTATACTATCAAAAGTTTTCTAAGCACTTAGCCGAATGACCAACGTCATGGTTATTGATTTTGGTGACCGATCAAATCTCAATGCCGAATTATGTTTCGATCGTTTTTTTGATTTGACGCGTTCTAAATTTAAAAAAATATCTGATTTTTCCAAACTATTACTGTGATTGTAATAATTTTGTTTAAAAAAGGAACGATGGCTTCAAATCTGAATCTTATATAATCGTTACGCGTTTGGATCGTTGGAAGTCATCATTGATGATTTGAAAAATTTCCAGGTCTAAGAATTTTGTCGTGCCAGTGACGTGCGTAAGAGGAGGGAAGTGACTGGTAGAAATTCTGCACTCGCTGTCCTTTGTGGAGCTCTCCTTGTAGAAGTGTGAAACAAAAAATGGGGTCCGTAATTAAAATGTATGGGGTGCGAAAAATCACACGCAATGGAGGCTGCTCTCTCGCGCGGTGCAGTCAAATTATTCATTTTTTTTCTATTCAACCAAAATCAACTAGTCACTTAAATTTTCAAATTAATTTCTTTATTATAATAAATATAAGATTTAAAAAAATATTTGTTTCTATTATAGACATAAAAATATATAATATAAATAATAATACATTTTTTATTTTAGTACTTTTTCCACATAAAATTTATTTGGTCAGGACCGGTTTCGCTCATGGCGAGTATTGTCAACTGATCAGTTGACAATGTTTGTTTCTGTTATAGACATAAAAATAATAATACATTTTTTTTTTTAGTACTTTTTCCACTGATCACTTGACAATGCTCGCCATGAGCGAAACAGGTCCTGATCAAATAAATTTTATGTGGAAAAAGTACTAAAAAAATGTATTATATTTTTATTGTAATGCCTTTCCACCAAGTATTGACAGTGAACACCCTAAAAGTGATAAAAATATATCGCAAGAACATTAACATTTTACATTTTGTTGAAATTGACATGTGAATAAAAATGTGTCATTCAGGTAAGAATAGTGCATTCGGAAAATTTTTTTTTTTTTTACGTTTTAATGGCATTTGATTTTTTCTTCATTTACCTGTTTTTACAACTTATTTAAAACAATTAGTTCCTACACCATACATCATAAAACGACATTAAAGCAAAATTAGCACTGATAAAGTAATATTGGGTGATAAAAATAATAGAATAAAGACAACAGTTTTCCGCAAAAAAATATGCCTTGGGATTTTTCGCGGGCACTTTTCAAAATGTTCTTAGATCCAAAAGGTTAAAGATTTAGATTCAGTCAAAAATCTTCACGTGATAATATAGAAGATGGTTAGTTTATTTGCCTATCTGTCTTGACTTATCACAGTCTTCTTTGTAAAATTGACTTTCATTAGCGACATATCCATTCCCAGTTCAAATAATCTGAAAAAATTGTCAGTCATTAAAATTAACTACTACCTTACTTGTGCACTATTTAAGATACGAAATTGATCAACTTACCAATGGCTAAAATACGTAAGATCTCAATTTTATAAAACATAAATACACAAATTCTGATTGTACCCACCTGGCGTCGGGGTAGTATTGAGTAGTGACTGACTATTCAACCCTTCTCATTAGGGCCTACCGCCAGCGACGCCACTGTACGCATAACGCAGAATCACACAGTTTTTCAAAGTTACAGCAAACACCAACAATATAAACCACCAAGATATCAAATATATTAAACTATATTTTACGTGACACCGGCGAATTACGGATAGTGGTAGATTTTTTTACACTAATCGGTAGTCATCAGGGATTAAAGTGACGAAAATCCCAGCATATTGCTTTCAATGAAACTATTTTGAACAAGTGAAATGTGTGACAGTCATTGAAAACTCAATATGGTCTTAGTAATCTTGAACTGCATCATCTCATATATAATAAATGGCTTACAGCCCACAGCATCGTGATAGATAACGTTATACACGACTTTCCTATAGCCGGTTTTCAATATTGTTTGCATAAAATTTACTTAAGCTGTCGTACAGACCATGAACTTGAGCGTCGTTTTTTACCTGCGCATATTTATTTTTTTCAATATTCTTAATCTAAGAATGAGTTACTGTCTGCATATAGATTCTAATTGAGTGTTTTAGTAATACACAAAAAATGTGGTATTGTTTCTGGCGGAGATGTCATGCAAAATAATAAATGAAAGACTTATTTTAGATTAAGATCCCACTTATAGCCCTTAATCGGGACATAAATTTGAGGTATACCTTTTTTCACTATGTTGCATTGAATCGAGCTGCATAAAAATTATGTTTTTCCAAACAAGCTTTCGATTTTTTTGATAATTTATTTATAGCTTGGTACAGAATTAGTCTTTATAACCCCTTATCGCAAATACGGTTGCACTGTCTAATTAAATAAAGATATGCATTGCTTTTATTTAGAAAACCCTTTACGAATACTGATATGATAATAAAAATAAACGTTTTCATATTAGGCTGTTTTTATTATAAGCATAGATCACTGTTGTGAGATAGATCACTGTTTGCCATTTTTAATTATTTATTTACATTTATTGGAAATTCATATTCAATTTCATATGGAAAGTTTGAGAATCTGCAGTGTCACTACGCAATATTGTGTAATGTACTTTCCGGCCTACTCTCAGATGTGAGTAGTTAGTCGTTAAGTTGGTAGTAGGTACTCAAAACACTCACACCTCAGCCTCACACGTCGCCCTCTCCAAACACGCCATATTCCAAGTTCGATTCCCGGAGAAACTCGTTATTTCATCACTTAAATATTCAAATAATGAAATAATAAACATCTTTCATGCATTCAATTACATCAATAATATCACCCTTGCTATAAGATTTCAAAAAGAGTCTCAAAAACTCAATGCTTTAAAACGATACACTGTCTATTGAATTAATTTACTTGGTAGAACTCCACTATAATACGGTGAAAAATAGCAATATATTTTAAACATTAATCATCATATAATTCTTGGACATTCCTGATGAAAAATGAATCAAAAATAACGTTATAACCCTGCAGAATCACCACGTTAGAAGAGTGTGAAGCCGTAGCAGTGGTAGCGGTTACAACGTTCAGTACCCTAAAAGGTATCCTTACTGAGTTATATACTAAAGTTAGATTTATCTGCTGGTATTTTAAAGGTTGCTATACGACTTTCCTTTTATAATACCTTTTACATTCCAGCGTAATTTTCACTGAAACGTCAAAGATAGTACTTAGCCGTTAAAGAAATCTAATAAATTCCTCATGTTGACTACCTGTCAGTTAACGCTTTAAATCTCTGAATTCACTGACACTACTATTGGTCGAGAGTCGAGAGTAAATCAAGAAAAATCTGGTAAAATATATGGCTTTTTTCATACATCTGTATACAATTTCCTTTGTAGGTGTTTTGAGTCGCCAATCGCAAGGGCTGTTCGACTGACGAATGCCTGTTGAGTTAGACATGTTCAGCAGTTAGCTTGGTGCTTTCTTTTTAATTTTTTTCTTTATATATTTCTGTTTCATTTGTTTAAAAATAATGCTGTGTTAAATATTAATTATACTTGTAAAATACTTTTCAAGTACTTTTTTTTTTCATTTATTCAATAAATAAATATATCTTTCCAACTGATCTCAAAATTTTGTTTAATTAAAATGCTCAATAGCCGATGAAAACTGGTGTTGTTTTGATTATGATCAAAAAAATAGACTATATAGTCCGGGGGTTACCAACCCCGTGCCAGGGGGCCGATTTGTGTGCGACCACTCCCATTCGACCGCGACAAAAATTTTTCATTTCAATTTTCATATATTTTATTATATTTGAATAAGTTTCTAAAATGATTAAATAAAATATTTTCAAAAATAATTAAATAATTACGTAATTCGAACTTATTTGTCTGTATAAATCGATATAGATCACTGCTAGAGTAACCCAGTAGTAGAGCTCTAGAACCCTTTTACTTACCAAATGAATATAATGGAAATAGCTGCATATATTGCAGAGCTTGTTCAAGTAAAGGCAGAAGAACTGGAGTTAAAGATTTTGGACCTTCAGAGTGATATTATGTATGTTAAAATCCTTAATGTCAGATGAGAACTTCTGGAATACAGTGGACGGAAAAATTTTTCCATTTTTTAAAAAAAGCAGCATATAAGATTGAATCATTTTATGGTTCCACATACCTTTGTGAATCATTATTTTCAACAATGAATTTAATAAAATCAAAATATAGATATCGACTCACCGATGAACATCTTAATGATTGCTTGTTAACAGGAACGTCATCATACTCCCCTAATTATGAGGCACTGGCCAATAAAATGCAATGCCAAAGATCTTATATTTATTTTATATAATATAATATAAACAATAATTTAAAAAATATTTTTTTGTTTATTATTTAGTACCAATGTTCATATAATTATTCAAAGCAAATTTTGCTTTAAAAAAATATGTGGTGCCCGCCGCCCTACCGATATTTTAAAATGTGCTCTAAGGTACAAAAAGGCTGGTAACCCCTGATATAAAATATGTTAAGTTTGAAATGGATATATTTACTAAATGATCGTAGTTGAAAATTGTATAGAATATAACGCACAAATACACCAGATGTATTAAAACAGGCTACCAACATTTTTCGGGTGGCGACCCCTTCTTATAAAAGCCATGTTACCCGCGACCCCCATGCAATTCAAAAAGACATTTTAATAAGGTAATCAAAAAAACAGCGAAAATGCATTATAGTGAATATTTTTCTTAGTTGACTTTATAAGATGGTGACCCCACAGAAAACCTGCTGCGACCCCCTTTGGGGTCGCGACCCATATGTTGGGAACCCGTGTATTAAAATAAAATGAAAAGCAACAGCAATGAAATCAAATGATGAAAATTGAAATTATAATTGAAAATTTATAAGCATGAGAAAATACTATATATACCAATGAGAAGGAAGCCATTTCGCATGGTGATTGTACAAAATTAATGAATACCATGAATAAGAAATTGATGAACCGTGGATGTGCGTGTTTTAGAAACCTTTTAAGAAAAATAGACTTTTTTAAATAATTAAATGGATGACATGTAAGCGATACTCGCTGTGCGTAATAAGAAAATCGATTCCTTCTAAAACTGCAAGCCTAGGCTGATGCGAGCGCCATTTCAACCCCTGAAAAAAACACCCCATACGTATAATCGTAAACTTCCTGGAAATAGACTTTGTTTTATTTCTATCCGGTACTGTGTTTTAACCATACGAAGCGAATACGGAATACAAATCGGGATTCGAAAACTTAACCGCTGAGTTGATGCCTAGAACGTTACCATTCGACGATGAAACATATTTATACTAATCATTTATGATTAGGCTTACCATGTATATTTTTTGCCCGGTCTGTGGCGCAATGGTCAAAGTCGATGTTCTCCGTGACGGACCGCCCGAGCTTACGATTCTGTTCGAAGGCAATAGGTTTTTGTGTTGTTAAAAGTCCCTTATCAATTTTCCGAAACCAAAAAGTGGTGCGTAGCGAGGGCAATTAGCTAACCACTAGGCCTCTCCTATTCTTCGTATCCTTTCAATTCCTACTCACTTCGAAAAAAGGGAGGTTGGGCAACTGAAAAACAAGCAGTGCTCGTAGAAAAAACATCATGAGATAAACTCCGTGAGGAGTCCATATGCTCCAAGTTGGGAGACATGGTCAAAAAATAATTATTATGAAACTTTAAACCGCGACAGGAAGCGTGAGCTCGGAAAAAAAATCGTCCTTTTTTAAATTCTTTATCATTTTTGCTTGTTATGCCAGAGTTTTTTTTTGTACAGTAACGCTCGTACGGTAGACTCCTTTACGCTGCTTCAAATGAAATGTGTTACCCACAACAATTTGAAGTGTATTGTGCACAATATGTGCCCATATCTAATTCCGACAAAATTAATTCTTTAATTTGCGATGTCTTACGTTGTGATATTTATGTTCTATTCAATGAAGATAATTTTCACTTGTAGTAATTATCGCGTTGCATTGTTGACCGAGCGAATGATGTCGAAAGAAGAATAAATATGACGAAAAGAATGGCGCCTCCTACGAGCACAAAAGTATGCTTGTCGATAGTAAATAATATGGCAATTTTTAGTATTTCATACGCAATTGCTTCTTGCTATTTACACAATTAATTAACAAATATACAGCTACATGTATTTGAACCTTATATTAGTGCATATCACTGCACGTTGATAATATTATACGAACTGTATAATCATTTTTAACCAGTACTTACTAAAAATGGTAGCATTCATTGATCACACCTTCCGCCCGACTTCTAAAAAATCTTTTTTTCAGCAAGATTGACTGATGACAGAGGAACATTTTTTTTCTAGCGACATTGAATGTCACTAGCTATGAAAAAAAATCATCACAATTCTTACAGGAAGATTTGTTCATATATATTTTAATATTTGCCATTTTATTGGCGGCGGCCACTAGTGGCCTTACGGTGCTGAAGGGGTGAAGGTGTTCACTGTCAATACTGTCATTTTAGTACTTATTCCACGTATATGTATGTCTATTTTGTTTTTATTTTGCTTTGATTTCTTTGCTTAGTTGCAATACCAATTGTTTGTCGTGCCGTGTAAGTATTGCCTAACTTTTGCATGAATATCGCTATATATTTGTATTTCTTATCAGTTGATAATGCTTGCAATGAGCGAATCCTGTACTAAGCTAATAAATTTAATGTGGAATAAGTACTAAAAATGTAATATACAACACAATGTAAGACCCTGTAACATGTAAAGTGTATAGTATATGGCATATGACATGACCAACTCACCGTTATTGACAAGACGCAGGACGCACCGTGGAGAACCCGTGAATAATTAATGTCCTGGGGTCGATTCCCTTCGAAGGCTGCCTACGGCCACCGGTCATTTCGTCTCCTTCAAGACGAGAGTTCGCAATAATGAGGGCTTCGTTTCGTTGCTAGAACATATTTTGAATGAGGTTCGTATTTTCCTGGTTTGTAAAAATTATAACAGTTGCGGTCATAGTGTGTTTTCTATTTGTATGAATTGATATTGAATTTTCGTAATGTGTTGGTCAGAATACAGAGGGCAGAAAAAATAATTTACTATCTGAATATATATGTTACAGTGAAACTGTATTCTCAGTGTAAATGTATCAAGTAATAGATTTGTATGACAGCATGATTTCACTGGTCACGATCATTTAAATTATTGGCCCAAATCGATGATTTGCCGGCCTAAAATTGTGGTTTGCTTCAATGAAACAAAATGAGCAAGAAGTCCCTTTCATAAAAATAGAACCAAAGAAAAACACAGACAAGCATTGGGCTGAAGATAGGGTGGTCAAATTTAATTTTAATGACAGCTTGGAGAAGAATCAATAGTTTTACTTGTTAGTTAATATTTTTATTCGGACGAAAAATTTGTTTCAATTCAGATAATTAAATATTTGTTCCCATCGAATAACTCGAAGTATTCGATTAAGCTTTACTTCCACTGTGGATTTTACGTATATGCATGATACTTAATATCACCTAAACTGCGTGGCTGATCAAGTCAAATTTTCTAGCTTCAAAAGTGCATAGTTAAAAGATCAGTTCCGTGCAGCTCTGTATCGGGCCAATAACATGACGAGTAAATTAATTTCATGATCGTGTAGTGTTATGGAAGGAGGCCGCGAAACAGCGGCTGTATGAAAATAACGGGTGGTGGTGGGTCAACCAACATGCAACGAAGTCATATTTGGGTTTATAAATAAATTATCATTGATAATATATTTTCCGGCTGGAGTATTTTGAGAGCAATAAAAAAATTTTTCGTGACATGAAAAATATTCAATGCAAAAATTTTATGGTGGTAGAACTTATAATTGTTAACATTTTTATTCCGCTGATTGTGTGTCATGATGTGAAAAAATGTAGTTCACGCACTGTTACCGCCGAATCCATCAAAAAAGTGTTTAATAAAACTATGTTTGCATCATAAAAATATTAACATTTTCATATTTATAATAATAAAGTTATTAATGTGTGTATATTGTATAGCGGAATGAAAAGAAAACAACAAATAGCATATTATGAATGTTTCTGTTATTTGAAATTCATTTCTATTATTCTGTTTGCAACTGTGCGCTTTTGTCTTGCCTGGTTACCATATACGTGATTTTATAAGTATCAACCAATTTCTATTCAATTATTCAATACACACATCATTCATCGCACAGTGGTGACGTTGTTAATAATTAAGAAGCCACGGGTCGATTTCCATACAAGAACTGCATCTACTGGTCAAGTTGTCCCCTTATTGTCCGCACTGTGGGGTGAATATAACAATAAACAGAGAACAATAATACCACAGATGCACACAATACCATATCACAACTATGGTCCAACCACGGTTACTTAAATATTACAAGTGGTCAGTATTTCATAAAAAATGGTCAGTATGTATGTATATGAATTAAAAGTCAGTCGTTAAACAGTCGAGAAATTCCTACTCAAAGCTGACTAACTTTCAAGGTGTCCACTGTCAATACTTGGTGGAAAGGCATTTTATTAAAAAATAATAAAACATTTTTTGTTCTTATTTCACAATTAATTTATTAAGAAGAGCACCGGCTTCTTTATCTTAAAACTATTTCATATTTATGTTCCCAATTGATTGTTACACCCTTATTAGTCTTGCTTAGTTTTTTATACCTGTTTTGATGTATTTTCTTATCAGTTAAATATGCTCTCGATGAGCGAAATCGGTCCTGATCTTAATACAGTAATCGTGGAATAAGTACAAAAAATGTTTATTTTTATATATAAGCCATATAAGTCTTTTGTTATAATCTTAAGTATCGCGTAAGTTGACTGCGGGGAAAAAAACATGATGTAGCTGTGTAATACATTTCCAATACCCTGTAAGGAATCTATTTATATTTAATCTAGTTTCAACGGAAAACTCGTGCAAGATGTTGTGCAATGAGGCAGGATGCTTGAAGATATTGAAAAGGAAGGACTGCGTAAGTCAATTCAACCGTCTGGTGAACCAATCGGTTACGCTTCCTCATATGGAGAGAAATTAGACTAATGCAGACCCTTCACCTTCACCTAGAAGCCTTAGATTATGAAGGATTTTGGTCAACTGCTTCCGATATACACCAGGTTTCTTCCAAGAAAAAGCTGTAAGTATTCTTGATATTTGTTACTGTTGGAATACGATATATGATGATATGTAGTTATGAACAGTTTTTTGCAATTAATTGAATACCTATCATTGAAATTGTGAAATAGAACAATAACATTGACAATCATATGAAAACAATATAATGTTGATTCATTCGTTGAGAATTGTTTATTTTTAATCAAACGAATAAAAAATATTACGGAATATGTTATTTATGTTGGATATATTTTTTGCGTCATTTTATTTCCATAAATCTAGTTATTACTTAGCAAAAATCGTAAAAGGAATTTCCACAACTTCTAAGTAATTTCCACAGAGTATTTATGAAGTGAGTGACTGAAAAAATGGAATTTGAAGTTTATATGTGAGATGTCTTAAAAGAGTGGGTGCTTGTGAAAGCAAGTCAAAGGGATTTCAGAATGTCTTGAAAACGCTTTGAGAATCTTTTACGCCCTACAAAACACGCAATGAGGCCTTTTCATCTCTTGCAAGAGGCATGCGAATCTCAAACTTCTTAGCATTAAATCACACCATACTATTTCAATGAAAAATGGGACGCTCAATTTTCTTTTGACAAAAATCAAACGGGCAACTTAAGAACCAGCCATAACCTATCCTAGGGAATGTTGGGAATGAATTTTTTGCAACTTACAAATTCTGACTTGATAGTAGAGGAATTAATGCAACGGGAAGGTTACAGTATTAAATAATCATCGTTTTTAAATAAATAAAATACACTGTGAAGTAATACTTACACGTGTATTCTGCTAAAGATCTGTACCGGTTTTGCTCATCGCGAGCATTATCAGCTGATCCAGCTGATCATTATTAACTGTTTTAAATCGAATGCATAGGTGTCCGTTATATCTTAATTTCATGTCCTCGTCTGATCCTAAATACGGAGCGTTAACCACTAATCCTTTCCTAGCCTTGATCACTACTCCTTCATAAAAAAGGAAGTTAGGCAGCGGAACAATACACAGTTCTAGTAGAACAGCTTCTCTTGAAGTTTTATAGACCCTTATATACTATTCTTTGTTCTTTGTAGTGTACACTTTTATAATATTTACATACATCTTACGGTATTTAATAATTCAACAGTATTATATTCTTGCAATTTATTAATGCAAATAAAACCGATCAAAATAATTCAACAGTTTTTTATAGCTGAATACATGTAAAGTAAATATGTTTTGAAAACATGTGGCTTCACATAAGCCATAACTTTAAATGAGATGCTTCTCGTTGACGCATAAGATGCGAACATATAGCGCGGATGAATTTTTTAAAATATTATTTTAAACAAAAGAATTTTTCAAAAAGATATTTATATCTCATAAAGGATTTTGCGTGGGTACTTAAACTAACCGTGCAGAAATAATATGCATAGCTTAACTTAACACTAGGGACTCTTTAGCCTCCCGGGAAACGAGACACTACATCTTCAATTCCCGGGTAAACCCGAGAATCGAGACCATTGTCTTTCTAACTGAGGAAAAAATGATTTATTGAATTTGAATTGTTTGAATTTTGTACTTTTCCATGAGTTTTGTCGCTAACGAGCCGGGTTTCACCTTTCAGCATCTTCAGGCATTTCAAATGCACGGATGTACTTGAACTGACAAGTACATCCGTGCACTACAGTCAGTTAAAGTACATTCGTACTTTTTAAATGCATGAAGATGCCGAAAGGTGAAATCCGGGTCGTTAGCGACAAAACTCATGGAAAATTACAAAATTTAAACCACTCATATATGATATCGAAATTCCATCAAGCATCCTCAGTCGAAATTCTTGATTTAGTGAATATTTTATTAAACAAATGGGAAAAAATGGTTTGATTATAAAACACAAAAAAAACAGTATGAAATATAATGTTTTTGCAATATCATGTTTAGCAGTCAGACAGCAACAAGGTTTTTTAATGTGTTTAAATCTACAAGTATCATTCTCTTGGACCCTTGAATGATTTTGATATTTTCTTTATTTTTATCCATAATATCATTCAGTCAATTATTAATAAATGTATAAACCTCAGATGCAACCATTGGAAATTTTACAATTATACTACAGATAATGACAAAGGCAAATTCTACTGAATATATTTACACTATGTGCGATTCTACGTTAAAAAATACGTAAATTATTTCATAACCATAACTTTACAAATTCCATTTATAAATATAAGAAGACTAGAACTTATTTTGCACTAAAAAATATATAATATTTGACTTATGTACATGACGTGTATCACGTTGTCGCAACGGTCGTCATAGGTTTTACATGCTAATGATTGTCTCGAGCAATTTTTTGAAATGTCCCGGGAATCGAGACGAGCGAAAATCATAGAATTTCCGGGAAATAATTTTCAACGAGCTTGACATAGAATCCCTAGTCAATACGTACACTGTGAGATAAAAATAAGATCATGTTTTATTTAAACTGCACGTTGCTTGTTAGTTTTATTGCACCAAATTTTTATTCTTTTTCATTATTTTATGTTTCAGTCGACGATCAAGCATATATGGCTTGAAGAGCTAACAGTAGACCGCATTGGTGATATATCAATCCTTGATATAAACGTGATTAATTAATATTCATTAAATCTACCGAGATGAATCTGACAAATTCTGTATCTAACGCCATTTTATGACTAAAGCACGTACTTGCCTACTTATTGTCAGATGACAAACTTTGAACGAGTTTTCCTAACCTAACCCAACATTTCCTGAGTTGAAAGACATGGTAAATATAATATGCACGTACGGGGAAAATAATAATCTATGCGCCTATCTACATGCATACATCATCCCTTCAAACTTCAAACGCACCCTATTCCACCACGCGTTGTAAATTTTTGCTCTACTATTTAAAATATCAGTACAGGCATAACTCCATTTTTAATCCGAACCATCCATTACATTGGTTTTTATATTGAGAACAGTAGTAGAGGTTTAGTAACTGGTTTTTAGTTAATCGTTCAATGACTACTTATCAATAAATAGATACGAATAGGGAGGGAATGGTGTAATTAGAACAATTATGCCCTTCCAAGATAGAAGGCAGTAGCAGTTAAAAAAAATTCGAAAGTGAGTTATGAATGCCATTTTCTAAATACTTTTGAAAGCCATAAATTGTGCTCACTTTTCGCACTAAAATAACTACAATACAAAAATAGCAGCAAATCTAGTTTTCTTGGCAAAGAGGCAGCCAGTGTAACTACTTACTGCTTTGTTTACAAAGAGGTTAGTTAATCTTCTCATCAACAGCTTTTTATAAATTCCAAATTCTAAAACATCAAAAAACTTAACTAACTCACTTAATGCCTTCTTGTTTGCAACGGCAGAATTGACATCCATTCAAAATAAAAAAATGTATATTTACTAATTTAGAACTATGTATGTATGGGTAAAAATTTGGCAGGTTAATTATCGAAATTCGGTTAGTTATCGAAAAATATATGTCACCTGCAAGAATCTTACTAATGAAAGCATTTTCATATTCATTATCTTTTAATAAGCAATAATTATTTTATTTTAGTCATGGAATTTGGTAAAGTTAAGTTCTATTCCATAAACAATAATCAAACCTGCAGCGTATTACTATGCTGGGAGAAGTTTCAAACTTAATTCGGTAAATACAGTAGAACCTCGATTATCCGGATTGGTCAAAATAAACAAAAATATTACAAATTTGCTGATATGCACGTGGCGAATTGCGTCCACTTTTTACGTACATGATGGAATGCAGTCTTAATATTTAGATCGTTGCATTTTTCTAACAATAATTCCTGTGTAAAATATGGGTCAGTCATCATCCAAATTCGATACTCATTGAACGTTTGTTTCGTGAAAAATTGATCACGATTAAAATATTTATTTTTAATATTACCGATATGTCAACGAAAAGAAAACAAATTAGATATGATCGATTCTTTGAAACGGGGTGAATCGGGACGTTTTTTACAGGGCTGTGGAGAAGGGCTGTCCGACACCGACTCCAGCATTTACCAAAACCACGACTCCGACTCCGACTCCGACATTGACCAAAAACACGACTCCGACTCCGACTAAAAAAAGGGTTAAGATCGTCACTTTTTTTCCTTAATTTTCGTATTAATGTGTATTTAATTAAATATCAAACCTATCAATGGCCGCATTTGACATATTAAATGCAAAAATAAAAAGTTCAAACTTTTCAAAATTTCCGACTCCGAGTACGACTCCTGCCAAATAGCCGCGACGACTCCGACTCCGGCCAAAAAGCCCCGACTCCACAGCCTTGGTTTTTTGTCTAGTAAATATGGTATCGGAACGTCAACGATCTCGGATATAAAAAAACAAAGTGAAAAAATCTTGAAGTTTACCAATTGTTTAATAAGAGTCAAGAAGAGTGCTATTCAAGACAACTCATGTGTCTTAAAAGTATTCGTGATTTAGCAGCATTAAAAGAAAAGCCAGCTTTAAGCAGAAATCGATAATTGATTTTTTCAATAAAAAATAATTTATTATTAAAGCCATGTATTAATCTAAAGAAATAAAAATGATTTATACTGATTAAACTTCTCGTCTTTTCCTGATAATTATGATTTTTTCGATTATCCGGATTTGTCCTTATCCGGACTATATCATACCCAATTAGTCCGGATAATCGAGGTTCTACTGTTCTAACTCACCAGAACAAGGAAAGCCTCATAAGCGATTTTAAAAATTGGTTGATAAAGTGACATACCGACATGTTGTCAATATTCCACGATTTTTATTTAGAAACAAGACCGAGTAGCTTTATGTTCTGACTTGCTAAGTGATACCGGTATTATTCTGTGTATTAAAAGATGTAGAAGTCGACAGTTTTTTTCCTTTTATCGTAACATGATTACTTTTACTTTGAACAAACATTTTTATAAAATTCACCGAAAATCAATAAATCTTGAAGACTTTTTATTTCCCTCAAACAATTATCTCACTTTTGTGTATTTTTCGCTAATTGGGCATACAAATAAAATCATATCTTTTGATTCCCCGGAGCTTGTTGCTTTACCTGAAAAAGGTAACGATTTTTTTATACAGAATTCCTTACATAAAGATTTTCCCCCGCTATTTTCTCTTCTTCCAAATATTTTGTTGCATAATCAAAAAATTCATACAGGTACAAAGTAAATCCCAATTTTTAATTAATCGTAACTTTTCTTTCGTATTTGTGTCTAACGTTTCAATCATTCGACCGTTCTCCCGATTATTCAATGCAATCTTTGCGTTTTCTTATATAAACCAAAAAGGAAAACGATCGGTAAAATTAAAGTAAGTATTTAACTTGGCTGAGTTCGAATGCATTTTTAAGGTGTTGAATGTCACTTCTTGGTAGAAAGACATTATTAAAATAAATAAAACATATTATATACTTAATACTACTTATATTCTGATAAAGATCCGTCCGGCTTTTATCAAAGCGAGCGAAACCAGTTCTGATCGTTCTCCTTATATGTGTGGAAGTAATAGTTTATAATGTGTTTTATTTATTTAAAAAAAGTGTTAATGCAATTAAATTAAGTTGAGTTGGCGTACAAACAATTCGGCTCCCCCAACAAGCACTGCTATAAATTATTTTTTTAATAAAAAAAAATTAGCCTTTTTTAACACAAATCCTAAGCAAAAAAGGGGGCGCAGAAAGAGTGATAAACTAACGATACTAGCCTTTTTCTTATCCTACCAAGCTATCCTTAGACTCTACGACAGAGAGAGGTTAATCAGTTAAAAAGCAGTTCTTTATCGTGAACTGTTATTACTGTGAAAATTAATTTTCATATAAAATGTAGTTTACATATTATTTCTGATATTCAGACCAACTGCTTACTTCCGTAGGTTCTATCACTGTGCTATTTACTAACGTGTATTTGCATCTGTGATTGCATGTATGCAGTTACATGCATGGTTAATTGTCAAAGTGTTTGTGGGTGGATTAAATGTAAGCAGGTATATGGAAATGCATTTTGTAAAGAACAAAAATACACACACGATGTAAACATAAATAGGATTTATGATTCTAATACAAGTTTATTTATGTACTGATATATAAATCTGTTTATTTAAAATTATAATAAATTGAAAAATGATAAGTGATGTAGTGTTTAATTAAAGACGTATGACAATGATGGTAAATATTCATTTTTTTTTATTAAAAAATACAAAATATAGTACTGCTTTTTTTCAGATAGTGAATATTTTTAATGAAACAAACGTGAATTATGTAAGGGATATTTATGTACCTGTAGCTTTATAGTCAGCGTCATTAGCTTTCCAGTTGTGGTGTACATGATAATCTCGCTTTAAGCATCTGAAATTGGGAATTAAGACCTTTAGGTCAACTGAAACCTTACCACGAAAGCAGTACCATCAAATACTTTCAAACCACAAATACTTGATTCAAAATAACCTCTCTAAAAGGTTAAATAAAAAAATCCAAAAACTCAATTAAATAATTTCACTTGAAATGAAGAGCTTTTGGCTAGCTAAAAGTTCATTGCACCAAAAGCTCTCCAAAATTTTCAAAATAACAAATCTCGCCAAAAGCTCAATCAAATAATTTGTTTGAAATAAAAAGCTTTTTCCCACTGAAAGCTTCTTGTACCAGTAACCCCAGATTCCATACCTGATTGTGTATTATCAAATAACAATAACACAATATTAATGACTTTGAAGTCACTTCTAGGTGGAGAGGCACTATTTTATATAAATATAGCACATTTTATAGTAGGTACTACTTCCAAATATAATTCAAATGTTGTTCTTTTCAGTCAAGCTTTAGTCATTTATTATTATTTCTGAAATATCTACGATATGTCCAAAACATATATAATATTTATCCATGCTAATGTACATAACTTGCAAATAAATATATCGACTATGCTGTTAATTTATATATGTTAGTTAACATATCTACAGATATATGCCGTATAAAACTTCGATACAAGATAGTAATGATGTTTTTACAAAACAAATATAAATACATATGTATTGTATATCTATTATAATATTGATTATAATCTAAGAAATCGTGAACAACTGTTTCTTCTTCGAAAGTGTATTGCCAGCCTGCCAAAGAGGATTTCACTGGAAAGATCGTGGATATTTTTTAAAGATATTACTTCAGGCGTATTGATGCCAATATTGTTTTTCTAAGTTCAAGTAGATTGTCTTCGAAATCTTTCGGTAGGCTATTTACCAGTTTGTTTTATGTTTTTTATACATGAAAAAATAATAACAAAAATCTTCCATTACTTTATTAGAAAATCTATGTTTTTTTCATAAGGCAGTCAATCAAAGGAAAATTCACATTGAAAGCAATAAAGTTGGAGTGAAAAGTTAAGATTTTTGCGAAACGTGAGTCGGTGCAGTTTCATAAGATATCCATTGTACGTTCGCAGAGTCGGGTGAAAGTGTGTGAATGTGATGAAAGATGGATGTAAATGGACACCCCGTTTTTAAAGACTTCTACACGCATTAATATTATTACCAGGGGTGCATGTGGATACCTACCCCACATCACCTCTAGAGGAGAGATTCGATTGGAAATTCATTCAAGTAAAGAATTTGAATACTAAAAAACAACACGTTGAAAAAAATAATAATGTTTTTTTTGTTCTATATAAATTATTTTATATATTTTTTATAGCTATTTCGGCTTATGACATCTTCAGAACTATGTTTAATCATGCATTTACTTATCTATATATACTGTTGTAGACAGGGTACTCAAAACATCTTCTTTTCTGTTCTAACGTCCTAATTGTATATGGTAATAATATGTTAAACTTTAATATCATCCTTACATCCTACACTTTATTTAAAAGAAAGGTTAAGGTCAGTCCACATATAAAATACTCTATATCGTATACATAATTCGTATTTTATAACTTATCAATAAGTAAATTGCTAATAAGTAAACTGTAGTTCTAATCAGGGCTGTGAAGTCGGAGTCGGAGTCGTCGCGGCGATTTCGCCGGAGTCGTACTCGGGGAGGCGGAAATTTTGAAAAGCTTGAACTTTTAATTTTTGCATTTAATACGTCAAATTTGGCTAATGGCCGGATTGGTAGGGTTGATATTTAATTTAATACACATAAATAGCAAAATTAGGCAAAAAAAGTGACGATATTAAACTTTTTTAGTCTTTGTCGCAGTCGTGTTTTTGGTCAATTTTGGAGTCGGAGCCGTGAGTTGGTAAATGCTGGAGTCGGAGTCAAACTTTTTTTTAACGACTCCACAGCCCCGGTTCTAATTGATTCCATTCATATTATTACGAACTGAAAAACTTTGTTAAAAGTCATATTAAAATACCATTGAATCATAAAATTGTACTCGGCAAACCTCCGCTGCATTTTAATATCTAATAGACTAATTAACCCCATAAATAAAAAACAGATACAAATGTAGGATTAAAACGTAAAATATATTATTTTCTCTCCCTAATTAATCATCCACCACTTTAAAAAAATCAGCCTGGCGTATTAACCCTTCATTCCCGAACATTGCAACAACTGAACATTTCTTCATATTTTCACTTGTGATGTTTCACCTTTAATTTTTTGGTGGAAAGGCATTGAATTGAAAAAAATAATTCTACTCATTCCATGCATTTTATGACGTCAGGACCGGTTTCGTTCATCGAGAGCATTATCGATTAATCGTCGAAGATAATGAAATGCCCGCCTATGTATAGACATCCTATTGACAGCAGCATTCAATTAGTATTTATTATATTGTAGAGTTCTACGTATTGTGTGACTGTTAGTGACACATGACATATTACAGACGACAGATGACATATGACACGTGATATATGACATTCAATGATTTATTTCATTAATTGTACTTAAAATGCATATTTTGTGACGCATTTACATTAATAATTAAAATAAAATGACACTATGTTTTTTCACCGTAATTCAAAGGTTAAAAATCTCTCCAAGCAATACGCACGTGCAGGTAGAGTGAGTACCTTGTACAGAAAGGGATAAGAGAAAGCGAGACATCGATATTTAGCTCGTCGGAGAGTGAGCGAGATCGAATATCATAGGTACATGAAAACCCATTGACGCGCGGTGTATTGTGCTCTAGTGTTTTTGTGCGACGCGCATAGGGCGACCACATATTTTTTTTTGTTACCATTGACCAAACTAATCAAATCTCGAGAAAAATGATAATTTATTAAAATTGAATTCGAAAAGGAACATATCCTTATTCAATAATTTGAAGAAAGCGTATACTTCAAATGTGTTATTCTTACAAATAATTAAAATACATATATTTGAAGCAATCTTCTTTAATCCTTTTTCCGTATAAAGTTATAAGAACATACAGTAAATGATTACTAAACAATAACTTCTGTAAATTCTGTTTTTTCTATAACCACGTTACCTGGTGTTTTTTGTTATTTATTTAAGAAAAAGTTAATCATGGCATTACAGCTGACGCCAATGCGCCATGCATTTGACAAATATAAATACATGTATTTATATATATACATACATACATGTAAATTGTAAATACATAATAAAAATCACGAATTAATTAAAAACAAGATGAAAACATTGTAGTCATAAAAACAGAGAGAACAAATTTATACAATCATATTAGAAATTTTCAAAGATGTCAACCGAGTGAGTTCTGACAAAATCAACTTTTATTCATAAAATATTGTATTCGTCTGAACTCACTCACGTCATATGAAATATGTCAACATCCGAAGCAATGCCACTTAAAATTGTTAAAGTTCTTCCCAGTGGCATTCCCATTGGCAGACTGGTTCTACCCCTTGGAAGAACAAGCAACGATTTCTCAAAAAATTATCAGGGACATTCAATTTAACATCCTCAAGAATGGTGGAATTCTCATTTTGGCCTCGGATAAGTCGAAATATTTTACCAGGTTGATTTGTTTTTTAAATATATGATGATAATATGAACAGTTACAGGAGATGGCTTACAACGCTTGATAGAAATCCATTTACTAATTCGAATCGTCCAATAGAAGTAACTGTCAAATTTGAATCGTTTCAATTTTGTACTCTTTCATGAGTTTTGTCGCTAACGACCCGGGTTTCGCCTTTCAGCATTTTAACGCACGATTGACGTACACGTTACGTGAATGAAGTGCACAAGTCTGAAACTGACAAAACTCATAGAAAAGTACAAAGTACAAACGATTCTAATCTGATATTGAAATTCCATCAAGCACCTTCAGTAAAAATTTTAAATTATAGAAAGACAATGTTACTATACAAAATTGTATTGGGTTCTTGAAATTGAAATTAGATTTCTTACAAATCTGTAATATTATAAAAGAAAATATGTCCTTTTAAATTCCTCATTTTGATACCTCTTCAAATCCAAAATTGGAGGTATTTTAAAAAAAGTGTTATTCACTCCTTCTATAACCGAAAAAGAAATAAAATCAACTATTTCTGACATGGAATCATCAATTTATTTTATTTAAATATGTTTTTATAAAATGTTTTCTTTTCATCAACAATTATTGACGCCACAAAAGTCTAATTTTGGCGACCAGTTAACCGTGATTGACGTTCTAATCATTTCTGCATAAATTTCATAACTAGTTTAACGTCAACGGAGTAGAAAACTTCACTAGAAAGTAATTAACCATTCGCGATGTCATCACGGATATAATATATGTATTATATAAAATTTCAAATTTTTATTTTGAGAATAACATTTAACCTTTAAAAAATTTGTGATAATATTCAAATTTAGAATGTTATTAATAATTTTCTCGTATTGTATTTTCAGTCCTTTATTAGAGTTACCCTTCCTTCAATGAAATGCCAACGCACTTTCGCGCCCTATGTCACACTCGAGCGTATAACGACCCCCTCCCCTTTTAAAGTACAACCCCCTAGCCCCCTTCATAATACATATTAATATACACTCACACGCATTAAAAAAACATTTTTTAAATAACTGCCAAAAGATCGTGACACTTTTCAGACACTGTATTCATTGATTATTATTATTTATTTACTTTTATCATCTTTATAAAAGGCCCGTTGATTTTAACTCTACTGAAATGTAATGACTTAATTTGGAAGTCTAATTGGTCGAATTTTATAAGGTATTATCTCAAATAAAAAAAATATATTTTACTCCTTTTATTTTGTATTGTTTTTTAGTTATAAGTTGATAATGCTGGCGATGATTGAAACCTGCCCTGGTCTTAATAAATCTAATATGTAAGAAGTACTAAAAATGTGATATTATTTTTATTTATAATTTGTATATAAACTTCTCTATATTGCTCTAATTTTTACTTCTTAGCTCAGAGTATTCAATACAAACTCAAAAATATTTTCTTGTCATAAAATATTATAGGGATCGTTCTGATGTCTTTAAATCTAGCCAATCCTTTATAATTAAAAGGTATGAACTTTATTTATGAAAGGGTCCGCACTAATTAATAATTATTGCATAGTATTGATTAAAATATTTACGTTAATTTTTTTTCCCTGTTATAAAGAAAATAATAACTTTCGACAAATACAGCATCAAAACGTAAAGGCGTCTCTTTTTAAATACAAATTCACGACACTTTTCCGGGCCGGCACACCCATATACACTAACACAAGTTAAACAAATAATACCAACGTAATGAATCCATATCATAGCCTAGTCCCCTTCGGAAAAATAAAAATATTTTTTGTTTCAGGCAAATCTCTTTTTGCGGTTTTTGATTTTACGAGGATTTTCAAAAGCCAAGGAGCTTATGCATAACATCTCCTTACCCAAACAAAAAATAGCAAACTTTTGAAACGTATTTCAATTTTAGTTGAACCTTTAACATGTTTAATTTAATATTCACTTTTTTGAAAGGGAATTATTTAAAAGATCTACTTAAAATAATCATCAATAACTGCCAAAAAAATTACATTTGAATCTATACTGCCGTTCCAAACAAAAAGGCAAAACTTATTTACATAATGTGTTTTTTGAAGTTTTAGTAGGTTTTAGAATTTTTAAAAAGAGGTTGTTGCGAAAATTAAAAATCTTTATCTTTGCGAACAAGCAGTAAGTAGTTGCATTTACTGTCTCATTGGTAAGAAAATTAGATTTTGGTAATAAATTCTGAAACTTTTATCAGATGTTCATTTTTCACAATGGATTTTTAGAGTTTTGTAGTTATTATACTGCTATAATAGTTTGCACCATATAAAGCTTTCAACAATAATTAGCAAATGGCATTCATCACTCAATTTCAAAAAAAAAAAAAATACGAGCATTTCTTCTTTGGAACAGCAGTATAGTGAAAATTTGAGATTATGGGTTCATTTTAGAATTTATATTTACTGAAGAGCGAAACCAGTCCAGCTCTTCGTCAGAAGATATTTTATGTTGAAGTGTGTTTTATTAAATTAAAATAATTATTTCCTCCGAAGTATTTCCTCCAAGAAGTGACATTTAACACATTATTAAAATGGAAAGTTCAAGAAATTTGTTAATTGTGAGTTTTTTTGGTAAATAGGATTCGTTTCAATAGTAATTTGTTTACATACTGTCAATTATATCTCGTACAGTTATTCCACGCCACCAAACTGATGCAGCTGTACACGAAGCTGATTTCCAAGTGGCTCTCTAATTTAAAAATTAAAATCATATATTCTTTTAGCTATAGCGCATCATTATATTTATTTTTAATTGCCCTTCTGAACATTACTTTTGTAATCTTGATTATTTTGTTGATATTTTTATTTTATATTAAGTTTACGCACTTGTTACTGCACGTGGCTTTGATTTTAGCTGTAAGCCCGCAATGTAATAAATAAACAATTATCATTTCGGAACTGAATCCTTTCCTTTGGAAAACAGTCTATGTCGATACAAAATGAATATACAACGGCAAAAACCTTTGCTTTACATGTACATGCGTTCTGTCTGAGAAAGTTCAAGTTAAGCGTAAAAACCAATAAATATACATTTACTATCGGAGTCCACTTTCTTTTCAACCAGCAAGTCTTACTCTTTCATCCTTCTTTCTTTCAAGACCTCCTTAGTAAGTTACATGAATCTATTACACCTCATCGTCTCGTATACATTCCAATTCGTATCAATCTCCAATCATATATGCCCATTCCTCAATGGAATCTGATAGTATTTTATAATACGTTAAAACGAAAAATTTCATAAAACTGAACATATGTTTGATGAAGTAAAAAAAATACCGAAATAAACAAAACAATGGTAAAAAATTTGGATCACATCAGTGACATCTGGATAGAGTTTGTGGTTATTTCATCCGCGCAATTTATTCAGCAGCTTCTAAAATTCAATCTCTTTTTTTAGACACAATAGTTGATGATGTCAAGATCATTCCCTTGTACTTAAATATGCAACATGTCATGAGCCCAAAGAGGATCGGTGTATTTTTATGTTATTTACTGGTCAATATTGCATTATCGGTGGTCCTCAAATCTTTTCATTCATCATTTTACTTCATTATCAAAATATTTTAAATCAGATATACGACTTATATATAGACGAAAACATTCAAGTCCATGTCAGCCAGCTATATTCAACAGTGAATTCGATAGCGTAATAGGTTCACTCCATTTCCTTTAGAACTTTCGGAAAACTTTATTAGATAACGGTTTGGCGATAACGATACGACAGATGAATCTTATTCTTGAAACCCATTTAAACGTCCGTATTTAGCACAACATTTTTCAACATTCCTTCAAGTTTCTTCTATTCCAAACTGAAATCTTTCATAAAATAGAATTTTTAACGCCACATTACACCGATGATTCTCTGAAGTGATTCTTATAAAACAATTTTTTGCCATGCATTTTAACTGAGGTTTTAGGAAGAATACTCTGTAATCTATCCCTATAAAAACAATCAAACTGACAGCCTAAAGGATTGAATTTCAGATGTGGTAATTTATATTAATTATAGTAACTATAGACTTTAGCCAATTATTAAGCTATCCCACTCAGTTAATTATACCTCTTTAAATTATTCTTTAATGCAGTTGAAAACAAGTGTCATAAGATATTAAAGTTGAAACAAACGCATTTTTACACTATCAAAGATATATCGACATAGTTTTACACATGCCTTTGTTAATAAGATAACTGATCTTGACACAGCAGTACTTTTCAATGATTGCAAACGATTAGGCCAGCGGTCACCAAAATACGGCCCGCAAAAATTATCATTCGGCCCCCCTAAAATTTTTGAATTTTTTTATAAATTATTTATATACATAGATAATATTAGTTTACAAAGAAATTTAAGATTTTATTGTGATTTTACAATACGACATGTGTTTCAATTTATCAATTGGGATAAGCATAATGATTATATAATCATATAAATTAATATTCTAACTGGATTCCAACACGAAATTATTTGTCGACCGGCCCGCCATGTTTTTAAAAATTTCATTCCGGCCCGTTTCTCATAAAGTCTGGTGACCCCTGGAGGCTATCAACATAAATGTTTTAGAAGTTTGGGATTCGTTGAAAATTAACATTTCAATAACCAATCGTAAGGTAAAAATATATCGACTTAAAAAATTCTTCAAATCATCAAACAAAAATTTGTGGAATGGGATAAAGATATCTTATATAAAATAAGCAGTTTTTGGGTAAAAAAATTAAGCCTAGCTGTCGAAGGTGAAAATATTTTCCCTTTCACGTAAAATCAACCTGGTGGTCAATTCGAAACTCGCCTGTCTATAAGCCTACCCTAATCCACGTTGACATCTGTCGTGCCAAACGCAAATATGGAGAAATAATTTCGTGTGTTGTCTATCGATTTGAATTTTCAACTCCTCTCACCTGGCGACGGCCTAATGGACCATATGTCAGCTGTTGACATTGCTAAATCAATTATAGCGAGAAAATACGGTGGGAGTTTAAATATTAACGTCATACGTGAAACTGCAACACAGTTTTTTTTTCGAAAATGATGCTCAATAATTCTGTACTGCAGTGATTTAAAGAAAATAAAATTAAAAGTGTGTTTAAAATATATTTATGTTGCAACAAAAATAACGTACAGTCGTATCTCTACTTTCGCAAATAATTGGTTCCTGAAGATGTGTGCGAAAGTTGAATGCTCTAAAGAAGAAGGATGTAAAATGAAGATCTAAGTTAAGTTCATTTAAAAGGTGAACTAGTAGGTGAGTACTCTTGCATTGAATATTTGACAGTGGAAATATTATCCATCATCTATAATTTTGGACAATGAGGAAATAAAGTCTTTTCCAGCATCTCTATCCGCATCATAAAGAATACCACGTTTTAAATTTGACAAACCAGCCATTACTTATATTAAACACTGTGTTAGAGTCTTCTTTAGTCTATTCTTCATGTAAACTAAGAGCCTTAGCTTAAATAATTGAAATTTTTAGAGGGATATCGTTTTGGTGTTGATCGCAAATCCAGTATGGTAAAGATTTATCCATTTCACCCATCACTATTTCGTATCTTTAAGAATATTTTTTTAAAGATAAATATCAAGAACTTTGAACGTATTCTTTGATAGTTTTTTTTTTTAAATTGAACATATCGTCGATCTGTTTATATCAAACGAACGGCAGATGGAAGCTTAGGATTTATCAAAAAGAACTAATTTTTAAAAATGTGTGAAATAGCGAATTGTGTGAAAGTCGAATGTGCGAAAGTAGAGGTCCGCCTATATTTCATTGATGAAACATTTCACATTAAAAAAATATGTGTTCATCTTCTGATTACATTTTGATTCTGATTTTAAAATAAAATAATTCATCAATTAAATGAATACTTAGAGAAGTTTGAAGGCATCATACGGTGATGAATAACATATAATAAATCACAATTAAAATGAACTAACCGATCAATTCAACGAAAATGTAATAAATCATAATATACATCTACCAGACTAACTAATATCGTTCTTCAGTTATAGGTTCACCTCACCTTTCGTATAAGCTATGTTTGTTATATAGTGAAAAAGTAGTCACTTTCGCCGTTCGTATCACGTCACGATTGAAATAATATAATTGTCTTAATATAAAATATTGATTAATTATAAATCAATATGTACACAATGCCCAGTTAGGGTTTTATGCCAATATTTATTCTATATTTATATGGTGCAGGCAGTATTCAAACAATAATAAATTCACATCGATCCATTATGATAAAACATCCGCCATTATGAATAGGTATGAAAAGTGCTATCAAACAAAATGGCCGCCCCTAGATGACTGCCGCAGGGTAGCCAACATAATTTATATCAACAATTAATTAATAACAATGATGATAAAAGAGGGCGTCACCAGCTCCGCCGTTAAACAAAAGCAATCGGAAAACAAAAGAGTGTCGACCAATCAGCGGCTCGAGTGGCATTTTATGGTTTTTATACCATCAACTCTCGATTGAAAATCTTTTCCTCTAGTAAAAAAGGGCGCGAAAAAAGACATTTAGATTTCGATAATTTAACACGTCCACAGCCAGAATGATCCTTTCCCTCATTTTTGTCTCCTAAATTATAAGTTGTCCATTTAATCAAATTAAATGAGATAACTTAAGCTGAATTTCTACTTCCAGTAACAAAATAAAACATGTTTAATATACATTTTCTCAACGGCTATCCAATTGACGTTTCCCTATCAAAAACTGGTCGGCATACATAGCTCATTTTTAATCTCTATACTCGATACAGTATACACCTATATTTATGCACGACAGGGACGTAGGCTAGTTTCCCTAGTTCGATGTTTATTCCGCCAACCATTTGCATTTAAAACTTCGGATGGATTCGACGATCACTTTGTGTGAGTTCATTTTAAAGTTGGCAATTAATGTTCAATTAAAGAAGAACGTTAGTTTTGTTTCATTTAACCACTTTATTCTTGAACGTGTTGTATGCAGGGCTGTGGAGTCGGAGTCGTGGAGTCAGAGGTTTTTGGCCGGAGTAGGAGTCGTCGCGGAGCTTTGGTCGGAGTCTTTTTATTTTTGCATAATATGTCAAATTTGGCTATTGGCCGGATTGGTTGGGTTGATATTTAATTGAATACACATAATTAGGAAAATTAGGAAAAAAAAAGTGACGATATTAAACTTTTTTTAGTCGGAGTCGGAGTCGAAGTCGTGGTTTTGGTAAATGCTGGAGTCGGAGTCGGAGGCGAACTTTTTCCGACTCCACAGCCCGGGTTGAATGTCAGTATATTGATTTATAATATACATACACAACTTTACTTAAATTAATGCCTATTTCGTTGCAACCCCTATTTTAGACGTAATTTTTATTGCATCATTGTATTTTTTCTCAATAATAATGTTAACGAAAATAAAGTTTAAGCCAGGGCTGTAGAGTCGGAGTCGTGGAATCGCGGTATTTTGGCCGGAGTCATGAATAACTTTTGGAAACATTGAACATTTTATTTATTCAATCATAGGAAACGTATTGAAAAAAACCTGACAAAATTAAACTTTTTTTAGTGTGAGTCGGAGTCGTAGTTTTGGTCAATTTTGGAGTTGGAGTTGGAATCGTGTATTTAAAAACTCCACAGCCCTGGTTTAAAGAGTCCTTGGTTAGTATTGTTAAAATAAAGTTAAATATTCGTGTTCTGGGATAAGTGATATTTGTCCAATACCGCATGCTGCTCTAAGTCGTGGATAACTAATTATATTTTCGTTCCTCCTTCAATCTCGATGTATTTGAGAGGAAATGTTAAGCAATCGATAAATAATTGGATAATAAGAAACACACACTGTTTAATATCGCCATTTACAGCAGACAGAAAAATAAATATGTAAAATAAAAAATAAATAAAAAGAAGACGTGGTATTTTGCGTGTAAGGTTTGGTAAGTCAAATTAATATAAAAAGTCTATGAAAAATGCCCCATTGACTTTGGTGCTTCGATATTCAAGATCGGCCTTTTGTCTTTGAAATGTGTCACGCCATACTTAATCATAGACAATCGGCCATCTGTCGGTATGAAATCACCACCAATGATATCATTCAAATAAAACTTAATGGTCTAAATAAATGCAATCAGATAATTTAATCAATTTGCTAAAAATAAATGATTTCAATATTTCTTGATACTATATCGGTTACAAATGATACTATGGCTATACGTTGGATTAGTTATTTCCCATTAAAATCAGTATATGCATAAAATGATACATTTTCACATCAATACTATTTCTTGATTGAGTAGGCATTTACTTGGTAGAACTCCATTATAATACGGAAAGAAAAATAACAATGTATTTTAATTCTACATAAATTATTTTATATATTTGTTGATAGCTATTTCGGCTTACGCCTTCGTAGTTCTGACGAAGGCGTAAGCCGAAATAGCTATGAACAAATATATAAAATAATTTATGAAGAATTAAAATACATTGTTATTTTTCTTTCCGTATAATACTATTTCTTTTTTCTGTTGTGTTCACTGTCAAAACATGGCGGAATGGCATTTAAATAAAAATAATAACACATTTTTTGTTCTTTTGCCACATTATATTTAGTACGATCAGGACCGGTTTCGCTCGTCTCAAGCATTATCAAGTTATTCTTTGTATTTATTATAAGTTGATAATGCTCCTCATCTTAATAGATCTAATATGGAATAGGTACAAAAAATGTGTATTCATTTTTTACATCATATTGCATCACAATATCTGTAAAATTAAACTAAATATTGTGATATCGACATGAGACTTCTTTTGAGATATTCCACAAGGATATCATATTCTCCTCATCGTCAGCGGAGATAGTAAAAGAAATAAATACAGTGTGATGTGTTAGTTATTTCGGCAAGACATTATGCAAAGTATCGCCGGTCTGTATGGAAGATAAGTAATTTTGTACTAAATATAGGGAATACGAAGGATTCTAGAATTATTTCAGATTGGCATAGAAAGTATCTAGACAGGTTGACAAAGTAAGAGACGTCCGCCAGTGGCGGGTAAAAAATATATTTCATAGAACTCATGTGATAATATTATAAATGTTGCGAATTCTTTCGACTTATTTTTAAGTAATATTGATGTATTTAAAAGCCTGGAAAACATGAATTATTGGTCATCATCGAAAGCAGTAGGCTTAAACCAGTGATGCACAAACTTTCTGAGATATAAGGGAGGCAGATCTGGGAGGAGAAGAGCCAGATAATCAATTCTCAGATAGTTCGAGGGCCGCATGGGTAAAACTGATTTAACTATCGATATTTTTAGTGTATATAAAATTAAAATATTGAGTGTTTTATATTGTTCTTCCATCGTCCGGAAAAAGTTGTGAAGAAAAAAAGGTCATTGATATTTGTCATTGCGGGCCGCATGAAATGTCACTGAGGGCCGCAGGTTCTGCATCACTGGCTTAGACACACGTATATCAAAATAGACTTTGTAAAAGAATCACTTTCAATAAATAGTAATAAAAATAAGCAAAACTTACTGGACAATCAATATTGTACATTTGACACATAAAACTACAGTTAGCGAAAAAATGAACACCACCGTTCATAAAACATAGTTATTTTGTGTTGATCGACAGTGACTGAAAACATGAAACAGATAATCACCATTACTAAAATCTACATTTCTGAATTTGCTGTTGTCATTGTTATACTTTGTATATAACTTGACTTCTTTCTGTTACTTTTCCGGCTAGCCGCTACCCATTTCCGGGAAGTCACTGGTGCGGTTCGAATCTCGACTGACGTTTCACGAACTTTGTTCGGAAACGAAATAAATAATTCACAGATGCCACTGTTCTCCGTTTACATCTACATACTACTAAACGATGCACCGCCTATGTAACTATGAAAATCTGTGCAAACGAAACTTTTCGAGGATTGCATCGGCTGCATCGACTCTATTTTATTGTCAAACATTGAAATTCACCAGACACCACAACGAATAAAACGACGTATACCAATGGGCTACAGGCGCAGTAATCTATAATCGGTGATTTTAGTAATCATTTGTTTTTGTTTCGTTGTTTATTGCAAGTTTAAAAGGATTATAGTATGCAGTCTTTTAAAATTACACAAAATTGTGATATGAGTATACCAGTGGTTATCATGTGCGACCACCAGAGAATTTGGCTACGGCCACCATCAGCTTTATAGTAAATATTGATATTTGAAATAAATGTGGTTTTACAAGTTAATTTGTCAACAAAAACTATGAAAATGTAATATTTCGTATGTAATTTTTACCAATAGTAAACTGTCAAACGTGTTAGGGTTCATTTGACAAAACTTAAAGAGAATAAGTCTCGAAATCAAAAATTTGGTGCGGTCATCAGACATTTCCGTAAGACCGCTGATGTTTACAATGCGACTGGAACCACTGGTATATAGATTGAATTTGAACATAACGCAAGCGATTTTCTTACAGTTTATTAATTTTCCTATAGTCAGAATCATTTATATGACTGAAAAATTCGTGTATTTTAAAATATACTTGCAGATTACATAACATTGATAAAAATAATATGGTTTGGCTTATTTATGTTTTATTTCACGTTACATGTATTAGATACATATATGTGTAAAGATTATTCAGCATGGCTTATTCCACATTCAAACATTACTAGTCACTACTATCACTACATACCAAATTCAGCTAATTCCTTTGTGAGCGCTGCAACCAGAGTCAGTGGCGGTACAATTGCGCGCATTTGCAATTTATTTTAATCTGCTATGAATACTTTGAAAAAGCCTCATTTTTGTATGAGTCGATTGCTCAATTAAATAAATTTAATTACCTGAGATACATAAGTTGTTATCCAAAATTAAATCTTATTTAAAATTAATTGATGCATTTACAAACCTGTTCAAGATTATTTCTCGATTGGAAAAAAATGATAATATAAAGACATTTCACCTGTCAACTGTGATATGTCCACACATGTCAAATTTTATTGAAAATACATATTATATATGAGCGTTTATCTACTTTTGTATAATTCATTTTTTTAATAAAATTATTAGTATTGCCCGCTTACATCGGCGCGCTAGTCTCGGCGCACTAATGCACCGCGAGCTAACGTCACGGTAACCGGACAAAACAGAACATGACTTTCAGAATATGATAAAATAGGTTAGGTTAGGTTAGGTTACGTTTTTTGTCATGTTCTGAAAAGTCTCGTTCTGTTTTATCATATTCTGAAGTCATGTTCTGTTTTGTCATGGAACCAACGTCACTGCACCCTTTTAAAAACATTTTTTGTACTTATTTCACATACTTAATTTCACGGGTCGTATACCTGGTCCATACCACCTACTAGTGGGCGGTAAAAGCTTCCATGGTGGGTGGTGGGTGATTTTTGCTTTTACCCCATATTTTTGTTCCCAATCGATGTTGGTGGGCGGTAAGGAAATTTGACCGTGAAAAATAAGCAAATGTGGGCAGTAGGCATAAAAAGGCTGCTTTATATAGATCAGGGCTAGTTCTTCTCTTTGCTGCATAACATCAAATTCAGTAAAACGAATGACAAGATATTTTTTTCATTAAATATAAGATTATTTGTCTCTACTTGTTCCGTTACGGACTACTTTACGATGAAAACTGGTCCTGACCGCAACATAATATATTTGAAGTAGTACACAAAATGTGCTATATTCTTATATTATACTAGTATTGCTACCCGGCGTCGCTCGGACTAAGCGACCAATAATTATTTAATGTTATATCATTCGACATAATTATATCACAAAATCTAACAAAATAAAATCACAAACTTTATTAAATTTGATGACAGCCCATTAAAATGTCCAAATTCAAGGAAAACATCTAATTTGCTGTCAAAGAAATGTCAAATAATACCTTCACGTAAATAATATACATTATTATATTAATAAAAGCCGGGAAAAAGTTGGTAGAAGACTAATTTATTACATTTTGACTAAATGTCTTCGCCGATAAAAATTGAAACATATTTTCTTTCATATTCGTTTTTATGGTAACTTGCAACAACAATGCAAAAGGGAATTACAGACATACATACATACATACGCCGTTTCGGTTTTATATATAAGATTTCAACAAGAAGTGGCAGTTAATTGACACCTTAAAAGAGAATGTTCGAAATCTGTTAATTGGTCTAATTTAACACACGTCACTGTTTATTCATGTAATATGTCAGACGATTAAATAATTGATAAAATTAATTATATATCTTCGTATACACAGACCTTGATTTATTAATTCAGATGCTGGTACGAAAAACGGGTCTGTTATTTTTTGTTATTTGTTAATAGGTAATAAATAGCATGCACTGCCCAAAATTTATTTTGCCTATTAAACTGTAAGACCTTCTAAAATGGTTTCATATAACTAAATAAAATATGATTTTCCAATATCGCAGGGTTTATTATTAATGGCGAATGTGTAAGGCGTGTTTTGTTTTGCTCGTCTGCCACCCGTGGAGGGTTTCTAAAATCAGAACCGCATCACAAATTTTGTTTAAATTGAACAAATATATAGATTTATGATGAAGATAAACAATGAAAAATATTGTGCATTCAGGCTGGATGATTTATTGATGAATATGCAAAAAAACTTCTGATAGATAAATCAATGTTTATTAAAATATGTGTAATGTAGTTTTATTTAGTTTTCAACGTCAAATTTTATTCGTTTGAATTTTGTACTTTTCCATGAGTTTTGTCGCTGACGACCCGAATTTATTTTTACGACATGTTCATGCATTTCAAATCCATGGATGAACTTGAATTGATGCACAGTAAAATTATATCGTTGATGTATAATCAGGGCTTTTGTAAAAAAGGGTGCCGGAACTCACTCCATGGCTAGAAATGAAATTTAAAACAATTTTTCCTATGTCACGAAACTAGAAAAAAAATACCGGAAAAGGGTACCGGAACGCCGTTCAACCGCGTTAACTGGGAAAAAATCCCTGTGTATAATATTCATACAAATTATATCTCTATGTTTTGAGATCATTTTAGGGAACCGATGTAGATTAATTTCTTAATGTTTTGATGATAATAACGTTCAATTCATTAGATAAGTAATTCATTATCACATGGAAAGTTTGAAATTCAAAAAATTCTACTTGGTGATGATTTGGTAAAAAAAGAAATATACTACAGTCAACCTTGCTATAGCGGACACTTCTATAGAGCTTTTTTTATAGTGTATGCGGTAGTTTTCGTACAAGGCACGTGTCGCTTGCTTACAAACAAAACAAAAATTGGAAAAATGTTTGATTTGCTTCAAATGACAAAATACAATTGAAAAAACCAAACCCCAAATTTCAAATGGGTGCCAAAGTTTATATGGTTCCATGACAAATCAGAACATGACTTTTCAGAATATGACAATTCAGAACATGACTTTTCAGAACACGACTTTTCAGAACATGACATTTCAGAACATGATATTTCAGAACAAGACATTTCAGAACAAGACATTTCAGAATATGACTTTTCAGAACATGACTTTTCAGAACACGACTTTTCAGAACATGACATTTCAGAACATGATATTTCAGAACAAGACATTTCAGAACCAGACATTTCAGAATATGACTTTTCAGAACATGACATTTCATAACAATCGGCCTACCTACAGACACAGTCCGAGCGCGCTCGCTTTATAATATTGGGTTTTCACATACATATTCGTCTATAAACAATTTACCAATTATGAATAGGGCTGCCACAACAAGAAAATAACTGTAATTATGAGATCGCCGAAATTAAAATAAATGTTTACTAACTATTGTAGTTAGTTCGCGTGCATTTTAAAATTCATTCGTTGGGCTGGCACAAATATGTATATATATATATATATATGTATGTGGGATCTGGCGGTGGAGTCGGGCAAAATAACGAAGGTTTTAGTTTTATAATACGTCTTTATTTATTAACAGTCTTAACACCGGCTTATTCTGGCGGAAAAAATATCATAATAAAAAAATCTTAAGATTAAAATTAACATTTATATAATATTTTTACACGCTTCTCAAATGTCGTATCGAGATCTACTTGCACAGAATTTTTATACACATAATAATAACAATAAAAATTATTAATTAATTTCTTGTTGTGGCAGCCCTATTCATAATTGGTAAATTGTTTATAGACAAATATGTATGTGAAAACCCAATATTATAAAGCGAGCGCGCTCGGACGGTGTCCGTAGGTAGGCCGATTGTTCTGAAATGTCATGTTCTGAAAAGTCTTGTTCTGAAATGTCATGTTCTGAAAAGTCGTGTTCTGAAAAGTCATGTTCTGAATTGTCATATTCTGAAAAGTCATGTTCTGATTTGTCCGGTTACCAGTTTATATAGCGTTGATTTGTTATAGCGGACTCCTTATCCTCCTGCTATTGCAGAGCTGACTGTATTTTACTGTTACAAGAAGAATTCAGTATCGAAAATATTATACTTTTCGTTCTGGAAGAACTAAGCACATTGCTATTTTAAACATTACCAAACAAATCAATAACTTTAAAATTGTTTCCAAACATCGTTTAAATGTTGTAACTGATAGTTCTTGGGGAATTTAAAATTTAAACTTCTAGTACTTATTTGACATGTTTCTACTCTTACATTATGATCTAGAAAAGTGGCGCTTTGTGAAGAAGAATTTTCTGAATAAATAGTTTTGTATTAAATTTGCGTTGCTGAATTGTGAAAAAGCATCTGCCGTTTTGGCTCTATATGTCGTGATGCGGACCTGTAATCTGGGATGCCGCATAAAATTAATAATTGATAATTAAAACACCCCCTCCTGACGTCGGACGTTTGACACCGCTGACATTAGGCCAATGTTTCTTAATTCACGAGTATTTTAACTCCTCCTTCACATTTCCAATCTCCGTATTACGTTTTAAATAAGTAAAACACATTTTTTAACTCTTCTTCCACTAGAGGTCTGCACGGACTGGGCAAGGGTACACAACAAATAAAAATAAACTTCCGACTATTCCGGATGTATGTGCCATTATCGTATATGTATCAAAATATGTTTTACGTATATTTTTTTAATTTGTCAAGTTAATATTAAATTATTTTAAATATTACTAAAAATTTTGTTAAAATGTTGAAAACTTCTGATCTGGGTCGGGCTTGGGTAAAATGTTCGGGAGTGAGCCTTGGGCTGGGGCCGGATAAAATTTTGAAATATCGGCCCGTGCAGACCACTAACTTTCACAGTAATATATTTTGATAAAGATCGGACTCGGTCTCGCTAATCGCGAACATAATCAACTTAATTATCAACAGATTCCAGAAGGATAAAATATATATTTTATGCGAAAATAAATAAGCGAAGATTTTCGGCTTTTTATTTTACACTGTAAAAATACTCGATTTTGAACCTATTGCGTGGCGGCAGACCAGTTGAATTAATATAATTCATCGTTCATCGTAGATGTTCACTTCCATAAATAGCTTAAGATAAAATAAAACATATAGTGAGAGTAAGAGTAAGAGGTAACATAAATTGGGTGTGTTAATTAAAGTAAACACCCAAAATGCATAAATTTACCAATTCCGTGTACATATACATCAGTGATCCAATGGATTTTTTGCGGCCCAAAATAACAAATACTTCATCAACAAATTTTTCATCAGATATGATAAAAAATAGTATTAGATATGTGAACAAATTATGCAGTAGCAACGGTATATAAAAAAATCAATGATATTTTTTATTATTTAATATGATTATATTCACACGGATATGAGACATATCGTTTGCGATGCAGATGCAGTCTATTTTTAGATTATTGTTTTCAACACACGGATTTTATTGCTAGTTCTTCAGGATTTTTGTCAGTGCATGACGTTTGTGAATCGATATTAAAAAATCTCCGCAAATAATGAAAATATATATTGAGACGACCTCGATCTCAGCTCTCTCGTAAAATGAGAGACAGCCTCCGACCTGACACTCGGGAAGAGGAGCTTAGGATTCGAAGGAGGAGAAAGTAGGATGCTCTGATTTAAAAACGATCTAAAAGGGTAAAACTCGTGCGATTAGCACTCGCACAATTTAATTCAGTTAATTAGACAATTACACAAGTTATACACGGAATTTACAATTTAATACAATTACAGATAACATTACGATGACACAGAATTTAGTTTTAAAATTACAAAGAACGATTCGATTACCCTCTCGCCTTGACAAAGCCGAAATCATGATTTTTAATTTGCTAAGAGTTATAGAGACGATTAGTAGCTTGAAGGCGACCTGCGGGACTAACGGTGGGGTGCTACCTCGACCCTGTGTAAGCTTTATCCGACGGGTGCACACTCAACATTCTCTACTCGCTCTGTAACTTTGACTAACTATTGAAAATAAAACAGGCTCTTATCTGTGCATTACCGCCCGTTCTTAGCGGGTAGAATCTCCTTGGTCGCTATCCGAATGGCGCAGCATCTTATCTCGCGATGCGCTAGACGTACCATTTGTTTCCGGCCCAGCGGAGGCTGCGTGAAATACCACGTATCTCAAGCAGCCAGGGCGTAAAAAAGTCAGCTTTTTCAATATAGAGTATGATTAGACTGAATTTACTTCCTGATATCGACTTAAACTCATAGACTGAGGTGATAAATAGATCGTTCGAGAGAGTTCTGATGTCCTAAAATACGATACGGTATCAATAATATTAATATATAAAAATCGTATACTGATTTATCGTTGTTTATCTTGACAGAAAAATACTTTTAATAATAAAATATTTTTCTTCACTTTTACCCCTTGCGGCCCGCAAAAATTTTTTAATGGATAAATTGGCCCTTCTCTCAAAAAGCTTGTGCACCACTGATATACATATATATATATCATCTCTTGCTGAAATTCTCACACATAATTGAATATACATAGATATTATACATGAAATAAAAAAATCCTTCTGCGCCTGAAAACAATCGATCAAGCGCCCATGCTCATATAGAAACACTTCACATTTTTTTCTATGACACTGTATAATATGATAGTGCCTAATACATGAGTCACCAGTCATAAGGGCTGTTCGGCTTATCAATGCACTTCCTATTGAGGTGGTTATCTTTGACAGTGACTTTGATGATGATTTCTTTTTCCTCTAATATTTTTTATTTAAATAATACATATTTCATGTTTTTATGCTTTTTTATAATTACATTATATCATTTTTATATTGTGTCAAATGTATGGTGCATAAGCGTCAGCGATTAAGACATGTATTATTTGTTTTCCAATAAGCAACAAATTACTTACATGCAATGTATTTTTAATGTGCCAACCAATAACCCTTAACCCTTTAAACGCCAAGCCAATTCCATGGATTTTTGCTGTACGCCACCATTTTCAATCATCGATTTTTCCAAGAAAATGCCACGAAACATACCCGGAAAATAATTTTATACTCAAGTTATTATTGATTTTCATAGAAAGTGAATAAAATATATCAAACGTACAAGATTTAAAAAACGTCTCTAGGGCTACCAAAAACAATAAATATTATAAATAAAAATATGAAATATATATATATATTTTTTCTATAATAAAACAAATTATATAGGTAGCACAAATTGCATCTAGGGCTGCCACAAAAAAATAATGTAATTTTAAATTAGAATTATTTTGTTATGACTGGAAAGTTATTTTTTTTATAATAAACTATATTTTATAAATATCACAAAATTCTATGTGTTGTCTACTCACACTTACTGATATTTAGCTATTCTCTTCTCACTCTGATGTGCTCTATCAATCGAGCGATCATTGCGATAATAAGGTGCCAGCCCTAGTGACGTCTGTTAGCCCAACTTCAAATAAAAAGAAAAAGATCCAACATATGGGTATTTTATCAATCACATTGTCTCCAAAAGGTGTCTGCATAATATTGCATTTAAAAATATTTAATTTATTCATTAATAAGCTCGTAATCGCGTTTGCGTGCCTGCACGCCGTGGCGCTGGTGGTAGCACTGATTTCGCGTGCCTGCCCGCCGTGACGTCTGAACGGTTAAATAATAATCTAAATAATTGCCGGCTACATAGGCACGTCTTAAAGGCAAAATATAAAACGTTGTCTGGTAACACTGAATGTTATGGTAATATCAGGTTGGTACCTAGATAAGTTGGGTTGGTAGATCCGATTAAATTGTTAACAATCCTGAAATTTCGTGAGCAAAGACCACGAGTTTGACGATCGTATTCCCGCTTTACAAAAAAATCAGGTAATTTTGTCCGAAATATATCATAGCTGATTGATTATATATCGTCCGTCGCTGAAATATGCACCAATATTTTTTAAGCAACCTCGAAAATTCACCTTGCTTCTCGAGATATCAAAAAACAGGGTTTTGACTTAACATTGACGTTTGGGAATATACGTTGTTAATATCTATTTTATGTTATTGGTATTGTAATCTACATTAAATAAAGAGTCAGGTGGAGACATCTGGTCGGTATAAAAAAATGCGAATCAATATTTTCCCACTATTGAATTTTCGACATAACCTTAAAAATATGACAGAATATCTTAATGTTTTCTTGCCTCTACACAAAAATACTAGATGGAGTAGGCGTTTTACCAATGCATATATCCCTCGGCTATTACAGTGGAGAAGTTCCTTAAAGATTCAAATGAAATTATCCGAATAAATTATAAATATAACAATTTGAAATGAATGAATAAAAAATATGGTGCTAAAATTATGGATCAGTTAAATATTGTTTTGTAAAATTAGCAACTGTTACTAGCTTATTCTTTTACTAAACAGTTTTATTTTCATCTTGTAGCCATGTCTGGAAGGGAAGGAGGTAAAAAGAAGCCGTTGAAGGCGCCAAAGAAAGGAGACAAGGACTTGGATGACGAGGATATGGCAAATAAGCAAAAACTAAAGGACCAGCAAAAAGCTCTTGCCGTAAGTTTTGGATATAGAAACTTTGACAATTGCATTTTTAAAAAGCCACCTCAAATTCTTCCTTCAATTGTTTTATAAAAACTTATTTATTTATACCACCTTAATGCGGAAAACTGCTTCTAAGATGAGAAAAAAATCAAAGATTTCTTTCTTACACATACAATCGTTCATTATATTTATTTATATAACACAAAATTGTATAAATTCTGGGTACGCCCTCTTTTATTAGTGGTGTACCATTGGAGAGAAAGGGTCTTAGGCATTACAAACTGACTTTGCATAGCAACACGGTATATCCGATAACTAATATTTGGACTAAAACGATTTTTTTGAGTATATGTGAGATTGGTCGATAGTTTTCTCTGAAATTCTGGGACTGTTGGCAATTATAACCACAGCACTGCTAAGTTGTTAAAAAAAAATGAGTTGAAATATTAATTACTATGCAAATCTATTTCCAGGATGCTAAGACCAAAGCCGCACAAAAGGGACCTATGGTGACCGGTGGGATAAAGAAATCCGGAAAGAAATAGTATCTGCATTGCTTCTATTTTATATTAATGCATTTTAGATACAACATGACTAACTTGTTTCAGTATAAATGCTGAAACTGTGTGATTATATATATGTAAATTTGAATTGTATGTTTGGAAGGCCAATATTATTGAACAAATTTTTGAAGACTTTAAATTGTTAAGTATTTAGATGGTGAATTTATACATATATTCAAAATGGTTGTAGACCAAAAATAATCTTTTTTATATTTTTGTATTGTTGACAGTAATTATACTAAAAAAAAACATTCTCATCACAATGCATCTACCAAATTCCCTTCAACTGAAAACAAAATTTCTTCAGTTTTCAATGATTTGTTATAATTTAATTAAGGGTCGAGTATGAAATTCCAATTTTTTTCCTCACCATTTAGATGTCGATTCAAATTTTGCATTATAATTTGCTTAAGAAATGTTGATCTTTACTTTCCAAATAATTTCTCGTTAAGACTTTTTAAAAATCTGATTTTCTGTAATTTCTCAGAATAACATGTACATTCTTCTTACTCACAAATAAAATACGAAAACACATAAAATTGTTTCCATTACCCCTTTCGTGTTTTTTTATATAAAAACAGGTCACAATTGCATCTTGTGTGATCCAGCACAAGAAATGTGCTTGAAACTAATTGAAAAAAAATGATAAGAAAAGGTAAGAAAAAAACAAATCGTGTTAAGTTTCCATCGTGATATAACATCTCACACAGATTGTTCATCTATCCATTGATAAATCTTGAAAACAAACATTCGATTTCACATTTATTTTTGACAATGAAGCTGTGCATATCCTAAGACAGGGGTCGCCAGACTTTTTAAAAACATGGCGGGCTGGTCGACAAATAAATTTGTGTTGGAATCCAGTTAGAATATTAATTTATATGATTATATAATCATTATGCTTATCCCAATTGATAAATTGAAAGACATGTCGTATTGTAAAATCACAATAAAATCTTAAATTTCTTTGTAAATTAATATTTTCTATATAAATAATTTAAACAAAAATTCAAATTTTTTAGGGGGGCCGGATCCGGCCCGCGGGCCGTAGTTTGGTAACCGCTGTCTTAAGACATTGGCTGGACCGAATTGAACTCCACAATGGCGGGGTGTGTCTGGAAAGTGTTAATGATGCCATCATGAGTCAATATTAGTTCTTATTGTCATCAACCTTAGAATGGTTAATAGTATGAATATATTGAGTAGGCATTTACTTGGTAGAACTCCATTATAATACGGTAAGAAAAATAACAATGTATTTATGTAGAACTAAAATACATTGTTATTTTTCTTACCGTAGTATGAATATACTTTTCATAAAATGTTTGATGAGATGATGTATTTCAAAGTATTTTTAAAAAACCAAGATATATTCTCACTATACATACTGAGATTACTCATGATTCAAAACATCTTATTATGTACATACTTTTATTTTATTTGTTTATTTAAATTATCCTTTTGATATTTAAATAAACATATTTAATATTATAATTTGTATTTATTGATGTTGCTCCCTAGATGGGTATTGTAGAAACTTTTTTTTCTCTTAGCCCACATAGCATCTGGAAGATTCAACTTTAATTTTGACCATATCTTGATTACATTATTGTACAAATAACATGAAAATGAACAGAATACGTTTCCTGATTCGATTCCAACAGACTAGCAAGGTTTCAAGATAAAATGTTTAAAAAAAATTTATACTATTTAATGATTTTATTCTGAAGATTTTGTTTAAACTCTCAGTATTTGATGGTTGTAATCTAAATATGGTAAAAAAAATAATCTTGAACAATTTTAAAGCATGGCGTATGGAAGTAAATTATACATGTGTTTTATCTATTTGTGAACAATTGTGATTTTTTTTATCCTGTGACATGTACATCCGTCACAGGACTGAACTGAAGGGTTCAAAGGCTAATGAAGAAATAACAACAGAATATCGTTCGTAATTTTAATATTTTTAATGAACATACTTTTAGCCTAAAACAAATTCGAAATGTTGTATGTCAGATATTAGATAATAAATGGCTGTACTATAAAACTAATTGAAGTGTAAATCTTAAAATTAAACCTTATTTAACGTCAATGTATTTATTTCTAAATACCTCCCTCTGAACGAATGTTTGAATGAATGACAAAATGACGAACAATTAAAAGCAATAGATAATGAGATAACTAGGTATTTGAGATTTTTGTGATATTCCGAAACCCACACACATAACAATCTAACTGATATTTAAAAAAAATAAAGATTTATCAATAATTCAAATATAATGGATGCTTTTATGGAATAAACAATATTTTTACATGATATTATGTAGGTGCTTATAAATAGATGATATGAACATTTATTTAGGTTTGTCTTTTTTGGGCGATTTGCTTGACGTCTCGGCAATTTTCTTTGTAGGCTGAAACAAAAAATTAAACCATTTGTAAGTTTCATTGTGATTTCTGTAAATGTGTAATTTTGTCAAGAAATAGATGAAATTCAAACCATTTTATAAATCGATATTCATAGGTATTCAAGAATATTTATGGAAGTGAAATAGTAAGCAGTAAATTCATTTTTACTGAAATATTTTTGTTTTATGTTAGTGTATGAAGTACAAAATTAGCTCACGGTCTTAGGTGCAGAGCTGTCTTGCGTCGGAGCTAATATTCTTTCAGGAGTACCTCCTTTTTCTTTATCTTTATCACCTGCTTCATCATCATTCTCATCGACGGTCAATGCAAAAGCACCTAGCTGTGATATCTCTGCAAATGACAAAACAAAGGATGGGATATTATTATTGATTTATGATTGAGATTCATAGAGCATTTCCATGCTATACAAATTATACATTGTTGAATTGTACAAATAAATATTTAGTATCATTTACTCAAAACTAGTATATCCGACTAATTCATATATTTCAAATAATAAAAAAAAAAGATTCTGTACCTGGTGGTTCTTCATACATTTCCATTGTCTCCATTTCTGTCATATTCTTTATACAGTTCTTAAAACGGAGAACCAACATCGAAAACATTTCCAAAAATGATTTTCCCTCATCTACTTTAAACATCATCTGAAACAACAATCGTAACGATTCAGTAAGAATTAATATAGATTCTACTAAATTAAAGGTTTTATAAGTAAAATAGTGTAATTTAGTGTTAAACTGAGCCTCGTGTAGTGGTGTATATTGCAATGTTGCACAGCATTCATTTCATCCGGCAATCGTTGCCATGTTGAGAAAAATGAAATATCTTATTTTTCTTAGGAATAAATTTTTTTCTGTGTGTATATTTTGTTTTTATCTAACGCCCTCGGCACATTAAGTAATCTATGTAAGATAACATATTGAAAAATAACCTTGAAAGAATTGAAACATTGTTCGGAGAGTTTCCGGATCTCATGAGCTTGCGTGTTGAATTGTTCCCTCTCCTCTTCAGTAGTTGCATCTCCTTTGCCGACATAGCGACGTGTTCGCTTAATTGTTTCTAATATGCTCGGGTGCTTCAATAGCATCAGGGGACGAACTTCCAACGCTGAAATTTTATAATAATGAATAAATGATATGGCAACCCGAATCAGACCAACGCCCAAAAGCGTGTACGGGATCGGTGGGTACTATAAATACATTGTTCAATTATAAATCTACACTATTGAATGCATGTGCAGTGTAGAATGTGAATACAGTTACACCGGAGGGTCATAACTAAAAGCTGATTATTTAGTTTAATGTAAATAAAAAGATAGTGTATAAAATTTCTTACCAGTTATCTGTTGGAGACATTTGATACCCATGGCAGGATCAGTGCCTGTGAAACTGAGTGAAGCCCTCATTTGATTCTCCAATTCCAACAGCTTAGCTTCCACCCGTAGGAAGTTCAGCTGGTTTCTTTGAATATCTAAAGCATAATTGCAAAATTGAAAACCATGGCTATTCGATTGATGAATTAACGAAATGAAACCCTTTCGCTAATTTAGCTAATTAATATTCTCATTCATAATATACATTAAAATTATCATGCTGCAGTTTTTGGATTCCTAAAGGTACAACTCTAAAACTGATTGTTATTCATTGTTGATCTACTGAAAAGATTTCCAGAATGACATTTCACTCAAAAAAAAATGTAAATGTTGCATTGGGTCATGAAATGCAAAAAAAAAAATAGTACATAAAAGGACTGATTGCTTATTTGAGCAAGTTTTTTTACCTAAATCTCTTTCCTTTTTGAGCATAGCGATTTCATCATCAGTCAATTTGATATCAGGCACAATCTGGCTAAGTATTGATTCTGTTTTTATTTCTCCACTTTCTGCAATTCAAAAACAAACACAGGTACAATAAAAAAAAAAAAGATAACTTTTAGTGTTACCCCTGGATATGTTCAATGCACTTTATTCAAGAGATGAGACTAATGGAAAATTATTAATGATTATTCATTGACAATAGTAAGGACAGTACCACAACAAAACAAAAATTAGTGGTTTCGGTTTCTGAGATATTTCATGGATCTTATTTGGGGCATAAATCTAAAGATCCGTCCAAGCATTTTTCCATGATGTGGTCAGCAAATATGATTTCAACCATAAAATATAGATGTGTCATTAGACTATAAATTTAGTAAGTGTGAATATAATATATACCTAGCTGCTGTTTCAATTTGGCGTAGTTTTTGGCAGATTTGTTTTCCCATTGCAATCGAATGGCTGGAGTGGCAAAAGATTCAGGCCGATCCTAAAACAAAACATGCAAAATTATACCTCAGGAAAAATATGGGATTATTAAGTCATTGCATCATTGTGCAAAAATTAAGGAAATTAACATTTAAATGAAATCATATAAAATTTATATTAAAAAAACAACTCACCGAAAACAACTTGAGTCCGACAGGTTTTCCATTTGGAAGAAACACAATGAGAATGTTTTCTTTTTGTTGCTGCAGGCCGGAATCTGGAAATATATATTTTTAACCTTTTAAGGAGTGAATAGATATTTATACTGAATTTAATTCAACATAATCTAGCTTTGTTACTTAAGCAAACTTTGACAGTAAGTCCGAAGATGCCTCTAAAAGAGGCAATACATTTGTAACAATTAGTAACACAATACATGGAAGAATCCATGTTATTTTAAATTTTATACTGAATTTAACTCATTTTGTGTTGAACCAAGAGTACGTCCATATTCCTAATTATCCATTATTTGAGATCATAATAAAGCTTTTAATAAGAAAAATTCTTACTATTTATCAGATTAAACATTTACAAGGATGGAAAGAAGTAAAGGAAACATAAAGGATTGGGTAACCTTGGAAGCAGGATTTCAGAACGACTTCAAATGAATCCATATGATCTTGAACAGTGACATCGCTGCACTCTGATACTTCATCAAAGGACATCTCAGGTTCTGAATCAACTCGGTCTTGTCTATTAATGAGAGAGCTACATTCAGTGGAATCACTATCAAAATCGCTAAACTGAAAATTATCGCTGGCATCGCTGTGCGATGATTCTCCCCACTCATCAAAATCATCTTGAGATAATTCTCCAATCAAAGACTTAATACTCACTTGAGCTTTTTTTGCACACTTTCGTTTAGAGCATTTTCTTACAGAAGTGGTATGACTCTTAGGCTCATTATTCTTGTTTTTATCTTTGATCAAGGATTTTAAGAAACCATGACATCGATTACGGCGGTGATGTTTCTTGGTGAAATAACTGCCCTTAATATTGTTTAATTCAAATACTGATGATTGTATTTCTTTTTTCTTTACTTCCGGCTCAGCTTTCTTAATAGTTGCCTGGTTCCCTGTCTTATTTGTATTGAAATTGAATAGTTTTATCAGTTTAATGTACATATCATCGGGTATTCTGTACCACGGAATTTTCATTGCCGTGTATATGACAAAGTCTCGTTTTATTTCAAGATTGACAATATCAGATTTGATCGGCTCATATTCAGTAACATTGAGTATTTTAAATGTGCTGTTTGGATTCTCTACATTTATAATACTCAACACGTCATTTGAATTTCCACGTACTAAACATTCTTCTGCTTTCAAGTCATCATTCCCATTAAAATCATTAGTTTCATATCTGTGACTTTCATCGGCTTTATTAATATTATCAGCCGAACAAATTGTTTTATCAGTAATATCACGATCAAATAGAAAATCGGCATTCTGAGGTACCGATGAAACCAGTGCAACATCATTTGAATAATCAGAACAAACTTTAGAGGAACCAAACATTTTATTTTCATTGTTATAGTTAAAATTTAAATCTGAACTATCAACTGTCATTTGTTGTTTGTAATCTTTTCTGATGGCATAAAAGGGGCCGCGGAAAATCGAACTTTCATCAGAGTCCACATCAGTATTCGAATGAGAGCTAACGTAATAGCAATATTTACGAGTATCTACGAATCCCGGTCCATCCGAATCATCGGAGCTATCTGAAGACACGCCTCTGCTAAAATTCATATCATTATTGTCAGTGTTGCTATTCCAACGTCTGTAAACATGATTTTTCTTGGGAAACGTTTTTAAAATATTCTCCCTAGATTTATCATAAGTTTTACTCTGGATTTTCTCAGTGGAGACTTCTTTCATATCCGGTTTGGTACCGCCTTTCAGCATCCAAGCGTACTTGTTGAAAAAACTATTATTTTTACTGCTCCGTTGAATTGAATAATTTCTACATTTTTTTGCAGGCATTTTTTTATGCAAAGGCTGCTTTGATGTTTTTGAAGCATATTTAAGATCCTTTTGAAAATTCTTTACATTACTGATTCTCCCTTGATATTTTGAGAAATCATCATTATGTATACCCAAATTATTACCATAATGCATTTTATCATTGTTCACAATAAAAGAAGTCATTTCATCAGTGATAACTTTAAGAATGCGTTCTCCTCGTTTGGCTCGATTCTTTTTTTGGATCATACAATTTGAAATACTATTCATTGTGTTATCACTACACAAAACATCGAAATCAATAGAAGTTACACTTTTAATTGAATACAATGAAGTGTTGATACTTGACGAATTTTCGGTACCGGCTTCAAAGTTGTCCCATGCGAAATCTAAGCGTAAATCTTTCCCATCAGTGTAGGGGTAGTGCTGTTGATTAATTTGGATTTGATTGTCGTATCTATTTTCATTATTCATTTCAGCGTATCCGTAATTGTAAGGTTCGTTAGTAAATCCATCATTTGATATATAATTTTGCCCAGAGGGATTCATATGCATATCCCTCTCTTCGCATTCTGGTATGACTTCATCAGTCTGCGTGAAAAATTCAACACTTTTTTGACTTAAAACATTCCAAGATGACCTGATTATATCACCTAAATTATTGTAATCATCCAGGTCAGGTTTAACACTATTGTTTGCAGCAATATATTCACCATTCATGAGGTACGGCAAATTTTCTCTACTGTACGTATCATTATCACACAACTTATAATTCATATATTCAGAAAGATTTTCACTGGATATTTTCTCATTATAATTCTGAGAAATATTAAGCCCACTAGCATATGCTAGGTATGGGATGGTTTTTTCATGTGAATTTTTTTGTTTTATATTTTCAAGCAAAGTGTTGAAAGGCGGTAAAATGGTGCGCAACGTATTAAATGTTGTGAGGCCTATTTCATCAGTGACTGCATAGGACTGTTTATATTTATCACTGGAGCTTTTGCTTTCTAAACAGTGATATTGCACTGTTTTATCAACTACCCTATCTGTAATATTGATGCCGACATGCTGATGTATTTTCGGAGGTTCTAGTAAGACAGTTACTTCAGCACTTCCGGTGCTTTCATTTATCTTCAATGCTGTGCTGTGATTTGATGAAAATTCTTTGTTACAAAAGGTCATACTATTTTCATTGTGATCAATTCCTTCAGACACAATATGGTTCAAATAAAATGACTCATTTGCAGAATTTAATATGATTGGCAATTTAATAACATTGGTTGAAATTGATGTTTTTCTGGTCTGTGACGTGTGAGTAATATTTTTAGGTTGGCAAATAATAATATCTTTGTTTAATAAAATATCTACAGCATCGTCTTCCAGCAAACCATTTACTCTTGAATCAGAAATATCTTCACAATCTAACACATTCACATTTTTGTTTTCTATTTTCTTTCCTTCCATGCTTGTAAAATTTACTATATCAGTCACAATCATTTCAGTAGATTTAACAAAATCAATATTTGTTTCAATCAACAATGTCGTATCAGAATTAATTTCTGATTGATCTACTCGATCAATACTGGTGGAAATATAATCAACTGCCAAAATTGAATTTTCTATATGATCATCTCGAGAAACTTTCCCGGATTTTTTCACTTGCGTCTTTGCAGTGGGGATTTCTTTGCCAATAACTTCTAGATCCTTTTGATATTCGTAATAATGCAAACCCTTCTCTAAGTTTTCACAAAAATAGCAAATTTGTTCAATGCCGTATTTTCTATCAAAATGCAAACATTCTGATGATGCAGCATTATTTTGTATATCAGGACGTCCTGATGTGGTGATCTGTTTTTTATGTGATTCTAGTGCTTCACTAGTATTTATCATACAATATTTTTCATTTATTATACGATCAAACCTATTTTTAGTTTTAGATATTTCCTCTGGTATTGTGGAACATAATTTTTCATGCATCGATATATAACTTTTTTTAGATATGTTTTCATAATAATTATTCAACCAAAATTCATATGTTTTTGGTAATGTATTGTCTATTATTTCAACATTGTCCATTATCTCAGAAAACTCTACTTCTTCTTTTTCAGAATCTATTGTTTCATTTTTCATACGTGATTTCTGAAAAGTTTCTATACAAATTTTACTTTCTTCGGCAATTAATTTAGAATCCACTGCAGAGTTTTCAAGGACATTCATCGTGAATCGGATTTCCAAATTGTTTTTTGATGTTTCATCAGAATCCAATACAACTGGCAACCTTTTCAGGTTCACACTGACAGGGCGACAAAGGTTAACTTCTGGGTGAAGTAGATTGACAGTTCTCAAATGTGTTAGTGGTAGTTTATTATCGTTTCTTGAAAAAATATTTTTTGGGTAGTACTTATATTTGTCATATTTAAAATAATCAGTATTTATATCAAATAATTTTTCATCCATCATGTCAAGGAGGATGTCTCGAATGAATATGTACATAGCGCTAACCTGTTCCTCCCTGTTGATTACAACATGACATGGAGCAATAAAAATGTTGGCATTATTTATTTTGATAATCTCTTCGGCACAAGAAATTTCTTTTCCACTGACATCACCGCTGGAAGTTGGAACATTTTTGTTTTCTTTCACTTTCATTTTTTTAAATTCACTTTTGTTGGCTTCACAGCGATTATTTAAAGTGTCTTCATCTTCGACAGCACTAAAATCCCTTTTAAATATTGGGAAAATTTGATAACCTCCAACATTAAAAATTTTGAATTTTCCGAATGATTGTTAGCAATTCCAGTAATTGTATGCGTCTCCAGACGCTTTGTATTCAACTTTCTATCTATCACTACTATATGCGTATCTACATCATTACGTATCTCTTTAAACTTTTTTTTTATACACTTTTTTCCCAATGGTTTGTGTGATATGCTCAGCCTCTTTCGTAGAACACGTCCTGATTTAAATGTATTCATCTTTCATCACAACTACTAATTTAGAGTATGAATCTATATATTTCTAAATAGAAAGGTTTTAAATGTACCACTGAATTTAGCTGCAAGTCTTCAAGTCTGCAAGCTTCACACACATAAAATGACAAATAGATAATGGAGGGAAACTAACAAGAATATGAAATCAGTCCTGCCAACCAAAAATAAATCCTTGAATTTGAATTTGGAACAACATAATGTTGGAATCTTACCAGTGTTGTCACGTGTGAAAGGTTCTTGTATATTTGCCAATTCACTCTGAAAAAAAGATACTCATTATTAATAAATATCGGAGCAATCCTAGTTACAACAGTAGAGAAGGCCATATTTAAAAAATGTATCAAGAGTACATTTAAGAATGCACTATAGAAGAAAAAATGTGGGGAAAAATTGACCAATTGGATTTTTAGTATCATATGCCTACAATTAATACATTCAAATAATTTAAGAAGATTTTCCACGTATTTATTTTTATTTTTACATACATTTTGAACAGTACATTTGAAAGAAAAGAAGAGCAAAAACGTCTAAAAATTTAAGCACTCAAATACAGCCTAACTGACAATCTTTCGAAAACAAACACAGAAAAGAAAGATATTTTAGATTATAATTCACAAAATCACAAGTGAAACAAACCTGGTTGATATATTGGTATTTCCCCCCTATTTTTCTCAAGTCTCCGTTCACTGCTTTCTTAGCAGACGAAACCTTGGAAGCTGTGATGGAAGCGGTAGTTGTTACAGTACCAGTAGTAGTAGACGTAAGTTGAGACGATGTTGTCGATGACAAATCGTCATCGGTTGATTGAGGAGCAATCTTTGCTTTCTTACTCGCTGCCGCAGGAGCAGACGAATCTTCAGTTTCTTCATCAAGGTATCTTCATAGCAAAAAAAGAAGTCTTTTAAATTATTACCATAAATTATAATATAATAAATATTATAATAATTTGATAACATTATTGGTGGAGTTCAATTGAAACCGCTTGTATTGAAATATCGAGGTAGGACAGTAAGACATATTTATGAAAGATTAAAAATACAAAAAAAATGAATTAATGGCAAATAGAAAATTTCAATTCGAAAGATTTTTAAAAAGTGCACATTAATAATATGTATTATTTACATACCTGCATAATTTTTGTATAAAATAATATGAATGAAGAAGTTTTGTATTTTATTTCATTACATAAAATATGTGATAGATTAAATGTTTTTAATGCCTTTTAGGTTTGATTTTTCGTCCACTTCTGCTGACACTGTCAATTGCTGGTGATTTAGCTTCCACCTTGGACGGCGCAGGATCTTGCTTGGCAGCTCTTCGAGGAGTTTTCTGAGAAAAAACGAATGAGGTATAATACAATAACAACAGAGTGTGATTGAAGAAACTTCTATATCAAAATTTTTTGTCATTTAATAATAAGTTAACTTTCTACCATCCAGATTTTCACAATAGCAAACTTTAAGTAGCAAGTGTGATTAACTTATAACATGGTTATATAAGTATCCAAGTTCTGACAGTAATATTTCAGTATTTGTTTGGTTGTGTGGAGAAAATGCTTAGCAAAAAAAATTATGCTCAATTCTTGGTGGAAAGTTGTAATTAATTCCACATATATTTTGTAAAGGTCTGGACCGGTTTCAATGACTGATTGGATGAAAACACTCGCGATGAGCGAAATCAGTGCTGAACTGTACAAAATATATTTGGAAGCCGTTCAAATAAATTGTGTTTTATTTATTTTAGATATACGCTGTTGAACAGTGTTATGTAGAATGTTAATAAAATCTATTACCAGTGGCTGTGGGGTCTTGGGCGGTATGTTTTTTTTTCCTTTGGTAGTATTGGCTTTGATTGCAGCAGACGAATCGAGATCTGTCTCCTCGGATGAGCCTACAGCAGAATCATCAGCAGCTGATGGGAAATCACAAAATTAACATTATTTGAAGATATCAAGTCATGAATACTGTAAACCAATTGACGGAAATCTGAGGCCTTGGTATAAATATGCTTCACTGGAACCCAAGTGCTTATTTGTGTCCATCACGAATGATCTACAACTCGGCCTCATAGAAGCAGAGGAACCTAACTCATTACTTTTTTTCATCTATTTCCTTACTTTTCAGGAGAGCTAAAAAAAAGGTTTCCCCAACAATCAATTTTACTATTATAAAATAGTAATTTATTTTAATGTGTTGTTTGAAGGTTTAGTGGAGCTATGAACAAGAAAGAGATTTTTATACACATTAAAATATCTTTGCATGATGTAATATTTTATTTTGTATCTTAAATTTAATTTTGAGATAAGTTTATTTTATCCTAATAGGGTGCATTCCATGTCAAGTACATTTATTCAAGGTGCCTAGATTAAAAATAGAATTCATTCATGGAGCCCAAGGTTGTTTACCTCTGCTATGCACAATTAAAAGCTACAATTTTAAGCCCTAGTATGGGTAAACATAAAAAATCTCTATCCAAATCACAAGTAAGTATTTTAATACTACTTCTGGCATTCAATCTCAATGCAAATAATAACATAACTATCATCACCTTTCTGCAGACTTTCCTCAGCTGAATCTTCCGCAGCAGGAAGATTGTAAAGGAGCGGCGGGAGTAGATTCCGAATCTTCAGTTTCCATTTCTGACTCGTTGTCCTATTTCAAAATATATTTTATTTATTTTATGCCAGGTGACCATAAGACATATCAAGGGATGATTCTTTTAAATACAATTTCATTAATATTTTCATGAAAATAATTTTCTACAAGACAATTTTTTTTAAATCATATCTTAAAATCAGACATTGAAGAGGCAGAAGATCTTCCAAATAAATTCTGTGCTGATTTTATATCAATTAATATTTCCTTATTCTAAAAAAAACTTTTTTCACATACGGGTTAAGACTTCAAGAAGAATCTAACCGCTGCAAAAAATCAATTCGTATCAATTGATATTTACAAAATATTTAGATACCTTGGTTTGAGATAATTTAGTCACATCAGCTTCATTTTCTGTTGCTGCGGTGTCATCCTAAAAATTTAGAAGAACCTCCATTTTAGAATTCTAAAATCTAATTTAAGTTTGTTTCTCAATCCTCAAATGATTAAATACTGAAATAATACCATTGTATCGTTCATATCTGCAGATTTATCCACAACAGAGGTATCTCCTTCGCCTTTCGAAACCTCTTCATCGGCTGCCTCCTTCGCACTTGCGTTGACATTAGATGTGATTCCACTATCAGTAATTTCGCCGTCAATCTCTGCCATGCCGTCATTATAATCCCGGCGCTTGATAGCTTTGGCCATGAACTGGGCCTTGTGCTCAAAGTAGTCAAACAAGTCATTTGCCGGAAGGTTTCCACTGCAAGAAAATAAATAACAAAGTAAGAAACTAAATGCAGCTACACCTTGCATAGTACAGTTTTAAATAGTCCTGTATTACTAAAATATGGGTTATTTAATTTATAACACAATAATAGTATAGTAGTGCATGTTGGGGAAACCATAGGGAAGAGTACAAAGCATTGGTGTACATAAAAAAACTTTTCATTAGTAAACCAGTTAACGCTTTAGAGTGGTGAGTTATTTTGGATTATTTGAATTATTAGCTTTCAAATAATTATCTCGAGACTTTTACTTCCAATTTGGGCCTAGATCTTTATTGCATTAATCAGTAGACATATAAGGAAATAGATTTGTTTCCAACCTTGAAAAATAGTGTGACTGCCAAAATTCACTCATTGATATTCCTAGTTTTAATATATGAATAAACAATAATAATATGAGAATGGCAATTGATAATTTAAGACTTGAACATGTTTGCTTTATTTCTAAGTTTTCACTCTGGAAAAATATACAGAGCAAAGCAATGTCAATTGGTAGCAATTATAAGAATTATTAAAGATATGGCCAAATGTTTACTAGTACTAAAGGAGGAAGGTTAAAGTAAAATTTTTAAATAATATATTTTCTGAATTACAACATTACAACTGTTGCTTAATAGAATGTAGAAAATTGTCAAGTTTAATCGCACAAAATATCTATTACTTGAGATATACTGTCGGCAAAACTTATTGTTGATATATGGTCAGTATCAGGAACAATACGACTACTTGAGGTATCGCTCTTTAAAAATACATCGACCAAGATATTGGGTGAAAATAAACGAGGGTGGAATGCCGGTCTACACTAAAACAGTAGTATTTTGTTAACCTGCATTATATTTAGGAATTATTAAATCAATACATTTTTGATTAATTAGCGATACAGGCAATTCTAGGCATTCTTATGTTTAACAGTAAAATTTGCTAATGCATCTACAGTATGCGCCATTTGATTCTACGCACCTCGAAAATCATAGAATTTTGCGATTTAAATTTAATTCACACACATATTCACAAAAGTAATTAATACATCTATTAGAATACTACATAATACATCATTTTAAATAATATCTAGCAATAGAAGTCCTATTTTTATCAACAAGTTCTCAGAAAATAGATTTCTAGGGGATTACGGCCAACACGACCGTTGTGTTTGGGGTTGATTTATGGCGGGTAAACAATTCACCGAACCTTTTTTTTGTGTTAGAAGGAAAGATTAGATGTCAAGTAACATTTTAAATGAAATAAAACAATTTTATGGCTGCGCATTTTTTTTTAATATTTTGTTACATCTCCTTTGGCCTCAATTACCGCCAACATCCTTCTGGGAAGAGACGCATACAAATTTTTTAAAATTTCTTCGGTGATTTCATTCTCCCATACTTCAGCTATATTTTTTTAAGTTCTAGTAAATTCGTTGCCTTTTTATTTCGCAATTTTTGTTTAATTATGGCCCACAGGTGCTCTATCGGATTCAGATCGGGACTGTTGCCTGGCCAATCCAAGGACGTTATTCCCCAACGCTCCTTAGCTTCGTTAACCTGTAATATAGGACAATATTTTACGTCGAATGGTGAAAATTAGAACGAAAAAACCTTAAAAAACCAAAGGGTTACTCACATAGCGGGATCGATGGCAGGGGCTGAATCGTCCTGGTAAATCGGATCCGGGTGATATTGTGTTAGGTCCTCGATAGTTGGCATGACAAAATTTTTAACAACTTTTTGTATTTTTCCCGTTCATTATGCCATTAATGAAGTTTAGCGGCCCTAGCCCATAAAATGTCATGCATCCCCATATCATAACATACGGGGAATGCTTCACCGTGCGACGTATGCATTTCGGATGAAATCGTTCCCCAATTCGCCGTCGCACAATCTGCCGACCGTCCGATCCAAACAAATTAAATTTACTTTCATCGGAGAAAATAACTCTTTTCCATTCATTTTCGGTCCAATTTCGATGACATTGGGCCCACTCGAGACGTTTTTTCATTTTCTCCGTAAGTAACGGTTTTCCCGCACTAATTCGGGCCTTAAAACCCAGCTCCGTGATCCTCCTCTGCGTGGTCCGCAACGAAATATCGGTTGACAACGAAGATTCGATCTCTGACTTTATTTCTGGAGCCGATTTAAAACGATTTTCTAGCACAATATTTTTTATTGTGCGGTCGACCTTCGAGTCGTTACTCGCGCCTACCACCCCTTGAAGTCTCTCTATTACAATTGTTTCTCGATATTTTTCATGAAACAACGTATCGCACCTTCACTGAACCCCACTCGACGAGATATTTCACGCATGGAAATATTCTCCTCCACCAAAGTCAATACTTTCGACTTGATCGCAATCGACATACGCTTTTCACTCGACATTTTTATTTGACAAACTTCACACGATCACGGCTAGCGAACAACTGACCTGCTTTCTGGTCGTAAAATTGTGTCGAACTATAACCAATAGTATCCCGAATATCCCTTAAAAAACTTACCCGAAAAAAATAACGGATTCTAAGAAAAAAACGCAAAACATTACAAAACATCGGGGTGCGTAGAATCAAATGGCGCATACTGTACACTTCAAAACTATATTTTTTAGATGTCGTTGGAGGAGTTTATAAAAAGGTGCCATTACAGATTAGAAACAGCAGAATGGGGTTAGGAGGCTAGGTCCAAGAAGGGATCGTGTGTGAGCTCAAAAATATCCCAAAAATGCAGTAGACGTGAAATAGTCCTTCCAGAAGCATTCTCAAAGCATATTCAAAGCAACTTCATCGTTAAAATTATATACCAAGTAGAAATTAATTTCAATAGCTTAATCAATGTAATGAAAGGGTAAACTCTTCATTTTCATCCCATTTTTCTAAACGCAGACGGGTGTTTCTATAGTATTTTTAATGATTAGGAAAATGATTCTTACGTTTCACCAGTACCGAAGAAATGTATGTTATACTTTTTCCCATTCAACTGCATCACCTTAAAACGAAACAAAATATTATTTAGATTACACAGATTTGGTACATGGAAAAAAGACAACGGGCCTGGTTGACTTTGAAGTGGTAGACAAACTCTGCGACGCTTCATTAATTCCCTTAGTAATACTGACGTTGAATAAAAATTATAAAAGCTATGTTCAAAATTCAAACATTTTATTTGAAATTGCTGTCAATTTAAAATTAAAATTGGAAATTATTTCCAAGTCAACATTCAACTATTCATCAATATTAATAAATCAAAATACAGCGTACGTAAAAAATAAGAACGAAGATATTTAAGCAAACATTGTATTCAAATTTGCCTTCATCTTTGGGGTTAGCTTGGCAAATTTGGTCAATATTTTGTGACATTTGTGCAAAAACATATGTCCTACGTACATATTATATCTGAGAAACAATGTGGAAAATGAGAATTACCTTGGCCGGCCACGCTGGATAGCCTTTGACTTTGGCAAAGACATAATCTCCCGGTTTAAAAACTTTGGCTTTTTTTACCATTGTAGTAAGAACAGTTGCCGCCTTTAGGATTTAATCAAATGCAAGGAATATTTCTCTTCAAATTTAACAATTAGCTGAAGTTAATACTATAAAGAAGCGAAAATTTAAATATACTAGTAACAAAACACATTAAATTATGCAGTTTTACAAAAAAAATATTAAAATTGATACCACATCAACTTTTCCGGCACGGAGTGGTTGGTGTTGGTATAATAAACAATAACGTAGATGACGCGAATCTAATATTATTGCACATAGACAAAAAATGACGCTACTTTACGCTCAACTTAGAATTTTAATGATAATATTATTATTGAAATGAATGGAATAAAGAAAACATTTCTTGTGTGATAAGTTGAAAATTTTCAATCATAATCACATAGCATGACAAATAATATTTCAAAAAATCAATAAAATCAGTGTTTTTTTAACCTTTCTAAAGCTAACGACACACCGGTGTGTCGCATTAGAAAAAGCTCTGACAGCTAAGAACCCACCGGTGGGCAACTACGCTTAAGACGTCGAAAAATAATATTTCTCAAATTATCACATCGAATATGGATCCGAAATCTCTTAAGGCTCACAACATGAATGAAGATAATCAACAAAAATCAGGGCTGTCAAAACTTTTGATACAATATTAACGTAGATATTGTTTTGTATGTATATTTGTTTCAAACCAATTGAATAAATACATTTTATTCATAAAATCATCAGAAAAAGTCAACAAAAATTCATTGTATGAAAGCCAATTGGTTTGCAAAATTGACATTATATTATAACCTGTCAGTAACAAGCCTTATCGTAAATACGCTCTAAAAGCCCTGTGATATAATAATAAACATGAAATTGCTTTCATTTCAAGGGATCAAAGACATCTAAGCCCTTAAATAACCTAAGTAGTTTTAAGATTTTGTCCTTTTTTAATTTTTGAAAAAGTCGTAGCGTACAGGGCAAAAAGTGGGAAATTCTTCTAGCTGGTAACAGGTAAAATAGCAAAGCTTACAAATTCTAAAGCTCTCTCAATAAAAATTTCAATATCGGGAAATTCATAATTTTATAATTTCCAAAAACGACACTGTCTTTCAATTAGATATAAAGAAATCATAAATACAATATTGATGTATTTTTAATTTTAAGCTCAGTAATTAAAGATATTCTTCCTTTGAAATTAAAAAAATATTTTCACAAATTGGCCTTATCTATATTTTTACGGCAAAAACATTGAATATTTATGCAAATAAATAAAAGGATTTGTGGCTATAAAATGCTGATATAATTCACGCAAAGCTGATAAACTTTAACAAATAAAAGCATTTCATGCAATAGTGATTTAGAATTTACATTTATATGAAAATTTTAAAGTAGGTCCAAATAATCAGAAAAATGATGTTTGGTATCGCAATTTCATATTGTGAACTACTTTGACTCATCGTTATTGTTTCAAGAATTTTGATACCTTTTCAGTAAGGTAAATATCATTATATTTTTGCTTGTGCTTGCTTTAAATTTCAAATAACAGGTCTCATTTCGAATGGAGTACCATATGGTAGCTGCTTTATTCATATATATTTTCTCTCCACATGAGTCCGTTGATCATATCATTGTAGTTGTGAAAAGAACACCTTCTTTATTTTTTTTAAATGTCACATATTAATATTCAGAAGGTATAATACACTCAAATCATTTGATATTGACAAAACAACTATTTCGTTTATATTCTATAGTTTGTTTTTGATTTCGAAGTTTTTTTTTAATTTTTCAAATTATTTGAACCAGGTATGTAATTTATTGAACAATCGAAAATTTGAAAATTGTAAAAATACATAATATTATTATTTATTCCGACAAATATATTGCTACAAAAATAGTTTTGTGTAAACTTCAAAAAATATGTATTTTTTGCAACTGTCAACTATGAAATGATTGTTCATTTTCAAGTCACGTGACTAATCTTAGTTTGCGCATGCGCTCTCGTCGTCAAATTTTCAAAATGAAGGTCTGCGGTCTTGTTAACATCATTGTGTGCATCTGTGAAACGACATTTATCGCGAAAGTTCTTGTTATTTCGCGTTAATATATTAATAGTGTAATACTGTGATTGTGATTTATCTGCGAATTATCATTAAAATAGGTTAACGATGTGTTAAATGTAATAAAGCGAGAGCTTCTCAAAATGGAAGTTCCTGCCCACTTTTACTGACGAATGTTTTCCTTTAACGACTTTTGTGCAATTTTCACGATATGTTAATCAATCTGCAACCAAAATGCATTTAAAATGTTGCGCAAGAGCGTATTTATGTGCTCCATTACCGTCGGGGAGGCAATATTTACCTATTATTCGGTAGTTTGTCCTTGATGTATATCATTCTAGACTCCTATTTTGACAGTTGTTCATTGCCAATGCGATTGACGTAATTCTCTTCGCCCGATGCAAAAAACCTTCTTTTTTCACCTTGGTGTCCGGTTGTTTTAAAAACAACATATGAGCACTTGGAACAGCGTGTAAAATGGTTATTTCATCAATATTTTTAAGGAATCAAAGCCTTTGTTTATTAATTCTAAAATAATTTTCCCAAATTATTTTGTTTGATCAATCTCTGATGTCATTTATGCTAATGTATGAATTACGCTTTTGGTCTTATTAATGCTGTTATCTGATAGGATATATGGTTAGTCTTTATGTTTCTGTAACAATAATACGCTTTTTTACAATATTCCATTTTATACAATTCCCTAAATAGGATTTGTATCATATTATGTGATGTGAATATTTCAGTGTCATTGAAATGTAGGCAATCTGATATCACGTGTGCAAATTTTCATTTTAAACTAGCAAATATCTTTTAAGATCAATTATTATTTTAATTTCTTTTATCGTTCTAATGTCGTAATGGGTTACATCGAGATAACCCACAAAACAATAAATGTTTTATTATTTGTTTAATGTTTTTGCCATCTCTGTCGGTATTTCTAGGAGGAATAACATTTATGCAAATATTTAGCCCTTTGCCGCAGCAGGTTGAGATGGAATCATCAAACGATGTTAGGCAGACTGTCTGTGAGTCATTCATTAATCTCCCCTGAGTGTGTTAATGCTCTTGACATAAGGAATTAAATAATTCTTTATAATTTCGCATATCTAAACTAGGAAGATTTCATTTAAATATAAGTGAATGTTGATATTGACGAATATGTTAATCCTCATCATTGAGACTGTGTTTAACTTCTGTGACAAGTCTCTTCACACTAATAACATCTTCTTCATCCTATTTCCTCATATCTGAGGATTAAAACCGATCTATTTACAACAATAAATACAACTTTGATGTGTCATTAGGAAATTTTTGGAAGAATTGTCATGTCATGTACGGTACAAAATCTTTTCTTTGAAAAGCTCTATTCAATTCACCATCATAATAAATTAACAATTTTTTTTTGTACTGAGCTTCATCAATTCCCTAAAAATATATATATATATTAGACCAGTGGCGGCTGGCGACAGAGTATTAGGGAGTACAAAAAAAGATTCAACTATTTTTCCGTACTACGGACAGCCAAAAATTCATAAGACTGGCACTCCGTTGGTATTGCGAACATCTGAACTGAAAGTCCATGTTATAGAAGTGTTTTAAAATCCAATGAATAGGAAAGAACTCTTGCAAAAATAGTTGAATCTTTTTTTGTACTCCCTAATACTCGTGTCACCAGCCGCCACTGTATTAGACTGAATCTAGTAAAAACAGGCACCAATATCGCTTTAATGTTGAAACCATATCGTTACTGAAGGGATAGTTATGATGAATACTTGGATATCCTGAAACCTGTGTACGAATTGGCTGAACCTTATATTCTCCGAAAAGATCCCATTTACAAAATAACCATTCTTAGATTAACTTTTTACTGTTGTTTATAGTCTGTTTGTTATTTTTAGTTATGTCATGACCCAGCATTACGGTTGTGTTTTATCTTACGAGGATTACCAAACAATATCTTATCAATGCCTTGTTTATTTGTGACTTGGAATGTAGATAGACGCTGATTATTTAATAGTTTTCATTCACAATTTATTTGTTTATCAGATGATAGAATCGAAGACATGTAGCACATATAGTGATGGATTTCAGTTTTCATTTAGGTGTGGTTAACATTCACTCTGCTTGCTGCAGAAAACAGACTTAAGTCATCTGATTACTCTATGTTAGGCATATTTCATGTTTATAAGTGTAACTAGGTCATTTAAGCTTAACAATGCACAAAGAAAGCTTCATAGAATTCCGATTCTTAGGTTAATAATCCTTTAACCTTGTCACTTTATTTCAATGCAAAATGTCAAAGAAGGAGAGCAGTATTATCTATCTCTAAATGACACGTTTTTCATATAAAGAATTAATTCATGTACACATACATACTTCTTGGTAAATACCGTTTACTACATTTGTACACAAATGTTTATGTTACACCTAATGTGTATATAATTATGCGTATAAGGGAATAGGTCCGTGATTTTTCCAGCTTCCACAATCACTATTATTATTTTTTTTGATAGGAAATCGAGCATAGTACTATTTTGCTGACTTATTAATAAAATTAGTCTATTATCCTACCATGAAAAAGAAAATGGATATTTTTTTACATGCTATGATGCTTTTTTTCAGACATTTAATGATAATAGAAGAATCATTTTGTGTCTTGCGTTCAGTAAACATGGATTACAAATCAAGAATGTGACTTAAATTTCCCATTGTTTGATTTGCATTAGAGTCCAAGCCCCTATTGAAATGCGTTTCTAGTGTTGTCAATTTTTTAGCATTATAAGAGATCTACGATTTCTAAAAAAAAAAAACGGGTTTTTAGCAACTTCAATAATAACTTACTTATCTATATTTTTTATAGGTCTTAACAATAATGATTAAAAACAAGTAACCATAAGCAGTCCTTCAAAAATTTTTGTGACAAATGAACAATTATTAACACATACGAATTACGAACTAGTGCTGAATAAAAAGAAAAACGTGAAATACCAAATAGTGCTGTGCGAAATAGAAAGAATCGACCGTTATTAAATGAGTGTTGTGCGAAATCGACTATTTTGAAATTTAATACACTAACATAAAATTAATAATAATTTCAGTAATGTGATGATTTTTAAATTGCGAAAAGTGTTTTTTTTATAATTATCGATTTTATTGAATGAAGAGATGAGACGCTTGGTATCAAAGAATGTTTTTCCGAAACTGCTCAAACCATCTTATTTGAAACGACTGGATATATAGCCGCTGGGGCAGAATATTAGGATTTTTTTTGTAAGTATTGCATGTTTTTTAAATTAATTTGTACAATATTTGAGTTTGTCAAAACACCTCCCATTATAACACAGTCCCATACCCATACTGCAAGTAATTACCACCGTGTAACAAAATTTAATTGCAATATTATAAAGTTTAATTTTACTGTACATATATTTATCTTAAATCTGACAAATCACAAATGAATGTCTAAAAATATTCTCGAAAGAACCAAAATTTTATTGCAAAAAAATACTCTTGTTTCAGCTTAAGACGGCCATGAGGCAGATAATATAAAAAACGAAATCACTTAAGATGGTCAACTCGAGTACAAAAGACATCACATACACCTATGCCTAAGACATGTTTAATTGAATAAACGTTTTATGTTGATCTTGCTGGGACTTGAACCCAGAACCACTTGATCACTAGAGTAAAGCACAGGTTTTCCTTTTGCGAGAAAGCGAATTGATTAACGGCCTTCACGTGTGTCGGGCACGTCGGGATGTTGCCGCCTTAGGGTGCCACGTTCTGTTCTGAGCTGACCTTCCTAGGACTTGAACCTGGATCCACCTGATCACTAGAGCAACGCACCTGTATTCCTTTTGTGACACAGCTAATTAATTGTTGGCCTTCATGTGTCTCTGGCACGTTGGGATGTTGCCGCCGTAGGGTGCCACGTTCCGTTCTGTTGCAACAGGCGTGCATACTTATTATTATTTCCTTCGAATTCTAAATCAGGGAAATGACGCGCCCTTGTGCTGACCGCTTAAAGTTATCGAAGCAAGATTTTTTAATAATTGTATAATTTAATTATTATCAGTATACAAATGTTGAGTCCGTAATGTATTCCGATTAGTATGCTAAAACTTGTGGCTTATTTCGGATTGTTTTCGTTTTAAATGCAAATGCCTCATTTATTTGTCGGTATATATATGTTTTTTTTTCTCACATTGTCCGAATAATAACCGTTTATGTATATTTATTATTATACTAATATGTAAATTATTTCTTTAAGACCGAATATATTTGAAATGTTAAGTTCACCCGTTACTCTACAAAATGTCATGAGTGTTTACTTTTGTTTTTACGACGACGGGTTGCGATTTTTAATTATTTTTGGACAGGGTTCGTGTGTCGTCGAACATCAGTTTTATTTACATCAATCATTTTCTTATTATAACGTTTTTTTTTAAAATAACATTCACTTATTTAAATAACCCACGCCAAAAACATACCTAACTATAGAAGTATCTATGAACAGAATATTACTGATGTTACTGCTGTAGTTATGTTGCTTAGATAAAGCGGATAACTTTCTTTTGTATATTTGGAAAGACGGCTTATGCCATTATTTGATCGCCAGTATTCATATTTCATGCCATTAGTAGCGTTTCTCAAAAAATGTCAAACATTTTTACTATAGTAAATATATTGTACCTATAGAACGTATGTTGGGAAGTATTCCAATCGAATATTTACGTAGTATACGTAATGTGACCATTTACTTTTGTCCTCAAAACGGGACATCTACCAATTTTTACGTAATAGTATGTATATTCAAGAAAACACGTTTTTTTCATAGTTTTTATGTTCTAATAAAAAGAAAAGGAATGTTGATAAAGAAAATAACAGGAATAAATAATATGAAAAAAATTATGTTGATTTATATTTTCTGATGAACAAATTTTCTTAAGTATAACTGGGTTTGCTTTTAAATAAGAATGAAATTCTTGGCAGGAATTTTTAAAAAATATTTTATCTAACAACATCGCTTGAAGTACTCCGACTTGTAATTGTGTTTTTTTCTGTCGTCAACAACTTATTCATCTGTGAAAAGACTCTTTCTACGGGTGCATTTGTTTCGGGCAAGCATAAAATGTATTCAATGATTACTCTTAAAGTTTTTATGGTTCAAATTATTATTACGAAAGTCGATTTTTGCACTTTTTTTAAAATTGTTACCATGTGTTGCCCTCTTTTTGAAAACGGGACATTTCGACACCCCTAGACTTCTGGGCACAACGGGACAGGCTACCTAAAAACGGGACGGTCCCGCTCAAAACGGGACGTATGGTCACTTTAAGTATACGTCATGTATATTATCAAAAATTTGTCGTACTAACAATTAATATGTTCCGCCAGGAATATAAAAAAAAACAACAAAGAATGATGAAATTCATGCTCACATATTCGAATACTCTGAATATTTAGAACTATGATATAGGTTCTGGTAAATTTATAACATAACTTTGAACGACATAAAAGTTCGAAAAAAATATGTTGCATGTTTGTTGACCGTTAAGAGATTTACTTCCGAGTCCCCTGTGAAAAGTTACTAAAAAAACGTGGATCGGACAATTTTCTGTGGTAAACCAAAAAAGAGAAAAGAATTAATATTCAATATGTCTATCCTTGGCTTGCGGCACAATCGAAGCTCTTTTTGACATAGATCCTACCAATGATTTGGATTTCCTTATGTCGGGACCACACTTTGACCACCGACTTGAGCATCTTGATTTCGGTCTCGTCTTACAGTTCGCAAATTCTCGATAAGATTGAGGTCTGGTGAAATGCCAGGCCAACTCAAAACGGTTGCACCATCGTCAGCGAAGTACTTTTTCACAATCTTGGACGCATGGCAAAGTGCCAGGTCTTGCTGAATTCGGGTTTACCAAATTTATCATTGAATGATTAGGGATCATGCAATCTTGCAAAACCTTTGTGTATTTTTCACTGTTCATCTTCCCTGCTATGGGTACTAATGATCCTGTACCATACAAGGAGCAGCAGGCAGGCCCAAACTATTTATTTCTAAGAAATAGATATCGTCTGAAAATAATCCAAGTGCCCATTGCTTATTTTCCGGCTGCTTAACAATGCGGTATCTTCTTTATCGGTCGTATTTCTTTTTCGGTCACATATGACCATAGGTGAAACTGATTGAGCCAGGGCCACTGTGGAGTTTGATCAGCTGCATTCTTCTATTATCTGACTTTGAGCCATTTCAGTATGTTCGGACAGTACATGTACTAACATTAGAACGGACTTCAATTTAGAAGAAACCAATCAAAAATCTCAAATGTAAAATTAGAAAGTCGAATCTTTCTAAAATTTGTTAATTCCTACATACTATTGGAACCGAAAGGATGATGATAGCGATGGGGGCGTAATGAATGCGTTTCCCCCCCGACTGAAAACATTTGTGGGGTCTGCGAAGCAGCCTCCTAGTTTCCTGTTTCTTGCTATGCTGGTACAGACTAAGTCATTATTTCCCTTTACCATATCTATGCCAGCTAAGTTTTGACTATCTTCAAGGTTCTGTAAGCTGGAGGCTTTTTGTGGTGAAAACATTCGAGGAAAAAACCCTTCACGGGTGTAATGAATAGAGAGCCAACCACATTATGACTAAGTGAAACGCTGCACACAGAAAACAAATAATTAGAATCTTGTTTATAATAGGCTGAGTAGACCTTGTCGAATGAATGACTGTCGCACTTTTCATCCCCAGACTTACGCAAAAGTATTTATATAAGTTATAAGTAGTCGCATAAAATGGTCAAAATCAATAACTTATTACGAAGCTGATGCATATCTAGATTCTAGACGCAGATAAAAATGAATCGCTTAGCCATGAGCCTTATGAGCAATAACTCTCATTTTATAACATGCCAATTAATGCCGAATTAATATAGATTTTTTTATAGTTTTAAATTAATTGGTAAATAACATTACATAGTTTCCATTAGTATTTGTAAATATTGATTCACATTGTTTAGTTTTGGAACACACTTTGGTGGTTCGGCACGATCATAAGGGAATGAAAAAGGTTTTTTTCGTTTTGGTTTGAAGGTCTCGTGAAGTCCAGGAAACGACACTGCGCATTGACCTCCATCTCCGGGAGTCTAGACTTTTTTGCTATGGCTGGCCTTTGGGTCGCAACACGCACCGTTATTCAAAACGTTAGAAGAATAATGATGTATGTTTGTATATTTGCAACTGATTGTTGTCGAATTCGGCTTCTCTGTTTCGCGCCGAACAGCACTCTCACCTTTGCCTGCGAAACCTCTTTTGAGAACGCTTGATTAAAAATGTATTTATTCGTCGCGTGCGTCAACTTTTACCATTATGTCATCGCGTTATCATTTCGAATATGTTTTTTTATCTTCTTTCTTTTCGTGTTTCATTTTCTCCTTATTGCTGTTCATTAATTTTGAACGGTATTTTCGCACGAGGGCACCTGAAATAAACTTACATACGTTTACAATTATATTTACAAATAAAATTAAAGCAATTTTTAGGTATAAATAAATGTAGGCTATTATCGATTGTTACTAACGTGATAAAAATGTTTATACGTATCGCTGTTTTAAAACATTCCTCAATATTAAGGTATTGATGCTCTCGTTATCAGGGCTGTGGAGTCGGAGTCGCAGTTTTTTGGCTGGTGTCGGAGGCGTCCCGTTGCTTTGGCCAGAGTCGTGAAAAACTTTTGAAAAGTTTGACCTTTTTATTTAGGCATATAACATGTAAAATTTGGCTATTGCCCGGATTGTTAGTTTGATATTCAATGAAATACACACAAATAGGAGAGGTAGGAAAAACACGTGACAAAATTAAACGTTTTTTAGTATTGTTCCTAAAAAAAATATTTGTGTTATTACTTAGTCAATAAGTTTCCATCGTGTGTCGAAGTGGCCATGTCTGGTTTTTGGTATGTACCACCCAAAAATGCCTGGGGTTATTTTCATAGACCACAGTCTTCCGGGCAATCAATTTAGTCAATCAAGTCCCGTACTGGTGCTACTTCGCTGGCTGTAATGATTGCAGGCTTTCCAAAGAATATCGGTTCGTATGTCGTAGATCACCGGTAAATTCTATGGAATATCCGTTTTTATGTCACAATTTAGACAAGGTATCAATTTTATGGAAAATAAATTACACCCAATGCACAGTGCTCAAAATTAACGTGAATAAGGAATGCTAACTTATATTCCATTGGAAACCTTCTGTATGGTTTGTTCGTAAGTCTTTTTTCACACGACATCCATGTTCTAGTTCTAGTCAATACATTCAGATGATTACTTCTTGATAATTATGGTACAGAAAGTATGCTAGCTCCATTTTCACTTCAGATATTGTTTCGAGCCACAGCCCGGCGACTCCTGTAAAAAGGGCATATCGTGTATAATTACTATAATTAATCTTGTATTTTCATGGTATTGTAGAGAACATTATCTGAAGAAAAAATATTTACTGTGACTTTTTTGTTTCAGTGTGGCGTAGGTCGGTTCCGCGATGGCGTACTCGCGGCCCGCGAACCTCGACGGCTTCGTGCCGCTCCTGTCGCGCCCGGAGCCGCGCACGCGACAGATGCTCGGCGAGCACTTGTTGGCTCACCTGACTGACACCACCAACGAGCTTGTCTGCGACGACATGGGCCTGCTCATCGATGGCCTGATGCCGTGGATATCTGGCGGCAACTTCAAGGTAAAGCGCCGATTTTATCATCCTGCTTGTTGAAAATAGATTTTCGGAACATATTTGACCATTCAGAGCAGTGGTCGGATACCAGGAGCCCGCGAGCACCAAAGCATCCGCGAATCATACTTAAAGTTAAGATATCAATTTAAGCATCCTGCAAAAATCTGATATTGTACATTGGGGCGCCCGACATAGAAAAAGGTTGCCGAACTTTTCAGGGGCTGTCTGGTTTGAAATGCAGCCTTAAATTTTCGACGGTGGGTGACTAAAATATTATACCGGTATCCTCTGCTACGGAAAAATTTACCCTACTAAAGATGATCTAGCGTCCGGTGCGATGTTTAGCACTTTGTTTACGGGCGTTTTTAATAACTGGTAATTAAGCACAAATTTGTGCACACCGTAAACAATGGGTTTATATTTTATATTTTACCATCGTCGATTTAATTTTGTTCTTATTTTATAACCGTCTATAAATTATTTAAAAATGCAAATATATATTTAAAATATTTTTTTGAAGTTTTTGAATTTGTATCCATGAAATAGGGTGGCTTAACTGACATTTAGCAAGTTTATTCATTGTAACCTGTAGTGTATCTAAAATGTTATGAATGTAGCTAAAATATAAACCTTTCGCCGGCTTCTCGCATGAAAACTTCCTCATCTCTGGATCAAATTATATATTTAAGTATTTGGAAAAGTCTCTTGGACCGCTCTTCAAATATCCCCGTGTACGACATAAAATTACCTTTTTGCCAATGACCTTTCCGAAAACAGGTTTGCATAAGGATACCTTATTTTGTAAGTTTCGACTGACAGTAGAGCAGCACTCATTTGAGAAAAAAATATCGATATGATTCACTCGAGAACTGTAGCTTAGATTGCGCACTCGATAAGTATCCACACGGACCTCCGCTATTCAGGAGTGGGTTGCTGCCACTGCTTGCGTACCACTGAAGGAGACATAATCTAGCTCGCTGCATAGGTCGTCATTTGAACCCAATAACATGCAGCCTTTGTGACGCAGATTAGCAATAATTTTTGCGTTTCGACACTCGGCGGATTGATCGCGAATCGCCGCAGATACGATCAGATTGTCGGGTTAGTCAACGCCGAGAGTCGAACCTCGCCGTCTCGATACATGCGGAATATAAACAGCTGGCGCCTTATAGAGGCCGGCCAGGTCGCTCAGCACCTTATAAAGACGCCACCGTCAGACAGCCGATATGTATAGCGAGACACCGCTGGTTATATGTTATATCGTATCGTTTATAACTAACTCGCAGTACGTATCTGCGTATGACGTCATCGCATGAGAAAATCTCAAAATGCAACAGTGCACGGGAGTTTTGATAGTAAGTAAATGACATGGCCGCTTACGGCCATTGCGGCGTATACGAACCGAAATTTAAGTACAAGGTGCATTTATAAAACTTGCAGTAGTTGGTGCGGAACGAGCACATATTCAAACAAGAAAACATCGATGTAATACGTTTAAGGTGCCGACTGTCACTTCTAGTTGGAAAGGCATTATTTTGAATGAACTAAACACATTTTACCGTACGACATCCTCATAAATTCTGACAAAGGCGGTGACTGGGTTCACTCATCGCGAGCATTATAATGATCGCGATGAGCGAAACCGGTCCTGAACTTTGTCAGAATATACGTGGAAGTAATACTATTATGCAGGGCTGTGGAGACGGAGTCGGAGTCGTGGAGTCGGAGCTTTTTGGCCGGAGTCGTCGCTTCGTTTTGGCCGGAGTCGTAATCGGAGTCGGAAATTTTAAAAAGTTTGAACTTTTTATCTTTGCATTTAATATATCAAATTTGACTTTTGGCCGCATTGATAGGGTTGATATTTATGTAATTGAATACACATAAATAGGAAAATTAGAGAAAAAAAGTGACGAATTTAACCTTTTTTTAGTCGGAGTCGTATTTTTGTTAAATGTTGGAGTCGGAGTCGGACTTTTTTAGACCGACTCCACAGCCCTGCTATTAAGTGTAAAATTTGGTTTTGTTGTTTCGTACTTCGGCATCTTCAATCTTTTCAAGTGCACGAATGAACTTGAAAAGCTTGAAGACAACTAAAAGTACAAAATTCACACGATTCAAATTTGATAGTGAAAGTTCACCAAGCACCTTCGGTCAAAATCCGAAACTATCGAGTGTTTTTTTTATCGATGTAATATTAAAAAGCTAATAGCTATCCGGTCAGACACTGCAAGCGTGCATTCACGCAAATCGTACTGAGAGAATATGTATCAAGTTATATGGCATTTGTCAATTATTTAGTAAAATTCAACGACACACATCTATATAAAAAATGTGATTTCTAACTGTTTTAATTTTTATTGAAAATCGAGTAAAAATATTATTGCAGATGTCTCTCGACTTAGATAATGAAGAAATTAGTGCAAAGAGAACAGCTGGGTATCAGTAAGTGCTGATAAAAATGACATTTACGAACAATCTGAGAGAAGCGCGTCAAATTTTTGTATTTGAAATTCGAGTCATACACTACGACTAGTTTTCTTGTGCTTTTTAAAAAAAAATCGATCGAAAACAACAATGGTTGTCCGGGTCTGTAAAGTTATAAGCATGAAAGCAAAATGTGAGCGATAGGAAACGATGCCTGAAAATAATAACAATATTTGTTATTTTGATGTTCAAGAGAATAATTTCAAATAAAGTAAACTCTCGATTATCCGTGTATGGATTATCCGGTTAGCGGATTATTCGTGCCTGAAAATAAATATTTTTTAATTCAAATTTAATTTAATTTGATATTTCTATTACGATTATAGGACGTATTATCGTATTGAATTGCGATCTTGAAAAAAGGATGAATTTAGCGATGTGTTTGTGTTTACGTAACTAACCCTAATTTTTTTTAACAACTTGTACCTTTTGAAAGGATGAATGTTCGCATATACCGCAATAAACATAATAATTTATGGTAATAGAATGTGTCAATAATTGAAATCCTTTTTACTCCACGTGTATTTGTACTTACAACTTTTGAAAATTCTTGTTGAGGAAGATGATAATCTGATCAATTTTTGGAAAAAAATGATAGTATTGGATGCTAAAAATGGGGTAGCACAATCTTGGTCAAAAGTAAAGCCAGTAACACTAATTCGATCATGGAGAAAGATTCTTCCTGACATAAAAACAGATTTAATGGATTCGGAAGAGGACGAAGAAAGTTTTGTACCTGAAATGTGTGAATTATTGGAAGATTTAAATTTTTTTGAAGACGTGGATAAGGAAAACATAGGGGAGTGGCTCAACCATGATTTAAATGATCCAGGCTTTGAACGCATTGTCGATTCTGATATCGTTTCTCTTGTTACCCAAGAGGAAGAAATTGACAGTAGTACTACAAGCGAAGAAGATACCAGTGGTTACGTTAGTCATGAAACGGGATTGCATTGTATTGAAACATTGCTAGATTACGCTGAACAAAGGGGAACTGAATATAATAATGTAACAGCTTTAAGAATATTTCAAAGTGAAATAAGGAACTCGTTAAAAAAATCTCGAAAACAGATGAAAATAACAGATTTTTTTAAAATTTGTATACACATAAAACTATACTTTTAAAAAATGTATGTTCTTATATATCAGGGGTAGCCAAAGCGTCGATCGCGTGGCGATTCCTAGTCGATCGCCTATCTGATCTGTACAAATTTCTAATGCCCGTCCCAAGAAGCGTGCGAGACAAGTCGTGTTACAGGGACAGCACGCTAAAATCTCGAAGTTAGCCGATTATCGACGAAAATCTCTTTCTAAAACCCAGGTCAAGCAAGGGTTGGAAATAAGATTAATATAGGCTTTAAATTACTACTTTTAATGTTGGTCGATCGCCGCCAATAATTTCAAACAAAAGTCGATCGCGGGCAAAAAAGTCTGGCCACCCTTGTTATATATGATAAAATATTATATTTTTATTTATTTGTTTGTGTTTTCTTGATAAATAATAAATATATAAATAATGTGCTAAAATTTTGTATTGTGTATATGATATTATATTCGAAAATATAATACAAATTTGATGATTCTGATTATCCGTGTTTTTACAATTATCCGTGACCATCCTCCCCAGCATTAGCCCGGATAATCGAGAGTGTACTGTATTGTGAATATCTTTCAAGTCGTCGGATCATTTTTTATGCCGACTTGAAAGACATTAAAATCGTGATAAAATACCATATCTGGTGACATTATTTCAATATAATACCAAGTTGGCACGTATTGCCGCTGACCGACTTAAAAGGAAAGACATTTTTGATGCAGAGGTAACGGATATTCGAAAGTCGATGATGACAAGGAAATTGAATATATATCAAGACTTTCAATGTTGCATGCATATTTATTAATGATAATGAAATTCTTAGCCTATGGCATGAATACTCATATCAAACCATTTTCTATTGTTGTTGCTACCGTTGACCTCTATTAATTATTAGTAAACTACAAAAAAGCAACTAAATATTTGCATACAATTTTCAATAAAACATCGACTTAAACGTTAATGGCGGTTAACTAAATACAAGTTACTTATAAACAATACCCAAATTCATCCCATTAATGAGTTGTAGGTTACTTGCAACTGTCGTCTCACAAGGTTGGCTGCAAAATAATCACGATAACGTCATACCTACCTAACATACTTCTGTTGATATATCCCTTGACATGGAGTGTTATTTCAGTTTCATTTTTCTTTGAACTTTTAGTATACTAAAATGCTATTAAATGTAAATGTAAAAAACACAGTATGATTTCCCTTGCTTTGGGCCAAGGGTTCCCTTCAAATTCCACTCTATTTGCTCAGTAAATAAATAAAAAAATTCTAAATGTTTATTGTATAATATATAAGGGTGATTTACCCCTGTTCGCCGAATTATGCTCCATCCCATTCGATTGATACCCTTTTCATATTGGATAGCGTAGGAAAGGTAATCAAAAATGGTCAGTCATAATGTATGATATGTACCAGTATTACAGTTTATATTTACTATTTATAAACTGTATTTTCAAGATATTATTGAAAAGAGATTTGCTCGTGACTAATAGAACATTTGAAAAATCAATCAATTTACTTACGTGTAAGATTGATAGCAGCCGTTTGGTGATAAACGATCTCTATTTACTTCGCTCAGGAATAGCTAAACTATTCTCAATATGAATTTACCCGTGCGTAAGACGTATCAGGGTGTATTCATCAAATTCCTACAAGAGCTGATGTTGGTGGAATAACCATTGGCTGTCTTGGATCCCTGAACCGTGTCGAAGCAAATATGCGAGCTGTATTATGATACTAAGGTTATCCGATAGGCATTCAAGTTATGTGAGTATCATATTGAATGCAACGCTTTGAAAATTCTTTACTAGAACATTAAACTATGTATAGTTAATCCGTTTATATTTTAAATTTATTGGATAAGTAGTTTCAGTAAATTATTCAAAACGACAACGCTGTAAAAATGTAAGCTTTTTATTGCGGCGGATTAAGTATAAGGCCAAATTCACAACATTAAAAATGTATTGATTGAATTGGCATTTAATTAGTAGAACTCCACTGTGAAACAAATAGCAATATATTTTAGTTCTACAAAAATTATAATATATATTATATGGTTGAAAGCTATTTCAGATTACGCCATCGTCAGAACTACCTGAAACATATATCTGAACAGTTCTGACGATGGCGTAAGTCGAAATAGCTATCAACCATATATCTTATAATTTTTATAGAACTAAAATACACTGCTATTTTTTTCACCGTATTAAAAATATACTTTCATGTTTGGCCAAGAAATATTATTTAAAATATGTTAATTTTAAGATTAAAGTAATCAAAAATGAACAAAAAAATATTATTATTAAATAAAAGGCAGATATGATCGGAAATTACAATTCATTCAGTAGCTAAGTGCCCTCCAACGCCACGTGTTCCATATTCCTGTTGTATAAAAACAGTGTAAAAAACGACTGATTTGTTTATCGTCTCATTCAGATTTGATTGCAATAATCTTGTTACGAATAATGATTGGCTTGCTATACAAAGATGATATTCCTCAATTATTAATTACGACGCAACAAAGTCTCACAGTATTCAAAAATTCTAATCAACTTGATTAAAGTGTATCAATATTAGATGCAGAGGCCTCTGAGAATATCCAAGCTCAGCTTCTTCTCGGAACGGCTTGGTACATTTTTGATTCCGTGAAAATAATTGATATTATTCTCGACAAGACGTAGCTGGACCCAAGGATGCGATATGCAGGAATGCGAGGGTGAGCGGCCGAGCGAACCCGCCCCCGCGCACCCACCCAAATGAGGCAGCCAATTGGTCACCGAAAAATTAAACAAATAAAAATAAATTTACACCAGCGAAATAAATATTCAATATCGATCGATTTTAATGCAACTACTTATTGCTTGTTTACAAAGAAATTAGTTCATTTTCGCAACAACTGCTTTTTAAAAATTCTCAGTACTAAAACTTTTTTTTTTAAATGGCCGCTCCCATTGTGGAGCATAATAATTCACGTCATCAGAAATTACCCTCCCAGGAACTGCTTGTTAAAGATTCAGTCATTTTTTCCGGAGAGAATAAGGATGGGATAGGGCCGGGCCAGTGGGAAGCAAATCGCTCTAGGTGCGCTCCGTTATTAGAATAGAATGGATAGGACGGAATTTAGATATAGCAAATAAATTTATGCCCGCACTGCGACTCGAACCCGTGAGTAAGCAAATGTAGAAAAAAGCGTGCGGAAAAATCTGGCGTGCCCAATGTTATTAAACCTAAAAACATTGATTTATTCCGTACCTGCCCGGAGAAAGTGTTTGTTTATCAACCAGCCTCGATCGCGGCTGTGATGGACTGCAAAGTTCACGTTTACAATGGCGATCTGTTGCTCACATAGATTGATGTACATTTTATTGAATAGTGCAGTGATGCACAACTCGCGACCCTAGGACTGTATGCGACTCAAAATAACATGCATTCCAGCCCACAGACTTAATACTAAGTTTCCCTAAGATTAATTTTCAAAATTTGCTCGTAAGAAGATTATTATTATTATTTATTTCGATATTTAAAATTATCAAGAACGAAAAATATAAGTCAACACTGTCTACAACGGAAATACAGCTTAGTGCTTTCATAACACGCATTTTATCTTTAATTCTCCAAAAGGTTGCACTCGGTGCAGGTCTTTTGGAAGCAATTAAATTTCATTTGCTTACATATTATATGCACGTAGTACCGTGTAATTAAGGGCTAGGCTAATTTGTATGCACTTATTAAATCTGTTATAATATAAGATGCACGTCTTGACCCTATTGTGCATCACTAGTGCGCAGTATTAAAGGTCTACAGGTGGATTTGGTCCGGTCAGTGATCCGTGGCCTGGTCTAAGTTTTGACCAAGAGATCCATTTTATGATACATATTTCCGAATATTGTTGGGCCGAAATTTTTATCATTTTCGTTACGAAAAGTTTCCATCCTTTTATCAATATAATATTATATTAGGTAATCCCGGAATTTGATTTTTTAAGTTTTTTTTTATTTTTTAAACAAAGTAATTACCAGCGTTGTCTATGACTCTTTGATTTTCATCTATTTTCAAGATCTAAAATTCCTTTCTTATGAGATTAAGGGTTTTTGGTTTAGATTCGAAGAACTCCGAGAGACCTGATTTTACTGCTTCAATATTGTTGAATTTTTTGTTCCTTAATTGCGTTTCTAAGAAACAAGTAATAGTCACTTGCTGCCAAGTCCGGTGAATAGGGCGGATGCAATAAAACCAAGGTCCTGGATTTTTTTTCGTGTAATATCGGCAACGTGCGGACGGGCATTTTCATGTTGAAGAATAACATTCTTCTATTCATAAGAGCGGGTCTAATTTCTTGTAACTTTGTGTTTAATTTGTCCATCTGATTACAATAGAGAGCTGCAGTAACAGTTTGTCCTTGTTTTAACACTTCATAATAGATCACGCCTTTCTAATCCCACCACACACACAATAGGGCTTTCAGAGGGCTTTTGCTTAGCGCGTGAGGAACCCAAATGCCTTCTTTTTGAACTTTCCCCAGTTTCTCTAGATATATTAGTATTCGATCGTGATGTCCCGACCTTCTTGGATAATTGATCGATGGTCATTGTCGGATCTGCTTCAATTTCCGCCTTCAGGGCTGCTTCATCCACTTGACTGCGCTGTCCACTTCGAGGCTCTTCTTTCAAATCGAGATTGACCGAGCGAAATTTTCTGAACCATCGTTGGTACTTCCTTACGTCCAGTATATCACCGTAAATCTCACAAATGGATTCCGTAGGCTTCTGTTGCAGTTTTTTTTAATGGAACAAAATCAGCATACAGCTTCTTAAATGTGCTTCCGAAGGACACGTCTCTGCCATTTTTTGTAGATGGGGTGGAATTGTTTTTTTTTGTTTAAAAGACAGGTAAAGAATCACAGAGAAGAGAAAAACAATAACACACGTCTTTACTAGGCAACAGACCCAAACACACTGAGTCAAAGTTGCATATTAAAAAAACGACATTAATTCCGGGATTACCTAATACAAGGGTATCATAAATGTGTGACAACAATGTAATTTTTTAAAAATATTATTGCAATTTGAAATTAACTTATTAGATATTCACGAACAAATACTTACATATGTATCATTAACCATTTGTTGGAAACGGTTTATATCTAGGGAGTTTTGATATCGATTTTTATATTAGCTGGTATAACACATTTATTATAAAATCATATTTTATAGTTAAACAGCTGTACCCTGCGCGCGTTGCTACGCCAGCAACTAAAAGTATTTTGAAGGAAAGACATTACACAAATATTCAATTCAATTTGCATGTATTCAATACTCGAGAAATTTGTAAAAAATCGATATCAATTTTTGGGGGTGGGGTTTGGGGGGCGTATGTGGGGGTATGCCAGAAACCTTCGAAGGAGTGAACTCGAAAAATTCGTAAAGTTTAAAAAAAAAATTGGGGGGTGGAGGTTGGGGGGTAGATGGGGGGAGGGGTTGGTAGGCCAGAAACCATTGCGGGAGTGTACTCAATAAATTTGTAAAGTTTGATATCGATCGGTCGAGCGGTTTAGTAGTCCATAGCGGAAATACAGACAGATATACATTCATTTTTATATATATAGAATATAGATTCTCTTTTTCGGGCCGGGTTTGTTGTTTCATTAATTTTTTTTAATGAAACAGTACCCAAGCATTTATGCTCAATACACTATATTCGATTCATGTCTGAAAATAATGTTTTATATCGGTAAAATAGAGAAACGATGATTGTTTTACTTGCAAATTTAAATAACGAAGCGTTGCTCGCTTTAACCGCGGGGGGTGGGTTGGGCAAAACAGTAATGTTCCAACAAAAAAAATGTTTAGTAGTATTTTAGTAATTATATTCCTGCGTGAATTTACGTGTAAATCCTGCCGTAAAACACCACGTGTATCGTTAAACTAATACTAATTATACTTAGTGTTTATACGTGTGACAAGGACGACACGAGATAGAATACAAATTTCCACACCTCGTTCGTTTTCAAATTGACATTTGTTTTGATAGTTTGCATCGTTTTTTGCCTTCTCAATTCAAAACTATTTTCATACCTTACCTTACCATTTTGTTCTTACATAGCGTGGAAAATAGACGCGACGTGGTTTTGTTTTTTTTTGTGTGCCCATACGATACAAACCTCCTTTCAATATTTTTAAAGGTAAATAATTACTATCGTTGATTTTGTAAACATATTGGGAATGACTTACAGTGCGTCATCTTTTTATTTATATTTTTCTATGTCTATTTTTATCTTCGTGTTTTTAATCACTATGTCGTAATATCGAATGTTTGCATATTGATAATTTACTTATATCATAAATACATATGATTACATATTTTTTCCAGAATCGCGCTCGTTACGTATGCAATATTAATGTGTTTTTATTTTTTTTTATGTAACGGCGATATAAATATTTTTTTACTGGTGTATTTTCAGTTAATATATATAAATACTATTTAAATATTGCGATATCTCATTAATATAATATTTTGGCAGTGCAGTCTGATCATTTATAATGTTTTTATTTCGATATAAGATCATCTTTCTGATGGAATTCTATATCAGCGGTCGCCAACCTTTTTTGCCACTGTGGACCACTAAATTAAAAAATTTGATCCGACAGACTAGTACTATATGCTCCACTAAAGCAGTGATCGCACAAACGGTCGCTCGCGGTGGCATTGTCAGTAGCTCGCGTAGGATATTTTACCATATTTATAAATTTGCTAGGATCAAATTGTATCAATCGTTGGGGCGCAAAAACAGCAGTCTTGAAGAATTGAAAGCAAACGCTGCATTATCAACATTTATAATTTAAATATCTCAAAAAGTGTGGCAAAATGACTGAATTTTAAAATACATTATTATGTTTTTAACACTGTATATATAGAAGAAATATAAATTCTGCATTGAATTTAACGTCATTCAAATAGGTTTAGAGTTTTTTCCCCTCCAAAATGCTTTTTTGCTAGAAAGCTAACTTTGCTTCCAAAGCTCTCATGTATAAGTAGATCATCAGACTATTTCAATTTCGGAAAGTAGCTCACATCCTGATTGAGTTTGGGGACCAATGCACGAAAGTAAAATTCTAAATCTGAAATGGTAATTGCACTTGCGATTGCATTGCATTGCGATCATCTTCCTTCAAATTGTATCCATTTTGTTTCAGAATAATTAACACGACTACTAAGCCATCCTTGCAATGGTGAGTAAAGCGCGTGTAACATCATGTAACAGAACAAAAAATATTCCAGATGTGTTTGTTTGGTCAAAAAATCATAGTCGAAGCACGACATTTTTTAAGTCTTCAAATTACAAGGCGGGCATCCAAGATTCTCTCGCGTACCCCTGGTTGACAACCGCTTTTCTATATCGTCGTTATTTGTTTCGGTTCGCGTGCTACGTATGCTGATTGCTGACATTTGGCGTGTCTTCTTTGAAATTACGATCCGCATGTTAAGTTTTGACGTGAAAGATGATCAGAAACAAAACGTATTTTTGAGGTCAATTAATGTTATTGAACGATTAAAAACTACGAGGCAAACAACGCCGCATGCTTTTTAAGCATTAAAATATTTACTATTTACTTTATTTTTCATAATACCCTATTTAAATTTTTCTTCTATTCGTAACTTTTGTGGGTCACATGAAAGACGTAATTTTAACATTCTACCTTTATTTATTTATGTTTTGGAATCTATGTCGCATTTATGGATACCAAATTTGGACGTAGATAGAGATATTTGATCACAGAACCATATAATATTCTATAACTGAAAAAGTTCAGATCCTGAACACAGATGTAAATTTTTCTATTCCATGGGTTTGCAACATGGCACACATACATGCATTAAGAAGTACCATAGTGTGTTCACCGATGAACTAAATTACATTTTATGATTTAATACTGCTTATCTGGAAATCTTCTATGCATAATTATTGTGATATCGATCGTTCCCGAAACGGTGCATATTTTCCAGTTATTGCTGAAAGAATTTTGTATTGTCGATTTAAAATAATTACTAAAATCGTTGGTGTGCATGCGTACCTACTGTTAATTTATATTTAACACGAAGGACAAAAAACGCATGCGTCTGAAAGTCTAGGTATTTTAATATAAAATTTCAAAGTGAGTTGTTTGCCTTGATAATGTTCATAATATGTATAGATTAAATCAATACCACACGCTATAAATTGTTATTTACCTACATGTAATTATTCAACGATCCCGACATTGTCCCGGTATGAAAAAAAAACGGCTGGGAGTTGCAATCCTCAGTGACAGGTATCGCCATGTTCTTATTAGTCCTCTTAACGATCTACTCCACATAGCCGCAGTTACCAAGTGACTGAACGTGGGAAGATGGGAAATTTGCGTTCATATTTTATGGCGACGTATATTTCAAATACATGACGTTGCATATTTATACATTAATAATAAATAATTAGAAGATGCGATTACGATTGCTTACTGTATTTCGCAGCATCTTCCATCATTATTCCAAGATAATTCTTCGAATGGAAGCGATTTGAAAATGAGTCACACGGGATCTTCGAGAAATCTTTTCGAATTTGAATTCGAAAAAATAAATTCATGGTTGGGTATTTGTGCAAGAACAGTCACACTTTTAGATGTTTTTTTTGCAAAGTTGTGTCGTCGATTTTATGCTATTTATAACTTCTTAGCTAGTATTTTTTTTTGCTTTAATTATATCCTTGATCAATATTCTTTTCCGACATGCCAGGAAATATGTTTGCTTTACCGAGTTAACAGTTGTTTTAAAGAAGTCTTGCCTTAATAACGTGCTTGTGCTTCGAATCGGTTATAAGAAGTTTTATAATATTGTTTTCGTCTTGCAAAGAGAGCTAGGTCGCTGCCCACTCATTCATTACACCTCATTTTCGAGTCAATTCGATGTCAACATCATACTGTACGCTTTGCACCACGTACATATTTTTAATTCTCTGTTTCTCGTGACATATGATAGGTTTTAATTATCAATATTTCGCCGTCTTTTGGTGTCCAATTTTAATTCAATAAATGGAATCCCCCTTTCAAGTTCTGACTGGCAAAACATACACATTTCATGAACATATTAATGCGAAATATAAAAAACTTCAATATATCCAAATAGCTTGCACAAAGTGACGACTATTTCTTAGTGGGAATTTTTCCAATATAACACTTTTCTATTGTTTCAGTAATATTTTATATTACTTAAGAAATGTCTCAATATCTCTAAGAATTATTACAATCTCTTATTGACACAGATGGGTAGCATGTAAATAGAATCGAAATTCATGTGTCAAATGAATTTATTTGATTACAATGTCAATAATGACAATGCGATGGGCAGTGACATAATTATACATTATGGCTTAAAATACTAAGAAGTCTTCTGAAATTTCTGTGCAAAATATTTCTCAGTGACCACGTAGCTGAAATTATTTTTATACGAGAAAATGACAATATTCGTTGATGGCAATAACAAAAATATATTAAGACTTATCGACATGTGAGAGATTAATATCAGTTTTTCTCGAGAACTGGGGTTTACATGCTCAACTTTCCATGCCTGAGAGGGTAAAGGTTGATGGATACTTTGACTTTTGACGATTGCGTCATACAAAAATAGCTATATTACATAATTCTTGTGAAGCTAAATAATTTGCTATTTTTTTACCTTATTATAATGGAATTGTACCTCTTGTTTAGTTTTTAGGTTTTGGTAGTTAGGTTAGGAATCGATAGTAAAAAATATTGGATTCGTAAATCGATTTCAAAACCAATCCATGCATATAATGTTCATTTAGTGATTCTTATCTTGAACGTCAAACGGTACTATTGCGTTTGCTATATGGCATTACCACGCGTCCACAGCGATCGTGAAATGTAGCTGCCGTGAACGAAATGAACATTTTAAACGTTGAGTTCATGTCGATGAAACGGGTACTTAGCTTACTCTGATCATTGATTAATCAATAGCAACACATTACATTGGTGGGTGGTTGGTTAGCAACAAATCCATCTCAATTCAACTAATTGGTAGTCTATAATTGTTTTATTAGTTCAATTGATGATTTAATATATTTTTTAATTAGTTTCCACCGTTTTATGGCGACTGCGTGAAAGTGACAGTTTTCTGTTAAATGAATAAATTCAATTCTTTCTTTAGACAAAAGCTTTATTATGACGACGGCTCTTTTGTCAATCAGCAGTCTCCTTTCTTCCATAAAAGCTTTGTGGCACTAAAGCTCTGTCGAATGCAACTATTGTTGGCAATGTCGAATGATGAGAATTGTATATGGCATGTGAATAAACATGGATACCCTTTTTGAACGGTTGGAGAATCTTCTCAAATTGAGAGCACTTCTGATAGACAGAGATAAAAAAAACAGTAAAATTTTAATATTCATGACATAAAAGCACGCATAAAATTATCTCGTGAACTGCCTTCACCACGGTATGTATTATGACATTTATATATTATTTAACAGTTAAGTCAGAGTTAAAGAGGTACGAGACTCCTACAGGAATGTGAGTTTTTAGAAATAGAATACATATACTGTTATAAAAACAATAATCAAGTTCTTAATATATCAACTGTGAAATCAACTGGTAGCTGCTGTTACAGCGTATTGGCGATGTTTTGTAGAAATACAGGATATCGTCTCATATTAGTGTTAGTTAGCATCTACTCTAAAATTGAATGTTGCGGTGATTCATTGAAAAAAAATGTTATTTGATTCATTGGAGTCTGAAGTAAATACGTGGATGGGCGATGTCCACCATCATTCAATTCGCATTTTCTCAAGATTTGGGGTGAAGGTTTACGTCACCCACCCTTCCCTATATTGTCTTATTGCTATATCCTTTATGAAACGGGTGTTGAGTGATCGATTACAAGTACAGTTAATGCAATATCCGCGTAACAAAAGCCATTTGTGTTATCGTACCCTATAGTTTTCCAACCCTTCAATATATTGGTTTCCTCGCAGCCCTGGTTTGTTGCCAAAAGTAATGGATCTGAAACCCTGCCTGATTATTCGCGTCGAAGCTCAACCAGCCGCGAAGAAACTGAGTAGGCAAAGGTACCTTTGGTTTGTGTACAGGGAGTTCTTGATCTATATGAAATCGTATCTGAAGTGGAATATTTAAAATTAAAGTAACTTGTGAATTTAACAAATTGAACACGAATTAGGATTTATTGCGAATAGTATCGATTTAAATACTCGAGGGCGATTCGATAATGACGCGCATTATCAATTCGAGTTGAAATTTCATTTCAAAACAAAGGGACTACAATACCGGTATTACCAAATCAGGGATACCGGAGCGGCGTTGATTAACCTGGCGTTTTAATCCTATTATATGTTTTATTTGATTCAAAGAAAGAATACATTTAAGACTTTTTCTAGACTGATGATAATTCAAAATAACGAAATACCAGTTTTCATATGTCGTCCGGTATTTTTTTTATTTGGCCGATATTGTAATCCCTAACCACATATGTACATATTTCTTCATGATGTTGAATGGTAAATTGAATACATAGATATTCAATATTGACCTTGCCCAAACTCGAACCCAGAATCTTCCTATCGCCGTCAGATTTTAATGCGGCTGGCAAAATAATCGTTTGAATTCCAAATCGATTGAAACCAATAAATTTTATTTCAATGGTCGTTTATTAAATTATACCGAAAGTTCTGTTAAGGTTCGACCAATTTAAGGTAAATATATTTGATAATATATATTGAAAAAATTAAGACTCAGATGTCATGTGCATCAAGGTGACATCGAACTGTATCGTAGCGCCAGCCAAATTAACATGCCATCAATTATTAGCAGTAGCTTGCTTGCACACATGATAAATAATATAGAAAATATTTTTTAAATACGTTTTCCGTCTTTGCTTTATTAGATGAATAATGTTCTACCGTAATGTTAGCGTTATCCATTTGTTTGCATTGGCGACCTTGTATAGTCAGATACACGTATTTATGGCAATCCATGCCAATAAAAGGTCACTGTTATTGAAAGTATAATCGATTCAATCTCTTTGTAAGGCATAGTTCCAGCGATGATGGTGATATTTTATGAACATTGTGTGCAGCGTGTCATCACAATAACAAAACACAATCATCCAATCGAAAAATATAGGCTAACTTAGTACCACCATTATTGCATTGTCTCCCAAAGACATTAACATATTAAATAATATAGGATTGTCGCATCTTCAAGTTGATCTATTGTTATTAACATTATTAATATCTGGGGCAGAGATGTGATGGGATTTTTGATCATGGGTATTTGCGTTCAGTTGTTCTCTGTGGTTTCCAATATATCGACGCGGATTATTTTTTGTGTCGGTGTGAAATATATTGTTACGATTTGCAGTTTTTCGTCAGTTTTTAATACCTAAAAATATTCAATTTATTGGCGGTTTATATAAATAAATAATTTTTAGGTTTTGAAGTTGGATTCGCCCTCTAAATTAATTTCATACTGCTCCACTTTTAAATACGCTCTCACAAATATCGACTATTTTTGAGCTTGGAATCCGGCTTACAATTAAGTATTCGACTGTTTTTTTCTGCGTTGAAATAAACCACCGATTTGATTTAGATTGGCCTTACAATTTTTAGCATAATGTGTATCGTTTATTGAGGGCTGTCGATTTATTTTCGGTCCTCAGTTTCTGAAAGTAATTTATGTATACCGACAAATTATATTTAGACATCTTCAAGTGTCTGAGTGTACTAAATCATTATAAATCCTAAATCGAACCTTCGTCACTGTAAACCCAGATTGTTTAGCCTTTTCTGGGCTATAATCGGGATATTATTAATAATGAAAATATGGCATTTAATTGTATGTCATTATTTTACACACGAAATTTCAACTTAAGATGTAGGTACCATGCAAATAATTGATTTCATCTCTTTTTCCCGTTTAATTCAATATTTTCACATATTCTTCATTTTTACGATTCCGTTGTCCAATTTGTTAAGTTATATTATGCCAGCTGTGTACCGTTTATCAAACAAACACCATTGTTTAATAATGTAATTATTGTGTGGTATATTTTCTAAAGTAAATAATTAACGGCTTAAAAATACAACGTATTTTATAATATAATGAGAGCTCTTCGTAGAAACTGGACAACTCTTCTGTTGAGGATGTTTATGGTTGTATTATTTTGTGTGAGATGGTTTGTTTGTATATATAAATGTTCCAAAATTCTCATACCAATAATGTCAAGATTTATGTTATAAATTTGGGTTGGTAAAATAGTTGATCACGACCGTAACCGAATCCGCGATAATCCCGTAAGTCGGGTTCACGCAATGAGGGCGTGCGTTGACAGCTGGAGAATTAGGGACGCTGTCATAGGTATCTTTTAAATCTAATCAAAAAAGTAAAAATAAAACCTTTTTTTTTTTTCAAATTTAATGCTATATGTCGGTTTCGCTAAGTATTAATCAAAGGGTGTGAAAATTAATTGGAATACTTTTATTGTCTTAAGATAGTTTTAAAGTTTTTAACGATAATAATTTTTTACGAAATATAAAGTGACTTGAGTGTATAATATTTATGTGATGATAAGTGCTATGGAGACGTCTTGGGAAGAATGTTCCTCGTTCGGAGATGAGGAATCTGATTATGAGGATGTGTTGGAAATACCGCCAGAGTTCTATGAACACATGGTACGGCATTTGTATCCGTTGGTTATCAATTTTACTCACATATAAACTATTATGGCTTCCATATATTTATTTTTATATTTTTTACGATTAGTGAGGTTATCAGTTTTCCGTTGTTTCATACTGCGGTTACGCAATGGCGAGATTTGAGGAGTGCGGATTATTTTTTTATGTGTGTAGGTTAATCTGGCTTTAATATTTCATGCGGGGCTTAGTACAAAAATCTTCAAATATTTTTATTATCTAGAAAACCAATATGAACACATATATTGTTGTGTGGCTGTCTGTTACTGCGGATTAGTATAAAAGTTGAATACATTTATTCTTAAATCCCTGGCTTGAACTGGAAACTCTCTAACTTCCCAGAATACACAAAAAGTGTAACCGACACATTTTGTACTTAATAATCAAATGACATTGACGATGGATGAATTTTCATGCGAATATTATTACACATATTGTAGTTTCCTTTTTCAACCCTAAGTCGTAATTATTTTTTTTGGTATTTACTATAAATCGTGTCGGGTCAATGGGCGACAGATGTCTTTAATGCGCCAATCGAGGAGCGCCCTGCGATTCGGTTTTGACATGAACGGTTTGATCTAATTATCCGTGACGACGACAATATCTTTATTCATTGTACCTAATGATTCAAGTCTTTTCTGCCTCTTATTAATTTATTTATATAGCTGTAACAATGTTTACAAGCATCGCATCGCTATACAACTTTATCTCAGACATCTTTACAAGACGATGCAATTGATACGTAATTTAAATACGTCACGATGCAAAATATAAACAATCCGAGGCGTGCTTATCTCGAGTATGTTATTTTGCACGGTAAAAAAAAAATGTGGTTACCGGTCTTTTAGAAACCCCGCACGTGTGGCAACCCTAATTTCTTTTACCAGGTAATATCATATCACTTTTTATGACGATATCCGGTGATATATGATGCTATATTTATATTTTAATAATCATATATTTATTACGCTTTCTTGTGTATATTTCGGTTGATTAGGTTAGGTATTTCTTTTTTCGATTTAATTGGGGAATCGCGGTGCGTACTTTTTTATTGGTCGCCATTTTTTTTTTTTTTTGTAAGTGTCTTTCATACTCATACTACCGAGTCCGAATCGGGCACTGGACGGCATTATATCACCCACGCCTTATTTGCGCAATGTCGCCTCAATTATGCTGGTGTTATTCTTCATTGTTTTGTCTTATTAAAGTCGTTTAAAGAACAGGGAAATTTATTTTTTCACATTCTCCGACTCGTCTCGGAACGAATCGCAGCCGGGCCATTAGGTCATAGGTCAACAGAAATCACAATTTGATGCAAAAAAGTCACAAAAAAACAAAAATCTATTTTTTTTAACCATTTTCAATCGGGAGCATGCGGTGTCATCTAATGAAACAACTGTAGATAATACGGAAAGAAAAATAACAATGTATTTTAGTTCTACATAAATTATTTTATATATTTGTTGATAGCTATTTCAGCTTACGCCTTCGTAAATATATAAAATAATTTATGTAGAACTAAAATATATTGTTATTTTTCTTTCCGTATTATAATGGAGTTCTACCAAGTTAATGCCTACTCAATCAATAAACTGTAGATAAGTTGGCTCGTGAGAGATGGTTGTTAGTTGCTAGCCTCTCTTTATAGATGGAGTTACACGATAGACTTTGAGCTTTGCCCAAGCAAACGGATGGATCTGGGCACAAGTCCCGGCTAGGTCAAATTTTTTGATTAAAAAAGAGATTTTGAACGGTGTATGTCATTTTTTGTTGAGTTGTTCTTGACGATTCACAAAATTTCTCATTGAGTTTATCTCGAAAGACTCATTTTAAAACATATTATTTGATTGGAAAAAATTCCATATATCATTAGAAAAATAAATTTTCGTCTGTTTGGGGATTTGAACCCTTGACTGCGAAACTGAGTAAATAAAAGTCCAATGCTATTTTTGGTAAACATTCATTATATTTTTGGGTTTAAACAAGCACTCGATGGAAGATGTGACAATTCGTTACCAAGCTGAGATTCACATACAAAAAAATCAATAGACAGCTGAATCAAAATCTGTTGAATGTATTTAAGAAATACGCATAAACTAAGATCTATCAATTTATTCCGATTTTCAATAATAGATTTCACTAGCCCAATATTATTCATATTGAAAAAGTCTTCTCTACTCACCGTTGAGACACTGATGTCCCAGTTGTAAAGTGACTGCCAAATTCATTGAAAATAACATAACAAATAACTAACGTGTACATTATTTTTCACTATTTCAGGTGTCTCAGAATGGACTCGATGTTTTGACTGCCCTCATAAACCGCATGGGTGCTGACTTCGGCGGCTACACACAGACAGTACTGCCTCATGTCATCGACAGGTAAATAAATTGAATTATTATTGGACATTATATTGTGAATATATTATATATAGGTCTGCATAATATTATACATATGCTATAGGTCAACCACAAGTCGTTGAAAAAAAATTAGTAATGTGTCTTCATGCTGAATCCCTTGAGCTAAAATCCCGTTATTTTTATATTAAAATAATTACATTTATAATGATAGTAAGGAAAATCAATGACCAACTGCATGGCTGCTATGGAAGCATTCAATTGCAATGGGTGAATTAAAATTGATAATACATGTTTGGAGTCGTAGAAATGTGTCGCATCCAGTTGCACAACCTGTAGAATAACAAAGATATATTTTAATTTAATATTCATTTATTAAAAAAAAAAATTAAACCATCTGAAAAGTTCATAAACATTTGAATTGTTTGAATTTTGTACTTTTCAGTTCAAGTACATCTGTGCACTTGAAATGCCTAAAGATGCTGAAAGGCGAAACCCGGGTCGTTAGCGACAAAACTCATGGAAAAGTACAAAATTCAAACAATTCAAATTTGATATTGAAATTCCATCAAGCACCCTCAGTCAAAATCCTTATTCATAAACATTGTTTCAAAGTTTCAAAGTGGGTTAAAATAATTAGACCAATAAAAACATTGGTAAAGCTGTCTACGTATATATATTTTTTCTTATTTTTCGCGACTTTAGACTGCTGGGGGGCTTAAACTAGTGCCTTCCTTTGCCGATGCACGCTGATATTATTTTATTTAATGGTAGCATTCAAATGATCAAGATAACAATAATTAAAAATTTTCTGTTTTTCTACTTTTTATTTGAAATAAATTCAATAAGTATTGCATCATTTTTATTTTAAGTGCAAAAGTAATCGATTTTAACGAAATAAAATTATAGTCATCGTTAACATGTGAAATGGCAGGGAGGGGTAAATAAGGTTTTCATGTGTATGTTTCTTGGTGTTAATCAGAATTATTGACATTGCTATGTTTGTTGTTTCTAGATTGGGTGATTCAAAAGACTCGGTTCGGAATTCGGCCAGGGCTGCCATCACAGAACTATGTGTCAGCGGGTCCATGTCTATGCCGCAGCTCCTGGCGAAGATGTCTGTTGCCTTCAAGCACAAAAATGCCAACATGAGGGAGGAAGCTTTGAAATCCCTCTCTGAAGTTATATACAAGTGAGTAATCCCTATAATTTTTCCCATGTTAAGATAATCATCATCCCGTAATAATTTTAGTTTTGTGATGATAATGCGGTGTTTCTTAACCCTTTTGAATTTTGAATTATACATTACAAATATAGTTAGTTGTTAATCTATTTGATTTTTACAGACTGGGCACCCAAGATCTCCAATTAAAAACTGTAACGCCTGCCATTGTTGCCCTGCTCAGTGATCCCAACTCGCAGGTTAGAGACCAGGCTGGCACTACAATGGTGGATATGTATAAGCATGTTGGTGAGTACAATTTTTTGGTTCAACTCTCTTAATTTTTTTTTTTTTTACATTCCTAACAGGATTTCTAATGATGGTTGTGAATTGTGAGGAACTTTAACCAAAAAAATATTAAAAACATGTATTTATTTATTTTAAGTTATTATTGATAAAAAAAACACTACAACTCTAAATCTTATAAACAGGCTGTGGTCAAATTTTTCTACTGTATGAGAGTAGAAGTTAAGTCAAGTATTTAGACCTATAAGATTTATTAGATATATCTTCACACCATAGTCCTCTCAATGATGTGATCAACTTTATTCTATAATTCTTATTGAACTAAATACTTTGATATTTTTACCGGCTTAAAATGAGTTCTACAATATAAATGCCAATTCAATGAATAAATTGTTGGTATTAACGTTATGTTGATGGCTTAGTTATAATATTAAATTCAAAGTCTTACGATATTCTTGTGTAATAATTTAATAATAGTTTTAAGAAGATGTTATGTAGTGTAGTGTAAATTTCTAATAAGCTCAAGCTTCCTTCACAGATGAAAATGATTTTTGTTTTTTTTTATCATTTCAGGTGACAAATTAAGAATGGATCTCCGCAAGCAAAAATCTGAATTCCCCGGAAATAAATTAAGTGCCTTGGAAGGCAGGTTTGACGAAGCGAGAGACGATAATCAACTGTATCCGTCTGCATTTATAAGTAAACACATTTTGAATTAAAATATTTTGATGAATGGCTTCAATGTTGCTAGTTATTTATTACTTTTTATACCTCCTTCCACAGGCACAGCGGGCAACTCTGACGAAACCGATAATGTGATGTTGATAAAGCCCGCAAAACCGGTGAAGAGGACTTACAGCATTCCGACTGTAGCCAAGAAGTCGGCTGAACTCACAGGCTCTTCCAATTCAGGTTAGTGGTGCTCGATCTATTGGGTTGCTGCATTCGTAATTTTGAAATCTGGGAGAATTAATGAGTACAAAATTCTTTTTCATATTGTTGCACAGAACTATTTTGCCTTTCATGAAATTATTATAATAAATATCGAAAGCTCCCATATAAATTCATTTAATGCAAAATTTTGATTGTATATGAAACTCAGTTTAGTTACCAATTTTTATTTTGGCCAATTGTCGGTGAACTGTTAATAATAAATATGAAGCGTAAACATGAATCATGATTTTGTTGACTGCAATATTATCTAGCCTAACCATAATATTGAATAATATCCCACCTGTGTTGCAATTTATGAAATGATTTTCTTACAAATAATTTCTCCTAGGTTCCAATTTGATATATTGTATAATTATTTGAATGAACACCTTTGCTGTTTTTTTTTTTTTTATACTGAAAGCATTATTAATAAAACATCTTCATTTCTTGATCAAACGGCATTTGTCATCCGCAAGCCCTGTGTTTCTTAAATTATTATTTTTTGTGGTTAGTATTTTTAAAAATGTGTTTTGTGTTCAGTGGGGCATTTTCCCTTTACAATATCTCATCCCAACCCCTGGTGAAGTGTTGCAACGGAAGTCATTTGATGAGAATTTTTTTTATCTACTTGCGGCAACATAAATTCTATAAATTTAAATATTGATATATATTTAGATATTTTATATTGTAATATAATAATTATTAAAACATTCAACGGTCAATTCGATGCTGTTAACACATTGGCTACAGGGAATTTGGAATACATGCCATTTCTCGATGTTTCTTGAATTCTCCCTCAGCCAATGTGTTAAGATTCGATAGAAAAATGAAACTTTATGAAACTAAGTCTGCTTGATTTGATTGAATATTTGCAATGTTGAATTATACTTTAATTATATTCAATTATATATTTCAATCAAATGCTTGTTCATAAATTTTCATTTCTCTATAAACTATTTTTTTAAATTAGCATGATATGACAATATGGACTTGTGTGTATTTAAATCCTAGTGTCTTTACCGCAGTTGTAAGGCATATTATCAATGTCCTCTGACTGGCGGTGGTTATAAAGGACCGACTGATTTCAAACAAACATTTTTTCAAATACTGGTCACACACCCTTTACAATACTTTCATAAAATATTGCTATGTGACTATAATACTCATCTCTATGACAATTTTAAATATGCTTGGTGCTTGTTGTAAATCTTATCTTATCCTTTTTTTTTTTATATATCAAATTAAAATGTTTTTTAAACCCAAGATAGATAATTTTTCCCCTAGATAGTGTAATTAATGTTTTTTTAACCAACAGAAAGTAAAAATATCTGCTTCTCAGGTAGGTTTTCCAAATTACTTGTTTTGAGATTTTTTATACTTACATAGTAAATGTTGATTTTTTACGTTAGTTCAATATGATTATTATCTTTTGGTGGGAGTAATAGCGATTAAAAACTCGTTTTAACCTAACAATTAATAAATTAAAATAGAATTAATGTCAACCCAATTCAGACCTGAAGAATGCAATAAAGCAACAATAACCATATATTTCATTGCTTTTCGAACAAAATATAGAACAAAAATTCTTACGTTCATGTAAAAAATATTCAGGTTTTTTTTGCTACATCTAAAACTGAAAACATTTAACAAAATTTAATTTCATTATTGAATTTTCATTAAAGTACAATTATGTTTTTTGGCTATAAAAAACATGTTGTGTGTTTTGGTTTATGGTATAACAAAATATTCCTTTAATTTTACATTTATTTATTCAAAAGTAGTATTTCTGATGTATTTTTTTTTCTGAATAATGATATTCTTCTAGTGTAGTCCTGAATATGAAGCTTTTAACTCTCGAAATGCTTAAATGATTTTTAATTACAAATTTGGAAAGTTGTTTCATTCTATACATACGACATTGGAATTTAAACTAAGAATAAACATAATCATTAAATTTTAAACCATATTTACAGTGTGTCTGTCAGTGTGTCTCATTTCCAAATCGAATATTGTATTTAGTGCCCACCAAAGGGTTAAATTAGAGTTATGAGCTTTGCATTCTAGACTGACATGAAATGTAAAAGGTCTTGTAACAAATAATGGCTCTGAGAAGTTCACGTTTGCATAGTGAAAGATACTACATAGTTCTTTATTTTTGGATTGGAATGACTTTCTCTGTCAGTCATTTTGAGTTTTGTTAGCGACAAAACTTGTGGAAGCATTGTTTGATTATAGATGATGTAACTCTATAGCCTCAGATTTGTACATGAAAATTGTGTATCCCAGTATTGTCATAGCGTTTGATATGCGTTAGTGTGGATGTGAATGCATTTTATTCACATGCATATTTGTACCATCCACTTTATTTTAATATATTATTACTATAATGTTTTTTTTGTTCCTGTTAACACTTTGTTTCCGGGCCTTTTTAATTACTTTAATACTTAGCATGTCATTTCGCATTTGATGGACAGTTAGCAAACGCACAAGGGACACCTCAAGTGGCATTTTTGGAGTTACACAATTTTCCAGTTCTTACGGGGATAAGCTGGGTCTGAAAGCAATGAAATCTTTATGAAAATTACATGCATTTCAGGTGTATAAAAATCATTTATTAATAAATTCATTTTATTCCTTGTTCTGTTTCATTTCATTTTGTGTGTGTCGTGGCTACTAAAACACAGGTTTGTCAGCGATGGAGCAATCGGTAAATCGCAGAGCGATGACGGCGTTCCGCGGAACGAATTCAGGCATGCCCAGACGCCCCGCCCCCCCTCCTCGACTGCCGAGCGGTCAGTTCTCAACCCACCCTTGTTCTCTATGATATTGTCACCGAAATTGTAGATATTTTTTGCACATGAGTATTTTTAAAAGTGGTATGTGTCTGTAGCAGAAGATACTGTGTAATGTTTGTGCTAACGGTCGAAGGCAGTGCTCGGTTAATCAAATCTTTTCGGTGATGGTTTTATTTATGTAGAGAAGTAAGTTGTTATTTGAAATTGAAATTTTCCATCTTAGTAAATGCCAAGTATTCGTGTCACTACTAAACAATTTTTTTTTTATTGTTTTCCTCCAAGGGTAGGCAAAGTTTCAAAGATCGACAACTATCTGTCTGATACATGAAATAAGATAGAAAATGATTTTAAGATTCCTTGCCCACAGTTCTGTTTTTATGATCTAATATAATACGCTAATTGGATTTAATTATTTAAATTGTACAATGCCATCTTCCATAGGCCTCTGTATTCTAGAAATAGAAAATCAATAGTGCAAAGAGTTCTTATTAAACGTGAATAGCTTCCTTAGTCAAATACTGGCAAGGCCAATGTCAAATGTTAATTATTGCAATTTCATATTTGATATTCAAGCGTGAGTGTCTTTTACCCTCATGCCTATCTTGTCTGACTAAATTCAATTTTCTGCCATATTGGCTACTTGCTGTAATGTCAAATATTCAAGCCATAATTTTTGGATATTCTGTTTTGAAAGAAAATGCAAAATTGACAATACATAAAGGATTTCAAATGTTTAATTTCTGTTCACTTACATTGATGATAAGGACTGCTTAAATATATTTCAAAAATGATAAACCACCTATCATTTCCATAGGTTGGTTTTAAGTGGTACACTGATGTCAATGAGTGGTTGAATGTGGTATTTACTAAGTTAGGAAATTTTTATTGATTACAAAAATTACAGCCACGTAATTGCTGAATCCGTTGGACCTCCTAAATATCCCATATTTTAAATCAAAATTGTCTTGCTCAATAGTGGGTAGAGAATGGGTAGTTTATAATATTTAATTTTTGAATCTAGGTGTTTGCACTGTATGTTTTTGAGTAATTATTTCACACTGGTGTATTTACTGGTAATATAGACTATTTCATTATTGTATTTGGTATTAATGTATCCGTATAAATAGTTGGGTATTTTTCATCCTTGAAAAAATATTTCACGTAAGTGCTCTTTGATGTATTTAGTTTGCATGGTGCTTGTTAGATTATGTAAGGATTCTCTACATTCTTTTGGCTGTGCATATTTTCAAAGCTACTTGCGATACAAAAACAATAAAATAAGTTATCTCGGATTTTATAACAATGCAGAATAAGTTCATAGATGTTATTATTATATCTAGGAATTGATTGTTATCTATGGTGCTCTAGTTGTAACAATTGAAAAAAAAAACAGTTGATTCAGTGGGTAATATCGATTTTATATGGTGTTACTAGGCATAAATATTTACACCAGATAGTTATGCTAATATTAAAATAATTTTTCAAGCTTATTCTGGAATAAGTTATGTCTGAGGTAAAAGATGAAACTGTTTTTGTTTTATTTGTTGCATGTTTTGTTGTGACAATATTACATACATTCATTGCACTGTTTTGATAATAATCACAATAATTATATAGTTGAAATTTGATGGAGATGGCCGCATTTGATCTTTACCAGTTCATTTCATGAATGGATATCAGTATTTAAAAAAATAGCATGTATTGGTTGAATGCACTAGGTTTGATAGAAGTATTTTTTCTAAAATATAGCATTTTCAGGTACATATGTATTTTCTTACTATTATTATTTTACTAGGAGGTTTATGGGAATTTATTTATTATGTATCCTGTTAACAATTGGTTTTTTTTAATTTTATTTTTAATATCAATGTTATATTACTATGATTTTGTTTCTTGTAATCTGTTAAAAATATTCTGTATACAATTTCACTTCCTCTGTATCCTGGAATGATGAGTGGTGCACAATAATTAAAGTATCCTTTTCTTTTTCTTCGGAGTAGGATTGAATGTTAGTTACACGTTGCATTATTTGATTTGGAAAATGTTAATTGGTTTAGTAAATAACTATGTATAGTTTCAAGTGCAATTAATGTACACCCATGTGATGTAAATAATTCCTGTTTTGCCATTTTGTAATAATATGATTACCATAGATGTTGGGATGACTCCTAACATAGGGTAATAAAAATAACTGGATAGTTATCATTTTTTTAACTGCTTGAATCTGGCAAGGATTGATAGTGATCACTATTAAATGTAGGTTCGTTAATGTGCTAAAAGTCTAGATTGACAGTGGTAACAGCCAACTTCCATTTCTGTTGTAGAATCAGGGGAATTTTAATTTGCAAAATTAAATTAATAAGTTCAAATATTATCTTTATTTATCTGGCACAATGTTAGGCATAAAAATACATGGCCTAATTGTTCATTTGAAAACCAATTTGATTAGAAATGCCAAGTGTCCCAAACATCATTGATTGTATGAAAGCGTTGATTGAGCAAATTTTCTTGATGGCCTTATTAGTTGACGCTATGGCGGGTGCTGTGACATCGGAAGCATTCGAAGCGCAATTCTGTACAGTTCCAGCTGTGGCCATGTACAGTGCCAGAGATCTGGAGGACATTTGCAAACTTGCTTCCAGTGTTGTGGGCGACAAGGCGGCAGATTGGGAGAAGAGAATCGATGCGGTACATATTGTATTCTTCTTAGTTATCTTGAAATGACATGAAAACAAAATCCTTATAGAGATATACCGATGGTGGACATTGAAATAGAAAATGGTTTCTATTCTTACCACTTACTATTTAAATAATGCACTATGGTGATAATATTTTCGGAATGAGTCCCTCGAATGGGTGTAATTTTTTTAGGGGACTAAACAATGTTATTTAGTAATCAGTACCGACTGCAGACATGCCTTTCTCTTTCTTGCCAAATTGAGCTGTATTGCTGTTCTCTGCTGTATATAGATGGAGTGGGCGGAGAAATAATGTTGAATCATAATGGTTTTTTTTTTATTTTATACTAAATTTAGATATCCAAATAACATAAGTATGGCCACCACTATATATATGTATGATTAAAAAAATCTAGTAAAAGCAATGTTTTTTTTTATAGAATACTATTGATTTTATCTTGATTCACTCAGTATTAGTTTAATAATAGTTCTCTGAAAATAAATTCCAAATTATTTTACATAATGATTTACGTAAACTAAATTCGTTTGTTTTTTTAATACATTTATTTGAATAATCAATCAAACGAATTTCACATATCATATTGGTCATCGTTTTATAAATAAGATACCCATGAATTTAAATATTTACTGAGAATAATATGTAAACAAAAATATTGAATATTCTGCTTTATATTTCAGTTGAAAAAAGTGAGAGCACTTCTTGTCGCCAACGCACATACAAATTATCCTGTGGAGTTTTCAGCACAATTAAAAGAACTCTCAGTGCCTTTCTTAGTGGTAATCAAGGAACTCAGAAGTCAGGTACATTCAGCATCCTGTCAATATTTTGCTGCTAATAAATTATGTTGCATCTTTTATAATTATGTATTTAATTATAATAATTTTGTTTTTTTCCAGGTTGTCCGAGAGGCTTGTATCACGATAGCGCATATGGCAAAGACTCTCAAAACAAAATTAGATGTTTTCTCTATGTATATCTTCGCAGAACTTATTAATCTCATTCCTAATTCAGCTAAGGTCAGTTGTGTTTTCTTTTATCCCAATCATGATACTGCCTGAAAGAAACATTGTACCTCTGATCTCTGTTTGAAATATTATGTTGACATGCTATGCGCAACAGTTGCACTGTGTGCATGCTTGAATTATTAAGTAACCAATGAATGCTGTGGAGAAGAAATAAGTATTCTGGGTTTGCTAATTTCTGATCAAACATTCAGGCACTGAATATGATTTCAATGAGTTTGAATTATGCAAATTGTAAATACCACTGGAGTATTGCTGCTGTATTGTATATGTTAGCATATGTCGATACAGTATAACAATATCTATTTTATCTTTCTATAAAATGTTGGTATAAGCTATAAGTAATAAATTTTACAAATCTGAAAAGATTTTAATTGAAACATGAATGTTTATTGCAGGTTATATCCTCAGCTGGAATAATCACAATTCGCTATGTAGTTCGCTATGTGCACGCCCCTCGAATCATTCCCGCCTTAACGCAGATCTTGACCACTTCCAAAGCTAAAGAAATTAGAGCTACATTAAGGTGAGCATCACATATTTTCGACGAAGATACTAAATACTATTGCATCTTTCATTCCATTTTGTGTTCAGGTGTCGCTGGATTGTCAAAATTAAAAAAAATCTTAGTTATTCTTTCATTCGACATTCACACACCTTTCAAAATTACATATAACAATCAATATATTAACAGTCCATATTGGGAAAACAGTGTTCCAAATATGTCAGATTGGGATATGAAGAAAAAAAAATGGAGTTTACACCGGCAATAAATACACTATGAGCAAACTAAAGTAAGCCTAAAGAACCTCATTATGAAGTTTTTTTAGTGAATTTTCTAGAAACTGTAAATTATATCGCAATGACAATTCATACATTGCATAGAACAAATATAAGCGAGATATTTAATAATACCTTTTTATGATTTCAGTGATATCCTTTGTACAATGTTAGAAAGCTGGCCCATATCGGTGCTTGAAAGACAGCAAACTGTCATTAAAGAGGCCATCAAAAAAGGATGTTCAGATGCTGACAACACTGCCAGAAGTAATTGTAGAAGGTCAGTTGAAATTGATAATTTATAACTTGTGATAACTTCAATTTGTGTATTAAATATTTTTTATGGTCAGACGGTCTGGGCTACCTAACAAAGTTTTTTGTAGGGGAACTGTTAACTTATTAATGATGTTGCACAAATCATTATTGACAATGATAGATATCCATTTTTCAAGTGTTTGTGTGACACTTGACTGCAGACCAGACAATACTTTAGTTATTTGTTTGTTAACATTTAAAGCACATTTGTTAATTTGAGCTTTATGTTCAGGGCATTCTGGATATTCAAGAAGCACTTCCCGACAGCCGGTGATGCCCTATTCACATCTCTGGATAGTGCAGCACAGCGGGCTGTCGAAAGAGACGGTTCCTCTTCTCGTCACGGCAGTAGCGATTCACTTCACCAAGCTGTGGCTCAACCGCTTTCCGCAGCTTCTAGACCCATGTATGGTAAGTTCGGCAAGTCATTATTTTCATCATAATTGACTTGTGTATCATTTTACAAAAATGATGTAAAATTATGAAATCTTATCAGCTGTCAGATATTAGTTTCAGTGTCTGCTCCATCATAGTATGTACTTGTATTTAAAGTTTGAACCAGTTTTACGAATTATTTTTGCCACTTTGTGATAAAAACAAAGGCTCCATCTCATTAACCCTATTGCTGTGCCACTTTGTACATTATGGTATTATGCATGATTATTCTTTGTGTGGCAGCAATGGTAGGCATATTTTTTATAAATTCTATAACAAATGCTATGATTCATAAGCAAATCATTTAACTATTGAGAAATACGAGTGTAAGTAAAAATGTTTCAGACATCAGAAATCCTGCTTTATCAAATTTGCCACAAATAATTAGATATAATTAAGATGATATACGTACCATACCACCAGAGGAAAGGACAATTTTTACAAACTTGACCTTCAGGTCTCACTTCATTAACACATGATTTTTAATTAAAAAATAATTTCGTCTATGCTTTTCTTTAGAATTAAAGCATTAATGCTTCTTTTGTTGAAATATTATAATCACTTGATAAATTAAGAGATCTATTTTTTTTAATTGCAGAAAGAAAAATGATGACAAGTACACGTAGCCCATCGACGAGTGTCACAGGTCAGTTCAAACTTCTCATTTGGCTAGTTAGTGGAATGATTATGTCAGCACATAACTTGTTCAATTTTATAATGTTCATTGATGGATTGCAGAGTGTTGCCAGCATTCTATTGACAACAGTCCAATTAGGAGCAATTTTTATTTATTAAATTAGGAATAAAAAAATTATATCAATAAATATTTTAATCTACATTTCTTTCTCTTGTTTCCTGCCAAATCCTAATGGATCGGTAACGTATATGAATTTTTTACTATGCTAATCATTCACCTCATCGAAATGTGTTTTATTTTCAATATATGAAAATAAAAATGTGTGCATTTTAAATCGATGATGAATAATTGCTTTCCGGTTGCTGAACATACGCCGTGAAATTATTTTCAATCAATATAATTTGCACCCTGTACATATCTGTCATTTTCATGCATTCCTTTCATTATCTACAAAATCTATTGCCAAATGAATAAATTTATTCGTGTTATACATTGTCTATTATTTATGACCGAAACAAACAATTAAAAATGTAGCTTCCGCCGAGAATCTCTCGTTAGTAAATGCTGGCAGTAGTAACAACTGCTCTACCGTCACGGGGGGCTCTGGCTCATGTCTGACCAGAGCCGGATCTCTGAGAAGAACTCCAGGCTCGCCGAGGCGAAGATTGTCACACGACAGGACCAATATACCTGTTCCGAACAGAGGTATGGTGATTTACTAGCAAAGAAATGTAACAAAGTTTGAAGTGTAAGTATGGAGTCGTAAATGAATGTGGGAGAGATTAATTCTGAAGTTTTTATATATTGTCTTTTGTACCTTTGCACATACGGAGTTCAAATACCGGATGATGCTTATATGAATAACAATGTAGATTTACTTAATTGAAACGGAAACATCAATAGAAATTATTCAATCGATTGAAACTTATTCGGTGGAATTCCATTATTATGTTATGGTAGAATAAAACAATTTTTTTAGTACTGTATATTATTGATAATTATTTCTGCAAAATAATTCAAGTACAGTGGAACGCCGATCTTACGTTCTCGTATTATACGTTTTCCTGCATGTTGCGTTCATTTTCTATAGTCCCGGCCAATTAGTTCATATATAAAACTTTCCCGCATTCATCGTTTCCCGCATTAAACGTTTGTTTTATACAGTCCCTTGAAAAACGTAGAATCGGGGTTTCACTGTACTAAAAATTGTTGTACTAGACCAATGCGGGGGGAGAAGGAATGCCTTAAAGTGAGAAAATAAAAAAAAGTGTCGTATACAAGGCTTGTGAATTTTCCATGATTTCATTACACATAATAAATTATTTAAAAAATGATATGGTATGTATGATGCTTGCTGGATTTGAATTAAGGGCATGTAAAATCATTAGCCTGTACATGTGAAAACTGCTACTGCTCGTTTGCTCGGCAACTGTTGAATATTGTCTACGAAAGGTGACTCTTGGATTTAAACATGCATAACCTGGACAGTTTGGTTTTACACAATTGACTGAAAATTTTGTCCGATATATCCAAAGTCTGCTATATCTAGGTTAACTCTATTTAAAATATATCCACTGCTAAAATATTTCGACAACGTACATTAGCATAAGTAATATAATAGTCTTTTGCTTGAACGTGTCCATTATGTAGATAGTATTACGATTGTACATTAATAACAGTTGTATTTTTTTGCTCTCATGTTTTTAAACTGTTACAGATCGTGCGATGGCCGGTCAATCGTTTGGTGGTCGCAGCGTGTCAGCTGTGGACACAGCGGCTGCTCAGCGAGCCAAAGCTAGGAATACGTCTTATCTATTCGCTAGACATAGGCCCGCTTCAGGAACAGCAAGTTTACGTAAGTATAATTTTAGCAGATTTATTTTGAAATTTGGATCACTGAGGAACTGCATTTGTTAGACAATTGACATATGACAGTATTTCTTGATAGTTACTAAACCTTGATTATTCTTATTTTTATTGATCCTACAGTTTTCTGTTAAATATTCTATAATGGTAAATAATCTTAGTTTCATTTCATTGCACAACAAATTCTAAATTGATACATATTTTTTAAATGAAGTTAAGATAAAAATTAGACTGCGTGGTCAAAGTAAAATGTGGTCATAAAAACCTGTTTTTTCATTAGCAATGTTAAGTAAGTCCAAATTTTGTTACTCTGTGGAATATATCCTTTGAGCAGTATGCCGCACAGTTGTGGCTGAGTGTTGCATAGTCTTTCATTTATTGCCATTCTCATATTTATTTTATTGAATTATTTCTTCACATATCATTATTACACATTTCTAGCCTTGATTTTTGACAGTCGCATTATTTTTATTACTTGTTTCAAATTAACAAAACAATTAGAAAAAGTTTAATATAAAATAAAATTCAACAACAAAATCCTGAAATCAACTGATATAAAACCACAAGACCACAGACAAAATGTATAAAGATCTTGGTCCGATTTAGAAGTAAAGGCTTCTAGATAAGCCTTTTGAAAATAAAACTGTAAATTTTTTATTTACATTACCTATTATGGTTTTAAGATTCCAAAAATTTCCTCAAAAGGGTCAACAGATAATAGTGCAGGCATTTTTTAAGCAACTATGGAAAAGTAGAGGTTTATAGTCGTAAGTAGTAAATATTAGTAGTGCTTTGTGTTTCATTATTGTTAATTATCAATAATCTTATATAAGTCGATAATTCATTATAGATTTTTTTTTACATATGATATTTACTGATATATAATATTGTTTCATATGTATTATAATTTTATATCATGTACATTAGGTACTGTAGTTTTCTTAATACTGCTAAAAATTGAGTGTTTGCTATTTTAATGCCATCTCTGAATGGGTAGAGGGTGAAGCAGCCCAACAAGGTAATAAAATAATTAAAAACTAACAATATAAACTAATCCTTCCTTATACCTTTCAAACGTTTTATTTATCATACGATCTAATGATTTTACTGTATTTTTGTTCAACCTCATCACATGTCTTCTTCGGTATGTATTTTAAAGCACCTATCAATAGCCATAGATAGCATAGAAAAAGCACGATGAAATCCTGTCACATTTTTTAGTCATTCCTTCCTTAGTTAATTTTTTTTTTAAATCCCTTTTCAGTTAAAGGAATGATAGTTTTTAGTTTGCAGAATAGAACTCGGTTATGAATGTTCCTACATGACTTCCTTGTTTGTAGATTAATATTTTGTCCATTCGGATAAATCTACGTGTTTATATTTTATTTATAGTATAGTTATAATATATATTTATTGATTTATATCATATTACATTTGGTCATTATTATAACTTATCAATTCCTACAAGAGATATCTGCTTTTTGTGAACTTGTCAAATATGGTGATTATAATTTAGTATGTGAATTAATTTTATATTGTGATACAGCTCGAGCGAAAAAGAACCCTGTGACATCCCAAGGACATAGTCTGATGATGCAAACTCCCCGTAGTCCAGAATCGACGGCTGCAACTAGATCCCGGCCGAGAGTATCTCAATCGCAACGTTAGTATTACAATTATTTCTGCATGCTGAAAACATTGTATATTAACAATTGATGTTCAAAATTTACATAAAAAAAATTATTTTGCAGCATCTTCCAGATCAAGTTCTCCGACATCCCGAATTCAATCCTCCGGGGGGGCGATTCCCCGTCTTACGAGAAGATCTTCCGGCATTCCTAGGTCTCTCGCAGGGTCTAGAGAAACTTCTCCCGTTAGGTAAGACACTTTTATTAGAAAGAGAATAAGTGCACGCTAGTGTGAAATCCCCATTATTATATTTTGGATGGTAAACATATTGTTTTAATCATTTTTATTAAGGTTTGCTTTGATACATTGGCTCTGTGAAGCTTTTAGTAGAAGCGTGCAAGCGAGAAAGGAAACAACATTATAAGCGTGGAGTTATTGGATTTTGACAGTTGGTGACTTCGCTATCACACTTAGTTTATTTATTTTATAGTATCTGTGAATCTTCGTGACTGCGGGGACTCCCTGTTTGCCTGGACTTGTTGTTTTATCATGAATTTAATGAAATCACATGAGTTGTTCTATTAGTCATAAATTTTCTAGAAGTGTTTGTTGATATAGATGCCGAACGATATAGATGCGTTTTTGATTTAATGAAATCCTATTTGCTGCAAAACAGACAATCTGAACAAAGCATGTGGTCCATTAATCATCCATAAAGCATTGCTAGTTTATTATCTGTGACATGTAGGCTGAATGTGTCCCTTGTAGATGATCCTAAATCAATCATTTATAACTTTTACAGTAGCAGAATTGAATTTTCCTATTTATTTCTTCCAGGACTACAATGAGTAAAACACCTGTTGGCCGCGGTCTCCCAACTTTGTCAACTAGACGCTATTCCGCAGAAAGACCTCCGCCTCCGCCGCGAATTAGCACCACGCAAAGACTGTTGCAGCAGTCAAGAGATGCTGAACATGCGCTTGTAAGACTATGTTCAATTATCATTTCGATATAGCAGCATTCTACAGATATATCAATTCAATATGGTCTATTCACCTTTTGATTCTCATTGGAAATAGAATATAAAGATTAGCCGATTAGCGATAGAAGTTTTTGGCACTATTGATGCCATACTAATTTATAGTCAAAATAAATAGTATTTTTTTAAATTACTATTGGATTATAAAATGTTAGTGTTTTAGTAATGGAATGATTCAGCATTTAAGTATTGTTCCTGGCATGAACAATGTAAATTTTTTTTTTTTATATTGTTAGAATCTAAAGATACTTAGGTATTTCAAGGATAGATTTATTAGAAATGTTGGTGTTTGTAACAATATTTGGTACTTCAAGCTTCTATTTTACTGTATGCAATCCATTCAAAATAAGGCCCATATGCAGGGCCTCAGAGAAGATGTGGCACAGAATTTTTTGAGGTCCCTATTTAAAATTTCTAAATAATGAGGAAGAAAATATCAAACAGATATTAATATTTGTGGATCTTAAAGTAACACATGAGGTGAATGGATCTCAATAATCCAACCATTTTACATTTTGAAAGTCAGTGCTCAGTGTCCATCGTTCAATACACATCTTTAGCAATATTTTTAGCTAACCTAACCTAACCCACGATTCGAATATCGATATCATCATTGAAAAAACTGAAATTTTATTATTTATTAATGCATACTGTAGACCAGAAGTGTATCAAAATTTTATATTCACCGGTGTATCATGCCTCTTAATGGCACTGCCTGATACTATTTACCAATATAAATAATAATTAATGAAACTAACAATAATTTCTCTGGCACCAAAATTATTTAAGCACCATATTTCTAATGCCGATTCCTAATGAAATTAATAATAAACTATGCTGCTATTATTTTATGCACAAAACTGCTTTCAGTATTATGAAGGGTATGCAATACGCTGATAGCGTTACATTTAAAGTTCAACCGTTTGACAGCCATAATTTTTTTCTCGATAAATACTAAAAACGATAGGCAATTAAATGTACTAAAAATAAATATTTTACCCTCAGTAAAATATCGTTGTATGCCTACAATTTTTCAATTCTGGATATGGTTGAGTTTGGGTTTTTTTTTTACTCTATTTTTATAAAATATGCTCAAATAGTTAGAAGAAGCTCTTCGTTCAGGTGACTTAAATGGAGCCAGTGATATAGTAAAATTATCATGGCTTTTATTTATTTAAAAAAAAACTAAAAATATAATAAATTATAATTATACTGTGTTTTGTCCATAAAAACAAATAGTTTATACCCCCAGACTTATAATGTGTAAACGCATTATTTAGTGTATTGATTGAGTAGGCATTTACTTGGTAGAACTCCATTATAATACGGTAAGAAAATAACAATGTATGTATTTAGTTCTACATAAATTATTTTATAAATTTGTTGATAGAAATAGCTATCAACAAATTATATAAAATAATTTATATAGAACTAAAATACATTGTTATTTTCCTACCGTATTACATTGTTTAGTGTTATAAAACAAATTAATATTTTCCACTTATAAATTTAAAATACATTTAGTTTGTATCAGTAAACTAAATGCATGCTGCAATGACATCTGCAGCCATTAAACGCTAAACACATATTGATATTGGCTTCGGGATATTAACTCACCATACCTTTGGCACAAAGTGGTGGCATCCAAATATTGACATTCAGCACTTCAGCGGCCAATGATTAAATAGTTAGTAATAAGTAAAATCGATTCCTTCTAGTCCAAAAGGCACCGGAAACAAATGCCATAACAAAACTTTGCAGCTGCAAAAATAAAATTCTAACAACTCTGGTAACATTGGCATCCTTTCTGCTTGTCTCTCTCTAACAGAGTCCGGACGATCCGAGCTTTGGCGACATCTCAGCCGAATTTTCACGGTTTAAAATTGGCCGAGACATCGACAATGAGTCTGAGGCTTCGAGTATCTGCTCTGAACGTAGCTACGATTCAAATTACAGGAGACCTGAGGTGAGTGAAGCTTGTAAAATAACATTTATGACAATATAACGCTTTTAACTATTCTTGTAAGCCTTTGGTGTAGGTATACAATGTATGATTTTATATTGTAGAATACTAGTAGTTCTTTAAATAAATTATAGTTCAGTGAGCTCAATAGTTGATGTTCAAAAAAAGAAATGTTTTATGTTCTATATGTGCAGTAATTATTTTTGATGTTTCCGATTAAAATTGATAACTCTTTAATTCTATTAATAATAGTTTTGACACGCTGAGAAACATCTTCGAACTATTAATCAACCAGTAACAACCAGTGGAAAAACAAAGTTATCAATTTTAATTGTATATTGAAATTGAATTTCCACAAAGTTATCATCGAATCCATTGGGTAAATTACTGTTTCCCATAGAATGTAAAATAAAAATTTGTAAAAAAGCATAAATATATCATTTATTCATTGTACTTTTTCTACTAGAACTTATTCAGTGTTTCTGATTACAGGCTTATTAATATTTGGTGTGTTGATAATTTAAAAATATAATTGAACAATTTTTTGGATTTTATGCTGACTTGGTTGCAGAAATAATACAAATTATTGCAATTTTAATTGTGTACTGTTATGATGAAATTTATTAATTTTATTAGATTAGGCTTGGAACAAATAATTGGGGATTCGATATATTTTAACCGTGAAGAACTTACCCAAGGATTTGGTTCTGTTAGAAAAATCTCAAATTATCAAGAGACATGTAAAGCACTTCTAATAAATCATCGGGTGCTCCATTGACTATTTTTTTTCTACAGACAATGTCGTGGAGTGGCAGTCAAAGCAGATTAGGAAACCGTCTGGACTCCAACGGAGAAGTCTCCGTTCAAGAAATTATATCTCATTGCGCCTCCACACTCTGGTCTGATCGGAAAGAGGGACTCAACCAACTGGTAACTTAAATCCACTCAATATTTTGATCCTTGTTAAATACAGTAGATGCTCTCTTTAGCGGGATCTAATTAATTTAATAATTAATTACTCCCCGAGTGCCGAGTCACCGAGTGCTGATCTATTGTTGGGGTACCTTCATTATTAGAAGTCTCAAATAGTTGATCTGTTAGTGCAAACTATTATATCAAAAACATTACAAATTTATGTTAGTGCTTTTCACGTAATAAATCAAAATACTCACCGATTGATCATTCGCGGTTCATTAGAAATACTAAGTAACGAAACACCCAGTTACAGTTTTAACAAAAGCAACGAGTCTTATTTGGAATCTTGACTGAAATTTTAAAATGAAAAACCAATATTGGTAAATTAACTCTGTAAGCACTATAATGCAGTTTCAAAAATTGATTCTTTTGTATTAAGAAAGGAAGGTATCCTCATAATTTTTTTTTTTAAATTTACTGTTACAGAAGGTATACCAAATTTTATTTCTTCGTTTCGCATATGAAGTTACTGTATCGTATTTTATTGATTCCTTAACTTGATGTGTATTGTAATTTCAGGTTGATTACATGCAGAGAGGTCATTTGTTTACCTCATCTGAGCTGCGTCAGGTGACGGAGGTTTTCTCAAGAATGTTTGTTGACTCGCACACCAAAGTGTTTGGCGTCTTCCTAGATGCTGTTATGGAGTTAATACATGGCCACTCCGAGCAGATGCATGACTGGCTATATATTTTGCTGACGAGGTTAGTTTTCTACATATCAACCCAGATATAAAGTCAATTGTAGTTCTATTTTTTGTTTTTACTTCTTCTACAAATTTGTAGTTCTATACTTTTTTTTCTTATTCTACAAATTTTCAGGAAAGAAAATTACCCGTTAACAGATTTTAAAAAATCCAATACGCTTTCGGAAATATTGAGCAATGATAGATAAGACATTTTACTTAATCAATGAGTTCACAGCTATTTTGTTATTTGATTGATTGCAGGCTCTTAAATAAGAGTGGAGGAGACCTATTGGGATCTGTCGCAGGGAAGATTACAAAAGTTTTGACTTTAATACATGATACTTTCCCCCGGAGACTTCAAATGCACTGCGTGCTCAGGTATTGTAGAGGCTAAAGCCAAATACTACTTTGAATGCAGATATTGACTTGTGTAATAACACTGTTATCAAGATTCTATATACATTTTTGCATTTAATACTTACATGTTTTTAATATTCCTTCAGATTCCTTGCCGATCAAGTGCAGAAGCCCACATCCAAGACGAAGCAGGCGACGGTCACCTTCTTAATAGAGCTGGTTGAGAATCACTGGCAGCCGAGCAGCGGAAGTGCTTATTCTGTGGGCGTAGCCGGCAGTACTGCCACAAAAGCAGTGCAGAAAATAATATTTATGACCACCCACGAGAATAGGAATGCTGAACTGAGATACGTTTCTAAGAAAGCTCTCATCAAACTTTTTGAGAGAGATCCTTCCAGCGTGAGTGTTTGTATAGTCAAAAAAAATATATGAAATTACAACACAAAGCTGACTTGTCAACTTTATTCAATTATAATTTATTTCATTTCAGACTACATCAATATTGTCCGAACTGCCTTCAGAATACCAGCAGGTCGCATGGAACACAATCCAATCACATATAAGAAAAAATAGCGCATGTAAGTTCATCAGAAATCTGTACTGGGATTTTCAATTAAAACAAACATCTGTGATTTAAATCATTTGATATAAATAAATATAACTCGAGTAATCTTTCAGCTGGAGGAGAAAGCCCGAGCCGAGGTCAGTCAGCCAACAGGTCACCAACTGCATGCTCGGAAGAAGTAATGCGAAGCTTGAGAAGAACTACAGCGGAAATTCAAAACTATACCCATTTACAATCGCACGGTAATGCATTATTTTCCTCTGCTGTGTTTTTCAGTACTGTATTTCACATTTGCAATAATTTTGTCTCTGAATATGTCTTGATTTTATGCTTAACTTTTTTCTTTAGGTATGACTGACGTTGTTGGTGACACTGCCTCTAAGGACTCTGGTATCAGTCAAATGTCTGATGCTGCTATCACTAGGCCCATAAATGGAATTAATGGACATCATAGGTGAATATGTGACATTGAGAATGACTGTAATACTAGTGCTTGCCTCTAAGATTTCTTTTCATAAGATGCTTAGAGCTTAATCTTAATTAGAACATATCAGTTAATAATAAAAACACATACGTTTCCCATAATGATAATTATGAAATTATATTATTTCAGTCTTGACATGTGTGACAGTAAACCTCTTTCTGCCGAGAGTTCGGAAGCCGGGAGCACTAAAGACTCGTCACCTACTCCACAGAATACAGCACACTTTATTAACTATTATCACAGGTACGAAAATTTGTTTTTGTAGCTATTTGTTATACAGTAAAAGTCCGTCAATTAAAACAACGACAATTCGTAATTCGAAATTTTCATAATTTGCTCGTCCCAATATTGACTATTCATAGTAAAATGTACCGTTAATTCGAAATATCGCTTAATTCGTAATTCGTAATTTGTAATGTTTTTCGTCAAAATGTACATACGATTTCTTGTAATTCGAAATTTTTACAATTTCGTGAGTTTGTTAGGTTAAAAGTTAGTCGACACATTGTTTTGAAGAGTAAAGCCTATGTAAACCATTAGTGTAAGTGAGACATCTATATAAAGTGAAGTATCGTATGTCAAAATCGAATTCGAGCATTTATAACATTAGTGCAAACAAGACATCTATATATTAGTATGTACCTAACTTCACTACAATGGTACATTTTTATAAGTATGTACCTAAACGTCATTCTATTTTACGCGCGAATACCTTAAATATAAGCAAATAAAAATCAATTATGTAACGCAATGTTCAAAGCCGTCGACAATTACCGTGAATTTTTTTGGTCCATAAAAAATCGAAAAAATGGCTGCGATGTTCGATCCCGTAATTCGTAATTCGAATTTTTATGGGAAATCCAGTCCCTTGAATTTAGAATTAACGGACTTTTACTGTATTGGTAATAGAGATGTTTTGAAGTGTAGATAGATTAATCATCGAATATTATTTATTTTCTCAGGGATGGTTCCAGTGAAGAGAGGGAAAGATGCTCTAGAGATCGAGTTAAGACTCATGAATTTGACAAAGAAGGCTTTATAGTAACAAGAGGTAAATTTATACATATATGTCATATCTAATCATATGAATAGAATATTTAAGACGTTAATGATTATTTTTAACTAGTTTATTGCAGGGCCAATGCACCATACTCAGATTTTAAAATATGTGATTGAATATTTGGCTATGATTTTGTACAATTCCTGGTTTTACAGCTCTGTTACAAGTGAACCAAATACAATGCAATTTCAATATTCAGGACATTTTATCGATCACCAATGCTGGTAATATATTCATTGGTTATGTCAATTTGTTTTCAAGATGGTCTGACGGAGCAACAGGTGTTGGAGCAGTTTTCAGCTCTAAAAGGACCCGAAGACGAGTCCGTGAAATTGGCTGTGATGAGTTCTATGCACGAAGTACTCAAATATGGCAATTGCAAAAAACCGCAAGAACAATTCAGGTTGGCGAACATCTATTATAATCTGTGTTATTTCAGATTTGAGAATACTCCACTTGAATCCAGTCTATCTTGACAAATTGAGTTGGTAGATTACATTTCAATTGCTAAACAGATACTTGGCTTTATTCTTAGTGGCCGACTTTAATTTGAATTTAATGAAATTTATAAATACAGCATCAACAGAAAAAGTAATATATGAAATAAATTCGATTGAGTGTAATATTCAATCAAGAGAATATTGTCTGTATATATATTTTCTATAAATAAAACAATTGCATGGAGTCAAGAAACAAATTAATCATCCATCGAGACTCCTCATCAGCCAGAAAATATACTGTATTCTAGGTTACTTTTGAGTGGAGTAACATTATACATAGTAATTAAATTTCAAACTCATACGAATATAATATTTGGTATTTTTTAGGAATATAATGCGTACAGTTTTGGCTCTGATGGACTGTCCTGAAGAATCGAGCGTGGGGGGTGCTGTTCGAATTCTGGTGCAAATATGCCGAAGAGAAGAGATGAAATCCACTTGGTTGGAGTTCTTTGATCTAATTCTTCTCAAACTTATGGATAAATACAAGGTGCAGAGTAAAGAGGTGAGTTAAAACTGCAAATGATTGTCTGTAGATGTATAATCTTGAATTGACCAAAGCATACAATCAATCGATTTCTATATCTTCTCAACAAGTTTACAAAAATGTTACTGACCCGTGGCGGACGAACGTCACAGATGTTGTGTCGGGAAAAGACAAGGCCCGTACGCGACTGTCACGACTTGTGTGACGGGAACTTTCAACTGATGATTAAACGATAAATCTCTTGCACACAGGGGTGATTATTGTTTTAAAATATTGCCTTATCTATCTTGCTACCACAAACTCCTTGAGATTGTCAGAAATAATAGATTTAAATATAAAAACATCGATTTCTCGAACAGCTACAATTTTTCGATTTTACCCGTCAGTGCGCTTATTCGTTTGAAAGTTCGCGCGAACTCGCTCGCGCAGTTCTCATATAATTTCATTCAGCGGCTGCGCGTATGACGGAACTATTTTACGTGACAGGCACTGCAGCGGTATTATATTTATTTTTCGTGCGATCTTTATTTAATGTTTTTATACTTCGTATTGTATTGAGGGACACATTTAAATAAAAAACTATCGTGTATTTATTCTAATTGTGTCGACTATTGTGTTTACTAAAAAAATTATTGGGTGTATTCAATATTTAAAAACATTTAGTTCTGATTTGTGATTTGCACAATGCTGAAATGTAATTCAAAGAAAAATAAAAAAAAAACTTTAACAAGTTTCATGTGCAAAGATTGTGATGTATTTGTCGTTATCTTTTTCTACAAAATTTATAACTCTTAAAAAGATTTAAAAAAATCATAAATTATTATCTCTCCCTAGGTGTATGTGTGTTGAACATTTGGTGATAAATGTCTCGATATTAAATTATTTATGTGTTTCCCCGTAATTAAGCGAGTAATATAAGTATGTTTCGAAGTGACAACGACCATCGAATGAGTTCGTCGCAGGGCTCTTAATTTGACACGTTCGTAATTAAAGATAATAAATACGTCATGTCGACAAGCATTGCTTTTTTGTTAGAGATTTGTTTGTTTAATGAATTGTGGCTTCATGTGGTATTTCTTTCGGGTTTTTAGTGTTCCCACATATTCTTAATGTGTTTGTCCGCAATCAATATCAATCCAATTATTTTTAATCCCTCTATTTATTACGATATAACGAAAAATAACATCCTTTCATAATTCGAAGAAAGGTGACGCGCACGGTTTTTAATTGAATGAATATGTCAACGCGTGCGCCGGGTTAAACTTAAAATATGTGTCAGACTAACCTAGGTACCTATTTTAAGGATGTCATTCTAATGTTCTATATACTAATGCAATTATGTGTTCATTTCTCTTGACAGATTACCCGTGTGATAGAAGGAGGCATGCCATCTTTAGCCAGAGCATTACCGACAGATAAGACTGTCGTCTTCCTGAGGCCGATAATTAGCACTCGCGAATATCCAGATAACCTATGCGGCCTGAAATTAGCAACAGAACTGGCCAGGGCCAGACCGAAAGATATTACTGACGAGCATCTCGCGGCTCTTATGCCTGGAATTGCAGCGGTAAGATTGTTTTTACAATTCCATGCTAATATGATTTAATGATAAATATTTATTGTTACCAATTCTAGACTTATCATATTGAAAATTCTCATATTTCTAGCGAATGCCATCAACCCTTATTGCATTATTACATGTTAATCTTTTTTTCAGTTGGCTGATCATAACAACAGTCCGGTTCGCAAAGCTGCAGTCTTCTGTATGGTGCAATTGCATCTGGCGACGGGTGAAATCCGTATGCGACCGCATTTACAGCATTTGACTGCCTCCAAGTACAGGCTACTGCAGGTAATATTGGGCTGTTTTTCATTAAAGAATTCAAAGAAAACAATTCCCATGTTTCATTGATGAATTGGAGAATTATTGAAATATGATACTATAAAATGTCAAAATTTTGAATTATTTTTGTGCTTTACAAAGCTTATCAACAAATTCGTAAAAAGCCAGGCATGGATCTAAGTACAAAAACATAGTTCAACAAAACTCCGCAGAAGTAAGAAAAAAACATTGTGCTTTTGAGCTTCTTGAGTTGATAAATTATTTTCTTCAACAGGTCTACCTTAGGAAAGAGAGAGGCGAACAATCGACTCCCCAGAAAACACCTAGGCAAGGAGACACCAAAGTCTAGCCGGCGTTTCCTCAATCCGCAAAGGCTTCGGAGTTATTCACACAACATTTTACACTACACAATTATAACAACCGCAATAAATCAGCGACATCTTTAAATAAATAATATAAATAATTATTAACTACGTAGAGGTGATTCGAACCTTGAGGAACTAAAATGTTTTAATAATATTATCGATTGGAATTCTCGATTGCTTACTTTTTTGAAAAGATCTAAAATAGAAATAGAGACCGACCGGGAATGAAATTCTCATAATTATAGCTTATATTATTACTGTTTACGTTTTTTGTATCGAAGAAACGAACATATAATTTTATCGCATTATATATTCACTTGTACAGAAAACTTCTTTAATTTTTTAACGGTAATAATTGTTATCCAAACAAAGGAGTCATCATCCCACAAATGAGTAGAATATCATTAGAATTGATTGATTATGTAACGTTTTTTAATATGTATTTTGTGTAATTACTGGATTTTTGATAACGGTCTTCTAAAGATTTAATGTATATTTATTATATATTTCTTAAAATATACAGAACACATTCATTAAAAAAACCACAACAATTTATCAAGCGGTGCCATCTATAAAGGAGAGCATTCGTACAATATTTTTTCCAAGTGAAAAAGTTCACCCGATAATGAATTTTCATTCCTCATACTTTTATTTGGCTCAAACATTGTTTTATAAATCCATCGGTTTAATTGTTGTAAGTCGCTTTGTGATAGCAATCGCGGTTTGAAAATTAGAAACGAATCGAATATTGTCGATGTAAATCTTTGGTGTTTTTTCACTTTGGGTGCACATTTGGTGAAGGCGTGACAGCTTTTGATATTAATGCGATCGATCGATACTTTTTATTTTCGCATCTTCGTAGAAATATCCCGTATATGATATTTTTCTGTTTTCACCGAATTAAATATTATACTAGTAACATAAAATCGCTTGAAAATGTAGAAATATTAATTGCTGAGATGTATTTTTATAATATTCATTTTGCTCAAAATTATTAACATTTATGTTTAAAATATTTTTAATGATTTTATATTCAACGATAAATTCTCATCTCCAATAGTGACTTGAAATTTTAAAAAAACTTAAAACAAAGAATAAATGAAATGATACACCTATGTTACATACATTCTGTATAACAATGACATCTATGATTTATTTCACTTAACACCTACACATGATTGTGCATAAATATTTTATACATATCAACATGATGACTTAGGAATGCCAAGAGTCAAATATAGCATCATTGTTCTTTAATTTTGCTGGTATAATTCGTGATCTTCGGTAATGTTTTGTAACGATGAGTAAAAATCTCGTTTTCAGTAAAATGTTAAAGTTTCAGCTTGGCTTCTTTTTCAATGTAAGAAAAATGATAAAGTAACTCGAGGATTAAAAAGAAACGATTAAAAACAGGATTTAAAAAAAAACATGCATCGCATATAAATAAATGGCTTGTGATTGATTGCAAGTTATTTCGACACATGAGGAGTCGCGTCACATAAACATTTTACTAATTGTGATAACGTCAATTTAACGAAAAAGTTCAGATGATATTTAGCAACAGCACACAACGTCAATGTGAACTTTTTTATCCGAACGCTTGTTTGAAGTCAGTGAAAATTTAATATTGGGAATTATTAAAAAGTGCCGGTGTTGCCAAACTGTTGATATTGCGTCGCCGCATAATGAGTGGAATCGCTTTTTTAGCTCTGCGGCAATTTTCCTGACCTCCAAGGTCAAACAGTCAGGTTTCAAACCTATATTTTAGTGCTTTGAAAGGGATGAATAACTACAGTGTAAAATATTTATAAAAAAACACTCCCAATATATTATTACGTGGTAGATGCAGTGTTTTTTTTTTAATACTTGTTTTATTAATATGAATATGTTACCTACCCAATAATAATGTCCTATTTAATTTGTATTTTAATCATTCTTACTCCTCTTTTATTTAGATTTTTATGATTAAACAAAAGTCTCAGATACTGCTAATATGTATATTAAAAATAAACTAACATTATTTTTTATAGTGGGTGAAATTATTATATGTTTATAAACTAATAATTTTGCCGTCGCATCGATTTCTCAGTTGATATATTTTTTTTAATTTTTGTTTTACAAAAATATTGCAGTCATGCGAAATCCGGAAATGGAAATTTTTAAAATATAATAAAAAATGATGGTTGTTATTTTTTTTATATGTAAAATTTATTGCCCGTGTACATTGTTACTTGACCACTGTCTTCTGCATTTATTTAATTATATAATATTGTATTCTTAATGACATGTTATGGTGAAAAATCAATTCAAAATGGCTTACTATCAATGTTATGATAAAAAAATCTAAAGAAAATCTATTCCACCTTTAATAAACAAAATAATGTGACTGATTTTAGTTGAGCATAAATAAACTATATTAAATATTATTTTATGGTCTGTTTTAAAAAATATCCCCATGTCTCATTAATTTAATTACTTACAGCAGTGATGCACAACCTTTTTGGGATAATGGCCAGATAATCAATTCTCAGATAGTTCGAGGGTCACATGGGGAAAAGTAATTAATTATTGATATTTTTAGTGAATATAAAATTCAAAATTTTAATATTGTTCTTCCATTGTCTGAAAAATTTCTGAAGAAAAAAAATTGATTGATATTTGTCATATTGGGCTGCAGGTTGTGCATCACTGACTTATAGTAAACCATTCGTTATGAATGTGTGATACACGTGCTCCAAGAATTCTTTAATATACATACATAGAATTTGTAATTATAAAATCTTCAGTATCATAAAATTGTTGAAATATTTTCTTTCTTTTATGTTTTGTATGAAGAAAAAAAAGACAGAAGATACTTGTGTGCCTCGTACATTTTGTTAAATATTTAGTAATGAATTCTTTAAATAATGATTTTTTTAAAAAGCATTTCAATAACCTTCGATGAATATCATATACAGCAAATTCTCAATATAACAGACTAATGCAAGCGAAGGGGTGGGTATCTGTTAAAACTGAAAGGCTGTTACATTATTAACTAGTTTTTCTTAATCTGCTTTTATATTTATTTGACAAAATAAGGTCAGTTTAATAACATTCATTAAATCAATAGCCAGCACACGTCACAACTATCTCAGCTGTGTGATCAATTGTTTATCATACACAGAATGAATGAATAGATAATTTTTCCAATTTTCAAATCACTAGAATTCGTCCATTATATCCAAAGTTTGTTGTATTTAGACGTTAAAGACTTCACACGCACTGAGTAGATCTTAAAATTATGAATAAGCCAGTAACAGCTGCATTTCAAAAAATGCTGCGCCTATCTACTGTGCTATCGTGCAGTTAACATTTATACATCCTGATATTCCAGCTTTCAAGATTAATTCAAAAATTTCTATTTCAATTTATACAATGCTTAGATGGAAAATATAAATATGTATGTCATCATCAAGGATTTGCAGCCACTGTGGTAATATATTGGCAGGACTTGGATTCTTAAGTGCTACCATGATTGCTATATTTGGGACGTCTTGATTAGACCTCGATAACCTACTTAACATATTCAATGCTGAACCTGTTTTTTTAGTATGCTAGGCGTGTTCTCAGCATCCAATGTGTTAAGTCAATCAATGTCTTGTCACCTGCGAAAAAAAATCTGTAAGATGAACAGTTTTTTGTGGCTCTTCATTTCAATGAGAATATTTAAATGAGTGTTGTTATTAACTATTTTACTATTCTAACTGGACTTAAATTATTTGAATTCCATTAAACATCTTCATGTTTGCATGTAATTGATTACTCTAAATGCGCAAACAATGCATTGTCGTAGTAAAACCATGTGAGGGTAATGAATGAGTTGAAATTTATTTTCACATTCAACATTCCTAATTTGAGTGTTTTATTTTTGCATACTGACTCCATCTGAGTAAATACTCTAAGCGTGTTTATTTTAGCCATTTTTAACTAATTTGAATTGTTGCTAGAAATGTGAATTAATCTGGATGAATATAATAGTTGAAAGTGCTCAACTTACGTTTGTAATTCCTAGGCAATATTTAAAATATGTTTTAAAAATAAATTTAACGCCTTTAAAAAGATTAAAAATATATTTTTAAAACAATAAAATAATATTGTCTGCACCAGAAAAGCTGATTTTATAAAATTTGTATTTAAATAGTTGTTTTCATTTTTCCACGACGGTTGTGTGAAATCTTTTTTGAAATTTTCGTTTTGAATCTTATGTTTTATCAAAAGAATAATTATATAGAATGATTGTTATTAATAAATTGTGTAAAAAGCTGCTTTTTTATAAAATGGTTTGAGTAACTGGATCTTGGAAGCTAAATCGCGTAAGTCACATTTTTTTGATGGACTTAAATCAATTTGATTCTATAGGCCTTTTGTCACTCGCCCCATTTTTGCCCTATGATAAAATTGTCCTCACTATGCCTTAATATTGAAATGTGAATATTTCTTGTATTATTATTTAACTTATTAACAAAAATTATTTTTATTCTATTGAATCTTTGCTATTTTTATTTTTTTTACCGTCATTCAGGTGCTTGGTTTTTATACTAAATATGGCTCAAATTTTATAATCACTTTGTATATTCTTTGACAGATGTCTCCCTGATTTTTTTCTCTTTTAAGCCTAGCTTCGCCGATTATTAATTGAAATTGACACATTAAATATCTATATATATTTAAGGTTATGTTACAAATTGAATTGTTATAAAATTAACTGTCATCTTAATTCTCATCCAATAAAAATCCCCATGAAAAATGCATGGTTTTTTGATTTCGACATAGATGGCAAATGTAAGGCGAAAATCTGATCAAGGATTTGCTTTGAAAGAATAGTATAAATGATTTTCTTCCCAGACGGATATGAAATTAATGAAGTTATGGGATCACTGAACTTAAACTACTGTTGGCTAGTGATTTGAAACATAATTAACTTCAGATAAAGAATGAGAGATGGTGCTCGCCTCTGAGATTGTTAAAATTAGTAATTTTACTATTCATTTATTTTTTAACAATTTGAAGAAATGCTTCTCACAAATGTTCAGAAATATTTATCAATAAAATTTCAATTACTACTTTTAGGTTCTACATTGCGATTTTAACTACCAAAATTGGTACTACTGAAAATGAAAACTGACGAGGCATACAATCCTTATGCCTGTGCATTTTTTTATATTTGTAATTCTGTAACCTTCTCTAACAATTCCTACTTTAATAACCACTATAGAGTTAATCTTGGCATTGAGTATAATTTATAAGATTCTTACGGTAAAGGTTTTTATTCATTTGAATGCTAATGGTGTATCACAATAAAATATAATAATTCAATTGTTCTTTTTTCTGTTGTCTATGGAAACTGTATTTTTCTTTACATCCATTCTGATATCTATGGTAATTGTTGTATATAATATTTTTTTTTTTTTTGTATTGGCAGCTCTGGTTGGATTTAAACTGTCCTTATTAAAAAAATGATCTATCGAAAAGATAAAATATAAGACTCACAGAATGGAAAAACTGGATAACTTAGCGGTTATGGAGTTGAATTGTGAACTATTTAATGCGGCAGATTTTTTTTCAGATTTAATTACTTGACAATTTTATTTATATTATTCTTATACTTTTAAAATTGAATCATTAAATACATCATACAAATTAGACTTTTCTTCTGACGACAATTGAAATTTTTCATTTGGGATTTGAAAATTTGAAAAATATTTGTTTTAGATATTGTAAAAAAAAGCTGTCCATAAAATTTTTATCAATAAAATAACCATTGATTTTATCTCAGCCCAACTGATCATTGGTTTATATTTGACAGTTTTTTGTCAAAAGTAATTTTTGATAACCCGTGTCATAATCTTCATTTTGTGATCCATTAAAGCTGCTTAATAATTCAATATGTCAACAATTATGCTATATTTCTGAAACTAAAACACAGTTTTTGTATTTAATTACACTCATTTTTTTAAAGGTTACAAGCTGTTCGTCTTATTGTAATCACTGAAACTTCGGCAAACAGTTAAAAATGATTACAGTCTTGATCATTTGATGAAACTGCAGAATTACAAGGAAAAATTGTGTTTTGTTTTTATTTATGTTTTTATTTATGTATTTTTTGTAAAGAATAATGTGTTAATACCATAAAAGTAATTTTTCTCAACAAACAATATTAAAAGAAAGAAAATATATTTATCGACACCAAAATTCATTGTAATGCCTTGATAGTTTTTTTTTCTATTTATAAGCAGATTGTTTATTGGGAGACCTATGTGAATAAAATGTTTTTAGTCCAATCGGAGCTGAGCTATTTATTGGTGGACATGAGATTTTCGAGGAAATGATATTTTATTGTTATATGTAATATATTACAATTTATTATTATGTATTATTATAGCTTTGCCATCTAATCTAAAATATTTTACGAGAAATTTTGTCATCGTGGGCACGGACATATTTGTGACGCCGGCCTGCTAGCCAAATGTGAATTTTTTGCTTAAAACATTAAAAAATATTATTAAACCAAAAAAATTGTTTTATTCATAATAATGACAAAATTTCACTTGAAGGAAAAAATAGAGGAGCAGGTAGATAAGGAAGGGTGAGTGATAATAGGACACATCAACAGGAAGAAAAAGACTGGCAGATGCATAAGAGGCGAGCGCTTTGGGCCTCAGTAGAAAATACAGTAGAACCTCGATTATCCGGACTGATTGGGGATGAAGGTAGTCCGGATAAGGACAAATCCGGATAATCGAAAAAGACAGGAAAAGACAAGTATGCATATTCAGCATAAATCATTTTTATTTCTTTAGATTAATCCATAGTTAATAATAAATTATTTTTTATTGAAAAAATCCATTATCGATATCTGCTTAAAGCTAGCTTTTCTTTTCGATGCCGCCAAATCACGAATACTTTTAAGACACATAAGTTGTCTTGAATAGCACTCTTCTTGACTCTCAAGCCACTTTATGGCGACATCTAGACACTGAAAAGCTTCAGAATGTTTAGGACCAATATCTCCCCCCTCACAAATCTCTTCTACGTCTTCTTGATCTTGTTCCTCTGAGGTTGATATTTCTTTAATTATTTCATCATTCAAAATTTGGAATCCAGGAGCGTTTGCATCGCAATTTAACCATTCGGTTATATCTTCTTCGTCGCATTCAGCACATATTGAAAGTTGTGTCATTGCTTCCGCAATGTCTCGTCTATCATTTTCTACTTCGTTACTGGAACTTACTAATAGTCTTTTCAAAATTTTGTTCCATGATTTTTTCAAAGTTGACACATCTAAAGAATCCCAACTTTCTGTTGCCATGTAGCAACAATCTTTTAAATTTATCTTTTTGTGGAAGCTGATAACTGTTTCTTCATTATTTTCGTCGAAGCATCTATTTTCTATATAGGCGTTTGAATGTTTCTATTACACCCTGATCCGTAGGTTGTATTATCGATGTGACATTTGGTGGAAGAAATTTTACCGTAAACATTTCATCAATCTGGTTTAAACATTCAATAGATGTGTGGGACGGAGCATTATCTAGTAATAATAACGTTTTTCCTCTTTTATCTATGTAATTTTGATATTTTTTCACTTCTGGAATAAACTGTTTATCAAACCATCTTTTAAAAAATTCATTTTTTTATATCCGAGATCGTTGACGTTCCGACACCATATTTATTAGACAAAAAACGTCCCGATTCACCCCGTTTCAAAGCATCGATTATATCCAATTTGTCTTTTAATGAAACTACAATAAGTTTTCTTTTTGTTGACATATCGGTAATATTAAAAATGAATATTTAAATCGTGATCAATTTTTCAAGAAACAAACGTTCAATGCATATCGACTTAGGACGATGACTTACCCATATTTTACACAGGACTTATTTTTAGAACAAATGCAAAGGTCAAAATATTAAGACTACATTCCATCACGTACATACGTAAGCAGTGACGCAATTCGCCACGTGTATATCAGCAAATTTGTAATATTGTTGTTTATTTTCACCAATCCGGATAATCGAGGTTCTACTGTATGTTAAATTATTATTAACCTTTTGCACTCCTCAATATATTATTTGTTTCCTTCCAACAACTCCTCGATAGATTTGAGAAATTGATTGATATCACAGGGTTTGCGTATTTATTAGCATGGTAAAACGCAATACCAAAAAATATACCACATTATGACATGTTACAAACATTAACTAAGGCACACAATCCAAAAAATACGGCTTTTGAAATAAAGATAATTTAAAATGTTTAAAAATAATTTGTTTATTTTACAGTGTTTATTTATAACTGTTATCTTTGGTAACATTATGAATATTTGAAGAATTTTCAGCATATTATAAGAAACGCGGCGGTACCCGGCAAGCGTTGTAATGCCACTCAAAGAAAGAAAGTATTTGTGTTTATTGAAGTGCTTTCGGAAGCACAATATTTTTGATAAATAATTTTTAATTTCACTAACATTGATCGGTATCGATGACATTTGCCGTTTGACGTTTGCTGTTTGTCACACGCGCCACCTACTGAAAGTTAATTGTACAATGCCTATACCCTTTGCGAAAGTGCAACAATAAGTTGTAAAAATATGGCAATGCATAAAATATGAAAAAACATTGATGTTTATATAAAATACCTACTATAAGTTGATTTTACTATGCCTATAACCTTCGTGCAAGGTAAAGCAATAAGTTGACAAAGTCTTATCGCAATCGGATGAACGGTATGGCAACGCATAAAATACGAACAAACAAACAAACATTGATTTTTATATAATAGAAGATTAGATAATGCATCATTTATAAAAAGAGGGCCTCCAAAAATATATAAATTTAAAAAATAGTGCATTACACTGTCATATAAGTAAATAAAAAAACATTTTTTCCATTTGTTTCATCGACTCGGAGACAGGAAAGCATGCTAATGTCTGTTATAGGCGATTGGTTACAGAAGTAACTGCACATTGCAAAATTTTGAGTGATGAGGAGGTAAGTACGCAACAAAATTCTCACATGTCAGTTATAATTATGTCTGAAAAGGAGAATGGGATCCTTGTCAGATATATACTGGTTCATGACTTTGATGGGCAATGAATTGTATTGTTATTTATGGGTATATCTTTTTGTAATATTGCTGTCAACCATATTCTACTTATTCCAAAATTGCTCCGTAAATAATTGACTAATGAATCCCCTTCTAAACTTATAATCACACAATAAATTGGTGTGTATTAAAAATGTAGTCATCGTTCGGAATAAAAAAAACATTGAGTCCAGACAATCGACAAAAATAATGATAGTTTCTAGTGTTTATTCAGTTAGATATCGAATCGCTGATTGAAAACGTGTTCAGTGGGTACTTGAATGGGAAAAAACCAATCCAATTGGTTGCAAATCCGCTTCTATATCAAAAGATTAAAAATAATAAGTTTTTTTAATAAAATAATAACATCGAAACGGAAAGAAAGTGCAAGAAAAAATATACAAGATTTGAAAGCATGTTTTATCCGCGGTACAGTTTTCATGGCCTGCTTTCTGCCCGACCGCAAAAAAATCTTCTAAATTATGTTATTATAATTATTAATAACGCTCTTGAATGTGTCAGAAATGATTCATTTTAATGATTTGTTTTTGAATGCTACTAATAATTGCTTGAAAGGCGAGAAATGAACGCGAAACTTAATCAAAACTTGCGTGTTTTTTAATTTCACAACTTTTTAAAATTCATAACGCAAGTTTGGACAAAGTGTTTGCCGAACAATATTTAATTTAGTGTCACTGAGCAATGGTGAAGCCCTACAATCTGAAGGAAAGTAAACCACGTCTACAATTATGCTGATAATCATCGTGAAATTTCAGTTTTCCAGAGAAATTCGAACTTCCTTATAAAGAACGGCATTTCTTTCATGTTTCCTAGATTAAACTGGTAAAAAAGCATGGCTATGCATTATTCTCTTCATAAAATATTATTAAGCGCAAGCATGCCCGAAAAGTCAGTATCATACAGTCAAAAGGACTGTTCATACACTCCAAATAAGAAAAGTCTTTTCTTGACACTTTACTCATTATTTATTCACCAGATAGTAAATAGATACAGCGGCAAACAATTCAATAGTGGTGAAAATTTTAATATCGAATGCATTTTAAATCTAAGTTACTAATATATTATTATGCTTAAAGGAAAATATAGAATTAAAAGCCACTCGGACACAACGCCTGGTGCACTTTGATTATTGAAATATTCACGTTTGATATAATTTGTGTGTTGAAATTTTTTTTTAATTTGTCAAAAACAAAAACGACTTCTTAAAACATACGATACCGAACGCTTTATTTAGCAAGGTCAAGACTAGTTTTGCATTCAAATCACCTTAGTATAAACAAACTGTGAAAAGTGTGAAGTGCTGGACGCATAATCAGATGAACAACTTTCTTTGAGTCCTCACAATTCGCATTACTATGTCAACAGCCAATATATCAATATTATTTATTGAAAATGAATAAATAAACGTAAACAAAAATCTGTTTATTTAATTTATGTCTTTATTGATATGACTGAAAGAAATGAAAAGCGACTGGGCTACATGGAAATGACCATGTGACTTCTGTTTGGAAGAATCTGGCATGATCACTCATCTTTAAAAATACATTTATATAAGTGTGACAACCGGTAAGACTCGACTGTTTCCTGCAAATTTATTAACACCGGTAATTTAATAAATGGGGGCTATGAATGGTCTAATAGTGACAATTTATTAAATTGCTCAGTTTGTTGACAATTGGCCATTGACAATTGAACTTGGTAGTTACTGAAACACAATTATTTATATTTTCATCTCTTGACAGAAACTTATGTCTAATATAACTATGTCGTATCTGTCAAATATCAATGTAATTTATATAGGAATAAAAATGATACAAACTGGTTAAAAGCCTTGCAATATTTTGCACGCAGTTCGTCAAAACGACTATTGCGGCGTCTTGGTTTACCTAAAAATTCAAATCCTAATGAAAATATGTAGTCAAAGTGACATTTTGTGACTTAGTTTAGATTCTAAGCGTAAGCATGGATATGATAAATGCCGAGCGATCAACCGAGAGATGGGATGAATGAATATATAGGGGTAAGTTTTATTAGAAATCTCTGAACTCCGTTTTTGAGATCAGAAAAAGCGAGTGGGAAGCCATGAACACATAACGGACATATGCGTTGAGAATATTTAAAAACACATTCATAAATCGATTGACAATGAAAAAATATTGCAAGACCCACTTATAGTGTTATTACTCTGCATACGGGAATACAAAATCACAAAAGCGTAAATTAAAAACAATTCTAACCAGAACAAATTTAAATATGTTTAAAATAAAATGTCAGTCGCTTAAGGTATTTGTATTATTGATTCCGAGTACAAACTTAGTTAGAATTCAAGATTATAGCAGTTTACAGGTCACTTTCCAACAAGTTCATTCACATTATTTACGTCGACACGTATTTTCGCAGAACCTATTTAAGCTGTCGATTTAGCGAGTCCTCGGCCGGCAGTATAATCTAACGATCTATCATGGACACAATTAGATGACACTTATTTTTTTGTGGAATGACAGGACATCGTGGAGTAAGTTATCGGATTAATGAGATAGTTAAATTGAGAGGTGAGGCCTGGTTGGCTGAGGGACGTGGAAACATAAAGGAGATGTCGGATGCCTATATCTAGCAGTGGATGTGTGATTCCTATCAGTAGTGGATTATCCCCTTGGGAGGCCCAGGGGCAATATAATTTTGGAAGTCTTCTTTTTCGAATGATAAAAAAGCGTCGTAAAATGACTTATACTCTGCTATTAATGTTGATTTCATTCGGAGCTATTTCTCAAAATTGTAATTATGTTTTCTTATTGTATGCGATCGAGAGTATGGCTTGAACAATTGACGGTATTCCCCGCAGTTCACCAGAAACAATTCAGGACCTAGCACACGTGGACATCGTACTTTATGATTTATGACCCATCGGTCATTCAATATTACTTTTTTCGATGGGACAGCATAATATAATATTCTAAACCAAATAAATGTGTCAATTCTATTTTTCAAGAAATGTTATTTAACCTATATCAATGTGTGCTATTTTTGAGGTCCCCACGATTTGGAGGCCCCAAGCGCGCGCCTCTTTTGCTTATAGGGTAATCCTCCACTGATTCCTACATATGTATGTACATAGAATGATGGGTGAGAGGTAGAGACTCCAATTACTCGACATCTCAACTACTCGAGTATCGAGTAGTAAAATTTCAAAATACTCGAGTACTCGAGTATACTCGAGTAGTTACAGATGTACCAAAATATATATTTTTAATTCAAATTTTGTGTATATATAAATGACAAATAATTAAAGAAACTAATTGAATATTAATAATACATTTATTTCCATGTATGCAACATATATTTCAACAATAATAGAGAATTAAACGACTCAAATTTTGATTTGGTTTGATGTTTTTTTTTATAATTCTCGCAGTAGAAAAAACTTTTGACGATTATTACTAAAACGAGTATTATTCGAGTAATTTTCAAAATACTCGGGTATCGAGTACTTGGAAAATGGACGAGTATACTCGAGTATCGAGTAATCGATACTCGAATTGGAGTCTCTAGTGAGAGGTGATGATTGTAGAACAGTGGTTCTCACGTAAAATTTGGCTGTGGCCGCATTAGGAACATTAGCGGTCCTACGAAAATGTCTGGTGGCCGCACCAAATATTTGTGTTGAGTCTTCTTTGTCAAAAAGACATAAAAATGTATGTGTTTGAGTTTTTGCTAACTAACAATTCTTGATACATAATAGAATACATACGAAATATTTAATTTTCAATGTCTTTGTTGATAAATTAGCTTGTAAAAACACATTTTAATTAAATACCAATATTAACTATGAAGCTGTTGGTGGCCGCACATGAGAACCACTGTTGTAGAATGAGCAATAACTTTACTTTCATATAAGTTTGATATATTTTTATCTTTATGATTTTTTACTAAATAAAAGCATATTAGCGCAGTTAAACGCAATTATTTTATAAAATTTCGTGTAAGTTAGTAAATATGTTTTATAATTATATATGTAAATAAGTTTAAGCTGTGTCCAGTTTGTAACTATGTCGAAACATATGTTTGAAGAACCGATCTTATAGAAACGATATGTATAGCTACAATTAATATATTATTATCTGCTTATTTATGTAAAATTTTAGTATTCTATTAAAATATATAATATTAAGTTTGCATGATGGCACACTTAATTAGTTTTCTCGTTTATTCAAGTATTATATGGCTTACATATCATCTACAAATATGTATAAACTTATGAAGACTTTTGTCTCTACAAAAACTTGAAATGCCCAATGTAAACACGACGATTTTTTAAGATTTGGCAGTCACGTCAGATTTGTGCTAACATGGATGCCGTGTTTGGTGTTTTCCATAGATTTTAGAAACTCGAGAGCTAACACTAAATTTATAACTAGATCCCGGTTGTCGAATAAAGAAACTCTAATAATGTATTAGAAATTTCTTCACGCGTGAACTTGGAGGCGACATTTCGGCAACATCTGACGTGCATACTAATCACAACGATCTTTTACGTTCCAGCGGAAGGTGCAATTTGCTTTTTTTTTTGCGATATTAAATGTGTCGGTGTTTGGCGTTGTTATAAATAGCACATAACAAGATCAATATCAGATTATTCAAAAAGAAATTCATACATTACACAATTATTATTGTCAGTGTCGGATTAAGAACTTCCTCAGGCCTCGGGCGCAATATAATTTTGAAGGCAAACTGTTTCAAACGATAAAAGTCGGTGCAATTTCTAGATTATACTTATTACAAATATTTGGTTATCAATGTTGATTTCATTTCAAGCCGTTTCTTCATATTGTAATTTGAGCAATGCATGGTATTTCCCGTAGTTCACTAGAAAAAATTCAGAACGAGTACTTAGCTCATCCGCAAATCGTACTTAATGATTTATGTCCCATCGGTCATTCAATATTACTACCATTGAAAATGCATTTTTGGTGTGACATTTATAACATATTCTAAACCAAATACATGCATCAAAAATATTATTGGGCTGTATGTTAGCTGTTTTGAGGCCCCCAAGATTAGGAGGCCCCAAGCGCGCGCCTCATGTGCTTATGGAGTTATCCACCACTGTTTATTGTCAATGCTTTAAATATACAAGTATTTATTTGTATAATATATTCAGAAACACTCCAAACTCAATATGTAATTAAACTATGAATATTCATGACAAGTCAATGAGTTACACCTATAATACGTAAAATAAATGATTGATAAAAACTTCTTTATATTATTTAATTACATTCAACTAAAAATAACAGTTCATTGATAAATTATACCCGGGGCGAATAAACATTAATGAATGGTACATTTTCATTTTCTTTAAAACATATAAAAAAAAATAGGAATTGCAATTATAACATTAAATAATTGAGTGCTTGAAATTGAGTTTTTACGTAAGTATTGTAAAGTATGTAATTCATATAAAGTATTTGTAAAAAGACTGTCCAAATCATAGATTAAAAATTAAACGATGATAGATATTTAATAAATTCAGGATTTGTGTATTTTGATTTCTTAATTTCCAATTGTTGCCTGACATATCCGTTTCTACCTAAATAATGACACCCACTAAATAATTGTACTTAGGGCAAACCACAACCACTTCGCTCCCCCCTTAATACGATATTAGGGTAGTTAGAGCTTTGTAAGAGTTCCTGTTAGATAAAAGGCCGGGAAACTTTGCTGAAAATCCATAATAAAGAAATTCGAGAATGAATATGAAATATTTTCTTTATAGTAAGTATGTTCATATATGTAATTATGTCATTTGGACAACTAGTCAATTAGAGGGTAAAAAAATATACGATTGCAACTATCATTACTATGAATACAGGTGCATGTTGAGAAATGCATTCATATTATTAAATAGCCATTATGTTACTGAGTTGAAGACTGGAAATACCAAAATAAACTAAAATAAATGGAACGAGATATTTGCTAGAAAGTTATTCAAAACAAAGGTAAAAGAATCCTTTCGAAAACAGCATTATGCTAAATTAAAGTATTATTGTCTTTCGTATCTCGATTCAGGTCATGAATTTGAAAGAGAAACTGTTTTTTGAATTCGGAGATAAAGATATAAATTAACTGTGAAGGTAGATTATCTACGGCAAATAAAATAAAATTTTACGAAAAAATGAACCTTCACTTAACTGGCTGATTTGTAACGTATTCGTCTTATAACTTTCATGTTTCTCCACATTTTAGGCTCAAAGCCACGGGTTCCCAACCCATGGGTCATGATCCATGGGTTTTCTGTGGGGTCGCCAAGTTCTTTCTTGAATCTTTATTGTTTTTTTAATACTCAAAGAAAAAAACTTATTTCAATTGCATTGGGGTCGCGGGTCACATGGTTTTTGTAAAAAGGGGTCACCACCCGAAAAAGGCTGGGAACCTATGCTCTAAAAGATATATCAAAAAATCTTTTTAGCAATTAATTTACTCTTTTGGATTTGGAAGGTTTTACAACTGAACGAGGAACTTAAGATCAGTGGACGACAACCGGTGTTCCGCGTCCCACTGACGGTCTGTGAGGCAATCTTTGTAACTCGTTGAATTATCGCAGCAACGCCATTGAATTTAAATTTCAAAAATAATCAGTATTTGGAACCTCTTTTACTCAGTGACACATGCCTACGCGTTGGCTACTACTGCAGTTAATCTGTTTTAATGTGTTGTCAATACTTGATGGAATCAGTTTATCAGTGGATCAGTTGATAAAGCTCACTATGACCGAAACCGGTCCTGATCTTAATAAATCTAAAGTGGAATAAGTACTAAAAATGTGTTTTAAATTTTATCATACTGCATTAAGTGCTATCATTAAATGTATGAGCAAAACAGAATACTTCCGTCGGTATGCTAAGAATATGATGGGTTAAAAAGGTAGCCATCGTAAAATATTCCAAAGAGTACATTCATGAATATTTTAAATTTAGGTAAAGGATTGCCTGCAAACATATGAATCATCTCATCTGGATAGAAAACCATCAAATGCTACACAATTATCAGATTGGTTTAGGGACAATAGAGCTCAAGCTTTCGTTTTTTTGATTTTACATCCACAAAATGATAGTTTAAATGTAATTCAATGATGTTGATGTGATAAGAGCAAATAAATTACTAATGTCGAGTGGGAATCTTAGTGGTCAAATATACAAAGTATGAATCGATATGGTATTTAGTTAACACAGTTTTTAGATGATTTTATTTAATTGTTAAATGAACAATATAATGCATGATGTCAGATTAAAACAAAATTACATAGCAAGATTATAATATGGTTACATAATTTAAAATGGTTTGTAGCAGCTGGCCTAACTGAACAATTCGTAGTTATAAAAAATGTTACCATGCATTTCTTGATTGGGAGAAATTTTCGTTCATTGTGAACAACTTGTTCTAAAACTAAGATAATAATATGTACCAATACTTGTTAGAAAGCTCTGTAGTTTTCGAACCTGAGGTCATCAGGTTCGAAGTCTAGGAAAGATAAATTACCAGTGTTGACGAGTATCTACCTACCTTAAGTTTAAAGGTAAATAAATCTTACATGCAAGTAAGAACTTACTTAAGGTATTGTGACCATATTTCATAATACATTAAATTAAATACTTCACTTCAAAATTATTGTTGTATATATATTGAAATGCAATGTTTTTTTATTTTAACGGGAGAAAATGTTTGTACAAATGTTATAATAATATGCTGTGTAACACTATTTTCATTTTTCATAATTTCTGGGGAATCTTGTCATGGTGCTTCTTTTGCAACAATCCATTTGTGAATATAGTGAAATGTATACTATAACTAGCATTAATTACTTACCATATAAACGTCACGTATTTTAAAAAGAATTCAAGAAGAAGAACATATTAAGGTAAATGTACCAGTACATAGCTGACCGTTTAAGAGAAAATTTCAACAAAAATAACGATGAAGGTTTAGCATTGTACCGAATGAAGGCAAAGCAAGTATACTCATATTGGATCATATGTCTTAATTAATATTATGTAACAAAAATTACGAAAGGGCCTGCTTAAAAAAAGTTGTGTTAAATTATTTAAAGCCATGTTCCTGTTTCAGTAGTTGACCATCTCACATATTGAAAAATCCAGTAGCTGACCATGTCTAATCAGGGGGCTTTATAATGAACTTTCTGTCAGAGTTGCCTCAGGGCTTTCTGTCACACCACTCTTGGTAATATCAAGTAGCAATGGGTGGTTCAGGAACAAGGTACACGCCGTGTCTAGATTGATCACTTAAGAAATTTGAAATAATACACTTTCCTCACTAGGTGTTGTTTTCAAATGGCCACCCTGGCACTCCATTGGCTATATGGTGATGTGTTAGTGGCTCATTCCGACCACAGATGCCTTAACTTGTCTGAACTTTACAATTTAGAGCAATCCCGCATCTGCATTTCTTATTTTGGGCCATTTTATTCTCAAAATGTCAACTACTGGTACATGGTCAACGACTGGTACACTTACCTTACTTATAATATATTTATGTTATTGTCAGATATTAAAAAGAAGTATCCTTGACTGAAATAAAAACAATCATAATATGTTGTTCTAAAAGTATTCTTTATTATGTAATACTAGTATTGCTACCCGGCGTCGCTCGGACTAAGCGACCAATAATTATTTAATGTTATATCATTCGACATAATTATATCACAAAATCTAACATCCAAAATAGAGTTAAAATAAAATCACAAACTTTATTTAATTTGATGACAGCCTCATTCTCGCCCATTAAAATGTCCAAATTCAAGGAAAAAATCTAATTTGCTGTCAAAGAAATGTCAAATAATACCTTCACGTAAATAATAAACATTATTATATTAATAAAAGCCGGGAAAACTCCAGTAGAAGACTAATTTATTACATTTTGACTAAATGTCTTCGCCGATAAAAATTCAAACATATTTTATTTCATATTCGTTTTTATGGCAACTTAATGACCAACAATGCAAAAGGGAATTACAGACCCACAGACATACATACGCCGTATCGGTTTTATATATAAGATAATATAAAACCCTGGAATATAATGTAAATAAGTTTTCCAGTGAAAAAAAAACAATTAGTACATGTATTCATGTTTGAGTATATCTGGGACTGCAACCGAGTGGTCAACTTCGTTAGCAGTGTTCTCGGGTTCCCAACCCTTGTCAGTGTGTTTTATTAGATTTTTTTATACAATCGATTTAAGTTTGTGATGTCTTAATATTTTTCCATAATAAATCCAGGCGTAGCAGAGTTATAAGTTAGCTTCTAACTAGTACTGTCCTAGCTCTATCATTCTACCACTACTCTCTCCGCAAAAGAGGCATGTTGAGATGAGCTACACCAGTAGTCCTAATATTTCACAAAGGGAGCGGAAACGATTTAAAAAAAAATATTTGGAATATAAAATATGTCGCGTAATCGTTTATAATTAACTACGCGTGTTACTCAATTATTTAATTGATGGTCACAGTATTTCATATCGAATGCATCTCCCGAGGAAGTAATGCCATATGGTATTGAAGAGAAATAACCTAGTGAGCATCGGTTCGCACAAGAGTGTGGAAGGTCTCGAACTCGAATGTAGCTTTCGAGGCTAGCGTTACACCGACTGGCTGTACTCCGTCTCGAAGTAGCCCCACTGTAGGTCAATGTTTCTCAAACTGTAGTCCGGTCCGAGACCCGTTATCTATAACACATACACATTGGCGCTGACGTTATTATAGGATTTTAACGAAAGCTAGTACAATTTACAATTAATAGTTACATTTGATAAATCTTGGTCCATAATGTTTAATTTATAATTGTTTAAAAATGAGGTGTAAGGTTTATGAAATCCTTTGAAGTATCTGAAGACGGGAAGTTACGTCATTAATTAAACTGTACAAAAGTTCTATAACGTATCACATTATATAGTTTTTGAAGGTTTCAATTTTTTGTTGATGTAATAAGTATACGTGTAAATACTATTGTAAATAAACACACTTGTGTATTGTAATTCATATATGAAATGTAATCGATTGTGTTATTGTCATAGAATGAGTAAATTTGTATTATTTTAACTTCAATTCCAGGAGAAAATTAAAGCTTTCAAACAAATTAAGTTGGTAAATGATCAATAAAATATATTATGGAATAAGTACGACTGACTTTCTTCCTCATCATTCCTCATTTATAAACATTGTAATAATAATTGGCAACATAGAATGTTTCTTAAAAAACTACTATTTGCTGTCATCTTTTATCCCTCACAGAAACGAAAATGTTTTTTGATTAATTGTCTTTAAAAGAAAACCAGTGTGTACTAATTTTTTTTTAAATATCATACAATACATACGGAAAACTTCACTTAAAAAAAAATCATTTTACCTCGGAGATTTGTGATTATAAAAATGATGCATTTTTTAAGCCCATAAGTAAATTTCTTACATTTCCTAAATGCATTTTGGTATAGCTTCACGAAAAAACGTACCTTTTAACGGAAATCATGCGTATTGAAAAATATATTAGTAGCGTTTACGAAAAACAGATGGTGTCAGATTCCCAAAAGTTGAATATTCTCAGCAATAGGTGACTGGGTCGACGAAAGTGACTTGGCATGGGAAGTGAAATTATTGTTTATCAATGATGTTGAATTAGCCGTTTTATTTCTGTCGTGTCATGCTTTATTATTTGCTTGCATGTACCGCAATGTTTAAAAATCTACTTTATTAACACATAACAAATGGCATGGATTTTTTCGTATTGTCAAAAATTTTCTCTTAACCCCTTCCGCTCCTAAATATATAATTTTTTTCCTTCCAAAAACTCCTCAAAAGATTCGACAAATTCATAGATATTGCAAGGGTTGCGTATTTATTAGCATGGTAAAACAAAATACGTATAATATACCACATCATGACATGTTATACAATGTCAATCAGGACTCAATATAAGAGTTGTGCATTACCTATACGATGTCGAGCTAGACTTGACATATGAGTAAATCGATGTGATTCATATAATATTTTTTGTACCGTACCAACCATCAAGGAAAAGAAGAACTAAGCTATCTAATTAATGTTTTCAAATGTGTAGCTTTAATTTAGGATATCGACTGAAGGTGTGCTTGTAAAATTTTAAATATTTATATTTTTTATCCATGTCCGCCCCCAATGTGAATCATATGGACGTCTCACGGAGTTTATCTCAACATATCGACCAATACAGCGTTAGTAACATTTTGATGATTCTGAGTTTAACATGAGGTGAGGTTCACAAAAAAATATGCACAGATTGTTAAAAAGATGTTCTTAAAAAAATACTCCAATACATGGCTTGGAAGGGGCGATATGTGCTTTTCTATGAAAACTACTTGATACTCGGATGCTCAACCTCTCTTTTTCGGGGTGAGTATGGATTGAAAGGATACGAGGACTAGGACAAGAATAGTGTTTAGCTAATCGATATTAATAGGCGCCGCTTTTGAGATCGGGAGGGTGGCAAGTGATGCAAGGTCATTTGTTGATTTAAAATACCCGAAGATGCTGTGAAACGAAATCCAGGTCGTCGAAAGTAAAAAAAAAATCAAATGATTCAATTATTATTGGCATATAGTCGGTGTTCAGATTTGTTTAGAGAATAACTGTTTCAATCATATATAGTATATTCAAATTAAGTTTAACACATATCGATAAATCTTTGTGACAGATATTTGAGAACTAATTTTTTTTAAATAATATTTAAAAAAAGTCTAACGGTTGATAATCGTTCTAATAATTTCTTTAATAAATAATACATTGGCAATAATTTAGGAAAACTGAAATGAGACGCATACATCACACCGCTTTTGAAAGTGACGGCGTAATTATGATTTATGAAAATTATTGTAATGGACTGTATCGAGTTGTATCCAGGTGATTTAGAAAGCCCACAATACCGTTTCTGATCAATTAGGATAACCGTAAGATAGTTTTTATGTCTGTAGTCTTAATTGCATTGAGAGTGAATTATTAATTATTGAAAATAAAATATAAAGGCATAAAAAAAATCATGAAATTACTTTTGGTGGAAATCGGCTCGCTAGCGAATTTGCAAGATAGCTGTATGTGTTGTAAATTATCGCTTAAAATCAATATAATTTAAGCGGCGCACATCAAACGCGTTAAAAAATAATTTGGCACCTTTGTTGATATGAATTAAGCAAAAGAAATAACATTCTTACTTTCTAAAAAATATTTCGTGTACTATTTTAAAAGTTTCAGCTTTTTCTTTTAACCAAAGTTGGTGAAATTCATTGGATCAGGGAGCATTCACAGCGTGCAAAATGACATCAACATAGTCAACGCCAACATTTTTCATCGTATAATGTTTTACGAGCGTACAGCTTTTGATATTTTATTCGAATCTATCAAGAGTGGAGTTGAAAAAACACACGACTCCGACTCCAACATTGACCTAAAAGACGAATCCAACTCCGACTAAAAAAAAGTTTAATTTTGTCACATTTTTTTCATACTTTGCCTATTTATGTGTATCAAATTAAATATCAACCAACAGATCCGGTCAAAAGCCAAATTTTACATCTTATATGCATAAATAAAAAGTTCAAATGTTTCAAAATTTTTTCACAACTCCGACTCCGGCCAAAAACCGCGACTTCACGACTCTGACTCCGACTCGACAGCCCTGGAATCTATCTTTAATTAAAAGTTATTGGGACCAGTTATTTCTAAACGTTTAAACTTTTGACTACGAGAACGGGTGTACTGAAAAGTCTATTGTTCTGTATTTATTGAAGAAAAAATCATTTTGGTATGAGCGTAATGTAAATTTGTTTAATATATTTGAAGGGAAAATATTCTAATTTAAAATTTCTATTCTTACAGCTTGCATCCATCGCAAACTAGAACAATCGATTTTATGATCTGCAGCACACGTACAGCCAATGAAATCAATCATGTCTAATATACTAAGAAACTGTGCATTTGCACAAAATGAAGAACAAACGATCTTCTTTTTACACAGGGGATACGTTCCAAAAACTAACATGCAAAAAAAACCATGTAAAATAGATACGATGCCCATACAAAAACAAGGTTCCATTACTTAAAATCACCTAAAAATCCAATTTGTTTTCTATCTGTACGTAAAATATTTTGAAAAATTGGACAAGTAGTAAATGTACATAGCCTTCAATTAAAATTAAATTTAGTGTCGAGAAATATATTAATTCAGTGTCGCTATTTGATATTAAATGTGCCCCTTTACTGCAATTTTTCAGTATGTAGATTTTTACAATAAAATACCAGTTTTCAAAATAGTAAAAAAAAGACAGTAGTTTTTAAAAAACCATCCTATTTCGAGACCGGGTGTATTTAATAATAAAACATCCGTATGATCTAAAGGTGTATGCTAAATTGATCGCTTCGACGAAATCGATCTTTTTATGCCTAGTTACAATTTAGCGTTGAAATGTTCTTATCTGGGAAATGTCTGAGCTTTATTTAAACACTTTCTCTTTTCTCGGAAGACATTGAATGAAGGAAGAAGTACAAATAAGTGGGCGTGCGGCACTCAAGTAGTCATTGGTGCGACAAACTCGATATATTGGTGATATTAAATGCGTTTGCTGATATTAATTCTGCTCTTATAAGCTGAAAGTACAGTTGACGCTAAAAGTAACAATAAATAAATAAAAATAGTAAAAAAATCGTTAAAAACGGTTTAGTGGCAGTTCGAATACATACGAGTAATTAAATGCTTGAAGATGCCGTAAGGCGAAACCCGTGGCGCAAGTGAATGCTTGAAGTGGAATTATTCATCCTTTATCTTAAAAAACCAAATCTTAAGACCCGTATCAGGACTAATGAGGTGGAAATATTCACGATGAGCGAAACCGGTCCTGATCTCAATAAATTAGTTGTGGAATGAGTACCAATTTTTTAAATTATTGTTCAATATTTATTGCCTTTCCAACAAGAGTATTGGCAGTCAAAAAAGTTATAAGTTCATTAATAGTCTACAATTACATGACCATATTGAAAGGTAAAGGTTTAATTTGATGTGAGGAAATAATTACTGGTTTTAGGAATGCATTGTATTCCAGTCAGTTTGAGTGAGAATTATCGGAAGTCAAAGTAAGCTTTAAGGTTGCAGTTTCGATACTTGAACCTTTTTGTTTAATCTATATGTATACCAACAATCAGCATGTGGGAAGAGTTTTTTTTAAAATTCCAATTTATATCTTTGAGGTGAGAAAACTTTTAATAAGGCAGTTGTCAACCAATGAAATAAAGTTAGACAGGAAACTATAGCCCGCATCGCAAATGTAGTTTAAAGTTTTCAGTATTCTGTTAGACGCGATCTAATACTTAGATAAACAGAATCTTAATTTATCCAGTCAATCTTACTTCTCTTCACGCTGCCAATCCAGCAGATTCTTGTCGCTTTTACGTCCATCTTACAATATAGTTGAATATTTTGCTCCTTTCCCTCATGCTCCACACTGTGTTAATAGCGGTAAAACAAGATGACCAATCGAGACACGCAAATGAGACGTGGTTGGATTAGAAATCTCATTTTTACCTAAAGATGCGTATTTTTACAATTTACTTGCTAGTTGTGTTATGTGTTGTGGTGAGTGGATGAAACCAGAACCACTGCTTTCTAGCAGCCGATATTCAATAACTCAGTCCTACTTAGCAGATGAACTGATAATCTAATCTAATTGTGGCTTAATGGTCCGAGATAAGATTAAGTACTAAATCAAAATAAGATGTTTAGTTTAAACTTTCGTAAGCAGAGAAGAAATGATGCATTATTACGCAAAATACATTAATTTTCTTTCCTTGTTTGATGATTTCTACTAACAATCTTTGTGATTGGTTTTATTATTTATTGAAATATAATATAAATAATTTGCATGTAGCTATGTGCGATTCTAATGTGAAGGATACGAACGCCCAATGGAACTTATCTCAAAAGGAATCGTTTCACGAGAACTGTAGGTTAGTAAGTCACTGAATTTGTCTTTTTCAGAGAGGACGAAGATAAAGGATGAGGTCCAGACAAGAATTGATGTTAGTTTATCGCTCTCGTATCTTTTGGATTGGAACTGTGATGAAATTTTACCGCTACGTACATCCATGCCTTTGTACACAAATTCATAAATCGATCTAAATTATATTTCCAAAACTGTACGTACTGGGATTTGAGCTCGTAAGCTTCACAACTTAACCACTATGATGAACCCCCCTTGAGCCTTGAGTCATATTAAAACAATTCAAAGAAACGTATAACTTAAGCTATTAAACTTTAAACTATACTGAATTTATATCTACAATAACTTAAAAAAGCGCTGGTACAAATCAAACGTGAATAATAGTTAAGTAGTTCTGAGTAAAGAATTTATCTGTATTTGATATGCATCTAACAAAATTTGTAAAATCGACTATTTTTCATTATTTGTCGAAATTTACATATTCTACCTAAGACGGCGGCCCGGCTTATGCAAGACAACGAGGATCTAGAATCGAGTCATGTCTTAAAGCTCAAGAAACATGAAATTGGCTGATCTGAAGACTACATAAACGCAGATGAGTTAAGATTGATAAAATTGACTGCAATGACAGTAAGCGATGAGATTACTTTAATTATAAAATTTATTCAAAATGGAACGCCGCGTATTAAAACGTTTTATTCAAAATCTTTTAAATCTAGCAGCTCAAGATTTATTACAAAAATAGTGTACAACAATTCCGCATTGGCAAATAGTCAAAAGAACAATAAACGATAACGCGATGACCATCAGAAAATTCGTCACAGAATTCATTGAAAACAAATGAGCATGAAAATTAGTTAGTTAGTTGTCAATATCTTTAAAAAGTAGATTTTGATTTGGATAAATAGTTTTCTAGTGACGAATCAAATTTCTTCTAAGGATGTTATCGTTTCACTTTCACAAATCTTATCGATCGTTTTCGATTTAAAATGCAATGTCCTCTTATTGTACATTTCCTTATGCCATCCCCCCTCGCTCTTCATATAGATCATATTTGAGTTCAGTTTCATAGACTGACCTAAATGAAAAGGATTATTCTTAAAATTTGATTGATTTATAAAAACTTTTACAAGATGTTTTATAATTTATCATTCAATATGTGGCGAACTGGCGTCAGCTGTATAGCTATATTTTAGTTTTGATGTAAATCAATATAGTTTCATTACGAATGTATAATTTAAGCAGATGTCTCAATTAAATAAAACCGTGTGAGAATTGGAACGCGATCTAATTAAACAATCTATTAGTTTAATAACATAAGCTTTTTTCTAGTCTGAGAAAATGACGAATAATAACAATTAATTCCATCCAATCGTTCTTTGCGAATTTCAATCGCTAATAGGAGCCGACCGCAATCGGAGCATTGCGTTTATAATCTTACGGTGGAATAAAAAGGTCTAAAAAATGACATCTATGTCATCGGCCATCATTAATGTTACGATCTGTAATGGTATGTCGGTAACAGTTTCCTGCATTACCAGCAGTGTTTTAATAAAGACTTTAAGAGAAAAGTAAGTAGGTAGGCAAGACTGTACAAAATATGCGATTATCTCACTGGAGAATTAAATACCTGGGTATTAACACTGGAAATATAAATTCAAGTGGAATACAACCTAGATTGATATTATATATCTGTATAATATAAGATTAATTATTAAAAGGATCTTTCTCCCTGTAACAATTCAATTATTTTAAACATACTTCCTGCGACAAGATCGCGTATTTCGATTGATAAAACAATCAAACCTTAAAAATAGTTTTTCAATCTACAGAATCATATTATTTTAAAAAGGAAATAGTTGACGGTGACTTCAGATTTCCATATAACTAAAAATGATGCAGCAATGTTATTTATTTTTTAAGGTGTCATTTACGTTGTCAAAAAACAACTTATTTTGGAATTTTGAAAACTTTCGAGCTGCATTCTTCGGTGGTATCATAAGTCGGAATTCGAAATCATAGTTGAAAACGGAAAAGAGTTACAAGCAATTGCGGATTTGCGTATTGGAAATTTCGAATATTGTCATTTTAATCCGTATATCGTGGAATATATATGTATATATTTTTTTTAATTTTTACTTTGGCGAAATTTATTGAAATATACCATACTGAAAGAATGAATGTCAGTATCGTACATATTTTGGGGTATATTTATTTATACAGATTTATTTTACATAAATGGTAAAAATCAAATGGCTTTTTGTTCCATAAAATAAAGATTTGTTCGTTAGTAGTGCTGTTTTATATAAATACCGTGTTGCAGTTATTACTTAAATAGCCCTGGATTATAGATATGATAAACCGATAAGGTGATTTTGACTACATTGAAACCCCGATTCTATGTTTTAAAACGTTAAATGCGGGAAACGATGAATGCGGGAAAGTTTTATATTTGAACTAAATGCCGGGACTATAGAAAATGAATGCACCACGCGGGAAAACGTATAATGCGAGAACGTAAGATCGGGGTTCCACTGTATTTACAATAAAATAAATTTTAATAATAAACGTAACGCGGAATAATTTGAAAAATGAACAAATTTATTGTGGTATTTCTTATTTAAGTTGTCAATTAACATCTACACTTGTTTCATTAGTTCCAATCACAATTTTGATCTAAGTGTGTAAGCTGATTGATATTAAAACATTTCATCGATTGAATTATGCGTGGTTTTATAAGATCTGATTATGTAGCAGTGAAAAAGTTGCCCAGCAACATTCTGATCTGGCGGAGTGACACACTTAGCTAAAAAATTGAAACAAAAAAGCGCATCAGTTACAATATAATAATATTGTAACGTATTATTTACTCATGATATTATGAATAATCACAATGATAGAAGTTAATTTCATTCAGAATCATGTCTAGGTAATATAACGCCCCGCTAAAGAATTAATTACATCAAAACCTCCAGTGTAAGAACGGATTGAAATTTCAATCAAACCAGTGCTTCTAACATTATATAAGTCTTTCATGTTCTGTGTATTTATAAATTTATTATTTTGGCAAAACAATACTTAAAAATGATCTGTGGTAATCGTGGTGATATCTTTAAATTTCAGGGCTATACTTTGGAAGATAAACTGATGGGTTATGATGCTTTTTGTTAAACTAATGCATGTTGTGATAAAATGATTTGTCACTCTTGACGATATTAAATAAAGCAGTTATAAATTCGTCAATTTTTTCATAGGGTGATTAATTATTATTTATTTTTATGAGATAAAACATATTAATGTATATATTATGACAGCAACTGAATATTGCTTTGTCGATGTGCAGCAAGATGCAGATTAATATAAAGATGTCAAATTGAACTAAGTACATATTGAAATCAAATTGTATAACGGTAATCTTATATATAAAACCGAAACGGCGTATGTATGTATGTGGGTCTGTAATTCCTTTTTGCATTATTGTTGCAAGTTGCCATAAAAACGAATATGAAAGAAAATATGTTTGAATTTTTATCGGCGAAGACATTTAGTCAAAATGTAATAAATTAGTCTTCTACAGAACTTTTCCCGGCTTTTATTATTAATAATAATGTTTATTATTTACGTGAAGGTATTATTTGACATTTCTTTGACAGCAAATTAGATTATTTCCTTGAATTTGGACATTTTAACGGACGAGAATGGGGCTGTCATCAAATTAAATAAAGTTTGTGATTTTATTTTAACTCTATTTTGGATGTTAGATTTTGTGATATAATTATGTCGAATGATATAACATTAAATAATTAATGGTCGCTTAGTCCGAGCGACGCCGGGTAGCAATACTAGTAATACATAATTGTTATTTTACGTGGTTTATCACTACATTACAGTTTAAACTCTAACTATAATTTGGTATTTATTAAGAAACATGTCATTAAAAAAATGAACGGCGTCTTTCTCAGTTATCAAACAATATAGAAAATTGTAATACATACATACTATAATAAAGCATCCAAGGGATTTTTTGAAATTATGGAATAAAAATATTGAATCGTTCGAATTTCAAAATTATCAATTATACAAGATAACGTATTTATTTAGATTGGATATTGGAATCTTTTTTCGTTTTAAAAGACGCAATAGGTTATTTTTTGAAGCAGAATTAATCGAATGAGGCTCTGTCTGACAGCAGTGACAAAAATGCGTGACAAATCCAATTATATCACATGTTATATTATCTTAATGAACGTTGCGACATTATTTAAGCTAAACTACATACATAATAAAACTATTTTAACCTTGGAAAAAATCAGGAAATTAAGCCAAAAGTAAATATGACAGATATAATTATGCGAATGAAATCTTCAATGGATTTTGGTAGCAAATAGTTTGAACGATGTAACTGGCTTGGGCAAGTGACAATTACCTGTCTATTTTTCCTACCGGATTTATGAGATTTACTCCGTTGAACTGGCATGACATTGGAGGAAGCACACCAATCGGACGACAGAGCATCCGGGAGACACTGTGTGGTGGCACCTGGCGTCTGAATATGGAACGTCCGTAACAAAAGAAGAAGAGAATAAAGAAAAATAGTCAATATTTTATAATTCATCACACTGAATTTCATTAAAAAAATATATAGAAAAGTCTAATGTAAAATTCAGGCTCTATGGAACGTATTTTTTTCAATCTTACCTTCTTGATATGTTCCTCCATGGATGTATTTAAAAAAATGTATATCCGTCTAAAAATAGTCATAACGATGGCGAGATGCCGAAATATCTATCAAAAATATTGTATAATTCCTATGAAACTATGTACTTCGCTAGCTTAAGCTCAATAAAATATAACAACACAATTTGATTGAAGTCAATAATTTTCCTCCACATTTTTGTTAGCCGTAAATTTTGTAAGCTTAGTTAACATTATACGCATATTAAATAATAATTTCATACCTATTTATCAAACCATAATACATACAAAACACAGTTTCATTATAAAGTAGTAAAAAGAAATGATGGTATTCAGATAGTGAGAAACAAAAACGCGTATAAGCATAAAAAGTGTGTTAAACTAATTTACGCGAAGGAGATATCTTATGAACATTATACTAATGAACACATCCGTTTGCTTGAAACAAATAGTTGATTGTAAAAAAATGGTTTAAGCAAACATTTTTTTAAATCTAACATATTGAATAGTCCTGGGAGTATTATAAAAGATGGTAGATATTTACTTAAAATAACTTTTTAATATTTATAAATCACCAAATAGCGATTGTTCTCAAATGGCCGCCATGGCATATACAATCTGTCAAAAATTGGCGGCAAATTGTGAATAGCGTCGTAAATCAGTATCTATTAGATTTGATGCTGAAGTTGGTAATTGGAAGTAGAAGATGTATGAGAGATAAATGAGAAGGAAAACGAAGAGTGTTGCCAGCGTTGGAGAGAGAAAGAAGTGCGGACACAGGTGTATAATGTTGCAACCTACTTTGATATTTTACAGTAGTTTGTAACAATTGGCGGTCGACAATATATAATATTAATATGTCCGGTACAAATATGGAACATGAGTTTTGGTGGTGTTCAAACAATAGGTATTTACATGTGAATACAATGCAATATATGCATATATTAGTACATACATGATGTATATTATTTTAAATTACACGTGGATATTCACGCACATACATATATTATGGCATATAAATAACAATGCAAAGATTCAAATCAACGATTTGAAATAGCTGTATTAGAATAAAAAATAATATAAAAGAAGTTTCATTTGATATAATATACTATTTAAAATTGATTAAATGTAACAATCTTATTTATTTATATTTCCTGTCCATACCTTTTCATTTCGTATGGGTTGTAAAATAGTCCCGCCATTTAGCATGAGGCACTACCGCAAGAAATTTCGCATTTTATTTTAAAACAAATTATATCTATTAAACTCTACCCATTAGTAATTTTCAGCTTTTTTTTTTACAAAACATCTCTAGGATTCAAATAATCGAACAAAAAGCTCGGCGTCACTCTTGATAAATATCATATTCTTGGTTTTTTGAAAATAAAGACTTCAAAATAGTATATGAAATATGATATAATAAAAAATTATAAAAATAAATATTTTTAAAACATACTGATTAGTTATGATACTAAAAAATAAAACCAGAATTCACCATGCTTAGTATAAATAACTATTAATAGTCGAGTAACTATTGAATCAGTTTCATTTTGGACTCGAAACTAAAATAGTAATTCGTGACAAAACAAATATTCAAAGTTTACCTTTATATCGCAAAATATTAATATACTGTTTTATTTGGTGTAAAAAATATATATTACTTATATTGGACCAATTGTTGACATCCGATGTTTGAATCATTTGAGAGAAAGTGCGACGCTTTGAATAACCGCGAAATGTTACGAACAAAGCACCGTCCACACATATTTTCATATGAACAGCGTCGTATAAATGCATTATTTATAAACGATTACAATTATTTATTTGAATTCGAATTTTAATTCAGATTTAAATAAAGTTACAAGTAAATTTCAAGATGTGGCATATATAGATATGGTGGCGTAAATAAACATGTTTTTCTATTGATATCTTACATAAGTATTTTTTCTCCTATTTTTTTTTTGTATCGAACTAGTTTTTCACTGTATTTTACAACTATAGCGGAACCAGGTAAATTACCACTTAACCACACAATAAATTTTAAATTAATATTAGAAAATTATTACTGAAAAAAATCCCGATAGTTCAACCATCAAACATAATTTTATGTGCGATTAAAAATTTCCATTTAAAAAACTATGAATTTTCTATCTAGTGAGAGATTGGATTCCATTTAGCATACATATAGTAAAGTATTAATATACAAGTTTGATGTGAACATACCTTTATGGCATTTCTTTTATAACAGTGACCCTAAAACAAGTCACACACACATCAAAATATTTGTCTGGTAGACCGATGTATTGGTGTTTGTCTGTGTACACAAAGTAGTTTTACGAATGTGTGAGTGAATTAATAGCATCTGTGTATTAACGATATCATCTCTGTAATGATATGTTGAATGTGTGATAGTATTGTGACCACAAATGTTTTTTTAAAGACAATTAAACATTCTGAAAGATAATTAATATTATATTATACAAGTAGACTAGATAATAAATGATAGTGATGATATCATAAAAAGAACAAAGCCAAGATTAGATTGAGATGTAACTTTTGTTGAATCAAAATAAATATTATTTATGTAGATGAGATATTTTTATATAAAATTAAGTTGTTTACCGTTAGTTAGTTGTCATATTATCAAAGCTAGGTGGATAAAAGATTACGATAAAGTTGGGTAGAAAGTAGGGTAAATTATGGATATATAGTCACGGGACAGAATCCCAATCCTTTCGAGCTAAGCACAAAAAATTTATAAATACTGGCTTTTAATTTTATGTTTTGACTTTACCCTTTGAGTTCTTGGATTATTATAGAATGTGGAATCAAAATGATTCAATCTGAAGAATATTACTGATTATTGTATGAGTTCTGAATGAAGAATTTGTTTTTTAATATTAGCCTATAATAAAATTATCCTTTTTATTTTAAACAATTAATACACTTATGTGTCTGTCTCTATCTGTATAATAGTATTATTTGTGTAGTTTGTGGTTGCATTTTTGCTCCTGTAAATTAAAACAACTCGATTTCATACTTATTGCGAAGTATTCTTTAGGATCTTCTATTATAATAAATTTAAAAATTTAAAGACGAAACATTTCAAAAAAAATCGTAAGCCTTACGTTCATTTCATTTAATGTACTTATTTTTCATAAATCTTTACAAAAATTCTGTCCCGTGACCATATATCCATAATTTACCGAAACTAGTACTAGCCTTGCATGGTATTAAACGTACATTTTTTACTTTATGATACTTTACGTAATCTAAGACTTACATTTTTTCAGATTATGGGCTAACAGTTTAAGGAATCCATTCATGGAGAAATAGTTTACATTCAAGATCTTAATCATCTTATATTTGGGCAAGTTCGTTTTAGATCCATAGCGCATTGGTGTTTGTATTGCCTCTTAGAATCTGTCACTCGTACCTACCAATTTCATCCGAATCAAGTCAGCAGGGTAACCTTGAAACATATACCATACAGATTTGATTGTTTGGCATTATTAGAAAGGATGGTCGCCATATACGAAACATACACTCACGCACAGTAAGTATTTCAGTGTATGATATATATGTTTATACTGTAGAATCCGTTATATGTTCCGCTTAATAGAATGATCATTTGGTGACGTTCAAGGTTACGCATTCAAATTCACCAATCTACATGTTTAATAAGCCTGATGACTACAAAATCATGAAACCTATACAGTTAAGAAAAAAGAAGATAGTGTGTATTTCAGGATATAGAAAAAACATTTTTTATTTCTCTAAGTCGAATGATACTGATTTTATAACGAATTTAGTATTCCATTGAGATTCAAGGCTAAAAATGGAAAGGATCGTTTAGTTTTAAGGAGAAATTGAAAGCTCAGTTCCGGTTATTAAAGATACAAAAATCATCTGAGTAGGTATATATTGTCTCTTAAAATTCATTTTGAATATATTTTTTCGGACGCTTGGTTAAAATACATATTTATGACCATGTTGCTAGCCTCGTTTCTGCAAGCGATACTGCACTTTTGGGTCATTTCACTTGCGGTTCTTCTTTTTGGTTTTACATATTATTGAATTGTTAGAAATAAATGCTAATACTTAATATCTCCGTTTATAGTTTATATATATCCTCTTTCCTTTAGTTATATGTAGAGATGTAGTTATAATAAAACCATTACAAATATAGCCGTAGCAAATATTCTATATATATATTTTTATTTTTTGATGCTTCGAATAATAGTGTTCGAAATTCAAAATTGAATTCATGAAATTAAGAGACACGTACATAATTATTTGTTAAAAAAGGATAACAATAATAACATTATTCTCGCCTTGTTGAAAATAATAAAAATAATTTTTATTTTGAATTAAGTGACGTCATACACATTCGACATAAATTATTGTTTTTTTTTAAATAGCTTACGTACGTAGACGAATATAAGACGGTCTTTATTACATGAGTATACTTACATCCTATACAAGGTGTAGCAAAAAAATATAAATTTCTTGAGAAATGTGAGCCAGCAAGCCGGTAGCTGTAAAAAGAAGAATACCCCCTTTTGACACCCGGTATATCGTGTGTGTGATTCAATCAACTCAAAAATGTAATTTAATGATTTTAATCGCATGAATGAATAAACAATGAGGATTTTGTAGGGCATCGTAGGATAATATTTTAATCTTGCATTCAACATTACTTGTTACATGAGATATAAAACAAAAGCTTTTTTAGTGAAAACAAATAGTGGGTGCCAGTCAATACAGTATATGTATGTCAAGTCACGGTGCTTCTTCAAACATTAATTTGTAACTTCCTGTAAAATGTATAGATACTCAAAATAGTCGACAATGTCCAAATATAATTATTAAATTCGTTTTAATTTGCTAGTTCCATGTTGCAGTGGTCAACGTCGTTGTCTTCCGTGACGGACCAGCCGTGCTTGAGTCCCAATACGAACAGATTTTTTCAATCGATTCTGTTCGTTTGCAATGGGTCTCTGTTTCGTTAAAAATTCTTTCTCAACCATCCAAACCCAAAACGGCGCCTAGATAGAGTGATAAGCTAACCACTAGTCCTCTTCCCTTTCAAACCCTACTGTTCTCGAAAGAGCGAGGTTGAGCATTTGAGTAACGAGCAGTTCTCGTAAAAAAAAATGTTGAGCGTCTATATCAGTGGTTCTCACGTAAAATTTGGCTGTGACCGCATTATAAACATCAGCGTCATACGGAAATGTCTGGTGGCCGCACCTTATTTTCTTTTTGTGAAAAAACATAAGCATGTATGTATGTATTTGAGTTTTTGCAAACTAACAATTCTTTATGCACAATATAATGCATCCAAAATATAAAAATTTCAGTGTCTTGTAGACAAATGAACTTGTAAAAATACATTTTTATTAATTATTAATATTAACTCTTAAGCTGTTGGTGGCCGCAGCAAAATCCTCTGGTGGCCGCACATGAGAACCACTGGTCTATATGCTCCAATTTGGGAGAGGGCATGGTAAAAAAAAGGTTAGACACGCTTTATAGATGTTTGAGTTGACTATGATGGTCAAAATACCATTCAAAGCAAAACTTAGTCTCATATGTGTGTCTTGAAACGGTAATATGTGCGGACACAGCTCATCTTCGATTTAGTAGCCGGTGATAAGCGCCGAGTAAAGAGTGTATTCGACCCACATATAATAAAATTATTAGTATTGCGGTACTTGTTGTGAGGGGGCATTTCTACTTCTGACTTGCGAGACGGTCCTCTTTTCTGAGACTTGCCTGTAGTGCTTTGCAAACTGTCGCCTTATCAAGTATGATGCATTCGTAGATTTGGTAGCCATAAAATACTGCACTTCAAACAATCGAGGCTTATGCTAGTTGAAAACCTGTATCCATTACCAAAATGACCCACTTTAAAATTTAAGTGAACACAATTTCTCAACCTATGAATACAGCATCAAAAATCTTATTTATTTTTCATATATCTCCAGCTAATTCGATGGATCTGTATCGTAGATAGAGTGCCAGAGGGTCTTGGGAGGACCACCAAGAAACTTAATTTATGCATGCAGCATGAAATATAATAAAGGAAGACCTGGCTTTAAAATACTGAACGAAAATTGGATTACAAATTATCAAGAGACTAACTGCATCAAAATAAATTTTGTTAAAATTTTTCGAGGGTTGGAGAGATAGATCATTAAATACTTGTCATTTTCATTTGATAATAATTACTATAAATATAAATAATTTGACCAGGCGCACCATTTACTAATAATCATTCCAATAATATTGACAAGAAACCACCCTTAAATGGTATGTAATTTTGAAAAAAAAAAGAAAATTTTAACGGGATTGCTCATCACCAGCACTTTCAATCAAGGGTAATTTTTATACGTTGAAAATCGTTAAATGATATTATACTAGTATATAGATATTATACTAGTATTGCTACCCGGCGTCGCTCGGACTAAGCGACCAATAATTATTTAATGTTATATCATTCGACATAATTATATCACAAAATCTAACATCCAAAATAGAGTTAAAATAAAATCACAAACTTTATTTAATTTGATGACAGCCCCATTCTCGCCCATTAAAATGTCCAAATTCAAGGAAAAAATCTAATTTGCTGTCAAAGAAATGTCACGTAAATAATAAACATTATTATATTGCAACTTGCAACAACAATGCAAAAGGGAATTACAGACCCACATACATACATACGCCGTTTCGGTTTTATATAGGGGAGGGGGTGTACGCCAGAAGGTTTCGCGGAAGTGTAGAAATTTGTAAAAAATCGATATCAATTTTTGGGGGGGATTGGAGTTGTTTGGCGGGGTATTTGGGGGGCTGGCGGGTATGCCAAAAACCTTCGAAGGTGTGAACTAGAAAAATTCATGAAGTTTAAAAAAAAATTGGGGGTGGAGGTTGGGGGTATTGGGAACTTAGGCCAAAACCATTGCGGGAGTGTACTGAGTAAATTTGTAAAGTTTCACATCGATCGTAGTCCATAGCGGACATACACACAGACATTCATTTTTATATATATAGATATATATATTATTAAAGAATATATAAAAGCAATTGGACCCTTTCGAAAAGTCAGCGATAACTCAAAATCAAAACATTTTTTTTTCAATTAAAATTTGAAAATCTTGGTTTCATTGTATGTGACGTCATTTCTCTTTCGAGTTATCGTAGAAGTACTAATATTAACAATTAAATCTAGTATGATTTATCATTAAAAAAATATTTGGCGCATTGGTAAATAGTTAATATTTTTGATAATAAATACATATTATGATTTATTTGCACTAAATATTCAAGCTTATATTTTTATCTTAAAATGTATTCGAGAAACCAATACTCAATGGGCATTTTGATGTGTTGCGCAACCTAGTTTGACAGCCACCGTGTGTATTCCATTCTTGCCATGCGTGCAGTACTAACAACTTCGACGTCGCTGCTGTGGGTAAACTAACCACTAGAAAGAAAGAAAGAATCGGCGTGATTACAAGAGAAAGAGGTAGGAAGAGGTGTAGTTGGCAGACATTGAACCACGGCAAACATTCCTCCAGTATGGGTCAGTCGGCCTGTAGGTCTTCGAGTGTCGACATCTGATGCGCAGTGTAACACCGCGCACGACTCACATTAAATTATATCGGTCAAAAATTATCATAGACATTGTGACGGAAAATGTTCTTATTTTGAATTAAAGTGAGCATAAAGTTTGATGTGGAGACATTACTAGCCGGTTAAAATGTAATTGAAAATAATTATTTGGCATTCTAGTGTATTTATTTTTGATAAAATCTAAAAATAATTAAAAAGTGCTAGTGATTTTTATAAGTTAGATATAATAAGTATGTCATATATGAATAGCCAAATAAAAATAAATGTATAATTGCACAATATACAGTTAGAAAATAATTAAAGTAATTTTGACAGAGAGAATTATGCAAGAAAATAAATTGAAATATTAACTTGAAAGGTTAATCGATAATATAATTAGAAGAAAATTGTAGATTTTCATAAAAAATATTGTAAAAAAACTATTAGAATCATATATTTAGTTGAATTTATCTCTTTTATATCAGTAAGCTTAGCAAAAATAAAATCTTCGAGTTAGGTAGTATTTTTTTAAGATATGGTAAATTTATTATATTGGTTCGGAAACGTGTGTGTTCATAAGTGGGCCATGTAAATATTAATCCATTTAAAATTAATGGTTATAGGAAAGAAGTTAAAAATAATAATCTAATACATGCAGAGCTTATACACGAATTATAATAATGATGTCAGTGTGAGAAGGCTTGTATAAAGTGAAAATTGAATTTTTTTGACATTAACACGCCATGGGCGTAAGTGTGTTAAACGCTGCCAAGCGGAAATCGGTATTTAAAAATAACCGGGTTACGGAAGCGCCGCCATCCAAAAGGGTTGTGTGCGGGAAAATGGAGGAAAAACTCATCCGGGCTTCTTCGTTTGATAAAAAGAATAGCACTTCGCAAGATATGAGTGGGAAAATTAAAGCCACCGTCATGGGCAATAGGACAGTTTACAAGAGGTCTAGTTGTGCGGTGCTCCTCGGAATACAAATGGTGTTGTTTTTGGTGATTTTGAATTATTTTATTGACAGTATTGATGGATTTGAAGTAGGAAATACGAGGAGTCGGCAGGACAAGAGTATGCAGTGGAGAGGTTAGTTTGCATTTATTTTATTCATATTAATTTTTAGAGTGTTAACTGTCAACACTTTTAAAGCATTACATTAAAAAACAAAAAAGAAATGTTTTGTTACAATTAATTTATTAAGATCAGGACAGGTATTGCCCATCGCATGCATATTCAATTGAACATCAGTTCGCGACGAAGGAAACTGGTCCTTCAAACCCATCATAATGAATTAATTGTAGGATAAGTACCAAATTTTTTTCTTATTTTTTAATTTATTCATAAACGTAATCATTATGAGTAAATAAAATTATTACAGACTTTCAGATGATTGACTACGATAGTGACTTTTGCGATTGTCACAACTTTATGATATTGTTTTCTGTAACCTCTTAGAAATGAGGTTCACAAATTATTAAATTATGTAACAATATATTTAGTTTTTCGATAATTTATCGTTTTTTTCGGCTGCAGTTTATTATTTATCTTCTTTCTATAAATGAGAGAATTAAAACGTTCCAAGCCCTGTTGGTTCCGAAAAAAAAGAAATTGTGATTATATTTGCACAAAAAACCAATTATCAATACAAAAAAAATCGACAATTATTTGAGAGATTTTGCCAGAACCCCTTAATTATACGATGCCCTATTTCTTCTAAACTCTATTCAATGAATAAAAACAATATACTAAATTTCACTGACTAAAATACGCAGGATAAAACAGATACCTACCACTATAAAAATACAAAAAAAAAATTAAGCTTGTTTATATATCTCCATCGTTACTTTGAATTTTCTTCATTGCTTACATAACAACGATTAGTATCCATGGCAACTGATATAAAAACTACAACAAAAAAAAGCGGAACTCAATTTTTGTAGTATATACAAGCGTATACAGATATTTCGTAGAATAATGTATATAAATAATAGTTTTATATTGAAATAGTCTCAATATTGTAAGAGTTATTATGTCTTATGCGTAACTTTCATAATTGTGTGAAACACTTAAACATACACAATAAATTTCTCATTTAAGCCTTGTTGACTGTGAAAAGTCGAGTTCAAATATTATTAATATACAATTTAAAATAACTTTGATTATTCCGCAATCCACGTATTGTGTTACTAATTGTGACACGTTTTTAGCCTCTTTCAGATGCATCTTCGGATTTACTACCACATTACTTAAGCAAACTTTACGATAAAGCGAAACACGTGTCACAATATTTTGCACACATACGAGGCTTAAATTTGACACGGTTTCTTAAATTTATTTATATTTGAATTAAAAAAGTCAATCATTTTAAAATTCAGTGCCATTTAGTGTATTTTTATATATTCTCCATCATAGTTTCGCAAACTCTATATATTTTATGTGATGTCTCTTTGATTCAGTGAAAAGCTGTCTCCCCTCAGTGGCTTGATTTGATTATTGTATCTTTCTATTATTTAATAGTGTTTGACACAACGGTTTTAAGGATATCATTAATTAGCGTCGATGTAATTATGAACCTCCTCTTAGAACAGGATGTCAACGTTTACGAGTCAGTTTATAGGTTTATGCATAAAAACATGCCAAGCAACAAAATTTTAATAATATCGCGCATATTTAAAAATATTTTCATATAACAGAGATTATCAAATAATAAACAAACGTTATCATAAAATATATTAAGCACTAATTATACTTGCATCGTAATATCTGAATTTAATGACCGCCCGCTGAAACAGTTATGATATTAATTAATTTATGGTTTGATTATTTAAAAAAAATACTAGGTTTTCGAAAGACGATACTGATCCCAACGTTTTATTACAAAAACCACCATTAAATTAGTAAAATGAAGTACATTTGTTACAAAAACTAACTTGTTTCGAAGTTATCTAATATGTGAAGTTAGTTGCAATGTTTTTTTCCCAGAAGGTTTCCTACCTCGGAGGCATTAGCTATATTGTTAAAGTAAGTATAAGAAGCCTTTATTAAAAAAAAACCTATTTTTAGAATGCTTTATTGACATTTAAGTAGTTAAATACATATTTAGTGACTAGGATAGTGGTGGAAAGGTTTTAAACGTAAATGAAATATATGTCTGTACCTAATCTTCATTGAAATTAGTTTTGATTATTAAAAAATACTGTTATTCCCAATCTGTTTTGAAACTAGTCAGGTATTTGCGAATATTGAAAAGTTTGAAAAAATAAAACGTTGCGAATTGGATGGGTTGTCATGCCAAATATTTTTGAATTTTAATCAATTGGTAAAATGCAAGTCTCATAGAAAACTTGTTTTTTAAATTATCCTAGAGGAACAGAAATATGGATGTGAACAAATTTTTGAGTGAATTGGTAAAACAATATTATCGTCAAAAAAAAGTTGCCAAACACATAGCACGCGGGTGAAATTGCTGATTTACGACATGAATGACCATTAGATCGATTTCTGCATTATAATTCGTATTCAAATTAAGATTTAAGAGTATTCATTTATCATTATTTTCTGCGTCTATTTAACTCATAACTTTCGGCTGCCTTTTTGGAACATATATATATTTGCACCCTATAGAGTTTATCCCAACATAAGAATTCTATGAAAACAGTTGTTCGAAATGATATAACTTTTGGTTAGCTTATTACTTTCGCTACGTCTTATTTTAAGGATCGGATGTGTGTGGGAGAGTGTTGTAGACAGCACATACATCCGTGTCACCGAACTTATGAAATTGCATGGGCTGCGCTTTATTACCAAAGTCAAAAACACTGATACTTAGCCAAGGATCCGATCATTATAATGCATAAAATTATGTTTAATATCTCATTTGTTTTTACTATATTTCAAAGTCAGGTGATTTAAATTAAAGCAATTAATGAATACTATTCATTGATATACAGTGGAACCCCGATCTATCGATTATCTTGATTTATCGTCTAAATATTATGGTCCCGTCACAAATATTATCCCGATTGAGCGTTTTTGTTCAATATTTCTCAAAAGCACATTCGACGCCATCCAATCGGTTCGTACAAAAAAAACCTAAAAATGCAAGTGTGCAATTGTTTACTGACTCACTTACAGAAGGGTTATTAGCAGGGCTGTGGAGTCGGTAAAAATAAGTCCGACTCCGACTCCAGCATTTACCAAAACCACGACTCCGACTCCAACATTGACCAAAAACTCGACTCCGACTAAATAAGTTGAATATCGTCACTTTTTTTTGCCTAATTTTCCTATTTATGTGTATTCAATTAAATATAAACCCTACCAATCCGACCAATGGCCAAATTTGACATATTATATGCAAAAATAAAAGGTTCAAACTTTTCAAAATTTCCGACTCCGAGTACGACTCCGGCCAAATCGCCGCACCGACTCCGACTCCACAGCCCTGGTTATTAGCCTTTGAAAAAATTACAATATTTTTAAACTCCAAGAGTAATTAATTATAGATGAATCTGTTGCTAGAAAAATATACGAATTTGAAGGGTTATTGTTAAAATTTATGCGTCAAACTGCTAAAATCAACTTAGAATTAAGGAATTTAAAAAAATTAATGTTATAGGTAAGAATAAAGAAAATATTTTTTTTAAAAGTTTTACTTATTTTATTTCATATTTTTAACATTCCAGCATTTATCGTTTAATTTTGATGATTTCACTGTAATAAATAACCTCAAAATGAATGCGCACACAATGAGCAATTACATAAATTCACTTGGAAAGCTTTGCAATCACTGTCTGTCACAGTACTTTATGAGACCCACTTATCGTACGGCGAGACACTTTTTCGACGGTTCGTATCGCTTCTCGGAAACGAAAAATCTCTCCAAAAACAAAATTACGTAGTTGACTTTTGTTTGGTTTCTAGTGTACACTTTGAAAGCGAAGATAGGTAGTCCTATTGAACCTATTGGTGACTCAGAGAAATCCTATCCCAAAATAAAGCTTTCTAGTACAGTAATTTAACTTTGGTTTCGCTAAAAAAAACACATAAAAAATGTATAATGAATAAATAATTTATACATACATATATGAAATTTACAGTTGTTGTTCCCGAAAATTGAAGGAATTAATTTTTTTGAATGAATATAGATTTTTTAATACTATTTTATCGTTATGATAATAAAAAAAGATAAATAAAAATACATATTCATTTAATATTTAGCAGTTTTAAATATGCAAAATCTTATAGCTATTTCAATATAATAACGACATAATTATATCAATGTATTTGAGTAAATACCGAGGAGTAAAAGTTTTCGTTCTTGACCATGCGCCCAAGTCTCTTTAAAATATTCATACTTAAGCAAATAATTGTATATCACTAGGTAAATACCACGTGTTTTTAACTCCTCTGAATGACTGCAATTTTAGAGGAAAAAGTGCTGTTTTTTTTATTCATGTATAGTAAAATTATCGAACGCAAATATATTATATTTAAATGTTTTCGTTTTTCGCGGACATGAATTAACATTTTTTGAATGAAATCTTTTAAAGTAGCAACTGACTTTCCGCATTCCATGAAATATATTTGATTATAATAACGAAAATTCTATAGCTGTTCTTGTCGGAAAAGGTTTTTATTATTTTTCCCTTGCATAAAACCTTCAACATTATCGACAGATTTTTTATCACGAGCATTATTTTGAGCTGAGCTTACATTATAAGCACTTGACATTTACGCGTGTAAATAGTAGATATATGGAAAAAGCTATCATAGCCATTTTTTTTACGTTTTACTTGTAAATTAATACAAAAAACTACCGCAATAAGATAACTATTTATATTTGGTATCTAAATCGTTTAATATTTAACCTCCAAGAAGAATTAGTTGATGAATTGAATATCGGCCATTTTTCGTAAAATATATTGTTATTTTTTTAAATATATAAATTATCCGTATTGGTAGAATATTTGGGTTATAGATATTTTATGCACTTCTATAACATAAAATAAGTATATGTTTTATTTATCTACTGAAAGCAATATGCATATCTTGTAAATAAATAAGACATTTTTGTACGCACCAATGTCAAGAATAGATAATTTGTTGAACGTGCGAACTCAAAGGAATGCAAAGGATTGAGTGGCCTGCGAAAGATTTACATTTTAGAAAGTAAGCATCAAAATTATTATTATTGCTAAATGACGTCTTGTAAAGAAAGTGGTGACATAGGATGTGATTCATTTTTAATTTAGAGGCAGTATTAACCCACAAACTCTACATTCTTTATGAGTAATAGAGAAATGAATGACATACAGCTTTACTTTAAAACAGACTTCTCCGCATCCTGTCTATGGTCAATTTAATTTTACGCATATCGCTATTGGTACGTCACCTTCGATTCAAACAATAATTCCTCACATTATTTATAATATTATTACCGTCTTAACTTTAAAAAATTGAATCCTAAATAATCTGGACTGTTATGATTTATTTCAAAGATTTAATTTGGCAATATGTGTAAAGACAAAATAAACATTAATTTATTTCAGATCTATCCTGAAAGTTTTCAGTAAACACTATTTATATGATACTACAGATTTTAAATTAATACCTAATTGAAATAAGTAGGGTAAAGTACTACTTTGTAAAAGCAATTAACAAATTGAATATATTATATTAATTACCTAGAATTTGCCGAGAATATAAAGTGATTAAGATAATTGATACAAACTCGTGAGAAAAGATCGTTACTTCTAGAAAATCAGTAGTATTTGTAACACTTTTGAAGATGCTTTCGCGCAATATTTTATAGAGAGAAATTACAATAAATGCAAAGCTTTCAACTGCTATATGTATGTAAATATTGAAATATCTGTCATTTCAACTTTCTTTTCACGTAAATTTAAGCGACCAACAAAACAAGGAAATAAAATGGATTTACAACGCTCTATAAAAAGAAATAAGTGCACCAATGTCTTGTTTCAAGAAGTTTAAATATAAGAGATGAAAGTTAGCATAAAAAATATTGCTACTATATTATTATGAAGGTAAATACGAATCGAAAAGAGAAATTCGCCAATACTTAAATTGATTTGGATCAAAGATACGGCGATTATGCCAAAAATTAAATATCATTGAATGAAAATGAAAAAATGATTTCTTTAATGCTCTCAATTATATGGTGGTATAAAATTTAATATTATTTGATTTACCAGGACAACTATTGACGGTTGAAGAAGAGATCTTGGATCTCGTATGACTTTCATAATTAAAAATATTTAGCGCGTTGGAGATTAATAACGTTATTGTAGTGTTGTAAAAATAATGATAAAATATTTTTTATTATATGTTAAGAAGTACTCTAATAATATAATATAATTTTATATAGATCAGAACCAGTTTCGTTATTCTATCATATTCAGCTGATGATGTTCCAAACATGCTATGTTCAATTATTACACTTGGCCGGTTTTTTTATAAAAGTAAAAGACGAATCTATTGTGATCTCCAAAATAAATATTTGTATGAAACGATAAAAAAAGCACTTAAATATAAACGTGGATTTAGTCTAGATATTTTTTTTAAATCGATAGAGTAATTTCAAGATATTTTATAGTGGAAACAATTTTGACGGTTCATTGAAGCGAACATAATTTTAATATAAAGTGAAAGTCAAATCGTTCACTATTATTTGTTTTTTTTTTGTTTTCTTGGTTATTTTTTTATCATTTGTGGTCCGCTAAATTTATCAAAGATTTATATGAGATTGATTCTATTTTTTAATTCATATGAATTTATATATAAAAAAAAATGCATTTAAGCCAATAATACACCTTATCTTTCAAAATTAAATATAAAATTAAAAACTATTAAAAGTCTCACTCACTTTTTTTTTGTCCATTTTGCTTATTTATTTTACACCCAGAAAGTCTTATCACAATTTTACCCTCCAATAAGCCTTGTAGTGATTTTACTACCATACGAGTGGTGTTTCTGAACTCTCTTTAGTTTCTTATATTTTACCGGTGTTTGGAAACGTATTAGAAAGAAAATGTTTCTTTTTATTTTTTGCTACTCCAAATTTATGTTTATATCACTCTTCTAGCTTTGCTTTTGATATCAACGATGTATTTTTTTATGTGCAGCATGACCTGATAAAAATAATAAAATTTATATTTATAAACACGACACATACACGATTTGTATATTGATAATAAAAAAACAAGACTTTTGTTTCAGTTTTTTATGTTTAATATTTTACGTTCAAGCAGTAAAAATCATATTTCCCATTATTTGAAGATTTACTTCTCATTTCATTAAAGTCTAGACATGTATTTGGACGTTGGCACCGTCAAAATCTGATAGCCTGTCCATTTCCACAATTCACTCCTCCTTATTTCTATCAAATGTCAAGTGTTTATTCGTGCAATCGAATTGTATAAAGCACCAAAAGCATGGCTACACTTGACGATAAATATATTTTTAGGTCACACAGTACCAAGAAGAGTAGAAGTGAAACGAATCGTTTAGTACGTGAATTATCCATTCGTCGTTTTGGCATTCCTGCCAACCTGTAGAGGTAACGAATTAAATTTCACGATTAACCGATCGTGGCCGATTGTTGCCGATTCAGGCCGATTGGTATTTAAGCACCGATAAAACGTTTTTAATGTTATGTTTTATTGTGAATTTGGCGCTGATTTCTAATAGAAAACTTGACATTTCTTTGAATGAAATGCAATTTATCTATTAACAACTTCTGTCATAAGGCATTTATGTCATTCAATATTTATTGACATGGTTTTTTGACCCGAGCAAGATTTTCATTATTTTCTGTTATAATTATATAAGTTTAAAACTTATATGTAGTTCGTATTATTTTTATGAATTTCAATTTTCTGATACAGGTTTCCATCTCCTGCGCCTATGCGTAACGCATAACGCGATAATGCTACACCGTTACACCAATAGGCACTTTACTCAATTTAAAACAATATTAATGATAAGTCGACCCTTATATCAGTCTACCTTGTATATTCGTCGTGAAAATGATTTCTATTCATGTATCATAATATACGAAGAGTATATTAAGAAGCCAAATGAAACCGGTGAAAACTTGTAGACATGTTACATATTAAAAATTACAAGTTAAGTATCAAACTCTTTTATTTAATAATTTGAATATCAAACAATGATTTACTAATTGAATTATAATTTAGAATTTCGACTGAAGGTGTTTGATGGCATTTAAATGTCAAATTCGAATCGCTTGAATTTTCTACTTTTCCATGAGTTTTGTAGCCAACGACACGGGTTTCCCCTTTCGGCATCTTCGGGTTAACGAATAAACTTGAACTGGCTCGTAGTAAATAGTTTGTATAATTTATAAACTATCTTGTGAAACCCGGGTCGTTAGCGAAAAAGCTCATGGAAAAGTAGAATATTCAAACGATTCAAGTTGAATTGAATTATTTTTGTTTACGAAACATTTTCCTAATTATTTTTTATTAATTCAGTTCTAAAAACTTATCTTGTAGAAAAAAAATTTGGACTCACTAAAAATAAGTTGTACTTTACACATTTTGGCCCTTTTTTACTAATCGCTTGATGACCCCTGTCGTATGTTGTACCGGGAACATAAAACAACGAGTGGTATATTAGATTTATGAACTATTATTAGATGTCTGCCTTAACTAGGGCAGTAAACCAATCGGATTTCACTGGCCTTCAGAAGGTTCTGAGATCAAATCATGTCTGGGTCAAAATAAAGATCTCGTACAATCAACTTCAGCGATATGGTAAATAAACTGATGGGCTTGAACTTAAATAGAACACATTCTCTGGAATGTTTGGGCGATATGTTGTTGGATAGTACATTATTGAGGAATTATTATTTCAGTGATATAGAGAGAGTTGAATATTCTATGTCTTTGCCATAGATCACAAAGCAAACATTGTAACTACTTCGGCACACATTATTTATTAACTTAAAATCATACTACTTAAGGCCTATCGTAAAAAAAACCTGTCTAAAACTTGTGAGAAAATGGGAACATTAATTTGTGGAAATAAATTTTCAAAATAAAGTAAATATTAGTTACTGTGATATTCCAATGGATGTGTAACTAAGTTAAAAACGTTATTTTAAATGGAATAATGTAATCATTTTTATTCGTAGAATATATTCAGCCTTAATTAGCTCATTTTGAATATAATTATATAATTTATTTAGCTCTATCTTCCACCAAGACGTTACATTTGAACAATAAATGAAGCATAGCAATGATAAGTTAATCGATTAAATTGTCAGAACTCCATTATAACACGATGGAAAAATAGTAATATATTTAAGTTCGACAGAAATTATATGATATAAGATTGATAGCCAACGTCAGAACTATCTGTAATTTTGATGATGGCGTAAGCCGAAATAGCTATCATAAAATTTCTGTAGAACTAAAATTCATTGTTACTCTTTTCAACGTGTCATATCAACAGACCTCGTCTAAAGATATCAAGGTATAAGCTTGTAACTCAACGTCCTCTTACAGAGAGTGTGTAGAACAAATGATGTTATAGGAAATGATGATTAGTAGTAGACTCACCGTTTTTTATAGCCCTACTATCAAGATAGGTGGTGAGAAAACAAAATTTGTGTATGAAAAAATAATGTATTGTAGTTGTGAATTCGAGTCCTTGACGCAACCATAGTTATTAAGCCGCAGAACATTGAGCATTCGGTTGCCATCACATGTAATGTAATATACTAGATTAGCATGTAATATTATTAACCGATGTTAATTGCAATTAATTGATTATAACGGATTTACTGACAGTTTGATTTAGCTACCAAATCGTACACGTCAGAACCAATTTCAATCCGTGAACCGATTTCCAATGAGAAACACCTGACGCCGAAACGTTTTGCATTTAACCAATTATAAATAGGTCACGGATATAAATTTTTACAAACACATTTTAGTAATATTATAATAAAGAAAGTCACTAACAGTTATTTTATGATAAGTGATATTTTTAGCAACAAATTTTATAAACTAGAAATAGTCACCAATTGGAAGTACCACTTTTCGAAACGCTCGACGCAAACGATTCGCAGAGAGAGAGAGTATTTGAGTGTTGTGAGCTAAAAATTAGCTTACCTGTTTATGTTAATTAGCATATAATTTTCTAACTAATAAACACAGCAAGGATATGGAGTGTGTGCGTGTTGTAATGGTATCTCGTTCAGATACAAGTGATTTTAAGTGTCACAATTATTTCATGTACAAAACCTGAAACAAAGTAATTTCATAAATTCATGTAGGCTTCTAAAATTAAAATCAAAATATATGGAATAATCAATGAAATGGGGTTTCATTTAATACGTTTTTAATCATTTTATGTATGAATTTTTCGAAAATGTCATCTATAAAAGATTTAAGCATTTGTATAAAATAAAATACTCAAAAGCTGAAAGAAAACGCGAAGTTGATTTCGGATAGCTAAAAAAACAAATGAATTGGATTTTATTCTCATTAGCTAAGAAATATTTCTTCGACTCAGTACCTATGTGAATATATTTATAAGTTAAAAATGCAATATATTTTTCCATAGTTGCATTACGCTTCGTGAAGATTTCAAGTAAATTTTCGAAGTGAATACAGCATGTTTTATCAGATATGTATATGACAACCAAATATTTGTTTGCTATTTTTCTCTCCTGCAATATTTAGAATAGTTTTTTTTAAGCTGTTTTACTGAAAATCCTCAATATGTGATGTGGGCATGCATGATTCCGATATGGGAAGTTCGCTCGAGCATGCTAATTTCTCTTGCCATACAAATCAAATGCGTGTGCCACTTTTTACTTTACTGTAAATGCGTGGAAACTGTTTGAACTATTATTTATGTTAAAAGAATGTTATTGTCGTAATGTGTTACCCGGTATTACGCATAACCGTGCATGCAATTAAACCAGTGTAATTGATTGCGAAAATAAACCGATACAGACATTAACACCACCCTGTACATTCTTATTACAATTGTATGATTTCCCTATATATTAAATTAACTAGATAATTTAACCCGTGTGTAGCATTTTTGAATTATATGTATTTTATATATAGCTGATAGTTATTTCGGCTAACGCTATAGTTCTGACGAGGGCGTAAGCCGAAATAGATATCAACTACATATATGTACATATATCTTATAATTTTATTCTAATCTTTCGAAGTGAAAATAACACTGATGGCACAGTAAAAGACAATCCATGATCACTATTTAATGTGTTCTAGTAAAAAAGCAGTTATTTATATGTACATGTTAACATTATAAATAAATTTGATGAACATTGCCAAATGCTGAAACCGATTGCGACATTTTTCAACTCAATGTTTGACATTTTTTGTGTAATAATCTTTTTATTTTTAATAGGCGTCGAAAATAATTCATATCGAGAGTCTATTAGTTATTAATGGAAACATAATTGTTAAAAAACTATAGACATAACAGTATTTTGATATGTGTATCATTTCAAATGGAGACAAAATGAGTCAAAGTTAAATTGGTTTACTTAACCGTTTGCTCTATTTAGTATCAACACGTATTGCTTCGACCTTTTTCCATTATCACCTGTGAAGATTCTATTTGCAAAGTGCGAGTAACAAAAGGTGAGGGACTCATTTTTACACTAAACTTCGTATAAAAAAATATCCTCCTTGATTAGCCGAATATTAACTACATATATAGAATGTTAGTTATTTTGTAATGTTTACCAGAGATAAAAGGTAGTTTTTTTTCCAAGATAAAACTGACCTATTGATTATTACCGAAGTTTGTAAGCTCTTTTGAAATATCTGTAAAGCCGCTGTGTGTCGGGTGAATAGCCATATAGTGTATTATATTATAAAAATAAATTAACGCATGAGATGTCATATAGTAATAACTACTCATCTGAGAAAACTGAATATGCAAGAATCTTCCGGATGTCAATAAAACTAGAAAAACAACAAATATTAAATAATGTTTTACAAAGCATGGGTTTTTTGTATCATTTCCGCTTTGCGCTATTTGCCTCTTTAAAAAATAAAATCAATCTTTGTACTCTACTTATAAGTCTTGTAAGTACAGCTCCATCAGCTCCATCGGGAATGTTCCGTCGCTGGGTAAGCTGCGCAGAAAATTCAAAGACTGGCCACGCCAATTCAACAAATGCGCGACATAGTTTCAATTATCGAGCAACTTCTATTGGATTGCTTCGTTTGTGGATCATATGCTCCACAAATCCATTGTCTCACATTGGAGCGGGCATGGATTAAAAATGAATATTATATTAATTTATAATTCTCTATTTAATGGATATTTTTAGATATTTAAAGCAAAATATATGTTCATCGGTCGTCAGATTCATAAACTATTAGATTACACACCAGCCTGACACCAGTGCGTGGGGTTTTACAAATTGCTGTGCGGCCGCGGACGCGCGCAATTTAGAGGGAACATTGTCCAGCGGCAAAGATAGAAATCGTTCGATAAATTTAACACAACTAGTGGAGTAACAAAGCTATCAGCTATAATTGGAAATCATGCTCGCTTTCATTGTAAATTAGATCCTTTTCAGACTTGTTTTCAACAGCTAATTCGTGATATTATTTCGCTTAGTGTATTGCAAATCAATTTTATTTAGTTTTCTCACTGTTAGATTTTTTGTATCTTAGATGTAATGTCAAAACTAATTGAGTGCATATTCTACAATTAAATTCAAACAACTAAACCGATTTGACTCAGACAATGAAGAGAAAGTACTTTCAATATATCTTGTAATATAGTACTGTAAAATATCAATAATCATAAACTAAAGACAGTGCCAGCATATCGATATTAAATACAGAATGCAGCTATTGCATCGTTTCTACAGCTTACCCACAGTGTTCCATTAATCAGCTTTCACCTGTCGTGAACCGTCTTACAGAAATATATTCATATTAGTAAGAAGCCGTAACCAATACGGGCAGTTTGGTACACCGTTATTTTCGTTTTGCGCTGTCACATTATTTCATATCGATGGAGCAAGAATTTATACACGTCCTCGTTCTGGAAAAAAACGTTAAATCTAAGCAGCCAAGCTTCATATCAACTATAAATTTCAAAAAAAAATGTAAAAACACATGGGTAATCTAAAGGATGAAGGATTCAATCAAAGTTTTCGCACTTTTGACACATAATCCAAGATGGCCGCTGACAAAATGTTCCCTATCAATTAATTGATATAAGATGTATATTTTTATGTGTTGGAACAAGTAATATTTACTTTTTCTGAAACATAATAATGAATTGATTTATTTTTGGTATTTATTAAAATTTTCTGAAAAATAAGTATATTTCTACGTGGTGGAAGAAGTAATATTTCTAACCTAACCTAACCTACTCAAACCTGACCAAAAACAAAATTTAAAAAAGCTATTATTATGTTTCAGAAAATTTAATAATTACAAATATTAATTAATAGGGAACACTTTAGAATGATATTGGACAAATCATTAGAATGATACTTCTGTCAAAAATCATTATGACGCTTGATTAAATTAATATTTATGTGTAAACGGCTCAAAGATCGAGTAAACTTCATTCACCAGAACGGAAAGTTATATAAAATGAGTATAACATCGATAAAAAATATTTCTGTTTTGCAAACGTGAGTCTTAATATAATTTCAAACCAAAAATAACATTTTTCCGCAGAAAAAGATTTCGGGATCATTTGCATTTTAAAGGGTATTTTCCGAACAAGATGAGGTGTACGTTATTAATTAAGCTGCCAATAAAATTATTAGAAGACGAGTAAAGCAAATCAGTGCTTCTCGAAATGTTGTAAAAACTGATCCACCATTATAATAAATGCATACCCACATTATGGTGAATGCTTTTATGTAATAGAGATTTATTTGAAGCCAACATGTGTTAACGAGAATTGTTTTAAAGTCACTTGAGATAAACTCGAAGAAAAAATACACCACAAACACCCGTGTCCAAGATCTCAGATTAATATTTGATATTAACCTTGCTTGGGACTTGAGCCCATACCCATCTGATTGGGTAAAACTCTTAACAATGAGATTACAGAGACTATGATTGAATAATTACTACATGTCTGTATTATTTATAAATAATAATAACATACAAGATTTAACAATTTCAAACTGTTTGATCTAGTAATATTACAGAAAATGCACCCCCGGTGCGTCATCGGCTGACTTTGACAAACGTATTATTATGATTTTAATTTTGGCGCTGTCGAATGATGTGTGAATCATCGCGTATTTATTAACTTTAATAATGCTTATTACTTGATTATAAATGGGGTATCAGTGCACTATTGCACCATTACAAAAGCCTTCCCTGGTCGGGATAGGGTTCCGTCAGCTGTGCAGACATAAAATATATGCTGTAATGTCAAAGACAATGTTCTTTTGCTATATTGGAGACGTTATGACAATGTTTTTTTTTAAATACGGTACAATGGAAAAAACTAACAACCGTGAAAAATCAGCAAATGTTAAATCATATTTCATAGTCCCATTATCTTTGCATACTAAGTAAGTCCATAAATGTGAAGAAGTATACCCTCATAATATATGTAAGTGAGAAAGGAATACATCGTTTACTTATCAAAATAATAATTGTCAGTCAGTGGTAGAGAATGGTTAGTTTTGATTGTGGTACGGTATTTCTAGTACAACTGCTTATGAGACCGTAAATTTCAAACCAGTGCTAGAACGGAACCCAGTGCTAGTGAAGTTTATATTCAAGATTGGGGTCATCCAAAAAAAGTGAATTGAATGAAGTATATCTGCGCATTAGTTGCAGTTTATGAATAATATATGGAATAAAACGCCATTTTTAAGTAGCTGAACTATTTCGTCTTGAACAATACGATTTTTGACATGTTTATATGACCGAGCAGCGAGGGGTTTTTTTGTATATTAACATTGTGTAATGCTGTGTGTAACATGTTTTGTACCTGTAGGTACTTTAACAATGTTCTAAATACAAAACAGTCAAAACCTAGAGCATAAATCCGTGACTAGATTTAAATGCACCAGGCTCTGAAAGAAAATATTCTTATGTAAAATTACTTTGAAACATTTTTACGAATCATTAATTAGGGTTGTCACAGACAATTATACAAAACAGTTAAATAACGTCAATCTTTGAGTATGTTTTCCTAAATTTAATGAAATATTATTTTTTGATAAATATATATCAATTCTTGTAACAACTCTTTTGAACATCAATATAAAATATAAATTTTAACAACAATTTCATATTTAAAACGCATTTTAATCAGTGCTTATTGAGCACTAGCTGTAAGTTAACCGTGTATAATATACTAAAATTACATTTCTTTGACAGCAAATTAGATTTTTCCTTAAATTTGGCGAGAATGGGGCTGTCACTGGTTTTATATTTTATGATACTTTTGAAAAAGTTGTCCCGAGCTGAACATAACACCAAACTAGCCGGGTTCGAATACTAGTTAAATATAACAATGTCACATTTAATCAAATGTATTATTTACTAAAATTTATACGAAAAAATTAAAACGGGTTTTATATATGATACTATCCACATAATAGTTGTCCAATCTATATATTAAATGTATTATTTACAGAATTAATTAAAAATGCTATTTTCTATACATATCTTAAATTTAAATACGTAAATACTCTATATAAATCTTAGCAGGGATGTTTAAAAAACAAAATCCAGGGCAAGGTTGCTTCAACTTTTTTCTAAAGCCAACCTCGTAACTTAATATTTTATTTAGGTTACTTAGTGATTTTTTTTTTACTGCATAAATGAAAATATTAAAACAGCGGGCGGCTATAATTCTACGTTGAAACAAGCATACTTTTAATGTGGCTTTGAAATTTATTTTATCTGTGTTGATGTTAAAACACAATAGAAACCAGAGCAAAGAAAATGAGATTCGGAATAATAGCCGGATTCATTGTGTAGAATTGGGTTCGTAAACTATTTTATTTATACACAGAGGTGGCGCGCTGGGCAATGAATGAAAGTCTTGGATTAAGATACTAACGATGAAAGTAAAAACGGACAATTCAATTCAGTTTACAGGCATTCATTCATTGAAACATAACCACTAATACAAAAATGAAGGTGTGGTAAAAAAGTTGGTTTATTTAAATATAATTAGTTGTGTATTAAAAAAAAATTATTACTGAATTAAAATCACTGAATTTTAGATATATCACTAAATATTTTAATTTAGTAAAAACAATATACTTTTTAGTTTGTTAATACATAGGATCTATGTAGCATTGATTGAGTTGGCATTTACTTGGTAGAACTCCATGTAGCATGTTCGACAGGAATAAAATTATTTATGGTGTGCATATTTGTAGAGTTTTGTTTAGAATCATTCTGAAATGACAGTAATTAAGATAACATCAAAAACTTAATATAAATAAACCGGAATATTTTTTTATTATTGTGATGATGAAAGATGTTATCGGTCAACTGTCCATATACTCCATATTCATGAGTGCTTAATTGTTTATTCATAAAAATCTGTGTCATACTTATAGGCGTTTCCGAAGGATTCCTCCATACCACGTAATACATTTTAACAAGATAAAAAATAGTCGCAGATTTGAGGCTTATAATTTAATTCATCTATAATGACATTAAAAAAAACTATATGTCGGAGTTGTATGCAATTATTTTTCACACTGTGTGTGTAATAAGTTGAAATATTTTTGATTAAAATTGATTTTAAAATTATGAATGATTAACGAAAATAATGCTACAAAAAGTACATTCTTTATCCATATCACTCTTTTTTGGGAGATGGCCAAATTAGATCCGGATTCTCTGAAATGATTTATGTTCCACTATAATTAACTGTGTATATATAATTATTGTAATATATTACGTGTAACAGAAAGAAAGTAATAATTAGAACAAACACAATATTAAAAAAATTGTACCATGTAATTTGGCGCTACTTTATGATATTCTCACAAGATTACAAAATTAATCATAAAACATATGTGAATTTGTCTGTTTATTATGTTGAGTGGTACATGCTATCAAGTCGAGCAAAATTAGTTTGGCCTATAAACCTACATTTGTCATATTTAGAATTGATCGAAAATTAAGAAGCTTCCAGAGGAAATTTACCATCATCTTTCATATTGGCGTAGATTATATTTTTGTATAGTAACGGTCTCTAGACAAAAAAAATAAATTAATAATTGCAAGAATTTCTCATAACCTGAATAAAGAGTGCGATTATTTGGTAGAAAGTAAATAGCAAATTAAAAAATACATTTTTTTTGCTATCATATGAGGTACTGTTGCTACAATCGAAGTAGAATTATTAGGTCCATTTTTTCAATCGGAAATTAACGCCCATACAATAATTATTCTCCTACTTCCGGTAATTAAAAATTCTCCCAATCTATCAAAATTATAGTCATTTTTGAGTAGTTTGCTGGTTCGAAAATCGAATATCGTAGAACTGGAAAATTAAGCTTGTAAGCTCCAAAAACAAACTTTTAAAATTAGGGTAAACATTTGAAAGATACAACAGTACATTTTCTTAAAGAATTATAAATATGAATATAATATATTAACACATAACTGACACAACACTCAAAGAATATGAATTCTAGATATATATTTCCTTTTAGCGGTCTATATTTTAGACCGGCGGTTCAAGATCAGAAGCGATTTAGACAAAAAATTGAGTAATTTGTGTTTTTTTTAATACACGCGTATATATTTTTTGTAGTAGAAAAAAACATAGATTGAAAAAGTCTGTGTTAACAACAGCAATTTGAATTCATACTGACACCGCCTTATGTGGTAGGTCATCAGAACTCTCTCGAACGATCTATTGTTCACCTCAGTCAATGAGTCAGTCGATATCAGGAAATAAATTCATTCTTATAATAATCTATATTGCAATCTATAGCGGTGCAATGTAGAGTTATTTCAATTTCTCTTATCTCTTGACGCCCGACAATGCATGTGCTTCATAAAAAGTTCATAAGGCGATAAATCATCCCTTACCGCATGTGTTAACGATTTTTGAAACGGCCATTGTTTTTTCTTTCTAAAGTAACCGTTTGTTTTCATACAGCAGTGAGAGATTGGACGGCATTGAGTATGCACGCGCCTAATTCTCTCCCTAAGAATTAAATTCGCGTCAAATTCCTGATATCTTCTTCGCTATCGTAATATTTGTGTGTTGTATAACGTCTGTGTAAATCCTAAACAATTAAATAATGGATGCTAACCGCAACCACATAACGCTTTGAGATCGTCTTTTCTTTACAAGAGTGCCATGTTTCTCCTACTCCGTCCCCAAAATCCCTCTTTCTGAGTGTCGGATAGGAGGCTCCTTCTCGATTTACGAGGGAGCCGGAATAAAGGTCTTCTCAATACATATACTATTTTAAAGAATAAACACATTGTGCCAAATTTGTCTGTATTGCTGCAATGAAGTCAATTATTTATAAGCAATGTTCACAAAATCTACAATAATTTTGTGTTTATCACTTTAAATGTTCGTTCTATTCATATAAGTTAAACAAAATTCGCGTTTACTTATATGAAACGTTGATAATTATAGAATCTTATATCCATGATGGCTACAAAAGGTCATCAAGGATTTTCTTTGATACTGCATCCGCAACTTATATAAATTGTAAGGTAAACATATTGGCAGCCAGTTTCTTTTGTTTTTCTGTTTTTGACTCCATAGCTTCTACCACTACATGTATTACATCAAATACTCGTATGAAAATAAAGAAGGATTAGAATAGGAATCGTTTATCCCAGGTTGGCAGTAAAATAATATAAGCCAGTGATTCACAATCTTTTAGGCAGAAAAGTCAGCTAATTAGATTTCACATTATTCGAGGGCTGTATGGGTAAAAGTGATTAAATTATCGTTATTTTTTATGTTTTTTAAATCGAATATTTTACGATTTTATACTGTTTTTCCATCGTCTGTGACAATTGCTGACGAAATAAGTTGATTGATATTTGGCATATTGGGCCGCACGAAATTTCATTTCGGGCAGCATATTGTGTATCACTGATCTAAGCCATGGAATAATTGTAGAGTTTCGATGATGAGCAGAAATTGTTTCTATGATTTTCAATAATAATAAGAACGTGGCCCTAAATCCGATTTGCATAGTCTATTAAGCGCATATAAATCGTAAATTTTCCAACGCTTAGACAACGAAATTTGATATTATCAATCAACACTATGACTGAATAATTGATTTGTATACAGCATAATTTCATAACTATATCACAACACGGCCCTAGTTAAACTCAATAGAATTGTAAAACCGGCGCAGTGTGTCAAATATATGCAGAGATAAAACACTCAAACCAATTTCAAAACATTGTTCTTTGAGATTACTCTCAATTTGTATTTCTTCATGCGGGATACCTTTCAAATGAAATGAATCTATTTCATTCAAACTGCCAGTAAAATTTTATTGCTTATTAAATGGATTCTATTGCTCTTTGTTTTCTTCCGTAATAGTGCATATGAGATGTTTAAAATAGGAGAATGGCAACATATTATAATAGATGACAGAAAACTTGGACGTACATGTACGGCCATACTCTTCAAAGGGTTAATACTGGGTAATTTTAAAAGCATTTAATAAATGCTTAACATCTCAATAAGATTGAAACATCTACCACAAATAACGTCTTTTCAATCGATATATTATGATGTTTTTATAAAAGGAATGAAAGTTTATTATGTATTCTATCCTTCCTTACACTGAGTGGCAAAGTGATATTATTTTTTTGTTTGCTGCATATTATTTAGTCACTAGTTCTCTTTTATTGGAGAGAATAACGACTAAACCACAGGCTCTGAAAGTGGGCCTCCAGGGGGGTGAGGGCCCAGAGGGAGTAGGGGAGCCCTGGGAAGCAAAAATGGGACCATGAAGAAAATTTCCAGAGGGCCGTGTGTAATTTTGTGTCTGAAAAGAAGGCCATGTGTCAAATTAGTTTGGGAACCTATGGACCAAACGATGGATCTAGAAAAAGATTAACAGTTAAATAACGACTCTCTATTTTCGGAATTGGATTAGTAGGAATCAGTAAATACATCACAGGCATTAACATAAATCGATTAATAAAATTAACAAAGAAAACAACGTTTACCTATCAGCGACGGGCTTCATAAATCTTTGCATCACGTGCTTGTTGTGTATAATAATTAAAAAAATTTACACGAATTAAGATGAGTGTATAAGTAATGTTCTAAATTGATTAGATTGTACACGCCCGTGTCATCGCTGGAAATACTATGGGAGAAATTGTAACACTCGGAAGATGTTTTTTTTCCATTCTAATTCACATTTTATTATAACAGTACGGACGAAGTTTTTTTTATTGAACTACTCCGAGCCTGCCTATAAAAGTATAATAAGCACGGTAGACAATATTATTATCGCCGAAGCGCATTGTCTTTTATGTTTTATGCCCCATAAAAGGAAACTGATATTTCGTGACGTAATATATTTGGTGGTATAATCTTATATATAAAGCCGAAACGGCGTATGTATGGCTGTGGGTCTGTAATTCCCTTTTGCATTGTTGGTCATTAAGTTGCCATTAAAACGAATATGAAAGAAAATATGTTTGATTTTTTTATCGGCGAAGACATTTAGTCAAAATGTAATAAATTAGTCTTCTACTGAACTTTTCCCGGCTTTTATTAATATAATAATGTTTTTATTTACGTGAAGGTATTATTTGATATTTCTTTGACAGAAAATTAGATTTTTTACCTTGAATTTGGACATTTTAATGGGCGAGAATGGGACTGTCATCAAATTAAATAAAGTTTGTGATTTTATTTTAACTCTATTTTGGATGTTATAATTATGTCGTATGATATAAGATTAAATAATTATTGGTCGCTTAGTCCGAGCGACGCCGGGTAGCAATACTAGTAATTAATAAGAGTAATACAAACGCCCGTCAAACATTTTTGGTTTTGAAAATGTCCCTTTGAAGAAAACGTTTGTGAACGTCTGGATTAGATGGCCTTTTAGTTCAGAAATATTATGACTTCCTTGCGAATAACATCTTGTGTTCGTAGAAAGGTTGACCAAGTCTTTTTTAAAGTGCATTTAAGAAGTTATCTTTATCTACTGACGTGCCCGTCACCAAGAAGTGAACATTAAACTAAATCTTTTGCAGTGCAGTTAAAAGCAAATATATCTTAATTACATTTCTTCGACAACTGTCAAGCTATGATTTTTTTTAATCTATCCGTAAAAAACAACTGTCGTTGTTCATTTGTTTCAACAGAAACTTTAAATGAACAATATTTATTTTGTTTGGAAGTATTCGTATTCAATTCTGTAATAAGGATTTCCAAATTAAAATTGGGGATTGTTTAATCTTTTGGTAATGTTTTGAGTCATATAACTCAGTTTAATATCCTATATTAATACAGTTTATAGTCACAGAAAAAATGAAAAGTGAATCTGTATTATCTACCCTAAGCTTTATAATATAAATCATTATTTTAGATTCAATTTTTTCCGTTGTAAAACAAAAAAAAATCTTTTTCCTGTCCTACTTTCTTGAAATCACACAATTACCGTTTTAAGAATATATTAAGAAAACTCCGTATATATCATATTATGTTAATTCAATTTCTCTCCTTTATATTAGAAAGTGACAGTTATTTTTGGTGACACACTTATTAAGCCACTTAAATTAATGTATTAAAAATATTTTTTTCTTCAAAACCATATTTTAGGTGAAACAATTTTGACATACCTGATACTTTTATTGAATTAAAATGAAAAATAAATAAAAGCAAAAAAAAAACATTCCCTTTTATACCTAAGATGAAATAAGTTGCTAATATAACAACTAAAATTATTTATTTCTCGTTTCAGAACCTAAAAAGATGTTCGGTGGATACAGAATAACACCCAGATTCTGCACACCATCTCGACCGTCTCGAAGACACAAAGCTGACGAAAGAAGAGGGCCAGCAATCTGCATGTTCAATCATGAATGTGCTCAACGGGATGGAGAAGTAGTCGGTGCATGTATGGATGGATTCCTATTCGGAGCTTGCTGTCAATTATTTGGAACTCCCGGAGTGATAAAAGATACCGTGGAAAGCGGAGTAGTAATGATGGCCAGTAATGATGCTGCGATTAAGAAGCCAGAAGGTCTATTAACGCCAAGTTATATCAATGGAGAAAATGAAGACGATATTGTTATAGGAGATAAAAATACAGTGCCTGCCGTAGGAAATGTAATCAGTGGTTCTAATATGTACATAATAAGAACAACTGAAAGAGAAACTAATGCATACAGCAAAAGTCCTGATGATGAGACCAAAGAACAGGTTATGGATGTAAACCAACATTTTGTGAAGAACCCATCAACTGTGAGTTTGGCTCAATCTGAATCTTCTACTGAAACGTACCACGATTTAACTTCAAGTGGTTTAGCACAAATTGCCAACAGTTTATTAAATGAAGCAAATGAAAGTGCTGATATTCTTCCAGAAAATATAGACAATTTAAGTGCTGGATTGTTCAGCCATAGCACAATTTCACACGAGGAAGCAGACACTATTTTGTTGGACAGAAATGGTTCAGTAATAATGGATGTTTCAAGACCTAGTGATTTTATTAACCCCATAGAAAGTGTGCAAGTTTCAACAATGCAAACGAAACCATCAATGGCTACTCAATTTTATTCAAAGATACCCTCGACTACTCCATCCACAACCATTTTTACACACAAGCCGATTTATCAAAAGCCAGCATTTAGACCAAGGCCAACTAAACAACCTGTCACTTCTCAAGATAAGTTTGTACTCGTTCAAACAGTTAATAAACCTCTTAGTTCAGAACAAAACAAACCTCAAACCAGTGTTACAGCTTCAGATACTATTCCAGAGATAGCATCTATTGAATCAATAATGAACATGCTAAATGAGACCCATCCTTCAACTATTACATATGATAGAACTACTTCTGTTATTACCGAATCTCCTGAAATTAAATACACAACTGTAGAATTAATCGACAGGACTACTTCTCCGCCAATGCAATATTCGAGCGGTTATCCTATTGGATATGAGACATACGAATCAACATCTCAAAGTTATCAGACAAATGGACATAACGGCATAACAACAGGCATAAAGAATTACATAACAACAGGCTCAAATAAATACACAACCTATAAGCCACCATCAACTAGCTATGTTTATAGCCCTACAGTGACAAGACGACCAGGCTACGCTAGTTCAACTGATAAGTTCTCAAATAATTTATGGATCTACTTCAAACTATTACACGAAACGTCCAGCCTATATCAAAGATTCAGCTGATGAAGATGTCGAGTCGTCTACAAATAGTAACTCTGTTTCATCAACGCTTTCCTACGATGATTATTGGGGATCAAGTCAAGACACTTTCTCATCGACTTCAGCAAATAGGAAACCACCATCAACTAGTTACGTATATAGTGCTACACCGACCAAACGCCCACTATCAAATGTGCATAATGTCGTGGGTCCAAGTTATGATGTATTAAGCGGAAGCCCTGATACATTCTCAAGTGTTACACCGACAGTTATAGTCCTGTCATCTTTGGATTCTCAGAATTATAACAGTCAAACACCGAAGCCGATTAAGTATCCAGTGAGACAGCCGGTAGAAGCTGAAGAAAACTTCGTTGAAGTCCCGTTGGAGCCTCCACACAAGAAACCGGTTCATTTGGTGACAATAAACAATGTTATCAGTTCGACAAATAACATTCATTTAGGACAACATTCACCTCAGGTGACCTCGTCTGAAAGACCAGCACCTACTGTTTTAATAACACCGAAACCGAGTGCTCTCTCATCTCCCGGAGCATCATATTATTCAACTAGACCAGGATCTAATGATTACAATGATCTAGATAAGACGACTGTTGCACCGTTCACTACAAATAAAGCACCGTCTACCTCATATGTTTTCAGTAGTACTGTTCCAAAAAGACCCACAACATCGGCTACTCCGACAAATATTCAATCTTCTCAAAGACCTAAGCCTCGTCCAAAACCAACGATTGCTCCATATGATCCGGATACAACAATAAAAATTGACTTCCATACTTCTCCTGATGAATTTATTAACTTCCCTCCAGTGAGAAATCCAAATTTGAATGCAACCGGTTCCAACCCGGCAGCTTTCAATAATAGTGTAACATTGGATACTATTGGTGATTCAATTCTACAAGAAGTAGAGTTTACAACACCTGCATTCTTACAAGAAGATGAAGATTTAGATGACAAAATGAGTTTGTTTGTAAACAAAATCGTTGGAAGTCTCCAAGGAACATTCCAGGAACTGCATGATATTGTGATACTTGATAAAACACCGAATACAACCATCACCCAACAAGGAGGTAATAAAGTTAAACCAACTGGTGACGCCACAACTAAAAAGCCTCCAAGTGCTTCCACAACCAAAAAGCCTACAAATGTTACCACTAAAAAGCCTGGCGGTAATACAACTAAAAAGCCAGTAAAAGCTAGTACTCCAACGACTAAAAAGCCAGTGAGAGCTAGTACCACAACAAAAGACCGATTGCTCCTAATGCCGTTTCAACAGTAACTACTACGAAAAAGCCTACAAGAGTGAGTATCATCTCAAATTACTTAAGAATAAAATAAATATCATTATACAATACTAATAAGGCACATTTAATGTCACTGTAAAACACCAGGAGTAGTTTCAGTTTTAAAATAAATATAATAAAATTAGTAAAATAATAAGAAACTATAATTTCTCATTTGATTTTTAATCCCTGGTGTCGCTTTTCGGGATCTTCAGGCATTTTAAGTGCACGAATCTTGTCGGACTTTCAGTTCAAGTACATTCGTGCACTTGAGTTACCTGAAGATGCCGAATGGTTAAACCCGGGACGTTAGCGACAAAACTCATGGAAAAGTACAGAATTCAAATAATTCAAATTTTATTCCATGTGTTTACTGACATCTATGTTTATAAAGTAAATTTCTAGAACTTTCCTGGTAAACTTTAAAAACTATGCTTAGATGTCGCTGCAAACAAGGTTTAATATACAATCATTGGAAAATAAAAAATAAATAAAAACTTCCAATATATTTAGGATTGGATGAAAAATAATTTGTGGATATAGATATTTATTATATAGGTATATTCTATAATATTTTTGAAATCATAAATAACTCAATCCTTATTAAAATATTTTGAGAGAAGGCATAAAAATCTTTTTATTTGATACGTGAAGTTATCAAAATATTCAGTCAAAATGGCGATGACACTTGATGATGTTTTGAATCATCTATTATGTAAAAATAAAACGATTCAAATTTCATCCATTATGTATTTCAGGCTACAACGACAACTAAGAAACCGAGACCAACCCGACCAAAGACGACTACTCTAGCAACGACTTTGGCAACCGAGGCAGCTATTCTTGAAGAAGATGCTTTCACAACTGAAACACCAACAGGGGATTTTAAACACCGTGAGCTATTTATTCAATAGGATTTTGTATAATTATAAGTATTTTTGACCAGTTTATAAGTTATTGTTTTTTTTATATTAATTTACTTTCAAAATTATAAAAAAAATATAAGCGTCAATTTCAAAAGGAATTTAAATGACTATACATATGTATATATCCAAATTATGAGCTCTGAATTATATCAAAAAGTTTACAACAAGCATGTTTAGTCATGAAAACTCTTTGAAAGAAATTGACGAAATTAAGAAAATTCAAATGATAATTAATGGAATCAATAGAAGTTATCAACCCACACAATTCTAAATTTTATTTAATATCCCCATGATAATTATAATTTAATATGTAATCAGAATGTAAGGTACTTTTTTGGTGTATTTCAAATATTATTTTTATGATAACATGTCTTAAATATCATTTATTATGTATTTAATAACAGTGTAAGGTAGTAAGATATTCTTGAAATTGATTGAATTGTTAATGAATTTTAATATACTGTATAGGATTAATTATATTAATATAAAATCAATGATACATTGTATATAATTATTATCACTCCATAAGCTGCAATGTGTCATAATCCAAATATTTTTATTAGTGGAATACAATAATTTGCAATTACCTTACATTCTGAATATTTCTTACCACTTCCAGTATGCGGAGTTCGCCCAATGGCAAAGTCAGGCAGGATAGTTGGAGGAAAAGGTGCCTCATTCGGATCCTGGCCTTGGCAGGTTCTCGTCAGGGAATCCACTTGGCTGGGATTGTTTACTAAGAATAAGTGCGGTGGAGTCTTGATCACCAATCGATACGTCACAACGGCTGCTCATTGTCAACCAGGGTGAGAAACTCTCTTTAATAATTTTATTATGTTTATGAATATTACCTATCTAGTATCTACCAACTGAATGCCATTTTAAAAACTTTACAGAGGTTTCATTACTGGTATCATAACTGCCTTACTAAACTTATATAAACAAAATACAGTATCATAAATAAATAGCCTACTCTATGATATCTTCTATCTGAAATAATATCTCCACAAGTTGAAAATAAAATATCATGTATGTATATATCAATCAAATTGCAAAATTATTTTAAAGAAATGTGAAAAGACAAAAGTTATAATTTGTTCGAGCTGACGCATTTCATCCCCCTGTATAATTTTTGAAAAGTGGTGGACACAAATTCAATCATTAAAACTGTTCACTTAAAATTTTTGTACACTGTTTATTTCGAAAAAAGGTGTTTACAAATTGTTGGACTTAAATTATTCATAAACATTATAAACTGCACTTAATATGAAAGTAAGCGATGAAGATAATAAAAATAGCACCAATAGGCCGTCGCAATGAATCCTGCTGAAAGTTACAAGGTTACAGGTTTTGGAAATGGCACTGATAGTGTCGACACTGACAGATCGTAAGTAACTTAAAAAAGTTTCCTTTCATAAATGCATATTTTCACATACACAGGTTCCTGGCTTCTTTGGTAGCAGTATTCGGCGAGTTTGATATTTCCGGTGAACTAGAGTCAAAGCGATCTGTGACGAAGAATGTCCGAAGAGTCATCGTCCACCGGCAGTATGATGCAGCAACCTTCGAGAACGATCTTGCATTGTTAGAACTGGATAGCCCTGTTACGTACGACACACATATCGGTATATTTTTTTACTTAATAAATCAAAAATATTCAAAATATCATAGCTTTATGGCAAGGGCTTTTAATTCTATATTCGCGGGCACATATGCGCCCGCTAAGCTATTTTAGTGCGCCCGCTACAAAGTATTAAATGACGAAAAACCCATTATTTTTTAAAATCTCAAAAAATATTAACATTTTTTGATATTTTAGGAAGAAATTTTCATTCCAAAATATTATCTATACGTAACTCTGTATAACTATTTTCCTTAATTTTAGTACCAATTTGCATGCCTCCTGATGATGGTGACTTCAGAGGTAGAGTTGCCACCGTCACCGGTTGGGGCAGGTTGAAATACGGAGGAGGAGTTCCATCAGTTCTGCAAGAAGTTCAGGTAAAGCAATGATACAAAACTATGAAATATTCTTATCGTATCCATTTTTGATCCACCTTAAATTGTATCAGAAATTAGGCTTGACTTTTATTTTTGATTACAAAATAAAAAGTAGTTCCAAATCAAGTAACTAAAAAATGACACAAAGAACTGGAAAGAAATACTACAGAGAGTTTGCGGTCTATTTAATATGAAAACCGGTCAATTATATATTTATATAAATGCAGTTCTGCGAAAATACATTAAAAAATAATTGACACCTAATTTTAAATTATTCTGTCGTGATGTACGTAAACTACATTCGTTTGTTTTTTTAATAAATTTTTTAGGGCGGTATGAAAAAAGAATATATAACCACAGCCAATCAGAGACGAATCCGACGACAACCAATCAGGAACAGTTTTATAAATATGAAAATCAATATTTTTTGCAGGTTCCTGTGATAGAAAATAGCGTCTGTCAAGAGATGTTCCAGACAGCTGGCCATTCAAAAGTGATTCTCAATTCCTTCCTCTGTGCAGGGTATGCTAATGGCCAAAAGGATTCGTGTGAGGTGAGTTGTATTGAACATCGTAAGTTTTAAAGTTAAAATTAATAAGCGGCGAAATAAAATACCTGAAATTATTGGAGAGAAATTCAGTAAACAAATGCATAGTATACAAACAATACTACTTCTTGGTGATCAAATACTACTGTAAGAAATTGATAAACTGAAAAATTTCTATGTTATAAGCATTTGTTTTTTTATCGTTTAAAAATGCGTAACATTGCTAATAAGTTCTCTTAAGACAGTGATGCATAACCTTTTTGGCAGAAGGTATCAACCAGCTTATCAATTTTCAGATTGTCCGAGGGCCGCATTAGAGAAAGTGATCAAATTATCATTATATTAGTGTACATGAAATTTAAAATGTATTATTTTATATTGTTCTTCCATCGTCCGTTTTTCAGAAGAAAAAAAGGTGCTTGATATTTGTTATATTGGGCCGCACAAAATGTCATTCCAGACCGCAGGTTGTGCATCACTGGTTTAAGATAAGGGTACCAGTAAAAAAATCAGGGCTGTGGAGTCGATAAACAAATACGTTTACGCACTCTTTTTGTTGCCATAAAATGTTGGTTATAAAAACATGTCTATTCAAATCCAGATTTTTTTCACCTATTTACTGGATTCAAATATAGCGATTTTGGTGTGTGGTAAGGAAATTTTGCAATGAAAAAAAGACATGTGGGCGATAGGCATAAAAAGGTTAATAACCCCTGATTTAAACGAATAAAATATATACAGTGGGTAACTTGGTAGTTAACAGTAATGAGTGATGATACAAGTCATGTATTATTCAAAGGATCCCTAATGTGGTGAGAAATAACGAAAGAATTAAATCTCTTTGTATATTCAACGACGTTAATAATACACTAAAAGAATTCCTTAGTTAGAATATAAGTAAGTAATTACAAAGCACACGTGGGCCGGGATTTTCCCGAAACTCATATTTCAAAGGAGTATAAACCGAATTTTTAATGTGGATAATTAACTCTCGGAATGGCATAGTTTTTATTTTTTAAATTACATATAATAAACACGATACTGTAAGAATGATTTCGAATATCTAAAAAATAGTTTGATTAAAGATTTAATGACTTAAAAAATCTTTTAAGGACTTCACTGTCAACACTTATTGAGATTAGGACCGGTTTTGTTTAATAAAAAAAAAAAAATATTATTCAGGTAAAACAATTAGTTGCTACAAAGTATTATACACTAGACTAGACCAGTTAAAAAAGGTTTTTTGGATTAGCATCATAGTCAGTGAAGAGGAAAATGCTCACAAATAACATATGTGTTAATGTATTTTTTATCATACTGAATATTCTAGTATTTCATTATAATTAATTACAGCAATTTCGTTATTTAATTTTTCAATAAATAGATAATTATTTGGATATGACGATTTTATATAACTATAATAATAATTGTAGTTTATGATGTTTGTAAGTATGTATTTTAGTCAGTCTAAAATGCTCACAATAAGAGAAACGTGTCCCGATATTTATCAGAATATATGTTAAAGTAGTATTATTTATTTTAAATGTCTTTCATATTTTACTTGATAAACCTTTTCTTGTATTATATACAGCCTGGCTGTATTTGTTTGATTGTATTTTTAATATAACGAGCACATGAATTTTCAGGTACAGCCGCAAAATCAATTTGTAAAATTACGGAACGTATATTTCGTTTGTTACAAATGCCATTCAACTCTAGAACTTTTATCCATTTTTTACGATACTTAGTGATCACTACTCTTACTTAACGATTCTCGAAAGCGTTGTTAAATCAATACGTACTCATTGCCAGAGGATGCTTCTAACCAGACATAGTAAAATGTATGGAGGTGTAAGCAACTAGGTATATGGGAAAGCACTTTGTAAAAGACTCAGGTGTTCTATGACGTCAACAGTTTTCCCGTTCCAACACTTTGCAGACTTACACAAGAATGTCTACTTGAATCAACATACATAGATATTTGGGTTTTTATCCAGTTATTTTCGGCTATATTTCGAATCGATACGATTCGGATTTCATATGAATAGTTTTAGGAACTTCAAAAGAGTAATTGTAAAGCAATTGTACATTTATTTCAGCTTCTAACACAGGTATTTTGACTGAGAATTATCAAGAATTATTTCTATCCCATCAATATAAAAAAAGAACACACTACCGTATTCGAGCAGTACTTCTTTAAAGCAGTGTTTTTTAAGCCTTTATGGAAGCCGTCCACCCTTTTACTTCAGTAAGATTATACAATAATATACTACTTTTATGTCAAAGATAAAGCATTTTTTAAGTGTACTCATGGCATGCATCGACTGTAATGTAGAAGAACTTGAATACACTAACGTCAAAATGAACGAGCCCATCTAATAAGTATTAATAAGATGACATTTATTTTTTCTGAATTTTAATCATAAATTTTAATCTCATCATAATGTGCTCCGCTAGCAGTGCATAGTGTAGCTAACATACAAAATTAAATACATGGCTAAATCTTGGTTTGTTTATGGTGAGTGCAAGCTTATATTTGAGTGCAGGAATGGCCTGATTACACATACAAACTTCCCCTACAAGGCTAGACTTGGTAAATGACGTTGTTTGTTCTATGTGAAGTTAGATAGTTGTTTTAAGTGTCCAAATACAATTTATAATTGTTACGAATTGCGTTTGAAGTTATTTATTCATCTTTGCTACTTCTGAGAACCGGCTGAATTTTTTATGTTATTCGTCGCTGGATTTAATTAGTAAATACCATCGGGTATAATGCATGGCAAAAGATAATGTTTTATTCAGTTTTATAACCTCAAAGATTGATGGTTGAATTGCTTAGTTAAAAGATGGAGTTAGTTTAGTTACAAACTAAGACGTAATTTGTGAGGCGGAATTGTAGTATACTTTTCATTAAAATATTACGAACGAGCAGAATTGAAAATCGGTGAATGGAATAAATTTAAAAACTTACTAATACAAAGCAACAGATGTTGAAGAAGTTTAAGTAATTATTTATAACTTTATACTTAAGGTCTTCAAGAACTATAAATTTACTTAATTGAATTAAAATTTATTTGGTAGTACTGGAAAAAGTACATTTTAATGAAGTTAAATAAATTGAGTTCCACATTAATTATAAGATGAAGTTGATAGCTGTTTTGATTTCACGCCATTTTCACAACTATATTCCATTATCAATTAAATAAAATTAAACTCTAATCCAGACATAAGAATTAATTTATGACGTGTTCATGATTTAAAAGAAGGTTTATATCGTCGGCTTAATTCTAACGTCGTGTGAGTCAGTTTACCCTAAGTGTTCAAAAGACACTTAAAACCGAATATTTCAACACTTCTCTTCTAGATTTTTGTTTTGTGGGAGAGTCTTTAATTACATTATCTCGGCGCGCTAGAATCGAACCTAACTCACGCACAGATCTTAGACAAACTTATGATATTTGAATAGCGTTAAAGGCACTTCTGCGATACGTGAAATTGTCACTTGGATTTTGGCCCCTTTCATTTTCATATTTGGACCTAAAATGAATGAAATAGATTCGTCACTATACTTTACACGATTTACACGATGTTAGAACTAAGCCGACGTCATTATGGAAATAGCAATTGTTGAAATAATTCATTCTTTTTTCTTATTTTATTGCAAGCAGTTTGATAGTTTATTGTTTTGGATTTACTTTCTACGTGCGTATTTCCTATTTTTTAAACGTTCCCATTACATTTACTCGTGAATAAAACTCGACTTGATGTAATAGCGTATTTTTATATTCACATACAGTACTTGAAACGCGATAAAAAAAGACCGTGTGGGATGGTCGTGAATATTTTTTTTAGCCCATCTCTTCTCAAACAGTTTTTAATACACTTTGACATGAATACAGCGGTGGCACTTAAAAACACGACGTGTTAACGTATTTGATCCAAGAATTATGTCTAAAAAGTGTTGTGTTTCGGGAGCAGAGAGCCGATAACGGATATCGCATGTTTCGTATTTATAGTCGATCAAAATTTTCATTTTGGTGTTTTTTGAAACCAATAGTTTGTAGGTCGACTAAATTCATGAACATGAATTGGTATTGGCTAACAAAGTTGAAATTTAATCATAATTTTTTGGGTTAAAAAATCATCACTTATAAATATTATTATCAAGTGTGAAAACAATTAATTCATTTTTAATATTGCTAATAATTGTTATTCTGCAAAAGGAATCTCAAAGAAATTTATTTCGCTTATACAAATATTTTTATATACATTTTTGAGTCGTTTGTTCCAAACCAAATCAATTATTAGTAATCTTTCTGTGGCTTAAGCCGTTCGTCTTGATTTATCTGTAACGCACCACCCACACGCATATTCGTCTCTTTTATTTCAATCAGCGCATGTTTGGCGAGAGTGTGTGCGTGTTAGAAGTGTTGTAAGAATTTTAAGGCACACCACACGCACTTTCATTTTGTTATATTTTTTGATGCGGTCAACATGTGTCTTAATTTGAAACAACATCAAAGAAAATATCAACTTTTATGTCAACAGTGTCGAACACGATACATAAACGGAATGTTGATTTATTGATTGAATTGGCATTTTGCTAGAAATCCATTATAACACGGTGAAAAAAAACGTGCATTTTAGAGACATTGTTATTTTTTTCACCGTGGGACTGATGATTCTTTAAAATCATGAAAACCTAATTTTTATTTATTTGGTAATCTGAGGAAAGGAAAAACGTGTTTTCAATTAATAACAAGTTAACTAGTCTGATAGTAAAATTACATATTTTTAGAACTTTTATATTTGAAATTTATATAAAATTGTTTACTCTACTTAACGTTTTGTTTTTTTCCAGGGTGACAGCGGTGGCCCCTTGACCCTACAGCGTCCCGACGGACGCTGGGAGCTAGTTGGTACAGTTTCTCACGGGATTAAATGTGCCGCTCCATATTTACCAGGAGTATACATGAGAACGACCTTCTACAAGCCATGGCTGAAGAGCATAACTGGAGTGCATTGATTTTTTGTACACTACGTAATCCCACATAAAACACTGTACATATTATAATGTAATTTTCAAGTCTGTCACTTCCGTATAGTTTAATACTTTGTATTTAATTTAATTAGATAACGATATAACGTGTAATTTCAAAAATGGAATGCTTAATTTTAGTCACGTATAGAAAATTTTAAGCGATATATAATTTGAATTTCGAATATCGTTTGAAAGTTGTATCACGCGAGTTATAAGCATTATAAAAATAGAAATTCTTTTTTCAAAGAATATTTATTTTTTAAATTAAGAAGAATAAAAGTAGTTAGATTTTTTACTGTTCATGTGAGTAGATCGTTTTTTATTCAACGATTTACTTTCATAGTAGATATTTTGATAGTAAAAATAAATTTTGTGTACAAAATGAAAAGTGATGAACATTGAAATTTGTGGTGTTATTTAAGAAAAAGTTAAATGGCCATCGTCATATGTTAAAAGATTTACAGTTTTAGCAATAAGTTTTTTTTTGTTTCTTTGTAAGTTTAATGTAATTGTGATTTAGTAGGTATATATTTTACTACTTTAAAACCAGCATTTGACTGCCAAATAGTCTTTAAGTAATGTCTTTTCATCGACGAAACGGTGGTTGAAAAAATATTAATAAAACATGGAATTTTAAGAATTGTTTTGAAATAATAATTAAAGTTTTAAATATATGAAAAAATAGAATTAAATTTTTATCGATAATTGAAGCGTTACAAAGAAAAATGAATTTTACTGTCCACATGAGAAATTTAGTAAAAAAAATTCAATTGAATTTACATTTATTTACAAGTTCATTTCGGTCATATTAAATTTAAATGATAACAAGAGTTTTCCAAATTTCATTGTTTTTTAAAATATCCGTTTAAGACCGTGACTCATTCTTTTAAATGTATTTTTATATAACGATTGATTTTTTGTGACGTATCGAATTTAATACGTCAAACAGTGCATTTATTATTATTCATAAGTTGTAAATATTTTTCTTAAATTATAAATTAAGTAAAGAATTGTATTATATTTGACCCCCGTGTCATATCAAATAAATGTTTATATTGGAAAACCCATATTATGACATGTATTTGAGAAATATCATTATGATATGTCATTGAATTATGCGACCATCTTTTATATAGAATATTACAATAATTTTCGACTCATTTGATTGTATGCTGTTTGAATTAATTCGGATATTTCAACATTGTGTTCGATAAGTTCTAAGAAATGTTCCATAAGCTAGATAAGGTTTGAAAACAATGTATTACATATAAAACTATTAACGTGTTCTTAAAATTATCACAGATTGCGTAAAATAGAATCAAATTCATATGCAGATGAATTCATCTGACGTCAAACGTAAAGCGAATCATGGCCGGTAGATTTTTTCAAATATCGAACAAAGAATTTGTTTTACTATTGTAAACCCATCAGAAACTGCAAAATAAATATTTGTGTGGTAATTTGTCGAGGAATACCTTCACCTCTACATTGAATAGCATTATCAGGGGTGACTCGTTTACATCGAGATCATAATTTGTGAATTAAACAGATGATTGGTTTTATAATATATGTAAATTGGTCGTCGGGTTAGTTCGAAAACGGCTAATACAATTAGTATACAATTTAAAATCTTTAAGATGGTTTTTCGAAAATGCTTATGAATAATAACATTTCTACCTTAAAAATACGTAAAGATAACATAATAATTTATTTATTTCGTAGTTTTTAGTAACTAATTTTTTCTAAATATTATATGACTAATAATTTATTTTTTGTCTAAGTTAGAGTTATTTGTTGAAATTAAGTAACTTTATAATAATACTAAATTATTATTGCATTTATGACACTAATTTATTGAAAATAATAATATTTATTCATATGTTTAGATAAAAATGTAAAACTATTCGCAAATTAAGATTCTCGACAATCTTTTTTTGAAAAAACTGTTACATTTGTTAAGTTTATTGTTATAAAATATTTATTTTCAAATAAACAGTAAAAAAAAAACATTTTTTCATTAATCCAATATTACTTATTGCGTATTGATAGAATTTATTTCGTGTGAATCTGCTTCAGGCTTTTATTAATAAAAACTATTCCTAATGCTAGAAGTGCTTACGTAAAATATATCATTTTTTCAGTAAGGGCAGTTGTTTGGATATGTGTTTCTGATAAGTTTATTGAAATTTATGGGATCTATGTAGTCTAGTATAGTGGCGATTTTTTGTACTATACACTTTTGACACTGATAAATCTCAATTTGTGATCACCTATGTGAAAATAGAAATTTCCTGGTCCAAAGAATGCTGTAACATTATTTTGACATATAAATTAACTTTTCTTATATTTGATTCAGTTTAAATATAATGACATTGGAATTTTTAGAATATTAGAGTATTCAAAGAATTTTCTTTATAAGTTACTACTTCGGCTATCTAGAATAGCTATCAACTATTGAATATGTAATATAATTTTTGTTTTCAGGCGTTCACTTTAATGTCTGAAGATGATGAAATATGAAAACTTATTAAGTCCTAATGGTGAAAATCTGACATATGCCCAGATATTATATATCGATTTATAATATGTATAAACAATAATAAACGATAAGAAAAATAACAATGTATTTTAGTTCTACATAAATACATTGTTTTTTCTTACCGTATTATAATGGAGTTCTACCAAGTAAATGCCTACTCAATCAATATAATAATAAACGATATCGACAAAATAAAATTATGCTGAGATTATGAATTTTAAAAAGTAAAATAAAAGATTTTCTGTTAAACAAAAAATACTTACTAGAAACAAAATTATAATTTAAGATAAGTTGAAGAACTCCTCATTAAGACAATAACTCATTTTTACTTTAATAAAATCTCAAAAGTCCGTTATTGGTTTTGTTAAACAATAGACACTTCACTTGCATAATATTCTAGTGGTCTTGACTAACTTTGGGGGTGGTACAAAAAGCATTGGTTGAATAAAACTCAGTGCGAATGTGCAAATTTTAATCCAGTTCAGTATGCCAGTAACGTGAGATTGCTAAAACCGTATGTCGTAACAATTCGCTCATAAAAACTTTTCATTGTATATGTATCGCCAAAAAGACAGACAGACGAAATCGTTGAAGCAGACGAGAAAAGTTCAGCCACATTAAAAAGATCTAACTTTTAATATTTCAGCACTGCAAAAACTTTGATAACCGTATCAAGAGAATACTGTAGATAATTTATTCCTGGAATTTAGTTAGACAAATTTAATGTCAGAATTTCAAAGATGGTCGATGCTAAAAATTTGAGTGGCTTATTTTTTATAATGATGATTTAAACTTACTTTAACAAAGTTCTGTTCAGAAATCTTATATATAAAACCGAAACGGCGTATGTATGTATGTCTGTAATTCCCTTTTGCATTGTTGGTCATTAAGTTGCCATAAAAACGGATATGAAAGAAAATATGTTTGAATTTTTATCGGCGAAGACATTTAGTCAAAATGTAATAAATTAGTCTTCTACTGAACTTTTCCCGGCTTTTATTAATATAATAATGTTTATTATTTACGTGAAGGTATTATTTGACATTTCTTTGACAGACAATTTGATTTTTTCCTTGAATTTGGACATTTTAATGGGCGAGAATGGGGCGGTAAATATATGAAAGGGGCTGTGAAATGTCAATGCCAGTCTGAAATTTTCATTTTAATTCCATTTTAATTGACCTAAACTTTTGAATTTTGAAAAAAGTTGTTTCAACTTGGCCGGTCTGAATTTACGCGCCGAGGTGAACATAACCCTAAACTGGTCAGAGCGAAGCCGGGTTCGAATACTAGTAATATAATCAAGAAAACCACATAAATTGAAAATTACTGTGAATACAACTAATTTGTTTATGAAATATCAGAAGTTCCATTTGACCTCGTTCGGTATTTTTAAGATGTATTGATATAATCACAGCTCTACGCAAACTACTTAACAATGGGTTCTTAATTAGTCTGTCACGATGTACATTAAATACACACAGTTTAAGTTGTCTCACTTCAACTTGTACACTTGAAATGCACGAAGATACCAAAAAGCGAAAGCCGGGTCGTTATCGAAAAATCTCATGGAAAAATACAAAATTTAAACGATTAAAATCAAATCAAAAATATTTTCGTTTTTTATAAATTTGTTTGAATCATATAAAAACAAGATGTAGGACGGCAGCCAATCAGAAAATAATTTCCTTATCCGCTCCCTATCCGGAGCATATGGCCGCCACACGGTGCCTCCAGGATTCTCTATCACTAGCCAAACTCTCCGTTTCCTCCCAAGTCATCCCTAGCTCCGCTGAATACATAATGTGTTTGGTCATCAATGGCCTTCCGGGACGATGGTATCCATCAGGTTGAGGTTGAAGAGACAGGCAGGATTCAGGCTTCTTCTAGGGTATCGGCAGCACATGTCCAAGCCAAGTCCTTTGTCACCCTTTTTACGTTATTACACCTATTTTATTATTATACTATTTATTTGTACACGTTTTTTTTTATCTACATAAGCAAGTTTCATTGATATTTTTGATATAAATAACAAAAATAATGAATAAAATATACACTAGATTAGATGTCAAAATGTACTCCATTTAAAACACTAGCTGCTTAATTTAGAAAAAAAATCCGATTCAAAAACCTTTGATGCTTATTACGACAGATAGTGAGGGGTTTTTGGTAATAGCTCTGATTTATATAAAATAAAAATATTTCCCGAGTGTGAATTGTGTGAGGTAAAATTTTTCTGTGTACCGACGTCACTACTGTCTGTTTTCTCAAGAAATTTACTCATCTTATAAAGTTTTCCATCTCTTTCTTTCTACTTGGCGCGTTGAGGCAGTCCCGCTTGCACAACTCTGACCTCATGCATAAAAGGAGTGGGTGGCACAGAAAACATCACCACGTAGTGATAAAAAGCCCTACTCGAATTTTCAGGGTTGGTGTTCGCCATGGCCATAAAAGATAGCAGCCGAAATAATTTCATATTTTTTTAAATGGATTACAAACAAATTATTTATTATTTAATTCATATATTATATATTACTATGTGCAAATTATTGAATTATCATACAGTAAAAATAGCATTGTCAATTGGTGAAACTATTTAATTATTTTAGAAATAAATAACTTGTTTTTTTATTTGTTATATATGCACATATTTTACTTAGTCTATTCCCGCATAAATTAAATTCATTAAATCACCAGACATGATTAATTTTACGATGCAAGATAATATAATATTTACAATAACTTTAGATACATGATTTTTCAAGTCATAGCTTGTTTTATATTACTGAAGGCATTTGGTGGTGTAGTGGTAAGAATTTTACCCTACATATAAGTTGGGTCTGGAGTTATTATTATTTATTTATTTAAAAAAAAAGCAAATCATGGCATTACAGCTGACGCCAATGCGCCATAGACTTGACAAATATAAATACATGCATATATATATATACATACATACATGTAAATATATAATAAAAATCACAAATTAATTAAAAATTAAAAATAAGTTGAAAATTACAATAGTCATAAAAAAACAGAGGAAAAAATATTATTAATATCACATTAGAAATTTTCAAGGCAGTCGACCGAATGAGTTCTGACAAAATCAACTTTTATTCATAAAATATAGTATTCGTCTGAACTCACTCACGTCAATATGAAATATGTCGACATCCGAAGCAATGCCGTTTAAAATTGTTAAAGCTCTTCCCAGTGACATTCCCATTGGCAGACTGGTTCTACCCCTTGGAAGAACAAACAACTCATGTTCACGATTCCTCAAAAAATTATCAGGGACATTCAATTTAACATTCTCAAGAATGGTGGAATTCTCATTTTGGCCTCGGATGAGTCGAAAGAAATATGTGGCCAGGTACATTTCTCTTCGAGTATTCAAACTATTGAACGTGAGCATGCCTAAAAGAAAATCGGTTGGATAAAGCCATGGGTAGTATCCGTATGTCCTCAAATAGAGAATTCTCAAAAACTTCTTCTGAACCCTCTCCACCATAAGAACATATTTCACACCTCTTGGGGCCCAAACAATCGATCCACTCTCAAGCCGGCTTCAAACTAAAGAATTATACATTAGTATCAAAATTTTTACTCCTGGAAAGTCCTTGGTAGTACGGAGGATAAAGCCCAACATTTTCAATGCTTTATTACAAGTAGTCTTAATGTGATTATTGAATGTAAGTTTGCTCTCAAATTGTACGCCAAGATCTTTAACTGATGAAATCCGCGAGAGAATTCGGCCATTCATTGAATACCGACAAAATAATACTCGTGATCCCCTTGTAAACGATAAAAGATTGCATTTATCAATATTAAAATCGAGTTTGTTACATCTTCCCCATTCTATTATATTGTCTATATCAGACTGGAGACGGTGACAATCATCCAAGGTGACAACCCTTAAAAAAAGCTTCAAATCATCAGCGAATAATAAGAACTTTGAATTTTTGATGACTTTTACGATATCATTTATAAATATAGTGAACAGCATTGGCCCCAAGTTCGAGCCTTGTGGAACACCAGAATACGTGGAGAACGGTGGCGATTCAAAGAGCCCATACGTTACGTATTGTTTCCTGTTCCGAAAATAACTCGCAAAAAGCCTAACAAAGCCGTCAGACAAACCGATTAGTTGAAGCTCTAAGGTTAATAAAAAAATTGATCTTTAATCCTCTAGATATCGAGTGAAATCTCTAATTGCCATGTGTTACTTCTGGCATTTTGGCCGTTATATGTAGTTCTAGATACATTATTTTAGTGATTTATTTTTAAATACGAAAAAAATTGATGAAATATATTTTGAAGGAAAAAAAATTGGTTGTTATAGTAAATCATTGTGGTAAAATGGAAAGACGAAACGATTGAAAAATGACACAACGAAGACTAAGACGCGAACACGTGCGCTCCACGACGTGAGCCAACGATGACACTACTCCACCACAGACGACGATGATATAAATTTTTATTTTAACATTGACAATATAATGTTTTAGTGATCCTTTTTTATCACGTAGTAAGGAACGCAATACCTTTTGACTGAAAATGATAATTAACTAATCAGGCTAGGCGTTCCCACTGACTTTTTTTGATCAATTTGAAACCATCGATTATGTGCAAAAGGTTGGAATCTAGGTTTGATTTCAGTTGTAGGTCAGCGTATTATTCTGGCTGTTTTTCTGTACTTTCTTTCATCTCGTTTTATTTCAAACGTTATAAAAATATGATTACAAAGCAAAAATTTGTTTATAATTCAGGTGAATTTTTGTCAGAAGAGTGGTATTTACAAAAAGAAAACTAGAAAAATAATTTATGAATAAAACGGAGATATCTAACTTCTTACTAGTCTGTTATATTTTCAGAAAATTTGACTACGTTGGTTTATTATGTGTGAAAGCACGGCTCACATATTTGTATATTTTATGAAAGTTCAAGAAAGCCAACACAATCTAATATGACACACTCAATTATATAATTTGATTAGTGGCATAGAAAACTTGTGCTTTAAGCTGCATTAAAGACTTAAATTTATGAATTACATTGTAATACTCTCGTAGTATAATCTTATATATAAAACCGAAACGGGGGATGTATGTCTGTAATTCCCTTTTGCATTGTTGTTGCAAGTTCAAACAAATGAATTGATTTCGCTCGTGAAAGTTTCGACGGTAAATTTGTTTCGTTATCAATGTGTGTGTAGAGACTCCAATTACTCGAGTATCGAGTAGTAGATATATAAAACCGAAACGGCGTATGTATGTCTGTGGGTCTGTAATTCCCTTTTGCATTGTTGGTCATTAAGTTGCCATAAAAACGAATATGAAAGAAAATATGTTTGATTTTTTTTATCGGCGATGACATTTAGTTAAAATGTAATAAATTAGTCTTCTACTGAACTTTTCCCGGCTTTTATTAATATAATAATGTTTATTATTTACGTGAAGGTATTATTTGACATTTCTTTGACAGCAAATTAGATTTTTTCCTTGAATTTGGACATTTTAATGGGCGAGAATGGGGCTGTCAATATATGAAAGGGGCTGTGAAATGTCAATGCCAGTCTGAAATGTTCATTTTAATTCCATTTTAATTGACCTAGACTTTTGAATTTTGAAAAAAGTTGTTTCAACTTGGCCCGTCTGAATTCACGCGCCGAGGTGAACATAACCCCAAACTGGTCCGAGCGAAGCCGGGTTCGAATACGAGTAGAATTATATAACATCAAGAATGAAAATTATTTATAATCTTTGTTGTATTTGTTTAAACGTAGACGTGAGAAAAAGAAACAAATTTTGACTAAACAAAAAGCTCAAATAAGGTACATTTAATTTTCATATAAAATTTGCTTTCAGTAACCATTTAATAAGAGGTTTGAGGTATAATAATTTGTTTTGAATTTGTGAGTGAAAATTTCTAACAAGCTGTTTACAAAAAATCTCTCTCAAGTTTTCATGAATTATTATACAAACTCATAAATCTGTTTATCACGCCACGTCATAAATACAAAAAGATCCTTATTATTTTCAGAAAAGTTTCAATAAAATTGCGTAAACAACAATTCAGCTGAAAAAGAAAAGGAGAACCACAATGTTTAACTCTTTCTGTCCTTTTTTGTTATTTTTAGGTATTCTGATATTAATTAAAATACTAAAATAGTATGATGGATTAGATGCTATTTGTTTTTGTCTACTATCGTATGACATCAATATGTCATGCTGTGTGAGATATTTTTATTATTAACGAATGTTTTTTTTAACAATATTGATACATTTTAAGTAATTATGAAAACAATGTTGAGCTTCTAAATATTAACGAAAAGGTTATGTATACTTTTATGACGTCAAACATTACAAGCTTTTGCATTGAAAGTGTTTACCTTTGGGGCATGCGCAATGATGAGCGAATTATGGATCGAACTCCAAGAGGTCTGAAACAGCCTCAATCAGTTACGAAAGGTCTAGCATTGAGGTTGGACCTATCGCTGAGTTTCTTCGCATCGTCTTCATTATCAGAGAATATTAGAATTGAAGACAGAATCCAGACCAGCCGTCTTTGAAAACAACCCGTGTACTTAGCAGATTTCGACGAGAGCCTACAACTCGAAAACGTAAGTAGAAAATAATGTTTATATTTTTTCAGCAAAGAGGCACGTTTTTCTTATAGTATAGCAACGTATACAATAAAAATCACAGCTAAAAATACACGCTACGGCAGTGTCGTAATGTTATGTTTTGTGAAAAAGGCGGCGTTTGGTATTATTTTAGGCGGAGCTTTAAAAGCTTTCAGTTGTCAGCTTCTGTCGACGAAGCATTAATTAAATTCAAGCGTTCCATTGCAATATTTTTTGCAATACATGCATGAAAAATTATGCTATTGATATTTCAAAAACAATAGTTTTTTATTGGGTATTAGTTGGGTGGTTGGATAGTGATAAGCTCATATTTAAATGAGAGTTGTTCGTTTGATTTAACGTTATATAAATCGTTGGAAAGTGTTATTGTAAGCGATAAATATATGGAGTCTTAATTATAGTTCGCTTGTTTTATTTTGAAATAACAAAGACTTAGTAATTTTATTTTTATAATTAAAGTTGTTTTTAAATCACGGTTTCTTTTAACTACATTATTTTCTTTACAGCTATAAAAATACTTTCTATCAGAAAATGTAAGAATGTAAGTTTGTACGGACCAGTGTTTGGGTAGATAAAGGCAAATGAGATTTGGGATCGGATAAAGAATTAATATTTTCAGCCAAATTCACGAATGATTAATCACTCTCAATTTACAGTAGTTTTTAATTGCTTAGAATACAAATAATTTGTATATCATTTTTCTATATTCATTAATAGACGATTTACGATCAATATTCTGTATTCAGATGAAGCTAAGAAAATATAACTTAAATCTCTGGAAAAAGTTCAGGTCTGATTGATGTACAAAAACCTTGGGCCCGGGTCGAGCTGGAAGTGGATCAGGTACTTTAATGAAACTACAGCCCATGCTGACCTCTACGGTAAAGCGACTCCGTAATATGAACCAATTTAATTTAAAATCAAAACAATTTAAAGCTTTTATACGCTGTGGATATTTTGAACGCAATATATCTATTTGCAAAAGTCTCGCCACTATTTTTAATTTTATAACATAGGAAATAAAGAAAAATTCAATTGTAACAAACTAAGTTGTAGTTTTGACGTGCTATTATCACTGATCGGTCCATTGAGAATAAACGTACAATTTTTAATTGAAATCAGTTCAGTTTTCATCTTTGACAAAATTACTAAAATTGTATATCGGCATCAATATAAAATATTTAAGTATAATAATTGAATATAAAGAATATGGACGACAACCTAAAAACTGTATAGCACGGTTTCAAAAATTATAATAATTACTATTCATTTTCTCTGATATACCTATCAAGTATTAGATTTACGAAAAAAATACTAAACGTTTTATTGTTATAGTTAAAAACTATGGGAAAATATCGTTTCAAATGGTAAAAATGACTCATTTTTACCATCTACGTAAAAAGTGTATTATTACTTTTTTTGAGATACGTATTTTTTACCAAAATTGATATGATACGTATTAAAAAAAATATTTTATCATATTTTGAATCGATTAAGTATTTTTGTCGCGAAATTTTTGGATTTGAAGGAACAAAAACAATACGCTAAAAGCATTAACACAACATGTTAATTGTTACTTTCAAAGTAACAAGTGGTTTATGAAACTATTATGCGCACATGTTATAAACAGAAGAAGTAGTACACTTATATACTATTATTAGAAGCTGGCACTAAATAGTGTTTTTACAGTATAAAAAAATACATGACGTTTTTATGAGTTACTCTGAATTCGTCTGCTGAGTTACGTGAAATTGGACGGATAAGTAGATTTACTGACTAATCTCGCTTTACGTGATAAAGCTTATCTCGTTTAATATAAGTCACACTACGACGTATAACTTAATATAATTCGGAAGGGTATAATAAAAAAGCTGCGAGCTCTTTTTTAATACGTTTTTTTGTGAATGGAAAAGCTCAAGCTCATTCGTAGGGGTTGTTATGGTTTCTACGGCGTATAACTTATGTCGGAGACTCATGTAAATAGGACCAATTAGTTAAAACCTTTTTGCGCAAGAGTGACTCCCAAGCAAAAACAGAAATTTAACTTTAGTCATGTATTCTGGCATGCTCAAATTAATTGAAGCAATGTAGTGGTTTTTTTGAGTTTTTACAACATCGTTACATTTTATGATTTCTTCATTTTCGTTGTAGACGAATAAATAAGCAAAAAAAGTTTTTTTCCCGTTTTTCATAAGTCAAGTAGAACTTCTTTCATTTTGATTTTCAGTACCTAACGTCTAAAAATGTCATTGTTTTTTTTCATGTTAAAATAGTACAAAACCACAGTATAATTTAACATATGTCAAAAATTTAAATAAAATTAGAGTTCAAATTGTTCTTTATTTTTAATGCAATCACAATTAAAGATTATAAAAACTACGAAGAGAGTGCTTTGTCACGAGAATTGATTGTCATCAGGAGGATATAAGTATTGAAAGATTATGCTGGGAAGCAGTCATAAGCCAGTCACTCTCTCTTCGCCAAATTTTCTGAAGCGGATAAGGTAAAAGTAGAGATAAAAAATATCATATACATCCATGGTTTGGGATACAAATCCTTAAAAAAATCTAAGATCAATAGATAGCAGATGAATATCGTAAACCAGCTTCCAAATGGACGAATCATTCACACATTATATAGCAACAAAAAAATTATAAGAATTTATCAGTGGCTCCTAATTTCATGATTAAATTTGGTTGTGACGAGCTGAAGCCTTAATATTTAATCAATTAAGCTCATGTTCAAAAAAATATTGTTTACAAAATTTAGCATGTTTTATAAATGTGGAGAAAAATAAACCAGTAATGGTTTTTTACATATAAGATTTTTAATACAATAAACATATTATTATGCTATGGAAAGAACTTTAAACGATGCAGAATGCCATACCCAACATTGTTCAATTGGATACTAAACATCGGATATTTTCATTGGAAACAAAATTATTCCAGACAAGGGCTCAATTTATAAATCTGTGTATACGGGATAAATTTCTTGTTCAGGCTTAGTTAAAAACTTTAAATATAACCATAGAGTAATAATAATTGGGTTACACGAAGTCGTTCTTAGCTTTTATTTGTAAATACTTTTACACTCGAAAAGTTTATTATAGCTTAGAACCAAGCAATAACTTTATAACAATTTATACACTGTCATAACCAAGGCGTAGAAAAAAAGTTTCAGCGTTTAAATACAGTGACCTTTAACTATACGAGTTGACAACTGAGGCACAAACAATTCTCAACTCCATTCAACGAAGTTTGCCTTATTAATCCCACGCTAACACCCACGTTAACACCCACTTTTAAACTATTATATACCTTATCCATTAATATTAACAGTAGGTAACTGCGCGCACGTACACACATTTTGATTAAAATTTATTTATTCAAGACATTGTCTCAATTTACACTTTCACACAGCTTCGGACCAATTTAAGCCGAAATTTAATTCGGAAGGTACTCTCCAAGGTATTGAATTGTGTCGTGACAGAAATAATAATCTCTTAAGGGATGTCTACAAGACGATGACCTAAGGTTGTTTTAATATTCACAGCCTATCGTCTTCCGGCTTCAAAACATGACCTTTGCTTATTTAGTTTGTTGTTTTACGTATTCTTGGAAATATTACCAACTTATTTGGTAATATCACAGTATTATTGCTTTATTCACGACTTATCGATCCATGTACATTAGTTTATTCGTATTTTCATAATAAAAAGCCTTATTGATGATACAAATGTTAATATTCAGCCTCCGTATTATTACAAATAAGGATTATGACTCGAATACGTATTCGCATGTAAATTATTTAAATTTATGACAAATAAAAATCTACAGCTCCACGTCAATGCGAGATCTATTTGAAAAAAGCTCGATGAGATAAAATAAGACTTTTAAAGGTTTTATTTGATTTAACGACAACACCCACAAGAGAGAAAACATCGCTCTAATCGCATCGCATCCAAATCTAAATAATAATAAAAAAATGATATTGATCTCGTAAAGAATTTCCCTTGAATTTTTAAATAACACTGCATAATGTAACAGAGTGGCAAACGCTTGCTTTGATATTTAAAAAAATCTCCGTTTATAAAAAAAAAAACGTTTAAAAATATCAAACAGTATGATTTTAATGAATTTTATATTTTTGGGTGTTACTTGGTCGAAATTCTTTTTCAAAAACAAATATTTTTTCGACCGCAGTATACGTTCTATTTTTAGTATCATGAGCTTTCAAATGTTTTTTGAGAAAAATGATTTTATGTTTAACTGTATTAAAAGCTAAGTAAAAATAGTAGCCACTGATTTGAATTGATCGTTTGGAATCATGAGTTTCAATTCATTCTTTTCTGTTTTCATTAAGATGAAACAATTTGATAAGATAACAATCAACAATAGTAGTTACAAAATATTATTAAATTTTATTCGAAATTTCATACCACTAACGCAATTTATATATCATTTGAATATATAATATTTGAATTTAAAATATACAGTAAATTCACATTTAACGTAGTCATTTAAACAGTACGTCAGAATTTTGAAAACTGCTCAAAATACAATTCTATTGTGCTCTACGGCTCTACGACGTAGCTTATACATGTCTACGACAGCCTACGACAGCCTACGACTCAAAAATTCTGCCTAAGGTGATAGAAATTTAAATGATTTTAAAATCAAATTGAACTATAGTGTTATATACTACGTGATTATGATAGTGATTTTTACCGTACTTAAAATGATGACAAATTGTTTTTTGATTCTCAAGTTTGGCGTATTTTATCCGAGGAAGGATATTGGCGGTAGGAGAGCATACGGCATTGAGATATTTTAGCTCGTTTTCATTCATCTGAGAATGAAGCTCTGTTTGTAAATTTTATTTGTGTCGTCATGTATATTATTAAAAACACGATCTTATTACCTGGAAGTAAATTACACCTGTTAGTATTCGCTCAATCAACGTAATGCAAACGATGCGCAGACAGAGAGAGATTTTGACGTTATTTATAGGTAAACAGATATATCACGATAAAAATATAATGGAAAGATTTCTTTTAATTAAAAATGATTCCAATTTATATGACGATTTAATAAAGTAGAAGAAATAACCAAAATCATATTATTTACTATTGATTTTGTTTTAAATTTTTATCGAAAATATAGTTGCATGAATGGAAAACAACTTAAGTGTACTTAAGCTTCTATTTTTGAGTAGAAGATTAAAGATTACATAAGATTAAGGTAAGTTTTCGCTTAGTTGATTTGTTAGTTATGGAGGTTGTCTCCAGAGTATGAAATAAGCTTAAAAATAATGTATTCATTACTAAACTTTATCGAAGATTACTCTCAGTCAGATTTTTAATGGAAAGAAAGGCTTTTATGTATTCTTATATAGAAAGTGTGTACAGAGAATTGATTGGAAAATACTTTTTAAACTAGTATTTGAAATGAAAAACAGTATAAGTAACACTTTTTTAATGATACCAAAATAGTATAGTAAAACTTTAACTGGAGCTTTTTTTACCAAACATATGATATAGTCATAGAGATTTTAAAACGATTCAAAATAGCCACAGAGATTTCACGTTTTTAAATATAGAATTGATAAAGAATAAGTATTGAAAGATTGTGAAAAATAATAAACAGAATAGCACGGAAAAAACAAAATCGAATCATTTTTCAAATCCGGTAAATTTACCGCGACTGAATTTTTACGGCACGACTTTCCGCGAGCGGACCGTTTAGGTACTTCCATATATGTTGCTTGTTAATAAATGACAGTTAACAACAAATTGATATTAATTACTGTTCACACAAAGATACACACACACAGTGAAAATTTTAAATATCTCGTTACGTGGGATGTTATGTGTGTATTTAAAATTTTGTTTAAATTGCGGTCTAGATTTACACGTACAAATGTTCCCTTGAATATTAATTAAAACTACAAAACGTTCAGGTTTTATTTTCCACTCAAATTACTTTTACACATATCTTATATATAAAACCGAAACGGCGTATGTATGTCTGTGGGTCTATAATTCCCTTTTGCATTGTTGGTCAATAAGTTGCCATAAAAACGAATATGAAAGATAATATGTTTGACTTTTTATCGGCGAAGACATTTAGTCAAAATGTTATAAATTAGTCTTCTACTGAAATTTTCCCGGCTTTTATTATTAATAATAATGTTTATTATTTACGTGAAGGTGGGGACTATCATCAAATAAAATAAAGTTTGTGATTTTATTTTAACTCTATTTTGGATATAATTATGTCGAATGATATAACATTAAATAATTATTAGTCGCTTAGTCCGAGCGACGCCGGGTAGCAATACTAGTTTTTTTCTAAAATCGTTTAAATATATTCGAATAAATGTATTTTTTTAATTGACTTTCTAGAATTTATTTTGATAATAAACGTTTCATTAAAAGTCTACATTCGATTTCAAACAGTGTGTTATTGTCAATAGTATTTTTACTAATGTCGGCAGTTGTAGCAAAGTAGGAACGATTTAAGTTTAGTATTTAAATACATATAGCTGAACAAATGCACAAATCAAAAAAATATGATCGGACGAATGTATTGTTTTGAATTATGAAATTCGTTAAAACTTCTTAATTGTTTTAAATTTGATGAATTAACTTAAAAAAAACCTCATCTTTTTCATGTACGTTTTTTTGGAAAATAAATTAATACAAAGTTTCTTGAATTATTGACTATTTTTTGGTGTAACTTTACTGAATCAATGTTATGTGGGAAAGTCAAACTCAATTATGAATTCATAATATGACCATATTTGAACGTTAGTAATAGGAAATTAATCTGTGTGTCTTGTTTGGTATTATAAAAAAGCACAAAGCGGAAAAAAAGTGTTATTTATGAGATTTTGTGTTTTATACAGAATAAAAATACCTCGTATGAGTAATCTTATATTAATAAGATAATAAATTATAATGAAAATTATGTTTTATCTTTTATGCAATCAAGACGTACGCATTAGTACAATGTCTGATTGTTTCAAAATTAGATGATATACAATTTCGGTAAACAGAGTAAAAATCCTGAATATAAAATTTTGGGACAACGAAAGAGAGAAAACTTTCATAATGTGGCTATATTGGTGAACAATGAAAAAATTCTAAGCAGGCAGATCACACAACAAACGATGGAAAGCAATTTCATAAATCATTTTATATATTTGTTGATAGCTATTTCGGCTTACGCCTTCTGTTCTGACGAGTTCTGACGAGGGCGTATGCCGAAATAGCTATCAACAAATATATAAAATAATGTATGTAGAGTTAAAATACATTGTTATTTTTCCCACCGTATTATAATGGAGTTCTACCAAGTAAATGCCTACTCAATCAAGAAAGCTTTTTACATCCCCAAATTATTTTGCAATATGAATTACTTTAATAATTCATCGTGTTTAGCAAAAAAAGGTAGCAAAAGATTATTTTTGACTGTATAAACTATATAAATGGCTCAATGAACAGTACGTCTAATGAACTGTATTTCTACCACAAGATAGAGCGATAAAAAAAAATTGAATTCGCCCCTCTGTGGTTATTATATCACGCTTTATAAAGGCAAACCACTTATGTTTTGGCTATTCGTGTAACATATAGGTTACACTGAGAAGATTGCGTGGTTGTTATTCATTCTCACTTAAACCTTTGTTACGCTTCATGCCCTGGGGCAACTACAATTTTACCCTTGTTAAATAATTAGGATAGGCTTTGAAATTTAGGGAATTTGCGATTATACGCCCGAGATTCAAAGTAAGGCTTTTGATCTTAATATAGGATAGATGTCCCTTGAGCGGTTTCTTGGATGTCTATCGTTATTTAAATGATGTCTGACTCAGTCCACAATTGAAATTGTATGATCATTTTATCTTCATGATTATAAGGTTAATTTAATTGTATGTTGAAATATAGATAATCACAACAATTTTTTTATTTAAATTATTCGACATTTTATTTATAATTTGACTGTAAAGATTGAAACTCCATTTAGTCTCCCCAAAACAAATTCAATATCTTAACGACGAGTGTGTGGAAATAAATTACCTCAACATTGATTCATTAATATATTGTTAACAGTTGACAGTTGAAAAAAAGTACAATCCATGGTATTAAAGTTGACGCCAATACGCCATGCATCTGGGAAATATAATGGATATAGTAGTACATAAAATATTATACAACAAATTATATCATTCAAATATAAAATATAAGAGTATTAACAATTTTCTTAACAAAGCAACAAGCTCACTACTGAAAATTTCCACCTCAATTGGCAGTGCATTGATCAGTCAGACAGCCCTTGTGATTATAGACTAAAATGATTTACGCAGAAACAATTTATAATAAAAAAAAATGGCTTTGGTAACGACTACGTAGGTAAAAACTTAATTCAATAACGAATACACATGTAACTCTGGAATTTTTCTCTTTATATTGTGTTTAGACTTTCCAGTGAGCAGACTGGCAAATATGTTTTAAAAAAGCATTGTATAGAATAGCTAGGAAAAAATTTTGTTTGTTGAAGTGGCATTCTGCTTTTTTGATAATAATATTTTATTAATACAAAACATAAATAATAAATATATTATAAGGAAGACACTCGAAGTTTCGTTTTCAAGTTAGCATTCTAGAGCACTCAATTTTTGCTCATTCGCACGAGATGTGTTGTTATGTTGCTGTCATTTGAGCTACAAATTGTTCTGTTTTGTCAAAAAGACATAAATTTAACACTAGCTTCCTTCCGTTTATAAGCTGTATGAAAATGATTCTGGAAAAGAACCAACAAAAAATCTTTTATATTCTTTTACACAACGAAAAAGTATTGATAAATGCAGCTTCAATTTAAAACATGTATTTTCTCACTGAAACTTGATGAAGCAGATTTTATTTTATATCAGCATATATGTTTCTAAATAATATATTATGCGAATGTTATATCCTAAGGTCGTCCTTGAAACCCATATCATGGTTCCTGTCAGAAAATCATCACGAGCAAATTACAGCTTTGATGTTGCCCTTTGAATTCTTTTGACATTAATTATTATCACATATAAATTAATATTACGTATGAAGAAGTTTAAGTTAGTTAGTAACTCATGAGAAAATGATAAATCAAACGCCACAGGTCTTAGATATATTTTAAGTTGAACAGAATTTAATAATAATGAAGTTTTTTTATAAATTTACCGTTTCTTTCCCTCATCAAATATTTGTGTCTAGCAAATTAATGTATTGTGTTTACGAATATATCCTTTTAGAAAATAATAGTTTTTTTAAGTGTAGGGAAAGAAGGTTCAACTAATTGATCTAATTATTGTGTATTGGTTTTAGAATTTCAATTACTGTGCTTTTATTGTAAATATATCGTAAAAAAATGCATTGAACTGAAAACATAAACAATTGTATGAATATAGTTTTGTTACGCAGTGCCTTTGTTTTGTCTGATTTATCACCAAATTACAGAGCAATGAGAAGCAATCGTAATGTTGGAAAGTAATATATAACTTCACTTTCTTTGGACCGTATTGCGTGGTATAACATGCATGTAATGTATGGCTCTTTTTAACACTGACTCTTTCAATATAGACTAAGAAAGACGTAACTCTGTAAATAAAATACACAGATGAAGTTCGATAAATAACAAAGCTCATGTATTTTTACAATAGTATGGAATACAATAATAATTAAAATTACATTATAAAATCAATACGCAGTAAAATTATAACACCATGAAACAGAAGATAACTTTCGGTATCAGAATGCAATAATTCTAGCACGAATAGCCACTAAATAGTGTATTAAAACACAGCTACATGAAATTAAAATGTGTGTATTTAAAACGGCGATAAGTTAATCATATCAAAATTTATGTTGAATAAAACTACATGTTTAAAAATTCATGACAGTACAATTTTATTTCTAAGAGCCAATCTCAGCGGATGTTTAATGCAATAACCATTTTCCATAACTTTAACAACAAAGCGTTATTAACAATTGCATTTTGTTTTCTTTCAGAAGCTATACCGATACGTAGAAACTTTTAAGCCAGATCAGGCTTATACATAACTAAAACTTCTGAAAAATAAAGAAAAACTCATCAAAATGGCAACCGGATGCCGCGTAATGGCGGCCGTGTGCGTCGCAGCAATGGCTGTCGCCTGGCTTCCGGCAGCGCATGCGTGGGGAGGACTGTTCAACCGATTCACACCGGAAATGCTCAACAACATGGGATACGGCGGAGTCGGCGGACATGGCATGTCACAGTACCGCGTGCAGCCATATCTACAGGTATTTATGATTATTTTTATTTGGATATTCAACAGAGATTTATGGACCTGTATTCGAAGTCATGGAAGTCTTTGATGTTTTCAAGCCTCCCACCAACCAACTTTACGGATTTCTCGAATTGCTGAGTTAGCAATAATCTTTCTTTACGAGTTCATATGATCAACATTTATAGCTTACAGTATGTTATCCAAGTCTGCCAGATCCAATGTGCAGTGGTCAGCTTTGTTGGCTTCTGTTGCAGTGCTCACAGGTTCTACTGTATCATGAGTTGTTCGAAGGTATGGAAGTTTGTGATCTGTCTCCCGTTTGTTTCATATTGGAAACGGACTTGGTTTATAAAACTGAATAAATACATTTTACACTGCAAATCGAATAAGAATTGATTCATCAAGAGAAGAAGAATTAAAATGCTACTAAAATGAATTTAGTTTCATTCGTCGGTCTCAATACTTTTTGCAATTGAGAATAAAACGCTAAGGGGAATATTTAGATTAACTTTGTTTAAAACTTAAACGGAGATCGTTCGCCTTTTCAGAACTGCCATTGTTTGATGTCATTTCTCCCATATTTTTATTTTTCATCGGTGCCAGAAAAAGAATATAAAAGCAAGCCTGAATACACAATTGTATACATAAATAAAAATGCAAATCTCTGTTACAAAATTTATTTTTCATACAATTTACGTGCCTGTACTTTACTTTTCATTCTCACAAAGCTTGAGATTATTGTATTGTTTTGTTGATTAGAGATGTGGTAAGAATGAAGTATAAATATTTTATTATTTCAACAATATTTGCCTTCTGAAACGTAGAACCTTTTTTAATTTAAATGAAAACAAAATTTTGATTCTCGCTGCAGATATTTTATGAAACTTCAAATGAATAAAAAATTCTCACGAATATAGCACGATGAAAAGAAACATCTCAAAAATACAAAATAAAAAAACGTTATTCTGTTGATAGACCCGACAGGCAATCGGAAATGGAATATCCAATGAGAGTCAATATCACTAGACTTCATGGAAAAACAGGTGGAAAATTCGTTGTTTTCGGAGAAAATTTAATAAAATATTTATATGACAAGGAAAGATTGTCACAAATGACAATAATTGAAACATATAGAAGCACGATTTTGGTTCAAATGTCAGTGCATGACGAAACATGTCGATGTGAAAGTATTTCTTTTTTGCGAATCGCAAGATTTCACCCCAGAAATAAATGTCCTTGAATACCAAATTATATACCAATATTTGGCAAGGATTTCAGCTCAGCGTTCCAACACGGGTTGACCCTTTGTTAAGAGGTCGATATTTAAATATTGACGAAAAAATATATCAAAGGTTCATATTTAAATCCCTTCATATTGATTATTCAAGATTGCTTATACTACATTCGATTCAATTACTAAGCTAAGGGATATTAGGTATATATGTGTATATTAGATCTTTCTCCGCTCAGAATGTGGAGTATGTGGCATGTTATTGCAGGTATCTAAACTTGTTTTTCTTCTACAATAACTGCTTCTTACTCGTTCGATGAGAGTAGGGATAGAAAAAATTGGGTTAAGCGTTAATTAAAGGGTTAATGTGTGTGGAAGGAAGGAAGGATATAGAATTATTGGTTTAATAATACGTTATACTTATATCTTTTGCAAATGAAACTAATACTTCGGCAAATAAGATTAAGCCTTTTTACAATGAAATTCACCCTTTTGCAAATTAAATTAACCCATTTGAAAATAAAATTCATCCCTTTGAAAAATCGTAAAACAAAATTTAAAAAAAATGATATTATTGCGTATATAGCAAACTTAACATAAAGAAGCTTTCAAGCGAATTACATATAAGCAAATGTTTTTTAAAAATTGAATTACAAAAATGTTCACTATACATTTTGAGCGATGACTAAAAAAGGAAACTCACGTTGTATAAAAAGACTAATTTTGGAAATAAACAGCTCATTTTTTATAAATTTTTTATGACGAGTCAAATCTAAATGTAGGACCATAAAAAAGCGTCAATGACCCATAAAAGATACTTTTCTGTGTGTATGACAAAAAAATGAGCTAAAAGCATTTTTATGGACACGAACAAAGAGCCAGTCATAATAATAAATGAAAACCATAATCTGTAATAAGGTTTATTTGTTTTTCATCCACTGCGATGGACGATATTTTTTTGTCACACTATCGATAAAAGTTTATTAAAAGGTCAAGAGATGAAATGATTTTTTTTTAATCCATTTTTTCAAGATTAATATAGGAAGCATTGTTAATATAATATTTGATTTGAAGTGGAAAGAGCAAACAATTTAAAGAAAGTGGTAGTTGTTTCAAATGTATTTATTGATTTACTCATATTTTGATAGTAGTAGTATCTTCATTAAATAAATTATTTTCAACAGAAATTATTAAATTAACGTTCAAAGTATATAAGGCGTAATAAATTCAATATAAAGTAATCTTGGACACGCCCACTTTATCGGTCGTTATTAGTTGTTTCCAACAACAGTATATGTTTAATATTTGTTTTTATAATTATGACGGTGATTTAATGTGCCAAAATGTGTTCAAAACTATAATTATTGTGCATATCACAATTGAGTACATAAAAGTTATCTGGTTCATGATTTTTTTATTTAGGTAATTAAGGACAATAGGATGTAACATTTCTGCCACTTTTTGATTTGCAAATTGATCAGAATCAGTAAGAACAGGAACCGGATGTGTTAAAAAAATGTTGTGCTACTTTAAAAGGTAAAGTTTTCTTGGCATTGGAAAATAAATACTAGGTATTCATTTTTAAGAAACTAGTCCAAAAAAAATTAATTGGAGGAATTTTCTTTTTCAAAACCAATTTCATCCACGTCTTATTTGGTCGAATACATTGTAACATTTAAAATAGAACACGTAGCGTGATATTTTTCATTACATTTTTGTGAATATTTCCTGACAGTGCTCGTAATAAGCGCAACCGGTCCTGATCTTTATCAAAATACACGTGAAAGTCGTACTGTATAGATTGTTTAATTAATTTAAAAAATGCTTTTCAATCAAGAAGTGACAGTTGGCACATTAAAAGCGATGAACATATACGCAAACGTAGGATTATTTTTTTACTTGAAATTATCCCGAACTTATGTAAATATATCCGGAGGAGATAAACACAATTTACTCCTGTTTATTCATTCCAATTTGTTTTTAATAAAAATTTGATTACTCTATTCATCGTTTTTCAAAGCGATGCAACTCTTTAATAATAAAATGATTTCGATGAATCCGTCATACATTGTACATTATTATTTCAATGATGTTGATTGAATAATTATATTAAATAATACTTACTACCCGTACATCAAAGAGATTTTGTTTCTACGTTTATCGGGTATATCGATATTTATTTCTTGTATATACTTCGTCCAATTGTTGATGCGTAAATTGAGAGTCTATGTATTTTAGTACACTTCGGTTAGCATTCCAAGAATTTTCATGAAAGGAAATTATAATTGCAAAACTGGGATCGGTTTGTTTGTACACGGAAAGTGTAATCAATTGGCGGTATCGGTTATGAATTTACTTGTAGAAGGTTATTATTTACGAAATATAATAAAAAGATTTTCCCGGCTATACGCATAAATAAATTATTATTCTTCGTTTTATATTTTGAACGATATAATTATTATTGGTTGTTTAAAATTAATAAAAAATAATTTCCTGGTGTATTACTGAAGTAATATAAAGAGGAATACATTGAATACAGAAAATCGTATTTCGGGCACATTTTCACGAACAACGAAGGAAAAAAAATCGTTTTTAAAGATATGTGTAACAAAATATACCTTTAACATAATTGATGCACCGAAAATACACTTAACGTGAAATAATATTGATCTTCAAAATAACAGAATCTATTAAATCGTCGTTGTCAAACCAAGATCTGCCATGTGCTAAAAGAATAACTTTTAGATATTGAATAATTACGAACTCCTGTATTCTAGCTGATGAAGATAGCATTTTTTGTCACCGCATAATGCTTAGAGTCACATGTCAGTCTTTTTATAAAATAATTGGTAAATTTTGGTAAGTAAACAAGTAATAACAGTCAAAATGTCAAAAACTTCCAAAATGGGACATTAGGCAGATATTAGTTTGACAATGACGATATGTTTTCTTAACACAGTCCGTTAGTATAGGTAAAAGAGGCTAAGAGGCAAACAATTAGGTGTCGTAATCGATTATTAGGTGCTAACTAAAAATAAAAAAAATCTATAGCAGTCAACCTCAGTGGAATGGCATTATATATTATTAAATAAAACATTATTTTTCTATTCTTTCCACAAATATTTTGTGAAAATAAGTACCGGTTTCACCCAACGCATTCATTTCTTGAAAAAAGATATACGTTTCATGAGTCAATATGCTCCAAGGTAGGGCTGGATAATTTTCGTAAAATAATTTAAAATTTAAATCACAACACGTTTTATAGTATTATTTCTAAATAAATTCTGATGATGATCAGAACCGGTTTCGCTTTCGTTATTTATTTTTTATTTACTAAACAATAATGCCTTTCCATCAACACATTAAAAGTGTTAATTTTTTTTTTGTTGGTACAATTTCATATTGGCTCTATGATAAAATATACATTATTTCTATAAGGGATCTATAACTGACCGAGACATCAGAAGCAACATCGCGAATCAATTAAAATTATGTTTATCAATTAATTATGACTGATAAACGCCGCAAAAAGAAAGTTAATAAAAATTTAAAAATCTAATTAATTACTGACTCTGAAGTAAGCATGTTATTTTTCTCTTGATGGCGGATATTTGTATAGCCTTATTTGCTCGCAATGTGGAGTATATGGGGCGCTACCTGTTTGATACTCAGTAGCTCAATCTATTTTTTTTCGGAGGGTAAGTAATAATTAAGTTAAAGCTAGCACGGAAATAAGGCCTAATTTTTTCGCTACCCTAAATAATTGGATGGTAAGTAGAACAATAGTGATCACATATGTACATCCATAGCTTAGTTAAGAAGAATTTCCATATACGGAATAAACAATTAATTTATACAATTTTCTGTATTGGGATTATGGCATTTGAACACCAAAATTTAAGCCTGACATTTTAAAGAAGTGATGCACAATCTGCGGCTCTCAATGAAATTTCAGATGGCCCGCAATGACAAATATCAATCACCTTTTTCTTAACAAGAAGAACAATATGAAGACTAAAAATATCGATAATTCAATCATTTTTACCCATTTGGCTCTAAAACTATCTGAGAATTGATTATCTGGCCCTTCTCCCAAAAAGGTTGTGTATCACTGTTTTAAAGGATACGACTGTATATTTGAATACTTAACTTTTCAACAACTTTCTTCGTGATTGGTATATATCGTTTGTTGTTGACCAATAAAATATACCTTATGGAAAGTTACAACAGAATGTATTTTAAAATATCAGTTGCTCAACTTCTTCGGTGGAATGATAGTAAGCCGAAAGTTATATCACGATCGAATGTAATGGATGAATAATGATAAAGCCATTAATGATGTAAATACCTTATATATTGAATAGATGATTATCCATTTTGGGTTTCAAGCCATTTACTGAGCAACCGAGTAAAGCAAAAGCCAGTTCAGCTACAGTGAAAAGCTGCAGTTAAATTATTTATAAATAATACTAATATTTACCTTTGTAAAGTATGTGTTAACACAGTCAATATTTGTCAAAAAGACATTTTAGGAGGACTAAAAAATATACATATATGCAATTGAAACTCAGTTTTGTAGGTTCCAAATAGTAGGTAAATATAGGCAGGAAAAAAGGGTGCGTAAAAAATTATTTCTCTCACGTATCTAGTATAATATGCGTCAAATATTGATTCTTTCAGCTATAGACACGTTTTCTATATACGTATGTCACAGAATTATCATTCAATGTCAATTATGTTGAATATAAAAAAGCGAGCAAAAGGTAGACATCTTTTTTATAAATACATATAAAATGGACTAATCAGTCTTTTCTTGGGATAGCCGGGTTAAGTTTTGACTTTTTTTGAGAAATAAATCTATTTATAAGAAATAGTAATCAGCGCGAAAACAACCGTGCTCACAATTTCATTTCCGCTAAACTTCGCGCTCATGAAATATGGCGGTGAAGCTGTTTCCGGCTTGGAAGCGGTAGGAAATCAATAATATATAACTTTCGTTTCGTAGAAGAAGAGGGTGCACACTTCAAATAGTAAAATAAATTATTGTTCAGAACGTTTGCAGAATACGCGATGAAGAGTGGGTGTTGACTGGTACATTGTTCCCAAAATCAAATAAATCGTTTAAGCCTACTCAGAAGTATGCATATAATTTACTCTTGAATTTCGATTCATTATATGCAAAGTTACTAAACATGTTTGTTTAGAACATGGAGGAAAATTTTCACTTGAAATCTAAAGGTTTGATTTGAATCGCTTATGAATTGAAAATAAAGATTGACCATTTTCTTATTTGTTAAAAAAAATCCCAGCTACAGTCTTAAATTATAATTTTGATTTCTGGTTTTAGAATCATACAAAAGAAAAATTGAGTCAAACGCAAATAAACATTTTGGTGCCATCGTTGTTAGGCAATTCGAGCACACTTTATTCCAGTGACTTTTGTTACCAAAGAAACATGTCTACTATTTTTTTCAAACAGACGTATACAGTATACAGACGTATACGTATACAGTAGAACCTCGATTATCCAGATTGGTCAAAATAAACAAAAATATTACAAATTTGCTGATATGCACGTGGCGAATTGCGTCCACTGTTTACGTACGTAATTGCTAATTGTTTTTTTCAATAAAAATACAATTTATTATTAAGGCTATGTATTAATCTTAAGAAATAAAAATGATTTATATTTAATAAAAGATAAATGTACTAGTAGTTGACCATGTACCAGTAGTTAATAAGAATGCAAATACGGGATTGCTCTAAATTGTAAAGTTCAGACAAGTTAAGGCATCTGTGGTCGGAATGAGCCACTAACACATCGCCATATAGCCAATGGAGTGCCAGGGTGGCCATTTGAAGACAACACCCAGTGAGGAAAGTGTATTATTTCAAATTTCTTAAGTGATCAATCTAGAAACGGTGTGTACCTTGTTCCTCAACCACCCATTGCTACTTGATTCAACCAAGAGTGGTATGACAGAAAGCCCTGAGGCAACTCTGACAGAAAGTTCACTATAAAGCCCCCTGATTAGACATAGTCAACTTCTGGATTTTTCAATATGTGAGATGGTCAACTACTGAAACAGGAACATGGCTTTAAATAATTTAACACAACTTTTTTTAAACAGGCCCATTCGTATTTTTTGTAACATAATGTTAATTAAGGCATATTATCCGATATGAGTATACTTGCTTTGCCATCATTCGGTACAATGCTAAACCTTAATCGTTATTTTTGTTGAAATTTTCTCTTAAACGGTCAGCTACTGGTACATTTACCTTACTTTGTCTTTTCCTGTCAATTATGAATTTTCGATTATCCGGATTTGTACTTATCCGGACTATCTTCATCCCCAATTGGTCCCGATAATCGAGGTTCTACTGTAGATATATTTATATTTTTTATAAAAACGAATAAAAACCGATTAATTTGAATATGTGCTTTTTACATTATATTTTCATTGGTAGGTAATAGTATGTTTCAAATTTCTGTTAAACTATTACCAATGATACTTAAATAATAATTTCTTTTAGTAAAGCTCCTTTAATCATGTTCCCGAATTAAGTATACAATTGAAAGCTTTTTTCATTTTGATCTAATAGCGTAACAGCGGCAAAAACTTTGCTTAATTCTAGCAGTTGAAATAGCACAAATTAAAGTTGATATTTAATAACCTTTTATTACAGGTTGAATATTGATTTTTCATTTTGTACGCATTGAATAAATTTTAAAAGTCAAAAGAAATAAATTTTCCAGGTTTTTTTTTAAAATTTTTATAAAAAAAAACTATTAAAAAATGGTTACAAAGGAATGTTTTTATTAAAGATTCATTGAATAAATCCAAATACATTAAAAACGTGAACGAAATGTCAACATCAACAGGCAGCGAATTTATATTTTTTATAAAAGAAATGTTAGATTGTTTTCTATTTTAAATTCATTTATTCACGGATATAACCTTTTTTTTCGTAGAGGATGAACTCAGCAGATGGATACAGCGTGAATGAAGATGGACTAGGATCAGAGCAAGATATCGAAGAGCCTTGCTATGGAAAGCGATGCTCTGCTAACGAACACTGCTGTCCTGGAACCGTGTGCGTCGACATTGATGGAGGTAGGACACTAATAGTAACTAACTGCCCTTGTAAAATGATAAGCTTTCGTTTTTATTGATTTTATTTTGATGCTCTCTATTGGAGGCTTTTGAGATTGCTTTAAAGATATGTAAATTTTAACTTACATCTTTTGAGTTGAGGAACATATTAATTTGATACAATTAAAAAAATAATAAGTTATTTTATCATTTGTGTTATCTATATACAATATTTTGGGTTGATATGCCAATATAGTTATCAAAGATGTCACATTGAGTAACTGAAGAGCTTGTGGACTGGAATTACTTACTACTACTGGTAAACATAATATTTTTTTTTACTAATATGAATCAGCATCTCAAAAGTAATCCCAATTAATAAAGACATATCAAAAACTGTATTAGGTTATGTCCCGTGACACCGTGTTGAGCAGAATTGCAACATGAACGTATTGAAATACAAAGTTTTGTTTTTACTATCTACCTTAAAACACAAGTCGTTGTTAATTATTAATATGGCTTCTGAAAATTAAATTGTAAATATATCTTTAATGCTACAGAAAATATATTAAATATGTGTGTTAAAATATGTATGGCAGAGGTGAATGAACTTTTATTAAATGAGACTGAATTTATTTTCGTTATCCCACGCATTCGGTCCAAGCCGTTATTACACAAATTGAACCACATTTTTTTTTATAACACTGTAATTATTACACCCGATATCGTTGCGAAAAAGCTCGGCTACACTTTTAAGGCTCAAATGACAATTTCTTTTAACTGACTTAATGAAGCTGCAAAAGCTTCGGGCGGGGCGCAGTCTACATCAATTTATTCAACATCTTAAAATGTTTCCGTTAAAATTCATAATTAAAACCAGCGTTGAAACCACTTTACACTTAATCTAAATTAACAGATTTATTATACGAATTTGAGTTGTGGCATTAATTAATTAACGCTTAAGTGCGAAGAGAATATCAGTTACGCGAAAATGTAATTGAATTAGTGATACTGAAGAACTTTAGAGACATTTATCATCGTCATCATCAGCAGTGTACATATTATATACCTTCATTTTAAAATATCTTCGTTGATGTATAGTTTATTTAACATAGAGGCTCTTAGCCCTAGACTTGCTGGCACATGTGCGCCCGCTGAGCTATTTTTTGTGCGCCCTCTAAAAGTGTCAAATAAAGGAAAACCGCATTTTTATTTATTAACATTTAAAAAATAATACAATTTATGTCATTTTACTGAGAAGTTTTTACTCCAAAATTTTTATGCTATAAAATTTTATTTTGAAAATAAATCCAGCCTGCGCCTGTCACTATTCTCCTCAAGCATAAATGTGCCCAGCGTAGCAATAAAGTTAAGAGCCCCTGGTCTAACCGAATATAAATATTTAAAATTGATAACTTTGATATAGCATTGATTGGGTCACGAGGTTTGGCACGTGTTTTGTCTCTTTAAGAAACATCTGCAAAATTATCTTCTTGTTATGCTAAATGTTTTTGTAACGTAGACATTGATTATCGTTGTTAATGTTTCTAGAATAAACGTGAGTTATGGCTGACAATGTACAGAAAAGGTCAACTTTATTCAATTTATGTTTGAAATGATATAATACTACCACTTTTATTCAACAACATGATTAAATCACTACAGCGGCAGCCATCTTAGGAATAATCATTTATTTGATGGTTGTATTTGTACATCACTCAATAAATGTTTACTGACAAACATAAGTAACCACATAGTTGATGTCAAAACCAAAGTTCTGACGAAGGCGTAAGCCGAAATAGCTTTATTTTTATGTGTCATTTGCTATTTTTCTTTCCGTATCAAAACCAAAGCTTTATTTGTGTCTTCTTGAAATAAGTTACAACTGAACATATTATTCGTTTTATTCTTTTATCTTTACACATTTTTTCTTTGTACATCAAGATATTATTATTTAACGAAAAATATTCACAAAGTAGTCGCTGAACTTCTCTTGGGTCGGGAATCTTAGTTAGATTACCGTTTTTATGTTGAGCTTGGGTTAATAAGGGGTCCAACATTACAAACAAAATGTAATTCAATTTCTTGACCATAATATCAAGCACGGCAAAAGCCTTATGTTCTCTATTCTTCTACAACATGGCATAAGAAATATATCATAATTATACGAAAGCTGCAATAAAAATAGGTTACAATTGTGCTGTGAATTTTGATAAAAAAGGAGATAACATCTTTCATCAAAGATACAAAAAAATACACGGATTACGGATAATCATCAAATACGCTTGTCATATATTTTTTCTTCTTCTTATACATACATATATAGTCACTTAACGGCGCTTTCATGTCAATTGCTTTGCTTCTTCCCATGGCATGCACACATCATTCAGTTCAGTTTTACATTAGACAAATAGTACGCAACAATCTTCTACTACGCCAGAGTCACCTGTTGGAAGAAGTAGCAATCAGGGTTGAGAACTTCCGTAGATATCCGTAGCACTTGACTCAGCCATTTCAGCGACTTTTAATCACCACTGACGTAACAGGGCGTTGTCATGTACGTTCTTTATTCTTCAAGCTCTTCACGAAATTAAACCACTGCAACCATTTCAAACTAGTTAAAAAATAAAACAAAGACTTATTAAAAATTTAAATTTCGTGCAACGTTAACATACACACATTGTGAAAATAACCATGAAATAAATACGCAATAGAGAACATAAGGATCTAAAATATAAAATATTGTTTTGTACATATAGGGTGGTATATTGAATTGAATATATGTATGATATAACAATGTCAAAAGAAATATTAATGTGTAGAAAATTATAATAATTGCTGAAAGTGTACAGAGTAACGCCGAGCCGCAACTAAGGCCATTAAAATAAGTGTGATAAATTTTCACTCCTGCAAAAGTCACACAAAATAAATTTTAATGACTTTCGTAACTCTTAACACTTTGAAAATTTTATAGCGTAGTATTTTTACCAAAGAGTTTGCCTCGGAAAATGTAGGAATAAGTTTACTATGACAGGCCGAAAGTAAAAAAAAACATGATGAAATTCAGTAATGTGGAACGAGTCAATTCTAAATCAAATTTCAAACACCTGAATTCATTTGCGTTTTTTCGATGTGTGATTCTATATTTAAAAAAAATGTTTGGTATTGATTTTATTATTTGATTCAGTTCTTGTAAAATCAATTATTTTCATTTATTTGAATAATATTGATATTCTCATTTTTCAAATAAGAATATTGAAGTTTGATATCATAATCTGACATATTTCAAAAAACACTTTAAATGGACGTGAATACTGTGTTTTTTTAAATTCCAATATTTACCATCGTGGTTTTTCGAGTATGAAACCAAAATGGTGAATATATTTAAAAAAAAATGTAAATCGGCAAGAAAGGTGGTCGATTCACTTACCATTATAATGATTCACGCACTTATTATTTAATACAACGCTTAAAAGAAGGATTGTAAGATTTTTTTAATATAGAGATACATTTGAAGACTGGATAAGAAAAACGGCGCTTCTTTCATCATAAAGAGACTTTATATGTATAACAGATTTATCAGTCTGTTTTTCGTAATCAGTTAATATTAATAATATGCTTTTGATATACGCTTTTTTGCGCTGAAACAATTAAATAAATAAGATGACAGGTCACTCTTTGAAATGGACGGTTATATAAAGACTAAGATACAATAACGACTAATACCCAAGTCAGCCGGTACGTTTTGATAACTTCAGGTAGCTAGCTAGATTACATAAATAAAGCAATTACACAAAATTGTATGTAGAACATCGTCATATAACCTTTAACCTTTTTATTTCACACTGAACAGCAACGATAGATAATCTTTGAGAAAACATGTAAAAAGAAAAATGACGAATTTAAATTTGATTGAAGCGTTTTTTTGTAGTTTATCCTTTCAGAAAGCAGCGTGGGAAAACAAAATTAATTTGGTTTTAAAAAGGATATTTCTTGTAGAAATACAAACACAAAGAAGGCGGAAATAATAAAGTGGAATAGTGAGTAAATAGAAACCCAAATTTTGCTGGAGTAGCCTTGAAATCTGGCAGGAAAGGGTATTACAGGTATGTAGAAAAAATAATTAGGCCTGATCAAAAGCAAAGATCGTCGATCTTCCTCAAAGAAAAGAAATGTCTCATTGTGTATAATCACTTCCGTGGTCCATATTATCCTTTTCTGATTGATGTCTTGATTGACTATCTATTTTTGTTTTATTAACTACGCAATTATTTTTTTGTTTCAAAGTCTGCTGTACATTTGGCATTAATTTGTATATTTTTCCTTTATTTTCTACAACAAAATACATTTTTATGAAATGTCATGAAAAGTTTGTTTCCACACGTACAAATTACCACGAATGAACTACATTTAACAACTTTTTCATACAAGTAAATTTTAATAACTTATAAAAGTTTATTTGTTTTATCGAATTTCAAAAATGAATGTTGAACCCTCACAAATAAGACGCAAAAGATTACTTCTCAAATGTTTTTTGGAATTTTTAATATAAAACAATTCGTGCGACTGACGTATCTTCCAGAAATATTTTTTCTGCCGAGGGGCTTCTAAAAGTTACAAAATGTTCTTAAGCGCTTTGATAGCAGAGACTATCCATTTTTATGCTTTTCCTTCAAGCGATAGCACGGAAATGATTGCAAAGAGCAATTTCACTAATTACATCGCAACTTTTACTTGTATAATTAGTCCGTAAATAGATTCCTTTTCATGTTACGAGAAAAACAATCTCGTCTCTACGTCACAGGTAGAGTAAATTATCTCATTAGAAATGGTAGAATAAATTCAATTTACTGTTGACAAACTAAACTTCCTCAAAAGAAACTTGTGTTTTAGCACGTTGAAATCTTGAATACGTTTTGCTACCAAAAGGAGAACCTGCTGGAAAAATATGCTCAGTTAGCAGAGTAATAGAAGACTAACATATTCGAAAGAAAACTTTTTTTTTTTCAAAAATATAATTTATCTTTTATCAAGATAATAATTGCTCATCTGGATACAGATTTCAATTGAATTCCACGGCTAAGCCCCGATTAGAATTATGTTTTCAACGATGCTATGAAGATAAATATTAAATATCGAGATGAGAAAGGATTTAAAAATGATAATATGAATCATAATTTAACATGGAAAAGTGAATACAATTTTATTTTTATCTAACCTTTCCCGCTCTGAATATTGTTATGTGGTATGGTGTGAATTATATAAGATTCAAAAAAAAATTAGTCTTATTATAAAACATACCGTAAAACAATGTATTACATGTCTTTATCCGACGAATAAAACGCTTGTAGGCATTAATAGTTTGGTTAAAATATTTGTAAGAAATGCCAGCTGACAATTTTTTTGATTATGACGCTAGCAAAATCAATTTAAGAATTTAAAAGAAATCTTTAAAAAGGCTTCTGATTAAATTGAGCTGAAGGAAACGAGCCTTTGAATTTTAATGTCATCCTGATATCTTATAATCTTGTTGGTTTATTATAATAAAATTTTAAAAGAGCCTTCAAAGTGGCGGAAGTTGCGAAGCACAATTTGAGCTTTATAGATTTTATTCGATAATAGTCTAATTATTGTATGACGGAGACCCGTCTCTTGCGATATTATGAAAAGCTTTTAGAGGAGACTTTTCCAGGCGTGGGTGTAATGATTTCTAATACAGTTTTTTCATTACTTTTATTACCCACCCCGTATGCTGTAAATAATAATTTTCGCGACTGAATTTTCAACAGAAAAACATGTTCAATATAAAATTTTCTGACACTGATGTGATTTTAATTGCCCCTCAACAAAGCGTATGGCATTTTCGGTCAAATTAATAAATGGTTTAACTAAAAGAAAGAAATACGTCAACATTGTTTGGGTATGTACACAAGATTTAACATGTCCAAACGTAATAACTAGTGACGGAACCGCATTAATCAGTGTGAATATTTTATTTTTGTATTTAATGTGTGAGATTGAACGATTCCAGTGTATTCTAAAAAGAGTAATTAATCCATTTGTTGGCTATTCGAATAACATTGATAATATTGACTGTGTTACAAGTCACGCCACAAATGATGAAAAGACAAAGTTAGTAATTTAAGTTTTATGTTGGTAATTAATATTCACAAGGCAATCTCTGAATCCATAAAAAATAGTTGCAGTAAATCTTCTTTTATGTGATTTTAAAGTTATACGTTTTTTTAAATGCAGATTATATAATATATTTGATGTTTTTGAGACTATTTTGACGTTCTTAATAAATATAGCATTGTTTACATAACGTGCAAAATACAGTGCTCTCCAGGTTTATTAAAAGGTGACATTGACACGTGTGGCTAGTTTTTTTTGTCGCATGTTGTTTGTGTGGCATGCAATTTCAAACGGATTTTGATCCACGTTGCAAATCACATCGAGCATTCACAAACAGTGACGATAGTTAAACTAATAATGCAATCAAAACATAATTTCGTTATTTCAATGTCATATAATTTTTTTAAGCTTTTTTATGCGATTCTGTATTTTTTACTCGTTGTTTCAAAGTTATGCAGATTTTTTAATTCAATGACCGGATAGTCAGTACGAGATATCCCGTGGAATGCATCTTCCGCATAAAAAGAGGAGTAATTTTGTACTATATTACTGAAAAATATTTCAAGCCAATCAAAATAATCTAAACTTAAATTAAAATATTTGTAAAAAGCTTTTGATATTCCACTGGATGTGTAAATAGTTGTGCCATGTTTTTCGCACACAATATAACCGTTTTCAGTCTGAAATAACATCTGTAATTACACACTATTCGATTAGTAAAGGGATACAATTGAACATTGTATTAACAATGAAAATCCTACTTAGCTAACCACATATACATTGAAATCAGTATTTGCATGGTGAATACATTTTATCAAATAAAGTAATTTAGAATATACTATTTTTACTCATTTTCTACTGAAAAATATGATTCAGTTATCAAAATCCATTTAAACTAAATTTTATTCTTAAAATAATATTTTATTTGGTTGAAATAAACAGAAAAAGAAATCAGCGGTTAATATTTACATTCACGTTCAATAACATTATCAAAAAAATTATACATTGTTTCTTAATACGCAACGAACAATAAACATTTATACAATAGAGCTTCCAGAAAAATAAAATTACATTGATATGTAGTTATTCATTTTTTAGATTTATAAAAGTCTCATATTCTATTGAATTCAAACTAAAACGTGGGATTTATTTAAAAAAAAAATATATCTACAGTTATTTTTGAATAATTCTTTCGCATTTATGTCACAAATAAAAACGCAGAGCATAATTGAAGTGTCATGTGCTTCTTTTATTTTAAGCATAGCTTATAAGAGTCAAAACGCAGATTAGCTGAATGGAAAAGGGTATCACACATATCCATGACTAAGATGTCAAATGTTAGATGGAAAAAAAATATTGATATTGAACTTACCGGCACTTGAATCTGGACCCATCTGATGAGTAGGGCACAGAAATTATTATCACTAGACTATAGGGACCATGTTTAGAACTCTATATCTCACTGAAATGAACTGGTGCTTAAATAAGTAGTTTACAAGAGTTGAATTATCGGAAACCAAATGTTGACGTTTAACTGAATGTTTAAATATGTTGTATTTTTGTGAGTATTTAGGATAAACAAAGGATTAAATGCATTATTTTGTTGTACATCATGCGCGCATATTAAAAAAATGTCTAATAAGCCATTATATATTATGAATAACATTATACAACCTTCGATAAAAGAAAAATAATTTATGGATGAGTTTCAAACACTGAATTATTTAACTTCAAATTAAGAGTGCATACATAATACGGTCCCTTCTGAGACTTTAATTCCAAATGAAATAATCTCTTTGGTGAATACGTGCGAAAATATTTTTTAACCGCAGATGCTATTTTAAAGAATTCTGGTTTCATTCAGGATTGATTAATCACTGAAATAACGATGATAATTAAATAAGTCGCGTTGAACTTCGGTGCAACAAAGGCCACATGGCGGCCATTTTGGAGCGTGTCAACGCAAAATGGCGTGACATGTAAACTTTCCCGCACAATTTGCGAATGTCACAACAGTTTATATTATGAATGAACGTTGTGGCTGTCGCCTGCATGCGATATGTGGCCTGCTGCTTCAAAAATGTTTTTGAAAAAAGGTGAGGTAATAATTTAATTATTTGGAACTGAAATTTATGCGATATAGTGGTTGAAGGTAAATTAATATCGTGGTATAAATTAGCTTTTTCAACCGAAGGGAATTTCGGAGGAAAATAAAACAAATATCAGACATGCAACAAAAATACAATTAAAAATATCTTTGCTGGCCAGAAAACTATCCGTACATATTAACATATGAATAATATAGTATGAGTTAAAAAATATTAATAATACCTAGATATTTTGAGCGAAATATATGTAAAGTAACAATAACATTGATCGAGCGTCGTTTTGCAGAATGCAGTCAGTTCACATAAATCATTAAAATCACTTTGTGTATCCATCTAATATATAAAAAAATCAATGTTTGTTTGTTTGATCCTATTTTATGCGTTGCCATACCGTTCATCTGAATGCGATAAAACTTTGTCAACTTATTACTCGCACTTGCGCAAAGGTTATGGGCTTAGTAAAATTAACTTATAGTTGGTCTTTTATATAAACATCAATGTTTTTTCATAATTTACGCGCTGCCATATTTTGACAAATTATTGTTACAATTTCGCAAAAGATATAGGCATGGTAAAATTAACTTTCAGTAGATGGTGCGTGTGTTGACCAATAGACAATCGGCAAATGACAAACAACAAACGTCAAACGGCAAATGTCATCGATACCGATCAATGTTAGTGTAATTAAATCGAAATTATTTATCTAAAATATTGTGCATCCGAAAGCAATTCAATGGACACAAACACTTTCTTTCTATGAATGGTATTGCAAATTTTGCCGGGTACCAGCTAGTTAACAATAAATAAAACAATGAAATACAAAAAATGGGTTACACTTACAAAATTAATGATTTTAAAAGTATTATACATATTTATTTAATCAAATTATATATGTACCAATATTATAAAAAGTGTTGAAAGTATTACATACATAATTATATAATATGATTTTAAAATCAATGTATTTTATCGTTCATTTTTGTTCTTGAATTTTTTTTCATGGTACGAAATTAAAGCGGCGACTAAACTTAGTACCTAAAAACTCTTAAAATCGCAAGAGCGTTACCACTGAATAGTGGTGGTAGAAACGCCCTAAAAGTAATATCATGTTTTAGTGTCTTGATTTGTGTACGTTCAACTCGAATAAATGTATCGTAGCATATTATTTATTTACGAATTTTTCACCTGAAGAATAAGTATATTTCTTTTTTCGCTGAGTGAACGCGGGAAATATAATAAATTATAAATATATTTCAAAAATACACATGAAAAAGCTTATTCCTACATATAACCAGTTGGGAACATGTTTAATTCAGTTGAATTCAAATGTAAAAGCTCGCATGGGGGATGGTGGCTGAAATTAATTCTGCTTCGAGGATACGTGGGTGGATGAAGTAATTAAGTATACAAAGCGGGTGCATTTAAAACCACCATCTTCTGCAAATATTACTAGCAACCTAATACAAGCAGCATATTGTATTAGATTTTTGTAACAACCACCGCTTAAATTATTCATTAAACTGCAAGATTGTGTACCTACAATTCAGTAGACATAATAACATGATATTATCAATGGGATCAGCGTTAACTTTGTGAAAACTTGTTTGAAAAGACAATTGGATAACTTGGTTATTTCGCGTTTTGTTTAATTCAGTGTAACATGTTTTGAATATATTTGAGAATAGAATTATTAATTTACATTGCATATTAAAGCTAGATTGTATTTTCCTTTGTCTTAAATGGTTTTTATTGATAATCATCTTATATTTCTAGTTATATAATTAGGATACTTACTAAATGTTATCATAACAATAAACAAATAATGAATTTTCTTATATTAACAGGGTAAATATAATATGCAATTACTTATGAAATCATTTGCATTTTCCTTGTGACATACTGTCTTTTAAAAGTTATTTATTCGAATAAAAGCTAGTAGCAAGTTATTCAATGACAGCTTAGTTACAAAGAAGATTGTTGTTTCCTGTTTTACCGGATGCTGTAAAATAGCATTCTTATTTTATTTCAAATGTAAGCCTGATTTTCAAAAAGCAGAACTACATTCAACTATCGTATTATTGATGGCATTGTATATATTTTAAAGAAAAATGTTATTGCAAAAATTACTCTACCTAAATATTCTATGCTGAAGAAATAATATTGAAAGAGTGAATTTTGAATGAACAGCGACGTTAAAGTATAAAAACGGGTGAACTTTTCAATGCCTCGAGGGAGAAATTATGATAATTTTCCAGAAAACGTAGATATAAGAAATCCTTAGGGACTTTATCACCCGCGGCTACGTATCCCCAAGATACAACTAAATGTTTAGCGTTCCCTTTAACAACATTGCAGAAAATTCTTTTTACGACATTTAAATTTTGTGTCAAAAGCCACCATATCAATGTTAATTATTCATGCTTTCAACATTAATATCAAAGCTTTCAGGATGTTGCAATTAATTGAAGTGTTCATTAAAAAGCAGCAAGACATCTTGTGTTGATGGAATCTCATTGAGTATGTCACGATAAATGGATTTAGATTGCATACAAATTGTTTCATTAATATGATTTTTTAAATTTATTTATTAAGTTACAGAAATGAAGTACGTCTAACTATTCAATTGGAATAATAAAGTGATAAATTATAGAAAGCTATTACTAAAAATTATGTGAAAATATAAATTAGACTGTGAAAAAATAGCAATGTATTTTAGTTCTAAAAACATTATATAATGCGTTGCAATGCATTTCAAAGAAAGAAAGTGTTGCTGCTTGAGTGTGATTATTGAAGTGCTTGATCGGTATCGATGACATTTGCCGTTTGACGTTTGCTGTTTGTCTTTTTCCGATTGTCTATGGTATTACACACGCGCCACCTACTGTAAGTAAATTATACTACGCCTTTAACCTTTGCTCAAGTGCAACAATAAGTTGTCAAAATGAACGGTATTTCAGCGCATATTATATGAAAAACATTGATTTTTATATGTTGATTTTATGATGCCCATAACTTTTGCGCAAGTCCAAGCAAAAGGTTGACACAATTTTATCACAATTGGATGAACGGTATGGCAACGCATAAAATACGAACAAATAAACATTGATTTTATATATTAGATAGTTGATGGCCATGACAGCTTAAGCAGAAGTATTGTTTAGTTCTGACGAAGGCGTAAGCCGAAACATTTGTCAACTATTTAATATATTTATAATATGATTTTTGTAGAGCAAAAATTTGTGCTAAAATAGAGTTAAAACATGTTAATGCAAATTCAATAAATTATATAAATAAGCATATTGATACCAGATACCTCTTATGCTTGAAGAAAACAATGAGAAATGAAGGGGAATTTGAACTGACTGAGCTTCGAACGTCAAATTGTTATTGGAAAAAGTTCTTCAATTTAAATTTGGTATTATAAAACAATTTTTTGAATATAGCCGGCAATCCCTTGAATTTCATATATTGTCTCTCTTATTTGATATTGGTTGTCTACAAAATGCAGTATTTATTATCAGCAGTGTAAAATTTATACAATAGTGTTTATATCTAAATCACAATTTTGCACTTTGCCAGTTTTGGAATGTCACTCCAACTGTATTATATAACATTCTGAAATGAAATTGTTTCCAGAGTCAAACCAATTCAGTTTAAAACTGTTTTTACTCGAAGGGATTGTTGGATTTGAATTGCCTTATACTTCTTTGCACGGTTATTATAATTAATAACTTAAATAAATGAGTTCTGGAAATTTATATGTTGTCTTTGTGAACATTCACTCGCTTAGTCATAATACGCTTCGTTAGTTTTATTTTTTTCCGAATCATATTTCAAAAAACCCAATAATTTTTTTTAACACGGCTACATATTGTTGATTTGTAAAACATTAAAAAAATCATTGCATCAAATTTTTGGTGGAATAATATTACAATAAAAACAATACACTTTTTTAGTAAGACCAGAAGCAACTCCATTCATCACGCGCTTTATTGACAATCAGTTAAAAATGCTCGCGATGAGCGAAACCGGTCCTGATCTTTATTAGAATACATGATGAAATATAACAACATAATATAATTTATTTATTTATATAAAGAATGCGTTTTAAAATATATTATATTTTTCATTTTACTCATTATTAATTGGCAGATAATCTGCTGTAAGCCATATTTTGATTTTCATTTGGTATATATGCTTAGGAAATTATAAATAAGATTTCATTGGAGTGTGAATTTCGATGAAGCATTTATTCGAGAAACCATATCGAATGCGATCATATATTTACCAGCACACCTGCGAAATTAAATTTTCGCTCAAGGGAAATTGGTCTTATTGGAAGTAATGCGATATTACTTACTGAAATGCTTTTACCCAAGAACAAAGTTCAATTCAATTTAATTTGTGGCTTCTTTCATTTCACTCTTGACTTCATTCACTTGAAAATTCTAGACTTAATGTTGGAACTGTTTAAAACTTAAGAATTTTCTTTCAATCATATTAGGTTATATTATATTTGTGCCGCTTCAAATAAATCTTTTTATATAATATATGTATATATATATTTTTTTATTTTTTTAACCATGTCCGCTCCCAACTTGGAGCATATGGACTCCTCACGGAGTTTATCTCAACATATATTTTTTATACGAGAACTGCTTGTTGCTCAGTTGCTCAAACACTCTTTTTCGAAGAGAGTAGGGATGGAAAGGATACGAGGACTAGGACAGGACTAGTGATTAGTTAATCGCTGTCAATATGCGTCGCTTTTTGGGATCAGAAAGGTTGGAAGGGATTTTCAACAACACAAACTTGAACACAAACATGCCTTTGAACAGATTTATCGACTGAAAAAAATCCGCTCGTACCGGGAATCGAACCCGGGCGGTCCGGCACGCAAGCCAACAACGTTGACACTGCGCCACGGACCAGCTAAGTATATATTATGACAGACGAAAGCTTTCTTTGAAACCAGGGTATTAATGAGGTGTGATCTTTTTTGGTGTTTTTTGGAGTATAGAATAACTAATGGTTATAAAACAATATAAGTGTGTATGATTAATATGAACATTTCATTTGTCTTGTTAATGGAATCATTATTTTTCTTCTTTTAATCTTTTTTAGGGAATATCGAATCCTGTCATGTAATTCGTAAAAAAATACAATTAAAATTGGAAAGAAGTCAAAGGAAGCAAACCCATTTTTTACTAGAACTTATTTGTTGCGTAGGCCGATTGAGTTGCCAGTCGCAAGGCCAGCTTGGCTGATCAATGTACTGCGAAATGAAATGGATATTTTCAGCAGTGAAGTTGGTGCTTTATTTTTAAATTTCTTTTTCTATTATGATTTTTATGCCATTCTGTGTTTTATATGTTATCAGCCGTAATGCTATGTATTGTATTATTCTCCAATAAAAAATCAGTTGACAATGCTCGCGATGAGCGAAACCAGCCCTGATACTGATCAAATTAAATGTGGAAGTAGTACTGTAAATGCGGTTTGGTAATTTTAAAAATGCCTTTCCACCGATAAGTGACAGTTAACGCCTATAAAGTCATCTACAAAGTATAAGATCATGATTCCTTTTAATTAAATGTCTATCGTATCTATTGTTTATCTTATTATTAAGTATGCTTGTTTAATCTATGATTATTGGGTAAATTATGGCTATATGGTCACGGGACAGAATATTTGTAAAGATTTATGAAAAAATAAGCACATTAAATGAAATGAATGTGAAGCTTACGACTTTTTTTGAAATATTTCGTCTTTAATATTTAAAATTATTATAATAGAAGATCCTAAAGAATACTTCGCAATAAGTATGAAATCAAGTTGTTTTAATTTACAGGTGCAAAAATGCAACCACAAACTACACAAATAATAATATTATACTGATAGAGATACAGATATATTTTTTTTATTTTAGGCTAATATTAAAGAACGAATTCTTCCTTCAGAACTCGTACAAAAAATAAATAAAATAATATAATAGTAAATACAATAATCTCGTACAGAAATATTCTTCAGATTTAATCATTTTGATTCCACATTTCATAATAATCCACAAGAACTCAAAGAGTAAAGTCAAAACATAAAATTATAAGCCAGTATGTATAAATTTTTTGAGCTTAGCTCGAGAGCATTGGGATACTTTCCCGTGACCATATATCCGTAATATACCGATTATTGTATGAAAATTCTCTATGATTCAATCAAATAGATACCAATTCAATTTATATCGATACTTTGATTACCGGAGATTACGCAGAGTTAAAAAAAGGCGCAAAAATTTATTGTCATATATCATCAATTGATAATAATTTTTAGTTGGTAAGCCTGGCTATATATATATTGTCTATATATCGATTGGCGTCGTTAAGTTTTAACCTAAACCTTGTTACTTCCTCATCCTTATTTCTTCGGTTCTCAGATAATTCACACGTAACTAATTTATCAAACGTAAGCGAAACCAATCAATTTTGGGGTAGTTGGCAAGTATTATGTTTCAGATAACAATATAATCAGTATCAATAAATAATCTTTGGTAATTTAGCCCAAAATATAGATTACTCTAGAAAATGCGTAAATAAAACTATTCACAAATAAAAACAACATTAATTATAGTCAAAGGTTATAAAAGTTAAGTTAAAAATCAACGGATATTTAAAAAAAACATTGGTTCTTTAATAAATAGAATTTAGTGTTTCAAATAATTTTGCATTTTTTTTTGCATGAATCTTAGTATAGAAATTTGTTCTATATTTCTTTTAAAATTGTGCTTTAAAAAGTTTTATTGTTACGGGTCGTCTTAGCTGGGCGAGGCGATCCGGCGCAGCTTTGAAAGCGGCAGAGTTTTAAAATATCAAACGGTCCTCGCCCATGCAAGTGTCATATGTCGGCGAAGCAATCCGGTCAGGACGGCATATGTCGTAAGTCGACTCAAGTGCCTGACTCATGGCGCCCGCGAATCGCTTGAAAATATCAAACGGTCCAAGCTCACCAGAGCGTTAATTGCGTCTGGCCGAGCGATGGCACATAAGACCTTTGATCAACTACGTTTTAAATTGACTGGATTCGCCTAAATTCTCTTGCCGGTTCGCGTCGCTTACCTAAGACACGGGGTTACGATAAGATTCCTCAACGCTTTAGTTACTATTAACTATTCATGCACAACCCCAAAATTTCTCGAAAACACTGAAATCTCAGAAAGCTTCAGAATGGAAGAAAATAAACTAATGAGAATTATAAATCATTCTTTTAAATGTCGCTTTCCGTTGAAAATTAATTAAGTGTATCAATAAGTGACGTCATTGTATACTATGTTGTAGAAACTGCCGAGCTTTATAGTGCAGTGGTAAAAAGTTTACATTGTTTCGATGCGAATTCATTAAATGATTTCTTAAATCATTTAATGAATGAACGCGTCACTACAACAAATCAGCGTCACTCTCCTTTAAGTATTTATTTTTGAATTCAATATTATTAGTATGGAAGATGATTTCATAAAAGCATTTTCTTGAAAGTTACCCAACGTTATCTGATTCGACCGTATTTAAAACATGATAAAGAAACATCTCATATTCATGTTGTCTTTACACTCTGTATTAACAAATTAGTGCCTAAAAAGTTTCTTGAATAAAAAGTTTAAAATACGAAGAAGATCAAAGGGATCAATGGAAAATATAGCGTGAAACCAAAATAAGTATATTTTTAAAAATAAAAGTTTTTCATGCATATTCTAAGTACAGTCTTTCTCAAAAACATATACGTGGCAGTATTCAAACGAAGTGAAACTTTTTCTTTAAAAAAATTGCCTTATCTTTTACAAAACAAATGAAAGTTAAAAAACACTCCAACCACCAAGTTAACGTTAATACATTTTTTTGGGAACTCCTTATGGAGTTTACCTTTAAAGAAGTTGTACTATTAGAACTTCTTACTATTCAGTCACGAAATCTCTTTTAACCTTTTAAAGCCCTACGGTACCGTATGGGACCAGTGATTATATCAGATTACACTGATCTATGATAATAGTTTTCAACATATGAATATTAGCTTTCACAAATAATTTCTTTGAGATACCGATCCATAATTTTATTTTCGGTTTTGTTAAATATTTTTGTCATAATGAGGTATATAAACATCTGCGTTATAAGGTCGACTCTTGGGATATGCGTTGTGCTATAATCCGATGTACCGTAATAGATCAGCTTTATTCACACCATACAATATAGTTCGTTTATTATTTAACCTAGAGAATTAGAAAGCGTACAAGTTGTGGTGCTGGTCTTTGTTCGTAAATTATAAGTAATCTTTAATTTTTTCGATGGTTTCGGCGGTTACTTTGTGGAAGTTCATTTTAATATAAAATTTAAAATTAAAACGTGGAATAATCAAAATTATTTTAAATTTTATATTAATCTTTAATTTTTCTAATGTTTGTTATTTTACCCACATAGGATGACATGTTTTAGAGATATAATTATTTTTATAAGAGTTACGGGTCGCGCGGATATTTCGCAAACATGCACGGGCGTTTAAAGGTTAATACGGTTCGTGTAAGAAAAAAGAAATAGTGTAGAGACAGAACAAGATGCTTATTGCTGAGCCACGAGACAACACATCCCACCAATACGACGCTGATAAGCCGTCTACACACCATGATTAAAATATATATAAATTATTTACGCTGTGAGCATTTCGACTCTTTAAATTTAGGTACTATTAAAATCTATTTCCGAATAACTTACACGACCTGTAATTGTTATCTATAATAGAGACGCTTAAAATCATTCCTCGTTAGTAAATAAGATCAGCATCACGTGACGCTTGTTGGTTAGGTAAACGATGATGATAACGATTAATATTTAGCATGGATATATTCGTGAAACTATTTTCGCAAATAGCCGACACGAAGGTGGCGTAGCGTGTCAAGAAAATCGATCAATTTTCCGAGAAAATTCGCAACACACTAAATTTAGAATAACGAGTCGAAGAATACTGCTAGAGAGTAATTGCTTGCCTGTTTTACGATGTGATTTTAAATACACGTTGTTTCATAGTTTCACAAAGACGTAAAAAAAGGATTTAAAATAAACTCTTGTTTTATATGAATATTCATTTATTAGAATATGTATTTACCTGTTTATATGTATATCTATAACGCAGAGCACATTCAATCTTTGTAAGTCAAATGCTTACAAGTGGCACGTCCATTTCATTATTTGAATATAGACTTAACCACCTATCTGCCTGCAAAGTATTTATAATTTTACTATATAATTGTGATCTGATATAAAAATCTTTTGATTGTGAGCTGACCAAAATGCGTTATGTAAACAAAATGGTACACCCAAAGATTATCACAATATTAAATCAAACAATACATTTTAATTTGTACATCACAAAAATCTACATGTTTTATATTATGAAATATCATGCCTTTCCAAATATGCTACAAAACTATGCTAGTGCACTATTCGCATAAAGAAAGAGGGTGAATGTTAACACGCTAACGATGGACACTTATTAATTAATAATGATGTGTTAACTGATTTATTGACCAAAAGCGTAAATGACTCCCGCCTACCTACTATTCAATCGTTAAAACAAATCAATTATCAATACGTTTAGAAATGAATATAATGACTACTATATTGTGATAATCTTTTACATTTTCACAAAAGTTTAATTTATTTTCACAATAATACAACTCGAAAAGCGAGCTGAAAAAAGGTAAATTCGTCTGAAATTTTATATTATGAACTGCTTACCCTTTAAAAGTTTCCCTTTCATGGACAATCATTTATATTTACTGGCTACTCTATTTTTTATCATTATGGTTATTTAATCATATTATTATATCAGTAATATAAAAATGAAATTATAATTACATTTTTTGCTGTATACAACTTCCATTTTCACTTAGTATTTATTGATTTTTACATTTGCTTACCCATTAACTTTATTGGTCTTGATCTTCAATAAGGCAATATGCAATAGAAAAGTAAGTGTATTTAAATCTAAAAATAAATTTCTACGTCGTAGCGAACGGTACTGAAGAATTTCGTGTTTCGTATTCAAATCGGTACTTCAGCAAAATCGTCCACCCTGAAACCCTTTTCGTATTACGTCACACGTCTTATCTCTAAATAAATAAATCCTAAATCCTACTCTGTATCTGGGATGCCGTTAATCAAAACCCACATAGCTCCCAGGGAGCGGAAAATATAATATTAAAAAATTCACTTAAATTTTAAAAAATGGTCAAAGCGGCTTTTCCTAATTGATAAGGGCTACATCTGATCAAGTATTATTAATGATAATGTTTTTTTCTGCAATCGTCATACCTATATTATATATTATACATAACAGAGAAAATCCCTTAAAGTATGCAATTGTACCCATTATTTCTACGAACGATTTTGTAAACATATTTTAATAATAAAAACCGGAAAGAATATTGACAAGCAGTAAAAAAAAATGTATGGCAGCATACACAAGTAATGGTCATTCTACAAAGAATAAGCCAATTAAACGATTTATAAATACAACCAATAAGCTTTTACCCTTTGCTGTAACATTAATATTTTAAATAACGATAATGAAAGCAATAATAATTCGTTAATTTGTAAACTTTTAAAGAGTAATATAGATTAAACTTTAGAAAAATATACTAAGTGATTATCTTAAACACGTAACCGCAATTTATCTTCAAACAATGTAAACAAAGCCATATTGCCAAAGCAATTAATAAATTAATAACTTATTACTTAAGTAATTATTTACCGTTAGTTTGTTAATTATTGTTTGGGTAATAGTTATAAATTTATAATGAAGATATAAAATACCGCGTACCATTAAAGTCTTTGAGTTATTTATCTACTTCACTATGAATATACATTACTAAACAAATTCTCTTTCTACGCTTTTGTCGGATTCTTTAAATTGTTATTGTTTATTTCCACACATTCGCAAGTGAAATTAATTATTCGAACAAACCAGCGGACAATAAATCGAACTTATAGTCATTCGATATCCCCCTTCGGTATCACGTTTATGGGTTATATTTCCGGTCTTATTCAAACAACTCGGTGAATTTTATTACGTCTTTGTCTTCACGTTTACTGTGTTTGGCGTATTATACTTTTCAATTGTATATTTTATGTTTGATTATAGAGTAAAGTTTGTTTTATTGATAAATCACTGTTCTTATGTAATTCATATTTCATTTAATGTGGATATTTTACATTACGAGTATAGAGTTTTTTTTCAAATAAAAAAAAATAAAAAAATAGTACTTATTCCAAAATGAATGTATTTAGATCAGGACCGGTTTCGCTCATAGCGAAAATCATCAAAGTATTGAAAGCGAACACCAAAAAGTAGTAGAGTTTTTGCTGATAAGCAAATAAATATACTGTTAGCTTTACAAATAAATTTAAATTGACAAGTAGTAAAGATTTAAAACGTCGTGTGAAAACTTGAAGAATACAAACTAGTATTAGTGAACAATTAGATTGGTTGGGATTAAAATTATTGATGAGAACGCAAGAGTACAGAACACGTACAATTAAATAAATTATTTCCATCTTTTCAAAATCATTTTCTAACTGTCATGAAAAATGTGATTTGATTACAAACTACATTTACGTACTGAATAAATTTTGACATGCATTATTTAAAATCATTTGAGATATAGAACAACATATTACATGCTGCTCATACTTTCGTTTCCAGTGATAGAATTTTTCAATTTGGTGTGATATATTTTATGATGCATTTATCGCAGCCCTTCTACGCGGCGGCGTAGAGGGTCTACGACCAACGCTTTATCTTTGTTAAGTTTCGAGAAGAGATATCTTCAGTAGATAGCATGCGGTGTTGTACATTTATCCTTAAGGTACAAAAGCCATGCGTCATAGAGAAAATGAAGGTAAATATAAATTCTAAAATATGTTCGTTGAAAATACAATGTTTTACAATTTATTTGAATACAATTTTGATTAATAAAAATATTTTAAGCACGAGACTTTGTTTAGTAAATAAACGAAATTAGCACCAAATTATAAATATAATCTCAATTTACTTTTTTTTTAAATCGATCGTAAGCTGTTATTGCGAAAGTAATGAATCAGTAAGAAGTCATTTGATTTTTATATTACATTTTTTTGATAACATGTAATATAAAAATGTTATATTATTTGCCAGTTTATTTTCACCAATTCTTCTTGGTCAAGTCCGTGGGTGGATCGCCCGGGTTCGATTCCCGGTACGAGCGGATTTTTTTCAGTCGATAAATCTGTTTGGTATGGGTGTTTGTGTTGTTGAAAATACCTTCCCACCATTCCGATCCCAAAAAGCGAGGCATAGTGACAGCGATTAGCTAATCACTAGTCCTGTCCTAGTCCTCGTATCCTTTCCATCCATACTCCCTTCGAAAAAGAGAGGTTGAGCAACTGAGTAACAATCATTTCTTGTAGAAAAACATATGTTGAGATAAACTCCATGAGGAGTCCATATGCTCCAAGTTGGGAGCAGACGTGGTTAAAAAAAAAATCTTCAAAACCAACTAAACAACTTATTCGACTAAAGCGATTTTTGAGATACATGAAAAGTCTTTACTGTATTCTATAAGATGTCAATGAATTTGTAATAAAGAAAAATAAAAATTAATAATTTAGTATACAAGATGAAAACGATTCCACGGATCTTTAGAAACTAAGTAAGGATTAATTGAATTAGTAACTTGTAAAAGGGTAAAGAACGAATGCGACTTAACCAACACAAACATTTAATCATTAATATCATATTCGGCATTGCCAAAAATCTTAAAAGGGTTTGAGTTTTTACTTCATACATATGACGGTCGAAATCATTTTTTATTATACGCATTTTTTATACAGTTTTGTTTATTCGCAACATCCTTGTTCATGCCATGGGACATGCGAGGGAAATAAATGTAAGTCCTTTATACAAATAAACTATATAATAAAAAGGACGAGCCCGAACCGTTGTGTCATTATTTATAAGAGTGATCTTATGAAATGCCCTTTCTGACAGTAAGAAGAACCATTACCCAGTGATATTGTGACGGACGACTGTCACAATAAAGGACATAATATACTGTTGGCTGTAACGCAGTTCATCCCTTTTGTAAAATAACAATTGAAATAATTGTACGGTTACTCTCAAAACAACATTTTATTTTTAATAGTAAGTTTGAAATTTCTGTTAGCTTTTCAGAAAGAAATAAAATCATCCAACACCAACAACAATTCACTCAATACCAGTTTAATAATTTAAAAATAAAACAATAACTGAATATGAAAGTGTGTTTTATTTATTAGAATTTCGACTTGCTTGCTTGATGGAATTTCAATATAAAATTTGAATCGTTTGAATTATGCAATTTTTCATGAGTTTTTTCGCTAACGATCCGGGTTTCGCCTTTCGGCATCTTAAAACAATTCAAGTTCACGAATGTATCTGAATTAAGTCTAGTTTACAGCATTATTCAACCAAATTATAACTCGCGTCTAATTCCGAATGTATAGTTAGACTTGCACCATCAAATGTACTCAAACGAAGTCTTTTCCATTCTTCAGAAATGCCAAAAAAAAATCTCTCTATATTTTTGATAAATCAGATTTGTTATAAAATGCACATGAATTCCGCTGACATCATCGTACATGCTATTAAGTTAAGCGTTTTTTACGTATCCCTGTACCAATGGATCATACATCCGGTGAAGGATTAAACTTTATCATGTTAATTTCGTAAAGTTACTGACAAGGTTCAAAGTTTTAGCGAGCCCTAGTATTACAACTGTGCTATTTGTTATTCCATAAAGCACTGGCTCACAAAGGAATTAAAATAACCCGAGTGGAAACCAGGCGAACTATTACTTATACGATTTCATGCTTACGTTAAGATAGACTGAACACATTATTATATTTAACTTTTCAGTACGGTTTGGCTTTGCTATCGTGTTTGTGAAAGATATGCAAGAGAAAAAATAGTCAGTTTATAAAACTATTCTCTAATCGTGTTTCACAGTTTTGAAAACCGCGCAATTATTCAAAATTAGTCCGAATTTAGAACATGAGACATGTTCCGGTGATTTCTCACGGGAGATACAAATCTAGATTTATATTCTGGAAACTAGACAGAGAATTTATGATGGTCGTTGTAAGCGAGTAATTTTACCTAAATTTAAAGGCTTTGACAGGCTATAAATATACAATACTGAGGGATAATCTAATGAACACCGCTGAAATTTGAAACAATGCATTATTAAAGCAACTTCATCAACTAACTATGCGAACAAAACCTCATTATTAATTTATTTAACAACAAAGTTTGCAGTAGTTGTAAAGAGATCTATACAAATTAAATATCTAAAAGTAGACACATTGTAAATATAAGCAATATGAAAAAGTATATTCCATAGTATAGTTTTGCATAGCATGATTTTGCCGAATTTTCAAATATTTTGTGAGTGTCTTTTTGACAAAATTTATTTTGTGTTTTGTTTTGAAATATCGTTCGAATTTTAAAATTTAGAAACTTAAATAAAAAATATATATTTTCGTTTCTTTCTGCGAACATTGAAATTTATTACGGTAGAAAAAATAAATAGACACTATAACTGACAGCGAATTTACTGCTACTTAAAACTCCATTTGTCTACTGTCTAGAGTTTAGAGCTGAACGTGTATTTAAAACTATACAATATAACCTAATATTAAAATAAAGTAAAAGGTGCTAGTAAATGGAGTGGCGTTTATTATATAATATATTAAAGTTTTCGTATAAATTCGACATGAAATATAAATATGTTGTAGTGTGTGCACTGTACAATATCTAATATTAAATTAGCTAATTTTTGTTCTATTTATTTTTAAAGGAAAATAATACAATTACAGTTCACATTGACGCGATCTGGAATCCCGGGCGATGTAGTTTATTCTTTTTTTATTTAATTATTATCAAACCGTTAATATACTTACATATTTATTCAATCTCCATTTAATAAATATTAAAATCCAACATAATATTTATAATTATAATGTGGCATCAAATTAAAAAAGGTATGCGATGAGAAAAAATACTCCAAATAATGAGGTATTGTCATGTTGAAAAAAAAGAATCCAATTCTTTACACTTGCAATTATTTAGTTTCTAGATACAATTACAAATTTACAATAATGCCCAAGGGTAATACAGAAAATTTCCCATTGCAATATTATTTATCAAAACATCGGAACAAAATGCATAGATGTTATGTTTCTATCTAGTAGGTATATTGAAAAGAAGTCTGTGCACAATAATTGATTGAAAACAAGGACCTAAACAACAACTGATTTTAAGTGGCTGCAGGTGAAAAGTTTGTGGATATTTTTTTCTTAATCTGACATGAAAATATGTGGCGATGTTTTAAGTGCAATATATGTGTATGCAAGCACTATCTTGATTGATATTTGGTTAATAAAATGTGTTTCAAAGGCACTGAATGTATAATTTCTTAAGATAAATTTTGTTTTTTCTTTGTTTGTTACAGTGATGGGTTCCTGTCTTTTCGTCTACGGAAGGAAAGTTGGAGAACTGTGCCGACGTGATAATGACTGCGAGTCTGGACTTTTGTGCGAAGACACAGCCCCAGGTTTGTGGAATATTTATAGATAATAATAAAAACATTTCGGTTCATCTCGAGTTATTTTGTTTCCAATAAATTACGGTTTTATGAGTTTTTTTGTTTATTTATTATTGTTGTATGAATTTTAGTATACAAAATACTAATAAAATGCTAAACAAATGACGATGTTTGCACTGCCTACATGATAAATAGCTTTGTTCTTCTATTCTTTTTTCAACAAGAGTTCATTAAATTTTTTCCTGTTTTTAAATTTATATCTGTGCTTAAAGTGCTGGAAATTCCTACAAATAATTTATTGTTACGTAACTTAAGTGCTTCAATTTAAAAATACGAAAGACAAATTACCATTAAATTGTACGAAACGAGCTTAAGCCTACTTAATAAAAGGTTCTTTTAGAGCGTATTATCAAATTATTTGCTACGCTTTGTAGAATTATCGCATAGTCATGATCATGATATTAATAAATTCACTTAAAAAATAATGCCGGACTCGCTTCCATTTCAATAATAATTAATGTAAATTATTTTCAATTCTGATGAATTAATGATGATATTACGGTACTACGGCAAAATTGAAATAGATAAGATAGAATTTGTTTTCTCAATTATTGATATTGACGAATCGTTAGAGATATTGAAGGAAAAATAAAACATTTTTTTTCTAATTTATATGTACATATGTAAATAAAGACGTCTCGGTTGAAGGGATGTCTTTTTTATTACATTTATCTTTGATTACTTTTAAGGTGTTGACTGACAATACTTGGTAGAATGGCAATATGATAAAAATAATTACACATTTTTAGTACTTATCTCACATTGGTCATAAGTCAAAAAATATCTTTGATTCAATAAATCTGCTTAAAGAATAGAAGTTAAATGTAATACAATATAACAAACAGTAATGTTTTTTCAAAGGCAACGTGTCATGGAAATGCTCCGCCAGGCTATTTTGTAAATCTTTTTTCGCAAAGGCGGCCAAATTCAATGAACACACATTAATATTAAAAAAAAAAACATTTTACTTTCAAAGTAAAGTCTGTTTTAAATTGCTAATATCAAAAGAACGTTGAAATAACTTCGTTTAATGTTATTTATTCATTCTTAAAAATGCTAAAATTAGATGTAAAAATAAATTCTTGGAATTATTTAAATAAACAAAACATATTTTATACTACTGCTTTCACATATATTCTGATACAAATCAGAAGCGGTTTCGCTCATCGTAAGCATTTTAAACTGATGAAATATATAGTGAAACAAGATTATTTGTATCAAAAAGAGGAACTTACGACAAGGTATTATTAACATTTTTTTTAAGAAATGTAACAAGAATTTAAAGTGGGATTTATTTCCCATTAGACCTGAAGACTAATTATTAAACTATTATTGACAGTCAACACATTAAAATTTCATTGAAATAATATCCATGTTTTTTTATAAAAGCAGTAAATAAATAATATAGCTATCAAAGTTTTGATAGAACTGCAATGGAATGTTATGTGACAGAGAGCTACTATGATTGAGTAACTATTCAGCTAGCTTGAAGTTAGAGTGCGCACGGAAAATTAGCACGCTGACGTTAGCGCGCAATACTAAAAATTTTAACATTTAAAAAAAAATATATATAAAGTGGGTAAATGCTCATATATAATAAATATTTTTAATAATTTCACATGGCAAAATGTCCATATCATACTATTTTGTTTTATCTAATCGGTAAAGTTTTCTTGAGTAGGTTTGGTTAGAAAAGTAAATTTCTTAAATGAGCAGTAAAAAATATAAAGGATCACATCTTGCGCGCAAATTTCGGGGTTCTACTGCGCGCGCTAACGTCGAGGGACCGTTTTATGTGCCACTGAATATTGAATTAGGTGCAAAGGCTTTTCTTAGTGTAATGAATATCGTTGGATGGAGTTCACAATAATTTTTGACTCTTATTTTTTCTATTTTATCCATAGGAGAACCAAGAGTATGCCGTCCACCAGTCTCATCCGCCAAGCAATACGCTGAAGAATGCCACATGTCCGGAGAATGTGACGTCACGCGAGGACTTTGCTGTCAGCTTCAGCGCCGCCATCGCCAGCAACCCAGAAAGGTTGGCGCCATTTTTATCATTTCTATCTCGTTATTGTACCATTTTGTTTTTTTACTGAATCATTTTCGTTTCATCTTCTCAGTTCTTAATGTTGATACTATTTGACATAAAAGCAACAAAATACATGCATTTATTTTACGAACCAAAAATTATTCTATCGTGAAATACGTTAACTACACCCGTTTGATTTTTTAGTAAAATTATTTGATTCGTGAGAAAAAAAAATATTGAACCACGGCCAATCAGTTTTTTTTTAAATTTAGGACTTCAACTGAAGGTGCTTGGACGAATTTCAAGATTCCTTAGAATTTTATATCGTTTTAATTTTGTCCTTTTCCATGAGTGTTGTTGCTTGCGACCCGGGTTTCACTTTTAGACATCTTCATGCATTTAAAGTGCACGAATGAGCTTTAACTGACTTGTAATAAACAGTTTGTCTCGTTTATATGTGTAAAAAAAAAAGATCACTAAGTTTTATTGTTATTAACTATATGAATTATTGAAAGTTTTGATATTAATTTTGTAATTTCTAATTATCAGGTATTTTAAATGAAACGTCGTATAGACTATCAATGTAGGTAAGAAGCTCGGGTCGTTTGCCACAAAACTTATATATGTTTATACAAACTTGCAACGATTTAAATTTGACAGTCTTTGTTCTATGAATAAGTTTCAATTTTAGTTATATGAATATCCTACATAAAAGATATGATTTTATCAATCATGAATATTTATCTAACCATCACACAAAACTCAACGACTACTTTTTTATTACTTACCTTTTTACAGACAGATTAAATAAATAATGGTGTGCTCGAAGCTATTACTTTTACTTTTAAATAACCTTTTAGCTGAAACGATTACTACATGTAGATCGTGTAGGTAACTATTACAATTTTTTGTAAGATCGAATAAAAAGTGATTTTTAAAATGTTTTTTTTTATGAATATAAACTTTTCTTGTTATCGTAAAACATAAAAGGCACGATTTAAATTTCGAACGCGTTTAGCACTTTATATGAATAATGAATAATAGCTATGTGTATAATAAAAACCCGAGCTTGAAATTTGTCGAAAACAGATTACTGTTGGCTTACTTGGTAATAAAAAAAAACGATTTGTAAAGAAACTCACTTATTCGACCTTTTTGCAATCGCCCCTAAAACGGGGTTCAATTTTTGGTCGAGATTTTGCGTAGGCTGCTAGAACTCGTTCGGAGTGTGTAATTATTGCCTGTCTAAAATCAAATGGCTTTTATTTATGGGAATACTGTAGAAACATAGTTATGGAGTGTATATTTAGGACATTCGGATGTATCTAGTTATATTCTAGCAAATCAGCTTTTACTACACAAATATCAGGATTGTTTTACTAGGAAGAGTTTATTATTTTGATACAAAATAATTAAGCTGGATATATTATATTCTTAGCAATGTATATTTGAATTTGAAATGAATTCGCATAAAATAAAAGCGAGCTATAAAGCAGCAAAAGTTTTAATCAAAAACTGTAAAGCTGTTAAAATAAATCTTTATTATCGTTACCTAACAAAATATTCCTGGGTGATAAAATGTATTTTAGTTCTAAAAAAATAAATAATATAAAGTTGAGAGATATTTTGTCTTACGCTTTCGTCAGAACTATTTTACAACAAACATACATTTATCTATACATACTAGCGTAGAAGAGGTTTACAATTCATTTTCTCATCTTTTCTAACATCATAATTTTATATGGAAAAATATAGTGTTAATTGGGACAAATTGATTTATTCTTGAAATAAAAAAATATCTACGGTTATTGAGTAGTAATTAATGAACGTAAATATAATGGAGTTCTACCAAAAGAGTGACAACTCAATCAGAATATCAGGTCAAGTTCATTTTTTTAAAATAAATTTTCAATTATTGATATTATTGTATTTTTTTAAATTTCAAACAAACAATGTTTACGAAAACTGCACAAATGTGCTATACACTACAGAATTTATTTAAACTACTGGGTATGAAAAAAATTTAGTATTTTAATATGTAATCTTTTGTGGACTAAGAATTTGATCAATGATTGCTATTTTTCACACATGTATATTATTTCCAAACAAACAATCTTTTCTTATTTAAATTAGTGATAGGTATGATTCTTATTCAAGTTATAAGGGTATTTCAAAACCTTTCTTCTTCTCACTGAAATCCTTCAAAATAGTAGCTTTATCATCGAGTCCATAATTTAAGCTGTAGATCTCGCAAAAGGTAAATAAATTAGGACAATGAGATGTTTGCCAATCGCTCTTGCTAATATTTATTAGTGAATATTGATTGATTTTTCACATAAAAAATCAAAATCAAAGGGCTTATAGTCGTAAATTAAATGAAAAAAATATTGTATTTAATTATCCAGATTTTTCTAGAAACGACATACATAGTACACATTGTCAAAGCTCTACTAAGTATCCTATATATAAAACCGAAACGGCGTATGTATGTCTGTGGGTCTGTAATTCCCTTTTGCATTGTTGGTCATTAAGTTGTCATAAAAACGAATATGAATGAAAATATGTTTGAAGACATTTAGTCAAAATGTAATAAATTAGTCTTCTACTGAACTTTTCCCGGCTTTTATTAATATAATAATGTTTATTATTTACGTGAAGGTATTATTTGACATTTCTTTGACAGCAAATTAGATTTTTTCCTTGAATTTGGATATTTTAATGGACGGGAAAGGGGCTGTCATCGAATAAAATAAAGTTTGTAATTATATTTTAACTCTATTTTGGATGTTAGATTTTGTGATATAATTATGTCGAATGATATAACATTAAATAATTATTGGTCGCTTAGTCCGAGCGACGCCGGGTAGCAATACTAGTTGTATATAATACACATTTAAATAAGTCTCATGAATTATTACATTTATCTGATCCAAAGAGAAATTGTTATTACGACAGGCGTAACTACAAATTAGTGGCGTTTAGTATATTATTTGTGATCATCATTGAGTTACATATGTTAAATTGCTATTATAATTTGAAATATAGCTGTAAATGTAAATCTAGCTTTCGCATTATACATTAGGCACGTATATATCGTAGATATAATATAGTTGTATACTATTCTTATTTATATAATATATCTTAGAGTTATAAGCAGGGCTGTGGAGTCTGAGTCGGAGCTTTTTGGCCGGAGTTGGAGTCGTCGCGGCGTTTTGGCCGGAGTCGTACTCGGAGTCGGAAATTTTGAAAAGTTTGAACTTTTTATTTTTGCATTTAATATGTCAAATTTGACTTTTGGCCGCATTGATAGGGTTGATATTTAATTGAATACACATAAATAGGAAAATTAGGGAAAAAAAGGGATGATATTAACCTTTTTTTAGTCGGAGTCGGAGTCGTATTTTTGATCAATGTCGGAGTCGGACTTTTTTAGACCGACTCCACAGCCCCACTGCAGCTAATAAGTTCTCTTATTGTAATAAAAACCGATAAAAATAATTCTACAGAACGACATCAATCTATTTTATATACGATCAAAAAAGGTTTAAAACACTGCCTGGTTTTGTTCGCTTTGAAAAAAGATATGACATACAAGTCTTACAACAAAGCATAATTTGGAATTTAAAATATAATACAAATTAAATGAACTAAGCTTTTGATCCGTAACCAATATGTTAACCACTCAATGGCTTATCTATGTATGGATAAAAACATATTTTAATATTATTCAAGTTAGTTAAAGCTTTGAGTTATAATTTTCTACGCCAAAACTATGTCCTACCACACAAAATATAATGACGATTATTTAGTGTTATCGATTTTTTTTCAAATATAAACAAAAGCTTGTAATTCAAATTGAAAATTTGATGATTACAGTGATGTTTACTAAGCGATATATCGATAATATAATGCAAACAATAAATTCGTTCAAAAAACAACGTAAACAGTCAGACTAAAAAAATAGTATAATAATTCTAAGCGAATTACAAAAGGAAACTAAATTCGAAAATTGTTTAAGTATTTCAAAAATTTCCTACAACCTCGGATAAACAACAAACAAAATACTCAACGTATAAAGATTGCGTGGAATCCATACCGAGGTAAAAATAATAAAACTATTAATTATTTATAATCCAGTTTGCGTTTTGTTTGCTTTGTGACTATTCCCTTGTCAGTTTTTTTCCCCATTTTTAAGGTCAACCCTTTTGCAAACATCCTTCAGAATACTTCAAATAAATTTGTTTGGACAGAAAACTCACGAAACGAGTGTAGACCAATGGTATTATATGAACTTTGTGTCTAGGATTTTTTTTCCATGATAAAATTGAATAACCTTTCTGAAAGCATTTGAAAAATAGAGACAAAAGAATATTTCAATTTTGTGAATAAAATTATTTTATCATCGTGAAATATTAGGAGTAAATAAAGTAGATTAAGTAAAATATAATATTAATTATATAATATCATAAGAATAATAAAATATATAATTATATAATGTCACAAGAATTATATAATATTGATAGCTGCTTCAAAATCACGCATATCTTTAAACTAAAAAGATTTTTAGAGAAATGCTTAAAATCTTACTTCACTTAACGTAAAGGGCGTAAAGTTTTATTTAACTACAATCTATTCAATGTGAAGTTTTAGTTATGTCGTTGCATTAATATATATTAGTTTGGTCAGTATAATTGGTATAAAAAAACCGTAACTTACTTTTAAGATACTAAAACAGCGATGCACAACCTGCGGCTAACGGGAAGCATGTGGCTTGAAATAAAAATTACATGCGGCCCAATATGAAAAATTTCAATCACCTGTTTTTCTTCAGAACTTTTCACGGACGATGGAAGAACAATATAAAATCGTCAAGTTTTCAATTCACTATTCTCTAAAAAATAGCGATAATTTAATCACTTTCATCATCAATTGTGATCATCAGTTGACAATGCTTGCCATGATCGAAACCTGTCCTGATCCAATAAATTGTATGTGGAATAAGTACTCAAAATGTTTTATTATTTTTATTATAATGCCATCCCACCATTGACAGTGAACACCTTAAAAGTGATCATAATTTAACTTAATATGCTTCAAATCGTACGATTTAAGACAGTAGTTATTTTATAAGCGTGAACATTGCGTTGTCTTTTTTTACCACATTGTTGTCTGTCTTTTAAATATGGAAAACGTCGGACAAAGGAATGCTGACTTTTATCCAGATAACCAAAGCTCCGACCCACCCAATTCACTGCCGTAAAAAGGCTTTCTGATACGCTTTTCCGTCTACGCCGTATGATTGATAATTTAGATTGTGAATGCAGCAGTAAGCTACATGATGCTTTGCACGTTCTCGGAAAATGGTTGGAGATAAACAAGGAAAGGGCAATATTACTTTTCATGCCCCTAACAATACCAAATTTGAAGATAAAAAGATGTAAATAATGGTTATTTTTTCAACCAGGCCCGCTCTTTATGACAACCATATGAACTCGGTCACTAATAATCATTTTTGGAGAGGTATAGAATAACAGGACTAGTAAAGAGCTTGGGGTTTACTCAAGACTCTCACTTTACCTTGCTGTTACGATCGGATGAGATAAGATGCATGACGTCAATCCATTCCCTGGAATTAAAGTTCTCAAATCAAATGTCAAATCATGTTATCAAATCGTCAAATTTAGAGCCCGATTAGCTGACCACTCAATCGCGCAATACAATTTTGGAAGCAATGGGGGCCGAATGATTTATTTATACGTCCATATTTACGAATTGTCCAATAAGAAATTTTATATAATCACAATTTGTTCATCAAAGTTGAAAGTATTCCCTGCCGCTCACTAGAAACAATTCAGAATGAGTACCAAGCAAATCTTTACGTCGTCACTTGATGATTTATGACCTATGACCCATCGGTCTCTCAAAATGCCAACCATTGATAATTTATTTTTCGGTTTGACATAATATTCAAAAAATATTGTGTGATTTATATGAATATAAGTTAATATTGAGGCCCCGAACGTTCGCCTCTTTTCGCTTATGGGGTAATCGGCCACCGTAACCAAAAGTCATGGTCACAGCTTAATCTTACATTCTTATATCCATCGAAAAATAGAGGTTGAACGACTTAGTAATAAGCAGTTCTCGTAGTAGAATAATTTCTCTTGAGAGGTGCTCAATAAAAAGTCTATATGCTCCACACTGGAATTGGACACGGATAAAAAGAGCGTTACTCTCCGGTTACAAGCTCGGTTTTCTAGGTATTGAGACCTTTTGTTTTTATTCGGTTTTTATCGATCAATAGAGACGTAGAAACTAGATTGAGAATGATTTGCATTGAACATGCAACTATCAGTATTAATGTTTTTTTTTTTAATAATAAAAGTAATTTTTAAAGCAGTTATATAACAGACTTCATTATCGACCCTGTAGCACGCTTGGGATTCAGCGTGTAGAACGTTCGATTTTATTTTTCGAAGTTGTTAGCCGCGTTGAGCTATAAATTAATGTCCGTCTGTTCGAAAACTTTACTGAACTATATTTTATTAACGAACAAGCTATGAAAAACTTAGAGCATTAGACATTCATAGACTCAAACTAAAAATAAAGTAAGGGAATATAATATAACTTTTGGAAGATTACTGAAACAGTTTTTTCTTTAACAGCGTAATATCAGGAGAATAATATTACATGGACAGTTGAAATTTTTAACGAATAGTTCAATTGACTGTTATTCAGTTGTTTTACTATGTTGTACAGAAAAAATATGACTATTGTTGTTAGCTAAACGCCTTTTATATTCCCTGTTTGAAGGATTAGATTGGAAAATAATGAAAAACTATTAAAATAATTATAATAAATGCATTTGACATTAAAGCTAATGCCAACGCGCCAAATATGATTAATTATGAAGGTCATTCAAGACTAACTAGATGAGAATTTGTATGAATTAGTCGAGAAAAATTCAACGAAAATTGACGTACAACTATGTCAAAGATCTCTTGTTAAACTGTAAAATCTGACCTTGCCGGGATTTGAACTCAGACCCGCTTGATTTCAGCGGCAAAGCACTTGCCACTAGACTACAGAGACTGACAAAAAATAACATACTAATTCTTGTCAATAATCACTTTTAAGGTGTTCACTGACAATACTTGTTGGAATGGCATTTTAATAAAAATAATAATAACGTATTTTTTTATTGCTTATCAGTTGATAAAGCTCGCGATGAGCGAAACCGGCATTAATCTAAATAAAGTTAATGTAGAAAAAGTAAAAAAACGTAGTAAATGAGTATAAAACCATAAATAACGTACTTACGTACGTTTAATTCGAAAAATAGAACTTTAAAATTTAACAAACGAGTAGCACTTTACTCTGAGTGTTGCTACTCGGCCACAGCGACTATAATGGTTATATAAATTAAAGCTGATAGAAATGAATAATTTCGATTGTCTGTTGTAGTAATGAGTCTATAAATATATTTATAATTTAGTTTCGGTTAGAAAACATACTAAAATGTAATTTAACACTTCTGTAAACCTTTAATGTCATGGCTAGGGCAGAAATCAAATCCCAAGAGCTTAATTACGCAAACAACGTTTTCACAGTTAGATTCACTTGGAGAAGTTTCCCAAAGAAGTTTAAGTATAAAGTTTAAAGTGGTGCTGAATTATAAATAACCAGACGGTAGAATTATGGATTATGGAATATTAATATGTATACTTTATTTAATTGGCCAGAGTGAAATTTTCATTATTTTGAGAAAATTCTCTCAATTAAATATAATATATTATATCGATGCAGATACAGGAGTTGAATTGTTACATTTACACACGGGCGAACATAAATTGTTTTATTACAAAAATATTAGAGATAAATATAAATCAGCTTAATAGTTTGCAAATTTTAAACGAAAAAATTAATCCTCAAGCTCACCATTGTTATACCCCTTTAAATATATATCATTAATTATAAACCCAAATACTTAAAATCAGCCAATTCAATAATAGGAGGTCGGATTAAGCCATCGCTTTTTTATCGAAATTTTTATGTAATGATCTGGTCATCAGTATTTGCAATACAACATTCAAAACATAACACCCGATAATTAAAGCTCCTACATAATTCATTGAAACTCATTTACATCAATTTTTCACTAATTCATATAGATTACGTTAATAACAATTAAACTTTGTGGTCTACTTTTATTTTTGTATATAAACTATACAAACCGTTTACTATGCGTAAGTTCAAGAAAATCCGTGTACTTGAAATGCCTGAAGATGCCGAAAGGCGAATACCGGGTCGTTAGCGATATAGCTCATGGAAAAGTACAAAAATTCAAATGATTCAATTTTTTTGTCAATATGTTATAAAAACGTCAAAAGTATATTTCCAATACAAAAAACTGATAATCTACGCTTATAATTATTTGTAATTTATCTGTTCATACTCACAGTGCGATAGTTTTTATTTATATCTTTATTTCAGTAATGATAAAGCGCTTATTTGTTGGTAACCAGAAACTTAAATTACACTATGGATACTTTCGATGGTTTCGGCGGTAACTTTGTGGAAGTTCATTGAAGTCATTTGAAGTATAATTATTTGTTTGCTTTGTTTCGATTATATGACCCCCCACCTTGTAACCCCTCCATTTTGTAATTTCATAATTTAAAATGTTAGAATCAATCTTGCTTCATTACTTAAGCAAACTTTGCGATAGTAAGTCTGAAGATGCCTCTGAAAGAGGCGAAACACGTGTCACAGTTAGTAGCACAATAATTGGAATAATCAAAGTTATTATAAAATTTATAATACACTATAGATACCAACGCTCGATATTTAAGACTGAATTATAAAGCTAAGATTTCTGACTGTTGTAAAACAATCTTTATTTTTGAGTGAGATATACTGAAAAGCTGTTAAAGAAGTGGAAAATTTTACTTGGACCAAAAATTGTAACGTTGAATTAGATTTCAAAGTTAAGCAACGTAAATTTATATTTAAAAGGTCTTCAAACGCAGAAACAAATAGCTTTCATTTCAAAATTATAAATTAAAAGGTAGATCGCTTATAAATAATTTTCTTTCAAAGCATCTGCCGTCATAAAAAGATTAAATTCAAATCACTCCATAAAAACACAAATTGTCAAAATTGTCAAACGGGAAAAAACAGATTAGACGCCTTCAGAGGAAATGTTTTTCTCTTTCAGAATTTTTCAATGAGATACACTTATCTCGAGAGATTTTCATGTTTTCTAAGGCACGCTCGGAAATATGAAAGAATTTTTTTCACGATTTTGCATAATATAATAATATGTTGAATGCTCAATGGATATCGAGGTGTTTTTCGAAGCTGTTGAAATTTTATATAACATTTGAAGAAGTGTTTCATTTTTGGGTATTCTTTATGGCACATAATTTATTAAAATAAAATAACGTATCGTTATATTATATTAATATCAAATGATAATAGTCAATTCTGTATAATTAAAGTGACAAATAAATGATGTTATTTGTAATGAACTAGGGTTTGAAATCCCGGAAGACATTTTCGATACGGGAATTTTACAGCATACCGAGCTTACTTCCAGTCTTTATTTTCCAGTTTCGTGATGCAATATTTTATCAAAAAAATCAATAGGCAACCCTACACGGATAATAAGAAATTGTAACCTTTGAAAAAAAGGTTTGTATTTAAACTTCAAAAAATTCACCATAAAATCAACGACAAAGTGGAAGTTAAAAACTAATGAAGATTATGTTTACGCACTTATTGGAAAGTTATTTTTCGTTTCTTATCAATTTAACTTTCACCAGAAAGACAATCAAACACATTTATGTTTACGAAAATTATAAGGTATAAAGTTGATAGCTATTTCGGTTGACGCCCTCGTCAGAATTACAGACTGAGAAACTGAGAGTCTACAGAACATATGGTTCTGTCGAGGGGGTAAGCCGAATATCAACCATGTACCTTATAATTTTTGTACAACTAAAATATTATACATCGCTATTTTTTCACCGTGTTATAATGGAGCTTTACCAAGTAAATGCCAATTCAATCAATCTTTGTGCGTAGAATTATCAGTTTTCTTCACCAAGCTTTTGTAGATGTACACTATTGTATGCCCAAATGACCCAAGCTGGGAACAATTACATAACAATATGAATCTTGGTTTGCATTTATTGGTATATCTTTGAAACATCAAACACGCAACTTTTCTCTGTCTACGCATCGTTGAAATCGTGTGTTTTGTATAACAGGTGGCACTTCCACCTGATGATACTTACAACTCTTACAAGTATAAAAAATAAAAATATTCAGCGAAAGAGTTTCGCAGATTATTCCAAGTATTCTTAAAAATACTTTCCTGGGAATATTGCATTAATAAAAAATGCATTTGTCATGACTGTTATGACATAAATATGTTTCAGTCATGTCGTAGTCTCATAAATATATTTCCCGGAGCGTACAATAAAATCCCGGCGGATGTGTTTCCGAGTTGAGCTTTTTGTGGAACGTGTCTCGACTCGGGAATCATAACATCTAATATTATTGGAAATAACAAGGAGTTTGCAGACACGGGGAAGCTTGTTAACCCATCCTTACGTCATCTCATCTTGGATGCGGATGAAGGGTGTACTATACGTGAGGCATTATGTTACGTCGCAGTTCTGGATTGTATAAAATACGCCATTAGAGTTATAACAGGATGAACAATAAAGGATAAAGGAAATGCTTAGTAAAATACAGATAACCTCATTTTTGAATGACGATTACGTTCGGCGTTTCACAGGGTTAGATAATCATGATATTATATAAAATTCGACAAAATAGAAAGAAAACAGTGAATACCTAGCTTCGACATTGTTTTGACAGAAAGCATTCAGCTGAGAATATCACGGCCCATTAGTAGAGACTCAAAAAATATGTTTCACCAGTAATCATTTTTACTGTTTTAACTAATTATCTTAAAATGCAATGCTTTGGATTTCTGATTTATTTGTTTCAAATATTTTTTTTTTATTCTTATGTGTTGTTTTTAGGCTAAGTAGAGTTATTGATAAGAAAGTTATTTTGATTCGCATTGAAATATCTTTGTATTCACTTCTTTTATTGATATGAATTGTTGACACATAACGTATTTTATTAAATTTGATTCGTTTGAATATTGTACATAAACATGAGTTTTTTCGGTAACGACCCGTGTGTGGCTTTTCAGCTTCTTCATGCATTTCAAGTGCACGAATGTACTGAACTGACGTCAGTTCACTCTAGGAAAACATCAAACTTCAAACTCATATAAAAGTACAAAATTTAAACGATTTCAATTAAATATTGACAATCCATCAAGCACCTTCAGTCGAAATTCTTAACGTATTATATAATTTTGTATCTTGTGGTATTCATAACTCAAAGCTCACTAAACTCAAAATAGGTATCTTATATTTTAAGGAACCGATTAGTTTTTGTTTGAATCGATTATGAATATTGTTTTTGCGCTAACCACCTTCATTTTATACGAGTCTTATAAGATTTAAGTTATAAAATTATTTTAAAAAACACTTTTTATGAGAAGTGAAATTAAGAGATCTCAACCACAGTACCAATATAACATTTCATCTAATTTGAATAAGGGAAAAAATCTAAATTGTGATGACAACTAAATGAAAAAATTACTACTGTAACGAATTGTGTAATATCTTTCATAAAATTTTTACAGCCTTCCTATTAAAATAACCGGAAAGTTTATTTAAAAAATGATAAATTATGCGTCACATTTCTTTCTGTAAATGTCAAAATTCTGAGTAGGTACACACACACACCAGATAATACTTTTTAATACACGGCTATGTATAAAAATGCGGCGAATCATAAAAGCGTAGCCGAAAATAGGCGTCTCAAAGTAAAACTTCATTATAAATTTAACATTATAAAAAGCTGTAAAAACTTCTTTCAAAAAATTCTTATTACATTCCGAGATTTTATTATATAACGATGTAAATTTAAATAGTTAAAATTGGCGTTACAAAGGAGAATAGTTGGAGACAATTAATTGTCAAAATGCTTCAAAAGATTTTTATCTGTTTTTGTAAAAAAATATCTTTTATGCCGACAGCTATTTATTTGTTAAAATTACAATATCGTCGTTGTTCGAAACGTTGGATAGGAACAATCCGTTTTGGGAGGTTGATGTTTCATATTATATTTGAGTGTTCGCATAATACAATAATCACATAATTAAAATTCAACAAGGCATTCTTCAAATATGGTTGACAAAACAATTGTGAAATTATTGTCTTGAATCGTATTATAACATTTTAATTCAAACTTTTGCTTTGTATATCAATTAATATTTGATTGAAACATACAAATAAAAAAAAATCATTGATAATGCTTTGCTGATTATTCTACTTATTTCCATGTTCGTACTTAAAGAACCTAATTTGAGTTGGTTATATAATTAATCATTTACCAGCAGTTTATCATTCTTTCTTGTACTGTAGAAAATAGAAAAAAAAGACTAAACCTCTAGTTTACTTACGTGATTAATGGATTGAAATATTCCCTGCTCTGAACAAAAACGTTTCCATTCAAAAAAATAGCATTACAAACAGAATTCACTACGTCTTTACGATCCCGCAAATAGTCATAAAAAATTAACAAAATTTTGTTGAAATATTGATAATATAAAAAATGGAAACTTAAATACATGACATTACAGTTGACGCCAATGCGCCATATATACACAAATATTGGAATAAAGGACAAATATGTCTCGCTATAAATTACTTTGTTGGAGTTGTCACGTTTCCCGAAATGCAATTCGGCTAAATCGAGTTGTACGCAAATATGCACTAAAAGCTTCATAATATCTACTTACTAGTGAGGTGAAAAACAAAGCAAACGAAGATAAACATTCACATAAATTATTCAAGTAATTTATAGAAAAATGGCGTCAATACAACGAATGGAAGCCAAAGAGTCAAGCCATTTATTTGTTATATAAACTCATAGTTGGACTTGAAAAGAATCCACCCGTTGCCCAAAAGAACACACGAAACCCTCATATAAAACATCAAGTTTGTGTGAACCACGGGTCGTCAACATGTCCGTACCACCCACTAGTGGGTAGTGAAGGCTACCGTGGTGGACGGTAGGCGATTTTTGCTTTTACCCCAAATTCTTTCACCCATATTGAAATATAGCGATGTTGGTGGGCAGTTAAGAAATTTTACCATGAAAAGTAAGCAAAAGTGGACAGTAGGCACAAGAGCGTTGACGGCCCCTGGACTATAAACTATTTATCATTTGCTTGGAAATTGAATATTGGTTCTTTCTGCAGTCGTTTGACATTTTGTTCATTATCAAGGTCACCAAGGTGACGTATAAAAGCTGTTACATCATAATATAGAAAAGGACATTTTGTCAACGAATATTTTTCTACTCGAAAGGGCTCAAAGCTGACAGCCTAAAGCCTAAAACATGAATGGAAATCTAAAAATAAATGCACGTATAATGAAAAATTACAACGGGCAAAGTTAGAAAAGGGCAATCTTCATTCAATTATGAAATTATAATACTAATTTTAGATCAAACGCTTTCAGTGATATTATTGCGTCGGCTTTTGTCAGATATTTGTCTATACTATTTATAAGTTTGAATGAAAATCTAAATTATCTATGGTTCATTAAATTCCCGATTGTAATTGAGGCATACTGAACTAAACTAAAAACTACAATTAAAACTGCCCCTAGATGAGTCCGAAAAACCATATAAGACAGGTTAATTCAGTGGATTTTAACGCTTATTTATTTGCGGATACACATAAGCTCTTTTGCGAAATTAACGTATTATAATAATATATATTAAGTATTTAAATTTATGACCATTCCAATAAAATAAAATATTTCTGATACATGCCTGGGTTGTAATTTATAATCATAATGCATAAAAGGTACAAAGACTAAATCGTATTTACTTTTGAAGAGTGTGTACACATTTTCGTATTTTTTGTATCTGGATATTGTTGTTTTTAACTGAGAGTAAAGAAGATAACAAAAAAACATTAAATTTATGTCAATGCAAAATATTTGTTTAGCATAACGTAGCTACATATTAATTTAAATAATAGAATACCCACATGTTATTTATTATAAATTAAATATGTTCGCAATCGCTCTCATAAATATAAAATGTCAATGACATCTAGTGACAAACGTAATACGTAAACGGAAATATTTAATTATTGTCAATTAGATATTTTTATAATGAAATTAATTGATTATTAAAATAGAATGACGATGTTACTATGAGCGCGGATTACAGAACTATGTCACGCAATAATTCATGAAAAATACTCACCCACGAATCCCACGATGGTTGTTGTGTTGTAAAATAAATGAATTCATGTCATTACTAATATTTTCAATTATTTTATCCATTTATGACAGAAGTATCTAAAAAATATTTTTATTCGTTCGAGTACGAGTATTATATATACACAGAATAGCACATTTTTTTGTATAAATATGATGGAAAATATTTTTTTTTAACATGACAAATATGTTATATACTGGATGAATGATACTGAAGCAGTTAAGGATTTTGGAAATAATTGCAATAAAACTTAATAAATAGGCAGAAAAAGCTCAGCTTGAAATTACATTAGTCATAAAATATTCTTATATTTTCAATAACAACCAGTTCGCGGATAATTTTGGAGGCCCTCTTTTGCAAATGATCAAAAAGCGTAGTAAAATCACGAATACATTGCTATTCATGTTGATTTCATTCTAAGTCATTTCTCAAATTTGTGATTTTCTTTTCTTTATTGTATGTGATCGAGAGTATGTCTTGAACAATTAGCAGTATTCCCCGCAGTTCACTAGAAGCAATTCAGTACCTAGCACACCTGTACACCGTACTTTATGATTCATAACTCATCGGTCATTCAAAATAACTGATTTGAATATTCATTTTTTGATGTGACAGCATAATATAATATTCCAAACCAAATATATCAAAACTATTTTTCGAACCATGTAGTTTGAGCTATTTAAATGTGTGATTTTTGAGGTCCCAAGCGCGCGCCTCTTTCGCTTATAGGGTAATCGGCCACTGATTTTAAAGTAAAATTGTATTTTTATGTTTACTTAAATATATAAGTATTAACTGTGAATTCTTGGTGGAAAAGCATCAGATTTAAATAAATACAACATGTTTTTTAAACTTCTTCCAGGTGTTTAATAATACATGTAGAAGTAGAATAAAAAATTGTTTTATTTATTCAAATTTAAAATTGTATACTAACAAAATCTTGTTTCTCATTTAGTCTACTCTAATATTCAGATCTTATTTGTAGGCCTGCTGAGCCATGTGATAAATTGTCTTTACTTAAGTAACCTTGCAATATCAGAACTGGATAAATAGATAAGTACTGGAAAGAATAAACAAATTCAACAGTACAATCAAATTATTTTAAATACAAGTAAAATGTCTGGTTAGGTTAGGTTGAATACTGGAACAAAGATGGCAGTTGTAACTGTTTCGCTAAAACTTCTTCCAAAAATTGTCAATATTTTTTTCTTTTTTTTCAGGTCTGCTCATACTTCAAAGATCCCCTTGTGTGCATTGGCCCGGTGGCAACAGATCTGATAAAAAATAACGACATTCAACATACCGCAGGCGAAAAACGCATTACTTCTTATAAACATTCTTTACATTAAGCAAACACATCAGAAAATACAGAATGCCAACACTTGGTTTAAATTAAGTAAATATTAAATTAAGCCAAATAAGGAAGATTGAAAATTAACTAAAATTAGAGCTAGTTTTAGATGTAATCATGAATAACAAAATATTATCGATAATTTCTTGAAGAATATTAGTATTAAAACTCATTTTACGTAACAGGCAGTACACATTTATTGATGAAGATTAAGCTTTGCCTACAAATTCTTCTGAAGCAAACTTTACAGGCTCTAAAATAGCAAAAATTTCACCTGGAGCACTGTTATGACAATTTATTTACTTAAAGTATTATATGTACATGAAATATTAATTGAGTGAAGATTTTTAGACAGTTTAATGTTTGTATTCTTGAAAGGTTATCATTAAGATAACTTGTTTGGCGTGATTTAACATTCTCAAATATTAAACCAAGTCTTCGCAATCAAAACGCAGATTAAATTGAGCTCTGGGTTTCTTCCCCAAACCTCGAGTTTATAATTTGAATTACTGGGGACAAATAGATCCGCATACCAACGTGGAATGGATCATTCAAAACTTGTTCATAAATATATATATACTTATTTTATCTTCAATATTTATTATAACACAATTTGTAATGTTTAAAATTATGTTATGTAATATGTTTTAATTGTTATTTTGTAATTAAATGGTTTCAATAGTTTGCTTAAAATAGATGTTGTTATTATTCCTAAAGAAAATTTGAATGATTCATTCCTGTGCATCACTGACACTGGCAAAGTTTTTGGACAAACGTGAGTGAATTTTTGTTGAGTTTGATTAAATTTTGAATTTTATATCATTTTGGGCCATTGTTCTATATTGATTTCGTAAAAAAAATTGAGTTAGACTAATTTTTTAAAACATATTTCCACAAATAGTAATGACACAATGAATGTGTGTGAATCTCTTTTGATTCTTCTCATTCAATATACGTTGGTTGGTCAAGCACCAAGTGTTAATAACACAAAGATCTAGCAAAGCAAATTAAATACCTCTCACTCTTGGCTTAACGTAAAACTTTACAGCATACAACAGATAACAAAAGTTTCTTTAAAAGAAATGACGAAAATGGAATGGTTTTCTGTTAAAATGAATAATGTTATTTTCTCTTTTCGGTCATCGTAGCTAACAGCCAAGAATTAACTCTACATTTTGAGAGAATAATCTTATTGATTTCTTCTTTTGATAAAAAAAAAGTATTAAATTGCATGATATATAAGAATGTAAAATTGAAAGTCATAAACTATTTGTGGACATAGTGTGAGCCTAATTATTAGAATATTACGTATTATATTTTTTCATTATTATAACTTGAATATAAATTTATAATATATTCACTCGTGTGGTGCTTTACAGCAGAAGAACTGTTGATTTAAAGGCATATTAAAAAAGAAGTCGTCTCAGTTTCGCAAATATGTACCTTATTCTAACATAATTAAAAGTAATTTTTAATGTTAAAAAAGTAAGTTATAATAATATAAAAAAATTAAAATTATATTGCTGTATTACATATATATATATTAAATATATTTTTAATTCCATTATAATTCCGTCAGTACTGTATCTATGCATTGAATAAGGTAAAAAAATAGCATTTATTTTGGTATTTAACGATGTTGTAATTCTACAACAATTGATTTACAGAAAAATATATGGAAGAAGACGAGATGTTTGAAAACTTTTATTATGAAAATAATATTTTCAGTGGTTTGTCTATAATTATAAATACTAAAAGCTTTACGTCAAATTTTTTTGCAAAGTTTTTCAGCACACGATATTAATATTTTTAGTACAATAAAAACTCCATTATAAAAATACTTACCGCTAGTAGTTATTTAAATAGTAAATGTTTGTATTTAAAAAATATAATAAATATTAATATTATAATGTGTAATTTGAAGACGTAAAAAATTAAAGACTTACTGTAATCAATACATATCAATACTGGCTGAGGCATTCTATTTGTAAAATTAGTTATTGTAGTAATTAAACAGCAATTAGAATTTTTAAAACTATATTAATTATAAAAAGGTATAAAAACACACTAAGTGTAATATTTTACATTTTAAACTAAACTGTCGGTTGAGGGATATGTGATATGAGATCAAAAACTATACAAATATAATACTGGAAACCATTTTATTCAATGAAAAACAATGTGCTGCCATCTGCTTACTACTTGTCAACACATCTTGACAGTTGGATAGTTTTCCAATGTATACAATGTTTATTACGACATTGTTCGTACTTTGTTGCAAATATATACGAGGTTGGATTGCAACTATTGAATAATAATAAAAAAATCAATACATTATTACATTTGTTTAGTTTTTTATGGTAAGCGGGCATAGCTTTCAATAATTAAATAATATATTCAACTTTTATTGAAAACTCTTGTCAAGCTTGCCGGAACGGGCCTTTAAGAAAATATAATGGATTAATATTATTCGCTCTGAAATAGAATTTATCTGTGTAACATTTTATCTAAACTTAAAGCTTCCTTGCACTAGTCTAAATGCTGTGCAATTTTATATTGCTATATAATATGATCAAACCATTTTACTGGATGCATTATGAATACTATAAAGTATGTTATACAAAAATAACAAGTTGTCAAAATCTAGTCTAACAGATAAGGGAATGCATTTCAAAGAATACACCAGAATAATATTAATGTTGCACAGATATTTCTAACATTGCTGTAATAATATATGGGTCAGCAGAAACTAAAATATATATTTAAAATAGCTTAGTTTTTAAATTAAACATACATTGATTCTATTCTTTATGTCAAAAAAGCACTTACATATCAATTATTTATTAAATTATAAATATATGTTTAAGTCTATGGTAAATGTTAGTATTAAGCTATCTGTGATTGAGGTCAGAGTTTCAAAACTTTTCTATTTTACTTTTATTCAAAAATATATAATAATTATATATTCAAAGTTATCGTTACCTATTTAAATATATATTATGCATAGAGTTCTATAATATATTTTGATTTGTAATAGTTTATTTACATAGAAGTATCAAAAACAAATCATCGAATTGTGTAGAATGGTTGTGGAATCAATTTCTTAATTCCAGTTATCTTGTATCGGTTAGCTTTACCATTATTTGAATGAACTTTTGAGTAACGAGTTAACAATTAAATTTGAAGTTAAATCTTAATAGAAAAACTATCAAAAGTATACACTTATTCTTAACAAACAATTTTTGGTATTCTCACTAACATGGATGAGATGAATTGCCCACATTTGATAGAACTAACAACAGTGTGCTAAAAATCAGCTGTATAAATCGATTCCGTTAGTACTATTATTCAGAAGATTTCTAAGCATGTGCGGTATAAAAATTAACACTCAAGTGAAAAATTTATGTGCTGAAAGAAATCTCTAAATAGTAGAACTATCCTATCTGGTGTTGCAATAAAATGAACATTTAAAGCCGACAGGTTGCAAATGTTTGATATTATTTAAGGATAATTTATACATGGCTGGTGGAGCGTGAAAAATATTGCTGCACAACTTTTCTCTACAATTCCAATGGACGTTTCTTAAAATGTTCGATTCAAATCGCCGTGATGACCTAAAAGATTTTATTCTATGAGCGTAGCCACTAATTTATAAAAAATGTCAATGGCCTACTTATTCATATATAATTTCATTCATTTTAGTGTGTTGAAAAGGAAAAATGAGTTTTGATTCTCTCTGTAATTCAAAAACTTAGAAGTTGCAAAAGTTATATTACATACTTAAAAATGTATAACAATGTTGATTTAAGAATAAATGGTACTTGTATTAACTGCATTTCCTGTTTCATTATATCCTGTTCAAAATATTACCTCGTAAGCAAAAGCAGGTATGTGATTCTTTATCATATCAAAGAAAACACAATTTAATTTAGTTAGTAATTCTAATCAGAATTTCATTTATGATGGGGACTACTTTGACAAAAATATTACATCAAAACATCTGATAAATGAAGAATTAACACGTTCACTGCTGAATAATCTAGATGCAGTATGTTGCACCAAAGTGCACTAAGATACCCATTAAGATGCTGAATAAAACTGTGCTGAGGGGGTTAAAGACACAAAGAATTGATACTCAACTATTGAATGAATCAGCAGTTGCGATGGGATAGATAAAGCACCCAGCGTGATATAGTGAATAGTATGTAAGCGCGTTAGGTGCGTTTTTTGCACTGAATGTGTTTGTTAATATCCTAGCATTTGTTGAAAGAAGTGCTGAATTATACCTACCGATAAGATTTTATTTTTCAACTCTCCCTTGGTATGAACCGTGAAAGTGTTCTGGGTGATCACTCTATGTACACTGATTATAGAATATGATTTCTCGAATCACAGAATAACCTCTCCAGGGGTCAGAAACACTACTCGATACAGACTCTAAGCTTAGTGCTTCTCTTCATAGACCTCATAAATTTGGAATCAAATTTAAATATGGTATTTGATGTCCATGGTCCAAGCACAGAAGTATACAGCATTACGATGTGGCATACAGATACGTAGCAATACGAATAAAACCCATAGTGTGTACATCCAATGACAAAAATAAATATCATCTCCAATCATTAGAATATTCTTTTGTGAATTTGTACAATTCTCTTTGCAAGCCATTGCTTAGATTTTCCGTTTTTATCAATGTTTGTATGATTCGTTTCAAAGTTTTTCAATTTTTTCACAAACCAGTTTTGGTAAAACACTCATATCAGAACACTTGAAACTAAAGCAGAAGCGTTGCATCTAAACTAATTTCTGATTGCATTTGAGTTATGTTAGAAATATTCAATATTCCCGGTGGATTTTGAAAGTATTCTACCAAAGATTTTTACAATTTATAATCTGGGAATTTTTTTTTATTCTGTAATGATGTCTAATTGCTAACTTTAAAATTATAAATATAGAGGTTTCATAAGTTGCACTATGACTACATCAAAGGGGAAACTCTCTCATTCATTTTCGTTGGTAATAAATTCTTACAATATTTAAATGCAACCAGGTTCAATAATTAAATAATAATGTGCCATCACCACCTAATAGGGAAAAAAATTAATGCAAATAAATAAGACGTTTTATTCTAAATACATATATATTTATTATATATCAACAAATTAATAATACAGAATTAATATTTATGGCAACATAGAAAAATACAATGGTAGTTTAAATTGGTTCATCAAATAATAAATCATATTAAGTGTATTAGAAACAAAAAAACAATAACTATAAAAATATGGCTGTGTTTTTAAACTAGTATCAATAAAGAATGAAACGTAATCTTACAGAAAGATTAAATTGTGGTATGCCCAAGGTAAATATGTTGTATTGGTTCCAAAAGTTTTGATTAATTTTTGAAAAGAATTATGTAAAACATTTATTCAATTAAACATGACACTTTGTTTGATTTCAGGCATTGAAGTCTTAGTTGAAGATTTGGCTATACTTAGCTAAAACAAATCCAATGTAAGAAATTTATCCATATCATTGTGGTTTTATAAAATTGTTATTTTAAGCTTTCTTTTTTCATGGGTATTTGTGTAAAATAGGTTAAAAATTGAACTGTTTGTTTCGAACTACAAATGCATTGAATATGAATACAAACATGGCAAGGTAAGAACTTTGATGACAATATTGCACGTAATTGATTCTGCACATAAAATATATTGCTTTGAAGTACAGGAAAGATAACTGGATCCTAAAAAATACAATGCCAATAGTAAAATGCAACTGAAAACTGACAGGTATGGCTTTTATATTTAATATTAATAATATTATTTACTATAAGTAACATAAAAATAGATTTAATGACACCGATACAAAGATACACTGATTGATTTAATCAATTAAATTGCTACAAACGTTAAAAAAAGAACTGATTAATCTCCTGAGTTAATACTAACAATAACATTTGTACTTACAGATTATTAATTTATTTATCGAGGTAATTGATATTTTGAGTAATATTTTCACTATACTTCTAATAACTAAACGTATTTATACAAAAAATAGAAGTTATGCCTTTTAACCAATTCTCAACTGAGTTTGTAGTAAATCTTGCAATTGAAAAAAAATGCAAAATGAGTGATTGATTACAATTGAATATGGGATAATGTAATACATACTAATTTTGGCCAATGAGAATTATTTTTAGCCAAGTTAGAATTTAGTCGATAGGTTGCTGGTTGTAGAATCTAGTTTTCAATGTTTCTTGAAAAAAAGTGAAATATGATAGGTATACGACTGTCATAAGTTATAAATGATTGACTTCATATTTTGATAACATTGAGAACGCAGTAATGTGACACTATATTGGTTCAACCAATAATAATATTTGGGTTGTTGAAGCATTTGTTTTTTAAGTACCTTTATATGCTTAACGCATGCATTCATTTGTGAGAAATATAAAAAAATTTACTGTTATGATGCCAGAAGACGATTTTCAACCAAGGTAAAAATAAAAATATAACAGACAAAGCATCGAAATTTATGCAATAAATTTACAATAATAACCACCATAGAAGTGAGTGATTCTTTTAAAAACTTCTAAAATATAAAAAAAATATAATATTCTGTGTTTAAAATTAGGTATCTTAAATTTTCATTCTATATTTAGTATTTTTTTTTATAAATGTGTATAGTAAGTACTTATGACTTTTACGGAAGGAATGGTTAATGCATTATATTCTTATTCCATATTAAACATAAGTTATCAAATTTCCAAAGATTTTTACTGAGATTGTATAAAAATTAAATCAATGATTTTATTATTATGTATTCAATTTTAGTACCCCTAGTATTAAAACTATTTATTCTCAATGAGTACATCTGTATTATGAACAAAACTACTTTAATATATTCAGTATTAAATCTATATTATAAAAATAATCTTGCAATAAAATAAATTTTAAACAGTTTTTATTTTCTAAAAACATTAAGTAACAAATGTAAATAAATTGACATTTCTTTTTAACAAAAAGCTACCCTTGAAAAATAATTACATATGTTTTAACTATATACAAAAACACATATATACAGATTTGGGGTTCATTTAGTATAAATTCTTTTCAACAAAAAAATAATTGCTGAATGAATTTTTTTTTATACGGAGATGATAATTTTTGAAATTATCAAATAATTTAATTTATTTATGTGCGAGTGCAAGTGTTCAGAATCTGAGACAGTGACATCTACAATGAGAAAAATTGTTGAATGACATTATTAAAAAATTATTCTTGCAGCTGCATACATATTTCTTTTCGATTTAAAAAGTTACAGTTTAATAAGTTCACCACTGGCGCTCTATCCACTCTACATAGTAGAAAGTTAGTAGAATAGTATTATCAACTGAGAGATTTTTAAAATTACACTAAGCTAAGTTTAAAAAAATATACTAATGTTTGGAAAGATCATTCGACACGATATAATTCATTAATGTCACTGCTTCAGAATCTGAATTTAAAGAAATTCTTCAATATTACACAGAAATATAAGGGCAGATTTCACTTCAGTTTCTAGATGTTAGATAGGCACATTTAATTCTTGATAAAAATAGTTTAAAAATTCATTATAAAGAATATAATTTTAAAATTAATTTAAATACGAAAAATATTCAGCTACCTCAATCGTTTTTCAAAAAATATATTTTTATCTATAACATTAAAATTTATTGATTAATTATCTAAGTAGATGGTAATCATACAACAGTTTTTAAAAATTATAAGCTCAAACTGTCTTTTAACTAAACAACACTATCTGGATAAAGAATATATATATTTTTGAATCTTAATTAACAAGCACCATTTAAGTATAAACATACAAAATATACAATTAATCAATTTTGATTATAAAACTTATATTACTATTTTATAGATGGTACTGTTCAAGTACGTTAAAACAATGAATAAAAATAGCTATCATTTTCATTGTAACTTTATATCACTTTTCTAAATATAGTTATATTATAAGGCAAAGTTATACTTCTTTTCGTAAACTAATAAAACAATTTATTTTCACCGATAAAGAATCATTTATCATTTTTCGAAACAGTGTAAATTGACCAGCTGTCTATGTAATAGTGAACAAGTTGTGTGCCACGACATTGTTTTTGAAGAATCAAAGATACATCTTATTAACGCAATGAGACATTCAATAAATGCAAAATTTTAATGCTGATATCTTATGTTGACTCTTGTTTCTCAAAAGAGATTTAAGTGTGCGATCAACAGAAAATAATTACATAAGGCTTCAAACATGATGGACATGTATTTTGTACTAATATGTAAAATATCCAGTATACACTAATAAAGTAGAACATTAATAAAGATAAAAGAATTGTATTAATTTGATGTTCTAAAAGCAAAATTTTTGGCTAATACATTGCTTTTGCTTCCTGGCAGAAGGTGTTCTGTTAAAATTTTTACTGTATGTATGCACTAAAATCAAAAAATTAGCAGTCTAATGAAGTGTAGTTGATGTTTTGTTTTCGAATATTCTTAAACTGGGAATAATCTACTTTACAGTACGTGGAATATGTTATTTTTAATTTTATAATAACACGAACTTCAACAAAGTTACTCACGAATCCATCGAAAGTAGGAAATAGTATATTTGTTAGTTAGAAAATACCATGTTTTGATCAGGCATACTTTTCATCTTAGAATTCAGGGTAAACTTCTTGTCATAAGGAATGTTTTCCAAACCATAAACCTTATCTTAAATCATCTCAATGCCAAAGAGGCATGAATTGAACAGAACTTCTGAGAATATAGACAGGCAGCTCTAATACCACGAACATCATAGAAGGAAAATATTTTTTTAAACACTTTTGGATTCTTCACAGTGCAAACATTCTATCAAAATATACAAATGCATATTATACAGGCCTTATCTATGAGTATACACTCCATTAAATCACATCTTCAAGTCTTGTAAAAGCACTGGTAACACCATCAAGGTATATAACCACAAGTCTCATTTACAAATACAATAAACTAAAGCTGTCAGCAATGTTTATGCAGGTTTCATGAGTACGCCACCTTCCACAGGCTCAAGCCTGAACAAGGAGTCATTTTTGAAGTTGTGGATGACTTCATCGGTGAGGTGAACCCGGATTCCGTTCGGGCCGGCCACAAACACTGTTGTTATGTCGCACATTGTCCCATTGATGCCATCCTGTTGAAGAAAAGGATGTGGTATTTATTATTAGGGTCATTTTTTAGTATCGCTAATTTTGCTGATAGATTAACACAGACACCTTAACATGCAGCCACTTTCAAGATGGAAAAGATCTTGTTTTATGTTCTTTATTCAACACATAATTAATTGGAATAACTGTCATTCATAAAATTTACTCTAATAGTGAAACATGAGCCATTAATGATAAAACAAAATGGTTTACCTGAAGAAGCGGTGAAAGTTTTCTTTTAAGCTCAGAAGCTTGGCAGGATCTGAGGTAGAGGGCGCTGTAAGGCTTTTCTCCTGCTCTTCGTGCATATAAGGTAAGTCTAGCTGGCGTACGTCTAAATAAAGGTGAGAAATGATGGTGTTACATAATCACTTTGAAAATTTTCATAAACATTTTTTTATTGTAATTCATCTGAACCCTTTTAACCATAAAGCACTGATCTATTTAAACGCTTACACTGTGCTGAAGCAAATCTTAGTACCATATTAGAGTCAATAAATTTATATTATTGTTTTACATCAAAGTTTGTGCCGATAGATTGGCCTGTGAGGCTTTTCAAAATTGTCTAGTTATTCTCTGCAATTAACAAAGTTTGCATCATTGGAAATATAGATAGATATTAAAAGGAAAATATAAATGAAACCTGTATTTGCTAAAAGTGCAGTAATCAGTTTGATGCTATTAGGACTCACAGGTTTAATGGGTTAAAGTTTTAGGATTTGTGATGATATGTGATATGTAGTCTTTGAGTGGTACAGTTAAATAAAGGAATACTTTTGTAAGAAACATTACATCATAGCCCGCTGTAAAGTAAATTAAAATATATTATTACTATAAATTAATAAATTGAAAGTTGTACTCACTCTGAATGTAATGCATAATACAATCTGATGCCATCAGCAAGGTTACAAATCTGTGTCAGATCATCTCTTGAAAGTCTAAAATCAGAAAAAACAAAAATCAGACTTAAGCAAGGGCAAAATAATAAATAGAAACCCCTTGGATCAAAAGGGAGGTTAGGTAGCAGCTTATGACTCAAGAATCCTTCAGTAGGTGGTACATCTTTAAAATAATGAAAAACAGAATAAAAGATGATGGATGGAAATTGGAATAGTTGAACAACTGCATAAAATGAGACAAACAATTTCTAATGTTTGTCTATTGGTTTTTAAATCAATAACAATGCTCACCTCATCAAGTCAGCTCCAGAGAAATTAGCAAAGGTGGAAATGTGTTCAGCAAATCTGTTTTTGGAAAGCCAAGCTTTGGTTTCCACTGCTGTGGATGCCTCTGTCAAACAGCCAATTTGAACCTAAAGTGGATGCAAGCAAAAAGAAGTGATATCAATATACATAAAAGATTTCAAATTGTAACAAAAATTATTAGAGACGTTGTTATACAAAAATAATCTTTACCTCACAGTGGTCAACGGGGCTGTCTGGTGAGATTTGTAAAGCTGCTCTGCAGGCCAACTCTTCATCACAGTCAAGTGATGATCCACTGAAAAAGAATTAAATATTTTATTTTGTGAAAAACTAATTGGCCAATAAGACTACAGATATCAGCGTAACTATTGGTAGATGAAGTGACAAGACATTTATAGGTATCTTCTGTAAAGGAAAACTCTTATAATTGTGTTATAACTGATTGAAGAATATTTTCTATTCAATTGCTTGAAGGTATTTACAAGAAACAGCTCATCTCTACGAGTGTCATTTAAAACACGCAGAATTCCACATTTAAAAAAAATTCCAGGAATGTTTCAGCACACAAGTGTTCATGGAAACAAAAACTATACGTAAATGAACGATTCTTGCAGTTGATATGCAGTTATAAAGAGGTAATATTTTCAAATGCAGTGAAATTAGCTTTCATAGCCACCATGTTGTTGTTGTAGTAGGCAGACCATCTCCAGAAATTTCTGGAGTATGTTATCAGAATGACAAAATATAATATTGAAAACTTACTGCGAGTTTACTCTTGAAAGTGTCTGTTGAAGTTTCACTTCGTTAAGTTGTGGTGGTAGCACTGTAAATAAAAAAACAAATGAGAGGAGTTATAAAAAAAATAGTATATTTAAAATTAAGAATAAGTCTACAGAGATATCTAAGTTGATCAAAATTGTCTTAATGAACAATATTTCCGTCTATCCTGATTACATATATTATGATTCATGTTAATTACAATAAAAGCGTACGTCAAGTTAACTGAACTCAGTTGTCTCAGATCAATTGAAAAAAATATTATATTATAAACAGCAGAAAAGTTGATAAGATTTGTTGCTTCACTTAAGGACTTACCAAGTTGGTGCAATGAATTTTCCACACGAGGCGGAGATGCGGAAGAAGGAGCTGAAGGTCTTGCTGGAGCACCGCCAGATCCACCACTGTAAAAAAAAAAAATAACGACTTAGAAAATGCATTCAATTTATGTTAACTGTCAATTTGGTGGACATGTATCATAAAAATAAAATAGAATTTGCTTTTACTGATTTCAAAACCCAGTCCATGGTTGAGTTTCAGTGTTGATGGCTTCGGTTGCGGATGGTACGGGTTTGAATCCCAGCCCGGTCAGGAGAGAAAAAAAGGACTGAAAATAAATTGTGAAGTCCCAATAAAAGGAATTAAAAGATATCTGATAATCCTTGTAGAACTAATTACAAATATTTTTTGGCCTAATTATAAGAAAGTTTTACAAAGCATCACCTGAAAAGGAGCCCACTGTCGAAGATCTAAGAGAGCATAATCTTAGATATGTGAAACAGAAATATTTTATTGCTCTATGCCGGATTGAGAAGACTTACTAAAGTGATATTGAAGTAAAGTTCATGCAATCATTGTCATATCATGCAATGACTGTCAGAAAGAAATGAGAAGTTTTATTCAATTGAAAATAAATTAGCTGCAATATCTTTGATACATATGGCTCTGCCATGATAACAAAAAAGAGGAATATTCAATGCGGAGGAACATTTTAAATATTATCAAGTAAACTACGAACATTCTTCTCATGTAGTAAAGTGTGGTTCTTCTAAATCGGCGCGAAGCAGGAATCATCCGAGACCTCTTCTTTCCAGAACATCGCACGGAACACGACATTTGGTAGCACATTCTGGCAGCAGACAATTTCACCAATGTTATTATAGGTACTTAATTTACAACTGTGATTTCTGATGCGCTGATATTTCTTTACAATTTTCCAAACTTCTTCGATTGAATTATTTCTTCTTGTTTTGCAATGTAATCCAAATGAATTACGATTAAACCTTCACGGTGATTGTCTGTTTCGAAAAGATATTCTGGTAGATCTTTTTCGAACTGTTATCCCCTGTCATTTCACAAGTCTCATTATCCTTATCTTCAATATCATTTCATTGTGGCTGTCAAGATATCTTACCACTTTTTGTTGTTGCTTCACACAATACTTCATGCTATATATGATTGTTAGATCAATTTTTGCTACTCCTTACACACTTCTAAGGAGATAAGTAGTATGGGGAATGTGGCAAACAGTTTTTTAACTATATATAATATATGTATATTTATATAAATTTCTTATATAATATATTGAATTCTCTTCTCTCAGCTACATATATTGTAGTGATTTCAAATACAGATGTCTCGCTGCATGTGGTAGGTACATTATATTTAATGTAAAAATTGTAAAAAATTATTGAACAATTTTTAATCACTGCTTTAACACATTATGTTGGCTCAGTTTTAGATTTTCAAGAAAAGGTTTCTTGTTGCATATTTAAGGAACATTTTTTAATTATTCACAAACGTTTTTCTCACTTTTCACTTTTTTAAAAAAAGAACCTTTGGTAAAAAAATAAAAGCATTTTTGATTATATTTGGTAGAAAAATTGTATAATGCTTATACGAGAGGTCCCGCGAAAGTCCGTAATAATTCTGAATAAAAACGGGAAACCTGAAAAGTTACATACCTAGTTGTAACAAGGCAAAATTACTACATACAATACTTTCTGTTGAAATATTCCACAATAAATCATTATCGGAAACTTTGGGAGTTGATATGGCTGGTAAAAAAACCACAAAATAATGACCCACATTATAAATTGTTACATCCAATGGTAAGAGGTTTAATATATTGAATAAATAATTCTTAGAATCACGTTATCATTTTTATTTTCTTCGAAAATAATAATCGGATGTTTCGAGTGATGTTAAATAAAGCTGCCAAACATTAAAAATTTATCATGTTAACAATTATGACTCTTTTAGGTACTCAAGTAATGAAATTAGGGTATCGCCGATTCGCAACACTCAAAATTCATGTCGATTTTATTGCAGTGTCAAATCGATACTTGGATAAAACAACACATCCCCGATTACATTAGTAAAAAATATATTTTCCGCTGCATTAAAGGCGAAAAACAGCAGGCCGATCAAAGTCTACAATATTTTACGATTCCCGCAAGTAGGTGGGAGTAGATCACATACGAAATATTGCATTAGAAGTAAAAAGTTGTTGTTCGAGCGGATTTGCGGCGGGTTAAAAATCGGCTCGAGTTGGCTAACTCCGGTATTATCCGGAAACGGGCGGCGTTTCGAGATAAACAGATGCGCGCGAGTGTAGTTAGCGTAGTCACATTATTTAGGCACAAATATTTTACTGGTTATTTCGAAAAGCGTAGACCTATCCGGATACGTTTAGTCATTACTGGACTACTTTCAGAGTCCCATCAACAAACAGTATTTACGGGTTTCTACTGGTACACATATGTAAGACGTTGCAAAGATATTGTACTATAAAGTCAAGAATTGATTCAGCTGTATAGCAGCAATGAATCGTGTATCAGAACCTTGAGATTCTCCTTTTAAAGGGTTGAAAAAAAGCCGAATCAAAATTAGTGCACAATGTTTTTTTGAACTAATTATTTCAGGTTCTTGACGGTGTCGGTAATGTAGACTGTGACAATATCTATTGTTCTAAATATCAGCTGTTAGTGCTCTGTAAAATCGCAAACTGACGATGGAAGGGGCGATCGTTTCGGGTATCAGATCGACAAGGGAAAATTTTGAAAGCGCATATTGATATTACATAATATGATTTTATATATTTCATGAGAAGTGTGAAAAATAGGAAGATTGCATACAAAATATTCGGACTCATTTGTGACTCCAGGATTAAAAGTTTGTAAACTATTTATAAAGTACATTACCCTTCCCTTCGCTACGGAGGCAGATATTACATGTAATATGTCAATATTTGGTATTTTACCAAAAATATTAATTCATTTATTTACTTCGTTGTAAATCGATTACACGTTCGCCAATCAAAAAATAATTTTCAGTAAAATGATTAGGCATTAATAAGAGATGAGATATACCATATTGGGTGTTTGGCATTTTCTTTGCCATATTACATATTAGTCACGTTACTCTATATGTGCCGTGACGATTATTTCTACGATAAGGTTTTCGAAAAATAGAATAATAACTCAAAACCACTGAGAAAACCCCAAAAAGAGTAATAAACACAATCTTAAATGCCCATTAATATTGTAAAAATAATAAAATGATTAATGCCTGTCTTATAATTAAATATCAGGAAGTCTTAATATGGTGAATTAGGATAGCCTCTCAAGTCAAATTACAATTTATGATTACAAATTACAAAATGCAATTATTTTTGACCTTTTGAATGCCAGCTAATCTGATGAAAGCTATCTATCTATCTCGAGAACAACAGTACACGTAAATTACTTTAAGTAATTTAAAAAAGAGATTTATTGACTTAAATGGCTTTATAGCTCGGTCAATTGAAAATTAAATCCTAAATCGTTTTCATTATATTGTCATGGGATGTATAGTAAGTCGTAAATTAAAATTTACTTATGCATAAATTCTCGCTAAAATATATTATAAGCTGATGAATAAAAAACAATATTCGAATCAAAAAGTCGAACTTTAAATTTTTTGACTGAAAACACACGAAAATGATATATAATTATATATCTACGATTTATATTGTTTTACTTAAGAACCAACTTCAACTTGCTCAACGAAATCGATCCTAGTGTGTATTGCTTTATCAAATGGAAACAAATACATTTATTAGATAGAAGATAACAAAGTGAAAATTAAAAAAAGTAAACAAATGATTTTCTATCTGTCTAATTATAATATCTGAAATACTACCAAATTTCACGCATGAAATGTAATCACATGTTGTTTAAAATAAAGCAGTGATGTGTCATCTTTTTTATGTTGACATTCGTTGTACGCGTCATAAAAGCTTTTGTCTTAAAATTCTTTCTGCTATAGTAAATTAAGCTTTATCACGAGGAGAGGAGAAATGTTGCAGGCTTATTATTTTTTCATTTCGTTTATATGAGTAAGCCTGTGCAACCAATAATATACGGATATATGATGTTTTACATGATTTTCTAAGATAGTTGATTTTTTACATATTATTATCTCCAATTAACATAAAGTATAAATGAAAACATGTGGCTTAAGAATAATCAAATATATTTACGCAAATACGTGAAAAAGTCTTGAAATTTCGAGATAGATCTTAAAAAAAAAGAATACTATTTTGTAAGTAAACATAATAAATCCCAACGCACGAGCAAACATATATCAATTTGTATATACATACATATTTATTTCAAGTTCACATTCACACGATTAATTTGCACTCGTTAAAGATTAATACACATTCATGCCTGCTATGCTGATTTTTTCCTTGACATGTGATTATTGCCGTGCAAGATAACTGTAAACCACAAGTTGTAATTAATTACAGAATATTCTATGTATTCATATTATTTAGTACCGTAAAACGGGGTGAATAAAGACATTTTTTACCCTTCACGACTATGTATCTTCATACCTGCGCCACATCATTCAAATATGAATGGCTTGAAGCTTGTTTCTATGGTCCTACTACACATTCATGACAATATTTTTTAAATATTCACTATCGTTATTAAGACACAGTCACTTTTGGTCGATGTCTCTATTCACATTGTATCGGGGTGAATAGAGACGAGAGAGGGTAAATTGAGACTTGGCAGGTGAATAGAGAAAAAAATACAGATTGTAATGATTGGAATATATGAACCTATATTCTATACGAGTCTCTATTGATTCCGTTATACTGTACTTATTAACCAAAAAAACATGATTGATTTTAATTTTTGTGCAGTAAAAGGAAAAAATTTATAAGGGGTCAAAGGCATCGTACTTAAACACGTTCGTTTCAAATTATGGCCAATCATTTAGTTGGTTTAGTTTTGTCATTCGAGAGATAGTAATATTATAGTCATTCTAAAGAATTATATATAAATAGTAAAAAATGCATTGGATACTTAGTAATGTTGTGCTAAAGTTCAATCCTTGTTTTTGTCTCTATTCACCCCATTTTACGGTATTTGTTATACATAATTCATATTGTCTGTAAAACACAATATAAATATCGACACGGTATCTGAAGATAACGGTCAATAACATCGACCCATGAAATTTATCACAAATTACACATTACACAGCCGATCGAATTTAATAAACACAAAATAAAATTCTTTTATCGGTAATTAAAAATTCTGGCCGAATCTGGTTTGGCCATTTGTTGGGTATCACACGATACGCAATTGATTTCAACCGGTTTGCATCTCATACAATAACAAATCAGCTTTAATTCAATAAGAACCTACCATAACAACGAAATAATAAAAAAAATCATCAATACTATAACCAGAAAAATATTCGACGAAAACGACGAAGTCTCGTGATTCTGAATTTATTCGTGCGACACACGAAATCAACACGTTTATTAATTTTAAAATTCAATGGAATTCAGATGATGCAATATTCTCCTGAAACATAGATGCGTATCTAATAAGAAAAGCCGACTATATTGACTGTTTTTTAATAATTCAAGGACCGTGCTTCAGTCAGCTCTTTTAAATGAAAGTGAAACGTTGAAGTTTCTGTGATAGTGACATCTGTCATAAATTGATGAGAACAATTCGTTATTCCAATACCACTATTTGAACGTTAGTGTAATTGCTTTAATCTAGCGCAGTTAGCAACGTCTAAATTGGCAGTCATACTATTTCCCCAACCATCCGCTCTATGGATAAATAGCAGCACCGTAGAACATTTTTTTTTCAAAATGTACATCAACAAACATACCACACTGTATTTTAAAAACAATATTTTTTTCATAAATTCATATGAAATATTCGGAATAAAAAGTTTGCAGCGGATGCGTCAGATATTTAAAATGTTTTGGATCACGAATATTAAGAAAACATGGGCATTATTCGGCTGACCCGGTTCATACAATATTAAAATGTTGGTCTTTAAATTATAAGTGATGAGATTTTTTTCTACGTTAGATGAGAATAGAGATACGTGGTGAAAAAGATTGTTTCTATTGAAATAAATGCGTGCATTTCAATGGACAACATCATTCATCAGTACCACAAAAAAAACATTGCAAATCAATTGTCACGAAATAAAAGATAGTATTGCCATCTCGAGAAAATTGTTGGTGGTATTAGTTTCAGTGGTGTTTGTATGAAATGACAAAAAATGCAAATTAAAATGTATGCCAGCTGAAAAGATTATTCAGCAATCAAATGGTACTTTAAATTTAAACGAGTTTTCCGTGTGTTAATATTTCAATTAAACACAATTTATTTGTCCTACTTTGACACATATTTTATTATGACCAGGATTACAATCTGATGAAATTTTTAAATAAATTACAGATCAAGTGATTATAATATTTAAAATAATGTAAAAATGAGACGGCACGTACAATAAATACTAAACAAATAAACGTATGCATTGAATTATCTTTATCGTTGTTTGGAACATTGTCTGTGGAAATTTACAAGCCCAATGACAATCCGGTGTGAAAAGTGTTCGAAATTTGAAACAATGAGGCGACATAAGTATACAATAATAAATGCGCGATTTTTGAATTAACGCATTTATACCCGTAAATCTTTAGATGTAACAAATAATATAAATGTTATTTATCTTAACCGGGTAAGAATGTATGGATACCATTGTTTAAAGTTTAAGGCAAAGAAATGTTATAAACAATGAATACATTATCGATAATAATGTATGTGGAAAATTACAACGCCAACGAGAATCTGGTTTGAAACGTGTTCGAACTTCGAACCCGTAAGGGCGTAAGGCAACACGAAAAAGCACTTATTATAAATGCGCGTTTTTTAAATTAACGTAAGTTTTCAAACAAATTAACGTAAGCCATCAAACAAACACATTATATATACTAAAAAGAACACATTTAACCTTGGGATACGATAAAAATATTTTGTTCCTCCTTAGCCTATCCTACAAAAACTATTATTTTCAAAAAGGATAGATAAAAATATCCGAGTAATTATATTTCGGATTAGAATCTATGGAAACTGTAGTACAATAATGAAAACAATTATCACAAAATCCGAATGAAATCAATGTTATTATTGTATATGAAAAAAAATTGTTCATGTCGAGACTTAAATGAAACAACACTAAAATAAATTATTGTTAAGCTTTAATTTGATATAAATAATTTATTTATTCGAATCTTAAGAGTTCTCCTGCAGTAGATTAGACGATATCACTGTTATTCCAACCTTCAACTAATATGTGATCAACGATAATTGACAACTAGTTTGTATAAAAATAAACACCGAAGACTATAAACTCGAAAACTTTGGTGCATTCGAATAGTGGACCGGTGTGGATAAAGTTTGAGCGAAAACTGTCGAGCGAAATAATGTAGCATGTAATAATTTTAAGGCTAGGCACGTCTGGGGTCCGAACGGCATCGAGGCATGAGTCTCATTGACCGGTTAGAACCGGCGGACTCCGGCGGAACGAGGCAAATGCGATTACAGTAACACTGGCACGGGCGAGACGACGTTGGTAAATAATTACCGGGACCATTGATATTGAAAAGAAAACTTTATTTTGATAAGTTTCGAGGTCAATTATGTATTATTGGCAGGGCTGTGGAGTCGGAGTCGGAGTTTTTTGGCCGAAGTCGGAGTTGTCGCGGCGTTTTGGCCGGAGTCGGAAATTTTGAAAAATATGAACCTTTTATGGTACTTCGTTGTTTTATGCCAGGCAGCAAAACTTGAAATGAATGTCGCTGCAACCTCAATGCACACTTGACGATTTTTGAAATAAAAACAAAGAATTCATCCCTCGCCATCAGTTGCGAAAGAAGAGCCAAAGCATGTATAACTTTGGAAGTGCGCGACGAAGAAAGTGCAGTGACATTTCTACAATCACGTAATATTATTCCGCGGGAGATTATGTGCAGTAATGGACATTTAATGACGCTTTCATTTGCGGTCAGGACACGCTGGGTTTGCCAAGAGTGTTTTTTGGTGATGGTTGCTGTTTAGGTAGCGGTTCCTGGAGTGCATACTCGGAGATCAGTGCTTATTTTTCACACTTACTATAATTTTATAAACTTCAATACACTTGCAAACACCCAGCAAGTAGAGAGAAAGTGGGGAACATCCAAATGGGCAAATAAGAAGCGTAGAGGGACACAGACATTTGCTACAAACGTATTTATACGAATTTATGTGGAGGACGAGGTTGGTCATCCGGGATGCATTTAGTGTTATCAAAGATATTGCTGAATTTTGGCAGTTTATCGAGCGTCAAAATCTCGATGATTGAGAAGCGCTGGCTGTCGGGGGCGAGGCATGAGATTCAATAATCTGGAATACATTAAAAAAATACACGTATACGCACATACAAATATTCGGCCATTAATTTGATGATTTATGTGTCATTTCATATGGATGGCGAAGGTTAAGTGATATTTTTTCGTAATTAGCTGCCTGGCATAAAACAACGAAGTACCCTTTTTATTTTTGCATATATGTCAAATTTGGCTATTGGCCGGATTGGTTGGTTGGTATATAATTGAATATGCACACATAAATAGGAAAGGTAGAAAAAAAACGTGGCGAAATTAAGCATCTTTTTAGTCGGAGTCGGAGTCGTGTTTTTGAAAAATGTTGGAGTCGGAGTCGTATTTTTTATAACGACTCCACAGCCCTGATTATTGGTTATCAAATAGCGAATATTGTTACATGTATCGGATTCCAGCTAAACATGTTTTGGAAATGGTTTAAAGTATTTTTAAGCTTATCGTGGAAGGTAAATATGAACAGCATTATTTTATCTCGAAAATTGCACTCGAAACTAGAAATTATTGGTTGGATTCAAACCGACTGAAAATCGTCGAAGTTTAAAATTTTTATGACAATCAATTAACTAAATCAACTCTGCTCATTGAACGACCTATGAATTGTAAATAAATCCGCATTTTGTGTAAAATAATCAAAGTAAAATTTGATCAAAGTTGATTTTTAGTGTCCTATTTAGATTTGTTCGCATTTTGACGTTAAATGACAGTCATAAATAAAAACAAATCGACGAACCTTTTTTCTATAATTAAAAGAGGTAAATTTGGCGGTCGATTTCTCACTGAGACATTGTAAAAGCTGGATTTGATCTATTTTTTTTATTTATAATACTAAAACCGACGTGTGTTATTTATTTCGATTGGCTGTCATTGTATATTATTTTTTCGTACGATTCAATTAAAAAAAGAAAAACAAAACGAATTTAGTTCAAATACATTACGAAAGAATAATTCAATTTGAATTTCTTTTCGTATACCTGAGATTGAAATATTGCAAAATAAAAATTTCAGTATTGCGTTCTGGACCTTTTCGCCCTTTGGGTGAGGGCAAAGTACAAATAAAAGATTATTTTTTAAATTCAAATCGAGTGATGTTCGATAAATGTGAAAATCTAATCAATTCACAGTGATTCACATAGTATGGTTACCCTATTTGTGGCTGCATAATTTCCAATAGAGTCCCCTCGCCATATCCAGTTTAGGCGGAAACCACTCTTCAGTCAATTGTTATTTGTGTGACACACTGCAATAATGTATTTCAAGACAACAATATAATTTAATTAAATGTTTAACTAGTTGGCAACATAATTATTATTTCGTGGGCCAGATTTGATAGCGATTGTTTGTTCCGTGTAACTAATAAACCAATTTTAATATGGGCATCATTGCAAACAAATAGATATCAGTTTTCGAGATTTGTAGTATCTTGGTGAAATGTAAGGAAAGACGTGACAGAAAAAGCGTGTGCTTACTTATACAATAGAAAAACAGGTTGGTAGCAAACAATAGTACTATATTTACATTTGAATTGGGGTGAATAGAGACAAAAAACCAGATTGTAATGCTTGAAATCTATGAACCTCTATTATATATGAGTCTCTCCCCGTTTTACGGTACTTATTAACTAAAAACAAACATGATTTAATTTAGTTTTCGTGTAATAAAAGAGAAGTTTATAAGGAGTCAAAAAGTAAAGATGCATAGGCATCGAACTTAAGCACGTTTGATTCAATTTTAGCCAGTCATTTAGTTGGTTTGGTTTTGTCATTTGAGAGATAGTATTATTGTCATTGTGAAGAAACTTACTTAAATACAATTATTACATGGGATACTTAATAAAGTTGTGCTAAAGTTCAATCCTTGTTTTTGTCTCTATTCACCCCGAAGTTTTTATTCACCCTATTTGACTGTGATGTAAGAAATTATCAGGTCAATTCATTTTTGGCTGCAGTATAAAGGTGTTTAGTAATGCCATTGATGTTTGATATAACATTAACTGTTGAGTAAGACAGCTTACAAAATTGTACACATTTAAAATTTGAAAATTAATTAAAAATCGGTTTTAATATGTATGAACACTAAAATAAAGAAAGAAAGAGAAAATTCAAAAAAAACTCGACCTGTTTAACCAACTAGCTAGATATTTCTGCATTAAACAAAATATGTATTTAATGTTCAGTAGTTAAAGGTGAGTTAAATAATAAATTATGAACATATGAACAAAATAGTTGTTCTAAATTAGCTAGTTGTAATTACTGGTGGTAGAGGATTTATTCCATATTCATCTAAAATCTATAAAATGTTATGTTGATTATATTTAGAAACAATTTTTCACCCCGTAATATTATTCTTTTAAAAAGATTCTTGATGAAAAAGATGAAATGTAGCCTTATTTATCTATGATTTTTTATTACTGCCACAGAAAAAGCTTATGTCCATAAAAAGAAAAATAATTGACAAATGTCAATATAAAAATGTATTTAGCAGTAAATATAATTGGTATCGCCCGAATTATATTTGTAAGAACCGGTTCAATTTAGATGGAGTTAACATTTCATTTCAAATATTATTTTCCAGATTTACCTCATGTGACTTTTTATTTGATACAGAAAACAATACTTTTTTAAGTGTCACATATTGTGATAACATTTTTCAGAGTGAACTGGAATAATCACGCATATTCGAAAAATACCAGATATAACTGATAATAAATATGGAAATTATCATTCAGCAAAACGTCATCAATAATACAAATACAGACAAGTTTTTTTTTTTTATGAAACCTTTTTTAACCTTTACGTTTCTCTATTGTAGGGATATGAAGAATTAAGAAGTTTCACTTGAGAAAAGATTCATTAGACATGTGCGATAATAGCATTTTGCGAATGCAAGAATGATTACTTGCCTCCTTTTGTGCGAAAACAACTTACAGAAAATCTATATTTATGATATCACACAAATCTAGGCATCTTAGAAAGCACAAAGAATATTAAAATTAACAGTCAATCGCATTAAATCATTCCATTTATTTAAAAATTATTGTCTATTGTCACACTGCCTATATGAAGGCTACACCAACTGTCATTTATAATAGATAATTTATGTTTTAATTGTGTTCTCTGATACATTGTAGCTACTTAAGAAAAATATTAGAAGGGCAATGTTTATTTGAGTAAGTATATCATATCAGAATTATTTCGATAGTAGAGACTCTACATTGAATAAAGCTAAAAATAGATCAAGTATTAAATTGCCTATCACTTTTCATTAAAATCTCGGTCGGTTAAACATATTGCGGTTGGCAACAATTAATTTAAGCGAAATAATAATGAAAATGACCGTTAGATGGCAGTGTGCAAGTAAATTATTGAAATAATGACGCAAGGCAGCAAACAAGGGAGCCTTAATGAAAATTCATTTATTCAAATTAGCACCGAGTGTCATTGTGCATGAGGCAATTTTATTATTGTTCATTTGAAGTGTCATTAATTCAAATCAAGATGATGGGCAAGGATAAAAAAAACAAAATTAACAACAGAACACAAACCTCTTGGGCAATAAATATGGTGAATGCTTAAATCCAGGGCTGTGAAGTTGGTGAAAAAAAGTCCGACTCCGACTCCAGCATTTACCAAAACCACGACTCTCAAACGACTCCAACATTGACCAAAAACACGACTCCGACGAAAAAAGTTCAATATCGTCACTTTATTCCTCTAATTTTCCTATTTATGTATATTCAATTAAATATCAACCCTATTAATGCGACCAAAAGCCAAATTTTACATATAAAATGCAAAAATAAAAAGTTCAAACTTTTCAAAATATCCGACTCCGGCCAAATCGCCGCGACGACTCCGACTCCCGCCAAGAAGCTCCGATTCCACAGCCCTGCTTAAATCATTACACTAGAGGAGAAACATACGCTCAGTTGGATGACAGTTCAAATCATAACCATCACTTTGGTCCCTTGGACCTATTAGGTGTTTTCGATTAAAGGTATTCTTTTAAAATCATTAACCCTTTCAGTGTGGTGCATATGGACTGCTAACGGGACATGCTTATTATTCAATTGCTCAACACTACTTTTGACAAAGAGTATACAATTGAGAGTATAAGTATGAGGTTAGGAGACCAATATTGTTAAGCTTATCGCTTTTACGACTCAGTATTTTTACGATCAAGTGGGTAATAATGAATTTTCGCCATCACATTGAATAGAAACCAATAAATCAATTGAAAAATTATTTTATGAAACAGCTTGAACAGGGATTCGAGCCTGCAAGCACTGCAAGCGAAGAAACCCAAATGACCTCATGACTACGAGCACAACTAATAAAATGAGGATTTTTTATCTCTTTTAGTACTAACACTACTTACTTGTATTTATATTGACAGATTTTGGTTATAATTTTACTAGAAGCAGATTGGTGTGACCCTACGTGGATTGAAGAAGTGAATAGTCAAAGAATTTTATTTATACGTTGGTATAATATTATATAAAACAAAATGCATAGCAGTAATGGGATCCTACCTATGTTCCGGAGAATATGGCTGGACAAGTCCATTCACAGGAAGAAAGACTGCATCACTCGGCAACTGGAAGAAAAGTCAATTATTAAAATGGAGCACAACATATGATATGACAAGTAATTTATGTGGCTTGGCATGAGAGCCAAGATAATTGGACTAACTTGGTGGGAAATGTAAAATTACACATTTGTGTGTTAAATTGTGTATTTTTACGGCTGGATCTTCCATACTGTTGGTGATTTAAAAATTTTGTGAAAATTTACCCAGAGATTCATTTACCCTTAATGATGAGTGAAACCAGTTCAGATTTAAAGTTATATGTGGAAATGGTACTAAAAACCGTGTTTTATTTAAAATAATGAGCCTTTCCACCAAGTGACTGTTAGCACCTAAAAGTGATTTATATATTCAATAAAATTTTGTGGTAATTTTATGGAAGTAATAATTTTATTTGAATGTCATGAGGTAGGTGGATGAAGCTAGTGATTTTTTCAAAACGATTGACATGGTGAACGGGATGGGGTATTGTGTAAATATTGTAGTTTCTTCAAAGTAGCAGCCAAATACATTTAAAAAAATGATTTCAAAATTAATCATTTGTATACTTACATCAGTAAAGACTGTACACTCATAACTGGGTTGATACTTGTACCTCTCGCTCTGAGGCCGGCGAAATATCTTTTCTCTATCTTGTTTGTGTTTACGATCGGCACCCTTCAGTTTGAAAACCTACAGAAAAAAAACATGTGATAATTCTTTTATAATATTTTTATCTATAAAATATCTGAGAGCTAATAAACTTTAACTTAATTATATCGATGGTTCCATTGATAAATAAATATTTTTAAACCACCGGTAAATGTATTTTTACATTGCTCGAAAAATCTTGACAAAATCAATTTTAATGTGTATAGGCGAAAAAAATAATTATAGGTTGTCACAATTTTTTCTAAGCTAATATTATTTATAGTAAATATGTGATATTGCAACCTTGATTTGGCAAGCAGCTGCGTGCAGTCTCTTGTCTTGAAGAGCACTACATCCCGAAGAAGCTTGTGGTTCCGTTTTTGTCACACCTGAGCTTCCAGGAGGGCCTTCTGCAGGCAGGAATGTTTCTACTTGTATCCGGAAAGGGACACCTTTTTCACCACCATGTTTCTTCGCTGTGAACTCTGTTGAGATGCAGTTTACCTGTCGAACGAGTACACAAAATGAATCATTGTTTTTATTTTTAGTTAACAAGGTAATACATACAAATAAGACTATTTTAATGAAATAACATTTTTATGACTTATTTAGTTGGATAAATTCTCATGTGGAAGAAATAGAAAGTTCTGACACACATTTTCAGGAGTGGTTAAAATAAAAGGATTGGAAATCCTTATTGGGTACTGATTAAAAAAGCGTGAAATAGTAGTCTAGTTGTATGTTAACAAAATTGATGATAACTTTTCAATGTTTACTTAAAAAATGTTTAGTATAATTATTAACTTATATCTGTTTATTGAATTAAGAAAAAATCATAACATACATTATTTAAATTGTATAGTGCTGTTTAATTTAAGTACATTGAATAATAAATTAAAATTATAAATGAAACAATCCATGACAGTCATGGAAATGAATATTAGGATGCACAAGTACTGGTGCATTTATTGACATGTCAACAGTTCTCATGGTTCCATGGTTATGAATGACCATTGTTGGGTGATCTTTTATTTTAGCCAATTAGGGCCAGAAATCAACAAGGAACAGGCAGAAGATACAACAAAGCACAATTTTATTTATTTATTAAATTCAAAAAAAATAAAATCATGGCATTACAGCTCACGCCAATACGCCATGCATTTGACAAATTTATTTACATGTACATTATAATAAAAATGACAAATTGTAGCCATAAGAACAGAGAAAAAAATAATAAAATCACATTAGAAATTTTAAAGATATCAACCGAGTGAGTTCCGACAAAATCAACTTTTATTCATAAAATATAGTATTCGTCTGAACTCACTCACAATGCCATTGATGGCTGGTAACTAAGTTCTGATGAACACTTGGAGAATTACATAAACCTTGACTTCAACGTAATGACATTGGACAGTGATAGATAACCAAGAAAATATTTTGATCAAGAAGTTTGATGAAGAGTATTTTAGTATAAATTATTTAAACAAAATAAAAATGATTACTCACTTTTATATAAACTCCAGCTTCTTTGACTGGATCCCAGTAAAGCTCTACTGTATTGAATAATGGTTGCTCGGTCGGTTGACAGACATGGATTAGTCCATAAGATAAAGGCACATCCACCTGTAACAGAACCATAGATATAACAATGTATTGTCGTATATGTATATTTCATTATTTTATGTAATTAGAATGTGATCAGTTTACCTCGACTATGCGTTCTCCTGGTCGTTCACTTTGCCACAGTGCCATCTGCTCACGTTCTGCAAATTGGAGACGACGTTCGTGGAAACATATCCTGATAATACTCTGAAAATAATAACAAATGGTTAATAATTTTTTTTTTTAAACAGATTTGATTTCATGTTGCTATCTAGTGTAAATATGGCCATGTTGTGACACAGATAATATTGATATTTTTACGAAACACAGCTCCATGCGATGTATCCAGTTTACAGTGACAGATGTTGATCAACAGCTTAAACATGTCTGCTTACAATTTGTCAAATAAATGGGTACTTAAAGTTCTTGAGTTAATCACATAAGCATTCATTTCAGAAGCTGGTTGCTAATAATCGATACACGCCAAGATTCCATGTTATAAGAATTTTTAGTGAAATTGAGTGTTGCCAATTGCAAGAAAACATAAGAGAGGATTCGAATTTATTGTAAATTCAAAATATGTCCCTAAATAAGACAGATACAGTACCTGTAAAGAAGACAGAATACATTCAATCTGATGTTGTATCCGTGCTATGGTAGATTAATGTGGATTGTTTTTGCCTAAATATTTTTGCTATTGAATAATTTTACCGTGGTAACAATGGTTGATGCCTTCGATAAGGTTAAGAAGTCCTGTACTAGTTGAACAAGTATGATATTTAAATGAACCGGACAGTCATTAGCATTTTGTGCATTAATATTCTTAAATATTGAATGAATTATAAAACACAAACCTTGAGTATTTTCCCACGGTAATGGCTAAGGTCACCAAGTTTCTTGAGTTTGATTTCATATGACTGACACTGATTGAGGTAGGTTAGTGTGTCTTCGGTGGATTTTGTTGCAATTGATGTTGCAGCCGCTAGGACATATTGGAATCTAAAAAATATTCAATTTTATAACTTAATTGACAGAGAATGCTAGAATCATTTAAGTAAATATATCTGCAATAACAACATATACAAGTGATTTTGAATTCAAAATCCTCTTCAAAATACCTAATATATACTGATTGTAAGATAACATACATGCTACAAATTTGACAGTATATAAATATCAAATATTTGAATGTGTTTTCACAGTACATCAATTTTATGATAACGTATATTCAAAATTTTATTTTGCATTCACTCTTTTAATCAGAACACAGTGGAGCAAAACCCATGACCTATAATAGTGGCAGTCTGGGTTATCAATAAATCAAAACAAAGGAGCATAAAAATTAGGTGTATATTACAAAGTATTAAATTGTATCAAAGTTCACAACAAATAATATATTTACAGTTATATTTACTTTGTTACAAAATAAATAAACATTGAAATGACTGATTCCAGTTATGGAATAATATTAACCACATGAGGAACAACAAAATGCGTCATGCTAACTTTAATACCTTTTTGGTGAATATTACACACCGTTTTCATAGTTTAAAATTAGCATTTTTAATTTGTATTTTTGATCGCCCATTTTGACACACATGTCATATACCACAAATAACGGATGGCTTGTTGCAGTACTATCACGTGACATTTTGAAAGGTGACAGGCCAACATAAATAATATCCCAACTAAGAGCTATAACATGGTTTAGTAAAATATAAGTTTTAAAATATATGATATACTTTTTGACATTTAAACACATCGGTGTTTTATGGTATTTTACCTGTTATCCTGGGTGTTGGCAGTTGGATTTTCTGCAGATGTTTGTATGTTAGGCTTCACATTGCAGTTATTGTTGGTGTAGCCTTCAATTGAGCCGTGAGGTGAACACATCATTAGACCTGGTAAAAGGATATAATGCTGATGAAAAGGTGTACATAGTATAATACTTGTTGTGATAATCTATCGGTCTTTCAGAAAAAGAAACCTATCTTATCCTATTGAATGAGAATTTACATTATAAATATCAAAAAAAATAAAATTAAAATAAAGAAATAAAAAAATGAATTAGATGTCAAACTGGTATGCTCTTTGATTGCAAGGTAATAAATACATGTCGCTGAAACTTCTTCTGTTGAACTGTTTCTGTTCTTTAAATGAACTTGATTCGATACGGAAAAGACACATTCGTAAGGGTGTAAGACATCCAATGGCAGAATTTAATATGCAAAGTAAATCAAAAATTATTAAAGCGTGATTGTTATATTTTCATATGGAGTTTATGTACTAACATTTTTTTTATAAGATAAACGTTTAGTATGTAGCAACTGAAAAATATTTCTTTTACCATTGGCAACTTCCATTATATTGTTAGCGGTCGCATTGTTTCCCGCCATGGTGGTGCCATCTTGCATTTGATTTTGGAACGGGACACCTGTTTGAGCATTATTGTTCAGGTTTTGGTTCTGATTCTGTTGAGGGTTTAGTCCGCCTTGCAGACACATTTGCGCGTTGGCATTCTGTTGCTGCCCATTGAGGTTCATGCCTGTAAAGAAGAATAATTGCTCGGTATTTTAGAACTGACATAATTTTGGTTAGAAATTCTATACATTGTAAATCAAACATTGATTTTGAATGAGTGACCAAATCCAAGTATCAATTTTAGAATTTGAAATTATATTGGGATGAAAAGCTAAAAAATGGATTAAACTATCTACAAAGATTAAAGAAATACAGAAAAAATGATTGTGAAAGCTAAAAGGATTGATATCAGTAGATTAACTGACTGCAAAGGAATTTCTATTAATTAAAAAAATGGGACCTTTTTTTTTAACAAGATAAATTATTGCCTGTAAATTATTCATCACAATTTTACACGGAAGTCAGTTATATCTTGTAGGTGAACTTACTTTGCTGCTGGTGTTGTTGAGTATTTCCATTGGAATTGTTCATCTGCACCATGTTATTGTTGTTATTCGTGTTCTGATCTGGACTGCAGTTAGATGCATTCACATTGTTGGTGTTCATCCCCATTGCACCAGACAGCTAAAGATGGCAAACATCCAAGATTTATTAAACAATTAATGGAGTGGATTGTTTCAGTCAGGGATGGCAACAATCGGTATAATGCTGAGACCTATGGTCTGTATGATGATTGCACAGTCCATTCAATTAATATTGTTATGGGTGAATAAAAATTAGCTTGCAAAAAGAACAATATTCAGCATCCTCAGAGTACAGGTGGACCAAAGATTCACTGGATAGGCATAGCTATGAATAACTGAGGGTTTAAAGTAGTCAATAGTTGCTGGAAGCAGTCAGGACTCATGCTTCTGATGATAAGCGTTATCATGAAATATATATTTTTTTAAGATCACCTGACTAAATTATTTTGACATTCTAAAATAAGTTATATTAAATTGTTTCCCATTGAGTATTTAGTTTCTTTGTTAGTGCTCTATGAGAAGTAATATAGGAGATATATTTACCATATTATGGTGTCTGGACATCCACGCTGTTCCTCCTCTGGGTGGAGTAGTAGGGTCTCTGGCACCTCCACCAGTCGGTGATGGAGCCTCCTGTTTGAACACCGGCAAAGATAGAAGGGCATCGCTGAAAAAATATTCAAATGTAACTCAGTAAACGAAACATAGCAAAAAGTCATTTGAGATTGATTAATTGAAGAGAGAAGCTAAATTGTTTTTAAGATGTAGTGTGGTTATAGTAAACAAAGTAAGTTAATAGTGGAATTATTACAGATAACATTCAGAATAATATTTGCAAGGTTAAAGTAAATATGTGAACATTGTGGAATAGTTAGATTATAATTCTGTTATGCAAATAGCGTAGAAGACAGATGTTACAAAAGGATTAAAATAATAAGTGACGTGTCAGGAGAAAGAGTTTGTATCTTTGATAAGTTTGTTGTGGAAATGTTAATATACCTCATATTGTACGATCCACTGGAAAGTTCTCCAGTGAGATCTATATCCAAGTCCTCTACTGGCCATGTTGAGGACATTCGGTTTGAGCTGAGCATGTCACCTGTAATTTAAAAAAGAAAACATTAAGTAAACAAGGCATATTTCACTCCATTAATTGTTTAAAATAATTATTGGCGTGAGATCACAATATATACATGATTTGAAAAGCATAAAATTATAATTTTGGTATCATTCGCTAAACATGTGTGAATAATTATTTCCTTTAATATTTGTAAAGCAACATGCAAGTTATTTTAAATGAATAAATTGGTGTAATTATTTTAATATTGCTTATAGCTTAATTTTAAATGGGGGATCAGTGCACCATCGCACCATTATAAGAGCTGTACCTGATGATAATCATGACTAAATTAAAGATTCTTTGGCTGCTTAAAAGGGGATCTTCAAAACAGATCTTATCTGAATGCTACAGACTTGATGGTTTTAGTTGAAGTAATAAAAAAATAACAATTCAATGATAAATTTAGATCGCCAAGAGAAAAAGAAAGACATTTATTTTATACTGGAGACTTTTAAGTGAGATAAAAATATATTTAAAGTTTGTTATTTTGAATCAACATTTTTAGTTGGACTAAATAAAGTAGGAGAATTTAATATTCTTTTAATCACAATAAGAATTGTACCATTATGACTTCTTCTGCCATGACTGAATATCATCATCACAATACATTGCTGCAGAGATTTTATTTACTCACTATAGTCGGCCATCAGGTTTGGTACGGGCGTCTGTCTTTGTCGATAATTCACACTACCCCCCATATTACCAAACTCTTGCATCAGTCGTTTGATGGCTTTTCCCATTTTAGTACGCTACACTTTGAACCTTTCGTCTATTTTCATAAGGGTCACTGTTCTTAAAAGACATCTGTGATATTTGTAATATTTTATCTAACTTATTTATTTCACTGCTAGTTTAACAAACCAAAGTCAGTTTATATTGAGGCACTTCATTCTTAGTGAAATATTTAATATTTTATACTAACAAATTATGCTGTTTCGCCCCCCCCCCCTCTAAACTACTCAACTAGAGCCTTATGGATTCCTAATTGACTATTTAATGGGGATGCGTAAACATTTTTTTTACAATTTGCAGCTATGTTTACGGATTTAAAAATCATGTCTATTATACCAACTATGTACATTGAACAGTATACAAACTATTAGTGTACCATTCCGAAATTTTTATTTAACAAAAACTGATGGTCAATCAGTCTTTCCCTATCTAAAGACGTTTTAGTCTATTGGATTCCTAGTAATCATTTACTGACAATACTGTTTTGTAATCTCGATTTTGATGTGTGAAAAAAAGACCTAATTCGTTTTATTCGAATGATCTTCTCATTGAATGTTAATATTTAAATCATTCTTAATTACTTGTCAACCAAGCCATCGATGTTTGACATGAGTTGCTCTGCAGCATGTCAATTGTCTTAAGCAGATTAAGACGGCATTAAATGACAGGGCAACCAATGTAATACAGTTGAAAATATTCCATACACATGTCTTTGATGACACAAATGTCTTTGAATAATCCACAATAAGATTTAAAAGCAAATATCTAGAGAAATATTTTAACAATGAGTATTTCAATTAAATATTTAAGCAGGTGCGAAGAAGTAAGAGTGTAATAATTTTCATTATAAATTTGGTTAAAAGAATATTACTATGTTCATAGGTTGGCATATTTGTTTTTCGAAAAAATAGCCTTAATTTAATAGATATTTTTTTTCTAGTATTAATGAAGACAAAATTACACTAAGAAATGGATATCAATGCTTTTTTATTTGTTTTCTAACGTAATTAAAAAAACAAGTTGAAACATATTTTATATTCGAATTGCAACACTGGCTTGCTAATTCCACAACGTGATTTAAAAACAAGTTAATTTGCAGAAGATTAGTATTGCTGAGAAACTGTGGCAACCGACATTGCATTTTTCATTGCAGTTATGAAGAAAAAGTTAACGTATAAATAAACGCGATATATGGGTGTATAGTAAAAATAGTACAGTTTACAATTTTTTTTTTAATTGGCGTTATCATGAAAATATTTTTTTTTAATATTAGGATATATTAAAAATTCTTATTCATCTGTCAATATTAATCGGAAAATAAGTCCAGCTGCAGAAACAGCACACAGCGAAACTGTAATAACATAATTTTAGCGTAATATATTGTAACGCCAAAATACCGGTATTTTTCATGATAAATCAGAGTATGGAAAGAAAAGAAACCCCGGTTTCGAAAAAACCGGTATTGATGTCCTTACCCCAATCCGCAGCGTGTGTAATTATCTCGCAATTAATTATTGGCAATGTAAGAATGACTATAATGGAATTTAAGGATTTTTAAATAAGGTAAACCGTGATGAAAAAATCGATACAAAACGTGTTAGCCGACTATGAACAAGATTGATGGATTAGCCAGGTTTTGACGCGTTGCATGTACAGCTGGACGTAAATTGTCTTTGACAGTTGTATTAGTTTGTGCAAACGACATGAGTAAATAATTGCAAATTGAAAACAGAAGCATTGGTCAAATAACAACTAGACTGGTGAGAAATATATTCAGACGTTACAGCTAGTGTGCGCAGGGTCGGTTTTGGTATAGGGTTTAAATACTCACGACATGCGGAGATAAAAAAATACATGGAAAACCATACGGCAAAGAAACCGGCCATATTCAAGGCACGAAAATAAGCCATGAAAATAAGAATGAAACAGATAACAGAGATGATGACTAAAATGATGTTTTTATAGTAATAATAACTAATGATGAGCATGTGTAAACGTACGAAAAATACGTAATTGTGAATATAAAACGATACTCGAAGTTGATATCATTTCTTTACCAATTAAAATAAAAATCTTTATTACGACAAAAAAAGCAAAACTTTAAGCTTTTCGTGACATGCGTAAAGCACCACCCAGACTCCAGATAATTGGTTAAATATGTAAGTTCATGCAATTGCATGGATTATGTGTGAATGTATAGAAAATGGAAGTCCAGTTAAAATTGAATTTTAAGATTTTTATTTAATCCGACAACTAACTACTATGGGTTTAAGTCATTTTCTACATTAGCATGAATTAAAAAAATTTACGCGAGACAATTTGTGAAAATCGATCAAATACACTTGAACAAATGTTGAGTTGGATGTAATAATAAAATTGATTGAGACAATTGATTGAGAAGAGATTTTGCGAAAAAAAGCAGAAGAATAATACAGAAGAAAATATAATGGTGGTTTTGGGTAACCAGATAAGTATAATATTAGCCCAGGACACTTTGGAGTGTAAATTTGGATCCGCATGCGAGGTGATTCTGAACGGCTGAGATATTTTATAGCATATTTAAAATGCGGAAAAAGTGCGGATAGTGGTAAATAAGGAAAAGTAAGAGAATATTATGTTACGGAAAGAAAAATAACAATGTATTTTAATACTACATAAATTATTTAATATATTTGTTGATAGCTATTTCGGCTTACGCCTTCGTCAGAACTAGTTCTGACGAAGGCGTAAGCCGAAATAGCTATCAACAAATATATAAAATAATTTATGTAGAATTAAAATACATTTTTATTTTTCTTTCCGTATTATAATGGAGTTCTACCAAGTAAATGCCTACTCAATCAATAAATCAAAGAATATTATGTGTCAGTTGACATCGTAAAAGATTTATGGGCGGATAGTTATCAGATATAAGCTTCATTAGCTTAAAATTGATCATGAAAAACGAATTAGTGAACGACGTCAAAAGCACCGAAGACATGAAAAATAGTCTCAGATGTAGCAGAAGAGATTTTTCGACCATAATGAATGGACAAGAATAAAGAGTCTGACCAGTAGAAAGCAATAAGAACTATTCCAGATTTGATGTTTCAGTGGATTTGTGCAACTTTGATTTGAACTGAAATTCGACCAGTGTAATATTTAAAATAAGAGTACATTTTGGAATGATAGATTTTCAAATTACGGGCTTAATACAAAGCAACAGTATTTTCACTTTTAACGAGATATTTTATGGAGTTGACTCAATTTGATATAAATTTTATATTGCTCAAAAATTCTTATCTCTTATTAACTTGTTAACAGTAAAAAAACGATACATTCGTAAGAAAAGTCTGAAAACTAAATATTCATTTGAAAAAAGTTATATTATTTACTAAGAAAATCATATTTTGCAACAGGAACAACAAAGCACTTTCTATGAGTATAAATTTCGCAAGTTCACAATTTGCCCGTATGGTATTTTACGATGTTATCAAAAATATCACAGATTTCAATCATTTTTTTGAATTTTGAACAATAGTTACGGTACGATTTGCACTATGCGTGAAAAAAAAATCGCCACTGTCACCGCACTGTCAACTTGACTGTGGACCGAGGTAAACGTCACTGTCACTGGTCTACTGTCACTTCGCTTTGATAACTGATAACACGGGCTGTTGTATGTACCCGCGTGAAAAAGTATTAAATATGGGAATAATAATTTTGTTATTACTTCTTCTGCACACTGAATTACTGGCTTCGTAATAAAATGCTATACGTTCTCACACGCGTGGCAGGTAGGCATCCCGTGTATTTATTAAGGACATTTCACACTCCGGTGTAGAAGGGATATTTTTATAACAGGGCGAGTACAACCAAAAGTTGACAATTGATTAAAACGCAGTCATTAGGAGAATCTCGATTGAAAACAATATTATATCATGTCTCTGTCAGTTTTAAATACACATAAAGATTTGGTATGAGAAAAATTTTGATTGTATAAACTACAAATGTATCATAACATTTAATCAGGGCTGTGGAGTCGGAGTCGGAGCCGTGAAAAACTTTTAATTTATGCATATAGCATGTATAATATGAAAATTATCGGCTATTGGTCGGATTGGTAAGTTGATTTTCATTTAATACACATAAATAATTTAATATCATTACTGCTGTCACGAAATATTGAACTGATTCTAGTCTATCACTAGTCTCTGAGAAATATTGTTCAAAACAAACAATTGACGTCTGCATTAATTTGAGAAACATGTTTTGTTTACGCCAGACGCGATAAAAACCGACGTCGTCCGAATTATTACGAAGAAACTAATTTGCAATTCGTAATTACTTCTGTTACTTGCTTATTTATTGTTTGTATTGCGAATCAAAGGTGTGATAACGGACGTACGTATCTGGAAATCAACAAATTTAATTGTCTATTAGTTTTCCTATGTTCAAATTGTTTTACCGGGTTCTTGAAAGGAGTATTTTGCCTCCTCATCTGGTCAATAAATATACTATCAATCTTAATGCATATATTATAATGATTAAATAATTCGCACTGTTTCTTTGATGCTCGAATATCATGACATAAAATTTGTAATACTAGTCGATAATAATTACTTAAAAATAATAGGCCGCGTGTAATAAAAATAATAAAATAGAAATTCGAATTTTGAAAACGAAAGACTTCGTGCAACAACGCAAGGCTGACATTACAATGACCTTTCTGGAAGATGTCATATTATTTGTAATTGCCATTAAGTCAAAAAATACCATTTACGCAAAATCGCCCTTTTTGTAAATAAATAAATAGAACTGATATTTATTTTAAATACGTAGAATATGACAACATTGTATCTTATTCCAAGTACAAAAGACAAGAATTCGCGATAAATCTTATCGAAATGATTTATTGTACTGAGTAGTGTTTTTATTTTATTTTCTCGCAGTTATTAACTGTCATGGGGGTAAACTGCCGTTAGGCTTGATTGAATGAAGCTGGGTCTCGTCATTTAGAAATGTGACCATCGAATATCAATGCACAGTTTCGTGGAATGATTTGGTATTTTATATTTAGCACTATAAAAATATTGAACGGTTATGTTCGAATCGAATTGAGATGGCAACAAGCAAATTATTTAAAGAATGGAATTTTTATTCTGCAATCAAGACGAAATAGTAAGCAGGTGATAGACAACATCAGATGCAAGAATGGAGGATCGAGATATGGCTAGGGTGAGTTTGAGGGCAGTGGTTACTGGACACTATAACTTTAACCATCCAAAATAAAGAAAAGCTTAGAACTGTTTTTGGTGTACCAGCTACATATTTCTCTTTGACACCAACGGGAATTAAAAACATTTTTTTTTTATTTTAGAATTTTTGATGATCAATGTTGAAGTGTTCAATAACTATAGCAGTCACCCTATACTGGCGCGGCGTATAATGAAGATTTCATGTGACAAATGACTGAAGAGGTTTTAAGACAAAACAAAAAGCCAAGAGATCTTACACCGGCCATACAACGCAGAAGAGCTACAACCCTCAGGTCTTATGTTCTCGAAGTATTCAAACAATAATGCAATGAAAAATAGAAAACTATAGAACCCATATAATTGGCCTGTTTTCCAAGCTATAAGCGACCTATTGCAAGCATTTCACCATAAAAAGACGTAAAGGAATCAGGTCATAAGCATTCTGTGGAAAAAATCACCAAATGAAGAAGAATACAAGTAAAAAGAATAGGCAATCCAAATCACATGGCGTAGCGCCTTGAAAAAATAATTCACATTCGTTCAAAAGTGCGGAGTTGGTATTCAGGTAATATTGCTGGTAGCATATTGGTCTTCAGGGAAAGAAACGTGTCATTGATCAATGCATTATGTGGAGAGAAGAACATCAATTATGAGAAAATTGACGTTGCAGTATATAGTCTGGGGGCGTGATGCAAAGCAGGGTTGTCACAAATTGAAATGATTGGTTCGAACAAATTTAAGTATATGGAAAGACTAGGTATGGTATTGGACTGAATATGAGATTAAAAATATAACAAAAAATGTTTTTTGCTAACGAATTTATCACTGGAAAATAATCAAATATGAAGGGGAAACCATCAATTATTCTATCAGCCAGCGAAAGCGAACGTTTTCCCAGGTAGGTAAGTTTTTTTTTCAAGTCAATATATCTATGCAAAACTATTTTACTAATTACATTTAAATAACTACCAACTGTCTTTTATTATTTGTATGAATACCCTGTGAAAATTTATTACGTTACCTACATTATTCATTATAAAGGTAGTATGTAGCTGATTATATAATTGAGGATTTCGACTGAAGGTGCTTGGTGAAATTTCAACATCAAATTTGAATCGTTTGTATTTTGCTTTGCATGGGAAACATGAGTAAAGTTGCTAAAGACTAAGGTTTCGCTTTTCGGTGTCATCAGACATGACTGACTTGGTCAGTTCAAGTTCATTCGTACACTTGAAATTCCTAGAGATGCCGATAGGAGTAACCCGAGTCGTAAATATAAATTCTATTTTACCCTGGCAACAATAAATTTATCGAATGTTAAAAAACTTGTTTTAAAAAAGATTCTCTTGCATTCATAAGATTGACAAATATACATAGCTTTGATTATTTTACGTATTGTGTAACAAATTGTGACACGTGTTTCGCCTCTTTCAGAGGCATCTTCAGACTTACTATCGCAAAGTTTGCTTGAGTAATGAAGCAAGATTGATTTTAACATTTTAAATTATGAAATTACAAAATGGATTACGGGTTTTTTTCCTTCTAAAGGAAACAAGGAAGGGGGTGATAGAATCAAAACAATGCAATAACATAATGATACTAATAAGGTGCAATTGACACTAATAAGATGAACATTGTTGTTTTGATGGTAGGTTATATATTTAGAAACGCACGATCAAAGACAAATGAACATTTGCAACTGTATATTTAATGTATGAGAAATCTTTTTGAAGAATAATTGAACTAAGAAGAATTGGCCTGTATTTACAGGAAAAATCTTTGAAAGCAATGACTTTTAGCAGTGAAAATGTGTTTTCAATTAGGGATACATTAATGTATATGCAGCCACATAGATCAACATATAAAAAATTTTATAACGGAAAAAAGCTGTGTGATATCCTTGACAGTGGAGTATATAATTATTGCAACACGTGTAAGGCTATTTTTTTCTGTATTTTTGTTATCTCAAAAAACTTTGCATGTATGTATATCGTATAAACGTAAATGGAATTATCTTATGTCCTCATTTTATTTACGAAAAGGTCGTTAGGGTTTCTGTAACATAATATATATATTCATATTTATATCAATTCGTATCAGACAGGCGAACTGTAATATACGTTCGGTGAGGTTCTAATGCTTTTGAAGTTACACCCTTCCTTCGTTTTACACGTCTATTTAATGGATTCGCTCCTGCAACGATCGTTTTTGTGGACAAAAAAACCAATGACATCGTTTTCAGTTGAATTGTCGTATTTTATTGTGGTCCTGACACAAAGCACTTTATAAAGGGCAGGACCGGTTTAGCTCGTCGTGAGCGGTAAATGAACTCAAAGGAATTATGTAAATAAAAAATTCATATATTGCAACATCCAACACAATGTCGCCGACGGTATGAAAAATAGTCCAGCCAGCGAAAAAACCGACAGTATAGACTCCAAGCAATAGAAGCATAAAATGGACCTGTAAATAAAATTGTCCATAGGCATCAGCCCATTTACTGCTAGGTTATATAGCCATAGTAAGCCGCATGATAATTTATTGCAGTGTGAATCAGTGTGATCAGTTGAATATGCATGCGAAGAGTGAAGTCGGTCCTGATCACTACGGAATTTATATGGTATTTATTATAAGTGTAGATGTTATTTGTTTGTCGATACTTATTAGGATGAATTTCGAACATGATTTCATTTTCACCCTTGACAGCAAACGGAATCATTCACGACGGGTAAATAAATACAATTAGTATTTTGGGAATGCAACGCGTTATAACTGAAAGATTATAATTTTAAATTTAGAAACCGTTTCAGGTTTAAATCTTATATATAAAACCGAAACGGCGTATGTATGTCTGTGGGTCTGTAATTCCATTTTGCATTGTTGGTCATTAAGTTGCCATAAAAACGAATATGAAAGAAAATATGTTTGAATTTTTATCGGCGAAGACATTTAGTCAAAATGTAATAAATTAGTCTTCTACTGAACCTTTCACGGCTTTTATTATTAAAAATAATTTTTATTATTTACGTGAAGGTATTATTTGACATTTCTTTGACAGCAAATTGGATTTTTTCCTTGAATTTGGACATTTTAATGGGCGAGAATGGGGCTGTCATCAAATTAAATAAAGTTTGTGATTTTATTTTAACTCTATTTTGGATGTTAGATTTTATTTATTTGTTTGTTAGACATTAAATAATTATTGGTCGCTTAGTCCGAGCGACGCCGGGTAGCAATACTAGTATTGTATGAAACATACCTTATAAACGAACCATGTCACGGTCTTTGCGAAATACTCAACTATTTCAGCGGTTGATTATTCGCGTGATTAAAACATCAAACTTGTGATATGCAACTAGTGTTGACAAATTCGTGAACCATTTTATCTATCCGCCAAAGTTAACCATACAAGTAGTCGATTGTGCCAACTTTCGAGTGACATTAGGCAAATTCATATTCTGAATTATTCAAAATGCACATATTGCAAAAAAAAAATGATTAATCGCTTGACTACCGCAAATAAATGATTGATGTGTCCCAGATACCCCGCGTGTTTTTGAGGGCCCAAAAAAATCAAGCGGGTAAATTATTGATTATAAGCCATTTTTAAATGTATAATTTTTTGCAGTTTTAAATAGAAAATTGTAACATTTCTTAAAAAAAATAGGCCAGCACACAAATATATTAATTTAACTATCAATTTCGTTCATAAATCAAAGCGATAATGCTTAACACGTGGCAGCCCTTTGCCAGCACGTGAGACATGTCTGAGAGAAAATAATATTCTTACCTAATATGTATACGGTCGAATTCGATTTAAGAAAATCTATATTGACTCAGTATAGATGGGGCTACACATATTCATCAACATATATCGTATATTCCATTGGAATAACGAGTGATTATTTTTTGAAATTTATTGGAAACCGGTGTCAGCTTGGGATCCAAGTGGTTAATGCAAGAAGTGCCTATGTCAGATTTTGGACTTACAAATTAGAAAATACGCAATCAGTTTTTATGCTAGAAATCTCAATGTCATTCGATTTAAAATTAATGACATATAAGGACAGCTAATTTGTTTGGCAAAATAATGTTGCAGAATATTTTCCAACAAGAAAAGTTGACATTTATTTGTGTTAGAAGTGTATATGGTCACATGCAAAAACACCACTAGAATACACGGATACCATAAATTTCAAAAAAAAAATCAGAAACATATCGAAAGAATATTTTTAGTAACAAAAATTGTTATGAGGACAGATTTCAAATACGTTAGGTACTGTTTTTAACGATACTTTCTTCCCATAGAGAAAAAATAAATACATAAAAAAACTAACGATTCGGAAACTAAATTTTAATATGGCAAGAAATTCAGCCCTGTTACAAGAAATATCACGAAGTATGACACGCTTCCTATATCAAATCAACCGAAAAAACAAACAATATGGTGAAAACTGAAAATGTAGCCCTTTGTTTATCAACCGGGTTTCTAATAACTGGTTCTGAGGCATTGCCGGGTCAAACGGCAGCCGCTTATCGGTCGTCTGTAGCTGTACACACATAAATGTATTTATTTACTTTTGATAAGCAAAGAAACGTAAGTCGAAGGTCGAATTATGGCAGACATTTTCGATCTGAAGTGCGCCGTGTACCGCATGTTGCTGGTTAATCTATACGAGCTGGTGAAATAAGTTTATCAATATGTGTCAAATCGCAATACTTTCACTACATATAATATTTTGTATAGTTATATATAAATTAGGGCCGGTAGATACACACAAGCCGGGATATTGAAACATTAACCTATACACCAAGCCAGGAATTTGAAGAAACATAAATTTACAGGGTATAATTATTGTTTGTTTTATTTCTATCCTCCCCTCCTTGCTTCCCGTAAAAAGGAAAAATCCCAAACTCCATTTTTGTAATTTATCATTTAAGAATATTAGAATCAATCTTGCTTTATTACTTTAGCAACCTATGCGATAGTAAGTCTGAAGATGCCTCTGAAAGAGACGAAACACGTAAACATAAGTAACACAATTCATGGAATAATCAAAAAATAGAATTACTTTTACATTTACAGAATTTATTAACATAATCTTGCACTGGCTAGCACATTTTTCAACCAAGTCCGTCCCTAGTGTGGAGTATATACTCCTTTAGAAATAAAGGTGGGTTAAAATCGACTTCAAATTTACTAGTCACAATAAATTTAAATTGTATTTTATTTTACTTCGATGTCAGTTAGCTGTTTCATGCAGGGCATAAGATAAGATTATTTTTTTTGATGCGTTCCTCACCTATGCTTGGATTTTTGATGGGGTAATTTTAATTCGAAATTCGGGGTGATTATAGACGCAATCAAATGGCTTGTTTTACACTAGCGAGTTGTGATTTTTGTTATTGACAGTGTGATGCGTTCCCGTTTTGCTGACTCACACACAGAATGAATATTTTAAAAGAGCAATGATTTTTTTCTGAATACAATGAAAACTTTCATGGCCGGGAAGCAGGTTATTGGTAGCCACCGGGATATTCCTGGGATGCTTGGCAACCCTGACCACGGGCATGCCGTATCTGCGCTTATAAGCAAAAATCATATCATAGCGAGACATATTCACGGAAAACAGACATTTTTTAAAATAATATATTCATTCTCAACGCTGAGAATAATTATTTAATTTTCATGTTTCAATTTTAATAGACTTTGTTTAACGGGAACTAATTGACAGTCACTAAATCTTTTTTTCAGAAGTTGTAAGAATAGTGTAAGCCGACGTAGGACATTTAGGTGATCTTTCATTTTGCGCGCAGTTTTCAGGATCCATTTTGGGCCGCCCAATACGTAAAATGCTCACCGAATAACCAGTGATGCACAACCTGCGGCCCGCAATGACATTTCATGGGGCCCAATATGCCAAATATCAATCATATTTTTTTCTTCAGAACCTTTTACGGACAATGGAAGAACAATACAAAATTCTCAATTTAATACACTAAAAATATCGACCTGTTATTATTTTTTCCAATGTTGCCCTCGAACAATATGAGAATTGATAATCTGGCCCTTCTTCGAAAAAGGTTGTGCATCACTGTATTAAACACTATACAGAGATCTGGAGATCTTGTCGTGACCTACTTATCGGTATCTAAGTTACTTGATCAAGTTCGTGATACGAGACTTTGATTGAAGTAAAAGAAAGCTCAGACTAAACAATTTGCGAAAAAATTAAAACGACTCAGAGACAAGAAGTTGGCGAGAAGGTAGTCCATTATAATTGTCATAATTTGAGGATATCGTTATCACCTCATTACACTTAGAAGTGTCTTGATTTGCTCATTATATTAACACATGAAGCAGCGGAAAAAATTAGCAAGGAAAGGAATGCCTATAAAGTAAACACGTATCGGTCGTGACAAGTGCCTCCAGGGACTGGTAAAGATTCGCGAATACTTACGTACTCAAATTGATACGCAAACACGAGAATGGAATTACTCGTGAATATTAAAAACAACATTTATTGAAAAAAAATCTTAAGCCGTACCCACTCCCAACATGAAGTAAATTATTAAATGAAATTACATTTACTCGGTCGAATTCTGATAAATAAATATATATTTGTATGGAAACAGAAATATATACTAAGTATGATATTGAAATTGAAACATAATTATCTATTTGGTGAAGTTACATCTTACGTGCATTCACGTCAGTTTTATACAGTAATGACCAGTTTATAAATTTTCAGATTGTTCGACGGCCGCATAGGTAAAAGTGTTAATTATCGTGTTCTTCCATGGTCCGTGAAAAGTTCTGAAGAAAAAAAGGTAATTGATATTTATCATAATGGGCCGCATGAAATTATGTTCCGGGCCGCAGGTTGTGCATCACTGGTTTAATACATTGACTGTTTATTCAAACTGGTTTAATTGTTCGTTTATTGAAAGGTGTTGACGTTTAAACCCCTTACTCACAATATCTGATCTTTAAAAACGAAACATGGTGATGGGAGTAATTATTTATTTTCGTATTTTCAATGCGCATCTGGTGTAGATGGCGGACGTAGATGCCTCTACGCCGCGTAGATAAGATTGAAAACATAGAAAAACTACCGAGAAATTAAACGTTATGTTAAACTAAAACCGATAAACTGCAATAATTGTTGACCAAAATCATTTTTGGAACGAATTTGGCGCCAAATTTTCCCGCCAATAAACTCGCTTTCAATTTGATAAGACTAACAGGCGAAAAAAGAAAATCAGGCATGCCACGCCATCTTTGAAAGATTTTCATTTTCATATTGAAAAACATAACATCAGTGCTTGCAAATTTTCCCTAGAGATGTCTCACAAAAGAGTCATTTTAACAGCACTATCCGACAGCCGGATGGTGACAAACAATGTTGTTTTGAACTTAAAACACCTAATTGAGATTCTATTTTTGGTTTAATTGCTTAAGTACTTGAGATGTTATTTGATTTATGAGTAGCGTATTGAAAGATAAAAATACAACTAAGGGCATCGTCAAACAAATTAGAAGACGGCATGAGTAAGAAATGTAACTTTACAGCTGGTCGATGTAATGTGATTTTTACGCCCTGCTATGTTTAACCGTTTAATTAATGTATTATGAACGACATGTTTCCGAAGATTTTCGCTACCTATTAAAGGATGTATATTATCTCCACTTACTAAAAAGATTTTGTAGTTATGTGTACACAATCTCGATGAAGTCATAAATTGGTAGTAATGAAGGCAAAGAAGACAAATGAAAATAAAAAATACTTACGTTGATTGACAACTCCAAGAAGAGACCGTTTGTCTGCCTGCCATGCAGCAGATACATCAGCTTTCCTCTTACGAGCACCAACAACACCAGACTGGACTGCGTTTCCACTGACCGATTGATTTCTCTCTCCAGATCCTTCTAAATACATATCCATGTCTATATCTCCAGAAGTGCTGGGTCCATTTTCGCTCACTTCGTTTGCCACCTTTCTAAATCGGTTCGGTTCAATATTGTTGGCTCGGTCTTTTTCGTTGCAAAATCGTCCAATGTCTTCGATGGGGACCGCCGTATCCCCAAAATCTTGATTTTTAGTCATGACGTTGCCACGTTCGAACTGCTGTGGTCTTACTCGCTTGCTAAACCTCGAGAATTGATTCTGCGCGACGTCTTTATCGTTTTGGTCACTCTCCAATTGCTGCGTGAATATTTGCTGATCCTTATCGAAAGTATCTGATCGATCGCAGAATTGGTTTCGTCTCTGATCCGAAGTTATTTGATCCGCCGAGAACACCTTTTCTTCGTCCAAATTCACCGTGATCTCACCCGCCCACTCAAAGAGTACTTCCTCTTGGGTGCGTTTGATTTTCAAGGTTTCGGCTGCACGGGCTACTTCTGCCTCCATGCTGTTGTCACTCTCTGAGTGATCGGGAGGACTATCGCGTCCTGGAATCCCAAAATAGTGGCTGACGTTGCTGTAGGCTGAACCAAGCGGGGAGAAATGGGCGGCGTAAATTGGGAGTTCCATAATAGTCCAAGATGGACTACGGAAGAATAGTCGATTTTATAGATTGACAAAAATGCCGATCAGAATAATTCTCTTACAGAACTGTTGAATAATCTCTTTTTATTAAACAGTTCAACTGTCTCTACGAAGATAGGCCAAATATTGCCAGTCTTAGAAAGCTTTTTATTTTTGAAGATAATAAGCTCAAAATAGTGTCAGAAACTGATTGTATTCTCTAACAAACACTGTTTCTGGCTATCATTACGTTCGTAAAGAAACAAGTTTAATTAAAAACAGTGCGAGATAGCATTTTTAAGTCAATTATGTTACGAGATAATTGACCCACAGTATTATGATAAAACACTATGTACCTAAGTACAATCCGAACAGTCCGTGACGTGAATGGTACACCTGTCAAAAATTGCCGTTTCTTCAGACGACAAGACTTTTCACGTAACAGAGTGCCAACTGAATGAGGCAAGCCAAGTTATCATAATATGGAATATCGAATCTCGGCTGGAAGTGTAGGGGTCACTGATCAATCTGAGGTTTATCTTAATTGCTCATTTACACTTACGCATAGATTTTGTCTGTGTATGCAAAATAATTCAAATAATTCTGATTGATTTATCATCAAAATGTCGTCCATAGACTTTAATCGTTTATAGATTCTCGTACAGTTCATTAATAATTATGGATTATTTTTAATGTAGTCGATGAATTCAGGAAAGATATATAAAGCTAATCTACGTTCAATAGCTTAACTTAAGTTTTACCAATGAATAAGAGCACCAATTTTAATGTAGATAGAATTTATATTGAGTGGATCAATATGCTCCACAGAAGATACGTTTCAGTAATATAATTAGTCTTTCTTGAGACTCGTCACTCCTTCGATTTCAATCACGTATTTAAACTATTTACGCGATGTCTTTTTCAGATGACACAGTTTATTATTAAAGCAGAACCTCTTTGATATTTTAGTCAATTGTCACTTATGAAACTGTAAATTTGCGGGATTCAAAAAAACACAAAAACCCACAGTGCAAAAGTTTACAGTGCACGAAAACGTCAAACCACCAACAGTTAAAATAGCACGAAAAAAGAGTTATACAGCTTCTTGATTCCGGTAGTTTCACGCTGTCTGTGTCCGTGAAGGAGCTTGTTCCCGCAGTTGGGGGTCCTCGATGGGAAGGAATCGCGGGGGCCGCGCCACGAACGCGGCTCCGCCACAAAGGGACGCGTCACCAACTCCATCGGAGGGCGCAGCCGCTGCGGAAGAGCCAGGCGCCGCACGAGCTGCTTGGCGATCGGCTCTCGGGAACAATGAGAAAGATGATGAGGGGCACCGGCGAAGGGCGGAGTGAGAAATCGCTCACCACGAGAAGTTGCTGCCGTCGTTTTCAAATAGTCCTGGAAATAAAGCAACATTAGATTCATGGGGAAAAATATACACGTAACAAAATATGTATACGCGCATCATTCAAAAACTTAACTCTTTAGACTCTACTGTTTGTTTACAAACCTTTATATTGTATGATGAAAATGCTATTTTACTGACCCAAATAAAAAAATTTGCACTGCCTTTTAGAAGTTTTTTGAACCGAAACCTTCGGGCAACCTACAAGAAAAATAAACTGGATTCCGGAATGACTGTGTCTGAAAAATGTTAAATTGTAGAACGGATTTTCGGCTTTAAGGGGTGTCCCTTGAACTGTATCAATCCATTATATCGAGTTTTTCTGTACTTCTGCGAACACGGCTCGTCAAGTTATTCACAGCGTCACTCGCAATAACAACTAACCTACTTCAAATTATCACATCCCATGTCTTAAATGTATATTTATAGAATTTATTTAAAATTACGATAAGTAGCGGCATTGCAAGGCTTTAAATTTTTATTATGATAAGATATTCAAGATCAAGGATGGATAAATCCGATAGTGTGATTGTATCAGTTTTATCTGTGCATAAAATCGTTACAAGTTCTTACCAATTACGTAGATATCCTGAATTTTCTTCTGGACAACTGGACGAAGTGTCAAAAAGAGTGTGCCATATTGGCGATTCTGATCACCCAAAAACGGATGTTCACGTTATCGTCTTGTATACAAGAAGGAAATACATTAGGCAAACATTCTGCCCATCTTCTTATCGCGTTATAATTCAATATGGAATATTAAAACAGCTTCTTTTGCAAATTGTTACTTTGACAGATTAAAAAAAAATCCGCGGTCACAGAATATAAAAAGCGGTTTAAAAATTTGCTGCGTTCTTTGAACCTCTCGATTCGGGTCTCAAGTGCGCTGTCAAAGACACTCGATTTGTGATTTTTTTTATCGACTTATTTCACTTCACACTTAAAATCATATCTAACAATTTCCATAGCTGATAGCCTGGCGAGAATTCTGCGAAACATTTTTGCGATTTCATTCGATTTGCACAGGCACGAAGTTTATATTGTTTCAATAGGTGTGAACAAGAGGAGTTGTCACTACCATTTGCCGCATACTTACTAATGACAGCAAATAATCACATTAAAAAAAAAAACTTGAAATATTATTGGTATTATTTTATTTTTGTAGCACTAATCAAAGTATTGTGGTTCTTTCTGACGAATATCGTATCGTGTAGATGTGTACAATCGTCGGTATAGTCATAAGGTGTCTGAGCAAAAACTTAGGCTGTTTTGCGATGTGAACGAAGATAGATAGATTTCAAGACGCTATATCGTTTGAAAGTACCTTTACTATGTTATACGTGTTTTTTTTTACGTAATTTAAAGAAGTAAAATGCATTTAGTTAATTTCATTTAAATGTTTTTAATACTTGGATGGAATTCGATTATAATTAACGGATTTAATGAAGTGGTTAGCATCATAAGACATCGTTTAAGATGCTTAAATATCGTGACTAGAGACTTAAATTACTTGACATCTCAACTACTCGAGTATCGAATAGTAAAATTTGAAAATACTCGAGTACTCGAATATACTCGAATATAAAAAAATAATCTTCTTTTATAAATTAAGGGTATTTTTCAAAATAATCGAGTATCGCGTACTTGAAAAATGGACGAGTTTACTCGAGTATCGAGTATTCGATACTCGAATTGGAGTCTCTAATTGTGACTATCGAAAATCTGAAATATTTAAAATCTACGTATTTTACGGCACGGTTACGACGGAGCAATAAATAGGAATAATAATTTTCGGATGATATAAAAGTGATTTCGAATTTATATATGAGAGAAAATGGGTGAATGTAAAATATTCAGGAGAACTACATAAATTGTGATAAGAAAAAGCGAGTTATAGTAGTTTCTAAAACACATGTCAGTTTCGCTGTCGTTGGCTTCAGTGCGCTGCAAACCCTGAAGCCTAGTCAGGGTTGCTTCATTTGTTGAATCGAATTCGCTGCTTGTAGCAGATTTCCATTTTTCAAGAGTATTTTAGTTATTATACTGCTATAAAAGTGAGCACCATATGTAGCTTTAAAAACTATCTTGAAAATGGCATTCATATCAATTTCAGAAATTTTGTTGAAAAGGTGCTACCCTTTTCCTTAGAAGAGCAGCAAGTTAACATTTAGTAAACCGGTCAATTTTGCGCTGTTACAGACGCAAGAGATAAACACGTTCACTGCGGAATAATTTAGACATAAATTGGTGTAGCTCCAAAGTGCACAAAGATACCGACTACGAGGGTGAATAATTTTTGAAGAGATCTGAAGACACGAGGAATAAATACTCAACTACAATATTAAATGAAGCTGTGACTATTTTAAAAGCGCCGCTGTGAACGAGTTAAGTTTTTTCATTTGTGTAAACAGTGGTAAAAAAATATATGTTTACTATGTATGTACACTCGGATAAAAAGTATGGGCCAAAATCTTTTCAAACTTTTCTGTAAGCCGGGAGATTAAGATAAATGAAAGTTTGAGTAACACGCTAGGTATGTTTTTGTGCAAGTACCATTGCAATTTTAACAAGAATCAGTTGTGAGATAATCGCGTTGTCTTTTTTTTAGTGTAAGGGTAGTTCGATGAGTTTTAGAGAAAGCGGGTTATGGCGTCAAGCTACGTGAAAGATACTATATTAATGATTATATTTTCAGCTAGAATTCTAGTTGCAGATCGTAGAATTAACGCAAATGTCAATACAAATGCATTAAAGCAATTAGAATAAATGATTTAAATCAGGAACTAGCATTTTTGAAATGAAAGACATTTGCAAAATGGAATTTTCCATAAAATATTAGCATAGCTACTGGGATATAGACAACATTGACATAAAAGTGCAAATCACACGCGCAAACAAATGATAAGTATGCTCTTATTTGCCTATGTGTTTGACAAACTTAAGACAGGTCGAAAGATGGCTAAAAATACATTTTTATTATAAAAAAACAAAGTACTGCCGCCTGAATTTAATTAAATTAAACCCATGTATTGACGGAATAAAAGCATTCAATGAGAAATTAATACTAAGTGATGTATTTTTAAAACGTTGCACCTTCTACCGTCTGATTAAATATTGAATTCTATTATAAGTGAAATTAAGGCGTATAGATAAAAAAAAAACAGCAATACTAAATGAAAAGGGGTATGTAGGGTTATGAAAATTATTTCAGATAAATCTTATAAGCACTCGTCAAAAATAAGAGAACACTTTTACAAGATGTATTAGAAATTAATAAATTATCATTACCGATTGAGAGTGCTCCGTCGACCAACAATTGAAATATAGAAAAAAGTGAACGATGAATGCAAAATTTACATGTAGATAATCCAAAATGTCAATTATATATATATTTAAATATTCTAAATACTTTGGAGAAAAGTGTGTCATAAATAAATAAGATACGTTTTTGCACTATGTATTATAATGATCGCGATGAATGAAACCGATCCTGACCATTATACAATTTGTGGAAGAAGTACAAAAAAAGTTTGTTATATATATTAAAAAAATATATATTTAAGATAACTTTTGTATAAGATTATTGGAATATTTAGGCATTCAGGGTGGTTTTCAAGTATTTATAAGCGTGAACCGAAATACGGTATCTGCATCCCTGATGAAGACACTCATGGAATGGTAATGAAAAATGATAGGTCTTGGCTGATTTGAAACTAGTCGCTAATTGTTGAATAAATGACAGATGTGCATGAAATAAAGACATAATTTAAAAATAGTTTTGAAAGCTACAGCAGGAAACAAATTGAAACATGTAGTTATTACAGATATTATGAGAGCAAAGACGACAACGGCATCCATTGCGTAAAATATTATATATCCGAATAGAAATCATTTGATGAATGTCTTTAATTTTTGAATTTCGAAAGAACCACAACAACACAGCACTATGAAACACAATAATTAAAACTTTGAATTTCGTACGAATCTTAAAAAATGTTTGAAAATTCGAAATTAGAATTAAGGGCCGGCAAAAAAGACACTACAAAATTACTGTCGTAGCACGATTAAATTGAATTTCTGATTACAACTCGAGGAAGTAAACTTGACCCCAATGACTGGGAAATATTACAAAATCATTAATAAAAATGATTGAACCGTTACGGGTATTGTTAGTATAGTTTAGTGCGGGTGTTCGCTAACGTAAGCGGACAGGTTATGGCGTCGTTGGGCGGTCAACGGTGCGTCAATTTCGCGCGATTCCGAACAAATATGACAATATTAGGAGTGAGTCGCCTTTGCATCTTCACATGATTGAATGTAAGCGATATATTTTATTGAGGGCGTCTGAATTCAAAGCAGGGCTGCCATTAAAAAAACATTTTTTATCAATATTATTTTAGACACAAAAAATCATACTTTCGTAACAGAGCCTTCGGATCAGCATCCCAAATATTGTGCGGATACATATTAGATTTGGGTTTAAATTCAATATTTGTTAAAGTTTCTCAAAAAGAGTTTTCAATTTCAGAACAGTCAATGCAATCATTATAAAGTTCTTTTGAATGAGTTCTATTATTATCATTTTCGTGTTTATGTTTTAATTAGGTGATGTTTTATTGAAAAAATAAAGTAAGTTTTGAATAATCCTGTTCGAACTATAACAAATAGATAAAATACACAACATGATTTATAATTAGATATTTTTATTGAAATATATTTTTGAATTGATTCACTAACTAGCTGAATCGTAGTTCATTGAAAAGAACTAATATTTCCGACATGATAATTGAAATTGACGAAGCGTTGTATTTTATTGTTTGTGCAAGCCCTTTCTCTGAAGTGCGAGCCTTTTATTTGAGAAGACGTTGTTGAATTAATTGGCTGAACAATTTGATTGGTCACATCGCGGTCGGCATACGACACACCATTTCAAATATGGAACAAATACCACAACAAACCAATAATAATTATTATAAACAATACCAACTTAAGAATAATACTGTCAATAGAGAAGCGTACTTTAATAACACGTAATTTAGTAGACATAAAAACTAAAAAAAACGGAATGTTCTTATTGGTAAAATCATTTTGCCCACTGGGAATGGCATAGGTATCTATAATCTATGGATTCGATAACCTTAAACGATTAACCACATTATTCTTTCAGAAATGATTTCATTTTCATCGCTTTCTTCGGGGTGACATATATATTTTTCTTTTAAGTTTTTACGCGGGGTCAGTTCGAAGCCTTTGATAATTGTTTTTATCTGTTGTCTGGTCAATATCGCAGACCCATGTTTTATTTATTTAAATAAACAAGAATAAAATTGAATTTAAAAACAATATCATTTAGTTTTTATTTATCGTATTTAAAATTTTTGAGGCACTTTGGCGTAATCTATTATGTCCATGCCAGTTCCAATTAAAAAATATGGAACTGATATTCATATTGGAACTAATTATATTTTTTACATGGGTATTGTTTTTTAGACAACGTTAATGAGATATCAAGAATGACTTTTTGAGAGAATCAAAATAACTGTTTTTAGTTCATGTAATAAATTACTACTTTATATACAGTTAAAAATTAATTCTTAAATCGATTGAATTGAAAGTTTCATTTTTAAATTGTGATAGCTATTTCAGCATCACGTCATAGACTGTACATAATTCGTATCTAATTACCACAAGCAATCACCATGGAAACACGCACACATCATATATTACAAATATTGAGTCCCACTTTTAAATTAATTCGGCACCGTTTAAAAATCGCACGCAGAATAGATTTAGCCAGTTAATTGAAAGATCGTTAAAATAATTTTGCCAAATTTATTTGCTTAAAACCTAAGCCAACTCGACGACGGTGATAGAGAAACAGCCCATTTTATTTGTTTTTATGATTAACTATACTGAAACTTATAGGCAGATGTCTAGTACTGACCATAACTTGAATGGTGTGTTTATCTAAGTTTTTCACTCTTGCTCTATTACCTTTTCCGTAATGTAGTTTTTTTTTTAAATAAGCCAATCTCGACTTTAATGTTATGTTTAACTTTGAAAGCAATACCGAAATGACAGCTTAAAGCGCAATCTTTTTTTCCATATAATATAACTAAATAAGATTAACTTAAATTTAGACGCCGTATATGATACGACAAACATATTTATTATGAAACCGCGAACTTTTCGTTACTTTTAAAAAGAATGTTAGATTTTAAAAGAACTGGTGCCTCTGTCGCTTATATTTCTAAAAAGCCAAAATATGATCCACCCGCTCATAACAAGACGATTACTTCGTTATAATCTGTATTATATGACATAAGAATGCATCGCTCTGATCTTCTGATAGGTGATAATATTCAACTAAGAGTACCTATCGACATGTTTAATACAACTGCACAATAATTTTATCGACATCTTCAGAGAATTTACAGAATCAGAATCGATATTTATGTTTGTTTGGGATGCACAAGCTACTAACTATTTAACAAGCCGGCGCGCCACTTCGGCCAAATTCGGGTCCTGAGCATAGATACAGTGCATACTGCGTTGGAGTGGTGGACTTTTGTGAAATTGGCTGGTTGCTAACCGTGATGACGTCATATGAGTGAATTGAAAGGATCATGGCCTTGGCCTTAAGAAGCAATTATCCAGACGATCATTAAGCATCCTCAACTAAAAGATATAACAGTTGAGATAAGAGAGAGCGCGCTTAATCAATGCGGATAAATTTAAATCTATATATAAGTGCCAAAGACGCAAGTGGCAAAATAGCAAATTTATCAATTAAAAACCAACAGTTATTACGGGCTGGAATAGATGGCTATTTGGCAGAAGCGAACTTCTTGTTGGCGGGAGGTAAAATGACTTTGGGCCGACAAGAATACTACACAACATGCCTGAACTGAGGACTGAACGAGCCTGGCCCAGCCCACGGGCCGGTTCGGACCGAGAAACTAAGGTTTGGGTTCGGGCACGGGCCAAGCTCGGGTATGGGTACACATATTTTTTTTAATATATGGTTATTTCCGGATGTAAACGCCTTTAATTTTTTCACGCTGATTTTGTGCGGTATATTTCTGGTTCGGGGGAGATGTTTAGAAATGATCCTCAGGCTCAGGCCAGGCTAGACCAGAAATTTTCGGGCTCGGGCCGGGAGGAGTTATGAAATTTCGGCTCGCACAGACCTCTAGGCCAGTGGTTCTCAAAATTGTGCTGTAGCCGCATTGTAAATATAAGCGGTCCTACGGAAATTTTTGTTTGATAATTTAATACTTTTCTCACTGTTAATTCCACATCTTCCATGTATTTCATAACAGTTTGGTGGAAACATCTTGATGCACAATACGATGCATACGAAATATTTAATGAGTCTTTTTTGTCAAATTATCTTTTATAATAAGTATAAATATTTTCTCTGAAGCTGTTGGTGGCCGCAGCAAAAGCCGGTGGCCGCATATGAGAATGACTGCTTAAGGCCACACATGAATAATTATACTTCTAAAATCTAATGCAGGTTTGTCAATTGAGCATTGTATGAAAATTATACTCAAGCCCCGTATAAAAATTAAGCTTAAGTTGGGAATCAGAATTTTGTATTCCCTTCTCTTCAAAACCGTAAATCTGATAAAAACCATTAAATCCTTATGTCAAATGTGATAACAAATTCTGAATTTTGCGTATAAATCTCTCTCCTTTCCATATAAAGTAAAGCATAGGAGCTTGCGAAATAATGATAGATATTTTTTTTTCAGAAATCTCAATCGAACAACATTTATTGGAGGCCATTTTGCACTAGAGGGAGAAATTATATTTACAACATATGACGCGATAATTTTCATAGTAAGTCAACGGTATCTTATCTAAAAAGCTATTGTCTAACATACGGATACAAAAATAAGGAACATTATAAATTAACGTAAGTGTCATAAATTTTCTGTAATAATTCCAGTAGACAGATGAAATGCGGAGAGTTACGAAAATAAAAAAAGTCTGCGGAATTGACACGCCATTTTTCAGCCAAACAGAAAGCAGATTTGATTAATTTAAATTTAAAAAATGGCGGAAAGAATTTGTAAGATAATGAGAGTTATGCTGTCTATTATATATTCTTCGGTATGAATTGGATCAGAAATTGGGCATTCTCTGCTAACAAAAAATTAAGCAAGGAATAAATCAATTAGTTTTGAACAATCTTTTTGGTAGTCGATTTTCTATCACTAGACACATTCTTCTTGCTAATAAGGATTTTTTCGTTTCAAAATTTCACATGGATTGGTTGCTCATAAAAAAAATTGGATATGGATGGCGGAAGAGTTATATAACAATAAATCTACTCGCTCTCTACAGAATGCTGTAAATATATTTTGAGCATAAATATACAATTGAATGTACAGTTACTTTTTCCTGTTATTTGATTTCGCTTAATGAATGCGTTTTTGCGTTTGTAAAAAAATATCTTGAAATGAAAATATTTATAAAATACAATTTAAAATATCTTTGATTATTCCCCGTATTATTTTAATAATTGTGACACGTGTTTCGTCTCTTTCATATGCATCTTCAGACTTACTATCAAAAAGTTTGCTTAAGTAATAAAGCAGAAAAGATTGTTAAAAACGGTTAATATTTTACCGTTCTTTTAAAAATCTTGTTATATTGCTATTGTTTAATAATATTTTTGACTATGCTGAAGTAGCAATCAAAATATCTTGACATTATTGACGCGCTATGGTCATTTTTATCATTATTATTATATATATAAAACCGAAACGGCGTATGTATGTCTGTGGGTCTGTAATTCCCTTTTGCATTGTTGTTGCAAGTTGCCATAAAAACGAATATGAAAGAAAATATGTTTGAATTTTTATCGGCGAAGACATTTAGTCAAAATGTAATAAATTAGTCTTCTACTGAACTATTCCCGGCTTTTATTATTAATAATAATGTTTATTATTTACGTGAAGGTATTATTTGACATTTCTTTGACAGCAAATTAGATTTTTTCTTTGAATTTGGACATTTTAATGGGCGAGAATGGGGCTGTCGTCAAATTAAATAAAGTTTGTGATTTTATTTTAACTCTATTTTGGATGTTAGATTTTGTGATATAATTATGTCGAATGATATAACATTAAATAATCATTGGTCGCTTAGTCCGAGCGACGCCGGGTAGCAATACTAGTTATATATATAAATATCTTTAGGGGAATACATTTTGTTATTTTTCAAATTACAGAAAATATTTTTCTAAATAAGCATTGGAGGATCTTCCTATATTACAATAAAACTGAAAATATTTTTCTTGTGCAATAAGGAGGCCAGGAATTTTCACAGTTGCTAAACATAACGACATAATTTTAGGGCTGCCGAAGGTGACGCAACGACCACTGACTATCAATGTATTATAATAGTTATGTTAAAAAAATTAAGATATCTTAAATATATGTATATTACCTGAAGAGCAATGTTGAGTCAGGCCACTCTTTCAGAAGCTTATCTCAAACCCCGATGAGAATTCCGCAACGAAGCACCTTTCTTTTTTCAGTCTTCTTGAAGACCTGCCTCTTGACATGGGCCATAGAACCTCCTTAAAAGACGCCCTGAAGACACGGACGCCAAGCTTCAGCACTACACAATGAGGACACAGATATAATTCTGCACCAGAGAGGCAGATTTTTCACTCCACAGATGTTTTTCGTAATCAATGTAAAGAAAATTATCTTTAATCATAGATACTTTTAATAAATGAAAGAAATACTTTTTAATTTTGTAAAAAAGTATGTTTTAAACTGATTTTTACAGTATTATTATATTATCACCATTTAAATATTTTAAGCACATATGCACAAGATTTTCGACACGCTGTGGTGTATAAAATGATAAAATTTACACTTTTCTTGATATTTAAAGCACTCGTTGAAGCTATGATAGCATTTTTAAGACACGGAATCAAAAACTGTCCACATTATTCTTTACGGCACACTCGTCATGTAATTTTATTTTCATTGTGTATATTTTTATCAGGATAATTTATTTGTTTTTGGAGGCGACGTTTACATGTTTATACGCGAAAAATAATTATTATTATGATAAAAAAAATGGCACAGAATTTAACTTTTCACCGCTGTTTTAGACGGATATTGTCACTGATAAGAAGGCGATGTCTGGAACAAAAAAGAAATAAATATTATTAGATCAAAACTCGTGATTCCATAACGAATAAAATACAGTTTGGTTTAAACTAAAGATGTACATATAATACAATAAGTAAGCCAATACCAAACCGAGAGTCCACTGACTTACAACCAGCTGTCGTTGAATTATTTATGTTTGAGAATCTTCAATGAACTAAAAATTGAGAGCTTAAATAGAGGAACAAATTGTGGGTACGATGTCGTCTTCATTCTTATGAACAAATATTTGAATTGTCAATAAAAGTTGTGTTATTTTTACGAAAATGTTTTTGAAAAGTTTAAATCATTTTATACAGGTTTTCCTCCTGGTAAAACACAAGAAGTCTTTTTCAAAAAACATGCAGACATAGAAAGATAATAATGATTGATATTTTAAGGATAATAAAAAGTTTTTTAAGTACATGTATAATATGCACTGAAATGTATTAAAAAAATATTTACTCGACTTATGTATGTCATACATTATATTTTGTGAGGACAAGCACACATGTGTACTTAAATTTTAATCTATCATGTGTGATATTATTAATATACAATTATGCATGTGCTAGTCACATCTAGAAAGCATGGCGGATAGAGATTGACTAACAACAGGTCCATGCTCTAATAATAACAAGTCTTTTCAAGTGGTTTGCATCCAGGTTTTGAAGCGTATTTTGCCAAAAATGGAAACCGACACTAGGAACTTTTGACAAAACCCTATTAGTATAATTAATCGATTTTTCAGGAGATTAAACTTTTCCACGGACATAATGTATCATAGAATTTACTCGCAATTTTGAATTCATGACCATAATGTTAATGAATGTATAATTTTAGTTCTTAGACACAAACCCAGATGTCATCAAAAAGTGAGCCTTCATCGGTAAAATCATGATTTTTCATGTCCGTATACTACGGGCATGTGATATAGTTATAGTATACTCTATCGAATATATGTGAATATCAAAATATGCAAATCAATGCCATCTACAAATTTGGATTATTAGTTGACGTTTTAATTTTGTTGACAAATGGGTTTCTGTCAAAAAGCTTCTCAAATGGTGGAATAATAAATAAATAAATTAGTCCATATCATGTATGTAATATGTATACGTAAGAAACTAAAATATGGGTGAGAAAAGATTATAAAAAAAATATTTATTTCCATGTGAGAGGTGCAAATTTATCGCCAGTCTTTTGAAATCAATTTTGTAAAGAAACGACAACTTTTTCTTTAACAGTATTTTTTTACAATTTTTCTTTAGAACAATAAGAATAAATCTGTCAAAGTTTGCGCCAATTAAAATATGTATATGGGTTGGCTATACTGTTATTTATTTATCTCTGTTATATTGAGAACAGTGACGTAGTTTAGTACCAAGTATGATGAGTATGTGCAGATGTCTCTTGGGATTGATGGGTGGATGGTCGCGATTGGTGTGCCAATTGATCCCAGGTTCAATCGATCGGCGAACATTTTACCAACATAGCACATACATACGACGTACTCAGTGAATCACTAAACTGTTTTTACGGGACACTGTTTAAATTAATACCGAGAAATTAATGGAGTTGAGATCATGCCATTATTGATGCTAACTAATTTTAAGAAACGTCTGGTCTTCATCGCTAATGACTTAAATACTATTACTTTCGAGAAGTTTCAATTTGATGAAAAAGTATACCGCAGGATAATTTTTATTTTGGACACATTTTGTAAAGGACTTGCTTAAACTTTGCTTTCAATAAATGCGTTCCGTTTAATTTTATACAGCGAACGCTTTAGCGAAAAACTAATTCATTAAAATTGAGGATTTTCAATTTTTTAAAACGAATGCAAGGACCTAACCCAACCTAACGATAAGATATTTGTCTATTTGACTTCTAAAATCAAATCGACGCACAGTATAATGTATTCGATAGACTAGTCGGCCATTTTGAGATGTAGTATATCATTTTAAATATAAATTGAAAAGTCGACTTATACAACGAAAAGTTTTCACACAATTTGATAACATCAAATAATTATTAATTTCCAGCAAAAAATAGTTTTTATTTGCCTCCTCCACCCACCACTGCTTACCACCCGTTAATTTTATACGACACTGTGGTAGCGAGGAAAACGTCAAAAGTACCTTCAGTTTTTTTTCGTTTACTGGGAGTGTCTTAGGAGCGCACAAGACTTGAATGTGCAGTTAATAAATTCCTCTAGAATTCTAGTCTGTCTTAGAAAGGGCGTTTATGATATTCTGCGTTAATTACACTGCTCCGTGAAATCCACACGATGGGGACACCAGAGTGCATCTAACCCCAACTGACTCTCCTAGCAACAAATCTGCACATTTAAGTCAAACGGAAGAGCTTCTGCGAGTACTGTCAGTAGAAGATAAGAATAATAAGTACTTAAAAAATAGATCGAAAAAAACAGTTTCTTAAGTGAAGATATATTATCTAATAATGCAAGCGGAATGTTGCCGACAATAGACGATTTCTTCGCAGAGTTGTATCAAACGTTATTTTAGTCAATTGCCAACAATCGAATAAATAAGACATACAAAGAAAAACAAGGCGACAATCTGTAATAAATTTTTGATTTTTATAAACATACTAGTATTGCTACCCGGCGTCGCTCGGACTAAGCGACCAATAATTATTTAATGTTATATCATTCGACATAATTATATCACAAAATATAACATCCAAAATAGAGTTAAAATAAAATCACAAACTTTATTTAATTTGATGACAGTCCCATTCTGGCCCATTAAAATCTCCAAATTCAAGGAAATATATAATTTGCTGCCAAAGAAATGTCAAATAATACCTTCACGTAAATAATAAACATTATTATATTAAAAAGCCGGGAAAATTTCAGTAGAAGACTAATTTATTACATTTTGACTAAATGTCTTCGCCGATAAAAATTTAAACATATTTTCTTTCATATTCGTTTTTATGGCAACTTGCAACAACAATGCAAAAGGGAATTACAGACATACATACGCCGTTTCGGTTTTATATATAAGATTAACAGTGGACATTGCGAACGTTATAACTTATTTTTGATTTGTGAAAAAAGTGAAGATATTATGATAATTATTTTCACGGATAAAATAAACAATGCACAAATTAGCATTGTTAACACATTTTTCACCACTTAAGACGTTGCTTGTTTTCGTAAAAAGTATTAGGTTTTATAATGGCAATGTTTTCTATAGAATTTGGGTAAAAATTTTATTATTTGATGCTAATAAAATTGGCTCAATGTATTAAGAATTTAAGAAGGTGTCATTATGTCAGTTTAAAAGTGTTATCGTTTATTATGAATGACTTACTATTGGTTGAATATTAGAATCTATTCTAATGATTGAAATTAGGTATTTTCGATCTGTAATCCGGATATAGAATACTAAATCATGTAAGTATATTGTGATTCGATCAGTGCACCAGGAAAATGATAATATTGGAAGATTTGACGTGGTCTTGGCTAGCAAGATCACGCATGTGATACTGTTAATGCCACATTAAAAAAATATCTTCAAAAGTAGTCGTTGTTGGTTGAAGACGCATAGATAAGGTCTCCAGCTCAATCATCCACATAACATTTTATACTACATCTTACCGCATTGAATTTCTTGTTAATAATTCAATTTGTTTCGTAAAAATAACTATAATAGTTAGTTAAAATATAAGCAGTGAAAGAACACATTTATTTACCTGCTTTGTGCATTGGTAATACATTTACTATACGTCTAACAGATTATTATAAAAAAGCAATATATTTCTAGATTTCAAATTTACCGGTTTTTGCATGAGGTGATCTAGAACAGTGTTCTTCAACCTTTTTACATCCGCGGACCGGTGAGAATTGGGAAGTATTTCGCGGGCCGGCGTCAACCAATGTAGGTACACATACTTACCGTCAGTTCTCGATTGACGACGATTTGGACGAATGACGGAGTATAAAAATGAAAAAATCTCAAGTTTAAGTCAAATGAATTTTGACATAAAGCATTTGACCGCGGGTTACACATCAAATTTAAAAATTGGTGGAATATAATATATTTGAATTTATGACTTTCGTTTAAGGTGGCGGAACGGAACCCGTTGCAAGTCGAGAACTGACTGTATTCGCACAAGTTTTTCGGCAAGTCAGTATTACATATAATTTTATAAATTAAAACTTATAAAATTACAAATTTGGTTGTGCGAGATCTGTTGTTGCTTTGTTGTCGTCAAAAGTTTCGAAACATGAAAGTTGTTGCGGACCGGTGCCGGTCCGCGGACCACTGGTTGGACAACACTGTTCTAGAACACCAAGACCGTTGGTGGCTAGTTTTATCTGGAAATGTCTGCTGTTTTCCGCGTGAGATCAAAACCTGATGAAATTCTGATCATCAAAGGGTGTTCACCCTTACGTTGAAATTTATGAACAGTGATACTTGATTTTCCAGTATTTTTGCTGTAGTAAGTAAGTATCAATGAAATACCGAAAAGTATAAAAAATACTGCCTAAATTTAATTGCACTTCTGATTCTGCGTTTATTATTCAAAAATAATAATTTGTGTATGTTTAAATGATGTTTAATTTGTTAGCCCTCTATCGAAATCACTTTAAAAAGACCGTGCTTCAATTTTCCTATGTGCAGTTAATAATTAAACGATTTTGATGTTTTAAAAATACATAAGTATTTATATTGCGAGCGGATCTGGTAAAAAGAAATATATATTTATATTGCCAACTTGTCAAAGTAAAAGCTTGCAAGCACCAACCATAGATGTAGATGCCACTTAAAAGCACATTATACGGAAAAAAATTGTTGCTAGAATACAATAAAATGTATGTTACTACTACGTATTACAGCGAAAGAAAAACATCGAAGATGTTGTTTGAAATCTCATAAAACTAATATGATGTTGTAGTTAAAGATGCCAATCGTCCAGAATTGGCATAATTCCTAAGTGTTGCTTCTCACAATATACTGCCGTGGAAAAAGATATCCGCGCACCCTTCACAATTCCATTCGTTCGAAATCTATACCGATTTCCATTTTTTTTTCTAGAAATTGTTTAGAAAACTAATAGCCATATTTAATTTCTATAGATTTATTTATCCGTGACAGTAGGTTAAGTAGTTTTATCAGTGGAGTTTATCGTTTTGTCCAGGGGTATGTACAGGAGTTGTCTCAGAAAAATTTGGCTATCCTAGCTGAGGTTTGAAGCTGAAGTACCGCGTTATATGACATGCACGTCATACACAGCTACGGCTGATTACATTTTGATACGTAATAATTAGAAACAAAAAAAAACATGTTTTCAAGTCGTCCGGCATTACAGAGCATAGAAATATAGAAATCGCAAAATAACTTAGCCGGCATTTGAAAAAGGTGTTTCGAAATAAATTTGTAATTTAAGTTACAGGTAAGTTCGGACCATGGCGTGACGTAAGGATATCTCGAAGGAAACTTAAATGAAGCCTGCGTCCGGTTTTATCTGGTGTTGCCCAGAAGATACTAGCAGAATCCTTATATACGGCATTGCAATACGATCGAATCTTATGTACGCAGTTCCCCTCGCATTTGAATTAAGTTCTGCGACGATTCTACATTATTTTTTAAGGAATTTGAAATAAATATGGTGCATTTGAATTATAACTTATAACTATCTGTCACTCAAGATTACTCATTTTGTCGGATAATAAGATTAAAATCATTTTCAGAAGAGGCACCCATCCCATAAATCAGTGTTCTTCCACCTGTGGTCGGCGGGCTGGCATCGGTCCGCAAGAGTTTATTGCCGGTCCGTAAAAACTTAAAAAACAGCAAAAATGTCGCACTTTTCAAAAGTTTATTAGCTTTCATAAATAAAATTTTATGTAACATTGACTCGAAGTTTTAATTGTCTCTTTTTTAATCTATTATCCAACACAAACATGTACAGTAAGTTCTCGAATTGCAACGGGTTCCGTTCCGCCATTTTTGATGTGTCATGAATACAAAAAAAAAAATTACTTCCAGTTTTGACTTACATGTGATGTCCGTGGCTAAATATTTCAAAGAAGCCGGAGATTTCTTTTAAGCTATTTATTCTCGGTCGTAAATTGATAACAGAGTGTAAATATGTTAACCTGGTTGATGACAGTCCGCAAATATTTTTCCTATTATTACCGGTCCGCGGATGTAAAAAGTTTGACGAACACTGCCGTATATTATTTACCGCGAAGGTGGATAAAAAGGTAATTTGTTGCCAAAAGATATGCAGAAGGACGGTATTTACTCAATAAAAATTGAATTGAAAAATAAATAGTTAAAACGGAAATTAATTCATATTTTTTTTTGAGCAGACTTGGCCTTACTATGATGGTCAACAGTTTTGGTTTACTTGTAGAAAAAGATTCGAACCAAAAAACATAAATATTACACAAAATTTTATAATCTCCAGTATATAATATTTCTTTTAAATGATAGTATATTTATAAATATGATGATTACGTATTAAGCTCAAAATTTATAGTCAAATTAATGTAGACATTAATGAAAATCCCGATTTGAATTTCAAATTCTATCATATTGATGCTTGAAAAGACGGCTAATGAATGATTTTAAAACTGGAAAACTGTTAAGATCCTCAGTGGCCTATTTGTTAACACGTCTGAACTTTAAGATGGTATTAGAAATTAGAATATTGACGTCGTAGATTTTGCATTATTATATTATTGTTGATGTAAATTTTTTCGTGCACAACCTGTTTTGATTCTCAGCGATCAACGCTTTGAAGGACCAAGTTTAAAGAAGGAAAGTTTAATGTGCCAAAACCAATGTAGAACAAAAATTATATTTAGCTTATTTTACACAATGGAATATTTGAAATATCTTTAATTTACGGCTTGTCAGTATCAATTTGTATTTATAGTCTATACATAAAATGTTTAATTTTTCACCGGTGAACGAAGATCTACAACATTTATGTGTTCTATATCTCTTTTAAATATCTTCTCTTCCTGATGGGAAGGCAGCATATTATTATATATATTTTTTTACAATATCCACATATATTATTTTAAAATGACAAGGAAAGATGAGCGAAGTCGGTCCTGGCCATCCTTCATACAATATGTGGAGTCCGAAAATTGTGAATTATTTAGTTAAATAAGACTTCAATTTTACAAATTATTGAACGAGAAATTTATTAAAATAGGAAATTTCGTTATGTATTGTAAAATGGAAGTCAATTTGGGGAACTCCTTATTTACAAATTACAATCTGAACTCGATTGCGATAATGGCTATCCAAACATTTTAATAAGATAAAAGAATATTGTTCACATCTTATTTTAATCATATGTTTTTTAACCAAGAAGCAATCTCTGTCATGTGATGAGATAAAAAAAAATATTATTTTGTAATTCGTATTCCGGTACTGGTATTATAATAATTGTAAAGTTATTGCTTCAAAATGAATTTATTTAAATTAAACCAAAATCTTTCCATATTAACTTTATCTCATTATTAGATTTGTTTCTATAAATACTTATGAATAAATTATTGCTCCGCGAAAAAAATACATACCAAATGTCATATCGTTTAAAAAACAGCATCACCTGATTTTTATTTCGACACTCTTATAAACACTTCACCGAACAATATTGAATACACTAAACGGAAACGTAATGAAGTGCCGTTCTAATTAAGTTAAGTTTAAGTTAACAGAATGGCAACCTTTACAATTACTGTATTTACACCAATAACGTAAGCAGGATTTAAATCGTGGCACATTCAAAAGGATCTTTAAAATAACACGAAAACGCAAGACTCGGTAAACTTTAAGCCGCACGAATCAGGTATATGTGAACATATTTTGTTGTCTTTTGAAAATAATGATGAGATAGTCATGGTTGAACGAGTCTGTACAGTGATTCGAAAGAATCGATCCTTTATTAGAAAATGAGTCAATGTCAATTTTAGACCATTCACTGTCATAGTATACACTATGCAACAATAGTTTATAATATACTAGTATTGCTACCCGCCGTCGCTCGGACTAAGCGACCAATAATTATTTAATGTTATATCATTCGACATAATTATATCACAAAATCTAACATCCAAAATAGATATTGATTGAGTAGGCATTTACTTGGTAGAACTCCATTATAATACGGAAGAAAATAACAATGTATTTTAATTCTACATAAATTATTTTATATATTTGTTGATAGCTATTTCGACACGCTAGTTCTATAGAACTATAGTTCTGACGAAGGCGTAAGCCGAAATAGCTATCAACAAATATATAAAATAATGTATGTAGAATTAAAATACATTGTTATTTTTCTTTCCGTATCCAAAATAGAGTTAAAATAAAATCACAAACTTTATTTAATTTGATGACAGCCCCATTCTCGCCCATTAAAATATCCAAATTCAAGAAAAAAATCTAATTTGCTGTCAAAGAAATGTCAAATAATACCTTCACGTAAATAATAAACATTATTATATTAATAAAAAAGCCGGGAAAAAGTTGGTAGAAGACTAATTTATTACATTTTAACTAAATGTCTTCGCCAATAAAAATTCAAACATATTTTCTTTCATATTCGTTTCTATGGCAACTTGCAACAACAATGCAAAAGGGAATTACAGACATACATACATACATACGCCGTTTCGGTTTTATATATAAGATTAACAGTGGACATTGCGAACGTTATAACTTATTTTTGATTTGTGAAAAAAGTGAAAAGTTGTAGTTGTACAAACAGAACAGCTTTTATGCTATCGGTATTTTTCTAAAGATCTAAGCCGTTTTCAAAGGTCCATACGAGACGGTAGCACACGGAGGAAATGGCAACGCTGAGGTCTAGATGTTATCCGACGACGTCAGCGAAATCTTTCAAAAGTAAAATGGAGATTCAGTAAAGAGAAAGAAATCTTAAATGGATTTTCGATTATTGGCGTATGTTTCGAGTTAAGAGCAACACACCCGAAAACCATTTTATACGGTAAAAATAGAAAAAAGTTGTCGAAATGATGCTTTTTATTGGATAGAAATGGTGCTAAAGGTATATTGAAAAACTATCAAAATGGCTTGAAAACAGATGAATTATAAAAAAGAATCATTCATTCAATAATGATTCGATTGATTCAGTTCTAACGTTTCGTTCAAAAACAAGTAAAACATCATAAAACAGGTTTCGATATCGGGAAATCCCTCAATGCTGTAGGTACCTCTCTTGTTTTAGAATAAGTCACAGGTAAACACGAGCAAGACAACTCTTACAATAAAGTTAAAACAAAATGTGCAGGTGTAGTTAAGAGTGGTAAAGCTAGAAATAACGGTTTTTTAAAAACATTAATTATTAGAGAAGCTATTTGAGGTGTTTCGACTCTTTGTAACATAATATCGATGTCCAGGGCACCAATATGATAACTGTGACTTTAAGTATTTGTTAACTTTTCATACCATTCAAGCTAGCGGTCTGGCAAAAAGAGCCGATCTCGAATCTATGAAGAATATCTGTATGCTTAATTTAAAGGAATTTTTCATATAAATATTGTGAAAACAGTGTAGAGCAGTGGTTCTCATGTGCGGCCACCAGAGGATTTTGCTGCGGCCACCAACCGATTCATAGTTAATATTTATATTTAATAAAAAATGGGTTTTTTTAAGTAAATTTGTCAACAAAGACACTGAAAATAAATTATTTTGTATGCATTGCATTGTGCACCAAGAATTGCTTGTTAGCAAAAACTCAACACATACATTTTTAGGTCTTTTTTGCAAAACGGACTCGACACAAAAATTTGGTGTGGCCACCAGACGTATCCGCAGAACCGCTGATGTTTCTGATGCGACCACAGCCAAATTTCACGTGAGAACCACTGGTGTAGAGCGATGAATGTGTGTGAATTTAGTTAAGAGATTAAAAAAAAAACATTTTTCTTGACATATACTTTTTAACAATTATACATAAGTGTTTTGAGTGAAATGTAAATTCAATTATTTTTGTATTTTGGTAGAAAATGGAATTCGAAAAGGAACGTTAAGATATATGTAAATGTAGTTTTTCGACGATTTGTGAGACGAAGAATCTACCCGCTGCATTTATAAACTTAATAATAAGTCTTTCAAATGTATATTATTTAACCATACTCTCCGTTTAAGAGATTGAGCAGATTGAGCGACTGAATAACAACCAGCTCTCGTAAACCACTTATCTCCAACTGAGGAGGAGGCAAGGCCGACATAACTACCAATCGCAATACATTTGAAATTTATAGGTTTAATTAAAGCTTCATCTATTGTTATCTGCAATATATAGATTTTTTTTTAATTCACCACTTCAATATTTATTTCACTGGACTGGACGTTTTAAAAATTTAATTTTAAGCAATGTGGACGCACATTGTCGGCAGGTTATAACCTAAATGCGCCCCTGTACCACACTTAATTACACGTGATATGTGACGCACACAAAGTAATTTATGAACTCTTATGATGGTAATGTGGACGACTACGTCAATCAGACATATTTCTCATAATAATGTAAAGATTCATAAGATGATCGAGTCATCGCAGAACGAATCTGTGTTTTATATTTTACAGGCATGCAACACTGTAAATATTATGATTTGAACAATGTTGTCCACTATTGATATTTTAGATGAGGGTCGTAAAAAAATCACACATCCACTGGTTATGGCGGTAACTTAATTTGGAACGTGCTAAGTATTTTTAAGGGATGAGAGGTTTTGTAAAATAATTATAAAGTTTAGTTTTCGTATGTACAATTTTGCTGTGCAGCTCATTTGTTGTAGCCTCGTTGGCCAAAATAGTTCAAAAAGTATCCGGTAATTTTTGTCTATGGTCAAAGTATAAAAATGAAATTCAAGGTAGCATGCAGTAAAAAAATATTATTTAAAAAAAGTCATCAAGTTTTTGGTTACTTGTTCGATAAATGGATGAAAGCAAAATTTGTAACGATTCGATCCGTTCATGGGCGGTTCCAGTTTAACCACTATATTCAAAATATTTTGGTAATCGGTTTTTGTTTGATTTTAAATATTTATGTGAAAGTTGTGTTTTCGCTCCCATTCATAATTATTATCGAAGCTAACGCTCGCTCTAACGAAGCTCTTGGCTAAGCTAACGAAATATATTTTTAGAAGATCTTAACTTAAAAAAACACTAAAATTTAATACATGAGCCATTGAATTTGTCTTTCCATAAATCTATGTATCATAAACATAATGTTCCATTTTCAAAATATGTTAAACTTATTACAATACACGTTCTATCGCCACGCATTTGTTTTGGGGTGCGTAAAAATGACAGAACAGTTTATAAAACTCAAAAGGTATATCTTGAAACATATAATACAACTGTGACTGAGGAGTGAAGAGAATTTTTCAAAGCCCAGCAGAAAATATTGAAGAATAAAATTGACATGACATTAAAAATCAAATTGAATCCAAAATCGGCAAAAACTAGGTAGGTAACATGGAGTTCAATAAGATCGTAGGAAATATCATGTATTGTGTAAGAACTGTGAGAATCAAATCAACTATTAATCGAATCCAAACGACAATATCTTTGTCCTTGGTGCTTGGTTACAATTTTGCCATGATAAGGGTTATTGTTTTTTTATTATTTGTTAATTTGTAATCTGAGTTCAATTTCTCTCTAGTTTAATATTCGATGTGATTTGAAATATTTGGCGAGGTTTTATTTTACGCAACATATTATTATGGTAGGAAAAGATTACGTAGAATGTATTTAGTACGGTTTCTAGGCAACCGTGAGGGGAACTTATTGCAAAGGGCATACATACAACATTAAAATGTCAATTTTAATTACAAAATCGATAGTTATGTTTTTAATAAATCATCCCAGAATTGGAGATCTGGATCACATAACAGATGGACCCTTCTATCTTAGAAGATAATTTATGATGCAAAAGAATAGCGATACTTTCTACTGTTATTATTTAAAGATATTTATGTATATCTTATTATCTTTCGTAAACGACTGGAATAATACGTAATTTTATTCTATTATTTTTATTAAAATATGCGAAAAAGACGAGTGGTTTTTTTTAATACGAAAACCGGTTGACATGAGAGCACGCGGTTGGCGCGTGTTAAAAGGATGCACAAAAGTTTATGTGTCAAATTTACTTTTTAAAAAATCGACGTCATTAAAAATTCAATACATTACAAAATTATATTTAATCGAAAACTATCAGTTGAAAGACTCGGGAGAAAACTCTAAGTATAGATAATCGGCAGGGATCGAAGCGGAAAATTTCATGAGCCGAAACGTGCGATTTGAAAGAAATACCGACATTTTTTTATGAATACATATTGTCAATAAATTATTCTACATATTTTTTATTGATTTACGAACCGGAACGATAAGTTTCTAGTGAGACCGTTCCAGTCAAATTATCTATTATATTTTGATAAATATAATCTAGTTTGTTTATTTAAACAACAGAAATCTCACTCAAGTCACGTGGTATGAACTAGTATGTATATGTAATTATATGTACGTCTCGTCAGAAACATGAAAAAAATGATAAATTTACGTAGGCTTAGAATATTCGATATTTGACATCCATATTATGTAGGCATGGGGCTAGTACAGTAGTTATATTTGTTCATTGAAAATTATTTATTTATCTTAAAATAAAGGCAGAGTTTTAAATTACTATTTATTTGATAAAATGTTTTTATTGTAATTGCAATGAAATTATTAACGCAGTAAAACCATGATGTAACGGACAAAGAATTTAAGTGATAAAATTTCCTATAAATGAATATTATTTCACTTGAAGAGTCGTCACTGTAACAAAAAAATCTACGTATGACTATAGCTGCAGCAGTTTCAACGCATGCAGGTAATGATTCAAGTCACATCCCACCAAACATAATTTTTATAAAATATGTTATTTTTTATTAATTTTTGGAATATTCACCTCACCTTTTGTAGAAATACAATATACTATGAAAATTAAATTCTTTAGTTCAAATCATAAATTGTAAAAAAATTTTGCTCAAATTTTCATTTTAAACTGAAAAAGAGTTTTCACAAACTAACCGCCGATTTCAAAATAAATAAAAAAGTTTCCTTACTTTTGAAATGTTTTTATTTTCTCGGTTTGTTTGTTTTGTCAATGTTCACAGCAAACAGCCGAGGAAAGTTTATACGTATAATATAATTTTGACAACAAACAAATTCAAAAGTCCTTCATTTTTATTAACAGCATGTAACAAATTCATCGACAGATACAAAATTTATTCATCTAACGTTCATTGTTCATTGTGTATTTATTGGATTATTTATGACAAACTGGCGACACTTCAAATAAATTAATTTGAGCCGAATAACATCAATACGCGAGCCATTTGCATGCAAAAATGTTGCCATTGAGAATAAATAGGAAAATTAATGCATAGTAGGCACACTTCTCAAAGTTTTAGTTTATTAATAGCATATGTAATAAACCAAATATTGGCAGATTCTCATTATAAAAGGCATATAAAGATCAATGTATTAATGCCATCAAGTCATCGTGAGAACCAAGAATTAAAGATAAAAATCTTATGAGAAATTTAGTTTGACAATCTTTCCCAAAGCGGTGAAATATGGGTCAAACTTCATTTGATGGAGTAACGAAGTTATCTATTAGAATTTTATAAAGAACATTGCCAAAAACAAACACCCAAATCCATTGAAAACATTTTTGTATGTAACACTTTGTGTACAGGCCCTTTTAATTAGCATGTTATTTCGCATTTGATGTCCAATTAGGAAAGGCACAATTTTGTGCAAACCATAAGCCTTGTGTTATATTATACTAATTGATGGATAAACCATCCATTTTCTCTGTCATATTTGGTTTCGTTTTGATGTAATTTATATAATAACATAAGTACAAAGTGTAAATAACACTAAAAAAAAGATAAGATTTATTGAACATGTAATAATTAACTTTAATAAGGCGCACTTCCACAATAGCTTAATAAGTGGTAATCTATTGATGTATGCCGGGTCACTGACATAGAGAAAGATTTTTTTACTCTCTTAACAAAATTAAATTGAAAATTCAAATAATACATTATAGTTCATGTATCGACTAATATTGACTACTATGGATAGTATATTACTTGTTTTAATAATGATTGGGTAAAAATGAACATTCCTTCCCTTCTCTGTATCTAAATTTATTTACTGATCAGTGATACTTTAGACTGATCATATTGTTTACATTATTTATAAACGCACAGACAAAAGACAAACTTTATAATTTATTGTTAAAAAATCCAGTGAACACTTCGTATCGATGATTGAGTCCTGCCAGTTCCTGAATTCTGTACCTGGATTTGAGAGCACCGTTCTGAAAATTAATAGCACCGAAGAAGACTCTTTTGGCCCTAGAATGAACGAGAGCCATCGCACACATACTGCACGGCTCATTGGTGACATAGACATCATAACCGGTGCATAAGTAAGGACCGGAAGCTTCAGTTTCAGAAGCATTTTTGGGAACAGATTTAACTGAATTTTTCTCTTTAGTTGCCTTTTTACATTTTTTCATTTTGTGAGATGTTTCTTTTGTCAACAGCAGTGTTGCTTCAGATGATTCTAGGGGTACTGCATTTGTTGTACATTCCAATGAAGACTTAATATTAAAATCAGAATCGTTTCTTGTCACGAGCAAATCACTTTTTCTCACAGAAGGTTTTGCTCCGAATTTAAATTTAGGAAACTTATTCATTAAAGATGACTTAAAAATTTCTGGTATGCCATTCATGACTCTTCCGTCAACTATTTGTGTTATTTCTATTTCAGATGGAGATTTCCATGCCCCGCCACCTTGGCTTTTGGCAACATTGTCTATAGCGTTCATAACAGCATGCCGACAAGGATTTTTAGACCTCATATCACAACCAACAGCAACTATAGAGCACACGGTTGGGTCAACTACAATGGCACCATTAAAATGCTTCAAATATTTAGCAAAATCCCCATCATCAAATGGAGCATTGAAAATACTTTCATCAAGGCCAACATGAAAACATTTTTCTTTTATCTTGCTATATTCGAGAAGTTCATTTGAGTTCTGATAAACACAACTGACTTCTAATGCAGCAGCTAAATATTGTCTATGCATTTCGAGGTCTGAAGCGCTGAAAAAATTTCCACTGACCAGCTTTTCTATGTATTTATCAGTGTGAAAATTGCACGGCCACCTTCTGTCGGCAAGTTTGTGTTGTTTCTTTGTCTTTGCGGCACAGCACTAACAGTGATAGTCTTAAAATTTGGATCAAGCACAGATCGGTAATCAAAATTTTTTGACGCAAAGAGAGCTTGCAGGTTTTCAATGTTCGTGTCAATAGTCGGGCATAAAATAATCTCAGAAGCACGTACTCTTTTTAAGTGCTGTAATTCCGGTAAAGGAAGAATAGAATTCAGCTGTGGAATTATTGAAGAAATAAACTTTTTTTCCAATATTACTCCAACGTAAACATCTACTTCTTCTACCAAATCAGTGAGGTCACTACTTAAAACAGGTTCCAAGTTGCAAGTTGATTCTGTCAAATGTTTTATTAAATAATCATAGTATTTCATCTTCAAGGATAATTTACCGTCAACGGTTTCTCTATCAGCGGAAACATTGGAAGTGTGAATTCTTCGCCTTTTCTCTAATGGCTCACTCATTTTTATGAACAACTTCTTTTCATAAATTTATCGTTTTTCTTGATGAAGGATTAAGATTCTTAAAAGACTTGAAAATATAACGTCTCCACTATTCAAGATATTTGCAGTTTATCCATTTCCATTTGAGTGATCCACTTCAGTCGTCTGAAAGAAGACGGAACGCTTGCATGATTAATCCAGAATATTCCTCTTCTTTCCTGGGTCCCAAAAATATTTCACACAATATTAACTTCACAAACAAAATATAAAAGTCATCAGTGATTTGTGATTGATTTGCAAAAGCACAAAGTTTAGTTATGTGTTTCGTTCCACAAAAGATTTATAACTTTATTTGACATTGAACTATTTAATACTTTCATTTATTTCTAATACATAAATATTTTTCACAATGATTTATGTCAATACGTTTTATACCAGAATATCAATTTCATCAAAACAAGGGTATATTTGCAAGGTTAACCCACCCTCCAAATACATGTCTATAATAAGGGCCGTATTGATATTAAAGGTGCAATTTATTTTTATTGTGAGTTTCTCATCTTGATTTGCAAATCTTTGAAATAGGGATAAAAAATTTTAAGCACAGGGAAAATTAAAGTGAAATAAAAAATTGTGTTGATAGAAACATTGGCAAAAGTGGGCTGTTGTGATTAATTTTAATTGAATCATAAGTATTTTGCATCAATCAGAAATTCATCATGGAGAGAACTAAGATGTTTCCAATTTTAGACCCAAGTGTAAATATGACCAAAAAAATCGTAAGCGAGTGGAGTTGCTCAAATTACTCCCAAACTGACCAATTGGGCATGTGTTGTAAACAAAACAATTATTTTTATTTCTGGAAAAATGTTTCAATCAAATCTACAAATTACTGTAGATTATTTGGCTGACTGACTATCTAAGTGTGATTAAATTACTTTGTCAGAGATAAAACAGAAGAAGAATATCAACAATGGATATGAATACATTTAACCATTTGATTGCCGATGCTTGTGTTTAAGCATAGAAAATTAAGGTCATGTGGACCTAAACTAACCACCCTGTCAGCTTTTTAAAAATCTGAATGGCCATAAAATCGGTTTTTTCTATCATTTCATTTCTTCAAACTATTTATTTATTTAAGTTATTCTGAATCTAAATATATTTCGGCCATTATTTAGAGAAATCAATGCAAACAGTACTCTACTTTAGAAAATTCATTTTTACTAGCGAGGTAGGTGATTTTCGGTAATTTTACTATTTTATGCTTATCAGTAAATAAACTGATGTAAATCAGCAGTGGACAAAAATGTAATTTTGGCAACCCTTAAATATATTGTATGGTAATAAACTGTGTAACAATAATTACACATAATTTATTTTATTTTTCAGATTTTTTGTACACCTGTGATGCAAAACTATGATGGTGAATTACATCGAGGGTGGTCTTGTTTACACAGAAGAATACAAATCAAGACTAGGAAGTTGATAAATATCTTTGGTGATTGGTAATAGTATCGTTGATACTGGATTGGGGCAACAGATAAATGATTTTGACAAATCAACAAAAAGGTTGAAGTACAACTGTTTTAATGATGACTAATTTTGATTGAGAAAAATATTGTAGTGAGAGTATTAAGTGTTGCATTGTATTCGTATCCGCTACGAAGTTTAATGGATTACAGGTATTTGTTTTTGACCAAATATTTGCAAATACCAGCTTTTTTGGCCTGCTATAGAGCATCAAACGAGTGAAGAAAATCAGTTGCGTAAGATTTGTCGATAGTGATCAGTAGGACAATCAATAATACAGGATTTTACGCAATCTACAATTGAATAAAATTAAGTCTTTAATCTAAAACTGGTAAAAACGAAAATTATCAGGATCCGTGTTGAAGAAAACGAATATGACATTAAAATCTAAAAATAAAAAAGATAAGATAAAGAAAGAATGAGTACTTCAACAGTAGTTACTATCTGTCTATGTTAAAGTGCGTAACTTAATGACAAAGCTTAGATAAAATTGACAAAGTATCTATATGAAGACTTATTAGAAGAAGAATATTAGTGGGTGAAAGTTGTTTTCCCACATGTATCTTGATTTTTCTAAAATGGTTGAATCACTAATAGATAGATATTAATAATTCTAGAAGAGCCAATGTGCCATATATTAATGAAATCGAGTTTCTGTATATTTTATGTCTACTTACATAGGCTGATACTCATTTTGCAAGCCCTAGTGATATTGGTTCACTTTTTTGATGGAGATGAAAAAAAACTGATTTAATTGTAATGAATATATCTCAAAAATAATTGAAATAAAATGTATGAAAGTATAATTATATTTACGAAACATTTTCATGTCCGCTGACCCCGTAAATTATTTCCTATGTGCGAAAGGATTGCAAAGCAGAAATATTTTCAATTTATTACTTTGAGCAGTTCAAATTTTTTTTTACAAAATTGATTATTTTTCAATTTACAGTATAATCAATAAAACACTATTTATTGAACAATTATTTAATTTTTGATGATATATGTGATGAAGCAATCAAAATATACAATACAACAAGGATATGGAAAGTAATAATAGTAATATTAATACTTAAGATTTATGAAAAAGTGAAGTGTTTAAAAAATGTATGGTGAAAGAAATTAGCATGGCATATCAATGCAAATGGAATATGTTTGACTAATGACAAACGTTATAATTTCAATCACTTGAAAGTAAAACCACTTTTAATGTGTTATTACATATGACAACCGATCTAGGAGGATATGATCTCAAATAAATGTCTTGAGATGAGTGGTATACAGAGACTACTTTAAAACATAAAATTTGTATCAATATCATTGAATGACTGATTACCATATTTACATTACAAAGAATTGATTATTTCTTCATCAACAATAATAATCAAATATTTTCACCTAAAATATTTTTAATTATATAGAATTCTCCAAACTGGCGTGATTTATAATCATTTTTATGGTCCCTCAAAGGCGATTGATCAAGAATTCATATTATTAGGCAACCATCAGACATAAAATATTAGATTTTTTTGAATACTTGCAAATTGCCTAAGTAAATTTTTCAACCTACGCTTATTCCCGTTGCACGAAAAATAGTTGCTTTTACAAAAATAAGATTAACTGTTTATTATGGAATGGAATATGTAGCCTAAAAAGGCAACACATATCGAAATAGTTTACTTAAAAGTTTAACTTTGACAGTTGTAAAAATACTTAAATTAGGTAAACAAAAAGTGTGTAGCGTGAAAATAGCCCTAATCAAAATGTTATAAAATATACTATTCTGAAATATTTGATTACGTATGTACATGCCGCCCGTCAAAACATCACAATACTTGAAAAATAAATATCTACCGAAAAATGATAAATGTCATTTTCACAGTAGATTGGGCGCTGTTGCCAAGCAGGTTTTAACTCACTAAAATAAGTCATTTAATTCTTAGTAATGCAAACTAAATAACACATTGATTAGAAGATGTGATCTTCAAAATATTTTCACTGAATTTGCGCAAAAACACTTAAAAATGAAGAGTAAATATTGTAGTGGTTTGGATATAATGTTGAATTACCTTATTTTTTGCACCGAACTGTAGTTTATATTTGGCGATTTTTTATTTGATTTAGAAGCTTTCTAGCCGAGATGTTATGGCACAATTATAAAACTGTTTAATGATTTAAAAATAGCAATTATTTATTATAGCACGCATATAACTAGAAAGTCGCAGAGCGAGTTGAACGACTGCTTTATCAGGAAACAAAAACATATGTTCCCTTTATCACCACATGACGGCTAGATAATTTGGAGTTGCTATAATTTGAAAGTTGATGAATTTAATTTTATTCCAGGGTTACACCGTTATACAAGGTATTCATTTTAATAAATTCTATAAAAAAAAATCATGGTTGATCTAGGTATTTTCACATATCTTCAAATCGAAGTATCAACCTTTTCCTGATTCCAGAATATATTTTATAATATTGCAATACGCAATACTATAAATACCAGCCATGCATTATTATCTTAAAATGCTGCTTTGCTATTATCATAATATTTAAATTTAAAATATAATGATGGACGTTAACTCTCACACTCCTACGAAATATTTCTTTACAATAATATTTAGTATGTACAATAGGTAGGTTGGTAGCTGGAACATTATCAATGGTAAAATCATAGGTACGTCATAATATTCTTTTCGAAATCGAGGCTTAATATCTTGTCTATGGACGATATACAAGTTTCTGAGACTGCTTCAATGAGCATAGATGTGTTCAATGAGTCTTTCGGCGTATAACTTTATTGTTTTATTATAGTAAATCGTACAAAAACATTACTGTTTATAATCAGAAGCTACCAATATGGGTGGCGGTAAGGCAGAAAAGGGTACTCCAAAGTACATTGCCAATAAGATAAAAGCTAAAGGTCTACAGAAGTTACGATGGTACTGTCAAATGTGTCAAAAACAGTGTCGCGATGAGAATGGATTTAAATGCCACACTATGTCAGAGTCTCACCAGCGTCAACTCTTGCTTTTTGCGGACAATTCTTGCGCATACATCGACGAGTTTTCTAAGGAGTTTGCTGACGGCTATTGCGAGCTGCTTCGTCGCCAGTTTGGAACGAAGCGAGTAAATGCCAATAAGGTATACCAGGATTACATCGCCGACAGGTTAGTGTTAACCTACGTTGTATGATTGTTTTATAAATTCGAAAAAACTAAACGAGACTATGAAATAATTGTTCTAAAGATTATTCTCTCCACTACAGTCTACACCATTTTCTCTTCTATGAAATACTCAATTCAGTGCTGCAATTTGAAATAGATATCTTATTAGAAAATTAAAATGCCACACTATAAATTTAATTTAATCAATTGATTGGTTTCTTTTGGTTTAATCATTTTTTTTAAATTGGTTGTTATTCGGCCGCTAAACCCCCTTTTTTTGGAGATTTGAAGCCAAATGCCAATGCTACATTTAGTTTTACCAGATAGGTATAAAAAACATCACATTCGGCCATCCTCTGGTACACAAATCCATTTATCATTTGATAAATCATTGTATGAAATTGTCTGTACTACAACAGTGGGACAGCTAAATAATTTAAATCCTTAACCTTAACTAGATTACGAATGCTTAATAACTCATACAAATTTGAATAATTCCACTTGATTCAAAAGTGCATATGTCACAAACCAATCAAGAATATGGTTAGCGAAAGAAAATATTGGTTAATAATGATTCATTAGAATTGCTGGGTGATTTTCAGTATAATCAACTACATGTAATCTTTATTATTATAGAGAACATCTTCACATGAACGCCACTCAATGGGAAACTTTGACAGAATTCGTTAAGTGGTTGGGACGTGAGGGTCGGTGCACTGTCGATGAGACCGAAAAGGGCTGGTTCGTTACTCACATTGACAGGGATCCCATCACCATTGCGAATCAAGAAGCAGCCGCCAAAAAAGGAAAAATGGATAAAGATGATCAGGCATGTACTTCTTGTATTATAATAGGGATATTTTGTTTCTAAAAATTGTAATGGGGCAAAATTTATCAAATTGAAATTTCATCTACTAAATCGAATTCTCCATATGGGGCTTTTATAAATGTCAGACTGAAACAAGTGATGATAGGCGCAAGTTGTAAAATCAATTCATACACGAAGGCATCTTAACCAAAGCGAATAATGTTGACCACTCCCATCAATAGAGAATCTTACTACTCATGACAGTTGCTTATAAATGAAATAATAAAATGAAAAATGTACGCAGTTCAGATATTAATTTTTGATTAAAAGATATAATTATTATAAATAAATAAAGGCTCGTATTTTAACAGTCATAATAGTAATACAGTTGTGGTCTGAATTTATAATAAGATGGTCAGAATCTTTATTACAGTGGTCTGAATTTATATTAAATGGTCATAATGTATTGGTTAGAATACAGAGGGCAGAATAAATTATGAATGGTCAGTATTTAAACAAATTGATCAGAATTTAAATATCATTGGGCAGAATTTAATCGAAATTGGTAATATTTAATAGTATTTGGACATATTTATTTTGACATCTGTCAGATTTTTTTGGAGATCGAATAGCGTTTCTATTGGTGCAAAGTGATGTCATACGACAAATGGTCCAATGGGCGGTAGATACTACAAGCGGCGCGGCCATTGAATAAATCACTAGTATTTACGTTAATTTGACAGCTGTCAAAATAGATATTTTCTCTAAATATTAAAAATTAAATATCAAAATGAGGAGAATTTTGATGATGAAAGTCACCGAGAATTCAGAATTTTAATTTCAACAAATCGGCTTCTCAAAAATGCAAAAATCAGAAATAATGTTCATATTGCGCAATATATAAATTAGTATGGGAAGGGATGCCCGTTATTGTTCTTGGAACCACGGATATGGATACAGTTCTATCCAAGGGGAATGGCTGTGTGCTCTGGTGAGAACACACGCAATTATGAGATTATAAATATATGAACCCAAACCTTTACCGAATTTTATTCTGACGTTTTGTTTTTATTTACCATTTCAGACCAAAATTGTTACAAATTCTGACCATTTTATAATTTTATTCAGACCGCTAAATAATTTTATTCCGACCGTTTAATAATTTTATTCTGAAAATCATTAATTTTATTCAGACCGTTACTATTTCTTTTATGACCTTATATTGAATTGTATTCTGACCAAGGAAACCATTTTTATTCTGACCGAAACATCATTTTAATTCTGACCATTTATTTTGTTGCCATAAATAAATACAATATTATAGGTTATGTCCTCAAAGAGATAATTTCTTATTGAATACCATATAATAAAACAATTATATATTTCCAGGAGCGGATGATGGACTTCATTGAAAAACAAGTCGAACGGGGGAAAACATCTGCAGGTGGTTCATCTGATCCTGGCTTTACAGAGCTACAGAGGAATGGCGAAGATGAAAAAATCACCGTCAGTCTTAAGCAAAAAATGCTCCGTAAGTAATAAATCTCTTTGATTTCATATTTAACTCAAAAACAAAATTTGATCTTGACAAGCTGTCATAGTATGATAGATGGATGCCATATTTGCTTTGGCTCTAAAAACCTAATTAAAAACAAAAAAACATTTCGTAACCAGGGGTAAATAAAATCCATGCCATATATACCTATTTTAAATGAACGTAATTAACAAATATTTAGAATGCTTGTTTGACATATGATATCATGCACAATGTGCAATATCACGATTTATTTAGGCATTTAAATCAAAGACTTTCCTTTTGAGACATTTTGAAAAATTAATAAATGAAACTGTCTGTCTTGGGATTCAAACCCGTCGGGTTGTCCCAGCTCTTGTCTGGCATTATGTTCATAATTATATTTAATTTATTTCCTTCTAGCTCCAAAGCCGCTATTACTCGAATCATCTCGTCAAATACTGGATAAAAGAAAGTTTGATGATACTGCCAGTGTAGCATCCTCTACTGTGTCTAAGAAATCCAAAGATGGAAGCAATAGAAAAATGTCCGCTCTTGAAGAGATCAAATTGCAGGGAGAGATGAGGAAACAAAACTGGAATAGAAATTCGTAAGTAGTTAGTCTCTTAAATCGACAATAATTCTATGAGATTAAAAAACTTAAACATAAATATTATACCATGTCAGTTTAAAAATAAAGGAAAGGTGTAATGTACTATTCACTTTATAGAAAAAACACATTACATAATATTATAATTGTGAACTTCGTAGACATTGCAACTAGTATTTTGTTGACATTGAGTGGAATATTTGCAAATTTTACTTTTTATAAGAGTGGGTAATTGCTTAAAAAATTGCGTGATCCCCGCGGAATATTTACTTTATGTATTGATTAGATTTAACATCCTTCATTACATGAACGGTTCTTAACTCTCTTGGCCCCAGATGACCAGTATATTGGCAGATGACTTGATGACCAGATGACCAGTATAAAAAAAAAAGGTCACAAACCTAAGCTGTTGCCCATCAAAATAATACGAGATTTTGCATGCCAAAATATAGGTGAAGAGTATGGTTTTTTTAATAACGATAAGTTTAACACGTGTTTCTTCAAATTGACAGAAACACTGCACAGGTGCCAGTGAAAGAAAAACAGAAATTTGACAATGATGATGGTTGGCTGTGTGATGGAATCATTGTGAAAGTATTGACGGAGTCATTGGGCAGCAAGTATCACAAGAAAAAAGGCTTTGTCAGAAAAGTTATTGACACATACGGTGCAGAAGTTCAAATGCTTGATACCGGAGATCGACTCAAACTTGACCAGGTAAATTGATAGTTAAACCATTCCATCGAATAATTTTTATCAAATTCATCAGGCAAGTGCTTGTGATTATGGTATGTCATAAGAAAGAAGTTTGTTGAATTTGGTATTTATTACTGAATAATCAACTTGGATAAATTCCTTAGAGCTTTTAGAGATATAAAGCATGTCGAAATTATTTATTATTCACCATTAGTGAGAATCCTGATTTGTGTTCCTTGAGCTGGCAGTTTTCTACCATCAACTATACTAATCTAGCTTTAACCCTCTGACTCTCAGACTGCAATCTATGTATCGCCAAATATCAAAATGTTAAAACATCACACTGACGATTTAATGAGTATAATATCATGAGCTGTTAAGTGTTAAATCATTTTCATTTAAATAAATGAGCTTCTCAACAACATGGCGATGATTTATAATTCTGATGGTCCAATACTTCTTAAAAAGTAGTTACTGACTTTATTTATTGCTTTCAGGAGCATCTAGAAACAGTGATTCCTGGCATTGGTCGTCAAGTAATTGTTGTAGCAGGTAGACAAAGAGGACAGCATGGATCTCTGGTCTCCCTCGAAGGGACAGGGTGCAAAATTTCTTTTCAAGACGGCCAAGTGAAAGTTCTTGAGTTCAATCAAGTGTGCAAAATTCATTCATGATGTTGTACTGTATCCAAACTCTTCAAATTTAGCATATTGATATGGAGCTCTATGGTGATACATTACATACAAATGATACAGAAGTAAAAAATTATTGCTGATATTGATTTTTTCATCAAAGTTAGCTTTATGAAAAGATACTTTTCTCTGGTCGTGTCCGTTATTTATTTGGAGCATTTGGCCACCATACAGCTTCTACGAGATTATAAGGCACTCGCTCAACTCCTTGCTTACAGGATACAAATATCACATATTTATTTATGTATGGAATTTAAACAAATGAAAGCAATGATTCATAAATTGTCAAACAAAATTGCTATTGGGGTTTTTTTAATCTCTTACAAAAATAAAAACATGTTTGTAAAGTTGTAGAACATTAATACTTTTTTGTGGTCACCTTACTGTAAATAGATTGTCCCTGATTACCAATCAAGAATACAGGAGAAAACTTCAAAATTGAAGTGAAGAAACGACTACGAGTCCAAAGAATCCATGATTTAAAATATTGATATTGTTCATTGTAATCACCAAGATAGTTATGATAAATAAATTAATTGTGTTTTGGAAGTATACCCTGAAAAATATTTTTTTCAGTATATTACTGAACAATATTACAGACATAAATTTAAAATTGGTGAAGTGATCCTGGCAATTGGTAGTGTTACCATAGCGAACATTTATATCTCCCGTATCCAATTGTAAGTTTTCTGATATCCTGTATAAATTATACTAAATTGAAACAATTAATGAGTTCAAACCATTCATTTGAAAAGTGGGTGTGTATGTGTATATATTGTCTTTATTTTTTATACCTAATTTTCTGATTTTTGAAGAACAATGATTCAAATAATAAAATTATTTAAATCGCTGAATAAAGCTATTGAAGTTTTAATGTTTTTTTATTTCAAAACCTATGGTGTTGCATTGTTATCATTCAGGTAAGAGTATAAAAAAATATTGCTGCACTTTGCTGGACAACATTGTAAAATTTGTAGTATTCATAATGAAAAAATTATATATGTACAGTGTTCAACATAAAAAAGAAATATTTCAATCTTTTATTAAATTATCTGCTTCAGGTAAGTTACAGGAAAATATGTTTTCAAGTTCATGTTAATAAAGGATAAATTGGCCAGTTAAATTTATCGTGACTGAATATTTGATTTTAAATCCATGTTCGCTTCCAAGGTAGTGGATTCATGAATTATTTGAGTCCATCTTCTGGTTAGTCTCTTAAAGAATGTAAGGCTATGATCAAGAAAGCAGTGTTTAGCTAATTACTATTTTTAGGTAGCAGTTATCCCCTCCATATTCCACTTCATAATTGAGGAGCTAATTTTCAAAAGTGGACAATTCGAAAATACTTTTTTTAACTGCCAGTTTTAGATTAAATTTTTGAGAACTTTTTTATTCACATGGAAAAGTTTGAATTGTTACACATTATCCGTAATTCCTTAATTTAAAACATATGTTAAAAATATTGATGGTAAACACAAAGTTATGAGGAAAAAGTAATGAAAATATCTCACATTTTCATTTTCCAAGCCGTATGGATATTAAAAAATAGTAAAAAAAGTAGTGCCTTTTCTTCAATTAATTTAATAAGACTAGGACCAGTTTCGCTCAACGCGAGCATTTTCAAATGAAATTCAGTTAAAAATACAATATAATTGTTTGAATAACTACAAAAAATGTTACTTTATTTTTTAATAAATATAATGCCTTTGCACCAAGTATTGACAAGTGAACATCGAAAAATTAGCATGGATATCTTTGTTTTTTTCATGCATTCTTTATCAGTTACTGACTTATAATCAGTTCTCATTGAACAGTTTCTATCGAAATGCCTTCACAGTACAGGAATATGTAGCTGACAAAATTGAAAAACATGTATGATCCTTAATATACAGAAGAAATACATAATATTTACATACACTAATTAAAGGGGTTAATGACTTACGTTTATTTTGGCAAATAACCCTAATTAGAATCTGACTACTGGTAAATTTTCACATGGTCAGCAGAGTTTGGCAGTATTTTCAAAAGCCAATTATGTCCTTTTTAGGTCAATATCCATTTTAGATTCTTTTGCAGAGGTGGTGTTTTAATTTTCCGAATTGCAGAACAGTAAGCAATAATTATTGCTGACTCGGGAAAACTTACATATCCTAACAGCATATATTACAATGAGGTCAAACATAAAAAATGATAAGAATTTTCTTATTAAATAAAGTCGACCTGTAGAGATTTTCAATCTAAAATGACGACCTGACATTCAATGTAAACAAAATAACCGAGTTTTTTTTTTTATCATGATCGAGATTTTTTTAAGAGAACATGTGTGTTGAAAAAATCGTCTGTCTCGTAGTGCCTGTAGGTAACTCCATAAACCACAAGTTTACTAGGGGACGTAAAAATGTAGTTACTTTATAATGACTGACTTCCAGTCAGTTGCGGATTAAGCACTAGCGAGAACCGAGGTGCAATATAATTTTGGAGGCGCTCCCTTTTTAACATATGGAGCATATGGAGTCCTCGTGTTGTTTATCTCAACATGTTTTTTGTCTACGATGACTGCGTGTTACTCAATTGCTCAACATATCTTTTTCGAAGAGAGTAGGGATTGAAAGGATACGAGGACTTGTGGTAGGCGAATGGCTGTCGCTACGCACCGCTTTTTTGGGATCGGAAGGTGAGATGGGATTTTTAACAACACAAGCACCCCTCGCCTTCGAGCAGAATCGATTTATCTCCTGCAAAAATCTGCTCGTATCGGGACTCGAACCAGGGCGGTACGTCACGGAAGCCAACGACGTTGACCACTGCAGCATGGACCGGGCACCCCTTTTACGAATGATAAAAAAACGTTTCAAAAATTATTCGAGGTTTTTAGATTTCTCACAAATATTTATAATATATGAATGATTAACAAAAAAAATCAAATGAAAACGAAAACAAAATAGTGAATAGGTACCATTAAATACGAGTTACAAAAATATTATAAAATAAACAATTTTCTTCGATGTGCATTATCCGTTAGTTGTTTTATGCTGCAAAAGTTCATAATGTTAACCATACATTTGCTTAAAAAGCTGCTTTAAGTGAACACAAAACATTATGAAGTTAAGCCGTTAAAATGTTATTACACAATAGCACATAAACTGTACTTGAGATCCCAAAGAATGACACATTCGGGTGATGAACCATTCGCATGCGATCAATTTGATGGCAAATCGGTTTGAATTGGAAATACACAATATGACACATTCAAACGAGAAAGTATGAGTGCACTGAGTGAGATTTTCTATCTATATATTAGTTTCACTTCAAAAAACACAAAATGAGTTCCGCTTTAAAAAAAAATATGTGAGTTATATTCAGTTTTTTTTCCCATTTAACGCGGTGGAACGGTATTCCGGCACCTTTTTTCACAGTTTCAAAATCAATTAGACGAAACAATGGTTGCGCTTACGTAATATTACAATCTTTATTTATATTATAAGTCAAAATGATAAAATATGCCATTGGAATGAGCCGGATGAGATGTGTTATTTTATTTAGTAAGAAGCTTGACATGAAGTGAGTTCCGGCACTTTTTTTCCAAAAAAAGCCCTGGTTATATTATATCTACAAGTTTTTATTGAGGCGTTTTTATTGAAACGTGCGCCTTTTGCGCTTATTGGGTAATCCGCCACTGCTTCCAGTATGTACAGTCTTTAAAAATATGATTTTTTCGTCTACAATTCAACTGTGGTAAAAAATACGGTAAAATAAATAATATTTTTAGCATCTGCCAAATAAAACTAGTTTGCTATTTTTCGTAAAATTGACGAACTATTTTTATTTTTTTATTTAGACATGAAGCACTGTCATTGTGGATTTACGGTGGATCTACGGTCGTTCTGGCTTAATTTTAGACCTTGAGACTAGACAATCTACATAACTATAAGTTATTAGTATGTGTGTTTTTACAATTCGATTCTCAAAATTGTAATCAAATGGTAATTAAACAATATCGTGAATATGTCATGAAAAGCTATTTTTTAATTTGAATGTTTTTTCAGAATATAATACATACTTCATTGACATTATTAAAGGCATTCTGGGCGTTTCTTAGTTAAAAATCGACGCATAATATAACAATATACTCGGTAGAGTTATAGATAATTTGAATTGAAAGGTTTAAAAGCAGGTGTTTGTCTGTTTCAAACTACTTTTATCGAGTCTATCAAATAAAAATGGCACGAAAGATTTGTTGATTGACGTGAAGGAAAAGAAATGTTTCTCGTTAGTTGAAAATCCTTTTATACGCTTGTTTGTTTAGGACACTGAAATGAGGAGCAGAATACTAATACAGACCTTTCAATGTCGGGTCCACAAACAATTTTTGGCATTATGAAGAGCTATGAATTCTTAAAATATCTTTATATTCTATATACCAGGAAGTAAAAGACTCGTGACGTGTGTAAACAGCTTTCATTAAAGCTGTTCATATCCCAAATCCTGGAACGTCGAATGTGGATTTTAGTTACGTCACTGCCAGGGCTTGAAATGATCAATTTCATGAATTAAAAAAATATTTAAGCATGTTTTGACAAGATATTTTTTTGGTAATAATGGATTTTTCAATTGTATTTTGAAACTGATATTATCATAATTAAAAGCGGAAAGGATGTGTAAAATACTGTATTTAAGATGCTTACGCGGAGAAGCTTGAAAAAGGGTTTAAATATTGCTAACTCCATTCGTTAAAAAATGAATGTTTCATGCAAGAGTCGGAAGAAGTTCTAAGAATATTTAATATGCAGCTTCTTTAACATCGCCTTATTCAAATAATTGAACAAGGCGATGGTGGGATTGGTTAATAAGCTACCAAGATGAATGCCGGTGGGTTAAATCAGTGAAATAACCAACATGAATTTGAATTTAATGTTAACCTAATAACAAGTTTCATTTAGGTAGAAGATAGCGTACTTTTGAAAAGAAGGTTTCCACGCTTTCCACGGCCAAGGAATTTAAGAAGAGCAAATGTTCAGCAAAAACTTCAAATCTTAACAAATATTTTGTTTTTACAAGAATGTAGTGCTTTATTTTATTGAAATATGACTGCCAATAATTATTGTAAGCGTTGCTTCTTATTTTTTCTACGCGCAAAACCTTTGACTTACATAATGCTTTATTATTGTAATACAATATAAAATTTTAAAGCTCTAGGATCCCATATGGGACCAGTGATTATGGTGCACTTCGCTATCGGATTACACTGATTTATGATAATAGTTTCAAACATATGAATATTAACTTTCATAAATAATGTCTTTGAGATACCGATCCATTATTTTATTTTTGGTTTCGTTAAATATTTTTGTCATAATGAGGAATGTAAACATTTTTGATACAAGGTTGACTCTTGGGATAGGCGTTGTGTTTTATCCGGAGGACCGTAATAAATCAGCTTTATTCATACTATACAATATATTTTAATGCGGATACAGACTTTTTTACATACCTAGAAATTTATCTTTTGGGGTGACCGATTCTTTTTTCAAGATAGCTGTAGCTAAAATGGATTCATTTATTTATTTAAGTAGAGAAATATAAATCTTACAAGTTGCGGTGCTTTTCTTTGTTCGTAAATTATAAGCAATCTTTGATTTTGCAAATGGTTTTTATTTTACCCACATAGACTGCCTTGTTTTAGAGATATAATTATTTTTATAAGAGCTACGGGTCGCGTGGATATTTCGCAAAAAATACTCGGGCGTTTAAATAAAACTTCATTAATATGGATATGAATATGAGGCACACTTGATTCAGTTCTTTCAGGAAATTCAGTCTCTAACTGGTTTACAGAGGTTAGAAAAATAACTAATAAATTACAAATAAACCTAAAATAGACTTTGGGAATAACCACTCAGATTCTTATTTACGAAAAAGGATGTATTATTTGATTTCATTTATGATGATAAAACTATTCAAATAAACCTTTAAGATGTGAGTTAAAATGGTGTCATTTTTTTGTAGCTTAATGCGGAAATACGAAGAGTTTCTTTACCATGCGGGCTGGGTACTTTGTTAAATAAATATTTCCACAACTACTTAAGTATATTTCATCGCCTTAACTGTGAGACATGTTTGTTCGGCTAAGTTATAATAACACCCCGTCTTTTTATAATAACATTAGCCTCTTAAATAGGATAATACCTACACAATATTTTACTTATCATGCTGCGAGGAAAATGAACGTGTTTATAACATCGATGTTTTTTTAAGTATACGATTGAATAATAACAATTCCGATAAGAATGATTTGTGTTTGTAATCTATAAATGTCAAGATTTCCTATTATTCCCGAGTCCAAATTATTAATATAATAATATCGTTAGAAATAACCAGTATTTCATCAATTATTAAGTCATGTGGGCGTAAATACCTATTGCAAAGAAAACGTTGTAGAACGTACCGAAGTGCTTGGTTAATAAATCTGTGTTTATGGGAGGCTTGGGCTGATAGTGTTGTTTTATTTTCTTTAAAATAACATTTAAATTTATTGTTAAAATAATGAATGCATATTCATTAAAGTATGTGTATATATCCTCGAAATAGTTAGGATAAATCATGGGTGTCCAACCGATCGATCGCGAGCCAAAATTTGGTCGATTCCGAAATCCATCAAGGAAAAAAAAATGATTTCTTAAAATCTAATAATAAAAATGGACCCCAAAGTTGAACCATTTGGCCGCACATAATTCGTGATTATTTCCAATTATAGGGAATTAAACGAATAATGAAAATAAAGAAGACCGCCGCGCTGTCTCTGCATTGTTTAAGTACTGACGGTTCTCAGGATATTTCACTAGTTAGGTAAACATTTCGAAAATTCACTTCTTTGAATATTAAACGAAACAGATTTATCGTAATAGCACCGTACAAATATCACAATAGCAAATTTAAATAACGCCGTGTACTGATGGGGAATTGTCCATAGTAATCTAATTTAGAAGTCGATCCAAGCAAATTTATAATTGAAAAGTAGCTTCCAGTGATCAAAAGGTTGGACACCCTCAGGTTAAATGAACTACTCGTAAACTAAAATGATAAAAACAACTTCAAAGCAATAGTTGTTCATAGTATTGTTTTTGTTAAATGATCTTTCTTTTGTTGCATGTTATGTGAAAAAAGACTTAGACTCGTCCGCGTGAAAAAACGAAAGGATTTTTTTAGGCGCTGAAAAGTTTGTCGCCTAATGATTGCTGTTAAAGAGTAACGCGACTGTGTGAATATTAGTGTTTAGTTGACGAGGGCTGCTAGCGCATTTGCGAGAGGCGCTTTTGTTGCGCGGTGATTAATTGCTATCGCGGCAGAAATAAGATTCGCAAGGTAGAGGTTTCGGTAAAAGAGTGAGACTTTTCACAGTGAACTTGTCAGCCATTTTTGTTTTGTGGTTGCCATCGCGGCGATTTTGACGCTGATGAGCGGATACCACTGATGACGTCTCCCTTAGAATATTCAAAATATTACAATTTTCAAGCAGACATACATATTTTCTCGGAACTTTACAAGACGGATTCTTTTTGTTTTCATTTAATTCATTGAAATATGTATGGTTACAGAAATATAGTGAAAAACCAAAAGAAAAATAAAATATTGTCTATGAAATAAAAGGAAAGCAGAAACGTTTCAAATCAGGAACTAATGGTAATTCAGTTTAATTATAATAATGATTCTCTTTCCACATGTGTTGATGATTCACTTATTCAATTCTATTAACAAAATGAATTATTCCCGATCAAATATAATATGTACTGTAGTGACATGTGTTTTACCTCTTTGAGAACTTCTTTAGACTACCTTTTGATTAATTTATTAAAATGATAATCGTAATTGTATATTGTAACATTATAAATTGAAAATGGATTGCGAGATTGTCCTTTTCTGCTAGCCGCAGCAAGGGCAGATACAAAAAATTATAATACAAATTACATATAAACATTTTTTTTGAAATGGGAAATCCCAAAGTAAATAAATTTAACAGTGGTGAGCCACATGTTCTATTCCAAAAAGAGTAATTAATTCTAAGCTGTTCATTTATAGCCCTCTATTATTTATTCCATGAAGTATTTCTTCATTTATATTTTGATTTAAATCGTAATCGGTTTCTTATGAAACGTTAAATATCTTTGCCGGTTTGACGACTTTGACATTTTCGTAATTAGAAATTCATTTGTTGAATGGCCTAACATTCAAAATAGTATAATCATTGCAAATAGAAAGATGGCATTCGAAGGGTAACCTAATAAAAAGACTTATTCCTTCGTCATATCATAAAAGCGGATGTTATTTTTAATGAATCTGTAGATATTAAATGCTGACCCTACTAAAAACGCAGTAAATATAACTTACTAGACATATTATAACGCCATTTAATGAAAATTGTTTCTTATCTTTGTAAACACACATACTTTTAGAAATGAGGATACGCTCTTGTTCATTTTAGCAAAAATAATTCGCTGCAAACTTTAACCTACATGCTATGAACGCACACTGTAAATTGTGGCCAAGTAAGATTACTTATTTATTAATCAACAAAAAAGACAATCGATTGCTCTATCGTTGACGTCTTACAACTACTATTAAATTATATTGATAACCGAAATGTATAATTTATTGATTGAGTAGGCATTTACTTGGTAGAACTCCATTATAATACGGAAAGAAAAATAACAATGTATTTTAGTTCTACATAAATTATTTTATATGTTTGTTGATAGCTATTTCGGCTTACGCTTTCGTCAGAACTATGTTTAAAACGTGTATTAGAGATAGCTTAACCTTTGCTAGACATGGTGTTCCTAAGAAGAAAGCACTTTAAAAAGAAAGAAAGGATATACGGTGCACCCTGTCTAGCAAAGGTATATAAGCTATCTCTTATACACGTTTTAAACATAGTTCTGACGAAGGCGTATCAACAAATATATAAAATAATTTATGTAGAACTAAAATACATTGTTATTTTTCTTTCCGTATTATGAAATGTATAATGTTTGTAAAATAAAAAGTTAAGTACAAATAAGTTAACAGAACGAAAACAAATACTTTCAATTAATATATTCAAACAAGAAACATTGATACAACCAAAAAGACCAATGTATACTTCTTTATGTAAACCAATTACTTAGATAACCTTTTAATTGGTGTCTTATATGAGAAGCTGTAAGGTTAAGCCATGAATAATTTCTTATTCTGGATACAAGCTAGCTGTGACGATAATTATCACGTATGTTTTCTAATGACCACTAGAGGAAAAGACATTTAAGAAAATATGTAACAATGAAGGAGCCATAGCTGATCGGAAAATTCATAATTATTGGGAAGTCAAATTTCATTTAGAAGATACTATGTCGTTGGAAAACTAATCTTAACCAGAGGATCTAAAATCTTATATATAAAACCGAAACGGCGTATGTATGTATGTGGGTCTGTAATTCCCTTTTGCATTATTGTTGCAAGTTGCAATATAATAATGTTTATTATTTACGTGAAGGTATTATTTGACATTTCTTTGTCAGCAAATTAGATTTTTTCCTTGAATTTGGACATTTTAATGGGCGAGAATGGGGCTGTCATCAAATTAAATAAAGTTTGTGATTTTATTTTAATCCTATTTTGGATGTTAGATTTTGTGATATAATTATGTCGAATGATATAACATTAAATAATTATTGGTCGCTTAGTCCGAGCGACGCCGGGTAGCAATACTAGTATAATATAGTTTTAAGCACAATGGTGGAATAAAATCCGCGCCAAGCTGTTCCGAAATTATTAAAAGATTTACAAAAAAAAACATTATCTTTATCACTTTTAAGGTGTTCACTGTCAATACTTTGTGGAAAGGCATTATAATAATAATAATACATTTTTAGTACTTTTCCCTCATAAAATTTATTTGATCAGGACCGGTTTCGCTCATGGCGAGCATTGTCAACTGATTATATTTATATTACTGTAACTATTTTGATATTTATACATATACATAAGGAGCAGTACATAAATTCTAAATATGAAGATTCAAGAGGAATATTATAACCCACTGCAACTTATTGAAAAAAAATCCTGTAACCAACATTTTGGGGCTAGATTTAAATATTAAGTAACTGCCAGATTCAACGGAAGGAACATCCTCGGTTAAACTTTCTTCTAGAATTTAGTTTTTGCTATTTTCTGTGACTATTACAATATCACCAAAATGATTATAAGTGGTCACGTATATTGAGGCTAAATTAGTACCCCATACTTTGTTCACAATTCTCATTTCTCATTGGATGATTGCACCAGGTGACGATCTAAATCACGTAGTCGATTGGAGCGTGCTTAGAGAAGTTAAATTTTGGCAAAATTTGTTTATACTAATTGCCATTAATTCATAAATAAAGTAATGATTTTTTTTACCGGTTTTAAAAATGAAGAGATCCTAAATACTACCATAGTAATTAGGCACCTTGTTAGCATTTTAAAATTGATTGTAAATAAAGAACAACACATCCTAAAACTTTTCTGATAGTAATATATAATGATAAGAATAATTAGATATTTAAAAGTATTATCCTTATATTTAAATTTATTGATCCTATAATTGGAGCGTAAAAGGAGCAACTTATCTAACCAATAGTCTCCGGTCCTAGCCTCACTTTGTATTCTTACTCTTATCAAACTGAAGAGGTTGATCACTTTTAATGTGTTCACTGTCAATACTTGGTGGAATGGCATTATAATAAAAATAATAATACATCAGTTGACAATGCTCGTCATGAGCGAAACCGGTCCTGATCAAATATATTTTATGTGGAATAAGTACTAAAAATGTATTATTATTTTTATTAAGAGGGTGAGTTACAAGCCTTTTTATATGTTTTGTTACACCTATGATCAACAGTACAAATGATATGTTTAGATACTTCCATTAGGAGGCCAAGTTCTCGACATTTGGAGGGGGCATGGATTTAAAAAAAATGCGTATATCAAAGGTGTAACTGGTCGAAGAAGGTAACTAGACCGCTTGAATAAAATCTGATGGAGAAATTTTCATTTCTCTACTGAAGAAATTTTATATTTTTATGTCATTTGGTTGAGACTTAATATATCGGGAAAGACCTTTGATTAGCAGTGGATGTAAATAATTAGGTAAAGTGTACTATGTTGATGAAGTTATTTTGAATAAAGTGTAATATCATGATGTAGATGAGCGATTGCTTTGTCTGAGATTAATTTAGACATACCTGCCTACCTAATTGAAATCGTGATGAGGCAAAATTTCTTGGAATAATAAAGCGTTCGGCGAAATGATTACCTGGCGCTGTTACAGGATACTTGCGTTAATTATAAATATAAGATTTTAATTCAGGCAACAACAACTGACGACAAAGCAGGGATCTATGTTTGCAAGGGAATATTTAGTATTTGCAGAAAACTGGCAACATTTAAGATTATTGCTTTCCTAGATTGCATTCACGGTCTGCTCAGATAAATTTGAAAAAGAAATAGCCGAATTTGAAAAAGGAACTATAACAAACTAGCAAGAAAGTCTTAACATAGTTTAAAAACAAAACATTTTTTAAGCCAGTCGTTTCATTTGGGAAACAATTCTTTTTCATTACTCAGTAAAAAAAGTATCATTTTTATACACTATAGTATTTTCATGAAACTTTTTACATTGAGATGAAAAATTAGATGTTTTTTTGATGTAGGAAGAAAAGAAATATAGTTTTTATTTAAATCAGGCTCCTTTGTCATGTTTTAGTGATAAACACATGAACATCTGATAATAAAAATGTAAAGAGAATGATAAGCTTACAACTAATCGTTTCCAAGATCGTTTTAGTCTTCTCATAACCCTCTCTAATCTTTAGTAACTATTTCGCGTAAAAATATTTTTTATTGGGATACTGCAGTTAGATAGTAAACATGATAATAAAAAATTAGTACTTATTCCCCGCTTTGCTTGCCATGAGCGAAACTGGCCCTGACCAATAAATTTAATGAGAAATAAGTAGTTACTAAAAATTTGTAACTATTTTTATAATAATGTCATTCCACCAAGTATTGACAGTGAACATCTTAAAAGTGACTGTAGTAGGAGTTGAGATAAATTAAGACAAACATTCCTTATAATCATACTACACATTTGAATTTTTTAAGAACCGAAAATAGTTTAAAAAACATTCCAAGTTCTAAATTATAAACAACAATTTAATCGACAATATTTCACGATGTTGTTTTTTCTACTCAAAATATTTTATATGTTAGCGATTAACTCTTCGCTTGTGTCGGTATGTTTGAATATTTTTGATGAAGAAAAATTTGACTGTTATCCTAAAATGTCGTAAAAATACGTTATAGAGTTTTTTCAGCAAGCAAAGAAACCTTGCCGCAAAACACAATGTGTTTGTAACCATTATCACATCTCGTTACAAAGAATTCTACAGTATCTAGTTACGCGCTTCTATATTGTAGGTACAGCTACGATAAAACAAACACCAACGGATCAAGTGTAGGTACTACCTATGGAAGATCCACCTGCACCAAACCTACGAGAAACTAAGGGCTGGCACAATACATCGGAAAAAATAATTACTGTTACCAATAATTGTTGACTTCATAAGGAAAGATAAAGCCGATGTGCCCTGAACGGAATAAATTCCACAATAACTGTTAGTAAACTATTAGCTAACTAAGTATTAAAGGATAAAATTAAGACATGCCTGTTGTTACGGGAGTAGTTCTTACTACGACATTTTAAGATCAAAATAATGGAAGAAAATTCAAGAAATCACAGACAATTTTCCCTCTAAGCCGAGAGGTAAGCTGGGCGGAAAATTTAAAGGCTGTACAAAATTCCAATTTGATATGGATATTACACCAAGCACCGTCAATAAAAATCCTAAATTATTAAAAGAAATCAATTACTGATCAACTTCTATTGAAATGCTTCACTATGAAGCCATATGCTCCACATTGGAGCGGGCTGGCAAAAATGTTATTAACATGATTTATGAATTTATGCTAATCTTTTTTGTGGATACTTTATATATTTGAATCAATGTTCATAAATTAGATCAAGAAGTTTACTAACTATTAGAGTGCGCGCCAGCCTAGAAATCAGTGCGTTTTGTGTGCTTCAAAATTGTTGCGTGGCCATGAGCGTGTGCAGACATTCATGTTTTTAATCAAAAAACAATTCATAAAACTACCTCTACTGGGACTCGAGCCCGTGAGCACCGTATCCGTAGTCGACGATGTTGTCCACTGGAAGAAATATGACCATATTCTTGGGGGCGATAATAAGTATAAAAAGATTTTTTTATACAGTTTATTCTGTTGATAGCCCTATTCTCGAAAGGTGAGTAAAACACAGGTGTGGTGGTTTCTTTCCCCAGGCCAATCTCTTAACAGGTCGCTGTATTTATTGGAAATGTAACGAGTGACACTCCCGACATTTTCCTATAAAAACAGCTATCGATAAAATATTCGAAGCGGGCTCTCAGCTTTTATACAAATTAATGATCTACAAAATTTTGAAGAAGATGTTGTAGAATATTGCCCAAGATAATATGGAAAGAAATTTCACGTTCTTTTGATATTAACAAAAAAAAACCCCAACGTATGCTTCTCATATAAAAACACGTTTTTATTCAGTTATATAAAAGATGTACTTATGTCTCAGTATCTAAACAAAGAAAGAAAATTGAATTTTCCTTTGATTTGTCACACTAGGTATATCATTTACGCTTCCAAGCTTGGCTGCATTGTCGTCATGAAAATATAACAACACGCAAAAAGTGATTTCGGCTTTTAAGTTTTTATATTCATCTCATTTTTTTATAATCTCACGGATTGGAAAATAAGCTTTTAAAGAGAGCCTTTGAGTCCCTTGTCTGCTCTGATTTGTTATAATTGACTTGTTCATCCATGTAGTATGACTAAAGTGACCATTTATTTTTGTCCTGAAAACGGGACATCTACCAATTTTTACGTAATAGTATGTGTATTCAAGAAAATTTTATAGTATTTTTAAACGTATTTTTTCATAGTTTTTATGTTTTAATAAAAAGAAAAGGAATGTTGATAAAGAAAATAACAGGAATAAATAATATAAATATAAAAAAATTATGTTGTTTTTTTTTAAAAAGTATAACTGGGTTTGCTTTTAAATAAGAATGGATTTTTTAAAAATTATTTTAACTAACAACATCGCTTTAAGTACTCCGACTTGTAATTGTGTTTTTTCTGTCGTCCACAACTTATTCACTGTGAAAAGATTCTACGGGTGCATTTGTTCCGGGCAAGCATAAAATGTATTCAAAGTTACTCTAAAGTTTTTATGGTTCAAATTATTATTACGAAAGTTGATTTTTTGCACTTTTTTTAAATTGTTACCGTGTATTGCCCTCTTTTTGAAAACTGGACATTTCGACGCCCCGAAGCTGTACTTGGGGACAACGGGACAGGCTACCTAAAAACGGGACGGTCCCGTTCAAAACGGGACGTATGGTCACTTTAAATATGACTGATTTGCGGTTCAATATACTAGATTTTCAGCGAGTTATTTGTTTTATCACTCTAGCTTTCACTGGAAAAGAAATTTAAAAGTGAGATGGCAAAATAATAACGGATCATTTCACATTGCTTTCTCTGCGAGTCATTTATTTTCTCACTCTTCAAATATGTTTAAAGCCGTGCTAGAAAAGGAAAGCAACTGATTCGTATTTTTAAAGTATTTTTTTATGATTTCGGAGTATGAGTTCATATCGACAAAACGATAGATTGCGAAATTGTATATTGTAAGTATTTCAGATTATATAAAAAAAATAAATTAATATGACGTGGTCTTCGGTAAACTATTTATTAATCAGCCCAATTATTAAACTAAATTACTTCATTAGAATTTGTTCAAAACTTCAATTGGTATCATACGTTTTTAATTTAACTAATATTCTAAGAACAAACTTTTCTAAAGCATTTAACCTAAAATTGAATGTAAGCTTTTCATATGACAAAAACAATCTTGCGTGGTTGAACATAAAAAGTTTTTACGATACGAGAATAACATTTCGGGCTGGAGAAGATTTTAGTTAGACCGACGCCTTTAAAGTGACTAAAAGTATTACGTGGAAGAGACATTACACGAAACATAGTTTCATTTGACTTTGTTAAGCAAATTGATAGTTTATTTTATCTCAGTGGAAAAAAGACAAATAATGAAAGAACACAACAGTAAAACAAAAGTCACAACTGCGTATGCGGCGAATGAATCTATGACCTTACCTTGACATGACCCTTTTAGTTATAGACGATCCCGCCAGGGCTGAAAATTGACAAGCCATTTTGTCTAAAAAAAACTCTAGTATTTTTTAAAAGATGTTGTATCCATTTTGTGAGACTTTACTGAAATAATGAAGATAGTATTATAATATGCAGGTGTTATTTCGATTGAAACATAGTAAATCTATCGCACATGAATCATTTGATAATTATGTCAATCATTATAATAGATTTTATCAAATTATGACTATAAAGAGTCTTCACTGTCTTCACTAAAAAGATAATTTTTCACAAATCTTCGCACAATATCATTACACTGTCATTTCGGAACAAATAAAATATTAAAACAAAGAATTTACAGAGAAATAGTGATGTCGTTTGTTATTATATTATTAATAACAGATATATTATCTTAAAATAATAAGACATTTTTTGTACTTATTCCGCAATTCATATTTTATGATCAGGACTGGTTTCGCTCATCGCTAACATTTTCAATTTATAAGAATATAGGTATGTACATCCATTCAGTCAATATTTTCTTGTCAGCTGAAAATTATCGTGGGTAGCGAAACCGTTTCTGATCTTAATAAATTAATTGTGGAATAAGTACAAAAAATGTCTTACTATTTGCCTCTCCACCAAGTATTGATAATGAACACCTTAAGAGTGATTTATTATATGTATAATAACCTATACACGATTTTTCCAAAACTATTTTGAATTAAGGCTCTAAGAGTCTAAGTCATTGACTGTCATCTCATATTCTACTAAGTACTTAAAAATATTTGCCGAAAGATATATCAAAGTATGTTTTAAAGTTTAAATAATGTTATTATTAGATCACATGCTTGAAATATACGCCGGGCACGGTGGAAAATTAAACAAAATTAGATTTTTTTACTATTCACAACAGGTATGTTACAAAATCAAACATTCGCGTGGAGAAATATTCAAATTTATCACAAAAATCTGCGAGCATCGGCACAGTTAAATTTATTACAACTAGCTGTACGGAATTTCATATTTCGACAGATCATATTTTTTAAGCCCGTGCTTTCAAAATGTTCGCGCATTCCGAAAAATAGTTTCATTTTCAAAATTATTTTGTAAATATGTCAGCGACATATATTTTTCAATTCCAGAGTAAGACGATCACCGATGATGATTTTTGGCATTCATTTAATTAATATCTGGAGTAAATACAAAGAAAATCGTGAACACGAGTTGTTTATTATTCTTCCAAGGAGTAGAATCAGCCTAACAATGGGGATGCCACTTCAAAAGCGTTAACGATTTTAAACGGTATTGCTTCAGATGTCAACATTTCATATGGACGTGAGTGAATTCAGAAGAGTACTATTTTTTTTATATATATAATAATCGATTTGTTTTCACTCGGTTGACTTCTTTGCTAATTTCCGATGTATTTTTTTTTCTCTCTCTTATTTTAGCAAACCCTTTTTTTTAACATTGCAAAGTGAACAAAATTATCGATTGAAAATGAGCACCAGATAATTGCAAAAAAATCATTGGATTGCAATATTAATGTTTCAATTACTAGTTATTACGCCCTTTATTCATAATAATAATGTATCAATATAATCATGGTTCTGCGGAAACTAATACAAAATGAATACCGAATTATTCTGGCGTGATGCACGTAAACTACATTCGTTTGTTTTTTTTGAAATTTGAATGGTAAAAAAAAAGAATATTTAACGACAGCCAGTCAGAAAATAATTACACATATCAGTCATTGTTTTATAAATAAGAAGATATTTATTGATAATATGCATCTTAGTATAGTTAAATATAAAATAAAAAGAAGGATTGTACAATATATCATTACGATTAAATAACAAATGAAATCACTTGGATTTTCATCGATCTAGTTTATAATGACAGGGAAATATTGATGTTTTATTACTTCATAGAGTTTACTCCCAGATTAGAAGCTTATGGACTCCTAATGGCTTAGTGCTGGTACTGGGATTCAAGCCGTGTGACACCGTAACCGAAGATCACAAAGTTAATTACTCAGAAATTGATTCTTGGATGGATACTTCAATACATATTATTGATCAATTTTATATTTTTTGGGTTTATTTATATTAATGCTGGGTGACTGAACTTTGTGAAAAATGTACACGTGTCATACAATAAGTTCATAAGGCGCCTACAAAGTATTTGGTTCACACAAAAAGTGCCCAAGCAATTCTATGCTTAAATTCTGAATGAAAAACAGTTTGCAAGAATCTGTAAAAAAAAGTTTCTCCATCACTACACTGTACTATTATACTTCCAGGTTTTATACGTGAGCGGAATCTCAATGGGTATTCAATGCTGCGCACAACTTTCATATATACTTCCAATTTCGAGAAAAACCAAACATTTATCAATATTTTTGACAAAAAATTACCACGTGTGTTTTATGTGCGCTGAAAAGAGTATTGGAATTTAGCCGTTATTTTCCAACCAAATATACCTATTCACTGGTTTAATTGCGTACATTATATATTATTTTAGCTTGACAAGACTTTAAGTCAGCGAGGCGTTTTGAGGTTATCATTTGTCATTGCAATTTATAGATATTTTTTTGTCCTCTTCACACGCACATTTTTTCATTTTGAACGTCTAAACTTATTAAAGAGTGTACTTTTTTCTTTCCGTGAACTGTGAAGTACCCAAAACTACAAAATTAATCTCAAAGTACCTAAGTTAAAAAAACTTAGTTACCCATATGTGTCAATGAGAATGACGGATGTTGTTTATGCTAAGTTAGTTTTTTGGAAACACAATGGACATGTCAAATAGTTCAGTGGTTCTCAAGAGAGATGTGATCATTCAATTTGACTGTTATTTGTGTCTGAAAATTGATTAAAACTTTCGAAAATGGAAGTGAATAACCCAGGAATTAATAAACGATCTTTGTGCTGTCGAAATAAATGTTATTATAATTAATGGTTCTAAATTTACTCTTGGTCTTATTATATAATAAACAGAATGCGTTGCTAAAACAACTGTGGCACTTTTTGTGAAAAGATGTTGCAGCTAAACGGTTGACTATTTTAAATATGTTAAAATTAAACAAATTCAATGTAACAAATTCTATATTTTTTCAATTACGTTCGCTCTTAATGGAATATCTCAACAGATATTATGAGAATCCAATCACTTAAACCTCATTTTTCTGAAATGGCAAAGATAGGAAAATATGGAAGTAAAGTAGTAAGATAGAGGCCCTCCCATTGCCTCGTTTTAAGAATTGGATGGGTGGGGAAAAAATGGACGCATCACATAAACTATGCCTTTCAGCATAAATCACTTCATCGATTAAAAAGTCAATGCATCACAGTATCCGTTCGGGATTTCGAGCCGGTGGCCTGTTAAAATAATAAAACTTGTTTATTTGACACAAATAACCATATAACACGGATATAGCTTTTGATTGTTTTTGACTTATCTTTTGGTTGAGTACATCGATATTTTATGTGTATGTGAAATATATTGAATCTTAGAATCGACTTTCGCAAAAAAATCACGTTCGATAATAATTATAATATTTTCAATTATCAAGAAATAAATAAAATAAGGTTTATATATCAACATATTTAAATCAGTTTTAATCAATTTCAAATCTAAAATTAACACGTACTAGTCTTAAATATAGGCATCTATGAAACGGATGGAAAATAGATTTTTGAAATTGATAGCCCATCTTCTCTTTGAATATTCATGGTAAATTTTTTCACTTTTAAGGTGTTCACTGTCAATACTTGGTGGAATGGCATTATAATAAAAATAATAAAAAAATTTAGTACTTTTTCAATGAGTAAAAATTTTTGTAAAATTTTTGTTGTTCGATGATCTTGCTACGAGAATTTTTAAGATGTATCTGGTACTATTAAGCATTCTTTAAAGAGAAAATTGCCATTCAGCCACAGCGATTGCATTGTTAATAAAGAAAAAGCATGTTTATAACGTTTTATTTAAAAAAAAGTACACATCATTCAAAAACCTACTAGGTGAGAAATTACATAGTCTTTGCTAGGATTTTGAAGTAAATATTTCACACAGTTATAAAAGGTATTCGAAATTGTTTGTGTCCCCGAAGAAAGTTTCAAAAACGAACAAGAAAAAGGACGCAAAGTAGAAAACCGTACAGCCACAGTAATATTACGATATTTTCGATTTCTTATTAAGTATACGAATGAAAAAAAAAACTTGGGTTAAGAAATGATTTACGGATAAAATCACAACATACAAGTGTGAGTATGAATACGCGTAAATTTTGCAGGAGAAGGGGTAAAAGGAAATCGGGCAGACGACCCAACTAATGACACCCATTCACACGACATCCTCCTTTCGCCCGCTTCCTACGCCCGGGCCTGTCCAATACCGACGCCGTTTTTTATGTTCCGCGACGCCGCTGCTTTTCAAACATCGAGCCTGAGTAACGGAAACATGAATCGAGTTAAGCGAATCTTGTCTTACATAATATTATATATTCGCTGTAGATTTTTGTTGCAAACACTGAAATCATGTTTTCCCACGCAAGCTTAAAACACGCCTATATACTTATTAGTTTTTTTTCTTAACTGAATTATGTATGATTGAAAAAAGTGGGTTGTAATTCTTTTTTGAAAAATGAAGTATACCGCCTGCTGAAGTTGTTGAATACGCATAGCAATTTGAGAAACACATTGAGGAGAAAAATAACAATCGGTGATTTTTCTGAAGTAATAATTGAAGTTAACAAGGTAAAAGCTTTAAGTATTTCATGAATTATAATTTGAATAAATTTTAACTGATTTATCTTAACAGGTATTATACGAAATTTTCAAAAGATTCTTGATCTCATTGACTGAGGGTAAATGACAAAGCAATTGTGTCTAATTTCAAAATTTACTTAAAAGTAAAAATTTTTCAATTTTTTTAATTTAAAATATTGGAGTATAGTGAAATCAAATTAATAGGTAACTAAATAACGGATTTTTTCATAATTTGTAGTATATTGATTGACTTGATAAAAATAAACCATAAAACGGTGAAAAATTATGAATTTATTGACAATGCGTTATTTAAATAACTCAATGTTCGAAACTATTTTGGTTATTTAACGTTTCTTATTAATACTGCGTGTGCCTTTATGTCACATCTGCTACGAATGTGAATCCTTGAAAACTTAAATTTATAATATGCATTACTAAAAAAGTTTTGTTATTATCCAGCTAAGGAGAATAAAAATGAGAAAAAATACGAAGAGATGTTGGTTGATCGCTTTTTCTGAACGGATGAATCGAGGGATAAAAATTTCACAGGTATTCATTTGATAAAAAAATAACCTTGGATTCATGTTAAGTGTACCCAAAATAAACTTGTTGTATACATAAGTTCCTGCACTTTTAAGATGGACTAGCAAAATTTTATCATTTTTATTAGATCGTACAGAAAGTTTGAATAACTTGTCAGTAAGTATTTTTAAATTTGGAATGCTGACTTAATAATCCCAAATATTATTTCGACAATCATTAAAGCAAGTAAATTTATTTTTCTAAGAAAACTATATCAGCCTTGTCAATAAAATCCTAATAATGTTTTCACTGTTTGGTTAAGCATATTGTAAGTGGCCATTTTTCGTTTGTTTGTAAATGTAACGATCGTTAAATCGCTCATTTTATAACCAATATCAAAAACCTCTTCGCTTGTTGCGAGTCGTTTATTTGATGGAAGGTGAGCGCTAGGCGGGCTGTTTATAGCTACTAAACTCGATGTAAGTACGGGCGTCGTAAAGCTATTTTATGAGCTGCGCCGCGGCGTCCCCAACACCCCTCCCAGCGTAACGAGTAACCCTGTTCCTGGAAACAATATTATTATCAATAAGCATAAAGCAGCGATTTTTTTTATCCAATAACCCGACTGTTTTTACACTCCAGCACTTATCTTGCACTTATCTTATCGAAATAACTATTTTATTTAGAGTATTTGTTTTTTATTCTGATTGAATAATTCTGCCTTATCTAGATGTTTAACCGAATGGTTGCCACAGACGTCTTAAGATGAGAACTTTTCCGTGAATGGCATCATACAAAAAATTACGTCTTTAGACGGGATTTTACTAACTAAAATCAATTGTAACTGATGACTCACACATATTTTAATTTTGTTATTACGGATAAATGACGGCACAATCGCATCGTAATCGGCAAGTTTTTACAAATGTACATTTAAAAAAGATATATTTAGAACTTTTTATTTTTACAATAAAATCCGTGGCGTGCGAGGTACCGCCATACATCCACATGCTGGCAGTTAAAAGATTAAATACATCAATCTCAACATTTCACTAGTAAAGTTTTGTATCTTACTTACCCTACGCAGAGAACAGAAGGGAGTTAGATATTGTCGGTCCCTGTGGTCTAGTGGCAAGAGCTTTGCCTAGCGATCTGGAGACCCGGGTTCAATTCCCGGCAAGGTCAGATTTTTTCAATTGAAAAAAAAAAGAGATCTTGGGCATATGTTATTTATCGTTGATTTTTTGCACAGCTGATTTATTACTTATCATCGAGTTAATCTCGTATGACTTTCACAATTAAGAATATTTGGCGCATTGGCGTAAGATGTAATGCCATTTTTTTTTTTTTAAAATAATTAAAAATAATTAAAAAAATGTATTTGAGAAACTAGTTTGCGATCACTGTTAAGACGTTAATTGTCAATTCTTTGTAGACAGGCCCTATTAAAAAAGCTCGCAGTTGTCAAAGTCGAATCGGTTAAAGCACCAGTTGAAAAAAACTTTACATTCTGCTCATTAGTGTGGACTGTGGAGTGAGTAAAATATAATATTGCTTTGTTGTCTTCATTTGATAGAGATAATCTTTTAACAGTTTATTTACCACGACATGTCATACAAATATGATTTTATCGTAAATATTAAATATTATCTGTGTAGCGATAAAATTTCGATCACAAATATAAAGCTTTAATTCTTATCGCTTTAACGGACAAGGGAGCTAGATTGAAAAATTGACATTAATACAATGACGTTTCAATTTATCCTAAACAGATATCCATTTTGTATAGTCCCCTTTCTATCAAATTGAAAATTTTTGACATAAAGTAAGCAGTCATTCATTGCATCTATCTTTCCATATTTGAGAAGAAGCATCAGTGCTTACAACCATTTCTCGTTAAACACTTTCATTCAAATCAGTATTGTACACATCGACAAGGAAATTGGTTAAAATAGTATAAAATGCGCGACGTAAAACAAGATGATAGATTTTTCAACTCTAAACAAAGACTTTTTAAAATCTTGATTTGATATATTTTCAAATTTGCAAATCAATAATGAACTGTCATAAGGCTCAAATTCATCTTTAAAGCGGATGGTTCAGGATACAATATTACGTTAAATATAAATCTTTCACCGTAAACTGGATTATTATAATCAAATAATATTGACTAATATTGCTAATTTAACTACTAAATTACATCAATAGATGTCTCTGGCATAAAAACGCTGTATAAACCGTGGGCTAAGAAGCGCAATGAAATTGGGTTCTTTTTTCAAATCAAAACTATAAAATGTCAAATGAAGCATAATAACAATTCGTTTGTATAATAATAAATTGTTGGAATCAAATTTCGTCTGATTTACGAGCGCAATATATCTGGCCACTTATCACTGGGATATTTGCCTATTTTTGCGCTGTCAATTTTAACGAAGACATTTTGTTTGATATTGGCTATCACTTTGAATGATCACATTCACTCATTTCGTAATGAAACGATATGAAAAATGACACCCATTTTATTTACCCTGTAATTGGATTTTGCGGAAAATATTTCAGGTATGGTTATTTTTTAGCGGACATTTAGCCATGACCTCTTTGCAGATAAGGGGAGAGTAAATTTTTATTTTGGTGAGATCAATATAATAAGGATGCTCATGTTTAATATTTTGTTTTGGTGAATTTTTCTTGCAGTCATTTTGCAACCGATCTATGGCTTATATAACTCACTGAGTAATTATATCCTGTGGTAAATTGTAACGTTATGAGGTCAGGTTATGTTTTTGACCAAGCATGAAGTGATTGACACAGTGCTCGATCCAATGGCCGTATTTGATTGCATTAGTTATCGAAATGTCAAAAATAAAAAAAAACATTACTGTAATTTGATGTTTAACCAGGCATTTGATAGTATCATTTTACACATGCTTAATATAATATTGCTGTAAAATTCAATGAAGCTGCAAATAAGCGTTAAATCCGAGCAATGTCATAAATATAATATATGAAAAATGAGCAAAGAGTCAGATATTACATCTTCAGGATATTTGAAATGAGAATATAAAATTTTACGAGCTATTTGGCATCTAAAATCCAAAAAATGCGATCACATTTACGGGTAATAAAATAATGTACTTTGGAAAAAATATTTGTATAAATCAATGAGATAGCCTTCTAGCCAAAGTAAGAAGCTAAGTGGATCATTTTTAGACTTCCGCAACATTTTTTTTAACGAGTCATTCCTAAATTTGGAGTATACTGACTAGTTATAGAGATAAACTCAACTCGAGCAGTGCTTGTTACTCGTTGGCTCAATCTCCCTATTTCAAAGAGAGTAAAGAAAAGAACAGGGCTAGGAAACAACTAATGGTTTGCTAGTCAATCTCTCTTTGTCTCGTTTTTAGGATCGAATGAATGGAAGAGAAGTCAGACACCACAGGCATCCTAGCCTTCATATAAAAAACAATCAATCGACTGAAAAGGTAATTTATGAAACTGTCCCTAAATTACCGCACGTGAGCACCGCTACCGAAGTCAACGACTTTGACCCTTCGACCACCGACCCTGATCAAGAAGTAATTGAATTTACTGAAATAGTTCTGAGTTCAACGCAAGTAATTCTACACACTGGCACATACAACCAAATCATTTTCATTGTGTATTTTTAGTATTATATTAAATTTACAGTATTTTGGAGTTAAGTGTTTTGCACCATAGACATAATAATTTTCGATTCTGAGCATTTTTTTAATAACAATCAATTTATTCAAAGGCCCAGTTAAAGCTCAATTATGATGCACTTGAAATGTCCGAAGATTTCGAAAGGAGATGTTTTTATAATTAGTATTTTAACAAAATAAATCGAAATCTGAGTCAAAAGCGCATTTTATTATATGTTATAAAACATTTCATTCATGGTCATTTCCAGGCTATTAAAAGGGGATTCACTTTTAAGGTGTTCACTGTCAATACTTGGTGGAAAGGCATTAAAATAAAAATAATAATACATTTTTAGTACTTTTTCCACATAAAATTTATTTGATCAGGACCGGTTTCGCTCATGGCGAGCATTGTCAACCGCTAAGGAATACAATAAAACAGTGATATTTATATTAATTGAAAATAAGTATGAAAAACAATATTCAATTCAATTGTTTGTCATATCCTTTGGGGGAGGTTTGGCGGGGTAAGGTTAGGGGGCGTATGAGGGTAGGCTAGAAACCCGATAACGAGGGTTGGTAGGCCAAAAACCATTGCGGGAGTGTACTCAATAAATTTGTAAAGTTTCACATCGATCGGTCGAGCGGTTTAGTAGTCCATAGCGGAAATACAGACAGACAAACATTCATTTTTATATATATAGATATTTGAGATCTTGAGTGTTTTGTGATGTTTTGTGATGTAGAAACTCTAGAATAATAGTCTTTTTGAAATCAGTTATTTGTTTAAACAATCAAATAAAGATCGCAACGGAAAAAAACTTTCAATTAACAACGCAATTAACTAGATTGCTTTGACGAAAACAAACCGTTAGTAGGTAATAAAGAAGTGGCGCTACAAACTGAACAGATAATTCGGAAATAAAAAGCCCCAATCGACGGTGAGTGGAATAATTATGAAATTGCCATTAAATTAACATTCGTTATCAATTAACACTTTATAAAGCGATACAGCGGATTGCCCGGTGCTTTTTTAATGACCATGACGAGTTACTGTTGTGCATAATCAAGAGAAAAAATATCAATATCAGAATTGATCGAAATACAAGAGTAACCAGTATTTTTTTTTGAATTCATAAAATGTGAGAATAGAGATAGTAAGCAAATTAATTCAAGAGAAAAATTCAAAATAATACAGAAAAGTTGAGGCAATGTACGTGAATGTTAAAACCAATCTTATTGCAATGAAGTTTATTTATCTCTGATGATGTATTCGCGTAATAAAGACTAGTTGTAATCAAATTGCCTATCCACCTTCGTTTGAAAATAATTGGATGTAATAATGCTATAGTTAGGATACGTCTGATTTTTAGTCAACTTCTTTTATAAAGAGTGCAACTAACTGTCAAAGAGCCCCATTAATGTATAAAGTGGAAGTTTGTAACAAAAGTATAAATATAGTTTTCGATATATTGGGCGATAAATTTGATGAAAGTATTTTTGTATCAAATGAGGCATTGATATCGTCGAAAGGAACTGGTTTTATGGGAATCTCTCAAATATATGCTTAAAATCTTTGGGCCTTGGGTATCATCTATGATACTCAAGTTTTTTTTATAAATAATCAGCCCGGTTGTAGAATTGAACGTACCAAAACCAAAAGTATCAAATAAATGGTCATACCAACTGAATATATCCGAAAAATTCCATGTCAGTATAGAAGTCACTGTTGTTGAAGGAAGATGGTCCTTTTTATCATTTAAAATGCTTTGACACTTACAAAACAAATACAACAATATTTTCTCTACATCAAACATTATTATTTAATTTATTGCTTCAATAAGAATCACTTTATCATATTTTTTATAGTACAGTATGAAACAATTGTTTTGGAACGATCAATTCAACAGCCGGGATGATTATTTATTGATTAATCAATAAAAACCATGAGTATCATATGTGACACCCGGCGACCGAAGAGGTAAAGTAATTATTGAATTACATTTTAAAATATCACCAGCAAAAATATTTTGTGATTCTCTTTCTTTCGATGGTGCGGGTGTAAAAACTTTTAGGGTGCATAAATGTTTTAATTTTAAGAGTATGCCATACACAAACCTTAATTCCGTATTCTTCGAAATGAGCTTGAAATCTTCTGGCCGCAGCCAATGCATTCAAAAGCCAGTTAGAGACTGTGTAAGTCAAAGTAAGCCTTTCAAGTTAGAAATTATGTAACGAACAATTATTCCTGACAATAACCAAACCCTTATATTTAATGAATATCAACAAACGTTATTCTTAGACGGGATTACTAAAAACATTCAAATTCAAAGCATTTGACTGATATAACATAGTAGCATGCATCTTATTTATAAAACATAGATCGATGTGTGTTATTCGGTTCTGATCGGCTGTCGTTGGATTCATTTTTGACTGTCGTTAAATATAATTTTTTCGAATGACTAAAATAAATTTATTTAAAAAAAAAAAACGAATTTAGTTTACGTACAAAACGACAAAATAATTTGAAATCAGTTGTGAATTATTTTCGTGCAACTATGACTATATTAATACAAATTACAAATACCGAGCAATGTCAGATGGAACCACTAAGTACCTTCCAAATATAAAAATAAAATAATCAATACACTGACCTGATTGTCTGACCATATTTCCAGTATGTTAATATAATTAACAGTAAGAAAAAAATATTAACCTTTATCTAAAATATATCTTAATTGAATAAAAAAAAATATTTATCACGTTATGGAGTGTGAACATTTTGCATTCAGTACTTCGCTAAATATTTTTTTTTTGAATATCTTTTTAATGGAGTTTCAAGTTCATAAAGAGCGTGAGCGTCAAAGTTCTTCTCGTCTCCTGCGTCTATTCAAGCTGCATTCTCTTCCCATCGCTGTTAACAGGAAATCGCGTTAATTGTAATGGTGAGCAATCCCCAGTGAAGCCAGTTCAAGGGGTCAACTTAATTTTTATTTCTATCTATGGAGGGTCATCGAGAAGAATGGCTCTCAGTCTATTACGATTCTCAGGTGCCTGCTCATCATAATTCTGTTGGCAAGAGATCATTGGGTTAAAGAAGTGATTCACCACTTTTTTGGGAGAAAGGCCAGATAGTAAATTCTCAGATAGTTCAAGGATAGCATCGGTAAAATTCATAAAATCATCGATATTTTTAGTGTATAGAAAATTGAAATTTTTATTATTTTATATTGTCCTTTCATCGTCCGTAAAAAGTTATATTGAAACAAGTGTGATTGATATTTGTCATATTGAGCCGCATGAAATGTTATTGCAGGCCGTAGGTTGTGCATCACTGGGTTAAAGTGATGGCCCACTGCCCTGTGAAACTTAGTACTTCAGTAGATGGATATAGGCAAGTAAAGTGCTTAAAGTACACTCTGACTTCTTTAACAGTTAACTCCGAGTGTACGGCAGCCGTTGTTACTAAATAAAATTTCTCCCCTATGATGTCCGGTCCGTGGCGCAGTGGCAACGGCTTTGACTTGCGTGCTGGACTCCCCGGTTTCAATTCCCGGTACGAGCGGATGTTTTTTTTCTGTCGATAAATCTGTTCAAAGGCATGGGTGTTTGTGTTGTTAAAAACCCAATCCCTTCCCACCTTTCCGATCCCAAAAGGCGACGCATAGTGACAGCGATTAGCTTATAACTAGTTCTATCCTAGTCTTCGTATCCTTTCCACTTTCCATCCCTACTCTCTTCGAAAAAGAGAGGTTGAGCAACTGAGTAACAAGTAGTTCTCGTAGAAAAACATATGTTGAGATAAACTCCGTGAGGAGTCCATATGCTCAAAGTTGGGAGCGGATATGGTTAAAAAAAATAATATATTATATATAAGAATCCACCTACCGCACTTAGCCCACGCGTTCAGTCTACATCAAATAAGGGAATTAAAGATTTTCGAACTCTAGCAATCATTTTTTCAGCGCCACTCTTCTGAGTGCATAAGTAGCGTGGTCAGTCTGTATTTCAAAATCTCAAGTATCGGTCGTCTGTAAATCTGCTGGTAGACGGCAATTCTGCAAAATATAATGTCTTAGAATTATTGTCGCTGCCAACAATATGTAGCACCTGACTACTACGGTACTATCAGACGCTCGCAGTCGCGTTGCGCTATTTGCTATTTGCCGCGGATCCGTATGGAAAATACATGTAAGGCATTGCAGATAGGAAAATTTAATATTCAATATTTATGAGCAATAATGGCTGCGTCCGAACTACGTTTAGATACTCGCTTGTGTTGCACGGGGTAAGTTCGAACACTTGCTACGAATGATTGCCTATGTGTAGAGAAACAGTTCAGTTTCCGCTGGTTTACCAGTACTATGAAATGAAACTAGGATTTTATAAATCACTTTTAAGGTGTTCACTGTCAATACTTGGTGGAAAGGCATTATAATATAAATAATAATACATTTTTAGTACTTTTTCCACATAAAATTTATTTGATCAGAACCGGATTCGCTCATGGCGAGCATTGTCAACTGATCAGTTGACAATGCTCGCCATGAGCGAAACCGGTCCTGATCAAATAAATTTTATGTGGAAAAAGTACTAAAATGGAATTATTATTTTTATTAAGAGAATGTATTTCTAATATATGTACATATGTATAATTAAGGATTTCGACTGAGGGTGCTTGATGGAATTTCAATATCAAATTTGAATTGTTTGAATTTTGTACTTTTCCATGAGTTTTGTCACTAACGACCCGGGTTCCGCCTTTTGGCATCTTCAGGCATTTCAAGTGCACGAAAGAGACTGGAAGAACTTTGGCGCTAACACGCCTTAAAACTGGTTGCTCCGTCAAATTGATATGGAAAAAAGTGATTTTTTGTTTTAATAAGCATTGTGTAATCGATAGAATGCAACACTAAATTGCCATAATCATTAAACAAAAAAGTATATTTTTTTTTATATGTCAGAAAACCCCATCAGCTTAATTCTTACACGAAAAAAATTATAGTTTTAACTTCAAACTAATACTTTTACAATAGGATCACTGAGAGAAAGTCATATTAAGGTTTATTATATGGACATACCATGCAAATTATTTATTTTAATAAGTAATTCTGAAAAGCCGCAAGGGCAGTTGAAAATAAATGGTATAATGGATAAAACTGAAAGGGTAAAATTGTTTTCATGAAACCCGCATCGGGTTGCCGACCAATTTATGGCATACTCCTAGTTTATTCTTTTGGGATTAGTTAAAAGTAATTCACTGCAAAAGTACACTACACTACAGTGCTAAAGGAAAATTCAGTCATTTTTATGATGATATATAATATATTGCTACATTAATGCAACAGTAGGACAATCTAATTGTGTTAGTTTTGTGATAAAAGTGGATCAGTGTATCGTACAATTATACATTTTACAGTTAAAGAAGAGAACCAATTGATTGAGTAGGCATTTACTTGGTAGAACTCCATTATAATACGGTAAGAAAAAATAACAATGTATTTTAGTTCTACATAAATTATTTTATATATTTGTTGATAGCTATTTCAGCTTACGCCTTCGTCAGAAGTATCTATCTATTTATATATACAGAACTATATATATAGTTCTGACTAAAATACATTGTTATTTTTCTTACCATTTTAAGAGAACTAATATTGATTTGTTATTGGTATTCTTATAAATATTTTGGTCTAAAATTGACAGTATTAATAAATATACGTAGTGTTCATTCTACTGTTTGCAATAGGTATTTGTCAGAGTGACACTGTCAATTAAAGTCCAAATATTTCATCATTCTGTTTGTCTGAAAATAGCATTCATAGCTCAAAAAAAGATTTTTTGAATTGTCGTACCATTGCATTGAATGTAATTTATGGTTTTTTTTACAAATGCATTCTTTTTAATTCAAAACGTTCGGCATAACTCTTCTTTGATACAGACAGATACTTCGCTTAAAACCATTGATTCTTCAACGTTTTGTGTGTATGTATTCATACTAAAACACATTGCGAGACTTTGTTGTATTGAGTTTTTCTTGTCAAAGGTATAAATAACTAAATATATCACAAAATGAACATATAAACTAAAATACTTCTTGTAAATAAACGTAAAATGGGATTGTAATACTGAAAGAATCGATTCCGGTCTTAAGATATTTTATATTTTATATTATTTAATACTTTTATTATTAAAAAATCTACTCAAATGCACAACTGTTAAAACACCAAAATCCCGGTCTCAGTAATATCGGAATTGCAATAATTATTTTTCTATACATATATATACAGTATAGAACTAAAAAAAATACAAGTTTATTTCTTTTGCAATGTGAAAAAAGAAATACAGAATTATTTTATAAACATTGTGCCTTATAAACAATGCAATCGGCTTAATTCATTCAATTTTTGATGGCAAAACAATAATGAATAATTGAGGCACAGTCTTTACATATTATCTATAATATAAATTATCTATAATAAAATGCAAAATTTTTGTCGTATGTGTTGCAATGATTTGTAAGAACTTTTGGTGGTGGAGTTGCCATAAAATAAAAAAAATTATTCACCGAAAGCTAAATTATTAAATTGATTAATTTTATCGTAACTATCAGGTTAGAATAAAATCGTATATTAAATTTATATTGACGGTAAAATTTTTGATAAACCGAAGAGTAAACGACATTTCTTATAAAATAAAACAGGAATATGTACTGCAATATGTTATATTTGCTAAACGTAAATATATTTGAAGAAGGAAAATAGAGATTGAACGAAAGATGTGTGCTATCCACAATGAATCTTGTATAAAGATATTCGGAATGCTTTAAAGCTCAACAATAAACACAAAGGGAATGCATTCCACCTGGTATTTTACAAAAGGAGCTTTTCTCAGCAAAATAGAAAATGAGCCGGCCCGCGGCAAATGCACAGGTACGACAAGAAAAGCGACACCAAATAACCGTCGGGAAATTTAAGTAATGTCTTTAGTAATGAATGAATAGTATTAAAGCGAAAAAGTTAAACACTTTAATTGAATCTCTACGTAAGCTAATAGTTTTGTTTATACAGCTAGCTTTCCATCGATTTAAATCGTTTAAAGTGACATTAAAAAACCACAATTATAAAAAAACGAAAATGAATTATAAAGTACTATTTCCATATGTATTCAGAGGAAGATCAGAGCCAGTTTCGCTCATCGCGAGCATTATCAACTTTCATAGCTTTATTTATTGAAATAATGCCTTTTCACCAAGAAGTGACAGATAACACCTTAAAAGTGACTTTCATTTTGATTTAAAATGTAAGATTATAATAATATGTTCTTAACATGTATTTTTTGCATTAGCTCTGAATTAAAACATATTGAAATACATTTTTCCAACTATTTTCACTCTAATTTTTATAAAAAATGAACTTTTTTGGAAGATGTAAAAATCTTGTCACTAAATCAGGCATTCTGCTACCATAGCAACAGTAGCTTGTTGATCATATAATTATGTATATTTTGTCTCGATTCAAAGCAAAATAATGATTAAACAATCAATTAATTAGTTTATCTGTTCGGGCTTCCCAGACTTTGACCTTGAAAACTACTCACACAAAAATAATTCTTGACGAAAGAGGATATATACGATTAAAGTCTACAAAGGTGTCAACAGATTGAAGAAATATTGCCAAAAATAACCGAACATTTCTGAGGGAAGCAGTAAAGTTGGACGGTGCACGAAGCACGCCAATTTTGTTCGCTGAACATAGAAAAATGTTTCTTTAATAGTTTCCAGACAACAATGAAAGAGAAGAAAATGACCAAAAAGCCAGATGCCGTGGGCGGAATGCTTTAATTTCCCGCTATTAGTTGAGGCCGGGGTCTCATTTTTATTGTTGCCTGCGGAAACAAAAAAAACCCAAAAAAACTCCAACCAAACGACTCGTAATTGGAAAATTTGTGTTGCACAACTTTTTGGCGTCCTCTCCGAAACATTAAACCAACACACTAGCGAAGTAAATTATGTTTTTTATGCATGAATCATGTAGTCGGATGGTCAATGTCATTGGGTTCGGATTACCATGTTCATGTGTTTAAAAAGTTGTATGATATGAATGAAAATAGCATCGGTCTCATCCATTCTTTACTGAAAATAATATCAAAACACTCTAACTATGTATAATATAGGATATAGATGTACCATCATAGCTTGACCGCCGCTCAAATTCGGAACTAAAATTGTCCCCATATAGTAGATACATAAGCCTTCGAAGTTATATAAGTCTAGTAAAAATATTTGAAAAAAATTCGTTGAATAGCACGTTTTCCGGTCGTAAATTTTATCACAGAGAGTTACTATGTCAAATAAATGCACTTCATACGTCTAAATATTTTAAATGCACAATAATTAATACGAACTGAATATAGAAATATTATTTTTGAATGAAAATCGGAATGTTTAGGGTATATTTTTATGCAAAAAAAAATTTTTTTTGGTCGAATTTGAAAAGCAATTTTTGTTTTTTTTTTTTATTTTGGATACTTTTTTCCCCGATTTTTTTAAGTGCGCCAATTTTTGAAATCAATATATCACGTAAAAAACGGCCAATTCCAATTATTCAAAATGAGCGGCCCGCTGCTCATTTTGAATTTTTGGAATTGGCCCTCCACCCGAAAAGTTTGCCCCCCCTGCTCTATACGAAAAATATATAAAGCAGTTGAGTAGCAAAAAAATCTAATTGAACAAATTCGTTTGTACTCCATGCGCTTTACAATTAGAAGGTCGTGGTTACGAAAAAAAAATATTGAATTATTGGAATGCAATTCAATTAATAATTGTTTAACTAAAAATTCTCAAATATAAGAATCAATTTGCTTTATTACTTAAGAAAACTCTGCGAAAGTAAGCCCGAATATGCCCCTGAAAGAGGCGAAACACGTGACACAATCAGTAACACAATACGTGTAATAATCAAAATTATTTTTAATTTTATATTAATAATTATTTGATTTTCCAATATTAGTAAACGTTAAATTGTTAATATTCATTTGTATTAATATTTATTTGTTAATTATAAGGCTTTTAACCATGTATCTTCAAACAAAAAACTATTTATTGTAACAACAGGACCTACACGAAAAGATTTCATGGGTGGGTACGCCATTGCATGGATATGAGTATAAATATTCATACAGCCATAAGTGTATTAAGGCAGTGAGTATGGAATGACTACAAGTTACAAAAAAAAGTAACTCGAGTTTCCCTAATTTTCCTACATTCTCTAGGCATGAAAATGCTCAACCACAAAAGGTAGGATAGGGTTTGAAATAATCAACGCAAATACTCCAGCCTCGGATCGTAGAAAAAGATTTATTTGGAATGTGGCTCTCCTGTCGAGAGAGTAATTGAAACATACTTCTTTGGTGTTTAAATATCTGCCTAAATCATTGAACTTAACATCTTAGAGAAGATACCCATAGCTCATTCCTACATTACGAGGTTATACATTTTTTGTTTATACGCGCAGTGAACAATGTGAGCTTAATAATAATTGGCCGTGACCTATGAAGCCAATATTGCAGCAAAATGTTATTTTTTAGAAATAAATATCATACATGATGGTGACAATCTTATCTTAAAGAGCAGACGATGCATTGATATCATAAAGCGAGTACTTTATGGTAGTATTTGTTAACGACAAATTTACCCCAGACTTTTAACAAAAAATCCTTTGCTCCCTCCAGCAATCTTTAGATCCAGATAAATTTATCGTAGTCACAAGCTGAAAATTTAAATAATAGGAAAGATTTTTTACTTTCCTCTTTCAATAAGTTCATGGTTAATACAGATTTATACAATAATAAACTCTACGTGAACGAGCATCATGTTTGGATTTAATATTAAAAACATTTTTTTTTGTACTCAATATATATATTTATGAAATATTAGGAGCAATTCCCGGTCCGTGGTGCAGTGGTCAACGTCGTTGGCTTCAATATCTACTATTACTAATCCTATCCTAGCCCTCGTATCCTCTCAATCCCTAGACTTCCTGGACTCGAAAAACGGAGGTTGAGCAACTGAGTAACTAGCAGTTCTCGTAGAAAAAAACATGTGTTGACTACTCCGTTGGAAGAACATATGCTTCAAGCTTAGAGTAGACATGGTAAAAAAATCAGGAGCTGTTTCGCACATCGCGTTAAAAAATCAATAACTTAGAAGTGGTACAAATAAAGCAATATTCAATATATTCGACCGTTAATTTAAGGTAGATTCAAATTAAACATATTTTTTTAAGCTTTGCGATTCCAATTTCATTGTGATACGTCCATATTTTAATTCTTCAAAAATCTTGTTCTGTTTTTATTAGTGTAATTTTTTGGATAATGATTCCAATCCTTTGATTACTGAATGTTCTATTAAACGAAAGCCGTGATTACGACTTGTCTTAATGTTTTAAAATGAGTTACAGTATCTCCCTTAGAAATTATTTATCTTGTGACTCTCCTCTCGTTATTATTTATTATTCTCCTCACCTCACGTGATCAAGTATTGATATTTTTTCGGAGATGCGTTCATCTTCAGATGTATGGTAAATACGAATATGTATACTATTTGAATTACAACGAATGTGGTCGAGGTACCTCACGTCCGGAATTTTCACTTTGACTTGATATTGACTGGACCTTTTTGCGGCGACTATCGTTACGTGAACTATTTCGATTGAGTTCCACGGATCGTTTCAATAAAGAAGGTGTTCTTCTCGACAATACTTGCAATAAATATAAAAACAAAGACGGCCACGAGTGAAAGATGAAACGACAAAGCCCCGGAGTGGGGTAAAGGTGTTTATTGCCTCGTAACTTTTAAATACAAAATGAAAACAAAAGTTTTCGATAGAAATCGGAAGGGAGAACGCATTTTATTCGACGTGGGGTTGTACAGTAATTCGTTTTGATATTATTGAGTTCATATAAAAACGCATGTTTGTCATAATAATCTTGATTTTCGATTAGATTTTTATCAGTCAGTGAAACACGAAGGCATAGATGAAACCTCAATGATAGTGGCATGTATTGAATATTATAAGAAGTTATTGACTTGTATTACAATAGTCCGGTCCATGGCGCAGTGTCAATGTTGTTGGCTTGCGTGCCGAACCGCCCGGGTTTGATTCCTAGTACGAGCGGGTTTTTTCACTCCATAAATCTGTTCAAAGCACGGGTGTTTGTGTTATTGAAAATCCCTTCCCACCTTTCTTATCACAAAGAGCGACGCACAGTGAGAGCGATTAGCTAACCACTAATCCTGTCCGAGTCCTCGCATCCTTTCCATCCCTCACTCTCTTCGAAAAAGAGAGGTCGAGCAACTGAGTAACAAACAGTTCTCGTAGAAAAACACATGTTGAGATAAGCTCTATGAGGAGACCATATGCTTCAAGTTGGGAGCAGACATGGTAAAAAAATAAAATTACAATAGTATCACTTGAAAATGTTGAAAACGTTATGTGATATTGGTGTAACAGGTAATAATTATTTTGACGTCTTCTTATCCAGGTTAATAACTATTAATTTACATTTAAAAAGTGGTAATAAGATGCTTTCTATGAACAACTAAGCGATACCTACGTTCATAGTGGATTACGCGGAATAATTAATTGATTGTACCATATAATCTATTGCATGGAAACAGTTGGGAAATATGATATTACGTAAATCATTAGTTCAAAGAGGCAAAGTACAATTTTAGAGAATGAGGTTAAGCGAAGCCTAATTGCAAGTTTAGCGCTATATTAAATTATATAATACATTGTTGAACGGTACAGATATATATAAAAAAATAATAAAACATTTTTTGTGCTTATTCCACAATTAAAATGTATTGTGTTGAGTTAAATATTGACAGTAAACACCTTAAAAGAGTACAGATATTCTTGCTTTAGGATAGTAATTTACCTATCAATTGAAAAAGTAACGTAAAAAACCACCTACCACCTCATACAATAATCTTATTAAACTATTATTACGACGAAAATAATCGAATGGATTAGATATTCTTATCCGTGTTTAGGAGCTTCATAGATTTTTTTATAATCAAGTATTTTTTTAATGCAACTATTGTTGTCAGTTGTCGGGTCAACGGAGTTAGACTCGGTTGTGGAATTCACGAGTTCAAATCCCAGTCTTGGCATTTTCATTTTTAAATCAAGATAATTGATTTCTTGCAGATACAAGGATGGGGGTGTTGCCTAAAACTTCCTTCCACACTCCTAAACATTAATTATATCTAGAGTTTCCAATTCTAGTTTCGAATACTTGATACTGGATAATACTCGTACATTTTTCAAGTACTCGATACTATAGTATTTTGAAAAATAGTCGAGTAATACTCGTTGAATATGCAATGCGAGATTTTTTTTGTTCCTTTTGTTTCATGGCTTGCTGACTTATTTTATCAATGACAAGTTTATGATATGCAAAACTTTCCAATTTCAAATTTGAGACGTAAATTCTGTGCTTTTTTTTTCAAATTGAAATAAAAGCTTATTTATCATCTATTTATATACTCAAGTTTGAATTAATTATATATATTTTGGTACATGAGAAACTTCTCGAGTATTTAAAAATTTTACTGCTCAATACACGAGTAGTTGAGATGTCGAGTATTTGGATTTCTCTAATTATTTTATAAATTTTTTTAAAAGGAAAAAAAAAATTTGGCATTACAGCTTACGCCAATGCGCCAAATATTCTTAATTGTGAAAGTCTTACGAGATTAAATCGAAGATAAATAATAAATCAGTTGTGCACAAAATCAACGATTAATAACATACACCCAGCCCAAGATACCTTTTTTCAAATTGAAAAAAATCCAACCTTGCCGAGAATTGAACTCGGGTCCCCAGATCGCTAGGACAAAGCTCTTGCCACTAGACCACAGGGACCGACAATTATATCCTAGTCATATCCTTTGTATCTCCACTCTTTGCGAAATAAAGGGGGTAGAGAAATTGAGTAATAAGTAGTGCGCGTAGAAGTCTTTTAAATGTCCATATACTCCACACTTAGAGAATTTGAAAATAAATAAAGTTATACATGTTTATTTTGGCATGTTTGAGAAAAAAATATTTTTTATAAATTTATAAATGGTTTCCTATTCCGTTTGACTGATAGTTATTTAAATTAAATTTACAACAGTATCGTATTTAAATTATTATGCAGTGTGTTAAAGTGCTTATAAAGCGAGAATATTTTGGCGCGGCAAACAGCGTTTTGGAATAAAATCGCAATGAGATAATACTTCATCTTTCCCTTGCCAAAAATTACCAGCAGCTAACTTTGGATGAGGGGGACGCTAAGCTCGGCTATAAATCGAGTTAAGGCCATAAGGTCAACTGCAACAAGCTGGAATGCAGCCAACGTCATACTCATAAGAAGTGAGGTAGGTCATTCGATAATGCATTGACCTTATTACAGGAAAGCTCCCCTCAGAATGGATATTAGCCAAATGATAGTGCATAATAGACGGTCTAGTGGCTTCGAAGTATTGGAGTTACGTAAGATCAATTATTATAAATATGATATCCTTTATTATTGACTGCGGCTAGTTGATGAACATTTATCATTAACGGCTAGGGCTTTATTTCTTTCGGTTTTAAGAATTCAGAACATGAAAAGGAAATAGTCAAGCCTCTTTATTATAACGAACCTCGAATGTAAGGGAAAACAGTCCGGTCGAATGTAAAAAATATTAAAACCAGGGTTGTGGAGTCGGTGTCGTGGCAACGTTTTGGTCGGAGTCGAAGTCGGAAATTTTGAAAAGATTGAATTTTTCATTTTTACGTATACATAATATGTCAATTTTGGCTATTGGCAGGATTGGTTGGTTGATATATTTATAATTGAATAAACATAAATATGAAAGGTATAAAAAAACCTGAAACGACGAAATTAAACCTTTTATCCTCGGAGTCGGAGTCGTGTTTTGGTAAATGCTGGAGTCGGAGTCGTATTTTTTTAACGACTCCATTGGCCTGGTATTAATGTTGATGTTGACCTTGGTGAAACATACGGCTATTGTCGTACATCCTTTAACAAAAAAGTAAATGCTTGTAAAACATATTATGCAAATTATAACTTCGAATTTATACTGAAGGTGCGTGATGAAATTTCAATATTAAATTTTCATCGTTTGAATTGTGTACTTCTCCATGAGCTTTGTTGCTAACGATCCATGTTTTAGTTTTCGGCATTTTCAGGCATTTCAAGTGCACGAATGAGCTGGAACTGTCGCGTAGTAAACAGTTTGTATCGTTTATCTTATATATAAAACCGAAACGGCGTATGTATGTATGTGGGTCTGTAATTCCCTTTTGCATTGTTGTTGCAAGTTGCAATATAATAATGTTTATTATTTACGTGAAGGTATTATTTGACATTTCTTTGACAGCAAATTAGATTTTTTCCTTGAATTTGGACATTTTAATGGGCGAGAATAGGGCTGTCATCAAATTAAATAAAGTTTGTGATTTTATTTTAACTCTATTTTGGATGTTAGATTTTGTGATATAATTATGTCGAATGATATAAAATTAAATAATTATTGGTCGCTTAGTCCGAGCGACGCCGGGTAGCAATACTAGTATAACATATAATAAAAATAAAAGTAGATTTTTTGTAAACGAAATTCTATGAGTTAAGTGGGTAAATTATAATTATCAGGTATTTTCAATGTAGTGTCGTAAAGACTTATAATATGGAAATGCCTCCTCATACAATAGGTGGGTTTTAGCCAACCTGTTACCTATAGCCGAAACCCGGGTCGTTAGTGACAAAACACATTCAAACGATTTAAATATGCAGATTCTGTTTTAGTTTTACGCGTACTTATCGATAATTTAAACAAAAATGCGGAGGCACATCCCATTCATGCTGCAAAAATATTCAAATGAATGGGAAAACTTATCGAAGCATAATGATTTAGTTAATTCATTTAAAACTTCTTCATAATTCATTCCCAGAAATTATACTGATAGAGAACAAACCGTACTTAAGAAAATGTAATTGTATATTATCACCGTATTAACACACAGTATTTATGACGTAAATTCTGTTTTGGGTAAAATTAATTGACGGATCACTACCCATTAATTGGTCGGCACCTAATAAGGAAGATGTCGACAGACTTGATTGGTTACTTAATATTTATTTCTTGGAAGGCTTAATGCCCACGTGAAAAGTTATGGGGCATAGACAAGGATAATAGGAATTAATATTCATCGACAATTTTGCGAAGATATATATTTTACAATTAATTGAATCAGGTTCGCTCTCAGTGTAAAGCATATTGGATTTTATTAGAAGTATCTCAATAGAAGTGTTTCTATGTGATCTGTTATGTAGTTATTCAATTGTAAAAAGTAAAGACAGGAAATTGTTAGGACTGGAATAAAACAATATATGTACATAAGTTAACTTATGGCTCTTGTTACGACATTGGATGTCGGAAGCAAATATTTGACATCCATGGTTTATATAACAAATCACTAAAACGAAAAGTAATTACCACGTCCAGTCCATCTTGATGTACCTACATATATAGCAACAAAATAGTTAGAGTTGTTGTCTCATATTTTTGAAAGTAACCTTCACTATGTGAATCAGTACAGGTTTTTTTTGCCATAAATATTCGTCATAAAATAGTTTGAGAGATTTGCAAAATGTTCATAAACCTATGCAAAAAAATAAGGATCATAAAAAAAGACAGTTCCATATCAAAGATGTCTGAGAAATGAGTACCTACCTATAAGTTTTATATGAAGATAATGTTTTCATGACGGTGGGTATAACACATGTAAATACACTTTTAGGTTTAGGCTGTCAATACTTGGTGGAAAAGCATTTTGTAAAACAAGTAATAATACGAAGAGTTCGAACTGAAGGCGCTTGATAGAATTTCAATATAATTTGCCACGAGCTTTGTCGCTAACGACCCGGTTTTCGCATTTCGGCATCTTCATGGATTTCAAGTGCACGGATGTACTTGAACTGAAGTCTGAAACTGTCAGTTCAAGTACATCCGTGCACTTGAAATGCCTGAAGATGCCAAAAGTCGAAATCCGGGTCGTTAGCGACAAAACTCATGGCAAAGTAAACAATTCAAGCGATTCAAAAAACAAGTAATAATTTTGTGTTTGTACTTATTCCAAAAGAGTTTCATTAAGATCTGGACCAGTTTCACTCATCGCGAGCATTTCCAAATAATAGTTATGTTAATGGAAATGGTAAAATGAATTCGTACAAAAATCTTTAATATTTTTTTATTTTATTATTAAGTGAATATCGTAACTTCTTAACTAAAATACATATATGAGCAAGGGGTATAAAGCATGTACACAGACCATAAATAAAAAAACCAAGATACCGAGAGCGTGATTTGCGTTCTCTACATACATAGTTCATGTACCTACATAAGTAAATAAAATAGTATGGTCTACGGTGATATAGAGTTATCAATTTGTTTTGATCTATTTCTTACACTTTCGCGAGGAAAAAAAGGATACGTCATTTGCGTTCGGTACATCGGTATAGCCGATCGGTGTTGTGGAGTGTGTAACGGTCCAGTCAGTGAAGCGATGCGACGTGATCTGTTCTGAAAAATGGGCACACCCTTTGTAGGAGCCAGGCATGCTGGGTGCCCCGTGATGCCGCCCGCATACTAAAGGTACATTTGTATGAGATATGCTAGCAAAACGCTGCATCCAACATTCTGTCTTTTTGTTTTATACTTTAGTGAGGTGAATACGTTTAGACTTTACTGTAAAACGATGACTTTTGTATGGACATGAGCAAACACTCGTGCAGCATTTTTTGAGTTAATTCACTCCGATTTTTTTATTTTTATTCCTTACTAGCCAGTACCTGGCAAGCCACTCAAAGATAGACAGTATGTCTTAATTGTGTTTATTGAAGTGTTTTTGGATGCACAATATTTTTTTTCTGTCTGGTGTGTATGCAACTAAATCAGAAGGTTTTCCAAGGCGTGAGCAAAGCATGGATTTTCCACTCGAGAACACTCGAGAACACTTTTTCATGATCTCGATACTCGAGTATTTTGAAAGATACTCGAGTAATTCTCGTAATTTATAAACGAAGATTTATTTAAAATTTTATTTGCTCATTTAAAAATATATATTTATATACATATATCATATATGTATATATGTACAGTGTTTAAACTTTAAAGCGTTTAGCTGAGTCTTACGCGTGAATTTTACTGTCAGGTCATTTTATTTTTTGAATGGTTTTGCCGTTGATTATGCTATGCGAGAATTTCTTTTGTTAGTTTTGCTTTGGGTCCTGCCGACTTATCTTTTCAATGACAATTTTATAATGAATTGAGTCTATGATAACCAGAGACTATTTATTTATCATCCGTTTATATACACAAATTTGAATTAATACTATATATTTTGGTACATCTGAAACTACTCGAGTACTCGAGTACTCGAGTATTTTTGAAATTCACTACTCGATACTAGAGTAGTCGAGATGTCAAGTAATTGGAGTCTCTACTCATAGCGATTGTCCCTGTGCGCTAATAATTTAGATTTAATTTCACTCACATTGATCGTCATCGATGATAAAATAGTGAATTATTAAAATATTAAATTTAGAATCATTTCGTGGAACAAGTTTTGAAAAAATAGTGTGCTCGATTCATTCCGATACCTTTTCGAAAAATACTGATTTTATCTTTACATAGGTGTCGTTGGGATTTCGGGTGTAAGAATTTACTTTGGACGTTCTTAATGGTTGAACAGTTGATGAAGTACCTCTTTTAGACCTTTCGAATTTTATTTTGCGCCATTGGTCCTACCTTAAGATATTCTTACTTCACGTAAGTGGGTATGCTTTGCGATGCGCAGAAGTTTTATTTGATATATTTAATTTATAAACGAACTTGTATAGCAAGTAACACATTGAGATTAAAATATCGCAAAAAGCTATTCGGCCTATAAAATTTTATTTAGTATAATATCTGGCATTTATTTTATTTTAAAAACGAATTTCTGCGACTTAACTGCCGAATCCAATGAAATTCTGTAAATGCATGTTCTTATGTCAGTTACTAATTCATAAATGAACATAAAATAATCCATGCAGAAAGTATTGTATAGTTAGTTTAGAACTATGATCATATTTGGTAAGGTAAAGAATAAGATTAAATTATTAACTATATAATTTTATTTTATTTGTCATGTAGCACCTTACAATTTTAAATACTTATTTACAATTTTTACACGTAGACGGCATTTTAAATAATTTATTAAAATGGAAGTTTTTATCTATAAACTTTCAAGTGCTATTTATGAGACTTCTGATCTTAGAATGAATGGAAAGTAAAAAGCTTTATCGTTTTGATTCATTAACAGTTAAAGCAGATCACTCATCAAAAATGTAATCTTGAATATTAAACTAAAACTTCTTCTAAGCTAATGACGTACAAAATTAAAGTTTTGTTAGTTTAATACTGTCATCAAACGAATCTTTGGAAATGATGAATCATAAAAACTACTGTGAAAGTTAACTGAAATTTAAAATACCATTTGCATTTTTTTATTTGAAATAAATTGTTTTTATGAAAAGGTTTGATTGAAATAATAAATTCAAAGGGTGAACGTAATGTTCTGAAAATAGAAAACGCTTGTCAGGTATGATTTTAGAGGCTGTGAATCTCTTTAATTCTTTCTTATATTATCACAAAAAAAATAATGTTTAAATCCCTTTTTTGGGAAACTAATAAACTACTCCGATTGAAATCAGTTATTTTCCAGCCTAGTCCGAAAGATGAGCAAAGTGATTTTGTATTTGTCTTCGATTGACTAAGTTGAGCGATGTTTTTCCAAACTTAATACTGTCAAACAGCGGGGTCGCTTTCACACATGTGGACATAATGTATAGTGCGTGATACTTTTTATCACGCTGGTAAGCTTTTCTATTAGACTCACGAAATGCTGCTGCGAGCTTTCAAGCACCAAACTTATGCCAAACAAACAGGGATTTTCAAATGGGAACTTTTACTACTCGCAGAAACTGCAGCGGACAGATTTTGTGATCGATTTTGAATTGGATTGTTTTGTGAATTCGTAAGCCTTACGTCATAATAAATGACCGTGTTAGGTATAAGCTTAAACTTTGGTGTGATTTATTTCTAAATGCATCACGCCATTACCATGGAAAATTTATGAACAAATTTAAGCTATTTAGCACTCTTTTACTTGGTAAAAAGTTTACAACTTTTATGCATCGATTTATGGATTGGTGTCTAAGATGTTTTCCCTTTCCTATGGGCTATATCCATATCAAAGCATGAAACTGAAATATGGACATTCTAGGTATGTCAAAGAAAAATAATGCCCTTAAAAAATTAAAATACATCTTTGGGAATATCTGCACACCCCCCAGAAAAAAAGATACGTGCTACGCCAAACACCATGTGTATTTTATATGTCAAGACACGAGACTCATCTCAATGAAAGGATTTTTAAAAGATAACATAAATAATATGTATATTTTAAAGAAAATGCTTGGAATAATGGAAAATTGTGAAATACCAAGACTTTATATAAAGAACATTATATGAAATTTTCACTAGTCATATGAAAATATGTACAAAAGACAAAAGAAAAAAGTAAAGTCCTTTAAATCAATTTATTGTTGTTTCTTGGACAGTAAAAAAAATACACGGAATTACAACTGACGCCAATGCACCATGCATTTGACAAATATTTAGCATAATGTTTAAAAAACACAACATATTAATTACATACCAATTTTAAGAGTAAAAATAAAGTTCACTGCTGAAAAAGTCCATCTCAATTGGCAGTGCATTGATCAGCCGAAAAGCCCTTCAGGCTGGTGACTCAAATGACCAACTCGACAAACAAGTTCTGATAAAAAATTAGGCTATTGATAGCGTGACTTCAAATACTATAAACCGGTAAGCTTAGTAAAAAAATTTTGGCTGCCAGCTTTTGACACAATTTCAATTGGCTAAAACTATGTCTTTTTTTCGAAACCTTTATCGATAAGTTAAAGATTCAGAAGTAGAAAGTATTTTAAATCCACTGATCGGTCACGATAATTTGACACGGAGATTTCGAGAAGGTTTTTCTTCTTGCGGTCGAATTCGAACAAATCTGTAAAGATTACGTTATCACAGTTACACGTTTCGCAGACCAATAACAATTGTCCGAAGACCCTATCGCAGTGCGAATCTACCAGATGCCAACCGGCTTGACAATCCGTTAGATAGAAATAAATCAAGTGATTAGGAAACACAAAACTTTTCCCGAATCGGACATTGATGTATCTGATATGGTACTGCGTTTTTTCTCAATTTATTATTTGTGAATTGTTGCCAAACACGTTTATTCCGCATGCGAGTAAAATCAATCTTTCTATTAAAGCCGTTAGGGCAATGATGACGGTAAGAAAATAGAAAAAGTACATTTTACTTATTCTGAAAGAAACTTTTCATATGCATATTAGTTATCATTAATAATTGGTAACACATTGTTTAGCTTTAATACAAAACTTCCTCTTTTTGCACACATATTTTGAAATTGAGTTGTCGTGAATTATACATCAATAATCAAAATAAAAGCATACTTGGTAGGGCCATCGAATTCGTGTTTTTATTATAAGACCTATAAATAATGGGTTTTAAGTTTAAACAAACTAGTCTCTCTAAATTAAATAATTACATTCTTGAGCATATTTTCCAGATGGAAAGATATACATTTTTAATGCAGAAAAGAGGTTTAAGTTTGCGCTTGACATATAAGGTTTTAGAAGGTTGATCATTTATCTAGATCTGCAAGTTTGCCTGTTAAAGCTATCATTATAAAGTGAAGAAGGACTTGCAGACGAATAAAAAAGCTGAGCTTTAAGTTCAGTATTTATACGGCGGCGAAACTTTCATGTATTTTTTTTTTCATTTGTGTTCTGTAGGCAACATTGGACCAAATTTGTATTATACCCTGCGACAAGCGCAATACTAAAGTAGTTTGGTATAATTTAACGAAAATGTATGCCTTTTTAATTAAATCTACTCCAAATTTTCCAAATTTAGGATTAAATTAGGATTCCTAATAAGATGTTTCAATATCGTCATTCATACTTACATAAAAGTAAGATAAAGTTTTTGAAAACTTATAATTGGTCTAAAATTTTAAATAACTTTTATTATTCCACGTATTTCAATACGTGTTTCATGTATTTCACTGTGTATTTCGTATATATATTAGTCGTGGAATAATCAAAGTTAATTAAATTTTATATTAAAATGATCTTCCACAAAGTTACCGCTGAATCCATCGAAAGTATTATAATTAGTCTGTCAATATTGACTTGCAATGTTTCTTGCATTAATCATCAAAATATCGCCATCTTCCCAACTTCACTATAGTAAAATTATTCAACGCTTGTATAGTGTACGAAATAAAACTTAGTGTTCACATCAATTACTTAAAATAAAGTCCAATTTATGTGAATTGATTTCAATGTAGACTACATCAGATACAGTGACGCAAAAAAAAAACTCTTGTTCCATTTAATCATATCGTCCTTGTTTCCGGAAGGTAAAGATGTTTGGCTGATATATAATAATTTATATATGACATTAACTAAGATTTCGGTAGCTGCTTTCTAGTATTAATAATATAAAAACATAAATGGATTTTTAAGCGCCCTTTTTAGATCAACCATTGCCTAGTGAATTGACAACGTTATGTACCTTATTTTTCTTTAGAAGAAATTAATAATATCTCTCGAAATTAATAGCTATAAAAGGTAGTCATGAAAAAATAATTTTTATAGTTTTTCGTTAAAAGAAGCTGTGGTTCTGCAAAAGATCATGTGATGTAATCGCCCTGCAACTGGATTTTGCAAACAAACATTTATTGAATTCGTTAAAATAGCACAATTCTTCCATAAATCTTATTCAAATAAAAGAATATAAATATGTAGGTACTAAAACTACCAAAAATGAAATCCATAGGTCCAAATATTTTAAAAGCACCATAATAAATATGAATCGAAGATAAAAATATTATAAAATGAAGATTTAGCCTCATACACCGTATCAAAGTCGACATCTAAAAATGGTAATACCATATGGCGATTTAAAAGAACCAATTATCTTTTTTATACATTTCTGATACTTCTTACGCTCTATTTTTATAACTAATTTATCAAGTTACTAATAGCATTTACTAATACGCGATAATTTCTGGAAATTGGTCCCATAAATTGTATCCAGTATCGCTTAGAAAAGTATCGGATTTATGCTAAGAATATGAATTATTATTATGTAATGAAGTACTGTGCTGATTTTAAATTTTTATATAGAACTAGTATTGCTACCCGGCGTCGCTCGGACTTAGCGACCAATAATTATTTAATGTTATCATTCGACATAATTATATCACAAAATCTAACATCCAAAATAGAGTTATAATAAAATCACAAACTTTATTTAATTTGATGACAGACCCATTCTCGCCCATTAAAATGTCCAAATTCAAGGAAAAAAATCTAATTCACTGTCAAAAAAATGTCAAATAATACCTTCACGTAAATAATAAACATTATTATATGAATAAAAGCCGGGAAAAAGTTGGTAGAAGACTAATTTATTACATGTTTAACTAAATGTCTTCGCCAATAAAAATTCAAACATATTTTCTTACATATTCGTTTTTATGGCAACTTGCAACAACAATGCAAAAGGGAATTACAGACATACATACATACGCCGTTTCGGTTTTATATATAAGATTGCTACACTATATTTGTCAATGTGATATCGGAAAACTACACGATAACAAAAATATTAGACTAATAAGATTGCTTTTTAAAGTACGAAAATGTAAAATATTTTCATCGTTTATTTAAGTGTTAATATACTTTGCTCCGTTTATTAACAAGCAAATGAAAAAAGGCGGTGGATATACCTACTATAGTGCAGCTGTGAATTAGTCTGCGGTTACAACGTAATACCATCCGATATTAACTTTTGAATTTAAAATCCAGTGCATATCCATGCGGGAGTTTGCACTAGAAATTTTATTTTTTAAAGTAAAATTGTGCACATAAAATTATTCTGTAATATAATATATCTTAATTTTATTATTATACATATGTAACTTATATAATTAAATAATATCACGTTAATGACAAATCGATACTTTCCAGAATAGCAAAAAGATTGAAGAAATATTGGGTCAATTAGAACAATTCAATTCAAGGTAAATTTCTTCCCATTTTGGAGTCTTTATTATAAACATCTTTTAGGCAGTCTGTACATATTTTTTTGTGAACCTAACCTAACCTCACCTCATATTTAACACAATGTAGGAACGATATATATAACATATGTATTTGTTTATAGACAATGTCGCAATGCAAACATGACATTACAGCTGACGCCAATATAATGCATCTACTAATATTATAATATTTAATAATATAATATTTTATACAATTGTATAAAACAGAAAATTCAACATGCAAAACAATTTATGAAAAAGAACAGGAAATTTGGTAACAAAATAATAAAAATCGAACAAATTAATTTCCACAGAATCATAAATGGTCGAATAGAAATAAAATTGGTGATAAAATTTGATCCCTGGGGCACCTTAAAATATGTTATACATTGTCGATTTGACAAAAAATAAGAAATGAAAATTTTACTATCCTGCTTGAACTACAAAGCACTTAAAGTTATTAACTTTTAAAATACTGTGTACCACTGAACTGATGGAAAATAAGCTCGCGAGTCTTCTGACAGTATGTAAAACCTCGCGTGCTTTTGAAAATTTAAGCTTCGGCTTGACGCTATAAAGTTGAAGGCGAAGCGAGGTGTTCAGCCTGCAATAAATACTAGTGCCGGTCCCTTGTCTACAGTAAAACATTGGATTTTCCGGCAGAAACGGTCAGCTAAGCCGGCCGACCCGTAACAAAAACGGGACACACTGAATGAACGCCCATTGTACCTGGTGGGAAATAAATTTTCTCCATGCATCGCCATGTTTACATTTTCAAACGCCGTTTTAAAAAACTGCATATAACATCACTGAGCTGTAGTGTTAAATTGGATTTAATATATTCTTACGCTAAGCTGGTTTTAATATTACCGCACGTTTCGTTGCATTTTTTTTTCTTAACCTTTTAAACGCTAAGCCAATTCCATGGATTTTTGCTGTACGCCACCATTTTCAATCATCGATTTATCCATGAAAATGCCACGTAACATACCCGGAAAATAATTTTATAGTCAAGTTATTATTGATTTTCATAGAAAAGTGATAAAAAATATATCAAAAGTACAAGATTTAAAAAACGTCTCTAGGGCTGCCAAAAACAATAAATATTTTAATAAAAATATGAAATATATATATATATTTTTTCTATAATAAAACGAATTATATAGGTAGCACAAATTGCATCTAGGGCTGCCACAAAAAAAAAATATGTAATTTATGAATAAATTAGAATTATTTCGTTATGACTGGAAAGTTATTTTTTTTATAATAAAGTATATTTTATAAATAGCACAAAATGCTATGTGTTGTCTACTCGCACTTACTGATATTTAGCTATCCTCTTCTCACTCTGATGCGCTCTATCAATCGAGCGATCATTGCGATAATAAGGTGCCAGCCCTAGTAACATCTGTTAGTCCAACTTCGAATAAACAAAAAACGGTTCACCAAATAGGTATTCTAACAATCACATTGCCTCCAAAAGGTAGCTTTGCATAATATTGCATTTACAAATATTTAATTTATTCATTAATAAGCTCGTAATCGCGTTTGCGTGCCTGCACGCCGTGGCGCTGGTGGTAGCACCGATTTCGCGTGCCTGCACGTCGTGGCGTCTGAACGGTTAATAGTATACTACAAAAGTCATGATACTATTATATAATAGGCGATCTAGATAAAAAATTATAAAATAAGACAGAAAAAGAATCATCCTCATGGTCATTCTGTAGTAGCGAAACCGACTCGCACATCGGTGTTACTGTTTTTTGACAATGCTCTTGATAACCGACATCAGTCCTACTCATAAAACAATACATCTGAAAGTAATGCTTTAATTATGTTTTAAATGTGTAATAGTTAAAAAATCTTTACAATCATATATTTTTGTCCAATAATAGTTCTGACAATGGCGTGATATTTAAATACATATAGATACCAGAGTAAATTTTATTCAAACGCTAAACCATATGCTTTACAAATGCTAGTACAATGAATAAATTGGATCTAATTATCCACCTATTTATTTTACTTACATGCATAGTAAATTTGTGGCCAGTCAATAATCTAAACAAAACGTTCGGTACAAAATAACAAATTCAAATCTAACTAAATTTCACAACCCAATCTTACCACAATACCACACAAATTTTTAACTTAAAAAACTTTTAAAATTAAGAGTGAAAAGTGGTACATATTATAATTATTTCATGATACCAATTAAAAATAATATGAATATAGTATGTGACGAAATTAGAATTTCCATTTAAATTATACAATATATGTACATATTAAATTGCTGATACTTCTATGATAAAACATCCGATTGTAACAAAAAACCATCACAAGTTAAAAGCTATGTAATGGCAAAATCTATATTTATGAACAATGAAACATAAGCTGTAATTTTAAAATCTGTTGCTTTTTAATGACAATATGACATTTATATCTATGTATATGAAATTGGCGTATGTGTTTCGTTGCTTGGAATGAAGGGTTAGCCAATATTTGCGTCTGGTTTTATTCACGGAAGTATTTTAACAAATATTAATTGATCGTCAGTGAGTTTTCAATCATCTCGTATGGCTGACGCAGGGTCTATCAAATAATTCGCTCCAATGGCCACCTCTGCTTACTTATCGGCAAACTCATCAAGGCGTCACACGGAATGCCTAATAAAAACGATTTGTTGGGGCAGACGTAATTATCAATATTTACACATGCTACGTGGAAGGCAAGAGGAGTCTGATTTTTAAAGCACTGTTGTCCATACAAGGATTTATGTAACTCTATCAATATTAATACGATGAAAAAAATAACAAGGTATTTTAATTCTACAGAAATTATTTGATTTATTTGTTGGTATCTATTTTGGCTTACGCCATCGTCAGAACTATTGTTATTTTTTTCATAAGTGAATGCCAATTCAATCAATCTATCGATATTGTTATTTTTTAAACTATCGTAGAAAAGGAGATTTTTTTAATCTCTCATTTAAAGGGTTTTATAAAATCAATATATAATACTTGACGTACATATTAAAAATTTGATATTTTATCAGATCGAATCAGTTAAAAAATTTGAAGTGAGGATTTTATTTTAAAAGTGTAATTAAATTCTATATTTTTTTATCAAATTTGAATCGTTTGAATTTTGTTTTCCATCAGTTTGTTTTGTTTTCCATCACATCTAAAGCATTTCAATTGCATAAGTGACTTGAAAAGACGCGTCATGCATGAAGATGCCGAAAGACGAGACACGGGTCGTTACCCACAAAATTCACGGAAAAGTTCACAATTTAAACGATTTAAGTTTGATATTGAAATTCAATCAAATGTATCACTACCGATCTGGTTTTTGCCGTTGGATATTTTCCCTAAGCGTCAAATCCGTGCACTTGATAACCTGAAGATGTTGAAAGCGATACGGGGTTCTTGTGACAAAGCGCAAGCAATTATTTTCATTAAAATTATATCAAGATGGTAAGTCTTATAATAATTAGCTTTTTTAACTAGAGTTTTTGTTTCTTAAGACAGTAAGTAACAAGAGCACTTAAATTCTTATCTTTTTAAAGAAAAAGATTTTACTTCTTTTACTTTTTTTTATTACATTAAGAAGTAATTTTAATGGTTCATTACATTTTTTGCGACTATGTCAGTGCAAAATCCTTACAAATAGGCGCGAGTAAAAAAAAATAATACAGAAACAAGAAAGTATGCTTTTAAGCGATTCAAATAAAGCATGAAACGCAGGAAATTGCGCGAAAAGCGGTTTATAGTCTGCTTACTTCACTTGTTAAACAGGGATAATGGTTTAAATATTTCATCTTGCTTTAAAAAGGGTATTCCTCGAAAAACACAACCATAGATATCATTACGAGAGTTATTTTTCTTGTTGGATTTTTTATATATTTTTAAGTGAGAATGATAACAATAAAATTTGAAAGAACGCACTCAGCATGAAGTTAAAAAATAAACCGACGTTTACAAAATTTCCAGTTTATACCCAACATTACCCGGCAACCGTAATATTTCTTTTCACAATTCAACATAATAAATCGGATTCAATATAAGTATATGATTTTAGCTTCCGTAAATTTTTGATAATGTGTTATGCTCTTAATTAAATAAAGGATTCCTTAATAACGATCTTTGATCTCAACAAAGCGACTACCCCTTTAACCACTAACAATTCAATTATTCAACTTCCACTCTTCTAAATAATAACGAAATTTTACTCTAATACGAAATCAAAATTAACTTTGATTATTCCACGTATTGTGTTTATAATGAATGACACGTGTTCGACTCTTTCAGAGGTATCTTAAGACTATCTTATCATCACAAAGGTTGTTGTAATAAAGTACGAATGATATTAATATTCTTACGGAAATATTATAAAAATGGGACAAAACGGGGCAGGATATTTATTTATTTATTTAATAAAAAAGCAAATCATGGCATTACAGCTGACGCCAATGCGCCATGGGTTTGACAAATATAAATACATGCATATACATACATGTAAATATATAATAAAATCACAAATTAATTAAAAATTAAAAATAAGATGAAAATTACAATAGTCATAAAAAACAGAGGAAAAAATATTATTAATATCACATTAGAAATTTTCAAGGCAGTCGAATGAGTTCTGACAAAATCAACTTTATTCAGAAAATATAGTATTCGTCTGAACTCACTCACGTCAATATGAAATATGTCGACATCCGTTTAAAATTGTTAAAGCTCTTCCCAGTGACATTCCCATTGGCAGACTGGTTCTACCCCTTGGAAGAACAAACAACTCATGTTCACGATTCTCAAAAATTATCAGGGACATTCAATTTAACATTCTCAAGAATGGTGGAATTCTCATTTTGGCCTCGGATAAGTCGAAAGAAATATGTGGCCAGGTACATTTCTCTTCGAGTATTCAAACTATTGAACGTGAGCATGCCTAAAAGAAAATCGGTTGGATAAAGCCATGGTAGTATCCGTATGTCCTCAAATAGAGAATTCTCAAAAACTTCTTCTGAACCCTCTCCACCATAAGAACATATTTCACACCTCTTGGGGCCCAAACAATCGATCCACTCTCAAGCCGGCTTCGAACTAAAGAATTATACATTAGTATCAAAATTTTTACTCCTGGAAAGTCCCAACATTTTCAGTAGTCTTAATGTGATTATTGAATGTAAGTTTGCTCTCAAATTGTACGCCAAGATCTTTAACTGATGAAATCCGCGAGAGAATTCGGCCATTCATTGAATACCGACAAAATAATACTCGTGATCCCCTTGTAAACGATAAAAGATTGCATTTATCAATATTAAAATCGAGTTTGTTACATCTTCCCCATTCTATTATATTGTCTATATCAGACTGGAGACGGTGACAATCATCCAAGGTGACAACCCTTAAAAAAAGCTTCAAATCATCAGCGAATAATAAGAACTTTGAATTTTTGATGACTTTTACGATATCATTTATAAATATAGTGAACAGCATTGGCCCCAAGTTCGAGCCTTGTGGAACACCAGAATACGTGGAGAACGGTGGCGATTCAAACAGCAGGATAGAAACAAGCAAACAATAATGATACTACTAATGATGTTAACATGACCAAAGTATTAACTAATCAATTTGGAAGGGCTAAACCCATTGGAAGTAAATTTAGCAGTGGCAAGTAGTCTGTCTTTTTTAGGATAATATTTGATAAAACTTATTTACTGTTGACACTTGTTTCATTCAAATGATTCTAAACCTTTTTTATTTAATCGATGGAGTATTTCTACATTACTGCTTTGATTAAAATTATGATTGTTTTCTATTTAGTGAAAAGCAAACTCTAAAATATTATTACTTTTAAGACACTATATATGGTTTTTAATTCTAACATAACTCAAGTTTCTACCTGTCTACCCTACATAATAAGCTTGATAGTCTCCACAAGAGAAGCGTAGATACCACTATGTGACAATGATTCTATACGATCTTTACTGCTTAAAAAAACTTTAGCTAAATAAAAATGAGCGCACCTGTCATACAATCATTGACAAATGTCACTAATTGTATCATTGTGGTATACTATGATGCACTATTTTACTCGTATTGCAACAGTGGTCAAAAAATAAATATATGAAAAAAATCAACGTCTTTGCTTTCAAAAAGGGTTGAACCACTTCATTAAGAAGCACTGCTATCTTAGTGGCTTAATACCACCATAAAACAACTTTAAAGTATTTTCATCCTTCTTGGTCAACCGAGAGTCTAAAGATTTGACCGAGTAAATTATATACATAATTCAGAAGAGACCATCTTCCACTTACCAGTATAGAGGTACCCGGAGTTTGTTTGAGTTTTCATGACTCCAGCTCCACCAGTATTTTGAATACATTAATTCATTTTTAATTGAGATCTTAAAACCAGTATTGGATTCAATTAATACATTAATATTTGAAAGCAATTTCTTTTGCTATGATCTGCACGAATTGGACAGTGTACAGTGATAATAATCACACTATTTTCAATCAATAATTAATTAGCACAAGAGTATTTTTTGAGAAGGAGATGTATTGAAAGAATACGCCATTTCAAATATCATTTTTTTAACACTGTTTTGAAATCGAAAAAAGCGTGCTTTTTGTATTGACTCTGTTTGTTTATTTTTATTATTTTATCGGAAAAGCGATGAAACGAATTTCATACGCGTACTCTGAACTACTACACATGTTATTTTTCATTTCCTTTTAGCCGAAATGTCTTCAATAAAAAAATGTATAAAAATATTGATTGATCATTGTTTTGTTACAAAGATTATAAGTAAATATAATCGTTAACACATTTATATATTTCTCGAAAGATTAATTGATTAGATCAATAAATATAAAATTGTCCGTACTTTATTTATATATTCGACTATTGAATAGTTTAAAGATAATGTGATATTTTATTAAACGAAGTTACCAAGGGTACAGAAAATTTAGCCAATAATCAATTATGTAATCAAAAATCTTTTTTAATATCAATTAATTCTTTTCATATTAAAACCCCCTTCTGGCCTCATTTGATGGGAATTAAGAAAAGCACATCTTTGTGAACTCTGCAAGCTCTGTGTTAATCACAGTGGTGAATGAGTATAAAAAGTAATGATTATGTAGTTATTAATGCTAACAAGCTGCATCAGAGCTTGTGATACTACGAACAAGAATCAAGATAATAAACTAGTGGCATTACGGCTGTTATAACGAAGGTTTTATACTGCATATGTGAAGCATTTTCACATCCTCAGAAGAACTTGTTGAGCCATCCAATGAAGGTTGTATTTACATCAAAATGAATCTGTTTGATATTTCTAGGATCTCAATACATTGACTTTACGGCGAATAATCATTTTAGAATATAGTTTATGAGAAAAGGTAGAGTAACGCAATCTACAAGGCTTTAATATTTATATGCTTGAATTTTTTTTCACGGATTCTTTTTAAGAAATCATTAAATAACTGGTTTAAGAATATGATGCCAATAGAAATTGAGATTAAACATTCATTAAAATTTTATTGGCTAGAATTGACACAGCGAAATTATGTATAAATAGTTCATAGAAAAAATATTTCAGCATTCACTCGTCTTTAAAAATCTCTAAAATGAAAAAGCTTCAGATAACTTACAATCGACTTAATAATCAACGACAAACAACTTGAAGACGTTATTTTGGTTGGGGATTTGAACCTGAATTTAATTATTCGGTCTAAAATCTATCATTTAAAATATTTAAATGACTGCGTATCAAGAGAATGATTAATTTTTTCCCGAACACTTATAATATTTTTTTTTGTAATCGAGATTTCCTAATTGTTTTCCTCTTCACTGAAATACATAAAAAAAAATTAAGACAATACCAGGCTAACGATACTATTTCAGAGATACCTACTCAAGTATGCACGTTGGAGGGTTTTAGTTAGATACTGTATTGGAATTCTTGTGTAGAAAAAGTGTACACATTTTTGAAAAGAGAAGAAACAAACCTTAAATAAAAAAAAGATGGTTTTCTTAAAAATCAATCTCCGCTCACAGTTTTTAATATATGTATTCCTAATAAAAGTATCTCAATACATTATTTTCTACGATGGTTACTTGTTACTCAGTCGCTCAACCTCTATTTAATTCTGATGAGAGTAAGAATAATGCTTGGACAGGACTAGTGGTTAGCATGTCGCCATCACTATGCCCCCGCCTATAGATAAGTGGGAAGGCATTTTTACACAACATAAACCCATGCATTCGAAAAGATCGAAAAATTCTGCTCGTATTGGTACTCGAATCCGTAATGTCAGCCACGGAAGCTAAAGACGTTGGCCACTGCACCGCAGACCCGAATCATGTTAGGTAAATAAACCAATGAGTTACGTTTAATATTCTATTTTTAATATGATATTGGCTATTGCATTACTGGAATAACAGAACACTTGCTTTATTTATGTCTTGGTCATATTTTATTGCCCCGTTATTAGAAAGTTCCTCAACATAGTTATGAAGCAAGCCCAATGTCCAGGCACTAGACACCACTTAAGCCTCTAGGTCACGCCTGGGAAGACAAAATATGTTTTACTCTCTTTGATTGATGCGGACGACATAGTTTGCCATGTTGCTAGAGTAGTTTAGCACGCCAGCTAATAAACGGATAGTAAGATTTTCAGGTGCATTTTGCGACAATGATTAAATATCCGTGATGATGCCAATCAGAAGAAGTGCACCCATTACCTGATTCCGAAAGTCCAAGAGAGTCCGTTGAAGTCATCCTGTGTCTATAACTTTAAAATTAAATTGATACTAGACAACTTAATTAAGTTGAAGAAAATCTTTGCGTCTAGTTGCAAATTTTTATTTGATAATGATATAACACATTAAATATTTGTTTGTGCGTGTTGATCGAGTTTTGAATGAACGTCGAATTCGGGAGCTTTGGTCGACGTGCAAAATCTTCGCAGATATTTTAGTGGCAGAACTTCCACTATAAAAGCTGTTGCAGGAAACTTTTCCGATAAAATATCCCATCGGAGCGATTGGAAAACTCGAACTATTAAGTTTTTCAAACGTGTTTTCGGTGAAAATTCACATTTTTCTTTCATTTAAATCGAGTGTGTTTTATGTCATTAGATTAGCGATTCCTTTTCATTGTGCTGGAGTTTATTCCCCTCTAAGCGTGCTGAGAAAAAATGTTTTTTTTATTACGTCGTTTATTCTTTTATCAACGAAAACAACTTTCACGCAATAAACTTCACACATGTAAATACCTTTTTACAGTGATTTAACACAATCTTTTGTGAGAAGTTAAGTCAAGATACTTCAATGTATTTGCCATGCTTCAAAAAAATTATATTTGTTTTCTGCATACTTAATATATCTTTTGTTCTGTTATTTGATATTTTATTTGAACAAATCATTATTTCGGGATCGCATTTGTGAAAACAAAACAGAAACAAAAGAAACCTGCCTCTTATTTTGTTATATCTCACCATACGTTCTTTGTTAAAGATTTTTTATAGTCTTACAAAGAAATGTATGATTCCGCTCTATATGATGTAGTGAGGGATGATTTTCGAAATGTAATTGAATTGCTTTGTAAAAAAGAATATTATATCAGTTTTAATGAATACAGGCAGAAAACGATATTGTTTTAAACAATCTTTCTCCACAAATCCAAACCTAGTGATAATGTAAAAAGTGTAGATTCTCAATATATTAATGGTAATAGACATATCCTTTTAACCAGTACATTTCAGTTCTTCTTTGACTAGATCTTGATCATCGATATTTTTAACGTGCCTTTTATTGGTCTAAAATTGTCGTACATTCTGTGAAGCTCAGTCTTATATAATGTAACCCATATAATAGAAGTGTAGTGTTGTGGAATGTTGCCCGAAGGACTTTAGAAAGAGGATCAGAGAGTGAAAAATTGCGCATAGCATGACAGTTAACAACAAGTTTTAATTTCAATAAATATTACACATCATATTTCACTGTTTCCAGGTATATTCTGAAGAATAACAGGGCCGGTTTAGTTATGAAATATACAATGAAATGAGATCTTCTATATCAAAAAGAGGAACATAAGATCACAAACAATGTAAATAGAATTAATAGATAATTGTGTGTTGTCTAAGCTTCCTTGTACACCCATTTGATTTGCAGACGGTACTTGGTGAAAGTAATTAGGTTACCAGTCCTATTCCTTTATTTTCTTTCATGTTCTCGTCGAATAGAGTTTGAAAAACTGAGTAAAAAAAAATGAAATAAATACTTGTTTGAAATAAAAGTTGAACCGGATTCGAGTCGGATGCATTGAAAATATAAAAACATAACTTAAGCCTTTTTTTGTGCGGTAGATACGTTACGCGGAAAATCGCACATAAAAAGCTATGACTTAATTTGGGATTATAATATTATGAACAAGGACGCACGTGTCAATGTCAAATTGTAATAAACAGTTGAAACACAGGATTTTTCACATACAGCATGTGAAAAATACGCTTTTAATTACGTTTTTTAGTCCCAAAAATATATTTAAAAAAATTAAAAAAGCCGCACAACTTTGAAATCGCACAAAAAAAGCCGCGCAAAAACAGGTTTGGGTTTAGTTTGATTAAGGGTATCCGATTTGGTTTGCGATTATGCTTAGTTGCGATTCAGTTGAGACTGATAGAAAAATCTAAAATATATTTTGACACTGAGAAAGAAAGTTAGCAAACAATCTGTATGTGAGCCGAAGAAACCCCTTGCATACGACTTTGACTTATCCTAAAAGATTGATGGACCAAAGTTTCAAAGCTTTTTCGCTCTCCGCCTTTACCATTGCCCAAAAGAGCGGCCTCAAAGATGTGACACAATATAAAAACTTGAATAAGTCCCACACGTTGTTTTACATTATAAAGCGTTTAGACAAAATCACTTTAAAAGGGGTTTAAATGTCAATTCACCAAAGATATGCAATATATACGTATTAAAAGTAGAGCATACTATTTGCCACTGTGACTTTATTTCGTATAATTTATCAGATTTGTTTCAGGGCTGGGCTGTGAATGAATAGGGAAAAATCAATTTAAAAAGTTGTTTGTATATTATAAGTATATTTATGACGAGGAATATCAAACAACTGATCGAAGAAATTGTACAATAGTTTGCTGAATACTGATAATCACAAAAAATATGAATATCTGAAATCAGGCTGTCAATATTCAACATCAACTTTTTACAAAAGTCTTGAGCGAAAGTGTGAAATTATTACCAAATTGTCGGTACAACACCGATGACAACAGTTGAAAGTAAGCGTTGTTTGACAACTTTAAAAATGATTAAACCATGTCATTGAATTATCTTGCGATGTCATGTAGAGAAACACTTGGTATCGCCAATGTCAGACTTTAATGTCTATGCCATCGACATGTTTCTAAGCTGCAAAAATGGGAGGATAGATTTTTAGCATAAATCGGGTTTTTATGCACTCTCTAATATTTTTGTCTGCGCCGCCACTGCGTATGAAAAACTGTGTATGTGGTGAAGAATTCATCTTTGAAAATGTTATATATATGATTTTGCATGCACAAGCTCTTGTTAATCCTTTCAAATGCAGTCGATGCAGACTACAGATGAAAACATCTCAACCTAAAAAACTACGTAAACTATCTCACACCTGCAAGAAACCTTTCAAATGCCGTCAGAATACTTTTAAATGTGCATCTTTATACGGTCTAGAAACTCAAGAACTGTAGAGCCTAGATAAACATGAATTGATATGAACGGCTTCTTCTCACTCATTTTATCGACAGTTAAATCGTACATGGCATTGAAACTATTAGAAATATTTGTCGGTAAATTGCAATCGCAATTGTGACTACCTGATCTACCTGATTGAATGTGCTAAGCAGGGCTGTGGAGTCGGAGTCATGGAGTCGGGTTTTTGGCTGAAGTCGGAGCCGTCGCAATGTTTTGGCTGGTATTTTTATTTTTGAATTTAAAATTTCAAATTTGGCTATCGGTTGGATTGTTTGGTTAATATTTACATAATCGAATACACATAAATAGGAAAAGATAGGAAAACAATGTCACGAAATTATACTTTCTATAGTCGGAGTCGGAGTGGTGTTTTTGGTCAATGTTGGAGCGGGAGTCGTAATTTGGGTAAACGCTGGAGATATTGAAAAGGTTTGACTGAATCCGAGAGGTTTTTTTTTAAATTCCGATGTGTCTTTTGCAGGATAGATTTTTTTTCAATTAAGAGCAAAAACCATTTATGTATATACTGATATTTTTTTAATATTTTATGTTTTATTTAAAAATTTCATTGAATATTTTTACTTTGGAAAATGGTAGCATTTTATGCGACTGTATAAAACATGAAGCACAGTTTTTCGGGACATTGAACTTTAGCACTGTGATTTGAATGACGTTTATCCTCTGCGGTAGGAAAAGTAAGTTAAATTTAAGATCCAAAGCAGAAATTACGTGCTCTTAAAATTATTATATAAATTTGGAGTGCAGAGCACCGTAACTCCGTCAATTACAAATTTACAGCAGGGAGTAAAAATGAATTTCTTATGCGACTTGTTGAGGAGTTCTGAAAATATTTTTCAATATTTGGTGTAAATGAACGGTGTTGAATAATAATCACAGATCCACTTTTTATGGCGTGCTGAGTTATTTGCTTTTCGATTTGTGATGGTTGCATTAAATTATCAGAGTTGTAATTATTTTCGTTGATAAAATAATTTATTAAAAACATTGTTTTATTTTTATTTTAGAGTGACTCTTCGATATCTGCGACAGTGGCACGCTACCACAGCGCCACTGGTCGAAACATGATCTGCCACGCGACCAATTGCCACTGACATCCAAAGGCCACTCATTTCAATCCAGTCGCAAAGAACTGTCGTTGTATCACCGCGACTCTTGGAAGTGTCGTGTGCTGCGGCCGTGCATATCAAATAGACACGTTTCGATAAAGTTTTTAAGGGAAAAATGTTTGAAAAATGACTTTACTGATTTAACATTATAATTACGTTCACACCAAATCTTCATTGCTTCATCAAGATAATATGTATTGTTTTCGCATAAAACAGACGCTTTTTTAAGACAGTAGATTTTTTAAAATTATTTTAAATGAAAGTGAATGTTATATTTTCCATGTCTATCAATGGTGGGAAATGATCAATAGATGAAAGATCTATCAAAAGTACATCATTAGCAATTTGTATTGATATATCAGTTTTAATTACCATTTGTGAAAAACGCTCAGCAGGTCAGACAGCATTTTAAATCTATTGGGCCACATAGATTGAAAAGTAGTGGTTGATACGTTTATTAATTCAAGGAATGAATATAAATAATCAATCTTTGTATTTAATAAAAAACGGAAACTACTGTGATACTCGAATCTGAATGTCGATAGCTGAAATAAATTACAATTGATTTCTAGATAGTTCGTCAGTGTTTCTTTCAATGAGATTGAGTAGCAAAATATTTTTTTGTCAAGAAACTCCTCATAAAAAAAACAATCATTCTCTGATTGTGAATTTATACTCACAATTTTGAGATAAACATAGTTATATCGAATGAAAATGGAGCCAAATTTTTGTGTCACATATTTTTTGTTTTTGTGCCACAAGCATAGTTACAATAAACAAAGTGAAATAAAAATAACTACATTTCCTCGCAATATCTTTCAATTTTATATCAGTATTTTTAGTGCAAGGTAATATCATTATATTACATACTAAAGGTTAATATACATACTGGGACGCTGGAATATGGAGATGTCTTCAAAACTAAACAAAAAAGTAAACTCGCATAAAAGTATCGTAATTTTTGGATAAAAGATCAGCAAGCAACGCTATTTTATACTGCATTCTGCCAGTTAGGCAAGGCCTACAGTACTAACTGAATGTGCTTTATTGCATTGGCTCTCATTTTATACCAGTGATGCTGAATGTGATATAAAACTAAAGTGTCGTTTTTTAATTAATTTATTTACTACTCTCTTTGGGTTCAATATTATTATATTTTCATTTAAAGACTCCTACCTGATAATAAGCCACCGCTAATATTGTTGAAATCTTGTCTATCTTTTTGATGACAAGTTTAAGCAACTGGAGAGTTTGTTGAAGAAGCCCATATACTCTTACGTTTAAACTAGGTTTGGGTACAATGTTAATATGTTTTGTACTTGTACTTATAATTTTTGGAGTTTTTTTTACTCTATAAATTTTCTATATATTTCAATACAGATCATAAAATTAAAATTATTCTGTTACAGGAACTGACTCATTTGAACTCATTACCGGGACTTCCATCTAATTATGGTTGACAGACAAGAAGATTTATTTATTTTTATTAAATTGAATTAATTTTGGGGCTTTTACTTTGTTAATGTTAAATTCATACTTAATTGATTTTTGATGTGTTATTTTTTTTTATACTTTTGAGTCTTATAGTATTACTTATCAGTTGATAATGCAGTCCTGATGAAATAAATCAGATGTGTAAAAAGAAAATTATAAAATATATACTTCGATAAACACAAATATTGTTATTTTTTTTATGGTAAAGAGAATTACTAAAGAGAAAACACGATTTATATGAGTAATTGAAGAAGGGATAAAAATTCGTCAAAAATTTAAATTGTTTTCTTGATTTATTATTAGTGGTACTTTTTTCCTTGGTGATATTGCTCATCCCAACAGACGATTACTACGAGAACTGCTTTTTTTCAGTTTTTACAATTCTCTTTTTGAAAGAGAGTAGAGACTACGACTAGGACAGGACTAATGATAAGCTAATCGCTCTTGCTACGTCTCGTTTCTTGAATCAGGTGGGTCTGAGGCAATTTTAGGTAACATGTCTCCATGTCTCCGAACAGAAATCAATAATTCGATTAAAAAATAAAATTTTCCAGACTTGGTTTCGAGCGCGTGTTCTCCGAACCGAAGCCAAAGACGTTGAAACTTGACTACGGACACGACAAATGAGTTGAGATATAAAGGAAAGACTAGCTTATCGCTCTCGGTCAAAAACCTTAGAATTATGAATTTGGGACATTGAATTAATGTTATATAATATATGGCTCGCGCGGCACCACTTGCGTTCCACTGCTCTATACATTGTAAAGGCACAAAATACTGTATACCTTTGGACATTGCATAGTCTGACATTTCTCTGCAGTAATTTTTCACGCCGCTCTCTGCTTTTAGCTCAAATGCGTTGTTAGTATAAAAGCTATTGTTCTTTAAAAACCACACGTTTTGGCTTAATAAATTCTCACATATTTATCACTCAGTTCAAAACAACGAAGAAACTTGTTATTAACCAAAAATCGCACAAAACAAAAATAATACTGTTTATTAAGTTTAAAAAATATATAAAACCAAGATTTTGTGCTAATGATATTGTTTGAGATATACTGTATCAAATGTAGTAAGCATTACTTTGGCAATATGAATACAATATATTATTTGATATTTATCAAAAATTGAAACTACGATTATACATGACATTACAGTAGACAACAATGTGTCATATGTTTGACGCATGTACTCAAAAGTGCTAGATATATAGCAAAAATACTAGTATTTTAGATGAAATAGTAAACATATGAAGAACAATAAATTTTGTTTATATTAAAATTATAAAAGAAAAAAAAACGGAAGAAACCATTCCTTTCGTTTTTTTCTGAATTTATGATTTTTTTAAACTTTCTAGGGATTGCATTGATCAGCTGAACAGATCTTGTAAATAATGACTCGAAAGACCGATGCAAAAAGCAGGTCTTGATTGAAAAAAATATATTATATCTCGTGCCCCCGAAAACGTCGAGAAAAGTGTTTCAATATTGAGAATGATCTTTGAGTTTCGAGAGAGTGAAACGCAAGCATTCCTTAAAGAAATTTGGTAGGAAAAGACATCTTTAAGGAATTATTATCAAAGGGGAAAAATTTATATATTTTTTTAAATAAAAATATTGTGGAAATTTCTTACATACACGTTAATGTCTTTGACAGAAATAAATACCGTAGCGTTATAAGACAACTAAATTCCAACGTAAATAATATAATTAATCTTTTTTTATACATTCTTTAAAGGGTACGTGACATGTTTCGACGCGTAGAAAATGGCTTAAATATATGATATAAATAGATGATTTATATATTGTTTAGATAAAATGAGTTGATAATGCTACAAATGAGCGAAATCAGTCCTGATACCAATAAATCTAATGTGAAATAAGTTCAAAAAATGTGTAATTACTTTTTAACTGGTTGTATGCCAGAAACATATATATACGGTCTAAAAATCCGTGAGCGCAGTGCCGGCAAGGTTGACAATTTTAATAATTTAAATATTTCACAAAAATTGCAATGTCTCTTAGAATCACAGTCCTATACTTACAGTTGACATATGTATTTTGTATTATAATCAATGTAATATCGATTTTAAAGATAGCTTGTTTGTATTACCGGAATTCGTTTTTCAAAGAAAATCGTGGTTTTAGGTGTACGACCGTTCTTATACATACTGGCATATAATGCGTTAATATATTAACAAACATTTAATAAAATGTTTTTCTGTTATATAAGAAAAAGATGTTTTTTCGAGTTTAGTTTCTAACATATTTTTGCCAAAATGTGTATAAAAGCTAGCCGATACTCTTCAGTAAGATTATCTTTGTTGTGCACATGTGCATCTTGCAGTTGTGATTCTGCAACTATGTAATATGCAGTTTAATAATGGATTTGCGACAATGCAGCCAATTGTCAATTACTGTATCCGTGTCTTGAATGTGTACAACAAATCGTCGGTAGAATTATCGCTCGACTTGTCATAGTTAATTCACACATGTCGATTACTATAACATATACTCGATCTTTAGAGAGATTTACTATCGATACGTTATCATTATAGAAGAAATATCTTCTATCATTATAGACATCTTCATGCATTTTATGTACACGAATGAGCTTGAACTAACGCGTAGTAATCAGTATTTGTTGTTTATATTTGGCATGTATTTAATGGGTCAGTAACTAATTCAAGTTTTGGTCAGTTAAATAAATAAATGGTCAGTTAATATTATAAACGGTCAGTTGTCATTGTATCAGTGTGAATGTGGTCAGTTATTAAATAAAGCGGTCAGTAATATATTTTAATGGTTATTTATTTATTAAAAACGGTTAGTATTTAATTTAAATGGTCAGTTATTTAAAAAAAACTGACTGAAGTTTTAGTTTGACAGCTTGTGAATTTTATCAAATATGGTCGTAAGAGGCAAATTTATGACATTTGCTATGAAAAATTAGCGCATGAAATGAACTAATTTCTTTTTTAACTGACCATTTAATATTTATAACTGACCATTTATCGAATTAGAAACTCACCAAATAATTAGTTGTCTTTATATTTTACATAAAAATAAAAGTAGACCACTAAGCTTAATTGTTATTAACGTAATCTCGATGGGTTAGTGAAAGTTGTGATGCTAATGAGTTTCAATGAATTATGTGGGTAAATTATATTATCAGGTACTTTCAATGTAGTATCGTAACGAATAACGACCAGCTTATAACATGGAAATGCCGACTAATAAAATAGGTGGGTTTTAACTTTTAAAGAATTAATTTCAAGTCCTTGACTTTGAAATACCTGAATATGCCGAAAAGAGAAACCCGGGTTGTTAGCGATAAAACTCATAGAAAGGCACAAAATTCAAACGATTCAAATTTGATATTGAAATTTCATCAAGCCCCTTCAGTCGATATTTAAAATTCGATAAGACATTCATATAATGAACATCATATAATATAATAAATACCCATTTCTCAAATTAGGTTGCTCAGATCAAAAATTTCGTGTAAAAATCGTACTTTTACAATTGTGCTGCAACTGCAACCAAAATGATCAGAAAACACTGTTGTCACATATTATTTGGTTCAAAAAACCTTGTATGAAAAAGCAAACGTGTTGTAAGAGATATTTCTTTCAAATGAATAGAGATGTCCGGTGACCAAAATAGCTATTCGAATGTTTGTGAATACAATAGAAGTGCGTAACTCGAGAATATGGTTTCTCTGTTCCTCATTTCTATTTATGCTAAATGAAGTTTTATTTGCGAGAAATCTTAGATGTCGCAAAATAGTGTTTATTTATTATAAACGCATGCTCTTAACAGCATTGAAACAAATAAAAATACATGACATAAATTCACACATCTTTTGCGATAAAATTTCCACAAAAGACCTTTTTTGCTCAAGTATTAAAACCTCGCCCATAATGCAGTACTTTGTACAAACAAAAGAACCTATAAAAAACTGACACAGGTTTTTCGCGCGCTCTACACCGGCCGCCATGACACTCATGCGCGACATCTGTGTGGCAGATAAATAACAAATGAAACGGCGGTTACCATTGGAGATTTTACAACGTAGTAAAACATGGACACTTAAAAATACAAAAATTATTCATACGAGCCTAGGTACCTGATGATTGAAAATTTTATTATATTGCTAGGACAATGAATTTTCATTATATATGTCCATATTTTATGTCCCGTATTAAATTTATGCCAGATATCTTCAAACCAAATCACACTAAAGATTGATTTAGATTTTGTGATATTCTAAACATTTGTGAAGACGGTTGTAAAATATTCACAACTTAAATTGTATTATTTTTAAGGTGCTCACTGTCAATACTTGGCGCGATGGGATTATAATGAAAAAATGCTTGTCATGAGCGAAACCCGTCCTAATTAATTATATAAATTATTTTATATATAAATAAGTACCTACTAAAAAGGTTGTATTTAGTAAAATAACTGTAAAATTAATAGTCTTTAATAAATTTATAATATTTCACTCAACACTCTAAAATTATGTTCAAATATCATTTAAGTAAAATTTTGTCTAATTAATTTTGAAATTTGGAAAAAAATTAAAAAAATCTGTGAAAAAAGGTGCCGGAACGCCGTTCCACCGCGTTAAGTGGGGAAAAAGCCCTACTTTTTTTTATAAGTAATGTCAGCTATTTCGACATCAAACATCGCTAGAATGATCCGAAATAGTAGCACCACAATATTAAAAGTATTCTTGATAGCTTATACCTTGATGAACAACATAATAAATACATAAGCCTTATTTGAATCATTTGATTTTTGTGCTATTCCATGAGATTTGTTGCTAGCGATCCTGGTTTCGCCTTTTGGCATCTCCAGGAATATAAAGTGGAAATGTATTATGTTTCCCATATTTATTATTATAACGGTAGTTTTACAGAAAGGTTTATAATCGCTTATATAATTGAAGATTTCAACTGTAGGTGCTTGATGGAATTTTAATCGTTTGAATTTTGTAATTTTAAATGAGTTTTGTTTCTTACAGCTCGGGTTTCACTTTTTGGCATCATCAGACATGACTGAATGGGAAAGTGCACTTGAAATACCTGAATATGCCGAAAAGAGAAACCCGGGTTGTTAGCGACAAAGCCAATAAAAAAATATTAATTGAAACGATTTAAATTTCATCAAGAACGTTCAGTCGAAATTTTAAATTAATAAACCAGTAAACGGCAAAGTGTGTTTGTTCACAACAACGAAACAAAAGCTGCGTCTTCAACGTAAGTTAAAACATATTTTTGATTTATTTAAAAATAGCTTAAGGAAAAATACATAATGTATATTTTTAGTACCGTTGAAATCACAGTTTATGTTAACTGTGCTCGGAATGTGTCGTTTAAAGTTAGCTGTACTAAAACTTATAGCCTCTTATTATTGTTCATCATCATCAAAAAAGCTAATAATAAAAGAAATAATAAAAGAAATTGTGACTGCATTTATAAAATAAATAAGGCGTAACTATTTTTGTAGTTGACCACAATTGACCAGACTGATTTGACTCAATGCGTGCATTTTCAACTGATATAATTTTTTGGACACCCCGATATTAATTAACGCGCTGACGTTACCGCGCCGACATTAGCGCGCAATATAAGATTATTTTGTATTACCGACTGCTCATTTAAATACATTTACTTACCTTAGATAAGTTTTCTACTAAAACTGCATCGTATTTAATGTTGATTGATAATTTAAATGATTTGGATACATATGTATGTATGTTATCTTTGACGCAGAATTTTTTTCATCCGAGTGCAGTAAGAGGTAAATTTATGTCTAGTTTCTAAATATACTAATTTTAAAGCTGTTGTTTTTTTTGTGAGTGCTACATTTTTAAAGAATAAATGTATTTTATTGTTTGAATATTAAAATTATAAGTGTTGTACGCAAACGTCGGCGCGGTAATGTTGCTGCACACATTTTTGTGGTCTATATTTGTGTTTTATTTTAATACTAGTATTCGAACCCAGCTTCGCTCGGACCAGTGCAAAAGGGAATTACAGACCCACATACATACATTCGCCGTTTCGGTTTTATATATAAGATATCATGATAAGTAGTATTTCAATAGGGACGCTCAAAATATGTTACTTTGTCCTGCTGAGTAGATTATTCATTGTTTAGTGGCCAAATTTGAGTCAACCAGTTTGGTAAATAATCGGCCAACACCTACTTGTACGTCATCAAAATACAATATCTGGTGAAAACATTGCTGCTGTGTGCGAAAGTGTACAGGAAAACCCAAGGCAGCTTATTTCTCGTTGTTCACAAGAACTTGGGTTTTCTGCGACTTCAACTTGGCGAATTTTGAATCGGGCCTTATGTCTGCACCCGTATAAAATCCAACTAACCAAGGAACTTCAGGTAAACGACCACAGACAACGCCTGATTGGGTTCTGGAGCAGTTGGAAGTTTACCCAAATTTGTCAAAAAACGTCAACTTTAGCGACATGGCCCATTTTATAATGAATGGATATTGGCAGACATTTGATGCTATATTCCATATTTAATGCCGTAAAATATACTTACAAATGAAATTAAAATTTAGTCGAAATCTCACAAACAACTTGTTTTATTTACATTTCAAAACTAAGCGTCCTTATAAAAAGACCCTTTATAAGAAGATACATATATAATACTTCTCCACCATGAAGTCACTGTTGATATCTCATAGATTTAAGACTAGTTTTTGTTGATTAAAAAAACTACGTTGAAGTAATACATTCTGAGATCAAAATTCACGATTGACTATCGAAAAATATTTCTCAGAGTCATCATTGATATAAAACGTATTTCATTATTTTAACATCCTTCCCCGAAATAATCTTTTGTATGACAAAAATCTTAAGCCTAGTGAATGATACATGAAAATAAATTCTTTACACAGGCACATTACATTTACGTAACATTTTTTCTTATAAATCCCTGGGGTAAAATTTCACGACGAAAAAAGCTCGCCACCATTCGTAATTTCTCATTTTTATTAGCTCACTTGAATTTGCCGAAAATTTGAACGATGAAATTTTGTTGCCTGACATTTATTAATATTATGTTTTTTTTGTAATTATTATTAATATGGGGGGTGGCTATTAAAGCCTAATTACACGGACTTTAGTGTGTGGAAAGGGTTTAATAATAAAATGTGTATAAGTACTTTGTACTTATAACAGTCATTAACAGAGAAATTGTACAATACGGCAAAAGAAAAATAAAACTATTATACTCAGAGACTTGTTATGGTAAAAAGTAAAACTCGATCTCATTTTATTAACTTCACAAGTAATAAGTTATCAACGCTTGAAAGTACATTTTATTTATTTACGTACTTAATAATTTTATAAAATGTAGTATGAAAAACTCTCAGTCGATTCCATTCGGTGGTAACTTTGTGGAAACCCATTTTTTATATTACTTACAAAGTCCTTATAAATATATAATTCTTAAAAGAATCTGAAGACGCTTTTAATATGGGAAAACTCCTGTCTCATCTAGTGATATAACTAGTGTTCTAAAAAGCTCACAATTAAATTTTATACTGATACAATTTAATACGATTGATCTTTCAAAAATTCTCTTTGATACAATTATTCCTTATTTTATATACTTTTCCACTATCTACCAATATCCGTATTGAGTATTTAGGACACTTTAATGCTATGATCTGTTTTTTCTTCTCCAATTAATTAGTTTCTGTCAATTTGACGCTCAATTTAAATTGAAAAATAAGTCAATATCAAAGAAAATAAATAATGATTTCTTTGACTCTTAAATAGGGCTTTGTTAATTTTAAAACAATAGGTTTGTCGTTATTAACAAACACGGCTTTATAAGACAACTGGTATTACCATTTACTGAAAAGATTATTAACCATTCCCTTAAAAATGTAGTTTTAGCCATCCGAGTTTTATGGTCATTTCTCACCCACATAAATCTGGTAATCTTTTATTCGAAAATACATTAGGATCATGCTCTATTGCCGCTCACAAAGAGATCCCTTTGAAAAAAGGTCATAATATTATTCACCGTTTACTTATATAATTCTGGGCTCTATTTCAAATATTCATAGTTTCTGCCGGAGGCATTTGCTTAACATAGGCTGCAGTCAGATAAATAATTTAATTTAATGAAAACGAAAAACATTGAAATGTGTAATATTTAAAACAAAATGAGCACACATAGTCAGTACTGTATTAGCTATGTGTGAATAAAAAAGAAAATCTGTACATTTACAAACTATTGTAATTTTTATATTATAAACAAAGCTAAAATTTAAATACTTGAATGTCCCTTGATTTTCCCACTATTCGCCATGGCTGTTCAACTCGTGGTCAACTCATGATGGAGAGGCACTTTTTTCAAATAAGTAAATAAACTTTTTTGTACTAATTCTGCATATTTTATAATAATCCAGACCAGTTTCGCTCATTGCATCAACTCAATTAATCACCATACAAATTAGTGTGAATAAGTGTTTTACAGATACAAATTTTACGAATACCAACGCGTGACTGAACACAGCGTATAAAGAAAATTGCGTGGTTATGTTTCCTAACTGCGTGTCAAAATACAAGTCTAGAGAAGCAATGTTGCCTTGTCAAAGACACATACGAAAAGAAGTGGATCATTAAAAAAAAATATGATTCAATACTGCAATAACGGTATATTTGCATTTGAAATCCGGTATTTCGGGATTGAGGAAATACCAGTAGACTGATTTCATTAATATTGGTTTGGCAATCCTTATATGAGAAGTTTACAAAAAAATTAAAATACATATTAAAGCAGATCTGATGTTATCTAAATTCATTGAGAAGCGAAAAACAGTTTAGTATAAAATTTAAAATAGCTTTGACTATTCCACGTATTGTGCTACTTACTGTGACACTTGTTTTGCCTCTTTCAGAGGCATCTTCGGACTTACTATCGGAACGTTTGCTTGAGTAATGAAGCAAGATTGATTCTAATATTTTAAAATTACAAAATTTCAAAATGGAGTTTGGGATATTTCCTTTTTACGGAAAGCAATCAGGGGAGGGGGTTATAGAATCGAAACAAAACAACAATACGTGGAATAATCAAAGTTATTTTAAATTTTATAATAAAATGAACTTCCACAAAGTTACCGCTAAAACAATCGAAGTATGAAAAACAGTTTGCTATAATATTTTTTTAGTGTTATTAAGTTGACCAAAAACTGTGGCAGTGTTTTTTAATTTTTCAATAAAACGCAAAATTCAGCTAAGCAAGCGAATAGAATATTCATAAGGCAGCCAATCCATTTGATACTTGCAACCCTCATCAGCGTCTAAAGAGAAGAAAGCTTTACAACTTAATTTCAAACTTCTAAGGCCTGCATTGCGGTCTACGGACTTGAGCGGAGAGCTTTTTTGTCAAAGCTCTTTAAGTGTGTTTATTATATGATCTCATCATCGTTAAATATTTGTGGAATATATTATATTTAACGTCCTACCCTTTAAGCGTAGTCACTTTTCCACTCTTCCGATTAACGAAGAGTAAAAAATAAGTCGGGTCCGCGGTCGAGTGTCAACATCGTTTGAGTGCACGGTTTTGAATCCCAGTCCGGGCATTTTATTTTAACAATCGAATTTTTGATTTATTCTCGGAGACAGATTTCTGGGCTGTTATAAATACTATAAAAACGGAACGTAGCGAGAACTGGAAGAACTGTTAAAAATATAGTTAATTTACATTCGCTTCCTATCATTTTTGACTGTAGGACGTGATCGATGTAGTGGTTAGCAATTCATAGTGAAGCCAGTTCAAAAGATCAGCTTATTTATGATATTTATTATAAATACTAATTTCCCATTAACTATACCCATACATATACAAATTTTTGTTTATACTAATATAGGAATATGCATGACACAATTACTTACACGTAAAATTGGGGTACAATTTGACCGCAATGATTAAAAATTCGATTTCTAATATGGACAGTTATATGAATTGATTTTTCAATCAATTCATGGATTTATTTATAGACATGGATGCCGTGATGTCTGAATTCCTTTCAACCTGATTATAAAAAACAAGAGGTAGCGAGGGTGATGAAATTAATAATCATTAGTCCTGGCCTTATCTTGTTTGATGCGGCTATAGTTACATAAAAGAGTATTAATAATTTATATACATACATATGTCTGATCTTTAATTATTATTAAAGTTTCCGATGCTTCCCATGCAAGGTTTTGTTTAAATATAAGGTTTTTCAATAAATACGCTCGCTCGTGTAGAATGTGCATCGTGGCATGTGCTATGTGGCACTTAGCGCCGTTCTGTTGGAATTACAAGTTATCGGTATTCATATTATCCAGTTTAGGCCGCAAGAAGTTGCTTATCATCGATATGTTGCTCACCGTTGATGTTTATGATAGTGCGAGCTTCTTTATGGAATAAGTGCGGACCGATGATTCTGCCAAACCATACAGTGACTTCCTCGGGATGCATTTGGTGCTGGTGTATCTCGTATCGATTGTAATCGCCCCAAATCTGACAATTTTGCTTGTTCACATATCTATTGATCCAAAAATGGGCATCGTCGCTAAAGATGTCTTTTTTGGGGAAAATTACGCGGAACGTTCCTCGAACGGAGCAGTGACTTTGATAATCAAATTTGACAAATTGCACATCTTGTTCAACGCTATTAACTTATATGATGATTTGCCGTACACTACTAAGCAACTGTAAACAAATTTGACAGACATAATTTTAATAAAATGGCTGCTATAACCTAACAAATATCGAGCATCGCTATTGATACATTCTATATAAATATTATTATGCTAAGTAAATATGCTTAGGCATGTAATGGGTCAGTAACTAATTAAATTTTTGGTCAGATAAATAAATAAATGGTCAGCTAAAAATCAAAATGGTCAGTTAATATTATAAGCGGTCAGTTGTCATTGTATCAGTGTGAATGTGGTCAGTTATTAAATAAAACGGTCTATAATATATTTTAATGGTTAGTAATTTATTAAAAACGGTTAGTATTTAATTTAAATGGTAAGTTATTTAAAAAAAAAGTTTTAGTTTGACAGCTTGTGTATTTTATGAAATATGGTCGTAAGAGGCAAATTTATTACATGGTCTAAGAAAAATAAGCGCATGAAATGAAAAAAATTCTCAAGTTCAGGTATTTGAAACCAGATAATATTATTTTTATAAGTGTAAAGTTTAAGTTTTTTATTATTTGAAATGTTTTGTTTTTAATTGTTAGAATAATTTTAATAGAAGATCCCAAAGAATACTTTGTGACATTAAGTATGAAATCGAGTTGTTTTAATTTAGAGGAGCAAAAATGTAACCATAAAATATAAACTAATAATATTTCCAGATATAGGCAGTCACATAATTTAATTATTTGCTTAAAATAAAAAGAATAATTTTATTATAGGCTATATATTTAGAAACAAATTTTACAGCCATAAACAATATTCTTCAGCGTAAAAAATCATTTCAGTTCATTTCAGAGGGTCACATATCCACAGATGAATGCATTTAAGATTTAGGCTTGAATTTTAAGTGTCACAGCTTGTTGATAATTATTTGAAAGATTTTTTATATATACATATATATCACCTTACTATGCGTTTAAAAATTCAGAAATAAATTCAGTACTTATAAAATAATCAGTAATATTCTTTTCAGATTTAATCATATTGATTTCACATTTTATAATAATCCAAAAAAGCTCAAAGACTTAAGTCAAAACAAAAAATTATAAGCCAGAATGTATAAATTTTTGTTTTTTAAATATATTGACAGCTTACATTCCTTCTGTCTCCATTATATTATATCTTTGTATTTTATGGTTGCGCTTTTGCTATTAAAAATTAAAGCTATCTAGGATATATAGCTGAATATTACACTATGAATAAGCGAAAACTAAAATCAAAACCTAAAACGCTACAAATGTAAAATTGTCTGTGGTAACATTTTCAAAATTTTGTCTCCTTTGTTTATGGTTCATTCTGACATATCAATTTTAAGATTCCCCAGCTGATATGAAGCTGAAATTATATGACATATTATGGCCTATGTCTGATGATGAAATGACTTTATTTTTGACGTTTCAATTTTAAGATTGCCAGCGATGATATGAACACCATATATTTTTAATGTTATATGTTATAATATTACTTATATCCCTCGTTTAAAGATATCTACTAACCCTTCTACAGAAAATTATTGACCATTTTACAATAAAAAACTGACCCAAAATTAATTATTAACTGACCATTTATAATTTTTAGCTGACCATTTATTATTTTTTAACTGACCTTTTATTATTTTAACCGACCATTTTAAGTATTTATTACTGACCGTATTAAGTATTTATAACTGACCATTTAACGAATTTGAAACTGATCAAATAATTAGTAGGCATATGCTTAATATACATATATATTCAATACAGATAATTTAAGCAAATTGATTAATAACGTAATGTTAATTTAGATATCAATTATTATTAAGATCTTGTTTAAATGGTATTTAATAATTTAATGGTTATGGAATTTCATATCTCTGCTTTAATTTTCAATGCGACATTGATTTTCATGTTTAGAATTTGATTAACCGCATATCAATCATTATTTTGAAAGCAAGGAAACCAATATACACAGACATTTAATCGATATGAATTCAATTTGAATCCTGACCATTATACACGTTTCATCCTGGAGTATGATATGGCCAAAGCACTTAGAATCGGAATCAAAAATACCAATTCAGTGGTAGAGTTTTGGCGAAGCCTACATATAAATAAACACTGAAATACTAGTTAAAAATTATAATTCGATACGAATTTAGGTATGTATTATACATTGACAGATTTTAAATATACTGATTATAAAAAATAAATAAAACACAATTTTTAGTAATACTCCTACATATATTGGGGTAAACTCATTTGTCAAGTTAGTGATCGAGTGTCAACGTCGATGGCTTCGGCTACGGAGCTCACTGGTTCGATAACCAGTTCGGATAGTTTCATTTTTCAATTTTATTATTAATTTATGTTTGAAAGAATAAAGGTTTGTGTTGTTTAAATATTCCTTCCACACATCCTCCTATAAATTGTACGTCTCGAGAACGAAAAGTTAACCGCTATCCCTATCCTATTATTATCTTTTCTTTAAAATAAAATTACGGGAAACAAAGAGGGGAAAATAGAGGAAAGCCAAACAATATTTATGCTTATAATGACGTTAACATTACAAAATAATTAACGAATAATGCAATCAATTGGAAAGGTTTAAATCCATTGGAAATAAATTCAGCAGTGGTGAACAACCAAATCCTATTAAGGATATTATTAATTAATATTTTCTTACCGTTGATACTTTTAAATTGCTATTCTGATTAAAATTATGATCGTTAAAAGTCCCAAAATACCAACCTCCATTTTTGTAATTTATCATTTTAGAATATTAGACTCAATATTGCTGTATTACTTGAGCAACCTTTGCGATAGTTGGTCCAAAGATGCCTTTGAAGAAGGCAAAGCACTTGTCAGCATTAGTAACACAATATGTGGAATAATCAAAGATATTTTAGAAAATGAACTTCCTCAAAATTACCGCCGAATACATCTTAAGTATTATCTTTTCTTTACCTATTCTGCAACTGAGTAACAACAAGTTCTTGTAGAAAATTATGTGCCATATATGACGTAAAAAAATGACTCTAGTGTGATGTTGAAATAGTAACATAGCATTAAATGAAATAAAGTGACTTCAAGCGAGATAAATATCGGAAAATTCAACAAGAAAAATATAAAACGAATTTAGCGTATTTCAAATATTTATCATGAGAAACATGTGTTTTGATTAATGATGGAGTCGATAAAAAATATCTAAAAACCGTACGTACATCTGAAATTTAAATCGACATTGAGAATTCAGAGAATTTCATCAATAAGAATTAAATCGTAATGCTGTTTAATCGAGTCGAATAGTTTCAGCAGGGTCTCTTGCTTTTTTGCTCTCGTGTACAAATCAAAGTTATTTCTTTGGGAGGCCCGAACTATTTCATTTTTTGGCATCCCGTCCACAAAAAGCCGAGAACTATTTTACGCGTAACACTTCGCCTGAATCTCATTCTATATTTTTTGCAACTAAATTACAATTAGGTTAACGTTTTTTTTTTGTTGGCTGTTGTTTTTCTGGTAGGTTTTTTCAGATGTATGAAAGGTAATATAAGGAAATGATGGTATCGTAAACAATTAGAAGTTTTATCATTCAATTTGTCAATCAAACACATGTGATTCAAACAGCTTGTTCCACGCTTTTTTTCTCAGTGTGGTTCAGTGGTTTTCCATTTAATGTTATTATTAAATATTTTTGTCCCTATCTAGTCTGTAAACGTTTTATTATGCAGATGAACTTTAGGATTCACCATTTAAGTTTTCCATTACTTAAAATCTTAATATGATCACTTTCAATCGATTAATGGATTTATTTCTACAGCAACCGACATAGAAAGAACGCTTTAATAATTTCTCGTTATAACATTTAAAGTTACAACTGTCAATTATTCTCGGCAGAAAGGCATAATTTTTTGCACAATTTCTTTGCACTACTTCCACATATGGTCAGGAACGGTTTCACTAAAGCCGCATTTTTTTGAAATAATGTAAACAATACATGTACACCAAAACAGGATTTTTTTCAAATCAAATCGAGATAGATAAGACAAAAAAGCAATTAGCATACTAAAAATAGTATCAATTTCAATTTCGAGTCCTATTTTCCAAGAGATCTAAAGTGACTGACCGATAAACAATTTATTCAACGATGGTTCATTTTGATCCTTCATATAAACAATTGGACATATAAACAATACAAATCACAATATTTGGGTTTATTCATTTCTTCTATATAATTATCGTTGTATTTTTGTTTCACAAACAACTGAAAAACTTATTCAACGAATAAGCAAAGAACCACGAAAAGCAAATTCATAAATTTCAGCGCGAAGTTGTAAGCTTAATATAATATTATTTTTGCTAATATTCTCCGATAGACAAAAGAGAGTACTTGTTGATCATGCCGACAAAAACGATGCGGAGCTCAGCCCGGGGCTTGGGCGAGTAATATTAGCCCAGTTAGAGGAAAACCGCGGCATTTAAGGAGCTATCCCCCCGCTGAACGGATCCGCTGCGTTAACGAACGAACGAAACGGAGTACACGACGGTCGTTACCTACGCTATAACGGATGCCCTAATACGACGCCGACGGCGCGAGAAATATGCGACGCTTTTAAATCGTCGCTGCGGAATGCTTTCTGAAACTGAAGTACGAGCGTGGTACTGGATTTGGTATCCTGTAAAGCAGTTCTCACGCTCCGCAATCCTGTAATCTGTACTTTTTGAAATGATTTTTTACACAGTTGAAGCACAAGGATGTATTACTCATGGTGTTTATATTTTTACATACACTATTTTTAGTTTACCCAAGCACGAAAAAGTTTATTTTCTTCTCCACATATTTGTTTTGCCACAGTGTGACTAGGTGTAATAGATTTGATTTATTTAAACTCAAAAATAAAAACAATATTGTTTTGTTACCTTTAGTCACTCACTCTCCGAATGTTTAATACTAGAGTAAAGTTCTTCGAAAAGGTGACTTATCTGGTAGTTATTATTGATTATACATTTTGATTTTCCACGCATACGAAAAGAACAGCCAAGAAATCCGCTCTGGCCTCCTATTTGGAAATAAAAAGCGAGCTAAATTGCATATGCCCCATATTTACGGTCAACGCTGGGTACGGTTCTAGCATGTGTTTACAAAGATTTAAGCTCCAATTATTTTGTATTTATATAATACTACTAGTATTGCTACCCGGCGTCGCTCGGACTAACCGACCAATAATGATTTAATGTTATATCATTCGACATAATTATATCACAAAATCTAACATCCAAAATAGAGTTAAAATAAAATCACAAACTTTATTTAATTTGATGACAGCCCCATTCTCGCCCATTAAAATGTCCAAATTCAAGGAAAAAATCTAATTTGCTGTCGAAGAAATGTCAAATAATACCTTCACGTAAATAATAAACATTATTATTAATAATAAAAGCCGGAAAAAGTTCAGTAGAAGACTAATTTATTACATTTTGACTAAATGTCTTCGCCGATAAAAATTCAAACATATTTTCTATCATCTTCGTTTTTATGGCAATTTAATGACCAACAATACAAAAGGGAATTACAGACCCACATACATACATACGCCGTTTCGGTTTTATATATAAGAATGAAGGGACAACGCAGTACGTTGTTCATTTGAGCTTGTTAAACATCTTACCGGAGCGAGCTCTTACGCTTTTGGAGTTGGAAGTTGAAGATATTCCGGTGTCCACCGCTTGGCTTGGATTCCTTGAAATAGAGATTCTCGTTCTCTAGACCTTCTTATTCTTAACGAAAACAAAATGGCGAGAAAGAATAGTTTCCTCGTTCAAACATGTAAGGAATGATACTAAAATATAATTTTCTTCTACCAATCATTACTATGGTAAGAGCTTACTTTTCTTTTACAAGTGTATTTTTATAATTTATTAAAGAATTATGTTTGTCTGAAGATTATTTCCGAAGATGTCAATCATTTATTTCAACTTATTACATAACAAACGAGGAACGAGGCTATCCATAATGGTTTTATACTATGGAGGAATGAATAAAGATTTATCAAGTAACACAACTTAAAAAAAGACCAAAACAACAGTCAATATAACGAGACTCTTACATATATTTTTTAATAATTTTTCTTCATTCATTATTTTTGTCAAAACTCTTTTATAATTCACAGTGATCACTAGCAAAATTCAAAAGCTCTTTTACTATAAAAAAATTGAACATGAAAAAGACTGATAATACAAATATGAAAAAACATGAATGGTTTCATAAAATAAATTTGAATATGGACATTTATATTATCAATAGAAAATTCTTAATAATAATTTTGTATCTCTTTGTGAAACCTTACAAAATAACATCTCTATAATAAACTTATAGTTCTTATATTTGGATGAATTCTATTATGTTGCGCGGCTAACCTTTTGGTGTGTTGTATTTATAATTTGTTTTATCTGAAAGATATATTGTCATTCTTAGCATAAAGTTACCTTAAGCTTTTGCGATAAGCCTCTTTACCGCTTTAAGTATTAAAGCGATTCTTAACTTTTGATTTAAGCATGCTAAGCTAATGTTTAAGTCCCCAACGGCATCCAAATGTGGGGAAAAATCTTTTATATTACATTCATGATATTCATACGTCAAAAAATATATGAAAAGTACCAGCAAAATATCAGAATCAATTTTTTGTATACACGTAGTTGTCAGTCATACTTTTTAAAGGTGCAAAAGTTTAGCATACTAAAAAAATGTAGCCGCCTTTTCATATAATAAACATTAAATGTATTTATATTTATTGATCACTGTTACTGACCTTTTATCTTAAAATATAAAGAGTTCTTACACGTATGTTCAATCAATATGTTTGTTTTTACGTCTGACTGAAAAACTAAGCTGTTAAAAGTTAAGCAATAGATTTTGTCATAGTTATTTAGGTAACTAAATGACTTGTTACGTCCGGTCCTGTGCGCAGTGGTCAACGTGGTTGGCTTGCGTGCCGGACCACCCGGCTTCAATTCCCGGTACGAGCAGATTTTTTCAATCGATAAATCTGTTCAAAGGTATGGGTGTTTGTGTTGTTGAAAATCCCTTCCCACCTTTCCTTTCCCAAAAAGTGACGCATAGCGAGAGCGATTAGCTAGCCACTTGTCCTGTCCTCGTATCCTTTCAATACCGACTCTCTTCGAAAATCAGAGGTTGGGCAACTAAGTAATAGGCAGTTCTCGTAGAAAAATATTTCTAGAGAAAACTCCGTGAGGAGTCCATATACTCCAAGTTGAGAGCAGAAATGGTTAAAAAAAATACTCAGCTACTAAAAGTAAACTTTTAAAATTGATAATCATATTTTTAACGAGCACTAACTGTTGTGGATCTGTAATGTCATTTTACATCCGCTTAAGCGTTAAGAAAAAGAAGTTGATAGATTCTTATAAATAAAGAATGTTTATAAGTGATAATTTCAATAAGTAAATATAATTAAGTATTTTGACTGAGGGTGCTTGATGGAATTTCAATATCAAATTTGAATTTTTGGAATTTTGTACTTTTCCATGAGTTTTGTCGCTAACGACCCGGGTTTCGCCTTTCGGCATCTTCAGGCATTCCAAGTGCACGGATGTACTTGAACTGACTTGTCATCCGTGTACATGAACTTGTCAGTTCAAGTACATCCGTGCACTTGGAATGCCTGAAGATGCCGAAAGGCGAAACCCGGGTCGTTAGCGACAAAACTCATGGAAAAGTACAAGATTCAAAAAATTCAAATTTACGTAAATATAAATACGAAAAAAAGCGTATACTTTTAAGAAGCATATGTTTTCATCTAGAAATAAAAATCAAAATACAAATATCAAAATTTGGATAAGAAATACTATCATATCTTATTTCGATAATAAATCTGTTATCTTAAGAGTATAAAAACGTATTTATTTAAATTCACTTTTCCTTAAGCTTTGGATAACATCGGCCTTCCAATTGTACTTATCTACTGTTGTACATAGACCCTTTATTATAAGAAAGCTACTTCCGAATCAGATCGCACAATACATATAAATATATTAGGGTAGCCATACCTTGAATTAAAATGGAATAAAAAAGATATATTTTTATCAATTTATCATTTTCATGCAGTAATTTTATGCATAAGATCTGTATACAAATTAAAAATGATTTAATCCGTACTATTCAATACGTATAAAACGTGTTCCATTACATTTCTAATATACGCATTCTAAAACGCATCAAGAGAACTAAAGATCTGTTAAAACGTTACAGTTTTATAATGCAATAAGCACACCATGTGTCTTGTTATTGATGAACCATCATAACTTGACCGCCGTTCAAATTCGGAACTAAAACTGTCCCCATATTGTAGAAACATTTAAAACTCTTCGAAGTCATATTAGGTAAGTAAAAATATATTTACATGAAGATTTTGTTTCATTTATAGCTTGCATATAAAAATGTGTTAGTAAATAAACAAATTTGATTGAGTATTGCACACTTTTCACGCGATGGTGGCGCCCTTACATGTGGTCATGTGATAATGGTACATCTACATATAGAATTTTAATTACATTAACAATAAAATTTATTGTATTTATGCAACCGAAATTTATTGAGAGATTTCCTTACATTCAAAATATTTTTATATCATAATAGACATATCGACTATCAGTGTAAAGCACACGATTGTGTATCTAATTAAAAGTTATTTCACGGAAGCTCGTAGTTATTGAGTCACTCAACCAGTCGTCCAGTTCAGAGAGGGTAATAATAGTAGAATGTGAAAATTTTTGTAGTTAAATTAGCACATTCCGTATTTTTTTGAATAAGATACGATGTCATAAAAATAAAAAGAAACCAACACACAATTTCATTTATAATATTATTAGTTTGGCGATTAAGTCCCGTGACTTTGAGACTGAAAACGACGATGTCAGAGTTTTTTTTTATTAAAATAATATTTTAAAACATGTAATATAATGTGACGTAAGTTCACCCTACGCTAAGTTTATCTATACTTATTTGACTATGAGCAAGACTGATAGCCTGTCATGAATAATTCAAAAGTTGGTCAACTTTTCTCTTTCAGTCTCGTAACAAAACTATAAATGCCTTCTCTTTCTTTCCCGCTTTGCAAAAGGCGCACGTGGCACTCGGTGAGGTATGTTTTGATTTTTCGTCCGACGCAAAAAAGAGACAAATCTGATACTCCATTCTCTAAGAGACTGGAAGAACTTTTCTGTAATATTAATAATGTTCCACGATATTTTTCATTGAATAATTGAATACGATTATTCCTTTTCTGGATACTTTTTCCTTACTAAACTGCGCAACGAACTGAAAATTCGAAGTTAGACGTCTGACGTATTGTCATTTTTTTCATTTTTTACGAGCAATCCGTTTACTTATAATAATCTTTTACAACTTCCTCCAATACGGCTTGAACTGATTTTTCTTCTGATATACCCTTTTCAATATCCCGTCCAGATTATTTTTAATGATACTGTTTGTCGTGCAAAGTTGAAAGAAATATTTAAATTGCATTCTAAAAAGTTGTGCCAAAACAAAAGCAATTAATTTAAAATTTAGAATACGATCTACTTTTATATCGGGCTTGACTGTGTGTTTTTTTAATTATTAATAATATTGAAAAAATATTCGCCAAAACACACAGATTTTTCAATGTTAAAATTTTAAAATTTATTTAGTAATAAAATAAAAATAAAATTTCTTAGAAGTTCATAGAGAGTATTGATTTTGGTTTTGAAAAAAAAACATTTGTTAGGGGATATTTTATGCATTTTTTAAAATCTTGATATCATTTAAGGGTATAAACCAAAAAAAATAAAATAATGAAAAACCAATATTTAATACGTAATAATTAAGCGCTAGATAATCGCATTTTTTTAAGAGCAATGACAAACAGATGAAGGTCGACGTTGTACCTAATTTTATTTTGAATGATATCTATAGTATTGCAGATTGAAGTGGATTTGACTGATTTTTATTGATATGGAGACGTGAAAAATCTGGGATTAAAAAGTTATATCTTCAAATAAGATTCAATAACGATTTTTAAATGGTTTTTTAAGTTACATATGGCAGTAAAATTGTAACATTTTTTTCGCTACATCTTCCATGTTTGACACGCTGAAAACAAGTATAATACTTAATTTCGACGCACCAGTAAACCACCGAGATAATAACGTAACCATACAAAAAACCATCACAAAGTCGTGAAAAGTTTTTTTTATTTAAATGAAATTTTTATCGTTCACTGTTTTTTAGCATGAATTTAAGGGAGTGAGAATAGTTTTAACGACGTTGAAAACTGTCAAAAGTCAACATAAACTAGAACATCACACATAATCATAAAATTAGCTAGGGGTCCGTTACTTTTACGTGTTTTACGCCATCCCTTCTGTGGACAAAGTGTTAAACGTAATAGACTACTTAGTTAGGCATGGGGTGGGCGATGCGAGAGTAAATTTGCTGAGGTAAGGTTAGGCGAGGGCGTAACTCGCCACACTTGTACTACTTACTACTTACTCGTGCAAGTAGCTATCTACTACTAACCGCAACTGATATCATCTCATCTCCGACGTAACGTTATGAACGATAGGGGTTCTTAAACGGTAAAATTTATAGACAAAGTTGGATAGATTATTTTTAAGACGTGGCATGTTTTTTTAATCATGTTCACTTTCAAAGATGAAGTGGCATGATAGGAGTAACTTTGCGCCAAAATATTGACTCATTTATTTAAGCACACCTTCATTTATTTCACAATTAAAGAAATAAAAGTTTTCACTGTAAAAATACAGTGGTACTTGAAGATACGAGTTTAATTCGTTCCGTAACCTTGGTGGTATTTAAAAGCAATTTTTACCATTGAAATTAATCCGTTCCAGCCCCCAAAAAGGGGCGTTGGTAGAGCGTTATCTATGCTTACGTATGTGATTTGTCGGTATCTTTGTTATAGTAGTTCCATAGCGTTTGACAGTCGAAGTAGAATCTAATACCAACACAGATATAAATGTAAGGATTTGCCACCAATACATTTATATGCACACAGATACCCGGCCGTTCCTCGTATCTCAAATGTTCCTCGTATTTCAAAGCAAAACTTCACTCGATCGACGGCTCGTATCTCAAATATCTCGTATTTTTTATCCCTGGCATCAATTTATTAGAAAAGGTCACGAAATATTTAGAATACTATACCTAAAAGCGACCAAGGATAAGCCTTTTCAATATGTACTGAAAAAAATATTATAAACAAGAATATAATAAGATGATAAAAAACCAGTATAGATTGCTTGAAGAATAATTTTACACAGCAGCTGAATGTTGGCAATTGAACCAAACGGTCTTGAGTCTTTCTATATATAGTAATCAATCTTTTAAATATGATAGTTATAAAAAGCTCAAAATTATAAAAAGCTAATAAGAAGACGAAACTTTCATGAAATGTTAATTTTTGTTCATGCCACCGGAGGAAAAACTTTACAAATTTAATTCTGGATTGGATTATAAAAATAAACTTTATAAACTATGTATATGCAAAACAAATGTAAGTATTTAGGTAGTTTAAAAACGGAAAGAGAACATATTTTTGGTATCATCTTTACTTACAGCACAGTGAATTTTGGAGATACTATGAATCGTTTTCAAGCTTATGTGGAAAGGCATTATTTTCATACGTTTTTGCTACTAATTTTATGATTGCTCAGTACCAGTTTCGTTTATAAATAAAAAATATTTCACCTCAGTAGGGCGACCGTAGTATTTTAGAGTAAAGTAATTCTTCCCTGGAGTTATAAATTATTGCTCAGCGTTTTTATCGACGAGCCTTTTTGTATTGACATGCGTCACCGCAGTAAGACAACGTTTCGGAAAAAAGTTTCTGGCTTTCAGTATGCACATACCATTGTAATTTTCAATGCTAAGCCACTTAATTTTATTAACTGTTTTAGAAGCGTCGTAAGGACCACAATCATAATGATGGTTATGCATCTGGTATCTTGTTTGACCAGCCTGTACGTGGTTTACCGATGATATATCTCCATAACTACTTTCTCACCACCGCATAATGCACAAATAGTGAAGATGGGAAGTGGGCTATTAATTTTCGACCATCAAAAATAGCACCCGAAGACTTAAAGACCTGGCTAATTTTGATGGATAATCGTCGCTTAAATTTAATAAAAAAATATTTTGTACCCATGCTTACATGTGTGAAAATTTCGCTTAGCCATTAGAAAGTCCAAAAATCAATTTTAATATTGACTAAATATTCGATTGAGATTGTTGACCGTGATCGAGTAAATGTTCTAATCTTCAAATATTTACCGGGCTGAAAATTGTCTGTATGTATTGTGTAATATTATATAAAGAGATAAAAAATACGTTTTATCATATTCAACTTTCAACAGACCAGACTAAAACACCAGGTATACATTATACAGACCATGGCCAAAGATTGCAATAAAGTTTAAAAAAAAATATTCATTAGTACACACATCTTTGGATTCAAGAGTTATGTTGTTAACTCCACTTTTGGCTGAAAACGACTAAAAAATGCCATCTTGTTGTATCATGTAATGTGTATGTCCCGTAAAATTTTTATAACCAAAACTTATTTAAGTGCATCGGAAAAACATTTTAAGAAAATTTGATACATTCATTGTCGGTCTAAAATTATCCAACTCCGCCATTTTGTATTGTCACATGTCATTTATTAGTTGCTTTTTACCGGAAGAACAAATAAATCGTTTGAAATGGTTTATTTTTTGTTTATAACACATAATTTTCCATTCTTAAAATAATCAGTTTTTACCTTCTCCTGCACAATAGACAAAAACGGAGAATTTTTTCAAGAGAGGCAAATTTTCTCTTTAATCCATCGATATTTATGTTAAACAAGCACTCAATACTCAAATAATAGTTATCAATCAAAGCCAGTTCAAATCAATATTGTTCTTCAATGTTGATAAAATCTACGAAAATCGTTGTCACAACACCATAAATTTATAAACTTGTATCCAAAACCTCCGATGATTTCAAATCGTACCACACACTCGCACTAGAAAAAGGGTCGTCAAAAGAATGCTCAGACAATTACAGCTCATTTTTTAGCAGCAACTTAATGTTGTTATAGTATTAAAAGGAATTGACAATTAGTTTTTAACGTATATAATTTTAAGACGATTTACTTGGAGCCAATAAGCTCTACATTTCGGGTAGACATATCTTTTTAATGGTTTATAACAACGCAAATATTTTTGGCGTTACAGCTTATTATAACGAATGAGAAGGAGCCATATATTCATTTTTCTTGGTGAGAATTTTAAATGCCACTCCAAAATACAATCACAATTAAAAGACATCACAAAAACTCTCACATGATCTTAAATGGTATATTGAACAAATATAAATTTGATGTTTACTTTCCCACGACCAGACCCACAGTGAAGCTCTTATCACGTTTATGCAGTAGCCTGCAATATTATGAACAACTGATACTATTAAATAATTAGATTTTGTTTGGTTTGTAAAGTAAAACATTTAACCTGTTAGGTGCCGGGTAGGATTAGTATGGCCGTGTGTGGAGTGCCGAGATTTTCTTTCAAAAAATAAAACCTTATAAATATAAACTTTTTGGAAATATATTATTACTTCATCACAATCACTTACCATATAAATACACTATGTGTAATTAACGCCGTCATTTATTCAAAAACCAATCCAACAAACGTTTCACAAAACTTCAGGGTAGTCACAACATTCACACAAAAATAGGTGAACGTGATTTTATATCGGAACTGATTCATAATAAATTTAATCTTAAATATATTTAAAAAATACTTTTAAAATTCTTAAAGCAAATTAATAGTCTTCCACTGAGTGGTATGCCTCAAAACAAGGTTCTACGCATATCTTGCTAACGACACATTTTAACACAACGAAACAGCTCTTTTTAAAATCGATATATCATAGATTGCAATTGAATATCTTTAAAGTCAAGTACTACATCACGATTCCAAGAGATGTCACAATGTACACGATATTTTAAAATTATTATAAACGTGGCCTTTAAGCTACGTCTCAAGTGCTGCGTGTTAACTTGCGCATTTTGTATGGCAGGCCCTTCGAGCACGGAATTGTTTGGCGTGTAAACACGGCCGTGGCACCGAAGAGATTAAATAAACTTACAAATTAAATTTGAAGTATACGGTTCTTTATAACATGTATTTCGTTTATTTGTATCTCATAATCCTATGCCACCAAGGATTAAGTGTACAGTAATTTAAATTTGTTTGATTCTCTCATATAAATAAGAACACATTTATCTGTCAATTCCTATTTGAAATAATATTGTGTCCACAATGTAAAAGTATTCAAATTGAATGCGAATCGACATAAAGCAACCGCTTGCAAAATAAATTGAAAATAACAAATTTTATTTTCCAGGAATGTTTAATTATTCTAAAAACTTTATTCCAAAACCAACACAAACCGAAACTCGATGCTTCAAGTACTTTATGATTAAAACGAGATTATTTAAAGAGGAGAAAATACAAGATAAAAATTAACCTCGTCTTTATAGTAGGTACAAAAAATTGATTGAAGCACGTTCAGTGTTTATTCAAAGAAGCCCGTGGAAAGTTCACCTACCCAGCGAAGCCCTGTAAATCATTTTCATACAATAGATATCGTTACTAAGTGGTTATTTAAATATCTCACGTTTCTGATAGTCTAGTGCCAGTGAGATTCAATAAAAAGACTTATTCGTCACCTTTTTTATATACAGTATAACCTCGATTATCCGGACCTCAATTATCCGGATTTTCGATTATCCGGATTGGTCAAAATAAACAAAAATATTACAAATTTGCTGATATACACGTGGCGAATTGCTTCCACTGTATACGTACGTTATGGAATGCATTCTTTATATTTATATCGTTGCATTTGTTCTAACAATAAGCCCTGTGTAAAATATGGGTCAGTCATCGTCCAAATTCGATACGCATTGAACGTTTGTTTCTTGAAAATTTACCACGATTTAAATACAAAGTTATCTTTATTATTACCGATATGTCAACGAAAAGAAAAAGTGTCGCAGTTTCATTAAAAGATAAATTGGAAATAATCGATGCTTTGAAACGGGGTGAATCGGGACGTTTTTTGTCTAATAAATATGGTGTCGGAACGTCAACAATCTCAGATATAAAAATTTAAAAGATTGTTGCTACATGGCAGCAGAAAGATGGAATTCTTTAGATGTGTTAACTTTGAAAAAATCAAGGAACAAAATTTTAAAGACACCATTAGTAAGTTCCAGTAACGAAGTAGAAAATGATAGAGGAGACTTTGCGGAAGCAATGATACAACTTTCAATGTGTGCTGAATACGACGAAGAAGATATTACCGAGTGGTTAAAATGCGATGCAAACGTTTCTTGATTCCAAATTTTGAATGATGACGAAAAAATAAAAATATCAACCTCAGAGGAACAAGATCGAGAAGACGTAGAAGAGATTTGTGAGGTGGGAGATATTGGTCCTACACATTCTGACGCTTTTCAGTGTCTAGATGTCGCCATGAAGTGGCTTGAGAGTCAAGAAGAGTTCTATTCAAGACAACTTATGTGTCTTAAAAGTATTCGTGATTTGGCAGCATCGAAAAGAAAAGCTAGCTTTAAGCAGAAATCAATAATTTAATTTTCAAAATAAAATAATTTATAAAGCTATGTATTATTTTTCGATTATCCAGACTATCTTCATCCTCAATTAGTCCGGATAATCGAGGTTCTATTGTATGCAATGAAACATTCTGAATATCGCGTTTATTCAGAGATTGGTGTGGAATATTTTTTATCAAACATATTTTTTTCGGGTTCTATCATAGTTACAACTGCCGTGATACCTACATCAGTGGTGCTTAGAATTATTGATAAAAGAACAATTTTATATACAACTGGTTTTATGTTGCAATGCCACTCAAAGAAAGAAAGTGTTTGTGTTTATTGAAGTGCTTTCGGATGCACAATATTTTAGAGAAATAATTTTGATTTAATTTCACTAACATTGATCGGTATCGATGACATTTGCCGTTTGAAGTTTGCAGTTTGTCTTTTGCCGATTTTCTATGGTACAAAACACGCGCCACCTACTGAATGTTAATTGTAATATGCCTATAACATCTGCGCAAGTGCAACAATAAGTTGTCAAAATTAGCGCCATGGCAGCGCATAAAATATAAAAAAATGATACATAATATATGTTTATATAAAAGACCTACTATAAGTTGATTTTACTATGCCTATAACCTTCGCGTAAGTGCAAGCAATAAGTTGACAAATTTTTATTGCAATCGGATAAGCGGTATGGAAACCCATAAAATACGAACAAACAGACACACAAACATTGATTTTTTATATTAGATTGGTGGACCTCAAAGTGGCTCTCGATTTTATTGTAAATTTTTCCCATTTGTCAAAATTTGTAATCTTGAAATTCTCGAATATTTTTTGAACTCAATTCAATGTGGTGTAATTTTTAGTTTCAGATAAATGGTCATTTATTCATAATAGATCGTCAAAATTTCTTTTATAGACAGTTTAGTATCACTATAATTTGTTTATCTGTAAATTATTGTTACATTTCTTGAAGCCATTGGTTAATGTATCTCATAAATAAGTCATACTGATTTTTATATGTGTTTTTCAATTTGGTACATTAACTATTCTATCCAACCTTTATTATAAATGTAAATTTTTCTTCTATGAGGAAATACTAATCTACACATCGCATTTTGGTAAAACCCTAGTGCAGTAGACATGGAATGGGCGTAGACCTCATCGACAACGTTGCAATTTTCCGGCAATCAAAACGTATACATCTTGCTCGTAACGTAACGTCTTGTGTATTTTTACTATTTTCATACATTGCGTTCTATTTTATACGTTAAATTCTAACCCAAACATCCAGTGAATTTAAAAAAAAAATATATATTTATGTAACAGCATCAATACGACACCTTGATAAATTTTATTTATCATGCCAATACGCCAAAAAAAGAACATTTTCCAATCAAAGGGCAATATTTTAATTACAACTTTTGAGGTGTTCACAGTCAATACTTGAAATGGCATTATAATAAAATAATAAAAAAAAATATATTACTTACTAGCCCAGTACCCGGCAAACGTTGCAATGCCACTCAAAGAAAGTGTTTGTGTATTGAAGTACTTTCGGATCCACAATATTTTTGATAAATGTTTCGATTTAATTTCACACTGATCGGTATCGATGACATTTGCCGTTTGACGTTTACTGTTTGTCTTTTGCCGATTATTTACACGCACCACCTACTGAAAGTTAATTGTACTATGTACATATATAACCTTTGCACAAGGACAACAATAAGCTGTCAAAATGAACGGTATGTCAGCGCATAAAATATGAAAAAACATTGATTTTTATACAATAGATTAGATTTCAAACTAAATTTATTAGATCAGGACTGGTTTCGCTCACAGCGAGCATAATCAACTGATAGGATATACAATAATATTGTTCGCTATGAGCGATACCGAATATGTGACGGTATTACTTTTAGGCTAATTTAAGCATTTCATGTATCAAAAATATTGAACAATTATTTTACATGGAACTGATAATCTTTGTCTACGTATGTTTAAATTTACATAAATAAATACACATAGCTAATCATTGTTGTATTTCTTACCAGTTGATATTGCTTCCTATTAGAGAAACCGGTCCTGATCTAAAAAATTAATGTGGAAGTACAAAAAATGTTTTATTATTTTTATTATTTTACAGATAGTTCATTCTCACCAGAAACACATTTGAGCTTAAAATTAAATTGACAATAAAAACTAGCACTCTTTTTGATTGAACGTTCGCAGCCAGTATTTGATGGGCGTTTGGTAATAGTTTTTTTCAAATGCGTTTTTTTGCCTTCACAGTGAATAACATCTCATAAAAAGTACGTTTTTATTTATAAACCTGGCAGTTAATGATTTAGGAGGCACGTTAAAGACAAAAAGGGTAGTAGATAGATGGGTTTGCTATTTTACTACAAGCTATCAAGTTTTTTTCTGTAAAGTTTTTGTTGCTAAAGGGGTATGTCTTTCAAAAAATCAGAAAGCTGACAATTTTATATTGCACCTAATCTATAAAATATCAATTTAGAAACGACTTAACGACATATTTAAACCCATATGAAAATACTCTACGCTAATATTAAGCCTAAAAGGTTGAGATTATCCTTGCATTATCGTTAAATGAAACTATTATAAAATTTCATTATCAGCATTTTTTAATACTATCATAATATTGCATATAAAAATAAACCACACGTACCTATTTTGCAAAATTGTGTTTGTAGAATTTCAACAATTATACATATCAGACCAGGAAAGAACGGAGAAAATTTTGTCAAAACTTTTTGTGGAAAATAAAATGAAGATTATCTTCAATGTAAAATTGTTTATTATGATGTTGTGAAGATTAATAATCATAGAAAAATAAATAATAAATTATTAACTAGTATTGAAATTGTAAAATTAAAAGAAAAAAACCTAGACTAGCTGAGTAACAAGCAGTTCTCGTAGAAAAACTCTTTGAGAGATTTACTGTAATAAGATTATGTATGCTGTACATTAGAAGTGGAAACGGCAATAAAAAGCCATTTGCGCAGACAGGGAGAGTGTGTATGTGTGTGTAATAGTATTGAATTAAAACAACGGACGGCAGCAAGCTAAATTATACAAAAAAAAGATATATTGATTCTATTAATTTATTTCATAATCATCAATAATTTTTAAAGATAAAAATATTGATAAAATTTTAAAAACATTCTGATCGAAAGTCAGAAACTTGTCAATGTTTAACTACAGTTTTTTTTTAGTTTTTATTAAAAAAGTTTTTCTGATTCACACCGAGCATATATTTTTCAATTATAATGCTCAAGGTAGGTACAAAACTTTTCAGATATGAAAAAAGATTCCCAACCGAGCGAAATACAAAACCGCAAAAGTTTTGCTTATCAAAATAGTTACAATTGCGATCTTCTTGCAATTTGATGAGGCGAACCTGAAAGTTTTTTTTACTGCTTTTCATTTGGTGCGTTCTGTTTTTATTGTTTATTTATTTCACTTTTTACTTGTTCCTCCGTTGCTCGGCATTTGTTTATTTTATAAAACTCTTTTGTTTCTCTGTTGTTTTGATTAGAGATGTGCAATTGCTGGATTTATTTGGTATTCATGGTATCAATACTCAAATGACTTGAGTAAATAAAACGCTTGAACCCGTCTAATTATAAACTACGTGTATTTATTTACATTTAAATAAATGTGAAATAAAGATTATTTGTTTTATGTTGTAAATAAACGTTTCATATTCTTGATACATTAAAAGGTTAAAAAAACACGAACATTTACTGTAGAATATTTAATGATTTTTGAATCTCGTTAGCATTCAATGTGAAGAATATCGGCCACTGTGGCAAAGTGACAAGAGATTTTCTCAGCAGGTGGGCCCGGGTTCAAGTCCCGGTAAGGTCAAATTTTTATTTTAAAAAAAGATCTTGGACATGGGTGTATGTCACTTTTTTTGGTTCTTGACTGATTCATAAATATTTATTATCAAGTTATCTCGTGTGACTTTCACAATTAAAATATTTGGCATATTGACGAGATAAAAGATATATCTATTTCTCTCCCTCAACGCTTTATTCACAAGATCAGACTAAATGAATGAAAATTTAAATGAATAAAATATCATAGACATTCATGAAATGATGTATTGAAGGATTACTTATATTAATAGTTCCATGATCATATTTAAGGATTCGAATCCTCGACCACGCAACCGAGTACAACGAAAGGGGGTTACAACTCAGCTGTTGACAATGATTAGAAAAATACTCACATATTAAATTTCTTTGGATTGCAGAAGGGTTGTCGTTACAAACTGAACTGAATTGATTAGTTTTTTAATTAGCATCGTGCATTGCTAAAAGATCAGTCAGTACAGCTATGTATCGGACCAAATAAAAGAGGAGTAAATTCGTTCCCTGTCTTGATCTCGGGATCTCGGGATGTGGTGAGGCAGTCAACTAACTGAACACCCAAAATATTTATAATTATATCCATCTAAATACCCATAACATATATTTAAACGCACACAGATATGTTGATTGCAGTCCGCGAAACCGGTTCTGATTATAATAAAGTATGAAGAAGTAGTACAAAATTTGTGTTTTATGTATTAAAAGATGTAGCATTTTCACCAAATATTGACAGCTAACATCTGTAACGTGATCCATCCCAGTGGCAGATAATACAATGGTAATCGAAAACAATGCTTTATTTTTGTCAAGTATCTGTTAAAAAATACTCGAGTATTCGATATAAGGCCGGTTTGCATATTAAATATTCGGTACTGTAGACAAATGAAAACATATCTAGTTTTTTTCCGCCAGCGACAGTCGCGTCACTTTTTTATATGAGAGAAAATTGAAATTTTATATGTGGCATGAAAATAAGACAAGACTTTATTATGTTCGTTGTTTTCCTTGCTATTTACGCATACATATACATGTGCGCCTACGAATAATTCCGTAAGCCCTGTAATACCATATTGTGAGATAGAGAAGCTCGGGAATAATTTTTGAAGTGAAATTGATTAAAGTAATATATAAAATTTGAATTTAATTTAAATACGGATATGCTCGAGCTACTTTTTGATACACAAATATTTAAATAAAATATTACAAAATAACAAGTAAGGTAAATGTACCAGTCGTTGACCATGTACCAGTAGTTGACGTTTTGAGAATCAAATGGCCCAAAATAAGAAATGCAGATGCGGAATTGCTATAAATTGTAAAGTTAAGACTCAATGAGTCAAAGTCAAAGTCAGAATGAGCCACTTACACATCACAATATAGCCAATGGAGTGCCAGGGTGTCAATTTGAAAACAGAACCTAGTGAGAAAAGTGTATTATTTAAAATTTCTTAAGTGATCAATCTAGAAACGGTGTGTACCTTGTTCCTGAACAACCCATTGCTACTTGATTCAACCAAGAGTGGTGTGACAGAAAGCCCTGAGGCAGCTCTGACAGAAAGTTTACTATAAAGCCCCCTGCTTAGACATGGTAAACTACTAGATTTTTCAATTTGTGAGATGGTCAACTACTGAAACAAAAACATGACTTCAAAATAATTTAACACAACTTTTTTTAAGCAGGCCCTTTCTTAATTTATGTTCCATAATATTAATTAATACATATGACCCAAAATGATTTTTTATTTTTTTTATCAATTATTATTTTTTCATCGTGTTTGCTTAAATTATTACAACTCTGCTCTCTGAACTCTGCAAAACTAGTTATTAAAACTTTGAAACTTGAAAAGTTATAACAAACAAATTGTAATTAATTATTTGGAAATATTTGTTTAATTATATTTCGTACTGAATGAAGTATTATATTTGTAATCTTTCAATCATTATGAATAATAAGTTTACTTTAATTTCAACGTAAATGTTTGTTATATATTGATTCTTAGTTTAGCTGTACACGATTTGAAATCACCGTGTAACAAACACAAGATGATTACAATCATACCACATGCCACAATGACTAAATTCAATTTGGAATTATGGAAGCCGTTATATGCCAGTAGGTATAAGAACGGTCGTGCACCGAGGGCCGCGATTTTCCTTGAACAAGTAGCGACAGATTTCGGTAATACAAGGAATTTGTCATTAAAAATCGATATTAAAATGATTTAATACAAAAACTTTCAACTGTAAGTATAGGAATATGAATCTTAGAGCTGTCCCTATGTGTATAAAATGTTTGAAATAGAAAAATCGTTGACCTTGTCCAGAATTAGTGGGTGGAAAAAATGGGTTTTTAGTGTAATAGGGGCTAGTTAGACTTCAACCGAATTGATCCAGCTGTCACTGATTAAAATGTGTTGGCGTTACCATATTTTTCTCTAGTACGTTAATTAAGGCATTCATTTAATATTAAAAGTAAATTTATACAGAGCAACCACCGGCTATATCGAATAAACGTATTTATATGTTATTAAGAATATGCAGTCTACTTGCTTTACTGCCTGTCAGCTGACAATTCAGGGAGTGACAGGTTAAGTGTGACATTGTGTTGACCATAAATCAATCCTGACTCTGAGCCCCCCTCTCACTTCTTTCCTGGCTTCCTGTTTCTTGTATAGCGACTTTCTGTTGAATAATAAATTACTATAAATTTACGACGCGAGGAAAAACACTTTGATATTTTCTAAGCCCGTAATATGTGAAAGCTGTGTAATGAAAAGATTATATAATGTTTTCAATCCCTGTCAACAAATAATGCAGTTTTCATGCATCATTTTTCTTCTTGTAATATACCTTAGGCTTTTTCATTTATTTAAATTGACAATTTGTATTTTGTTTCACTTTAAGAGTCACTTTTTTTGTAATAAATTTTAAAAAATCAGCTTAAAGTAATATTGAAAGACCATTATTATATAAATAGTTACACAATTAAAAGTGTTTTTGACGAATCAATCACACATGTATGTGCTGAACCATCATTAAATTGAAGTCTAATAAATATCGTGTTAAAAAAATCTTAGTAGAAACCATGATATAAGTTGAGATTCTATCTCCTCGGGAGTTTGAATCAATGTGAAGGTTGACAAATATTCTCGTATCCTTTCATGTAGGCATATAGGTATATGCATATAGGTATATGTATATAATAAATGTTCGCATCCGCACATCCGAAACACTTCCGTTGTCTGCACTTAATACCTCGATGACTGTTCGTACTTACGTTCTCCAGCATAAAGCCTCTGAAAAGCTTTAAGCGCCGCCCAATGAGTTCAATATACTGTCATTTAAATAGTGTTTTGAAATAAATATTTACCGTATATAGTCACATTACTATTAAAAGTCCTCAAAGTATAAGCATATACTATTTTCAAATATATACAAATCGATATTTGTTTGTTTGTTTGTTCGCACCCTTTTCCCTGCCATACCATTCATCTGATCACAATAAAACTTGAGCAAAATTTTTGCTTGCACTTGCGCAAAAGTTTTTGGCATAGTGCAATTAGCATACAGTAGGTCTTTTAAATAAAATCAATGTTTTTTAATATATTATGCGCTGCCATACCGTCTATTTTGACAACTAATTGTTTCCTTGTGCAAAGGTTATAGACATAGTACAATAAACTTTCAGACAATCGGAAAAAGACAAACAGCAAACGTCAAATGGAAAATGTCATCGATACCAATCAATGTTAGTGAAATTAAATCGAAATTATTTATCTAAAATATTGTGCATCCGAAAGCACTTCGATAAACACAAACACTATCTTTCTTTGAGTGGCATTGTAACGCTTGCCGGGTACCGGCTAGTAACTAATAAAAGAATTTCTTGATTTTTAACGGATTTGTGTTATTTATTTAAACATATTTCTATTGCAAAAAACACAAGTTATAAGTTTACTGCTTTTGTTAAGTGAAAAAAAATGAAAAAATTGGAAGAAAAAAACCATAGTTTACAGATATAAGAGTGAAAGAAAAAAATGTGCATTGGAAATTGGCAAAGAAGTGAACCAAGTTAATTCCGACAAAATCAACTATAATACATTCAAAATAGTACTCGTCTGAGCTCACTCGTGTCCATATGAAATATGTCGACATCCAAAGTAATTATGAATGCCATTAGATTCAAAATAATATGGTAGGTTGTGTCAAAGAGTCATATCAATAGAAGTGGATACGAAGATATTTCAACGCGTATCAAAATCAATTTGTTGTTCATAGCTCCACTAAAACTTAAAACAGCACGTTAGAGTAAATTATTATTTTATATGTAACAAATAAATCAGAAAACCAAAGCTAAAAATAAATAAAATTAATTACTGTTGATCCCTGCTTATTGGCTTTTATGAAAAATAGAGAGAAATATGAGTTACGTTTCTTTGCTTCTAAGGGGCCGAATTAATTTTACTTACAGTATTAAATAAAATGAAAAAAATCAACATATTTAACTGTAAAATTTTTTCTTCTATTTTTGAATTTATTACATCTTTTCCCGGGAAAATGTTGAGTTAATTGTTTGTTTTAGTGGTTTTATTAAAATACATATATGAATTTTGCTTAAATTTCAGCGTCTGGATTCACTTTAAGTTAATTTTAATTTAATAAAAACATCACACGTTCTCTGCGTAAAAACATTATAAAAATACGTCTTACTACAAGTAACAGAGTGTTTAAATAATGCAGACTTTAATAAATAATATATTTACTGTTATAACACCAGACTTTTAAAGGAGATTTATTAAAAATTCTGATTGAAGACGCGTAATATAAGCGTATGCCATATTTCGGAACGTATTCTTACGAGGCTACGAACGTATGTAACGCTTTGGATACTTTTCAGAAATACTTGACGTTAATAAAGCAGCAGCGAATGGGGAAAAGCGAGTTAGCTCATATTAAATCGTTTGCCATATTTCGTATTGTATTAAGCTTTATGATACCTCTTTGCAAGGACTTGGCTAGAAATCTAAACTGATAAACAGGCGAAACACAAGTGCCGTAATGGGGAAACGCGGCAAAGACTGACGATCAGTACACAATCTTTTCATGTCTTTAAATCCACACTACAAATATTTACTTTAATCTATACAGTCACATAATTATCAACGAATTAAACATTAAAGCAAGGTTCTGTTTATAATTTGGAATGCGTATATTCTGTTGAAATTCGGTATTATTGATTACACTACATGATTGTGTAAATAACAGCAATACTATACTATATTTTTTTTCTCCAATGTTTTAAGCAATAAACTTATAATTTGTTATTTTTGTGATGTATGTATATAAATATAAATAAATAAAAACATAAATAATAACCGTGTTGAAGCAAATCAAAGAATTATAAAGATACTGTCATGAGAGACACGAGTTGTATATTAATAATAAATTGTTATAATCAGGAGGTAGTTTTCAAAAGTAGTCAAATCCATTTGTTGAAAAACTGAGAATGTGAGATAATTCATTACTTTTTCCTCATAAATATGTGTTTACTATGAAAGTATGTTTTAAATTAAAGAATTACGGATAATGTGTATCAATTCCAACTTTTCCATGTGAATAAAAAAGGTCTCAAAAGTTTAATCTAAAACTAGCAGATGAAAAAAAGTATTTTGGAATTGACCACTTTTGAAAATTACCTCCTGATATATAATGTTGAGCGAAGGTAATCTCGCTATAAAAGTCATGCTAAGCAAGACCGCTTGACTCATCTTCATACACTTTTTGCATAAACGTTAAAATTAATGAGCTTATACAAACATTTAATGTTTTTTCTAGTAGCGAAGTGAAAATAGAAAATCTAGTCAAAATAATTGCCGAGTCATATTACTGTGTTGCAGATGGTGTCAAAGAACTGTAATTTGGTTTTATCGTTAAGTAAAATCTCAAAATAAGCATCCACCTGAGTACTTGTAGCGTTTTAAAAGTCCTGCATTTGCATTTTCTCGGTAAGGCTGTTATTTTGCTGGGAAAGTTTTGCAAAGTCACTATCAGCTTCAAGAACACGTCTTACCTTTTTGCTTGTTATTGCACTTCAAACCGTTCTTGCTATAATACCAAGCCATGCTAGTGTACATTATTATTGCTTTGACACGATCATTGTTGCCCTCAGAGATTTAAGAAAACACCATTTTAAAGTGTAGTTGTATTTATAAAGCTAGTGACGCTCAAAATAGTTCAAAGTACATTCTAGCTTTTTTGAACTATGTATATTACTGCATAAATCATTTAGAAAAACAATATGTAAAAATCTTTGCGAATGAAAGTGGAGGTTCTTGAAATTTTCAGTTCTTCAAAAACCAGTACAATAAAAATGTTATGTTGATGTTTGTAAACTTGCAATGATTTAAGATTGAAAGTATTTACATAATTATAATAGATTGATCGTTTGTTCATTAAAAAAATAGAAATTTAAAGGGCTTTCTTCAGCTGGACTTATTTATACGAATTTATACGTGAAGAAAGATAAACAAATTCTAGCATATCATTGCACTAGTCTTTTAAATCTAGTCTTATAGTTTTATATGACTATATCGCTATTTATTGTTGTGTAAACAAACGCGATAAAGCAATACATAATTGCATTATATAAATATTATAAATAAATATTATCATTTACGAGTGTTTGGCAAAAAAATAATTAGAAATAAATTGTATTCTCTTTGTAGAAAAAACCTTTTGAATATTTACCAATAAATTTCAAATTAAGTTTTTTTATAGAATTCATAAGGTAAATAATGCTGTTACTAAAAACTGTTGCCGTTTTGTCAATGAACGCTATTGAAATTTCAAAAAAAGTCTTGTAATGGGAAAACTTAACAATACTTAAAACAATAATTGACTAATTTATTTTTTCAAATTTTGTCGAAATAATTAAAGACATGTAAATAATTCGGTAAGAAAAATAACAATGTATTTTAGTTCTACATAGAACTAAAATACATTGTTATTTTTCTTACCGTATTATAATGGAGTTCTACCAAGTAAATGCCTACTCAATCAATATGTAAATAATTGTTTTAAAACATTTAATATTTATGTTTTGTATAGAAACCACAATGCTCTTTTTTGAGATATGTTTTGTTTCATTTGATTATTGTTCAAAATTACCTTCAAAGTGGTCAAATTTCAATGTTTAGTTAGCAATTTGATGCACAATCGGTCAAGGATATATTACATCGATAAAATTACTTATTTTCATGGAAATATAAGAATTATCAACTGTTTACACAGTAGTTCAACCTGTTGTACGCAATAATTTAAATAATTTTCAGCCATTACATCGCGTTTTCTTAATTAAATTCTCTAAAATTTCAACAATAGGTATCGTTAAAAAACCCTTGCAGCAGGGTGCAACAGAGCAAATATAATCATAAATCTCACTATACAGTGACTAAAACGCCGGAAGCATTCCAAGCTCAAAAATAAATCTCAAGCTTTTTTGGCGCGGTCTTTTCATACAAAATGACCGGAAATGATGTCACAGTGTCAGCGAGGCCCTTACGTACACCGAGTCATTTAATTACTTCATTTTTCGGGTCGGTGCGCTTTATGAAGACCAGTTTCATCATCAATAGAAGCGCAAAAAGATTAGATATTATATTTATATTAATCGTCAAAATTACTTTCTTTTGTTCGCATTATGTATACGGAGAAGAGTTAAAATTTGGTTATATTAGCACTTTCGTTTGAATTTTGTAGTTTTCCATGAGTTTTGAGGCCTAAATCTCGGCATTATCAGGGTTCTTCACTTCAAGTGCACTCGTGCACTTGAATTGAACGTAGTAAATAGTTTGTATCGCTTATATTATACTAGTATTCGAACCCGGCTTCGCTCGGACCAGTTTGGGGTAAATACAGCAATTGTAGGGGATTTCAGGGGGGCCAAGTTGAAACAACTTTTTTCAAAATTCAAAAGTCTAGGTCAATTAAAATGGAATTAAAATGAACATTGTCAAAGAAATATCAAATAATACCTTCACGTAAATAAAAACGTTATTATATTAATAAAAGCCGGGAAAAGTTCAGTAGAAGACTAATTTATTATATTTTGACTAAATGTATTCGCCGATAAAAAAAAAATCAAACATATTTTCTTTCATATTCGTTTTTATGGCAACTTAATGACCAATAATGCAAAAAGGGAATTACAGACCCACAGACATACATACGCCGTTTCGGTAAACCAGAAACCATTGCGGGAGTGTGTACTCAATAAATTTGTATTTACCGTCGAAACTTTCGCGAGCGAAATCAATTCGTTTGTTTGAACTTGCAACAACAATGCAAAGGGAATTACAGACATTCATTTTTATATATGTATATATAAGATAGATAAGAATAAAAGTGGACCACTGAGTTTAATTGTTATTATCGGAATCTGGATGAATTCAAATGTTCTGATGCCAATGAGCTTCAATGAATTGAGTAAATAACTGTGTAGAAGATGTTGAAAGGTGAAATTCGAAAAACACCACATAGAATTAGGATGTTGGAACAGCGAAGAAGATGTATTGTGTACCCTGTCTACAACGGTATATAAATATGGAAAATTCACGTTTAAAAACAGTTCTGACGATGGCGTAAGCCGAAATAGCTATCAATAAAATACTTTGTTATTTTTTTCACCGTAATATCTATTTCTCTTACGAAAAATATTTTCATATTTCAGATGCACAGCATTTAAATATGTGTACATACTCTGATCTAGTGTATGAGTTATTTACATTTCCAGCCGAATTAATTCACTTAGGGTGTGTTTGAACAGACTCCATCGAATACCCCAATCGTGTTATAGAATAGGTAAGGGTAGCTATATCAGTGTATGCGAAGGTTCATTCATTCACATATCCGAATTACGGTTCGCATCATTGTTGTCGCACAGGGAGAGGTTCATTAAGCAGTCGATGGAAAATTAACGGAATTATAATTTAATCAGAAGTTTCAGAGATGTTAGGCTTAACTTTCGACGCGCTGATAATTCAAATTGAGAAATTACAATAGAATACTATTTTTATGAACACATTCTTGCTGTAAGGCAGTTGCAGTATATTAAAAGCACAGAAAGTGGGGATTTAAAACAGGGGTGGAGTCGGAGTCGTGGAGTCAGGGATTTTCGGCCGGAGTCGGAGTCGTCGCGGCGTTTTGGCCGGAGTCGTACTCGGAGTCGGAAATTTTGAAAACTTTGAGCTATTGACCGAATTGGTTGTTTTCGATAGCGTTGTGAATGGCGGCCATGAAACATTGGCTGCATATACACAACGGGTGGTGGTGGAAAAAACCATCTTGATTGGTTGTTTGATATATAATTGAATACACATAAATCGGAAAGGTAGACGTGTCGAAATTAAACCTTTTTTAGTCGGAGTCGGTGTCGTGTTTTTGGTCAATGTTGGAGTCGGAATTGTGTTCTTGGTAATTGCTGGAGCCGGAGTCGGAGTCAGAGTCGTATTTTTTTAACGACTATACAGCCCTGCTTAAAACACTAAAGAAAAATATAAATATTTAACTTAAAGACGAAGGAGACTGGAAGAACTTTGACGCTTACGCACCTTAACTATAACTTGAGCTCTTTTAATAAGCTCCATCAAACAAATATTAAGAAAAAAATTGCCGTTCAGATGAGGAGAAAAATAATATAAAATAGTACAATATCGAGAGCTTCACATTTCAGCTTTATATGAAAATATGTTTTTCTTATGTGGACTTTCGTAATGACTAACAGCTATTTCAGTAGTTTACGATTCATCAATATGTGAAAGTAATGATTCTTGACCAATCCAACCGCAAGTTTTGTAGCCATATTGTAAGAGAGCACGTCTAAAAAAAATGGTTACGAAAAGGATAAAATTTTGTGGTCGGCATGCAGTATTTGAAAGGTTTTTGGTTTTATGAACGATCCTCTTCAAGGAACTCTTTTTTCGCTTTCCCTCAATCACATATACCATCAATTTTTCGGTCGACGATTTTTTAGTTGATATCAAAATAAAAAAAAATGTTTGCTTTCTTTAGGCTGACCTTATTCAGAAGGAAGGTTAAAACATTCAACCTTTCTGCGGAGAATGTAAACCTCTGAATATTAAGCTTCATACGTAAATAGTCAAATCCACAAGATGTAAATCGATCCATATTTTAAACTCAATTATTTCTAGAGTGAATAAAATAGATATTACCTCATTTACATAATAATAATACTGTAAGTCATCCCACAATTTGTTATCAAAATACTTTGAAGTTATGTATGGCAAATAATCTATAATATATTCGTGCATTATCTACGTGTTAAACTATATTATTTAGTAATAGAATAGATTTTGCCTATATACTTATACAGCCAATAAGAGTTAAAAACACCTTTTAAGTAAAAAATATTTTTTTAAATATCGTCGAACGTGAAGAAATAAGTTAAAATTTATGTATTTTTAAAAGATCGTTACCTTAATTTGAAAAGGTTCTAAATGATTAAATTTTTTTCGTCGGAAAATTTGGTGCATACCATATTCTAGCATATAAATATTTATGTATGATAACTTCAGAATTTCGAATTTGATCTGCACACATTTTTTACTGAATTGATTTGATAAAGTTCTATGATAATCATCATTATTTCACAGTAGAATGGTTTGAACTGTGAAAAAATAAGTAATTTTGAAACATTTTTACTTGCTCATTGTTACAAGTGATTTTTTTCTATTGAATATCATCAATCTAAACTTCCAACGCTCATATCTCAAAATAAGGTCATGAATAGTAAAGTTAGAACCTTTTCAAAGTAAGGTGTCGAGATATAAAACTTGAATTTATTTAACGTTTTGTTACTAAAGACCGGGGTTTCACCTTTCGACATCGACAGTCATTTAAGTGTTCAATAAGTAATCTCTTCAGTCAATATATTGAATTACAACAAATACAAGTGAAAAAAAATAATGTTATCATTAAGAAGTCCGTACAGATAACTGGCTATACATTAATTATGTTGTAAGGCGCTTCTGTAAAGTTTTTGTTTGCAAAGTTACGAGGTTTACATAGTACCTAGGGTTTCTAGGCTGACGATAAAGTGTTTACAATTAATTATCTTTGGTGTGGTGACACAGAGAAAACCTATGTATTATACATGATCCAACATACTTTATTTAAAGTGCCTATTTTATCTGTTTTTTGAAGAGTTGATTGTAGAAATTTAGATGATTCACACAAAGTCGTGAATTTGAATATTTTTTTGCTAATTCAAATGGTAGAAATTTTTTTGCTCGCAATACCCGCACGCCTTCAGATCTATTTAAAATACAACATTATTTTATTCAAGGCTGATTTTGCTTTTTGTTCAGACTATGATGAATGTATAAATTATTCATGGTGTATTTTTACTAGTAATAATAGTTTAAAAAAGTGATTTTGATTATTAATGATGCAAAATTAGTGTTTATTTTTTATTTGGTAAATTTATTCTAACAATGTTCAAAGTATTTTTATGTTTTATATTTCAAAATTCTTCATTAAGAAAAAAAAAGTTTAGCACTCGTTTAATGGATGCTTGATTGATTCGAGATACGAGAAATGAATCCCATATGTAAATATTAAATACTATAGACCACGGGTTGTCAACTTGGTCCGTATCGCCCACTAGTGGACCGTAAAGGCTTCCGTGGTGGGTGGTGGGCGATTTTTACTTTTACCCCAAAATCTTTCACAATAATGACAAAAAAAGAAGTTGTCTGAAAATCACTGAAAAAGGAGACATGTGTTTGTTTTTAACGAAAATTGAGCAAGACATAAAATATTTAGTCTGACGGCATCTGGCTCAAGATTCTCATGCATTATTGTATTTGATTTTTAATTTAATTTTGTTTTTGTCAATATATGTATACTTACTCTTTTTTTGTTGCAATAAAATCTTGATTTCAAATATCTTGAACTCTTGAATTTTTTTTTCACTCATATACTGGATTGAATTATAGCGATGATGGTAGGCGGTAAGGAAATTTTACGATGGAAAATAAGCAAAAGTGGGTGGTAGACATAGAAAGGTTGACAGTCCCTGCTATAGATGGCTAAGTAATGATGGTAAATATTTAATAGATTTTATTTTTTTACCAACTTAATACAAACGGAAGTTTCATTTACCAAACAATGCAAACCATTACTTTTAAAAGATATTTTAGCATTAACAGATGCCAATCACTTTTGTAAATAAAGATAAATTTCAGGGCTAAATAAATGTATATTCTATTCATATTATAAAGAATGGCGCAAATATAAACAATGAAATGTGAGATATACATTTTGCGAACGCTGAACGATGTGATAAAATGTTGTTTGGTTGAATTTTAATAATTTTATAGCAAAGATTTTTTTTGAAATTATGGTCTCGTATATCATTTTTTTGTTCACCATATTGGATAAATACCACATATGTTTTTTTTTGTTATTATTTATGCTATCTAGTGAAAGTATCGCAACATTTTTCGACTCTTTGGAATTTTTTGTTGTTGTTGAACAATGGATCACTTAAATTGTTAATTGAGATCGTCATATAAAAATCAGAACTAGTCAGGTCCGTGTTCGAGTGTATGTTTCGTTTTTTAAATTGCGGAGCGCTCGGGATCGAATACAACTCCTGGTTGTTTCTGTTATTAATCTAATTATGTCTTTCTATTTAGAGTCATGGACTCTAAAATATTTGAGAACATAGAACGTGTAACGTATTGAGAACAATCAATATCTTTGAAAAAATTCCGTAACATATCCATATGCTCCACATTGGGAGCGGACATGTTGAAAAAATATCTCACCAAGTTTGCAAAATAAATAAAACTTCTAACAGCATATTTAAGGTAGCAACAGCCTTTTAATAAATAATACAATATTAAAATACTTTCAATTTTATAGAATGCATTTTTATCGGAAAATTATGTTCTAGGAATATGGATTTATAAGTTAGTCTTTAATCATTAAATATTTCAGTGGTGTTTATATTTTGCAAAACCAAGTGCGACAGAAATGAAAAAAATGCCACTTCTGGGATGAGAAAAGTAGTTGGAAATGAAAACAACTTTTGAATCACGTTTTATGTCTAGAAAATATTATATATATTTTTCCCATAGTGCCTTCGATATGAATTTTTTTTTGCCAACTCAATTTAAAATCCAATTCACATTTGAAATTTATTTAAGGGGCACACATTCCGTGTGAAATGTTTGCCAAATCGATGTTTAAACCGACTTAACAAAACGTTTCGCTTGTTTCGAAAACGTGCTTTGATTAATGCGTTTGAAATATTTTCCGCCGCCATCTTTTGTATCAAACAACACAAATTTTTCTAAATAACATTTTGAAAGAGTAAGCTAAAAGAATTCCTGTCAACTTTGTGACGCAATGTAATTTATGAATTCTAGGGATGTCAACGACATAAGGGATGATGAAAAATACTCGATCTTAATACCTGGTGATACAGTGTTTCAAAATGTAATACCGGTGAAAACAAATACTCTGATTCTGCATATCGTCGGCTTGATTCTAAAATCATGTTAATCATTTTTTTTAGGTTAATAAGATAATTTGCCTATAATTATTCATATTTTAAGTCACGCATGAATGAGACAACCTGATCGTGTTCTTGTTTATTCTAGACTGGAGATGCAGACCGTGAATGCGAATTCTTATCTACACCTTTTAATGTAAAAAGCATCTATTTGATTTCGAATGCTCGTTGAAAGAAGCGCGTTTGAGATAAGATAACGTTATCTTATCGCGTATGCGCAGTGAAGTTTTAATCCTGGCAATTAGTAGCGACAATATAAATGGTTTTCGGCCAATAATAATCCGACTTGTTTTGATTTTTGTATTGCATATTTTTTTACTGCAAAAGATGTAAAAAACAATGATTTAGGAATTCCAAAAGTTTACACATTGAATCACTAATATTAAGATCGATATTCAAGATAAAGTAGTGGTGGTCAACTGTTTCACCCTCGGCTAGGCAAAAGTTAATGTCTAAAATGCAAATGGAAAGGGGTCAAATTCAAAGTGACAAGTGACAATTTCACGTAACACTTTTTCAAACGCTTAACTGACATACATGATGTAAGAGTAAAGCTGACGATATGTAACATTATATTATGGAGTATTTTTTTCACAAATAGTTCTGAACCTAAAACTTTTAATCGTTTGTATTAAATTTTGCCTTTCAGCTTTTCTATTATTCGTTTTTGTTATATATTTTATATGACAGTAAATATTAAAGAATATACATTTAAGCAATCAAAATAATCAAATTCTTAAAGTATTCCGCCGGATAATACCTACCGTTTAAAATCAGTAGGTATTTCCGTGCTATGAGCTTTTTTATTACTTTTGATGATGTCACATTATTAATGACCTATGGAAAGTGTAATTTATATTGAAAATTGTTTATTATTTAATCGATTGAAGTTCAATCATATAAAAAACATTAGTCAATTTATACAGTTTGCCATCCATAATTTTGAAACGTGATATTAATTTCATTCTTGTAATATGAGTTAAAATCTAAACCACATGGAAAGGTACAAAATTCAAGAAGTACAGATTTAAATATGATAATTAAATTTCATTAAGTACCTTCAGTAGAAATCCTAAATTTATGTACCCGTTTAATTTAACGTCTTAGGTTACGAAGTCATTCATAATGGAACTATTCTTGAAACCATCTACGTTAAGAGTGGCAGGTCACCATTGGTTTTGCTCAAATTACATTCATATATATTTCTTGAGATAGGTCAACATTATATTACACTGACTTGCAAGCTGAACAGTTCAAATACACTCAAATGACTTAACGTAATAAATTAACGATTTTGTTCTGCAGAAATTGTAAAAGATTACTAATATATTATCGCATTATGCAACAATGTAGCGGTGTTAACGCCCCCGTTAAGAAACACTGTTATAAATACAACAAGCAAGCGTGTATCCATAAACAAAGATACCACGTATCTTGAGACTCGAATTCAAAATACTCAACCTTTTCATTATTTATATTCATTTAAACCTTTGTTTTTTGGTTTTTGACAACAATTATTTCATCTTAGTCTCTTCCCACCTTTCCGATCTCAAAAATTGGCGCGTAGCTAAAGCGATTAGCTAACAAATATTCCTATCCTAGTCATCGTATCCTTTCAATGCCTACTCTCTTGGAAAAAGGAGGTTGAGCAACTGAACAACAAACAGTTCTCGTAGAAAAATATATGTTGATAAACTCTGTGAGGAGACTATATGTTCCAAGTTGGGAGCGGGTAAAAAAAATAAAATTATATTTAAATACTGAAAATATTTATTTAAAAACTTGGAACTGTTTCGAAGTTCAAAAAAAAATTTGTCATCTCTAATGAGTGAGTACATAATATTAGCTTTATATGAACATTGTTGAGTAAACGTCACTTTCAGATGCTTATTTCTAAAGATTCTTTGACGTCTATTTTGAGAAGTATTTCATATATGCGAAGACCTGCTATATTTCACTCATATTTATTTTCTATTTCTCTGACAAATATGTCATTTTCTGTTGCAAATCAAAATACTGTGGATAATTTTACTATCATGAAACTTATGTAGGTAATCATCATGCGATGTTTATTTCTCAGCGTGAATTCCGTCAAATGAGACCTAACCTAAGCCTATCTAACATAATATATAAAAGTATGTTCCAAAACGTAGAAATAGTCATCTCATAAATAGGAAACACTGCCGCAGCGGCCATGTTAGATTATCTGTCAATTTATCAGTCAATCACTTTACACACTTACTATTGATGATTATCAAAATTTGAAATGTTTATTTTTAGTTTCAAATGTCTATCATATGATTGATTGAGTTGGCATTTACTTAAAATAACAATATATTTTAATTCTACATAAATTAATTTATATATTTGTTGATAGCTATTTCGGCTTACGCGATCGTCAACAAATATATACAATAATTTTTATAGAATTAAAATACATTGTTATTTTTTTCACCGTATATAAAACGTCGCCAACAGTGCCAATGATCGGCAAAACCCACGACCCGACGCCATAGAATCAGAATGGTCCAGTATTAAGAATACTGTCGCGTCAGCCGCTCATGAAGTGCTTGGAATTCGGAGAGGTGATCAACCAAAGTGGATGTCCGACGACACGTGGAGGAGTATTGCAGAAAGAGCTCGGCTTAAAACACTGAGGGACAGTGAGACAGACCCAAACCGGATCGAGGACCGCCGGACTGACTATCATAACCATGATAAGATAGTTAAAAAGTCAGTGCGACTCGATAAACGCCGATTCTTAGATCGCCAAATTGAAGCAGCAGAGGAAGCATCACGCAGAAGTGATACGAGAAAATTATTTAAAATCACGCGCGAAATTTGCGGGAGACGACCACCAACCTCCGGGCCTATACGTAGTCCAAGTGGGGCAATAGAGTCGAGCGCGGAGCGTGTCAAAAAGATCTGGAGAGATCACTTCTGCGGGCTGTTAAATCGCCCTCCTCCCTTGAACCCATTTGATATACCCAATGAAGCCTTACTTGTAGATATTCCCCGAGCGTCGAATATACCCGACCATACGCCTACGCGTGCTGAGATCACCTCAGCCGTGCAGCGTTTGAAGAATGGGAAGGCGCCCGGTGTAGATGGTATACACCCAGAGTTTCTCAAGTACGGCCTGGAGGCGCTTCTGCACCCCTTATACCAACTTATTAGTAAGGTGTGGGATCAGGAGCGCTGCCCAAGGACTGGGTCAACGGTGAGATAGTCACCATCCACAAAAAAGGTGACCCACTATGCTGTGACAATTATAGAGGTATAACGCTGCTCAGCGTGCCCGGCAAGGTTTTGGCACAGATAGTCTTGGCGAGAATAAGGATCCCAATAATGCGTATCCTCAGGGAAAATCAGGCCGGGTTCCTACCTGGCCGATCCTGTGCGGACCAAATCCACAACCTTAGATGCCTTCTCCAGCAAAGCAACGAATTCAATAGCTCGCTTGCGTGTTGCTTTGTCGACTACGAGAAAGCCTTTGATAGTCCGCATAGGCCTTCCCTATGGGCCATTTTAAAGCTTTATGGGATCCCACCCAAGATAATCGCCATCATCAAATGCTTGCACGAGGGCAGTGAATGCTGCATAAGAATCGGTGACGTAACTACGGAATGGTTTGGCATCACTACCGGCGTCAGACAGGGCTGTGTTCTAGCTCCGTTCCTCTTTATAATAATCTTCGACTTCATCCTGAGGAAGTCAATTCCACCTGACCGAGGAGTAACCGTTGCTCCCAACCTGAAACTATGTGACCTCGAGTATGCCGACGACGCTGTCATCTTTGACAAATCAGTTGCGGGTATCCAGGAAACAATGGATAGACTGCAGAGCAACTCGTATCGCGTTGGCCTCAAAATCAACGCGAGTAAAACCAATGTGCTCTGCAACAGCGCCTGTCCAGATCCAGACTACTCTCTGTTGAGTGCGGGGCAAGAAATCGAGAGAGTCGATGGTTTTAGGTACTTGGGAGTACACATCACGGGAGATGGCAACTGATTAGGGATAGCTGGAGCAACATTTAATTCAATGCGGAAAGTCTGGGACTCACGGCTGTACTCGGTCAGAACCAAGTGCCACTTGCTCAACGCATGCATACTGACTGTGCTGCTTTACGGTTGCGAGTCATGGCACATCACAAAAGCACAGGGTAACCGTATACTGTGCTTTGAAAACAGATGCCTGCGGCGAATACTAGAGTACAGTGGTTTGACTTTGTCAGGAATACGGATACGGAGGTAGAGAGCGGACAAACCAGCCCCTTATTACGTCCAAAATTAAAAGGCGACGATGGACCTGGCTTGGACATGCTGCGGATGCCCCAGGGGAGCCTGAATCCTGCCTGCCTCTTCTATCAACCTGATGGATCCCGACGCCGCGGAAGGCCTCTGATGACCATCCATAGGATGTACTCAGGGGAGCTAAGGGACGCCGGGATGACCTGGGAAGATGCGAGGAGGTTGGCGGGAGACAGAGAATCTTGGAGGCACCGTGTGGCGGCCATATGCTCCGAATAGGGAGCGGATATGGGAAAAAAAAAAAAAAAATATGTACATATGACTTAATTGAGTATGTAAACATTTTTTTATATTATAATATTAGATACATATTTAATCAAGTGGATCAACCTATATCTTCAACGAGGAGACATATTTGATTTAGAAAATACCATTCATCAGACTACGCTCTGTTATGAGGATCAGTGAAATGAATGAAAACCTCACGGCCATCCAAAAATCAATGAATTAAAGTGTCCGTTTTGAAGATTCGAATCCATGAACGAGCACTTGGGTATGACATCTACTTGAGAACGGTGAAGGCCGAGTTATACGAATCCAGCATATACGTTTAGAAACAAATAATAATTTGAAAATAAAATTTGCTTTGAAGTCGGCCAAAAAAATATTACATAGGTATTAAAAAACGAAAAGAAGTTGTTTGCAGTGAAGTTTTTAGTATATTTATCACTCTTTAGAATGTATAAAATGACCAGGATATAAAAATATATTTGATATATTAATAGAAACTCATGTTTTAAGTACTTCTTCCACAATACATTTATTAAGATCAGGACCGGTTTCATTCATAGTGAGCATTATCAACTAAATATCCAATATCTTAAATAACCTTTGCACTCCTCAATATATTATTTTTTTCCTTCCAGAAACTCCTCAATGGATTTGTAAATTTATTTATGTCACAGGGTTTGCGTATTTCTTGGTATGGTAAAACGAAATACTGAAACATATACCTACCCCATTATGACATGTTATAAATTTTGACTTAGGAAGGAATTATAGGAGTTTATCTGTAATGAAATATTATGATATAATCTATTATGGAATAAGTAATCCATTCCATTTTACCAAGTTATGATAGTGAACGCATTAAAAGTGATTAAAAATAAAAAGCTTATAAGTGTTAGAATCTTTGAATATAACATAGGTATTAATTTTGTTGAGTGGTTTATTTATACAGAAAATATAATATAAGAATAATATTTTGCTACATCTTATAGAAAATCTCATTCATCTGATTAAATAAATAACGAGCTTGGTAGATACGACGTAGCAAGCAATTAATACCAAACTATTCTTGGCCATTATAGAAATTCGGACAATAATACGTCCAAATTGGGATTTTTGATCTCATTAGCCACCTGTGTAATGTTAAAGGCACTACAAACGTACGGATATAAAAAAAAACTCGAGAGCGAATATTTCTTTCGGTGTTCAAGAATCACGGAATATTTTTTGCCTTCATCACTGTTTCTAAATGAGATAAATGATTATTTCTTAACGTCTTAATTATTTGATTTTGAGCCTACGTTCAGATCGGAGAAGAATTATTTTTTTAATCATAAAAATATATACTCAATATACAAGAACTGCCTGCTACCTTATGTCGAGAGCATTAGGGATATAGGGATAACGTTGAGATAATTCTAGTGCTAGTTCATTGCGCTTGCTACATGCCCAGTTTTTAAGATCGGATGGGTGGGAGGTTATTTTAGTTATGATATTTATTATATAAAATCACTTCTCACCTTTTCGATCCCAAAGAGCGACGCATAGTGACAGCGATTAGCTAATCACTAGTCTTGTCCTAGTCCTCGTATCCTTTTAGAAAAATATATGTTGAGATAAACTCCGTGATGAGTCCATGGTTAAACATATAAATTCTTGAGAAAAAAAATCATTTTTTCATCAGTACTTGAGTAGTTCACTCGGAAAATGTTTGCATTTTGGTTCACTGGGATTTTATTCTTGTTCTTTAAAGTAAGTCAATATTTAAGTCAATGCATTATCTCAACGAGTAACTAAAAAAAACATAATTTTGAACCAGTTCCACAATTGTATGATTTTTTAAACTTTGCATTAAATATAGTTTCATTCCACCAAAAACTATTGACAGTTAGCACTATAAAATTAAAGTTTATCATGATTGAATTAAGATTTTTTAAAATTTTTGTAAAATACTGAACTGTAAAAGGAAGTGTAAAATATTAGGATTATTTTATATAACTGAATGTGACCTAGATTGATTGGCTCTATTGCGTTATATTTTTTCCATCCTTGAGTCACTTTATCATAATCAATTAAGACAAGCAAAAACCTGACGACCAACTTAAAATCAAGTCTACAATCTGTATACATATATCATTATAAAGGATCATAAGTTTTTATTTATATATTTTAAGAAGGTTACTAATGCTTCGTATATCATTAACTTAAATGCATAATGTAATTTACTAAGTTAGCAAACTTGCATTTGTTAACTTAATCAGGCAAGAGTTGACAAAAGCCGTTTGTCTAGGCAAATTTTATGTGTGGCTTTCTGGGTATAATATACATAGCATTTAGACCAGTATCTTCTTTGATACCAAACCTAAAGTCTAGATTCAAGACCATTTTGCCGTTATCTCCACAAGTGAGATAATGCTTCTTGACTGCCATGGAAGTGTGGAACTAAGCATTCTGCCCTTGCAGTACAAGGTAGCCAAAGAAATACTGAACAAAATTTTCTTTTAAGATTAATATTTTTGTCATAAAAGATTTTATACTATCTAAGTTATGAATTGGATTAATAACTTATCAACTGTGATATTTAATATGCTGTTTTGGTGCAAAATATTATCGATGTAGAAACAATATTGTAAAGAATTGAAAAGTTTTGACAGAATTAAGTATTTGATTTTTCCTGTAAATCCTGATAACTGTTTAACCTATTTTTCGTCTTTATTTAGTGCATATTATATGAAAATTATATCAATACCTCACATGCAACAAAGTAACAAAAAAAACTGATTATATATTGTCGTGTTAACTTTTTAATTAGTAAAAATATAAATAACGAAGTTTATAGCTGTTATTTATAAACAAGTAAACATGAGTACTTCTTCTTGATATTACTTATTAGAGATAAATTGAGATTCATTGTACATCTAATTGGCTTATGAGGACATAGTGATGATTGTATGTTTTAAAACTGGTTTAAAAGTATAACGATAGTTTGACAGAAATTTTTATATTTCAGTAGCGAGCGTATTTAACTATGTGGTAATGTCATGAATATTACAAGTTTTATTAGATCACTGCATTGCTTTCACTTAGTAAATCAACATTTAGTTGCGGTATCGTTTCATATGTGATGATACTAAGTTTATTATAGTAAATATATCTATTTATAGTAAATTTTAATATACTATTGCATGCATTGTAATTGATATAAAAGAGAAATTGCCGCCACTCAAAGGAAGGAATAGAATAAACATGTTTATGATGCATATGACGTCAAAAGAAAATCAATATTATTTTCCTTTTTGCATCTGAATGAAAAATATTTTAATGCAAAATGTATCTTCCGTTTATTTTCCGACACCCCATAAAAAGATTTCCAGGTACTTCCTCTTGAATAAACGAGAGCGGAAATACAGAGACGGGGAAGTTGTGTGGGAGAGTCCCGTCTGGGATGAGGACTGGGGGATTTTTTTATGTTTTCAACGCAAGAAGAGGAAAATTGAAGTTGTCTCTCTGAGGCTTGGGATCCATTTCTTTTCCGCGGTTTCCTTCAGCTGTGATGGGACAAATTTGTAAAAAAAAAACCTCCGCAAAACGTTTCACTGTGGCTTTATGCCTTTCTTATAAGCGCTGGGAAGAATAAGAAAAAAGAAATAGGGTTTATTGATGAGCAAACTATGTTTATTTATTTTTGTTTTGCTTACAATCTAGAATAATGTTAAGTTATACTTAGGAAAGGTTATAAACATGAATACGTATTTTTTTGGAATTCTGATTGATAAAATGAAAAGCTTACATGAAATTGATATCTTTCAATCAATTAAAATGTATATATATGTAGCATTAAAATAAATGAGAAGACTGACGACTTGGCGATTTATTATACAATCTGGCTGTTATAAGAAAACCGTATATATTTCATTGTTATTCAATGAGACTGCACACAATTAACTTTAACGATATACTTTTTAACTAATTTTTTTAAGAAATAATTGAAACAATAAAGTAAAAGCTTAAGATTTCAGTTGTGAATTAAAGGCTTTACTTAGAAAATTAGATATGAGATGAGATATAATTATCTGTCTATTAAGAAGTTTCGATACTTTTGGACATTTTAATTGATTTAGTGACATACATATAGTGGTTATATATTTCAGAAACAGTTGTGGCTAAGAAAAATACAAGCAGTCATCTTATCACTGTCCCTAATAAAGCGTTACTAAAACTATTTCTTAAATAGAAATACAAAATTAGATTTAAAAACCCAAAGTGTCGTTTGGATGAAGTGGTTACTAGACCGCGGAATAGAATGCAATGAAAACAGTAGGGCGTTATGAATCATTATTTGCAGCACGAAAACACCTACTATCTTTGTTGTATGATTCTTAGATGGTAAAAACAAAAGGAATCAATACCATCTACAGAATGTTAAGCAATGAAGATTTAGAACTTAGGGACAATACGATTTCAGGCTTAGTTTAATCAACTATTTTTCCCATCGTCAGGGTAAAATAGTGCGGGTTGAAATAAAGCATTAGTATTAAGGACGGAAATGAGTATGTTGCCGAAAAGCGTGATCCCTTTGAACTTATTCCTGACGCTTAGATATTTGAATGGAGTCTGAAAAAGCTGGAAGCACGTCAATGGCGGGATATTTAATGAATAATTATCAATATTATCTCACAAAAGTTGAAAGCTTTTTTCGATGAAGTTCAAAGCGTTTATCTTAGTTTTACGAAAGGTGTTGGCATGGCTTTTATAATACTGATCCAAAGTTACTATGAATGAGTAATATATTTGTATTGAAATAAAGAAAGAAGCGAATGACTGACTGAATCAGACGTATTGTGTTTTGCTTAGATCAGTGATGCACAACCTTTTCAGAGAAGGGCCAGATAATCAATTCTCAGATGGTTTGAGGGCCGCATGGGTAAAATTGATTAAGTTATCGATATTTTTAGTGGATATAAAATTTTAATTTTATTTTTTCTATTGTTCTTTCAACGTCCGTAAAAAGTTCTGAAGAAAAAAAATGAATAATATTTGTCATATAAGACCGCATGAAACGTCATTGCGGGCCGCAGGTTGTTCATCACTGGATTAGATCAAATGTCAAATGATGTTTTAAAAAATACATCTTTAATAGTAATCGCATATTTTTATAAAGACCGGTTTTCCTTATCGCGAGTATTCCGAGTAATCTCATATTTTTCATTTTGAAATAAATACAATTGTTTCAATGTATTATACATGTGGCGATGAGTGAAACCTGTTGTGATTTATATATATATTTTTATATAAATCACAACATAAATCGCAAAAGAAGTTAAAAAATAAATTGTATTTTATTGATTCAAATCAGAATCTCGATAATAACAAATATTTTAAGCCTAAATGAAAGAAACATATCATATAAAAAGTGAAGCCAGCGTGAGTGGAACAATTTATCAATAATTCGTGGAAATATTGTAGTTTGGTTTAAATCAGCAATGCTTGGATGAAATAGATTCACAGTTGAGCAAATACGTATTAACAGAGAAAGTTAATGCAAAACGCATTCCTAGTATTATTTATTTCTGCAAGGTACAGTTAACGAGAATAAAAAACATTTATTGATGAATCAAAACCTAGTTACGTTATTTACTCTTGCAACGCGAGAATACCCGTTTTTCAATTTTCAAGTATTTTGAAAAATACTTATCTATAAATGAAGACTTATTTCCCAATTGTTTTTACTTATTAAAATATATATAATGTTTAACCGTTGCGTTTAACTGAGTCTAACGTTCTTATACCTTACTAAAAAACCGACGTCCACAGCAACAAAGAGAATTATTTTTCTTCTGCGTGAATTATAAACCAAAACTTGGATTTATAAATCATCTATTTTTACACAAATTTTATTAATAATATGTATTTTAATACATTTGAAACTAATCGAGTATACTCGAGTAAATTACTACTCAATACTCGAGTCTCTAGATGAAATGCTTGTTTATTCTCAGAAGACCTTGAAAGAAGATTGTTTACTAAAGTATGCATACATTTATGTTATTTCCGTGACTTTGGTTGTGATAAGAAATATGCGCCAGTATATAATATATATTAACTCAAACTAATGCATAGTTAAAATCCTGTATTCCACCTAAGGCATCAAAAACCTGCTGAATTATGAGTGATTCAAATATTCAATGTTTTCCTTACCCAAGATCGTAAAAAACAAACGGCCCTAGACTCTAGAGAAATGATACGATGAAACCCGCAGATGAAATACGGTTATAGTGACACTTGAACTATGCAAAAGAAGCTTTTTTGGATATGAGAGCTTACATATTATTCAAAGTTCAACATCACCGTTGGGATTTCCTAAAATTGTGTTTAAAATTGAGCTCAAACAACTTTGTTTGGATCATAAACATTTTTTGTGCCGATAAATGTCTGATTTTAATAAATATTAAATGCGATTTTTAGGATGTATTGACTCAACTTTTGTTCATCAGACCTGGTTTCCCCACTGTCATTTGATAAATAGTGCACATTCCGTATTGCGGCAGGTTTTGCTTATGATATAAAAGTGGAACAATTTCTATAAATATTGTCTTTCTACCAAGTATTGATGTTCAAAAAAATCAAAGGACGCATATGATACTCGTGTAACATATCGTTCTTTACCCGTTCATACGCCACGGCGTGTAGGCACGCAAACGCCACTACTAGTTTGTATATAAATAAATATCGTATTTTTAAATGAAACCTAATGCAGACATATTTTTCAGGCAATGTGATTGTTTAGATATCGATATGTTAAGCCGTTTTTATTTTATTTGACGTTAAGCTAACAGATGTCACTAGGGCTTGCACTTTATTATCGTAAATATCTCTAGAAACATTTTTAAATCGTACACTTTTGATATATTAAAACTATTAAACCGAAAATAAGTCGGGTATAAAACGATTTTACGGGTATGTTACTTGGCTTTAACATGAAATAATCGATGGTTGAAAATGGTGGTCTGTGGCAAAAATCCATGGAATTGGTTTGGCGTTAAAGGTTTACCCAAAAAGGAGTTAGTAACATTTTGGTGATTTTCAGTTATGAAGTTAGGTGCACAAAACAAATATGTCCAGACTGCCAAAAGAATGAATTAAAAAAAAAAACTCCAATACATGGAAAGAACTGGAAAAGAAACGAAGTCGTTCTAATTGACACAATATTTGTTCACTCTTATTTCTCTCCTCAATAGTAGCGATTTGTCACTAACGCCCTTTTGCGTTGGAATGGGTGATATCACTATTATATTTAATATAGACGAATAGGTAAGTTTGAAGCTTAAATTGAATTGGGTTATACCTTTATATTCTGAATTTTTATGAATCTAACCAAAGTTTTCGTATTTATTCATAAGGTAAAAGAAAAAAAGGTTGAACAAATAGTGTCGTTAATAGTAATTAAGAAAACGCAAGAGTACCTGTAACCATTTAGATAAAAAATAAAACAAAAGGTTATAAAAAAATGTAAGGCCAAGACGAATCGATTAAGATTAAACAAATACAAGCACGGTTTTTAAGGTATAAGTAAAATGAAATAAAAAGGCATTGTCTTTGGCTTTTAGATAACGATCTTTCCACAACCGCTTTTAAATTGGTTTTCTCTAGACAATAATTATTCAAGTAAGTCTGAACAATATAAGATGAGTGTTCCAAACTATTTATTGCTCCTGGCACACTCCCATTACTCATTTGACATCAACGCTGTTATTTTACTCAATAAGCCTAGTATAAAAAGGATTAAAAGGGCTTTAGCCGCGAGGTCCGTGAGTATTCGGTGAATATATTCCTTTTGTTAGGTTTTGGGATTCTATTTATCTTAATTACACTACATAGTTGGTTTTTCATTTAAAACCATTTTAATTTTACTCTGTACGGCCCAGTTTTTAATCCTGAAGTTTTTCTTATATAAGATATAATATACATAGATTTGATATTACTTTTTATTATTTACCAGTCAGTACTCGGCAAGTGTTGCAATGCCACTCAAAGAAAGAACGTGTTTGTGTTTATTGAAGTGCTTTCGGATGCACAATATTTTAGATAAATAATTTCGATTTAGTTTCACTTACATTGATTTTTATATAAATGACCTACTGTAAGTTGATTTTACTATATCTAAAACCTTGTCGCAAGTAAAAGCAATAAGTTGACAAAGTTTTATCGCAATCGGATGAACGGTATTGCAACGCATAAAATACTGACAAACAAATAATGATTTTTATATATTAGATTATTTATGTTGTTCTTATGAGACGACAATTTTTTGTATGACTATAAATATTTATAATGGCATTTAACGATAAGCTTTATTTGTGAAAATTGTATAGTTATTTAAATAAAAAATATGTTATTTACTATTTATATGAATTTCAGTCAGCTGTAAAATGTTTTATAAATAAATGCCCCTTTTTTGATGGAAAAAAAATCTTGAATATTTTGTTAAAAACCTTTGTTCAATTTTTATTTTAACCATTGATTTTTGTAAGATATTCGACAATTTATTAACTGAATTGAAGTACGATATTATATCGAGTTAACGAACATTTTTATAGCAAAACTTTGGGTTCAAGTGTTCATTCGCAACAAAAAAATCTAACATCAATAAAAAAAAGGCACGTCTTCACTTAAAACTTTTTAAAAAGAATCTGTCACAAATTTACAGGTAGATAATCGCAATTGGATGCCGTTACTTGGCCGGATATTGTCGCCGTTTTGTTTCACCGCCTTGTTAATAAAATAAATTTGCTTAGCGCGGCGACGCATTTTAGGGGAACATTTTGAACTAACGTTCGACAGAGGCAAACACGGATACCGACCCCCAGGTTAATTCAACAAAATTACCAACGCAAATTTCAAATCGAATTTCCCTCGCAAAAGTGGAAACTTTTTGAATTCTCAATACAATTACAAAGCCCCGCGCTCGATTTAACCTAACTGGCTTCTTTTGGGTTGAGAACTGTGTGGACGAGTCTCTGTGACATGCGCGGATCTTTTCCCCATTGTATCTCATGTTCACTCTATTAGCCAATGAGTAAACGCAATATTTAAACTCTTGTTCTACTCGATTGAAGGGTCAAAGGCGTGAATTTCCAAAAAATAACATTAATTTATATTCTATAAATGTATGTGTTTCGACCAAAATATATAGATATCTAAGTCAGTTTCATCTTTTCCTGTTGGTCCTAAAAACAGAACTTAGAACGAGTTACCAGATCACTAACTTTTCTTTCCAAATTACAGTAGACGTAAAACTATGTAAGTCTTTACTTTATAGAAAAAGTTTTTTTACACCAAAAAAACAGCTCAATAGTAAATACCTTATTTTCCAAATAAATTATATAAAATGAATTTAAATTCACTATATTTTAGCTGAAGGCAAATAAAAATAAAATTTATTAAAGTAAAAAATAAACTTCTAAAATGTAAAACGAATGTCAGTATTCGCAAGAGTGTTTTTCGAATCGCTTAACCCATTCAATGCCTATATCGGACAGAAGTTTAGCCCTTAAAGGATAACTGAATATGCAAAAAAAAAGAATATAAACAATAACAATGGGATTCGATTTTCTAGGAAACTGTAAAGCTTATTTTGTGAACAACAAAGTTTCAGTGAGAATATAATGTATAACATTGCAGGACTCTAAGCAGAGTTGTCAGATTTTTGTCTGTGAAGCTATTTTATGGAGTTGCTTCTTGGAGTGGATTCTGAAAATGGGGAACGGAAGGAGATGGAATGTTAAATGCGACCTGACCTTGATTCTTTCATATCAATCAATAGTATGCAAATTGAGAAGAAAACTTTTCTTGGTTTCAGTAGGTAGGTACATAATTTTCACTTTAGATGCCCGTCTTAATTTAAAAGATCACTTTTTGGAAAAAAAATCTGACCTCTGTATTTTTCAATTAAAAGATCGAAGATTTAAAACTTTGCTGATAGGTATTTTATCTGTAGCTTGTTTTAAGTCCTTTAATTATTTTACGAAATATGCTTCCTTTATGATACAATCGATTGATAAAGGGATTAAAGAAAAATGCTTTTTACACATAACAACGTAAAAAAAGTTATTTATTGTTTAAACATTTTTACATGTAAAGTTTTTGATTGTTAATATAGATTATGAAAATGTTTCTGAAATCAGCTGCTTCTAATTCATGGCTACTTTTCTGGGATATGTGTTATTAAATGTAACTAGTTTTTATACTTCAGATATAAAATTTTATGATCCATATTTAACACTGCGTTGCTGTGCGTAGAAGCGATAGTCGAAATGAAATTCTGGAAAAGATGTTTCATATATTTGACACAACTCGTTTGATACTGAAATTTCTCCAATTTTGCTTTTGAAATAATTATTAGTTTTTTTAAACATTTTCCCTCACATTCATTTAGCTTTATGGTATTTTTGAAATAGTGTACAGTTAATCAGGTGAGGAAGTAAAAGGTAAAACTGATAAACAAAGAAAGTATAGATTCTAAAAACCTTAAAAGTTTGACAAAACGGGTATATAAATGATATGACAAAAATATAAACTATATCTCCAATAATGCGTCGCACATATTGAACAAAATTTCACATCAAGTTAGTATTATAATCAGTGAAAACTATATGAGTGATTTCGGACCATGTTTATACCGTTTAAAGATAAAAACAAACAATATTATATTTTTTTGTTAAATAAAATTATTCCAGTGAAGTAAGTATACTTTATACATTTCATTCAAGAATTTGAAACCTAAGGAACATGAAACATTCGAATTGAAGGCTGATTTTGAAGTATTGCATTTAATTTTTCTTACTGTAAGCAGGAAGTGTCTAAAGAAAATTCATTTCATTTAATAAATAAAGCTAATCTTATATTTTGTAAAAAAATATCAAAAGGGTTTATTCCAGCCATTTTCTATTCTGTGGGTTAAACCATTTTATGGATAAATTATTGGTTTTCCCTTTTCGATCCGTTAGTCTGTGGACCTTTTACACATGTTCACTAAAACATGATTTAACCTTCAAAAAACTTTATTCTACGTGAAAAACGGCAGTAAGTCGGTCATATAATTTGATTACCGTCCATAAATACTAACCCATAGATAACTTTAATTTTAATTCAATGCCATTTCGACGAATTAAATTCACATCCAATTATTATTAAGTGTATCTACTTCTAAATTTATTTCATTCTGTTTAAGATCAAAAATTGAAGATAATGTGATATAAATATTATGGAATAATAAGAACAGTTTTCTTAAATACAAAAACTAATTATTTTAAGAAGATTAATTTATTGAAAATCATTCAATTAGTCTCAATATAAAATAATAATTGACTTACAAACAATTCATATTTGATAATCGTAAAAATAGTTTAATTAAAAGATTCTCATATCATTATTGGATTTTTTCATTACATATACCTAATAGCAGGCTTGTTGTAAGCTGTGGATAAAAGAAACTTGAATCTTTTCTTTGGTATTAAATGAAAGCTCTCTCATTCAAGTATAACTTATCGAGGCATAAACGTTTGGATAATAATACATCACTTAAATACGTTAACCACGTTAAGTGAAGATAACACAGAAGATGTTGCTCATAATATTGACCTTACAAGACAACATCGTGACACTGAGTAAACTGTTGAAGTGATACTGGCCTGCCCATTTGTCAGGCAGACTAAGACGGGTATTGCATACTCTATTAAAATGATATAAATCATTGATGAAGAAGAAAAAAATCATATTTCGTTAGTCAAAGATATCGTATCTATATTTTGCAGACAATAACATTGGTATTAAATTATCATTGATAATTGCATGGAAAAAAAAGAAAAAAGTATCAATCGTGCTCGAGCAATTCAATGTAAGTATACAATATACCTTAGCTAGCAAATAAAATTATTTAATAGTAAAAATATAGACTCTCAATTTGCAAACCACTTCATAAAGAGATTTTTAATTCAGTACCCGTACAAATGCCTTAATCTAAATACACTGAAAAAAATTGAATGTAATAAATATAATTAAGCGTATTACATTCTTAATGAGCAAAGAAAGATTAATCCATTCACGTAACTCAGACCATTACAAAAAGTTAATGCAATTTAACCTAAACCACCTTGATATAAACTAATTTATGTTCATTACCATTCAATAAACCCAGATTTGCTTTCATTTCAAGATATACGTAACACACATTTAAAACTCTATTTTTCAATTTAATATTAGGATGAAAGAATAGATGATCTATTGTGTACCTTTTCTACGACAGTATATATAGCATAAGTCAATGTATGTTTAAACAAATTTTTGACGAGGGCGTTACCCGAAATAGCTAATAGTCATATACAATTTCAATTTTCTAAATCTTTAATACAGCCCTTTTTTTCTATGTAAGAGTTAGAAGAAAAATGTATTTCTTATCCGGAAATAAAATGAAGCTAAGTAGTTTAAAATTGAAATCGTGATGAAAAATGTACATGTGGGTATACACACTCAAAATCAATAAAGTCCTGAAAAGCATTTCAGAAAAACTATTTGGAATATAAAAATGCCGTAAAAACGATAACAAATTTCCTTCCAAGCCCATCCTACATTGTGTGAGTAAATAAAAGTTTTGCAGAGTTGTCACTTGGTATGCATAACCTAATCGTCAAGAAGGTGAGCTTTTCTTGTACTCCTCTCACACCCACTGCCTGTATCAAAGACACCATTTACCTATTCAAGCATCGTAGAGATAGAGTACGCACCTACTTCTATTGGATTTCAGTTAGTAGGGTTAAAAAATTCACATCCGTCATGGTGGATTTGAGCAAAAAGCGTACGGTATACACATATCAATTCCCGCAAGAAAGAAAAATATTTTCGTGTAGTAGAGCATAGAAAGAGTTTGCGCTTCTTGTTCAATTTGTGACGACTAATTTACTGTCGATACACACCGTTAATATTGATTTAACACCAGTTGATCATGGAAACTTCTTTTAAAACAAGTTTAAGTAAAAATAAATATTTATGACTGTAGGTTTTATAGTTAGCCTTTAAGTTGAATAAGTTAAATATAAAATATTATACCCTGTATATATTACGGTTATAATATAAACAGGGCTGTGGATCCGTTCAAAAAAACACGACTCCGTTTTCATCTTTGACAAAAACACGACTCCGAATAAAAAAAAATGTCACGTTTTTTCCAACTTTTCTAATATATTTGTATAAAATTAAATATCAACCAACCAAACCAGCCAAAAGAAGGATTTTCATGTTGGTAATATGCATAAATAAAAAGTTCAAACTTTTCAAAAGTTTTTCACGACCGACTTCAGCCAAAAAACCGCGACTCCACGACTACGGCTCCGACATTAAAATTGTGGTTTTATTCGATATTTTAATTAATCGATACATATTTTATGATTTATAATAATGTTTATAGTAAGGTTATAATTGTATAATGAATGGAGCTTTCGAGTTAAGCAGAGTTTAATTTACTATTATTTATTCAAATAAATATATCAATCAATGTCTTGATTTTGAAAAGGGTTACGCGGTAAAATACAATCATTAAATTCAATCGTAAAATAACAGTAATTGATTATATATTTATTAGTAAAATCTATTATTGCTGTAAAAAGCTTTGAGTTGTGAAATCAGTTAAAAGCTCGGCGTCTTATGAATGTTGATTTCGACAGTTTGCCGATACAAACACACTTAATCTTCCAGGTGAATATTTATTCTGACAGCTTTTTGGTTTTACGATGATAAATGCGATTTAATGATTGAATTTTGTAATAAATTAACAGTGGTAAAAATAAAATAAATGAACTAAAATTTTGTGTTGCAAGTTTTGCAATTATCAATCTTTATTATAAGTATGAAAATATAAACAAAAATCTACGTGAGGTGTATGGAATCTTAACGAAGACAATACATATTTGGTTATAAAAAAGTGATTTTGGGGTAATGTACCTCATGCGTTAGGGTGTATACTGTTGTTGACTAATCGTCTTAATTTGGGTTTTAAGTGTTTTAATTTAAAAAGAAAGAAAAAAATGGATTTAAATCTCATTTGCGATGCTTACTGTAAATTCTTGGTAGAAAGCGTTATAAATATAATATTTGAATTAATAAAATACAATGCTTTCTATCACTTTTATTTTGTGAAGATGCAAACCGGTTTCAATCATATCATTGAGCATTTCACACTGTATATATATAAATTAAGACAAGGGTATTCATATCAATTTGAGAATGCAATTACAAGGTGTAAAAAAGGTGAAATATATATATATAATTTAAAAATACAATTTACTTCAATTTATACAATGTATCGGGAATCATAAATTAATACTACATTAAAAACATATTAATCTAGAAAAAATAATAAGTTTAAATACATTCTAAAAATATTATTAACAAGTCGTAATTTTTTCAATGACACTACATGGTACTGCAGTACGTGAGATTAAACATTTAATCTCCTAGGTCTGGGAGCAACTAATGGATATTTGATTTTCTTAACTAAACTCATATTGATTTTTAAAGCAAAACAACGCTTGATTAAATGTAGCCACCATAATTGTTCAATGACCTTAACCGATTGACATTGACTAGTGTTAAATACATATGGCTATAATTCGGTGAGAGATAGTTTTCATTTCATTGTATTGGAAAAGTAGCCGCTTTCATCGACCGTAAGAAGCAAGGTATAATAAAACACACGAATGGAGAGCAAACCTCATTTGCTGTGAAGTGTTCTGCTTTCTGGACAAACGAATTCAAACGTATGCCCAAGTAAGCTACTCGGTTCACGGAAATATCGCCGAAATATCCGATCAAAAGTAATATGTCATTTATTCTTACAATTTATTTCGTCAATAAAAGTAAATACTAGACCATATAATTTGAAATGATTTCTATTTTGCTACCCCGTTTTCTGTATATGTAGCATTTAAAATATTGTATTTAACAAAGATTAGATGTAAATGAGTTGCTAAACATTTTTTTAAGAAAATGTAGAGGCAGATTTATAGTTCATAGTTCAGTTGAATGATTCACGCCCTGATTTTGGAATAGGATAAAAATATGGTGAACGAAAATTAATGAAAATATCATTCATAAATTTATGTGAATAAAAACAGTTCATTCACCGTAAATTTATTTTTTATTTATTTACCAGAAAAATAAGACTATTTACATAAATAAAATTATTGAATATAATGAAATCTCATTTCTTTATTTGTATACTTTAGTATTTATTTGAAAGAATTTTATGCCCGGCTTAAGGCAGCAAAAAATCCTTTCTGATTATTTTCTCAATATGCATGTTTATTATTGAAATTAAATATGCATTTAACACGTTATTTTAATATAAAAACAAATATTAGTTCATCCCAATGAAGATAACTTTTGAACTATTTAATAATTATCAGTACAATTATCATTGTGAAAATTATTATTATAGATGCTGGCTCTATGGAAATTTTATAATTAAATATTGCTCGAAGATGTACTCATAATCATATATTAAGCCTAGAAGTGCACTTACTCTGTTTCAGTGTGTCTATATATCCCATGGATCAAACGATGCTTTACTGGAGTTTATTTTCAAAATGTTTTTAAAAAATATTAATGACTTTGTCCTATTAGTGATAAATAGTTTATATATGAAATATTATATGTATGCGCACATTTAACTTAAAAAAGTTGTATGCCAGTCACTCAATTTCTCCTTTTGGAGATCGTAAAGATTGAAAGATATGGTGAAGAAAGGAGTCGTAATTAATTGATAGTTCGCTGTACGCTCGTTAGCAGGATCGGATAAGGTGGTTAGCATAAGATGAAAATGGTTAAAAATATTGATGTATTTCGAGATAAACATTAAGAATTATAGTAGGAATGTATCACCAAGTTACTAAACTCTTTTGCACGAGCTACCGGTAACTCACTTGGTTATGTTCAGTAGTTCGCGGGATAAGATTGATAATAGTATATGAAGAACAGGCACAATTTGTAAGTCACATATTTTTTTCAACTCTTGATATTTACAACTTTGAAGAGTTTTCAGTTCTCTTATAACTGAATTTTCAACGATTTTTACTGTGTAGACATGGCGAATGAAATGGACTGCCAAACAAAATATAAACGGATAATGTCGTCTGAATACACAAAATATACGACACTATTATATTATTATTGAAAAATAAATCTACGTATTTTACCTTTTAAAAACTTCCTTTCGATGTTTGTGTATTGTTTCTAAGTGTAATATTTTGTTTTTTATCTTATTATATTAATTTGAAAAAAAAAACTTTGACCTACAATTCTTAAAAAACCATTTTATATATTAATCCACTGTAATCAAATTGTAATATATATCGATAATTGATAAAGTTAAAAATGATGATCTTATAAACCATCTGCTTGTAGGCATATCCGTAGTCATTGATTTTCGTCAGAAAAAGTATCCGGTATATAGCACTTTTAAATACAATACAAAAAAAAAACAATAAGCACAGAACTGCCCGATTATTATTTTTTTACCAACAGCCAGAAATGCATTAAGACATCAGTCGAATACAGATATCCAATTATCGCAAAAGATTTGCCGAAACGTTATCGCACATACTATGTATTTGTTAGTCGACTGTTTGCCCGAGACGGTTGGTATAGCACGGTTAGTAGAGTTGTGAAAGACCAAGCATTCTCTCCGTTTGTTTTCTTTGACCGTATACAATAATTCAAGATTGTTGGGAGATATTATTTTGCTGGAAATATTTACGTCATTATTTTATTTGTAATGTTTGTTTGCGGAACGTAATTTATATTCTCGCGGGCGTTGTAAATAATTTGATTCTCATGTGAACGTTAAGTTTGCTTCGGTTTTTTATATTTATTTTAATTTTCTCAGTTTTTTTGCAAATTCGATACTCAAACAAAATACGGGAAGACTTATATGAACATACATACGTAAGAATAATAATTTTTTCCATCTTACAACAGTTAAGTTAATTCTAAATTCAAAAATTTATCATTTCGGTTAACTTCGGAATTATGGAATATTAAAGAGTATTGTGTGATAAATGAATTAATTTGAAAATAGATTTAAATTTTGAAGTCAACCAATTACATTGTAAAGAAGGTATTTCCAAGTTAAATAATCAAATATAAGATTAGAACAATCATCATTATTTCATACAAAATCTTGCTAGAAGGAAAAAATTCAAGCTTTCCAACGGATTTTATATATATCTGGGTCATAAGGGTGGAAAACTCGTGAGTGTACGGTCAAAATAAGACTAAAAACCTTGAGGTCACCGAAGCACTAAAGAAGCTGAGAAAATGAGGCGCGAAGAATGCAATTTGTTTATAACAAGGTTTTTCTTACGGCCATCTGTATATCTCAACCCTCTCAGAAAAGAGAGTTTGTGTGATCAACTACGTGTTTTAAAATAAAGTATATTGATACTGTTTATAAATCTATGTGCTTATATTTAAAATCATTTACTAGTCGACACCTTACTCTGAAAAGGTTTTTACTGCTCTTGACACTGTTTTGATATTAGCTGCTTTTGAAGTTTCCATCGATTAAAATTCACTTGAAACAATGAGCAAGTAAAAATGACTTATTTTAAGCACATTTTTCACAACTACACAGAAATACTGATCTTAAAGATCTGATGATGGAAATTATGATGACAATCTTAGAACTTTGTCAAATAAATGAGGTAAAAAAAGTGTGCATATGCAGTGCAGTTCTGGAATTCTGCTTACTCCGTTATTCAACACTAGATAATTCTGAAATTCAAATACATGATAGTATGCGGTAAATACAAGCTTTTCCAACCAAAAGGTAATTTTAGGCATAAATGTCAATTAGAATCTTTTCAAAGTAGGGTAACGTAGTGATAATTTAAACAAGAATGTGTTTTATAACCTAGAAACTCTAAAAAATTCTACATATTTTTTTTGTTAAATAGTCCAATGAAAAAATTCAAGCTTTTGTGAGCTTTAATATACCAAGTGTGTACCACGATGAGTAATAAGAAGCTTTAAGGGATCAAGTGCAATATGTCAGCTTTCCTGATTCGTTTGGAGCAATCGTTTATTTTTTCGAACCTCTCCGTTATCCGATCGCCCGTTTGTTTTTATTTCAACTTGTTCTTCGTTTTCGTCACGCTTTCACAAGAGAATCTTTCACAACAGGGGCGAATCAGACTTTACTTAAACATCCTGAGGAAAAAGTAAAACACAATTGCAGGGGGGTACTATTTCACAGTAAGAAACTTTAACTACAGTTGAATAAATTATATTTATAAATCCTGTTTTATAGAATACTAGCCGGTCCCCGGCGAGCGTTGCAATGCCACTCAAAGAAAGAAAGTATTGTGTTTTTTAAGTGGTTTTGGATGGACAATAATTTCACTAACATTTATCGGTATCGATGAAATTTGCCGTTTGACATTTGATGTTTGTCTTTTGCCGATTGTCTATGGGTCTACAGACGCGCCAGCTACTGAAAGTTTATTGTACTATATACCTATAATCGTTGCAAAAGCGCAACAATAAGTTGTCAAAATGAACGGTATGGCAGCGCATAAATTATGAAAAAACCATAATGTTTATATAAAAGACCTACTATAAGTTGATTTTAATATGCCATTTCTTTGCGCAAGTGCAAGCAATAAGTTGACAATTTTTCATCGCAATCGGATGAACGGTATGACAACACATAAAATACAAACAAACAAATATTGATTTTTATATTTTAGATTGATAACTTTCAATGAAGCTTATCAATTAGATTTAGCTGTATGTTTGTCATTCAATATCTTTGTTTTATCAATTATTAAAGATAAATTATAAAATAACATTTCAGACAATGTACCCACTAAATTTATGATAGTTAAAAACTTCAATTCACATGATCTAAAAAGGCCCTCGAAATCAACTCGGGGCAAAACAAAATGTACAAGATCTCAAATTTAAATAAAAAAACTATTATTTCTACATCGTTGGGATTTATCTGATTAATAGGGTGAGGTGCTCGCTACTAGACACTTTAAACTTAACATATGCAATGTACCTAAAAATAAGTGTAGCCCTTATTAAGTTCTATTTTAAGGGTAAGGTAAGGTAAGATAATGAGTATGGGTTAAGACTGTAAGAAATAAACGTCAGAATAAATCGTTTACAAATAAACGCAAAAATATTTACAGTCTGGAGTCAGTCTTTTACTGAAAAGTACAAGATCGTTAGATTACTTTAATATGAAAACGGAGAGTATTGAAAAACATTGTTTATTCACCTGGATTGTTCATTGAATATTCTAAATAAAGATTTCAATGAATCACCGGTTTTCTGAAACAACACTTCATTTCAGGTATATGCAATTTTAAATAAAGTCATCTCTATTGCATACATATATCAGATTTTTCTTATTAATGTTTGAATTAGTTAAAGGATATTTTAAAGTCACGATGTAGTATGAAGAAATAAAAACTATACAGAAATCCAAATGAAGTGGAATAGTGAATTAACAATATTCTTGGTCGTTACAGGACATGGTTATCCTTACAAAAGAATTTAATGTACATATAGCGATACCTGATTTCAGCATAAGTGGTACTGGACCACTTTTGCGATATCAGTCAACCAATTTACTGAAAAAGGAAATTGAAATGTTTTATCTTAAGAAAAAATTTAAATCAAAAGAAAGTTTAAAAATGCATTTGTAATGCATCGCAAGAAGTTAAGCTGTATTATGAGAGAGCATGAAAAGTAATTTTCTCATTCATTATGCCGTTCGGTATCGATTAACATAATGTTTTCCAAAACGTTTTCGTAGATAAAAAGTGCTCTAATATACATACTGTGTATTCAAATTATTACGTTTTTAACCTCCGAAAGCGGTCCCTTAAAAATGGTGGTCTAAAATACCCCAGTTGTATCGTTTTATTGGCATAGATTTCATTAAATCAATGTTATATTATGCTTTCACGTATTTTTATACATCGTTAAAAAAAACATATTATAAAATTCGCATAATTATTCATACTTCAATTCGCGCATGAAAGAAACAACATGTTAGCATTGATGTTCATGACAGACTGGCGTAATTAAAACTATGACCGCGAGCGCTTATCTACGCCTTTTAATGTAAAAAACAACCATTTGATTTGATATAAAATAATGATCTTATCGCGTATGGACAATGAAGTTTGAATCCTAGCATTTTGAACCGACGATATGAAGGGTTTTCGGCCAATAATATTTTTATTTTCTTTTTTAGTTAATTGCGACGAGACATACTTTTTTTCTGCAACATTTGTTAAAAACAATCATTTAAGAATACCAAAAGTTTACACATTGTATCACTGATATTAAGATAGATATCTAAGATAAAGCGGCAGTTTTGGTCGACTGTCTAACCCTCCGGTAAGGAAAAGTTAAGTCCATTGATATATTCATCGACCTAGCATTGTTTCTTGCTTTAGAAAAAAAATACACCTGTACATAAATTTGATTAAATAGAAGATATTTTTAAAATCACTACTTTTGGTCATTTAAAAGGTTATAATTTTAATATTACTTTTTAAAAAGTTACGAGTTGATATTTAGCAATGGCCATATCATTGCTGTCAGCACGTACATGTTTCCGTCGCATATTTGCGTGTCTCATGCAAAACATGATAGGTAAACTAAATCAACCGCCTAATTAAAACACGCCTTCAATTATAAAAAATCTTATTGCAAAGGTTACATATACCATTTTACAAAAAGTAAGGCAAATAATAATTGTTTATACACGGATATGAAATGTAATTAGTTACATATTGATAAAGATAAGTCAATAAAACAATGTCAACTACATAAAATATTATCGTCGGTATTCTGTCAAATGATTTATAACGTCGTTACGTTAGTCGAGGTTTTCGTAAATCCAAGAATTTCTGTAAATATAAATAAATATTTTTTTATGCCAGCTGGTTGACATAATTTTCTTTCAATAATGTCAAGATATATCCTTAGTAGTTAAGATGAGAGAAAAGTATTGAATATATAATGAACATTACATCGTTGTAATGTTAGTTCAATATGTATGTTGCAGAAGATGAAGCAATATTTATCAAAAATAACTCTTAAATGTATATAAAAAATTTTGAATTCAATTTTTTTTTTAATATTGGACAACGCAGAACTAATAAAATTGCTGCTATTACAGCAAATGCATCAAAAAATAATAAAAATAAATATAGATACGATGTTTAATCAAAATTGACATGTTTATAAAAATGAAACAGATGATATCTTTTATAAAAGTAAATACAAATATAAGAAAAAGTATCGAGTGTCTTTGTAACTATTACTTATGCAATATTAGTTACAAAGTTAGCTCTAATATATTCTATCATTATCGTAGAACTATATTCGTGTCATGCATTTTTTTCTGTGGCGCACAATATTATGAACATTATATCAAAAAACCATGGAAAATTCTATTCACATGAAATGATATGTAAAAGATAATTATGTATGAAAAGAAATCAGTAAGAAATATGAATATGTAGAAATTTACAGTAACTTCATAAATATTTGTATACATAATTATTTTGAGACAAATAAACTAACCGCTAGGCTATCGGTAAATCGATATAAGTTAAACTCTATATTACATAGCTCACCATGGTAAAGCTTTAAATTATGCGTCAGTGGCAGAACATCGTTGACAACATCTAGCGATGGCACCAAATGGATGCTGTCGCGAATATGTGGGTACAATAATCTTGGATAAACGTTTTCTGTTTCATTAATCACCCATCAATTACGAAGGTGAGTCGATGGGTGCATAAATTTGCACGCTTAGACAAGCTGCTACACTTTAGAGCTGAACCTAAAAGATTAGTTAATTCAACCCTGATCTATCCCTTACCCGAAAACCGCACGGCATCCGGCCCCTTATTCGCTGTTTAACATCCCTACGATTCTCCGTGTTGACACATTCGCTCGCCCCACCTCCGATTTTGTTCGAGACCATCCACTCGTTTGTAGACGTCACTCAGAAGAATCTTCAGATAAAATAACTCAGTAATATTATTTTATTACAGCCGTGTTACCGTTTGCCGGTCGTCTTTTCGTTACCTTTATTCAATCGGAGTCTTTGAAAAAAAAACATGAAGTGCCCATATAATTTTCCAATACCTGACGTATCAAATTGGTCTTGAATGAATAAAGCAACCTGTTAGGACATTTTTTGAGTAACGATATACCTCACAATGTTTTTTTTCAAATCACACCGGCATCAATTTCAATATGAAATCTAATAGAAAATCTAAATAAAAGTATTGTTTAACAAGCTCTAAATCTTGCTATTCCAAAGTAGTTAGATGATTGTCCCAACGCTTCGTTTTGGGCATCGGATAGAAAGAAAGTTTAATTTCACAGGCATTCATGCTCACGCCTTTGAACATTTAATAATAAAACGATTTAAATACCAATGTCTTCGTTTCAGTATTTGATGCCATCGTCTTCGTAACCTTTTAAGCAAACTTTCTTACTGCATTTAAAAATTATTACATGAAGTAAATAATAAAGCTTTATAAAATGAAAGTTGTTTGTCAATTTTCCGAATGCTGATTCTAGTGACATCAAATGAATCAATTATTCGGTTGCAAGACGAGTCAAAAAGCCGCAGAGAAGCTGCATACTTTATTGAAATTTATTGCAATGAAACATAAATAAATACAACTGTTTTCAAAGAATAAGGTGGGAAGCTGAGGCGAAGGTAGTAGAGTTTTTCTTGCCTACTCAACCGTTTTCAAGTCCAAGACAATTTAATAAGATCGGTCTAGGATCGAGAAACTTTTGACCAATACCTCTCATATGATGAAGACACGAAAAGTTCGCAGTAGGTATGAACAAGTGTAGAAAATATAAAACTAAATTTGAACTAAAAGCCAAGAAGCAAGTGTTCAATAATTTTAATTTTGTTGATAAAAGAATCTCTCTTAATGCAAGTCGATGGGGATTAAAAAAAAATATGGCTATTAAGTCGCCACACTATAAATAATCTTAGATAAGGTATTTCCTTGTTTGACTTTTATATTTTTATATCATTTAAATAGCTTTAAATATTTTTGTAATATCAGACGAAAAAACTCAATTTCCTAGTACAGTAGACTGGGTTGCATTATTATTACTAAAGTTTGTAAAATAACATTCAATCGCTCTTGAGATATTCCTAACAAGCTTATAAAAATGTGTGTTTTTATCGAGTGTAAAAATTTCAGTATATAAAAACAAAGTATCAATGACGTCGACGTGAATCGAAACAATGACAAAAGAATGAGGGAACCAGAGAATTGTTGGTTTTCAATCGCTATCCATTCCCAATTTTCTCTCAATTAATAAATTTTGAAAAAGTAAAAATACTAAAAATGACATTGCGTTGAGCTGAGCTTCAAATTTCCCCGTACCGCTTTTTGTGCTCAAACAATTTTACTCCAGTTGAATAAATATCGTCTGCTTATAACATCAGACAATGTTCAATGTTCATTATTCATTGGAATTATTATTAAGATGTTCGTATAATGTTTTTATTATATAAATTTGCAAGTTTTTGTTTGACTAGCGTGAAAGAGAGAGCGTACAAATTTGATAATGATAAACTACATCGCGAATTAAGTTAAATAATGTTTCTCTTTGTAGTTCAGATATTATTATAGCTGTTATAAAAATATCAAAGTAATATGGAACCTGTAATGGTGATAAGGATTCCTGAGTTACTCGAGACTTCCTATTAATGATTTATTAGCAATGAATTATATGAATTATTCCAAGCTTGTGTTTGTTAATAATGTTATCATTATCGAAATTTGTGATCTGACATAAGTATTTCTACCTAATTAAGCTAAATGTAACATGGATGAGAATACAAATTATCATTTATAGATAATTAAGCTTTTTTGTTTTGTTATTATCTTTAGCCAAAGATTTAATTGACAATGTTCACTCGCCTAGTTATTATAATTTTAATCGTTTAAAATCAAAGAACTTTAATGAATTTCTGTCAGTTAAAAATGTTACCCAAACACCATTAGAGAGGTGAAGATTTTGAAACCTAACACTTGCAACAGATGAGGATCCAATAAATATTTAACTATGTCTTATCTTATCAATATATATATTTGTAATAACGTTGTTGCTTAATATAGTGACATATAAAATGTTAAGTGTTCTAGTGAAAAATTTCAACAGTAAATGTTTAAAAAAAATATTGATTTAAATTTAAGCCGAAAATTTATTAAACTTTTAAGATTTTTAGAATATGGGCTTTAGCAATGGACCATTCAAATTATGCGAAATTATGCTGAAAGCAAAATTAAAAAAAAATCAAAGCATAACTGTAAATTCATTAAATTATTATGATATAATAATAGCAATATGGTTTTGATTTTCTCTGAATTTATTTTTAATATACAAAAAGACCACAAAAAATATAATCCGCGAGCTTTGAAAGCTCTAATGAAAACATTTATCATGGTTATTGATTTTTAGTACTGACGACGGATATATAATATATTATATGTGGAATTAGTATTTTTGTAGAATAAGTATACAATATACTATTATGCCTACCTTTCCACCAAGAATGATTAACATTAAAAACTTATATTAAACATTATATTATATCTAAATGAATAAAACATTCTTTCGTAAAAGCCTGGTTTTGCTCATTTTCAACTGAATTTTCATCAACAGTTGTAAACCCGGTTGATCCTTGCACTGATCCTTGCACTATATATGTGGAAGTAGTACAGCGAAATTGTGTTATATTCATTTAAATAAATTCTTGTTCATACCTTAAAAGTGTATCTATGATCTATTACACAAATCCGGACTAGTAATAAAGAAGAAAAATAAATGGTCACAATCATCTTATACTGAAATCAATTTTATGAGCAATCTAAAAACATCTTTTAATTTGATTAATCGTGGAAATCTTTTAAAACCTAATGCAAAACTACAATTTGTATTTTATCGAATTCCTTTTTCAAAGTATGATTGCTAACAATATGGAGAACATATAATCTTTAAAAGATAATCCTGACTAAAGTATTTTCTACAAACACCGGGTGCTATATCATCGATATACATACAAATAGGGTAAAGATCGAAGTTAAGAAAGAACCATAGCATTCGTAGCTGTATGCTAGACGATTTCACTACGCCTCGATCAGGATCAATTGGAGAAAGTGCGGACATCATAGTTATTAATGTCTTTGAATGCAAATCCTTTACTCAAAGAGGAGGGCGAAATTGATGTTCATTGCAAATATCTTTGAAACTTGAAAAGATAATAAGATAGAAATAAGATGTTCTAATATATTATATACATTTTGCTCTGTTCTATATTTATGATTTTAGATGATCTGACTGCATAATCTTTATGTACATCTTCAAATTGCCGATGAAACTAGTTGCAATTCCCTTAATTTCAAAGGATTACTTGCGTTGCGCAAATATGCGCCAGTAGGCAGAAGGAAAGCTGTAGTGACTGCGCTATCGAGGTAAGGTAGGCGGGTCTGATTCGGAAGCTTTCGTAGCCCTCGCCCAGTATGGCCGTAGCGTCCGTGGTTGGATAACGTCTCTATACGATTAGAGCTTTGCCTTCGCGATAGAAAGCTCTGCAGTTAACTTCTCACTTCAAACGAACTTCGGATTTCATTCAATACTTTCTGTTAAACTTTTTTTATAAACTTTTCGCAAATTCATTTAGTTGCCGTAAGTTTTCGCTAACGATTTTATGTTTTCTCTTTTATGAGTGGTGATTTTTTGCTGTTATTGTTGTGAAAGTGATAGTGGTTTTTTGTTGTGTTGTGTTAACTATTAAAAAAAGACAACATGTACAGCAATGAAATGATCGTTTCTTTCAAACAATATTCACCAAGAAAACTGTAACCGCAAATACAAAGGTAATTTTTTTTGTTACTCTAAACTTTTATAGAATGATTAAGTAATGTACAATATTTCTCATTAAATACCCATACATTTTTTTAATTAGCATTCCAAATTCAGTTGGTTATTATTTATAACAATTTAAACATATGTATACAATAAAAAGAATTCGATTGGCTAGACGTTATTTTCAAGAAGTTACAATTATCATTATATATTATTCAGTTAAACTGTGTTTTTTTAATTTATGTTATGCGGAGAAAATATAAAAAATAAATAAAGGTTAAGAAAAGAAAATATTGTATACTTTTTAAAAGGATCACATCACTGCCAAGCAAATAGACTTACATTTTTCTTTTCATTTAAAATCTTAAAATCAATTCAATTTGATTGAAATGAAAGTGAAATGGTTCAATTAACAATTCGTATCGTCTGTATAATGAATGGCAGTTATTCTTATTCTCTTATTATTAATGGCTCGTATTTTTTACGTCTGTCTCTTTTCATTATTGTAAACCATTTTTCCAATAAAAATTACTTTTTTATCATTTTGGATACATTAATGGCATACAAAAATCTGGATACATAAAAAACAAAAAAATCAGCGGTAGACTCAGGAAAGTTAATATATCAAATTTTATCCCTTGCACAGCAATTGAAATTTATAGCGTCGTTAGGATTTTTAATGCTTTATCTGTGCCATTATTGAAGAATTTTGAAGGAATTGCCAAATTTACGTAAAAAATGGGTGTCACCAATAATGATGTTATATATGTATGTAGTTGCTCCTACATACTGCGTATAAATTCAGGTACTTACAAATTTCAAAAACCTTACTATAATAATGTCCATAAATTAAACATATCATTCGACATGATTGAATAACGTACAATTTATTCAATTAATCTGGCTAATAAAACACTTTTTAACATGTGAAAATATTGGTAATTTTCATTTAAAAAAAAGAGTTTTATCTGATAAGAAATAAAAAAAATACTTTTCTTTTTAATCAGCGTAGCAATATTTAATTTCATTCTATATTTACACACCAATTATGTTGTTCACTTTATGATTGAAGTATAGATTATTTCGTATAAAAAGGCTTATTAGATTGTTTTTTGTACCAGCTAAGTTTTTTAATTCATTGAGGGAATCTTAATACTTTTAATGTTGTAACTGGAGCTGAATTTGATAAATGATATTATTACACAATGCCCCTAGTATTTTTGATAATTGTCTTATTACTTGACATGTGTATTGGGTTAAAATTAAATAATAATGATTTTATTAGAATGTGTTTGCGTCACAAATGAACCAAAAATAATTATAGATCATATTTTTAATTCATCGATTAAAACAGATAGATAAAGCTTATTAACATTCAAAATTTTCACACGTGTTAAACTAAAAATTATGTTTTAGTTGTTTTATAATAATTTATAATATATTTTTTACTATAATTTTACTGTGGCTTGTAATGTTTATGACGATTATATGCTGATCAGTTGATAATGCTTGCCATGAGCGAAGGCGGTCCTGATGAAATAAATCTCATGTGGAAAAAGTACTAAAAATGTGTTATTATTTTTATTATTTTGATTCATTTAAAAATTAGTTAAACAATAAATTTTGATTTATTTTTTCAAAACACAAAAGCCGTCACCACATTTGAACATGTTCTATTTTAATTGTTTCACTATTTAAAATTACTAAAAACTACTGATCAAAAATAATAAATATTCAACAATCGGAATGACAATGTTCGAAATAAAGTTTAATGATATTGATGTGGATATTTAATTATTTTTTATAATTGAAACGTAAATTATTGTATGGGACGAAAAAAAATATTGAAAACATACTTATACATATGTAAATACATATACTTTATTCCCAATGTAGAAATGATGGATTTCTTATTGAGCATCTCAAGAGAGTCGGTTGGAAACTCAATCTCTCTCTTAAGAGAGGGTAATAGGAGACGGATTGAGTTAAAGAAAGTACAAGATGGAAGATATTATGAGAGAAGAGGTTTGTATGAAAATAGCGCTTGATCTTTGTCTTTGAGTCATAAATCGTTTAATGCTTAAAATCTTGTTCCTGAAATCAACCCTTAGTTCCTGGAAGCTCAAAGTATTGCAATAGAGTAGATAAATTCATAACGGCTTCGACCACATTATTATACAGGACTGAATTATCAGAAAATACATTAAATATAAAAATCAATATTTTATCTTGGCGATTTCTCACAATTTTCAGTGGTGATTTCGTTATCTTTTAATACGACTTGCGTACGATTGAAATAATCTAATAAAAAAATCTAAACTTCTTTACACACTAGCCTTAAATAATGGAAATAAATTAATGAATATAAATTGATGATTTTTCTGAAAATCTATCGAAGATAATTTGTTAGAATCTTATTTAAAGGTTCTTATTCTATTCAAACATTTGGCATTCAGAAGTTAACAGAATTTTGTTTATTTTTTACCCTTTTTACGTGAATAAAGTTAAAGTGTGATGAAAGGTAACGTTAATTTTGAAAACGTTACTGAACGGTCAAAGAAGAGTCCGTTAGCAAATTTTTCACGTACATTAATAGGATCTTTTGTCCTTTGCTAGATAAGAAGGAAAGAATACCAAGATATTGCGAGCGTTGGGCATACACTTCTTACCTTATACATACTGAGTGAATAATCTGGTACGTAGACATTTTTAAAGACAGTAAGATAAAGGGAATTGATACATTAATTAACCTGCATTTTAATCTTTCAATTTATATTGTATGTTATTAACATGGTAAAATTAAAAACTTAAGTGAATGCCTTAAATTAAAACAAGAGTACTTTAGATGTATTTTGTCGATTAGATCGGCTTTGAATTTTGATGTTATTGCATATGATGGATTGGTACTTGAGTAAAAATTAATAATAAATAAGATTTTAAATGAGCTCATGAAAAACCTTAATCCAAATGTAATATACAATTCAATAGAAAATAATAGAATTACATAAACTATAACAAAAGCTGGTTTCACAAAAGAAAATATAATTAATATTTAATTTACGCAATCTTTCATTTTACATTATAGATGTATAAAATAACCGTTTATATCCAAATTACAAAAAATATTTCATTATAATTTACTTGATTATCAAAGGAAACAGACGTATACTAATTTTTTGCCTTAGAATAACCAATTTTCTTTTTTTATTATCTGAAATGAGATTTGAAAGGTTATTCTTTGTAGAGGTAATGTTTTTAATTTCGAAAGCATAGTTACATTCTTCTAACATTAATTGAATTTCCTTTTTCAAGCCAGATAGTGATATGAATGCGGTTGATGAAGTGAGCTGAAAGCTCATTGAAGTTTTTAAGAGTAAACTTTGGAGGTGAGGTAAAAAGCTTTAACTTTTTCTTCCCGTCGGGCTAGATGAACCCCAAATGCCACTTTATCTTAAATATCTATCACTATATCAATAAAACAAGATATTATTAGATCATTGTTTTTTACACCTTTGCAGAAAAAAAACTATGATTTTGTTCGACCAGTTTCACTGCCAATGCACGATAAGATATCGTTATCTTATTTCTGACGCGCCTCGTTCAAACTTACGTTTCAAATAAAATGGATGCTTTTTACATTAAAAGCGTAGATACGCGCTTGTGCTCATGGTTTTGTTAAAGCCAGTCTGACATGATAATTAACGCGAACAGGTTCTCTCTTTTATGCGTATTTTTAATGAACTATAAAGATATGTACGTTTAAGCAAAATTAACATTTTTGTATTACAAATATATGCCAATAAAGCCATACCATTGGGGTATTTTCAGACCCCCTTTCGGGAGCGCGCGCTATTTTTCAGGGACCGTTTTTAAAAGGCTAAAGGTTCGTTTTAAAAACAACGTGATATTGAAATGTAAACAGCCACAAACTCAACAAAATACAGAAACCTTCCTTCTCCAGCATGGCACTCGGCGTTGTTATTGCGGGTGTCAGGATGAAATTACGCAGGAAAAAATTACACAAGGAAGAAATATTACTCTCTATAATTTCAAATTTTCCAAAAACATGTTTGACTTTTTCGGCAAGCATGTAAAATATCAAAAGGAAAAATGGAACCAAAAAAGGGATTCTATATGTTCACAAATGTATTGAATTGGCAATATACGATGATGGTATTTTAAGTACATATTAGTATGTTCTCGTATTTTTTTAAACTTTTATTGTTTCAAATTTTCATCTTTTAGTTCAAAAAAATCTCACAAACAACCTCCGCTTCCCACTTGTCTGATTATAAGATCGACGCCAAGTGAGAGGGAAATGCTATGCTGAGGTAAGATTCATAAGAGTCCATATGCTTCACATTGAGTGCAGATATGTCATTAATTTTTGTCATATGTATAATATGTAACCGTTTATATGGTAAGTTATACTGCATAGTATTCAAGGAATAAAGGTTCACTAAACATAATAATAAATTAAGTTTCATGAAAGTCAATTAAATTACTCGTACGAAATTTGTTAAATAAAACAAAAAAAACAAGACCTTAAAATAAAAAATAAGTTTTTCTTACTATTTTAAGTAAAAGCTTTTCTTTCTATCAGAAAATCTTAGAAAATATTTTACGAAAGTTTCTAACAAAAAAAAAAACTGAATATAATTCTTCTTTCAAGCCTTAAGTTTGCAAATCTTTTTGCCATGTACAAAATAATATATAACCTTCCCTGTTACAAACAGTTTCTTAAAATTGTTTGGGACAAAACAGCTCCACAGAATTTCCTTAATGTGTCAGTGTGTTATATAAAATAAATGTTTAAACTCATTAAGAAGTTCCCATAGCTGTGTTCTTCCCCACGCAAAATGACTTCAATTCTGTCGACAAATATTTGATACCGTATTTATTTATCCAAAGTTTATGGTCTGATGAATGAGCGTAGGAATTACATATGCTTATTGTTTTGGCAGAAATATTATTTGTTTGTTGAATGTACATATATAGTATAACACATTTCAAGACAAAGCCATGTGTCACGTTGTTTTTCTTTCATTATGAAGAAAAACACTGCATACTGGCAACTTATCGCGGAACTTGAATAATTTTACGATTAAACAGTTGATTGCCTTATAGTATGGTACATAAATATTTAAGAAATATTTTCAAATTTAATATTGCTCAATGAATTGTGTTACCCCGCCCAAGCAGTGTACGGTAAAACAATCGTAATTTTTCATCTAAGGATAGCACATATATCATTTATTTACGTGTAATTTTCATCTCGTAGTAAAATAAAGGTACACACATATGGGCTTTTATCTAAGATTTAAACAAATTATTTATTCGTATCGTTGTTATTTGTAAATTTATTGTTATTTCGTTATAATATCGTTAATGTATTTCACATGGGATTTTCATAATCCAGTTTTGAATATTTTTATTTGTACTGATTTTGTTTCTGTCTAACCCCCTCCCCCTTCCATTTATCAATTTTAAATTTGATTTAGTTTAAAATAATATAAATCAATACCTAAGGTCTTAATATGCATCTTAAAGCTGAAGCACGTGTCACAGCTAGAGACTCCAATTACTCGACATCTCAACTACTCGAGTATCGAGTAGTAAAATTATAAAATACTATATATGAGTATACTAGAGTAGTTTCAGATGGACCATTTTTTTTATTAAATTCAAATTTGTGTATTTAAATTAATGATTAATACGTAAATAAGCGTATTTGATTGATTATGTCACAGCTGCATCCATAATCGGAAAATCAAAAGACCATTTTTAAATATTTTATTTTGTCTCTATTCATCATAGTCGTTGATAAGATAAGTCATCAGGACCCAAGGCAAAAGTAACAAAAGAAATTCTCTCACAGCATTATCAACGGCAAAGCAATTAAAAATAAATATTACCTGACAGTAAAACCACACGCAAGACTCAGTTAAGCGCAACGATAAAATTAAACTTTCTTAAATAAGTAAAAAAAATTTGGAAATATGTCTTTATCTATAAATTACGAATATAACTCGAGTATTTTGAAAAATATTCGAGTATCGAGTAATTAAAAACGGACGAGAATACTCGAGTATCGAGTACTCGATACTCGAATTTGAGTCTCTAGTCACAGCCCATAACTCAACTGTTGTAATAGTTAAGTAAACTATTATAAATTTATTCCAATCCTTTTTATTCCACATCAGTTTCATCGTAAATATTTTTTTCAATCGTAAAAAACAAAAACACAAAAATATTTATATATTTGTTGATAGCTTTTTAGTTCTGACGATGGCGTAAGCCGAAATATCTATCAACAAATTTATAAAATAATTTATGTAGAATTAAAATAAATTCTTATTTTTTTCACCGTATTTTAATGGAGTTCTACCAAGTAAATGCCAACTCAATCAACACAATTATAACATTTATTAAATTCAACTTGAACCGTGTCCGAAAAAGACCGTGTACAGTTAACCGTGTCCACTAAACGGATTCAAAAATCGTTTCACATAATTATATCGTTATTATTAAATGTACACGGTTTTCTATCTATATATTTCACGATTCCAATGACAGGGAAACATACCCGCCTCTCAATTACACCGGGAACAGACAGTGTATAATTTATATAACACTAGTATTGCTACCCGGCTTCGCTCGGTAAAAATAAAATAAAAATAAAATGACAATCCATTAAATTGTCCAAATTCAAGGAAAAAATCGAATTCGCTGTCAAAGAAATGTCAAATAATATCTTCACGTAAATAATAAACATTATAATATTAATAAAAGCCGGGAAAAGTTCAGTAAAAGACTAATTTATTACATTTTGACTAAATGTCTTCGCCGATAAAAGTTCAAACATATTTTCTTTCATATTCGTTTTTATGGCAACTTAATGACCAACAATGCAAAAGGGAATTACAGACCCACAGACATACATACGCCGTTTCGGTTTTATATATAAGATTAAGTCTAATATATTTTAATGACAAAAGATATTATTAAAAAATAGCTTTCTACAAATTTATGTTTAACAAGAATAAAAGACGAAAAAACCTTTTATTGAATTTTCATATTATTAGCTATCGTTTTAAATTCATGCATGATTTGAGAATAATATTTTTCGAAAAGTAAAATGGAATCTTACGAGAAATATAATTCAAATAGGTGGAAAAATGTTTCTAGAGATCATTTATTTTCGTCATCTGAATTTCATTAGTAAAACCATATTAAAATTTTGCTCTTTTGAAAAATTATTATTCAGCAGTGCTACTTATAAATTCCAGGAAATAATTTCTTCCCTTTATTGAGGCCTATATCGATTTTAAAAAGTTCTTTATCTCGAAAAATGTTAATAATTGTCATCTCAGTACTGAAAGTACATTATTTGAAAGAGCCGTGATTTAAGTTTTTTATAGTTATCCTGTCCGTTCACTGAACACATTAATTCAAAGATAATTAAATTTTTAACAATGTCGGTACCATGATTAGTTTAATGTTTTGTTATAAGAATTTAACTTTGGTGTTATTTCAAATCTATTAAAAAACGCAGTGTTTTGTATATTTAAGTAATGTGTTATTGGACATCACAAACTCAGCAACGTTGATTTTTTTTTCCACTTTCAAAAATCTTGTTTCTAGTAACATTATTTGAGCCACTATATAAATTAATTTGATGCATCAATGGTTGTTAAAAAACCCACTCAGCACACCACGTATCGAAAATAATCTCATGTAATTAATTTTAAAGTTAGTAAAACATACCAAAACATTATTTTAGAAATGCAACCACATCGGTCTTTGTTAAATCCTTTTTTCGTAATAATGTAAACTGATTTGTTTTTTGATGATAACCGCTTTGTCGTCATAAGCTAAACTTAAAAAAACGTTTCTGCAACTAGCGATTTAAATCCTCGAGAATCTGTTGCGTGTTGTGAACAAACCCATTTTAATGTTAAAACAACGTAACTTTTCCTAAGCTGATAGAAGATGAATAATTACATATGTGTTCTCAAAACGGAATATATCTTTTGTAAATGCTTTCAGTTAAAACATTCTCATCTTCTTTTGTGGTTACAATATTAAAATCATGAGTCGTAAGCTGACATAATCTTACAGGCTCCAAATTTTTATTTATGTACATATGTGGCTGAACTCAAATTATTTGACAGATAATATTGTTAGCTTTACTTGCAACAAATATTGAAGAGAACAACCAATATCGATCTGAATCGATTTATTTATTGCTTTTTTTATTTTACCTAAATTAATGTTTACGGGAGAGTAAAAAAATGAGTCCATCGATATCATCTTTATAGTGAAAGAGAGCCACTTGTTCGTCTTTCGAGATATATCATTGTTACTATCGAAAATACGCTGATTTGTACTGTTCATTTATTGTTTTGCCATTTCTGTGTATTTCGAGAAATCCATGTAAATTATAACTGTAATTCATTGCTTTTCACACTGTGTTTTCGAGTGTGCATATTTTATAAGATCTTTGAAACTGATAGAAATTATTTGTAATTGAACCATCAAGACAGTACTTCTAAGGAAATAATATTAGAACAGATTGAGAAACTAAATGGCTTGATAAAAGTCCAACAAGATTTGAACCTTCAGTTATGTTTTTTTAATCAATTTGTTTTCGTAAGGCAGTGATACGAGTAAAACAAGCGTATTAAAAAGTTTGATTCACGTCAAAACGACTGAATGTCAATGTCTTAATAGCCTCTTGAATCTAAAAAAATGGTCGGAACCAATGGATATATATTTTTTAAAAATATGAATCTGTATAATAACCACATAACGTATTACCTATAAATACGAAACAAATCCGCCTGAAGAAAGAATTTGCTATTACGCAATTGCCTGATCAATAAGGAGACGAGTTTCCATCCATTTAAAGAAACAAAAGAGCGTTTTATTCCTTCGGTGATATAATAAAAATGCGACGAAATAATTTCACGAATAAACACTGAATAATTCAAAAGTGTTGTAATAATTTATATTTCCATAAAGTGACAATGAAAAACTCTCTTTTTTAATTAAATATTCATCATATTCTAATTACTTCGAAATAAAAAAGATCCTGTTATATATTCTTTTTTTTTGCGTGGTCGCTATTAATAAGTTTTTAATGCTTTTTCTTGGCACAAAGACAACGTAGTAAACTTGCCTTTTTGTATTGGTTGGACAAAAAGATTTAAGAGGATGAACTGTATAAGTGACAGAATATTTGTTATCAATAAATTACAATCGTTTTTGGGGTTGTAGTTGATTATATAAATGTAGGAAACGAGGTAAATGATGAATGCATGTATATTTTAATATGATTGCGTCCAATGTGACTCTGGAGAACATTTCTTTATTTATTATTAGCGAGTACACGGCATGTGTTACAATGTGATTCAAAAAAAGAAAGTGTTTCTGTTTTGAAGTGCTTTTGGTGTTACAGTATTTTTGTTTTTCTTACTCATTGTAAAATGGCTGTACTACTTAAAAAACCATTTGGGCGTCCGCACGACAACTCATCAAAGATTTATCGGAATCGGATGAACAGTATAGGAACACAAACAAATAAAAAACCATTAGGTATTTAAACTGAAGTTTATCACTAAAACTTGTCACAGGCTAGTCAATCAAACTCTAGATGATTGTAAGAATATAGGCGTCTCACATTTTTGATACATCTATGTCTTAAGATAAAGCCTCATTAATAGATAATACAATTCGTGGATTATCTCATTTGACTGCGTAGCCATACTAGAAACCTGCACTTCGTTAACAATCGGCCTTAAGGTTCACCTTCCTTTACGTCAGACGTAAGTTAGTAACTATGCTTTGCTTAATTTGTATGATCATGTTAATAAATGATTATCGTTTTAACAGAGCTCAATTTTATATTGCTTCTAAGATTAAAAAAACAAACTCATAGATTTAAAATATATTTCTTCGACTATTCGGCGTAAAAACTACTTTTCTACGGTTCAACACGATTCTTTTTTCTTTTGAAAAAATCTTATAGACTACTTTTTTGCAAAACAAAATAATTGTATACCTTTTACGTCTCTGTAGGTTTAAGTGCATTGGACTGTTGATACTTTTTCAGTGATTGACATTTTTATGCGACTCTGGAGACTAATTGATAGTTGATAGTTTTACAAACAAGTCGTGTTCATCCTTCAGTTAATCATTGTCGTGTATTTAAGTTCTGCACCTTTTTAGTATGAAAAGTTTTTTTTTACACATATATCTAAATAATTTCACAATTATCGTCTAGTTGCATCATAATTGAACAAATGATAATTGATATCGCTAGAAATTTCAAATCATACTCCGATTGTATCGTTGAGATCTATCCGTCGTTGATGTCGGCGCAGTTCTTTAGGTCATGGTGGGAGATTTCGTTGGTTAAATCATGTAGGGGTTGTAAATTTATATCCAGAAAGTAATATTCAGAAATTATGGCTCTAGAAGGGTTTTCATCGTGGTTGAAATTTCGAAAACTTAAGCTAAAGATATATAAAAAGAGATGTTATTTATAATTGTTTTTGAACTTTTATAGATTTTTGATGACATTGTATCCAAAGAAAAAGCATAATGCAAGAAAATAGTCCTTGACAATCGACTGAGATGCCTTCCTGAACTGAGGCCGTAAGTCAAATTTCGTCATAAAAAGAAACAAATACAAAAAGCACCAATTTCACTGCCGAAGATGTCCACATCAACAGGCAGTGCATTCATCAACCGAACAGTCCTTGCGACTGGCGACTCAAAAGACCTACATGACAAACAATTTCTAACAAAGAAAATTGATTGACCTTGGTAACGACTACGCAGGTAGAAACTGGGAGCATGCAAGCTTAATGTCAGGGATATCAACTCGACACCGAAGAAGAAGAGAAAAATGTTTCAATATTTAATTCGATCTTCGAGCTTCAAGCGAATGAAACTAAAGCATTTATAAAATAAGCTTGGTCGGATAATACTCCATTAAAGAATTTTCATATGGAAAATAGTTGAAATAATAGTAACGAAGAATGTCTTATTATGAAAACTTATAAATATCCAAGTTCGAAGATGCAATTAAGATTTAAAAGAAAAAATGCTAATCTATTTTTGGGTTATAAGAATTTAGTCCTTTATTCAAAATAAAGTCACCGATGAAGCTCACAGCACACATATTTACGTCTACGTATTGGATTCTTTCTTTTGTCGATAAATCGTCAAATATATATTCCATAAACCAATTAAAATAGTGTATGCTCTTGGATATAACATTGTGTCTCATTTACAATTTAGATTGTAATTATCATGCTTGTAAATTTATCGGTGACATCTTATTCTATCGGAATTAGGGATTGTAATTGACCTAAATAAATATACAATCAGACCTTTTGCTTACAAGTTGTTTGGGTCTCCTTTGCTTAAAAGTTTTGAATTATGGCAAGGATCGGTAATTTATTTTAAATAACATCGAAACTAACTTTATTTATTGATTATTACGTCTCGAATGCGAACTATTAATTACACAATCAGAAACTGATTTTTCAAACGTGAATCTACATTCTGGTAGGCTTTTTACTTATTGAGAGACAAAAATACCGGTGTTGTTTGGACATAGCCTGATAACGTCAAAATTTTGAATTTATACGAGAAATATACGATAAACTATGAAAAATATATGTGAGAACAAATAAATTTCTATCTGAATTTCGATGATTCCACTATTCAACGAAATAATAACGGTTTTGTATGTTGATTGAGTAGGAATTTACTTGGTAGAACTCCATTATAATACGGTATAAAATAACAATTTATTTTAGTTCTACATACATTTTATATATTTGTTGATAGCTATTTCGGCTTACGCCTTCGTCGGAACTATCTAACTAGTTTTATATGTAATACACTTTTTTTCCTTAACCTGGTTATTCCCAAACAACACCGATATGTAGGATTGTAATAAGAAATGAATTCTAGTTTCGACCGATTTTGAAAAATCCTGACTAATGAAAATTTTAACGTAACGTAAATTAATACAGATTGTATTTATGTCGGCTTCCAAAATGGGACATGTGTAAAGTGACCATACGTCCCGTTTTGAACGGGACCGTCCCGTTTTTAGGTAGCCTGTCCCGTTGTCCCCAAGTACAGCTTCGGGACGTCGAAATGTCCCGTTTTCAAAAAGAGGGCAACACACGCTAACAATTTTAAAAAAGTGCAAAAATCGACTTTCGTAATAATAATTTGAACCATAAAAACTTTAGAGTAATCATTGAATACATTGTATGCTTGCCCGGAACAAATGCACCCGAAGAATGAGTCTTTTCACATATGAATAAGTTGGGGACGACAGAAAAAACACAATTACAAGTCGGATTACTTAAAGCGATGTTGTTAGTTAAAATAATTTAAAAAAAATCCTGCCAAGAATTCTATTCTTATTTAAAAGCAAACCCAGTTGTACTTAAGAAAATTTGTTCATCAGAAAAATATAAAACAACATATTTTTTCATATTTATATTATTTATTCCTGTCATTTTCTTTATCAACATTCCTTTTCTTTTTACTAATACATAAAAACTATGAAAAAAACTTGTTTTCTTGAATATACATACTATTACGTAAAAATTGGTAGATTTCCCGTTTTGAGGACAAAAATAAATGGTCACATTAGGCATGTGTCCGTATTATACCGTAGAGATATCTAGATTTATTTGTTACAACAACTGTTTGCTATTTAGTCGGTCAGCCGCCCTTTAGTTCTATGAAAGTAGAGATAAAATAATACAAAGCTAGTGCAGGACTAGTGCTTTGTTCCGCTTATAGGATCGGATGGAGATTTTACTCTCCCATGCCTTCGAACAGAATCGATAAATCGACTGAAACAAATCGTGAAATACTTCATGCCAGCCAACGTCGTTGACAACTGCACCACGGACCCACATATATGGTTAAAATGATATACAATTTAAACTTAAAAATATACACATCGATTATGTATGGGATCAAAAAGTATTTGTTATTCGACCAATGCGCAATAAATTATGAGCTTATTTGATACCCAAATGCGTGACAGTTTGACAGCTAGCTTCCATATTTATACCAAAATGTGGAACTAAAACAACAATGCCTTTCCACGAATAATTGACAATGCTACTAATATTTTTTTCTTCAATGATAAATGTTTATGTACATTAATTTAGAAATAGCATTTCTGACATATTCGAATGAAAATATTATCGTATCGATCATTATTACATAGTTAAGATACGTTTTGTAGTTCGGTGATCGATAAATTATCAACAAGTTATATCAGAAAATGAAACATAAAACAACGCAAAGGTTTTGTTTACCAAATTGTCGAAAGCATACCATTGTACGGCTTTATTAAAAATTGCAATAATTAATGAATTAGTTTTTATAGAATCATATTTATGTCTTCTTTATTAGAATACAAACAATTACATAGAAAATGAGATATAGAATAATTTCAAGAGAGATTACCTGTAATACCTGACATACGTTAATATTTCTTACTGTTAATTGAGGGAGCATTGCATACATAAGATGTTGTTGATGGTGTCTACTCATTGTTATTTTAGTTTCAAACAAAATCAAGACGCGATTAGATGAAAATATGTTTCTTAGTATTAATTCAGATGTTTGGGTTAATTGACGAATGAGTATTACCTGAAAAGTAAAAATGATTCATTTCTGATTAATATTATTAGTAAGGAATGTGTTTTTCGTGACAAAAAGTTTTATTATGAATTAAGACAGATTTATTACGAATTAAAAACATCATGGTTTTATCAGCTTAGTCCAATATTCCAAGACAATTCCGTTTTTCCAATTATTAACAGTATTTCATGTTTTTATCAATAAAAATTGGAAACATCTGTCTCAATTACAATATCTTCAATAATGAATTTATTGGTACGCATGGCAATTGAAAAATACCCAACCAATCCACATACGCCTAATATTGCATCGTATGTAAAATCAAACCAAGAAAGATTGGATACTTTAAGGTAACGATGTTTTTTTACTGCTACGAAAATGGTGTGAAATAACTGAAAAACTGTGTATTCAAAATTTTCTTACTCCTCTTCTACCTGTATCGAATATCCCGTTCTTCTGAGTTACTTTGATTCGGTAATAGATTGTTAAATAAAAAGGCCGAAGCCATAAAACGAAACAAACATTTTCATACAGAGTACCACTTGCAAACCTTTTTACAAAGAATGAACTTTCTATATATATGTCCGCTCATAAAATAAAAACAAATGGTGATAGCTTTCCTATATACATCAAAACGAGTTTTTTAGAGTGGTATGATCAGTTATTTGAATAAAATAAGAGTTGAACATTTTAGCGCGTCCGTTTTTTAATAATTGTTTTTGTGAAATCGTCCATATAAAAACGGTAACAACCGAACGCATAATATTTAGATCCATATACCGAGATATCATAGATAACAGTTGCCTTCTTTCAGATCAAATAGTTTTATCTCCATTTTCAGGACATGTCACACTGAGCTTCTTTTATCTCAAAAGAATAAGACGACTATTTCAATAGGTGAGTAAAATTTCTATACATTAAGAGTGTGATATAAACTACGTAGGTAATTATTATAACATGTATGTTGATCCCCCTAAGATTCGTATTAGAGTTTTTTTTTACCGCTTTGAATTTTATTCATTATTTCTTCTGTCAATACAATCGAAACAGTGTTAGGTTGAATGAAGCGAAAAAAGAAAAAAATCATCCGATACCTCTATCATCTAGTGATATTAAATCAAAAAGCGGAATATACTATTGTTTTTACGTGGAAGCTACAAGATTTTTATTCATCTTACTTCTAACCATTCATTCTTTTTACCAAGGTCATGCTAACGTAGATATGTTGTTCCATTGAACGACGCTGAAGTTCAAAAAGATTATGTGAGGACTGTCTCTTCACTAGAATAATCCGCATCACGTGTCTAAACCAGATTCTTTGCTAAAGTTTATTTTTCTTTAAGTAACAAAGGGCTATATTACCTATTATTTTATTTTAAAACGACTCATAAAATGTTTCTGACGTATTCTCTTAATATTAAACGAAAGAAACTGTTTTAACTAAGTTCAAGATTACTGAGACCGTTTATAAGGTGCTATGAATTGCAATCGTTAATTAACTAGGCAGTAAATGGCGGTAAATTTGGTCCATAAAAATATGAAATCAGTGATAACAATGTGAAAGTTTAGATTAAGAACTGCCATCACGATATTTCATTCGTCCATAGTATAATAATATTATAATGTAAAAGTCGACGTTCAAGAGTATCTTAACAAAACGTAATAACGTTCACAGTTTCATATATTTATGGAATCTGTTTCAGTATATCATCTCAGACAAAATCTTAATATTATATTGATTATATCAAATTTAAAATAGTTACTTATCTACTTGAATAGTATCTTGAAACGCATGTATTTTAGATTGTATGAGAATCTTAATTTACAATTAATTTACGTTTTGAAATGACAATATAAAATAAAGTTTTGATACCATATCATAAAATCAGACAGACATAGAATTTTTATACATAAAAATATCAATTGTTTTCATATAAAAGTAACCATTTTAAGACAGCATAATAACGAAAAATAGTGGGACTTTTTTACTAAAACTCTAACAATCAAATGGTACAATTCTTGAATTAAAATAATCTTTACATAAAGTTGAATAGAATTTCATTTGTATAAACTATGGTTTATAGTTCGTTGACCAATTCTAAAGCTTTATGACGCTCAAAGCGTTAGTATTGCGAAAGTTTTGAAACATTAATCCTAAATTCAAATATGCTAAATGATAATTTTGAAGATAAAAGACAATCACAACGTATTAATCTTAAATGTCAATATTCTGCTTGGCAATTTAGGGTATTACACTGATTATCTAACTGTTTTCAAGATAATTGCTTTAAGTATCTGATAAATGATAGACATCAAAAATCAACCATATGCCATTCAACAGCGATTAACAGACTCTCATTATGTAATTATATTCAAGTTACCATTTAGGTAAAATAAGTGTATGTTTTTGGTTGTAATTAGTCTCCAGTAAAAAAGAGAATATTTTGTTTCTAATATTGAGTATACTTTTATCCATTCTTACGAGTAAATGTAACGATAAAACTTATTTCAGAGTACCATAAGTAAACAAAATAAAATAATTACTAACAAATCGTGTAATCAATTACAAAAGTAGTAAGCAAAAAGGTAAGTTTTTAATGGTAGTTATAGTCTTGTATATACGATATGACGATTAAGTCGCCAAAAACTTATTAACTAAATTAAATAGTAAAATACTGATTTTCAATTATTGTTAATTCAATATTGCTCTGATTCTTTTTACATAAAAACCATGCTACAAACCTTACAGTGTGTTATATTGAATAAAAGATAATATGTATTATAAATTCTGTTTGATTGTGTTTTTAGTAAGCTAAAAATTATCATATTAAACATTACGAATCTGATTACTGCGATACTATAATATTTAAATTTTCTTCCGCTCCATCCATGCTTCAGAATTACATTATAATATGATTTTTATCTTTGTAAGAATCAAAACAGTGTCTCGAAAAAGAATTGCTTAAAAGACTTTATCAAATTAAATCGCTATACTTAATAACAAAGACATTTCACTTTTAAATAAGGTATTAGCGAGCACCTATTTAATTTTTCCCTGAAAGTATGAGACGAGGCCAGTTTTTTTCAAGTGACCTTTGTAAAAGAAGTGTTTTTGCCATTATTTTCACGGTTTTCGCATAATGATATCATTAATGTTTTGGCAAAAAATATTTTTGATGAACCTGTGGAAAATTTTATGCATAACAACTGGGAGGTTTCTTTGTAATTTTTTTTTGTATGGTAAGTATTCTTATAAAAGTTCCTAGACTAAGTATATAAGACTATAAGTTAGTTTCTTTATAAATTATTAATATTATTAAAACAAGATTCTGCGCTTTGAGTGATTGCTATTTTCAAACGTTTTGGTAAGGTTACAGAACACTTTAAGCTCAAATCAAACAATGATCATCTCTACCAATATTACATGACTTGATGAAATTTTCTTACTATTGTAATTTTAAGGATGACTAAATTATTTATCAACTGAATTTGTACAATAAAGAATTTGAATAATTAAAGTTTTCATACATATATCTTGCCAATCACAGCTTGTGATTTAGCTATGGTCATCTCTAACTTTTTGATGGATTCAAAATGATCCGAATATATGAAAATAAACAATTGAAAGAATACGAAATCTTATTAAAGAGTTATTTCTGACTCTCTTCTGACTGAGTAACAAGCAGCTCTTGTTGAAATAAAACATGTTGAGATAAACTTCGTGAGTGTCCTGTGTCCAATTTGGGAGCAGAAATAGTAAAAAAAATGCTTTTATTGTTTTCCAAAAATTCGAAACTGTTTATTTTAAATCCTTTCTTATTAATTCGATGAAGTATTTTTATTTCGATGAAAATTGGAACACATAAAATTTGTGCTACACTTAATACAATCATAATTATGATACAATTTTTGTTACTTTGAAAAACATTTCACAATTTTATACTGCGATCAAAATCAATTTTTAACAGCAACGACATTAAATTGTACTTTTCATAATGAAATTTGTATGTTAACAGTGCTTTAATATTAAATTTCGAAATGTTTTCTATGTTTATAGCATAAAAAGAGTTTTAATGTTAATATATTATAATAACCCTTGAACCCCGGTTTATTTTGAGTTTTGAGCAACTTAAGGTCAGTTGCGTGCATTGGCAGCAAGAAAAGAAGGCAGTTCAGAGATAATCAATATAATTGGACTTATTATGGCTCTTTAATTTAGTGTTTTAGTGAGTTGACTTTAGTGGGCTAAATTACATACTTCAAAGCATAAATGCGAATGTTAACCAAATGTGGCCATCTTTTATTGTATTTTTAGTGGTGAAGTCGTTTATAGAATTATTTTTTTTTTAAAATATTTTTGCTACACACGTTTTTGATAAATCAAAGTTAAAAGCCTAACATAAGCAGTAGTAATAATGAAAACTGGATGATTGATATGCAAAGGCAAAATAATATATATTACCATCTCGTTGTAAAATATTTTTTAGAATGATTTTGTAGAGGCTTACGCCGATTACGAATAATGACATGACGATATATATATATTTACTAAGAATATCATTCCATTTAATTTATATCAAACTTATTGTTATTCAAATTTTAATAAATATCAGGAAAATAGTCTTAAACAAAAAATAATAAAATATTTTTTTTGTACTAATTCGACATTAGATTTATTAAAATCAGGACCGGTTTCACTCATCGCGAGTATTATCAATAGATGATAAACATCAGTTGATGTTCAATTAATAATGCAGCAATTCATCAGTTGTTAATGCTCTCGATTGGCGAAACCGGTCTTGATCTTAATAAATCTGATGTGAGATAAGTATTGAAAAATTGTGTTATTATTTTTGTTATTATAATGCCATTCCACCAAGTTTTGAACATTTTAAAAGGTGAAAAACGATCGTTCTTTTGCATCAAGACGAAGATGTATTGTGTACCCTGTCTACAATTGTATATAAGGATTAGTAAATGCAGGCTTAAAACATAGTTCTGACGAAGGCGTAAGTCGAAATAGCTATAAATAAAAATATAAAATAATTTCTGTAGAATTAAAATACATTGTTATTTTTTTCATCGTATTATAATAGAGTTCTACCGAGTAAATGCCAACTCAATCAAACAAATTTTTGACTTACATGTTTGCTCTTACTTAAAGATATTGACGTGAGAATATGTGTCACATAATATGTAAATAAAGCTATATCATCGCATTCACTGGTTGATTGAAACCAGGGAAGGTTGTCAAAGCTTTTGTGCCTATAGCGCTACTACGCTACTGTGAGCAGTACGAATTTGCGTATGGAAAACGTGAACAATCATTATGTACATAAATTATTTTCATAAAACGGTTTGCTGAAACAATAAGTCGAGAATGTATGAATAAATTACTCTACGTTTATAATTATTTTCCACGAAAAGATGCCCACAGCTGCTTGGAACTTTAATAGTATGACTTCCATCGCGTTAATCACATTTATGTTATGTTGTAGAGCTTGGCACCTGCAATTAATTATTTGTAGAAAAATTGCTGACTTTGAAAAAATGTATCCAGTGGATCAACTTTATTTTTCCACAACCTTATTACGTTCCAATTAATAATTAAGATACATTTTTGATTTACACTCTTCGTGAGTAGTAAAAATAATAAAACATTTATATTATTTATTCCACAATGCATTTGTTAGATCGGAACCGGTTTCACTCTTTGTAAGCATTATCAATTGCTAATACATATATACAGCGTTATTTATACAAATGTTAAGCAAAACTTACAAACAGTTGGTAATACAAATATGGTAATAAATCAAAGTAAAATAGACTATAATTCAAATGTTGAAAACCTCTTAGAAATTTAAGCTTCCACAATAAAAAACAATAAAGTAAAAATGATCAATAACAAAGTAAAAACCAACAGGTGTATGAATTTAACAAATTAATGGGAAATTTTATTCGTAATGTCCAGCACAAAGTGGAAAAAAAATACTCGTCCAGTCCATCGATCGTGGGAATCTGAAAATAATTCAACGATGCAATATCAATTCTTACAAACAAAAATTCAAAAAAAATGGAAATCATTAAATAAATATATATATATAACTAGACGCAAGTTAATAAATCGGATATAACAAAGGTGAAGAAGAAAAAAATATTTGCTTTACAGTACCTGTACAATATTACGAGTGTACCCAAAAATGCATAATGCACATTGTTTTGTTCATATTTAAAATCAATGATTTATTTTGCCACCGTTGTTGGATTAAATTATAAACAGACAACACAAACTGTCATAAATTACATTGTCTTAAAACAGTAGAGTATTAAATCATTCATAATAATCGAATGAGTTCAATTTCAAGATTTATCAATGAATGGAGGAAAAATATTTTTCGATATTTGATATAAAAATAACCAACAGAAATAAGAATAATCACAGATTGAGTTTGATCTTGACACTGACATTGATGTTGAAGTATTTTCAAAGAAAAAAGGTTTCTTTTATACAAGTCGTCATATTATTATGACCGATCAAACATTTAAAAAGTCCTAAAAATAATAATGCTTTGAAAAATATCTTCTTTATGGTTTATAAGTTGAAAAATCTTTAGAATCCTAATTGTTCTGACTGTCGTAAAAATCGTTAACTTAAAAATTATTTAGTAACAAATCTAGAAAAGATTTAACTGAACAAACAGTAAAAATGATAAACCAATTATTGGTAAGAAAACACAATAACAAAAAGTGGTTTTAACGCCTTTTTATTGAACGTTCTCATTCAAATTAATTGAATTAAAAATTGAAAGATTGATGAATATTTTGCGGTAAACATTGAAAGAATAATGATTTATATTTGATAGAGAAGAGCTTTTAGTTTTCCTTAAAATTTTAAAGGACCTGTTTCTTTACCTGTCATCAAAAAAGCATGGTATATTTATTATATCTAGTTCAACATATTTGGAGTATTATTTTTTAATGTAAAGCATACGAATCTGTACCGTTTATATGAAGTTCATCTTCTTTTTTGAAAAAATCAAGTACATGAGTACATGAGTTAGTAACCTTATTGTTCTCTTAATGCAACGCTTAAAAATCCATACATATTGAAAGTATATAAGCACACCACAAAGATTTTTATTTAGGATACAAATCTATTGAAAACCCAATTTATCAAGGAAAAAAAGGACTAAGGCTGAAACTCAATTTGAAGAATCAATAAGGTGACTTTTAAATTAGCATTTTTTTTATGTTCAGTGCCATGTTTAATTCATATCTGCTTGTTGAGAACTTTAATATACCATTACGATTAACGTTGTTTTTTTAGAGAGCGTGCGGACAAAACGCCATTGTTAATTAAATGCACGACTAATTACAGCATTTGATGCAACATGCTCACTCAAGTAATTATTTAAAAATGATATGTGTTTACTCAGACTAATTAATAAAAAACGGATCCTTATTAGTTTGGTTAGGGTAAATAATTTCACTGCTACTGTTTGTTAATAATAAGTTATTTTCTTTCGCACATCACGTCTGAATCGATAAGTTGCACAGACTAGGCGTTTAAAAATATATTCCAATTATCTCGTCCTTGGGCGATTTAGCCATTTACTGGACGTCACACGACGATTCTTCGAAGGTATATGGAGTCACGCAATCGCAATTTGAAATTAAAGCTAACAGCCAAGTAAAACGAAATATTACCTAAAATCACGGATGTAATGTTAGGTTTTTAACAACAAAATACTTCAAAAGGGCCTTAAAACATAATCAATTGATTTTTGAAACGCATGTAGTAAACAATGACCTTAAAATGATTAGCACGTAATCATACAAAACCATCGGATTTAACGCCTGCTGCCAGTCGCATGTTTTTAATTTCCTTAACAACTGATTGTGAATTATATTTCTTTTTTGGTTTGAGAGCGTCAGTATGTAGAGCATTAAAGAATTTGGTATAAAAAATGAAATTGTTTACGATAAAACTTCTTTTATTTTATAAAAGACTTAAGCGGACATTCATTCGCCTGAAACAGTCCGCTATTTCGAACTCTGTGGATGCAAGAAATTTTTTTTGGGCATTAAAAATACATAGTTCTGAGCTCTTAAGTCTTTAAAAGATCGATTAAAAAATAAGATATTTCAATCGAACGTTAAAAATCTAAGAAAAGGGAAGTCTTAAGTGTTATTGAAATTTGTCATCGAGATCTTCGTATGATTAAAAAAGTTTTACATATTGTCTATTATGATGCAATATCCAATATTTGTTTTATTAATAATTTTATATATCGAAGTTTCACTGTATTTATTTGTAATTAATTTGAAAAATGCGCAGTAATTATTGGAAGAGAAAATTCGAAATGAATTTAAGACGATTAAATCTTTATTGATATTAGATGATTATTAAAATATAATACTCAAAACATGTGGAACAATGATAAACTTTAGAAAGTCAACTGAAAGTGCTTGGTGGAATTTCAATATCAAATTTGAATCGTTTGATTTTTTTATTTTTCCATGATTTTTGTTTTTGCTGTTGTTTGAGGAAAGGTAACTAAACAAGAATTACTGTAAAACATTCCTATTTTTTATTCTTTTGAAACAATTAAACTTTTAGGAAATATTTAAAGCTTCATTATTCTTTCCCTGAAATGGCAAAATATTCTTTAATCTTTTTTATTTCTTCATTCAATTAATTTTAATGAGAGTATTCAATAAATAGGCGTTTAAACCATCTATTGCTTTGGTGATTATTTTGAACCATAATAATTGGTTTAAAATTTGAGTAAAAACTACAGCTGGTTTTATGATAATTTTGTTTCAAAGTCACTTTGAAACAAAATAACCAAGTCAGTATCTCATGTTAAAATCGATCCGCGATACACCTAAGCGGAAATTAAAACCGAGCCATTTGACGTGCGCGGAGAGGGGGGGCTGGATTGGATTGGCCGTTACACAATATTAAGGCGTATAATTAGATCGCAAACTAATTAAAATCACAAGAGCAATCGACTTGGGTGGAAGAAGATAGCGCGCCGCCCCTGATGATAATGCGGTTAACACGGTTTGGCAGCAATATGTGGAAAGGTCTTAAGGGCGATTAACATCTGGGGGTAAGTACGGCGGCTGTTTTTCCTTAGCCGGGCACAATTGAGGCAGATATTCCCATTAAAATAATGAGTGCTGATGACTAAGGTCTATTCTTAAAGCATTTGTTGTCATAATGTATTTTCATTCACAATGAAAATGTGCTACAAAATTAGTCAAATGACTAAATTGAAGATATTAAAGTAAGGTGTATTCTATCTTACCAAATTTTATTGGATACCCTATTTCAATGGAACAGAACACATTGATTGAATTAAATAATCGACGTTCGTTAGCTTTTAATATTTCAGAGTATTGTGAATATAAATCCATTATTTAATCGGACACGTTCATGACACATTCACAAAAATAAATGATAAATGAAGTTCTGGTCTGTTTTGCTTATTGCGAGCATTTTCAATTGATCTCAATTGTGACGTCTATACATGAAAAGAACAAATAAGTTTTTTATGAAATAGTATTTGTAAATTGTTTGTTGAGATGAATTTAATGAACTAATTCTGATAATAAATTTTCCTATTAAACTAGTAAAAAGTTTCTGGTGAAAAACAAACAAAAGTCTCGTTCGATAATAGGTTCGGTTTTTTTTATTTTTCTGCCATCCGAAAATGCTCACATCCTATCCAGATTAAGAAATAAATTACCCAGCTTTTAATTGAAATAAGAAATAATAGATTTAATTCTACTATCAAATTAATTTAAGACGCACAAAGCAGGCATTTACAAGTGAATATTGATTGAAATGGGAATACTACAACGCACAAATAATATAATGGATTTTTTTTAATTCGATACAAGCAGTGCCTTTAATAAATTTAATTAAATACTTTGAAAAGTGTAGAAGCTGAACTTTATAAAAACATATTCAGGAAGTACTAGAGTGATTCAAAGATAGATTTTGTTGACACCGATTTAAGAAAAAAAGGTTTTCAATCGTTGAAATCTAATTTCAAGCAAAGATAATTTTTCTTTGTCAACCTTTCTTAAATTGGTTGAAATAAATAATACAGATATTAGTAAGGATGAGTAGAAACTGAATCGCCATCTTTCCAAGGTTCAAGGTGTGGCATCCACTACGGACTTCCGTCCTTTAGTATGCGATCATCGTAACTAATCAGCAGTTAGCTCCAATCAAATGATTACACAGAATTATCCTAATTAACGTTACCTTTGAGCTGTACATGCAAAGTTATGAGTAGGAAGATTAAAATAGTGAGCATATTGCTATGTAGTATGCACGCTTCTTTATTTACTCACGTGTAAGGGGTTTGTCAGTAAAGATAAAAACTTCACAGAAATCCATTTATGTTTGACTGAGATCAGAAAAAAATCAGTGCAAGAAGGCAGAAACTGAAATTTGACATAATGTATTTTGTGACGTTTTTTTGTATTGAGAATTTATAATAAGCGGTTGATGCGAAAATTAAATAATTTCTTTGTAAACAAGTATTAACTTGTTACATTGAATGCCTCGTTGCTTAAGTTTATTTTAACAGATATCTTTGTTATTATACTGCAATAAAAGTAAGCACTATAGTTACTTTCCTTTCAAAAATTTTAAGAAAATGGGATTCATAACACAATTTATGAAGTTTGGCTTGTTACTGTCTTCTTCCTTGGAACGACGGTATTGATTACATATGATGAATTGAGCCTTCGACTGTGCGATCGAGTGATAGGAAACCAAGAGTATTAAACATCAGTCTACGAGAAACAAAATCTGTTTCTTCTAATATTATTAAATGATTGGGACTTTTATACTGATATTTATTTGATTTGGAGCTCCCTGAAGTTGAGGGCCTAGTTTTTTCCCGCAAACGTGAGAACTGTTATCAAATAATTTTAATTAAAATATATGTGTGTAACAGTTTGAACGTGGGAGAAGCAAATAATAATATTTAAGTCGGCGGGAGCGTTACCGCAAACACTAAGTGAACGACTTTTTCACACATTATAACTGCGAACAAAGTACAAAGTTGCGTTCCATAGAAAAATTGCCGTCAATTTCGCCGGCTTAAATTTTATTTCGCGTTCCACGTAACAAGGAAAGATAAACAGACCTTCACTCCGGGGATCCCCGAAATATGATTTTTCAGTGTAACAATCTCGCATGCCGAGCGAAACTTTGCCTCCTTTTTTAAGAACGGATTTGCAACAGACAAAAAAACTGACGGCTCAGATTTGTTGGGTACGAAAAAACGCGAGAGGGCAAATGTTTATTTGAGTTTTTGACAAATCGTCGCTCGTTTTCCTTAAAGCTAGGCAATTTAAAATCATTTATAAAGTTACTTAGTAAGGTCGTCTTTTCCATTAATATATTCTTAAAACATATGTTGTTGTTTTTTATAAAATATCCGTTCGCCCCGTCTATGGTTTGAGTTGGCACGTATTGGGTCGAATTTCAATACAATTATATCAGAGATCAAACATAACATGAGAAAAGCGTGGCTTTAGAACACACTAATCCATAAAACAATTTCATTAAATTTTAAGCTGTATCAAAAGTGCAAAGCTTATGGGTTGAATTGAAATAATCTTAATAGAGTTATAAATATTACCATAAGCTAAAAATTGCAAAGTATCAAATTATATGTTTGATAAAGACTATTTTGTTAATCGAATCAGTTAAGTCCAACTGTTGGCGCTGAAGCTACCGTCGCGGCTGACTGCGGTGTGTTAATACTAGCACAAAAGCTTTCTTTGCTCATTGGCTAAGGGGGACCTCAAAATACATTCAAAAACGACGCGTATTCCACATTCCCCGTAGCATATGAATTAAAATCATAAATCATAGCCCTACTTTTTATTTTAAAGTTGCGATTTTATTTACATGGGATTTTTCAAAGACTAAAAATACACATCTTGACGTTTAAATGCATTCTCGTGAATAATGCAAGGAGGCGTAGCTTGAATGAATCAAACATATTTATGCAAAATATGTACCGCAATATGAGACGCAAAAAAGTCATGGATTAATTTTAAGTCAAGTTATTCTCAACGATAGTGTGTTCAATAAAACACCATTTACTGAAATATTATAATATAAAAATACATTGCATAGCAATATTCAATGATTAAAATAGTATAAATGATCGTCATTGCAATACACGCAACCATAAGAGGCAGGGCTCAGTTTTAGCATCGATGATGATGATTTTACTAACATTAATATACATAGCATTGCCGATTTAACATACATAGCATTGCCGAATAGTCCACGGCACTAAAGGCTGAAATGTTTTGTCCTTTGTTTTTTACTGGAATTTAATTTTTCAATGAATAAAGTAATTAATAAATTATTTATAGTATGTTAACATCTAGGTAATGACATTTTAAACACATGAACGATATCTTCTCAAAGAGCAGGTTGTATACAGACATGATAGTATTGCCGTCATGTTATTACATATATCACTTGAGCGTGCCTATTTAAAAGATGCTAGATAAAAAAAGTAGACCATTAAGAGGGTGACCAAGAGTTTGTAGGATTGATTTTGTATTGTAATAAAACATGAAAACAATAAACTACTAACTGAAAATAGTGACACTGTCGAAAAGAATCTTCTCTAAAAATAAGATGGACAGAAGCTCTCAGAGTAAATAATGGTATTGTTTTTGTGGCATTATCTGAATTAAACTCTCGAACAATTGTTCGAAATAAACTTTACACACACCGGTTAAAAGCTAATGTTGCTAATGCGATAGAACGCAACGAAGGGTGCTGTTAATTTTACGCCACCTTTGTATTTTTTATGAAAAAGGAAAGCTAAGAAGCTTTGTTTGATATAAATTGTGTAGATTTATCTAGCAAGATATTTCGTCTTCACAGAATTGAGGTATTTAACTCAACTGCACCCTTAAGTACGGAATATTAAGTCAGCCTCCCTCCACTCATCAAAATGTAAAAGGGTTTATAGAGGGTCTTTTACATGCTTGATTTGTAGAATTATTTGCTTCTGCCAGGCAACATTTTTAATTCAATAATTATTACACAATACATTTTTAATTTTTTCATACTTACTTATTATTAATATACAATTTATTCTACTTATTGGAAGAAAAAAAAATACTCTTAATGTTCTTAGTACTTAGCAAAACTTCACAAATATGTGACACCTCCTGAAGTCTACCAATTTTTGATTTTCTTGTTACTTTCAATATCACGCTATCATAATGTATCCCAGATCCGCTGCATTAAGCCCTATGGAAAAAAATTGGCAGCCTTTTGGCATGTCGATTTTCAGTTGACTAAAAAATAGACGCCACGCTTCAAACTCTTGTATGCAAATATTTACAATGTTATTTCGAACTAAATTTTGATACAGCTTAATTAAATGAGATAAGAAAAAAGCGAATGTGCTTTGCCCAGAAATAGGTAAGCATTTATTAAAAAAAACAATAAGCTTTATCAATTGAAGACAAAAAATACCATTTAGATTAGACTAAACTAAAAATTCTTAGTAAGACGATACCTATCTAAAATAAAATAAAACAAAATCCCAGTAATAGCAATGTTTTGGTGATGGCTCTATTCTGAAATAGCTTGCAACAATAAAACATATTTCTTATGCAACCTAAAAACTGTAATTTAATTTCTTAATTAGTGCATGAATGTTGAACTTGCCTGGAAGCATGTTCTTTTTATACTTTAGCGACTTTCCACGTAGTTGCTAGAGTTTCCTATCCTTTACTGTAAAGACGTACACCCTAGGTCTCCTAAAGCATCGCTGTATTGTTCAATATAAAGTATTTAATGAAGGATATTTACAAAAAGTCTTCCAACATTTTTATTACGAGAGTATATTAACAGTAATTCCAAGTTAATGCGTCAAGCACATTATGGCTTATTTAAGGTTTTGATACTTAAACGGTCTACTTATAAGTAGAAATGCCATTTTTTAGAAAATGCTATTGTCATGGCCACTCGACGCTTGCAGGTGGAACAAGCAGTTAGTGGCAATTTGTTTTTTGCCCTTTTGACAACAAACCTTGATAATAATATTATATTTATATAAATCACAGGCAAACGGTCCATCACTCAGTTGTGTATGAGAAAGAAGGATAGAACAGGAACCCCTAGCATGATATTACATCTAGCTCACGCCATTTACATATTTAACTTCTGATTAAGAAGAAGGAAAACAATCAAAGTACGCGCTTGTTATAAATTTTAACAGATAAAGATATTTTGTATCATACATAAACATTATTTGACACAAGGGTAAATTACGGAATATACACAACAATTTAATAAACTAATTGTATAACTATAAGACCTTTTGAATGGTATTATTATAAAGATTTACTGAAGACTATCAGTTGATAATGATCGCAATGAGCCAACCCAGTCCTGATCTAAAGAATAATAATGTGGAACAAGTACAAAAAATGTGTGATTATTTTTTATTATAAAGCCATTCCATCAAGTATTACGAGGCACCTTAAAATCGAATGAAAGTATAAATGTAAAACTAAATGTTCCTCGTTTATTCTAAAGCAATTAATGATAACCCTTTTTCCATTTAATAAATTTAATTGATTAATGCGATCAAGTCTAAATACACCATAATTATTAAAATTATTGCAATTGTATATAATGAATATATATGTCGGTGTTGTGCATTTTATAATAATACTAGTATTGTTACCCGGCTTCGCTCGGACTAAGCGACCAATAATTATTTAATGTTATATCATTCCCAAAGAATTACAGACCCACAGCATACATACATACTGACACCGCCTTAAGTGGTAGGTCATCAGAACTCTCTCGAACGATCTATTGTTCACCTCAGTCAATGAGTCAGTCGATATCAGAAAATAAATTCATTCTTATAATAATCTATATTGCAATCTATAGCGGTGCAATGTAGAGTTATTTCAATTTCTCTTATCTCTTGACGCCCGACAATGCATGTGCTTCATAAAAAGTTCATAATGCGATAAATCATCCCTTATCAGCGGGCGCATGTGTTAACGATTTTTGAAACGGCCATTGTTTTTTCTTTCTAAAGTAACCGTTTGTTTTCATACAGACGGTATTGAGAATGCACGCGCCTAATCCTCCCTAAGAATTAAATTCGCGTCAAATTCCTGATATCTTCTTCGCTATCGTAATATTTGTGTGTTGTATAACGTCTGTGTAAATCCTTGACGATTAAATAATGGGTGCGAATGAGCGCACCCACATAACGCTTTGAGATCGTGTTTTGTTTTAAAGAGTACCATGTTTCTCCTACTCCGTCCCCAAAATCCCTCTTTCTGAGTGTCGGATAGGAGGCTCCTTCACGATTTACGAGGGAGCCGGAATTAAGGTAGTCTCAATACATACGCCGTTTCGGCATTTCTAGTATTGTTACCCGGCTCCGCTCGGACTAAGCGACCAATAATTATTTAATGTTATATCATTCCCAAAGAATTACAGACCCACAGACATACACCGTTTCGGTTTTATATAAATATAAGATTTTCCTCAAATTTTGTCAATGAAACTTATTCCCATTTCATGAATAATAGCTACAAATTGAATTCAATATAAATTGTGTCAAATGATTATGATGAGAGTTCTAAAATCTCGGGATACTTCAAAAGTCCTAGATTGGATAACCTAGTGATTGCATTATCGCAATTTGCAATAATGCAATTATCCACTCGTATTACAGCAGGCTCTCCTTGTCCAAAGACTACACACAATATAAAAAGATCCCTCGTTAAAAGAAATTGCGTTAGACTACATTAAATTTAATAAGCTTAACACTTCCATGAAGGTAATATACCCATCTATGAGATACTTTTTAAAAGATTCAGTTTGTTGATTTTGAATGAATATTCTTGCGTATCTCACTCGCCTAGAAAAGCTTAGGTCATCCAACTTTATCTAGTTTTGTTAACATACGTTTGGAAATAAACAAACTCTTTGATAACATTGTTTAAAGTTTAAAGTAATAACTAACGTAGTACCATTCAACCAATGCAAAATACTATTCAATTTTGCTGCGACATTTGTTTTTTTTACGTTGTCCGCTCCCAACTTGGTCCAAATTGACTTCTAACGGAGTTTCTCAACATTTTTTTTTATGAGAACTGCTTTTTGGGCAACCTCTCTTTTTCGTGGAGAGTAAGGATTGAAAGGAAGCGAGGAATAGGATAGGATCAGTGATCATTCATGCTTCACACCATTTTTTGGGATCGGAAGGGTGGGAAGTACAGACTCCAATTCGAGTATCGAGTACTCGATACTCGAGTATACTCGTCCATTTTTCAAGTACTCAATACTCGAGTAATTTTAAAAATACTCGATCAATACTAGTAATTTACAAATGAAGATTTATTTCCAAATTTTATTTTGTTTTAAGCAGCAGACATAAAAACTTGATAGCACTATTTAATTGATTGTTAACTTTTAAACTGACGTCCACAACAACAGAGTTGTTTCTACTGCGGGAATAAAAAAACAAAACTTCGAACCACATTAAAATTGGAGACGTTTGATTATGTATCTATTATTTTTGAAATATAGGTTTCACATATTGAAATAAATCTATAAATGAAATAAAATAATCTCATTTATTTGTTTATCATCTATTGATATATGTATTTGAATAAATAACATATATTTTGGTAAATTTTGAAACTACTCGAGTATTTTAAAAATTTATTACTCAGTACTCAAGTAGTTGAGATGTCGAGTAATTGGAGTCCCTAGTGGGAAGGGATTTTTAGCAACACAATCACCCAATGCATTCGAATAAAAACAATAAATCGACTAAAAAAATCTGCCTGTACAAGGACTCGAGCCCGAGTGGCCCGTCACGGAAGCCAACGACGTTGACCACTGTACCACGTACCGACGACTCCGATATACACAAGCCATACAAATTTCGTCTTTAAAAAGCATTGTATCATTCTAAATAATGAGAATAAAAAATGTAAAAACCAAAAAAACCAAGCACTGGAGTAATAACCTAAAAAATATTTCTCATTCATGTACAGAGGAAATCATTTCTCTTTTAAACCCAAATACAGTACTGCACAATGGGGTGAGAAACTGAGTTTGGCGAGGCTTAAAACCTTGCGGCATACCATCGTTTTCCCACTGTTTGTTCCCCTGATCTCGCATATCTCCTATCCCTTTCCAATAAATCCGCTGGAAACAAAATAAATAAAGTAATCGATGGGAAAGTACGGATAGAGAGAATTAGAAAATAAATACTTTTAAGTAAAAAAAATACCCCGCTGAAGAATTTATCGACATATTTAGCAGTAAAAAACAATTACCTACGTGCTACTTAGATAAGATACTTAAAATTTATGTGAAAATCTTAAAGGTATTAAGACGTAGAAAAAAATGTAGTGATTATGCGTAAATTTTATTCACGAAATTTACTTTTTTATTGCTAGATTAAGGATTTATATTTTGTATAGTGTTCTTAAAGGCTCTTTAAAATTAAGACCTACTGAAATAAAATATGTAACTACTTTTATAAAAATAGTCAGCTTATCAGAATCTACAAAGTATATTGCAATTCATCAATGATCTTATTTATTCAATTATGTCTTTGATAAGTGCAAGTAAATTCATTTAATTCCCAGACATTCAATACGATGATTTAACGATGTAGCCTACATTATTGTTAATCCAACGATTCTGGATAACGATTATTTGGCATATAAGAAATGAACTGAACTTTTTGTTCAGTTCATTTCTTATATGTTTAAGAAGATATAACAAAAATGAGAATCAAACATATTTATTAGATTAGAATTACGCAATACAAAAAATAATAAAAAAAATATATTAAAATTTTAGTGAGTCGTCTGATTTTGTTTGTCAGAACTAAGTGCATCAATGTTGATAACGATTGATGTTGTTGCTACACGCAAACAGTTTTCCAAATGCTCATCAGTGATTCGTGTTCTCATTTGAGATTTAATATGCTTCATTCGACTAAACGGCTGTCCACACGTGTAAGTGTTTTCAAAACAGCGAAATCATCGATAGAGCATGATTGTGAAATGCAGGATATTTTTTCTTGTCCAAATATGTTTTGTAAAACTCTTCCAACCCAACCTGATTGAATTTCTCCTTTAACTGTGCATCACAACACATTTCACAATGTTCCAATTGTAAAATTCCTGGCTATAAATTCACGTCTACGGAGAATGGCGTTGCAAATGAAGCAAAAAGCACAAAATCTAAAAAAAAATAAAATCTTGAAATCGGTTAAAATTCCAAGTTCCAATTCCTTCAGTTTATTAAGAGAGCTTTTTTTATATAATTATTGTCATTGAATGTTGCAATGAATAGCAATTTATTTTTTATATTAAGTCAAAAAAATGTTATATAAAACAGATTGTAATATTGACGACAATATGGTAAATTAACTTTGGGATTTAAATTTTTTTTTTCTGAATAAGCTTTGTAAGTAAATAAAGGATTGCTGTGGTTGATTAATTTTTGAAGTAACAAGAATAAACGATTTCGGTGATTTCATAGCACAGCTTAACAATTATCTTACTATTTTTTAAAGTTATTTAAGCATTTCAGTCGTATTCTACAAAGTTCATGCTAACAATGAATCGATTTGAATTTCCCTGGAAACTAAGCTAGTTCGTATTTTAAGACACGGACCCAAGTCATTGGTTGTTTGGTTTTTTGTTATTATACTCCCCATATGATTCATGCTTCAAAGTTATCATATATGATTTGAACATTATGAAATATTTGTTTATTGAACATTCACTTGCAATGATATTGAATATTCGTACACGCTTACCACAGCGGTTGGAGTTTGGTAATATGTATCCTGGTTTATAAGTAAGTGCAGTGTCCCCGGTCTGTGGTGCAGTGGTCAACATCGTTGGCTTCCGTGAGGACCAGCCGGGTTCAAGCAGAATTTCTCAGTCGATAAATCGATTCTGTTCGAAGACAATGGGTGTTTGTGTTGTTAAAAATCACTTCCCACCTTTCCGGATCCCAAAAAGCGGCGCATAGTGAGAGCAATTAGCTAACCACTAGTCCTCTCCAAGCGTCGTATCCATTCAATACTTACTCTCTTCGAATAAGAGAGTTTGGGCAACTGAGTAACAAATAGTTAACGTAAAAAAAACATCTTGAGTTGAGTTCATATGCACCAAGTTGGTTACGAATTTTCGCTTTTATTCTATTTATTATTCGAATAAGTATCATTGAGAATATAACAAAAATGTTTACAGACAATTTCTTGTTTTAACCCTTCCGTAAGCAGTAGCTTAAAATTTCATATAAGGAATATAAATTGACACTAGCACCAAATTTTCGTCGCTTTGGAGAATTCAAGCGCAAAGGAGTTTGAGGTGTGTAATGAAAATGATAAACATTCTAGAGTAATTAAGTCTATCGTTTTGGCGTAAGTTTAGACAGAGATTGGGAGTTTCAAGTATGATGAGTTATTTTAGCGTATAATGTCGTTAAACTAAGAACCTTACCTAAATTAACGAGACATGTGCGATAAGCATTCATACACGTCCGGGAAAAATTAGCCATTTTACGCCTTTAAAAGAATTCTGAATTTTCCATTCATTTGTTATATTTCAATTTATTTTCTTTATATTGGTATCAACAGAAGTCAAACATTCTCTTGTATTCTTGTTTCTCTGTCAACACATTCAAACGCTGTTATTTTAATTGAAGAATATTTGATTGTATGTAAAAACTTTGAGAATTTGAAGTCGTTATTTCTTTCCAAACAAATTACTCCAATTATCCGTTCTCTATAGCTGCCAAAATAAAGTTATCTAATCACTTTAATAGTAAAAGCGTTAAAGACTTCTTAAAGTCCAGCCAATTTTACATCTCCATCCATTTGTAAGTGTTATAAATCGGTTAGTAGAAAGAGCAGTCCGGTCCGTGGCGCAGTGTCAACGTTGTTGGCTTGCGTGCCGGATCGCCCGAGTTCGATTCCCGCTACGAGCGGATTTTTTCAGTCGATCAATCTGTTCAAAGGCACTGGTGTTTGTGTTGTTGAAAATTACTTCCCACCTTTCCGATCTCAAAGAGCGACGCATAGTGACAGCGATTAGCTAATCACTAGTTCTGTCCTAGTCCTCGTATCCTTTTCATCTCTACTCTTTTCGAAAAAGAGAGGTTGGAAAACTGAGTAACAAGCAGTTCTCGTAGAAAAACATATGCTGAGATAAACTCCATGGGGAGTCCATATGCTTCAAGTTGGGAGGGGACATGGTTAAAAAAGGAATAAAGAAAGGGCATCTAGCATAGCTAAGAACTTATTGTTTGTTTAAAGAAATTAATGAATCGATTTAAAAAACAATGTAGAAAAAAGTGACTTTCGTGCATATGAAATCGTGCATATCCAACTACTCAAAAATGTATGAGTTTCCGAATAAATTCGACGTAAAAATATGACGTTGTTTAAACTAAAAATTATCATAATAGGCTATTTCACTGATTAAGCTTGGACAAAATTTATAGCATGCGTTTTTTACGGTATAAAAATTCTTTCAACGTTTTTACAGCCCCTAGGTGTAAAAAATGTGAACTATTTTGGTAAGCAAGATACATCTTAAAAACAACCCTCCCGTAGAGCAAAGCTTTTTCCCAGCAGTTTAGTCTCATTACTGCCTTAATTACGAAGGATCCCTCTAATTATTACGGATGGAGTGTGGCTGCATGCAGACCTACTGTAATTAACGAAAAATGGCCAAAAAACTGCTTACGGTAAAGAAAATGTCTTGTATACTGTATAAGCGAAAACAATTTATTTAAACTAGGCAAGCGGTACGAATTAAAAATATTTTTTTAATATTATATATAAAGAGCTCTAAGATTACCAAAAAGACTTTTACTAACTATCAATTAAGCTTTTCAGTAAAAATAAAACTATTTTAAGTTAGTGTATGTACAATGAAAATTAGTTCAGTGATTAATGTTTACAATTATGTTTTTATTACGCCATACGGCTTGCACGCAGTGGATTTTTTTTATTAAAGATAAAACACATACATGAAGAAACACAAAATATACAGTATTAAATATACAATAACAGTAAGAGTGGTTTGTACCTTAGCGATGATGCTATATGCATTAGTGTAAAGTACCGAGTACAATAATTATTTAGCTTAAAATATTTTTTCCAAAAAAACAATGAAAATAGCAGATATGGTTTCACGCTGTATGGATTCTGAGAAAACATTCAATCAGGCCAATAAGCTGGTAAGAAATTAAAAATTTGGCTTATTAAAAGGTTTTTTATGATCGAGTTCCATACAATGCCTTCATAATATAATAAGATATTTCGTAACCTTTTTGACTTTCAAAACGTAAATTTTCTTGTGTTCTTATTATTAACACATCATTTGACTTTGATAAAGTTATAGAACGTTATTTGTATGAAAAAAAATAACAATGGAAATTTATGATCTTCAGATTTGTCAAGTCGAAAGCAATGTGTTTGTGTGAGAGAATATTTATTTTGGCTCTTTTGTTATATTTTCTATCAATTTTTCAGTTTTGTATCGCTATTTAGTAGATTTGGAATAACTCTTCAAAAAACACATTGCATTTAAAGTAATGTGAATAATATCAATCCTCAATACCAACGTTTTGTAGTTCTCCATCATACAAAATCGCCCGTGAATTAAGTGACGTCTTTAATTCATACAACGTGTTTAAACCAAAGTATACAGTTAAGAATAGCATTGACTTCACGGATAAAATCAATGACATACAATTAACTAGTAATTGTGAATTAGTATCGTTCGACGCAACAAATTTATTTACTAACGTACCAACAGAAGAGGGCAAAAATAAAGTCAGCGAAATTTTAATGCTAACTGTTTGCTATGTTTTGATTCTACAACCCGCTCCTTGCTTCCCGTAAAAAGGAAAAATCCCAAACTCCATTTTGTAATTTCATAATTTTTATTAAAATATTATAATCAACCTTGCTTCATAACTCAAGCAAACTTTGCGATAGTAAGTTCGAAGATGCCTCTGAAAGAGGCGAAACACGTGTCACAGATAGTAGCACAATACGTAGAATAATCAAAGTTATTTTAAATGTTATATTCATATCACAGAAATTATCGTTGTCATGGCAGCGTTGTGAGAACGAAATGTTTTTATTGAACGAATGATTAGCGACAAAAGATTACTATTTTATTCAAAAATTTTTAACATGATACAGTAATTGTCTTTTATCTATTCTCATATATATAACGTATTGAATTGTGATGGTAAGAGAAGGTTAGCCTTTGCTTGAAAAAAAAGAGCGTATTTTTTTGAAGTTGTTAGCCAACGAAACTTGATCTGTCTGCCCGATCGGACCATCGCGATAATTCCTACAGGACAAAAACAGGATATCTCTTTCACTAGACATGATTGGGAAAACCAACGGAATATGCGTCGCATCTTGATATCTATCACCACAAGGACAATGATTTGGGTAAGGTTTAATCTTAGAACAGTATTAAACCACTGAGGTATCAGTAAATTTTTGATGCAAGATGACGAATACTAATATATTGAGATGTAAAATGCCCATCAGATGCCTGTAATTTATGTTTATATTGTAATATTTCCTGTTTTTCGATTTAGACCCATTTAATTTAACCTTGTCAGTTAAATTTCATCAGTGTACTTAAATGGCTGAATGTTGAGCTTTATTTTTTTGTTTGACGCTTTAAAAACTATTCAAGAGATCCTTAATTTAACTACCGAAGAATATTGACGTTTTAGACTTGTTTTTTCTGGTCTATAAAAGACATTAAGTGTGATGGAACAACTGCGTACAAGAGAGCTGACGATAAGATTTATCTTAAGGTACGGAATAAAAATCATATGATTAATTCAGTAATTTTATTAAGTTTAATCGTAAACTATCATCATAAAAATATGTAATCGTGAATACCGTTTATCTACAGTTGTGAATTATCAATCAAAGGTTTTTCAAAAGCTTTTAAATAACGGAACAGAGTGTTTCTATGCTTCAATGAATGTGTGTATTTAATTTAACTTAAATAATTTTAATTTCAATAGTTTAAATTATTAAATTACTCGTTACTGCATGGATAAGCAAACGTGTTAAGCAAAAAAACAATGTTAACATAAAGCAAACAGTGAAGATCTATTTTCATTTTATAATAATTTATACAATAATGAATAACTGCTCCATTACGAAAGAAGAAGTACTATTTTTTCACGCATATAAACTAAAAACTTTTTTTATCGCTTCCGGTTTTCCGGGTGAAAATATCCGATTTGAATTCAATCCATGTTTGTAATTTGAAGCCAAATTGGACAATTATTTAAATCGGCCTTATTCTACATTTACCATTTACGTATCATTTGAATATGTACCGAGTACTTTTCGAAAAATAGTATTCGACGTTTAATGTACAGCGGTCGTCAGGTGTTGCAAAGTTTTTTGACACTGGCTACATCGGCTCCGTAAAACACACATTATACAATAATAAAAGGAAGCCCATAACGGATAACAATACTCAATAGACCAAAGAATTATTAATTTATTTTCTCTTCTGAACATAGGTTAAAGAGAGCGTAAAGTCCGGCTTATTCCCTAAATTTGCTTTGTTGACTCACCTCTCATTTAACGATATTCCTAGAACACGATAATTGCCGCTGCAGAACAGATACGATGTAGCATCGATAGTGTTATCCACGAAAAATAACTCTAATTTGGTATTCTCAAGATTTGTACCGAAAGCTACGTCATGCTTCATTTGATAAAAAAAATGTTTGACTGGCACAACTAAAAATTTAAATTGAAAATTATCATTTTTTTATCTTCCTGAACTGCGTGTTTGAAACATTTTAAGCAAATTATTTTACACATCATAGAAATAAAAATATGATCTACGAGATTATTCAGATATCTGATTATTTAAAAGTTTGTCATTGTCGATAAAATTTAAGCACTCTATTTTTCTTAATTAAAGTATCATAGAATTTTCCAATAAGTTACTTAAACTAATGTGTATCCTTTGTCTAATGTTTCTGTATTCTCACGATGAACCCTTAAACTTGCAACGAGAGAAGGGTTTTATAATTAATTAATTATTGATTGAATTAATATGATAAACGAGTCGTAACTTTATTTCATACTACCACGGGCATATAATTTGTTCAAAATGAAATGATGTTGTTAAGATTTTAGAGTAAATTTGCTAGCTATGTATGTAAGTAAGCTTTTGCAGAACATATTTTGGCATACATAAACATAATTTCTTTTGGGTTATTTAAAAGAGAAGAAGTGAGTAATACGTATTAAATGCAATAATGTATATGACTTATATAATAATATTCGAATAATATTCGTGACATTTAAATTCAAATGAAAGTGTATACATTGCCCGCGAGTCGACACTTACCGACCCTAGTAGAGGGCCAAGTTTTTATACATCGTGTGAACCCAGATTGCTTTTTTGTAACATAAAAAATTCTCAATTACCGAACCGTTTGTAGTTTTTTCGTCGTTATTGTATGCTGTCGATTGTGTCGCGTGAACGACACCATAAGCCTTACACAAATTGTTTGGTCTTGCTAATTTTGGGCTGAAGTAAAAATAAAATTTTACTGTTATTATTTTTCGAATAATCGATAGTTAGACAATTGGCTTCTTTCGGAAATTACTTAATACACGTTTAATACAATGAGAAAAATTAAGTTTATGTTGATTTCGTTGTTAAGAACAATTTATATTTTATATATAGGATCTTTCAATAATGAGCTCGCTCGTGTAGAATATCCACTGTAACATGTGCTGTGTGGCAGGAAGTGCTGTCCTGTTAGAACCACATGTTATCGCTATTGCTTACCATCGATATGTAGCACTCGCGGTTCACGGTTATGTCAGTTTCGTTTTAGAAGAAGTACGGGCCGATGATTCCGCCTGACCAAAATCCGCTGGTATATATTTATAAAATGAATTTTTGGCGAAATTTAGGTGAACACACGGCTCCGTTGTATGTGGTCGTTAACCTTAAGTTCCTGGATTAGGTGGATTTTATACGGGTACAGTCCCAAGTCCCGGCGCAAAATTCGCTAAGTGATCTTCCATGGTAATTTTCCGTACACTACTAATTAATTGACAGCAAATTTGACAAGTGTCACTTTAACAACATAGCTGCAAACAAATTTTGAGCGTCCCTATTGATAGACCTGTATAATATAAACTCATAACAAAATAAATAAATCATAGCTTTGTGTTTTTTCACATACCATATAAAAAAAAACTGATATTCATACAAAAGTTTTTGTGCTTTCAATTGTGTCATTTTTAAAATAAACAAATGTTTCCACTTCAACAAACATCATTTAAAAAAAAACCGCAAATATATTATTTAAATGGTTTTGCATTTTAATTTGATAACAAATGAATTTATAACGAATGAAAAGTTTTTGATGATCCATTATAAATATGAAATAAAAAATTGGTTTACCTGTTTAATACCTCATATTTGCGACACTTTGATATAAACGAAATGTGAATTACCTTAAAAAAGGGTAGTCCATAAATAGTTAAATATTTTTTTTTATTATATATTGGAAACATAATATATTGTGATTGGATACATAATCGAATCTTTAATTAAACAAGTGCGTTAGCATTTGTATATCATATAGACCAAATTTGAATAAAAACATTTCCTTTTTCGTCAAATATACATTTTAATAGAATTTGTCAAGATTGTAGGAAATGAATTCAAAAATTTTGAAAATAGAATATAGTACCACAAATTATAATACAGTAGAGATTAATTCGTATATAAAAAAAAAATGGGTTACTGATGCCATAATTTGTGTACGAGTGTGTGTGACAAACCTTTGACTATTCAATATCAATTTTAACCAAGTCTGAAATTATTGCTCCTGAGACACCTTTGGCAATCATTTGGGAATGCTTAACGCTGGGTATAATGTACTGTAAAATCTTAGGGGGTTAATAAAGACCACTACGTTGAGTGGTTAGATGTACTATATCGGTAGTGTTTGGGAATAGCCTGATAACTGATTTTTTAAAAAAAGTGTAAAGGGTTTTTAATTTACCTCCTGAAACCGTAATAATTTCGATAATTTGTGAAATAACCTAAATTCTGATAATAATTCATTTGTTGCCATTTATTTTTTCTAAGCTTAATATTTTTTTAAATATTTCTTCTGTAAATTCAATATTTTGCAGTTAACAGGCTATGCCCAAACACCACCGATATATAACCATAGTTTTCTGGTATTTATTGAGTTACCATTTGCTTACTACAGAACAAAGTTTTATTATGTAATTATTCGTTTGGTTCAAATTATAAAACATTTGTTTTTTGAGTAAAACTAGGCATCCGTTACATGTTAATGCTGGATTTCATCATTATGAGTATTTTTACATCTATTGTGTGAACTTGTGAACGCATTTTGAATAACACAATTAAGCTCGATATAATTCTATTTAAGGTTAATAATATAAAACTATGTCATTAAAACAAAACAAAAAATGTAAAACATTTAGTTTTGAGCGTGACTGTTGTAAATATATTCAAAATCCTAGTTACTACAGCATTTATTTTTCTTATCTGGTTTTGCACATTTTTTTTTCCATATCCGCTCCCTATTCGGAGCATATGGCCGCCACACGGTGCCTCCAAGATTCTCTGTCTCCCGCCAACCTCCTCGCATCTTCCCAGGTCATCCCGGCGTCCCTTAGATCCCCTGAGTACATCCTATGGATGGTCATCAGAGGCCTTCCGCGGCGTCGGGATCCATCAGGTGGATAGAAGAGGCAGGCAGGATTCAGGCTCCCCTGAGGCATCCGCAGCACAACTCCAAGCCAGGTCCATCGTCGCCTTTTAATTTTGGACGTAATAAGGGGCTGGTTTGTCCGCTCTCTTACCTCCGTGTTCCTGACAAAGTCGAACCACCGTACTCCTAATATTCGCCGCAAGCATCTGTTTTCAAAGCACAGTATACGGTTACCCTGTGCTTTTGTGAGGTGCCATGACTCGCAACCGTAAAGCAGCACACCTCAGCACAGCAGCACAGTTAGAAGCAACAAAATACTCTTGGGTATTCACCTAAATTCACTTCACGTGGTCTAACAATATCCGAACTGAAGCGGTCATAACTTGATATTTCTATTCGTATGCTTTGTTCATTGCCACTTTTCATCCACTCCCAAAACTGAGTAGATGGATTCATACACTCAAGATAAGTTATTTTATAACATATATAATTATATCCTTACCTTATCTGATGATAGAGCTTACGTAATTGACGCATAAAAAGCTTTTGTCTAGACCATACAATGAAGCAATTTATCCCAAATGTATCTTTGAAATCTTTTCGTTAACGCGGCGAAACGAAAGGAAGGTTAATGTATTAGAACACTGTATAAAACTACTGCATGTTAATTAAGATCCAATAGAATAAATAGAACATTTTTTGAATTAATTGCAATTATTTGAAGAAATATTAAAGTCTTTCATTTGTCTATTCGTCATATTTGAAAGTTAATGTAGTTAGTTACTGTACAATTGCACGCAGCTCAACTAATTTCACCAAAACTGTTTAAATGTACTGATTGAAATCGTTGATATGAAAAAAGTCGTATTTGTTCAATAAAGCTTTGAAAATTGCTGACAGATTTTATTTATGTATTCTTTAATTTTTTATCAAATGATTCAGGTAATAGCTATTGATTTGATTTCAGTTAATTACATATTACGCAGTAAACAAATTTTGAAAGCTGTGGCAAAAAAGCGAGTATTTTTTGTATATTGCTAGCCGTAATTGGAAGCCCGTTTATTTATTTTTCAAATTGTCAAATAAAACAGGTAATCCTGTTTGATTGAGACTGGAGTCACGCGAAGACCTGTTATCGGTTGACAGCCTCTGTGACGTTTCATTAGCGCATGGATACCCAACCGGTCGATCGCGATTGACAAGTCGATCTCGTAGCAATTAACAGTGTACCCAGAAACAAATACCACTATTTCGATACAAATCGTTCACCCACATCAAAATCAAAAGTGAAGCAACTGTAAACAACCATAAACCTAAATGTATAATGTTATTTATCACGTTATATGCCGGTAAGCTTAAGAACGGACGATCTCCGAGAGCCGCGATTTTTTGTGAAAAAATAGCGACGGATTTCGGTAATACAAGAAAGCTGTTTTTAAAATCGATATTACATCGATTACAATAAAAAATATGTCAACTGTAAGTATATGACTGTGATTCTTAGAGATGTCGCTATGCGTATAAAATGTTTGAATTATAAAATCGTCGACCTTCTCCAAGGGACAAAGGTGCTACGCTCTTTTTCTATTGCCGGCACTGCGCTTACGGAATTGTAGATGGTATATATACATTTTTGGCACACAACCGGTTAAGCTTAATTTTATCATAACTTACTACCAACGAAAAAAGCTATATGTTTTCTTTAATGTTTCAATTTAGACATCCTACGATTTATAGTCATGTTAAAATTACGATATTTTAAAACTGAATCAAGAAAATCATCATAAATATTCAAATGAATTAAATATTTACAGCGTCAATAAGAATCTTTCAAAAAACAATATTAACTATAAGCAAAATAGGATAATTAAGCCGTTGACTTTGGCGCTATTTATTTAATGAAAACATTTAAAAGACTGTTTTAAAACGATTGATTGAAGATATCCATTGCAGTCTCTAAATACTAAGAATCTAAATACCTATCTAACTGCCACTAGAAAAAATCTATGAATAGTTTTAAGTCTTATCACGCTTTACCGTTATCAGATTGCGTAAAAGTAATACGGATTGGGAATATTAAAAATCATCCGCTCATTTGTATTCGATGAAAAATTTATAGATTTTGAAATTGCATTTCTCTCGTGAGTATATTTTCCGAACGTTTTTTTTTACCTTTTTACTGCCTATGGTGATGAATACAGCTACCAAACGTACTTGAGTTGAGCACACCTTTATTAGAACAGCTTCCATTTCCGGTTCACTGCAGCGCCAAAGTAAAGCCTCGTTCACTCTGCGATTCAATGGAAATAAAAGTCAGCGTTGGGAAATCGATTATTTTTCTTATGGCAACACTTGACTCAAAAGACTTTGATTTCAATGAATCAACGAACTCTGTTCCTTGTACATGCTCCTAAAAGCTCTTTGAAACGTATAATAATGATACATATATTAATGAAACTATTTATGAAAGAATGCTTTTAAAATCTTTGTTACTTAACATGAACTATTTCTAATCATATTGTTTGGCTATGTTTGTAAACCTGTTTTTCTCTTTTAAAGTCCCTTTTAAGTATCAGTATATTCTCGGTAATAAAAAGCATTATACTAAAAAGAATCTAATAACTCCGCATATTTCATAGAGATTTTGTATTGTAATATCATCAGTTACTAGTTTTGGCAATGAGTAAGCCGGTTCTCATCTTTACAACAAATGTTGTATTAAAAGAAAACAAATGTTTATTAAATATTAATAAAAGTGTATTGCCTCTCGGGTCCGTGGATGAGTGCTAAACAATGCTGGTTTGAGAACCAGTTTATTACAAACAGTTCTAAAAGTCATTCACTTTAATATTTGTTAATGAAAAATATTAAATCTAAATGTAGTGATAATAGTCGCAAGTAAAAAAAAAGAAAACTACCATGTGCGTTGAGATCTACATTAATATTTTTTTGCTTAATATGTGTCTCTTGATGATGATAACGGAATGACATATTATTTAAATACATTAAAATTAAAGCACACGAAACACGGTATTGAAGTATTTTTTAAAAATCCTAATGATACAACGGATGTTTATATTTTGCATAAAGTCATTAGTTTCAGTTTTCTTTCGCCTGCTTCCCAGCTGTAATTTCCTATGGGATTCGAAAAAGTTTTCACAATTCATATTTCGTTCGCCATGAATCATCCGAAACATGGCGAGAGGTCACTGTTTCATTTAAAATTTTAATTAAACCCTACAATATTATTGCCCTAACCGACCGTGACTCGGAATAACAATAGTATTAAATATTTATTATTTGTGTTCCAGATTCCAAACGAGAGCCTACTTATTCAAATTGTACACAGGCCATTTAGCTCTGTATACATTTATTCATAACAATTTACGAACGGGAAGAGATGGATTCGATTCTGTATTATTGAACCAAGTATGAAAACAAATAATGACAAGGCGTTAATTCTGGAAGAAACAGAGCGACAGTCGAATGCTAAAAGATGTTTTCCCGTCGAATTTCATTCAAAATTTGATTGCAATAAACTCCTCGACAATACTCATATTATATTCAATTAATTAATCATAGTATTTTAAAGAATATTAATTTGTTTCTTTAACGATTTTTAGAGAAGTAATCTATCACTCTTTTTAAAAAAAAATTATAATGAAAAGATGAGACGAGACTATGACAGAATTTGAAGGTTTTTAAGATACGATTTATATACATTTACGATGTATTTTAAATAATAAGCTTATACGTTTGAAAATAAATCAATTTTCAATGCATACAAGCCCGACGCAATAAAAGTTAATACATTTAAAAATCATCTGTTATTTTACATACTAAATGTTTCGTAAAAAACCGTCATTTCTTTTTCAATGGATTCAAATTTGAGAAAATTATTACATACAATAATTCATAATCCTATAAAACGAAAATGCATAAAGAGTTATGTATATCAAAGCTTTGTGCTTTATGCATTCATCTCGGTTTTTATTTTTAGAAAATAACATTGATATACCTATAGCATTGCACCAAATTCTAAATGCTTTTTTTATAAACAAACTAAAATCTTATTTTAAATGAATTGCGACTGAGCTTACTCCTGGCGTAACAGGCCTCATATATGTAACAGGTGGTCGTGGGTACAAGATTGAGTGCCGTTTGAAGAGAGTGATTCAGTAGGCTTACGTAGGCCGTCAAATAAATTTAACTGTGGCATTTTAGGGCACCGTGTAGGTGCTAAAATAGCTAACACACTTATTACTGATTCATTTTTTCTTTGTATGTGGATTATCAAAAGATTGTTTGTTGAATTAACGAAGAGAGTTTAGCACAATACCGTTTTGAATGCATTCCCAATAGTATCTAAACTGGCGCTATAATTCCCTGTTCACGATCTAAACAAACCAAAAACAGTAAAACTTTTATTGGGCGTCAAATCGCACACCATCTGCCTCCCGTTTAATTTTTTTTCTTATTATCCACAATACTAAACACCTTTTATAACCAGGCAAAAAAGATAACAATGAACGCTCTAGGAAACCGTGTCCATTAAAAACCTCTTCCAAGAAACTGCCTTGGGATATAAAACTGTGTTTTCTACCAGGGCATCAAAAGGAGGCGAAGCAATCTAGGCAAGGAGCGGTTTTTTCCGTTTTATTAGATACTTATATAAGTGGTCGTTGTACCAACACACAAACATGAATTGAACTTCTTCATACTATCGCACAACCGCGATATCGTTTGAAAACATTTGAATATACAATAGAAAATCGCTACTTTAAACTTCAAATACAAAAAGAGCCCATCAATTTATTTTCAAGTACACTTGGAACAAAAAATGGTTGAATTTCACTTGAAGCTCTCACGCAATACGGGAAAAAGTCTACGCAAAAAACTACTTTTCCGTATTATGGAGTGGTAAACTGTAAGATAGGGTTTTTTTTCAATTTTCTATAAGATGCTTTTTATTCAAATGGAAACGTGTTTTCAGATTATTTACGTGGTTATTCATATGGAACGAGACTGCGGATTGATTTTCTAAAAACTGTTGGAGAAGGTTGTTTTTGAATCTTTTTTTATAAAAATCATGGTTAAGTTTAAAACCGTTTCGTTATATTCGACAAATAATCATAGATTACAGAACAAATTAATACTATTAATAAAGTTTTATTTGATTTATAAATTTATCAAACAATTATATTCAGACAAAAATTGAAACAATAATCATCAAATCGAAGACTTTTTAATTAATTAAAAAAATGTACATTTTCATGGTTAGTGTTTTCATATTTAAATTTTTTGCTTAATTTTAATCAATCAATAACTCAGATATGTATGGTTAGTCAATATCTATTTTCCTAATTATTTACCCCACTGTAAAAATAATTTCTTATCATTCTCTTCAATCTTGTCCAGGATTGTTAATTTTACAACAAAAATTTTGATGAGCCATTCAAGAATAAATAAAAAAAAATATTGTGCCATTGAAAAGCTAATAAACGATACCTTTATTTCGTAAGTTCTTGAATATAGTACATATTTAAAATGAATAATTAACTAAGGCGAAAGATTAACTGCATTAAAATATCAAAATATAAAATATTAAAATATTAAAATATCAAAATATTAAAATATTAAAATACCAAAACGGATATTCGTGGAACAAACAGTTAAAAAAGTTATAAAAAATATGAGATAACGTTAAATGCGGAGTCAAAATTAAGATATTATATTAAGAAAGTGAAAATTTATTTTATCTCTTTTGTAAGAGGCAGAAGCAGCGGTTTCAAAAGGGCGAGAACTGTCCTCTACAAGTTGAAATTTACGATCTTTCCCAACTTGACTTTGAAACAACTAAATACACATTATTACGTACCTATAAAGTAAGATATCAACGAGTGTTTATACTTTGTTTTCTTCGCTTTTGTTCTGAAATCATTATTATGCTGAATTATCTGGCTTCAAAAATTATATGCGTTAAATTTCGATGTGTAATTATTGGCGTGTATTTAAGAGGTCAGTATCTAATTCAAGTTTTGGCCAGTAAAATAATTAAATGGTCAGTGAAAAATCAAGATGGTCAGTTAATATTATAAGCGGTCTGTTTTCATTGTATCAGTATAAATTTGGACAGTTATTTAATAAAACCGTCAGTATTTATTGAAAACGGATAGTATTTAAAATAAATGGTCAGTCATTTTAAATAAATGGTAAGTTTTAGTTTGACAGCTTGTGAATTTTACTATTTATAATTTTTTAACGACCGTTTTAAGAATTTATTACTGAACATTTATTTAATATTTACTGACCATTTTTCGAATTAGAAACTGACCCAATAATTAGTTGCCATAATTATTGGACAGAATTGATAGTTGTGCCGCATTTAATTCAAATCCTATAATATATTGGAGAATATTTACCCGTTTTTTTATATAACATAATTTATACAACATAATAACCTCATAATGGTGTGCATTTATTAATTTTGGTGAATAAAGTGGCTGATGAATAACTGTCGCTTGTATTGTTCATCGTCAATGTAATTAGCGGGGTCAAACTTTCATGCACAAATATGACATGTTACGCAGACATGTGTGTATCTGTGTTTACATTATTTCATACACACAGCTCCATTTTATTTTGACCCAATCCAAATAGATTTTTTTTTGTTTTAAGTAAGACAATTTCAAATAGAATGACAGATCTTCTTATCATAGTGACACCTTTAGTCTTAAGTCAACGCAGTCACTGATTGAGCTAATACTATACGTCAATAATGATATTATAAAATATTTGCAGGACCAATACTATACCATAAGAAGATTTTTAAAAACAAGGTTGCTATATGTATATGATTCTATTACATAAATATAACCAATTTTTATCTTATGGAATATATCGCAATGTATTTCAGTGCGCCATTTTTAAGAATGGATATTCCATTTAATACAGAACGAATTTCCTTCTATTGCATTTGACATCTTTGGTTAAGTGAAGTAGAAAAAAGATTTATGGATAGCTTCGCTTCAAGCTATTGTCCAATAAATAGTTATAACAAATATGCACAAAAGATGGCTTCATTAATATCATTTTATTTTTAAAATGCTATATTTAAGTCGTTTATTGTATTTTAGTAAAAACTAAATATAAAAATGAAATGTGTAATATTGTAGTTTGAAAAATAAAATATTTATCTTTTTGCTAAACACATCACAACATTGGACATTCGCACAATGCGCAGTGACAAAATCTCAGAATTAAAAAAAAAAACAATGGTAAAAAACAGTAAAATAAAAGATTGACCATATTTTTATTAAAAAAAACATTAGCTGAATATTTATATTAATACGATCAGGGAATGTTTTTACAAGAGGATATTTTCATCTACAGTCGCAGAGAAAACAGCAATTAAACAAATAGAAAAATTGAGTAGTGGTGATTCAGCTTCTGAATAAAAGAAAACTAATGCAAATTTTGATACAAAGCACAAGATGATAATTTAGAGAGGGAGGAGCAGAAAACAAGAAAATAATCATACACTTCTTTAGAGACTTACACATCCGCGTGTCATTTTTAATATCTCAAAGTATGCACTGGACATATCCCTTGGGTGAGTGGTGCGCAAGCAGTGCAAAAGTGAAATTGAAAGGAAGGAGAAATATAGACGCGCACGTCTGGTTGGGCTTTGTCGTGCGCCAACTGTAAAACCTGACTAATATAGACGGCGCAAGTGATTGGTCCTACCATTCTCAATCATTGCACGCAGTTTGAACGTGCGAGTGAGACAGTATAGATACATTTGTAGTGTACACTATTTACTAACTATTTCTATTGATGCTGTGACCCAAATGAATAGTATGCTAAAATATAAAATTAAATTTAAGCTTTAAGAATATACTATTTTTAAAATAGGACTCTTTTTTAATATTGGTAAAAAGGGTTGTTATTAAATCTGAAGATCTTGAGAAAACCGCAAGAGGGTAATATTGAAAAGGCGGCTTGCAAAACTTGTGTGACAGTAATCGGTTCATATTATATTACTTCGTGTGTAGCTGAGCAAGAAGTTATTTGAAAGATTTTCCTTGTGAAATATTCCGATCCTTGGCAATATGTCGATACAGTGCTGCAGAAAAATTTGACTTTCACCCGAATTTTCTTTGAATTTGATTAGATGTGCCGAGAACCATTAAATATACAGTTTAAAAATATTATACGTATTATTCCTTTATCATTGATTGTTTCATGGTTAGTTGGTGGCCTAATTTTGATGATTTTTTCTTTGTTCCACCACACATGAGCGTTAATTTACAAACGTTATTCATTGTTTTAAAATATTTTAAGACGTAAAAATGGCCAAACCCTTGACTAGGCAAAACTTATGATCTGGATTAATCTCATCAATCAAAAGATGATCGATTTTTGTTTGTGTAGTATGAAATATTTTTCTTGTGTGCACACATTGGATGCGTAATTTTTATGAGAGTATTTATATTCAATAACAGTATGACTAGCTAAGACAGTGTTTTATAACTTGGTAAATGATGCAAATTTTTCACTTCGTTTTATGATTTTATTTTAAGCCCAACATAAATCCATTACATTAAATAAGCCCGATATTTGTACTACTTTCTCATATATGTTGTTAAGATCAGGTCTGGTTTCGCATATGGTAAATACCTTCAAATGATACGATAAAAACAAACAGGACTATTTCTATAAAATTTAGTAACTCAATACAAGTTATATAAGACAATTATATTTGTAATAAAAATCATAAGAATTTAAAGATAACCATATCATCCATAATTTAAATCAAATTGACTTCTGTATGATTATTTTAACAAAATATGTGTGGAAGTAGTGAAAAAAAATACGTTTTATTTATTCAAACATAGTGTCTTTTTTTAAATAATTATAGACAGTTTTCAAATTAACAATCCATAAATATATGTAGGTATTTAAACAACTACACCAAAAGAATAGACAGGTAATTTGGCAATCTAAATATGAATTGATTATAAAAAAGCACTCATATAAATCGTGGCAACACACATTTAACTGAATAATATTTGAATAATGATAAACATAATAAAGACAAATATTGCTATTCTCGCGTAGCATGGATAGATTCAAATTTTCATCAAACTTTCAAATTATCATAAGAATTGGTATTGAAATCGGCTTTGATCGTTTGTTATGATATGCAGAGTATAAAGGCTGTACTGCAAAGTTATAATGTTACTTCAGATCATATTGAGACCTCAGTTTGTTTCAACAATATATTATTCTTGTTATGTTTTGTTCATTTCTGCGCCGTGGGGTGTAGTATGTAAAACATGCTTTGCTGAATTTATTGAGAAAACCCCACACCGAGCGAAGGTGTTCGGCAAAAATATGCATCTCTAACATTTGAATATCAGATCTTTGCATATGCTGCAAAAAAAGGATGTGAACAACGTAAAAATGAAAAATTACATGTTTGCAAAAGAGTTTTATGGAAAATCTTTGCTCGCGTTACCTACATGTAATATTTTTGCATTAGTCTTTATTTTATTTTATCTTTTTCGAAAAAAACTATATACGGGGTCCCCCCATGTGACGGCTGGTTTTTTGGGATTTATTTTTGACGAACCTTATCAAAGTAGAAATTTGAAAATTTTACCATATGTTTATTGACATTTTAAAAGTAAGTCAAAATATTTTCAGACTGAAATCTTCATCAAAATGTGTGGTGCACGACTCCAAACGCACCATGTCGAAAAAACGGCCTCCATCCGACCGGCTGATTGGCTTATCGGAAATGAAAAAATCTAACGGCGTTTTAATCTTTAAAACTATAAAAAACGTTTGACTTAGGATCTTTTCTAAATGTGTAAAATTGAATAATTGACAAGTTTTTGAAAAATAAAGTTCAAATTTCATGATTTTTTCGACTATTTGATTACGTAAAAACAAAACGGCTGAAAATTTTTTCATAACCTTAGCTCAAACGATGACAAAACATGTTTTTAATCTACCATTAAAATTTCAAAGTATTCGGTTTTCCCGTTCTTGAGATATCGTGGAGGCCAGTTGGGAAAACACAGTTTTGAGAAAAACGCGTTTGAAAGTTCAACTACGATTTAAACTATGAAATCTTTACTCCCCGTCAATCTGCTAAGCCTGGTCCATAGATAATTCTTTCTTCTTCCTGTTTTAAGACTTTTGAAGTTCTCATGTAACAAGCCGAAGCATCAAAATGTGACCGATGTCCCGCCTCGAAACAAGTGTAGTCTAACTGCAATAACTTTCCATCGACTTAAAATATTGTAAAATCACATTACCAGCATATTCTACACGAGTTTAAAAATCGTTCTATGCAAAAAAAAAAAAGATTGTTTCAAAATATCACATGGGTTGACCCCCTTAGGCATATTACACTACTCAGCCATGACTGTAAGAAAAACTGTATGTAATGTACAGAACTAGTGTCAGTAGAAAAAAAAAATATTTCAATACTGCAATCAAAATAATCAGTGTGTATCTTACATGCTTACAAACGAGATATATCTCATCAAGACAAGAAAGTCACTGTTAATGATAAAAATAATTTTAAAATATTTTTTTTTTTATTATTTATAAAAAAAAACATTTGGCATTACAGCTTACGCCAATGCGCCAAATATTCTTAATCGTGAAAGTCATACGAGATTAACTAGATTATAAGTAATAATAAATCAGTTGTGCACAAAATCAACGATAAATTACATACACCCAGCGCAAGATCTCTTTTTTTTAATTGAAAAAATTTGACCTTGCCGGGAATTGAACCTGGGTCTCCAGATCGCTAGGACAAAGCTCTTGCCACTAGACCACAGGGACAATAATAAAACATTTTTAGTAGTAGTCATTGTTGAAGACCTCTATTTTAATTATAGTCTTTTTTTCTTGTATTTCGCTTGAATTTATTTGCTTAGTTGTAAAACCAATTGTTTGTCATACCTTGTATTTCTTACTTAACTTTTGTATAAATATCACTGTATTGTATCGTTGTATTTCTTATCTGTTGACAATGCTTGCCATGAGCTAAACCGGCTAAATCAGTAATTTTTATGTGGAATAAGTACTAAAATTAAAATTAAATAAAACATTTTTAGTTCTTTTTTCATATAAACTTTATTGGATCAGGACCGGTTTCGCTCATGGCGAGCATTGTCAACTGTCAGTGTCATCAATGTTGACAATACTTGCCATGAGTCAAACCAGTCTTGATCCAATAGATCTTATGTGAAAAAAGTACTAAAAATGTTTTATTATTTTTATTAGGCATGTATTTAATGGGTCAGTAACTAATTCAAGTTTTGTTCAGTTAAATAAATAAATGGTCAGTTAAAATTCAAAATGGTCAGTTAATATTATAAACGGTCAGTTGTCATTGTATCAGTGTGAATGTGGTCAGTTATTAAATAAAACAGTCAGTAATATATTTTAAAGGTTTAGTATGTTATTTAAATGGTCAGTTATTTATAAAAAATGACAAGTTTTAGTTTGACAGCTTGTGAATTTTATCAAATATGGTCGTATGAGACAAATTTATGACATGTTCTATGAAAAATAAGCGCATTAAATACTACTATTTTTAATCTGACCATTTATTATTTTAACTGACCATTTATTATTTTAACTGACCGTTTTAAAAACTGACCATTTATTTATAACTGACCAAATAATGCCATTCCACCGAATATTGACATTGAACACATTAAAGTGATTAAAGTCACTGTTATTAAACTTAAAATAATTATAATAATATGGAGACTTCCTCATAGTGTGTTCATCATAAAGATTAGAACAATTTAAAGTTTTAAAGAGATGATTATTTTCAAATTCTGAGTGAAAAAACTCTGTGTTAAACAAATAGCTTTGAATTTCAAAATTAAAAGCTTGTGAAAGCTTTTTTTCCCTCATAATAAATAAATCTAAATGGTAAGCGAGCTGAACAAATTGCTGCCGATGGACGAAATGTGGGTAGAAAGTAACCAGAACCTATATTTTGTATTTTTCCGTCCGGTTGGATTTTCCGTCTCGGAAAACTGCTGATGACCATCCGAACATCGCAAGTAATCGACGGAACATGCTTTGCGTAGAAAAGATGAGACAAATATCGAAGAAAAGATACAATATAATTAATTAAGTATTTTAGAACAAACAAAAGATTATTGGTAAAATGATTGAGTGCTTATCGTGTAATACTACTTCTTAAAGAAGCTTGTAATATCGACACCTTACTTTAAAAAGGTTCTCACTGCTCTTGATACTGTTGAGGTATGACCGTTTGAAGTTTCGATTGATTAAAATTCACTTGTAACAATGACAAATAAAAATGTTTCAAATTACTTATTTTAAGCATATTTTTTCACAACTCTTGCTGAGAATAATGATCTTAAAGATTAAACGATAGAAATAATGATGACAATCTTAGGACTTTGTCTGATAAATTCATTAAAAAATGTGTGCAGATGCAGTGCAACTTTGGAATCCTGTTAACTCCGTTATTCAACTATAGATAATTCTGATATCGCATATCAGGAGGTTATTTTCAAAATTGGTCAATTCCAAAATATTTTTTTACAACTGCCAGTTTTAGATTAAACTTTTGAGACCTTTTTTATTCACATGGAAAAATTTGATTTTTTACACATTATCTGTAATTCTTTATTTTAAAACATATAGTAAAAAATATTTATGAGGGAAAAAGTTGAAAATCCATTCTTTTTTTCAAAAAGGATTATTTTGAAAATTATCTCCTCATATATGATAGAATTCGGTAAATACAAGCTTTTCCGACCAAAAAGTTATTTTAGGCAAAAAAACAATTAGAAGCTTTTAAAACTAAGGTAACGATATGTAAACGTTTCTCCTGTTACTGTTACCTGTTATTTAATTCATAAAGAAATATTATTTTATGGAAATTGAATTTTTTTTAAAAGTAAATACTGATATTGTTATGCGAGTTTTAAGTATTTGCGTCATAAAACGTGTTTTATTGACGTTTCGGCTTCAATAAAAGTGAAAGCTCTGTTTACTGTTGCCTTTTTCCATCAAACGATAGTAATTTATTCTTTGAGGTCTCTCATATTTCAAAACGTCCTCGGCAAAGAATATCATTTGGCGAGATTGGTGTGTGCTTCAGACCCACGCTGCCGGTAATATTATGCTCACATACTATATTCAGCAGAAAGTCATGCTTTGAAGAAAAGCGCGGTTTTAAAGTAAAATTTTCGTGCGTCCTTTTTGGCATTTTTACGCCCGTGATGGGAGAATATTGAGTACTGGCGACATAAATAGTGACACGTCAAAAATTTGTTCCAGAAAAAATACACATCATGCTTTTTGAAGGTTGGTCGTGTAAGTCAGACATGTTCGTCGAAGATTTATACTGTGGAATACGAAAAAAAATCTTTTTTACACTGTATTTTACATATATTAATTTCTGGCATATTTTCCCTTGCATTTTGACGTATATCAATCACTTGCCTTTAATTTAAACCTAAAAAATCTTTCTATTCTATACTATTTTGGTATCTAAGTAAGGTTCCAAAATTTTTATACAATATTTTTTCAACTTAATATGATTGCTCGGTCCGTGGTGCAGTGGTAAACGTCGTTGGCTTCCGTTACGAACCGCCCGGATTTTAAGTCCAGGTACGAGCAGATATTTTTAGTTTGTGTTGTTAAAAATCCTTTCCCACCTTGATTCCAAAAATCGGCGCATAGTGTAAGCGATTAGCTAGCCACTAGTCCTCGTATCCTTTCAATCCATACTCTGTTTAAAAAAGAGAGGTTGAGCAACTGAGTAACAAGCAGTTCTCGTAGAAAAAAAATGTTAAGATAAACACCGTGAGGTGTCTATATGCTCCATGTTGGGAGCGGACATGGTAAAAAACAAATGATATCAACGCAAGGGAAGTTAAGAATTAAATCGTTTTTTTGCAATACAATAATCAATGATTATCACTAGCTTTTAATTAAAAAACAATATTATCTTTCTTCCAGTTAATTTTAAAAGAATTCGTTATAAATAAGTGGCATAGCTTTCCTCTTTGAAAAAAGTATTGAATAGAGGATCTATTAAGAATCAAATGGAATGGATGCTTGGAATTGATTTCACTCTTAACACATCGTTTTCAAAATTAAATGGTAACAGAGAATTGTCCCTAATGATGTCTACGCTTTTTAAATTATAAATAATTTATCAGCAATAATCAGTTATATCTGTGAAATAAAGTACTGCGTAAAGCCGTAAATGAATATATATTTTATATTATTTATAAAACAAAATTCAACATTACCGTTCTGGTTTGAAAATAGTCTATCGCTATCTGATTTTCGATTTTCAAATGAATCCCAATAAAATGTTTGTAGGTGTTATAATATATAATATATATTCATAAGATTTACGAGAATACTTTGAACTGAGTGTGCTGGTGTGAGTTTTACCCCAAACTCCGATTGCCCCCCACCCTTACTTGCGCAACTTTGTTCGAAATAACTACATGGAATATAATATGGAATAATGGCATTTTTTGGTTTACGAGCGTCGTATATTTTTTGCTATTTTCAATATATTTTGATACCACACTGTTTATTTTGTCTTCTCGGAGCAATCCATTGTAGTTACCTATGTGATAAAAAATCACCTATGGTTAGAGTGATATATTGGCCACCTGTTATAAAATGGATGATTTTTAATCTTACCCGTACTTGCGTGTTAAGCACAGTTTACGTATCATCACAGACAACATGATGAAACATATTTTTGAAAATAAACATATAAACAAAAAAATGAGGTCGATATTACTTGTTTCCGACCGCGTAAATATGGAAATTTTGTGCAATATCTTAACTGTATACCAAATGATTTTTTTTTGATAAATTTGCGGTTTTTGTTGATCGTATTACAACATTTTTTGGTATCCAAAAGGAAGACTTACTAAGCTTATTAGTGATTGTGATATCTTTACCGGGAATACAAATGCTATTAATAGAGGATTAAGACTGAGAGTGCTTGATGGAATTTCATTACAAAATTTGAATCAGGTGAAATTCATACGTGCACTTGAAATGACTGAAGATGCCAAAAGGTGAAATCAGGGGCGTCAGTGAGATATTAATGTATTTAAATGAACCGAGAACAAGAATTAAAATCTTTCAGATGCATGAAGCAATATTAGGTCATCTGTAGTAATTGCCAGAAACCTTCTTATATTTTCCTGGTTAAGAAGTCGATGTTACCACATTGGCTACGGAGGAATTAAAAACATATAGAGAAACGACGCGTATTCCGCGTTCTACGTAGCCAATGTGTTAATAACATGGAGGGAGAACAAAACGCCGATCAATTATTAAATTAGAAAGCATCAAAAGCCTTGATAAAATATACGTTATACATCTCACAAGTACACAGGGCTGGACAGGGGCAGAACATACATAAATACAACCGGCCAGTCACGGCCGGACTCGGACGCCGGGCCGAATTTTGAGTGATAATGTCGGGCGATAAAAAATGAACATCAATCACTTGAAATGTCAGCCGGTATCACTTATCAATAACCGAACGCGGATCTTTTATAAACATCGCGACCCAAAATTTCGGGTCAGCACGCTCACCCTACGGCTCATCCCTTAAAAACATGCCCTGTATTTTCTCACCACTTTCTCCACGCACAAAAGTGCGTGGGCTATGCTGAAATTTGAATAATATAGGTTTCAATTATTACAAAGGGGCGACCTATTACTAGAGACTCCAATTCGAGTATCGAATATTTGATATTCGAGTATTTTGAAAAATACCCGAGTAATACTCGTAATTTATAAATGAAGATTTATACCCAAATTTTATTTATTTCTTCAAAAAATATCTTTAATATTATTCATAATCTTTAACCGTTGCGCTTAACAGAGTCTTACGCGTGGATAATTTATATTTTTTCAATGGTTTTGCCGTTGATAGGAGAGCCTATGGGAGAATTTCTTTTGTTACTTTTGCTTAAGGTCCTGCTGACTTATCTTATTAATGGCAAGTATATGATGACGAGAGTTTAGTCTACTTAGCTTCTTTATTTATCATCTATTTATACGCAAAAATTTGAATTAATAATAACTACTCGAGTATTTAAAAATGTACTACTCGATACTCGAGTAGTTGAGATGACGAGTAATTGGTGTCTCTTCTTATTACGTATGGATCTGTAGGTGACGTTTTGTGTTTCTCAACTAATATCTGTGTCGATATTCACAGTTAGATGAATTCATTTCAATTTTCACTTAATCGAAAGAAAGTAATTTATGGACGACTTCGATTTATATTCGATTGTTATTATCTTTGTCACATTAAATTGAAACGTCTACTTGATTTATTTCAAAGACCATCTACTTAAGAAAGGATTTTGACATCATTCGAGTCACTATAAAACCTCAACCTAGCAAATATGTAAGTATGAACTATACGCACTGGTAAGCTACCAATTGTTCTCCTAAATTAGAATGAAATAGATTTTTTTGTTATTCCACGTATTGTGTAATAAATAGTGATACCTGTTTCGCTCCTTTCAGGTTACTTAAGTTATAAGTCAATTTATATATTTGTTCGACAATACTTGGAACAATAAAGCAATCAATTCAATTGTATATCAAAATGAAGATCCATCAAGTTACCACAATCGAAAGCATTAATTATATTCCATTTATGTATTTACTTTGCAGCGTTATGCGGAGAATAATTAAAGGGGAATTATTTGAACGCAATATAGTTTTTATCAAACGGTTCATTAATAATAGCTCTTAAGACACTCTTTATCATCGTTTTATGCATGAAAATCTATAAGTTAAATCATGAAATATCGCTTTTTGTAATCAATTTTGAATAATATGAGTGAAAACATATCGTTATTTTGCGAAAAAACTATATTGTCAGCTCCTGCCCTAGAATGCTGTCATCGATGATATACAATATTGGATATTCTAAAAAATGAAACATTCGGCTTAATATATGATTAAAAATTGCAAACAAAAATTTCAAACTCGTCAGCGATGGTGATAATGAATTTTATGGTTGTAATTTAGTTTCCATTACATAACATAGGTAAACCAAAGTTATGAAATAAATTCATCTTTCTAAGTCTAAGACGTCTTTAACAGATATTGGAATTGATCTTCCTGTCTGTACGTACGTAATTTCATTTGAGGAAGGTTTCATGACTAGGGAAATAAATTTTGTGGAAATGTTTTAAAAACTTTATTCCACATGAAAGACTCTACGCGAATCATCAATCGCATCATTTAATTATTTTAAATAGCATGTTCATTGCTTAATAAAATATTTTGAAAACCTTTTTCATTAAAAATGATATTTTAAGCTTCAAAAATGAAATATTATAAGTTTCATAAAAATAGGTTGACTGTTTTATCAATTTTATTTGTATGATCCGCTACAGAAAAATACATACACGTCCGTAAATAATCACACTGAAATACTCAAAAATAATGTGAATAGATAGGTGGTTTTTCATTACATACAGGTCCGATATTTTATCTAAAACCAATAATATGTTTTATCATTACTATAAATAAGATTAAAAAAAGAAATATGTTAAATTGAATTATTGCTTGCGCTTGATAAACGTAAAAAAAGCAATAAATAAAAATAGATGTAACCTTACCCAAGCAAATTTTCCTCTAATGGCTGCCATTGTTTGTAAATATAATAATTAGATCGACCCCTGTTTTTGCATCGCTCAAAAAACATTTTATTAATCCATACAGCTTCATACGATGTTCTCTTTTTTCATTGCAACCATATAAGATGTGAAAACTGATACTCTTTACTTGATAGCATTTAAAAACTCGCATTTAATATTTTGGTACACGATAAAAAAAGCAAATTCAATATTGTAAATTTGACTGTCTGTAGAATATCGATTATATTCTCCGTTACAAGAAGCCTGTGCTTCTAATTTAATTTATGTATTATGTATATTCCTACTGTATGTAATGCACAAAAAGTCTTAATGTAAGATTTTATCATGTCACCTACCTCTCACTAATGATAAAAAAGTATATAAAATGATCAGTATTTAAACAATCGTTCACTTTGCGTTAGTTGGTTTAAGTATCTTTAATCGGTGTGCAAAATGGTACAAACATCACAGACTCTTGAGAAAAAATACATAAATCTTTTGAAAATTTAATCTCTGAATGTTTGTAGTTGAGTGTGAGTAGCTCGAGCTTCAAATAAAATTAACGAACATACAAAATCACTGACCGCTAGCATTAATAACTAGTCAACAATCTTTATGGTACTATTAGTTACTGATATGTAAGAAATAAGGTATTTCTTTTCAGATAATCTTTTACACGAAATCAAGCAATGAAATACTGTCATAATCCGTGCTTCTATATAACCACTGTTTTTATTTTTCTTTGCTGTTGATATTTTGTGTGTCGCTAGCTTGCTTTTTACTTATAAGTGAAGCTGTAACTAAGTGTAGATAATCTTTTGGATATTATTATTATGGCACATTAATATTCTATTACTCCAATTATATCAATATACGGCCCACTAAACAGAACATAAAACTTAAATGGCATATTTGTGGCCAATTGCTTAAAATAAATGGTGGAAGATTACACTCACTCTCATACAGGTAGTAAAATAAATAAATTTAATAAAAAACATAAACTTTCACCTTGGTCTGTCATATGGACCTGGGAAGTTATTAAAATATTACTAACTACACGATGCTTCAAAATGAATTTATAATTGTATTATAAAATTCAAGTTAGTATACTAATGTAATTGATCGGTAATTTTACAGTCAATATCTTGTTTTTAATTTCGTTACTGGTAATAGAATCTTTTGTGTTTGTTATTAATTTAAACATAGGCGTATTATTTGAGGAAAAAACCCCATTAGCAAACGCATTTGAACGCAAATACACGATATTGACAAATAGCATCTCCATGTTTGTCTGAAATTAGAATATAAAGAAATAAAATTGTGTCTAAAGTATGCCATAGTGAATATATTTGGACTATATCAGACGTCAACGATAGGAAAATACGAATTGCGTTGATGTTATTTTAGCGTTTTTCTTTTTATGATTATAAGTATGTGGGTATCGTTTATGATCATTCTACCCACTCACTACAGTGAAGTTAAGATGCTTTAAAGCAATCTTTACCAATAGAACAATAATTTATATATATATCTCAATTTGGGATTGATATGGCTTTGGACACTTTTTTTCAAATATTTAATAAGCAACAACGAAATAATTTTGTATATCCAGTGGTAAGGTACGCTCTTATCTTTAAGCAATTTTTCCCATTGAAATTAATTGAAATTGTATTAATCCGTTCCAGCCCCCAAAATGTGGCGTTGTGGAGCAGTTGTAGAGCGCATCTATGTCTAGCGTATGGAAATGGGCGTCGATTGTGTAAAAGAGATGGAGCGAAGTATGTTTTTATAGTAATTCTATAGCGTTTGACAGTCGAAGTAGAATCCAATACAAACGCGGATATACATACATATATAGATTTGCCACCAATACAGTCATAGGTATGTACCCCTTCCACAAATACGCAAAACGCACACAGATATCCAGAGGTTCCTCGTATCTCAAATATTGCTTGTATTTCAAAGCAAAACTTCGCTCGCTCAACGGCATATAAAATAATCTCGAAAAATAGTATTGGCAAAATATTATGTTTAAAAAAAGGCTGAAGCTTTTTATAAAATAAACAGGTTATTGACAATCTACCACTGCAGGTGTTCGCGCGAAGGCATTTCCGCCAAAAAAACGAAAAACACCGAAAGCTTAAAAAAGCTTAAATATAAAAAAAGCTCGAATTAATTATTCGCATCACGTGAGTGTAACGTTAGGAAAGCGGCGCTTTTACATGTCACCATAATTTTTTTCTGCTTTCGCGGGACATGCCGGGAATAACTAGCGCGCTTCGGTTCCTTGTTTTTGCCATACGGCTTTGGTCGTTATGATTTAATGAAAACCTTATGACATTCTAACGTATTGTGATATTTCGTTTACCGATAACCTTTTTCTTACGAGAGGAATAAGGGCATTTTATACCTACATCAGGCACATGGAAAAGTAAGCTCAATAAAAGCTCATTTTCACATAGAACACACAGCGTAACATGGTGAAAAATTAACAATGTAAGAACCAAGATGTTTAGTTCTGACAATGGCGTTAACCGAAATGGCATCAAACATATATCAAATTATTTCTGTTAAACTAAAATACATTGCTATTTTATCACCTTTTTTATGTCGAAGTACTACAAAATAGATGTCAGTTCAATCAATAACAAACAGGGTTAAAATCACCTGATTTTTTAGATTTAAAATTTACAGATAACTATTATTTTTTATCAGGATGACTTATTATAATAAGGAAACATCAAAAAATAAAGTTTCGCTGGGAATTTAAATAAAATGAAGGCTTTATGCGGATTTTTTTAAAAATATAAGCCAATATTAAAGAATATGTTGAAATTGGTTACAAATAAGTAATATTTAATAGTCAGTTTAAAGTTGTAAAGATTTCAGTTTCACACTTCGTAAACATTAATAACTGACAAAAAAGTCTTAACTGGCTAATTTATAAAAAAAATGTGTATGATTAATGACAAGTTATATCATACAATCATTGCTACAGTAAATATGATAAAGCATGATTATGTATAAATTATATATTATACATAAAAGCAATGGTTATATATACCGAACCATTTCATCTAAATGTAAGTATCGGTAATTTATATCGAATTTGAATGTTAAAAGGTTATTATAAATGACATTCAACAATTTAATTCTTACATTAGTAAGTAACTTGGCGCTTTTTATTAGATTTTTATCGTTAAAAGTTTTCTCAGACATTATCGTCGTATAAAATCTTACAACTAAGCACATTAGGGAAACGATTATTTTATCTCATATCTGTAAAGAGAGTGTAACTTTTTCCAACAAAAATATCTTGCATGACGACCATCGACCGGGAACAAAAAAAAAAAATATTCGTTTTATTTCCCCATTTGAATTTTCTCACTACCAAAGATTTTATGCAAAGCAATGTAAAATATGTGGTTAAATGCACACTGAATATTTTGCTGAATTTGAAATTTAAATTCCCGTCTTCGTATTTTATGAATGTTGATATAAAATTTCTTAATCAATCATTCAAATTCTTGTGCTTTATTCGAAAAGTCAGCACAGAAAAACAGCAATACCTCATCGAATTAATCAGAATTTACAACTAGAATTTTCGGATAATATCGCATAACTTTGAAAAGTGTTTATTTTATTTGATTTCAACTAAATAAAATAAGCAATTAGGGTGTCTATAAGCAATCGTGTCTCTTTCAATTTTCTTTAGTTAAAGAATGCTGGACATTAACCCAAGTGGTCGACTTGGTAACAGTTCTCACTGGCTCGATTCCCAGTACAGTCAGTGACATAAATTTTAATATGTGATCATTAGCATTGAAATGTCTGTCCACTATGACCACTTATCCTTTAATACTTGCTATCTTTGAATCATTTTTTACTTAATAACAAGCAGTTCTCGTAGAAAATCTCCGATTAGAGTCCATCTGCTCTTCAATAGGAGCGAGCATAGATAATGCACTAATAATGATAATTTTTCATTCTTTTAACATCCAATAATAAGCAAATCTATGAAACTACAATACCTACATAACATTACAGCTGACGCTAATGCGCCATGCACGTGATAAATTCAATAAAGATTTTTTTTGTACTTATTCCACATTTTCATTAATAGAAAATGCTCGCGATGAGCGAAACCGGTCCTGATCTCAATAAATCCAATTTGTAATACGTACTTCAAATATTTTATAATATTTATTATACTACCATTCCACCAAGTATTGACAGTGAACACGTTTAAAGTGATAAATGAGTTACTGTAATTAAACAAAAAACTACGTTAAAATAAAACTGATTAATGGTGTACAAAGTAATTGTCGTTTTTTACAATAAATATCATTCAAACCGTTATGCTGATATATAATATGAAAATTATTTTAGTTTCAAATTGAGTTATGTAATGTAATCTCTCCGAGAAAGAACGAAAAACAATATTTATGTTGCCAAACTTGTGGAAATAACATCATGAATTTTATTCAGTATAAGGTGTAAAGGCGTATTTACGGTTTCGCACAGGTATTGTTGAACGTTTCAAATTGAATAGTAAAATACTTAAACAGACCTATAAATAAAACCGTAAAGCCCTTTGTTTCACTTCGGTTCAACAGATTTATAGCGCCTTCTATCGGTTTTCAAGTGCGATTTGTTATTCTCGTTTTTCTCATGGGAAAACAAGCAATTGCACTGCATGCAATCTTAATTATAAAATACAAAATTTATGCTCGACTCTCACGAATTTAATCAAAATTACGTTGTTATTAATATATTTTAATTTAGCGTAAAATATTAGTCGAATTCAATTAAACGTCATTATAAAAGGCAGTCCGGTCCGTGGCGCAGTGTCAACGGTGTTGGCTTATGTGCCGAACCGCCCGTGTTCGATTACCGGTACGAGCGGATTTCAATCCATAAATCTGTTCAAAGGCATGGGTGTTTGTGTTGTTGAAAATCCCCTCCCACCTTTCCGATCCCAAAGAGCGACGCATAGTGACAGCGATTAGCTAATCACTAGTCATGTCCTAGTCCTCGTATCTTTTCAATCCCTACTCTCTTCGAAAAATAGAGGTTGAGCAACTGAGTAACAAGCAGTTCTCGTAGAAAAACATATGTTGAGTTAAACTCCGTGAGGAGTCCATATGGTCCAAGTTGGGAGCGGACATGGTTAAAAAAATAAAAATAATAAGAGGCATGTGTCTAATTCAAATTTAGGTCAGTAAATTAAATAAATGGTCAGTTATATGTCGAAATAATCAGAGAATATTTTCAACGGTCGGTATCCACTGAATCAGTTTGAATGAGGTCAATTATTAAAATAAATGATCAGTGATCTATGTTAAACGGTAAGTATTTGAATTGAATGACCAGTTATTTTAAATAAATGGCTAGATTAAGTTTGACAGCTTGTGAAATTGATGAAATCTAAGACTTTTTTTGAAATTTTTGATTATTACCTAATCCAAACCTAACCTCACCTTACCAAATCGCCCTACCACTACTAATTGCAAGCCGTTTATAGATATCTACTTACTCTTTTACAACAAATACTGACAATTCTTCAATAAAATAGTGACCAAAATTAATTATTTACTGGCTGTTTTATTTATTTATTACTGACCATGTATTTCATATTTACTGACCATTTATCGAATTAGATACAGACCAAATAATTAGTTGCCTTTATATAATACGTTATTACTTTGGGTACAAGCAATGATTTACTACATACCAATTACAAGTCGTTCAATATCTTTGGTATATGGTAACCATAGCTGAATGGGGCTGGGAAAGGATCGGTGGTGAGTTAATCATTCTCGATACCAAAGGATTAGTAGTATTAGTAGATACTTTATCATTGTTTGTCTCGGTTAACGAACTCACGTGTATAGCGCAACCAAATTTGACGAACGGCCAGTAGTATCCTCACCATACAGGATCGGTATCTGTATCCTAAAGATTCCATTGATTTAACCGGTTGTATGCCAAAAACGTATATTTATGGTCAAAAATTCTGTCAACACAGTGCCGGCCATAAAAAAATAAGCGTATATTTACGGTCTACTTTACATCCACGAATACTGGACAAGGTTGATAATTTTATAATTCAAACATTTTATACACATAGCGACAACTCTTCGAATCACAGCCCTATACTTACAGTTGACATATTTATATTATAATCAATGGAATATCGATTTTAAGGCGAGCTTTCTTGTATAGCCGAAATCCATCGCTATTTTTTCAAAGAAAATCGCGGCCTTCGGTGCACGACCTTTTTATACCTACCGGCATATAGCGGATTAAAAGTCAAGCGTGTATAGCAAAAATATAGGTAAATAGAGCCAAAGCTTGGTATATACTGAAGCTCTGGTTTCAGGAAGGAAATGACCATAAATGTTTTAAGTAATTTATTTTCAGAAATTTAAGTAATAACAATTTAATAACCGAATTAATTTATTTGATATCCTTAGACCACACCGTTTTAAAATTGGTTTTGATTATCGTTACCGTAGCAATTAGCTCTCGAGCTTCTCATGGATTAAGACAAAAAGTCTCTTTCCAGGTGGGTTAGTCTAATAAATTTGATATAAGCCTTGAACCCGGATTGGGTCAAGTGCGATGAGACTAAGGGTATATCGGGTACTTTGATGAAATTTAATCATCAATTTTCTCCTTATAATTGATGCTTTTTCACAAAGCTTTCAGATGTATTTAAAAATACGTACCGGTACCAAAAATCCAATAACTGTAGACCAGTGGTCTCCAAACTTAATAAGGTTGCGAGCTACTTTAAGAAATTTAAATTGTCTGGTGAGCTACTTTTGTATCTTGTTTTATCGTCGTCTTTTATTGTACGATAGAAACTATTATTATATTACTTAAATAAAATCGGATTTCGAATAAAACATAAAATGCGTGCTTTAATTACGTATTTATAAAGAAAACTAGCGAGTACCCGGCATGCGATGCAATGCCACTCAAAGAAAGAAAGTGTTTATATTTTAATTCTGTTTATTGAAGTGCTTTAAATAGAAAATATTTGTTTACTGTCTGGTGCGTACACGAATAAATCAGAAGGTTTTCCAACGCGGGAGTAGGCCACACGTTGCTGTCCATGTAAGAAACATTGATTTACCAAATTTATCCTTCGCGAGCTACAGTAAATGCCACCTGGTTTGGCGATTACTGGTGTAGGGTAAATAATAATATTGAATACAACTTATTTAACACATGGACGTCTGACGAACACACGAGGAGGCAAAACTGATTTTGGGCTTTAAATTAACTTAAAATGAGTCAATTCCGACTAAATTACTATTTAGTTATTCAGTGTTGCGTGAAATACATAAATATTTTCGTGTACGCTAAAATAAATTAGCGTCATACAATTATGTAGCTGTAATCTCTACGCGGCCTCGCTATTTATGTTATTATGCTAAATTTAATAAAGTGTGTCAGGTAAATTTTATATCGTTTCAATTATTCTATAATTCATGAATTTATTTCGAATATTTAAGAGAAATTTGGCTACTGTTTCAATATGGAAATTTATTTTTACTAAACAAAGTTTTTTATTTCATATTTTATTACATTTAAAATTATGATTAATACCCCTTCATAGATTGAAAAATATTATAAAAGCGGATAGGCGTTCGTTTCTTACCTTGCTGTATGAAAGTACCCATTTATACATGTTTGGGTATGTATTTTTATATTTATATACATATGTTACTGTGAAACTGTATTCCCAGTGAAAATATATTCTTCTCCAAGCTGTCATTGAAATTAAATTTGACCGTCCTATCTTTAGCCCTATGTTTGTCTGTGTTTTTCTTTGGTTCTCTTTTTATGAATGGGACTACTTGCTGATTATGTTTCATTGAAGCAAACCAAAATTTTAGGCCGGCAAATCATCGACTTGGGCCAATAATTTCAATGATCGTGACCAGTGAAATCATGTTGTCATACAAATCTATTACTTGATACATTTTCACTGAGAATACAGTTTCACTGTAACATATACAATAATGAATAAATGTGGATAAGGGAAAGTAGTAAATATATCAAAATGGATGAATAGGCTGACATTTTGAACTGGCTTCACCGTGGGCTTCTCACCTTAACAGCAATCACTTCCTTGGATTATAAACGATAGGAATGTAAACTAAACATAAAATTATACTCAAATATGAAAGAGACGTGAAGAATTTTGACATTGACGCGTCCTAGAACTTAACGATCCATAAAATCGATATAAAAAAAACATCCGTCGGAATGCATCGTAAAATTTTATCTTTTTCACACTAAAGTATTGATTGGGGTCTTTAAATAATCGTAAACGTGAGAAAACTGCCAAAAAAACTAGTTATGAATGCTTAAATCAGTGTTATACCTATAAAGATAAAATATTCATAAAAAAGAAGAGTTAACAAAGTTAAATTAAATTGATATTGTCGGTTATCAGCTGTAGAGATGGGATTGCATTTAATTTATTTGTTTTAAATCTTTTCTGTTGCAAAATATCAAAACAATGATAAATTGTGGAGCAATCTATTTAACCGGTTCTATGCAACGAGCGTGTTGGCATGTTACTATTCTGTAAGCGCAGGGCCGCTCATGAAAAATTTGCGTGTGTACGCATTGTACTTTTTACTCAGTATACCAGCCAAGGTTCACGGTTTTATTAATTTAAAAATTATTTAGTACACACTCCCATATCTTGGAAATTATGCATTTGTGTTGTGTTTATCGAGTAATATTCCGGAATAATCGTTTCGAAAACCGATTTTCCATAGTTTAATGTATATTATGTATTTAACATAAATATAGAATAAATTTTCACATACAATCACGTATGCGTATTTTATATGTGAAAAGTTTTGTGCCCACCTTGACGTTTTGTGAGACATTTGAGTTTTGATTTTTTTGCAAATAATGTCACGGTATACTTGTTGGGTAGTTCTATATCCTATTTTATCATTATATTTCTAAAACGAGTATATTCATATGGGCTTTCATTTTTTTTTTAAATTCGTTGCATTCCGAATAAAACCATGTGGAAACTTGCCGGCATATATTGGGTTAGAAATATATTTATATATTCATATATAAATTATATAGAAGATGGCAAAATTTAAATGTTAAAAGTGAAAAAAGACGATTTTATATTGTGATGTTACTAAAATTAAAGAAAAAAAAAATGTTTTTTTTTAAATTTTCCAATTGTTGCTTCAGTGGGTGACGCTTCGAAGCAAATAAGTGTCGGCGTCAATAGTTCAATCCAATCTATAAACGAGAATCCACTTTCACGCGTGTATTTGATATATTTGTATCTTCTCATCTTACTCGATTCTCAAAATTGAGAGTTTTCCAAGAAAATCCTTTCCTGACCCAATCCTTAAATCCTATAAAATATCCTACCAGTTACGTTGAATCGCCTAGGCTGGTTACGTTTTTATTCATTGTTTGAGGTATTTTCAACAACTAGAAAACAGTATTTTTGTCAGTGGATATGTTTGTTTTATAAATTCCATGGTATAAATTCACAAAACCTTTTATTTGTGGCGTATCAAATCAATATATTTTTTCAAAACGAAAATATTTATTTGAAAAGAAATTTTCTCCCGGATCTCAATTGATATTTATCATTGAACCAAATTCTACATCTTCTTTATTAATCGAAAACTATGAATCTGTGGAAACATGTTTCACAAAAAAACTATGAAATGATAACTAATTTCTACCAATAAAATCATAGCGTTGAATAAGGGTACACAACTAGAAAGTCCACCAATTAAAATATAAATTTACATTATTATTTTAGAAAGGAGCACAAACACTGTATTAATATATTTTTTGTAGTGAATATTGTACATACCAAGTTATTGACTTTGAATTATCTTTATTATCTATTTTTTGTAAATTTTTTCAGTTGTTAGATGTTGTTATTTTTTCATTAAACCTTGCATTTTCTCTCAAATTGCATGTAAACATTTCTAAATATAAACAGAGCAGTTAGTCGAAAAGCCATCTTCGGACCCGAATCCGTTCATGAGACGATACATCCTCGACTGCGACTGCAAACTAACAAATCTGATTTGTATTGAAGGACGATCGATGTTAACTGTAATTTATTTTTTGAGTATTCTTGAAAAAATAAACAGTCAAATATTTCGAATCATTTGAGCGATCGATTTATTTTCACGAATCAAATAACGGAAAGTGTTATTCTAGTATTGTATTACTTTTCAACCAAATTGCGATTAATATTTAACACACGGAGACGTTCGTCAGAATGCCCTCATGAATAATTGAATAGGTATATAGATAAACCATCCCTTCGAAATGGAGGATCTCATTTTTGGGATACACTCTTTCAGTTGGGAGTTTGAGTGCCAAGCAAAAGATTGTGTCAATATTGAATATCAAGGGAAGTATATTTCATGAAATTTTTTCGAAAAGGATACCGAAAGAGTTAGAGGTTTCTCAAGGACCTTTTCGTTAGTATCTTACATATACACAGTGGCAGCTCGTGGATAATATATCTGGGGCTTAAAAATAAAAAAATATTTATTTTGATTATATTGTATGAGTAACACCAAAATTATTCAAATTACGATTTTACATGAATTTAAAAATCATTAAAGATATCCATTTCTTTCCTTGAGCAAAACACTTTGTAATTATAAACAAATTAGAAGAAATAAAACTCCTACCCGTAAAGACGCCACATCGAACAGCGATACCCTCCCCGCGCCCGTCCTTCGGTCTTACGAGCATTTACATCAAAAACGGTACTGCCCAAAATTATAAACATCCGTCACTTTCTGATATCTGTACCGCGGTGTATGATAATTATCGAATGTATCAATGTGCGGTAGAGCACTATACACTATTTGATAATATTGATATTTTCTATGATATACATAAAATATATGTATAATAATTCATTTTTCTAAATTTCATTGGGGTTGCTACAGTTCTGGAGTGAGTATGCACGAGCCAACACTGCATATGTTTTTACACAATTTTTGTATAATACGTTGAAAATGTAAAAATAAATAAATCATTATATAACAAATATTGTTAACAAGTGACAATTGGTGTAACTAGCTGGTAACGGAGTACGTAGGTTTTTTTTCCATACCATTTTTTGAATATCTAAACCAGCCATACTCAACCTGCGGCCCAATCACCTCTTATGTGCGGCCCAAAATAATTATAGTCACCGAATACTTTTTTGGTGTTGTTTTCAATATTGGGTTGCAATCGGTTGGTAAAAAAACTGTACAAAAATGTGCCGGCTTCTGCTCACATTATTCTCATTTACGTATCTCTGAGACTTGTCATATTCTAAAATTAAATATGCGATGATCGTATTAAAAATCGACCTGATTTAAAAGATGATGTATTAATTAAGAGTAACCTGTAGTAATCAGGAACCTGATTTGACGAAAATAGTTAAAAGTTTGACTCAATATCAAATTTCACATTCATTTTTAAGTAAACGATTTTAGATTTAAGATTTTGGATACATTAGTATTTTTGTGTACTTTTTACGTAGTTTTTATTTGTTGTTCATTGATATTTTTTATTTTGAGAAATACATAAATACACATTTGTATACACTTGGGCTTCGTATGACACTTTAAACCGTGTTATATAAAGCCTGTTGTATAAAAATATGACATATTTTATACATCTGTGTTGTATAAAACCGTGTTATACAAGGCCTAAGTGTATTTACAGATTACTATAAACATGTTGCGGCCCACGTAGCGAAGCAAAAATCGGAATGCGGCCCGGAAGAAAAAAAGGTTGAGTATGCCTGATCTAAACGTTAGATTATTGCCATGTTCATTTTTTTCATAATTTTCAATCTTAATTAACTCTTCTTTTAAAAGTGTATATAATAGGGTTGATGAAAGCTGAGAGTGAATTCTGAGTATTTTTTTTTGTGGATATAATGACCTAATGCAGGGGTCACCAAGCAATGGCCCACCAAAGATTTTCATCCGGCCTACAAAAACTACCTATTTTTGTAAAAAAAATAATTATATTGGAAATATAAATTTTAGCAAATAGCACCTTGGTTGCAATAGCACAGGTTGTGAATTTATGACAAGCGTTTATTTCGATTCATTATTTGGGGTAAGATAAGATCAGGAAGTGGACCCAAAGTGAAAGTAGTAATGTATAAAATGTATTGATGGAGACGACCAGATGTTCGTACCGAAAATTTCTTGGATATTCTCAATTATTGTAATTATAATAATGCAATGCACATGTAAAATGATATTTCTGTTGGATTCCAATACGAATATGCTTGTCGTTCGACAACCGAAGTATCAAAATAATTCTATTCGACCGGTTCTCAAAACGTTTGGTGACCTCTGAACTAATGGATTAAAACGTACGCTCAATACAATTAAACTAAATGAACTAGATTATTTATGCTTTGAACATATTGTTATCGCAAAATTTTAATACAAGGTTAAATGTTGCTTTGAAAAAATTTTACTAGAAAATTGACCGAAAATGTAAAAAAAAGCTTAATACATATTTTTTCCACAATCTTAATACCTACTTTTCTAATATACCAATACCAATTAATATGTTGTATACGCCTATTGTTGTTTGTTAATAAAGGATACATAAACGAATTAAAAAACAAAGCTTAATTTACATTTTGCAAACCGCTTAAATGAAATAGTATTTACCTCCATTAAGCTCTTGTTATTGTCTTTTCATTTTAATTATAGGCAATTTAAAATAACCCTTAAAGTAATCTCAACAACATTAAATAGCACCTTATTTATATATTTCCTTGTTTACGAGAGCTTTTGGCTTACTCTGTGAGTTAATTATTCATCAAACGGTAGAGATACATAAACAATTTATGATTAATGAAATACTCACCTGGACTGCCGATGAACCAATCACGGATTTAATGATTATAATGTTATCTCCTATTGAATATACAATTGTAATCAGTGGCGGCTGGTGACAGAGTATTAGGGAGTACAAAAAAAGATTCAACTATTTTTGCAAGAGTTCTTTCCTATTCATTGGATTTTAAAACACTTATATAACATGGACTTTCAATTCAGATGTTCGCAATACCAACGGAGTGCCAGTCTTATGAATTTTTGGCTGTCCGTAGTACGGAAAAATAGTTGAATCTTTTTTTGTACTCCCTAATACTCTTTCGCCAGCCGCCACTGATTGTAATAAAGGGATGAATAATATTTACTTTGAATATCACTCTGTGGTTGTGTTTTTATTAAATTATAAACAAAAATTAATTTTTAACCGTACAAATATGTTATTTTTTCTCCCTAATGAAACGATTCAAACGATGTCATTTGACAAAAGCTCCACGTGTACACTTACTCAACTTCTTTTTAGAGAAAGTAAAAGCGTAAATAAATTAAGATTATATACATAAGTAAATTATTTTTTTATTTTATAGTAAATACTCTCATGCACAAAGGTAATGAATTGAGACATGACAGAAAATTAATCCATTGAAAAAAGTATCAGATGAATAAATGGCTTAATTAATAATCTACACCAGGGGTTTCTTAGAAACGGGCTGGATTACAATTTTAAAAAACTTGGCGGGCTGGATGACAAATAAATTCGTGTTGGAATCCAATAATGGTATAAATATATTATGTAATTTCTATTGGAATTTATAATATAAAATATTCATTATTATTATGGGTTCATACTTTGACGTATCTTATAGGTACCACTTGATGAATTGAAATAAATAGTTGTGGATTCATAATCAAATCAAAAAATTTAAAAAAAAATCTTATTTGAATAATTTATTTTAAAAATTGAGAATTTTCGAATGGTCGAATGAAAATCTTTGGCGGGCCGGCTCCGTAATTTGGTGACCGTTGATCTGCACTATGAGACTTAAAGTTGCCATGGTGGCTACACGGAAGAATATTAAAATCTGTTTATATTATCGATTATTATATGAATGAATATTTTAAAATATGCACAGCATAATTATAATAACTCAAAAGATCTTATTTTAACATACTAGTCAGTCATTTTTCATGCGCCTTGTTCTTGCGAGCTATGTATATGAATAAAGATGATAAACAACTTCACAGGGATCATTTGTTTATATGACGACTATAACTAAACTTGTTTGTTTGCGATGATGATGATCTTGATGTCAACATCAAGTACGTATAAAACCTTGGTGATATAACGCATTACTAGGTGTGATACTAAAAAAATCATCCAACTAAATGTTCGGAAATGGTTTAACCCAAAGTCTTCTGTTTAAACTACTCATTCACAAACAGCTAACATATTTGCAAATAGATTCAATTAATTGTCATATAGACTTATAACACCAAAGCATTAATAAGCGCCTTGTATTTAAACAGATCACCTAAAATCCTCTCATTCTCGCTAAATAGTGACATTGGGTAAATAAAGCAAAGTGTAGTTCCAACCCCAGCCACCAGTCCACGACTTTATTGACTTACGCTAGTGTTATTATGGCTCCACGTACTAATATTATCGTAAGTAAAGTGTCAGGGGTATTCACAGCCGCTGAACAAAGTAAACCGTGGATCTGGAAGCTGCCAATCAGTTATAATGCTGGTAGGTGGATTTAATGGAGGATGATGGAGCAGACCCATACTTAGGGTAGCGGCCGCCCGCATGCGGGTATTCAGAAAGGTTGCACTCATTTATTGGTTCCAAGCATGAATAAACAGTGTTTGAAACAATTAAAAAGCCTTTATATTTAAATGATACTTTCTGAGGTTTGTTTCATTATTTTGGTTTATGAAAGTAAGTCTTAAACGTACATTTAAACTCGTTCACCCGCCAAGACTCAACCTAGAGGTTTTGTTAAGTTTTTTAATGTGTCAGTCCTCGCGAAAGCGTTTGTTCCAAGCAACCCCTATTTGGGTCTTGTTGATTGGATTTCATCTAAAAGAATTGTTTCTATAACATACCAAGCCATAGTAAATATTATGAATATTTTTTGGAAAACTATTATGAGAAAACATACGCTCCTCTGCTTAAAAATTTTGTCTTTTGCTTTTGTAGTGACATAGTGAAACTTTTCGGGAACATTTTAAAAGATGATCTAATTCGATCTGTGTTAAAAAGTAAATTCACAAATTTATCATAAATACTGACTTAGAATAAATTATAATTCAACAGATACCATATGATTATTGTAATTAATATTGTACACATTTTTATAAGCTTACTAGCTGTACCCTGCGCTCGTTGCTACGCCAGCAATTGTAGGGGGGATGGGGGGTGGGGGTAGGGGAGGGGGTGTACGCCAGAAAGTTTCGCGGAAGTGTACTCGAGAAATTTGTAAAAAATCGATATCAATTTTTGGGGAGAGGGGGGTTGTTTGGCGGGGTGGGGTTCGGGGAGCGTATGGGGGGGGGGGGTATGCCAAAAACCTTCGAAGTCAACTCGAAAAATTCTTAAAGTTTAAAAAAAAAAATTGTTGCGGGGAGGTTGGGGGGTGGTTGCGGAGAGGGGTTGGTAGGCCAGAAACCATCGCGGGGGTGCACTCAATAAATTTGTAAAGTTTCACATCGATCGGTCGAGCGGTTTAGTAGTTCATAGCGGACATACATACAGACATTCATTTTTATATATGTTTAATATTAGGTAAAGTGTCTGCTTTTGTTCAAATGTTTTTGGTCAAGTTCTTAAGCAAAAAATATTTTGTTTAAAATCACATTTGAAACTTTTTAAATCAAAAATTAAGATTTATTTAAGAATATTATATAACTGTATTCCAATATGCTTTAACAGTGATTACATTTAAAAATCTCTGGATTATAATTAAAAGCTGATCTAGAGGTCTTAAATTAATAATACATGTTTCTATTTTTGCTGACAAGTTTACCCCAAGAAATATAAAAACGCATTGAAAAGGATTCTTGTTTCTCATGTGCCTTTTGTCAAAAATACATAATGTAAATTTCTAGTACTGGTCAGAAATATTAAGCCGTGTAACGTAAAAAAAATATTTATTCAATAAAAACCTTTTCATATTTAAATGCACGGCTTTATACTAAAAATTTCAAACAAATAACTCAAGAAATCATATGTGATATCATAAGTCATGATAGTGTACTGTTTAAAATTTGCGCACTCTTCCTACCCGCTCGCAGCAACTGCAAATATCGAACAAACGATAAAAATTCGGACCTGCGCTGGATTTTGAGAATGACCTTCCGAAGCTATGTGTTACGCCTCAATCGACCACTGTCCTCTGATAAAACAACGGTGACTGGTATAATCTTTTGATCGGATTTCAGTTGTTCCGAATCGTCCCAAAAAAAATCCCTTTATACATATCGATGATTCATTCAAGCGGGTAAGGTTTTTTTAAATGTCTGTTTTTGCGGATTTCATATTATTTACAGTCAGAACTTTAATAGCCCGTTTTTATTGCTTCTTTCTAAAAATATTGAATGAAATATAGTTAGCAAAAGATTCAAGCATTAACTTTTTAATTCGAATATCAGCAAACAAAAACGCTAGTTAATTTCTAAATAAAGTGATTGATCTTTTAATAATTAAGTATTTCGACTGAGGGTTCTTGATGGAATTTCAATATCAAATTTGAATTTTTTGAATATTGTACTTTTCCATGAGTTTTGTCGCTAACGACTAGGGTTTCGCCTTTCGGCATCTTCAGGCATTCCAAGTGCACGGACGTACTTGCACCTAAAATTCAAAAATATTCAAATTTGATCTTTTAATGTTTAACATTTGAACTATTTCATTTTTTTAAATTTAGGATATCGACTGATAGTGGCTTGATGGGATTTCAATATCAATTTTGAATCGTTTGAATTTTATACTTTTCCATTTGAGTTCATGCGACCACTTAAAATGCCTGAAGATGCCAAAAGGCGAAACCCGGGTCGTTAGCGACAAAAACCACGGGAAAGTAAAAAAATCAAACGATTCAAATTGCATTTAATTTGTAAGTTTGTATATATTTATTCAAACTAGTCATAATCTTACACTTGTTTGAGTGTAAGATTCGAAAATCGAAAAATGATAATTATTACTTAAGTATTTTTTTTTTCAACCCTTATAATTGTGTTTTAAATAAGAAAGATTTTATAAGTTTACAATTTTTTTGGATATCCAAAGCAAAGCTATCTTAACAATGGCTTGAGTACGTGTGATTTAAGTATTTTTCATACTTCAAGAATGTCTGCTAGCAATTTTTTCGTAAATTCATAATAAATTACGAAACAAATTTAGCATTTTTGCAGGCCTAAGTCCCATATCATGGAAAAGTATAAGCAAATGTGGTTTCGGACTTTTATCGATCGCAAGAAAAAATTAACGTTCCATTTCTGAAAATGAAAATGTTTTTCCCCACTTTGTTTTTCTTCTTCAGCGTGGAAAGTTTCCAGCAGGCGGAATGCAATGATAATATAATACGTAATTCTTTGAATACAGAATGTTATCAGCGTAAGTGGAATTTGAAGACTTTATTTGACAAAACCATGTGTTTATTCGCAGAGTCTTTGCCAATAAGTATGCGACTGAGAAAAGTTGAAGCGGTATTTTAGGCTCCGAACAATTCGTGGTACGATTTTGTTACAGCCTTTCAGACATTCTTTCCTATATCTAGTCATATTTGGTGACGAAGAAAAAATATTTTTTGTTGTAAGCATTGCTATATAATATGATGCCCGAAGCAAAATATAAAACTCGCTACAGGCAATGCCAATTTTAGCGCATTGGATACGGAGAAATCAAAACACATAGAAAAAATGTGTACTAAAATTTATTTTGGTGTACTTTACAACAAAAATAACGAGATTTCGATTTATAATGATAAACATAATATGAACAACGTCTTACTTCTAAAGATTCAGAAGGTTAGAGAACGAGAATATTACATACAGACGTGTAACGAAAAAGGATTTCAATGCAGTCTTATGACGGTTAAAAAAATGAACATAACAATAATAACGTAAAAAACTTAAATTAATTGCATAGTTATTATATGTAAGATACACATGTCATGAATATCTCGCTTCTTTAGGCGAAAATAAATAATATAAATCATCTTTAATTTGAGAGTTAAATCCTTTCTCCAATGTAACTAATAACGATGTAAAAGTTACAATGATAATTACAAAACAATTATTAATATATAATACAAAACTATAATTAACTGTATTGTTATTATAAGATACACGTGCCATGAGTATCCGGCTTCTTTAGGTGACAATAAATAGTATAAAAGATCTTTTATGTAAGCGATAAATCCTTTCTCCTGAAGTTATAGTCTTAAATAAATATAGGTTTACTGAGTTATATTCCTGATAAGATCAACCTAATTTTTTCAGGATACGTTCTGACATAAAACTGGTGATTTTACTTACTGGAAAGTTAGAAAACCAATTTTAATACTCATATCTAGTAACCTTACATGGTAAAATAAAAAGGTTGTATAATCGATGATCATGAAATAGCTTCTACTCAATCATTTATCCAAGTAAAAATTGAATATATATACTCAATGTATTAAGTTGGAATCAACTGTTAACCCTTATTTAATTGACGTTCGTCCCTAATCAAGTCACAGTGTCTTAAAGTAATAGGTTTGTATCAATGCTTTACTTTGAACTAGAAAAATTAGCTGATTGAAGAATTTTATTTACTGATTGGAAGGATGTCATTCATTTGTTCAGAAACATATTAATATGATCACCAAATTTACTGACAAAATTATCCTGTTACGGACATTGAGAAATCGTCTTCATCAACTTTCAACAAATGATCATACATTAAGGTAATATTATAATTAAAGTTCGTACGGGCACTTCCTTGTAGGTGCATCTCTTCTTTTAGGGAAAAGACCTTGGATATATATATTATGTCTACATTATAATATTGTATCAACGTCGATAGCATTAGTTACAGAGGTCACGGGTTGAAAGTCCCAGTACACACAGCTTAATGAATTGATTTTTACTCGAAATTAATGATATATTCACGTCTGAGATTACCTATTTTTACTATACCTAAACTTTTTGTGCGGTAAATACGTTCTACGGAAAATCATACAAAAAAAAATCGCATAAATAAAGCTATGACTTAATACGGGAGAATAACATGGACAAGGACGCACGTGTAAAGATCACATTGTAATAAACAGGTGAAAAACTGAATTTTGCACGTAGAGTATGTGAACAGCGCGCTGTTTATTACTTTATTATGTACGTTTAAATGTCCCAAAAATATATTTAAAACATATATAAAAATCGCACAAAAAGAAGTTTGAGTGTTTTAATATTATATTCGATATATATTATATAATATTATATCGATAGTTCTGACGAGGGCGTAAGCCGAAATAACTATCAACAAATATATAAAATAATTTCTGTAGAATTAAAATACATTTTTATTTTTCAAACCGTATTATAATGGAGTTCTACCAAGTAAATGCCTACACAATCAATAGATCTGTGATCAGATTGGGAACGGATTATAATTTGATACTTGGCCGATTCTTACGAAAGAGTGGTTCTTTTTTATTTCCAAACGTGTGGAAAGTTTCTTACCAATAACCTTGTCACCGTATTTGCTGAAAACGAGTAGTGAAAAGAGGACATATAGAGCAAAGTGAAAAAGCATCTCTGTCACGTCTATGACTTGATAGTTTGGTTTCCTTATTACTATCTAAGCCGGAAAAACTCATTTTCTCCCACATCCTTTCATGTCGTACATACTCATATTATAGTACATACTTACTTACTATGTCCTTCAATGGTTCCTAACGTTTTTATCATAAAATGAGTAACATAATTATAATATTTGTAAATGACAGAACAAGAAAAAGAAATGGATTTATTTTTATAAATTGTACACTAAAATATTTAAAGATATTGATACAATATTTTTCAAAAAACAGATCGATAAAATAAAGCAATCGAACTCCTGTTTGATTTCAAAAAAATGTTGAGAAATAAAATAATAACATAAAACACAAAGCGGGAGATTGTAATCTGCACAGAGAATTCGATTTCCGATTAATTATAGCTGAAGAAACAAAAAAAATTACGGATATCTGTGACTAGCATGACTGGTACTAAAATTGTCAAAATTGAGTGTTCAGTGTTCGTCGAAATCGTAAAAGAATATTCAAGTACACATGCCTAGGTCAACAGGTACGGTGCTATTCTTTTGATAATGTCAGGGATTGGAAGAAATGAGAAATGAACGTATAAAACTTTGAAGAGCGTTGATGATCATTTTCTGAAGGTGCTAAAAATAACCCAATATCCTTCATTATCTTGACTAAAATTTCATCCGAAAAAATAGACTGATTGACTGAGTAACATATTTTAAAAAGACCATATTGTGAGTGGACATGTCCTCAAAAAATCATAGATGAAAATAACGAAGCATTTCAACGTTATTAAATATTGTGGAGTAATTCTTTATATTTCGGTCATGTATTATACCATAAAAATTCGCATATAGGTTTGTCATTTTATTTGTAGAATTTTCGGCACAAAAATAAACAGAAATAATATTTCTTGTGAAATAGGTAAGTGTATGAATACGAGGTTTCCGTAAACTAATTATTATTTTTTCAACAGCGTATACGGGAATAATAATATGTTTTATGAGCTTACAAAGTTGTCTCTCTCTTTTTATTAATACCATATCTTGCTAAAATAATATGAATAAAGCATACTACATTAAAAAAACAAATTTAACTCAAAGTATGTTATTAAAATAGAGCTTATAAGTTCAACAACGTATATAAAATGGATTCGTACTTATTCTGAATGAGTATAAGAGAACTAAACACTGAAAAATAATACTTATAAACATTTCAATCAAAATACTCGTTTATAACATAACTTTAATTAATATAAAGCTGCCCTTTTAAACACATGTTGTTTCTAATGTTGCTGTTCAAATTAACATCAAATTTTGATGAAAAATTTCTTCCAGTAGTAAAGAATAAACGGATATTATACAAAAATATTATGTCAAAAATACGGTTCAATTAATGTTGATAACGTATTATTGTGTAAAAAAATAAATAAAATAACTCATGGACGATGAAAATATGTCAGTATTAAGGGATGAATATAATTTCAATGAATTCGCATATTTAACCGATTGATATGGCTAAAATAAACATTAAAATAATAACCCAATCATGTTTTAACCACTAAACGCTTGTTTTCTATAAATATTACCATGTATTTTGATAATGTTATAAGAAAAACATTTCTTAGTTTCTAAATATTCGATATGTACTAAAAATGGCTATTTTTAAATGGCTCGTATTTTAACGGTCATAATAGTAATACAGTTGTGGTCTGAATTTATAATAAGATGGTCAGAATCTTTATTACAGTGGTCTGAATTTATATTAAATGGTCATAATGTATTGGTTAGAATACAGAGGGCAGAATAAATTATGAATGGTCAGTATTTAAACAAATTGATCAGAATTTAAATATCATTGGGCAGAATTTAATCGAAATTGGTAATATTTAATAGTATTTGGACATATTTATTTTGACATCTGTCAGAATTTTTTTTGGAGATCGAATAGCGTTTCTATTGGTGCAAAGTGATGTCATACGACAAATGGTCCAATGGGCGGTAGATACTACTAGCGCCGCGGCCATTGAATAAATCACTAGTATTTACGTTAATTTGACAGATATTTTCTCTAAATATTAAAAATTAAATATCAAAATAAGGAGAATTTTGATGATGAAAGTCACGGGGAATACAGAATTTTAATTTCAACAAATCGGCTTCTCAAAAATGCAAAAATCAGAAATAATGTTCATATTGCGCAATATATAAATTAGTATGGGAAGGGAGGCCCGTTATTGTTCTTGGAACCACGGATATGGATACAGTTCTATCCATGGGGAATGGCTGTGTGCTCTGGTGAGAACACACGCAATTATGAGATTATAAATATATGAACCCAAACCTTTACTGAATTTTATTCTGACGTTTTGTTTTTATTTACCATTTCAGACCAAAATTGTTACAAATTCTGATCATTTTATAATTTTATTCAGACCGCTAAATAATTTTATTCCGACCGCTTAATAATTTTATTCTGACAATCATTAATTTTATTCAGACCGTTACTATTTCTTTTATGACCTTATATTGAATTGTATTCTGACCAAGGAAACCATTTTTATTCTGACCGAAACATCATTTTTATTCAGACTATTTATTTTGTTGCCTTTTAAAATATAGCTTTTTATTTAAATTTCATAATTAATTTACTATCTATTATACGATTATGATAATGACAGTAGTTTAATCGTACATGTTTTATTTAAGATTTTAACTTAAACATTTAGCTGCAAGCTATTTTTTCAGAATTGGTTTGTTCTCCTTGGAAAAGCAATTTTTCTTTTTGGAGATACCATTAATTTATATTGAAATACAAAGGTAAATGAGTCTTACATTATAGAATTTTAAATATCCCATTTAAATATTTGGAGAGTTATCTTAATATTTGAAGACTCAGATTGAAATTTCTTTAGGTTGTTGAACCTCGGCGAGTTTACCTAAGGAGTATGGGTTTAGATTTACTTTGTTTATATGTTATTTACGACTTGCTACATACCAAAACGCTGTCGAGCCGGAAACACTGTTAAATAATTACACTTTACAGCGGTCAAAGACGACAATTAGATGTATCCAGTCCCCCCCGTACCAGGGTCGGTCGCCGGCCGAACAATTCGCAAGTAAGTTGTGACCGAGGCAGATGGTGTCGATCAACCGACCCCATCGCAAAGTTAATTGAGGTTTCCTTGGAAACCTGCTGATCGCAAACAACGGTGGCAGAGTTGCACAGCCGATCCACTTACCTACCATCCCCGGATCGCTGATCGAGTGCAAAGAGGTTAATCGAATTTGTGAAGTAAAGTTATCTTGGGAGCGGTGGTGGTCCCGGCGTTAATTGTTTGCCTCAGCATTTCGATATCTTCGTGACGATACACTGTGGTCTGTTAGCGACGGAGTTGAGACAAAAACAAAACAAGGAAACGAATTAAAAATTATGATTTATATGCTCTTGTAAAAAGCAAAGTAAACACGTATTTCTATTGAAGTTAGATTTCATTCAGTTTGACTGAGTAAGTAAATACTTGTAAGTTGTTCACTATCAATACTCGGTGGAACGTTAAATAATAAAAATATCTCAGTTGATAATGTTCCAGATGAGCGAAACCGGTCCCGATCTCAATAAATGCAATAGGGAAGTATTAAAAATGGGTTTTATATATTATACCCAGTAATATTCACCATTTGTCGATAAAAATTGTAACCCATTGCACTGTGTAATATAAAATAATCACAAGAGAAGACTCCGTCGAAATTACCCAACTTTTAACCTTTCTCGACAAATACAATAAAAATATGTATTGCCATGTATCAAGTTATATTTCATATACATGGAGGCAAACGACAAAAAAACTACTTCACTTGGTTCTGAATGTAAAATTCTAAAAGGTTGAAAGAACGTCTTAAGCATGTGAAAAGTCTTAAGCTTAAAGAAAAATATTTACTTGTAGTTAAAAAAGGCAAATTCTTACGGTTATTACTCAAAGTATTAATTTATAACTTTATATTACATTATTGATAACAAAATCTACAGGAAACTTAATAATCTTCGAAATGAAATATTCTGCGATCAGAAATGAATTGTTTAGTATAAAAAATAACATCAGAATAGATTCCCAGTACATAGTAGAATGAATATCGATATTTTAATATACAGACATATTAGTCTGGTAAATAAATTAATAAATATGTGTAGTTGTGCGAATCACTTCGAATTTAAGCATTGGGCTTCATTATTAAACATTTGCGTTTAATAAAATCTCACTAGAAAATTTCATCTCTTTTTGCTGTGCTTAATCGAGATCATTTGCCTCGAAATAGATTCCAGAACTAATTTTAATATTTAATTGCTTCTCCGTTATATGATAAAATTGCCCAGTGAGCGGCGCAAAAGCGAAAGGGGTTTTTGACAAATGATACTCGACGGGATTGAGGCCCTTGTGAAATTCTCATAACCGAAATTCGCAGAAATTATGACGCCTCTTAACGACACTCGCCCACTGGATAGATGTGGATGTAGATGTCATAATTACTCCACGTTTGTAACAAAAACTTAACGCTAATCGATTAACCTAACGCTAATTACGCGGCATAAAATTGTCATATTCTGACATCAATGCATGATCACGTTGAAAGATTGTGCGTGAAATTTCCTGTTTTATATGCAAATAAATTTTTGATTACTCGAGTAATTATTAATCTTGTGCGAGAATATAGTGGTTTTAAGAAACACTAGTAATATTTGAAAGAAAACGATCATCGTTTTTTCCTGAGAAGCAGCATCATATTAATATCAAAAAATAAAACTATTTTAAATATAATTAATTTAATTCTCATCCAAAAGTTGCATAGAGAATTCAAAATTTAAATAAAATTATCACAATTACGTCAAATAATTAATAAAAAGAATGTCAACCAAAAATATGAGACATCTTATATATAAAACCGAAACGAGGGATGTATGTCGGTAATTGTCAAATAAGCGCCAATCCTATTGGCCAAATTATTGAAACTTTGTAGCTCGCTTTCCCATTGGTCAAGATGGACGGATTCTAGCTCGAAAAATCTAAACGACGGACGCACTGGACGGGCTGGAAACGAGACGTTTGTACTGGTTATACTCGGACATAAACTTCTAAACTGGGAACAGTTGTTACTCTGCCTTGCTTGGCATTACTTGCTTTGCAAAATATTGATAGAGAAAATAGTTTGCTCCTCTTAGAGCCATGTCAAAACGGAAAAGATCGTTTAATTTGGGTGAAACTGCCGAGGAACGAGAGGCTAAACAGTAGATTTTTTCGTTGAATTTGGACATTTCAATGGGCGAGAATGGGGCTGTCATCAAATTAAATAAAGTTTGTGATTTTATTTTAACTCTATTTTGGATGTTAGATTTTGTGATATAATTATGTCGAATGATATAACATTAAATAATTATTGGTCGCTTAGTCCGAGCGACGCCGGGTAGCAATACTAGTAATTTATAAATATATACATCACGATTTTTCGTTTATTTTTTCCGATTAAAAATCTTTACGCATGATTTCATTACCAGTATGTGACTGTAAAAACAAGATATGAAATAACTGTGAAGTCTACAATAACATTCAAACGTAAACATTTCAAAAGTAAACACATAATTTAGAGAAAACTGAAATGTCAAATTTGAATCACATTTAAAATGTTTTTTTTGCTATGAAGAATTTTATTTTTCCCATGGTTGATCTCGTATTTATTTCTAGGGAATACTTTTTAGTCTATATACAATGATTAAAGTTCAGTGGACAGAAATCTTTACTGTCAACAATTATTTAATACAGTTTTCAGTTGTTATTTTGATACACAGTTAAAAGAGGTTTATTTAATTGCCATTTAATAATTTGAGCCCATTTATTTATCAAAACACTTCATGAAAGCAGCGACTGAATTTTTATGTTATATATTATACTAGTATTGCTACCCGGCTTCTCTCGGACTAAGCGACCAATAATTATTTAATGTTATATCATTCCCAAAGAATTACAGACCCACAAACATACATACGCCGTTTCGGTATTTCTAGTATTGCTACCCGGCTTCGCTAGGAGTAAGCGACCAATAATTATTTAATGTATATCATTTCCAAAGAATAACAGACCCACAGACATACATACATACATCCGCCGTTTCGGTTTTATATATAAGATTATATAAAGCACGTATGTGATCCGTAATTGAAATTTCCAGCAGACCATGAATTTCCACATTGTATGAAGCTTGGTAGATTGGTATTGACACCGCCTTATGTGGTAGGTCATCAGAACTCTCTCGAACGATCTATTGTTCACCTCAGTCAATGAGTCAGTCGATTTCAGGAAATAAATTCGTTCTTATAATAATGTATATTGCAATCTATAGCGATGCAATGTAGATTTATTTCAATTTCTCTTATCTCTTGACGCCCGACAATGCATGTGCTTCATAAAAAGTTCATAAGGCGATAAATCATCCCTTATCAGCGGGCGCATGTGTTAACGATTTTTGAAACGGCAATTGTTCTTTCTTTCTAAAGTAACCGTTTGTTTTCATACAGCAGTGAGAGATTGGACTGCATTGAGAATGCACGCGCCTAATCCTCTCCCTCAGAATTAAATTCGCGTCAAATTCCTGATATCTTCTTCGCAATCGTAATATTTGTGTGTTGTATAACGTCTGTGTAAATCCTTGACGATTAAATAATGGGTGCGAATGAGCGCACCCACATAACGCTTTGAGATCGTCTTTTGTTTTAAAGAGTTCCATGTTTCCCCTACTCCGTCCCCAAAATCCCTCTCCTGAGTGTCGGATAGGAGGCTCCTTCTCGATTTACGAGGGAGCCGGAATAAAGGTCTTCTCAATTGGCCCGTACAACGTGGAGCACTTGGCCCTAACGTCTAGTGCGTCAATTCTTAATTGTTGCCGACGACTAGGGCTAATGATGTTTGACAACATCGGAACTCACTCCCGCCCACTTCATGCTCTGAGGTCTCAAAGCGTCTAGGTTCGTATAACCTAGTGGCGCCCAGTAAATAATAATAATGTAGTGTTTTATAAATAATTACGTAAATAATTTCGAGTACTCCGAAAAAAAATAATATCTGTGCATCGTGCGGATAACGCGATAGATCGCGAGTGCTTCGCGGAAAATCATTAATTATGAGTCTATAGTTGTCTATTCATAATATTTGTGTTTTGTTGAGACATGAGTATGTCGCAGAATTAATATTAATAATGTCTTTTTTTTTAATAATGCGAATTCTCGCACGTGCTTCACGGATAACCGATGGTAATAATAGCAGTATTTTGTGTGTTTAATAATAAATTTTGTTTTCTTAATAACGTGTAATAATTAATAATAAATATGTTTGTGTTGTTCGTAAACAACGTTGTCAAGGGTGCCGCCCACCAAACGCGCAGCTAAAATAAATTGTTGCGAAATCTACCAAATGCTGAGGGTAGTCAGCCACGTAGATGACGAGGAGTGTACCAGGATGTGAGAGAGCACAATAGCATGGGGTTAAGCCATGCAGGACGATACAGCAACCTGGATGACTCACGAAGACGACTGGGGAGACGGCGTCTCCACCATACCGGTATGGCCGGAAGACAGTTGTCATCCGTGCCTATCGAGTTGACCCAAGAGTGGGCATCATGGAGCCAAGGACCGAGGGGACCAGCAGCCGCCTTCGAACCTGGAGTAGTGACGGCGAGACGTAGTGATCTACGTCCATCAGTGCCGGGCCTACTTCACCCTAGATCGCGTGAGCGTGCGTGGCGACCAGAGGTGCCGTGGCACCAGCATTTGGAATCCAGTCGTCCAGTCAGGGTCGTATCTCCTGCATGAGACCTAGCTTGCCACCACAGACCTTCACCGAAACCTCGCCAGCCAAAGGCGACAGTCGCGTATTAGCTTTGTATCGCGACTTATTGCAGACCTCCGTGACATGATTGAAACAGCAAAAGGAACCGACGCGCCGATATCGCCGCGTTCAAGACGTTGTGTTATCGCGCAAGATAACGTGACACCGCGCCGACCGAAATCAACGCACCCATTGTTCCTTTTTAACGACTCCGCTGTGTCGCTTATATGCTTTGTTTTATTCATGTGATTTTTTTAAATGTGTATGTTTTTATTTACGAAAATACTTTAATATGTTTTCAAATCTAACTTCTTTTGATTCTTAATCAGGATTTGGAAATTTGATCTTTAATGTATGTTTCCTTTGATTTATAACTTGGTTTACGATTTTTTTGCTTTGATTTATGTTTTTACTTGTGATTTAGGCATTTAACTTGAGTAATGTTATTCTCAAACTATGCTTTGAAATTGGATGTATCCTTTCAACTTGATGTACCACGGTCCTTCAGACAGTAGTTGTGTTCTTTTGACTTGTATAAAAAAAAATTTTTGGTATATTTTTGTAATTTTTTTGCTTGCGAAACCATTGATTGAGGAAGACGTCCGAGATAGTTGCTGATTATCAGAAGTTTGACACCGCCTTATGTGGTAGGTCATCAGAACTCTCTCGAACGATCTATTGTTCACCTCAGTCAATGAGTCAGTCGATTTCAGGAAATAAATTCGTTCTTATAATAATGTATATTGCAATCTATAGCGATGCAATGTAGATTTATTTCAATTTCTCTTATCTCTTGACGCCCGACAATGCATGTGCTTCATAAAAAGTTCATAAGGCGATAAATCATCCCTTATCAGCGGGCGCATGTGTTAACGATTTTTGAAACGGCAATTGTTCTTTCTTTCTAAAGTAACCGTTTGTTTTCATACAGCAGTGAGAGATTGGACTGCATTGAGAATGCACGCGCCTAATCCTCTCCCTCAGAATTAAATTCGCGTCAAATTCCTGATATCTTCTTCGCAATCGTAATATTTGTGTGTTGTATAACGTCTGTGTAAATCCTTGACGATTAAATAATGGGTGCGAATGAGCGCACCCACATAACGCTTTGAGATCGTCTTTTGTTTTAAAGAGTTCCATGTTTCCCCTCCTCCCCACCCTCCGTCCCAAAATCCCTCTCCTGAGTGTCGGATAGGAGGCTCCTTCTCGATTTACGAGGGAGCCGGAATAAAGGTCTTCTCAGTATATAGTAAATTTAATCCAATTGAGTTTTTAATTACCTTAATTCGAGTCATGCCGAATGGGATTTCATACTAAATCATTAAAAAAAATGACGCATTATATGATAATTTGAGTATTGTACCTCGTTAAGCGCCTTTCTCATTTTTCATTAGCTGAATTATTTATTGAACACGTAAGTTCCATCAAACATCGGCGGAGGGCGCTATACAATTTGTTCGTATAATATTTATTATTATGACGAAAAATAAGCAATAATATGATTAAACGGTGGAGCGTATTTCCCTTGGCGCTCACGAAAAAGGGCAGGCCTTCCCTCTTCTGGGACCAGGGCCTGCTATGCCCTGTGTCAGCAATTTAAACGACTTTATTTCATTACCCTAATTAAATTACACAAATTTGTTAATGTCGCACGGAGTGGCGACTAATGATACATTTTATATCAAACGCGACTAAATTATACAATAGTTTGGAATGAAAAATATTTGGTATTTTACGAAGAATATCATATTAAATTTTGCCGGCCTGAGGGTCAAACAGTCTACCACCACTGCTACTTTATCTTAATATTAGCGATACAATGTGTAAACTTATGGTATTCTTAAACAATGTTTTTAACACCTTTTTCAGAAACAAACTATGATTTTTATCGACTAGTTTCGTCACAATTAAATAAAAAAGAAAATAAGTCGGATTATTATTGGCCGAAAACCATTTATACCATACCGGCTTTACTGCCCATACGCGATAAGATAACGTTAAACGCGCCTCGTTTCAAATGGATGCTTTTTACATTACAAGGTAGACAAGCGGTCGCGTTCTCAGTTTTGATATCGCCAGTCTAGAACCAACATGAGCGCGATCAGGTTGTCTCATTCATGCGTGATTTAAAATATGAATAATTTTTGTAAAATTATTGATTAATAAATATATTTAGAACGATGTATCAAAATACGTTAAAGCATAATATAACATTTATTTAACGCAATCTATGCTAATAAAGCCAAAACACTGGGATATTTTAATTCCCCCTCTTCATCACATGTTATTTTTCAGGGACCATCTATCGAGGGTTAAGGCATATCTACAAATAAAATGATATATTGCTTTTTATACGTATCCTTCTCATATACAGATAATATAAGTTTATACAAATGTTATCCTTTTAAAAGTAATTCAAACATACACACCTGTGACGCGCTTAACATATTGGAAAATAAAACCGTTAATAAGTGAATAGTGTAAAAAAAAATCATTCGGCTTAACATACGCATATTATTACACATTTAAGTTAACTAATAAGCCATCCAACCACCCAGCAATCATACGGAGGCAGTTTTAATCCCCGTCAAATTTAGTTTGTTTCTATTTTTTTATTTGCATAATATCTTGAAGGCATAGTTACAACCACCGCTTATCACCCACCCCTTCTATTAAATTACAGGGTTGATTGAATGACTAATAACTAGAAAAAAACAATTGCCTTCGTTAAATTCAACTCCCTCCCTCCACCGTTCTCGGATATATTATAATAGTGCAATCCTACGAGAAGGGTAGATTTTATTCTTTGTTGTAGTAATTGAGGCTGAAAAATGGGTTTTTATAATGTATGTACCACCTTCATCTTTCATTTTGAAATAAAAATAAGAAATATATCACATATGATTTATTTATTCAAAATTGTCTTATTTTAAATGTTTTATTATAATGACGTTCCACCAAGTATTGACAGTGAAAACCTTGAAAGTGAATAATTGTATGGCTTAATATTTTTCAGTGAACATATTTGAGCATCTGTTTGAGGTTTGAGTTTTGAATATCTATAAGAACCAAGTAAATGCCAACTCAATCAATAATCGATAGAGACGTTTGCATTTATCATTTCTTAAGCCGCATTTAAATTGCAAAACTTTAAGGTTTAGCGTAAGTCGGTTGAAATAAATAAAGACATTTTCAAAGAAGTTTTTCAGGAAGTCATTTTCAAAGGTGGTCAAATTCAAAATATATTTTTTCAACTGCCAGTCTTAGATTAAACTTTTGAGACCTTTTTTATTCACATGGATAAGTTTGCATTTTTACACATTATCCGTAATTTCTTAATTTAAAACATATTGTAAAAATATTGATAGTAAACACAAATTTATGACGAAAAAGTAATGCATGTATCTCACATTCTCAGTTTTTCAACGATTGATTTGACCACTTTTGAAAACTACCTCCTGAGATATGATTTTAAAATAATCTTGCAATTTTTTTTTTATTATTTTTATTATAATGCCGTTCTAATAAGTATTGACAGTGAAAACCTTGAAAGTGAATTATCGTATAATTTAATATTTTTTAGGGAACATATTTGAACATCTGTTTGAGGTTTGAGTGATCTATAAAGACGTTTGCATTCATAATAATTTAAAGCGCATTTAAATTGCAAAACTTGGTTTGGCGTAAGTCAGTTGAAATAAAATTAAACATTTATATGGAATCAATTTAATTTAAATATTCAATGTGGTTAAAAAACACGTTTTTTTTTAATAATACGTATTTTTTCTCCGTTTTCTAGCAGTCAAGCTTTATCAATACAAATTTTATATAATATATACTAACACTTACTTCTTTTTTGAAATTCCATAATATGGAAGGTTGTAGGCGTCTCGTACAGCATCATTACAATACCAAATGAGGCCAGGATTTAGAAAACCCTGGGATGTAATCCACAATAGGATCGCTACAGAAAGCTTTCGTAAGTAAGTCAACAATAGCTGTTTCAAACACTCATACAGTGAACGAATTGTATTAAATAAACATATTGAAATAGCAGCCTGTCAGTTTAAGATATTATGCTTTTGAAAACATTTTAGAATAAGAGATAAATTGTGCTTAAAATAAGTTTTAGCAATTTGTAGAATTTTAGCCAAAAAAAAAATAAACACGTTAAACATAAATGCTATTAATTCATGGTATACTGTTGAATAAATGCTTTTATTTCATTAACAATAACACACGTTCTTCAGCTATTTTGCAACGGAGAAATAGTTTATAATTTCCTGGCAAATTGTGCTTATATTATTAGGAATGAAAACATTCAAATCAACTCTTGTATAGCAAGAAATTGTATTGTGGGTTTCAGAAAGTTATTATTTTTTAAAATATAAGCCAGAATAAATACAAATAAAGAATATTATACAATATCATCGCTGTTTTTAAAAAAAAAACTGATTATTTTGTTATTTTGTATATTTTTGCGTCCAGGTGGTATATTTTTATAATTTTATAGCACACATAAATCATAAAATGCTTTAAGTGCTTCTTCCCATTATACATCAATATGTGATAAAGGCCTTACTTTAAATAAAGAGCTTTCATGTTAATTTTTAAAGCTCCATTTGCTTCAAGCGTAGAGACTTTGACTTTTTTATGAGAGCACATAGTAAATTAAGTTTTATTAAAAATTGATGTACTATATTTAATGTAAAATTTGCTATACAAATTATGATCATAAATAGAAATAACTTGTCAAAAATAAGCACTTAAGAAAAGATATTCAATTTTGAAAAATGTTAAGTAGTTATTTGCTTATTCCTAAAATATTACTTTAAAATATCAATAAATTATTTTTTGTTAATTTAGTTAGTTTTGTAAGTTTGCAGAAAATTGCCAAAAGATACAACTCGTATTCATATTTCTCAGAAAATCATCAAGACTGCAATTTTTATCATTTTTTGCTCAGGAATTTAAAAAAAAGTTATGTCATCAATAATAAGGGAGAACAAGTAGTTGCGAATGAAAAAAAAAAGGCATCGTTGGACAAACAGCATTCATCAGTGCTGAAAGTGATGTGATACAAAAAATATTCATTATATTACATCCTTAAACTTAAAGTAATCATTTTATAATTCTTGCGATGAGTGAAAACGGCCATCATTATATATATTTACTGTTAAAGTTTGTTTCAAGAATTGAGAATGGTCAACCTAACACTGAAATCTTTTTTTATTGTTAAAATTAGATTCTACCAAAATAAAAACAGTTCAAACAATCAAAAATAATCTTTCTCTTTATGATCCAGAATTTTAAGATTTCTAGTAAAGACGTCCGACATCTTATTGCGTTCTCCGAATTTTTGATCCTAAATAATCAATAACTATATTGAATACTTAAAAGGAAAATTTTACCGTTTAATTAATTTCAGTGTTCATTTAAATATCAAACCCTTTTCTGAGATATATCGCTTATAGTCATGTCTAAAGGGAATAACTTTGCATTTCTAAAAGAAAAAAAGGTAGATTGAGACAGACCCTAAGAGTTTAAGAGATATCAGCGACCTTCATATACGTTGGCTTGAGGTTTTAGAAGAAGTCTATTCGTATTACTCAAACAGAAAAATGGCTAGCTAGATAAGGTATGAAAGAAACCAAAGTCATTTAATCAGAAAAAACTGTCTACCAGACCCGCTATTTTATTTTATCATAGACTTAACTGTTTTGCATGAGCTTTAGCAGAGGCTGCGAACTTTTGTATTACATATGGGAATATTTAAATTCTCCTATGTTAAAATCACTTTCTAAACTTTTATTAAAATTTGAAGATTACACGTTAAATAACAATGTGAGCTTTTTTTGAAAAAAAAACATGTTTTTCATGTCAAACTCGAAACTTCTTTGCCCTCCGATTCTACTTCTTTTATACATATTATGTTTAGTATGCAAGTTAGACATGTTTGATTTAAATACTCATATATGAACCTTCACAAACTATATTTTCACTAATTTTATTAACAGTATAAAATAAGACTTTGGCATTTAATTTTCTTTGCGATGTCCAACTACTTACTACCCGCTTAAAGGTTTTGTCTGTCAATTGTAAGTGAAACGTCATTTCAACGAGGTACTTCCATACATATTGTTATGTAACGGTCAGGGCCGGTTTCACTCATCGCGATCATTTTAAACGAATTTTACAACATTTTCATTATTATAGATTTTATTTTGTTGACTATGTACTTAATTAGGCTCTGAAGTGAAACCATCCAAAGATACGCCTCAATAAACTGTACATATTTTTTAAAATGCATTAGCTACAAAAAAAAAATAATTTTGTTAAGCCATAATTTCTTGAACTGTAGCTGAACGGTAGATGTCATTTGACGATCTTTAATTCTTTTTTGATGGCTTAAAACTTTAGAACACTTTTAGATGAATATGGATAGTAAATATATTATATATAATAAAGTGGAAAAGCTCTAAATGATACCAGCATAGAACACATTGGAATTATTTCCTGGAGTCAACGCCTTTTGTAAAAAATTGCTTAGTATACGTAAAATGATAAGAATGATCCGCAGACAACGAGAGACACTGCGCGTGTGTGTTTAATGTGTTCCAGATAAATTTTAAATGCAATGTTAAATTTATTTAAAATATTAGTTATAAAAGAAAATTAGCATATCAATTTTACCTACCTATCGACTTGTAAAATATTTTTCATGACGTTTTTATTCATTTGGTTGATTAATTAAATATCATATAACTATTTAAATGCGTAACCTATTCAAAAACAGGCATGCATTAACTGCAAAATATGATTTACTGCGAAATAGTGTATGTAAATTTCCATAGAAATTGAATTACTAAAACAGAGCTCTCACGCCATTCGAAAATTTTGTAGGTGCTGTAATAATTACCATCATTATGAAATGATTCGTGTCTCAACTGTTTCACACTTTCATTGCGCTAAGTAATATATTTAACTAAATGTCAAACTTACCTTCATTTTTGTTATTTGCTGCAGAATAATAATTAAATAATGTTTTCTTTCAAACACGTAAAGCTGTTATGATTAGAAATATACTTACCATATTTTTTTATATTTGGAACAACAACTTATTAAAAGTGTAATCCTCGTTTTTCAAAGCTATCGAGTCAAGGGTCGAAATAGACTTGTTCAATCAAATTATAAATAATAATATTTTGGTTTTATATTAAACTAGTATTGCTACCCGGCGTCGCTCGGACTAAGCGACCAATAATTATTTAATGTTATATCATTCGACATAATTATATCACAAAATCTAACATCTAAAATAGAGTTAAAATAAAATCACAAACTTTATTTAATTTGATGACAGCCCCATTCTCGCCCATCAAAATGTCCAAATTCAAGGATAAAATCTAATTTGCTATCAAAGAAATGTCAAATAATACCTTCACGTAAATAATAAACATTATTATATTAATAAAAGCCGGGAAAAAATCTGTAGAAGACTAATTTATTACATTTTGACTAAATGTCTTCGCCGATAAAAATTCAAACATATTTTCTTTCATATTCGTTTTTATGACAACTTAATGACCAACAATGCAAAAGGGAATTACAGACCCACAGACATAAATACGCCGTTTCGGTGATATATATATAAGATACATTTTTACATCTAATTTTTTATTAATTTTGGCATATTCTTTGTGCTATTTTTTACATACTCTTGTTTGTTTGTTAAATTTATAATAGCTTCAATTCCTAAATGTGTTACACTCACGCAGTGGCGGCTGTTGACAGAGTATTAGGGAGTACAAAAAAAGATTCAACTATTTTTGCAAAAGTTTTTTCCTATTCATTTGAATTTAAAAGACTTCTATAACATAGACTTTCAATTCAGATGTTCGCAATACCAACGGAGTGCCAGTCTTATGAATTTTTGGCTGTCCGTATTACGGAAAAATAGTTGAATCTTTTTTTGTACTCCCTAATACTCTGTCGCCAGCCGCCACTGCACCACGTCATCAATATTAAGAAGATAAAAAGTATCTTTATTTTAGTTCTGTAACAACGTAAGCTTAAAGTTGTAAATTCTAAGGAAAAAGTATATTAATTTTGATAAAAACACCCTTTTTTAACTTATTTCATGTGGTGATTAAAATAAACTGAACAGTTGAAAACTCGTTGTTAGTGAAACTAACCATGATGTTGATGATCAATTTATTTAATACCTTGTTAATAAAACACATAATACTTCATTAATTTGAAATAGTATTTATGTACTGTTAAAAAATAATGCTTCAGTAAATAATGTATTTAATAAAGCCCATTATTTATAATAATACCAGTTTACCATCACTGGCGTAGAGTGTGGCTTTTAAAAAAATTAAATATAATTATGCTTATTCTAGAAAAATTCTTAATAAATTTGATGTATGTAACACAATAGCCCAAATTAACTGAGGGTAAACAATATTTTGCCAGACATTCTACACTATTAATTTTGACTTTAGATTTTTTTTTTTTTGTTAATTTTACAGATGGCTAAAGCCGAGTTAGTTCTTTGTTCATTGTGGGTGTCGATTAACGAAATTAATGAGCGCTTTTTAGTATGCTGGCTTGATTAATAGTGTTAGACGTTTAACTCATATTCGTGGAATTTTTAATGGGTTAATAATAATGTTATGACAAGAAAATATACAAAACAGATGCAAAATAGTAAGGTGTGTGAGGCATGAGTGCAATGTTTTAAAGGGACCATTAATCATATAGCTAAAAAGATTTCGCTGACAGTAAGAATAATCATGCTTTGTCTAGTGTAATGATTAATAATACTACTAAATAAATTCTTTGAATTTTCTATAGCAGATTGAAAGGTTATTCTACTGTTTTATGTAATGATTTATGCGCAATATATTAATGTTATATGAGATAATTTTTTATTTAATATAATAAATGTAGAAAATCTTTATTATACGTTTAGAAATCCCGGAAACATGTTACGTGTAAATCATGTCAAAAAAACGTTAAAAAATAACTACCGATTTTGAAACGATCGAAAAGTATAGGATTATGTATTTTTATCTTTTATTATTATAAGACCCAAAAATAATTGCACCTTACTGGAATATAAAAAAAACCTCTTTAAGAGTAAGAACAAATAAAGGAACTAAGAAATGTTCTTTTCTATGGAAAATATGAAAAAAAAAAAATCTGCTATCCCTTTGAGTAGTGAGTTATTTTCGATTAATTTAAGTTTTTTTCAAGAAATAAAAAAAACAGCTGATATATTTGACTTAAACTTTGAAATTCTTACTAAGAAGCTTTTATTTCCAAATCAGGTCTAGATCTTTATGGTATTCATCCGTAGACATTTGATTCTGTATTATTCACATGATTCCTGGAAGAAAATCAAAACGAAATGGATTTTTACACTTATCATATATGGCTGTAGATTTGTTTCCAAATGTTTATTTTTTTATAAAAATCTTGTGTATATTTTAAACAAATAATAAATGTAATGCAAACATCAAAAATCACTGATTGAAATGTCTAGTTTCAATGTATGAAGAAAGAATAATAATTCAATAAACAATATAAGCGTTGAATAAAAGTCGATGAAAATTTCCATTTAGGATTTGAATCATTTAGGATTTGAAGTGGATGAAGCGCACAATGACGCGACTACAAATTGGCAAAGGTCCAATTAAATTCTAAATGATTCGCTTAATTTGGGCGGTTCTGTTTACATTTTGGCAACGTAAACATAGGTAGCCTGGACTTATAGTAGCAATCTCATCTGTGTAATTGTAATTTTACGTGAGATAACTTTGACTCATTTCTGCTTAGGATGGCATGAGAATAGTACATATTCAAAGTTTTATTCACTCTCATTTAAGCATCATCTAATCAAAATATATCCTGAATAAAATATAATTATATCATCAAATCAAATGAACGTTTTTCCTGATTAAAACATTTACTGTAATTATTAAAAGAAGTTTATAAATCACAATAATATTTAATTATCTACATAAATATTTTTTTCACTCTATAAATGATTTGTAAATAATATATTTTTTATGCCATTCTCTGGGAAATAATTTATGCTTTATCTTTATAATATTTGCCAAATGCATGGCGTATTGGCGTCAGATGTTATGTCATGTATTTAATTTTTCTCCAATAAACATGCAATATAATGAAGATTAAGATTCAATATCCATGATTCTGCAAAACAAAAAAATACGTTAAAGTTTCAAAGATAAACTGATGATAAAATACTTTGAATATAAAGCTTTTTTGAAACAGTAAAATTTACTTTTTTTCAATTGCAAAGAAATATTTATAAATATGTATGTAGGTAGCATCGAGGTCTATTTTACCCTTTCAAAATAGTACCAAGTATGCTGACTGAATAACGAAAATATATATTTAAGTTATTTTAACGAGAAATTATTTGTATTTGTAACAATTTGCTCCATGTTTCAATGATTACAATTTGCTACTAACAATCCAAACTTTTTTTTACGTCATTGTAAGGTTCAAAAGATTGCATAGAAATGAACAAAGAGTAGATAATCAAGCCAAACATTGTCTAACATTTTCACAAAATACGTTTTTTGGAATATTAGACAAATGGGATCCTAATGTAATCGTAATGAGCTGTTTTTTTATTTAAAATTGAGCCACGAAAACTATCAATGATGGCAGAGCGCTTCTTAGAGTCTTTAACAAAGAACTAACCCAATCGTGGTATACCTACTGCATTAGTGCTTAAGCGTATCTTTCAGCGTCATCTAGGTTCACGATTTTTACTTTAAAAGCCTTTTTTGTAATATTCGATGAACGACATCGAAAAATGATGGCATTTTTGCTTAACAAGGGTAGACTACCTGATTGGGATCGTTTTGAAAATTCTGTACGCTATAATGTCGATGATGCATAAAATAGGAAAAAATATTTACTGGAAAAATTTAAATTTCTTTTGATAATATTAAAGACTAACGTTCCATTGAATAGTTTTACTTAAAAAAAAATCGTAATAAATAATCAAATACGATCAATGAATAGTTTTTCTTACTAATTGACAATAATGAAAGAAGTTATGCTCACATTTTAATAGTTTAAGGTTTAAGGTAATGTTGTTAACCCAAACATTCAATTTATTGATTGAGTTGGAATTTAGTTGATACGGTGAGAAAAATGTATTTTAATTCTTCTAAGATTATAATATATATTTGTTGTTATGTTGATATGATGTTTCAACAAATATATAAAATAGTTTCTGTAGAATTAAAAACATATTGTTATTTTTCTCACTGTACCAAATTTTCAACACTTGAAAGTATCCTATGAATACAATAATCTAGCAGTGCACTTAAATTAGATTGTATCGGTTCAAAGACTAAGACGGTTTTGTTCAAACATATCTATGACTTATCATATCATATTTTTTATTAATTTTTTATACCAAAAAGTTTTGTATACTGCGCATTGTATAATTTAAACATCTTGATCACGTGCCCACGACAATCGAACTGAATATAAAACCAAGTCTTTTCAGCATTTTAAATTTGGTAGTATTTGGTGGCACTGGAGTTTCTTTATGTTCAAAAGTTTTTCATTTTGAAAAGACTGTATTGTGATCTGATAAGAATACTTGTTTGATAATTTACTAAAGTCTAGTTTGACGAATGAGAGAGATACGCTGAAAGGGAAATGGCATTATTTATAGCGACCTTTCGGGACCATAAGGTTTTTAGTGCCCACAATAAGCCCGACAATGGCCAATGAGGCTTAGAATTTAGGCTTATGTCCTTTAACTAAAGTCCCTTTTACATCAAAAGTGGAAATATCGTTGTCGTGAAGATAGCATTTTGCATCTAAAGCTTAAGTTGAGCTGCTTTCTTGTACGCAAAGTTTGCTCATATTGTAAAAAGAAAAGACCTCCATTCATTGATTTAGTAGTGAATGAAAATTCTGTTTAATCCGAGACGATTTTAGCTGTAATAAAAAGAACAGCTGCGCTCGGACAATTTTACTGTAGTGATGGAACAGTAAAACGTTTTTAAAAACAGCAGTAAACTTTGACACTATCTATGTATATATGTGCTGAAACTTTATTGTCTTCATTGCTAGATTTAAGATAATAACAAATTATTTTTATACAATATATCAACAAATGAAAATGATATATAAAATCTTTACTATTCGCATTGTGACTAGGATCAATATACTACATAGATAAATTGTTTATGATGCATTTAATTTAAGCAAATTTCGAAAAGAAGTAAAACGCGTTTTTTTTTAACTTGTCCGCTCCCATCTTGGAGCATATGGACTTCACTTTTGGGGAAAAAAAGTGCCAAGGGTTTGTTAACAACACAAACACACATGTCTTTGAACAGATTTATTGACCGAAAAAGAAATACGTTTTCCAATTGGGAAAATATGTTTTTATGTTTGATAAATATGCTCATTAGTCACATATTTTATCCGATGCCAAAATGAGAATTCTACCATTCTTGAAAATGTTAAATTGAATGTTCCTGATAATTTTTTGAGGAATCGTGAGCATGAGTTGTTTGTTCTTCCAAGGGGTAGAACCAGTCTGCCAATGGGAATGCCTCTGGTAAAAGCTTTAACAATTTTAAGCGGCATTGCTTCGGATGTCGACATATTTCATATTGACGTGAGTGAGTTCAGACGAATACTATATTTTATGAATAAAAGTTGATTTTGTCAGAACTCACTCGGTTGACATCTTTGAAAATTTCTAATATGATTTTATAATTTTTTTCTCTCAGTTTTTATGACTACAATGTTTTCATTTTGTTTTTAATTAATTAGTGAGTTTTATTATATATTTACATGTATGTATATATATAAATACATGTATTTATATTTGTCAAATACATGGCGCATTGGCATCAGCTGTAATGCCATGATTTGCTTTTTATTAAATAAATATATAAATAAATATCTGTGTGGAATATGTTTTACATAAACATATTTTGACTTTATTTTATTTAAGTTTATATGCCATAAAACTGTGTAATGTGAAAATTTCATATTAAAGTTCACATAAACAGACTGGCTTTGCCCAGCTAAATCAATTTTAAAAGTCAGCTAAAGGCAAGCTTAGCTTAAAAAAATAGGTTCACTTAAATAATTGTTTTTGTTTTGTCTCATAATGTATTGAAAGTGTATTGTATTTTTTCTGCAATGCAAATTTTAAATCAATAAAGCCAAAATAAAGGGTCAATTGAAAGAGATGTCTTAAAATTTATTGCCTCTTATAATACTTAACAAAATTTAAAAAAAAATAAAAGCTTGGAAACTTTGGCTGTCAATTAATAAGGGAATTCCATGCTAAACCAATTATTATTGATTGATGAATGATTTTAAAAATACAATTCAAAATCGGTTGATGAAATTATTCACCCAAATAGAGCATAGAACTTGGATAAAACATTCATACAATATGAATAGTTTAATAAAAAAACAACCAAACTGTAACGAATTCACATGAAAAAAGCTTTTTGCATATGTTGTTTGGACAAACTAGTCAATTAAAACGATTTTAATCATCCTCGCGCTGCATATTGCTTACTTAAAAATTGAAACGCGTATAATTAAATTTTAACAACACAGCCAAAACAAAAACTGCTCCGTTAAATATTGAATAATTGAATTTCATCTATTCAACAAAAACATATAACATTTTTTTTTGTGACCATTGAGTGAGTTTGATATTCTGGTCTGAAAATTTGTACTAAAAATTAAAGCTAAAGGCAAAATGTAAAATTTTTTGCTCAATTTTTCTCACCCTCTCAATGCTGTATTACTTCCTAATTTTTGATATTGAAACACAATTTACATTAGGATCAGATAGAAAAAAATGTAATCAAGATATGATATCGACAGAGAATACTTCATGTTGTATGAGTAAGAATGACTCTCAAATAGAGTTTTACTTTAAAATCATCTCTCGTCTTTCTGCACGACAACGTTATTCAGTTTTTGGCCAACTAGTTTGGTTTTACAATAAAACTATTAATTCAACCTCATTTAGTGTTCATGTGGTATAAATACGGTAACGATTTCTTCTTATTCACGTTTTCATTACAAACTTAAACTAAACTTAAATTAAAAAGTTATATGCAATATAAAACATTAAAATGATTTGGATAACTTTAAAGGTGTTTACTGTCAATACTTGGTGGAATGACATGATAATAAAAATAATAAAACATTTATAGTACTTATTAAACATTTAATTTATTAGATCAGGACCGATTACGCTCATAGCGAGCATTTTCAACTGATGAATAATACTTACTTTAATCTGGAATAAGTACTAAAATTATTTGGATAACTGTCATAAAAATGTTTTTTAAAAAAAAACTTTTCAATAATTACGGTGTACGTACATAAATGAAATGGTTTCAAACATTTACTATATTGAATGTATTTATAGTAAAAAAAAATATGTGCCTTGGGATCATGTTTTGTCGTATTGTTCTCGACTAGATTTTAAATACATGCCTTGTTTTATTTATCGAAAGCTTTATTTATGAACCACAGTATCGAAAACATCCATTTATTGCTAATAGTCGTTAAACATTGGTAGTTTTTGTAGAAAACTTAAATTTATGCACGTATCCCGTAATAATAGTCTGCTGTATATCAGATAAAATTAATAGGACGTCATACATTTTACCTGTAATTTATTCATTCGGAGTCTACATAATATTTTACTTCAGGAAATTAAGAACGGTCTTAAAATATGTTTGACAGCGGCCTGGTAGAGTTATTTGGTCTATAATTTTGCTGTAAAAATATGCGTTGTAAAAGGTAAAACATTTTCATAGCAATTTCTTCGTTACTTACTGAGGAAAGATCTGTACGACGTCTTTCACGGTCACGGGCTTTAATCCAGGAATTTATGGTTCATATGCATTGATTTTCAAATTAATTTATCAACTTGAATGAGAAGACATAGATTTTTATGGTGTTATATTACTTATTCACCCAACACTTATCCGATATTTCAGAAGCTGGCATATTTAACAAAATCAATGTATACATTTGCGTCTTTTATTTTACTGTACATACAAAAAAACTTGTACTTCATAGCACGCTACTTTTCCATCCCCTCTATTTATAGTTGTATCATAGTTACTGTGGTAAAAAATGAAAATAACTGCTTCATAATGGTTTTCCATTTCATAGAGTTAATATTGACACCTCCTAGTATGGTAGGACATCAGCACTCTCTCGAACGATCTTTTGTTCGCCTCAGTCAATGAGTTTAAGATATCAGGATAATAAATTAATTTTTGTAATACGGGCGGCTCGCTCCCAAATGTCTCTGGCTGTGTCACTTCGAGTGCACGGTATCTCATATTAAGTGCAATAACCCATAAATAAAATTGCTTATCTCGCTTGACGCCCGACTGCATGAGCTTCATAAAAAGTTCATTAGGCGATAAATCATCCCTTATCGGCGGGCGCACGTGTTAACGATTTTTGAAACGGCCATTGTTTTTCTTTCTAAAGTAACCGTTTGTTTTCATACAGCAGCGAGAGATTGGACGGCATTGAGTATGCACGCGCCTAATCCTCTCCCTCAGAATTAAAATCGCGTCAAATTCCTGATATCTTCTTCGCTATCGTAATATTTGTGTGTTGTATAACGTCTGTGTAAACTATAAACAATTAAATAATGGATGCTAACCGCAACCACATAACGCTTTGAGATCGTCTTTTCTTTATAAGAGTGCCATGTTTCTCCTACTCCGTCCCCAAAATCCCTCTTCCTGAGTGTCGGATAGGAGGCTCCTTCTCGATATACGAGGGAGCCGAAATAAAGGTCTTCTCAATATAAGCAATAATGAATCATCGAAATCTTACTATGTACACGTAATTATATGAAGAATATCTACACAGTTTTGTAAAATCTTAAGATTTTGAAACAGCAAGAGATCACCAACAGACGTTGGGATTTACAGTATGTTTTCTTTGGGGTCATCGAAAAAATTTAAGAATAAGTCAAACACTATGAAAAAAGTCCAAACGAAACATGGTGACTCAATTACATGTATTCAAGAGGTATTTTATACTATATTTATCATTCAGATAAACAATGGACTTTTATGGTAAGAAATAAAATGATCCTTGACTGTTATGAATTCTTAAAATAAAAATAAATTAGCCGGAGTTGCGACTCAAACATGGTTGGGAACCCGACGTATAGATCGTTGTTAAATGTTTATTCACCATTGTTTGGAATACAAATACGTTCACGCAATTTTTGACTTAATTTATTGTTTGTGCGATAAGTATTTTGATGGTATGAGCCTTACCTGTATTTATACACAATACATACAATAATATGTGGTATGTCCCAAAATGTAGACATATTTTTACGAATAACAATTTTTATTACTCACATTGTATTTCAAAACTTGTTTTAACTTATTTTTAATGCTACAATTCAAGGCAAATAAACTATGAAGACGTGTTAGTAAATTTAAGAATGGTTGGAAAATAACAGAGAATTGGAGAATTGAAGAATAATGATAACTTTTGACGCCTCTTGTTTTATTATTGAATTAAAAATAATCTAATATATAAAAATCAATGTTTGTTTGCTAGTATTTTATGCGTTGCCATACTGTTGATCCGATTGCGATAAAACTTTGACAACTTATTGTTGCACTTGCGCAAAGGTTATTTATTTATTTAAGAAAAAGCAAATCATGACATTACAGCTGACGCCAATGCGCCATACATTTGACAGATATAAATACCTACATGTAAATACATAATAAAAATCACTAATTAATTAAAAACAAAATGAAAACATTGTAGTCATAAAAACAGAGAGAAACAATTTATAAAATCATATTAGAAATTTTAAAAGATGTCAACCAAGTGAATTCTGAAAAAATCAACATTTATTCATAAAATATAGTATTCGTCTGAACTCACTCACGTCAATATGAAATATATCGACATCCGAAGCAATGCCGTTTAAAATTGTTAAAGCTCTTCCCAGTGGCATTCCCATTGGCAGACTGATTTTACCCCTTGGAAGGACAAACAACTCTTGTTCACGATTTCTCAAACAAGTTATAGGCATAGTACAATTAACTTTAAGTAGGTGGCGCGTGTGTCAACCCAAAGACAATCGGAAAAAGAAAAACAGCAAACATCAAACGACAAATGTCATCGATACCGATCAATGTTAGTAAAATTATTTAACTAAACAATTTTGCATCCGAAAGCACTTTAATAAACACTTACACTTTCTTTCTTTAAGTGGCATTGCAACGCTTGCCGGGTACCGGCTAGAAGTATATAAATTTGATTGAGATTATTTTGCAAAAACAAACTACATTGAATCATGTTTATCAATTGTCATTTCTTTCTGTAAATTATTTTTTTACTATATTCGTTCCCAACTTGGAGAATTGGGACTCCTCGCGGAGAGAACAAGTTTGTTTTCTATGAGAACTGATTGTTACTCAGTTGCTAAACCTCTCCTTTTAGAAAAAAAGTAGGGACTGAAAGGATATGAGGACTAGGACAGGTCAAGTGGTAATATATACTAGTAGTGTGTATATAAAGTAATGATTAACTGTTCCTCAATTTATTTGTTCCTTTTAGTTTCTAGTTAAACTCGGAAATTTAATTATTTTACTTGCTTATAGTAATTTATCTAACGTCGTATTTTTCTTCTTTTTGCAGGTACTGATCATGATTAAATTGCTCCATCTATTTCCCTACAGTTGCAGCAAAGGTAAATATGCAAGATCAGTGCTAGTGAACTAACAAAATATGTCTGCATGCCAAAAATATATGAATAGTAATATAAATAGCAGGTTTCAAATGGAAAAGAACACATTTATTGAATGCAAGATAAAAGAACAACAAATTACGTGTCCATAGTTATGCTATAAACATCAACATTTCTTTAAAATATTTTTGTTATTATTCATTGGATTTTTGTACCTACATATTTTAACTATTAAATAAACTTTTTGTCCTTGCCACGTATGGCGCGCATGCCATCGATTCTTCGTACCTGTACTAATTCATACAAAATGATCAAACTACTTTATACATCTTATTAAAAAGTGAATGGACAGTATAAATTATCAAAGTTTATAACACGCAAGCGTGTATTAAAAACTTTCTTCATTTTAACTATGAATTTTAAAAATCAAATGCAATGAAATGAAACAGAATATTATAAATTTTAATTAAAAATCTTCTTGATTCAGTTATGGCACAGTTCTTTCAGCATAAAAAATAGGAGCTGTAATGAAATCTTTACAACTTTACCTGCAATAAGTTTCAGACACGTACTACTGAGAAAGTGTTTCCTCATCTTTTTGAGCCGCGATCTAGATTAAAGCAAACGTTCAGGATTCGTATTGTCGTAAAAAGATATGTTCTATATTCGAAGATTTTCTGTTTATATTGATAAAAACTTTCACAAACTGATGCCATATATTACTAACGTCACCAGTTTTGCGATTGTAAGGTTATATCATATAATGAATAAATGTTAATCTATAATATAAAAGCTCGTGGAGTTCAAAAGGCTTCATTTCATATATCAAGTTGAGCAAAAATATTTTTCGCAAAAAAACATATAAATTTGTAATTATTCGTGACACTTGTTTGTGTTGTGTGTTGTAATATCATATGATATGTATTATGTGCAGAGTACAATTAAAATGATATTGCGTGGAATTACAGTTGACGCAAATGCGCTGTACATAAAGTACATGTATGTAAGAAAACAGTTTTTTAAGTTTGTGATAACGATATAAATAACTTTTCACTTTCACTACAGGAAATATAATGCCTATTACTAAACTCAATTTTGGTTTTAGTTTATTACAAAAAAATGAATGAAAATTAGGAAAGTAAAAATCCAGTTGCTGAAGATCTCTTTTTTTCATGAGAGTAAGAGAGCTGGAGAGTGTTAAGAAAAGCTTATTAATCTAATCCTTCTCGATTACCATCGAATAAAACAGTTGTTTGGGAGGGAATTATAGACATCACGAAATCCATACCTTCGAACGTAAGTCAATCATTCAATTTATTAAACTGTCAGTACTGGTATTCGAGCCAGTGAGCACCGCATTGAAAGCCTACGATATTGACCAATTGGCTAAAAGCTTGAGTGTAATTGCAACTTTAACTGTACGCCAAAACATACTTATAATTATTGTTGTTTAGAAAAATACCATGATATTAATAATGTCAAAAAATATTCTTATCAATACTCATATGAATAATACAAAAACCGTTTCGTATATGATTAATGGTTTTTTTACCTTTTTGTTTAGTACCTATTTAATCACACTAATGACTTAAACATGTATTATGACAAAACAGCTAATCACGCAATTTTTGATAACAAAACAAATTTAAAAAGGACGACCAACTAAAAAACAGTTCATCGTTAATATTTTCACATATTTTTTTTATATCCACGATGTATGTCATTTAATCAATTTTCTGTAAGTAGATAAAAACTAATAAACTAAAAATATATTTTTTGTTAGTGTTACAAAAAAATACACTTTTAATTCGCATGAAAAAATGTTGCATAACATTTTCGGGATAATTCGTATTTTTTTATTTAATACAAAATAATCTTATTCTAGTATATCTAGAATATTCTTAAAAACATATTTCGGATATAAATTAAACAGAAACCTCACAATGATTGCAATTAAATGCATGCGTGCATTCTTTTGCTTTAGGGGATGCAACGAAAATGTGATAATTCTTAACAAAACCAAAAAATAAAGCACTGAGTAATATTTATGGTATCCTGTCTAGATTGAATCTCACATTTTTCACTGGGATATCAATTACGAGAAGATGCATTTTTATTACTGGACCAGACGTGATCTTCGTTGCGTATACAAGTTGACGTAGTGATCTGCAACCGTCTCACTGGAGCCAAAGTCTCGGTGTGGGTTCGTCCAGAAGATGCAAATAATAATTGACTATCCATGTATTATATTTTGAGGTTTGAAGAGTCCAGAGAGTTGCATTGAGTTAGTTTAACATTTTCCACTAAGTATTCACCCCATGTGAATTGAGTTTTTGAAGTAATGGTGTACTGTTACTTCAGGGCTGTGGAGTCGGTAAAAAAAGTTCGACTCCGACTAAAAAATATCGTCACTTATTTTTTTATTGTTTATTTATTACTTTCTTTTGCCTAATTTACCTATTTATGTGTATTCAGTTGAATATCAACCTTACCAAACCGGCCAATAGCCAAATTTGCCATATAATATGCAAAAATAAAAAGTTCAAATTTTTTTAAATTTCCGACTCCGACTCCGACTTCACAGCCCTGGTTACTACTTAAGATAAAAAGCACCATCGTTTCCATTTTAATCATAATATTGTCCATTCTTAAGTTCATCGATGATAAATAAATAAAAATTTGAATCATTTGAATTTTGTACTTTTCCACGTGTTTTTGTCGCCAACGACTAGGGTTTCGCATCTTCAGGCATTTAAAGTATACAAATGAACTTAAACTGACATGTAGTAAATAGCTTGAAACGCTTTTATATATTGCATTAAAAGTATGTCAATAGGTTTGATTGCTACCATCGCAATCTGGATGAATACGTAAATGTTTTGATGTGAATGAACTTTAATGAACTAGAATGGAATTGTTTGGGGTGTTTTAAATGTTCATATTATGCATTAGTGACAAAACTCTTGGAAAAGTTCTAAATTCAAACCATTCAAATTTGATACTGAAATTCCATCAGGCACCTTTAATCGACATCCTCAACAATAAATAACAACATTGATTTTCATAATATTTTATTTCTGTTTGTGAGAAAATGCATTTACTCATTCTTCTATTAAGTTTAATCAATTTTGAACAAAGGGAAATGGAGTTATTATACAATCTGAAACTCGAGTTAACATTTTAGAGTCCACAACATGTTGTAAAGTATCAGATAGTACGTTAGTCCAACAAAAATCTGTATTATTTCACTTTTAGTTTACTTAAACATTAAGCCTGAAAGAAGACCGTTGTAAATATTGAGAAGCTTACAAGTCGCATACAATGTTGAAATACTTTCCAAAAATGTCAGCTTTCTACATCATTTCTAGAATAGATTGAGTTTTCAAGTAATATTGATATACTATTTCTTATTCAAGAAGAGCGACCAAAAAGTGCATTAGTCAAACTTGACCACGGCAGTGTATGAAAGCATCCATTCATCGATTTAAAGATCGATCAAATTAATGTTTGTTGATTGCACATTGCGCCTCCAGCTTCCTAATCCATATCATTACGACTTGTAGAGTTTAAGAGAATTTTACTTTTATTTTAGAGTTTAAGAGAGTTATTTGTATGGTATAAGTGACAACAAGGTGTGAAGGGTTATCATAATCAATTAGTAAAGTTTAATTGCTTATAATTTACCCTAGTGTGCATAGGTAGTTTGTTAGAGCTTTGCGGTAAATCTTGCAACTTTAAAATTCCTGACACGAGTTCCAGAGCGTTTCGTAAAATTTGATTAAGGATCCGCCGCGCACAGTCTTTGACCCAATTATATGAAATCTCTGGAGATTTCTGTACCACGATGCAATCCAATCGTCGAAGACTGATTCAGTTGCTATTAAGATATGTATAATAGAGATCTATATGAATTAGGGCAATCGGACAGGGAGCGTGTTAGCCCATTGCAACATAGGGAATTGGCAAAAATCAAGAGAAAAAAGTAAACCATGCTAAAAATAACATTTAGTTTTATTACGAGACATGTTTGCTTAATCAATGTGTATGTTTAAGTAGCCCATTTTAATCAAACGTTGCAATACCACTCAAAGAAAGAAAGTGTTTGTGTTTATTGACGTGCTTTCGGATGCACAATATTTTAGAAAAATAATTTCGATTTAATTTCACTAACAATGATCGGTATCGGTGACATTTGCCGTTTGGCGGTTGTCTTTTGCCGATTGTCTATGGTACAACACACGCGCCATCTACTGAAAATTAATTGTACTTTACCTATAACCTTTGCGCAAGTGCAACAATAAATTGTCAAAATTAATGGTATGGCACCGCATAAAATATGAAAAAACATTGATTTTTATATAAAAAAATCAACTGTAAGTTAATGTTACTATTCCAAAAAAATTCGCGAAAGTGCAAGCAAAACGTCTGTCAACGTCTCATTGCGATCGGATTAACGGTATGGCAGCACATAGAGTATGAACAAACAAACAAATATTGATTTTTATATATTAAATATATAAAGAAAATGTAGCAAAGAAAGCAATAAATTGACATTTGTAAAAGTATCGTTAGATATCACAATTTCAAAGAATTAAATATGTTGGTACCTTCCAAAAATGGCAGTATTTTATTCGTATTATAAATTCAGTCGATATGATAAAACAGGTCGTATTAAATATCTTATAATCACAGAACGCACCCTCATAAATGCGATAAAGAAATATAAATAAACAAGTTAACAGGGAAAGGGTTAGAAACGCTTTTCCCTTTCGATGCGTAGCTCAAGCGCTTCAAAGGAAAAAGGTCCCCAAACATTTGATTATAATACTAGGGTGACCAGATTACTTGAACACTAAAAACGATAACATTTCTTATTTTTAATATTCACAATAAAACATGAAAACGTATAAGAGCTCCATGTCAACACATATCGATGGCTTAAAGAGTAATGTTGTTAACTCCACTTTTGGCTGAAAATTACTTGATAATGCCATCTTGTGGTATCATGCAATGTGGATGTTTTTTTTATAACGAAAACCTACTTAAGTGCATCGGAAAATTTTTTAGAAAATTTGATAACTCCATTGTCGTTCTAAAACCTTCACTGCTAATTATTAAACTCCGCCATTTAGTATTTTCACTTGACATGTATTCGTTGTTTTTCACCGGTGGTACAAATAAATCGTTTGAAAGGGTTTTTTTTTTTGTTTAAAACACCAAATTTTACATTTTCAACTCTCCTGCACAATTGACAAAAACGGAGTTTTTCAAATTTTCTCTTTAAACCATTGATATGCGTCTTGAATAAGTTTATTGTTATGATATGATCAGGTATAGATTGTTTGTCTGGAACAGTTTTCTAGCGGAAAAATATACCATTGCCATTATCAAATTATCTCCAATGTTGTATTATTAGTATAAAAATGGGTTTTAGAAATTTTTCTTTCTCCTTGATTTAATTATTCTTCAGCTTACCTCATTTAAAAAAAATATTCACAATTTTTATTTAAGCAGTATATTTAACAGCCTTATTATTCGGTAAATGTAGTTTAATGGTGAGAGCTTTACCTTAGCGTTCACATCGGTCAAAAGAATCCAATCCTGAGAAAGTCAATATCAAATTAAGATTTATTCAATATCAATTTGATGTCTTGTGCATGTGTGTTTGTAATGAACAAATAAATATTAAAGTAATAAATAACAGTATTTGGCTCATTTTCTTGACTCTAATGGTTCATATTTTGTTATATTAAAATATTGTTATTGCAAAGTAATTTATTCTCCACAAAACAAAGCCTTTTAGATGGCGTGTTAATAACAACCCTTCAAAAGCGACATGATTTAAATTAATAAATGTTGACCGAAATTTGAGGGATGGATGGTGGATCGTGCACACATTACGTGTTACAGACAGTGAATTATAATTTGAAATTACGCAAATATGGGAGTAATTTTGCAGTAGTCTTCAAATAAACAATCCTTGGTTAAGTAAAATTACTGATAATATTAGTTTATTTGAGATCCCTGCAAAATTTAGACAAAATTACAAATTCCCGAGAGTCTTGCAGCCTCGTGTGCTTGTTGTTTTCAAACATACACTTTTATAAACGAGTTTTTATAGACAATGAATGAATTTATGAGACGTCGGAATAAAGGATTCCAACTATTCGAATTTCGATTAGTAAAACTTTCCGGAGTTTAATTTATTTGGTATATATTAAAGAAAAATGCCGTCCAATCATCGGTGGTAACACAACTAGTTCACTGATTCATATGATTAGAATTTTTACGAATTGAATCTGTAGAAGTTTTAAAGTATCAATTAACTGCCACTTAACATTGTGGTGTCATCCCGAATGATTTTTTTTAATAATGAAAGCCATCATTAAAAATGATGCAACGATAAAAATTATGAAGAAATTAGTTATTCGATGTGGAAGATTAATGAAGACAATTTAATGAAATCCGGCTTACTAGAATTTTGATTACGTCTATTTTGAAAATGCTGAAATATAACCAGTATCTTTTCCGAGTGTAGAATACCAGTTGCACCTGTTAAACATAAAGTTTTCATCATAACAAAAACAACATATTAACATATAGACAGTATAGCACTAAAACAACTATTTCTCAGTAGATATCCATTGAAAAAAGATATCTAATTAATGTTTATCACAAATATATAATGATAGAAGTATATGACAAAGAAATTGAAACTAAGCTTTTCGACAAGTTATTGATTTTCTCAGGATGTTATTTTGGACAGATATTTGCATTGGAATAATATTATCTGCCATTTGGCACTTCAATCCAGCTGTAAAGGTGAGAGGTGGATTTGACGTATGACTGCAGTTAAACGAACATTTGACAGCGGCTTTTGACGATGAATTTACTTGCACATCTACGATATCGAATGTGGATGCACTTCCGCTTCAAAAAGTTTACAATATCTAGGTTATATTGTCAGATCAATAAATGAATATGTTTACTGATGTGGTTATGTCAATGATAATACACCATGAAGTAGGAAATGATTGTATGTTGGTTGATTAACATTTCACTTCTCAGAGAGAAAGGATAAAAATGGAATTAGGAAAAGGAAATTATTTCAAATTTTAAAAAAGTATAAGAAAGAAAATAGAGCGAATCAAATAAGTAAAAGAATATAATTAAGAAATGTAATCCATTTCGAAAATCAGATCAAAATCAAGGATGAAAACGTTGAATTTGGATATGGTTGTATTTAAAAAAAATGGTGAAAGGTTATCCGTTCATTAAATTAAAATTTACAGTCGAAACTTGATGTAATTAATTTCGATTTGTAAGCGACTATATACATTTTTATACATTACATTTTCAATCAACATTTTTTCAATTTTTTACTGAACAAAGGTAAAAAAATCTTTAAATGTATTTATACAACTCAATTATCTTTTTTGAAAGTCAGAATTACTCAACTGTTAAGGTAAAAAGGTCCTCATAAATTAGACTTAATAAAATTATTTTATTCCGATAATCTTTTTTATTAAATTGACTTCAATTGAACACTCTTGCTACTGTAATGATAAATAACGTACCACTACCAATACATTCATTATTAAGATATCTTAGCCCATATACCTATTACAATTTCGTTATTAATATTCCATTAATTTAGTGTGGCTTACGTGGATCAAAATATATATGAACTCTCTAAAAGAGCAATAAATTTCCCAACTATCAACAATGCGTGCTAATGGCAAGAGCTAAGATTATTATTAAAAATACTTTTTCTGACTTAGATTTTATGTTCGGAGCAAATTACGGGTGAATATTTTCTGTAATATTGTTTGGCTTTAAATTTATTGATAAAGTTACGAAGCAGTTTGATTACCCAGTGGAAAACACTCTATGGATTTAAATGGCAAACACGCAAGTAATAATGGTGCTCTCGTGGTTACAATAAGTGCATCGATGCTCAATTGGTGGGTCGAGTTTTTTTTATATTAAATGTATTGGCATATTATTCCGTATTTGAACCACAAATTCTCACATGTATTATTAGTTTAGAATAAAATTTTCGGGTTAATAATTTATTAATAATAAACAACAAAAAAAAATATTAATGCATTTACACAGATACTATTACTGATTGAAGCTGCTATGTAATTCACAAACACATAAAAAATTAAAAATACCAGTGGTTAATGCAAAAAATTATCTTTTAGTTTAATGTTGCCTGATGTTCTAATGAACAAGTATCCTCGCTCCGCTTAGGTTCTGCATGAAGACGGTTATTTTTCTAGTTGGATCACTTCACTTCTCAAAGGCTCAAGTGATATGTTTACGATGAACTAATCTCACCACTTTCATGACACTATTGTAATCATTACTTCCCTAAAATATTTTGTTGTGTTCATTTATGCAGTAAGCTTCCACGCAATGTTAAAATGTTTAGATGGTTCCAGAAAAAAGTGGAGGAAAAATGTGATTGAACTTGAAGAAAAGTTTCACCATTTTTAGACTTGGCTCACGTCACCTCAAAATGGTTCAAATGGTTAGACAGCACAAGAAAAATTATATAGCTTTAAATTTCAACATTATTTAAAATGGATACTTATTTTGAAAACTAACGCCACAAATGGCTGAAAAAGAAAATATATTTTGTGGGTATGGGGAGCTGTGCTTTGCAACATGAAGAGTTACGTCAAACGCTCTTATAACTTAACCTTAATAATTGCTTCGATGAGCAATCCTTAACTAGAAGTAAACACATTACAGTGTTGCGATACGATGTTGCTATTTCCCATGTGGACTAATCAAAACATGAAAATATTTCTCCAGGAGCCAGTCAAGTGAAACGCTCGGATTTTCACCTTAGGTAATTTGATTAAATTAATTTAATTTTACACGAAATTTCCCGGTACACGATAAGTTTTATCGATGTGAAACTTGATGTCGCTATAATCATTATATTGTTGTTACGTCACGAACACATGTTGGTATTAGATCTTTCTCTGGTATATGAATACGGTAACCATACAAGATGATATTTGTAGTAAATCATTGGGACAATTTTTTTTATCCGTTGATCGACATAAGTTTTGCGGATGAATACAATATTTTCGTTTTTGTTAAAAAATTCCAGTTCAAAAAATAATATTGTAAAACAATTTCAACATATCTATCTCATTCATGTTTTTCCATATTGATCACAACTCTTGTAATGACATACTGAAAATAAAAACAATCTTACTTTTAAGCTGTTTTAAGCTACCACTCCTTGATGAAAAGGCTCACCGTAAGATCAGTTGTTAATGCAAACAAATAAAATCGATTTAGTCCATTTATTCCTGATATGAGCGTTTTTTTGGTAGATTTAAATGAAATTCTAAAGAGTGGAGATTTTAAATAAAAGTGTTTTTTTGACACTTTGAGTATTTGGACACTTTATAAAGTATGTCAGTAGTCGTTTTCAAAAAGCTTAGCTGTTTTTAATTTGATCCATCTGTCTATTTGAGAAAGGGTAAGGATTGAACCAAGAAAGGACGAAGAGGCCAATAAGATAAGTCGGCCAATTGCCATTAGAGTTTCCAATTACTCGACTTTTCAACTACTGAGTACTCGAGTATACTCGAGTAGTTTCAAATGTACGAAAATATATATTTTAATTCGAATTTGTGTATATTTATAAATGACAAATAATTAAAGAAACTTATAACATATATTTCAACAATAATAGAGAATTAAGCGACCCAAACTTTAAATTGGTTTGATGTTTTCTTTATAATTCTCGCAGTAGAAAAACCTCGACGATTATTACTAAAACGAGTGGACGAGGATACTATCGAGTACTCGATACTCGAATTGGAGTCTCTAATTGCCATCCTAGTTTTGAAGATTGACTGCATGAATTAAAAGCGTAAATCACAGACATGCTTGTATTTGAATGAATCTATCAAGGGATTAGGTAAAGCGTAATGGTGTAACATTTTTACCTTGTACACTTTGGTCCTTACATCAAATATTTTTTCAATAAATTGGTCAATTCAACCATATAAGATGGGGGATTATTTAGTTTATTTTAATATATTGTTGATTTTTTTTAAGTACAATCGTGTAAAAAAAATGAAACTTGACGCCTCAAGAAGAAACATTTCAGCCTTATAAGCGCAAGCGCAAGATTACTTTAGTAAAATTGTAAAGATCGATTCTAATATCAATAAATTATGAATTAAAAAATGGAGGTTGGAATTTTTCCCTTTTACAGGACGCAAGGAGGGGGGGATAGATACAAATTAACAATAATATAACTCATGCCACTTACACTTAAAATTATCAATTAATGAGTAAGATTATTTAGGAACGATCAATCTCGTTACAGTGGTAAGCAACCTTTTACAATTAAAAAAATATTAAATTATGATTCATTCATCATTTCCCATTATTTATTTCTTTGTTAATACTATAGCTTAGGGATGATCGTCTCTGATTCGAAGCGGATCGAATGTATTAAACTTTTTGTACGTGAAATAGATTTTTGATAAAAAGTTCTAAATTGTGGCTCAGGTAGCAAATAATATAAGCTTAGTTTTTCCATGCACGTTGCATGCAAGACGGAATCGCATTCTTAGAAAACCCACATTTTCAGTCACGTCCGGCGACTGAAAGAAAGCGACGATACGAATAAGGCGTATACGTGAGAATGGAAAACACGAAGAAAATGTTCATCGCAGTTTGATAGTTCCCAGAATCAAGGCAGGTAGTATGCTCACAGGTAGTTTACAGAGCATAAGAAACTATTCAACGCTAAAAGCTGTCGAATATAAGCTACGGTGTCTATTTTTTGTAATAGCAACAAAAAGATGTACATATATTGAATGAAAAAAAGAGTCATGAAAGTGATGTTTCGTGTATTTTTCAATAACCACTTTTACATTATTCTAATCTTATATATAAAACCGAAACGGGGGATGTATGTCTGTAATTCCCTTTTGCATTGTTGTTGCAAGTTCAAACAAACGATTTAATTTCGCTCGCGAAAGTTTCGACGGTAAATTTGTTTCGTTATCAATGTGTGTGTAGAGACTCCAATTACTCGAGTATCGAGTAGTACATATATAAAACCGAAACGGCGTATGTATGTCTGTGGGTCTGTAATTACCTTTTGCATTATTGGTCATTAAGTTAAACGAATATGAAAGAAAATATGTTTGATTTTTTTATCGGCGAAGACATTTAGTCAAAATATAATAAATTAGTCTTCTACTGAATTTTTCCCGGCATTTATTAATATAATAATGTTTTTATTTACGTAAAGGTATTATTTGACATTTCTTTGACAGCAAATTAGATTTTTTCCTTGAATTTGGACATTTTAATGGGCGAGAATGGGGCTGTCAATATATGAAAGGGGCTGTGAAATGTCAATGCCAGTCTGAAATGTTCATTTTAATTCCATTTTAACCATGACCTAGACTTTTGAATTTTGAAAAAAATTGTTTCAACTTGGCCCGTCTGAATTTACGCGCCGAGCTGAACATAACCCCAAACTGGTCCGAGCGAAGCCGGGTTCGAACACTAGTATTGTATAAAGCTTTTTTCTTTGTTTTGTGAACATAAGCAGTGTATGTCAGTTTCAAATATTGGTAACGAAATATAAAATCTTTTTTTGTAACAGTACAACATTTTTTTTAAAAATATTAAATATGCCATGCTTAGTAAAACTTATTTGGGTCAAAATTGTCTTCTGTATTAAATACTTAGTCCTATCCCAAAGCTGTAAAATATTATCTGTCGGTTACATAAATGCTCTAAGTTTTTTGTGCTCTTCAAATCTCAAAAGGAATTTAGTATGTCATGTTACATAGTTTCGTTAATGAACTAGTTAATAAGCACATTTTAGTCAAAAACAATTAGTATTAGGTTAGTCGGATTTTTTGGTCTAGTCGTCAAGTAGTAAAAACTTTATCTATTGGTATCAACCGATATTCTCTTAGGCATGCTCACTTTAAATAGTTTGGCCACATAGTTCTTTCGGATTATCCGAGGCCGAAATGAGAATTCCACCATTCTTGAGAATATTAAATTGAATGTCCCTGATAATGTTTGAGAAATCGTGAACATGTTGTTTGCTATTCCAATTAGTAGACCCAGCCTTCCAATGGGGATGCTGCTGGGAAGAACTTTAGTGATTTTTAACGGAATTGCTTCGGATGTCAACATATTTCACATGGACGTGAGTGAGTTGAGACGGGTACTATTTTTTATTTATTAAAGTATCTATTTTGTCAGAAATCACTCGGTTGACTTCTTTGCGAATTTCCAATGTTTTTTTTCACTCTTATATCTTATTTATCATTGCAAAAGCAATAAACTTATAATTTCTGATTTTTGCAATTTACAAATATATATAACCAATATTAAATTTAGATTTTTTCCATGCAAATTTGAAGTCTTATACAAAAAAACGTATCAAAATATTTTATACATTTACAAGAATCAGCTGCCAACCCTTATATTTGTAATTCTTTATTATCTTGTAAAAAAATATTTTATAAAAGAAAGTTTGGTGGTAGTAAACATTAAATTGGTTTATAATAATTGATTCGTGAACTTTTTCTTTGTAGTGCTTCATATTTGATTTGGTTTTGCAATCCTAGTTTTTTGTTAGAATTATATCATATTCACATAAATACTCTTATAAATTTAATATTATTTATTAGTTGAAAACTGATCTTCTTTTCTCCAGAAAATTTGAAATAAATTTTCAGTTATTTATTTGTTTATGCCTTGGTTTGAACGGCAGATATTATATGAAAGTTTAATTTTGTTTCAGCTGACATACATACGTTGAAAATGTGAAATTAAAGTTTCACCTTGATGACATCCAACTTAGTTTGGATGAATAAATTATTTGCATCGATTTCAATTTGTTTGTTTCCAAGTAACTATCTAGGATTGGGCTTTTGCTCACCACAAGAATCTGAAGACTCTCCAGACTATTTAAAATAAGTCATTATTAAATGCATCTGTATATGCTAAATGGGAGATTATTATGTATGTACATACTAACACATGTACTAACTTCTTGAACTGGCTTCACTATGAATTGTTCCAAACTCTAGCCGCCACACCTTACTTTCATCAAAGATGGGAGAGGGAATTAATTAACAATACAATTTAGCTAGGAGACGAAACAGACGCGAAGAGTTTTGACACTTACGTGCGTGCAAGGACCCAATGCTTCATTAAATCGATATCCAAAAGCAAAAAAAAACTATGAATAAACTATTAGATATATGTAATTTAATAAAATATAAAGATTAACATGTCAACGCTTTAAATAATCATCTTATAATATATACAAGAGACAATTATCTAAAATGAAAATTAATGTTTTTGAGCCGCGCAAATGAAGAATATTTCGAAAACTTAAATTTCATCTTATGATATAAAAGGTAATAAAGATGGGTATGCTCCAAATTTTTAGAAGGAAATACTTTCCTCTGTTTCTTTGTACAAAAATTCTCTTTATGTTTGTCAGCAGGTAGTTAAGGACATAAGAATTTTTTTTTTCAAAAATATTTATCTGTAGCGTCTAAAAATATGTGAAACAAAAGTCTGTACCAACATGAAAATGACTCTTTTATATCAAATAATATAATATTAATGACAATATACAGTCTATTTTTTATTGAATCTCTTAACACTTTAAAAGATATCTATGCACATCAAGTTAATGAAGCTTATTTAGTAACATGGCGATATGCAAATGATATTATTTGAGCTTATAAATGATAAAAACAAATAATCTTTACATCTTAGAATCCAACTCCTGTAATCGAGTGATGTTACAAAAGAAGTTCTAATCCAATGCACAGCTAAGGGTTTGAATCCCTAACGGATTTAATTCACTTAGTATTTATTTGTCTCCGAATGTATGTATGTATTATATATGAATGATGTTTTCTTATTTGATATATTTAAATCTTGAAACTGACTACAAATCGATTGCCGTTAAATCAATTAATTTGAAGGTCTTAAAAACAAATTGTGAGACCTGGTTACGAAACAAATATATTATATTCATACATATTTTTATATTTCGCAAGAATGACTTATATTATACTTCCAATATGTTTGAAAATAGCTATGTTGCACAATAAATGCACATTGGCGATTTGAATATTATAAACGCTTTCTAGTTTGAATAAAAAAGAAAAAAGCAGTCTATCAAATAACCTTCGCAATACAAATGCTACGCTTGACATATCATTTTTAACTTAATTTACCTTTGTAAATTACTAAAATCCATATATCGCTAGCGCTCAATCGTTCATTCTGTAGCGGTCGTACATTGGTTGTTTAGTCCCTAGTTCAACAGAGTCCAACGTGAGAAGCACAACGGATCAAAACTTTTAGAAAGTTATAAAAATATAAGTTCACAAGAGCGGTTGATTAGAATGAATTGATAAAAAGTTGTTTTTAAGCATTACTGTAAGTAAAAAAGGAAGGTATTGCTTAAAATTGTATGCCATTTGTTTTATCAGATCCAAATAAAGTCATGAAAAATATTAAACTGTAAAAGATTTTATTATATTGTGTATACAATAGTGTTTTTGTTATCGGTAAACAATGCTTTGGCCGCAATAATTTGAATGGAGGGAAGTATGTATTAACAATAGACTTATCAAGTTATTTAAACGATAACAAAGAATTCCTTTCAATATACAAGCGATATATAATATAAAAAATACAACATAAAAAAAGCTTCATACAGTAACTATACCGGAAGAAATAGAGCTTTTCTTTTGAGAAAATACTGAAGGCTTTTTGGGCTTTCAATGAAAACTTTACACGTTACTTCGCACAGAACGCAAGGCAAAATGTAAAGAATGGGTTGTTACTTTTTTGGACTTTTTTATCAAAGATGTACGAAATGATTTTTTTTATTACTATTATTTACTAAAAATGTCTAAAAAATCCAACCACGTTTAGTGTATATATGTACATAATCCTTTGTATAGTAGAATCATAAAGTTTTTTTATTTTTATCAATTAATTATGATTGCTGAACCCATATGAATGGATATTTAATAGTACATATACTTTGTCAGTGTAGAGCAGGGACGGCAAAAGCGTCGATCGTGTAACTATTCCATGTCACTCGCCTGTCTGGTGTACTGATGAACACATCCCTGATTCCTCTTTTATTTCAATGATAATACATTCAATTTATTTAGTGAGTCGATTGCCGCCCCAAATTTCAAAGTCGCCAGTAGTGGTAAAAGTTTGGCCATCCAGGGATAGTAAAAGGCAAAGTAAAACAGATGAGAACTGAAAGTATGAATACCATTTGACCACACGCCTGAATACAACGTAAGTACGTAATTTTTTATAATAATGAAACAAATGATTTAGTCGAACGTTCTAGAGACAGCCATTTCCTCGCCTATGACATAGAATTTTTAAATAATTTTAACGTGTTCGCTGTCAACACTTGTGGAATGGCATTATATTGAAAAATTAAGCATTTTAAATACAGTAGAAGAACCTACACTCATCGATATTTTGATTCTAAATACATTATTTTTCCAAATCTCTTTAGCTTAAATAAATTTTATATACATTGTATGAAGGATTTATAATTGAGATTAAATATTTGAGTTTTTAATAAATTAATGGTTGCCGTAAAAGATAGTTGACGACAGTAGACTGATTGTTAACCTTCAAATGAGTATGGACGCACTTTTAGTTCAAACAGTAGAATGAATTAAATTCAATATAAAATTTTAAATATCCTCGAATTTTCCACGTATTGTGTTAACTACTTGTGAACTGTATTCCGCCTCTTTCAATCTTCCGACTTACTATCGCAAAGTGTAATCTTATATATAAAACCGAAACGGTGTATGTATGTATGTCTGTAATTCTTTGGGAATGATATAACATTAAATAATTATTGGTCGCTTAAACCGAGCGATGCATTATCGTTATAAAATAAAAAAGATCAAATCTGCGTCCGAGATTCGAGCCGGGGCCGGGCGGGCTATCGCGACGGTTGGAGTCTCCGACATCGACCGCTACGCTACGATAGTATTGCGTGAGGCCTGCATTCTTTACTTACATATTCCAAATCAACGGAAAAGGAACTTTTGACGTGCGAGTTCTTAATATCTTATATATAAAACTGAAACGGTGTATGTCTGTAGGTATGTAATTCTTTGGGATGATATAACATTAAATAATTATTGGTCGCTTAGTCCGAGCGGGGCCGGGTAACAATACTAGAAATACCGAAACGGCGTATGTATGTATGCTGTGGGTCTGTAATTCTTTGGGAATGATATAAAAATGCCATTCTGTTCATAATTTGACAGGTGAATATCGAAATTCAAAAACTTCAACTTATCCTATAAATGGAATGAGTTATAAATTTAAAATTTCCATTTCATTATTTCGTTCCAAATTTAGCAACGCTTTGAAACTAATTTTCAGTATCATAGTTAGTGTGTTTTGAGGCCGTCTCGCGAAATGAAGAACACAAGAATATCTGCTCGGAATACGTAACGAACGGTTAGAATATGAATAAAATACCAATGTGCCATAACCAGAGACATCCATCATTAACACATTCACCGACGCTTCAGTTTGACATTTTAGTTGATCGAAGCGACTACTACGAGCGACGAGCGAAAATTTATCTAAGTAAAGATGATATTTTTCACCCAATTGATGAAATTTATTTTGGCTCACAGTTCAGTGACAGAAGAATCATGAATATGAAGACCTGTTTTATCTAGCAATGGTTAGAAGATATCTAATAAAAAATGTAAATGTGGAATTATAGTTCAAAATCCAGCGAAAAAATGCTCAAAAAGATGAGTCGAAACTGTTGGCTACATCGAATATTCCAATTTGGTTTCATCGGGAGCAAATAACAATGATTTCATAAACTTGTCGACCTTCTACATACATATATATATAACAATTGGATCACATCTCATAAAAGCTCTTTCATTATTCAAATGATATTTAAACATTGGTAAATTTTTATTCAGACAATTTCTGGAAAAAATGAGTTTTTACACCCTATAAAAAGGGTTTCAAGAAGAATACATAATGGTGGTTACATTATTGAGTGACCTTGGGAATACTTTTTTTTAAAGTTGAATGGTTTTACATTTTGAAGGTCTTAAATTGTCACCGTAAGAAAGCTCTTGATACTCAGTTGCTCAATCTCTCTTTTCCCGAAGAGAGTAGGATATTGAAAGGATATGAGGTGTAGTACAGGACAAGTGGTTAACTATTGATCGCTATTCCTATGCCCAGCTTTCTAGTATAGGATGGGTGAGAAGGATTTTTTGAACACCAACACACACTAATGTCTTCGAACAGGATCTATAATTTGACTAAAAAAATGTGCTCGTACCCTAGAAATCCGTCACGGAAGCCAAAGACGTTGACTACTGTGCAAGCAACCCAGCATAATCATATTAAAACAAACATTATTTCAGTCATAAATTATTTAACTTTCACAAATGCTATGTTTTGAAAGGCTTATACATTTTTGATTTAATGGCATACATAAATTTACATAAAAAAATACACCTGAAGTATCACGGAATCTCAAATCTTTATGTCCGATTTCTTTAAAACATGCAATTCTGGACGTACAACACCATTGCATTAAAAAACGATAATTTGATTTATTTTTCTGGTCGTTAAGCTTAACTATTTATTTATTATTACGCATCCAGAAGTCTTTGTGATATTCAAATATGCAAAACAAATGAGCTGGTACCAGATTGCGTCAGCAGTGTCACGTGATGACATACTTCTCTCGCCCCCTTCTCTGAATGATCAATTACTCACCACTTAACCGGGAAGCAACCCGTTTTTAGGTGGACGGTTCATCATCAGTGAGCTAATATTTCTTTCGCAACTTCATTTCCTACAGTGTCTCGTATTATGAGCTCATTTTTTCAGACTCTAATAGCATCACGCGAAGACCTACCAGGTCCGCATTTTCACTTTACTTTAACACATTTCCGAGCTAACAAAACGTTCCTAGAGTCAAATTCTAAGATTCTCGCTGAGTGACCAGTAGTTTGATGTAGTCACATAAATTAGTCAAGCAATCAAAAGAATCTATGTTAAAGCCTTCGAAAGACTGTCCTTGAAAAATAAATCGTAGGCTGAAGGGGGGTCTAAAAAAGACACAAGTGGTATGGCTTTATTGGAATAGACTGCAATAAAAAAAATATTAATATGTACCGTATCTTTTTACATCTTTCTAAAAAAAATATGAAAATCGATAATTTTCTTATAATTATTCATATTCGGGCATGAATGAGACAACCTGATCGTGTTCTTGTTTATTTTAGACTGACGATATCAAAACTGTAAATGCGACTTCTTATCTAGACCTTTTAATGTAAAAAGCATTCATTTGATCTGGAATGTTTGTTGAAAGAGGCACGTTTGAGATAAGATAACGTTATCTTATCGCGTATGGGCAGCGAAGTTTTAATCCCGGCAATTGGTAGCGACAATATAAATGGTTTTCGGCCAACAATAATCCAACTTATTTTCTTTTTTATTTAATTGCGACGAAACTAGTCGATTAAAATCATATTTTTTTACTGCAAAAGATGTACAAAATAATGATATAAGAATACCAAAAGTTAACACATCGTATGACGAATATTAAGAAATATATTTAAGATAAAGTAACAGTGGTGGTCGACTGTTTCACTCTCAGTCTGGCAAATGTTAAACAGAATAGATATAAACACAAACTAACTCTAAACTAAGTCTTTTATGATATTGCCAAAGCCTTCACTGTGATTTTTCCTTAAAAATGTGCCGAAATTTTTTATTTATGTCATGCAGATCAAATCAAAATCTTATTTTCAAAATTAAATTGCTTGGAAGTTTAAATTGTTTGAATATAAAACTCTCATACGCACCTTAAATGATAAATAATAAAAGTTTATGTTCGTACACAGCTCACTTTAGGAGCAATGAAAAATGTGAAAAGCTAAATAAAGTTTTAATACAGCTTATTTTGTTGTGTAATTACACTTAAATTTTAATTCAATCATTCTTAAACAGTATTATATAAAGTTTAAGCGTGGGCTGTGTGAATACCATTCCACATGAACAAATTTCATAATTAGCTAGTTTATTTTTTCTAAACCACCTCTGGCACTACCTTCAAAAGCGTTTCTCTCGGAATTTTTCACTGAAAAAGATACTAAACATAAAAAAAACTGATTACGTTTGAAGGTGTTGGCGGTCTTGTTCACCACGCCTGTGGCTTGTTTCAGCCAATTTCATCGTAAATAGCAGCATAAAAAGTATTTTCTGAGCCAATATGAATATGTTATATTAGCGACTTGAGAGATAATGCCCTTTTTATCCTGAAATTTTAAGGAAGCTGCCAGCGTGTTGTGAATTTTTATTTATTCATAGTTTTTCCTTTTATTACTTCCCTTCGAGACAATGTGACGTAATTTCCTTTTAAGGCTATATGTTTATTTAGTCATATTTAAACAGCAATGTTGATTAAAGCTATATGGAATTTAGCGCTGGGAATAAAATGATAACAGGTTTACTTCATACGAGTGTGAAATAATACTTTTTCAGTTAGATTTGATGTGTGTACCGTTTGTTTCATAGTACCGTAGTAACTAGATGAAGTATTATGTGATGGTTTTGAACGAAAAAATAATCTAGTGTTGACTGATTAACATGTACATATGATGAATTTTGCATGCATGTATATTTTGATAATTTTTGTTGCATTTTTCGACTTATATATAAAACACTCAGTGGCGGTTTACCCTATAAGCGAAAGAGGCGCGCGCTTGGTGCCTAAAATGCCTGGGTAAATGGGACACATTAATATTGCTCATATTACATGTTTTTAAAAATAGTTTTGATACATGTATTTGGTTTCAAATATTATATTATCCTGTCACGTCGAAAAATGCATATTCAAACCAGTCATATTGAAAAAGTACGGTGCGTAAGTGTGCTAGGTACTGCATTGTTTATAGTGAACTGCGGGGAATGGCGTCAATAGTTCATGCCATACTCACGATTACATCAAATTAGAAAAGAAAATTACAATTTTGAGAATTGACTCAACTCAATAGCAAACTATTAGTGATTTTTCGATGCATTTTGTCATTCGAAAAAGACCTGGACGCCTGGGACCTCCCAAGAAGATAATCCGCCACTGAGAACACTTCACTTTATCATTCAAAAGCTGCATTCATTATCTTTTTAAATGCTTTCAATTTACGTGGCTTAGTCTTGCATTATGTTTCGTCTACAAGCCACGAGCGTCTTTTTAAGTTGGCTTTCTGATTATTGTATATCCCTTATCCATGGAGTCTTATTTTACATATGAGGTATGGTGGCTGTACGATGGATAGTATTAACACTGTTCATATAGTGCCATCTACAAGGTTGATAATAATTCTCAAAGTTATCTTTTCACTTCAACAGAATTTGAATCTATTTATTATTAAAATATATTTGTATTTCAGCAGGGATTAGAAAAGTCAAGATATCGCAATGTGAATAATACAGAAAAGACAAGATAAATTACCTACACACCTTTATTGCGAGTTTTAAATCAAAGGCAACGTGTGAAGCTAAAATTACGTAAAATAAGTTGGCAATTTTAAAAGGAGACTGTAGAGTAGGCTTGGCTTGAGTTGGCATCTGCGCAAACATTATAATAAACTCAATTCTCCAATTTGTCTGCGAAATTTATTTCAAACTCAATGCCGTACGAAGGGCCTTAGAACATTCCCCAAAAATTATTCTACAAGTAATACAATCAAGACTGAAGAAAGATATTTAAATAAATTACATTATTTAATTTGTAAACTGGTTGTAAATTTAAGATTGTTTCAAATCGTATTAACAGATTGAATTATATTGAAATGAAATGCTTCCTTTTGTTAGTATTTTATAATTTTAAAATTAAATTATTTGTCATTTGATTAAGCTGAAATTGAGAATGAAGTAACTAATGCATTGAATTTAAAATATTAAAATTGTATCTCAAAACTTTTACCCGTTTCAAGATAAATAAATACAAAAGTAAACATAAAATTTTGTTACAATACAAAAACATTCACAGGGTGAATATATTATTTATTCAATCATTGCAATTGAAAATGCAATATTACTAGGTATTTCATCTGACTAGAAATCGAGATTAAACGGCAAGCAGAGCTTTAATTATCACACTGCTTAAACCAATATTCATTGACACAAAATACCAATTTTCAATGTACCTACCTAAATTTTAATCAATTTTATTTGAAGCTATGGATACTCCCACAAGCGATTACCGTACTTATTATTTGTTAATTTCATTGATATCGAATATGATCTGATACTATTATATAATACTTTGAAATGTTCTGTATTTTTTAAAATAAATATTTCAACACTGTGAAATAGTCCATTTTATTAGACATGTGCAAACATGTATTTGTGTGCGATCGGCGAGTTTTAATCGTTTTTTTGATTTTTTTAAACATTTACTGCTTCTACGTTTTTTTGTGTTTTATAAGAAACTTCAGATTGTAGATTTTTTTCCCGTCCCTGATTTAGTTTGAGTGAAGATACAATCTTAAATAGTGAAAAGACCAAGCAAATGAAAAGTTTTAACGATCGTCGCCGATGAAAAAAAAGATATAATTACTAGAGTCATCCTTAAATTTTCACATATCTACATATGTTAAACATTTCTAGGTAATCTTTCAGATGAGGGGTTTAATGAAAAAAATTGCAATTGACACATAATTAAAGATGGATGTCGACAGTGCTCCATTTTAATTAATTTCTGATGTGTGGAATAATCAAATTATATATTTAATTATCTAGCTATTTTTAAATCTATTTTTGGTCAGGTTTGGGTAAGGCTTGGTTTATAAGTTTAGGTTAGGTAACGTCTTTTTAGTTTTTTTTAACACGTAGAAAAATTGCTTGTTACAACACGTAGAAATATACATCATCAATTAATTTTTAGGGAATACTGTCTAAAACCATCTTGAATTATGTGTCAAATGCAAAAGGAATGATTAAACCCCTCATCTGAAAGCTTAACCATTTCCATTCGCTACAATAAGTTGTAGACTATTTGAGAATAACTTCTTGTTTCATGATAATAAATTATGTACATCTAAAAACAGTTATTTACTTGAACGGTGATTTTGAATTCCGTATGTGACCTGTCAGCCAAAAAGTTTGCCCAGGCCTGCACTATGCCAACAGCTAAAGAATAAACAAACCAAAGTTTGCGAATAAGTAAGCCAGTGAATTTATTATTCTTAGTGAAACATTTTGCCTTGCCGGAGATGAAAATTTGCGGGGGCAAGATTTGTTATAAGTACGTATCGGGGATCATGCCGTGACCTGAAACAAACACCTGAACTGTTTACCCTCATAAAAAAGTTTCAGCCAGAGCAGAGCAAGTAATTGTGAAACAAATATCCCAGAGCAGCACATGCCGGAAGCTTTTTTCGTCTTTTTTTTTTCCTGTCTGTTACTTCGCAGTTTTGTGTTTTGTGAGAATATCTTTGTCAAAGTCCCCTGAAGTACTTTGTCATTATTTGAGCTTAAGTAATGTCTTATCGTGTTCATAAGAAACAAAACTGGTGATAAATATTTCCCAATTGAAATATATAGCATTTCTATGGAGAGATTTAGGTGTAATTTATTATTATTTTTTTCAGACAAGTTTGAATAGACAATTAATATATTACGACAAAATTTGGTTAAGTTAAAAGATTGACAAAAAGTCTCACTTTATCATAGGTTCCCAAACTTTTTCGGGTGGCGACCTCTTTTATAAAAAGCCATGTGACCCGCAACCGCAATGCAATTGAAAAAGGCATTTTTATCAACGCAATTTAAAAATAAACAAGGAAAATGCATTATATTGAATATATTTTTTAATGAATTTAGTTGACTATTTTTCCTGGCAACCCACGGGTTGACAACCTTTTGACTAGACATTTTAATTAAATGAGATAGAGTCTATTTAAATGGGGATCATTATTTCAGTGAATCAAGGGTTTGATACAGTTTATTGAAAAGTAAAAATATCTGCGAGGAAATAGTTTAGTACCTACTGTTATAATATATATAATATTTTAAGCCCACGTGAAAGAATTGATAATATCACTAAATTTAATAAAATGCAAAAACCCTTCACAATTAATATTGAAATATGTAATCATAATCAAAATATGACTCCGAATTGGTGGTATGAGCAGAAAGGCCAGTTCCATAAGGTTCATATTTAAATATAAGTAAATGCCAAATTTTTTTTTCAGATATCGTTCATTTGTGCATTAAATTTTACCTTCGAAAACATAAAAACAACATTTGATTGTCAACGCAAAAATGCTGTTTTGACTTTAAAACAAAAATGCTGTGTTTAATTAGACCTTCGCCGAAAAAATATCAAAATTTGTTCATGATTGAGACAGCATATTTGTTTTATCTTTTATTTTCTATGCCCATTACTGGTAACGAAGAATGGAACAATTTACTCACATCTAGTAGTCTTAATAGAATTTTGTGGCTTGAAAACTCTTCATCTTAACTCAAATTAAGCTTACGCTACGTTCTATTAGCAAACTCTTCATAAATTTTGAACTGTTTTAAAGTCTTCGTTCAAAATAAACCCTACATTAAGAGTTTATATAATCCAAATTGGTGCCATTTTGTTGTATTGAAAGAATTAGCATTTACTTTTGGGAACAACAATGTTGTATGGTAAATAAACAACGTTTACAATTGCAGAAACACTACAAGACATTTTTAAAAATATCTTGACTTCACGTCATTGTCAATAGTGCTGTTAGCTTCAATGCAATTTCTCAACGGATATGATATTTAACTCAATGCTGACGGAGTAAACAATTTTGTGTTGTTTTTAATTCGCCATCAAATATGAAATTCCATAAATACCAAAGAATTTAAAAAGCCGTAAACAAAGTTTCAAATAAATAAAACAGTTGAAAATGAACCCGATTCCAATCATCATTTAAGATGTGAAATTAGTTTAAAAAATATTTTTTATTGATTTAAAAAAGTTACTACTCAAACTTATTACGAAAATATACACATTTATTATATTATTTATACACGTGATCAATAAATTGTACACAATACAATCATAAATAATTTAAATGTGGAATCCTTGGCTGAAGTCTTACATGGTTCCGTATCTGGCTGTATTTTAAAATAACTCTAAATACATGAAAATAGTCGACCGTTTTATTTGAAAACCGTGTATAAAAAGATAAAATTGTATCCAAAAATATAACCTTGTTATTACTTCTAAACTCAAGCTTCCAAACCTGTTATGGGGCGAGATCCTCTTTAAAACAAATCGGTTTCTTGTTCAGATTTTTCGTAAAGATAATGCGGCAGAATAATTTACTTAATCCAGTGGGTAGTCATTTGTCAGTCGTCGCAAAGTTTTATACTTCAAACATTTGTTTTTCTAATTACGGCTGTCTAATGTTTTTAACAAGCATTTATTTTACGCTAACGAGCCAAAAAATATTAAGCCATAACAACGGACGTGAATTTTATTTATCTAATCACAACTAATCACTATTATAAATTACATAGAAACATTTTTAAATTCATTGAATACTCACCATTATCCACACATTTTGATGATACCGTTAAATATTAATATGAGTTACTTATTTTACTGGGATTATCTCAAGAGCAAGTCTGCATAGATTTATCAAAAATGGTGTTCATCTTAACACTTACTTAGCCATGCAGTAGTCATAGTTGGTTAGGCTTTTGTAATTAATTGAATACAATGATATCATGTACATTAGGGGTTTTTAAACTTATTGCGACTCCGGGCGCATTTAACGTTGAGAAATAGCGACGGGCGCAAGCCGGATAATTTTTAAAAAAATCTTAAATACCTAGAACAAATTTATTAATTGTTATCATTGTTTCCTATGAAGCTTTACACATGTGTTAACATTCTTGTACTATTTTTTAATATACCTTTACAAATTATAAAAATACATTTTCGTGAAAAATAATTTCAATAGATAAACACAGTTCTGATTAAATTTGGGTATTTTCGTAATTTGTTACTTTGGAGAGGGCGCGCGATAATAGCTCAGCGGGCGCAATTGTGCCCGCGGGCACAGGTTTATAGACCCCTGATCTACATATTATGTTTCCAAGTTAAATAACATTATTTAATATTTTTTACCACTTTCTTCAATGAAGATAAATGTTATTCCATGGCTTGACTAGGCTAATAATGTCAAACCATATTTGAGTGGTAAATCTTGTTATCTGTAAAGAGTCGAAGACAATTGTACTATTGATAGTTAGTATCTAATTAATTGAGGAAGTCGGCATATTTATGCTGTGATTAGAGTTGCTTAGAATGGATCGAATTTAGCAGTAATTAACTTGTCTGACAACTTCGATTAACAATACATAAAGCTTTATTCGGTACACATCAACGTTAAAAGTCGTGGAGTTAGATTAGTCGAACAATTTGAGTTGTCATTATTTGAACCTATTTTAAAGGATTGAAAAAAATGCAGTTAGTAAATTTATTATGATTGGATATATAATAGACATGATAATCCCGGTATTATCTTTACAGTTCTAAGGTAATTGTCAAGACTTGAACTTGGAAAGGCATTAAATGAACAAAAAAAGTATGTTTTTTCGAATGATTCCATAATTATATTTTTGATCAGGACCGGTTTCGCGAGTAACTTTGTTGAAAATGCTTAATTATCGATATTTTTTTTAACCATTTCCGCTCCCAACATGGAGCATAAGGACTCCCCACGGAGTTTTATCTAAACGAATGTCTTTCTACGAGAACTACTTGTTACTCAGTTACTAAACCTCTTTTATTCGAAGAGAGTATGTATCGAATGAAAAAAAATTCTTGTACCGGGAATCAAACTCAAGCGGTCCGTCACGAAAAAAAGGCCGCTGCACCACGGACCGGGCATTTTTATTTTTAAAAATGGTTTCATATTTTTTTTAAATATAAAAATTAGTACCTATGTAGTTATTAAGAAAGTAAACAGTTTTTTCTTGTACGTCGCAAGCATGTGCTGCTATTATAATAAACTGCTAACCATAACAACCAGTACACGACGAAATGTATTAATCACAGAGATATAGTTATATTTTCATTACTCTATGGTTTTATTTTTATTTTGCAATCATAAAGTCGTAAGATTTTTATACTAGAGAGACGTATAGCCGTGGGAAGACAAAATACCACTGCTCGGGTTTTATCTTTGGAAGTTTTATGGGGGTGATCCTTTTAATAAAGTACGTGTCGAAAACAGCTTGCAAATGAAAATGAAACACGCTGTAACATTTTTTTTTACACACGCAAAAATGATTTCGTTAAGAAACTACGTTTTTATGGAGACGTAAAAAATATTAATTGGAAGTGTCACAATACCGCTATATATCATATAAAGTGCTCACCTCTCAGGAGAGTTTCTTTTTCAAGGTAAACTTTAATTAAGAAATAATGAAAACGTTTGTATTGTACCTTTTACGCACTTAAAATTTCCGACCTTGTTATAGTCAGGCTATTATTTCGGTCGGTTTTGCTTATAGTGAGTATTATCAACTGACTGAAGCACAACCGAATATTTTTTTTTGTATTCATTTAAAATAATGCCTTTCCACCAAAATGTGATAGTTTACACCACTTTGGGATAAAAACTAGCGGTCTATGTCCTATGAGATGAAAATGGGGGTCCACGATAGATTCAAAATTATGTCTGACTAAATTGAAACCAAATATTCAAATTTTGAACTATCAGGCTCATCTCTCCCATTGAAAGCACTGTTTGTTTGTATATTTATTTCATGTAAAAATGTTTACAGATTTTCATTTTGTATCATTTAATGAATAAATTTAAAACTTGATAGATTTTTTATTTTAAAAGAATCTACTACGACTAAAATATCTAAAAACGAATTAGCTTTTGATAAAATAAAAAATATTCAATTTGTTGGGTATCCATCAGTCTCATAAGGTAACTTGATTCTGAAGCATCCAAAAAATAAACAAGTTTGTCCAAAAACAGTTTTCTAACTTTGGTAATGCCTTTTGATTTAATCGAGTGTCTAATATTTATACGTATTTTTAAAAATATTTGTATATATTCCTTAAATTACTAAATTGAATTATTCTCATGTAGAATTCATAACTTGTCAGCCAATTTCATAAATATTTTATTTTTTATAAAACTTTGTAGGCTTTTTTATGAGATTGTTGTTTCGTGGGAAAAATTATGTTTGACGTATGAGGTTCTCAAAAACAAGACTGTTGCTGAGCTATGTATATGTTTACATATTAACGGCTCTGAACTTAAATAAAAACTACGAGTTTTCTAAGAAGTTTAATTGTTATATTATTTAGAAATATAGTAATAATTTAATGTATTAATAAAGTTGCGTGACATTTAAAATTTGCTGATGAGCTTTTCATCTGCAACAAATCTGCCTGTAGTAATTAGACGAGTATTGAATGACAGGTCCTAATGAAAATCACCTAGCGTTCTAAATAGGTATTAAAATTTATATTTCAATAATGCTTTATCGCCCTATTCTTTATTTAATACCGGTTTCACTCAGAAACTATTAAGAAAAAAATGATAAATAAAATAAGATATCAACAATTGATAAAAGTAATCTGTTAAATTTCATAAGCTTTATATGGGTCAATTTTAACAAAATTAAGCTGCCAGAATTTATGATATAAGTACTTGAATTCATTAAATTCTCTTAACTTATTTTACAATAAACTAAGCACACATTATTATTAACTTACGTTTAATAATTGAACATTGATATTTATTTTTTACTAAATAGATTTTTCTATGGATGTTATGAATTTAAATAATTTAAATAATGTATTTTTCGGTGAGTTTTGTAGTTAACGAGTCGAGCTTCGTCTTTTGGCGTCTTTAGGCATTTCAAGTGCACAAATAACGAGAAAAGCGATACCTACTATTCACTACACCCAGTTCAACTTCATTCGTGCACTTGAAAGGTATGGATATGCCGAAAAGCTAAACCCGGATCGTTAATGACAAACCTCATGGAAAAAAAGCAAAATTCAAGCGATTCAAATTTGATTATGAAATTCCATCAAGCCTTCTTTCAGTCCAAATCTTAGATGTTATGGACTTGATGAACTGGTTCTAAAAAAGTGAGTCAAAATGTAGTCTCTTCCCAAATTCATCCGACGAATCAAAATATCTACAAAAGAAGAGACCAAGCGACGGAATAAAGATCATTGGTTTCTAAAACAAATAATGTCGTAATGATCTAAAAGAAGGTCGTAATTATTCTCAAAAACAAAAGAGGAAATGGTTTGAAAAATCCTTTTTTACGAGAGAATCTAGGATATAGGATAGATGAATCTTAGATAAGGGTAGCAGTTAGCTTATCTTTTCTGCCACGTTTTTTTTTTTTAGGACCAGATGGGTGGATCCATAAATAAATAGAAAAAATATTTAGATGCTTGCTTTTAATGTCATTCAAATATGAGGGCACTGCAAACGAAGAAAATAACGTTGATCATGGCAAATAATTAGTTTGAAATTAAGTTTTAAGCAATATTGTACGGGCGTGAAATTGTATTATAAAATAAATGCAGTAGTAACACTGTAAATATCAGGGGTCGTCAACCTTTTTATGCCTACTGCCCACTTTTCCTTATTTTTCATGGTTCAATTTTCTAAGCGCCCACCAACAAAGCTATATTTCAATCGAGTATATGGGTGAAAAAATTCAAAAGAAAGGGAATTTAGGAGATTCGAAAAAACCAGATTTTATAACCAACATTATATTGCAATAAAAAAATAGTGCATATACATATGTAAATTAAAAAAATCAAATTTAATCATTAATTATAACTTTGAATCTGATGCTGTGAGACTTAATAATATTTTTCTTTGTTTTATCACGATTTTGGGGTAAAAGCATAAATCACCCACGGCTCACCAAGGAAGCCTTTATCGACCACTAGTGGGTGGTACGGATCAGGTTGACGTGGTATATATTTATGTAATATATTTAAAAAAATATGTTGAGTGATAGTTTGACAAATATTATGTAAATATTTAAACATGCATCAATGCAAGACACGAAATCTGCTGGAATTTAATGCACGCCTTTTACAGTAGCAATGTTTGCCACAAAAACCTTTTTACTATGTAAACTGATGCTACTTCCACTGCAAAGGTATTTATCTTTTCTAACCGGAAACAGTTCCGCTAAGTAAGCCCAGCCTTGGCGTGTTTAACTTTCCATTCTACGATCACGTTAAAGTCTAGGGAAACGTTACGTACACGTAGAATATCCCGCTCAGTAAAGCTCTTCACTGCGCTAAAAGAAAACATATTATTTGAATACTTGTATTACAAGTTAATGATGTTTAAAATAAATAGTCATTCTTGAGATTCATATCAAAAATATTTCATCTAAAATCACTCGCTTACCGTTTTCTTAGTAGGACAAAAGGACGAGATTGTTTGATAATCAAGATTGCTTTCTTAATGACAAGTCATTTTCTATTTGCTTAGTCAGTGTTTAAAGATGTATTTTATAATATGAAGGAAGCGACATAGCTAAGGATTCGTTTTAAGTTAAAAATATACTTGACAAAATTTTGTAAAAAATTTAAAATTTGTTTTGAAGTATAATTGCATAACTTTTTTAAAAAAGCATACACTAATCAATTAAGTAGAAAATCATACATTGCATTTATTCAGACTAAGAACTTTTTCACGTTAAAAAATAACCATTATCTTATAGCTGTAGATACTAACATTATAGCCAAAAGATTATGGGTTGTAACACTTTTTTTCAATGTTATATTAGTTTAAGCTTTAAGAAAATGAGTTTGCCATCTTTTTCCAGTTCGAGTGTATCTCAAGCGATAAAAAAAGTATTGACGGTTTTATGCTGATGTGCCTCTCTATTTGAATTCCCTCTTTTTTTCTACTTTAATTATACAAAATTACAATTTTTTTACATGAGACTATAATTACATAATTTAAATCTGGATTTGTTAACGATGGGTGCGGATGTTGTTAATCATTAAATAATATAAATTGATAATAATGTAAATTGATTTTATTGATTGAGTAGGCATTTACTTGGTAGAACTTTATTATAATACGTTAAGAAAAATAACATTGTATTTTAATTCTACATTAATTATTTTATATATTTGTTGATAGCTATTTCGACTTACGCCTTCGTCAGAACTATCTAAATAGTTATCAACAAAATTTATGCAGAATTAAAATACATTGTTATTTTTCTTACCGTATATTAAATTGATTTTGTATAATATTTTTCTAACTGTCATTCGGTTGCAAATTATTGATATGATTTATTTTTCACTTAAAATTTAAATGGGTTCTGTGTCGGTTATAGTCTAAATAATTCTTCTAATGCTATTCCTTGAAATCGGAGGGCAAAGTTATTGGGCTATACGCAATCATGGTAACTTCCTCTAACTTTATTCGCTTTTGAACAAAATTTTCTTTATTTGAGAGCGGACATCGTTTTACAAAATCTCTTTGAAAAAAAATATTCTTGCGCCTTTGCTGATTATAAATTAGGGATGATTTGATCTTTTTTTATGAAAAGTAAAAATCGTACACCGTTTGTTTCATTAAATAAATTGTAGCGATTTATAGGTCGCTGATTGTCTATTGACTAAAAAAGAATTTGAAAAGAGAATAATTTCCGGTGTATTTTTTTTTCAAATATAGAACGTAAGACAAATACAGGTACTGCGGAAATAAATAAAGACGTTTTATTTTCTTATATTCTGCGTAAATAATATATTTTTTATGTCAACAATTAAGAATTTTAATGTAAAATAAAGTAGATGATAAAGAATATTTTTTAATTCAATGACATTAATTATCAAACAGCTTCAAAAATAAGATTCAGAAATCATATTTATGATGATTACTTCAACTTTTCGAATGGATAGAATTTATTATTTTGAAGATTTGAAATTCTAATAATTTATATAAATAATTCACTTTTTTCTTTGTGGCAGTTCTATTAATTTTCTATAAGTTTATCTTGGTGATATAACAGAATGGTAACGATAATAATATTGTTAACTCAAAATCAGCTCAAAGAGTTAGAAGGATTAATTTTTGTACAATTAGGTCTGTATTGTTGTATTTTTTTATCAGTTGAAGATTCTCACGTCGTGCAAAATCGGTCATGATCCAAATAAATTTAATGTGGCTTAATTTTAAAGAAAAAGATGCTTAAGCTAAAACGTTGCCCTTTATTACTTTTGATGATTTCGATGAAAATTTTGCGAAAGGTAATGTTAATATAATATATTAAAAATGAATTGGTTTATTTCAAGTCGTGAATATAATATTATGACTTATATTTCTACCGTATTAAAAATCTGTACATCAACGTAATTTTTGAAGTCATGTTTTATGTATAAATATATACATATATATCAATTTTCATAGCCACCTCTCTCGGTATGATTATATATGTAGATATAGCAGAAAAAGCTGAATCTGCAGAGATTATATCTCAGATTAATCTTAAGCCTATGTAAACTCGGTTAGTACGACGTTATCAGTATTCGGAAACCAAAATAGTTTAGCAGTGAAACCACCATAATCTATCAGGGCTGGATAATTCGATTATATAATACCAACGTATTTCTAAAAAAAAATCTGCAGGTGAATTTCTTTTATTACTTACTATCGTTACCGTTGACTATTTGAATCTTTGAATCACAATAAATCTTAGCTATTAATCTGTTACTCGAATTCTCATTTTCTGAGAGAGTAAATATATTATATATAGATAGTAAAAATAATAATACATTTTTAGTACTTTTTCCGCATAAAATGTATTTGATCAGGACCGGTTTCGCTCATGGCGAGCATTGTCAACTGATCTGAACCGATCAGTTGACAATGCTCGCCATGAGCGAAACCGGTCCTGATCAAATAAATTTTATTTGGAAAAAGTACTATAAATGTTTTATTATTTTTATTATAATGCGTTTCCACCAATTATTGACAGTGAACACCTTAAAAGTGATATATAGATAGATTGAGAACTAGATAGTTTTCTAACTAATCACTAGCGGGGCGTTATAGGCCCCGTAGAATTGAAATGGTGGGAGAGAATTCATAAATAAATGCCTTGAAATAAAACCTATTAATCAGATTAAAATTCAATTCATGAATTTTTATTACTAGTACTTGAGCTGCTTGTGTCATATTGGCTACTAAATGGCTAATTAACCGGTTTTTATCAATATGTTTAAAAAATGTACATTTTTAGATACAAAAAAAGGCACAGTAAAAAAATATTCTAAATATTTCTTCATCCGTATCGTGTACGCTTTAAGGGAAATGTACAAAAAGCTCTTGTAAATTATTTCAAAAGTATAAAAAAAGGTCAAATGTAAGCATTGTTAAAAGCATCATACATAATTTTGTAGAATCATTTTTGCATGTTGTTAATTTAGGCCGTCACCAAAAAGGGACATCATCTCTTAAGTATTAGTTTTTGTGAATCAGAATCAATCAAGCGACTGTTGTCTTTGTAACTTGAATATCATTGTCACATAAATGGAAGATGGTTCACATAAGGAAAACCATGAGGGGCATTTTTGGATTACCTGCAGCCGTATCTGTGTTCATGGCGCAACAATGCAAACTCAGCTGAAATCGTATTGCCCAATACAAAATATAATAATATTATTTATTATATAAAATCGTTTTTCAACTAAAAATATTCAGTGGAAAACTCTTCATAAAATTCTTTCATAACCTCAAAGAAATGCCACCAAAAAACATGCATAATAGTATCGAAAATATATTTCACAAAATAGGTGCCCATTACAATATTAATGTGTGAATTGAATTTTATTTCTATAACTGAACACATAAATAAAAAATCCTAACTTGAAAATCTTCTTTACTGTACAAATATTATGGAGTTAGATAATAACGATAACCAATTTTAGATACTGTTTATTTTCATAGAAAGAGTAGCTTAATTAACCGCTTCAATACCGGAAGGTCACTGGTGAACGCTGCGTATGGACGTCGCAAATACGTCACCTAATTTTGAAAAATATATTTTTAACTTTCCAGTAAGAATTCTTAGAGTATTTTTATATTGAAATCTTTACACTGTCTCTAGAAAAAAATGGTCATTCTGTCATCAGTCAATATTATTGAATAAAAGATTTTTTCTAGAAGTCGAGCGGTAGATGTGGGTAGCGCCACCACTTTGCTCAGTAAGCAAGTGGTTTAAATGAGACTGATGGAACTGTTTGCTGGCCAAAAATGCACAACTTGGGTTTTAAATAGTATAATGTATCATCGAAAATTACTCCCTTTGAAAGATTTTAAAAATAAATTCTTATCAAAGACTTTCAGCTACGGTAATTGAAAGGATGATTATTGCTAATGAAATGAAGTAATCTTTACCATAATGACGCTTGTTTTTCAAAAAACCTATCTAAAATATTTAGTCTAGACAGTAAATTGATTTTTTTTCTGCCTTGTTTTCCTGCTTTTTCATTATTTGTTGGCAGATTAAATATACTTTTATTTTGTATTTGTTTCACTGTAACTGAGGTTTCGTTTGTACACAATGTGATAATCAATTTATTAAAAAAACTTTCCGGCAGTAGACCTCCAAAGAAGTTTCACAAGTTAGTGGATGGTAAAAATAGTGCTTGAAAATAAAGTGTGTTTCTAACTTATCTATTTTGATGAAAAAGTAAAGTTGCTTGCCAATTGCCTCAGGCTTCGTTACATCTTGTCTTTCACGAAGTGCCTCTTATAAAAACTCCCCCTTTGAAACCACTGTTCTCATTTTCCCCATAGACTTGGAAATGAACTAAAAAAACACTTCATTTTATATGTTTATTTTGAAAACACAACACCAAGGTATTATGCATACATGATATTCAGATAAATAAAACATTTTTTTTGTATATCTACTACTTCAAATAAATAATGTTAATATCAAAGAAGGTTTTGTTCATCCCGTTCATTTTGAATTATAAAATAAATTAGGATTATTTATATCAAATATAGAAAGACAGATAAACATGTTATTTATAAGTAGTGCAGGGTACTGGCTAATTATTTGTATACTCCAATGAATTATTTCTACGGTCAACGAATAACTTTAAAGATTAGATACTATACTTATATTTTTATATAAGTACATCCGATTATCTTTTTCCATGGTTTTAAAACTATTTTTACTTATATTATACAGATATTTTTGCTGGAGCACGGAATAAAAAAAGTAAAAATAATAATATGTGTGTACATAAATATTTATCATAAAATTGCATCAAAAAAAAACATTGAATACTGTTCGAGATACTCCCAAAGATTTATCGATAAAATATTTACAGCGACAGTCGAGAACAATGTCATTTTTCGTTATAGTATAAATTAAACAATATTTGTTAGTAAAATAATAAATAAATTCGATTTATATTTGAGTTTAAGAATTTCGTATTTTGAGTTGATTTTGAACTTATCTACATGCCTTTTGATATGGCTACCTTATCTATTTTAACACTATTTTTTGGAACGTATCCTCCGTGCTAAAAGAGGATAGGGTTTAGTCAAAAAATCTCCCTAATAAGATCATGTGCGTCTGAATGTATATTATATATTAACGTAATATTTCTTAAGCTTTCATCGCAATTTAAAGTCTGCATAGTTGTTGCTGAATAAGCGTTTTTTTTCTATTATATTTGTGAAAAAATTCTAAGAACTTTTAATTTAAAAATAGGATACTAAATAACAAATTTAAGATAACAGTAAAAATGTTCATTGTTATTTTCTCAAAAATATTGTAACTTAATATTCTTGTAGTAAACAGTAACAGTGGTTCAATAAATTTATCGGCTAAAGCTCATTAAATATCAAAACGACAAATAATAGTGAAATCAAAGCTTACTGTCAAAATTGTAACCGGATATTAAACAAAATAGGCACCATTTCAAAAAAGGGAGAAGTGGGTGTGTTAAATACCTCCTTCATTTCAAAAGTTTGCCCCGTTGAATGAATGAACGGATGAATGAATTAAAAGGAGAAATAAATATTTCATTGTGGAGTCGGGTCAAATTGATGAAGCAGATTTATTTTAATCTGGCTAATGTAGGAGGCAAAGAGTTTTTTACCGACAACTTTTTTAAACAAAGAGATGAATTAATTTGACGGATTGGCCTGCAATTAAATGGGACACGTAGTTTGACTGGAGACTGACACTTTAACGAATGGAGATCTAGCATTGGATATGATTTCACGTTGAATACTATTAATTTTAAGCTAGACGGTGGGTTGTAAAGCCGGATATTAGACCATTTTGCATATTTTAGAATACAATATTAAAAGCGATTCAGTTCAGAATTCAAAACGTTAGTATTCTCGATTTTCTTTTTCAAAGCGTTGTTATAAAATTTTGGTGATAAACAAAAATATTTTTCTACTTCTTAAGAGCCTTTCCATCGATTTTCATTTTAATCTGACAACTGTTTCACGGTAATGATATTTATGTTAGATATTATCAAATATCGGTAACGAAAAGATTCATCGTCTAAAAATAAGGAATAAATGCAGCTACAAAGCTTAGAAATTTTTTTAATATCATGTTTATACAGTGCCTTTACAATAAATCAAAACACTCTCGAATCTTTTGATTCCTAAGTATCCTATTCTTCCAGTCAAGGATTGTTATATAAATTAAGTTAACCTCATTGAAAACGTATTTCAAACAAGTGAAATATTGAAGCAGTAAACGATATTTTAGAGTGACCTTTAAACCTCACGCCCACATCTCAACTACTACTACTACTACTATTATAATATTTATTTTAAATACTCGAGTATACTCGAGTAGTTTCAGATGTACCAAAATATATATCATTATTTATAATTTGTGTATATAAATAGATAAATAAGCTTATTTTATTAATTATGCCACAGTTGCATCTATTAGTCATTAGGCAAATCAAAAGATGTTTTTAAATATTTTATTTTGTCTCTTGTCATCATAAACTTGTCATTGGTAACATAAGTCAGCAGGAATCAAAGGAAACGTTACAAAATAAATTCTTGCATTACATATTCAACGTCAAAACCATTTAAAAAAAATATTTTCCGACAGTAAATCCACGTGTAAGACTCAGTTAAGCACAACGGCTAAACATAAAGTGTATTTTTTTAAATAAGTACTTACAATTTGAAAATAAGTCTTCATTAATAAATTACGACTATTACTCGAGTCTTTTTCAAAATACTCGAGTATCGAGTACTTGAAAAATGGATGATTATTCTTCGAGTATCGAGTAGTCGATACTCGAATTAGAGTCTCTACTCCCGTTCCAACACTCATCTCGAATTCACACAAGACCTCATTTCTGTTTTTTTAGTCATGGTAGAATAATCTTTATATTGTTTCTGTCAACAACAAGTTATATTTATTATCATAATCTTCTTCTTAATAATCAGCCAACAAATCGTTTTATTTATTTGTCCGTATGAAATCCATTTGTTATTTTATATTTATCCATTACGAAGCTAAACCTCGCTTACATATAAGACAACTCGTCTTATTTTGACATTTCTTTACAATTTCACGCATGGATGAAATATAATGATATTTTTTCTTTTAAATGGAAATTTATTTTATTTTCTTGTCTTTGAGTTGACTAACGGAAATGTAATTGGCAGTAATCATTTTTTTATGTAGCATTTCAAAGTATTTCTATATAATAAAAAGCAATTGTGAGCTAATAGCCAATTGTCTTTCAGTGTTTTTTCTATAAATGTTAAATGATCGAATTATTTGACTATAACAGGAATATAGAGAGAAAAAATAATACGATAAAATTAGATATGCATAACCGGAAAGATCTTCTTCTTTCTTTGTATAGCAAAGATTTCAAAATTATTATAAAATAAGCTTACGATCTTCATTTGTTGCTTAAAATTCGATTTCAGGTACATATGTGCACTTCATTATTTTACAATAAGATTTTTATGACATATCTAACACATAATAGTAAAATTTTACATTCATATTTAAACTTGCATGTAAGATTTTTTTACTCAATACTTGATGAACAGAATAATAAATCACTTCAAAAGAACAAAGAAAAACGATCCTGCTATCTGAATGAAAAGCAAAAAATTCAAGATGTTTTAAATTTGGGCTTTTGCCGTTATTCCCCAAGATTTCGTTTCCTCAAAAAATGTTATGCTATGGTAATATATTTATTGATTGTCGTAAACACTACCATCATCAAAAAAAGATTATATAAATAGCAGTTGATAATTTAAATAAATTATTTTTTTATTCTGAAACAGTTATACTAACCGCGATGTCTTTTTAAGTCAGTGATGCACAACCTTTTAAGGAGAAAAGCCAGATGATAAATTCTCAGATAATTCGAGGGCCGCATGGGTAATAGTGATTAAATTTTCGATATTTTAGTGTTTATACAATTTTATATTGTTTTTCCATTGACCGTTAAAAGTTCTGAAGAAAAAATGTCATTAATATTTGTCATATTAGGCCACATGAAACGCCATTACGGGCCGCAGGTTGCGTATCACTGTTTTAAGTGAACAAATAAGACATATATGTTCATTGTACTCATTATTTGAGAATATTAGTATGAATCACTATTTGATGACTCAAGATTTTAGTGTAGCAGATTTGCTTTTATTTTAAATCATTTAATTAGCAATAGATTCAATTCAAGAACGAACTAAAATGATAGTATAAATTTCTTTTCTTTAGTATCTGGTAAGATTCTAAAGCATGATAAAAATCACTAACATCCATTTATGGAAGTATTTATAGGTCAGGAGTATCCGATTTAGGAAATTTTAATATTGCATTATACGGGAAATATTGCATGTCATAATGCAATTCTCTCACGCCTACGGATGCATCGAAGCCTTACGCTCCGCTCACCATCCTCGCTGCTACGGTTCTAATAACTACAGAAGAACAATGCAACGTTGCAATATCGTATAGAATCGCAGCACCGGTCTTCTTTGCCAATATTTCACAAAATTTTACCCTCACGGATTGAAATCTTTAAGCTCAGAGGGATTTTTTCGTTTGACAATTTTATTACACCATTTATGTGAAAGTGAGTAATATATTTAAGTCGCTATAAAGTAAAAAATACCGACACCAAAAAAGCGATTTTTCATAATGTTTTTTTACGAAAGGATTTTTGTTACTGATTTTAATCGGGGTAATATACTTCGTTCTTTTAACGTTTATTTCAATAAAAAAATCGTAGCGATAGTGATAACGTATATATTAAAATCCAGAAGGTCTTTATTTATTTTGATGAAAACGAATATTAGATTGGTGTAAAAATTACAATTACTATATTCGAAACTTTTTCTGGAATTACCTTTAATTTGTGAGAACAATTTATTGCTTAATCGGTTGCTGTAAATGTGATGTTTGATATTTTGAGCTCCACATACCGACAGACTAATTTTTATTTAATTTCGTAAAGAAACAAAGTGCTAAATTGATATTTAAATAAACATTTTACTTATGTATGTGTTTCTTTTTAGTTGAAAAAATATGTAATAATAATTTGCTCACGCACGCAATAAGTAATAAAAAACACTCAACGTCAGTTATGAAAAAGTTGTGGTAGTTTTAAAATAATTGTAAGAAATAATCAACGAATATCAAACCATGCCACTGCTTCATATGGTAATAATATTATTTATACGGGCTCATGATGTAAGTGACTAGTGGAATGATGTTCTATAGATTACTTTCATCAAAATAAAATTTGACGCTTGTCAATCTCAAGCTGACTAGATCTTTTCAAAATCACGAATGAATATAAAAAAAATCATTTCATTGAAACTGTTTAGCTTGGGATTAATTGGAGCATTTGTTAGGTGAAAAATTCTGTTGATTATTAGTGACTTTAAGATAGAGTTTTAAATTTACCGACTCATTCTTGAGATAGTTAATTTTATTGGAAATCAATTGGATTATCAAAAAAAAACATTGAAGCAAAAATATATCATAAATTATTGTGTTTATAATTATTTTGTGTCATATATTTCATTTCACCCATGCCGGTCTCTGTATATTGAAGGCTTCTTACCGGCAAACGATAAATTAGGATTATCGTTTCTTGTAGCATTTTATCATATCCCACACTATGCACGCGAAAAATAGAGTGAAAATGAGGTCGATTAAAGTAATTTAAACAGTTTGTTGAAGATGCCGCGGGAAATTCATATTCAAAACAGGCACAATTTTTTAAAATATCTACATGTCTAAATCATATAACCTAAGCTCTTAAAAAAATTGTCACCTAAATTAAGCCTTAATAAACAATACAAAATTAAATCAAGAAAGAATTCAGCAATTTTTTTAATTTAATTAGGTAATATCATTCTTTTAAATGATTTAATATTGTACAAATTTACTTTCTGAATATGAAAATTCTTACTATCTACGTCAATTAGCTTGAAAAACAAGGGAATAGTAGTGAGTATTTAAAATTACTCTTCGTTATTTTACAAAAGATAAGCTTTCCAAAAATAAAGTTTCATTTACACATTGCTTTTTGTGCATATTAATCAAAATAAATTTATTATTTTCATGAGCATTAACCAAGGGCTTGTTTTGTTTTACTAAGAAGTCATAATTTACTTCAAAGTGGAAAGTCTAGTAACAAAATCGATCTGAACGGCATTGTACTGCCAAGTAAATATGCACATTAAAATACAAAAAAAGAATCGATTCATTTGTGTCGTGAGAATTGGGTATATGTTATAGTTGAATCTTTAAAGTTTTGAGTTTTCCGAGAAAAGAAATAAATGTTTGACAAAAAAATGAATTTATCATCTATTATAAATCGTTTTTTGTTGATGGTGTAATAATTTTGATACAATTTTGGTTAATTTAAATTGTCAGTGATGGCGTAAACATCTAAAATAAAAAATTCTAAGGTACAAAAATTCTGTGAAAATTGAAAACTTTATTATGATCTAAATGTAAACATGCAAAAAATTTTATCGTGGGTAGATGATAAAATTGTCTAACGTCCTTTTCATAAGACATTTGCATCAAAGCTTAGCAATTTTCATATTTAAATGTTTGCACTCAATTCGTAGAAATTTTATGTTAACAATTTTAATGAAAAAAAGGGACAGTTAATGATGAAATCTTTTTATTACAATGAGAATTTTCAAAATATTAAATCCAAATATTGACCATTTATTATTATAAAATAAAGACTGTCGTATTTCTAAGATCATATAACGCAATTATTGATTTCAAACATTTTTTTTTCATGGAGTTGTCAGAGAAAGCATTGAAATTCAACATAGCTTAAAACAAAGATAATTTATCGAACAGAATTGAATCTTGCAAATTTTGACCTTATCATTTTTAATATTTTGTTTTTTGAATAATATTGTGCATAATTTTCTTTACTATTATCTTTTTAAACTCATTTTTTTAAGCCAAAACGTTGTAACTTTTTCAATTAACATGGTTTTATAATTTCAGTGAACCAATCGTCAATTTGTGTATGAAGTCTTTTACTTTTTTTTTACAGTGATTTTTAAAATGCTTTTTTTGCGAAACGGAACTACCGTAAAAAAAAGAGTCGAGTGTTCATATCGGAACCGTGTTTTTGTAGTCAATGTATGTAATTATTTTAGGTCCGTATAAAAAGTGGTTTTTTGTATTGTATTTATAATTAATCTGTAGGTTTTTTTTTTGCGTCGACGGCAAGAATGAATGTATGTCTCGACCCGAGGAACAAGTGTTTCTATCTGCCTTTTTTTGCAAAGTTTCGCACGTTTTTTTGTCTCTTCTGAACCAGTTCAATTAAAAAATATCAAAATCATTCGGATTCCCGTTTTTTAATGAGTCCACAGCTTCATACATTCTATCCTCTTCGATTTACAATTCAATGTTCATCAACATCCACACGTACATATCAAAGGTTTATACATAACATCCGTAGAGGTGACATTAAAATCTCAGCTTCTCATTATTCTGAATGCCGTTATCAAATATTTAGCCCAGACCAGAGGCATGCGTAACAATGCCCAGCCTCACGCAAAGTAAACAGCCCATGTGACCGATCAAAGACAAACTGCTCTCTGGTGTATGAAAGATAGCCCGAACGTAGTTTTAGTTTATATTGAAGCAATTATTCGAGTCGGCTTACCTCTCCTTTCACTATTCAGTACGGAACAACAAAAGACAACTGCCGGTAATAATATTTGTATGCTTTCATTTTCTTATATTTTGACGCAACGGTAAACTACTACAATATATTTATGTCCACATAAAATGTACTCATATTTCTTGCTGTATTATTTAGAACACAACGACGTATAAATTTTAAATGAATATTGTTACGGAATCCCAACATGGATTTGGCAGTAAATAATTCAAATAAAATACTTGGTAGTATTAATAAACAAGTACAATCTATACGTGAAAGTACAATTTATTCATACAGAGCTTTTAGATGAAATTTACCATTAGATTTTAGATGAGACTAAAAGTCGCCAAATTGGATACAATTTGCCGTTCTTGCAACAAGTTTGGCAATGCTGACTTTTCACACTGATTTGAGTATTTTCCGCTTTTATTGTTTCTCAAGACAATATTATACTTTGATTACCACCCTGTGGTATTATGTGGTACCGCAATTTAATATTGTGTGTTACTCAAAAGGTTTATTTGAAAGAGGTTAGCAGCTTATTTCACGATTATCATGGAAAAAAGTAGAGGGGGGCTAGTTATCATGTAAGAATACCGCATTAGTTTAGTTGTACCGGTTATCCAAATCAAGATACTGGATCCCAACTGTCTTTTGTTCTAACGAGATGGATTCCGTTGGCCAAGAAGTCTGTATGTTATCACAAATTGGATTTAAGTTCAGTGGTGTAAACGAGAAAATGTAGACTGCAACAACTGTAAGATGAAATAAAGAGACTGGCGGAAGATAGAGCATAGTGTAAGCACTATTTGATGAAAGTATGGCACGACAACGATGTAGAAAAAGCAGGTGTCATGTTATTGTAATGTTTCGTTTTAAAAAAGTTTCTGAAAGTATTCAAGTGTGAAAAGATATGTATGCCATGGGTCAGGGCTTACTGACCATATACTCCAGCTGTAAGCTATGTGCATGTACACTTTTGCATAAGTTTACAATTTTACGATTTAAAATAATTAATTAAATATTGAATGAATTTAATAAAATTAACATTTCGTTAGTTCATTTTAATTCGGCGTTCACTCACCGCAAAGTTTTTCTGTCTAAAACCTGCTCTCGAGAGTAATTAGGTTAAAACTGCTACTGTGTAGTACGTATGTAGTTCATTTTTTTATTATTTCGTTACAAAATGGAAAATAGAACGGAATTGAATATGATGACCTTCATTCAAGGTGTTCCCAAATCTATTGTATTTAATTTTGAATTACTTTTATTTCGTACATATAATATTATATTGTGTTGCTTGGCAAAACGTATATTCAATTAGTGTTTTGCAAATAAAAGTGATTTCCTTTTAACTTATACGCGCTTAAAATATAAAATTGACATATATTAAAAGCCCGTGGAAAGGCTTGAATGTCATATCATTATAGAAAATATTGATTTGTCATACAATTTGTATTATTGCCTGAAATCAGGTTATTATTGAATGGTAAATAGCACACGTCTACGTTATTTTCAATCGTGTGTTTTTTATCAAGCATTTTTTTTTCTAGAAACACATTGAATTGATGTTCATGTTTTTGATTGTACTTGCCTTTCACAAAAGATTTTTTATCTAGTCTTACAAATATTGTTTTATGCTTGATTTTTGAATTTTTTTGATTTATATTTGAGAAACACAAAATCATACAATAAAATATGAATTTAAATTTAAAAGATGACTAATTGCCAAAACCAATAAGCTTGGTAATTGATGTCAGAAGAAATACATAAATAACTGAGACGAATTTTCGCTTGCACTGGTCATGGGCTCAAATATATGAACGCAGACTATAAATCATTTATTTTTAATCTTACTACATTTTCAAAACATGGATATTTTTGATGTTTAATACCGTGTTTAGTTATAGGTATTGGTATCGTGTAATATTTTATGTTTAATATCGTGTTTGGCTTTTTTTTAAGCCTTTGCTAAGTATACTTACTGAGTTAATATTCTTGCTCTTCCAATAAAAAATATTTTGTAATCTAATAACCACCAGCTCTCGTGAAAATACCCATTTAAAGTATCCATCAAGAGGAGACATTGTTGTGTGGTTTGACAAAGTTTTTGGTTTGTTTAATTATTGGAAATAACTCACTGCATTCCCTCACAGATTGTACAAATGAGCGATTTTAACATTTACCAGAATTGTACTAAAATATATGCTATTAAGAGTGTAAGTGAATCGAATTTGTGGTTTTTTAAGATGCCGTAAACTTTTCGGCTACCTTCCGTTATATTTACAGCTTATGACTTAGGTAGGCCCAAAGTTGAAAACATCTGTTATGAAAACACATTCTTTGAAAAATGATACAATTGTTTCTTGTAATATACACCTTATATATTATTGGTATCAGTTTATTTTACTGCCAGTCTTCAGACATAGAAATATTCAAAATAATATTTTGCGCTGGAATTGTTTGTGAATAAATATGAACCGAATTGAAGACAAACAAAAAGGAATGAGATGCGCCTTTCGTGTTCTTATCCTTATAAAAACACAATGTTATTTGTTACCGCTCGGGGATTTATACACATTTTCCATTTTGTGTTTTTCTATTTATATTATTTAGGCCTGAAGCCATAACAAGATTTTGAGTAACGATGTTATATTCAAATATAAATATAATATAGTAATCTCACTTGTACAATAATCCACCATACATACGGGCAGGGTGTGTGTAATTCAAACGTAATAGATGATTATGTAAAACAGTTTTTAAACAATGCTTGCTCTCTTACTTGGAAAATATTCACTCTGCAAAAATGTTGAGTTGATTTTTGATTTGCCAACTAATCGTTTCATAAAGTTTAAGGATAGAAAAAGAAGAACCTAAGCGGAACGTACTTGGATTTAAGTAAACGATTAGAATTCAGTTAATCACTCACTTCTAGATAAATTTCAAATTTAAATAGAATGGATTAAAACTTTAACTTAGTATTTTTTCGAGATTTGATTTTCATTTATATTGAACACTAGTATTGGAACCCGGCTTCGCTCGGACCAGTTCGGGGTTATGTTCAGCTCGGCGCGTAAATTCAGACGGGCCAAGTTGAAACAACTTATTCAAAATTCAAAAGTCTAGGTCAATTAAAATGGAATAAAAATGAACATTTCAGACTGGCATTGACATTTCACAGCCCCTTTCATATATTGACAGCCCCATTCTCGCCCATTAAAATGTCCAAATTCAAGGAAAAAATCTAATTTGCTGTCAAAGAAATGTCAAATAATACCTTCACGTAAATAAAAACATTATTATATTAATAAAAGCCGGGAAAAGTTCAGTAGAAGACTAATTTATTACATTTTGACTAAATGTCTTCGTCGATAAAAAAATCAAACATATTTTCTTTCATATTCGTTTTTATGGCAACTTAATGACCAACAATGCAAAAGGGAATTACAGACCCACTGACATACATACGCCGTTTCGGTTTTATATATTTATGTACTACTCGATACTCGAGTAATTGGAGTCTCTACACACACATTGATAACGAAACAAATTTACCATCGAAACTTTCACGAGCGAAATCAATTCGTTTGTTTGAACTTGCAACAACAATGCAAAAGGGAATTACAGACATACATCCCCCGTTTCGGTTTTATATATAAGATTCACTATCAGTGATGACTACATTTTAAATATTTAAGTTATAAGAATGTAGAGATAATTAAGTTATAGAAAAGATGTGGGGAAGAGATTTAAAGACTCTTATACACTAAAACGCTGCACATAGTTTCGGATGGTAATTATTTATAGCCTTTATTGGATTAATAAATAAATTTTTAAATTGAAAAATCAAAGGAAAATGTGTATGTTCTGGAGTTACACTCTTCAATTTCTGTCACTCGTTCCCAATTATCGTAAAATTCCATAAGTATCTATAAATTTTAAAACTGCTTAAAATATATAATGATTCTTCGTTTGTTATTTTAAATAGAGATGAATGATGCTGAAATCGATCACTTTGCTGTCATTCTTAATCTTAAATTACCAATAAATTTGCGCCAAATAGATTGAAAATTGAAGTTAGATTAATGTGTTTGTATCTTTTATCGTAAGTGAAAAATAATTACTATACGCCGATAATTAGCTTCGTGACCTGGCCTACAGATTTGAGAAAGGCAATCACCCTTCAGACAATTTTTGCTAAAATTATTTTGGGATCCTGCAACGTAATATGTAAATATGTGTAAGAGGTTATGTGTTCACGAACAACATTCAGTTTTTCGTTGGAAATTGTATTTACGGGAATGCGTTGTTCTCGTTCAACACCACTTGTATACTTCTCTGAATCGCTAAAAGTAATCGTTGGAAAACTTTTTTGTACGTCTTTTGATAAAACGCAACCTAAATGCGATCAAGGAAGATACAAAATGAAAAAAAACTAAGCTTATATCAACAAAAGATTTACCACACTCATGCATACAATGTAAATGTGAAAACAATGGCAAATACTTAGTTGACTTACGCAACTGTTTCTGTCAATTAAAAATGTTTATTTAGAAAACTTGAACTGCCACATGTTGACAGTTCTGTGAGATTTTAGTTTGCATCACCTTAAATTATTATGTACCAATAAATTATTGTTGACTTCAAAAAATACTCATTTTTACCGGATCATACAACGTAATTGCTTAATGATTCTGGAATAGATGATTCGGTATATACCTAAAGTTATATTGTACTTCAAATGAGTAATTTTGATAAAAATAATTAACCTTTTCTGCCAATTATAATTATATACAATTATCTGGGTTTGTATAACCGGTATTAAAATTTTAAATACTGGTTTTGATTTATTCACTTTTCCCTGCAATTGTGCTATTGTCAAACTGAAGAATTTAAGGACGCCTGTCAAAAACATCACGGGGTTTTGAAGGGTTTTATGAAATGATTGCATTGCAGTATTCATCCGATGATCTGAAGCATATCATATAAATTCGAAGTACAAATTATTCGTGTTCAGTTTTCATTATACTGTACTCGACTGCTTTTCACATTAGCAAAGCTTCTGTTCTATATTCAAATATTCCAAATAAAAATATGTCAAAAATCATTCCCAATATTGAAAATAAGCCAGTTGCATCTCGTGTGCTCTTCAATTTAAACATACTATTTTGATTCTCAGTTAAATAGATAACATTAAAAATAAAAATTTTAATTCATTGAATTATTGAAATAGTATCAAGACACCTATGTAAGACATAGGGTCCCAAACTTTTTCGGATGGCGCCCCCTTTTTATAAAAGCCATTTGACCCGCGACCTCCAAGACCATGTTAAAAAAGACGCTTTAATAAGGTAATTAAAAAAATCAAGGAAAATGCATTCAAGTGTTTTTTTTTAGTTGACTGTATAAGTTGGCGACCCCATAGAAAACCTGTAGGACATATATTCCTATGATATTTTTCACTCTTTCCATATCTTCCGCTCCTGCTAATACGTTGTAATAGCGCTTTGCTAAATAATAACCCTTTCTTAACCCACCTTTATATCTTTAAAGTTTATAAGATAACTATAGAGCCACTTGGCTTAACCCAGTTATAGCTATAAATATGTTGAGAATCTTTCGTAGGTGTACGTGAAATAAGTTTTTCATTGGAAATGGGCATCGTTTACACTTTAACATCCGCATACGCCATGTTGGCGTCTTCTTTCAACAATGCGTAACTTTACTTTAAAACAAAACATTGTCTAATATTTACGCTTTAAAATTACGTATATAATAAGTTGGTAAGGAAAACATACGAAATATCGAATCATGTTTTTGACATATGTCAGTCATTTTAAAAATTATGTAAAATAATAGGGATAATAAAATTTTGTTGGAAGATATCGATGTGTATCGGGGCTTACTATTTAAATACTGTGGGCTCTTTTTTTTTTATCTTTAAAGTATTTTTCCTATAGACCAGGGGCTCTAAACTATATGCCCGCGGGCACATATGCGCCATCTTACCTATTTATAGATATTCTTTAACTTTCTACCTTTAACGCTTTTCAGATATAAAAAAGTTGGCAAACCCTGTCCAAAAACACTGGTTTATTTTTTATAAGATTCTAGTTTTCAGCAAAATCGTGCGTTGAGTAAAGTGTGTATACAAATAATTGTGTATTATTTATATATAGATATATAATATGTATTGATCCGCGAGTTTAATTATGAGACCCGCATAATGTCGCGAGCCCTGCGGCGTAACCGAGTTGAAAAAGAAGCAGCAAACAAACAGACGCGTGGCGCATCGTTGGCAACCAAACAAGTTAATTAAACTGCACCCCAATGCGCCGTGGTGCCTTTGACGCGGGGACTGCGGAGGGTCGCGTTCTGATTGGTAGGTGGTCGCGCCCACCCCCAGGGGTCACGTGACTGACCCACAAGACCCATACATTATGCCACTGGATGGCTACCTTCTCGTCCAACTGCAGTGGCGCACATGCCCTTTGAAAATTAACGGATGTCCAGTAAAAAAAAAATAACTTTCTATTCATTTTGCGCAACCATATCTACACACTGTTATTTAATTAATTAAGCTTAAAGCAGCTCAAGTTCACTGATTTGAATACTCGGAGAGAAGTGCACCTAGTCATGTATTTATTTCGTCTTATACGAAGCCAAAATTGTCGGTCACGGTGGTTTAGAGGCAAGAGCTTTGCCCTGGCGATCAGGTGGATCCGGGTTCAAGTTCCGACAAGGTCAGATTTTTTAAATTGAAATGAGATATTGGACATAGGTATATGTCATTTTTCTCGACTGATACATACAAAATTATCATCGAGTTTATCTTGTATGATTTTTATAATTAAAATTATTTACCACATTGACATTCGCTGCAATGCCAAATATTTTTTTATTTTAAATAATAGTTGTATGTTAACATCTTAATAATAAACTTAAAACATGTTGAATACGTCAGGGATAGCACTTGTTATGGTGCAATGTTGCACTTATATTCAAGCAATACGTAATATCAAAATAAATATACAAATTTAATCATTAAATACCAACAAAAAAAAATGAGATTTCCATTATAATTAATGAAAGTGTTAAATTTCCTGATCTTATAAAACACGGTGAAAAAATAGCAATGTATTTAAGTTCTAAAAAAATTATCAAATGTAAAGTAGATAGCTATACTTATAGTTTATACAGGTAACCAACCAGATAAATCAAGACAATTATAAATTATACTTTTCGCGTAAGTTTAATCCTGCACTTTCAATTATTCTTGGTACGCCATTTGGCCCGTCTCCTGACAATATCTACGGACCATCCGTGTGGTCGGTCTACCATTGTTTCAAGGGAATAAGTGATCTCGCAGTGGATTGTCTTTGATTAATATCGTCACGTCAAGATGGTCGATGGCACTCCAAGGCGGAATGCCTAGGGGCTATCATAATTATTGGTTAAATTTATAGCATGAATTAATGTGTATCTTTATCGAAATGGCCAATTAAGTCGTATCCGTATCGCGGGCTACTGGATTTATGGATTTCGGTCCCTGAATTATCTATGGCAACAATGTCTCGATAATAATAAATAACTGGACACATGTATTAAGCAGCAACCATCATAAAGAGTTGCAGAAATTTATTTCTTAAATAGCATAATAAACAAGCCCTTGAGAGGTGAAGGACTATACGATTTGTAAGTTTAACCACGTTCTATCTTAGTTTTGTTGTGGAAATATCTTATCATTTTAACATAACGTGGAAGATTGCTATATAAATGAAAAGAAAATAATGTTTCAGTGAAATAAATAGTGTTATAAAGGGGGGGAGAGAAGTTGACTGCTAACATATCATTTGAACTATTGAGAATTGAAGTGAGTAAACTAGCAAAATGAAGCTGAGAGCATACTTTTATTTTATGAAAAAAAACACTACTTCAGTGTGTTTTTAATAATCTCACTTCACTGTTAGTATACTTTAAGACCTGAAGAATATAATCCGGTATCTATGTAACATTTATTTTCAAAATTGTCACTTTGCTCAACTCACTTCTCTCATATTTATGTCCGCAGTGTATCATGCATCAAAATATTTTTGTGATTATTTTTATCACTTTTAAATGCAAACTGTCTCTTTTTGGATGTGAAATAATCAATTGACAATGCTAGCGATGAACGAAACTGGTCCTGATCTCTATCACCATATATGTGGTAGTAGTATTAGTAGTGTTTGTGTTGTTAATGTGAAATTCCTTCCCACTCTTCTGATCCCACAAAGCGGCACGCAGCGAGAGGGATTAGCTAACCACTAGTCCTCGAATTATTTCAACTCTTCCTCTCTCCGAAAAAGAGAGGTTGATTAACTAAGTTACAAGAAATTCTTGTAAAAAATCATGTTGAGATGAACTCTGTGAGGTGTCTATATGTTCCAAGTTGGGAGCGGATATAGTACATAATGAGAGGTCTATAAAATGTTTTTTATTTACTATGAATATTTTTATGTTATTTATACATTTACTTGTTTTGTTTTTAACATATTTACTTTTCTACTCCATGTACTCTATTAATTAAGAGTACGTGAAGCGAGCTACTAGATTATAAACTAAAGTGGTTACAGTCTTTATTCTTTACTCTCTTTGCCGCATTTAAGCCAGCCAAGACTGTTGAGTTTATTTGTAATAAACGATTATAGACAATTAATGGTTAGTTTACTGAGCATTTTGGCTTGAAATAACATTTAGATCAATGATAAATAAATACATAATAATAAAAGCGATGATAGAAAAAAAAAATATCTATTGAAAAACTATTTGATGTAAGCGGGCATACGTCAATATTTAATAATATATCTAATATTTCTGTGAGTCAGTGTGCTGTTAAACTGAGCCTATTCTATTTCCTGTGGATGGACCAATAATATTGGTTCTGTGACGCTGGAGAAAGGTTTTGAATTATCACTAGATATCTTTGTTACATCTGGGAAAACTCCAGTCGGTTGTTTTCACATACGCCTTTCTCAAATATATACATACCAGTTATTCACATATGGTTATTGAAATAAATCATATCATCCTCCACTACACGAATATTAATTTGTTTTCATTAATGTGTTATCAGATACGCTGTTTATTTATTGACTTACATAATGTTAGATAATATATGTATGTGAAATATCAATAATGGATGTAAAATATTTATAAAATCTAAATGACTAACGAGTTTTTGTTACTATTTTGATTAGACTTGTTTGACTGAACGATTTAATCTAATATATAAAAATCAATGTCTGTTTGTTCGTATTTTATGCGTTGCCATACTTTTCGTCCGATTGCAATAAAAAATTGTCAACTCATAGACATAGTAAAATCAACTTACAGTACGTCTTTTATATAAAAATCCATGTTTTTTCATAAGGTATGCGCTGCTATACCGTTCATTTTAACAACTTACTGTTGCACTATAAGTTGAAAAAGTTATAGGCATAGTAAAATTAACTTTCAGTAGGTGGCGCGTGTGTCTTACCATAGAAAAACAGCAACCGTCAAACGGCAAATTTTATCGAAACCGATTTATCTAAAATATTGAGCATCCGAAAGCACTTCAATAAACACGAACTCTATATTTATTTGAGTGGCATTGCATTGCTTGCCGGGTGCCGGCTAGTTCGATATAAATTGGTGACATGAACTGTTATGAAACACAATTTAATAATTTATCCATAAAATTATTGAATGTTTTTGAAAAATCTGTTCAAATGGTTAATTCATATATAAACGTGTTGTTTCGAAGCTTTATTATTTATACCAAATACTTATTAATTTGTAAACAAATCATGTTTGGACATTATTTAATCAAATTGAAATCGTTTAAATTTTGTACTGTTCCATCAGTTTTTTAATGACTCGGGTTTTGCCTTTCGGCATCTTTGGTCATTTCAAGTGCATGAATAAAATTGAACTGACATTCCTCGATTGAAATTCCACGAAGCACCTTCAGTTAAAATTCTCAATTAAACCATTCAATCAGCAAAACAAATATGTATATATGATAATAATATAATGAAAAGATATTATTTCTTTGTAAAGTAATTGAAGTGTAATTAAAAAAACATTTTTATTATACTGGGAAAAGAGCAATGTGTTTCAAATTTAATATTATGTTGTAACTTTATGTTAACTTGCGGAGTTCATAAATCTCAAAAGTTATATTTTACCGAAGACAGAAAAAACTACTTTATTTTCTTCTGAAGTGGTAGGCATCCAATAAGGGATTTACGTGTACATCACGCGCGCTTTTTGGCTTTATTTCTATAGTAGTTATGGAAAATTCGAAATGAAATTTATTTTCAAAAAAACATGAATGAATTATTACGAAGCAATTTTTTCGTACTTATTTTCGTGTGTTTCGAAATCATCGGAAGTGGGTTAGTAATATAATATTAAGGTTACACGGTATGTAATAATGAAAAAATGTATCGAAATAAAATTTTAAAAAAGCAGTTTTTTAAAGAGAGATTTTACTTTCTAGAGTTATTAAAATTTTGTAACATAATCTTACACTCCTGACAGCCAATATCGTTTTTGTATGAAAATTAAAAAGAAAAAGTGATGGTTAGAATCCTTAATCGCCTGTTCAGGGATAAGAAAAAAAAAGAATGTGTGAATTCTCAATAAAAAAAAATATGGTGCTTAACAATACGACATTCGAATGTAGAGAATACGATTTTTTCACATTGTAACAAAGTGATTTCAAGAAAATTAAAAATCTGCACGTTCACTAAATTAGTCAAGGAAAAACAGCTGTTCTATAATGCTATCAAATACCTACCCACGTTTCCATACATTTCTAGTGATAATATCAGTACATCAGGAGACAAAGAATATCCATATGTATGTAATATTTTTGTAATCTTCCTGGCGTGACGGATTTGTAAAATATTATAGCTTTTGTGATAATAAAACAAATCATTAATTTAGTAGAACCATTAAAGTCCTTCTACTAAAATTCTTTATGTTGTATTTATTTCGTTTTGAGCAGATATTTTACCGCTAAAAAAACAACCTTATTATTATTAGACTTACATATGTATGACGAAAAAATTTTCTGCATAATAAACATACATCTATTGTGAATTATGTTACAGACGTTTTGACTTACTATAACTGCACTTTTTTTATTTCATCTGAAGTCAAAAGTATTCCTGTTTCATACGCATAATCAAATAAACCCTAAACTTATAAATTCCTAAGCGTTTATCGCTGAAAATTTTCAAACTATTTCTGTAACATGAGAAAAGTTACAATCTGCCGTGCGTTCCGATTATTAAAAAAAAAAAAGCGATTGTTTTAAAAGTTTTACGTTCTCAAATTTTGCAGGAAACTCGTTGCCTACCGAACTTCTAAATGATATCGAGCTTTTATACACATCCAGTTTGATTTTTCAACAGAAAATCACGAAAATATTATTCACATCTTGTTATTGTATTATTTATGTATGTTAACATAGATTTGTATGCCTTTTATTGTATCGAATACTTTTTTGAAAAATTTTCTTACTAACACATAATAAATTATTTCCGGTTTTAAATATTAAAAATGAGCACATTTTTGATCATATATTTAAACGTTTAGTAAGTGTTCTTTAATGTTTTAAGTAAAGCCTGTTGAATTTGCCAAGTGTAAGTGGCCTAGGGCTTAAATCTTACCGAGTCAGATAGAAAAACATAATTTAAAATATGGGAAAAAATTAAACATGCAATTTATTATTAACACTTTAACACCCGGTCCCGCGTAACTGAGGGTTGACGCATATCGCGATGTATTGGATTTGTTAGCGCAAGATGAATTGAGTTTACATTTTTTGTTTCGCTATAGGTACTACTCAAGAGGGCAATCACCGATTACTTATTAGTGAAACTAGCTTTTAAAATGCGATATTTATTGCTTTAACACTTGAATATACTATCTTTTTTTATTGATTTTTATTTTAATTAGATTCATTAGATAAGATTTAAAAAATAACTGGTGCTCGGTGATTAAATGTTCATGCTTAAGATGCTTTTGCCTATTTTATCTATAAGTACTTCCATATCACATACGTAGGAAACAGGAACCACGTCCTTCGTTTTTAACAACAAATATTGATGGAAAATTCTTAATAATTTAAAGAAAAATATAATACTCAAAGTAAAAACATACCACAGTTTTTAATTGAAGCATTGTTTTCTTTTAATTAGCCAATCACATCAAAAATGATCTTAAACCACTGATGTCATTAAAAATTATGAATAATATACATAGATGATGTTTGTATATCAAATAACAACAACTGTATCTCTATCACATCGTTTGGACGCAGTACTTGGGTATTAATGATGTCGTTACGCATAGGAATCCTTTACAAACCCCGAATGTTAATACCATTAGAAACCATAGTTAAGACACACTTACCCTATTACCGCGTGTTCATTGTTATCAGTTAATGTTATGTCTTAATGTCACAGTATTTAACCACCATGGATTAAGTTGAAAATGTCACTTTATGAGCATAAATTAACCTTTACACTCCTCAATAAAATATTTTTTTTCCTTCCATCAATTCCTCAATATATTTTGAAAAAAGGATTTTTATCGTGAACTAGCTGTACCCTGCGCGCGTTGCTACGCCAGCAACTAAAATAAATTTGAAGGAATGACATTACACAAATATTCAATTCAATTTGCATGTATTCAATACTCGAGAAATTTGTAAAAATTCGATATTAATTTTTGGGGGGGAAAGGGGTTGTTTGGCGGGGTGGGGTTTGGGGAGCGTATGGGGGGGGGGGGTATGCCAAAAACCTTCGAAGAAGTGAACTCGATTGGGGGGGGGGTGGTTGGGGGAGGGGTTGGTAGGCCAGAAACCATCGCGGGGGTGCACTCAATAAATTTGTAAAGTTTCAGATCGATCGGTCGAGCGGTTTAGTAGTCCATAGCGGACATACATACAGACATTCATTTTTATATATATATAGATAGAAGATAGATTACCCTTAAACAATCAGATAAAAAAACTAATTACTAAATATACAGTCAATTCGGATAACTTTGGACTTCAATATAACATTGGACAAAACTTAAGCAAGTACCGTTTATTTATTTTTCTGCTGACTAGTAATCGTGATCATTCTTGCGATTGATGAACATAACAAATCGATCTTTTGTCTTATACGTGGCCAAAAAAGAGCCACAATTACCTCTCAAATTATTTTTATCTCGTTATGATATTTTGTGAAATAAACCAAAAATCTATGAAAATATACGACTTTTTTAGTTTTTCGAAACAGGTGGCTTCGCTTAAGCCAGGTGTTACGGAAATATTTTTCATTGACAGACTACCCTTCTTTATAAAAATTCAATTCAATGTCACCGAGCTGGATGATTCAGCTAAAATTCGCTCATCGAAAGTGGTGGTGTCCAATGTTACTTAATTATAAATTTAGCATTGGACCGCCCGTAAAAGCAGTTTTAAGTTATTTTTCCTTGTATTTTCATATTTGAATTCAAAATTATACAAAGGAAGTGGTAAGAACACATAATAGTCAAAAAATGCAACATACTACATCTGAAAATAAAAATATCACAAAAAAACACCTGAAAAGTGTCCAAAGTTACCAAAATTGACGCTACCACATTAACAAATGTTAAAAACTTCATCTCATACACATATTTACAATCGAAAATTTACGGTTTTTTAGATAATGATAATTATTACAGCACAAGAGTTGCGCGTTACCTATATACATATATGATGTCGAGCTAGACATAGAAGTTTTCGGAGTTGATACATTCAAAATATTAGGAAGAATTTTTATAATTAAATTATAACATATAGATATCTCACTTTTTAGGTGTTCAATGTCAATACTTGGTGAATGAAATTATATTAAAAACATTTATTGTACTTATTCCACAGTACGTTCATTTCAATCAGGACTGATTTCGCTAATCATGAGCATTTTAAACTGATTAAGTTAGTCAATCAATACAAAATTCTTGCAATGAGCGAAACCAGTCATGATCTTAATAAATGTACTGCGGAATACCGAAATACAAAAAATGTATTCTTATTTGTTAAAATATTGCCTTTGCACCAAGTTTTGACAGTTAACAAATTAAAAGTTGTAAATTATGTAATACTGTCGAAATGCAAACTCTCTCACGTCTACTATAAATATGTCAACATGCGAAACCATTGAACATTGCTAAAACTATTAGAAGCGAAAAAATCCTCCACAAACTGATGCGACACTTTGGAAGGGAAAACAATTCATATCCTTGTCTGTCAATTTAAATTTTGATATTTGCAGAATTATTATTTGGAAAATATGTGGAGAAGATTTTTTTTATTCTTACGTTCAAACTATAATATAAATCAGTTGGATAAAGCTACAGGACTTTTTCATAAAATGTTATTCAAAACGTACTGCACATTAAGTGAAATAAATTAAATTTTCTAAAGACTGAATACAAGCTACAATCGAATAATATTGGCATTTTTATAAAAATACATTCTAAATGGGCTCAATTTTATAAACTACTGATTTGAATACTAAGCATTGGAAGGACCGAAAATATTTTAAAAGGTGTTAAAAATGCTTTTTAATGAAAATTTCAATAAAGATATTGTCTCAAATTCTAGCCCAGCAAGTATACAAAATTTGGTATGGAATAAAACTCAATTGAACGGTTGACATTTGAGATCTTCTTTCTCAATGAAATCGATTCCAGCCCCATTTCCATCACGGGTAGAAACAATAAAACTGTCGTCTCCTTATTGGCCCCAACCAAACTTTTCTGTTGAACGTCTCTGGTCTAATTAATTTTGGCACTCCCTTGAGTCTAATGTCGTTCGACGTTTTACACATAGAAAAGAAACGTCTCCTCTGATTTTCCGGACGCTTTTCCGAAAAACTTTTAAGTATTTGCTAATGAAATTAACAGACTCAACAAAAATTGCGTAATGTTTATTAAAAAAACGTCAAAAAGTTAATTTGTCGTTTGATGTTCCCAGATGAGTAAATTTAAAGCACCGTCGAAACACAGAAATAAGATTAAAATTGTAAATGTTTCAAAAATAAAAATAAAGCAAATATTATTATCGTCCATCGTTCGTCAGAAAAAAATAAAATTTTATTCCAAAGATTTTTTCAGTTACTAGTAACTTTAAACTTTTGCAAACACAATTACGGTTTTCCCATAGTATTTGATCAGTGTGCGAAATGTGATGCCACTGAAGAGAAATTGAAAGATTTATCGAAAAATTTCTTAGTTATAAACTTTTAGAGAGAATTGTAAAAAGACTCACTGTTTTGTTAATTTATCGCTTTAAAGCTAGATATTGTCCAACTCTTTCGGATTATTATAAAGCGAATTGAAGCACATCCGTAATGACCGTGTGATAAGCAATTATCTAGTTTAATATTTCAGATAATAACTACAGTTATGCTTAATTTAATTTATTACGAATCTTTATAAATAACAGTAACAAATATAATTTAAATTGAAACAGATAAATATTATTGATTTAAAGCACTCACATCATAAATAGCTACTTACATGAATTAATAAGATAATATAATATATTATTATTCCATATATCGAAAGATCGTCCGGTAAATTTAGGAACTAATAATTCGTAACATCCAACGCAAACAAAAAATAAAGGCTATAAAGAGCGTGAAAATAAAGCCTTGTATTATATAATTACTTTGATTCGCTTATGGCTGTTATATTTTATAGAGGTTAACTGGTATATATTATATGATTACATAAAACTTTGTGGCTTTTATATTTAAATACGGGAATCTTTTACTAACTATTATGTAAATGATTTATGCAATAACACTTCCAACAAAAATGAAAATAATTTATCCCGAACGACTCATTTACTGCTATATCGCTCCCAAGGAAATAATCAAGCAGGGCATATATGCCGCGCTTGGGAAATATTCTTTGAATCATTCTTCAACCTCTTCTTCTTCTACGTCATCTAATACGTATCATAATATTAGTTTTTACGCGCCTTTGCTCATAATGGAGTTAAATTATAGCGAAATGATTTTTTAGTACTTTCTCACAAGGTATTTAGTTGAAAAATAACATGCATTATTTTAAAAACGAGTATTATAAGCCTTGGATGCCAAGCTTAAAACTTTACGATAATAAAGGCCGTATTATTACATTCCTAAAAGAGATATTGAAAACCTCGTATTTGTCTGCATATCTGAACATTTATTGTGCGTATTCGAGTCAAAGCGGATGTTAGGTAGCAAACTGAAAGAGACGCTGATATCTGCATGTGTACTTTGACGAAAGATTGAGCAGTTGAATAAAAGAAAATCGAATTATCATATTTTTTTTATTAGTTCCCATCTATATATAACTGAAATACAAAAGCAATTTTAACACTTTCAACTCACAAAAATAAGAAGGAAGCACACAAACAATATTTTCACAGTGACAATCGTATACCAAAAGAAAATTCATAAATGTAGGGATTTACAGTATTGATAACTTAATTCAGTATTTAGTACAAGATGCTCGGTGGAATTTTATAATCTAACTAGGACCGTTCGATTTTTTTCTTTCCATGAGTTTTATGTTTTAAGACTCGGGTTTCGCCTTTTGGCATCGTCAAGCATCTCAAGTGCACAAACTGACTTTAAATCACGCGCAGTTAATTGTATGTATCACTTACACTTTACAGTTAATACCAATGCTCCAAATATATTAAAATGAAAAGTTATAAAAAATAAAATCGATGAGAAATTTCATCAATTAGTCGAGAAACTCGAGAGCAGCTCAACGAAAAATGACATACACCCATGTCCAAGATATTTTTTTCAATTAAAAAATCTAACGTTGCCGGGACTAAAACCCAGACCCACCTGATTGCTATGGCAAAGGTTTTGCCACTCGACCACACTATATGAAAATAACAGAAGTAATATCACTTAATGCTAATAGGTAATCGCAATCAGAGTTAATAAGTGAATGTTTTGCTATTAATCTCAATTGTAATTACAAATTATAATTTAATGATCCTCGTAAGCCAAAAGCTGTCTTTTTAAATACTCAAATTTTCAACATTCAATTTATATTATACGATATAATGTCTGAGAATGTGAATTATTATAAATTGTCATATTCTAAATTCCGCGTAGCTTTATTGCATCCCACATATTTTGACGTTTAAATAATTCACTCGGAAATTCAATTATCGTAACGATTTCGCTGAAAGTCGACTCAAGCGACAATTATTTCTTGATTTTGTTGATAGCCACGCCACGTACGTGCTTTTAGGGAATTAGAATAAATAACCATAGATTATTAGAATTTTATTGGGAAATATATTCTTAGAATATGGGCCGCCATATATATTTGGGTGAACAAGTTGGTTGTCCCACCACCCATCCGTTATGTGTGTGCAGCCGCCATAAATAAATATAGGCATCATGGTGTATGGCTAAGAGATCCGAGTTGTGCAGCTCTGTATTGGGACACAAAAAACCTTATAGAAGGTGGCCGTGCAACAGTGAATACATACACATAATGAGTGTTGGTTGGATAACAATGATTTTTTTAGGTGAAAACATGCTTGTTTTATTAATTAATTTCATATTTAAAGTTCCAATTCAACAATAATTACTAAATGCTTTTTTAAAATAGTGCAAATAATTTAATATCAAGCCTCACGAGTTTTTCAAAATATTGAAGATGATTTTTTAAAAGTACCCTAAGATGCTTATTGCTTATAAGTTTACGTATTTTTTAGTACAATAATCTTTATGTTGCTTAAATTCATTTTAAAATTTGATTGTTGCCTTACATAGCTATAAGTAATGATTTTAACATGTCTAGTGTACTTAAAACATAGATAATATGAATAACCGTGAAAACAATTATTACGCAGAAAGCAAGTAATAAATACAATAACAAGAAAAGAATAATAAATAACTTCCTCAGACCGGTAATTAGCAGTATATGTATGTTCAAATTATTTTTGCAACGTAAGCAAAGATTCGATGAGATTTTTTAAAAAATCATCCAGAACAAACAAACGATTTTGGTATGTTTGATCGCAAAGTCGTTAAAATATGTGGAGTTTTAACAACGTCGTTTATTTTTCCTCCTTTACTTACTCAGGAATCAGAAATCTTTTTGTAGAAGATTCAAAATTTCTCTTATTTTCTACGAAAAATTAAATTATAGGCTGACATTGAGAAGTCGTAGAGTATTAAAATGTACTATTCTGACGATCCAAGAAAGACGGCAATTAGTAACTCTGACACACTTTTGAAAAAAATTGCATAAATGTATTACATGTAGAACAGGTTGATGAAAGTTATTTACACATTCTTCAGACTAACGCAGGTGGTGTGATTAGCATTCAGTCCCTTTTTTTATTTTTTCAGCTCCCAACTTAGAGCATATGGACTGATCGCTGGGTTAATCTCAATATATATTTTCTGATCTACCTAACTGATTGTTACTCAGTTGCTCAACCACTATGTTTCGAAGAGAGTAGGGATTGAAAAGATACGGGGACTAGGATAGGATAAGTGGTAAGCTAATCAATCTCGCTACTTGCCACTTTTTGGGAAAAGAAAGGTGGGAAGAAATTTTTAACAACACAAATACCCGTTGCCTTCGAACAGAAGCCATCGACGTTGGTAAATAATTTAACGGGTCATTTTTTGTATTCTTTGAAATGTTGAAATGTTGGTAGACTTTTAACTACGGTGGATCTGTCGATGACAATTTTGATTTATTGGTCATAGGGTAATAATTTTTATCATTCAGCACACATTCTTCAAATAAAACTTGAATTGGTGAACCACTGGTTTTATATGGCTCATTGACAGCCTGCGAAAAATCCTGAATGAATAAATTTAATGTGGGAAAGTTCGCATAAATAGGATGAAAAGCAAAAGTTGAAAGGGTTCATTCATAAAAGAGCTGACGCATTTATGACGCCAAAATTCAATGAGAAAAATATTTATTTATCGATGAAACATAAATCAAAAACATTTTTTTGTATTCGTCAATCTTTAAAACCCTATTGAAATATTTGAGCATTGTGTATACTTCATATTTTTTCATTCTCATCAAAGCGGTTTTCTAATTTTATTTTGTTTTTTTTCTTATAAATTTTCGTTTCAGGTCTTGAAGAAACATTCATCGGCATTTTTTTGACTTTTGAAGTTTGAAAAATATTTCATGAAAAAAACTTTAAAAGGGTTAAAAAAAAATGTCAATCTGTTCATGATTTCACTTTACTTCGATATAATGAAAAGTAATATATTTATGTCACGTCAACTACCACAATTAAATAGTATGGTACTATTGGACTTTTTTTGCGTGAAATCTTCACTTACCCTTTATTACCTTCACAATCATGGATAACCCTATTTAAAGTATTGATTTATATTATTTTTTACTGTTAATTAGTAATTAGTAAATGACAGCGTGTACACAATATTTGATATACATAACTCATTATGGAAATACATTTATTTAACAGATAATTGTTCAAATAGAATGATTGAGCATAACACTAATAAAAAATGTAAAGAGCTTTTCAATAACTGAGCAATAATTATAAAAGTGAGCGTTCTTGGCTCTAAAATGGGATGATTTGATAAATAAATATTTATTTAATCAAGATATTGATGTTTTCTTATGTTTTTTCATATGAATATTTAACTTCAATTACAAAATTATAGTATAAAAGTAATTTTTTGCGAATCAATAAGCCATAAAAAGTCAGTGAACAACAACTTCTATTCAATATGGGTATTACAAAATATTTTCGTGATGGCGAAAAAAAACAAGTCTAGTATGTATGGTTGTTTCAATAAATAAAAAATTGAATAGCCAAACATGTAACGTTAAGAAAATATAATTATCAGCAAATCGGGTGAAATTTTGAAATAAAAACTCTCAACATGTGAAAAGCTTGTCAATAAAATGCCTGAAACTCGTCGAAAAAATATGCTTTTGAGACTTTGACAGCTTTCAAACCTCAAAGCTATTTTTTTCTTTTTTTCGTGCAGAATATTTAAACGTTGAAAAACATATCGAGTCAATCAAAATATTTAAGTCTTAAATAATGAATAAATTGATTTATTTCACAAATAAGGCGTATACTCTTTGCTTAGTGATTAAATATATTCGTTATTCATTTTTCCAACTATAATTAACAATTTAATAATCAGTTTTGAAATGCGGATTACGTTGCTGGGCATTTGTTCACCTCGGCTATGTGGCTTGGATTTCATATTTTAGAACGCAGTGACTGATTTTTAAAAATATTTTTTGATTTAGAGTGTCTGTGATATTTTTATTTATTCCCAACGTCTTCTGATCTCATTCTGCTAACGATGCTAACAGCTCTAGATAAGTACTAGCAGTTAACTTACCTCATCTTTAACCGCCCTTAGCGCCATTGAGCGACTGACTTCTTCTCGATAAAACAACTAGTTCTGAGAGAATCTGTTGAGAGATTTTATTATTATAATTGCTAGGAAGAGAATACATATTATTATAAATAATTCGATAATCTTCGTTGAGAGTACACAAACATAACTAATACAATCGTGTGGTTGAAAGTTATTTCAGTCGTTACTTTTTTCGTAACCTAATTATCACGGAATTATTAATCTTATCATAATACACATAACTAAAAAATGACAATTACAGACAAACGACACTATTTTACTGAGAGTTCAATAAATCTTATATAAAATGTGACATTTATTTCAGCTAACCTAACCTAACTCAACCTAATTTTCACGGATTTTACATAATTATTAATCTTATCATAATATATGTATGTACATAACTCAAAAATGAAAATTACAAACAAATGACACTATTTTACAAGTTTTACAAGAGATTACAAAAATATTATTTAAAATGTGACATTTATTTCAGAACCGATAATTCTTAAGTCATGCTTAAAAATGAAAAACCGATATTAAATTTCTTCTCCGAAAAAAGTGATGTTTTTTATCAAGGTTTCCATTTATCCAAAACACTCGCTCATACTTTTTTGAAAATCTCTCCACGCAAATATCCTAAATACACAATAGGCAATATGTCATATTTAATATAAACAAGATTTTATCGACTGTTCACGTTGACCTCCAGCGGGTTGGCTCTATTCATCATTTCACGTAAGAAGCATCCATCATCAGGGAGTACTTAGATAGACACACCAACATCCATCATATTGCATATATGACTACGCATGTGAAACATTTTGTATCTTAATATTATACTCCGTGGGATGGAATATGGTACTCAGTAGTTCACTAAAAGCTTTTCGTATACGGATGATCATGCCATGCTATTTTTTAATTCAGTCAACGTCAATTATTTTTAAAACAAATAGAAATCTGAGTTTTTAATATCAAAAAGTTTTTAGGATATAGCTTGTTAGTTAGTTCATCATGGGAATTAAATATTTTATCGATTTTATGTCGGTAAAATTTTCTAAGCGATTAATCAAACAAGTTTTCACTGGTGAAGAAGAACAATTTTTTCCAATAAACGTGTTTCCATTATCTCCTTAATAAAAATATATGAACTAGTTTTAAGATTAACAATTGATATTAAATACAAGGACAATAACTAGGTATTATTATAAGTGTAATAAGCACGATTTTTCCCATACAGAATAAATTTAACATTACTCTTCTAATTTAAAATGACTCATTTGTTATGAGCTGTTCAATGTGTATATTGAAATATCGTAAGCCATAATTTATAAACTTCTTATATAAATAAACAAAGACTGACAAATTAATTAAGACAACACTTTGTAGACCGATATTATCAAGACAAAAAATATTTATTGTATTTATACAGAAGTTCGAATGCGGTATAAATAACACACCACAACGATAGTCGTACATGCCGTATCCCCTTCTTGCTTTAATTGAACACATCTATAAAAACCCTTCAGTGAATTGTGAACACAAAATTTAATCCACTCTAATAATATGTGATCCATCATTGACATTATGTTTCTTCGTATCAGCAATGTCATGTTAACATTTTATTTAATAATAAAAAAACTTTGTTTACCTTATTTTCGATGGTTTCGGCGGTAACTTTGTGGAAGTTCATTTTAATATAAAATTTAAAATAACTTTGATTATTCCACGTATTGTGTAACTAACTGTGACACGTGTTTCGCCTCTTTCAGAGGCATCTTCAGACTTACTATCGCAAAGTTTGCTTAAGTAATTACTTACACTTTGTAGACCGATATTATCAAGACAAAAAATATTTATTGTATTTATACAGAAGTTCGAATGCGGTATAAATAACACACCACAACGATAGTCGTACATGCCGTATCCCCTTCTTGCTTTAATTGAACACATCTATAAAAACCCTTCAGTGAATTGTGAACACAAAATTTAATCCACTCTAATAATATGTGATCCATCATTGACATTATGTTTCTTCGTATCAGCAATGTCATGTTAACATTTTATTTAATAATAAAAAAACTTTGTTTACCTTATTTTCGATGGTTTCGGCGGTAACTTTGTGGAAGTTCATTTTAATATAAAATTTAAAATAACTTTGATTATTCCACGTATTGTGTAACTAACTGTGACACGTGTTTCGCCTCTTTCAGAGGCATCTTCAGACTTACTATCGCAAAGTTTGCTTAAGTAATTACTTACACTTTGTAGACCGATATTATCAAGACAAAAAATATTTATTGTATTTATACAGAAGTTCGAATGCGGTATAAATAACACACCACAACGATAGTCGTACATGCCGTATCCCCTTCTTGCTTTAATTGAACACATCTATAAAAACCCTTCAGTGAATTGTGAACACAAAATTTAATCCACTCTAATAATATGTGATCCATCATTGACATCTTACTATCGCAAAGTTTGCTTAAGTGATTACTTAAGCAAACTTTGCGATAGTAAGTTCGAGGATGCCTCTGAAAGAGGCGAAACACGTGTCACAGTTAGTTACACAATACGTGGAATAATCAAAGTTATTTTAAATTTTATATTATTTGTATACCTTGCTCGCACATGTGAATATATTTGAAACTTGATTTATACAATCACAATTATCTCTATGCATAGTTTTGATTTAAGGTTAAATAAAAACGTCTAGTTCGGCTGCAGCAGTGTCCGAATGAGCAAATTTCAGTTGCTCTTTGATTACAAACAATTAGGCAGGCTGAAAAGGAAAACATGGGTTGTTGATCACAGATCATATAGGAAACTACAACATTTTAACAAATATAAAGTCATTGTTGTCTTAAAAAATATTAAAATGACTTCCCCGTAATTATTACTAGCAAATATTTATAAGCGTATTGTTTTATGGTAATGAATGAAATTTTAATATACCGTAAAACGGGGTCAATAGGGACACTTTTTACCCTTCACGACTATGTATCTTCATACCTGCCCCACATAATTCAAATATGAATGGCTTGAAACTTGTTTCTACTACTCATTCATGACAATATTTTTCAAATATTCACTATCGTTATTAAATACATAGTTAATTTTTTTCGATATCTCTATTCACATTGAATCGGGGTGAATAGAGACAGGAGAAGATAAATCGAGACTTGGCACGTGAATAGAGACAAAAATACAGATTGTAATGATTGGAATATATAAATCTCTATTCTATACGAGTCTCTATTCATTCCGTTTTACGGTACTTATTAACCAAAAAAAACATGATTTTAATTTTCGTTTTTAAGGGGTCAAAAAGTAAGGATGCACAGGCATCGAACTTAAACACGTTTATTTCAATTTTGGCCAATCATTTAATTGGTTTGGTTTTCTCATTCGAGAGATAGTATTACAGTGATTGTAAAGAACTATGTATACTTAAATAGTAAAAAATACATTGGCAACGTAAAGTTTTGTTAAAGCTCATTCCTTGTTTTTGTCTCTATTCACCCCATTTTACTGATACTTCAAATTATAGGTGGTCGTCCAGCCACTTTTTGTTATAACCGCCCGTGAGATGTACATATGTACATTAAATACGCAACCCCCCATATTAAAAGTTTTTTCTTATACAAGTAGAGTATTAAAAGTACAGAAATACTTTGGAAAACAATCCAATATTTTATAATCTAAAAAAGTATTTTCGATTATTTAGATACTGGAAATAAACTTCTCAAAACAGGTACAATAAAATCGTCTTATAACTTAACACAAAGAAAGAGCATGCATAAAAATGGGAAAGTTATTTTTGCTTTTATTGAACGAAATTTTGCTAATTTCTTGCTTATTTTTCAGTGTAATTAATTTAATTGGAGAAAAGCTTTAAAAGTTTATTAAAGACATCGTGAAATATCGCTTACAATTATTTTTAACAGTATTACATAAAAACCTGAATTATTTTTTGAAAGGTTTTTTCATTACAATTAAAAAGGTTCTTTATAAAATAAGTTCCGGGCTGAAATACATTTCCTGCAAAGGTAGTTTAAAAACTAATTAATACTTCTTTAAGAAGTCGTTATGCTAATTTAATTACGACACATTTAAGACTTTCGAGATTTCAGAATATTACTTTAGGAATGATAAAATGTTCCTCGCATACTTTTAAGTAGCAAGTCAGAAAGAGTTTGAAAAATACCAACTATTTGCGTTAAATAGTTAAAGTTTTCATGCCGTTTTGTCAGTAGTTAATAATTCATTCATCGCAGAATGCGGAAAGTAGCCTTTGACTGCAAAATGATACATCTTTTTTCATATCAACTAGGGGTCTGTATTAAAAAAAATAAAAAACTTACTTGTCAGTTGTAGTACTCATGTGGTTTTAGTACTCTTCAGTTTTTAATGCTCGCCATAAGCGAAACCGGTCCTGATCTAATACATTTAATGTGGTATAGTTACTACAAAAGTTTTTATAATAATGCTATTCCACCGAGTATTAACAGTGAACACCTAACAAGTGAGATATCTATATCTTATTATTTAATTATCAAAAGTCTGTATTAAAGAATTTGAACTGAGTTTATACTAGTCAACACCTATTTTCATGACAAAGCTATCAATCTCACAAAAAAAATATTTTAGTATTTATTTTAAAATCAGTTTTTTCGCTTCCCTTTTCATCGCATCATTTTTTCCTTTGTCTTGTTATGAACCGTTTTGTTTTAAACTTTTTTTTCTTAGAACCGTGGTGTCAATCAACATGTTAACAATATTATTATCGCCGAATTAATTTCCCTTGGCAACTAAAAGTTTGTATATGATTTAAGCCCATGATTTAATTCAGTAACAAAGCTATGATAAAATTGATTAACGAGAAATTTACATAAAATTATTATTTGCTTTGCATATTGTGTAACTTCTGTGTTACGCATACGTTGCCACGTTAAACGAATACATATCATTAAAATGAGTACGTCTATATATAATAGAATTCGGTGAAATTAAATTATAAGGTTGTAAAATACAAATATGCCTTCCAGTAAATTGTACAAAGAAATCGCGTTTTGATGCCATGGTTTGTTTGATAATAGCAAATGGAAAATACGAAATATTTTGTATGCAGCAAGTAACAGTGATTTGAAATTTTAGTCTTACATTTTTATTATATACATTTTAGAATTTTGACTTTGTTCGACATACATAAGTCATGCTTGATTGATGAAAGGCTAGGTAAAAATAACAGCCATTATTTGTTAACCAACTTATTCTTATTGAAGGAAAAACGAAGAATGTTGGAATGTTATTATATTAGGTTAATATTCAATTTTTATATAAAACTAGCTGACCCGGCGAACTTCGTACCGCCTCAAATTAATAGATGTGTTAACTTATTGGCTTAATTAAATTCAGTTTTATATTATGTTTCGAGATTTTTATATATATAGAGATGACACGCACTTCGTTCGCACAAAACAAATGCCGAATGAAATGTCAAGATTGACGCGTGCGATGTAGCACACGTAGCGCCATCTGTGACTCAACAACATAAATAAAACGATGGATGTCGGAAATATTGAAAAAATAAGTCCTGATAAGAACATCCTTCACCTAGCGGAATGAAATATACTTTACAACCTTCTCTCATATCTAACCAATATACATAAAAAAATCATGATAATCGATCAAGCCGTTTCGGAGGAGTTCGACGACAAAAAAGTTGTGGCGAGATTTTTATATATATAGAGATATCAAACCGATTGTTTTATCATAAATAAAATATTCCTGTCACTCAAAATGAGGAGGCAAATGATATTTAACTATTTATTTATATAAACACGTGTATTTATAATAAATTATTTATTTATTTATATATATGTAGAAACTTTTTTTTTGTATACCTATTTGACGGATCTTTAAGTTCTTAGACGCGTTGGCCTCAAAGTTCTTCCAGTCTCCTTTGACTCTCAGCTAAATGTTTGCTTTATTTCCCTTCCTATCGTTGCTAAAAAAAGGGCGCGATCGCTTCAACAAGTCGGTTTACTTTTGTTGTATCTACGTATGGACAGTCATCGAGAAGAATGGCTCTCGGTCAATATCGATTTTCTGATGCCTTCTTGCAATAATTCTGCAGGCAAGAGATCATTGGGTTACAATGAAGACTCACTGCTTTATGAAATTTTTATAGGTTTCACGAGCGAACTCGCGAATAATAAGTACACTTAAATCTCGGTGTGACAGCAATTCACGCAGGAACCATGGATTCAACCGAGTTATTGAACTCATCCAAACTCACTTACGTCTGTGTCAAATATGTTGATATCCAAAACAATAAAATCGCTAAAGCTCTTCCCAGTGGCATTCCCGATTGAGAGGCTGGTTCTACTCCTTGAATAAAAACTCATATTCACGATTCCTAAAAAAATATAACATTCTCAAGAATAGTGGAAGTCTCATTTTGGCCTCGGATAAGCCGAAAAAAATAAATGGCCAGGTACATTGATCTTGCCACAACAGTGGCGATAACTGACGGAATAATAATTCAATTTATCTGTAGTACAAGTTATTGCTTTATATTGATTAAAATAATAAATACTTGAGTTAATTAAGAAGAAAAAACTTTAATAATACAGATCTTAAACCAACAAATTGCCTGGACGCGTTTTCTGGTAAATAAATATTATACGGAAACTTAACCCTTTATTCCCATATTTCACAAAAAAAAGTGAAGGAAGAGAAAATCTTTACTAAAAAAACTAGTTGTACAGATATTTTGTAACTGTTTGATAAAGTACATTATTAGCATAATATCTCTATTTGGTAGCTTTCTTTATTTTTCGGAATGTAGTTTTAAGGAAGTTGTGATTTATTATGGATCAAATGACAAATAAATCATACCTTTTATGTTTTTTGTGTTAACCCACGTTCTTGTTTTGTTTGCCATAAACCTTTGCCTGGCTAAAATTTGCATAGTATTATATTATACTTTGCATTATAATAAAAAGAATTCTTTATGCGTGAATATGTACTTGGAGGATATATGTTGTGGAACAAAGGTTAGTAAAATAAGTCGAATTCGGAAAAGCAAAAAGGTCGTTATATGTAAAATCATACTATTTCGTATCATATATGTTTTCTAATTTAAATCTCACCTGATTCTCTTGTAGATGTATTTACGTACATACACTAGTGTGGAATAGACACGGTCGAATTGATTGGTAGATTTTTTTAATAGAACTTGTTTATAAAATAATTTCAAATAAGACATTTGTTTTCAGATATCAACACTTAAAATAACTTTGATTATTCCTCGTATTGTGTTACTAATTGTGAAAAGTGTTTCGCCTCTTTTAGAGGCATCTTCGGACTTACTATAGCAAAGTTAGATTCTAATATTTTAAAATGATAAAATTACAAAATGGAGTTTCTTAATAATGAAATAAAAACGGTTTTTTCCGAATACTCACTGAAACTTACTGTTTTTTTTTAATAAACTTTACAGCACTTTTCAAGGAAAAAGGTATTTTACTTGGTTTTGTTTCGCGGGAAAGTTAACAGGTAATGAAAAAATAAAATAAAAAAATTTGAACGTATATGAAGACCTCAGAATTTATGAGAAGAAAAAATACTAAAAATGTTACTTATTTTTATAATCCTATCTTATCGAAATATTGAAAGTGTCATCTTCAAACGATCCAAATAACCACACTCTCATTGTACTTTTCTATTCTATCTAGTAATATAACTTGACATACTTCTGCGACCGCAAATATTATGAAAACATTCAACTGATATTGAATAGAAAATGTCTGAAAATAGAGGTCTGGATGAAGCGAAACATTAATATGGAAGAAGTCACTGAGTGTCAACCATAGGTATGGTTTTATTTAAAATGTAATTCATATAATACCAGGGCTGTGGAGTCGGAGACGTCGCGGCGTTTTGGTCGGAGTCGTACTCGGAGTCGGAAATTTTTAAAAGATCAAACTTTTTATTTTTGCATTTCATATGTCAAATTTGTCTTTCGGCCGCATTGATAGGGTTGATATTTAATTGAATACACATGAATAGGAAAATTAGGGGAAAAAAGTGACGATATTAAACTTTTTTAGTCGGAGTCGGAGTCGTGTTTTGGTCAATGTTGGAGTCGGAGTCGGAGTCGTGGTTTTGGTAAATGCTGGAGTCGGAGTCGGACTTTTTTTGACCGATTCCACAGCCCTGTATGATACTCATAATCATGTATAATTTTATTTATCTACACATGTTTTTGTGATTCGTGGGTTAAAGACTTGTTATGCATGCGTTAATTACACGAGGAATAATCATATTAATTGCACATTAAATATTTACTTTGCAATAAAAAAAAATGATCATTCTTTCATTTATTATTATTAAACTACTTTATTCTGTTGCCATCTAATATTTTTTATAGCTAGAGTGCATTCAATAACTGTATACGATTTCATTTAATTTTTTTTTTATGTTGTATAAAACATTGTATTATATTTTAATATAATGAAAAAAGAACAATAATTCAGGTAAAACATTGCAATGATGCTATCCAATAATAAATATATGAAGCGAATTGAATATCTTAATTCACTAAAACTGATTTTGAATACCTCTAATAAAAATATTAATTAATAACGATCGTTAATAAAAAGCTATTCAACATACTGAGGATGGTTTTAAACAACCTCTCGATTACTTTTGCTTACGTGATTTTAACTCCGTAGCATATTTGAAAGTGAAGAGTTAACAGGCAGTCCTCAAATAAAATATTTATAAAACAGATATATAGTTCATCATAGAATAAATAGTTTATCTGGGCAGTTAATTTTAGCGTGTATAAGGAGTTTTTAGGAGGTACCGAAAATCAATAAGATTTTCACTAAAAAAATATGTTGGTAAATTTTCATGAATAAAATATGATTACATTAATTTCATGATAATATAATAAAACATAAAACAAAAATATTTTTCATGTTTCTTAGTACCCATTTCGATAATTTGTTTGATGATTTTGAAAATGAATTCTAAGATTTCAAGAACACAAGGTTGTCGAAAACTTCCGCTGACTCCTATAATTTTTTTTATTCCCTTTCGTTTGAACATCTGTTTGCTTCGAGATATTTCGGCAAATAACTATTCGACATGGCTTTTGATCATCTTGATTTACCATCAAAAGATTCGCAAAATCGAATCGCTCCGGGGTAACAAAATAATGAACTCTTTATTTCCAGTTTTATGTAAATCGGAATTAAATGTATATTTCATCGTGACTCTTTTCAATTGAACCTACAACATAATCAATGAACAAAGAAAAATTTCTTTTAAATCTTTAAACATTTTTATCTCTGTTATTAAAATTTTAAATTATTCTGATATTTTTGAATACCTAAATAATATATTTTAAAATTGAGAAACCAAATGAAAAAACCGTTCTGCAGTTGACAGTTAAATTCGATAAAAACGACATTATTATTGTAGATATCTTAATTTGAAGAGCTTGAACTATTTACGATTATTCACGAGTTGCTCGGTAGTGGTGCTAATGGGACACGGAATATGATCATACGATGTTGTTGTGCACATTCAAAATGAAAACGTCACCTTTGAGCATTGAATGAGCTCATCATTATTACATGACTGGATGCTGATGTTTATAAGGAAAACCACGAGTGACGTCATTAGTATCATTACTCGTAGCTATTTTCCGGTACATATGCCTTGACGTTAGTTGCAAGTGTAATGAAGTGACAGCAACTTAGTTGAAGATGTTTCATTGTTGGTAGTTGGGAAAACAATACAAAATATATTATTATAGATATATAATACATACATTTCATATCACTTAAACTCATTTTAAATTCATAGCAATGTAAAAATGCAAATCTTCGAAAATGGTCATCTCCCCAAGGAGATAGGTACTATTTAGATTTAGAACATGCATAATGGCTATATATGTATATAAACCACAAAATACTTCTCACGGCTCAAATATATGACTAAACTGATATACGAAGAGGTTTATTCTTACAAATTTGTTTTGTTATTAGTACCCGGGGTCTAGTAAAAATTATATGTCATATATATATATATATATATATATAGGTGCATTCTGAGATCCCCCTCGCGTCTTGTGCTTTATTTTACAAAATAGACAATGGTTGCATTCGAGCGCCGATTTTTGCTTTGTCGACAGTTTGGTTTTCCATTTACTGGCACTCGCAATTTAAATATTTAAAATTGATTACCATGTGTATTATTATTTATTTCAAGCCTTCTGCAAATAATATATCAGAGTAGTGCTGTATTCGTGCTCATCTTGTATATAGTATCGTTCAGTCTAACAAAAATATAGCGAGCACTTTTTTTACGCCGCCAAATTTTTGCCTTACGTCACGTTGTTGTTTGGATATTTCAATTCTTCAACAAATGAAAAAAACAATGAGTTGTCAAAAACAGTACGATCTTTTGTTTCGTCATTTCCTTAAAAAAAATACAGTTAAGAACACTACTAAGTGTCTATTGAATATTTGTGTATCAGCCAAATATAACAACTATTAAGAAATTTTGTATTTTTAAAGCGTAAAAATAAATACCGATGAGCGAGATATACATGCCAATCAAGTTGAAAGATTCGAACATACTAACACAATTAAACCCACACCAATCTTTATATACACAATAAAGATTTGTGTGGGGACAGACAAACTAAGAGACACCGTGTGGGAATTATGGGAAAACAATAAACAGTTGAATAGGTTCTAATAACAGCATTCATTTAAATATTTATTAGAATTAATATTTTATATTTATAACTAAATTTTTAAGAAGTGTGTAGAAATGAAAAACATTCTTTAATACAATAAAGAAAATCTATTCAGAAAAAAGACAGTATTTTCTCAATTCTCAGCACATGAATTTTGAATCTAGTTTCCAACATATCATTTCCATTATGTGAAACGATGAAATACAACAGCGAAAAAACACATATACAGAAGAGATAGTGTTGGAAAACAAGTCATTTTTTTCTTTTCGCGCTGGTAAGTATTTTCTATAAGGATTTCCAGGTAAATCTTCTAGATGAATATAAAAATATTATTTTGCATTTTGTTTTATTATTCTTTTTTTTTGTCTTTTCTTACCTTATCACATTCGAGTGAGTAAACAATTTTTTTTTGACTATGTCAGTACGAAATATTGTTTTTTAATTTTTGCTTTTCAATTGTTTTTTTTTTATTTCAAGCACGTTTTACATTATCTTAGAATTTTGATCGCAATCTTATTCAATTTACTTTTGCATTATCTAAAGCAATCCAATAGTGATATCATTATTGCTAACACGAGTGTCCATCGTTTTAATACCGTTAGTTAAAAGATTTTTAAAAGATCCATTTGTTTCTTTATTTTCCGTATCTTTTCTATGGCCAAAGCGTAAATCGCAATCGACTAGTTGATCGCATAGCTATTCCAAGTTGTCCGCCTGTCTAGCATACTGAAGTACACATATCTGAATCTTCTTTTATTTCAATGATAATAAATTCAATTAATTCGATCACCACCAAGATTTAAAAAATGTCGCCCGTAGAGGTAAAGTTTGCCCACCCCTGATATAAACAGTACGGATCACAGTTGGCTCAGTGATTTTGCAAAGCGTAGGCGGGCACCTACTCCCCCTCCGCCATTTTAAAATACTTCATACCAGTAAAATTGTACAGTAGACAGCAACATGTGGGCTTCGTCATTTACATCAAATATATTTTTCTAAAATAGTTTACAATTGACGCATGTCAATCCACTCGTCTGTTTGATATGACAGCTAATAATTGAACAAAAATCTACTTTAAAATCATAGTTTTCGCAAATCTATGACACTACAAAACACTAATGCGCCATGTACGTGACAAATGCAATAAAGATAGTGCATAATACATATTAAAAAATAATAAGACAATACTTTCGATGGTTTCGGCGGTAACTTTGTGGAAGTTCATTTTAATATAAAATTTAAAATATCTTTGATGATTCCACGTATTGTGCTACTTACTGTGACACGTGTATCGCCTTTTTCAGAGGCATCTTCAGACTTACTATCGCAGAGTTCACTTAAGCAAACTTTGCGATAGTAAGTCTGAAGATGCCTCCGAAAGAGGCGAAACATGTGTCACAATTAGTAGCACAATACGTGGAATCATCAAGGTTATTTTAAATTTTATATTAATAATAAGACATTTTTTGCACTTATTTCACATTTCCTTAGATGAAAATGCCCGCGATGAGCGACACCGGTCCTGATCTTTATTAAATTAATGTGAAATAAATACAAATAATGAGGAATTATGTTTTAATATCATGTTATTTTACCAAGTATCGACAGTGAACACCTTAAAAGGGTACATAATATATGTTTATCAAAACAATGATCAAGCAGAGATAACGACATAAGAGAAAAAATGTTATTTCCATAATCGATGAACGGTTAACTTTTCGATGAATTCAAAATATATTATTGCATAAGCGTCATCCATACAATAATTTTCTGCGTAAATCATTTTCGAAAATAAATAAACATATCTACATAAGGTAGCCTATGCAAACTATATGGAACAATAAAATAATGTATAAATAGGTGGCACGAATCCCCTATAAATAAAGTGATTTCAATGAAATGGCCATTGGTAGATTTTATTAGCTATAATATTAACTTTTTTATGCCCTGATATATAAAGTAATGTCACACCATTTTACGATAGTACGTTTACAATATTCTTACATATTTTTAGTTGAATATACGTGAAAATTTTACTTGAAACAGCTTTTAAAATTGATGCATATATGAAACATATTTAAATTTAAGTCGTAAAATTATAACCTATGTTTTATAATTGCGTTATATGTTTCTTTTGTGTAAAAAAAACATTTTGCCATGACAAAAGCAACTGGCACTGTATCAAAGCGCGCCAAAAACAAAACACGACAAAAAAGATGAACACAATTTTGTCGGCTATAGTTTTTGTGATACAAAAAGTTTCCCCGGGTCATTGGGAGGGCGATATTAGATTATTAGGTAGAGACTTGTCCATGCTGTGTCGACAGTGTCTATATTTTGTTTGAGATGGATCAAAAGTTAGCCGAAACAATGGCGGGGGAAACTTTTTTTACTCCCGAAATATACGTAGCAAATGGGTGGCAATTTTCTTGCTCGCAGATTTGAAATGAAACATCAATTTGGGAGCAAATTAAATTCCGAAATAAATAAACAAGATGTTTGTTTATTTTAATTTCGCTCGAGGATGAATTTCTAAGTCATTATTGTCATTTCACTAACTTTTTTTTCTGAAAATTTTAAAGCACGTTGAAGAATCTGCTTTTAAATACGAAAGACAACAAATGATATTATCCTAAAAAATATTTTATTTTAACGTTAAGACAAGCGATCTGCATACTTCCAAAGAATTTTCTTTTTTTTTCTATTAACCAGACTTGTGGAGTCAAAACAATACAACTCCGACTCTTCTTATTTATGTGTATTCAATTTAATATAACAATTGTAAATTTTATTATAAGGCCATGCAAAAATAAAAAAGTAAAAACTTTTCAAAATTTCTGACTTCAGGTACGACTCCGGCCAAAAAACCTGACTGACTCCGAAACCACAGCCCTGCTTTTAAAATATATGACAGATCTGAAAGATTTAAAAAGCTTAAAAAAATGTTTTTAAAATAGATATAACGTTCAGCATCCAATCAGTAAGAAGTTAAATACATTCATACAATGTTTAAAGCTAAATTAAAGTGATTGTATTTAAAAAAAATCTTAAAACAATGGATGGGCTGTATAAAAGAAACTTATAATTATAAATTAGCTCTATAACCTTTATTTATTATGTATTAAGTACAAAAATAATATTTCAAAAATTTCAAATGACAAATGTTTTTTTTTTCAAATGATTTCCTAGTGCTAAAAATAAGCGTGACATTTATATATTACAAAAGGTATCCACCTTTATTATTCTGTCGTGAACAATTTTATTGGTAGAGCGGTCTACCCAATCACCTGGAAACCGAATATCCTAGCTATGAATAATTTTCCGAGTCGCTTCTGGCGAAAAAAAATGTTGAGGCCTTGGAAATTTTGACATAAAACACTTGGGGTTTCTCTTATTGAGAGGTACGCGTTATCTTACATGGGTTGGCAAATAAGCATTTTGAGAAGAAAATGCGTCGCCGCTTATTTACTTGAAACACTAGGTTCTTAGTGAAGGTATGGTGCTGGTTACATTTTCAAAAACAACCTTATGATGTTTCCAATTATAAGGAAAAGCGTAATTTGTTTGGTATTTTATTTTCTGCAACATTCAAAATATTACTCGGTGTTTCGAGCTATCTTATTAAAAAAAACCCTTTACTAAGGTGTATAGATAATACTCATACCTAGTATCTTATAATTGAAAAATCGCTAAAAATATTTAAAAAATCTAGGTTTAGATTTTTTGAAATTCCGAGATAAATTAACAACTTAACAATCAAGTATATTATATATTAACTATGAATTGTTTCTACTCTCTGGAGGAAAAAACATACTTTTGATCTCATACAAATGTCAACGCGGTAGGCAGAGAGACTCATTCGCGTGTCACGTCGTGACATTGACACGCGCCCACTCAATCGATGAAAGTTTGATGTACGCAGTTCAAAAAATCTCCGGCTGTCGTTTGAGTTGGATAATTCGGGAATACGTTTTTCATGTTTTCAGGAAATTTAACATCAATTATAACTACATTTCGACTTTAAATTGAATTGGTTAAAGCCACTTCTATGCCACTATATTTATTATTACCGTTATATATATATGTTTTAAATAACTTTAAAAAAGATCTTTAGATTATGTGTAATGACAAGACATCAACGGAGTAGATGTTTTTTAGTACCGTAAAGGAAAGATTAAACTTGTTTTGGAACAAACTATTTTTAAAGGTGAAAAATAGCTTCTCAAACTCCTGCTACCGCCAAAACTATTCTCCGATGGATTCTCGTCAACTGAGAAGATAAAGAATTTATAATGATAGCCGTGACAGTTGTTTATCAAATTAATTATTTTATGTGACCTAAATTACCTTTGTAAATCACAACAAAAAAACAATTGATTTTTCAATTTTATCTATAATATTTAACCTATAATAATCTGGTTAAGTGAGTGTTCATATAATTTTAGTCGAAGTGATACATTGTTATCATTCAGTAAGCTTTTTCCAAGAATACTTTTTTGTTTAGCTTACATTTCTCTATAGCATTTAATCAAGAGTATTTGTTACAAAATACTTTTGTTAAATCAATATTTTCTAATACATCGTTAGCAATGTTTATTTCAATATTTATTTAAGAAAAATTTTGAAATATTCTTGCTGTATAAATTCTAATTGTTTTTGTTATTAGATAAATATTTGGTTTCATAAACATAAAAATAATAAATTCCAAAAATTTTGTATTCCGTATTTTAGATGAAAACGTACGCAGTTATTTATGTTTTATTTAAAATAAACAAAAAAAAATTACTGAAGAGCAATTAAAGTTGATCAACTAAGTGTTTGTGAGACGATTTTTTATTATGAAAAATATTACATGTATAAAAGAAGTGAGAAAAATGCACATGGGATCTTGCAATTAATTTTAAGAAGGATTTTGAAAGATTACTAATTACAATACTAGTATGAGTTTTTACTATTTCTGTTTCCTCAGTCAAAAAAAACAATTTTAAAAATAAGTCGATAAAACGTAGTCTATCCAAAAATATTAATTGAATCATATATTGGTCTACTCAGCTAAGAACATGTTGTTTAAAACATGGAAATGAACGTTACCTTTGCTTTCAATTAAATAAGATTTTAAATTTAATTCTTACGTAGATGTATGTACTGTGGAGTCTGATTATTCTATGAGTCACTTAAGGAGCGGAAAGAAGAAGTAAAGTTCTGAAAATATCAAAATTCTTTCGATGAAAATTAGCATAAAAGAAAATCTTCAGACAAAAATATTTAGATGAAAATTTGAATTCTAGATCACAGAACGGATGTTCAAAATCTAGGAAATATAGCGGTAATCTAATTCTTTGCTTCATCCATACATGGAATAACGCTTCAAGTCAATCCAAACGACTACCTTCAACAATACCGACCTCATAATACATATTACAAATCACATACTTATTGGATTTCGATTGGTGAATTCAAAAATATTGAGTAGGTTGAAACTTATTGAAGCTCTCTTGCCCTGCGAACCATGACTCACTCTACCAATAATATCTTATATATAAAACCGAAACGGCGTATGTATGTCTGTGGGTCTGTAATTCCCTTTTGCATTGTTGGTCATTAAGTTGTCATAAAAACGAATATAAAAAAAAATATGTTTGAATTTTTATCGGCGAAGACATTTAGTCAAAATGTAATAAATTAGTCTTCTTCTGAACTTTTCCCGGCTTTTATTATTAATAATAATGTTTATTATTTACGTGAAGGTATTCTTTGACAGCAAATTAGATTTTTTCTTTGAATTTGGACATTTTAATGGGCGAGAATAGGGCTGTCATCAAATTAAATAAAGTTTGTGATTTTATTTTAACTCTATTTTAGATGTTAGTTTTTGTGATATAATTATGTCGAATGATATAACATTAAATAATTATTGGTCACTTAGTCCGAGCGACGCCGGGTAGCAATACTAGTAAGTCTATAAGTCGTAGTTCTTGAGTCAAACAGAGTCACTAGTGTTAATAAAGCTATACGAATAAAAATGATAATACTTTTCAGTTACTAATTTAAGCACATAGCAAGTTATTCTAATTAATTCTTATATCTGTATCATGAAACCTCAAGAGCTTTACACAATTATGCTTCATTACAATATGTACTGTAAGAAGGATTTACAACCGAAGCTAGCAGTGGTAAGTGTAAAATAATTCGTTCTCTAAATCATAAAACTTTAGTATGAAACAAGTTTGAATCTAAATTAATGATCTAAGATGGAAAATTTAGCTTCCCCAAAGTGACACAGCCGCACGAAAAAAACTACAACAAGCACAGATTTCCGCTAGAGAAATGGTGGCCGATAATTCAAACAAAAAAGCTTCGGCTCGAAATACCAGAGGGAGAAAATGAAAACGAGGCAAAGTAATGCGGTGCTATGTATCCGAGCCTTCAACGGCCGCAAACGAAATTCTTGTTTACCCAATTCAGTAAATGAAAACCTTTCTTGTTTTATCATCGCCATTATTAAACATCGCTCATACTATCCGCAAGGAGACGTCTCTATATTGCTTGCTATACCAAGTTCAAAATAGGGAGTACCGTAATTTAATGTAAATAAGAAAAACTGCAATAAATATTTTTAATACTGACATATATTATGTAAGGTTATAAAATCTTGAACATGCTATATATAACTAACGGACCATGTATTTTTTTCCCAAACCAGGACACCTAAAAAAAGGTAGGTACGTTTTAGGTGACTAATATTTTCATATTATGCAATTGATAAGATGATAATATTTTTTATGTCATTGTTGTCATCATTTATGCTGAAAATTGAGTTTACAGTATATTATAACATTTAACATAGCTCAAAAAGTAATATTTGAAGAGCTTATGCAGTTAAGTAATTATTTCAACTACGGGCAACAGTGCAAGACAGTTCGTCAGGATGTAATCTAATATGTGTGATATTCCATATCGACTTTATCACAAAATTACTTTAAAGTTTCCATCCGAATACTTTATATATTATAATGTATAAAAATGTGAATATATTTTCATTGAAATACATTCAAGATCCATTGGTCGACAATCTTAAGCATTCTATATGCGTTCCACTTCCAATCCCTACTTAAGTTCCACCAACAGCTAAATGACGTTTGGTGGACAGATTATTGACGTCTCTCATTTGCTGTCCGCTATAATTGCAACTCGTGTTATCACAACAAAATCTTAAAATTTTTGCAGTCAAATCATTTTTTATCTTTCCGAAAACGGGACATTTTGGCGTCCCAGAGCTGTGTTCGGGGACACCGGGACACGCTGGCGAAAAACAAGATGTCTTGTTACATTATATATAACGCATTTTTGAATGGTTATCTTAAGAGAAATTTAGGACAGAGAAAAACAATTCAGTTTATGAGTGTTAACATTTTTGTCACTTATTATTGGATTGACATTTTTTTACAGTGCGCTTATGATTATTTCTAAGCACCGTAAATAATTTCAACCTGTCTAGTCTAGTGGTAAGATCTTTGCTCTATCAAGATGTCTGGGTTCAAGTGTCAGCAAAATTAGTATCATTTTCACGTGACAACGTCTTATAAATCGATGAACGCCCGCTGCACGCACGAAAAAACATGACTCATTGTCCCGTTTGTCGCGTTACGCCGAAGGCAAGCGTGCGAGCGAGAGCGCGGATAAGCGATAGAGTCGACTAGAGTAGAAGTCGATGCGTCTGAGTAGAAAAGAGACAGCGGCAGCACACAACTTATACACCTACAGTACCTACACGTGATCTGTTTACAACTGTTTATAAAGTGAAGTGAAATGTTAATGTGGTTTTCATTGTTTATATTACAACAACAATTGCGGCAATAAAGGTAATTAATTCTTGCATATTAAAAATCTGATTAACGTATAACAAATATACAAAATATCGTATCCATACAAAATAATGACAATTCAATAAAAATGATTCCATTTTATTCATAAAAGTATGCAATCATTTCATCAATGTTTTCTTATGACGTTGTCACGTTAAACTATCGTCCGTAAACCGACTTTACAGACACCAATTTTTCTTTTCAATTAAAATTTTAGAAATTATTGAATCCTATCGAGTTTTAATACGGAATAAGTACTTAAGACCATTTATTATTTTAAATATCATGCATTCCACCAAGTATTGACAGTGAACATTTTAAAAGTGAACGATAGTGGAATAGTTAAAAGGCTTTACCTTCCAAACTTTTTTACAACATTATTTAAATTAAATTCCTTCCAAGAATATTTAATAGCATATATAATAACCCATCTTTGATCTGTCAATCATGTTTAAAAAAATACTCAAATTACTTAGAGAAACTTATCTAAATTGTATATCAGAATTTGAGATATCATTTTGTATTAATACATGTATAAATCTTTCAATATGAATATTATAAGCACAATAATATTACTTCATTCAAAGAAATACAACAGCTTTGTGGTAATTCAAGTTTACTTACTTTTATGTAAATCGTTCCAACATAAATATTGGTATGCTAAAAAAAAAAAAAGGATGGCCGCTATTGTTTCTTCTGTATCACAAATGTTTCACCATCCATTTGTTCTATTCGTTTCTGTCGTATGTTAAGAAATTTTGGTAGCTCGAGTCAATTTGAATGCAATTTTTTTTTTCCATTGAATTGGGAGCATTTTTCTGCAGATTTCATGAGATATTCGTGATTTGTTTTTTTTCCGTTACCCAAAATAACTTTTAAATTATTGCTGTATTACGCTTGCGAGCAACAGCATCGATTAAACTAAGGTAAACATTTATTTGATGATAAATGCTTAAACAAAGAAATAAAAAAAAATACCTTTAATAATCAACTTTAACACACTGGTGTTATTTATTTACAATATTGTTGCATGGCGATGTCCTTCATGTCTTTTAACCTACGACATTAAAAGTATTCTTATCATTATAAATAAATATATTTGAGTAAATCCGAGTAAAAACATGCTTGAATTTTCAGTATGTATATTTTAAAAACGTACAACAGTTCTCTGACGAAGAATTTTGGTTCAATGAATTTAAATAAAGATTGTTGTAAAACCTTCTTTTTAACCATTTTCATTCCTCGTGTAGACTTTTCAGAATCTTATGCAACAGAATTTATTAAGTGACTAAATAGTTAGTAGGTCAGTCGTTTAACATATTGTTTTAAAAACGATTGTATAAATTGATTTGGCTATGAAAAGCTAGTACATAATTAGCTGTTCGGTTTTTTAGAAAAACTTTCTTTCAAAATCAGAAATGATGGAAAAAAAGTGCACGAAAGCACAAGCATAGTGAAAACTTGAATATGGTACCAGCAACGTCCGAAATACAATTCATTACATTCACAACTATTGAAATTCATGACTTACTTGATTTTTCAAACGAAATAAATAAAATACTTATTTTAATTTATTGTTATTCCATTATGTGACGTGAGTGAACATATTGTAAAATACGCAATCGTAAAAATACCATTATTAAATTAGGTACCTACAAAAATCACGAGCCACGAATGCTGTAGTATAATTCACAATAAAAAAATAGTGTTTGTTAGAAAATATGTAGTATTTTGAACGAATAAATTAAATTTTTAATGTATTCATCAAATTAAAGCATATAAAAAAATCTCATATACGATAAGATTTCTGATTTTAATGCGATTGTATACCATGCCATGTTTCCTATTATACTTAGCCACGTTTAGTGGTTTTTATGACTATTTGCTTCATAAAGCAAATAGGTTAGTAGTATGAGAATTCGTGATTCGTGAAAATTTGCACATATAATTATGTTCGTACATACTACTAACAATTAGAAATGTTATTGTAAAAAGCTTTCCAATAATTATTAAAAAATATATATGCTGACCAGTTTATATGCGAATATTTTCGTTTGTTTATACAAACCCTATAATTTCTTATCTTATCAGATGTTTTCAAAACATACTCCATTTTGATACTTGCCGTATATAACTATAAAATACTTGTTGGATAGGCTCGAAGAAGGGCTCGAATCTAAGAATCAACACTTTCGGAAATACATTTTTCAATCGCTTTAAGCAGTGGTTTTCAAACTTTATGCTACTACGCTTTCCTTTTTTAAAAATGTGTTTTCAATGACAAAAACTTTTTTTGGCGCCCCGCACCTCCTGTTTCGGAAACCGCTGGATTAACTATTAATTTTGAAGTATGGAAGTTTTTGTTCCATACCACACATCACATATCCAACCTAATCTATCATCCTTATCTAACTATATTTTTCTACGGCTGAAGTGCTTTAAAATAAAGTAGATTATTATTAATCAAAAAACTTAGAGAAAGAAACTTGTTTTATACTTTTCCAAGCGTTGCCTTTCAAAATAACGTTGTGTACAAAGTTGTGTAAATAAATACTTTTGAGCCTAGTCAAAGGGCAAAAAGTGTGTGGAAAAGTCTCGCCCATCTAATTCAAAGTCGTTAATTATCTAAAACTGTCGAGACCGGATTGCGAAACCTTCTACTTTTCCCAACTATTCGACAATAATAAATGGCTGTCGTTTTTCTTTTATTTCATTCCCTTGCCGTTTTGTGTTACGCCTAGGTGAACGCATATTCCATTGAACATATTTCGTCAGAGAATAAAATGTCACAATTATTACATAATTTCTATACTGTTATAACCACCTCCATTAACCTTGAATTAACAATACATACATGTGGAAATTTTTCGTTTCACGGAATTGCTACAGGCTCTGAAATATTGTGTTTCAGGAATATTTTTAGAGCAATATCAACGATTCAGTTAGTATGAAAAAATGGCTGAAACCAGTGACGGTATTAAAAATAAACTAAATGATTTACTTACCCGGTACGTGGTGCAGTGGTCAAAGTCGTTGGCTTCCACGACGGACCACTCGGGTTCAATTCCCGGTAATAAGCAGATTTTTTCAGTCTGTAAATCGATTCTGTTCGAAGGCAATGGGTGTTTGTGTTGTTAAGAATCTTTTCTCACCTTTCCGATCCTAAAAAAGCGACACATAGCAAAAGTGATTAGCTAACCAAAAGTCCTATCCTGTTCCTTGTATCCTTTAGATGTGCGTAATCAGCAACTGAGTAACAAGTAGTTATCGTAGAAAAATATATCTTGAGATAAGCTTTGTGAGGAGTCCATATGCTCCAAAGTTGGAAACGGACATGGTTAAAAAAATATATATTATAAGACACCGTTAATTGTCTATCTCCAATTAATGCAATGGCTGTTGTAAAAATTGTATCAGATATTTTTTAATATCAGAATATATGATATATGTTCGTATAAGAAAGGATGTCTCGATCCAAATGCATTTCATCTCATCTTATGCAGATACGTAATAGTTCTATGCCTATTCAGCTAAACCTCAATTCTGATCCGTATAGTGATGGAATTGTAGACATTACATACAATATTCGAATATGTAGTGTACTCTGCATTATCTTTCCCGGCGTGCGATATCTCGTATTATGCAATGTTAGCCGGTAAAAAGGTTTTCAACTCATTCCTAAAATATGTTACGTGTTGTAAACTCTTTGCTCTCCAAGAAACAAGAACACCGAAAAAAGCGACTTACAGATTACGCCTTTCGTAGTTTGGCAATATCTTTGCAACCGAACTTCGAAGGACATTTTACGAGAAATCCTATTTACGTTACGAGATGTATTTATTTTTGATCAAAGAATTGGACGATAACCTTTCACATCGCTAATGTTATATCTAACTTTGCTTTACTGTGCGGTGACTAAATCCCAACTCATTACCATTATTATCCCCCATTCTTATCTATTTCAGACATAAGCTGGTTACATTATTATTCCAAATGTAAAAATTTTCCATTTACATTCAAAAATAGTTTTACTTTAACAAGAACTTCGCATAAAAAACGGTAAAAATCCAGATATGTGGAGTCGTTAAAAAAAATACTACTCCGACTCCAACATTCACCAATAACACGACTCCGACTCCGACTAAGAAATGTTTAATTTCATTTATGTCATTTTCCTATTTATGTGTATTCAATTAAATATCAATTGACCAATCCGGCCAATAGCCAAATTTTACATATTATATGCAAAAATAAAAAGTTCAAACTTTTCGAAATTTCTAGACTAATATAATTTCTAAATTAATAGACTCCGAGTACGTCTCCGGCCAAAACGCCGCGACGACTCCGGCCAAAAAACTCCATTTCCGACTCCACGACTACGACTCCGACTTCACAGCTCTTCAAACTGAATTGATAACATAATATCAGCTTCATTTTAATAAATTATGCTTGCATGAACTTTTATCTGCATAACTTAATAAGTAAAGTTATATAACATACATTTTTCCATATGACGTCAAAACCTTTAAATATCTTTTTTTCAAAATCTTTAAACAAGTTTTTTTTGTATCTGTGAGCTGATTTAGGCATATTTTTCAGTGGGATACGTTAAACACGAAATAATTGATTTTTCAAGTAGAAAACATAATCCGTTGCCTACTAAATGTTGATTTTTGTACTGTTTTATTGTGAGATATCAAAAGCAAGCGATTCATAGAGATTAAAATATATTAATATTGCCAGCCCGACGGCTGGTATAGTGTATGTTTGAAAAATAAGGAGATCAAATAATCATTCAGCCTATGCTTTTGTTTAAGGATATTTTTTTTTTATGTATTACACACTACCCGGTACCGGTAGATTTGATTTCACTTACATTGATCGGTATCGATGGCATTTGCCGTTTGACGTTTGCTGTTTGTCTTTTGTCGATTGTCTATGGTACGACACACGCGCCACCTACTGAAAATTAATTTTACTATGCCTATAACCTTCGCGAAAGTGCAACAATAAGTTGTCAAAATGAACAGTACGTCAACGCATAAAATTTGAAAAAACATTGATTTTCATATAAAAGACAGACTGTAAGTTAGTTGTATCATGCCTATAACCTTTGCGCAAGTGCAAGGTAAATGTTGAGAAAGTTTAAACGCAATTGGATTAACGGTATGGCAACGCATAAAATATGAACAAACAAACAAACATTGATTATTATTTATAAGATTAAGTTATGGTATAAATTTAAAATATATCATTTATGTTAAAGTGATATATCTTTATAATAATATGGTTGCAGTGAAGTTCCCCGTATGAGGAGATGTGCTTAATTCAATTACTAACAAGCGCTCTAACGTACTAATTTGCTATTCAAGAAATTTTGAGACGAACCTTAACTATGGTAATTATTATTATTATTGTCTGATAGTTTAACTTGCGTGTTTCGCATACAAAATATGATCGCATTATAAAATAAGATAAATCTTGAAAGTAGACGTTATTATTTATCATTTCAGATCTATTTTAATAGTAACTTGAATTTGTTTAAAATTTGATAGAATGAAAGACGTTCTAAATTAATGTTTATTTACTATGACAACATCTATGTTGGATAAATTCTTCGCTATTTATGATATCTTTCTTTAAACTATTTTGCTGTATAGATTAATGAAAAGATTATGTTTATCCATGTATGTATATTTAGTAAATAAATCACGCGTTTGACAAATCAATAATTAATATTGTTATTTTGGAAGAAATCGTTTTTTGTATTACATATATGTACTTTGTTGAAATTTCCCTTTGTTGATTTCAAAGGAACATATGGAACTTATTTATACCTTTATTACAAGTTTAAAAAAAACCTTCCATACAAATTCAGAAGATAACATACGTCTTAAATCACTCCTGTAGAATATGTCAACAAGGCGATTTTTTAAATATCGCTACGCAATGATACTGCTATTCAAATAAAAACCACATGTGGAAGGTTGGTTATAAACTTTAAAATGAATATTATACAAGATCGTGGATTAATTTAAGTCATAAAAAGCGCGAGTTGCTTTGTTATTTTGATTTTCATTGACATTTGGCAAAAAGTTTGGCATTAGTATTTTTTTAAACGTTGACATTTGAAAGGAGCTGTATTTATATATCTAAGTAAAATATTGACAGGAGGATGTAGGACGAGTCAAGAATCTTTGATGACGTCATTTATTCTTCACATACCCGATGGATTTTATTATATTTGGAAACGATAATTTCTCATAGCAACAAGTAGTGTTCTCATTTTTTCGTTCTAGAATATTCGATTATTTTTGTATGAATTGAATAAGCCTCGAAGCAATAAATTTTTCAATATTTTTTTAATAATAAACGTAACAATGGCGTAAAAAGTGTTTTCCTTATTGTTATTTTTTGCTCCCGGGCGAATTACCACCGTACAATATCAATAAACAGCGACAACCCGACAAACGGCCCGTAAAATAGCTCTCGAGCGTGTAGTAAAAATAATTTTCGCGCAAAGAATTGCCGTTTTGTAAGTTACAAGCGTTTTCCACAGCTGTTTCTGAGAAAGTTTTCGCATTTAATAGCCAATTAAACTTAAGCTTGAGCGGGGTGAGCTATACCACACTTTCAATTGAATGCGAACCGCAAGTCAATTTGTTCCTATCAAACGCAACGCAAAAACCTTGCCATCATTTAAATTACCTCAAAAGAAATAACTTCAAAGTTTTTTTACCCAAAAAAATCTCGCGAATCATTGAAATCTTCTTAATTTTCGTTGAAACATTTACGCCATTGAAATGTTTTAATTTATTTCAAGCATGCCTTTCTACCAAGAAGCGACAATTAACACTTTAAAATAAGTTTTTTTACTCCAGGTATCGTGTAAGTTAGTAATAGTGACATGTGTTTCGCCCTTTTAAGCATCATCAAACCTTCTATCGTAAGATCATCATCCGTATTCAAATTACTACTAGTATTATAATAGTATAGCATTTTTAATTCATTTTTCTTTTCTTAGCGATCTAAAGAGTGTCAAATTTACCGACCAAAAGTATTTTCACCTGCCGTGAGAATATGTATGCTGGATGCTGAGATGTTGGATTCTAAGAACACGCCTAGCGTGTCCATTTTCATACTAAAAAACAGGTTCAGCTTTGAAAGCGTTAAATAAATATTTAAAGAGGCAGTTAAAATTTTGGCTTTTAGTTTAAGTTCTTGGTAGAAACGCATTTTTTACTCTAATATTATAGATAATATTAATAATATCTATAAAAACCCAAGATTAAAAAACAACTTTATATCTTGTAGATCTTGGATTTAAAAGTCATTAATAATGTGAATATGTTTTTCAATCAATATTTTTTTAATAATGTCAGATCGGTATTAAACCTAAATTAGATGAACATCCATATAGCATTTAGACTAGGTGGTAATTATTAAACGGATATTTTTTACACATAAACGAAACAAACTATCAGTTATGGTTTATCCGTCAATTTGAATATATGAAGATTCTGAAAGTGAAAACTCGGGTCGTAAGTCACAATACGTATGAAAATGTTCAAAGTTTGAATGATTCAAAAAAAGCTTACCATGGAGTTAGACGAATCTGAATAACTTTCCAGGGTTAAAAAAACGCAATATTATGAAGACAACATATATTGGTGCCCGCCCACGATTCAACGGAGAGCGTTCTAGATTTATAACCTGTTAACTTATTACGGGTTAAGTTAAATTATTTAAGTATACGCCAGTATTTAATTACAGTCCCTTTATGGCTCATTGAAGGTGTTCAATATCAAAGAACCCTTTTCTAATTACTTAACGTTGTTTATTTCCAAATGCGCACTATAAATGTGTAATAGACACTCTTAAACAGAGATGGATAACCAATTTAAGTTGATAAGATACACTTAAAAATAATTAGGAGTAATTAATAGATTAAAATTTTATATTCTTTATTCCTTGGTGGAAAGACATAATTACACAGTATCATAATATTGTACAGTTTAAAAAAAGTATGACTGATTTCACTCAGTTAGTGAGCATGCTCATGAGTTGATGTCAGTGCAATATGTCAAGAATAAATTTAGTTACAAAAATATATGTATTTTTCTATATACATATGTATATATACAGCACAATCGTGGAATGATCAAAGGTAATATTTTCAATCGATTTTCACATAATCTAATCAAAAGCTATGCTAAGTTTTTATTTGAATTGATATCTCTGTCTAATCTTATTTCAAATACGGATAATACAAACATGGAATTTTCATTGACAGATAAATTCTGCAATCACTGAAAAAAATGATTCCATGTAGAAGATAAAATTGATGTTCATCCAATTTAAATTAGGTGACTAGCCTATATTGTGTCTTCATTAATTATTATTGTCAATTATTTTAAGATGAAGTTGGTCATCCTTCTTCGTGACTCAGCAAAGGTTTAGTTCCTTTTTGTACCTAAATATCAAAAATGCCCACGATACATGTACCTAGTTTGATATTATAATTTAAGCACAAACTGATCTTTATAGAAAATATATACATAAGTGGTATTTATAACGTCGAATCTCTCATAGTTGTAAATAAATAAATCGAATTTATCGAAACATATATGCCTTCATAAGTATCACTCAAATAATAATTATTGATAACTTAAGCCAAAAGTCTAGTTGTTTAATCTACTTCCATATTTAAGTAAACATCACTTCAAGAAACAAGAGCTTTGCAAATGCCTTAGTAAAGTTATTTTATTTTCTAATATATCGAAGGTCGTGCAAACACTAAAACCAATATCAGACGCAGAAAAAGACTCGTAAGATCTCCTCAAATAAGAGAAGTGAACTGTTTACTTTTGACTCGAGCAAATAAGTTATTATTAAAGGAAAATATTTAACGAAACAATGCCAAGAAACTTAAGACATCAATAGGTACATTTTTGTTTTATAAAAATAAAGTGTAACAAATTCTAGAGACATAAATTATGACGAATAGGAATACATTTATATTTCACCAGCGACGGCTTGTCTAAGTTTTCATTGAAAATTATAATCATTCCATTACTATTATGCCTCAAAGAAAGACAAGTAAATATCCTAGTAACCAATTATTTGCTTCTGTATCCCACTTGATTTTCAACTGAATAGTAAGGTTTTTACATTGATGTTGATGATGAACATTTTTTTTCTCTATTGTTTCAGAATGCAAGGAAAAGCTGCCATTTACAAAAGTGAATTAAAAGGTAACCTTTAACATTTGATAATTTTTGAGTAATTTTAAATTGATACAAAGAATCAAAACGCCATTACATTTTTGAAAATGAATACTCAATACATTCAACTGTTGACTATTTGAAATAGTTTGAACAATTGAAAGTCAATAAATTTAACGTGTTTACTTTTTTTTTTGGTATACCTACCAATACTTTGTTATTCAGTTGAATCTCACAAAGTTTTTTTAAGTTTAAATCACCTTAAAAGTTAATTTAACCTTATTGTCCGCCTACTCCGCAGGCTTATGTGTAAGTGTAAGGCAGCACAGTTTGTAAAAAATCCTTCATTTCAAATGATAAATCTATCAGACAAAACTCAATATCGCAATTACAACTGTAACCAGGCAAAACAAACGTTTAAATTAAATTGTTCAAAACACTTCACTTAGCCCTTCTCAAAATTGCCATGTCTTATTTGTTACTTTTAAAGAGTGTCTGAATTAAATAAAGAGTACAATAAAATTACAAGTCACAAAATGAAAATATATCAATTAAATATCATAAAACATGAAAAATGTAAAAAAATATATTGAATGATATTAATTTAAAATTGCTATAATATATGAGCATTTTAGCAAGCTACCATTCAGACTTACATCGAATTTTTGACGACCAAGGCTTGAATCCTCAATTAAACACTTTCATAAAAAAATTTGACTGATTTATTATCCAATCCTGTAAATAAAGCATAGAGAGATCGTTTCATTCTCAACCTGTTCTTTTTTTGGCTTGTCTTTACCGGCCCTATAAAGACAGACACGACGATGAAGGAAAGCTTTTTTAAAAAGCGGTATGTCATAATTTGATTTAAATTTAAAAAAAACAATCAATAAAAAAGGAATTATTTTTCAAAGAGATATTTTCGGAAGGTAACACAAAACATTATAAGGGAGTCAAAACGGTTCATTCACATCAAAAGCGAGACTGGTCACTGTGATCTTTATAATCATTGCTGTACATAATTATGTAAATTTTATTGTCATGGTTAACAATATTTTGAATAATTCCCATGATAATTTTTACCGAGAAGAAGACACAATGCTAGGCTCAACGTGTTCTTATTTGCATAGTTTGTTCAGCTAGGTAATTATTCACATAGCATGAAAAGTTTTGCGTGGAAACCTTTGAATGTTTTGATAGGGCATGCTTTGTGCTTTCGTTGAAATCGGCTAACTCCCCTCTGGGTCGTTTCAGAAACTATCGATTATACGCTTGTTTCCCTTGATCACTTTAAAATAATAAATCACTTAGATTATTTCTTTGCGACAGTCAGACAACTTAATAGAGCTTTTAATTTTAAAACATACAAATCTACCCTTTTTGTCTGTGTATACATTTTAAGCTGCCTTAAAACAAGCCGTATTTATTACAAAGACAGATATTAAAAGCATAAAAATTAATGTAGTCAAAAAATAAATGAAATCAATCGTATAGACTTAGGGTTTTATTACCTAATGAATTAAGCATATCAGCATTTGAAATATTATCTACACATGAAAGTACAGCGTGTGTGTGTGGTTTTTGTGATAATTGTTAGTATTGAGAGAATATTGACAGCCTACTAGTGTCTTTTAATTTTATTTTTTACGATGTCCGCTCCCAGCTTGGAGCATATGGACCCGTTACGGAGTTTATTTCAATATATGTTTTTCTTCGAGAACTGTTTGTTACTCAATTCCTCAACCTCTCTGTTTCGAAGAGAGTGGGGCTGAAAAAATACCTGGACTTGTTCAGGACTAAACTACTCCCAACCACTACCCGCCACGGCCTTACATTCGGTATCAGCGATCGTGTCCCGTGGCGTAACAACGTTAAGCGTAACTGTTCTGTTTGCGAGTATGGAGTTGTCTCTGGAGCATTTGCCCAGGACTTGGAGGACAAGGCACTCAAATGTGCATTACTGACTCTAAATAATTAGCAAACCCTATACGTTACTGATTCTAGAAATGCTATTTAATGATGTCATTAATGCAATCAACAAAAGCCGGTTACGGACCTATACGAATAGGTCCGTCCTTGCACCGTATGACGCCGCAAATTTGCTGAAGGCCAAATAATTATTTTTATTGGCTACCAAGTCGGCGTGGCCTACTGGCCCGACAGCTGGTCGGACCAACCTGAGTAAATCTTCCCGCTCAGAGGACATAAAAGAACAAATCCATAGAATGTGATCAGCATCCATTATATCACCGCATCTACATGTCAGCCCATCTACCATTCCAACTAGTAGTTAGCTAATCGATGTCACTATGCGTCGCTCTTTAGGATCGATAGGGGGAAGAATTTTTTAACAACACAAACACCCAACGCCTCTGAGCACAATCGATTTATCGACTGAAAAAATCTGCTCGTAACGGAAATCGAACCCGGGTAGTCCGACACTGTAGCCAACGACGTTGACCACTGCGCCACGGACCGGCGTCTTATATTAGTTACTATTAATATAATAATATAACTCCTCTGTTTATATGCTTTGAAAGGTTTAGATCACAGATTTGACGACGTAAAAATTTTATAGTCCACATAAAAAAATAGCAAGTAGTATTTCATGTCATTGAAAAGTTTTTCAATTTTTTGTGAGACCGAATGGTTTTGAATATCAATATCCATCTTGAATAATCCTGATTTTTCACTATCCGAAGTTTACTGATTGAATCTGTTATATTTCTGAATTCCAAGATATAAAAGCAAAATACGATGTTTAGCTTTTGACCTCAACGAATGGTTGTGAGGGGTCACAGCCTAAAGTTTGCGTTTCATCATAAATAGTTTTCATACCTAGCCTATTTTTGGTATACATACTGAAATACGAGAAAAAACTTAGAAAATATACTTTTTTCACTTTGTAAAATATTCGAAAGGGTTATTGTTTTTGTTGATTTCAATTTATTAGTTTAACCTTATGTTACAGATATTATTGGCATCCGAAGATTATGCAGTGTCTCAGTAAAAAGCTATACAACTTGAAAAAAAACATAATAATGATAGTCATCAACAAATATTTGGAAAGTCATTAAAAAAGTTAACCAGTACAAGCTTTTATTGCTGTCAAGACTTGACGGTTTTTAGCTAGTTTTATTTGAATTATTTATAAATTGCAGTAAACTATTTTATTTTTTGGTTTTTTACAACCGTTCAGAATGTAAAGTTGGCGGTCATTACATGATGATTCGACACCATACATCAGTAGTCGTTCTAAAATTATTATAAATATTAAAATAGTATCTATGTAATTTTTTTTGAATTACATTTTAATATTTTTTTTTTTTAAATATGTAATAAAAAAAATATATTTGGCATTACAGCTTACGCCAATGCGCCAAATATTCTTAATTGTGAAAGTCATACGTGATTAACTCGATGTTAAGTAATAAATCAGTTGTGCACAAAATCAACGATAAATAACATACACACAGCCCAAGATCTCTTTTTTTTCAATTGAAAAAATCTGACCTTGCCGGGAATTGAACCCGGGTCTCCAGATCGCTAGGACAAAGCTCTTGCCACTAGACTACATGGACGACATTATTAGAGATATTAGAGGTTTCTTACAAAATATCGTCCTTTAGTTGTTGCTAATAAATATCTTTCATCATAATTTATCTCGATTTATTACATTATCTACGTCAAGAAGAATACAAAATATAAACTTATTTTTTTAATTTAATAGCTTCCCACCAAGTACTGTCAGTGAACACCTTAAAAGTGAGAATCATTTTCGTCCAGAAATATCTGTTATTGGTAGTCGGCGTCGATGTGTTACCAATGTTAAAAAAGAAATGTTAATTTGCGGTTCAAATATTATGTAAGTTAAAGCTTTTATTAAGAATTAATACAACGATAGCAAATATATGTATGAAAATTAAGAGATTTTAATGTAAAAGCGTGTTTTTTTTACATGAAAAACGATTGATAGTATTCATATAAAACCATTGCGCGAATAAGGATAAAGTTATTTTGATTGAGTTGAAGAATTCTCGACAAGTAAGTAAGTAGTTGAATCGTGTATTTCATAGTAGACCTAATTAAACAAGAACTAAATACGGATTTCGATTCGTTTGAAGTTGAGTTAAACTTTCTTTCTTCTAGGTGCACTTGTGCTAACTTGGATTTAACTATTTTATCATGATACGTGAAATAGCAAAGCAAAATACATACTAAAGTGCATGTAAAGCTATTAGAACTTTATCTTTATACGATAATACTATTGCGGAAATTGTAAGGATTTTCATAGCATCGTCAAGTATCTCTACATAATAGCTATTATTACTGCCAAACTAATATGCGCATTAAATTACGAGAATTTATTTCATCGTACACTACAAAATTTCCTTCATCATAAAGGCACTTCAATACATTACATATAAAGCCTTTTAAACGCATACCCATGTATGTATATATGTATATTATACCGAATACCGAAAAGCGAACACATGTGAATGTGTATTTGATTAAAAATATTTCTTTTTCATTATAAAATTATTTCAAATAACTATTTTCCCATCTTTGAGGTACCTGAAGGGAATAAATAATGCAAAAGTATTGATTGCAATACTATAGCTTAGACACGTGCAGACTGGGACGTATTAAAATGAATGTTCTTATTAGAAATAATAATAGACAGCAATTCATTCAACAATTGATGTTTCCGTAATCAGACTGTCCGATTACCCTGGCCATGACGTTTACTCGATAGGCTTTATTTTACAAGCCGTTTACCCCGATCGGACGTTTGAATACATTGATTTGTAAATGTATTCATGGATTCATGTCTAAAACAATGCAATTTATGTATTATGTTTTAGTTGCTCTGAAACTGAAGGATAAACAACAAACTGCAAGAAGCAATTCGGAAATCCACGCCCATGGAGAAAAGAAGTTTAGTTTATTCCTCACATTCATAGTCCAAACGGATCTGCACAGAATTGGGGTTTGAACCATGTACTAATGCAAGTTTGCCCAAACCTTGGCTCACTGGCTTCATGTGAACCCAATTAAATGTTGTGAGTGGCTTTTAGATGTATTCAATTTTCCATACGTTTTATTATTGATAGAATACATAAAAAAAACTATAACTTTATTTGTGACGAATTATAATATACATAATACAAGAATTTATCAAAGTATATTTTTGATGATAAACTGCATCGAGCATCACATATGCAGAGTCATTTTTCTCAATTATAAAAATTGTAAAATCAAAGTGTCGAAACTGATGAATGTTGAAAATTTAACTAATCTACTGCGATGCGCAACGTCCAAATTACCGGTCGACATCAAACAATTATCACACAATAAAAATAGGTGTTGAAAGAATTTCAAAAAAATAGTACAATTATTTTAACTGTGACCTGTTTATTTTATAAAATAGCACCATTTTATTTTTAATGAACAAAATATTTATGTGTGGCCCATTAAAGACATGCATTATTTTATTTGGTTTTCCAAGTGATTTCAGTTGAACACCCCTGCACTAATGTGCCTAGAAAAAAGTTCTAGCTCAGCTACTTCAAGTTGATATGAGTATAATCTGTAAACAGAGAGCTTGACAATATGATCCTCCATGTGCACTTTATGGGGTTGTAATGTAAATTAAAAATACGAAAAGAAGTAAGTGAGCGTTAAAAAATTTCTTCCATTCAAAATAAAAATTCATTGAATTCATATTCTATGAAATTTAGCACTGCAGTCATTTTCCTTGACACAGCAATTTTACTTTTCATAACATATTCTTAATCCACGAGCATATGTTTATAAAATATATATAATTTCTGTTTTCAAGCTTATAAATCAGTTTTTCGTCTAAATATTAAATATAAATTCTGTGGTAAAGGTCGAAATTGTTTCACAGGCATTAATATATTCATGTTCAGGCTATAAAATACTATAAGCACAATGTGCGATGTTTTTCAGTAAAATTTATTTACTATTATTTATCACCGTGGTAGAATGGCAACAGCTTCCGTGGTTTAAGATTAAAGGTACAAGTGTTTAATTGATATGTAAACCATTATTTGAAACTGTATTCAACAACATGGATAGTTTTGTTCCAAATAAGCTTTTATTGAAAAACAATATTAATTTTCCAATTTATAAGTGATTCAAAAAGATAATCAACCAATTAGAGTCAGGTCATCAGGTCAATGTCCATCAAATATATAATTTTGCTATTTTTCACTATCCAAAAGTGAACTCTGTAAAAATTTAACAACAGATATTTTTAAACTGTGATTCATATCCAATGCCTTGATGATAATAATTTATTCCCAAATTTGTATTCTTTTCAAGTATTTAAACGCCATGTGCGCACTAGAAATACTGCATATGCCGAAAGACAAAACCCGGGTAGTTAGAAACTTAAAACTTAAAACAATTTTGACGCTGAAACTACATCAATCACCTTCAGCTTAAATCCTCAACAACGCCATTAATATAGAACCATTAGTAAATTAATCCAGGTTGCCCATCAATAACTTTTAAGCTTAATGATTAATTTTTATTTTTATATCATCGATACAAACAATTTTCCAAGCGTCGTCAGCTCAAATTTATATGGTTACTTTAAATTCTTATAGATGCCAAAAGGTGAAACCCAGGCCCATAGAAAAGTACAAAATTCAAGTTGGCATTGAAATTTAATCAAGCACCTTCAGTAAAATCTTCTATTCAGTCCCAAGTTTGATACAGTATGTCATGACTTGTATGTCCGTTTCTCCAATTGAGGTTTTAGTGAAATAGGAAAAAATCTACGATAATTTCTTGATCTGATTAGGATTTAATTAATGTATTTATCGTTATATATTTATACGTTTAATAATAAGGAACTGTGTACACATTTCTCTGAAGCATGTTTTTTTTAAATTAAAAACGAAGCAAAACATATTTTATGTCCTTTTATTACTGATTGATATTCATACTTATTATCAACTTTCTTGTAGCTTTGCATATAAGTTTTATTACACTAATATGATGATATGCTTGGATAATAAATGGCAGCGAAGGCTAAGTTGGACCACATTTGCCGCACAAAACTCCTACACACCGCAAACGTAAACATCGAAACTGTATACAACATAAACAAGGCAAACAAACTATGTAGAAGCCTGCATATTCCAGAATTTGTACAGAATAAATATGTTATTTAATTGTTTATTTAAGTATTTTCAATCTTGTTTAATGCTGTTCATCCACTGACCTATACCAGGAAATTATGTCATTGAATCATTTTGTACTTACTCAAGATCGTAAAAAATGGGTGACCTGGCATTAAACTTTTATGGATATTTCTATGACTCTTCTATTCATGTTTTTTGATGAATTCACCGGTAAATTTGTGGAATTTCATTTTAGTATACATTAAATTAAAAACGTTTTTTTGTCAGATATTATGTAACAAGTCGTGTCACGTTTTTAACTCCTTTGAGAATCATTCACTCAAGATCGTAAAAAATAGGTGGCCTAGACTTTATATGGAAGTTTCTATGACTTTTTGTATATGTTATCCCTTTACGTCCTACACAAAACAATTTAAGAAAACAGACTCTTCTTGGTATAAATTTGGTTTTTCCAAATAAAATCCTGTTGAAATAGGGGAGGTTCATCAATAGAATAAAAAGACATATCGAAAGCGGGAATGGATTAAAGTTTAGTAATTATATATGTAAAATATTGATATAACTTTAAAACTAGTGATTTTTGACTCTTCTTCTTCTACTTCTTGCCATCGAAGTACCCAAGACCAAGAAATACTATGTGGCCTTAGCTTGATTTCGATAGTAACCGGAATCTGTATAGATAATAAAAAGAAAATCACTTTATATGGCAACGTGATTGAAAAAATTTTGAGCGAAGAAAGAAGAATAGACTTAATATATAAATAATCATAACTTTCTTTATTTTAAATTTGATATCTCGGCTATTAAAAACTAAAAAAATTTACGTTTTTTCATTTTTTACAACACACCCAATATTAACATCAACCGTACGCCACTGGTAAAATTATATGAAAAAAAGTTATTCGAGAATGATATTTATACTTTGATATATTTATTTTCATTTTAAAATAGTTGTAAGCTTATTTTTGAACGCTTCCTACACGCCCTGTCGTTTTTATGTACGTTTCTGAATCTCTATTCTAAAACCGTTGGGTCAAAACAGAACCTAAATCCAGTTGCGACCGCAACCATACGTTTTTGAGGCTCTCAGTATTTGGTTTTTGCACAAGCATAAATTGTTTTTGTTGCGTGGATTTTCCGGCTCAGCCGCAACGGGAAACGTCAGATTTTTTCCTCCCAAACTTTACATTATAAAACGGCTGGTTAGAAACGCGTCGGAATCAAGTGGTTCGCGCTACGCTATAAATTGAACCTAAGCCTAATGTAATTTATATTCATTTGAAGACAGACTAAGGTCGAGGATAAATTAAAATAATTATGCAAAGATTTAAGATTATATTTATTTTGTTATAATGTAAAAACTGTTGTATTTCAGGACAATTGTGGAGAGCATCACAATAAAACATTTATAAATAATTTCATAAAAATAGAAAGCATTCAATATTTCAGCAATCATTTTATTTTAAATACATGCAATAATTTCCTACAATTATCATGACATGGTTTGCCTCATCGATGACACCATTTTAAATTATTGTATTTTTTTTTTTTTTTTATACCGTGTCCGCTCCTAATATAAATCATACTGACAATACTGATTTTGATCACACAGAAGCTTTTTCACTAAAACTGTTTGTCATATAGTTCAAGTTGTCAAACCAATCTAAAACAAGTAAAAAGATAGGTCCGGACTGAGTTGTTACTTTATTGATATCGCAACATCTTATGTCAAGCTAAGATGAATGGAAAGGAATTAAAGACATCACAAACATGTCTCCCAACACTTACATAGTTCAATAAAATTATGAAACAATTCTTACTGAAATTCGAGCCTGTCACTGCTTTCTGACCTCTCGGTTTAGTTAATACTCATTTTATTAGAATATAAAGCAATTCATCCGTTAATTCATGATAAATCGTTAAATCAAAAATCACGTTATTAAATAAAAAGGTAATTTCAACCATGCGTTAAAAAAATAACTTTCATTTCATTTACCATTTAAGATCTCATTACAATATGTTAAATTATAAATTAAACACACAATTTTAAGCCTCTTGTCTGTTTCTGTTCCCAAGCTCTGAAAAAGCTTGCATGGGTAATTTTAATAATTATATTACAAGTGACTTACATATTCAACATTTCATTTTTCTTTACAGATACTAAAAATACTTCAAACTTTGCTAATGATATTTAATTGTTTTTTTATACGGTAGATGAAAACATGAATATCGAATAAGCATTAAAATGTCTGTGAAAAAAGATTATATTACCATTAACATAGCTTTTTCATAGTAATCAGTAAAAATAAGCACTGTGAATGTGTTTGTTTAGTCTTAACAAATAACTATTGTTTGTCATTTGTATGTTTATATAATGTCCGTTCATTGGCTTGAATGAGGTTGGGCTGAAGAGTGGTGGGAGGGTAGGGTAGTGTCACAAGCTTTTCTGGTCGTTTCATTAGCCACAGGGATAGTTTTAGCTGCACTCTACCGCTGTACACTTTTCATACAATCCAGCTCGAGAAACATTACCGATGTGTTTTGTTAGAAACTTGTAATGACAAATTAAATTGAATGGGGAAAATTGTCTTCCTATACTCGAATGTGAGCCAGAAAATTAATTAATTTGAAACTATAAATTACTACATGGTTGTTGCATCGATACACAGACAAAGAGTGTGTATATTTGTGCGTTAAAAACAGAAATTTTAATATATTATACATTGTAATACAATGAAAAGAAAACAATTTTATGGCCCGTGAAACCTTTTGAGATATACCTTAATGAATTAAATAATCTTCACAGAATCAATTAGCAAACTTTTTTCTTAAGTGCTTTAAAATTATTGGTAGGAGCCGCTTGGTAGAAGCTAGCCAGTACTTTGTAGGCTGGTGCACACTTAAGACAGTTCTTACTGCTCCTGTGAGTTAAGATATGTATATGTGATATGAAATAAAAAATAGCTCAGAATATATCACGTATAATTTATTTAAGAAAAAGCAAATCATGGCATTACAGTTGACGCCAATGCGCCATGCATTTGACACATATAAATACATCTATTTATATATATACATACATACATACATGTAAATACATAATAAAAATCACAAATTAATTAAAAACAAAATGAAAACATTGTAGTCATAAAAACAGAGAAAAAAAAAATATGAAACCATATTAGAAATTTTCAAAGATGTTAACCGAGTGAATGCTGACAAAATCAACTTTATTCATAAAATATAGTATTCGTCTAAACTCACTCACGTCAATATGAAATATGTCAACATCCGAAGCAATGCCGTTTAAAATTGTTAAGGCTCTTTCCAGTGGCATTCCCATTGGCAGACTGGTTCTACCCCTTGGAAGAACAAACTACTCATGTTCACGATTTCTCAAAAAAATATCAGGGACATTCAATTTAACATTCTCAAGAATGGTAGAATTCTCATTTTGGCCTCGGATAAGTCGAAAGAAATATGTGGCCAGGTACATTTCTCTTCGAGTATTCAAACTATTGAACGTTAGTATGCCTAAGAGAAAATCGGTTGGATAAAGCCATCGGTAGTATCCGTATGTCCTCAAATAGAGAATTCTCAAAAACTTTTTCTGAGCACTCTCCACCATAAGAACATATTTCGCACCTCCCGGGGCCCAAACAATCGATCCACTTTCAAGCCGGCTTCAAACTAAAAAAATATACATTAGTATCAAAATTTTTACTTCTGAAAAGTCCTTGGTAGTACGGAGGATAAAGCCCAACATTTGCAATGCTTTGTTGCAAGTAGTCTTAATGTGATTAAATGTAAGTTTGCTCTCAAATTGTACGCCAAGATCTTAAACTGATGAAATCCGCGAGAGAATTCAGCCATTCATTGAATACCGATAAAATAACACTCGTGAGCCCCTTGTAAAAGATAAAAGATTGCCTTATCAATATTAAAATCGAGTTTTTTACATCTTTCCCATTCTCTTGTTATGTTAACTATTCATGACACGTGTTTCGATTCTTTCAGAGGCATCTTCAGACTTAGTAACGCAAATGTTGCTTGAGTAATTACATAATTAAATTATTAAAATAAGTGAAATAATTTAAGTTATTTTATACTAAAATGAACTCGTACAAAGATACCGCTGAATCCATCGAAAATATAAACATATATACTGCATACGTTATAAAGCGTTATTTTTTTCATTTTATTTTTTAAGTTAAAAATATATTGTCAATACAGCTAATGCCAATGCGCCAAATATTTTTAATTGTGAAAGTCATACGAGATAATCTCGATGATAAATAATCATTCGAGAACTCAACGAAAAATTATATACACCCATATCCAAGATCTCTTTTTCATTTTAAAATGAAAAATAAACAATTAGGACTTGAACCCGGGCGCGCCTGATCGCTAGGGCAAAGCTTTTGACACTAGACCACATGGACCGACTATGATTACTATGATTATATGACGTTATATGATCGCCTTATTACGAATAAGTAGTGATCATATTAACAAGTTGAAATATTTAACTGATTATCGGAAGGTATTTATGGTGATCACGCACAACAACTACGTATATTATCTGCATGCAGTCGCTGATTTACGGCCTTTTTTATATGAAAATAACAACCAAGTAACATAAAATAATTAACCCAGAAATAAATTTGCTTGTAAGATTCAGAAGTGAGATTTTTTAATGATTCTGTTCTATTATTTAATGTTATATCATTCGACATAATTATATCACAAAATCACAAACTTTATTTAATTTGATGACAGCCCCATTCTCGCCCATTAAAATGTCCAAATTCAAGGAAAAAATCTAATTTGTTGTCAAATAATACCTTCACGTAAATAATAAACATAATTATTAATAATAAAAGCCGGGGAAAGTCAGTAGAAGACTAATTTATTACATTTTGACTAAATGTCTTCGCCGATAAAAATTCAAACATATTTTATTTCATATTCGTTTTTATGGCAACTTAATGACCAACAATGCAAAAGGGAATTGCAGACCTACATACATACATACGCCGTTTCGGTTTTATATATATGATTACGCTTTGCGATGGCAAGTCCGAAGATGCCTCTAAAAGACGCGTAACACATGTCACAATTAGTTAAGACAATACGTGGAGTAATAAAAGTTATTTTAAGTTTTATATTGAAAAATAATATTCACGATGGATTCAGCGGTCCCATTTTAGTAGTTCATTTCAATATAAAATAAAATTGTATAATTATAATTCTAAGTAGTATGTAATAAGTAGTGACACGTTTTTCGCTTCTTTGGGAAGCTTTTAAAACGATAGTATTATCGTGAGGTTACTTTAGTTAGTTATCTTTACTTTAATAAATTAACGATAGTTAGTCTGAAGACGCTTATCAAAGAAGCGAAACACATGTCACTTTTAGTTACACGATGCGTTAAATAAAAAGTTAAAAATTCTTTTTTTTTTTAAATAAAATATTTTCATATTCATTGTATCGTTAACAATAGTTGAATGTAAATTAACAAACCATATATTATTGATAACGTAATATATATAGTGGATTTGCAAATAAAAAGATATCATCTTTTTGCTTCGAAATTGATAATTGATAAAATCAGTAGGACACCGCCGATAGCTCACCCTTACTAAGGTGTATGTTCTTAATGATAACGTTGTATTTTTATCTAGGAACTTCTATATTATCCGATGCCCTAGATGGTCTAGATAACGAACGAAATGTCAAAGAGAGTCTTATTTTAATATTTCACTTAACATTGAGATTATAAAAATGGGCACTTCAATTGGAATGCGCAATAATAAAAAAATCATAATTTTATGGATTGGTCGGAGTTCAAGTTCCGCTGATTTTTTACAGCTGAAAAATGGGTTTTAATTTAATCAATGAATTCACCCGATTATTTCCAATTGATAATGTTCACGATGACAAAAGTCAGTCTTTATCATTAGATATTATAAAACATATATGAATAATTTACGAAACTTGATTCAAGTAATGCTATTTATCAACATATGCAGATACCGTTGTATTTTGTATGCTTTAAATATTTTTTCTACTTCTAGTCAAAATTGTAAGGAATCTTGTGAAGGACAAATTGGTTCTTCACACTTATTGGAGTGAACCAACCAATTTGGATTTGAAAATAACAATATTTCAGCTCTCAGAAAAATTCATATCGATATTAAAAATTCGTTCGATTATTCTCAGAAAAAAACATATCAATGCTTTTCAATAGATAAATCAACACATAATGGGTTAAAAAATAGTCTTAAGAACATATACACATATTGTAGAACATAATAATAGTTTGAAGTATTTGGGCCTCCTTGAATTTTGTGTACTGTCGACTGAAGTTTATAAAAAGTTACATACTTAAATAAACATATTTACTTGAAGCCATAGACATTTATTTTTATTTTATAGGTAAAATTTTAAAAGTATTCACTGTCAACACGCAGGTGTAAAAATAAATAATTTAAAGAATTTTACTAGCCGTTTATAAAGTCTCATTTTCACAAGGTATATTTGAAAAATGTTAATTAAAAGAATACTTTTCAATAAATGTGTCACTCATTGCGCCAATTTTTTGAAACAGTTGAAACAGAGCTTATATAAACAAATATAATTCTTACTTTATTATTTGGTCTGAATTTTCATAGCAATAATTTGACAAACACTAACAAATGTTTCTGTTAAATATATATAACGATAATATTAGCTGATTGATTGAATAGGCATTTACTTGGTAGAACTCCATTATTATACGATAATAAAAATAACAATGTATTTTAATTCTACAGAAACTATTTTATAAATTTTTTGATAGCTATTTCGGCTTACGCCCTCGTCAGAACCATCTGAACTAAAGTTCCGACGAGGGCGTTCGCCGAAATAGCTATCAAAAAATATATTAAATAGTTTCTGTAGATTTAAAATACATTGTTATTTTTCTTATCGAATGATAATGTTAGTTTACCGAAAACAGTTTTAAAATATATACAAAGATTAGAAATCATTTTTTGTTTATAATCAATGATAAATCACTTGCTCTCTCCAAATTAGCCGTCAAAATCTTTCGTATGAAACCAAAGTTATTAGCGTCGCTATCAAAACCAGCCTCTCTATTATCCTCAATCTTTCGATCACCATCATCAACTATGCATCGCATGTTTCCGTTTCCGTATCAATGTGGTGGGAGTGGTTTCGTGGGAGTGCTAGCTACACAGCCGGACGCTTTAATGATTTCCGGCGGACGCGGATGTCTAACACACCCCTCCTGCTTTAAGCTCCGCACGGCGGGCTAGCCAGGGGCAAAACATCGTTCAGCCTTCCAACTGGACAGCGATTCTAAGTAAATCCTTGGAATTGAAGTGCATCTAGGTTAAGTGGCAAAAACAGAATTAATTATCAGAGTAATACGAAACCGTCTTAGTATGGTTACCGCAAGAAAACTGACAATTGTATAGGTTAGTCTTTACAACAACAACTAGAATTGAAATCTTGATAACTTTAGAAGACTAGGCACATTGCTTGTTGCATACGATACACATTTAAACAATATCTCCACAGCATTTTTATACCAGAATATCAATTTTAATGGATAAAGTTTTAGTAAATAAACTTTGAACGAACACTTTTTAAATGTGTAGATAATTTTAACAATTTTTAAAAAATATTTATTCTTTGTCAAGTATCTGATTTTTCTCTCTGTCGTAAAAGATTCAATGTAAATATGTATGTGCTCATTTTGGTTCTGAGTTTATCAAAAAGATCATTGAGCAACTCTTTTATTAATTTTAGAGTCATTAATATAAATTTAAAACTTTTTTTCCTGATTATAAATTAAAGATTTATGATATTTTTATGAGTTATCATTAAATAGGTCTGTGGTTTAATGACAACGTTGATAGTTTTGGTTGCGGTGCGCTCAGTACCTAGGATTTGGACAGTTTCTTCGAAAACATCAAATTATTGATTTCTTTTCGTAAAAATGGATGTATGTGTTGTTTAAAGTTCCTTCCCACACCCATTCGATTCTAAAACAAAAACAAAGCGAGAGCTCACCACTAGTTCTGTACTATTCTTTCTAACTCTGTTTTCTTCTTAGTAACAAACAGTTCAGACAATATTCTGTTGAGATAAACTCTACTAGGAGTTTATCTGAACTACATTGGAAGTGGACATGAAGAAAAAAAATATTTAGCGGTTGCAAAATTCTGAGATACTTTGCATAAAAACATTTTTCATTATACTCAATTTAAAGGCCATCGCTAATTGCGTTATAAAACTTTGAACTCAATTACGTAAATTCTAATATATATACTTCAAGACATTTAAATTAAAATCTATTGGAAAAGTAGTTTCTTTACTATTATACTATTATACTATAAAATTTAGAGAATAGGTAAGGAGAGTTTTGCCACGGTAAGATTAATGATTGTATATTTTTTTTAGTTTATTTCTCGTCTTCTGTGCTTCCTGTGAATTTCTGATAGTTTTCTAATTTCAATAAATAAGGGTAAAGCACTTTGTATTAATAGATATTTTTTATATTAATCATCGTTGTTTCAATCTCTTTTGACGAATAATTAACTTTTCACTAACAAATCAGCTGTTTTAAAGCGTTTCAACTTATTATGCGTAGGTTTTATTTAATTTTGTTGACAAGATAATGTAAGTGAAAAGGGTAAATTGATGTCGCGAGATCAAAGTTCACAGTCGATGATGATTTGTTTATGGTGTACGCCACACCAATGTGGGCATTTGCTCAGCAAAAGCATCTGAAAACTCTCCAGCTTGTTCAGAATAAGTCATTGCGGCAAGTATGTGATGCTCCATGGTTCGCGCGCATGATTGCTGTTACACAGAGAATTTAAATGTACCCACTATTCGTTCGTGAAACCTCAAAAAGTTTTCATAAGGCAGTGGGCCTTCACTGTAACCCATTAATCTCTTACCTGCAAAATTATGTCGAGATGGTATCAGAGAATCGACATAGACCAAGAGCTATTCTTCTCGATGACCTTCCATAGGTAGAGACGCAAAGGTAAGCTGTTTTCTTCGACTGTAGCGATGCGCTCTCTTATCAACAGCGATGGGAAGGTAATGCAAACACATACAATAAAAAAAAACACTTACAGACGAAGAAGATATGGAAGATCTTTGGCCTTGAACTTAAAGCTCTGTCAAATAGATAGTTCTCAATGTTAGACAAGCAATTTTGCTCTATGCTCTTTTTAGAAGACTAGGTCTTATAATTGACATTTTCTTTGTATTTTATAAAGTAGAAATATTGTTATTTATAAAGTTATCAAATGTATATTTTATTAGTTGCCATTAAATTCAGCGTTAAAACTACGACTAGTTATTTTTATTAATAAATGTAATGAATCTAAATATAAAAAGCAATTTCATTTTTTTCAAGAGAATAGGCTGACAAAAATATAACTATCTACTCCGTTCTGAGAGAATCTCTCGAAATGTACAATAGCATACATAAATCAGGCTGAAATCCAATTTCGATATAGATTTATATCAATCTGTATCGTGGATTTTTCTCCGCGAGTAAGACACGCCGACGCCGACAGGTAGGAAAGGTAGCTATCTCCTTGCCAATCAAAAAACATCACCTGTCGGAGCAGTTCAAACATATTACGCACGTGCTGAAATAAAAAAAAGCAGTAAGAACCACTGCTTATTTTATGATATAAGATATTTCGGGAATTTATTTTAAGAGAGTATAATAAAAATACGTCGAGATATCTTTAAACTTTATTAGGAAGTAATTGAATTCTTTATCAATAAATCTTTTAATAATGGCTCTGCATTACTCGGTTTATCTATAATATAGGTTTTTTGTTTTTCCAATAACCTATTAGGTACGTGGATAAAATTATAAAGTGGCATGTGTTTAAAAACTCAATGAAAAACTCTTTTTCGAATAGTGTTATATCACTTCACATTAAGTCTAAATTACTAACTGCAGAAGTCAGCTTTTGTGTCTAAAATAAAATCAGACAAAGTATAAACATGAGTTTATTATTATAACAGCTTAAGTGAATGAAAATTCATAATACGCAATATTTCCAACGGAGTTAATATTCTTATAACAAATAAATTTAAAGAAAACCTGAATTAAAATTTTTGTCATATCGTAAAATTAAAAGTATTCAGTTTTCAGTGCCACGTGTCAACATGTATTCAGAACTCACTTTCTCTGTTTGCGTATCGTGCGCGGGCGCAGTGTTTTGCTGTCCTCTTTTATTACATGCATAAAAAATCACGATAAATATAACCACTTTAATAGGTATATAAATATATATAAGTAAGAATATGTAAATAGATATGTAAGAATTTGGATAGTATCCAAAGAAGAAGAAGATATTATTATCATTGTCAATAAATGGCATGATAATAAATGATTTTTTTGCTGTATTTTTTTATATATATCACCATGCATTTGACAAATATATATACATTTATTTATATATATTTATATATACATAGCTGTATAAACATAACAAAAATCACAAATTATTATAGTTTAGTACAGAGGAGAAATAAAAAAAATCACATTGAAAATAGTCAAAGAAGTCAACCGAGTGAGTTCCGACAAAATCAACTTAAATTCATAAAAAAAGTTTCACTTATTATTTTTACCGTTAATGTATTCAATTTTATTCTTGTGGTAAATTATACAGTTAAAATACGATACAAAGCAAAAACTTTTCTTGTAGGTACATGCACACAGTTAGCCGGTTGTTCAATAACTTTGACCACTGACTCGAAAAGTTGTGTTGAGTTCCGATAATTTCTCATACATATACCGTACACTCTAACTCCATTCTGTCAACACATGTATATTGTATGAGAAAAACTTTCGATTACGTTATAATTTTTTATAGTATTTTATAGTAAAACTGTGTGTCGGTAAGAAAGAACAAACTTAGGATACATTTTCAATATTCACTCTTGAACAGCCCAGTCAAAAATACTTGGTATATTGTTTAGTGCCGAAAGATGAAATTAAAAACGTTTTCTATACACATAAATAAATAAATAATTTCTCGTTTCTCTTCTTCTTGGGGACCGATTTGATAACCCTGACATCCTTATGACTATAAACTTGCCTGCTCCCAGTTTTTACCTATGTGGTCGTAACCAAATCCAAGCATTTTTTTTATCAGAACTTCTTTATCACGTGGTCCTTTGACTCGCCAGTCGCAAAGGTCTGTTTGTCTGAACAAAACACTGCCTAATGAGGTGGAAATTTTCAGAATTGAACTTCGAGCTTTCAGGTTCAGTTGAAATGCCATGTATGTTAATTTTCTTCAATAAATAATTAATAATTTCCATACCGATTTCAAGGATGCCTCATATAAAAAAAATCTACACAAATGTCTCACAACAATATTAATATCAATATATGTACATACAGTCAATTCGGGTAACTTTTGACACTTTTCATGTGTTTTTTTGTGATATTTTTATTTTCAGATATAGTAAGTTGTATTTTTTTTACTATTATATGTTCTTACCACTTTCTTTATATAATTTTGAATTCAAATATTATGAAAATACAAGGAAAATAAACTTAAGACTGCTTTTACGGGGGTCCAATGTTAAATTTATAATTGAGTAAAATTGGACACCACCACTTTCGATGAGCGAATTTTAGCCGAATCATCCAGCTTAGTGACATTGAATTGATCTTTTATAAAGAAGGATAGTCTGTCAATTGAAAATATTTTTAAAAATTACAACTGTTTGCCCATCTCCTATCCGTTACATCTGGCTTAAGCGAAGCCACCTGTTGCGACAAAATAAAAAAGTCGTATATTTTCATAGTTTTTTTGGTTTATTACACAAAATATCATAACAAGATAAAAATAATTTGAGAGGTGAATGTTACTCTTTTTTTTACCATGTATAAGACAAAAGATCGATTTGTTATATTCATCAATCGCAAGAATGATCACTAATACTAGTCAGCAGAAAAATAAATAAACGGTACTTGCTCAAGTTTTGTCCAATGTTATATTGAATGCCAAAGTTATCCGAATTGACTTTACTTTCGATGGATTCGGCGTTAATTTTTTGTAAGTTCATCTTTTGTATTTAATAAATGATTTGTTACTACGAGTCTGAAGAATGCAAGTTTGAAGATGTTTCTTAAATAGTAGAAACAAGTGACACTGCTTGTTACACAATGCGTATTAATGTTTTAAGGAATCAATGGAAAACAATCATTTTTTTTCGACACTGTGTTAAGTTGATTTTTTTTTTATTTTGAGTAAAAAAATCTGCAAGAGAGCTTGACTGTATTATTCACACCAAAATTTGTCTAAGTATTTCGATTTTTTAAAAATTTAATTGTCAACCAATCCATATACTACCACTTAGAGCTTTTAATGTTATATAGCATGATTTCATATAAGCCTTAGATAATTGCAATGAAGTTCAAACATATTCTGGTACAAGCAATATTGTAAATCATTATAAAGTTTTCCTTGCTTCAATTATGCTAACATTTATACGGTACTTAAAATATCCAATAATAACTGCTCGCTTTTTGAAACAGCAACTTTATAATCATTGGCAAGAGAAGACCTAATCAAGTCGTTAAAGAGCCCTTTACACTTTGATAACGGCCTCCAATTACTTTTGGCTACTTTTCACGTTGTTTTCCCACCGCAGATCACCTTGAAATGGCCCATCTAAAATCTACACTGAAACTTTTGCTTTCCAGCAAAGGTTAAATAGAAATTAATATTTTGAATCTAGAAATTTCGACACGTTTAATAATATTTAGTTTAAAAATTGATTCGTCATCAAAATGAGTTCATAAAGAACAAAGTTTCCCAATCATATGCGCCTAGAGCTTTTTTTACAAAGCATTAATTAACGAAAAAGCACAATTGGTGTCAAAAAAATATTTTACAGAAAGATCCCAACAAATTTCTAAATGTAGAATAAAGCGATGTTTAGTAATTGAGTAATTACATAATGAATAATACATTTTTTTAAGAACCATCATTTGCCCTCTACTATTTTTTTAAATTTGGAATTTATTCCCACACAACAATTAGGTTAATAGCCCCCGATATAGAAAAATGATTCATTTCTATAAAACGGTTGCTCGATAATTGAGTGTTATTTTATATTAAGCTAGGCGGTACCCGGCAAGCATGGCAATGCCACTCAAAGAAAGAAAGTTTTTGTGCTTATTGAAGTGCTTTCGGATGCACAATATTTTAGATAAAAAAATCGATTTAATTCCACGAACATTGATCGATATCGATGACATTTGCCGTTTGACGGTTGCCGTTTGCCTTTTGCCGATTGTCTATGGTACGACACACGCGCCACTTACTGAAAGTTAATTGTACTATGCCTTTAACTTTTGGGCAAATGCAACAATAAGTTGTCAAAATGAACGGTATGACAGCGCATAAAATATGAAAAACATTGATTTTTATATAAAAGACCTACTATAAGTTGATTTTATCACATGCCAATAACCTTTGAACAAGTGCAAGTAATAAGTTGACAAAGTTTTATCGCAATCGGATGTGCGGTATAGCAGGGCATAGAGTTCGAACATACAAACAAACAGTAATTGATTTTTATATATCAGATCAGAAACGATAACACTTTCACCAACACACAGAACAATTTTTATAATTAATCAATATGGTCTTTAACCCTTCATCATCTTTAATGAGTTATAATATACCTTGGCCGCTCAATTTCTATATGCCCATGATAGTCAAAATACGATATTAAGCACTTGACACTGACACTGACAAAAGTTTATTTACTTAAAAAAAACAATACTGATAGAACTGAAACCAAGGGACGAACTCAAGGGACGAACTTTTGCAATGACAATAATTTAATCTTCACTCTTATCAATATCAAAAAAGTTTTTTCAGTGTTGTTTATACAGTATCATTTGTAATGTATATAGTTTTAGTTTATATTACGTAAAATAAACAATTTTTATTTTGCATGACTATTATAAAACTAAAACTAAAACTGTGTGATTAGGATATGTCTACAGTGTGAGTGAAACCGTAAGCGTACGGTCACTTGAAAGTAAACAAGATTATAAATAGAAATATTCATGGCATTGTCTGTTACAGTTAATTGAGTATCAAATATTCACAAGATCAGGAATAATTTTATAATTATGATGGATTAGGTGAACATTTTGTCTGAAGATGTAATATTTGAGCCTTTAACTGAATTCGACACGAAATTAAAAAATTCAATATATTGGCAGATACTTTTGTAAAACGCGTAAATTCTTAATACATTATTTGTATTAAGAATGCAAATTATAAATTTTATTTCAACATACTGAAATTGGGCTACTTTTTTTGTTATATGTATATACAAAATTTGGTCGGTTAAGAGTATTTTTATTGAACTTTACACGGTCAAAAGCGATAAGTAAGTATATAAAATTTGGACTAAAAAACTAAAATCTTGTACAATAATAAAATAAAGGTAGTATTGTTTGCTTTTAATTTTGGTTATGCTCATAAATCGTCGTAAAAGATGCTTTATTTGTTACATTATTGAGCACGCCATTATTTTTCGAGTTTTTTCTGTCACATTTGACATATTAATTAATAATTTGTAGGAATTATTAAATGGTAACAATTTTTTGATAAGCTAGAGCATAACAAGTTGTAAGCGTATTTTTTTGTTTTGTTTTTATGAAAAGATTCATATTAAAAAATATTTTCATCATTAACGGTCATGTATTTGATGGCAATCCATTAATTGACTTAAATATCAACTTATGAATGTATCCGTGATGGGATTTTAGAATCGGACTATGTTAATTACCCGACTAGATTTTCAAAATATTTTCACTGCCTTATCCAACCATCATAAACACATTTATAATGTTATTTGAACGATAGGTATGAAGGTGGAGATTGAAATATTTTACTAGTCACTTATGACATAAAGTGGATTTACGTATTTTACAATGTCTCTTGACAATATGTTACATAGCAAGTATCAAAGACTAAAATAAATATACCCAAATTATTCCATTTCGTTTTAAATTCCGTTTGATGCCGTCTGGGGCTATTTTTCTCAACGAATATTAACCTTTTTAAATATTATTCCACAGTTAAAGATCATTAAAAATATCATGAATAATTCCCGAAAAATGTTATAAAGAGCCTTCCTTCTGTAAACAGGCTGCTAAAAGGACCCTTGCTAATGAAAAAGTGTTTTTTACCAGAATCCTGAATTATTTATATGCGATGAAAAAGAACGACCTCCGTGAAAATTCAATTCGCAGAATTTGATCGACATGAAAATAAATCTCACGCGAAAACAATATTTCTATTTTTGAGATACGAGTCGCAAAAAGTGCATGCATCTGGAAGATTTATATTCACAATGTTTTATGTATTAGTCTGTCTACCGAATCTATTTATGTTGGTAAACATCAGATGTTGGTTAGGTTAAAAATCATGCAAAATTTTTCAATTTCATATTAAGTAAAATTAAGCACCAGTCATTTGACAATGCTTTTTGAATTGAAAACCGCACATATTGATTTAAGAATCATAAAAATAAAAGTAGTTTGTTGCTTTTTAAGTAGTTTGTGTGATGATCTGAAAAACGTGACACCGACATTAACTTACAGTTCTTTTCTGACCCCACTGTAAAAATCACAGACATGTCGAAAGAAATATTTAAAAAAAAAACAATATGTTAAAAGTTTTACACTGAGAGTGCATGGTGGGATTTTGTACTATTCCATGAAATTGGTCCTTTAAAAGTTTTAAGCTTACTGATATTACAAATTTATCTTCTTACAACACGTCAGTGTAAGTTAGTCTATGTAAGTTACTTGGATTGCCTGAAGATGCTTAAGGCGAAACCCAGGTCACTAGTGAAAAATTCGTTGAAAATGACAATACAATATTTAAATTTTTATTATCAATCATTGAAGTTTCATACAATCAGGCGATAAATCGTCCTTTGATCAAAATGCTCAAGATAATTGTCCGCAAGGGTATCTTTACCCGTTTTGAATTTGGAAAGACTAGCTGCCCATTACCGCTTAAGCAGACTAAAGACAGTTAGTTAGTACTTAAGCAAAGTAAATACCAAAGTTCATCTCGTAACACTGCGGTTTTAATTGTCATTTATAACAAACAATACCTAACTATTGCATACACGAGTGACTGATAGTCGACTATTTATTCAGATAGAACTTGTCTTGTATTCTGGATGTCTATTGCAACGGTGGAATATCAGATTACTTACAATAGAATTTACCAGCTGTCATTGGTATCGTATTTGCTTTGACGGTTATTACCACGGTGGTATTGGTGCCACGTTTGATCCCGAACGTTATGGTTAAGTGCCATTAGAACTAAAGTTAGTTGTGATTGTGAACTTCGCCACGCCTGAAATATGGCGGTGTCTGTGTAACTGAAAGCACAATAATAGTGCCAATAACTTCGGATTGAAAACCGTGAATCAATTGTTTTTGTTCAGTCTGCATTTTGAACAACTTGATCTCAACGATGGTAGGCAGTGACGAAGATTTTACTAACAATACACATATTTCTAACTTTTAAGGTGTTCACTGTCAATAAATACTTGGTGGAATGGCATTATAATAAAAATAATAGTACATTTTTAGTGCTTATTCCACATTAAATTTATTATATCAGGACCGGTCTCACTCATGGCAAGCATTATCAACTGATAAGAAATATAACGATACAGCGATATTTATACAAAAGTTATGCAAGAATTACAAGGTATGACAAACAATTGGTATTACAACTAAGTAAATAAATTGAAGCAAAATACAAACAAAATATACTATAATTACAATTTTGAAGACCTCTTAGCAATAAAAGCTATTAAATCAAACATCAATTATCATTAACAATGTAAAAACCACAGTAAGAGCATTTAAAATAGGTAATAATTCTTAATGTCCGTAGTTTAATACCAATTGTTTGTCATACCTTGTAATTCTTGTTTAACTTTTGTATAAATATCGCTGTATCGTTGTATTTTTTTCAGTTGGTAATGCTCGCCATGAGCGAAACCGGTCCTGATCTAATAAATTTAATAAGTACTAAAAATGTGTTATTATTTTTTTCATATTTATGTGCTTAGACTCAAGACTATAATAAGATTAAAGATAATAAATTAATCTTGTGACTTAGCTTTAGAAGATACAGCAAATGAATTATTTATTAATATATTAAATTATACAATTACAAAAACAATATTCGTAAAATTATTTGTATTAAAAAATCAGTTCATCAATATTTATTTTCTATCTTTATATACCCACAACACGAGATAAAAGTGTCAACATAAATCATTTCTGAAAATTGGCTTATTTTGACAATCGAAAGCTAACTCTATATTTTCTCAAAAGAAACATATTGTGTAACATTACTATCAGTGACCAATTGAGAAAAAAAACACCAGTCATAGATTTTTTTTTGAAATTTTCATTTTATTTTTCAGACTTCTTTGGCGTATTTTTTCATACTGGGAAGTATAATAAATACTATTCACGTTAAGCCTATTCAGCACAAACATAAAAAAAATCGTTACTTTGTATGGAAAAATATTCAAAAATAAGTCATTGAACGGATAATTGCCAATCTTCATGACCGAGTAGTGATATTTCAGGGCTTTTGGCGTAATCACTACAAATACTACGCCTATGAATATAATAATATTGAAAGGTACACAACCCAACGGTGGTAGGATCAATAGTTTGATTTGTGCTTAGCAATTTCCTTCTGATTCCGATTGTTTTAACTATTACTGCAACCAATGTGCTATGAATGATTTTTTTTTTAACAAAAGCTTTTATTACGTAGATCATTTTTGGTGAAAGTGAGGATAGAAGAATTGTGCTCGGATATTGAAAGTAATCTGTTATTCGCTTTCCCTACACCACGCGCTTAGAACCATATGGATGGAAGCGTATTAGACATCACACATATCCAAACACTTGAATATATTTTTTTAAATCGATATAGTTATGCGATTTTCTGTTTGAAATCAAAGCCAGCGCAATCCATCATATTTTTTGATTTAGAATATTGAATAAATCACTTTTATCTCTTGAATATTATAACACAAAATTGACGGTTTTAGAACGCTGATTAAATTTATGGTAAAATTGACATGAACTTTTTTATAAATAAAATAATTTTCGTTCTAAAAATACACGTTGTTTTTTCAATTCATTTCTTAAAATATTTTCATCAAACAATTCAGATATCAGTGGGCTAATAGTTTGGCATCACTTTTGTTCAATTTCAAAGGAATGTGATTTATCACATATTGGCCAGTACAAGCGATTTATCATTCATTTCCAGAGCCTAATGAAACTTTCGGTGGTACAAAATCCTTTTAAAGCGATCAGGACGACAAGTACCGTGGGATTAAAATGTCTGGGATTGAATTTTTATATCTAGTTATACACAACAGTCGGAAAATAGACAGAATTCCGAAGGTAACGTGTCCCTCGAAAATAAATCTCTCGCACGTTTATGCCATCCGACAATAAGGTTTTTTTGAATCGTTATTTCGAGAATAAAATACCAGTTACCCACTTGAGCGAGTAAAAACATAATTTATCGATATATTTAATTTTTTTCACGGTTTTTTTTTATTAACATAAAAACTAAAAGGTTTGTTTTTTAAAATCTGAAATGGATGATGCGTGACATGATTAATATACAAATCTTGACAATAAATCAATGATTTGTTATTTGGCATACTCTACTATCAACTATAATATTTACATACTGAATTTTCAAAATTAATTTTATTCATATTATATTTTTCAGATTGAGTGTCAAAGAATCAAAATTAGATAAAAATCGTTAGCCATTTTTAATATGACAACAAATAATAATATTGCAGTTTCATACTTTTTGATCACTCAATTAAGAGACTAATTGCATTACTTTATTGACTTAAAAAAACATTGCTCTTGCGAGTTTTATTTCACTTACATTTTTATGCTGTTGCCTTTTTAATATCCTTCCTACATTAGTATTATAAGTCGACGGGGAGCTTTTTTCACGGTCTGTATAAAAGTTTCCGTGGTGTTTATAAAGCGGAAGTAAAATTCGTACATTAGCAGTATTTTTTGCCCTGAGCCTTAAAAGAAACTTTGATAGTTGAGTCGTGTCCTGCAGGTGATATATGATACAAAAGTTTAATGATACTTATTCCAGCGAAGCTTTTAACTTTACGATTAGGTCATTTCAGAGCGAAAAACTTTTACCATTGCTTTAATTCAAAGGGCTTGATGGGTAAATAATTTATCTTGGACAGAACTGACTGGTTCAGGAATTGAACATATTCTATTCTAACTTGAGTACCATTTTGTTAGACAAATATAGCCGTTTTGAATATTTTGACGCCTATTACATAAAATATGTATCCTTATTGAACTTTAAGAGGTTTTCTTTTACTTGTAGTATTGTACTGACTGTTATAAGTAGAAAAATATGTTTTAAATTTAATAAAATAAATTTAAGTTAAAGGAGAATTTTCCCACTCTATGAACATGATTTTAAGAATAGACAAAAAAAAACAATGTTTCACCATATGTGCTATCATTCGTAAAAATAAAAGGTCCTTTTTAATTATTGACAGTAAAGCATCACGTTTCATAAACAAGTAACGTTAAAAAGCGAAAATTGCAAAAAATATAATGAAACATGCCAATGAATACTAGAATTGCAAATATAATAGGTAGATTCAAATAACTTTGCATATTTATTACGGTTGGAGAACGCTGGTCGACTAGTCAATTTCAATTTCTGACAATAGTCAATTTCTAGATTGAAAATTGGATCCCCCGGTAAGTGTTGGAAGTCACGGACAACAAACGAAGGGTGTCTTGAACTTCCTTTAATGGTCAGTAAAAACCTTTGCCACATAAAAGTCTTATATAATACAAAATTGACCTTTATTTTAATTATTTAAATCAAATGAAGATAATGTAGTACTTTAAATTTGCATATGGAAAATGATTAAACTGAACATTTTATATTAAAAAAGATAACGAGGCTTTTGTAGTGCATAATTTTAACTATCTTGGTCATGAAGGCGAATAGTTTACGCTTAAAGGTGCTCATCCTATTCGACTGCGTAGATACGGATCTAGTTAATTAATGGAAGTTTTTGATGCTTGGATTATTTTTCATCTAATTCTTATGCGATCTTAAAATTATAACACAGTGATAGATAGCATTTGCTAATTTATGTTTTTTTCTATGATGATGATGATTTGTTGTGTGGATACCTTCGAAGGTTTTTGAATCAGCACAGCCATCAAATCAGGCCTGTGGAGTCGGAGTCGGAGTCGTCGCTGCGTTTTGGTCGGAGTCGGAAATTTTGAAAAGATTAAACTTTTTATATTTACATGATTATAATATGTAAAATTTGGCTATTAGCAGGATTGGTTCGTTGATATTATATATAATTGAATACACATAAATATGATAGGTAGAAAAAAAACCTGACGAAATTAAACTTTTTTTAGTCGGAGTCGGAGGCTTGTTTTTGGTAAATTCTGGAGTCGGAGTCGTATTTTTTTTTACCGACTACCACAGCCCTAATTAAAACAGAAACACTTTCTTTCTTTGACTGGCATTGTAACTCTTGCCAGTATAATATATAAATTTATAATTTTTCACCAGTATAAATGATTAAAATATTATTATGACCCACGTAGCTAATTACGACATCAGTTATCCCGTGGAGCTGCTTAAATTAACCAACATTATGTAAATTAATCTCAACGTGTTTTATGACCGACGTGTGACATCGCAATCAAAAACTTTGCCATCAAACAATAACGCATTCGCACGTATTGTCCTCTCGTCCATGCTAAATTGAAAGTTGAGCCACGCATGCAAAACATGTCTCTCCGTCCGCCTAGTTTACTAGTTTACGACTCATGACGTCATTAGTCCCCCGTAAACCTTTTCATGGCTGTGCTAAGTAACTAATGGTCGTCAACGAGAAAAGAACATTCAGAGGGATGGACGCGGTAGCAGTCGCCAACTTTGCGCACATTCTGATAAATTCTATGATTTATTCATAGCGCTTATTTAAATATGTCAATATTAAATTGCTCTTCCGCATTACAGCCAAACCGTCTATAGCGTAATATCCAAAAAAGATTTTCATATAACGGCCCCTCCTATAGCGTTTTTTTTTACAAAACGCTAAATTTTCAAGGACAAATTAAAATTTTTCGTTAAAATATCGTTACCTTACTTTGAAAAGGTTCTAATTGACATTTTTACCTAAAATGACCATTTGGTCGGAAAAACTTGTATTTACCGAATTCTAACATATATATTACATGAATTTCAGATTCATCTATGGTTGAATAATGAAGTTAAAAGTATCCTGGAGTTGCACTGCATCTGCACACTTTTTTAACTAAATTTATTTGACAAATTTCTAAGATTGTCATAATTATTTCATTAGATCTTTAAGATAATTATTTTTCAGCAATAGTTGTGAAAAAATATTCTTAAAATAAGTAATTTGAAACGTTTTTACTTGCTCATTGCTACAAGTGAATTTTAATCAATCGAAACTTCAAACGCTCATATATCAAAACAGTGTCAAGAGCAGTTAAAACCATTTCAAAGTAAGGTGTCGATATGCTTACATATATGTACATAAAAACTTCAGCGATCTTGAAACGCGCTTGCTTAAAAGTTAAATATATAGATTACATGGTCACTTTTAAGGTTTTCACCGTCAATACTTGGTGGAAAGGCGTTATATTAAAAAATAATAAAACATAGTTTCTTAAGTATTTATTCCACAATTAATTTATTGAGATCAGAACCGGTTTCTATCGGAAGCATTTTAAGCCGATCAATTGATCCAACTGATCATTAGAAATTGCCTGCGATGAACGACACCGGTCCAGAGCTTAATACATTGGCCACTGGGAACGTGGATTATGCTTCATTTCTTCATATATCTTTATTTTCCTGGGAGCCAATATGTTAGTGTATTAATTGTAGAATAAGTACAAAAAAATGCTTCATTGTTTTTTTTATAAAGAAATTGTTCTTTATATAAAAATGGGAAAAATTGTTTGATTTGGTGATTTCGTTAAATTCATAAAATATTTTTGAAAAAACGTAACCTAAAATTTTGGATGGGTGTCTAGCCTCTTATATGGAACTCTTCTATAACGTAGTCTCTATCACCACGCTATAAGAGGTTTGACTGTTGTCATTGTCTCTACTAGAAAAATCTTCTCTCTAAACCATCAGCATCTACAAAATACATCGTAATGATGATCAAAACTGACCTTCCGTATATTGCAAAAGGGCTCTTCATGAGTCCCAATTCGGCTTATGGTCCCATACTCGACCCATCGCTTGACCGTAATTTAGACTCGAGCCCTAAGGCTTAAATGGGGCCGCCGTGGATCAAGCTATTTTGAAAAATTCGACCTGCACGAAATTTTACACCAAATCAATATCGATTTATAATTTATATGATTCTGCAAACATTTTTAGGACTCGTTTACGATTAGAGGTGTAATAAATGTCCGGAATTTCCTTCATACATCAATAAAATATGGGTTAAAGTTATGTTAGAACTACAAGATTAACTAATTAACTGAGATTTTAGCAGTGATCGGGAGATGAATACTTTGACAAACACAAATCTTGTATTTAAAACGTTAAGTAGTACCTAGCTATTTATGAAATATTTATTATTGATAAAACAACAAAAACAAAACCTTTACTTACGTACGTATTATGAAAATATTGATCGACATGAGATAACGTTATCTTATCGCGTATGGGCAGTGACGTTTGTATCCTGTCAATTTGTAGCGACAATATAAAGGGTTTTTGTCCAGTAATAATTCGACTAATTTTCTTTTTTATTTATTTGCAACGAAACTTAATCAATAAAAATCGTAGTTTTTTTCTGCAAAAGGTGTTAAAAACAATGTAAAAGAACTCCAAAAGTTTACTCATTGTATCACTAATGTTGAGATAGATATGTAAGATAAAGTGGCAGTGATGTTCGACTGTCTCACCCACCGGGAAGGAAAGTTTAATCACCAATACAATAATGATTATAAAATAATGCATGCAAATTTGATTAAAACGCTGGTCTTTAAGTCTATTTTTTGTAATATTTCAGAAGAGCACAACTCTTATAATAAAACAAATAGAAGTTAAAATCGGTTTTCGAATTAAAAACAGTAAATATATTTGTGTGATTTATATATTATTCACCTGAATAAAGAAATGTTTTATTTTTTAGTTCAATCAATAGTTCTGCACTCCTTTATTTCGAATAAGCAATATAAATATGTCAGTCACGTCGTTCATTATTCAATTCTGAACTCATAAATAAAACAAATCCTAATAACAATGTAGTTTTTTTCTGCTTAATGAATGAGTTTTCGGTATATTTTTTACAAATTAAAGCTATTTTTTATAATAAACACAGAACTTTTTACTTGACAGCTAAGCTAATGTTAAATATTGGTGACTGTTATTGGGTATAATGTTTATGTATAACTGTTAATAGAGAAAGACTTTTTTATCATTCTCTTTACTTAACCAAATGTGACGTAAATACGCCCCTTATCCTTTGGTCGTCAGGTGCCTTCAATTATCACTTTAAAGGTTATTACAATAGAAAAAAAATATCTTTTTTGTACTTTTTCAACAATTAATTTATTAAGATTAAGATCGGTGTCACTCCACGCGGGCAACGCAAACATATCAGCTGAAAATGCATGTGTGAAACCAGTGCTGATCGTAATATATTAATTGTGAAATAAGTTAAACAACTCAATATGATCATACAATAATCTTTTATCATAAATCTTGTAACATTTACAGAAACAGTATTTTAGGTTTTGATACATAAAAAAGTCTCGATACGAAATTTCATCAGAAATATTACTGGCGAAAAGTTGAAATGTCAAAAATTTGTCATGCTTATTCAAACTGTATATATTTTATAATATTATGAAGGTCTCAAAGTTTTTGAATAATTATTAACTAGTTCGGTGTTCATACTTTGGCGACTACAATTTTAGATGATAATGTGTAGTACGTTCACGCTGAACTAGTCACAAGTCAGACTGCTATCCCGGTTGTCCGAAAACATCAAAAGCTAAAAGCACAAACCCTTCTCGTGCCACCGTGTCTATATATACGTATCTGGCAATCATCATTATCACCCAACTGAAACTATAAACGCTCGCATAATTAACGTTTGACTTTAGTTCACTCGCAAAATGGCTCGTATGCTGATGAGGTGACTGTTAGCATGCGGCTTTAAAGAGGTTAATGTCCTGGCTGTTAAAAATTCTATTATGGATCAATTTATTTTACGCTGTCATAAATTAGAAAACTTTGCACCATCCATCAATCAGGGAATAAACTAGATCTAATCCCAACGATTTACAATTTGTATGACTTGCTGATTAAACTAGTAACATTTTCAAGAGTGTTATTTTTAAAACCCATATTCAACGTATAAGCACAACACATATAACGAGTCATAAAGATAGATCATCGAACATTTATAGTTAACTGTATGTACCTGTAACATGTATAGTTATCTCTAAGATATACGTAATAAAACGTTGTTCAAGAAGCATTATTTTTTTAATACTGAGACCATGCGAATTCTGCAAAAAGAGCTGTCAGTTTCTATGTTCATTTATTTTAGCACGACTACAGACTATTTTTTAAATGTCCCTTGCTTTTGTGTCAACTAAAAGCATGGTAAACATATATTTAATATTAAAATGTGCTTTCTTGCTTTCAGAACTATTTCTGACAACTAAAAAAGTACATGGTTAAACATTGTTATTTTTCTTTCCGTAATAAAAGTAAATGCCTTTAATGAATAGAATACTGTTCATGAACGTTAAGTTAATGAGTGTTCAATTCTAATAAGAAATTTAATTTCCACACTATGATTTTGAACAATACTATACAATTCATTTTTTTTTCATATTATTCATTCAAGTTTTTGATGGAGCATATTTACTTTTCTATTTTGAAGCTGGTCACTTTCACCGTTGAAAAATCTGCAACTGAAATGAAAGGGGCATATGAGGACTTCGATGGTGAAACACAATCGGTCATTATGAAAATAACTGAGTAACAATTAAAGAAATCATTTTGACATTTCAATATTTCAAAATTTATGAGGCTATACATTTTGCATGGTATTTTAAAATGGTGAAAATTAGCAATGTTATCTATTCTGGAAAGCTTCACCGGTGAACTCTGGGCGTTTTTCACGCTTGACTAGTAGAATATATTTAATTTCTTGTATATTTTAAAGAACAGAATTTTTATATTATTGCAACGCAGCAGGCGGCGGCTTGTTAAAAGTTCGTCTTCCAAACTTATATATTTGACTATTACAAATAGTGAAATCAATAATGATTTTTTCGTAGCTTTGTTTTACCGTACATGACAAAATAACATTTAATAGCAACGTATTCATATTAAAAATTCAATAAGATATTCAAGATAAATAAAGGGTTATACTGTCTCATTAGCTTAACAAATAATTGAAATATTCTACATCATACTTACAGCGACCAAAATAAGATCACTTTGATAAGAAATATAAATATTAATTTTAAAATGATATAAGTATGTAAAGGCGACCCAAACGAATTAGCCCTTTAAATTTTCTGGACATTTATGATCACTTGTATACCTGTGAAAGGTCATGCGTATGTCAGACATGTTTTTAATACAAATTAAACACTCATCATTTACGAACCGCATGTTTTTTTAGGCTAATAACTTGGCAAGAAGAATCTTTTTAGCACTCCAAAAAGCGTTCAAGCTAATTTCATTTCTGACATCGTGACAGAATCTGCGTGTTTTTTATTCAAGAGGCGTTTTCAAAAAGTAGTTACGAAATGACTATAATATGTCATTCTTTCAGTATGTACACTAATATGACGTCAACTAAGCTTCGTCAATATATTTATTAATATGGAATTTTGAAATACAAGTATTTCGTTAAATAAATTTTCAGTTACTTTAAATTATTACCAGGTACAGTGCAATCGGTCACTCCACGCGTAGAATTTTTTTCAATGAATATTTTCGATGGGTTCAGCGTGAAATTTGTAGAATTTCATTTTAGTATAACTTTGATTATTCCACGTATTGTGTTTACTAATTTTGACACGTGTTTCGCCTCTTTCGGAGGCATCTTCCGACTTACTATCGCAAAGTTTGCTTAAGTAATAAAACACGATTGTTTCTAATATTTTAAAATGATAAAATTACAAAATGGAAGTTGGGATTTTTCTTTTTTACGGGAAGCAAGGAGGATTAAATAATCTTCATAGAATCAAAGCAAACGAATAATTATACTATTAATGATGTCAGCATTACTAAATATTAACTTATGAGATTCAATCAATCAGGTATGGTTATGCCCTTCAATTGGATATAATGTAAGCAATGGCAAGCGACGAACGAGAATTATTTGTTTGCTTTGATTCTATAACCCCCATCTTTGCGTCCCGTAAAAAGGAAAAATACCAAACCCCATTTTGTAATTGTATCATTATATGTGCTGCACTTTTCTCTTTTTGTGTGATTACAGTAAGGGTTAAAATAAAATTTATAAAGAATAAGGTAGATATTATGCTACTAAATGAAAATCGGCAACAAAGTATTGATTCTTTCATCAACTCATCACCATCATTATTATTATAATTTGTAAGTTGAGTATATAAAATAAAATATATTTTGACTTTGATAGCTATGGATAAAGAGCATTAAAAACTACTTTTCCTTGTATAATTTCTCGTTGCAATATAAAGTTTCATGCACCAATAATAAAATGTTCGAACGGGAAATTTCTCGTTTCTTGTTAGTAAATTTACTTTCTTGTAAAAAAAACTGCCCGGGGAAAGTTTCCTATTCTAAATAAGGAAGTAAAGATCTCTTTCAAAGAGAGTCTATTTGCAAAAGGATGCAATAATTTGTTCAGCACAAATTCTGTTAAGCGTATTTTTACTTCGGTCAAGCTTTACTATTTAAACGAATTATAACCGTAAATTAATATTTTTGGTAAATATTAACTATTGTATAATTTCATATAATTATTTATTCTCAAACATAAAATTTTGTCAATACTATTTTATAATATAATGTTTACATATATGTAGAATTAAGAGTGCGTTTGGACATTTAGAAGCTTGTGAAAAAGCATAGTAAGCCAGTATGGTATATGAAGGTAATTTTTAAGACTGGTCTATTACAAAATTGTTCTTTTTTACTGCCAATTGTAGATAAACTTTTGTGAGCTTTTTTCTTCACGTGTTTTTCATTGCATTTTTACACATGATTAGTAATTCTTGAATTTTTAATATGTTTTTATCATATTACTATTATTACAAACTTATGAGGAAGAAGGAATAAAAATATCTCATTTTCTCAATTTGTCAACAAATGGATTTGACCAAATTTGAAAACTACTTCCTGATATAAGCTGTATATATATTGGCGTTTACGTGAATGAAGAAATACAAAATATGAATATATATTTCAATATCCTTCACTCACTTATAGTTTAATAGTCACATTATTCAAAGTGTAAGTAACTTTGCATGTGTATTCTGTCAGAGGCAGAAATTTAGTCACATTTAGGACACATACACAAAAAAATCAGATTGTATCTAACGAATGAGATAAGTTTTTTTCTGTATGAAATAAATGAGAAATAATTGTATCCTTTTTGCTACATTGAATTAATTGACCATTCAGGTTTAATTGACAAAGCACAAAATTTATCAACAGAAATCAGTATTTGTAAGTATGTACTACATAGTTTCACATTGCTATCAACTAAAGTGCTTACGTCTCAATGTTAGTTTAAGTGACATGGACTCGCATTTGCTTATTGTTGCACGTAAAATAGGGTCACGGGAATAATTACCATAACTTGACATTATCGTTGTTAATCTACCCATAACCCAGGCCGGTGGAGAGAAGGCCGTCGACGGAGAATACTCTGTATTCAGTAAAGATAATGTTTACCATTTTCCCGCAGTCAGAAATTCAGAAAGGCTAACTTTGTAGTTCTGCTGACATCCCACAGAATAGACAATCGGGCTATGACTAATTCGGTTTACTTTACTCTACTCTTGCACTGTGAAATGAATTAATGTTATCTGCGACAACGCTGAGAAAACTTTTTGAATTAAATAAATGCGACGAAAAATTGTAAAAAAATCTCAAAAACTGTATAACTTTGGAAGTGCGTAACCATTTTATGAAATCATCTATTCATGTCTTCCGACATTTAGTTTTTTCAAAAATTTATTTCATCGATTAAAATCATTGTTATTCAACCAATAGTCTGCGGACCGGCACCGGTTCACAATATTTAATTGCTGGTCCGTAGAAACTAGAGTTTTTAGAATTAGAGTAAAGAGTTTTACAAAAACAAAACTTGAGATTAATCGTGTTTTTCTCGTTTAATTTTTTTGTCTCATCTAATTTCTTTTTAGAACGAACCAATATTTTCAATATAAGCAGTTTGACATCAGAATTTATGTTGGGAACTCAACTGATATATTATAGATATTAATTTATAATTATCTAACAAAACAGAACTATTAATTTGGATGAAATTATTTTACGTTTTATATTGCTTAGTTCGAACTATTTCTCTGACAAAATTTCTACATAAAAAAATTCCTCGGTGAGTTACCAATTTCTTGTAGTTGACGAGTTTTTGACAGTTACTTGAAAATTATGTAATATATTATTTAAAACGCAATATTGTATACAAAATATACATGGGAAATGAATGCGGAGACGCAAATCGCGCACTTTGACTCGATTGCTTTCTCTGAATCGTTCTTATTGAATCGTTTATTCAAGTTTAATCATTTGGTTACAAAAGTTTACTGTGAGTATTTGACTTTTAACCATGTTCAGAATATTGGGTATTTGTCATAGTAAGGACCAAATATAATAATAAGGCTTGTCGTTAGAAATTTCTAGATCAAATTGAATGATAATTCGTATTGACGAATGTAAGTGTTTGAATAGATTACAACAAATGGCTCACGGTTAAATTCTTTTAAGATTATTCGCTACTCATCTGTTTTATTATTCTGACTGCTATTGATAAAAATCATCGTCAGAATGAAAGACAAATAATTCACTGTTCAATTATATGTTGACACTTTGTAGCTTAGTAGTAAAATGATAAAGAAAAGTTTTCTCGGCTTAATTCTGACAAAATGTGATCAACGGAGCAATCTAAGAGTAGGAAATGAATTCACGACGATTGTTATTGTTCCGTAGAGTTTTAACGAGTGACTCTTATTCAATAAAAAAAGATATTCAAAAATTAAAAATAAAACACATTAATATAGATCAGGGAAAATTCACTCATCGTGCAAATTTGTAATTGATAGGAACGGTCTTGATCTTAACATAGTATAATAACTTTTACCTACGTGGTCGTAACAAAGACAAATCAATTTTCTTTGTCAAAACTTGTTTGTCACGTAGGTCTTTTGAATATCCAGTTGCCAAGGCTATTCGGCTGATAAATGCGCTGCCCGCTGATGTGGACATCTTCGGCAGTGAACTTGATGCTTTGATAAAAAATTTTGTCTTCATATGTAAATAATATGTTTCTGTTCTGTTTCTTATTTTTGTGTTATATATAATGTAATTTTTATTAATTTGACAAATGCATGGCGCATTGGCGCTTGCTGTAATGCCATGTATTTTATATAGTTTTTTGCCAGTAAATAAATAAATAAATAAATAATAAATGTGGAAGTGGTACGAAAAAACTATTCTTTTGGATTCGTTCGTTCACAAACGACGCATGTCTTATAAAAAACAATAATATATTTACTCGCACAACCCTACGATAAATTCAATTCTTCCAATTTACAGATGTAGTACAATAAATTATGTGTACAGTGTATATAATTCAGTGCTTCCTTGTTGAATCCTGCAGATATCTAAACCTTCTGTTATACCTAGCTTTCGTGTCCTGTCCTAGGTTAATGTGGGTGTTCGTAGCATTTTGCGTAGGCTTGGAAACAAACCAAGTCTTACTATTACATCGGTGTTTCTAACATCTAAGGATGATTATTACGCTTGACAAACTAACTTAACTCATTGTCACATTCATTAAGTTGACTACGATATTAACAATAGAATGTTATATATTATATAAAAGTAGCGTTCATCAAGTAAAGCATTGTTTATTAGTATTTATAGATATTTAGTAAAGAAATGTGAATTCAATTTCCACAATGTAGTTAAGATGTAATATGTATATACTATATTTCTGATTCCGTGGCCGGTTTCAAGGGTTTGAGCCCCGGTTCAGTCGATTCCGTTCAATGGCACGGATGTCTGTGCTATCTTAAAATTACCTCCACACATCCGGTTTTAAAAGCGGGGCGTAGCGAGAGCGACTAACTAACCACTAGTCCTGTCTTAGCCTTATTTTTTCTATCCTTATTCTCACTGAACTAAAAGATAGGTTGAGCGACTGAGAAACACGCAGTTCTAATAGAAAAATTATGTTTAGATACATCCATTAGGATGCCATATGCTCCACATTTACAGTGGACATGGATAAAAACAAATATACTATAAAAGAATTGGTTTAACTGAAACATTCTGAAAATGATTTTCATAGTCATGTGAAAATACTCTGCTTACAAAAAAAATAGTAAAAGCTCCATTTGAGTTTTGGGCACTTCTAAAAATTTTTTGTCACCAACGTCCCGGGTTTCAACTTTCGGCATTTATAGTGCACAAATGAATTTGAGCTGACATCATACATACTATTCATTCAAATGATTAAGCAAAAAGCTGTATACTTTTAAATACATACATAATCCAAATCCAATTATATTATTTTTATTATTTTTCATGAACATAAAAATGCAGCAATCATAAATGCATAATACATTATTTTACCTGACACAGTTTTTTCTTAAAAACCGCCCAAATTAATGGCGTTGTACCTGTTCACTATTTTTATTTTTGTGAGAGGATAAGTAGTTATATAACCATTCTATTCAACCGGAAATTTATACAGAGACTAAAGACAAAATTCTAAAATAAATTTATCAGACATTCTTTACTGGGAACCACGTGACTGAATCTAACAAAATTGACCAAACGACTACAGGGTCATCACACATTATTTTTATAATATAAAAAAAGACCTTTTGATCTGGAAAAAATTCTTATTGTGTTCTTCCGTAAAATAGACATAATTTAATACTGATAAAATTATTTCTGAAATGGGTTTATAATACACAATATAATATTAATGAATGTAAGTATTCATTTTAACCATTCAATGTTATAGGAAGAACTTTTGACATAAAAACGAAACGGAATAAAATATTAAATTAATGCGATTTGTATATATTTTAATAGTTCCACTTAGTGTCACCATTTCAAGATTCAGTGTTTGTTATAAAATATGTCCCAAACACTTTACATAGCGCACAATATCAAACTATTTGCTTGCACATAAATGTGTTTAAGTGCTTTGGTAGACTTGTGAAGCTTTCATATTGAAAAGAATTTTAGCACCCATTTCTGGTTGCGGCAAAAGTTTCGACCACCATAAGCCCTTGAATTCAATATGAACTTGTACTATTTGGTAGGAGCATCGCATTGCGGTACTTTATGGCCAACAGTTTTGCCAAACTTATGCTGTAAACCCAGTTTTTGAACATGCGGTTTTCAAACTGTATTCACAAATTACGAGCTCTGATTACATCGCTATGATTTTACCGGCTCATAAAGCAGTTTTATTGTTTTAAATTTTAACTATTAAAAATGAACATTTTACATAAGAATACCCAAAGCACATTTCTTTGTATTCCTTCCACATATACTTTCCCTTACTATAAAAAGGTTCTAACGGAAATTTCGGCAAAAATGGCCATTTGGTCGAAAAGATTGTGTGAACCGTACACTAGCACAAATATATGATAACTTCAAAACATATACATACATATATTTATCATGTCTATTCACGGAATTTTGACATTATTCTCCGCATATAAAGTCTAAATAGAAGAAGTAATAAAAATAAATTAGTGACGGAATCGAATGGTCAGTAATTCAAACTTTTGTGAATTCTCAAAACTAAATTTACTCTCAGCTGTAATTATAAATATCCATATCAAAGAAATATTTCACTTCGTTCAAATATTATGAGTTTACTTCAGTTGTGGAAATGATCTACTGTAAAATCTAAATTTTAAAATGACGTATATTCATTTCAATCAGTTTATAAAAGGACGCACATGAAAAAAAAAGTGCATGAAAAAAAAAGTCCTTGAAAAACTTATCAAGTAAGCTCCCTCAAAAGCTGTTGATTCGTAGTTACTACACGAACAGAAATAGTCATTTACATGCACTAGTTCTGAAACTAAAGCATCCGCCCTATTTAGTTGGAGCAAGCTCTCCTATGAGCTCGTCAATGTTGAAAAGCTCTCACGCAGAGTGAGCCAACTACCTCTGCCGAGTGCCCGTGAGTTAACCTCGCGAACACAGCTTTTTGTACGGTATTTCGCTTGACAGTCACGTTCGGATGTGCACTGCCAGAGGGCGCAAATGTTTTGCGAGTAGTCTTTGAACCGGGAAAACATCCTTCGAGCACATAAAACGACTGACGAGAAAAAATATTTAGAAAGATTGTCTCATTACCAACGTTAATGTTTTAATTTCTCTTTTTTTATAGAATCGCATGAATCAGATAAAAAAATGTGTATTCTTTAATTTGATAAAAATATCTCAACATAGGAAAAAAAAATATCGACAGATTTTATAACTAACTAACCGGTACAATGCCACTCAAAGAAAGTAATTGTAGTGTATTGAAGTGCCTTTGAATGCACAATATTTAAGATAAATAATTTCGATTTAATTTCACTAACATTGATCGGTTCGATGACATTTACCGTTTGACGTTTGCTGGTTGTCTTTGTCGATTGTTTATGGTACGCACCACCTACTGAAAGTTAATTTGTACTATTCCTATATCCTTTGTGCAAGTGCAACAATTAGCTGTCAAAATTAACGGTATGGCAGCGCATAAAATATGAAACGATTTTTATATAAAAGACCAACTGTATTTGATTTTAACTATGCCTATAACCTTCGCGCAAGTGCAAGCAATAAGTTGCCAAAGTTTTGTATCGCAATCGGATGAATGGTATGGCAACGCATAAAATACGAACAAACACACAAACATTGATTTTTATATATTAGATGTATAAAATGCAATGACTTTTTGGTTTAAAGCCAAGTATAAAGAAAGCTTTTTAAATCCAAGCACATGAAATTTTGATCGACAGAATATACACCAACGCCTCACGACGAGCTGCATCACGCCACACTTATCTGTTTCTTGAGTATATCAAGCTTTTATAGTATTTTTTCATTCGAACGGGTGAGTGGGTGCTATGCAAATGTATGCAGAGGTGTTGACAATACGAGCGCATTATTATGCATCGCCAGTCGTGTATGTCTAGACTGCCATCACAAAGACTTTAACATAAAGACATTTTGGAGAAATAATTTGACAATAGCGTACTATGAAGTGTGATGAAAATGCACAGCGACAAATGATTATTTCTGAATAGCATTTATATTTGGTTTAACATATGACATGAAAATGCAGCCATATAAATTCTTTCAGCGAACAACAAACGATTTACTTAATTGAAATTTCCCTTTATATAGTTTCTACCTTAATGAAATAATTCGTATTTTAAAAAACGATTAAAAGTTAAGTTATCTAATGCTTGAAATATAATTGAATCATCCAAATGACAGTGTAATGTCTTAATTAAATTTACATGCACTAAATTTCAGGGATCAATAATGTGCAACGAGTCAAATACGCCACTTGTCTTAAATAAACTGACGTATTGTCGTGATAACTTTGAAATAAACCGTTCTTGAGTTCGGTTGTCGACTTCCTTAGTTGAGTATTAAAGATTATAAGGTTCAAAAACATAACATTCTGTGGTGTTTCCATCCGTTTCCACCGACCATAGAATGTGAGATTAATATAAATTCTTTTTCTATTTCTTTGTCTTTATTTATTTAAAAATGATATGACTACCGATTTCTCATCATATTGTGTTGAATACACTTATCGTTAATACATTCGATGGTTTCGGCGGTAACTTTGTGGAAGTTCATTTGAATATAAAATTTAAAGTAACTTTGATTATTCCGCGTATACGTGGAATGTTCAAAGTTATTTACACTTATCGTTTGTCCATAAATATATATTAACTAGTATTGCTACCCGGCGTCGCTCGGACTAAGCGACCAATAATTATTTAATGTTATATCATTCGACATAATTATATTACAAAATCTAACATCCAAAATAGAGTTAATATAAAATCACAAACTTTATTTAATTTGATGACAGCCCCGCCCCATTCTCGCCCATTAAAATGTCCAAATTTAAGGAAAAAATCTAATTTGCTGTCAAATAATACCTTTACGTAAATAATAAACATTATTATTAATAATTAATGTCTTCGCCGATAAAAATTCAAACATATTTTACTTTCATATTCGTTTTTATGGCAACTTAATGACCAACAATGCAAAAGGGAATTACAGACCCACAGACATACATACGCCGTTTCGGTTTTATATATAAGACTCATATTTATAGTGGATATGATTCTTTAAAAATATATATATCAATTAGTATTATTATCAAAGCGTATTTTATCATAAATCACAAATGAAAATGTGTTTTAATAAAATTTAATGACATTATTATTCCAGTATGGAATGTATTGTGTTTTAAACACACTTTTGTCCAATTTGTACATCAAAAGGTAAAATAAATTCAAATTTTTATTACATTGCCTCCTAAAATCTAAACTTCCAGATAAACTGTTAGATACGCGTGTATTACAGGCCTGATGTTTACACAAACGATATTGTATCGTCAAATTATTCTTCATCCATCTGTTATCAATTATCTATGGAGGAGAGACCTTTTTGATCCTTTTTCCTTATCACGATTGGGGCATTGAGCCCTGAAAATCACGCTATCTTATAGATATAGACCCATGTCCAAAAAGGTTCCATTTCCCATGTGCGATAAGACCAATGTGTATATCTTTGATTGTGTAGTTTTTGTTAGAAATGTACTGTCACAATGTAACACAATGGTTGTGCCTGCATATTTTGATAGCTTTTTGTAAATGAATAGGCTACAATGTACACGCTTCTATTAGTTGTTTTAATTTACAATAGATAAATTGAAAGCTTATCATACGGTCAGCATTTTTAAACCCTCTTTTTATTTGATTACGAGGCCACGAGAACGAATCCCTAAGCGGATAAAATAATTTCGGATTTTGACACTCCACTCTTATCTTTTTCCTTCTTTGAAAATATAAGTAAGGCGACTTTAAACTCTCAGTTATTGCATAAAAAACTTTCTACGAATGCTTCATGAGAATACTTTCGATGAATCAATTGATAAATTTTCGGTAAGTTGGCCACAGTTCATTTTAACAGAAAATTACTTTGTTTATTCCACGTATAGCGTAACAAATGGTGAAACGTCTTTCACCTCTATTAGAAGCATCTTCAAGCTCAACATCGCAAGGTCACGTTGATCAATTTAATTTTATATTAGCTTCATTAGAAAGCATTATGCTCTTATATGCAAGAGTGGGCATGCTTCATAAATAAAACATATAAACGATTACTATTTTTTCCATTATCACATCATACTGGAGGGCTTAAAATCTGAACGAAGCGTTGTCAAATGAACAATTTTTTGTTTTTTTTATTTATTTAAAGTTTCTGATCATCATGGTGTCAATGGCAATAAACAGTTTATTTGAGACGCTACACCGACTATTGTCATGCTTTAAGATTCTCTTTGGATGATATCATTCCAAATACCAAAGGCATTGGAACATTCAAGACAGAGAAGAAGAACAGATAGAGTATTTTAGTAATAATAAATGAGATTAAATTATGAGGCTCCTTACAGTCTAAGCTTTTTATTTTATATTTATGAAATTGTATAGAAGTTATTGCAAACGTAATAAATTTCATTTTGTGTAACCATTCTATCTGAATTTCAAAACTTCTGTGAGTGTACGATGACAAGTAACAATAAATAAAACGAATTAATATGAAAAGCTTGGATAAAGTTTTCTCGCAGACTCAGTTCACGGTATACGCTTTTAATTTGTTAATGCACTTTTAAGTTCACGTATAATAATTTACAGAGTGCGTCCTTTGTGAAATTGCATTGCAACGCTATTTACATGCATCTGAAAATGTTGTTCGTACTTTTAAATCTCTGTTGGCTAATCACAATAAGTTCAGAAAAACTACAAGTACACAAGATAACGAGACACACCAAACCGTATCACGCGACTTTAAAAAAACCTTTTTATCTAATGGAAAATAATAATTTTCACTAAAATAAAAATGCGTTAAATAATTCGATGAACATATTTTTTAAATATCCGCGTCTTTGTACACAAACCAAAAATTATTGTTTGAATGTTTCCATTTTTGGAGATTCGGATCGTTGGCCGGGCAACCGAGGAAAACGAAAACCCGGAATATTACCACCCGTTAACGGCAAAATAGGTTTTGGCTAGATTTATATTGATCGACGGGGATGTTAGTTGAATAACGATGGAATTTTTTTTTTTATTCGAGTTTAATATTGAATATTGATTTTTATTTAAAGTCAAGTGAGTAAAACCATGTCTTATTTAAGTTTACTGAACGACTATTTTTATTCCAAGCCACAAGTATCTTTAAAATGATGCTAACTTAACTTTACTGAACAAGTCTTTATTTATAATGTGTATTAGAAGAGGCAGCTAATTGATAATAAAATCTAGCTTTTTTATGTTTTTGTCATAATTTGTTGGGTAATCAGGATAGCTTAAAACACTTGCATTAACTCTTATTATACAAGTACATAATTTCAATTAGTTTTAATGAGATTGCCATTCAGTAAAGCTGGCATTGAAATTTCCAAATCTATTTGGATGGTTTGTATTATTAATGATTGCATCTGGAGGACAAAAGTGAATTAAATTAACGTACCGTAAAACGGGGTGAATAGAGACTGCGGGTTGAATAAAGACCAAAACAAAGATTGAACTTTATCACAACTTTACCAAGTATCCAATGTATTTTTTTATTTTGTATGTACAATTCTTTACGAAGACTAATACTATCTCTCGAATGACAAAACCAAACCAACTAAATGAATGGCCAAAATTGAAACAAACGTGTTTAAGTTAGATGCCTGTGGATCGGTTCTTTTTGATCCCTCATACTTCTCTTTTATTGCACGAAAATTAAATTAGGTCAGGTTTTTTTAGTTAAAAAGTACCGTAAATCTATTATTTTATCTCTATTCACACTCTTTGCCTCTATTCACCCCAATTCAATGTGAAAAGAGACATCGAACATCAAAAATTTACCGTGTCTTAATAACGATAGTAAATATTTGAAAAACATTATCATGAATGTGTAGCAGGACCACAGAAACACGTTTCAAGCTATTCATATTTGAATTATGTTGCACAGGTATAAAGATAGTCGTGAATGATAAAAAGTGTCTCTATTCACCCGTTTTGCGGTACCACACGCCATCGCAGCTAGTGCTAAGTTTTAACTAAAATTGCATACCATTACCAAAGCTTCAATTTCTAAATTATTGTATTAAAACCATGCAGTGAGCGAGGCCGGTTAAACTTATTACGAACAGCCACTATGCGAGATTCGGCCTAATGTGGAAAAACGGGTCTGCCAGATTACGGGCAGTCGGTTAAATCCTACAGAATGTGTTGCCAAACCACACCACAGTGGGTCAATTAATCCGGATAAGCGGACGGCGTATGCCTTCCCGTTTGCTTTTTAATATTTTGAAGTTCAACCGAAATTAAAGCAGGCAGATTATGTTATTCATAAGTAAACTTAATTAATAAAACACAAATGCACAGTACATTTTATACCACCTGTTACAAAGCTGTCTATTTGTTTGTTTGTCGAATTTAAGTCGAAATAAAAACTCCTAGCTCGCTTACCTGATATACATACGATGTATTTAAAAGAATACGTAAATATGCATATAACCAATATATTTTTTTTTAAATATATTTTGAAAATAAGCTATCGGTTTTGCGTTATGATATCATTACCGTACTCTACATGGTCGACCATTTTATCGATACCGTACAGAAAAGTTCTTTCACCGTTTGAGAAAATTTCTGATAAAAAAGGTGATTGATTTTATTATATTGAGCAGCATGAAATGTTATTTCGGGCCGCACTGTGCACCACTGTTTAAATATTTAAAATGTGAGGATGGCATGATAGATAATGGCGTATCTTTTTTATTTGAAATCACACCTTGCCGGCACTTGAACCCAGACCCACCCAATTGCTAAGACCGAGACCACATAAACCAACAATAAATAATAAATTTAAGCTATACTAAGTGAACTTGCATCGCTTGTGTAATAAGACGGAATGAAAATTTTATATATTTAATGAACTGATATACGTTAGTTCACATGAGTTTACATTATGCATCAGTATCAGTATCAGTAATATTGTTTCAATCTACAGAAGAAGTAATGTGAAAGCTAAGATTCTAGACGCTAGATTGAACTTGTTTTAACTACCGCGGATACGATTGCCCGAGAGGAGAAGGAATCTTATCCCATTTCCAATTACCTTAACTCTCGCAAAGCCGCAGAAACCGATCTACGTCTGGCAGAACCATCGATTCAATTGGAGAGAATTGAAAACAATTATGTTATGTTGATGGCTTATACACAGAATTGGTTGAGTTTGTATTGCGTTTACTGTACAATATACAGTTTACATACATGGAAACATCTACCACACAGCAAGGAAGAATATCTATTTTAAAATTTAGTCTTAATTTAATCCGTAAACGATTTCCAAATAAGACTATTTAAAAATAACTGAATTTAACTGTAAGTAACATAAATGTTTGATTTAAGGAATTTCGCAAGATTTTTCCCAGATTAATTGTTAAGCGGAAGAATCGATGTAGTATTTTTATATTTAAATAAATAAAGCTACCGCATATATTGTGTAAAGATACGGACTGGTTTTTCTAACGTTGCTTGCCTTTTTAACCGATGATCGTTATGAGTAAAATCGGTCCTGGTCTTAACAGAATATAATTACGAAGAAGCAGTACAAAGTTAGGCTAAATTTCTTTCAATAAAATGCCTTTCCGCCAATTTTAAAATTGATATATATATTTACTTAACGAGTAGTGTATCATAATTCGCAATGTCAAGATAAGCATAAATTGTTTTGTTTTATGAAAAGTTTATTATTTTATCATAATATAATGTTACAACTAATTGACATTTTAAAGTAGAGCATAGCAAATTAAAAAAAAATATTCTTCAAACATAATTTATAAATGGAGCCTATATCCTGTAAAATTATTTTAATATTCAGAAGAAGGTGGTATATTTGCATTTGAAAACTCGATATGAAATATAATATTTCAGATTTAGCCAATTTTCATACACATTATTTATAAGCTTAAGATAATGATAAGACACTTGTATGTAAATTTTGAATATGGCAAGTGTTTTATATTACCTTAGTAACATTTAACAATGTATAAACACTTCACGCACTTACGGCAGTTGGCAACAAAAAATGAGATTTTTTTTCACTTTCATATTTTTCAACAAAAGTTCAATAATATGTTTTTATAATGTAATATTTGTTTCTCGAGAAATGCAGAAAGTGTTTACATGATAACTGATCAATGAAAATGAACATTGTTTTGTTTGTGCTATAATAACTAGACGAAACAAAAAATATCTATTTATAATCATAATATTTTGGTTTATGTATTCAATGCCTGATCGGATAATTTTGAAATGTTATTTGAGATTTTCGATAATGGATATTTAGACTTTAGAAATACACAAGCCTCACTTCTACTATTGTATTTATATTGTTTAGTTACTATTTAAGCAGTTTAATTGATGAACTCTCGTTTAAGAAGACGCAATTAAAATGTATATTTGGACGCCTTAATGATTAAATCATTTATTCAAAAAATACGATATTTTTCTCTTTATGTCACTCCAACCTATTTTGTGGGACGTTGGATTTAGTGACTAGAACAACCTCCCATAAGCAAGCAAACTCGCATTTTTTTCGAATAAACAGACCTATAAAAATATTCCTTCTAATTCGATTAAGATGAAAATATTATTCAACATTTTCAAGTCATAATATCTGTGACTCACGTTGTCACCCGGGTCATATAATACTGACCTTTAATCACCTGCAGAAGATTGAGTTTTGTATTAAACGGTATGTCACTAAACTAAAGAATACTTGTAAAATAAAATTGAGTGTATTTACCAAACTTATCTAAGGCAAACAGTTTTGACTTAAGAGACTGAAGTCTACACATATTGTATGTTAGAATCACACATGGCCCAATAACGTGCTTGGAATCTTTGAAAAGAAGGTCTAGACGTATAAATTATTTTTTAAAAATTATTGCTTCAAATATGAGTTATAGCGATATTTTATTTTATGAAGAAGAACCGACGCAATAGCAAACTCGTGAAACGATTTTTTCATATAAAATTTTCCGATATAAGCATGCTTAAAGAGTATATTTTTTAAGCTTTTGTATAATATTGTACAGTGTATGTAACCCTGATCTTACGTTCTCGCATTATATGTTTTCCCGCGTGGTGCGTTAATTTTCTATAGTCCCGACATTTAGTTCATATATAAAACATCACATTCATCGTTTCCCGCATTTAACGTTTATTTTATACGGTCCCTTGCAAAACCTAGAATCGGGGTTTCACTGTGTACACAAAAAGCTTTCCAAAAATTGGTATAGGTCAAGAAGTGCCAATTGTAATTTTGGTGAAGAGTTTTCACTGCGTCACTTATTGGAAAATTGATTGGATATACATCATAGATATTATATGTATATATGACGTTTAAGAACATTGCTATCTCCATCATAGATAAGTCCGAGTAAATCCGCTTATTCATTATCTGATTGCTTGAGCCAGTGAAACAGTCCATATTGTGCTTTATTATAAAATAATTCCGTTAGCTGATTCTGTCAAGCAACTCTTAATAATCCAAACTATCTTATAAACAAAAGACACAACTGTCCATTTTCAATGTTAATACTCGAATGGGATAACTTTGTAAGTCTGAAAAATATCCCACATTTTATGAAAACAAATCTTTGAAATAAATATTATGATATAAAACAAGATGAGCAATCGTGCTATTCAAACGAGCTGCTGACACCGATAATTTATTTGGTGAACAATCGCATTGTGATATAAAAGATAATTAATAACCCCTTTTAAAAATAAATTCAATAAATCCATGTTAAAATATAAACTTATATATTAAAAATCAATAAAACATAATTCTTTGTACCTATTCCATATGTTTATCAGTATATTATAAAATCATGAGCATAATCAGCGGATGATCGTTATTATTTCAAAATATGTAGAATTGGTGCATTTGATGAGATTCATTTATTTAAATATATTGGTTTTCCACCAATAATTAACAGTTAGCCCCTTAACATTTACTGATTTAAATTAGCTTTTGTATGTTTACTTTACTATACTAAACTTAATATAAATAAACATACAAGCTAGCGCCACCTGAGAATGATCTATCACTATTTGATATATCGAGTCCCAAATAGTTTATACAGTGCCAAATTCGTTCAACAGTAAAATAACATGACGTAGTAAACAAAGACTGCATCTTTTCCCAAGAAAATGCTTTTAGGTGAAGAATAAAGCAGAGCTTTTGCTATTGTTTGCACAGTGAGTTGTTCTTTACTTCTTGCTTTCTTTCTTGTAAAGAATAATAAGTGAGCAGACCAAGTCCTTTCTTTAAATCTATCCATAAAACAATCAATGAATGCATCAGTGGAGATTTACAGAATCCTTTAAGCTATAAGTATTCAAAATAAATGAAATCGATGTCTAGTGAGCAAAAATTTTAGTTTAAGGTTATTTATGAATACTATATAAAAATAATAACACCATTTCTAAAGATCACCGTGGCTGACAACATTGAGTTTCTTCACCTCTCTCTGTCCAAATACCGTCAGCTAACTAGACTTCTCAATCAAGCTATAGTAATTTACAGCTGCTTTCATCCATTAAATATTCAACCATTGTCTTTTTTCGAGTCTGATCTATTGGCATACATATTTTGCCTACTCATTCACACATAAAAGGTGCACCGAGATTATGAAGATTATGAGATTTTTTAACAACAACGGCTTGATTTTCATTCATGCACCTTTTAATTTTTAAGAGATTAGATTGAAAGATGGGGCTAGAAATAAACATGAAGTAAGATGTTCTATCCCCATGCATACAATGTTCATTTTTATTTTAAATATATGAGAGAAAACGTACCATTAAAGATATCAATGTATGAAATTCTTTGACACTGCAAGGAAAAATTGCGATGCCTGAGAGAGTTGACCATTTAACTATGTGAAAAGTCATATTAAAAAATATTTTTCAGCAGAAACACGTCTACTTTTTGGTCGATGAAATAAAAAAAATGTGCTTTTATATTAATAAATTAAAGTGGAAACTTCTCGTAGTTTTAAGTATAACAGCATTAAATTTACCAGCCACTAGTGACCATCGCCATTTTCAATGAAGAGTCTTCAGAATACCACTAGAGAGCGTAATAATACTATGTTGCCTTTTGTGGAAATCCCCAAATTACCATCATAGCGGTCGTCCTTTACTCGCCATCTAACGCTGATGCACCAACGCTCTGCATGATTTAGGAATCTCATGGGATGAGACGCGGATCTTCGCAACGGATCCAGCTATCGAACTTTAACATATTCAATGGTATTAAACTGCAGATCCAAGCAAAACTTCATACATGTAAAGGTTATGACTTGAAATGGCAATGAGCTACGATTAAAGCACAGACAACTTAATTATCGTCCTTTATATGTTCATATATTATAATATTATTTCATTTCATCTTGACTTCCCGGTGAAATAAAAATTATATTTTTTATGACTTATTGCAATTCGCAAACACTATGCCGTAAATACGGTGAAAAAATACATAAAACATAAATTATTTTATAAACATGTTGATAGATATTTCGGCTTACGCCATCGTAAGAACTATGTCAGCCAAAATAGCTTTCAACAAATATATAAAAGAATTTCTGTAGAATTAAAATACATTGTTTATGGTTATTATGATTAATGGAGTTCTACCAAGTAAATGCCAATTCAATCACTGCTCTGATTTTACGTCAAAAATGGCATTATTTTTCCAGTCGATTGCAAAATAGTGGATGTCATTCATTACTGTTCAAATATGATTGCAAAAATATTGTTAAAAAGAATTGGAAATATTAAAATAAAGAGAACAAATTTTGCTTAGTACCACTTACATATATATTCCACACATACTAGATAATGTGTGATTTTTATTTTAAAAGTACCTTTCATCGAAAAAGAGACAGTTAACACCATAAAAAAATTGGAACCATATTATTTTCCAAATATTTGTGATTTTCTTAATACTGTTAATAGGTTTAAAATATTTGTAAGGCGTTGTTAATCAATGCATTACGAAATATGAAATTAATCACTTAATAATTCAGCTTAATTACTTCATTGACTTGTAATTTTTTGAAACAACCCCAAAAAAATGACAGCACTATCACGAATCTTTAAGGCAGAACTTTTTGCATTGTATTTTATATGAAAATATCAATTGCTTTATTGAAAAATTGTTAAATGAGTTTTTATAAATTTCCACCAGTATGTTATTCAAAGCTTTCTTTGTACAAATACAAACTAGGTATTTATCTATTTTATTCAACTAGAAAATACCAACTTACTTAAAAGCTTTCAAAAGATCTTTTATGTTACATTGAATAATTATAGTGAACAATGCTTGGCCATTTAATACAGAATAATTATTCCTTTAATTATATTTTAGACTCTCTCATACTTTATTTGTAAGTACTTCATAATATAGAGTTTATTTATTATGGTAATTAGGCCCGACGCTTCATTGTGATAAATATTATTTGATACAGGAAACACATCTCTGCTTACGTTTAAAATATGTTTTCAAAGTAAGGCACACTGTTAACCGAATTAATGAACGTATGAAACTTTTGATATCAAGTTCTAAATTTAGTGATCATTTTGGTGTGGGAATTTTTGTGCTATTTGAAAATATTATTCAAATGTAATTGTCGTTTCTGGCAAAAAAGGGTTATATTTATTGCTCTGTGTTTCATTATTAGGAAATTATAAATCCGTATAGAAAATAAAACATGATTTTAAATTTAAAAATATAAATTGTTGAGTGCAGATATCCTCTCACGGGTTAATACATATAATCGAGTAATAATAATGGTATGAAAGGCATAAAATGTTGCAAATTAGCAACAAGCATACATTATTATGCCACAAAGCATTTTTTATGTTTAGAATGAAAATTTAGTTAAATAATTACTTTCACAAACTATGAACGAAAAAACTGAAATCTTATTAAATTGTTGTCGATCTATTTGATTTTCTTTTTATAGTAAATAATGTTTTGTATTTTTTCTTTTAAATAATATAATAAACAAATCTTTTAAATATTTTACGTAAAGATATAAGTATTCTTCAGAGTAGGTTGTTATTTATTAATAATCATAAAAGTAAACAGATTTTTTTTTGTTTAGTTACAGTTTTTGGGAGACGTGGAGGGTGGTATGATAGCCAGTAATATTTCAACAGGATTTTTCAAAACATGTTACTATCAATACCATATAGCTTTACTCAGCATTGCCTTAAATACATATTTTATAATAAGACAAGTTAAACACATAGTTCGTGAGTTGAAACAAACACATTCCTCTGGATTTGTCCAGCTCAATATGCTGTGTGAATTTTAAAACTAGTTTCGGTACATCGGAAAAATACAAAATTCTTGTGTTTTATTTGTCGGCCTAGAAAAACATGACAAAAATATTTTGTGAGCTGATCGCAGTTATCGATTTCATTGCATATTAAAAAGAAGATCCATGTTTTTCAATGGCTTTATCAGTCGCCTTAGATTTTAATTTGGAATTTATTTGCAATGAAAACGTGAAATATCATATGCTAATTTTGTATTCCACTTATTTTATTTGATGTGGCACGTGTTCCGCTTTGTTGAAAAGTAGCGTCAGACTATAATACTGCCGGGTAGAAATTTGCACATTTTCTGAAATTGAGTTATGAATTCCATTTATCAAATATTTTCAAAAGCTGTTTATGGTGCTCACTTTTATAGCATTTAGATAGAACTAAAAAATCCTTGACATGCTAAAAGTATACGAATATCTTAGCAAAAAAAAAACAGGAAATGTAGTTTTCTTTGAAAGAGGCATTGATTGTTTCTTCTAGAATCTAGATGAACTACTTACTGCTTTTTTGCAAAAATCTTTTTTCATTTTCACATCAACCGCTTTTCAAAAATTCTAAATACTTAAATTTTAAAAACCATATTATGTCCTTTTTCTAAAATGTTTGTCAAATTTCTTCTTGCTTGGAACGGTAGTATAGTCGCCAACATTTTAATTTACTGGAACTAAAAAATATTAGTACCTACGTTGCTTAAAAAAAATCTGACAAAAATTAAATAAAAATCAATCAATTCATAATAAAAAAAAATGTATGTATATTCAAATATTCCACAATTATTGCGATTGCTGCCGTATATAACGACACACCTTTAATGCAGAATAATTTTCGATTTACAAAAATTTTGGGAAAAATTTTACCAAACGATGTCAAATCTAAATCACATTACCGTGGCTATATAACGCAAAGTTCACCATCGGGAAAATTATATATAATGTGCTGAGAAAATATTTCACGAAATCCGGGCATGTCTTGAGTGTCAAAAATATGACAGGGCGTAATTCGTCATGCTGTTACTCGCTTCTATGGATTTATGTTTTTCATATAAAACATATTCGAGTATACTGTTTGATCTTCTCTGATAAGCGAACACGTAAACCTCATAATAATACAAACATCGTTGAGCGACGGGAGAATTCAGACATGATTTGAAAAAACATATTTGAATCGTATTTGCTTTTATAAAATATTTTTTTCACTAATTACGATTCACGTGTTTCCATCACTTTGATGGCGAATATATTAACATTGATAAACAAACGTATTCGTAAATTTTCAAACTGAACTAATTCACTCCCTACACAAACAAACGGCCGGCATTTGTGGTCTAGTGATAAGAGCTCAACTATCATGTGATTCCAAATTTAAAAAAAACTGGCATCTTGACTTTAAGCTGTAATTTCTACACTACGTTCACACTGCACAATTTCCTTAGTATTATTTGATTCACTGCTAAACTTTGTTCATTTGGGACTTGAACAGTTTTGGATTCGAACGTAAATTATTATCTTTTTGAACGATTCTCAATGTATTGATTGAGTAGGCATTTACTTGGTAGAACTCCATTATAATACGGTAAGAAAAATAACAATGTATTTTAGTTCTACATAAATTATTTTATATATTTGTTGATAGCTATTTCGGCTTACGCCTTCGTCAGAACTATTCTCAATGTTACTACAAAAATTATCCATCACATCATAAAAATGATATAATAGATAATTGTAAATTTAATCGGTTTTATTAAGTATCATTTATGTTGTAAGTGCTTACATTTAATTGATTCAATTGGCATTTACTTGGTAGAAATCCATTATAACACGGTGAAAAAATTGTTAAAAGTTTTATTCTTGCTATTTTGGCTACACTTAATGGTTTTGACGAGGGCGCAAGCCGTAATAGCTTTCAACTATTTTAAATTAAGATGATATTTGTCAAACTGAAATACTTTCTTTTTTTTCGACGTGTGCTAACGCTTTAGTTTATTTAGTCGTGTGATTCCTCCACAATAAATAGACTAATAATAATGAAAGTTAAAGCTTTTTAATAATGCTTTTAAAATTTTGCAAGACAATTATTTAATGTTTACCAATGAAAGTGACTCATTTAATACCAGTTGCATGATAAAATGTATCAATCCTGAGAACTATTTATCAATAATAGCTCGAATACTTTAACCTCATTATCAAATATAATATACATGACTTCAGGTAAGTTCTTGGTTGATTCAAATACATTTGTGTTTATTTAAAAACACGCTCTTCAAATGTCATGTAATTAGTTTCAGCGTCATTCTTAAAATAGGCAATTCAATATACACGCAATGTAGTTGCTTTACTCCGCAACAAATTATTAAAGTATTCGGTGTATAACATAAAAATATGAATTTAAATAATAGTTTTGTGGACTGTGGAATAATTAAAAAAGATGGTCAATCCCAAATTCGATTAAACAAGTATTTTATGTAAACAGTTCGGTTGATTTGTTTTACTAAAAATACGTAATTGTTTATTGAAATTTTTAGCTATTTAAATCTCCGATGAAGTCTAGTTTTAAATATTATTGTAAAAATGGGCGATATGATTCAAGATAATGATCAGATCTTTTGGCAATATCCGGACTTAGATTACGAACGGTAAAACTTTATCATTACATCAATCATCACACAAATACTAAAAAACATATACAATGCTTTCAAATGCGTTAAGTATCTTTTATTTGAATTTAGTTGTTAAAACGTTTAAATTTACTGATAATCCCTTTAGGTAAAACACTGTTCAGAAAAAGACATCGTTAACAGTTAACGATTGAGTTAGGGTGGAAAGCTATTTTATTTCACCACCTTTAAAAATACAGGAAGTGGGGTAAATACAGGTTCACCATTATATCACTACAAACATTTGTTAATACAGCGACGAATTCGAATAAAAACCTTTTTTTTGTAAATCGGCGCCTTTCACAGGGCATTACTGTACATCAGACACTGTGTTACTGGAACAAGGTGAACCAGGGTTGTGCATTTTCAGCGTCGCGTATTTTTCCTCAGTCATTATATGAAATATATTTATCTGCCACTTCTAGAAAAAAAAACATTTATGTTGCTTGTTTAAAGCTGATTTTTAAACTATGTCCACTCCCAGCTTGGAGCATATAGACACATAATGAAGTTGATCTCAACACGTTTTTCTACAACTTGTTACACAGTTTCTCAACCTCCCTATTTTAAAGAGAGTAGGGATAGAAATGGCAGGTAGTCTAGGACAGGACTAGTAGTAAACTAATCGCTATCGAGCCAATTGAATGTGTGGGAATAATTTTTAGACAACGACACAAAAATCCGACACAGATGTATTTTAGTTCTACAAAAAATATATAATCTTAAGTTGATAGCTGTTTCGGCTTACGCCCTCGTCATGTTGTTTTTGTAGAGCTAAAATACATTGCTATTTTTTCACTTTCTTATAATGGAGTTTTACTAAGTAAACGCTAATTGAAACAATAAACATAAACATTCAGGATAAATCGACTGAAAAATAATCTCCTCGTACTATGAACTTGAGCCCATGAGGTCCGTCACAAAAGCCAAACAATATTAATCACTGGACCCGACATATTGACGTGTTTCCAATAAGCTTTACGGCTAAATATTTTTGAAAACTAAACTAACGTTTATTTTCAATTAAAATTTATTAAAGAATTAATTCCTTACTATTTTCAGATGTATTCCTAACAGGATCCAATAAAAGAATTGATATTACACTTTGGATTTTAATATTTTTACTGGCTTTGTGGACTCACATGGCGTAGCTTTTACGTCTGTCGTAGAACAGATGAAGCGGTCGTAGCCCCTGCGGTCTCTACGACACACGAAAGCTACGGTGTAGATATGTCTACGCGTTTCATATGTTTGTCGTTCAGCGTGTGATACAAATTAGATGTGGGAATTTCCCTCCACCTAGCTTGGCCTCTGGGAGATGAACCCGCTCGTATGCTAACTACGACACCGAGGACAAGGCTCAAAACTCACTGGGGAAAGCCATGTTTTAAAGTTTCAAACTGTAACCATTTTACGTATTTTAAGTCTTTTTACTAAGCAATGCAGTGTACTTTATGTGAAATAAATAGTGAGTGAGCTTACATTAAGGAGATACAATATAATCAAGACTTTCTTTAAATATAATACCAAAAACAAATATTAAAAAAATTCAAATGATACTACAGGTCACTGTAATTTTATCAGTTCTATAGTAAAATATTAGATTTTTCATGTGAATTTATTTTAACACATTGATATATTTTTAATATGGGATAATTTATGATGTTCGATATGTGTTCAATTTTGTGTAAGAAGCCATACAGCTTTTAATTATTGACAATTGAAATCTATGTAGGTTTAAATGATTTTATGTGAATTCTTGTCAATTTTCTCCCACCAATTGCCTATTATCACTTGTCTTGTTTTTCTCGATTTGATTTAAATAGCCATGTTTCTGTTTATATGCCATCATTCGAAAATGCTCACAATAAGCGAAACCGGTTCTATTGTTAAAAAATATATTTTGAAATATAATTTATCATAATATACCCGTATCCGCTTAAGGCATTAATTCACAACCTACAGCCCACGGGCCTGAAATAGCATTTTATGCGGCCCAATATAACAAATATCAATTATTTTTTTTCTTCAGAACTTTTCACTGACAATAAGAAAAAATAAGAAAATTTGCAGTAAAGTGTATACTAAAAACAACGACAATTTTATCACTCTTACCCGTGCGGCCCTCGAACCATTTGAATATAGCTGAGCTGGCCCTTCTGCTAAAAAGGTTGTCCATCACTGGCGTGCGGTGTTAACGTGAAATTTTTTATATACACGCGATCATTTATGTAATATTTACATATATTTTCTTTAATTTGTTATCTTTTTTAATATTCCCGGAAGATACAACATTATTTCAATTACTACAACTTCACTACCTTCTTACGGGGTGCACTATTTCGCAGTATTACAGCGTTAAACGTTAAAAATTCATCACGAAGTTTACAGAAAGTAAAAGAGGGTGAAACTAATGGTAGATCTTTTATGAGGTAGTTTCATCTCGAACCATTGGGCTTCGTGAATCTTTTAAAGCCTTGCAGTGTAACTAGAAGCAAGCAGGTTTGCAGGGCTGACAGATTCAGCTTTTCAATTTGTTTGATTTTTATACCTTGATATTTCATAAGGTTGTGATCAGCTTTACGAATTGTATTCATTGATGCATCATCATTTACACCCATTTACTTACCAGTCGGGGTGGAAAAGCTTGACATTGAAGAAGTCACAAGTAGATATAAACCTTTTGTGATCTCGATACAGAATCTTATTCTCAATAAATATAGATTTTTACAAAAAAAATATTTAACATAGCTATGCATGTAGCATAATGGTCAACGTCACGCTTTCCACAGGTTAGGTTACACTTCACAGAACAAACATTTACACGAAGTGATTTTCCGATCGATTTACCAATAGATAATTTATAAGGTGTTCACTGTCAATACTTGGTGGAATGCCATGATAGTAAAAATAATATAAAATTTTGAGTACTTATTCTTATTCCACATAAAATTTATTGGATCAGGACCGGTTTCGCTCATGGCGAACATTGTCAACTGATAAGAAATACAACGAAACAGTGATATTTATACTATTAATTCATACTTAATTGATTTTTTATGTATTAGCTTGCTTTGATTATAGTCTATTTTTGTTGTATTTTGCTTCAATTTATTTGCTTAGTTGTAATACCAATTGTTTCATTTCTTACTTAACTTTTGTATTAATATCACTGTTTTGTTGTATTTCTTATCAGTTGGCAATGCTTGCCATGAGCGAAACCAGTCCTGATCCAATACATTGTGTGTGGAATAAGTACTTAAAATGTTTTATTATTTTTATTCAGCAGATAATTGTTCAAGTTTATGCACATACCTATATGGTACATAAATATTTTTCCGCATCAATGGAGCTAGCGACAGTAATAAACTAACTTAACTCAAGTCCTTCTCAAGCACTATCCTACAATCAGGAGGAGGGACTTAGACAATGAATTAAAGCAGTTATCTAAAAAGAACTTCTGCTGCAATTGCTCCATCCTCCTTCATTACTTTTTAAAGGTTTAAAAATAAATGAAGACTAACAATAAAGCGTGAAATCAATATGTAGTAGTTTCCAACTAAAAGAGCATTCAATTTTAAAGATATTTCAACTAAATATAGAGCAACACAATTGTAATAAGTAGCTTAGAAATATGTGCGATGGCTTAATGAATTCATCAACCCAATTTCTGTCTCAAAATATTAGCAGATAAAATAGCTGTACTTACAGATATGGTTATTATCGTTTTTGCAAGAGAGAGCAAAGTGGTCAACATTTATTTTTATTATTAATTTATCTGAACTATGTTTAAACTAATATAATCAATAATATATTTTATACGAAATCGCTAAAGTTTCGCAATAAAATACACATCTATTCTGTGGCTTGTGCTAGTGTTGGGAATAAGGCTCACCGCAATTAAATGCAATTCCAATAAATCAAAGCAAAACTTCATCCTTTCAATTTACCGAAGAGCTCAAAGCGATAATTGAAAGCATTTATGTACTCTAACTTAATGACCAACGCTTTTTGAATAAAGATTTCACATCTGCAATTATTAACTGAGAAAATAATTCAATTTTATAATGAACCGTCCACCAGTTCAATATAAGAAATTATATTGTTAAAATACAACAAAATCTAAATATTCGTCGATTTTCTTCAACAATAATTCTTATAGAAAATAACTTTGCTCACAATTTTGAATTGGTAATTTTTTTAAATAACTTGTTTACGCCTGAAAAGCGAAATAAATATAAACTTCATTTTGGTAATATACTGTTATTTGAACAAAAAAATGGATGAATTATTTCTACTGTGTTTTCAATCGTTTCAACTCTGAATTAACCTTTTCACTATAAATTGTACCATCGTTATTCTTATATTTTTTAATGTTTTTGGGTACAATTTTTTGGTAGAAAATTGTATTTTTATTTTATGTAATATTATCATTCAATGTTTTTTTATCAAAGTAATCGTAAATGATATTTTTTATAGAAAACTGAAGCCATCACATATTTTATGTTCGGTAGTTAGCATACGTCAAAAGCAATGGCAAGTAATTCTTGGAAAAGTTTAACATAATTATACCGCCAGCCAAAAACCAAAACGTCAGGAAATTCGAGGGGTAACATGAGTTTTTTTTCAACGCCAAATTACTCTTTACCTGTACAACTATATGTATATAAAAAAAAACTTCAAATTTTATCATTCTCAGACCGAAAGTTATTCTTTTCTTGAAAAAAAATAAACCACCCATAATTAGCTACGTAGTTAACATAAAAATAAATCATGGTAAAAAATGTATATTACTGCTATTCGTTTCGATTTTGTAATATGTTCTTGAGTAAAACTTGGGCATTCCTCTTGTAAAGCTGTTTTTTTGCTTTTGATATACAACATGAGATTGAGTTTCCTTACTTATGTGCCAGTATTTCCTTATTAAAACACTGAAGAATCCAACTACTTTGCTGAAAAGGTCAAAAACAAAATTGCAGGAAAACATCATGAATGCCTAATACTTTATTTCTAAAAAGGTACTGTAGATTATTTTTAAAAGACATAAAATAACCATGTCAAATACAGGCGATCATTCACGAGAAATCAAACGTTTTTATTTTTAAGTTCTATAAGTTATTTAAACAAAGTATTTGACAATATTTAGCATCAATAACTCAAATCTAGGAGAGGCTGTTAACACATAACGGGTGGTGGTGAAACAACCATCTTGTAATTTAAAACTATGATTTCAAAATCACCTTTTTTTCAGAACGACGACTGCAAACGAAGGGATATATTTAAAAAAAAATCAATAATATATATTCTATGCTGTTTTCTGTAAATTCTCTACATAAAAAAATGTTGTTTTTTCTGTAAACGTTGCCCACTTTTTTCCGTTTTACTATTTAACGACAGTCTTATCATCGTTCAAATATTTAATTGAATCCAATTTATCATTTTTAAATTGGTTCTGGCTGTATGTCGAGTATACAGCTACCGTTTGCTTGCTGATATTTTCTATTTAATTGCGCCTGGAGCATTTGACGGTATTATGTGTGGTATAATAAAATGCTTTTCTCTGTCTCGTAAAATTATCACTCAATTTAACCAGACATTAAATTTTAATAAGTCTAGACCGCGGTTCATTTCACGTGGTCGATTACTTTTTATTATCCCTTAGCTATCAACACCAAACGATAGACACTGAGATGAAAAGATATTGATTAACTATTTTGCTGTTCAAAGAAATACATATGTTGTAATTTAGTTTCATGAATATTTAGTATAATTATAGATTTAGACTGAGGGTGCTTGTTGGAATTTCAATATCAAATTTGAATTTGTACTTTTCCATGAGTTCCATGACCCATATTTATTTCAGATATTCCTATGTTTTTGTCTGGTCATTAGTATTTGCGATATTACATTAAAAAATCCCGATAATTATAACAAACCCACTTAATTCATTGAAACTCGTTTACATCAAATTTTCGCTAATTTACATTTTAATAGCAACTTAACTTTTAATTTTTGTATATAAACGATACTGTTTACTGCGTGTCAGTTCAAGTACATCCGTGCACTTGAAATCCCTGAAAATTCCGAAAGGCGAAACCCGGGTCGTCAGCGATAAAACTCATGGAAAAGTACAAAATTCAAATTTAATATTTAACAGTAAAAATATTTTCTGATTTTTAACATTAAGTTATAAAAATGTTATAGAATGATACAATTCGCTATGTTAATTTTCGTTGATTATTCACATTACTTTAAAACTTTTTTTTTTTTTATAACTTTTCTATTTTTCATTACGAAAAATTCTTTCTTTAGTAATCTTAAACAAAATATCGACGTGAGAGTTCACATGGCTTATTAAAAAAGTGAAACTTGAAAACATTTCAAGAAGTGTAAATGTCATTATTTACCGACGGTCGAATTATTCTGTGGATACTTTCTCAACTTTCTCGCAGCTTTCTCAACTAAATTGCAAACTTTCACATTTCAAAAGTATCTCGGTGCTTTAAGAGCGCACCACTCAAAGCTCCGGCTTTAGGCAAGTTCACTTTAATAAATAGAACGCTCAAACAAATTAATTTCTCAATCCTCTTCTGACTCCCACACAGTGAACTGCAAACACCCCGTGTTTCATTTTCCTCACAGTATTTATTTCATTTACTCACACCTCTTTGCGTGTCGGAAATAAAAATATATAAGTCTTTAACTATCTTAATACATTTTCAATGATCAATTATTTAGTTATTGAAACGATCTAAAAATTAGTCTAATCTGAGTTCAGATCCATAAAAAAAATAACAAACAACGTTGATTATTACAGAAACCATTGTACTATAATTGCTATATTTTTTTCGTTTGTCGTATTACCTTCACACATATATAATATTTTGAGTGATAATTGTAGCAATGGTATTGTAATAAATTTAATTATAATATCTTTATATATTTAACGGTTTATAAACGGTTAATTTTTTTTTACATTGTCGTGCTAACTTGGTAAATCGAAAAACAAGCGTTTTCTTTTTTAACGAAAAGACAATGGATACTCTGAGTTCTATCACCCAATTCATAAAAATCCTCGGTCTCGATAAATACATATCCAACGACACGAGCACTGGAAAAAATGTGAAAGCATTTCTGAATATTTCCTTGATTTCGTTTTCCGTCACTTACAGTCTTGTTCAGTTAACGCGGCCCAAAGACATGGTCTCCTTTGCGGAGAATCTAATTTGTGCGACTGTCACGCTTATTACATCGGTGAAAATTATCACTTTGGCTGTTTACTCGAGCGAGGTAAAAAAATTAATAACCATTTCGGAAACAGAACTGCCGACGTTCGCGAGAGATCACCCAAAATACGAGGTGATGTGCCAATCGGCGAAAAAGAAAGCGAAGGTTTTTGCTTGGCTTTTGTTCTTTGGCATGATGGCCACGATTATAGGTTACAGCTTCTTTCCTCTGTTTGCCAGTAGACAACTTAAGCTACCGCTTATATCGCTGGGGGTTATCACCACAAAAGACACTCGACTTGCCTTCTGTATTAACTACATGTATCAACTATGGATTCAGTTTATATGCCTATTGGTAACAACGAGCTTTGACGGATATTTTTTGCTTTTTCTTCTTAAAGCTGGTTCACATCTTGATATTGTTTTGGATAAATTGATATCAGTACATGATAAAAATGGAAAGATTCATTTAGAAAACCCTTCAAGAAATAAATCAACTCCCGATGAGTTGAATGAAGTATTAAAAGATGTACACCAGCATCAGGTTGTTATTAGGAAGTATGTAAAAATTGTTTATTTTATTTTAAAAATTAATATTTTATACATATGTTTACTATCAATTATCACTGATGAAGTTTGTCATTTTTTTTTAAAGTTTGTTCATATGGGCGATCACATATCTCACAACGTATCGATTGAATTGGCATTAATTTGGTAGAGCTTCAATATAACACGGTGAAAAAATAGCGATGCATTTAAGTTCTACATAATTTAATTGATATGTATCTTGGCGTACGCTCTAGTCAGAGCTATGTTTAAACATACATTAACGAAACCATATATACTTGCGTATAATAGGTACACAATACATCACGTTATGTATTCTAACATTCTTATTTTATCACTTTTAAAGTGATCTCTGTCAATACTTGGTGTAATGGCTTTACAATAAAAACAATCAAAAACTATTTTGTACTTATTCCAATTTAAATTTATTAGATTATGACTGGTTTCGATCATCGCGATCATTATCAACTGATGATTCTTGACTCAGTTGGTAATGTTCGCGATGAACGAAAGCGGTTCTGATCTAATAAATTTAATGTGGAATAAGTAATATTTTTTATTATACTTCCATTCTACGAAGTATTGGCAGTGAACACCTTGAAAGTGATATATAGATAATTTATTGTATTTTTAAACATTTTTTTCACGAGGTTGTCAGTTCAAATAGCTATCAACCATATGTATAATATTTTTTGTAGAACGAAACTACATACATGTCGTGTTATCTCACAACTTATTTTTTGTTTTTATCAGTTTAAAACTTTATCAATTATTTTTCAAATCATAAAAAAAGTAAACCACTATCTTCCATTTATGCTGAAAATATTTACTTTCCTGTTTTCGAAAAACTCTCAAAGATAAATCTAGTAGAAAAACAGCTTTTTTTCTCAACATTTTCGCCGTCATATAAGTGAAAGCAATCTTTTTCTGGCAATTGAAGCAACGTGCGAATTTCGGTGGTAACATGTTTGATTGATTAGAACCGTGAGTGAATCTGATTTTGTAAGAGACACCGAAAATAATACATCTCCCTAGCACGTAAAACGCTTTTTTGGCTTCGCAAATTACACGAGATATGAGTCAAAAGGACAGACGATACCGGTGTAATTTCGTATTGTAGTCGAGTGTTATTTCAAACATGTAATTGTATTATATCCATCAACAAATTGGACGTTGAAAATTATAATCATTCTTCTATTCATTATCCAATCAATCATTCATCTTGCATACAATGAGAAGTCCTTTGTATTTTATTTTTAAAGAACATTTTAAATTATCTTTACAGAGATATTTACTTTGCGTTTCTCGTAATTTTGTTTTTACTTCGTGTAGTTATAGGTACAACATTTTTTTTGTTCTTTTGGTAAAATAAGATTAATAACACATGTTTACTTTTTGTATGCAGTCAACCCTCATATAGTAAACGAAAATTTTAAACAAATTCATACAAATATGATACGCCTTATAATTAGTGACTATAAATTGGTTTACTGTTATGAATGAAAGGTTAATATTTATTGATTTAAATCAAATATGTATTTTATAGGTTCATCCGAAAACTTGCAAATGTTAATGTCATTCAAATCACTGCTCAGTTTATTGTTAGTACTGCTATAATATGTGCCACCGTCTACAACGTGGGAAAGGTAAGAATACAGGTTTTTTTTAAAAATTTTCCTAGCTTAAGATTATGGAAGCAGTTATATTTATCCGGTAGAGCATTGGTTTCCAAACTTTATATGCACTTCTCCTACGCCTCCCTTAAACATATTTTTTTCGCGCCTCCCCAAATTGTATTTCTTTTAATACAACTTTTTGAAGCTTAAAATGCATTATGTAAACAGAACATATTTTTTTGAACGTTTGTTTTTGATTTGCATTGCAGGTTATGGTGTCAAGTGCAACAAGCGGTCATTTGATGCATTGCAAAATTAGAACAAAAATAAGCGATCGTTCACAAAATTCTCACTGTTACGCTGTGATATGTATATTCATTAATTTGTCCTTATCAATTTTATGCAAACTACTTTTTACTACAAAAAAATTTGGTTCCTCCCTGGCAAGAGCCCGTTTCCCACTTAAGGTTAGGTGTGCATCCTGGCTTGGAAACCGCTGAAACAGATGGTCATATGTTTCATACATATGTAACTTTAAAAAAAAGCATTTTCTTTTAAAATATAAACTTTTGATACCTTATAGCCCGGTCGCATCTTTTAAAATACTACAGAAGATGATACGATTAAAATGCTTATAAATAAACCATTTTAACGGATTTGATAATTTTTATTAAAACATTGGTTTTAATAGTGTGCGTTATGTTTTTTCTCACTTGAGAAAAATGCAGCTTTATATTCATTTTAGTAAGCATGGCTGTGTCATTTTAAATACTTTGGTTCCAACGTACCAGACTGAGCCTCATTTCCTCAGCGGTCATTGAGGACATTAAAATGACTGGGTTCACGTTCTGCGGATGTCTCCGTAAAGCCCTGCTTTCCAGTTCTTCTAACGAATAAGATTCTGACATCTGGTACTACCTATAATATGGATTCAGGAGAACTGAAGGATACTGGTATGTCAAGGGAGGTAGCTAAGCAATTGGCGGGTGACAAGGAATCCTGAAGGCGTTGCGTGGTTGTCATAAGCTACACATAGGGAACGAATATTTTCCAAGAAAAAAAAAGATTTTGATATATCACCATATTTTGAAAAGGACCTTTTTGTTTAATTGAATTTTTGAACCTATTGGTCTGAAAAATTTGTATTGACCGCATTTTATCATATATATGAATTTCATTATTATCTACCGTTGAATAATGGAGTTAGCAGAATACCGAAACTAAATTTATTTGACAAAATTGTAAGATTGCCATTATTATTTCCATCATTAGATCTTTAAGGTCAATATTTCTCAGCAAGAATTGTGAACGAATATGCTTAAAATAAGTAATTTGAAACATTTTTACTTGTTCATTGTGACAAGTGAATTTTAATCAATCGAAATTTCAAACGCTCATATCTCAAATCAGTGTCAAGAGCAGTTAGAACCTTTACAAAGTAAGTTGTCGATACGTGTGATAATCCCGCATATTGTAGTACTTTCGGAAACAGTTACGTTCTTTACGACAAAATAAATTGACGTGAATGATTTTTTAATTGAATTGTTTATATTTTATTGCAGGAATCTGAATTGTTTATGGTGATATTTTCGTTCACTGCCGTTGCTGAAATTTTCTTATTCTGTTGGTTGGGACAGTCAGTGAAAGAAAAGGTCGGTACAGTTATTGTCATAAACACACTTAAAATATCACTTACATGGATACATGTGTATTTTTGAATACGCACGGTAAAAAGAAAACATTGCATATGGTTGTACTCGTAGAATCGGCCAAAACTTGTATGCTAAAATGTACAACCGAGTTCGCAGAGAAAATATGCTTTTTTGGGTCTATAAGTTGTGCTGTGTTTCTGACATATAGCGCATATCTATCTATATATATATATAAATGAATGTTTGTCTGTATTTCCGCTATGGATTACTAAACCGCTCGACCGATCGATGTGAAACTTTACAAATTTATTGAGTACACTCCCGCAATGGTTTCTAGCCCCTCAACCCCTCCTCCCAACCACCCCCCAACCACCACCCAACCTCCGCCCACTCCTTCAAAGGTTTCTGGCATACCCCCCATACGCCCCCCAAACCCCACCCCGCCAAACAACCCCCTCCCCCAAAAATTGATATCGAATTTTTACAAATTTCGGTTGGAAATTTTGCAAAACAATTAATGGATATTGGAAATGGGAAAATGCAAACAGATGAATCTACGCAATGTATCACCTTGCCAGCAAACTTCTGTAAGATCACAGAAAGCATAGACGAATTGGTGCAAAAAGTTTTCCCAAACATTGCACAGAACTACAAAAATCATTAGTGGCTCAGTACGCGTGCTATATTAGCGGCCAAAAACATCGATGTCAATACCATAAACTTCACCATTCAGAATGGAATACCCGGCGAAACAACAACATATAAGTCCATCGATACGGTGGTGAATCAAGTTGTCAACTGAATTCTTGAATTCGCTTGATTTGCCAGGCATTTCACCACACGATCTTACATTGAAAATTGGCGTACCTATCATTCTTCTTCGAAACATAAATCCACCACGACTTTGCAACGGAACCAGACTCTCAGTCAAGAAAATGATGAACAATGTTATCGAGGCAACAATTTTGACTAGAAAATTCAAAGGTAAAGACGTACTGTTGCCACGTATCCCAATGATCCCGACAGATATGCCATTCGAATTCAAACGTTTGCAGTTCCCGGTGCGACTCGCTTTCGCAATGACAATCAACAAAGCACAAGGCCAATCGTTGCAAGTGTGTGGATTAAATTTGGAGAATCCATGCTTCTCACATGGGCAGCTCTATGTGGCCTGCTCACGCGTCGGAAAACCGTCTGATTTATTCGTTTACGCACCAGATGGAAAAACAAGAAATATTGTGTATCCCACAGCACTTCAATAAATATCGAATTGAAACGAAAAGCTGCAATGTCACAATTTTTTCCAAATGAACGAAATCAATAAATTAACTCAAATTGAATTGAATATTTGTGTAATGTCTTTCCTTCAAATTTATTTTAGTTGCTGGCGTAGCAACGCGCGCAGGGTACAGCTAGTAACTAATAAAAGCTATGTTTTTGACGTTAAGTCCAAATCTTATATATAAAACCGAAACGGTTTATGTATGTCTGTGGGTCTGTAATTCCCTTTTGCATTGTTGGTCATTAAGTTGCCATAAAAACGAATATGAAAGAAAATATGTTTGAATTTTTATCGGCGAAGACATTTAGTCAAAATGTAACAAATTTGTCTTCTACTGAACTTTTCCCGGCTTTTATTATTAATAATAATGTTTATTATTTACGTGAAGGTATTATTTGACATTTCTTTGTCAGCAAATTAGATTTTTTCCTTGAATTTGGACATTTTAATGGGCGAGAATGGGGCTGTTTTAATTAAATAATTATTGGTCCCTTAGTCCGAGCGACGCCGGGTAGCAATACTAGTAACTAATAAATAATGTATTAAAAAATAATAAGACATTGTTTGTACTTATTCCAGATTAAACTTATTTGGATCTGGACTGGTTTCGCTCATCATGAGAATATTGAAATATAAAGGGATCCTGATCCAAAAAAAAATGATGTGAAATAAGTGAAAAAGTATTGGTAGTAAATACTTTAAAAGTGATAAATTCTGTTGTAAAAGAATTCAGACATAAATGCGAAATATCAAACATTTAGGTACCATATATTATGGTCGATTGCCACAATGCACCATTAAATAAAAAGTTTTTGGTGACTTCATAAACCACCCACTATTATAAACCCTTCCATTTTATTTATTTTTTATCTTGAATAGTGGCAGTCGTAAAATATGCCATAAATGACAGTTATTTCAATTGTGTCGCACAGGTTATACTGATAAGGTGAAAAAACACACATCAAACAAAGGGAAAAACTCCCAATGTCATAAAAGTACAAGTACGATACGTTTGGGTTGCCGAATGCTAAATATTTAAAAAAATATTTTTATGGTCCAGAATTTTTTTCAATAAATAAAAAGCTAACATCGCATACAAATCATTGCATTACATGGATTCAAAAAGTTTGACATAAAAACAAAAAAAAATGGATTTTGAGCTACACTTTTTAAAAACAGTTCATTGATATTGATAAAAGTTAATCAATTAAGTGTATGATAAGACTGTTCAAATAAAATTCGGTGTGTGAAATGCGTCCTTTCTTTATTGCAATAAATAATTCAAAGCAAACAAATACAATCGAACTTTTGCTGACTTATAAAAAAAAATATTCTGATTCAAACAAAAAATTATAATATTGTATTCCTCTTAAGTCATTAATTGTTTTTACTCCACAATTCCATTTGAAATATTTAGAAAAGTTTTAATGACAAAGAAAATAATTGTTTTTGTATTGCGGTTATCATCAATTTATTAGCGATTGCTCTTCCTTGTGACTATCACATTGTTTGTAGTTATATATCAGCGATGTACAACCTTTTTATTACCCCCCGATATGTGATCCAATATGACAAATATCAAACACCTTTTTTTCACCAGAACTTTTTACGGACGATGGAAGAGCAAGATAAAATAATTTAATTTTCAATGTTATATACTTTTACCCATGCGGCCCTCAAACTACCTTTTATGAGAATTGATTTTCTTACCCTTCTTCCAAATTGTGTGCATCACTGTTTAAGAAACTTTTGTTTTTTTTATGAATATGGTTGTTTGAAGGCAATGAAATAATTCCATCGAATGCAACAAGGAGGACACCAAAATGAAGTTGCTATAATAAAAATAAATAATCGATATGTTTCCCAGTATAAAGAAGAAATAATTTGAATATGTTGACTGTAAAATATTGAAGTAGTGCTTAGGTCCACGTTGAGATACCAATTCAAAATTTTCACAAAAGAAAAGTTTTTGAGACAATGAAGCTTTCGGTACTTTTATTTCCTGAAAAAAAAATTAAGAAATATTAGCAAAAGTTTCAAGGGTGCTTAAATTTTTTTATGCTTACGTGAGTACAGCATAATTTTGGCAAAATTTTCATAAAACAACTAGAAAGTTCAACGAAAATGAAAGTTTGTTAAACACAAATCTGCTCTTGCGAATTCTGATAAAGTTTTATTACGATTTTTAATATTACTTCATTATAGTACTGAAATAGCTGACATTTAAATATTTTGCGTACCTTATGATAATGTATGTATATTTCAATCAAATCATTTATTTGAAAGAAAATCATTTTACAGTGAAGCACTAATTGTATTTTATTAACATTACAAGTACGAGATATTTCACAAACAACGAACAGTTATTGTTTCCGAAACATCTTAAGAAATATATAAATTGTTTAATTTGAGTACTATCATTCTTAAGAACAAAGACTCGCATTCTGTTCAAACATCATACTAAGAGATTTCAAAAAATTGATTTCAGAAAAAATTGATACCATGAATTTTGATTTTATGATTAAAAGATTTATTTCATACTACCTACGTTTACGATTGATGCTTCTAATCAATCACAATTTTTATAAAATTGACATCTTTAAATGAATAGCTTAATAAAAGCAATCATATTTAGTCTTTTTCCTATTTTTTTTCTATTAATTTTTTTTACAATCAATTTCATGAAAGTATCTTTTTTCTAAAAAAAACAACCCTTGACCTTTTAGAAGTCATCCACTTGGTTCTTTTAATCTTTCAGTCAATGGTAAAAAGGTTGCTACGGTTTTAACAACCTACATCCCTTTTAAGCGTCGAATAAATAATAGTTGTCAGTTAATATTTTTTTAAAACAATAAATTTATAATTATTTGATAACTTTTATTTAACATATCGGTTAAAAAGATTGCTTTAATTTAAATTAAACGTTTTATTTTATTTTAAGAAAAAACTATCAAAAATGTTTGCTTTACATGAAACAAATTAAAGTCTTATTTAATAGTATTTTTATTCATCGCGATGAATGAAAGCTATTTTTTGACGGTATCATAAGATTTCTTAATTGGGAAAGCTATGTTTGAAAGCATTACCTAAGTGTTTATATCAACAACTTTTTGCTTTGGAGCTCGGAGGGAAATTTTGATAGAATCTTTTCGAAAATCACAACCTTTTGTGTGAGCTAAGTGACAATAATGTAAATAAATGAGCGTGAAAGGAAGCTGACGAAATTCCCTAACAGTGTTTATTTTAGCAGACCGATATAAGGAAAGCATTGTTCCACTTTTTTATATATAATAGATTTGCGGCCTTATCTTGTGTTTGAACAATAAATAAACGCTACTTTTTATTTTCTTCCAATAAATTGACACGTTAAACTCTTTATTGTACGAGAGATTTTTACGGATTACTTCTTTTCTCACATACCTTTATTCACTATTCCGAACACGAATTAGGCTTAAACGTTTCTATTTCTAACAAAAAAATGTTAGAAAGCAATGAAGTGTAGTAATTCGTGGAACATTTCTTAAATATAATGATGTTTTATTTTTCAAATAGTCTCGTAAATGCGTAGGATGAGCTATTGGCCTGGAAATAGGAAATTGTATTCAAATTCGTTCGTGCACTTGAAATGATGATGCCAAAAGACGAAACCCGGTTCGTTAGTGAGAAAACTCTAGTACAAAATTCAAATGATTCAATGTTTTTCGATTGATTTTAATATTTTTTAAACAATTAATATGTGATATTTTTGCCATATAATATTTCGTCAGCTCTTGTTTTTATTTACAAGCGTATCTTATAAGGAAAAGATATAATACATGGCATTACAGCTGATGCCATTGCGCCCTGCATTTGACAACTATATTGTATAACATAATATTAACAGAACAAAAAAAAAATACAAAGAATGTCATAAAAATTATGTGAGTTCCCTTCTGAAAATGTCCACCTCAATAGGCAGTCCATTGATCAGTGGACAGCCCTTGTGACTGGCGACTCAAATGACCTACGAGACTAAAAGACGAGAAAAAAATATGTTTAGATTTGGTTACGTAACGACCACGTACTTTCTCTGATGTTTGAAATTGATTGCAATTTGTAAATTAAACGTAATAAAAAATAAAAGTTTGCTGCTATTTTTGTCGCATAGATAGTAGAACTCAGAATGACATTTTCAGCTCCAATTATTTTAGATGAGAATTTTTAAGTCAATTTTTATCATGGTTCATTAAGAATTTAGATGAGATTTTTAGTGACAGCGATCTGGAAAGAACTGTTAGTTATTTACCTGAAGCATCAATAATTTTTAATATTTTTGTTTTTACCATGTCCGCTCCCAACTTGGACTCGCATTTGGCATTAGCATTTGAACTCCTCACAGAGTTTATCTTAACATAGATGAGAGACATACAGAGTAGGGATGGAAAGGATATGAGGACTAGGACAGGACTAGTGATTAGCTAATTGCTGTCACTATGCGTTGCACTTTGGGATCGGATAGTTGGGAAGGGATTTAACAACACACCCACACAGCACCCATTGCCTCTGAACATAATCGATTTATCCACTGAAAAAATCTGCTCGTACCGGGAATCGACCCTGGGTGGTCCGACACGGAAGCTAACGACCATGACCACTATACCACGGACCGGACATACTCTGATATACTTATTTACTAAATTTAGTAAAATATAACCTCTAACTGATAGACTTTCTGTATATATTTATTTACTAACATTAAGTTTTTAGACATCAATCATTCAGTATTATAATACAAAGTTTGAATGGCATAATTTTTAAAATAGGGCTTTCCGTAAATTGAACTTTCATGCTTTTAAAATGCGGTCGCCATTGTTTTGTTAACACAACTCTGCACAGTTATAATGGCGTCAAATCGAAACCAAAATTCGCGGGGCTCCGACGTGTCAATGTGTCGGCCGGATTGACAGTTGAAACGGCCATTGTGTGGGACGTAGGTTAAGTAAGGTTGTCTTATACGATAGCAATTCTATTATTCCATATTGCACGCAATAGTTTTCGTCAATCAGACACAAACGAGCGTTTAGTTAGTATAATAATTTAAGGTCACTGTCAATACTAATGGCATCATATTAAACAAATAATAACACATTTTTTGGTATCAATTTCATATTAAATTTATTAGGATCAGGCCCTGTTTTTTTCAGTTTTGATCACTTAAAAATGCTTATGATGAGCCTAACCGGCCCTGATCATAATAAATTGAATATGTAGTAAGGAAAAAAAACTGACTGCTTTACTTTGAGTGTTTAACTGTTACTTCTTAGAGGAAAGATATTATTTAAATAAATAAAACATATTATATGGAACTATTTTCATATATTTTCTGATAAATATCAACCCTTAGTTGTATCACAATACGTGTGGGCTAGATAATGTGTGACTTTAATTTTATATGTAACATAAAAACGATACAAACTATTTACTGCGCGTCAGCTTAAGTTCACTCGTATATTTGAAAATAAGAAAATTCAAACGATTCAAATTTTATATTGAAATTCCATCAAGCACCTTGTGTCAAAATCCTAAATTATCTTAAAATGTTATTTAATTTTTCAATTTATTTGGTGCATAGAAAATTATTAGCTGAAATTTATTTTATTTTACATGAACGAAACTAAGCCAAAGGTAAGCTCAAGCTACTACACGGCTACTCAGTGTATTAAAAAAAAATACATGGCATATTAAGACAATGCTAAAAATTACTATGGTTGGTTTAGTGAGAGTGAACCTTTACATTAAATCACATTAAATTTCCGTACAAATGTTTCAATCTCGTACGAATGCCTGTGTAGAATTTAATTTACAATTCTGCGTTCTAGAATTGAGGTACAATAGAGGGATTTATTATTGCTAGTTTTGTAATTAATCGTACGTTTTAGAAACGGGTTGGGTAATGCGTGGGATGATTTAATTTTGTGAGAATTTAACGCATTCATAAACTTCACAATTGATGCATTTGAATCATGGTGTGTATTAAGGATGCACGGTAATCCATGGCTACTGGCTCCGTATTAAAACTTTGCATCGAGAAGAGCTTCCACTGGGCGGTGTAGTCGGGATTGAAGTCGTCGCAGTTGGAGTCGTGAAAAACTTTTGAAAAGTTTGAACTTTTTATTTATGCATACAACATGCAAAATTTGTCTATTGGCCAGATTTTTTGATATTTAATTAAATACACATAAAAATAAAAGGTAGGAAAAAATCGTGACAATTTTTTTTTATTTTAGTCGGAGTCGTGTTTTTAGTCAATGTTGGAATCGGATGCGTGTTTTTGGTCAATCCTGGTGTCAAAGTCGGTTTTTATTACGACTCCACAGCCTGTTTTTCAGACTTACTTCTCTTATTCAGCATTTCATGAATTGCCGAATGTTAATGTGACAATTAAACATTGACAGATTTTTTTGTTATGACTTTTTGAAGAGTAAAAAACAACTTCGTGTTTGGTAGTTTTCTGAATTAAAATATATTTTTTAAAATAACATCTGTTATATTAATACTCAAGAAATCTTTAAAATAAGATCTTTCTTGCTTAGGCTGTAATAATTTATCTTTATTTTTTAGATATATATCCAGACTGGGGTGCAAATGGTTTTGTGCGTACACAATATTTAAATAAAATGTAATTTATAGTTGTGTTATTTTGTTTCAGAGTGATCGTGTCTCTACAGCTGTATACTTGTGCTCTTGGGAAATAAGCGATCTTCACATTCAAAAAACAGCAGGCCTAATGATATCCTGCAGCAGAAAGCCTCTCGTGATATCCACTGGTTTTATGGACCTAAGCCTGGAAAGCTTTACTCAGGTATAAAAACTTTTTATGTACAAATAATTGTATATATTTTATTTTTAGGTACAACTTTAGGGAAGTATATATCTACAGTAAATTGTATTTGAAAAAAAACTGCTACAAACACGTTCTATAATTATTGAGTGATAAATAACTTTTTTTTCAGAAAATGAATTAAAATATAGCATTAAAGGTATATTATCAAAAAAAAAATTAAGAGCTTTTATGTGTTTAAAACTCTCCGTAAACTTTGCTATACAAAAGTATAATCTTCAAAACATTATTAATAAGGAGTGAACCAAATATGTGAAACGCTCCTTTTACCTTAATATTATTTGAACGGACTATTATAACTTATTTTTTATTGCGTTAAAAATACTATTAGAAAAATTGAATCTTTATTATGACCATTTTTAAATTTCTTTCTCCGTGCTTACTTAATTTAAGCGTACAATAAGTAATGCAGGTAGCCCCAACGTTTTTGTTTTGACGCACATATTTTGTCACTATTTTACCTTTTCCATGTGTAAGTATAATTATTTAGTACAACCCTCATCATATGGTGAGACAGAAATATCTAAAAACCTCGAATAGTATTGATATAGTTAGTCCAACTTAAATACTACAAAATACGACAATTGAGAACAGATAAATAATCCAATAGTAGCGTTACTACATTTTGCCGTACGGAAAAAAGTAAGCGATAATAGCAAGGAATGAAAATGTCGAACAAAAAGTCAATACTTTGTAGGGCAATTAGAACTTGTGTGTTTTACGCCGTATTTTTCGATTCATTTCAATATTGGTTAAAGGAAATTGGTTTGAATAAGAACGTGCAATATTATTTCACGAAAATCATTAAACTTCTCCATTTCATGACTAATAAGCAGGCACTCAAGTCATACATATTTAAATACTACACGTAGAAATAATTATTTCCCATTATTTTGGTATGTAAATTTCCCTTTGAAAATTTTCAAGCCAGGTTGTATTAATACAAGAGAAGAGGAAACGAGTCCCAGCGTGTTGGTTGAGCAGGATCTCATCAAATAGTTGGCAAAACTGGTGAAACTTAAATTAATATCAAGTTTTTTGAGCCATTTACACAACTTTTTCCTGTAGCATATGATCGAAGTCTGTTTTAGCCGTGTTCATTTATTTAAATAAACGGTTCTTTGACAACATTATTTCAAGCATATACTTTTCTTTTGACAGAAAATTGTTTGATAATTTGTTTAGATTGAACATTTTTAAATGATATATTATATTCAAATATAAAAAAATACTTAAAACACATACTCTTTTAGTTTTCTTTCAAATTGTAATTGATATTATAACGAATATAATGATTTAACTTACAAATCATAATAATATCGATATCTTTACTATACCGGAAAAATATTAGTCTAATACGGTAAGAAAAATAACAATGTATTTTAGTTCTAAATAATTTTATATATTTTTTGATAGCTATTTCGGCTTACGCCTTCGTCAGAACTATGTTTAAAACGTGTATTAGAGATAGCTTATACACCTTTGCTAGACAGGGTGTACCTAAGAAGAAAGCACTTTAAAAAGAAAGAAAGGATATATGGTGCACCCTGTCTAGCAAAGGTATATAAGCTATCTCTAATACACGTTTTAAACATAGTTCTGACGAAGGCGTAAGCCGAAATAGCTATCAACAAATATATAAAATTTACGTAGAACTAAAATAAATTGTTATTTTTCTTACCGCATTATGATGGAGTTCTACCAAGTAAATGCCTGCTCAATCAATAATTAGTCTAATATGTAGCATTTTTATAAGTAATTACATAAGTAATCGTGTGATAGTAGGTGTGATGATGATTCTGAAAGAGACTTAACACGAGTTAAGTCAGACTATATTAACTAAGTTTTTGTGTGTTAGTTGGCAATTTTGATGGAAAAAAATTTTAGCGCGACAATATTTTATCAATATTTGAATTAGTAGTGAATTTTACAGGTTTATGGGTCAAAGTTATTCCACGAACGGTTTCTTTAACAGATCTTATTTAAACAAAATTCAACCGGTATTTAACGAAGACGCTGAACCTTTCAATGTCAGAGGTGAAGGTAATTGCGATGGGCATTGAGACTTGAGGTTAAGGTACGAACGAACCAGGCAGATTCATGTTACATTAGCGGCCATAGAAACGACGGACAAACTGACTGTTAATATCAATAAGAGTCAATCCTTGATGCCAGTTTCTATAATGTTATGGGAAACAGCAAAACGACTGACGAATGATAGAAACTCTTGGAGGTGACGCGTTGTAACCACATGATTCACAGAGAGAAAAAAAATACTTTTTTTAACCATGTCCGCTCCCATCTTGGAGCATATGGACTCTCACGGAGTTTATCTCAACATATATTTTTCTACGAGAACTGCTTGTTCCTCAGTTGCTCGACCTTTCTTTTTTCGAAGAAAGTAGGGATGGAAAGGATACGAGGACTAGGACAGGACTAGTGATTAGTTAATCGCTGTCACTATGCGTCGCTCTTTGGGATCGGAAAGGTGGGAAGAGATTTTCAAAAACACAGACACCCATGCCTTTGAAGAGATTTATCGCCTGAAAAAATCCACTCGTACCGGGAATCGAACCCGGGCGATCCAGCACGCAAGCCAACGCCGTTGACACTGCGCCACGGACCGGAGTTATTTCAATTAATTTAAAAAAAATATATTTGCTATCTTTGATGCTTAAAAAAAATTCTCGTAATTTTACGATACTCACACGACAACATTTTGTTGTTTTAATACTGTTTTTATTTAACAAGATTGCAATAAAGAAAACAGTCAAAGGATCAAAAACTGTCAAAAACTGTCTTGAGGTTTCAAAATAGATCAATTGGAATAAAGCCACCCACAGCATAAAACAAATGCCATTGCTTGTATTAATATGTTTTACCGGGTGTCTTTGTTAATGGAAGTCCTGTCAACTCATAAAAATATCAAAACGTTTTCGGCAAGCTGTCAAGTGAAATTTCAGTTCAAGTTCTCAAAGCTCGCTTAAATTTCGAATAGAGTTTTTTCGACATTAAGGCTTTTAGTAAAAGATCTTTGTATTATCTTTGAAAACTGAAACCGTTCAGAAGGATTTTCGGCTTATGACATAAAATTGTGCATAAAATAACAAATACTTCATTATAATTATAATACCATTAGAAGTACTAAGAGTTAAATTTTGTTTTATACTCATTATACTAACATATTTTTATGTCTGAATCATTTAACAAGATAATACTTATAGATTAAAATTAATATACCAATAACTTTTAAGAAGTCGAACACTAAATTATGTATTATAGAACACTTTTCTTTGTTCTGATTTCAAAGTTATTTTTTTATGGTCAGGACTTGTTTGTATCACTCTTCTGCCTTACAAAAAAAATATTTAACTTTCATACTGGGGCTTTAAAAAAAGTCTCAGTATGAAGATGACAATGATATATAATTATAAAGTTTTATTTCTTACATATTTACTAAATTAACCTTTACATAGTTAGTCTGAAGATGCTTCATCAAGAAAGCTATTAATTGAATATTATATTGATAGGTAACAATAATAAAATTAATTTAACATATATTCTTGAATCGTTATTTCAATTGCAGGTGATAAAAACAGCTTACTCTTTCTACACGTTACTGCAGAATGTATCTGTTGAAGAGGAGCACGGCTAATCGATCGCTGGAAAGCTGTCCTCTAATTGCTGCTCAAAAAGATTTAAAAAGAAAAGAAAATCTTCACTTTGCCGTAATTAATGTTGCCATGATTGCTGGAGCAGTTGCTCTCGTTCAGTGTTGCCGCTTAGAAAAATAAATACTTCTGCTACATACCGTGAAAGAATTTCACAAAGCTTGCAATTTCTCTGACATGATATCATTTTACACGCTTTATGACTTTGAGAAAGTTTTCTACAATAGTATCTTAATAACAATATAATTTTAAAAGCTTTAAAATAAAGACTATTCTTGCTCTTCAAATTCCTCTCATCTAGATGAACACAGGCATTTATTCTTTTTATAAATTTTCACCGAAGGTACAAATAGTAATAAACTTATAAAAAAAAAACACAAATCTTATTTGAAAACATAACTAGATTACATTTCCAATTAAAGCTAAAACAAATATCTTTTTCACATATATTTCTATAAATGATTGGCAAACGTGATAGTACAAAAAAAAGTTATGCAATGCAAGTAGAGTTAATTAAGTTTGTAAAATTTTAAACTGTTAACTTGAATGTCAAAGAATATTTTTAAGCACACCTTTATTATAACTGCGCTGTTTTAGAAGTAATGGAAGTCATACCAAATAAAAGTTTTAAGCAATTGTTAAGACGAGTATTTTTCATCATACATTTCTTCAAGATGCTTCTAGCCGAAGAGTATTAACAAACAATAGAATCATACATTTAATCGTCATTCATATCGATTGATTTAAAATACAGCCTTATATTACTTTCATGTAAATGTACTAACATACGTAGACTGGGAGCTTTTAGGCTTGTTTTACTGCGTAAATATATTATTAGATATATAATTTAGACTTTAAATTTGAAAATAGCACATTAGTTATCCGATTACTAGTTCTGTCTTTAAAATAAAAAACTTATTAAAAAAATTATCGAGTACAGTTCTTTAATATTACTCAGCTTGGCCAAGGCTTGTTGTTTATTTATAAATCTACTAGTTAAGTATTTCGACTGAGGGTGCTTGATGGAATTTCAATATCAAATTAGAATTTTTTGAATTTTGTACTTTTCCATGAGTTTTGTCGCTAACGACCCGGGTTTCGCCTTTCGGCATCTTCAGGCATTCCAAGTGCACGGATGTACTTGAACTGACGCGTAGTAAACAGTTTGTATTGTTTATATACAAAAATATAAGTAGGTCACTAAGTTAAAAGGTTATTAAAATGTAAATTAGCGAAATTTGAATGAATACAAGTTTCTATGATTTAAGTGGGTTTGTTATAATTACGGGGATTTTTGAAAATATTAATGACCAGATGATAACATAAGAATATTTAAAATAAATCTAGGGTCCTATCCGTCGTCTCGTTAATGAGTTGATTGATTTTAAGCCTTTATTATTATATTACATTAATGATAGTAAGTGAATTGATATTTAATAATAGCAAGTGCTTGAATTGTAAATAAATGACAATTATTAATAAATGACAATAAATTAAAATTAACAATTATTTAAAAGGGTACAACAATGGTGAACTAGGCAAATATAGTTGCTCGTTCAAAATTGGCAGACCGTTGAGCTGAGCTCGATTAATCTCTAAGATTTCTTGATAAAATAGTTTAAACTCACCCCCTGTTAGTATGTAACAACTTAATGCCTGAGTCAAAATTAAACGTATGGTTTTCAAGAATTAAATGGTTGGCGAAGGTGGAGGTATCTTTTTTAAGCGAAAAGCGGCTAAATGCTCAGCCACTCTTATATTTAAGGTTCTAGCAGTTTTACCAATATAAAATCTGGGACACTCACTACACTGCAATCTATAAATCCCAGATTTGTTTTTATAATTTATAACATCTTTATTATTTATCAAAATTTTACCTAAAGAGTTCTTACAGTAGAAAGCTGGTCTAACACTTTCTGAGAGCTGTTTCTTTATTTTTAAACTGGTGTGTCCTATGTAATTAATTCTCCGCCAAAACCTCATATCACCTGAGTCTTTCGTTGTTAATCCCTTGTATAAGATTTGTTGTGCTAACTTAATGCGTTTTTTATATAAAAGATTGTCTATAAGAGACATATCATAACCATTGTTAATGGCGATTTGCTTAATGATTTTTAATTCAAGATCAAAATTTAATTTACTCAAGGGAATACTGACAAGTCTGTGAATTTCCGAATGAAATGCAGCTAATTTGTACGACATTGGATGTACTGAGTTTTTTATGAATACAAGCATCTGAAAAGTCGGTTTACGAAAGATCGTGAAATCGTGGGTATCGTTTTTAATGTCTATAGTAAGGTCAAGAAAGTTTATTTTCTGTCCTCCGACTTCCAGGGTGAATTGAATATTATCGTCCAAAGAGTTTATAAAGTTATGGAATTTGGTGATTTGTCTATCAGTTCCGTTAAATAAACAAATAATATCATCTACATATCGGAACCAATAAACTATTGGTTTGACTTCAATGTTATGGCTAAAAATGATTTTCTCTAAATGGTTCATATAGAATTCAGCGACAGACAGTTTCCCATTGCAAGGCCGTCAGTCTGTTTATAGAGCTTATTATTAAATTGAAAGTAATTCTGGTCCACGCAAACGTCTAAAATATTAAGTAGTTCCGAAGTAGTTATTGGATTGACTCTACTGAAATTTAAGGAATCTTCGATGATCCTTTTACATTTGTTAACCGGCACATTAGTGAATAAGCTGACGACATCAAAAGATATGAGCTTTGAGTTACCGGGGATTTTAAAATTTTTAATTTTATCCACTAATTCTAAAGAGTTTTTACGCTGTATAATGGTTTAAATCCACTGTGGTGACGGATAAGTGAGTTTGCTTTACTAGAAAGTTTATAGGCTGGGGCATTTAAATATGAAACAACAGGGCGAATTGGGATTAAGGGTTTGTGTAATTTTGGTAATCCATAAAATTTAGGAGCTAGTGGATTACGCGTAGTTAAACTAAGCATGTCTTTAGAACTAATTGTGATTTTACAACTATTTATTACATCTTTAACATTTTTATTAAATTTGACAGTAGGATCTCTTTTTAATTCTTTGATTTTATTATCAGCGAGAAAAACATTAATTTTATTGACATAGTCTTCACGCGTTAACAGGACCGTGGTATTGCCTTTATCAGCCTTAGTGATAATGATATTATTGTCTTTAATTTTAGTCTTTAGATTCTTGAGGGTGACTAACTCCTCATTGAATGTATTTTTATTTTTAATGCAAGATAAATAATCCTTTTTTAGGATCCGAGAGCATATGTGCTTACTAGTAAGGTCTTTATGTAATGCGATTTCTAAGTCTAACGCAAGGTTTTCGAAATCCGATTTTTATTGGGCAAAGGTGGACAATATTTAAGACCTTTTGATAAAAGGTTGTGCTCGTCTTTATTTAAAGTAATTTTAGAAAGGTTAACTACTCTATCAAAAAATTTAATCGGTGGTTCATTGGATTTCTGTGATTTTATCGTTAAGTACTTGACGTTGAAAACGCATAGTTGCAAACCAATAGTTTATTGGTTCCGATATGTAGATGATATTATTTGTTTATTTAACGGAACTGATAGACAAATCACCAAATTCCATAACTTTATAAACTCTTTGGACGATAATATTCAATTCACCCTGGAAGTCGGAGGACAGAAAATAAACTTTCTTGACCTTACTATAGACATTAAAAACGATACCCACGATTTCACGATCTTTCGTAAACCGACTTTTTCAGATGCTTGTATTCATAAAAACTCAGTACATCCAATGTCGTACAAATTAGCTGCATTTCATTCGGAAATTCACAGACTTGTCAGTATTCCCTTGAGTAAATTAAATTTTGATCTTGAATTAAAAATCATTAAGCAAATCGCCATTAACAATGGTTATGATATGTCTCTTATAGACAATCTTTTATATAAAAACGCATTAAGTTAGCACAACAAATCTTATACAAGGGATTAACAACGAAAGACTCAGGTGATATGAGGTTTTGGCGGAGAATTAATTACATAGGACACACCAGTTTAAAAATAAAGAAACAGCTCTCAGAAAGTGTTAGACCAGCTTTCTACTGTAAGAACTCTTTAGGTAAATTTTGATAAATAATAAAGATGTTATAAATTATAAAAACAAATCTGGGATTTATAGATTGCAGTGTAGTGAGTGTCCCAGATTTTATATTGGTAAAACTGCTAGAACCTTAAATATAAGAGTGGCTGAGCATTTAGCCGCTTTTCGCTTAAAAAAAGATACCTCCACCTTCGCCAACCATTTAATTCTTGAAAACCATACGTTTAATTTTGACTCAGGCATTAAGTTGTTACATACTAACAGGGGTGAGTTTAAACTATTTTATCAAGAAATCTTAGAGATTAATCGAGCTCAGCTCAACGGTCTGCCAATTTTGAACGAGCAACTATATTTGCCTAGTTCACCATTGTTGTACCCTTTTAAATAATTGTTAATTTTAATTTATTGTCATTTATTAATAATTGTCATTTATTTACAATTCAAGCACTTGCTATTATTAAATATCAATTCACTTACTATCATTAATGTAATATAATAATAAAGGCTTAAAATCAATCAACTCATTAACGAGACGACGGATAGGACCCTAGATTTATTTTAAATATTCTTATGTTATCATCTGGTCATTAATATTTTCAAAAATCCCCGTAATTATAACAAACCCACTTAAATCATAGAAACTTGTATTCATTCAAATTTCGCTAATTTACATTTTAATAACCTTTTAACTTAGTGACCTACTTATATTTTTGTATATAAACAATACAAACTGTTTACTACGCGTCAGTTCAAGTACATCCGTGCACTTGGAATGCCTGAAGATGCCGAAAGGCGAAACCCGGGTCGTTAGCGACAAAACTCATGGAAAAGTACAAAATTCAAAAAATTCTAATTTAAATCTACTAGTATTCGACCCCGGCTTCGCTCGGACCAGTTTGGAGTTATGTTCACCTCGGCGCGTAAATTCAGACGGGCCAAGTTGAAAAACTTTTTTCAAAATTCAAAAGTCTAGGTCAATTAAAATGGAATTAAAATGAACATTTCAGACTGGCATTGACATTTCACAGCCCCTTTCATATATTGACAGCCCCATTAAAATGTCCAAATTCAAGGAAAAAATCTAATTTTCTGTGCTACCCGGCGTCGCTCGGACTAAGCGACCAATAATTATTCAATGTTATATCATTCGACATAATTATATCACAAAATCACAAACTTTATTTAATTTGATGACAGCCCCATTCTCGCCCATTCAAGGAAAAAATCTAATTTGCTGTCAAAGAAATGACAAATAATACCTTCACGTAAATAATAAACATTATTATTAATAATAAAAGCCGGGAAAAGTTCTGTAGAAGACTAATTTATTACATTTTGACTAAATGTCTTCGCCGATAAAAATTCAAACATATTTTACTTTCATATTCGTTTTTATGGCAACTTGCAACAATAATGCAAAAGGGAATTACAGACCCACATACATACATACGCCGTTTCGGTTTTATATATTAGATTTGGGACGTATATTATTATTGTATGGAGCGATAATTATAAATAATTACTGTTAAAGTCCAAATATAATACAACGCGACCTCGGATTCAAAATCGACTAGTTATATTATGTACATATATATCTTTAGCAATATTGAATGGTAAAGTAGTGTTCAACAATGATTAAATTTAATAATTATTCCGTCAAAAATGCCATAATCTTAAAAATATTACAGTAAATCGACCATTCCAAATGACGTCACTTTACCCAAACGCGACCGACAAGTCTTTCTATAAACATATATCGAAATATAAAGGAGAAACTTTGTACACATATTTTCATGTTGCCCATTATTCTTTTCACAGACAATAGATAAAGCGTGACTACGTATTACATATAAAACATCGCGTTTTATTCAGACTAATACGGCAAAAGGAATGATTCAATCGTTCAGTACAGAATTTTTTATTCAAATACATGGATCAAATTTATTTCCCACACCGCTTAAATAAATGTTTTTTTAAAAAGTGCTGTAAAATGTTGCTCTCGATTGAATAATATGTCATTTGTCACATGATTTCAAAAGCATAACATCGTTTTCAGCCGCTGAAAATATTATTTAAATGGGCCATTGTTTTATTCTTTACACGAATTTAATTTCGGGCCTCCAAAAGTTTGAAAACTTTACAGATCTCCTTGGGCCGAAAATTTTTCTCGTCACTCCGAAAGATTGGTGTCGCATATTTGAAAAGTTTAGAAAAGATTACAAAAATTTTCATGATTGCTTGGTCGTGTTGCTCTTCTGGAAAGTTTTCAGGAAAACACTTTGAAACTTGTACACACCATTATTATATTTGATAGGTTAAAGAAAGTGTTGCTAGGTGTAAGGCTTCTTGATTTGAAAATTTACATATTGAATGATTTTTGTTCTCAATATTTTTTAAGTTTCTACTGCATATTAAATTGACATTATTTGAAGCCACCGATCAATAGCCGATAGTTTAACAGACACTCATTTTAAATGAATTGTTTTCAGCTTGTTTCAGATTTTTTTCGATTTCAACATTCATAAGTTAGGAAAGATGTGAGGTAGTCATGATCTGTTGCCTGATTTCAAATCCATTTTCATGTTCATTCAGAATAATAAAAGGAGCATTTTAAATATTTTTTTGTTAAATTTAACTTAACAATACATGACAACTAGAGACTCCAATTCGATTATCGAGTACTCGATACTCGAGTATACTCGTCCATTTTCCAAGTACTTGATTCTCGAGTAATTTGAAAAATACTCGAGTTATACTCGTTTTAGTAATAACCGTCGACAATTTTTTCTTCTGCGAGAAATATAAAATCAAAACTTAAAATTAATTAAAAATTTAAGTCGTTTAATTCTCTATTATTGTTGAAATATATGAGGTATAAATTGAAATAAATGTTTTTATGATATTCAATATTTTTCTTTATTTATTTATCATCTATTTATATACACAAATTCGAATTAAAAATATATATTTTGGTACATCTGAAACTACTCGAGTATACTCGAGTACTCGAGTATTTTGAAAATTTACTACTCGATACTCGAGTAGTTGAGATGTCGAGTAATTGGAGTCTCTAATGACAACACAGCTGACGTCATTGCGCCATGCATTTAACAAATGAGCCCTTGCCCGGAAGAATCTTGTATGAGACAATATTATAGTTTTGAGATAAATGGAAAGAAACGAAACTAGCTATGTTATTTTACATTTTATATTTTAAATGGAATAAACAAATTATAATTCTTAAGAGTTTAAAATGTCAAATGTTAAAATGGGATAATTGAATTTGATTACATTGAAAAAAAATACCAAGAATCAATGGAAAATTGGTGGCAATTTTGACAACACAGACAGCATTTTTCCACGAACCTATAACCTTAAAACGCTGCCACGAGCCCAAATATTTATTTTTTATTTTTTATCTTAAACTATGCATATAATTATTTCCAACAAAATTTCATCAAAAACTAAAAATTGCCATATTTTAAACACAATATTGATCCGGGCAAGGGTTTCAAATTTAAAAAAAATATACTTAAGATATAAAAAAAGCCTTAATTTAATAGAGAGAGTATATATAATAAATTATATCTGCCCGAAGTCTCTTATCGACTAGTAAATTTGGCTTTCCAAAGTGAAAATTTGTGATCCCTAGGTCGGAGACCTATCAAGACGAAATAAGACACCGGACCATTTGTAAATAACGCTGTATTGTATCTTTATTTTTATTGTTATCAAAATAAACTCCCGAAAGAAAGATGTGGTTTTCGTATAACTTATTTGTGTGCGTAGGAATCTATTTCTGAAGTGAAAAACTACGCAACGATTGCCTTACAAAAATATATTTATTACCTTGAAAAACAGTGCCTTTTTTCTTTGGTTAATTTTAGAAGTTTTATTTATAGGAAATCATTATTGGAATAAAAAAGGCCATTTTTTCTGCTTGCCGATATTTTCACTTGAAGTTGTCGGTTGTTTCCATCGTTCACATTGTGGAGGAGGTGAAATTTATTCGTCTTTTCATTGAGATAACAAATAACCCACTCCATCAGAGGCCACTTTCCACTCTGTCTATCATTTCATCTCTCGCATATCAACCTATTTATTTCCCCAAAAGTGGACTTTAACACAATCAACTCACCGTATTCAACATTTTCTTTTCAACTCGTGAAACTAAGTAATTTAATTATACTTGATAAAGTAGGCGTGGTACAATCTTACAAAATATGTAAACAAATAAATATATTTTTCTTTTAAACTGAATTTTTCTTGTTGATTTTACAACAAAGTAAAATGATCACTTTTGATGTCTTCATTATCAATTATTGGTTAAAAGGTATTTTATTTAAAGACATACTGATGGGAAATGATCTGATCTGGTTTCGTTCTTCGCAGACCTTACATTAAGAATAACTAACGACCAAGTATATTAAACAATTAGCATATTAAATTGAACCAAGAGTTTACTGATTTATTTTATGTTTTATGCACATAAAATAGGCATAAATTAAGTACCTACAATATATCCGAATCTTTTTGTTTATGTTGATCTACTGAAACTATACTGCACTTGCAAATCAGACTCATGTTGCCAGTTGGCATTTACTTGGTAGAACTCCATTATAATACAGTGAGAAAAATAACAATGTAATTCAATTCTACAGAAATTATTTTATATATTTGTTGATAGCTATTTGGGCTTACGCCCTCATCAGAGTAAAGTTAAGTAAGTTCTGACGAGGGCGTAAGTCGAAATAGCTATCAACAAATAAATAAAATAATTTCTGTAGAATTAATATACATTGTTATTTATCTCACAGACCCTTTAAGTTGCGGAGTTACAAATTATATAGTCTTTACATCCATTTACGAATTATCAGATTTATCATTATGAATGCTATAAAAAGCACCTAGAGTCATACAATGTACACACAGTTCAGATAAGAATGATAAATGAATTTTTAATTAATTTGTGATTTTTATTATATATTTACATGTATGTATGTATATATATATATGCATGTATTTATATTTGTCAAATCCATGGCGCATTGGCGTCAGCTGTAATGCCATGATTTTCTTTTTCTTAAATAAATAAATAAATAAATAAATATATACATATGCTGCACATTTTCAAGTGACCTCTTGAATGTCATGTATGTATTTACTATAATATTTCATAATAAATAAATGAGTTTTGTATAATAAGTCCATCCTTATCCTATTTGTATAAAAATCTTTAACATTGCGTATGCACTTAAACTTTTAAGCTCTACTTCTTCTTCTAAAATCTTTTCACATTCAGTATCAAGCTTAACTATGCGAATAAAAGATAATTTTGTCTGCACCGCGGTAATTATTTTTTTTTTTTCATTATAGTTTCAATAATAACTAAAAGGAATATGTAAAATAGATACTTACAACGTTGATGATCAATCAGTGTCAGTATGGGACTCGCATTTAATGGAAATCAATGTTTCCAAAATAACAAATTTTGCAATTAGAATGATATGATCTTAAGTATGTGAAAGTAAACTCATCCATTACGAAAACTACGAGCTTCTATTTGTATTAAAATCATTCATTGCTTAAAGACGTTCACCAAATAATTGACACGTCTATTTTACGATAGCCTGTCATAATATTGTGATATATCATGTCGAAGATTCAAAAAAAACGTCATTATCCCTTAAATGTCACTTGCCTGACGAAGATGAAATGCTTTTTACTGAATTGTGAGTGATATACACCGTTCTTATTTCAATATATTGCAATGGTTATTATAAAGATTTTCTGGCCTGCTTAGGAACAAATACATCATTTATAAGATTTGGATCACAAAGTTCTTGTCCATAATATAAAATAACTTTGATTATTCCACGTTTTGTGTTACAAATTGTGGCACGTGTTTCGCCTCTTTCAGGAGCATCTTCGTAATTACTATCGCAAAGTTTGCTTAAGTAATGAAACAAGATTGATTCTTATATGATAAAATTACAAAATGGAGTTTGGGATTTTTCCTTTTTACGGGAAACAAGGATCAAAACAACGCAAACAAATAATTATACTTCAAAGGACGTTAGCATTACAAAATATTATTTAATAAGATGCAATCAATCGGGTAGGGTTTAACTCTTCAATTGGAAATAATGTAAACATTGGCAAGCAAGTTCTTGTTCATTCGATTTAAATCGGGGATGCTCAACTGAAATCAATTGATGGGCCAAGCCAAATAATGCCTCTGGTGGGCTACACATATATATTTTGAACGTACCAATAATACATATGAATCGTTTGAATTTTGTACATATTCATGAGTTTTGTCGCTAACGACCCTGGTTTCACTTTTTAGCATTGTCAGGCATTGAATTGCAAGGATAAACTTGAACTGACGCCTAATAAATAGTTGGTATCCGACGTATAATTAATTATAATTAATTTAAAAATATTTTCTCAAACACAAAATATTTTTCAAAAAAAATTGAATCCGCTTCCAATGTTAAGCTTGTGGTCTCCAAATGGATGATATCAAGATATTTATTCTGCCTGTTATTTAGTACTAAGTTTAATCTCACTTTAGATTGGTGAAAGTATGAATAGGAAGGATAAAACTAGAACAGGACTAATGGCTAGCCAGTCGCTGCCGTAACAATTCGTTCTTAGGATCGGATGGTGGGATTAAATTTTAAGACAACACAAACACCCATATCAGAAGTATGTACATATTCTAACGGTTAGTGCATTCTTTTCCTTAGTGATTAGATGGATCTGAATTCAAATCTCATTAAAATTAATATTAATTCAAAGTATTTCAATTTAACATTTGAGATCTTTGGAAAGGATACTAATGATGTCCGTTCTCCTCTATTTGATGTCAAGCGACATTCATTGTTATACGAAATATATATTTAACTTTAAGTTGTATTTTTTTGATATACATTTATAAGTATATTCACTAGAATTGTTGCCGATATATAATAATATACGATAATATGGTTCACAAATTTGCTTCACGTATTGTTGCATATTGATTTGCATGGAAGTGACAGGGTTAGAGTAATGCCTGCATCTAAATGACATTGATTGAAATTAGTCTGATGACTGACAAGAGGTATTACTGTACTGAATTACGGTGGTATTTCGGAAGCACGTTGTTCATTAGTTAAAATAGCATTTAGAATAATATGTATAGATTAAATATTGATTTTTTCCGCTAAGAAATTTTTCAGTTCAAGCTATAATAGCAAATGATATTTTTTTTTTCAAAGATAAAAGTACCGTTTACGATGTCATTTCACCTTGATTTATAAATGAATGACTTTTCTTCACATATATTTTAATGAGGCAATTAAGTTTCGTGTTAGATATTTTTCTTGCCAGTAATATATAGTGTTTATTGTATTCTCATTTCATTTATAGCATATCATTTTGTTAAGAATTGTTACCTAACTTTAAAAAGGTTCTAATTGTCATTTTTACCTTAAATTATCTATTGGTCGGAAAAGCTTTTATTTGCCGCGTTCTATCATATATGTATATGAATTTCAGAATTATCTATGGTTGAATAACGGAGCTCAACTGCACACTGTTAACTAAATTTATTTGACAAAGTTCCAAGATTGTCATCATTAATTCCATCATTAGATCGTTCAGATCATTATTTCTCAATAGAACGGCTTGAGTTGATAAACATATGCTTCAAATAAGTAATAGAATCTTTTCAAAGTAAGGTTTCGATTTGTTATTCTTTTTATTATTGTATGAGGCATTTCATAAAAATCTTACATATGATACTAACATTTTTATAATATGTAAAACCAGTATTGGGTATCACAAAAATCACAAACAGAAGCAGATAAATTCAATGTCGATATATCCAATTATTTTTTACTTATAATAATGTATTGAACGGTTGAGTGGCTTATAAAAAAGACTTTTTGTTTTATTTTGAATTTATCGATGGGAGATATAATTCTTTATTGTGCTTCCTTTTTTTATAAAACTACCCCGATGATTACGCACATACTTTATGCAAATAAAATACCTTTTAGCTACAAAAACATCGCGGTATATGTCCGGCAATTCGGGCAAGTTGTCCAAAGATTGTATTACCGAGAGACATATTTATAGCTGTATCTTTAACATTTAAAACGGCCTAAGCGTCACAAAAAGTTCACCCTTGTGTACCAGCGGCCTATTCAGTTTCAAAATGGCTTGAGTTATTAATGTTTTGTGGATTAATTATGTCAGCTTGCGAAATTTCTCGCCTTGATTACGATTTCTCAGACGGTTTGCCTTTGTCTAGTGATATTCAAAAGGTTTTTTCGTGAATAGAAGGTTTAGTGCGCGCTGTAAATTAAGTATTTTTTGCCAACTCATTTTATCTGCAAGGAAAGTGATATTATTTAATAATCTTTATTTCAGTTTGGCAGTATATGTTTTTAGTTAACGATATGATAATAAAGCTTTGTATTACAGATATGTTAAACATAATTTATTTATAAGGTTGTTTTGACAAAATATATTTCTTAATACTAAAGTCAAACATACTAGATAAAACATTTGAATTGTTTGAATGTTGTACTTTTCCATGAGTTTTGTCGCTGACGACCCTGGTTTTGACTTTCGGCATCTTGATGCCGAGGAAAACATTTATTTTATCGACATAGTCTTCGAAGTTGATAAAGGAAATACCACGGACTTGTTAATGCGCTAGGACTATGTCGATAAAATTAATGTTTTCCTCGGCCTGAAAATGCCAAAAGGTGAAACCCGGGTCGTCAGTGACAAAACTCACGCGAAGGTACAAAATTCAAACAATTAAAATTTGATTTTATATCAGATATAAGTTATTTTAACCAAAAGTTATATTAAGTCCAAAAGCATAGTTTTTTTTAAATATTTACGTTAAATACTTCTGCTTAATAAATCAGACCAACGAACTGGAATAATTTTATCAAGAAAATTGAATATTTTCTAATAACAAAGATTACATCAATCCCAAGCCGGAAGGTTCACCTTAAAAAGGTAAGGAGAGGTAAATGCATGAAATTCCGCACTCAAGCCTGGTTCATAAGTTTCAACGAAAATGTATTAACGGCATTTTTATCGTTCACTAAGCCATAAATCCTTGTATATCTCTACAAATCTTATTGCTTTTATTTTATACCCATTTATCTTAAGTGAAACCGGGTTTTTCTTTTTACTACCTGTAAAAAGTGTAAACTTTAGGCTCGGCACAAATTATTGTGATGGTGAAGTGCTATTCCATTAAAAGTTTTTAATTGTATATTAACCAGGAACAAAACTTGAGACATTGATTTGCCTGTACAACAAAACATTAATACACGTTACACAAGCTATACCAGAATCTCATCATGCGGTGATGGCATGGCTCTCAAATAAAAAAAAAACAGATGGTAAATATTTCGATTGCAGCTGTATTTCTGAACTTTACTGCTCCAAAAATTTACAAAGTACCTATTCGTCTTATTTAAATACTTTTAGAATGTATTGAGTGTGTAAACGACTAAAAATCATCGTATATTATTTATCTGAAATGTATATGATTTTTGACAGGTCATTAAAAAGTTTCGGAATAAATTTATTTGGAGTAATACATTTTTAAGCTGAAAAAACATGGACTTATTTATATAATATATAAGTTTAAAAATAATATTCATTCTTTATGATGTGCTTGGTATAAATTCTTCACTATGGCCATTAAATCACCATTCACTTTGCACAAATTCTATGCAGTATCTACCATACACTATCCGTAAATAAACTAAATATTACAATTTTATAAATTAATATTAAATTTTAATTACGCTTTATATCCATTTTAATAAGCAATCGATCCTGAACCATGAGTTATTTCTTTTGTAATCAATCATATTTTGTTCGAAAATCATTTGACGGAGTTAAAAAGCTTTCAGTACTAGGACAATGATAAAAAACATTGCATTATTTTTCTGTTGGTTGAAGCGATTCCTTTTCGCTTATGATTAACACAATTTTCCAAATTCAAAAAATTTGGTCTTTTGGTTGTAATGAAACAATTTATTTAAAACAAAAAAAAACCTCTATGAAACACACACTGATACTCAATCTGTTCTGCGTACTAGACAGTCAAAGGGATTTCATTCAAAGAAATTATCCTGATCAATAATTATTATTAGAAATTATTTTATAGATAGATTTTATCAAACATGAATTTTTGTTGAATATCGATGAAATTTAATAAAGCCGATTACTCTTACCCAATCTGATTAAATTAAAAGGAAAATAAAGATTATGTATGATGGGTGGGTATACAATAAAAGCTTATGATACGGAAAGACATTGATGCTTTAACTGAGTCTAAATCATTCCATATTGCTAAACAATTCAATCTGTTTTCAAGTCACAACGAAATTTAAATAAGCATATTTCACTCTAATATTTATGCGAAGCATTTTTTACCATATCTGTAATTCATGGAAATCTTACTTAAATCTTATACATTGCATCTCAATGACACACAAGAATATCTCGCATAATAAAAATGAAAAAAGATGGATCACTTTTTTGACATGTTAAATTACCATACTGAAAAACCATATTGATGCATCTTGCAAAGCCTATCCACACTGTTCATTTATCGTTATGTTGGGTGGTAAGATATATCGCTACTTTGGCGGTTTCCAATAAAATGGTAATTTTTTATACAAACCGGAATAGTCATACAATATTTATTTATTTATTGGCAAAAGATGATATTTATTGGCAAAAAACTATATAAAATACAGGGCATTACAGCAAGCGCCAATGCGCCATGCATTTGAGAAATTAATAAAGATTACATAAAATATTACACAAAAATAAGAAACAGAACAGAAACATATTATTTACATAAGAAAACATAATTTTTAAACAAAGCATCAAGTTCACTGCCGAAGATGTCAACATCAACAGACAGCGCATTTATCAGCCGAAGAGCCCTTGCAATATAACATTTTTAAAAAAAATCAACCGATTTTCAAAAGCAGGTTGTCCAATTAGTAGACTGCATCAATTTATTTTTTAATGCAATTATAACGTCTTCAATAAACATGATATACTTGAAAAAATTGAAAAAGAAGACACTTCTTTTTATAAACGAATGAAAACTTTGGATTCAATAAAAAATTTTGCCTCGCTAATAGACGTCTCCCTCAAAGTCAATACTTAGACGTGGTCTTGGTTTTTATTAATAAAATAACTCTGTATGTGACTTTTCCACTTTTTTCAGATTAATAATTTAATTTTGGAACCGGTTCAACAAAATTTGAATTTTTCTCATCCGCATTTGAACATTCTCGTTTTCAACGGAATTAAACTATAAATAAAAATAATTCTCTCTGGTTTCTATATCTGTCTAACATAAAGCTTGACAGCACATTCTAAAATTTGTTTTCATTATATAATCGTTCATTTTTTGTTTAAAAAATGACCACAGTAATTTATCCTGGTATTTTGTTAAAAGCTATTTTATAAATGATTACAAGGAAAACAAATAAGTAGCTCTAAATAAATTCCATAAAAATCATGTCCACAAAAAGGGATATTAAAAATATCATTATTTATCAATATTTTATACAGAGACGTGACATTTTTTGCAGCAGCAGGGTGACCCTCATCAGTTTATTTTCACGCACACAGTGTCATCTTACAAATTCTATGCGAGAACTTATCCCAACAATTAAGATTTTGAAAAATATCAGTTGTAAGTCTTTTTACCTCTTTTCAGTGATATTGACAATATTTTCTATAAAGCAATTGTTTAAGCTGCATTTCTTAAGTGTATGAATAAAATAATATGTGAAGTCTACTAATATTGAGACTGGAAAAATTTACAGAAATTTTTGAAAAATATTAAAATTTTAGAGACAATGAATACTGCTATTTAGTTTCACAATTGTACATCAAATATTTGTAATATAGCAATGTTGTGAGGAAGGCAAAAGGTCCTGACACTCATTGACAATCGCATTAAAATAATTTTCATTATTTTTCAAGCAAACTTACAAAGCAAGAGAATCTTGGGTGTTTGCTCCTTAGACACTCCTTACAATCATTAAAAAGCGTTTCAATCCACAGAGTCACAGTAAACACTAAGTTAAGGATTTTAATCTTTTGCAGCTGGTGGGAGAAACAACATTAAGGCAGCTTAAATATTTCGAAATAGTGCTGTTTTGTACGACTTTGAAATAATAATCTTTATAATCTTTAATCGATTGTCATTTTCGGATAAATTTAACACATTTCTATTCGAAATCAGTCCAGATTTTGTTTTTACATAAACACCATTTAATTGATGACGATAACTTTAGAAGGATTTTTTTACGAAAAAAAAATATTTCAAATTGAAAAGTGGCCTTACTTCTCGCTTAGTACTTTTATCTGTATCGCCCGTATTTCTTTGCGTCGATTCATCTTCACATGCGTCAACTACGGCTTCTTTCACCTCTTGCATCCTCTTCATCTCTATTCCATCCGCCGTGCCAATATTTGATATCGTGCCCACCCCATACCATTCTTTTGCCATGGCACGCCACTGAAATATTAATACAAATGCGTGCTTTACATAAATGCTTCGAAAATTTTGAACCACGCATAGAGTTTTGGAATATTGTAAAAAGAATTATTGCCGAAGCAATATTCAAAACGAATACAATTTGATAAAAGTCAGTAAAGGTAAAATATCGTACATAAATATAATAAAGGTGTATGGACTTTTAAAGTCACATATATATAACTATATCTACATATAATATTATATAACTATATCTACATAAAAATGTTATTCTCGCTCCTAATTGAAGCAACAATTTTATGACGCAAACATTTAATGAAAAAATAATAATAATTAAAAGTATGGATTATTGGATCTGGCAAGTACATAATTGATTAAATTGAACGTAATCATTGAACCCAATTTAAAATATATTAAAGTATATTCAAGTATATATTAAAGTATAAAGTATATTCTAAATTAAAAATAATATTTTATAATATATTATTATTTAATATACTATTGTTGAATTTCGTGGTCAGCTTTGCTTATTTAGTGAGAATTTGTATGCTAACATACAATCAATTTAGCAGTTGTTGAAAATTATTATTTTTTTTCCAAAAATATTGTTCATTTAAGATAGTTGTTCGGTATGAACTCAAAGAAGTTTTTTAAAAGTCACTCGAAGCCATCTCTAAAACAAAAAGCAAACTATTTTAACCATAACTGATATGTTCTTTACTAGGACTTGAAACCAGAATTTTCTGACTTTTATTTGAACAAAGTCTTCTGCACATCTATAAAAGGGTTTTTATTTGACTGTCCGATGTATTTATAAGTTTTTTTAAATAAACACAAACTTTGAATACTTAATAATAATGAAATTTATCAATAGATACTTATTTGTGTGTACGATAAAATTTATTTCACCAAAGAGTCAAAATAGCCAAAAGAAAATTAATTCTTTCGGGTGGATAATTTTAATTCAAAGAAAAACGTTCATTGCCCTGGTTAATTAGACAAACAATGTTACAATTAAAGAAAAACATTAATGAAATCTCACACAAACATTGTCTCGGGCCTCCAGCTGATAATGCAATTATTAAACTTCTCTTTTGAAAGGCAGCGCTGGTGAGCTTAAAAGGTTGAATAAATTCACTTTCGAAACTGCCCGATGAGCTTTTTAATTTCTGCATACATTTGAATATGTAATTAAAAATTCAATATAGCGAAACGGTTTTAAGTTCAGTTCAATGAAATACTATATAAATTTATTTCGTGACGTATCAGTGGCTTTTTTACCATCATTTACTTTTATTAAAATATAAAAATACATATTATCTTTTCTGCATAAATTGAAAAAACCCGTCTTTTTTAATTTCCACAAAGATAATGTTTCCGTGTTGGTGACAATAATAATTACTTGCTTTGCATCAGTTTTGATTTTTTTAGTTATTTTAGATTGATATGTTCAACAAAAATATTTTTTATTTTAACAATGCGATATTTTACTTTTATAATTAATAATTTACTAAAGTTTAATGGGTCACTAAAAATATTCTGTATTAATATTTGAGTTTAACAGTTGGTACCTATTGTGCTTATTAGAAATATTTTCATTTCAAAGATAAGTAAACATAAATTGTATCGCAATAATTTTTATAAACATATCGAAGAGCGCTTTTGATGCAATTTTTAAATGATTATTTTCTGAGAAAATATGGAATTAAGAATGAGGGTTGCGGGAGAATCCGTTTGCCAACAGTTCAATCAATAATTTACTCATTCAGCTTCAGAAAATGTCTGAAAAAAAATATTTTATAGTTAAATACAAATTGCCAATTAAGGTTTTAGACATTGAACCGCAGGATGAATGTAAATATAAATCGTTACTCACCGAGACATGATGGCAAGCGTGGATTTTGCAATGAATCTCACTTATTTATTCAGTAAATTAATTTAAAATCCATTTCGAGCAAAGCAAATTTATGAAACATTAATGATGGTCGCGGCATTTTACAAACTAATCAATTTAACTACGTTGCCGCTCAATAGGCTTAAAGCAAAATTATGACTATATTTAATAAAGATCATTATTTGTAAGACTTTAAACTTAACATATAATCTCACAACCTTGAACAAAGGTAATTATTTAAAAACTATTATCAAAGAGTAAATTTCACATATTCACATAGTATGTATATTCTACTAATTATGGGATAAATATCTAGGGTAAATATTTGTATTAAACCTGAATCAATAATTTAATACGGTATCTGCAACTTATGACATACCCACCCGCATATTCCGACAGCGTGATGGTTTGTTACATCAATATTATAACAATGTTTGTGGTTTACACTATAACTTCAGATAGATGTACACTGTTCTGATTAGTATCTACTCAACATCAAATTGTCACAAACATGCTCCGGCAATATTCAAGATAATGATTTCTTTTAATGTTTTGAAGTATCATCTTAATAAGTATCTTTGATCACCTTGGGTCAGTGCAGTTTTTTAATGAGACGGAAACCTCTTTAAAATTGTATGGCCATTTTTTTTATTTTTAACCTTAAATGAGTAAGATTGCAACATTACAAATTGATGCAATCAGATATCTCTGTTTAGTCTCCGTTAAAACGAAAGAATTTATTTCTTTTTGCTAGCTATAAAGGATACTATTTAAATAAATGAATTGGATACATTACATATAATATACAAAAGATTTAAATGAAAATTGTTCGTTCCTATCTGGTAAGGGGTAGGCGTATTGAATAATCTTACTTTTGTACATAATTAGCTTACTAATTTTGTTTTCAATTAGATGAAGAAAAAAAAATTGCCATGTCTAAAAATGTAAAAGTTGCACTCACGGTAAATATTTGAAGAACAGCGTAATATCGTTTTGGAATCATTTCTTCTCCAAAAGTATAGAAGAAGAATTTGTAAATTCTAAGACTTAAACATTATTCAGCGGCAAATTTATGTTTTCAGTCTTAGAATACCCTACTAATACTAGATGCATTTAACAGAACTATCATACATACAGTTAAACTGTTTTGATTCGTAAGTATTCACTTAGTATTCTGACAAAATATTAAAAAATATATACTGAGAAGACCTTTATTCCGGCTCCCTCGTAATCGAGAAGGAGCCTCCTATCCGACACTCAGAAAGAGGGATTTTGGGGACGGGCAGGAGAAATATGTCGCTTTAAAACAAAACACGATCTCAAAGCGTTATGTGGGTGCGCTCATTCGCACCCATTATTTAATCGTCAAGGATTTACACAGACGTTATACAACACACAAATATTACGATAGCGAAGAAGATATCAGGAATTTGACGCGAATTTAATTCCGATGGAGAGGATTAGGCGCGTGCATTCTCAATGCAGTCCAATCTCTCACTGCTGTATAAAAACAAACGGTTACTTTAGAAAGAAAAAACAATGGCCGTTTCAAAAATCGTTAACACATGCGCCCGCTGATAAGGGATGATTTATCGTTATGAACTTTTTATGAAGCACATGCATTGTCGGGCGTCAAGCGATAAGAGAATTGAAATAACTCTACATTGCACCGCTATAGATTGCAATATAGATTATTATAAGAATGAATTTATTTTCTGATATCGACTGACTCATCGACTGAGGTGAACAATAGATCGTTCGAGAGAGTTCTGATGACCTACCACATAAGGCGGTGTCAATACATATATCATGGATTCACTAGATGCATGGATAAAATAGAATATTTTTATTATAACGTTTAACTTAAGGTGTAAGTTTCGATTCTGAAATAAAGTCAAAAAGCTTGGCATCTAGAATAATCAGTTTTAATTATTTTTTTAGATTTACTGGCTGCACATTTTTGTGACAGTTGCGGTTTCCTATTTATTTTTTCAAAGCAGTGTGTTTATTTTCTTTTTTTTACTTGGCCTCGTTGCTTGCCTGATTGAAATGTAAATATATTGAAATTTAAGAGAAAATATTCATTTTAATCAGAAATAACGAAAATAGGTTATGCACATAATCGGAGAGAAGAAATATTACCATGTAGGTCAGTTAATAAAAATACTGCCTTAGATTTTGTTCGCACTAATGACTGTCGACTTATATTTTTCAATGAATATTTAAGATTTGGATTTTGTTGCTTTACGACCTATTCTAACCCAAGTTTATCGAGTCATGGCCATATTAAAATTTAATTAAGAATTTTGACATAACGTTTTCCGCTCCAAATGTGGTGCGTATAGACATCTCATGTAGTCTATCTCAACATAAATTCTCTGCGAGATTGTATCATACTTTATTAAAATAATACAATATTACTATGTAATCGAGAATATTTTATTCAAATATCTTTTCATATTTTCCTTTGGTTAAATCCACGAAATAGTATAGTAAGAAATAAAACAATATTATAAAAATATAATGTGAATCATACAGAACCTCCGATCGTAGCTCTTCGGCTACATCAATTTACCCATTTAAAATTTTCGCGGGCCGCAAAGGGTAAAAGTGAAGAAAAATATTGATATATTATAGTAGATGAGATATAAATTTTATATTTTATTTTTAATTTAATAATTACATAATTTTATCAGCAACTTCGATCCTTCTCCGTTCCACATTACGTGCAGATTTGCACTATGGAACTTAGAGAGATTTCTGACACTGTATACTGGCAGCAAGCATTTTGATGTCGGGTTCAATGTTTGTGGTTGCTATCCTCAGTACAGCACTGAGATTATCATTGTTCAAGCGGTTTTCTGTGTTGAGTCTTATTTAGTTTTAAAATGCTTGCTTGCAAATGTAAGTGCTTACAAAAAGGGTAGGAAACTGCTCTTCGGGGAGATATTTGTAAAAACTCTGCAGATCGCCTGATATTTCGATCTCAATTGATCGTTGTTCTGCAAATCGATCAACTCTAGTTGCAATGATGAATCGGCCTCATTGGTGGATACTGAGAAGGGGTTGATTTTTTATATACCGTTGCTACTGCATAATTTGTTCACATATCGAATACTATTTTTTATCATATTTAATGAAAAATTTATTGATGAAGTATTTGTTATTTTGGGCCGCAAAAAAATCCATTTCAGGCCGCATTTGTGCATCACTGGTCTACATGTTCTTAACAGAGAAAACCTTATAAATCAGCCAAAGGGAGGAGGCATTTCAGTAAAGAAATGGACTATTATTTTTAGAGCCAACAACGTTGATTTCAGTTGCGGTTGCTCACTGGTTTGAGCCCCAATAGAATAAGATTAGTCAATTGATTATTCAATAGATATCTTTTTAAATACATTGATGTTTTATATACTATTTTTAGGCCTAAAACTTGGCCTACCACTAGTCATGTCTTTAAGTGAGAAATAAAGCGACTAACCAGTAGTACTTGTATAAAATCAAATGTTGAGATAAGATCTATTGTGAGTCAATATGCTTCATATTGAGAACAGTCATGGCTAGAAATTTACTATCCATAATAACTTATTTAAATAAAGTAAATATTTTTTGAATTTATGAGAATAAACCTATTTAAAGAATATCTTGTAGATTGCTTCTTTACTTAATTTTTAAATTTTAAGCTAGATATTTTCTCTTTGTAAACTTTGAAAATCTGTACAGTTTTCAACATCACATTTATTTGCGCGTGTTCAGTATATCAAAATCAAACGATACAAAAATAAATACTACGAAATATTTGACAGACAAATAAACGAGAGTATTTTAAGCAATTAATTAACTATAAAGTAGCAATATCACTTATAATTAATTATATGACCATTTTATAATATTATATTTCAATTTCAATGTTATCTTCTTGCATACCTCCCTTCTTATTGAAACAACGAAATTTTTCATGGCTTAGTCAACTGATAAACTATCTAAAATATCAAATTTGATGCGCCGTTGCTCGCCCGATCTTGGATCGTTGGCCAGTCCTGAGTTATGGCAAACCAATAAGTGACACGCCAAATAAAGCTCTGGAATTAAGCCTAACTGCAAAAGCTCGCTTACACCGGGGACAAACTTCCAAGATGCGACATTATAACGTCAATAACTTTATTCCGCTTACGAAGGCAATTTTTAACAAAAAGCTCTCTCTTTATTTCAAGCACGATTTTTGCTTCCGCTGAAATTATTTAAATTTACATGTTTAATTACGCTCACATAAACATTTTTTATGCCACATATTCGTATAAATATATATTTTTTTTAAAAGCATTAATTTTATTTATGTCAAATATTAAATAAAAGATTTCAATTCATGAGTTTAGTAATTGTGGAATAAGTATTATACAAAAAATGTAATGCTTTACTACCAAGAATTTACCACTATGTATATATAAAATCATGTATGGTTACAAAGCCAATTCCGGTGCGGTTTTAAATAAAAAATTATAGATTGATGAAGTTCAAATTTATTAATTATATATAATAACTCTGTTTTAATTTAATTTTCGGTCTCTTTTTATGAATTGACAATATAAAGGTAGAGGTTGAATGAGACGCTTCCATATTACAATAAGCGCCTATAAACTTAAATTGTCGTGAATTTTATCGCAAGCTTCTTACATTTTATTGAAAGTTCTTACCCAAGATTTTAAAGTTATCTATAATAGGGCACATTACTTTTGGCTCGGGGATTTTGAGACAACTGTTACCGCTTTAAAATAAATATTCAATTTCACAATTAGGGTAATTTTATGCCTACCTTATTACTGAACATATCTATTACGATTCTCACCAGAAGCTATTAAGCCCAATCGTGATCCTCAAAACGGATTCGTGAGACGACATTTTAAGGTGTACCTTGCCACGCCTTCCCCTCCAACAGAGATCGTGAACGGAATGCTAGTATAGGAATATACGCGAGAGATGAGCTGATCTGATATAAATCAATATAAACGTTAACTCATGGCAGAATCTAGAGCTGAATAAAAACAAAGAATAGGCTTACTTACAATATCACTGACCATTTTTCAACTAATAATTATAACTGAAAAACTGCTCAAGATATTGAATTGATTTGGCTTTATTTCTATCACACTAAAGCTTCTCAATTATTCAAGTCTCTTTCTCAGCAGTCTCAAGCACTTTTAATCGGTTCACAGGAATATTTCAAAAGCTACTATCTCAGACTATGCATGTTGCTTTGTAGTAAATAATGTTAAAATAAATTACCATATTAAATGTGATATACATATTTAAGTTTAAATTAAAATAGTAAAAAGTGTCATTCAAGAGTTTTGTTTAATCTGTAAACAAAATGCAAGAATAAAGTTTTATAACCAAATATTGTTTCACAACTATATTCACGACTTGTAACGACGAAGTGATGCACAAACCGTATAACATTGATCTTACGGAACCTAATACTTTTTAATTTTGACATTGTTTATTTTGACAAGAGAAGAAAATGGCAATTTTCGGTTGCTTCACAATTATTACTGCACATAAAATTTTCGCTAGCCAGTTTTCCAGGGTATTAGACTTAAAAATCTATTTCCTTTAAAATAATGCGCTTTCAATTGATGAATTACATTTAAAAACAAACATCAATTGAGATCAAGTTTTCATCATTACAATTTTATGACACAAAACGTATGTTATTATTTAAAAATGAATGATGTCTTGTTAAAAGTACAATTCCTAATAATAGTTTACTAAGCTTCACAGCGTGTGTAAATTCAAATTAGTTGAAATGAGCATTCTTAAAAACTACTATTTTTCTGAAACATTAATATTGTATATCTGCCGTAGAATTTTATCTTAAAATTGATTTCATGCTAATGGAAGAAATAGTTCTGATACTGATTTGCTAGTGAGTCCGTGTTTGTCATCATAAAATAATATCGTTTTAAGGCGAGGAGTAATTTAAGAAGTTTTTTTTAATTCCTATTAACGACGAATATTTTAGAAACGTAAGAATTATGTTTTTATGCTTTTAAACAAATGCATGACTTCATTTTAATTTTATTAAGTTGAATGCAATGGCTACTGCATGACTAAGTAAGTGTCAAAGAATCGAAACAAGTGTCATATTATATCTTATAACTCTCCACTATTAAATATAAAATTTAGTTATTACTCAAGCAAACTTTACGATAGTAAGTCTGAAGATGCCTCTGAAAGAGGCGAAACACGTGTCACAGTTAGTTACACAATACGTGGAATAATCAAAGTTATAAATTTTATATTAAAATGAACTTCCACAAAGTTACCGCCGAAACCTTCGAAAATATCTTCACTATTTATTTATAATTTAAGGTTGCTGAAGCACAATCGTTCCCCTGGGCGTCTCTAAGCTTTTACTTTTCTTGTTTCTAAGCTGGGGATTTTTCTAGCATCAAGCAAAACTTTGCCGAGAACACTTTTTAAACTTTTGAGTGCCATCCTTCAGGCGTTTGAAATCGATTCACAATCGAATGAAATGATCTTAAATATTTGTCGCACGCTTTCGCGACATCCGATCACAGAAACTGCGCCACCTTTTATTTACTGCGTGTTTTTATATATCACCAAAATGCGCGCAGAAATAAAAATACAAAAAAAGTGTACAGCGTTTCACAGTACACATTTTGTATGAATAGGCTTATTTTTTGAAATATCACCCCGGCATACTGTCAATAAATATCTTCCCGTGCCAGAGAATAGTACTATATTTATAGAATATGCGTAACTTATTTTGTTTTTACTATCTCCAATTCCAGTAAAATTGCTATTTCAAGATGATACTTCTACACACTTTTCACGTCAAAATACTTCATTTAGAATTGTATTCCGAGTAACAAACGACTCAAATTATACCTACCAAAAAACACAAAACGAATCTACGGTATGAAAATAATCAAATATTATTGCAATCAAATCAATTGCAAAATAAGGAGCAGTTTCGCTTTAAAAGTGTAAATTTTCACCTGGTGAAAAATTTCATTCGACAAAATTTATTTTTATTGGCCTGGACAAAATTTGTTAAAATATGTTCTCAATATGTACATACACGAAATATGTATAATATGTAGTAGACACACTGAAAAAATAATTCAACAAGGTATTTTTACATTTTTTTTCAAACTATTTTTTATAATATAATTTTTAGTTATTAATATGAAAACATTTTCAATTGTTGTTTGTAATTCAATTATTTAATATGCAGCGATTAAAGTAAAACAGTTTCATCACTTATTCATAATTTTTAAAAACCTTATTTATCCATGCTATCCAAATAGTTGAAACATTCTCACGCGCACGAATTACACTACAAAAGCCATCAATTGTATTAATCAGAGTTTTAGAAGCACTGCTCTGCAGCATATTAATTTATTTGATGGTGCTATAACTTACCCGCTTTGATACAGACATTCCAACAGTATAAAACTTCTCAAAATTAAGTAGTTACTTTCTTGGAAAGTTTCCATGGCTTTATTCAGAATACCTTAAAATTAATATTTAATAATACGGTAAAAAATAACAATGTATTTTAGTTCTACATAAATTTTATATATTTGTTGATAGCTATTTCGGTTTACGCCTTCGTCAGAACTATGTATGAAACGTGTATTAGAGATAGCTTATATACCTATGCTAGACAGATTACTGGTAATACTTCACCTCTGCTTAAACCTTTATTAAGCAATAAACTAAAAACAATTTAAAAATTAAAATAGAAGCACCTAAGACTTTGCAGATTTTAAGTGGTTTCACACGATAAAAATAACCCAAAAATACCCAGATTATAATTCACACCATTACGTTAGAGTTAGACCAATAAACTAAACCTATTTTAATTCTTCCATGTCTTCCTGTGGTATGGTTTGAAAAGAAAGAGAGGATGTACGGGACACCCTGTCTAGCGTAGGTATATTAGCTATCTCTAATACATGTTTCAAACATAGTTCTGACGAAGGCGTAAGCCGAAATAGCTATCAACAAATATATAAAATTTATGTAGAACTAATATACATTGTTATTTTTTACCGTATTATAATGGAGTTCTACCAAGTAAATGCCTACTCAATCAATATATTTAATAATGTTATGTCTTGCAATGCCCGCTTCTAATGTGGACCATAATATTATTTACGCTTAACAAAACATCATCTGGAGAAATTTGTTAGTTGTTTCAGCGATAAATGCTTGTAATCCAGTTACGTATACGTACTCTTCGCTGTAAGTCTAGAATAAGGACAATAGGATGAATGTTGGTATTTTAGCTAATCGCTCCCTCTACGCTTAGTTATGAGGATGTGACAAATTTTAACCAACGTTCATCCATTGTCTTTAAACATGCATACATACATAATCAATATCGGTCAAATGACAGAGCACCAAATTAATATTCATGATTCCGCCAAACCTATATGAAGAATGGAAATTCTTTAAAACACTTATCTATTATTCATCTTGATTTAAGATGAAATACATATTCTTTCAACTTTGTGTGACCTGAAATTTATGACGTTTTCAACCCATTACTTTATCCGGCTTAAAAAGCGCAGCACAATCTCCGAAACCATTTTTTTTTTAATACAATTTTATAACTACTGGATCACGCCTTGTTTAACGCCGTTGGCTACCGTGTCGAACCAACCGGGTTCGATTCCCCGTACGAGCAGATTTTTCAGTCCACCTTTTTGATCCCAAAGAGCGATGCATAGTGACAGCGATTGTCCAATTTCCAGTGATGTTGAGCAAATGAGTAACAAGCAGTTCTCGTAGAAAAATATATGTTTAGATAAACTCCGTAAGGATTCCATATGATCCAAGTTGGGAGCGGACATGGTAAAAAAAGGGCTCTTGGCTTAAAAATCTCTACTAACAAGAACATGACAATTGACTTACACACGGAATTTAATTTTGTATGCAATGTTTGGCGTATCTTATATATAAAACCGAAACGGCGTATGTATGTATGTCTGTAATTCCCTTTTGCATTGTTGGTCATTAAGTTGCCATAAAAACGAATATGAAAGAAAATATGTTTGAATTTTTATCGGCGAAGACATTTAGTCAAAATGTAATAAATTCTAACTGAACTTTTCCCGGCTTTTATTAATATAATAATGTTTATTATTTACGTGAAGGTATTATTTGACATTTCTTTGACAGCAAATTAGATTTTTTCCTTAAATTTGGACATTTTAATGGGCGAGAATGGGACTGTCATCAAATTAAATAAAGTTTGTGATTTTATTTTAACTCTATTTTGTATGTTAGATTTTGTGATGTAATTATGTCGAATGATATAACATTAAATAGTTATTGGTTGCTTAGTCCGAGCGACGCCGGGTAGCAATACTAGTATTTCATAATGCGAATGATTTATTTTTGGTATCGTTTTGAATTAAATATTAATGGATAACGCTAGATATTCATCTGAATTTTGTGTTAAATGTGTAAACCACAGGCAAAATTTAATTAAAGTTAGCGAAATTAGCGTTTTGGTTACAATTTACATCCAGAAAAGTATAGAATTATATTGAGTTCCAAAATATAAAGCCCACATTTAGCTTATTTATTGCATTTGCCTCACTGTTATTGAAACATTATCGAATTTACATATTCAATGATCAGTAATATATATTAGTAAAATTGTATAGTAATTAAATGTTTATTCACTACCGCAAACCCAATCACGACTCTGTGGTTATTTGATGTTTATTTTAACAAGCGATTTTCACATGAACAAATGATGTTATTAAAAAGCGGAAAATAAGCTATAAATCATTATTTAAAAATGATTCGACAATTTCGTTTTTGAAAGTCAATTTACGCGCGTCACTTTGATTCGATAAAGAAGTATTTTATAAATGTATACTGACATAAAAAATTATAATTATAATCTGAGCAATAAAAAAATGCAGCGTGCTTGACCATGTCTAATTTACTTTTTGCAAAATTATATTGATAATTCAGATTGAAAACAATAATAAACACGCAATCATATTAAATAGCACATTTCGTGGTACTTATTCCACATTAAAATTATTTTAATCGGGACCGATTTTGCTGATCATGAGCATTATTAACTGATGACAATCAGAACAATCAGTTTATAATGCTCGTAACCGGTCCTGATCCTTATAATTTAATGTGGAATAAGTAAAATAAATCTTATTATTTTTTCATATAATGCCATTCCACCAAGTATTGACAGCGAACACCTGAAAAGTGATAGAGTAATCCACTAAGTCTTCGTCGTCTCTATAATTTTTTTAAATTAAAATATATTTTTGCCTAAATCTTCACACAGTAAAGCTCCCAAAAGCTTCACATTAAAAGTGGGTATTGTAAGAAATAATACTTATATTATTCATCAAATATTAAATATTTTCACTGAATCCAAAACTAAACTCTGGCTTATTTCATACATGATTACCTACATAGCTGTTAGCTTTAATACATGGAGTTAATTATCCCTTTTTATTTCGTAAACTTCTATCAAGGGGAGAAAAGAAAATGTATAGGACAAAATTCTTGCGGGCATTTATGTGCACAGCTGGAAGGAAAATTTGCTAATGAGCCCAGACAATAGATGCTGCAGCCTGCACCTAATTTCATTCTACTTTTTCCGTTGAATAACATTTTCAACCCAAATTATTTATCTAGCTTATTTTAAATTGAGGAAACAAACACACTACTCAATTTAATTAAAATTCGGACAGTATGGGTCAAATAAAATTGTCTCAATTCTTTCAGTATTATATTAAAGTATGTGCCTTAAACATGGCCATATTAAATTACATGCTATATAATTGAGTCTGTATGCATCATGCTAATTACAAAAGTCCGTCATGCCAATCTTGCAAAATTCAAGTCTTATAAATTGCGTTCTTAGAATCATTAATCAACAATCAAAAATTTAGATTAGCTACTCAAAAGCGTTTTTAAAAAACATTAACTCAAAAATAGTAAGAATAACTGACATTAAGTTATCTTCGCTGGAATCTATCCATTAATTTACTATTTTCATTTATACATAATTGTATATTCAACTTTGGGTCAACAGTGTTACCAGATGGCCTTTTTAAATCAGATTTTTTTGGCTTTGCACTTCTGCCTAAGCTTATTAGCTCTGGCACATGGCCAGATATATAAAAGTGTATACGAAAAAATAAAATCAAAACCTGCAATCCGCAAACCAGTATCATACAACACTGTTCTACGATTGTTTCTTTTTCTCGGCCATCCAAAACAAAGAGTAGGTGGTCCATTAGTGGATTTACCTTATCTTTTAGTTACTTGCGTAATAAAATTGAGTATATGTGATATATATAAAGAAAACATTCCTCTTTGAACAAAACTTTTACGCCATCTGGCTTCTTATGCGATAATAGAAAATATAATTTATTACAAGCGAGGGAAATTCAACACGTCATTTTGCTGTATATAAATAACTGTTTTATAAATAACGTCTATTTTATCCCAGTAAATATTTGTTTGATAATTTATACTGCCTCTTTCTTAAACCTTAAAACAATAAGTAACATTTTTAAGAGTGCTCAATATTCTTCCTCCACCACCTTTAAAGACATGCGTATGATCAAATAAGCCGATTGTTAATATCGTATTGTTTATAATAGGCTCATGAATGTGAGATTAACGATTGTACAAACCTAATATTTTTCTGCCAAAGGAATGTAAAGTGATTGGCAAACAACCAATCTTTTACACACACTAGTTGGAGAGTACCGAAAACATAAAAAAGGATGAGTTTTTTTCTTATCAACAAAATCTAGCACCAGCAGCTGCGTACAGATATACGACGAGTGGTCACGAGTCAACTATTCAGTGCAAAATGCATTTAAATACTTAAAGCGATATCCTAAAGATGTTTGCTTTTTACATGCCTTTGTAATGGCATTTTTTCACTATGTCCACTTCCGACGTAGATCATACGGACACTTTACGCAGTTAATCTAAAAATAAAATCTACTATAACTGCTTATTACTTAGTTTCTCAAACTATCTTTTTTTTGAGAGTAGGAATTGAATGGATACGGGGACTAGGGTAGGGACTAGCAGTTAGAGAATCGCTCTCGCTGCTTGCCGCTTTTGTGATCGGAAAGGTTGGAAGAGATTTTTAACAACAAAACACATATGCCTTCGAACAAGAGAAATTATTGGACTGAATAAATCTATTTGTATATGGACTCAAACCTGTGAGGTCCGCCATTTAGGCCAACGACTTTGACAACTGCACCACGGACTTGACAAATGCAGACATATTTCCCGTTAACCCTGTAGTGGTTTTTTGTCACTCTTCAGCCACCCTTTACACAATTTATTATAATATAAAAGGGTTAAAACACAGTTCGCTTAACATACGTCAAAAAAGTTTCAAAATCAGTGTCGGCCAAGACGGGTAATATGCCCGCTTGGGCAGCCGCCACGGGGGTGCCAATTTTGTCATTCGAGCAACTACATGACGGGGTGTTTTGCATGAGGCATAAAAATAATGGCCTCCCCGTGTCACTTGCCACGTGACAAACGACCGTCCCGCACGTGAATTATGCATCCCTGAGGATAAACAGGGAAGGAATTAGCTAAGTGCGGGATAACGTGGGATGCTGGTATAGTTTGCAAGTAGCATTTCGAGACAAGCAACACAGTGTCGCCATACTAACAAAGTGTTGATATTACTTGCGATGGTGTTTATGAGATAGGGACTGTTGTAGTGATTACAATTTCTTGGTGTTGTTCTGAGACAAATAATTAAACTTGAAGTAATAAATTATATACAAAGGTTTGTCGAAAATATTAAAACCAAGGGTAATTTATGGTTATTTATTTACTGGCAAAAAAACTATATAAAATACATGGCATTACAGCAAGCGCCAATGCGCCATGCATTTGACAAATTAATAAAAATTACATAAAATATTACACAAAAATAAGAAACAGAACAGAAACATATTATTTACATAAGAAGACAATTTTTTTTAACAAAGCATTAAGTTCACCGCCGAAGATGTCCACATCAACAGGCAGGCAGCCGAATAGCACTTGCAACTGGAGATTCAAAAGACCTACGTGACAAAGAAAATTGATTTGTATTTGTTACGACCACGTAGGTAAAAGCTGGGAGCATGCAAACTTAAATTTTCAAGGATGTCAGGGTTATCAACTTGGCCCCAGAGAGGATTGGTATTCTGTCCCGTGACCCTATAACCATAAATTACCAAACTAAGTTTAAGCTACTGCTCAATGAAGATATTCATAAGTGAAAGGACCCAATCAAAACTTCTATCAATGTCGGTCCCTGTAGTCAAGTGGCAAGAACTTTGCCCTAGCGATCAGATGGGCCCGGATTCAATTCCCAGCAAGGTCAAATTTTTTCAATTGAAAAAGAGATCTTGGACATGGGTGTATGTAATTTTTCGTTGAGTTGTTCGCGACTAATTCATTATTTATCATCGAGCTTATCTCGTATTACTTTCAAAGTTAAAAATATTTTTTGCATTAGCATAAGCTGTAATGCCAAATATTTTTTTTTGAAAAAAGGAGTTTTCTTAACTTTTGCTATTTCCAGGGCTGTGGAGTCGGAGTCGTCGCGGCGATATGGCCGGAGTCGTACTCGGATTCGGAAATTTTGAAAAGTTTGAACTTTTTATTTTTGCATATAATTTGTCAAATTTGGCTATTGGCCGGATTGGTTGGGTTGACATTTAATTGAATACACATAAATAGGAAAATTAGGCAAAAAGAAGTGACGATATTAAACTTTTTAGTTGAAGTCGGAGTCGTGTTTTTGATCAATGCTGGAGTCGGAGTCGTTTTTTTTTACCGACTCCACAGCCCTGGTTATTTCATAGAATACAATGGAATAAATATTTTTTAAGTAATCCGAAAAAAAATATTACTATCATTGCAATACTATCACAAAATCCAAGATATATCATATACATATAATATTATGTTATCAAAACATTAGAAAGAAAATTTATAAAATCAATAAACATATAATACAGATAAGTATTGATACGAATAAGAATCTTAATGCATTCAAAATTCAAACTTCATTGTTTTATAGTTTAAAATATCGCTTTATTTTATGCGATGATAAAAATACATTACAAATAATAATTTTCAAATCATGTCGTGTATTTTTATCATTTGAAGATGATCTAGAATCTCAAATGTTAATAATAGATTGAATATCAGTTTAAATTGTACTCTTCAATCGTGACTCGATATATGCTACATATTATTAAATTTTAATAAAATTTTGTCCGCATAAAATTACTTCTCATGTTAAATGCACTATAAAATTTCGATCAATTTCTGGATAACGTCAAGGTTTCTTGTTTATACTTCATATTATTTTTTAGTACAAAGTAAGCCTGGCTACACACCATCTCTTGCCAATCCTATTAACATAATCGAAAGCTCTTCTGTAGCGATTTTGCGATTGTTTCAAAAGTTTTAAAGTACTACCATTACAGGATAAAATAAAAGTGTAGCAATGTCTTTATTATCGTATTTTTCAGTCGGCAAAAAAGTCACGGCTCATGTATTGAAAATAGGTTTTGCAAACGGCGGTTGGCTTGCACAAATAGGGGCTGTTCATTTAACTAAACGGCCTTGTCGTGACCGGGGCTGTCTTACGGCCGTGTCGTGGCCAACAGTGTCTTACAACTTTCAAAACGAGTTCAATTCACCTTTCGATGCCTATAACTGAGCATACTCGATTGGAATGTGTTAACTTATTTTTAAATCTATCATGGACACTTCGTATCACTTTAAAGGTGTTCACTGTCAATTCTTGGTATATGGTGGAATGGAATTATATTAATAAAATAAAAAATTAAGTACCTACTTATTCCACATAAAATGTATTGGATCAGGACCGATTTCGCTCGTGGCGAGCATTATCAACTGATAAGAAATACAACGAAACAGTGATATTTACGCAAAATTTAAGCAAAAATTGCAAGGTCAATGTTCGTTATCAATTGGTATTAGAACTAAGCAAATAAATTTAAGATAAATAAACTATAATTTATGTCTTTTTTGCGATGCAAACTATAACATCAAAAATCAATTAAGTATGAATGATCATTAACAAAGTAAAAACCAAAATAAGTGCATTTAATAAATCCATGATGAGTCGTGGAAATGTTTTTTTATGACATTTTGTATATTGATCTCGTTAAATCAGTGATTTTTAATTCATCCCTTAGATAAATATTGTCTAAAAACTATATGTGTTTATACATTAAATATGCAATTAAAATTATTGAGCTGTTGTATATTTGAGAATGAAAACTGATGTTTATTTTTTTACGACGACAAGGGAATGTTATTTAACAATTCTCACCCATACATATTAAGTAGACTTTCAATTATCATGATAATTTATTCTCGGGCTTTCCATCAAATCGGTAGCTAAGCAAAAAAAGATGTTTTATCTGTTTCTTTTTCGAAGCCTACCTACTTTGTATCACCGGGCAAACTTATGTTTATCGAATATATTTCAATTAAATAGATAACACCAGCGAATTGGCTAAATTTTATTTACATGGACTATTTTATGCTAAAATATGTCTATACACATTCTAAATTTCAATTCTATTCGCGATATCCTTAGATAAAATTGTATTAAACCGTACCACCTTTATGTCGGTGTTTTTTTTATATTCTTGAGTACTTTTAACCACTGATCGAAAGCTTTACATGTATTTAGCAAAACATATTGGTCTTATCAAATTTTAGCAGGCGCATTGCAGCCTCTTATAATCCCGCATCTGGGAATTCGTAAACGCAATCATACCAACCGTAAACTTAATGTATTTGCTAAGCTACGCTTTTCTTATGCAATTTAAGCGCAATGAGATAACAGATCTGTAACAAACATACGGTTAAACCGAGTGAGCCCGGGTTTACGACCTTCGGCAATGAATGGCGGGGAATAGAGCCTGCCCAAAAAGGTCAACAATGAATAAAGTAGTAAACCTTGGTGGCATACAAATTTTAAAGCTAACACTTGCAGGCTATAACAATACAAAAGTACTCTCACTAGTACAATTGGCGCTGTAAAATGTATGATTAACAGGCCTTTATTTGCTGTATGAACAGACACCGAAAATAAAAGAAAATCCCTGGGAAAAACAACAAGTATTTTTTATTTTTTTAACAGTTCAAAAATATTCAGACTTATTCGTTAATAATTATTCAGTGCAATTAAAATAATACTACACTCTTTATTCTACCGGTTTTTAATGTCAATATATTATCGCTGTTTTTTACCTATCAGTTCATAGTTTTATGGCTGTTTTATCATATATAATGATTCTATTTTATTTTTATTATATTTGTCAAATACGGCGTCAGCTGTGATGGCATATATTGTTGTTTCATTGTTAAACAATAAACAAGAAATCATTCTGAAATTATCATCAAATAAACAAAAAGAGTTTAAATTTATTGTGAAGACCACCAACCATAAATTTTGTTATTTGTTTTTAATGATCAATAATTGAATTGAAATTTATTTTTAAATCATTTTTGCGCATTTGATAAGCCAATTTGAATTTATTTTCGTAGTAAAGATTCTCTTTGTGATTTTTATTAAGTTCTATTGTTTCTTTAATTACTGCTTAAAGAGCCTAAAGAGACATTTTTCTTAAAGAAATACTGAAAAACCTACTAAAAAAAGGCTTTTCAACAAAATAACAAAAGTAACCAGTAATATAAACAGAAAAAAATTCTAATTGTCTGTCGTAATTTTTTGAAGACCGATGTTTTCTTTCAATTAACCTTTTTATTTTTTAAATTTATTGGCCAATAAAACCGTCCTATTTTTTACGGTAGTTGTTAAAATATTTGAAAGACCTGCAGCCTGTTACGACCTATTTTCCCTAATTAATTATTCACAACTTTGCACAAGTCATACCATAAAATATAATCCAAACAATTTTTACTTTTATTCATTGTGTTTATGCAGTCAACTACTATGTTATAACCAATTAAGTTTCGCATATATAATAGTATTCATACCTGTGAAATTTAAAAAAGGAGCAATAATCTATTTTAAGACTTCAACTATTTGATACAAATATCTCAAATTATTTTATAAATTGCAAACAATCATGAAAAACTTATATACTAAGCACGAGTTTTATAAGGTTACCCTTGGTACCTTTCATAATAATTATAAATATAATAAAAACATATCGCAGAAGCCACCTTCTATACTTTCTTAAATAGATATCCCAGAGTGTGAAGAAGTTTTCAATTACAAAATTATTATTCGAAAATAAATAAAATCTTTTCTCCTTTCTTTCAGTCAGGTCCGCTCCGTTGATGGCATGAGCGTAGACGCGTCTCCAGGAGGCAGTGGTGGAAGTAATATCGCATCCATCATCAAAGGTATTGAGAGGAGATCGAAGACTTGGAGTGAAGAAGAGGGAGGAGCGGTCGTCGTCGCGCCATGAGACGCGCGAGTCCTCGTCGGCCGCTGCCACTCACGATCCTCACCATCCTGTATACCGTTCTTGGTGGATCAGTTCTGGCCAGTACAGGTGAAACCACATAAATATTATAAAAATTTATTGATTAGAATAAATAAAAATAGCAAAAATAACTCCTGTTCACAAAACAACAAATAGATAGTTTCAATTATTATTATTCAGTAACTTAGAACCATAACTTACTTTCTGTGAAAATAAAATTTTCAAACAATATAATTTTAAAAATTTACATTTTTAAAAATCCCAAAAAGCTTAAGAATTAACATTAATTTGAAGCAAAGTTCTACATGTGTTGACACACATTGCAACATACCAAAAATATGCTTCAAAAAAATCTACATCCATTTATGAGCAAAGTGGTACTATTTTGGAAGAACATACTGTAAATCATCATTTCATAAATATCGCTTCAAAGCAAACCAGATAGTTGAATACATTCTTTTTATAATGACGGTTAAAAAAAATTCTCATTTAAGTATTATTAAGAACAAATGTATCTTATATATAAAACCGAAACGGCGTATGTATGTATGTGGGTCTGTAATTCCCTTTTGCATTGTTGTTGCAAGTTCAAACAAACGAATTGATTTCGCTCGCGAAAGTTTCGACGGTAAATTTGTTTCGTTATCAATGTGTGTGTAGAGACTCTAATTACTCGAGTATCGAGTAGTACATTTTACAAAATACTCGAGTTCTCGAGTAGTTTCATATGAACCAAAATATCTTATATATAAAACCGAAACGGCGTATGTATGTCTGTGGGTCTGTAATTCCTTTTTGCATTGTTGGTCATTAAGTTGCCAGTTGTTTCAACTTGGCCCGTCTGAATTTACGCGCCGAGGTGAAAATACTGGTGCGAGCAAAGCCGGGTTCGAATACTAGTATTATTATAAAGTTAAAATAAGTCATCTGAATCAGGGCTGAAATACAATAAGTTGTGAAATGTATACCATTAGATTAATCTATAATAACTTTTGTACCAAAGGGCATGGGGAGATTGCTTTGCTTTTTTCTTAAAATAATGATTCAAAAATAAAACTTTTTTTATTGATGCATACAGACCTATTTAGATTCTCTGGTAAAATAAGTTTACTAGTCATTCTTGAAAACCTCTCGTAACCAAAAAATCTTTAAGTTTCTTTCTGAAAATAAAAATTGAACAGCTGGCTTACAACTGGTCAAAAAAATCTATTGAAAGAGCCATAGCCGAGTTTTAATGTAATCTGTTCTTGTAAAAAGTATTCTTTAATCCATTTTATTCGATAAAATACACATTAAAAAACGTAATAATCTTGGTTCTTCAATTCACCTTGTAAATATTTACTTGGTATTTTTTCTCTTGCAAAATACGGCTAATATTTTTTTTTACTTTGTTTAAAACGCAAATGCAAGGCGGGCTTTTATTAGGCAAAAGAGATTAGGAAATTGAAAAAATATACAAACAAAAATGCTCATCGGCCCGTTACATGTAAATACTAAAAAATGATTTCTATTTACAAAGAATTCTTTTGAAATTTAAAAAAATACTGAATGTAAGCACCGTTTGAGCCGAATTTTGTTTAACCCGCTTAAAACTGGTATATTCAAAAAAAATGTAAATAATTATATAAGGGTTGTCAAAAAATAGTATACATTTATATTGTTTGTTCATTTTACAGGATCGTTTACATTGTGGTATGGCTTTAGTGAACTTAACTATCAACACCCAAATTGTATAAACTCAATATTGTAAAAATACAATATTAAAATAAAATAGCGATATTACAATACAATAAATGTCCAAAACCAGTCCAATTTATTAACATTTGAATACCCAAAAATATATTTTTTTTTTTAAGTTTTATTACGTCGAGACTTTGGACTGTTTGACGTGTAGATTAATCTTTAACCAAGTGAGATTTTTTTGTTCGGTTGCTCGGTAAAGAGTTTGAATTTAAAATTATTCAATGCTTTTGATACTTTTACGCATTCTCAACCCCCATATTCGGTTCTGAAAACGCTTTGTAAAAAAAGCACTTACGATGACCTGCGATCATTAAAAAAGTAGTTATAATTACTTATAAGTTTTATACTCAAAAAACGAGAGACTAAGCTTTTCTGTGAGCACAGTCGATTTAACGACTGTAAAAAATCTGCTCGTACCAGCCAACGACATTGACCACTGCACCACGGACCGGGCGTTTGTGTTATTAAATCCCTCCCCACCTCTCTGATCCCAATGAGCGATGCATAGTGACAGCGATTAGTTAATCACTAGTCCTGTCCTAGTCCTCGTATCCTTTCAATCCCCACTCTCTTCGAAAAAGATGGGTTGAGCAACCGAGCAACAAGCAGTTCTAGTAGAAAAAACATAGGAGATAAACTCCGTGAGGGATCCAAATGCTCCAAGTTGGGAGTGGAGATGGCTAAAAAGAAAGCTTTACTGAATATAAAAAAATATATTTTCACGAAGTTACCCGCCATATCTCTATACCAAATCATTCGAAAATAGTTTTTTCTAAATGGCTTTTGACATTCAGATTAGTAACGTTAGTTTGCCCAATATTTTGTGATAGTATTCAGATAAAAATGTTAAAATATATCAGTTGCAATCAGTTTTTATTCACCAACAATTCAGAAAGTTTTATTATCTCGAATAAGTCGTTATATTCTGCCTATGTTTCAAGAATGCCCAACATGTAAAGTAACTGATAGAGATGATGTCTTCCAATTGCTATCCACATACAAATCTCAACTCTCAACTATCATTACCCTCATAATATAAGGGCCCATTTGATACGTATTTCATCGCCATTGAGTTCTTCATAAGCCCGAGTCAATAGGAGTAGCGATAGTGTGACATGAAAACGTTTTCAATTCAAAAACGCTATTTGTCCTATTCTTGAAACGTTTTGTTTTTATTGTGAATACGTGTATTAGTGTTTTGCGAGACTAATAAAATACTTCAACGCAATGTAAAAATGAAGGCAACGAAAGGATTTCTGGGTGACGTAAGCCGCTTAAAAGTAGCTTGTATATATTTTTATCGCTCATACGCAGTGCTTGTTACTTTATGTTCGTTTTCCTATATGGATGAAAACATCACGCAAATATGTATGAGAGGAAAATAAAATATAAATTGAAAAGATTCCATTCAAATAGGCGAATGATAACATTGTTACTCTTTTTACATTTTCAACAGCTTTGGTATGGTATGTGATGTTTGAATATTCGAACTAGTTAAATAAAACTACATTCTTTGCAATATTTTGCCAATTCTTTGTGGAAACTATAATTTAATTCCTTCCACTCGCCGTATACAAAGAATGTTAAATATTTCGGCTTAAAATTAAGTTCATATGTTCGATAATAGAAACACAAGCAAATGATCATTAAAATAGTAATTTTTACTGACTTTTAATCCAATAAATGTTTACGTGCATAAACAAGGGTACTATTTTGCTCAGCTGTCCTACTTTTCATTTATTATCAAATGCAGTGCAATTGGTAGTTTTTTTCATCGTATAATATTTTTTTTGTAGTCAAGAAGTGACTGCTTAAACTTCAATGTAGCAGTCACTTTTCCCAATAAAACATGAATTTATTGATGAGATACAATTAATATGTGCCGATATGAATGGCAGACTTATAATTGTATCAATATCTATCAGCTATTTGGTTGTTTACAATCAAAAGAAAATATAAATTGAGGCACTATCTTTTCACTTTCTTTCCAGCTGTCGCATTATATAAATGAACTTAAAATATCATACTGGTTTGAATAATGACGTAACCAATAGTCAAACCGTTATCTTAAATGCAAAACCAATGTCGTTATAGTTTAGCTTACACCTTTGCACTTTCCTTTACAATCAGTATTTCTTTTTTATAATTTGTCAATTCGTCTCTCTATATTAAAGTGATTTTCGGTGATAATGTTACAGCTTAAGATAAAAAGCCTAACCAAACAAATATACTATTTCAATCGATACAGTGCTACAAATTTTTTAACGTGTACGTTAGTGGAATGAAATACTGTTTTAGCTTATCATAGTATAATTCTTTCAACTTAATAACAATAAAATCAATAATTTCTTCCTTCGATCTCATCAAATATTTTGTAAAATTCTTTTTTATTTTTCCAACGCTTTATTGTTTTTATGTTATTTTTAAATAATTTATCCTTTAAAGCCATACTTAAAGCTGCAATAATGCAGTGATTGATGGTTTAAATGTGGCGAGGGTGATTTTCACGGTGAAATTTAATGAATTTTATGTGTAAAACTTTTACAAGATTCATTAATCTTGGATTATTTATCTTTGTTTCAGTGTCGATGACTCAACCAATTAAGACGGAGAGTGAAAGCACAGAAGTACAACAACCTCCTTTACTTTCCGAAAACTTTGAGATTCCGGTCATCAAACCTCCACGGATAGAAGCGGCGAGAGAAAAGCTTTTACAACTAAAATCTACCCCCAGAACATCAACTTTGCAATATAGAGACTTTTTCTATTTTAATCGTGAAAAACGAGCTAAAAACTCGACAGATTTAAACTTAAATCGAAGTTTTGAAGTATTTGAAGATACCATGCTTAATTTTGAATCAGTTAATAATAAATCTAATACTATCGTTTGCGAAAAATGTGTGTTTTTTAATAGTGTAAAATTAGATTCAGTTAATTCAGAACTTCTACGTAAAATAAGAAGTCACCCAAGTCAAAACTTATCCGTAGTGTTGACAAATAAAAACAATTCGAGAACATTGTTAGAATCACAGTTGAAAATGCTTTCTCAAGTATTGGAACATGTCGGAAATACAACTTATTCTCCGTTAGAAATTGAAAATTTAGTCAGGTCCAAAATGAACGATAGTTTGAAGTCGTCACTGGGATCTGTCGACGTGATGGTGCCAAGTCTGGCGGGGATGGGCGAGGAGTTTTTAAAGTCAGTGGAAAATAGAGCGAACTCTTCAAGTGCCAGTTTAAAGAATAAATCGTCGGTTCAAAGACTTGGCAGAACCGATGCGCCGATGCTGAATTATATATTTGACACGTATTCGTCACAGAATAAGCATCACCACAGAAATGACAGGTAAAAACACTTTTTCTAAAACGATTATATATAAATCAATAGAACTTATGAAATTTTTGCTTGTTTGATCTCAATATATGCATATCTTACAATATTGACAATTAAAATATAAGCCATTTCACTTTTTAAATGTTCACTGTGGATACTTGGTCGAATAGCATTACATTAAAAAATAACAAGACATTTTTTATTACTTTTTCTACATTTTATTTTCTTAGCTCAAGACTGGTTTCGCTCGTCGCGAACATCAGTTGTAAATGCTTGCGTTGAGTGAAACGGGTCCAGATCTCAATTAACTGAATGGAAATTGATACAAAAAATTTCAAAAAGTTGTCTTAACGATAACAAAACTTCACTAACTATTTCATTGTTATAATTTTGTGTATATTCAAGTAAAAATACTATAGTTAAGAAATAATCAATATTGATTTTATCAACTTTTTATTTCATTTTTTTTCACAATACAACCTTTTACATATTAAAATCTTTGAAGCTAACCGCGCCTTGGGTCAAAAGCACTATTTATTGTTTCCCTAGAACTTTATTACTACATTAATTATTTTATTCGTGAAGTGATTAAGTATGTGATTTATTACATGCTGAAAGGTGTTGAAATATGTTATTATATATACTTTGGGTCGGTATTCTAACAGAGATATTAAAATACAAATATAATAACATTCAAACGTGAGACCCACGTTTTATTAATACAAAATTCTGTCGTTGTTCGGGCTTCAAACTTTATGTTTGAAACCAATACAAGTTTTGATTAAATCGACGTCGATAATTTGTGTATTTAATCACGTAACATAAAACAATTTTATGCTCAAATATTGTTTAAAACTGTTGACGGTATTAATTTGAAATTTATGTACACGATAAAATTTTTGAAATTTAAATACACGATCTTGGGCTGGGTGTATATGTTATTTATCACCGAGTTAATCTCGTATGTCTTTCACAATTAAGAATATTTGGCGCATTGGCGCAAGTTGTAATGCCAAATATTTTTATTTTTTAAAAATATAAAAAACCTACACTGTAATTTCTAAATGAGTAAGATGCACTTGATTAGGGGGGGAAATCTTACTACACTGAATAATGCGAACACTTACCTTGGAACGTGGGATAAAGAATAATATCGCTAATGAAAAGCGATTTATATAATATACATATAAACTTACCCAAATTATTGCGATTTTTTGACGGCTTATACCGTTTATATTACAGTGATTGATGTGCGGAACTCTTGTATTTCAAAGTTTAATAAGAAATTTATTAGAATTACATGGCATTTTGCGATAATTAATGTCCAATCGCATTAAAAAGAGCCATACAAATAAACGCAAATTGTTTGAAACAAACGAAATTTTTCCGCCTAACCTCATTAACTTTTATTGTATTAAGATGAAAAAGAAAAAAACGTCGACAACCTAGAAGCTATGTTGTTAATTTTCTTAAAGTTACTGGCCCAAGGAGAAACTGGAGAAGTCTTATTTACTCTTGGAAGTAAAGTTAAATAAGTTTCCAAAGAGTTTTCGAGTAAACCAGTACTCTCTAAATATTAGCTTTAAAGGTATCACGTTTTTTCAACTAAGTAATTAAATCACTTACTATTTTTATTAAACTACTATTTGTTGCTTCGAACTAGCGACATATTTATTTTTCTTGTCTCTCTCTTAATACGTCGTGCGCGCAGTCTCCGAAAAACCATCATTTATTTTAATATTTAGCCAATAATTGTATATATATATTATCATTATGCTTTAAAAAGGTGACTTTATTAAAGTCAGAAAAATTGTTAAGTGTTCTCTTCTTAATAAGATTCTTATCATGATCATTACTAGTCTGGAACTCTAAATAATTTCCCCCTATTTGGCTAATATTCAACCATTCTTCCGATGGATACTAGTTGCTTTCCTATGATATATTTACCCTGGCTGCTATCGTATTATCGTATGACTTTGATGTTTTATGTTCGACATATTACTAAGGACCATAACTCTTTCATTGCTGTCTGAAGCTTGGCTGAAGGTTATATTCTTACCGTCATAATATAATTAACAAACATTCATTTTTACAGTATTGTAAATAAAATAAAAACAACAAAACCGGTTGGTTGTTGGTATAATAATTATCAACAGATGCTTGGATTATCTGAGTTCCGTGACTTAAAGAATATGTTACAATTCAATTTAATGAATTACAATATATCAATAGTTGACAAGGCATATTATTTACAATAGTGGTGAATAGTTTTGGTGGATAGAGGTAGAATTACTTAATACTTTCACACACTACTGATTATAAAAAAAATAACTGGCAATCAATATTATTTCAATAGCTCAGAGATAATTAATTATATAATTTAACTAAATGACGTTAATGTTGTCATTGATTATTTATCAATGATATTACAAAAATTTATATTCAAAAGTACAGTATCATTAAAGTACTTACTTTTTTCTGCCCAATGAATTCCCTCAAATCAATGTAAGCGATATACCACCAAAATTAAATTAAAGTGATTTTTTTAAATGAATTATGTTTGTTATGACTTGATATATAATTTTACTTTGTTTGATTCAAGTAAGATTTTTTCAAATAAGAAAAGGATTATTGAGACTGTTATTTTATCGGACGTTGGTATGAACCTGAATATAAAAGCACATGTGCATAAAAGGGTAATTTAAAAAGGTTGAGAGCTGCTGTATAGTTAGGTACAGCGAACGTAGTATTCCACAGTAGCATTGCGGGTAGGCTTTCATTTTCAATTTATCTTGAAGAACCGCGTTGGCCGTAGACGAAATGTTTAACTTAGTAAATCCACGAAACAAGACATAAATTGGTTTGTTGCATATTATTTTGTGGAAAACGTGCCAAAGTTCTGAAATCACCAGAGATTAATAGTGAAAATTCCGCTTTGTTTGAACAACTTCAATTGGTCGTTGAAATTATTATTTCAACTCCAATTTAGTATAATCGTAACTTGTAACTATTTACTTGGACTGTAAATTCTGGACAAGTTATAACAATTCAAAACTATTATTTTGAAAAATTCCAGTGCTCATTTAATTTGATTGCTGTGTAGCGCTTAACACCAATCCATATTTTAACCTAATGTAGCCTAATCTAATGTAGCCAAAGAAACCAAATTTAGTAAACCGTCGTAGGACTCTTGTAAAATATAGACTGAAATGCACAATAATTTATGTCGCAATATGTTTACTTTATCAGTATGCACTAGATTCTCAACCGAAGCCACAGATGAGCAAAATTTTGTAAGACATGACATAAAATATTAATTATACTGTTTATGAAATACGGAAAATATCAAATACCACGATACGATCATTGTATTGATAAGACTGTCTGCTGTTATGTTCGAATCTTTTATACGTATTTTGTTGTCGTTCACAGTTGGTGCAAAGTATACTTGCTTGATTTTAATTCCTGATCATTTGAACTATTGAATGTACGGAATAATGTTAAAAAATCAATTATTTTTCGTACTTTTTGTTAATTTATAACTAATTTTTACCTTGTGATATAGCTCCTTTTACTAACGATAATTTAACGTAATAACTGGCTGTTTCTAGAGTTTATTTCCATCTCAATACCTCAGTACAGGCGTAATAAATTCTTCTCAGAGAAAAAGACAATTATTTAAGAAATTGAATGGTTGGTTGGAATTATCCAGTTTCTAGATCTTCAAAGGCTTAACAGTATAAAAAAATAAGAACGATTCCATAATATTTAACTTTACCACATTGTAGTTGTGGGTTGATTGTTTTTTTTTGACTTGGTAAGTAGTAAAATTATCTAGAGAAATTTAACATTGTTTTATACACTTCTGAAGTAAACTCTTAATGAAACATTGCATTCAAAAGGGTTTTGACTATTCTTTATTTATCAACGGTAAATATATAATGATAGGGTTGGAAAAGGCTTAGCCGTTAACTATTTTTTATCCCAAAACTATTGTGTCTAAGAGAACATAAAACAGCAAATAAATTCGACTATACATTTCAAGCTCATTAATAGACTGACAAATTCGATGTACCCATGGAAGACGTGTCCTTTTTAAAACTCGAGCCGTCTACCGCAGAAGTGAATAAAACGAAAAACAACAAGTCTAAGCGACTTGGTATTGACATATCAGTTGGCTTTCTGATTTTTTTATACAGCTATTTGAAATTTATTTCGGCATTATTAAGTGATCTTGAATATAACACTTTGACTATATGCTGATGTTCACTTTACACTGCTGGTAATCATTAAACATATTTAACACTGCGGTATACGCCCAACAACCGCTGTAAATTTAGTTCGAGTACAACGCCTACAGAATATACATTCAGTAGTTCAATGGTATACAAAAACTACACTTATATTTTTCAATGTTGGATTTAAAAGGTTGGATATATCTAAAGCTTTCTATTTCATTCTAAAAATATACCATTAGTTTTATCAATAAAAAAATTACGCTCCGTGGATATTTCAAATAAATATTTTTTCGGTTTAGTTATTTCAGAAATGATTCTCCGAAGCCCTTGGTCAACAATTATTTTCTCACGCCAGCTTAATCGATTGTGTTTCTTAGAATTATCTAAAGCCTTCATAGGGCTCTATGATATGTGCGTGTTTGGATAAATTTGTTAGTAGTGATTATAGCGGGCCAAACTAAGAGAATTAGTATTCAACACAGGCTCTAGACAGAGCGGATGTGTTGATATACTTTTAGCAGAAACCCTTTCAGAGAGGGTAATGTTGTTTCTATATAACTAGATAGCCAACGAATACCTTGAAACCGGAGACGAATTAAGACAATGTTGTGTCACTTTTATGGTAAAGGTGTGCTAAAGGGCATTTTTTCAATGACGTCTAGTCTAGTATCTATTTTATTAATTTAAATTTTAAGCACTTCCCCTGTAAAACTACATTTTGAAAACTTATTTTTTACAAAAATATTCTATTTACATAGTTTAGCGATTTCAAGCTGCAATCAGTAAGTGGGCTTAATAAAATAAAACTGGTGGGCCATTCATATAAAAAACAAACCTTATTAAAAAATATATTATTTAAAACATGTATCACAGGCTTTGGTTGGAGAGGTCATGGTGTTAAATCCAGTTCCGTACTGTGTTGTGAATTGATTTTTTAATCGATTTAACGATTTTTATTTGTAGGTTTGGATTGTCTTAAATTTCCGTTCCATCCATCTGATTAAGATTGCAAAAACGATTGAGTAGCTCTTTCTTTGAAAAAGTGAATTTGAGCAATTGAGTAGCAAATATTTATCGTATTTTAGGATCCGTTGAGATAAGCTCCATAAGAGGACCATATAATCAACATTATAACTAACATTTTCTCACGTAAATTTACCATATTAGTGTGCACTAATGTTTTATTTTGATTTTATGAATAACAAAATGCAAAATATATAAAAAGCTACCAAATCTGATAGGGTCGCAAAAATCTTCAATTGTGCCGCATGCAGCCCGTGAGCATGGCTAATCCAAAATATCAGTTACAGCAGCCAAATTAAGTCGTTCTTCAAGCAGTGATATGTAAAATAAGTGTTTTATTTAAGTGATAATATAATAAATTCAGTTAATATTGAACTGATATTACATTTTAAAACATAAAAAAATAATTGTATGGTAAGTTTGCCTCTGCTTTATTAACATATTATAACTAGTCACTCAAAATACAATAAAGCATTCATCTTTAATCTATACCTTTGACTTTTAGTACCTTTCGCACACACGTGTGGGTGTTTTTATGAGAACCCTCTAAAATGTGAACTTTTTAGGCCGAAGCAGTGGGGTTTTCAAAAAAATTGAGTCTTTATTAAAGTTTTCGGTGGTTATGGATAGTATTTAGCATTAAATTGCAAAGTAATGGCTGATGGTTTTAATATTAATATAACGTTTTTATTTAACTTTTCCAATACAAGAAAACGGAAACATTAGTATTCAAAAGTAATGATTTCATTGATAATTGGAATAACTTTTAAGATATCTATCAATATTCTTTTTTGTGGAATTTTGGGGAATTGAAAAATGATAAGTTAAGTATGTAATCAAAAATAATTTGTCGTTTAATTAATCTAACCCAGTTTAAAAAGTCTCTGATACCATAATATTATGACGAATAATTTATTATTTTTTAGCGAATTGCATAATACTTTTACTTCTATGTTGAAATAAAATTTAAAAATGGTTTCAGTATGTTTCTAAAGACTATAAAATAATGTGCTTTTTAATACCCCGATGAAAAAATCTACAGATATAAATACATTAAAGCGGTTTCATTAAGAAAATAAATTTATTTTATAATACAGTACCCTCATTGCGCCATTCACAGTTGGTAAAATTTGCGAGACGGTAAATTATAAAAATGGTAATTTGGAGGGGCTCAAAATGTTCTCTTGAATTCGGTCATTTTGAGCTTTGATGTCTTCAGCAATTTCGCGTCCTCGTATATTGCTTCCGCTTTTTAAAAGTAATGGCCCATCAGATTCCACTAAACAATTCTTTTTTTCTCCAACGACTTCTGGTCTAATATCTTTCTTTGATTTTAGTAAAAATCTCAATAATATAAATATTGTAATTTTTATTCAGTATCTATTCAAAAAAAAACAACAATAATTTAATATAACATTGCTTTTGAGCACGTGGTAAATCATTAATATTTTGTATGTACATTTTCAATTATAATTTGAATCGATTGAAAACTCCTTAACTGAGTTAAAACAGTCCTGATTATGCTTCATAATTATTTATTCTTATACCACAAGTATTATGTTAACACTTAATGTCACATTATTGATTATATATTAATAATAACTATTTTTAGAAACATTTTATTCAGAAAAAAAACAATTTCGATATATTTTTGATTATCTCTCGCAAGTCTTTTTAAGTATCAAAGATTTATTTCAAGCACCCACATATTTAATACGTACACAACGTAAATGACAAGTTTTATAAAAAAAATATTGAATTACACCTAATTTATACAATGAAACAAAAGCAGATAAATTATAAGTATGCATTATTTTCAATAACTAATTAATGAACACATTTACACATTTTCTAACTTGTTGAGCATAGAATTAAAAACACACATGTTGCTTGTTAATTTTTTGCAAAATTTAAGACCTTTAAAAAAAAATCATTCATTCATTTAAATATACGAATTTCCTTAAAAATTCATTAAATCTTCAAATTTCACAACCGTTCCACTTCATAGCAAAAGTGGACGAGCTGGAAGGGTTTTTTTAATACACATCATAATGCTAAGCTTGCTTAAATTTAAAAAGAAGAACATTAAATCTTCATCTTCGACAATGCGGGTGCTTTCTTTTGACGCGTACAAATCCGGTTATATTGAGATTTATTTTTATTTCTTTAATCTTCAAAGGGAAATCTGTATTTATTTTCGAAAGCTCTGTGGTAAACAGCATTAATTACACGACATTAAATGTTTTAACTGGTAATATTTTGAAATGGTTCATAGCATAGGTTACAATATTATAGTAAAAATAATACAAGATCTCTTGTAGTGTAAAGACTCGAATTATTTATACAGAAAGTTTTTTTGCTGTTTTTTAGAAAAAATAATCTCTGGATGTAGTATATAAACCCACGTATAGATCTTTTGTTAATTTTTTGTATGATAAAGATAAATCCCAAAAACTATAGAATATAAATAATAAGTAATAATGATCATTCATCGTTTGAATTTCAAAATTTACCTACTTACGATACCAAGTTTATTAAGAGTTGCAATATATATCATACCTTAATGGGACTTTGGATTACCAACGTGAATGATTGTCCATCATTGTTTACCTTGTATATTAAGTTATTATGTTATTCGCGGAATATTTTCTAAAATATTTTACATATACAAACAATGACATATTGAATTTTATTTATTTTAAATGTAAGCATTTTCAACGTATATGTTTTATGGAAGGCGCTATTTGACTCACTCTTTTTATTTTTACTATAGAAATAGTTGTCAGGTGATAAAAAGTATAACTCACATGCTAGTAGAACGTAGAACGTACTCAGAAAATCTGTGTGCGGAAGAGGAATAAGAATATTTTATAGTCTTCACTTTCACTCGCAATTAATTGTTCAATATTTCAAAAGTCTGCTAAGTCAGTTCCCAATTTTTAAAGGAGAAACGTAGATAGATATAACAATATTTCTTGCGAATGAGCAAAGAGATAATTTATTCACAATTCAATCATAGTATGAAGTTAACATTCATGACATTCAAATAATAATGCAGGAACATTGTTGTACAATTTTCTATTTGAACAATTTGTTCATATGCGTTAAAAATATAATTATTTATATTTAAGTCAGTTCTCATGAAATGTAGTTTGTTCAAATTTGTTATTTTTGGCTCAATAATAAAAGTAATAAATATCAAAGTTCGAAAAATTACTTAAATTTATCATACCTTATTAAGAAAACAACGGGAAACACATACGTGTTATTATATGGCCCACAAAATTTACTGCGCGTAAACTTTCCAACCGACACTATTAGTAACTAAACTTTGGTAATATTTTATTTTGCAATGAGTTTTAAAATTCACAAAGATTGCGTCGCCAGTGGTAGCTGAACAACTTTGCAAATTTCTTCGTTTAAGCTTTCTTTGCGCGAGCTTTTACCGCCAAATCATATGGGAGCTATCGAGTTTAATTTTTAAGAACCTGGAACGTGCTTAACACCTTTATCCGGCGGGAGGGAAATTTAATACATTATTTAAAGTGTACTGAATCTTTGTTACGATCTGGTTCGTGTGGTTTTATTGCAACCGAATTTGTATAGGAATACAGTAATATGATTCTGTAACCGAAACTGTCGTTTAGGTATTCCAATAAAACAATTGTATCTCAACCAAATGTTTCACACAAAACTAAGCAATGTTTTGTTTAGCAACATAAACTACGGCTAAGATACTATATAAATGGGTTCAGCGGGTTAGCGCGCTGACATAAGCGCACAATCTTAATTACAATTTTTATAAAAAAATCACAAAGGCTTGAAAGTTTCACCAAACAAACATAACAGAAGTTTTAAACATAATCATTAAAAAATAAAGCAATCAAACACAAATATAAACAGAATAAGACACACATTTAAGACAAATTAAATTTCAATATAATTAGAGATCCTATTGAGAATTCTAATTTGATAATATTAAATGGACTAACGCTTATATACAAAATGTATAATAGAATTTGAAAATTTCACATGGTTGAATGTCTTTATGTACTTGGAAATTGTCTACTCATTATTTTAAACCACATTGCTTGTCTTCATCTTATTTTTTAAATAAAATAAACTTAAATAAAATAAGCATAAACAATGCGTGACTGAGTTTATTACAGCCAAATTTGGATAAAAGTCATAAGGAAACTGTCAATAATAATCAACTCGACATTCATTAGTTTTGGCGAAAGGTGTATATTTTTCTCAATGCTAAAATTCTTATTTATGATACTTTTTTTTAATAAATTAATCACAATATGTTTGGACTACGTCTATATATAACTGTATAAAGATTAATACGGTTTTCGCTCACAATTTTGCAATCAGTTAAAAATGCTGACCTGATCATTATAAAATTGCACAATTGCGGAATTAAATAATATGTATTTAATTTATTTAAAACAATGATTTTTCACCAAGACGTAAATTTAAGGTTACGATGACATTAAAATGAAACCTTTTTTAATATTGAATTTTTCTGATGTAACACATTAAATTTATTCTTCTATCTTTTCAACCCTTAACACTATTAAAATCATAAACTTAAACTTTACAGAAGTACGCAGTAATTAAAAAACTTTAATTCTACTTTAATTCATAAGTTTACTTATAATAATTGGGTTGCTGTATGCCTGCCTTAATGTCTGGATTATAATAAAGTGGGAGTTATTAATACTATTTTTTAAAATAAACTTTTTGACATTGATTTACTTAAAATTCACATATAATGTATATGGAATTAAGAGTTTACTCTCTACAAAATGTTATGCTTTTTACGGCAAGAGTTTTGGAAAATAAACGTGACAAAACTACTTAATTTATTATTGCAGGTTTGGTGGTCCCAAATTTGAGTCTCCAGGAGGCGAATTATCAGTGGACACTGATGCTGATGCTGACCTGGATTGCAGAATATCTTCATTACAAGACAAACTGGTAAAAACATATATATCAAATTCCTCAAATACAACTAACATTGTTATGTGATTCTTATAACGATATTAAATACAGTTAACTGGATATTATATTCCTCTCAATCATTCATTATTTACCTTGTATGGCCATGTTGAGATTGTCTTCATTATCTCTAAAATAGAGATTATCAGAACGTTCTAGTACATGCTCTTAGATTTTAAATTCCTGGTGAATAAGCAGGTACGGGTAAGTTTGGTTGTATATCATTGAATGTTTTAAATGTTGGCGATGATAGTTTATACAATTTAATCTCTTCGAATTTTTGGCATTCAAATTTTCATTGATAATATAAAAACTCGTATAATATCTTGAAAATTTACATTTTAAACATACTTACATACGTTAAAGCCGTACGTAATGAACTTAGTGAGAAGTTTTTTTCTAAAGTGTGTTGCTTCAATCATAATATTGTATCATTTCACCAATTATTAACAGCAAACAATATTTAACTTACTTCTTAGTTTAATCATTGTTGTGGTCCGCTTCTTTAATAGCTGCCTCAATATATCTCTTACCGTGTCTTGTTAATGCAAATGTAATTTAAAACGCGAGCAGTCTCTAGTTCTAGTTACTCAGCTATACGATGTTTGTTTTCTCAATGCGAAACATTAACATAACAGCAAAATTGAAATCTCTGACTTTTACAACATCTGACAAACTTCGCGTAGAACAATTTCGAAATCGTTATTGTGCGAATTCGTGTTTTGTAGGTACGCTCTGAATATTTATGAGGACTCGAAACTATTCGATTGCAAAGTTACAATGTGTTTTAAATAATGGCCACCTTTATTTTGTAAGCGCATAAAACAAAAATTTACAATTTCGTTTCTGCCAGGCATGCTATTATTCAAAAAACCTAACATTTTGTATGGCCAGGCAAGCATGGTATTATATGCGCTTAACCGTTTATTTGCTGCGCTCGACATTTTAAAAAACGCCACAATAAAACACTTCTAATAATATAGGTATCTACGCGCTTTATAAAATTATATTTAATTGAATCGGGTCCGATTGTTTTGAATGATATTTACATAAAAAATATATATTTAAAACTCTTTATGAAAGTATAGATTTAATATTCTACTTTATTTTATAACCATGGTATTGAATACTTCAGGAGTTGAAACCCATCAATTATCTTATATAAATGGCATTACAATGCTATTTAAAAGTATTTGGAACAATTTTATCCAATTCGTGGTAAAATAGTATTATTATGATTTAATAAAAAAACACATTTTGATTTATGTTTGTAATAGTTGACTCTCTCGGGTAAAATTTTTTCTCGGGCTTTTCGGCTAAAATAAAACTTTATGAAAAAATAAACACTCAACGAATAAAGGTGTAGGTATATATTTATTAAAGACTTGATGTTTGTATTAAAAAATACTAGATTTTATTCAAGGGATTAAGGAACTTACAAGATATGTAGATAATTTATTTATTTATTTATTTATTTATTTAAGAAAAAGCAAATCATGGCATTACAGCTAATGCCAATGCGCCATGTATTTGACAAATATAAATACGTGTATGTATTTATATATATACATACATGTAAATACATAATTTTAATCATTAATTAATTAAAAACAAGATGAAAACATTGTAATCATAAAAACAGAGAGAAAAAAATTTATAAAATCACATTAGAAATTTTCAAAGATGTCAACCGAGTGAGTTCTGACAAAATCAACTTTTATTCATAAAATATAGTATTCGCCTGAACTCACTCACGTCAATATGAAATATGTCGACATCCGAAGCAATGCCGTTTAAAATTGTTAAAGCTCTTCCCAGAGGCATTCCCATTGGCAGACTGGTTCTACCCCTTGGAAGAACAAACAACTCATGCTCACGATTCCTCAAAAAATTATCAGGAACATTCAATTTAACATTTTCAAGAATGGTGGAATTCTCATTTTGGCCTCGGATAAGCCGAACGAAATATAATGCCAAATACATTTCTCTTCGAGCATTCAAACTATTGAAAGTGAGCATCCCTAAGAGAAAGTCTGTTGGATAAAGCCATGGGTAGTACCCATATGTCCTCAAATAGAGAATTCTCAAAAATTTCTTCTGAACCCTCTCCACCATAAGAACACATTTCGCACTCCTCGGTGCCCAAACAATCGATCCACTCTCAAGTCGGCTTCGAACCAAAGAATTATACATTAGTATCAAAAATATAATATGGATGTTAGATGCATAATTGTTTTTTTTATGGAGCTTTATATTAACTATTTTCATTTTCAGGTTTCTTGGGCACGGAGAAGACCAGGGGATGATAATTTGGAGCTTTTAACAATTGGACAGCAGACGTACACCGCAGATATAAGGTACAGAGTATGATTCTAATATAAGCGAATAAATTGTATTCAATAAACTTTTGTTCATTGGTTTTAAAAGTACAATATAGGTACGCTAAACTTGTTAAGCTCCATTTAAGCTCCTCGCTTCAACAATATAAACACATCTACTGTAATTAAAGCACCAAGCATTCATTACTTTCAATATTATACTAAGAAAAAATATTCTCTACTTCGCTGGTTGTGCAACTTTTAAACATTTCATTAAGTATCACAAAAGACAATTTCAAGCATATAATAATTTTAAATGAATTACTCTTTGTCGTTTCAGCAAGTGTTAGGATATAAAAGTGACGATATCAATTAAATAATTGTTTCGTCTAGTTGCGTTTTTTAAATATTGGAAAAGGGATGGCTTGTACGCCATTTAAGAATTTTCTACTAAGTTTATAAGGCTTAAAAAATTCAATACTACGTATTACTGCCATAGCAAGGGAATAGCAAGTCTGTGATTGATTCTACGACAGAATTATTTTGACTTTGATGTTAATTAATTTTTCCAAATCATGTAAATATACGGCATAATTTGGGGAAAATGATATTGAATCGCTTATATATTTAATATGACAGGAAATAGCCAAAGCGTTAGTTAAATTGAAATCACATAAGATCAACTGGATGATTTTTTTTAAAGTGAATCGAAATCAACTCTTGAAAATATAATATATATATATCACATTCACCCATGCCCAAGATCTTTAATATGAAATATACTTTGTTCGAACCAGAACTATCTAATTGCTACGATTCAGCTATTGAATTGAGAGGCTTGTTGCTCCTAGCTCAACAAATCTATCCACTAAACTGATTATACCGACTATTGTTGTGTGCGCAAGAATTATAATGTGCATTATTCATTGAGAGATACAAAAATTTTACTATTTTTTTTTATTTATCAGTAGACCTTGCTAAACTAATATTTTAACGCGTTTGTCCTGTAATATTCAAAGTTTTTCATGCAGTGTAAAAGTCACCGTGTTAAATATGATAGCAGCTGCCACCTCGATAAACATATTTCTATAAAGTGCGAATAATAATTCCATCCGGTTTATTCAACTGTAAATTTCGAGATATGCCCAAAGGCATTTATTTCACAAAGTTATTTCAAGGGAAAGAATTTGAAAGTTATGAATGAGGGTAATGATGTGGCTTTTTGATTATTTATTATTATCTTAGTTCGTTTCATCACTAATCGATATATTTTAAAGATGACTTATTTACCAGTCATGTGCTTTTTAAAATGTTGAACTCATTCAAGAATCAACGAAGGCAAATTATAAATTTGTTCCGATTATTTTTTTTTGAATTTATTTACTTTTAGGTGGGATTTTCTTACCAAAGTAATACCTTTTCTTATCAGTTTATAACTAGCTCCTACATCAATTAAAAGCAGTTGTCAAACTAAGCAACAGCAAAAAATATAATACACCACAATTCCAACAAATAAATGCACGCTACGTTTAAAGTTTTAAGCGGATATCTATTCTAAGAAACGTGTGCGTAATAAATACAGACGGTAGTTTTTGATATACCTATGTATGAATCTTAGCTTTTCTTCGATTTTCCAGTATATGTAATGTTAAAGCTCTCAACATTTCTGCACGCAGGTTCTCAGTGGACTTCCGACAGCCTGATAATTGGAGGCTTATTCTAAAAGGAGCGAGATCTCACGATTCTGGCACTTACGAGTGCCAAGTCAGCACATATCCCCCTCTCATCTCCAGGCTCCAGCTCAGCGTTAATGGTCAGTATCACGCAAATTATTCTATGTAATTAGTTCATGCTGTCTAGCAAATGATATCAAATCATTACTAATGAGCTATGCTTATTATATATATATATATGTATAATATAACATTTATTTACGCATATCGAAGGAAAATCTTATATGCGAAACAAACATTTGTATGTGAGTATATCGATTAAAATATTCTTAATGCGAAATTTCGACAAATATCTCATTGTGGCTCGATATAAAATTGAATATGTTCAAATCACTTTGTTTAAGAGCTTTTTGAGAGAACCAAATTTGGGATGCGAATCTAATTTATTGGGTGTGCTTTTTTTATAAAATTATAACTCATTTTTAAATTGTAATTCCCGAATTTTATAAAATTATAAAGATTACTTATTTATATTAGTATCACTCAAATAACCATTTTCAGATTAATGTAAAGCATGTCAAAATTACAATTACATTTAGAAAAGTAAAAAATTCCAATATCTGACTATCGGCAAATAGTGTTTTATAAATCGCTTTTGTCCACCATTCTTTCCTTAAATAATTTACATTTTTTTCAATCGATTGCTTAAGTATCCATTTTGTTTTTTTATGATTAGATTTTTTTAAACTCTCCCTAATTATAATGAACTTCTTCTTCTAGTACAATTTATATAACTACAAGTTTGCGCATCACAATTTATGTATGTATGATCAGCAAAAGTTCTTTTCAACATAGGCTTCGGCTATTTATTAAATTTAATAATGACTAAGCAGGTAATATTAACACAAAAAAATGAATAATGATTATGAAACTCTTTGTGGATACAAGCCATAGTAAAATAATATGCCTAATTTGTAACGTCTTCGTCCATTAGAATATCAGGACGAATTTCGTTGATAAAACTTGCGTGGAATTTAATTACAAAATGCGTGTGACTAAATTTAGTTTAAGTAATCAAATAACGTTAATTGAACATCTTTTTTTGGTGGAAGCATTAAACAAACCGTGATTTTTTTTGTATTAGACATTATACTAATAAATCTCTTCTTAGCCATCAAGCAAACTGAGCGCGTTATAAAAATGTAGGCATTTCGGTCAGGTGGGTCGTGTTTCGGTCCCTTGTTGGGGGATTATGACACATGGCATTCTGACCATAATGGCCCACAAGCTTGTTCGAAAAACTACTCACTACCTTCAAATTAATTTTTAATTTGTTATCCTAATGACATCGTATAATGGAAGAAAACGTGTAGGAAAATAAGGACGAATACGATAATTTTTATTCATGTAATGTATTTACTTCTGAAAGATTGGCAAAGTTCTTTTATATTAAGGATATAAAATATGATCATTTTCTGCTTGAAAAATATATTGTGAGTTTATGATTCAATTTCAAACTGCTGTTTATTTATCACTTTTAAGGTGTTCACTGTCAATACTTGGTGGAATGGCATTATAATAAAAATAATAAAATATTTTATGTGGAAAAAGTACTAAAAATGTCTTATTATTTTTGCTGTTTATTTATTTAAAATATATACAATTTCAGTAAAAGATTTTTTCGCACTGTACGGTAATTGTTTACGGTTAAAAAAAGGCATATGTATAGAGTATATAAAAGGTCAAAATCATCACGAAATGTTTATTGGAGCATTAGAATCTCAACTCCGTAGAGTGAAAGCACTATAACGTTACCATTCAACTGTTGCGACCTTATATATTACTATGTCAGATACAGAAGGATAATTATATAAAAGGTTTTGACTTAATAACAAGAATTTAAATTACAAATATTTTATGAGTAATACATCAATTGTGAAAGAATAAGCAAAAATTTTTAAATATTCTTATCAAAAGAAAATTCAATTTGTCATAAAAACAAATGTAAGCCTTGGCAAGTTAACATGATGAAACAGAACAAAGCAAATTTAAATTAATTTAAACAAGGTTTGAATACCGACAACTACTGCGAAAGAAAATTTAAGCTTACTTCACCCATTCACCAAAATGGCTATATCTTTATTGTGTTGATCAAAAATCCTAGTTAAACTTTAAGCACTCGCTTACGTAAGTTTTGAATAAGCTTTTAAAATTGCTTGGGTCACGAAGTAACCCTCTTATATGAAATATTATCGCCTTATCAAAATTTCACACTTTGAGATAATGCTGAATTACTATCAAATAATAATTACGCCTTAAATATTATTAACTTTCGGTTTTAGGTCTTAGGCCTTAATAAAATGTGACTTATCTTTTATGAAGTAGCGAATAAAAAATAATTTATGCCATAGCGGAAAGCATTATAAAGATTGAAGCAATAAATTATATTTATTTATACTAGGTTTCTTAATATTGTTAACTTTATTTTTGTGTTGACAGGTTTATTTTGGGCATTTTGGTTTATAAGAAAAGTTTGTTGGTTAGATTTACAAAAAAACATAAATGAATATTTAAAAATATTCATTTAGTTACTAAGTTGCTTAAGAGGTATATTAGTACTCTTTAAATATAGTTATATATAACACATCAAACGTGACAGTAAAACCACGATAAAATAACGATGGACTAATACAAATAACAATGTAACCGTTATAAATAAATGTAGGCTTTTTTACAACCTTTATAGATATTCAAAAATATGAATATTACATTTTTAAAAATGTATACAATGTTAATGAAGAAGTTTTACAATCTTAAAATTTGTCTTCGAGAAAGGGTTTGCGAAAACGAATACCTACCGATAATATGATGACAAAGCGGTAGGTATACATTTCAAAATTAAAACACACTTCATTTATTGAATTTATAAACACACTTTGATATTCCTTTCTTCTGGCTAAGAATCCTTTTTTTCTAATGATTAGTGATTCTAGTGTTATTATTATGAAATACTTCTTAACCTACTTTTACACATTCAAAATAAGTTTTCCTGCAAAGTGGGTGGAAATCTAACGAGGTACAATTTGTATGAAAATGTATGTAAATATATACAAATTTTACAGAAACTTTACAGACCGCTTAAATCCACCAGCTGTGTTATTATTGTTTATTTTATAAACCACTGCCCATTACAGATCCTTGCGAAAGGTAGCTGAAAATGATAGTTCAAAGAACAAAGTTTATGAAGAAGTCTGTTTTAAGGATTTTGTGTATCTTACAAAGAATATCTGTTATTCCACTTGTTTAAATAGTCAATCTGTGCGTGAAAAATATTTGTACATGTACTATTATATTCGAAAAATAAGATACATAAATAATTGCTTATGGGCGTCAAATAAGGTAGATAAAAAAATATGTTATGCAAGGTGTAAGCATTAAATATAATTATATTTTTAATCGGCATGAATATAAGTTGCTAATCACTTTCATGATAGCAAAAACAAATAATCCAGTAAATTTTTATAAAAATAGACGAAATCAAAAAACTGGCATATCACTTATAAATACCAAATATTTTTGGGTTTTTATATCTTAAAAGGATGACTTTTTAAAATACATTATTATACTCATTCTCATTTCATTATCTTGGTTAATGAGGTATTCCAGTTAATTATAACAAAGGCATAAAGTTAATTAACATTTCAATATAAAAGTACATCTTTCAACGTAGCTACAAAAATCAAAAATACGTTTTACATTGGTAAATTTAATGGTCTCGAATAAATTTTGCTTTTTTCCAATATTTTTGATTCGTTAAATATGAAATTCACAAAGAATTTCATCACATGGAGTCAATATAAAAATATATATATTAGACTTCTTTATAGGTAAAAAATTTTGAACTTATTTTGTATTTAAATTGTGCTATTTTGTGTAAACTGGCTAAATGATAGTTAACATTTTGTCGTATATATTTACTGAATAATATTTTAAGACCACTCGGCAAGCGTAGTGTTTCTGAGTAGTAAATATCAAGACATGGTCAATACTGGCATGATGTCATATTTATAAAAAGCAATTTATACTAAATTATAAACCGAGCGTATAGACTTTATACCAGACACGGGCAAACTGCGGCCCGCTGAGTGTTTTCTGCGGCCCCCCATCATAAATCCTAGTAAGAATATTTTTATTTCTTATTTTTTTTAAAAAAATTTGAAAATAAAATAAAAAATCTTCAAGATATTCCTTTTCACAGTTGAATTTGATGGCTTTGCTTGGAAAAAGTGCTTCGAAAAGTTCGGGATATAAAAAATATACATACTTAAATACTATTAGCTCCGTGCTATGAACGCCCTGAATGACGATTTTTCACAAAGATTTGGTGACTTCCGAAAAATTATAAAAGTTTGGCGCTAGTAAGCGATCCATTTTCAATAGATATTAAAACTGTATTGAAAGAGCTACAACTTGAGATTATTGATCTTCAATGTAACACTGATTTAAGAGAATTACACAATCGTGACAAAATCTACAAATTTTACAATGATCTTAATTCAGACAAATTCGACCAATTTAAAAATTTTGCACAAAAAATATGAACATACATTTTCAAACATGAACCTCAGCTTAATTCTGATTCCATCTTCTTCTATGACCATTCACAAGCAGTTTTAGAATATCAACTACAAAATGAGCACCTAAAAATTTCAATCTTTGAAACAGCTTCATCCTTTTGAAAAAAATATTTTTCGTGATAATAAACACCCGGTCCTCTTTTTAAACGATTTTTTTCAGTGATTTCGATTTTACGTGATTTTTTGGACGGCATCGTGATTTATTTGCAGGTACGCGATTTTATTTTTACAGACAAAATGGTGCGCAAACTCATGCGATATCATTGGTGAATCTACTCTGAAACATATTTAAGCACAATGCATTTATAAAATTCGTTGAATAGCACGTTTCCCGGTTGTAAATTTTATCACAGAAAGTTACTATGCCAAATAAATGCACTTCGTACGTCTAAATATTTTAAATGCACAATAATTAATACTAACTGAATATAGAAATATTATTTTTGAATGAAAATGGGAATATTTTAGGTACATTTACAATCAGTAGTAGTGGTAAAAAGGTTTAATTACACGTTTTATTTCGGGGTATGTCTTTGAGCTTTGTTTTGAACTATTCACAAATAACAATAATGTTAATACATTTTTTCGTTCAGCCTATGAATATTTATCCACAAAATATGAAGCCTGAACAAAATATTTAATAAAAACAACTCTTTTCAAAGCTATTTGAATAAAAAAAACAAGAACGGTTTCATGAAATAGCGGTTTTTTTCAGAGATAGATTTGTATATTTCGAACGGCTTTTTTTATTGTTTACTTTTGTACACACGATGATTTGCAAATAGAAAACAAGCATGAAAATATTATGCTTGCATGAGTTTTAGTACTTAAATTAAGAAATATTTCCGAATCTTTTACATGGTTTTAATACAGACGAATAACTCAAATTGTATTTTCTTCTTGATATTAATTATTTTTTAATTTAGCTTTGTTACGTGCCATGGAGAAAATAAAGTAAAGTTTTCCAGCATTTGATAAAATACCTACATGCTTATTTCAAAACAACTTTCAAAATTCTTACTGAACAATGCTGAGTCCGTAGGCTATTTATTACGAGAAAATTATAACATCAGTATTTTAATTTTGTCTTTATATGCCGTGAGTTTGACTCAATCTGATTAATTATATTTATAAGTATCTCTACAACTCGAAACTTGTAATCAATGGCACCATATTTTGATAAATAACGTAAAAATTTCTGGAATAATAATATACCTGTCTCTTTACATTAAACTTTATAAATATCTTTAGTATCATTTGTCAAAGCTTTTTTGTGTTCTTTAACAGTAACATTTAAAAAAAAAAAAGCAAACCCATTAGTTCCATAAGATTTAATAACAAGAAATGTTTTGCCCATTAAAATGAAGTCTTACTAAGTATAACTACTTATTCAATTATGAAAACTAAACTTTACCAAAATTCGGAATGCTGCTATTAGTCGGCTCTCAGCTGAGTGATATAAAAAATACTGGAACATTTTGAATATCTCTGTGAGAAATATTATAAGGTCATTGAAACATCTTAAAGCCAAATTATACATATGTATAATTTTACAGCTGGCTTCCAATTTATAAACTTACTTTTTGATACTTCCACTTTGCGATAGTCAGTCTGAAGATGCTTCTTAAAAAACCGAAACATCAGTCAATAAATTTTTCCCAAAGACGTAGACAAAGTTATCCTAATTCTAAATATTTTTTAATATTAAATTGTTCAATCATTCAGCAAAAACGGAAATATTTTATTTATTCACATAATATGAAGATTATAGTACATTACACATTACATAAAGATTTTTGTCGCTAACATAACATTTGAATATTATACATCATAATTCTTGGGCATCAAAATATTTTTTTTGAAAATAATGAATAAATATTATTGATTTCTTCTTTGCCACTCTTTAAAATCTCTAAAGCGTACTTTTTCCAATAATATTAGTTAATAGCATAGTTTTTCTCACATACATAACATTTGGAGAACATAAGATTTTGGAGACTGTTTATGCATACATATTTAATAGTTTTAATAATTGAATACGTAATTTCCAAAAACAAAAGAAAACATTCATAATTTTTTTTTATGTCGTGAACAAAAAATACATTAAAATATTATTGCTGAAAATAATTTCAATTTATTTCTTAGAAATTTGTTAGTATTATTTATTTATATAAGTTCTGTTGTTTTGGGTCGATTGATGCCAAACACCGCTAAGTGATTATAAGTAATTGTTCATCACAAACAAATTCGAAATAAAGGTTAATTACAAAAGTTAATTTCCATTTGTTATGAGCCAATATTGATGCTTTAATACTCAAAAATATTACAAAGAAATTTCCATGCCAGTTTAAAAACAGGGCTTGATTTGCAACATACCAATACGAAATAATATGACTACATTTATTTGTTATTTCCATTCTTGTGATAGTATTATTACTTTCACACTGTAATAATATTCGAAGATCGTAAAATAGTTCTTAAACTACTAACGTAAAAACGTTGATAAAAAAAAGCTTTTAATCTTCTAGTTAAATGTAATTCATTTTTAGTTTAAAATAAGCTTTAAGCTATGAACAATTATGTAGCTGACGATAAATGAGTTAAAATAATGATTCTACAAATGAAAATAATGATAATAATATGATACAATAAGTATATGTAGATTTAACAAACTAAGAAAATTTGGTTAAATCATCGTCTCGAAGATGCTGTTATGTCATAACATTTTTAATCCTTGTCGAAATAAGCTTTCTCTATCTACAATGTGTATTGGGGAGCTCTATCAAATGGGTTGTTACGTATCCTCTTGAAAAAAAAGTTCGTGCTGAGTCTCCCTTAAAACTGAATTTAGGACTGGGCTGTTAAAAGTAAATTGAAGTTAAAAAAAACAAGCAATGAACAATTCTGTGACACCACCAAAACCTCCATCTGACTATGAAATAAGTGAAAAAATTTATCAGTTAATTTAACCAAAAAATGAGTTATTCTTTCACAAGGCTTCTTGATTTAAAAAAAACATAAAAATCATATATATGAATAATATTCGGCTGAATTTTTTTAACCTCATTGTTATAAATATATTCTTAATTATTTGTTTTCAATACCGCAATTATAAATGCCTGTGCAAACGTCACTTGTACCTCTTGGCTGTATGCTAAGTGATCACTCAGCGTATCGCTGGGGTACTGAAAACGTCAACAGTTTCCAACGCCATTTTCCATTAGAGTAGCAATTTCGCGGGCTTACGCGAACAATACTCGTCAATTTGTGGATAGGAGCATATATTAAAAATGCCTGACGCACGTTGCTAACCAGACAATCAGCTGCTTTCTACATGCGGAGTAAAGTTGTTTTTTATTAATGAACTTACTTTTTAATAAAAATAATTCAACATTTTTAGTACTTAATTCACATTAAATTGATTAAAACAGGACTGGCTTCGCTCAGAGCGACCATTATTTATTTATTTATTGGCAAAAAAACTATATAAAATACATGGCATAACAGCAAGTGCCAATGCGCCATGCATTTGACAAATTAATAAAAATTACATAACATATTACACAAAAAATTTTAAAATAAGAAACAGAACAGAAACATATTATCCCCAAATAATAGATCCATATTCTAGCTTGCTTAAAACTAAGCAAACATAAAGAGTACGAAGCACAGTAGGGTTTTCAAATGGCTATCTTTGCCGAACTATGTATCCAAGAAGTTTACTACCTGCAGGGTAATTGAAGAAATGTGGGAATGAAACGTGAAAGAAGAGTCAAATGTTATACCGAGATCAACAATTTCAGACATACGCTGTAAAGTCATATTCGATATCTCATATTTATATTTAATTGGAAATTTTGAAAGAGAGAATGAAATGCAGAAAAATTTCGAAATGTTGAAGGCAAGTTTGTTTATTATGGACCAATTTACAATCGGGTTTATATTATGCTGTAGAATAGTACAATCCGACTCATTCCTGATGGTTGAAAACAGTTTTAAATCATCAGCAAAGAGCAGATACATTATTCCACTCATACTTTGCACAATGTCATTATCAACTGATGTATGTGACTGAACACTAATGCTCGCTTTGAGCGAAACCGGTCCTGTTCAAATAAATTTAATGAGGAATAAGTACTAAAAATTTTGTATTATTTTTATTATAATTCCATTCCACCAAGTATTGAGAGTGAGCATCTTAAGAAATACTTTTAAAATAAGAACAATTATGTACCTAGTCAGCTTATACTATTCCAACATCAAAGTAAATTATTGAAATATGACGTCAAGAATTGAATTGTAGTTGAAAAGGTTATTTTTTTATTTCTCTCTTTCAATATTTAGGGAACGATGAAATATAAGGCAGAGTTCTTTGCATATAACCAACAAATATTTACTTAAATAACCATGATTTTTATAAGCTTTCGATTTCGTTTTATGTCTTAATTATAATGTCACTTCACCATCCAAAATAGACCTACGAGACACGTAGCTTGCTTTTTGAAAGGCGAATGCAAATGCTTTTTCGATAAGCGAAACCGGTCTTAAATATGCTGTAAAACTGTATGATGAATCTCACAAATATTTCCTATTTTGATAAATACCATATTCTTTTATTTAAGTATTAATTAACGATTAATGCATTCATAAAAACCTAAAAATTTCAAAATATTAATTCTGGGTCCGGATTCTTTTTGACAATACATACATACATGTCGAGGCGTACAAAGATTGAACGATTCACTTTTATAGATTGTCTATTATTGCAGTTTCTTAAGAATAAACTGATAATCAAATTCGACATGCTTTTAGAACGCAAGTGATTGAAAATCCACTGGAAAACAATGAAAATAATATAGATTTTCTGACAAATACCCAACCTACATGTTATTTAGTTTTTTTTTTGTTGCAAGAAAGCACTCTAGATAAAAGCTCCAATTTCAAGTTTGGTGAAAAATAAATTCTACCTATTATACAAACAGCACCCCTTACATACTCGAATGCACAGTCAACGGTCGTTACCGAAGTCATCAATTACGCCCCCACAGTATAAGTTTGCACCCTGCAAGAAAAACATCAAAAACCACGCAGAGAAACACATTTCCATTTTAATTTAAACATCAAAATATAAAAGTTTACGGGTTTTTAATAAGACATCCCCACCCCTCCCACCTCGAAAGTTTTCCCACTTGAGGGAAACAGAAAAAATAGGAAAATTTGCATCGTATTACTGGTGGGAATATATTCTAGGCTTAATAAGCTCATCGTGGGATTTAAGCTTTTCTTTTCGCTTCGTTTTGTTGGCAGTGCTTTTTCTTCATGAAGTGTCAGAACGATTTTCTAAAAATATTACAGCAACTAAAGCTTTTCAAAATATTTTTTCATTATAACAATAAATTTTAACCCTTCCTTCTCGAGGGGTTGGATAGAAGACCCCTACTGCCACTTTATCTTAAATATCTTATGAATATTAATATGAGTTATACAATCTTTTAGTAAAAACACCGTGTAAAATATGATTTCTATCAATTGGTTTCGTCACAGTTAAATAAAAAAGAAAGTAAATCAAATTATTTTTTGACGAAAACCCTTTATAACGTCGCTACAAATAGCCCGGATTCAAGCTCATTGCCCGCTTATACGCGATAATATAACGTTATTTCATCTAATGTGAGCACGCATCAGACAAACGTGCGTCTCAAATCAAATGAATGCTTTTTACTTTAAATAACTAATTATTTTTCAATATTTTTGATTGACATTTAAATTTGAATATAATGTGATATAAAATATGTCAACAACGGTAAATTTTTTTTTTCATTCAATGATTAATATTTAAAATATAATGTTTGTCAAAAGATAAGTATTTCTATAAGTCACATTCAAAGGTTAAATCGTGCTTTAGTGTTTTTAGTTATGTAGGTACCTACCAAACACTTTCAAAATTAAGGTTCAGAAGCATTAAGCCGGTGAATTAAATTATCATAGATTCAGTAGGAAACGTGGCTTAAAAATTTTCACAGTGCGAATTTCTTGTAAGCCGTATTTGAAATTTTCTCATTTTTTCGTTTCTCATTTGCAATCAATCACTCCAAAGACTAGACCTCTTTGATGTTAGTTTTTTTTGTGTAAATACATTTCTGATACGTGAAAAACGAATCGTTTTTAAAATTGAGAGATATTCTTATTCTTGTACAAATAGACTGACTCCCCCTTTTGCAAAAACAAAAATTGCGTACATTATTTTGCGGTATAGACACGCCTTCTTGATATTATATTAAGCTTCGCGAATGAGGAGCGATAACTTTTACAAAAAACATCATTAAATTTTCAATAACTAAATGTGTTGTACTACTTCCAAAATATATATAGTAATCAGGATTTGGGTTTCGGTCGCTGCGAGCGTCAACCGATGGCATAATAGAATTTAAAAAATATATATTTCATATGAATGTTACTTATAATTATATTGATTTTAAAGTGCTTGTTTTTTTTCCTAGAGAATGATTGAATAATTATATTTTTTATTTATATCATTACGACGAGATTGCGTACTATCGTTAATTTAAAAAAAAAACCAAATCGTGAGTTATGACAACTGTTATCAAAATAATCTATTAATTGTAAAAATAATAATAAAACATGTTTACTACTTATTCTACTTAAAATTTATTAGATCAACACTAGCTTATCGTTGATAATGCTCACTTTGAGAGAAACCGATCTAATAAATTTAATGTGAAATATGTAGGTACTAAAAATATTTTATTATAATTCCATTCCACCAAGTATTGCCAGGGAACTCAAAATGAGTAATAGTTGGGCTTAATTGTTTTAAGTCTGGGTGCTTCTTTAATATTCATATAAACTTAATTTAAAAAAATCCTACATCATTTTATAATTGTTTTAATGAAAAGACAAGTCTTGAATAACGATTAATAAATAAGGCAAAAAAAAACACAATTATATCTCCAATATTTTCATTTTCAATGATGGAATTGAAATAGAAATTCAATTTGTCAAAGCGGACGTTCTTGTATCAATGCAACATCAACAATTTTGCTCTCGGAAATGTAAATATTAAAATAAGTTAGTAATATTAAATAATATTAAACAATAGTTCAACTTATTTAAATCTGTGCATACGAGCGCAACACGTGTTGGGTATATTTATGGCCAACATGTTCCGATGTGTTGAGATTTTTTGTCCTTAAACAGTATTTTCTTTTAAAGGCACAGCCAACAACTTACAATATGACCAAAAGAAAGAAACACTAAGGTATAATCTCCGGATTAAGTCCACTGAACGAAGATCTATGAACAATTTTATATATAAACCAATCGAGGATTTTTCATGAAATGGAAATGTAAAAATAGGCTCATTTGTAATTATAAAATAAATTGGATTGTTTTAATTGAATTTTGAAACTGAATGAAGTCTACAATTCTATATTTAAACTATTTTAGGATTTTAACTGAATTCGCTTGATCCAATCAATATCAAAATTTTGTTTCCATAAGTTTGGTCGTTTTGCCTTTCAGTATGTTCAGGCATTTCTAGTGCACGAATGAATTAACGTTGTTCGTATGCTTGAAATGCCAGAAGATACTAAAAGGCAAAAACCGAGTCGTTAGTGATAAAACTCATGTCGAAGTAAAAAAAATCTTCAAAATGAGCTTCAATGGATATTGAAGCTCTGTCAAGCTCTTTCAATCGAAATCCTCTATTATATTTATATTTTTTTTAACTAAAGCTTACGGTATAGCATAAGCAGTGTGATCGTTATTTTATTTATTTAAATTGAAGTCTTTACACCAAGATGTGACAGACAACACCTTTAATTATTTTATTAATATGGTCTGAACTTGCATTAATTAACAAGAAAAAACTGAGTAAATTTAATAATTCTAATATAAGTATTTCCTTAATCCACAGGTATACTGAGGGCCTAACATTTTTGTTGTGACTTCGTCCAACAGGCAATGTGTTTTATTAAGAGTGAACACAAAAAGGCATCACTTCAATGTAAGCCTGGATTAAGAATGTTGAGATTGAGGCTTAGTTTTGGAAAGCGGTTCGTAAGTGGTGCTTGCTTACAGTAACCTCGGAGGTTTTACTTTAGTTGTAACAAGAGCCAAAAATGCGCTAAAAAGCTCTATTGAACCGTATTACTCAAAGATTGACTACTTTACAAAATCGTATTTATTCTCTATCAATTATTGGGAGATAAAAAATGCATAAGGTCTGTTTATAACTAATTGGAACAGCATGAATGAAATATAAAGGTGTGGTAAAGTTTACGAATATTTATTGACAGAGTACATTTCGCACAGTTATGTTCTTTAAGCATAATTATAGTGTAAATATATCTTACAAAATCAATAAATAACATTGTACTCAATACTTCTTTGTTGCGACCAAGTGGTGAAGGTCGTAAGCTACCATTTAATTCGGTAGTTTTATCCATATATATTTTTTAATGGAAATTTCCATTTATCGATTTCGGCTTCGATTGCTAGATCATGATTGCTTATTCGGCTGTAGCTTTTGGGAAGTTCATTTTACCGAATGTAGATTTACAAACAGATTTTTTTTTCCGCCAATTGTATTGTAATATAATATTGGAATCAATATTAATGTTATTAATAAGTAACCCTTACGGTTGTAAATCTGAAGGTTTTTTTTTAAAGAGGCGAAACATGTGATACTATTTGTTAAGCAATATGTGGATAACACAGCTATCAATTTAATTATAAATAAATTAATTCTAAAATAATAAATAAAGCTTTTTCTTAATTTAAAATTTTTTGCTTCTAATTATGTGCTCATTTTTCATGACAAATTCACACACATTAATAAAAAAATATATTTCGAGCAACTTTCGCGTCATGCAATTGAGTATTGTTAAAATATTTCATTTCATACTTAGCGAAAATCTTGTTAGTTAAATTAACCCTTTTTTATTATTGAACAGTTCTTTTCATTTTCACCACTTAACTTAGCTATGTTTCATTTCATGTAACTTTGTCACACATATGTATCATGTATTTACTCAATAAAAGTTTGTCTGAGACATTCTTTAGTCAGAACTATGATATTCTTAAAAACCAAAGAAAACGAGAGAAATATATAAAAGAGTGTTCTAACAATTACTTTGTGAGCAAAGGTGCGTATGAAATTTCAGAAATAAAACTTAATTCAAATTTGTTGAAAATAAAGCAGTTTTTTTGAGTGTTGAGTAAAAAATATTATCTACACTTTGAAACACTAATTACAATTTTTGTTAAATTTTTGTCGTTTTGACCTATAGCGAAATTCCTTTGTTGAATGAAATACTTTATTTTTCCGTTCCATACTTTTTCATTAAAAATTTTCCGCACGTTCTCAAAATATGAGATATTACGTACTATTTAGAGATTCAGTTAAAAGAGATGTCTATTTGCAAGCGTAAAAAAGATGGCTTAATATATTAAAAAAAATGAAATTATACAACAGTAAATTGTACGAATCAGTGATTTTAAACCATTTTTACATTATTTATTTTACTAACGAACGCCAACAGAAATACCTCTAACAGTTTACACTATTTATCGAAATCGGATTAATACACATCGGTATTTTTAAAAAACGTACTGATTTGGAAATATCAACAGCGACAACGGTATTGTGAGAGCTTTAAATTAACTTAATTTCGTTGTCATAAATGTTTACGTACTTGAACGAAAATACAATTAGTTTCAATAATTACTGTTACATATTGACCTTAATTTATTCAAAGTAATATATCTGTCTACAACTGTTATTCCCTGTTGATTCGTGTTGATATGTTCCTTGCTGAATCGGCTTCATCCACGAATATTATTTATTTTTATTTCAAATTGATATGTATTATAGTATTTATTTGAGGTTTTTGATTAAAAAATAAAATAAAACTGAGCACTATATTACCTTAATGAAGAATTATGTTATATTAAAATTAAGTGAATCATTTTGCTATGGGAATAAGCTATTCAAAGTAGACATATTAAAAAAATACTATAGAGTTTTAACTGATTTTGAAAAAATCTTGTTAAAAAAGTGTGTAAGTGTATGCATAGTAGAACTGCTCAAACATAATCCCATGATGCGGCAGTAGTGAATCACTGCATCAGATGAGAGTGTTTGAGGTCCGATGATGTCGTAAAAACAAAGTGGAAAGCAGAGGCCAGGCTTCTGAGTCCTGCGGGGGTTGTTATCCGCCCGAAATGCCCGAGCGCTCGTTACGGCTGCCTCGGCGAGGGTCCAAAATATCCCCGTCCTAGACGCTATGCCTGCTACGATGGCTACAGCTCCGCGATAACCTTCGCTCTGTATCTGCAATATTTTTGCGAATATATTTAGAACGGCGGAATAAACTGTTGGAATCTGTATAGTATTCTGTAGACGTACTTTTTGACTCTTAAGTGTAAAGCTTTTTTTTCAAATTTTGGGTAAGCTTTTCTATTAAGATACAAGTGTTTCAGAGTTTTAATACCGAAATATGAAAAAAGATAGTACAAAATATAGCTATGTACACCAATGAAATCATGTGGGGGTTGTTTCTAGTTTTCATTTATATTGATATAGTTAATATTATTATGATTCTTATCAACTCTTTTCTCTGGAATAGCTTTTTATCTTATCACTGAACATAAAGTTTGAAAGCTAGCTCATATCACCCGTGTTTGTGTTTATAAGACATATCAGTCATTTACTACGTAAAAAGAACTTATTTTAGGGTTTGATTACCGAATAAAAAAGATTTCAAATGTCATTGCCCTTATTCTTTATGTATAATATTTTGTTTTTGTTTAAGCTCCGTCATTTCATTTATTAAAAGAAGCTGTGCCATGTAAGTCAGCCTTCAGCCTATTTTTCAAAGTGGATAAGGGTAAAATTATGTATACGCCGTTTTCTCACCCCGAAGGTTGAGTGAAAGGGGATGAAATCATCACAGATACCCATGCATTAGGAAATAAACCCTTTAACATCTGCAATAGTCAAATGACGAACGTGTTCATTTAAAAAATCGAGGCCTTGACCGACTAAAGTCTAAACGAAAGTTTTCAAGCGTAAAAATTCACCAACAGCACCAAAGTGTCGTAAAGAATGAGATATGACTAGAATCTAACTCTCAATAATTTTAGAGCTGTCAAATTATAAAGATTATTTTATAATACAAATTAAAATATTCTGGACAGCTGTATTTATCAGTCTTAAGAAACTTTACTGAAACAATATACAAGGAAATAATACAAGCTGAGTGTTTTCTGAAATTTAAAGAGTTTCATTGAAATGACGTCTACGCTAACAGGAAGTGATATAAAAAATGAAATGAAGCAGCAGCAAGAAGTATTTTACATTTATTCTTCAGCTCGTGATAATTAAATTTCCATTCTTCAGCTATGAATATCATTTTCACAATATAATAACCAGGCAGAGTGGATACTTACTATTCTTTATGACGTTTGCCGTCGCTTGATTTTCAACCTAAATAAATATGTTTTTTATGTAAGTCAGCAACTCGTTTGTATATGCCAGTGTTTCTCAACCTGGGGTTCAAGAAAGCAATTGTGGGATGAATCGGAAAGTTTCCCGTTCGACATATTTAAAAAAAATTGGAGATATTAAATGCATTAAAAAAAATGTGACGTTTTCAAATAATTGGAATTTTCGGTAAAAATCATAACGATGTTGCATAAATCAATAACGAAGAGCCAATTGAGAGTAACCTTTGCACTGTCCTCCAGACAATCTAAATGGAGGCAGTTCCCCTAGGATCCGGTCAGGAAAACATAGAATAGGAAAGAGTGATGAGAGTTTCTACCAAAAATCACGTCGGTTATGTTCTGAACCTACTCTAAACAGAGTTGTTCGTTTATTCTACTGAAAATATCTACGTGGGTGGCGGGTACGGTTATACAGGTATTCGTCTTGACAGGTAACCGGTAGTATCGGTAATCAATATTACCGGTATCGATATCGGTGACGAAACAAAAAAAGGAGCTAAACAGATAATTTAAACATCGAACAGGTATTTACAGCAAACAGGAAATCTCGTGATCAACCAACCTTCGTACAGAATTAATATCCTCGTACCGTCTTCTCAGAACAGTTGAGAAAATTATTTGATGGGTATTTTTTCACGAGAGATATTAGTAAATTTAATAAATGAATACTATTTATATTTGATTTAAGTTCGAAGAATAGCATCGATCGCATTGAAATCGGGCCAAAGTACGTGGTCAAGTTTGAAAAATCGGATATTCGACAATTATGGTTGGTGTACACAGTTACAACTTTATCTACACAGCTGGCAAAAGCTGCATTGCAGAAACTTCTACCATTTGCCACCACTGACCAGTGTAAAATGGGAATTTCATCACTTTTGCATATAAAAACTAAAACGAGAAATCTCTTAAATGAGAAAAGATTTGAAAAAATAGCCCTACTTTACAAGTATTACTATGAATAAATAAAAAAAACTTCCTTTTTCATTAAATGTTGAGATATTGTTTTTTTTTATATATCTCTCAATGAAAAAAGTTCGTCCACTAAATAAAATTTCGTAAATTAAATACTCGTAATACAAGATGGTGCGGGAACACATTTTTAGATTCGAGGGGTTCAGATCACTCAAAATATGTATGAACGAAATTTATTTTTAGAGTTGAAAAAATAATACAAAAATTGCAATATCAAGAAGAACCGTTATCATATGAAATTAAACCTTTTGCTGAATGAGCCATACGTTTAGTTGGTTTTAAATAGTAAGTTAAAGTCTGAAGATTTTTTCAAAGAGGCAAATCACTTTTTGCTACCCAATAAGGGGAATAAAAAAAGCAATCAAATTGAATTGCATATGGAAAAATTATGGACAGAAAAAATATCTTATCTGTACCGATCCTGATCAAATAAATTTTATGTGAAAAAAGTACTAAAAATGTATTATTATTTTTACTGTAACTTTTTGTTGGAAAATTATTTTCTTAAATTATTAAAAAATCATTTTTTGCTTGACTTCCATACATCATTGTATAAAGATCATAACCGTTCTTGCTTCTCGTGGGAATATTCAACATATGAATATATTTTAAAAGTCAGCTGAAAGTGCTAGCGATCAGCGAAACCGGTCCTTATTATTTATTTACTTAAAACAGAAATAATTGCTATGAAAATATGACGTCTATTTTTTCAGTTCTTTTTTTTAATTTTCTTACCCTTGAAATTTCCACGAAATCCACATAAATTTCACGAATAGAAAAAGAAACAAAAAAAAATAACAAAAATGCTCGCAAGCATCGAAAACCGAGAATGGATAAAATACGTGTAGATACAACCATCGGGAAAATCATTTGTAAGCAAAACAGAAAATGAAACAATATACTTGTTGGAAAAATAAGACCCTTTTTATGTATCCCAATTCATTTAAATTTTAATAAAAATAAAACGGTTCTGTCGAGTAATACAAAATCCTCAGGTACGGGGAATAAATAATTTAGTTTAACTATTGTCTGAGCTAAAAAGACAATGTTATTCAAATTCAAAATAAAGGGATAACATCATCATCAATTGTTGCCACCCTATTCATTGTGTTCACTCTTGCCATACTTAACTCCAAAGGGTGAAATTGCTGAAAAAACAAAAAAAAAAAAATTTGTAGATAAATATTCTAATTTTAGAAATGTTCTTTATATAAATGTTTTTAATGGTGATTTAATTAAAGACCGCAACGAATTAAAAACGATTGATCATATTATACATCCTAATACACAGGTTATAATGAAACAAAATGTCGTTATTTAGTCTTCAACTTTAAATATTATATGGCAACAACAGAAAAAGAGAAAACCAAACCGGGTGAAGCGTTCGGCAGCTGAGCCACTGAATCACTTGCATCTCTTGTAGCACAGCTTCTGTTGAAATGCTTTTATTGGAAGTCCATATACGTCACTTTTTACTAATTCAAATAGTTTTTGGGAAACATTTATTATTAACATAAGAAATTTTATCACAATTAAACATTTTATTTGAAGTTTTGTGAAAGCAAACGCTCGCTTTTATATTTAGCTCATATTTGTATAATATTTATAAATATATACTATTATTGTGATAAGTTTCTTTGAGAAACCCTTGTCAGCACGGTTGGAGTTTTTTTTTTAAATAAGCTGATGATTTTCTCACTTAAGCTTTGTTCGTATAAAATATCTCTCTAGGGAATATTCGATACAGCCTTCCCGATCAGAAGTGTTCAACATGTTATTGGCTTATTTTGCGAATAAGGATCATAAAAACATGTCCTATTATTAAGAAGCAAATCTTAAAGATAGAAAAAAATTACATTGTATAAATTGAAAATGGGATAAGAAACTTTTACACTCAATTAAACAAAAGATTTTCGTCTTTAATAAGCTTAAAATGAAAATTCTCACTAAAAGATCCAATTTTATAATTGTTATTTCTTACTTTTTTGTTGAATTTGAGTGACATCATAAATAAAATCGGTTATTGAAAGTACTTTTTATGAACAAAATGTACAGTGTTTTTTAATGTGTGATGTACGCATATCTTTATCTTTTGAAGTTTTATAAGCACTTGTACTTTGAGAAAATTTTGTTCATAACATTCATGTTGCTTCGAAGTAATTTAATTAATGATAAATCATATTTTCATCAAGCATGTCAAAAAAGAAATGATTTATTTTTTTGCGAGTATAATCACAAATGTCCATTTGGGCCTTAAGATTTTGCTTCATTGACAAGATATTGCGGATTTTACCGGTTTCTTTTGTATATAAAACAACTCCCTTGGGATCTTTTTATATTTCAAAATATAGAAACGTAACCATATTAATTTAAGTAGTATTCATAAGACTCTTATTATTTGCTATTATCTTATTATTCCTAGAAATACTTATTGAGAAAATGTGATTTTGGTTTGATTTGAAAATGAATACAATACAAAATAAACTTTCTTAAGAAAAATATAAAACAATAAGTTGTGACAAGAATGATTGACATGAAATAATTGGCAGTCAAAAACAAAAGAAAAACGAAACGAAATAACAAATGACTTGCGCAAAGAATAGCTTGATGTTTCAAAATATAGTAAGACATCATTGATTATTACTGCAATATAAATTCTGGTTGACTCCGTAAGTCCAGATAATATATGGCAAGATATATCAGAATGAATTGGATTTCACACACAACCCTAAAGACTTCATGCTATCAGATAGAGATTCGCTTAATAAAGCTGTCTAGGCTGACTCAAGTTACCCCAACGTTTTATTTATATACCTGATTTATTGTATTTTTCATTTAAGGCTTCAAATTTTAGCCAATTTGAATCCAGCCGTCTGTAAAGCAAACAACAACGCTTAAATATTTCAGAAATAGTTCCAACTACATAAAGGTATTCGTTAAATTTTTCATTTAGTTTGAATCATATATTGAATGTATTTCATATGCATCTCCCTCTGAAACATTTTTAATCGATTTAATTGATATGAACAAGTTTTTCTCAAGCGGTTATAATAGGAAAGTCTAATTTAAATGTGTTTCATCATTTGGCGTTTAGTGGAGAGTGAGTGTATTTTCAATAAAATAAGCTTTTATTAATAAAAATATGTATTCCAATTCGAAAGCGTCTAAAAACTGTGCTTAAGAATTTACTCTGTACAACGGAGTGTTCATACGCAGCGGGTATTCCTTCTCATAATGTCGAGTTATATTGGAAGATAAAAATCCTTTTAATAAAATACTCCAGTTTTACACGGTTTTTAACAATTAAATACACACTAACTGTTTTGATTAAATTAATTATAGTAGATCTAAATTTTATCACTTAAAATGTACAAAATTTTTATTGAAAAGTCTTTTTCTAGTCTTTAACTTTCCATATATTTAACTTAAGTAAATTCACTGAATCACAATGTAAGTTGATCGCGTATCATAAAATAAGTTTATGGCCAGCTCAGATCACTTCTCTGCGTGACTTCTAGAACGTCACTTGGGTTCTTTGGTCAAGCCATGCTATTATGAACGGCTGGATATACCCAAATAATGTTAAGTTATGAGTTATGAAGATAACCGAGCCGGCTGCGATACGGCTGGGCTAAAACGGAAAGTGACCAAAACGTCTAGGCCCGTTCTGTTGTTTATATATTGTTCTTTGTTAGGATTAATTCCTCACAAAAAGATGAATTTGAGAAACAAAACATTTTTTGCTTGCTTCTGAAATGCGTGTTTGATTTAGGCCGCTTTATTTAACATTATTCATGAGTTTATTTGCTAGCTGACCTGAGCTAGAATTTATAATATTTTATGAGTTTGTATGAAGATAATAAAACGATTGATTTATGGCATTGCTTTTTAACCTATTATATTCCGGTAGGTATAACAACGGTCGTGCACCGAGGGCCGCGATTTTCTTTGAAAAAAAGTCACAGATTTTAGTAAAACAAGGAAGCTTCAAGAGGCTTCAATCGATATTTCATTAATTATAATACAAAATACGTCAACTGTAAGAATAGGACTGTGACTCTAAGAAATGTCGCTATGTGTATAAAATGTTTTAATTATAAAACATTTGATTAGAATTTTCAAGAATTAGTGGGTGTAAAGTGGACCGTATATACACGCGCATTTTCTATGCCTGACACTTCGCTCACTGAATTATAGACTGAATATATACGTTACTGGCGTACAACCGGTTAAAAGTAATCATGTTGGAAAAATAATGATGAAACTATCACTAATATATCATTTTATTCATATAATGTGAGAAACATGCTTTATATCGTGAGCTTAATTGTTTTTTTTAGCTCCTGTCGTACGCATCGTAGAGGCTGGTGGTCGTGAGCTACGAGATAAGTACTACGAGAGAAACAGCACCCTAAAGTTGGCGTGCCGCATCAGGCATTTGCGGGCGCACGCTGTTTTCTGGGCACACGCCGGGAGGATTCTAAACGATGACACACTGAGAGGCGGCGTCAGGTAGGTCGATTAATAATATCGGTGGTGCTTTTTCTTGAATTTACAGAGGGAATATGAACAAAATAGGAGTTTTCGGGAGTTGGTACCCAATAAAAATAATTATTTGGCCTTCAGCAAATTTGCGGCGTCATACGGTGCAAGGACGGACCTATTCGTATAGGTCCGTAACCGGCTTTTTTTGATTGCATTAATGACAGCATTAAATAGCATTTCTAGAATCAGTAACGTATAGGGCTTGCTAATTATTTTGAGTCAGTAATGCACACTTGAGTGCCTTGGCCTCCAAGTCCTGGGCAAATGCTCCCGAGACAACTCCATACTCGCTAACAGAACAGATACGCTTAACGTTGTTTACGCCACGGGACACGATCGCAATACCGAATGTAAGGCCGTGGCGGGTGGTGGTTGGGAGTAGTTTAGTTTAGTTCAAATATTAATAGCAAAATTATATCACAGAGATAAAGAATGGATATTATATTCCAGGGGTCACCATACTTTTTGAGAAACGGGCCGGATTGAATTTTTTAAAACTTGGCGGGCCGGATGACAAATAAATTCGTGGTGGAATCAAATTGAAATATGAATTTATATGTTCTTATATAATTATATATTGTAAAGAAATGTAATTTCTATTGGAATTAATAATAGAAAATATTTATTATATTTCATGGGTTCATACGTTGTCGTATCTTATAGGAACCAATTGATGAATTGAAATAAATAGTTGTGAATTCACAACCAATATCATTAAATTAATTTTTAATTAAAAAAACAAATTTTATTGAATAATTTATTTTCAAAAATCGAGAATTTTTGTGGACGGCCGGATGAAAATCTTTGACTGGCCGTAGTTTGGTGATCGTTGTTATATCCGGTAAACTTTTGTTCAAAAATGAGTGATTTTATTTATTCATTACCTGGGTGATACAAATCAATATTTATGTATATCGGAACCTATTTTTCATACTATTAAACATGACAATCATGCGTATGGGAAATACCCGAATACTCGACGAGTCACGCTCACCCACATAAAAATGTGAGCGCGAAAGACATAGTCAAGCTTTGTCAATACTGAGGTACTTTTTGTGGTCGTTTGTGTTCTTCAGCCGATGTTCTTTCATGGATTCTGCTATCAAATTTCCACTCGCTGACTATAATTGACATAAGCGATGTCTATGAATATAATATTTGTATTCATTTAAAATCACTTATGTGTAATATATAAATAGCAGCGGATCGCGCGAGCTACATATATCTCAATAAATACGTGTTAATAATTATCAACCTATATTATTCTTTTTTCAATTCTGTCACATGCGTGATGAGGTCCGTAAATAGTTATTATTGAAATTTTCTCGCTTTCGTGTTTTTCACTAGGGATTTATGGATTTATTGCTCATTGGGGTGATAAAAAGTTACCTACCTAAGTATGAATTCAATATTTTTACAACTATCATATGGAAATGCTGCACGAGTTGTCAACTTGTCCGTACCGCCCACTAGTAGGCGATAAAGGCTTCCGTGGTGTGCGTTTTGCGATTTTTGCTTTTACCCCAAAATCTTTCAAAATCATAACTAAACAAATAAGTCGTCTGAAAATCACTAGAAGTCACCTCTTCATTTGTTTTCAACAAAAATTTAACCAGATATATAATATATATAGTCTCATGAATGATTGAATTTGATTTTTTCTTCAATATATGTATACGCATTCTTTTTTTGTTGCAATAAAATGGTGGTTACAAAAACATGTTTTTCAAAATCTCCTAAATTCCAGAAATTGTCCACTCATATACTGGATTGAAATATAGCAATGCTGGTGGGCACTTATGAAATTGTAACATGAAAAATAAGCAAAAGTGGGTGGTAGGCATAGAAAAGTTTGACGACCTCTTGATCTAGTGTATTATGATGTTTTAACAGTTATATACCAAAATGTGGCAATTCATTTACGTATTCTAATAATTGCTTAAATACACCTATGATCGATTTCAATAAATACAGGATATTCATATTTATTATTATTTCACATTCGTGTTGGAACGATGAATAATTAAAAGCTTTACAAATGATTCCCAAACAGAATCCATTATACACTTTTTAGTATTCAATAAAAATATATACAGGATTAATATGTAATATTTATATCAGAGTATTTATATGCGTAAAAAAAATTAGTATAAGTATATTAAGTATAGTAAATATTGAAGAAACATTGCTATAATTCAGAAAAAAATCCTGAACACCCACTCAAAAACACAATTATAATAAATACAAAACGGCACAGTACAATGAAAACCTGTCGTCTGGATGTTAAGTTATAGTCATTTGCTTTGTTTTCCTTTTTATAAAAAGAAATGCCCCTTATTACGAGTTGAATTATCTAAAAGCAACATATTACATTGAAATTTTGCAAATAAAGAGGCGAGCGCGCTTTTTTCAAGGAAATGTGGGCATATCAGAGGGATAATTCACATACAATATGTCGCTTTCGAAAGGCATTACTTTGGATTCATGCACGTGCCAGCAGAGAGGGGTGTTTACTTAATGACGACACGTACTAGCAAGGTAATTGAACTTGCAAGGCGTGCGCTATGTTTTTTTTATAATTATAGCTACATTTCCAGTACTTTTTTTAATACGATAAGATCTCAAAGCTTTTGATTTTGACTATACAATATTACTCATTAGACTAAAAACTAAACATATTGAAAATATTTTTATTCAACAAATAGTGACGCGTGTTTCGCGATCTTCAGACTTACTTTTGCACGGTTATTTTAGTACTTGTTTAGTACGTCGAATAAGCAAGGAAATAACATTAATTTTTATATTTAACAAGGCAAGCGTTGCAATGCCACTCCAAGAAAGAAAGTGATTGTGTTTATTGAAGTGCTTTCGGATACACAATAATTCCACTAACATTGATCGGTATCGATGACATTTGCAAAAATAAGTTGTCAAAGTGAACAGTATGGCAGCGCATAAAATATGAAAAAACATTGATTTTTATATAAAAGACCTACATTAAGTTGGTTTTATTATGCATGTAGCTTTTACGTAAGTGCAAACAATAAATTGTCAAAGTTTTATCGCAATCGGATGAACGGTATGGCAACGCATAAAATACGAACAAACAAACATTTATTTTTATATATTAGAAGATAACTTCCACCAAGTTACCGCCAAACCTATTAAAAGTATCAAAATAATATTACTCTAGGTACTTTTGTTCGACATGAAAATACTTTTTTGGTACGTGATTAGCTATGTAAATTTGTAGACTATTGGTTGATTCATTTGCGGTGTTTACGGGCTTGAATCTATTTACAGACAATTTTACATATTTATTTTTCACTCGACTTATCAATTTCTGCTTCCATTTGCTACTTCTTAGGGATACAATTTCACTCCTGGCTTCGCGTCTTGTTTAAGCCATTTCAATTGAACTCGATGCGTTTTAAAGCAAGAATCAGTCATCGATATTCACATTTTTTTAATATCTTTTGAATCGCCATAATCAGATGAATGTATTTTACGATTGTAATTTATGTTGAAGAGGTATTTTTCTTAACAGAAATGACAGTAATCTACTTAAAATGCGTTTATGTTGATAAAAATGTTTGGACAAACATACTCAAACGCCCTATTCACTTTTAAAGAAGATTAGTTTTACCTTAACAAATTAATTATTATATAATGCTCACTATTATCAATTATTCGAATATTTTGAAGAAAATTCGATTAAATATGGTAATCAAATATATGTCATTCTCACAGCAACGTTAATAGTTTATTTCACTCTGGTCAATATTTGTTGACCAATCGATTAAAAATCCATCGCTCTTATGGAATTTAAGTTCAGTAACTGTTGTTGCTTGTTTTACCACCTGTGTTCCTTAATTAGAAATGTTTTCTTTTGCTCGGAGTCACGTTTAATGAAACTTTATTCGTTTCAACGGCTTGTTTAATTAAAAATCTCTCCCAAAAACCTGTGCGTGTATACTACACCCTGTTTATAAAATGGTTTATTACAAAAATATTGTTTACTTATTTTTTATTGCTTTGCAATAACGGGCTAAGAACTTATTGCTTAAAACGCTCAAAATGTACATTTTTATATTTATTTAGACTTTTGCTTTTATCGTAATTATTTTCAACGTCGGAAAATTTGATTATAAGAGTCATCATCCAAAATACATTGTTGAAGCGATTATAATACAGTGGTTTTTATTTCGTTTAAACTTACATAGTAACATGACACGAAGGCCCACTAAATTTAAAAATAATCCATCAGTTTTTCTATAATGATTGATTAAAGCTTACGGAATAAAAAAGAGTACTGGTGGTTTTACTGTCTACAGGATTTTGTTTGTAGGTACTAGATTGAATTTGAATCGCTTAAATTTTGGAAATTTGGCCCATGTTTCGCTTTTCGGCATTTTCATGCATTCAAGTACACGGATGAACTTGAACTGTCAGTTCAATGAGAGGAGTGCAAACTGTTGTAAAGATTTGTCATACTGAAGTGAATTTTCTTACTATAAAGTACAGTAACAGTAAATAAACAAGCAATATATTCATTCATATGTTATTTTTAATCCTAAGTTTTCTTTTTCCAAGTTTTTTTTATTGCCAGAAAAATTACGTGTACAGCAACAATAAAAGAAAATTACATTTTCTTCTTCCTAAAAAATGTTGTTCAGATTTATTTTATTTTTCTGCATGACAAACGATATTAGATTTTATACCGCTTCAGCTTTTCTTTAACACTTCATTATAATACTCTAAAAAAATATGAATTCAATTATATTGTCATTATCAGTAATGACGAATCATAGAAAATAATACAACCGGCTTTTTAGCATTTTATTTGTACAGTATTTAGTCGGAAATTTTCTCTCTGTCTGTCATTCTTTGGCATTTGGCTGATTTAAGATTTCTTTTGATAATCAGTCACTAAAAAGAAAAGTTGAAGGCTAGTGTCTTAAGGCCATGAATCGTTTCTTTGAGCACTGAGCTTGACTTGAGCTGATTGTTTTGTAGCAAGTCTCGTGATCGTGACCTTTCTTCCATTTGTTGGTCGTGTACATTAAATGCTCTATACAAGGGTTTTCCAAATACCTTTCGATAGATATTAGAATTGTAAAAAAGACCCATTTCATTGTGTTTCCGTATTAATTTAGATCATTGGACTTCTATTATATTGTTAATACTTATTTCAAATTATTAGATCTGCTTTTTTATTTCAAAAATATTTACATGACATCCGTTGTGTTTTTTGGCCTGACTTTTTATTGCTTTGTTTGCTCTAAAGTTTTTCTTTATTGTTACTTGTTTTTATTGATTACTTTTTGATGTGTTATTGGTTTTATAAAAATGGCAAACTACAGTAAAATAAAAATAAAATTTTAGCAATTTTAAATAGAACAAAACTATAATTCGCAAGTTATAATATATTATTGATTATCGCTCTGCAACATAAAATAATACGCCAAAGCTATTGTTCTACGACATACTTCGCAGCAAGATGCAATTATAAGTTTTATAGTTAACAAAATATGTATTGCCAACAATTATTCAGCTAAAAAACTTCCAATCAAGAAACATTACTGACCAATAAACGTAAACTAAACTTTTGAAGAAAAAAATTGCCGGTTTTTGAATGTTTACAGCAAATCGCCACCTTACTTTGAAAAGCGTCAAACTGCTCTTGACCCTGTTTTGAGATATTAAGGTTGGGAGTTTTGATTGATTTTATATTATTCAAAAGATAAAATCCACTTCTTACAATGAGCAAGTAAATATTTTTACATATTTAATGCATAGTTTTTCAAACCGTTCTATTTGGAAAAAATAATTTTTATGATAGAAGTAGTGATGATTACATCAGAGCTTTATCAAATAAATTTAAAAAAATGAAAAATATTCTACTTTAATTTAAAATATAAAAGCTCTTTAACTTAAAATTCAGATGATAAACGTAATAATGTTTAATATACAAAAGTTAAGCAGGCGTAGTTTCTCTGAAATATTTTACTGAATAATTTCATTAAACTTAAAACTGATATTCTAATACACGCTGTATCCAGTAGAAATTTCACTACTGGCTTCTCCTCTCTACGACTAAATTTGAAATTAAAGCATTTTTAATACAAATTTTATACAACAAAAATATTTAGGTCACCGAAGCCTGTTTTTTTTGTAATTAGTGTAAAATATTGACTGACAGCTTATTTACTGTGACTCAATGACCTAATAATCTTTTTGATGTTACCAAACCCAATGCAGAGAATATTGACTCATAAATCTAGTAATAGTTTTTTTTTAAAACACCAGGACGCATACAAATTACTCCAGTGATTAATATTATCAATATCTGTCACCCTCTTAAAAACACTGTTATTTGGTTTTGACTGAATCAAATATAGTATTTATTGAAAATATAAAGATATTTGTTTTTAAACTTGTTATCACTCTGAAGGTGTTATCTGTCAATACTTGGTGGAATGGCATTATAATAAACGATTTTTAGTACTTATTCCACATTAAATGTATTAGATCAGGACCGGTTTCGCTCATCGCGAGCATTTTCAGCTGAAACCGGTCCTGATCCCATAAAAAATGATGTGAAAGAAGTGAAAAATGTCTTAATATGTGAACACCATAAAAGTAAAAAAAACTGTTCCTAAAAAAATCAGGCGAAATATCACGCTTGATAGTGCTTGCCATGAACGAACCCGTCCTGATCTAATAAAGCTAATTATTATTACAATATAAGGGTTTCGTAATGTATTACAAACAGTGGAATAACATGTTTCAATTTAATATCAAAGAATCTATTGAAAAATATTCATTTATCCATTAGTTATACAGCTTAAAATTCGTGCCCGAATGTAAATTAATTTTGTACTTATTGAGGAATAAATATTTGTAGAATTTTAATTCAATTGAAGATCAAAATACATTATATTCTCTCCCTATATTGGCCGGTATGAACATGGTATCTCTTCTTGTTATTTAACATCTCGTTATATGCAACTAAAATGCCCAATTTGTTTTTAACAGCAGTTTTATTCATTCTATTTATGTTTGATTTTTATATTTGTTTTAAAGAAATGAATAACGACCATCGTATGCATCATTGGCGCTCGCTTTAGCTTTGAAATACCAAAAACGTTTCTTGTTTTTCCAAATAGTTAAATGAAGCAAAAAGTGAATTTGGTATTTTTTGTTTGCCTTGCCTCGCCCTTCGGGATACCAACTGAATAACGAGAAAAAAATTCTACTCCATTTTAAACAAACATTCTGCAACAAAAATAAAATGCAGAGCTATGATACTAATTTGTATTTTTTTTTAAGTAATCATGATATCATTTAAATTTTATTTAATTAATTGCTCTGGCTTTATTTACTATGGCTACTCCATGTCTAAGTAAGTGTAAAGCGTAGTACAAGGAGCCAGGTATGAAACGATCTTTCTTAAAATTGACTGTGTCAATTGTCTTAATTTTATTTTTATTTCCGAGTGGTGGAATCAGAAATAAATATCAATGTTTTGTATCCACGAAATATCTACGAAACGTTTTCTGGCACGAACTAATACAAACATCAATTTTTTCAATTCAAAATCTACGCTCTTAGGTATCAATATGTTTGACACATTTTTGCCTTCAACTTTTCATCGGTGGTTATACTAAGCAAAGATATAAGATGCATTGCACTTCCAAACTGATTTAAGATAGCCCCAAAGGAAGATGTTGAAAGGCGTGAATGCAGATTTCCATAAAAACTAAAATTAGTATAAATCTGAACGGAACTTGATCTAAGACACATTTGATAGTTAAAACTAGACCACAAAACCCGCCACGTATGTTTTATCATAAAAATTCATCTCTATCAAAACAAAAAGTGATAATTTTTTAAAAATGTATTCATGCCACAAATTCAACGTAAAATTTTATTAAACTGGTTTGTTTCGTGTCTTCGCCGTCGTGCATATCAATTTTCAAAATATATGGCCATACCCGCAAAGCGTGCCTACATTGAGTCATTAATAAATAATAATTCAGTTGCTTTTTTCTCATCCGAGAGGTGTTTACTCGCAATTTTATCGGCAATAAAAATACGTATTACACTCGGCGTTTTTCATTACCCCGTAAATCATACTAAGCCATTATAATCGTCAGATTTCCAAGTTAGCGGTGCAGCCAATATAAGGGTTAGTGCCATTTTATAGCGCTGCAAATTTTTATTGAAGCTTTAACGGGCTGTTAATACGTCAAAATGTAAACTGAGGGGATAATGTAAAAAGTATTTGAGCTTTTCATTCAAGTGCCACTTAACTTAGACCAACAAAAGGCTTGTAAGTGATTTGTATATTAATTATTACAGATTTGAAACTTGTAAAAAGAGGCCCATCTCTGTAGAACTCGTAATGAAACTAAAGACTTCACAAAAACTTTAGGCTTATTAAAAAATAATAACACACTTTTTTTACTTTTTCCACAGTGGATTTCTTAGATCGTCGTAAACATTATAAACTGATGCAGTTAATCGGTTTATAATGCTCGCAATGAGTGGAACCGGTCTTGATCCTTATAAATCGAGTGTGCAAAAATTACATAAAATGTGTTATCACCTTAAAAGTAAGCTTTAGATATACCATAATATATTTTGTTTTGTATTTTGAAACATGGCGTATTCAATAGTATAGATAAATACCTAATTTAAATGCAGATAAAAGTATAGGCTTCACTGGTGCCTTAGTATTATGTTGTTAAATGCTCGAACAAAGCTTTTTTTGAGAGAAAATCATTATATTTATACAAATAAATCGTCATTTTTTGAACAGCTTCCACAATTTTACTGATTGGAAATAGTCCTTCATAAAATTATGGAATAATACAAAAATGAGTTTTATAATACTCTAAAAAATGGAATACTATTTAAACCTCAATAAACCTTATAAATTAGACTGAAGGAAAGAAGTGCGTAGCCAGTTAATCATTGATTATCGCTTTTTACTCGTTTTTCAAGTGTGGCTAGAAAAATTGATGCTGATAGAATGAATATAAAATTATCGATATTTCCTGTGTATGCAATACCGACAATAAATCATGAAATTGAAATGCGTTAGTCATTTAGAGCTGTGTCATTTGCAGTCTGGTTTATTCCATCTAAGCTTCCAGTGTGGAAACGGATAAGGACTATTAAGGACTGAAGCTGGCTGTAGTTAATGTATACCAGCTATCTATCTAACGAGTAGCATCGAGGCTTCCACGCGACTGCTAAAAGGCGACATATAATATATAGACACTTAGCGACAGACTAGTTAAGTGTGTACAGAGCTTTTGAAATATTCCCAACTTAGGCTTTGAAATATTTGTCTAATTTTTCATTTCTCACTATTTCTATCGCAAGACTTTTTTTCGATCAAAATTTTAAAGTATGCGAAAAAAACTCTCAGTTTCTTTCAGCTTATTTATTGCTTATGTTGAGCGCTGGCTTAAAGCATTTAAATCAAACTCTAGTGTGTATTTAAGATTAAATTTATATATACATTTAGTACTTTTCATATAGTTTTCTGTCATGTTTTGTATCTCTAAAAATTTAAATGATTCGTGTGCGTATTTTTTGTTGGGAAAAAGTATTATTTTACATGCAACTTAAATCAACGACTACATTTATTTGATTAAGTATTATGTCCAAGACGCGTTAGCATAAAATTAACCTACTTCTCTTTTATATCCGAGTTTAATTATATTGTTAATAAACATTTGTCTCCCATTGTTACCGATAGAAGGGCGTGATTGCTGTATTGGTGACCAATCCATAGTAAAGCTTCAATATTTTAAGAGGTCAGCTTATTATATATTTATAAATTACTTTACCATATAGCATACATTCATTCATTTTCGTTATGTGAGAGATCGTATTGTTTTAAATAATAAACAAAACATAGCTTTAAGGTAGCCATCGAGAGTTGTCTAATTTTTAATTCAAAAATATACTCATTTTTCTTTGATTTTATTTTATTTCTTCTTTTCATAAATCGAACCAGGTGCGTTATTGACTAATTAGCGACGTTGTCTTGGAAAAAATTGTATTTGTGTTCGAAAACATGTATCTATGTGATGTTTAAATTTCCTCTCACCATTTCGATCCTAAAGATTGAATACAGCAAAAATGATTATCTAACAAATAATTTGTGTATATCCCAAGGTAGTATTTTCACTCGTTACGGAAAAGACAAATTGAGCAGTTGAATAACAAGCTGTTTTCGTAGAAACACTTCTGTTGAAATAATCTCCAATATGAGCCCAAAATTTTCACATTTATAAAGGACGTAGCTGATGAAAATCTGACGTATAGTTAATACTTATATTAAATATTTAAATAAACTGATTTCATACTTTAAATGTATTCTACAATCACCAACTGGCATATCATCAAAGAGATATATAAAATAATTTTGACATTGATAATAGTAACGAATAAAGATATTTTGGTAAACTTATAATAATATTCTAATTGAAAGTATACAATCATTTGTTATTTTGATTATTATTTTACCATCTCAAATATTTTTTAAGGCAACGGAATATGTGTTATATACTATTTAGTATATTGTTAAATATAGTTAGCGAGTAAAAAGAAAATGGTGCGCAAAAGCATTGTTCTGCTTATTTTTTTTAAACTTTTGTTAAAAAAAATTATAATAATAATATACCTTGAAATTTCCATTACAGAAAACCTTTTATTTACATATTTGAAGAAAGTTGAAAGGGGAAGTTTTTTTACAATGGATTCCAGTTTTATTGTAGCAAAAAATTCTGTGTATATTTTTCGCAAATGTCAAACATCGGATATATGCGAGATTTTTATGAATATTGGATTCACTTTGAACTATGATTAAAATACGTAGAAAATGAAACTCTGTATGTATTGTACAATTTTTTTTTGTGTTACTTGTTCACTTTTGTTTCTTAAAAACTTTGAGTTGTGACGATCGTTAATAAATGCTGCGACTGCTATAATTTAAAAAAAAAAAATGTGAGTTATAAAAAATAAACTATGATTTCAACCTAAACAAATGCCAATGACACAATCAACAATAGTTTTCTGAAATGAATAATTAGTTTGCAGACATTGAATAAATTAATTAAATCTCAGTTTTAAGTTACATTTTTCAGTATATGTTTTCCAGTTTTAGCTCTATTTTCCAGCATATGACAAACATAACAGTAAACCGTCAACAGAAACAACAGTTTTAACTACCATTTATGATGTTCCACATAATATGTTTGATGGGAAAACTTATGAGTACAAGTCTTAAACAACAATTTATAATTAAGGGAAATTTATAGGAAAGCATAACTTCGAAAAAAGGGGCGACTAAAAGTGAACTTTATAAAAACCATCTATAAAATAACTGAAAGTGTTTGATATTTTTCAAACATCAAAATCATTGGTTTGTTAACAATTATACTTTTTTTGATTATACAACCGCAGATTGCTTATATTTGAACATTTTTACGCACTTGTCTAGTAATGGACCTTCCAATTAGAATTGTATTTTATTTTTTGGGTGTCGATTTTTGGAGCATAGAGTGCTAAAGCGCGTTAGTGACAACGTTTTTCCGTTTTTAGTCTATTTGTTAAGTTAATTTAAATTTTTAGGTTGCGTTGATAATTTTGAAATAAAAAAACACCATAAGTTATTTACTTAATAATTTTTAAAGTTTTTCATTTGAACTACATAAAATAATTGTGAAATGTAGCCAGAATACTACATCAAGTCTATTGGCAGTAAACCAAAGTTCATTCAAAATATTCATTTCAATTATCATTAATTAGAGTTGTTCCATTTCAATTAACAATGATAACCCTCAAAGTTTATTAAATCTGTATTCACAATACTGCCGTGATTCTGAATTTAAACTTTTTTACTACGACTACAAAAGAAAAACTTTGGTTTATATTTTATCTTACTGCAATTTTAAATGTAAACGTCTAGACTTCACATTTTTTTACTGCACATAGTTGTAATGTAATACTAAACTGTCAACCTCATTAATTTAAAAAAAATAAACAACTCTTATAAGTCGGTCGTCTTTTTATCTACTCTTTTAAAACGTCTAATTCAAAATGCCTATAGAAACCTTTTCATTTGGTACGTATTTAGCTTTGGCAAAGATAATATTCTTTGTTATTTTTCTTTTATATTATTAATATACTCACAAGCCCGTATGTAATTTGTAGCAGATTTTTCAAATCATAATCACAAAACTAATCATCAATAAAGCTTATTATTATATATTTTGAATACGCCGATGAAATAAGTAGGGTGACAGCTACAGTGAGTTAGACGGCTATAGTTATTGTACACTTCATCTTTGACCATCCAAAATAAAGAATTGATTAGAATTGCCGTTGGTATGAAATAGACAAATGTATCTAATGTTTCACACCAACGAGAATTTTAAGCAATACTTTATTTTGGATGGTTAAAGTTGAAGTGTCTAATAACTATAGCCGTCCAACTCACTATAGCAGTCTCCCTATGTATTATATTAAGTATAATCTGTACTCGCTGTCGCTTAAAATGGCGACAACGCGAATCAAGGATGTATTTAACCCTCTGAATCTTTGAACGGCTGATAAACGGTGCGCCGAATCTGTGATCTAAATCCTAGCAAATATGATCATTTGGTGCAATTTTGTCATATTGACTTCTACTAACAATAACAATGATCACTGTAAGGTTATATTCCTGCAAGAGTTTCGGCGCTCTGAAGCTCACAGGACTATGTTCCGGACAGCTTAAAAAACAATTACTATACGCAGGTATTCTGTCACAGGAACGTAACAATAGAACCATTCTTAACGACGGCATATGATTTAGGTTAAAGTTATCTTAACACACATGAAATGCGACGAATCAATCCTCAGCATCATATGATTAAACGCATATTTAGTAATTAAGTTACATTCATTATTCAGTTTACTGTATTGTTAATAATTAAGATAGTTCGGTTATAAATGAAAGAAAACGAATTTTCTGTGATTCATCAGGTATGCAAGGAAATAAAAATTATTATTTAATTCAGGTTGACTTTTTAACGAGCCAGATCTTCATCTATGCTGAGAGCGAATACATCTGATAACATAGAAATCTTTTATTAAGCACTGTCATTTCTGTCAAACCTAGCAGTATTAGCAAAGAAATAAAAGATTATTCATTGCTGGTGAGCTTGTTGTGTCATTAATTCTGTATCGTAAAATCGTAATTTTAATTGTATCACGAGATGGTGAATTCATAGTAAGGTTCTTAATAATAATGGGGATTCTGTGGTAAATATTATATGTACGCGTTCGTGGTTTACTGACAAGGCTTTTTACCAGGAGTAAATTTTTGTTTTGATTTTCACATCCCTAGTGAATGTCAAAGAATCCGTCAATAAATTAAATTAAAAACATGAAATTCTGGTCGGCTAAATTTGTTGGAGTTTTTCCGAAATAAGCATTCCGTTGACAACATTACCGGATTAAGTAAATCACGTACAGTTTAAAAGGTTTACGTTGAATTTTGTTATTCATTGCGTAACTCAACTAAAGCTGAGACAAGGAATTAGATTTTAAACGGATTACTCAAACTAAACTCTTAATGTGCGGAAAAATTCCACTGCGGATTTTGGAAGACTTTACATTTTTAAAATAAGACTTAGTTCCATTTTCCATTGATGTAAATTTCAAGAAGAAAATGTTTTGTTAGCCTTTAAATCAGTTTTAGATCCAATTTAGATATCTTTGGAAGTTAACTTTCATAATTCTTAAATAAATGCGTGAGAATTATCCTGCAAACAAGATTTGGTGGTCCAATCACCAAAGACAGGTGTAAATAGGTAAAAAAAAATAATCTTTGTAAATAGTAATTCATAGCTGTCTTATCGTTTTGAATTGTTTTCTTGAAATTTTAAAATCGATTTACAATTAATATGATTCTGACAATAATTGCTGATGTATAATAAATACTCTTAATTATCATAAAAAGGTTAATTTATAAAAAAGTAGCGAATTCTTATTTTTCCTTGAACTTTTTCATGATAATAAATTCGAGATATTTTTAATATTCCCACTTCAAATTTACCTGTCTTATAACAAAGCATATAATATGTGATGAATAGAGATAGCTTTTATAAGATCAAAAAAAAAGTTAACCTTAGTGTAAAAATACAAAATTATTTATAGAATACCTATAAATAATATATTATTATTAATAAAAGAATCCAACCTCAGATTGAAAGGATAATAAATAATGTTTATGATCTATGACAGCTATGAAAAGGAGAAATAAATATAATGTTGTGCTTATAATATCAGGCGTGTATTCTGAATAAGAATAAAGTTGGAAATGTACACTAATTGACTTAAGCAAGTGACCTTCCAAAGTTTCTTCGTGCTATGTGTATGGACGGATAAACGCCGAAGTAAAAATTGAATCTGACAGGGGGTCTGAAACAAATTCTGAAAGACAGATCTTGCCGAAATAAAACGGAAGAAGCCTCGAGTTAAAAGATACTATAATAAATAGCTTTAGATAATTTATAGTGACTTTATTTTACTAAAATAAAAGTTGATAAATTATCTGACTTATATATAAAATATAACAAAAAAATGTAATAATATATTTGTAGCTCGGTAGCTTGAAATACTCTTTAACCTCTCTGTGAATTATATTTAGCAAAATAATATATTGGGATATTTATATTTGAATATTAAATATCACAATTTCTATGCGCCCAACAGACATACCGTAAAACGGGGTGAATAGAGACACTTTTTACCCTTCACGACTATGTATCTTCATACCTGCACAACATAATTCAAATATGAATGGCTTGAAACGTGTTTATTTGGTCCTAATATACATTCATGACAATGTTTTTCAAATATTCACTATCGTTATTAATTTTTTTCGATGTCTCTATTCACATTAAATTGGGGTGAATAGAGACAAAATAACAGATTGTAATAATTGGAATACATGAACCTCTATACTACACGAGTCTCTATTTACTCCGTTTTACGGTACTTATTTACTAAAAAAAACGTGGCTTAATTCAATTTTCGTGCAATAAAAGAGAAGTTTATAAGGAGTCAAAAAGTAAGGATGCACAGGCATCGAACTTAAACACGTTTGTTTCAATTTTGGCCAATCATTTAGTTGCTTTGGTGTTTTCATTCAAGAGATAGTATTATAGTCGTTGTAAAGAATTATATATAAATAGTAAAAAATACAATGGATACTTAGTAGAGACTCCAATTCGAGTAGCGAGTACTCGAATTACTCGTCCGTTTTTCAAGTACTCGATACTCGAGTAATACTCGTTATTTATAAATGAAGAGTTTTTTATACTGCGGGAATTATAAAATCAAAACTTCGAACCATTTGTAAATATGAGACGTTTAATTCTCTATTATTTTTGAAAAACATGTTTTATAAATTGCCCTAGTGATCAGATGGGCCCAGGATCAAGTCCCAGCATGGCCAGATTTTATACATCTGAAAAAGAGATCTTGGACATGGGTTCATGTAATTTTTCGTTTAGTTGTTCTCGGCTGATTCATTATTTATCGAGTTTATCTCGTATGCCTTCCATAATTAAAAATATTCGACGCATTGGCTAGCATTATTTGTAATGCCAGATATTGCATTAAAATTTTAAAATAAACAAATATGCATTAATGGATTTAAATGAGCTTATTTATTAATAATACATTAATATTTTGGTACATCTGAAACTACTCGAGTATACTCGAGTACTCGAGTATTTTCAAATTTTACTACTCGATACTCGAGTAGTTGAGATGTCGAGTAATTGGAGTCTCTAATACTTAGTAAAATTGTGCTAAAGTTCAATCCTTGTTTTTGGCCCTATTCACCCCGTTTTACGGTATATATTTTTAAGTGACTCAATCGTGAGTCACTTAAAAATTTTAGTCACAAGTGATGAATTAAGTTAAATGATATTGTAATAAAGCAATAATCTGAAATTTTTGACACTGAACTATGCCTATATTGAACATCGATAAAAAGATTTCGACATGTTCTGAACATTTCCTACTGGGCACTTTAACGTTAGCAGAGCTATTCAGGAACAACTGTCAGCTGAGGCATTGATATGACTAAAATAAATGTTGGAATGATACTATTTATTTATAATATAAAATGTTTTGTTTCCAAGAAACATTGTTTACTTTTTTTTCGCTTCCAAAATTGGTTTGAATGATAAGACACGCTTGAAGACTAATGTAACTCCACTGTGACATAAAGAGTTTTCTGGATATGCGTTAAAATAAAACGAAGTCAAGTATTTTAGATGGAGAAAACATTTATGAGAATTTGATAGTTGTCATAAGAATAGTCGTCTTTGAAATAAACTTATCTCCGTCATTCTGTATTCCTTTTTAAAATACAGAGTTACATTAAGTGGGTATAGATTATTTATGCCACTGAATATAAATGCGAAAATACGCTAGCTTTTCAGTAATTCCTATACAAAACTCTTTTCTCTATAAACAAATTTCTTTTGATAAATAAAGCCCGTAAAAATATGTTTGGATCGAAATAAAATGTAGAAGTATTAAGCCAAACCTTAAATTACTAGCAAGCATCTAGCAGAAGTAGATTCATGTTTTAATATACGGTATACTAGAAACCCAAAAAGACGAATATTTAAAACACAGCAAACAAACACCAATATAATAAGAAATCACTTTTAATGTGTTGATGGTCAATTCTTGGTAAAGAGGCGTTATATTTATTGAAATTAAATTACATATATTCAGATCACCATGAATTGACACTCAAAATTTTTAAAGTGATTCATGAAAGCAAAAATTGCAGACTTTTTGATAGTTTGAAACATAAAATCGATTAAAAAACTGCAATTTCATTACGTAACTAGCTTCTTTAGAGTCCTCTTACTAAAGATATTTAAAATAATTGATATTAATATATTCAATATTTTTAAATCGTCATAAGTTTATGAATACAATTTTTTGGTAATGAAACAGATTTTTCACATCCATATTTCCTCCGAAATGCCGTTATTAATTTATCCCTGTATATTTTTATTTGCTCATTTTTATGTTTAACTTTTATTTAACCTTCACTTTAGATGAAAGTTGCAACAGAAAGTGCTTGATAGAGATTTATATCAAATTTGAATAGTGTCACATTTCTATGAACTCTATCACTAACGAATCGGTATACATCTTTCGGCATATGACCATGTCGTCAGTCTAAAACTCGTGTCTAATTTGTTGTATTCCACGATCGATAAATTCGTCCAGTATTGTAATCCTTTATGATTACGCGTAATTATTGGAATTTAGTTGAAGACACAAACAATTTTAAGCAAAAAAATATGATGCTTTAAAATATGAATCGAGATATTACAAGATATATCTCCGGAGTCTTAACAGTTTCCATGTAGGAATATGAATAAATGTCATGGGCGAAGAAGCGTCGGCGGGTGTAGGTATATCCAGATGCTATTTTTCGCTTGTCGGGTGTGACATGTAATTTGCCATAAGTCACTTTGCATTTGCATTGCACTGCACTCCGAATTTTACATGCTTTATACTATGTGACAATTTCGATTTAGATAACAGACTTTGATAAATTGAAAACCTTTCTCAAATATTAAAATATAATGTTATATTTCCATGTAGTTTTTTTTAACCATGTCCGCTGCCAATTTTGAGCACAGTACCGTAAAGAAAAAGGAATTATCCAATAAATCCATCATCCGTCTGTTGGAGAGCTACGTTGGAAAGGACTTAACCCTTGATCACGGATCGTCAACCTGGTTCGTACCACGGACTAGTGGGCGATAAAGGCGTCCGTGGTGGGCGGTGGGTGATTTTTGCTATTACCCCAAAACAAAGAATTTGTCTGAAAATCACTGAAAAAGGAGACCTCCATTTGTCGAAATTTTCACGAAAATTGAAACAGACAACATATGTTTAGTCTAATAGCATCAGGCTTAAGGTTCTCACGAATTATTGAATTTAATTTCTTTTTTTCAATATACGCATCCTTTTTTTGTTGCAAGAAAATGTTTGTTATAAAAGCTTGTTTTTTCAAATCTTCTAAATTCCGTCAAGATATTTTTTTCATTCATATACTGGATAAAAATAAAGCAATTTTGGTGGGCGGTAAGGAAATTTGACCATGAAAAATAAGCAAAAGTGGGCGGTAGACATAAAATGGTTGAAGACCCTTGCCCTTGATACTCGTCAACTATATATGTACAGTGGAACACCGATCTTACGTTCTCGCACGTTTTCCTGCGTTGTCCGTTCATTTTCTGTAGTAGTGAAAAGTTTATTTTTTTTAGTTCATATTTAAAACTCTCCCGCATTCATCGTTTCCCGAATTCATCGTATGTTTATTACGGTCCCTTGGAAAACGTAGAATCAGGGTTTTACTGTATTTATAAAAAATGTCTACGCGGAAAGATAGTAAAAGTTGATACTTGCATTTGACAAAAGTCGGTCCCTGTGGTCTAGTGGCAATAGCTTTGTCCTAGCAATCGGGGGGCCCGGGTTCAATCCCCGGCAAGGTTAGATTTTTTCAATTGAAAAAAAAGATCTTGGGCTGGGTGTTATGTTATTTATCGTTGATTTTGTGCACAACTGATACATTATTTACCATCGAGTTAATCTCGTGTGACTTTCACAACTCAGAATATTTGGCGCATTGGCGCAAGCTGTAATGCCAAATATTTAAAAAAAAAAAAAAAAAACACCGTCTCTCAGCACCGAATGAAAAAAAACTTCACAATATAAATTTTGCGTGTGGCGTGGTAAGTGACTTTGAAATAATTTAAATTTATAAGTGTAATATTTATCATGAATGTCGTGTATCGATCCATCAAGGACTAAACCAAAACAATTCTAACTTTGTCTTTGTCATGTGTTTATCGTGTCGACAATATTACGTTCGACATTAAGATAATGTTTATCAGTGCCTTTTGCGTTCTATTTGATAAAAATGGTGTAACCTTTACAGAACGATGACAGTTGATAACGCGCATTAAAATATCATGAATTATACTTTTGATACGACTTCGCCGTAGAAAATCTTCAGCTATTTTTTAGAGCAGACTACTAGATTGCCGTGCTATTAAACTTGAATAATACTGAAAATTATCTATATTTTTTTCCATGTCTGCTACCAAGGTCGAGCATAATATCGTCTCTAAATTGAGCTTATCTTAACAGAGTTTTTCTGTGAAAACTGCTTGTTACTACGAGACTGAAACTATAAGGATAAGGGTAGGGCAGGATTATTGATAGTGACGCCTTGTATCCCATTTTAGATAATGAGATTCGAGCCTGTGAGCATCAAAAACGTAGACAAAAACGTTGAGCATCGACTACGGAGCTGCTAAATTGTGTTAATCATCTTACCTATATAACTTTCGTATCTACATATACACATATATGAAACAAAGTCGTGTTAGTTACACCAAGTCAAGAACGACTGGACCGATTTTGACGATCTTTAATTCTATGGCTTTTTCACCGTCATTCATTCATATAAATTATCATTTTCATTTTTGCACATTTATTGAACTTCTTATTGAGTATTCATTTTAACTTAATAAAAAATTGAATTAAATTCAGCTTATAAGATAACATATAGCTCTTTCTATTAATCATATATTTTCAGTCATAAAAAATCATATTTATTTAAGAATATTTTTTAGCGTCCTACCGACCCGTATTAACAATTATAAAATATCGTTAATGTAATTGTAAAATAGTAAAATCTCGGTTTATTTGGGGTTTACTTTATCAATCAATATATTTTACTAGACGAGACTTATTGAACATACATATATTTTATATCTAATTTCATCGTTATTTTCACAAGATGTTCTTTTTCAGAAGGTTTCTCTTTGTAAACTTCATTTGAACGAATATACAAATATTCTTTTTGAATTCATTTCCGCTTCTGATATTAAACACGTGAGCTACTTAACCGGTTGTATGCCAGAAACGTACATATACGGTCTACAATTTCGTGAGCGCAATGCCGGCCATAGAATATATATACGGCCCACTTTACACCCACTAATACTGGACATGGTCGACTATTTTATAATTCAAACATTTAAACGCTCATCGATACCTCATAGAATCACAGTCCTATACTTACAGATGACATGTTTTGTATTATAATCAATATAATAAAGATCTTACCGAAGTCCGTCGCTATTTTTTCAAAGAAAATCGCGACCCTCGGATAATGACCGTTCTTATACCTACCGGCATATAGTGGGTTAATAATTTGACACCTTCACATGAAAACCTTTAATTTAAGCTATTAAAAAGATGTAAAAGAATAAAAACAAATATGCTATTTTTAGTATGAAAACCTTCAAAATTGCTGAAATCTAGCAACCAAAACAATAATATTATAATACGGTAAGAAAAAAACATTATAATGGAGTTCTACTAAGTAAATGCCTACTAAATCAATAATAATATTATAGTTTTACATATCTTCACTAACGATTTCTCAAATTTCCTGTATTAAAAACATTCATGTAACTTTACAATGATATCGCTCATAAAATTGTAAGATGCCATGATTTTACGACAACACTAACACAACATCATCCGTATGTTAGTGTACAGCATAGTAATACGAACACACAAAGACATTTACTATTAATGTCAACTAAATATGCGCGGCAGTTAATTCTAAGTGAATTTATTATGTAACCATAATCATATAATCTTCATAATAAGGTGGTTTGTGTCAAGAAGACACTGTGCAATGTTTTATGTACGTGTGTATACGAATGTGAACACGCCAGCATAGAAATTTGCAACCCTTACAAGAAAGGGTCTACAATAATATTGTACGGATAATTAGATAACTTAACATCCCTAAGATATTTGTCAAAACACCCTCTAATAAGATATCACAACTTATTTTTATAAATATTTAGTATGGACACATAATTAAAAATATGGAAAAATTATTACAGCATTGTTCGTAAAACTATTCTTTTGCCCAAGATTTCACATGAAATTGAAAAATATAAGTCTTTATCAGTGATGCACAACCGTTTTGGGAGAAGGGCCAGATAATCAATTCTCAGATAGTTCGAGGGCTGCATGGGTAAAAAAGATTAAATTGTCAATATTTTTAGTGTTAATAAAATTGAAAATTGTATTTGTTCTTCCTTTGTCAGTAGAAAGTTATGAAGAAAAAAAAAGGGATTAGTAAATGGCATATTGGGCCTTATGAAATGTTACTGCGGGCCGCAGGTTGTGCAACACTGGTCTATGTAGACCTTGCATGGTGACGATGTTTATATTTTATTATTTATTGTCTGTCAGTACGTCACTCATGTGTTGATCAGAAATTAAGTCAAATAAATCGATGATGAAAGAAAAATTACATCACCACATGGGTGGTCATAAATTATTGATTCACCGAGAAATCTTTTAAGTAAATAAGTCAACGTTATGATAGTAGTTTGCCAATTTTAAGCAATCAATTCAATTTTATTTATTCACCCGTAATATATCCTTTACGCGATACGGATTACGATACCGTTTTAAATAGCTAGGTATTTCCATTTTATGAGCTTTTGAACATTTTTTAACGTTGCCACATTTAAAAGACCTATTACTTTACTGACCTTTAACTGTACTTTATCAATGCAATTACCTATCAAATTCTTTGAAAGTCATTAATATCCAATCATTAGCTAATTAAACCAAATTGCTATCGTTAACTTTTGAATGTAGTGATATTACTTTTATTGTTACACAATATGTTAGATACGATACAAACAACGCTTAATCTCAAGTTTATCCATGCACTTAAAATGCATGAAGAAGCTTAAAGATGAACCCTTAGTGGCAAAACTTTTGGAAAGGTACAAAAATATTTGTATTTAAAACATTTAAGCATTTTCCTTTCCGTAACTTCATCAAATCATTTTAAGCCGTGGCTTTATTCATGTAGGATTATTAAATTTGATAAATGAGCTAAACTTTTCTAAGAATTTGTGATAAGTTACACGCAACGCAATATACTCCCAACAATTTCAAAATATAAAACTTCAGGATTTATTGGCTGATGGATTAAAAAAATATGTTATTGGTCTCGTTGCCAATTGATCAACTACATTAAGCTTTTGACCAGGGATGCCCAACTGAAATCACTGGGTGGGCCAAAGAAAATAATCTATTACTCTGATGGGCCGAACATGAATATTTTAGATCTTAATAAAAAAAATTGAATTGTTTGAGTTTTGTACTTTGACATGAGTTTTATCACTAACAACCAGGATCTCGCATTTTGGCATCTTCAGGCACTTCAAGTTCACGAATTAATATGAACTGACGCCTTAATATGTTAATAGTTCGTATCCGACGTATTGATAAATAATTTTACCCTTTTAAGAAAATTAGCCCGCATCGATATGTGGTGCCAAATGCAGGTATACTGCACATTGCTAATTGGCTTAACCTCGAAAGGGCCTCACAAAACAATCAACTGGCCCACATTTTGCCCGCGGGCCAAGGTTTGGGCATGCCTGCTTTAGACTTTATACTCAGTTGCACGGTCTTGCTTGAGTCAAAAGACAAAAACATATTGATTTTTGATTTTAATTTATGTATATAATATTTAGCCATGGCAAATAAAGTATCACCTTTATTACTTTATTACCCATTCCCTTAATGGTACATTCTTTAACACATACCTATTAATATGTCCTTCACTAAAAATAATAGTTTTTGAGATGAACAAACTTGTATATCTGAATACCTTAAAATGTATGTCTTGGCAGAATAGAGTTTTACAAGTAAGTTTTTTGAATGATCCACTAAAAGCCTCTGTGCTCTACATTGGGGAAAACCCGTATAAAATGAAGTCCTCCATGAAGAATACACACGTTTCTTTATTCGTAGCTGACATAACCTTAAAAAACAATTATCTGTAATAAACGATTCCAAAAAAAACTTCCACAGCTCAACAAAGTTTCTTAAGAAAGTCTATCGCTTTGCTATAAAAAAATAATAAGTAGTTTTAAAGACCCAAAAACTTTCAATCGTCATACAATAGATAAACTGTTTTTCCTAAGTACTTGTAAGAAATCGTTTGAAAAATTCTATTGTTTGTACTTCTTTGCAAGTTTAACTTTCTTAACAAAGTTTTATTGAAAGCCTTCTTTTTTATAGTCTCGTATTTAAAGTAACTTCGTATTGGAAACATTCCTATAAAATCATTAAATAACATTCTGCAAATATACATTGGCAAAAACATAAATGTATATCAAAATTATATAAAAGTTGATATGAATTGTATTGTTTGAACTGATAATGCTTTGGCTCTTTGGCTGAGTGGTAATACAGTATTATTGTGACTATATTTACATGGCTAAGAGTACGAATCTTCAAATGACGTTAGAGTTTAACAATCAATAAATTTATCAATTTTAAATCCAAATTACGAATGCGTCATATTTAAAATCATTTTTTAAATATCAAAACATCTGCTTTGGCTAGTCTAAGCAGTAATGTGTAATAAAAACTTTCAAATAAATAAACACGCCAATTATTTTCATCAATTATAAATAAAATAAACCTTAAACCCTCTGACTCTTAAATAACTTTGTAATCAAAGGTATCTCACAAAGTTTCCAATGCTCCTCTTGATAACTTAACCCAGAGTTAAAATTTAAGTTTTTTTTCAATTACATTACGATTTCACTTTGATAAAAACAATTTAAATTTGATCTTAGATAAGAAACAGGTGTTTCCTGGGTTAGAATACCTGCTTAAGACCCATTTTCTTTGTGAGTTAAACATCAAGTTAACTGTGCGATCACTATCGGAGACATTGATGCATTGCTCTGCGAGTGAAAAATGCACAATGATGTTAACTTTCCCTTCGAGTTTCAAATAAACGCTTTGCAGAGGTTTTTCACGACTCCCAGATGTGGATTTTCCTGAGGTTCTTGGGCGAGAGGTTAGAATTTTTCCGATAAACTTTCCAAGCGGAGAAGTAGGATTTTCATATTGCAGTGAAGGAACGTAAAATTCTTCAAATATTGAATCTTTTTTTCAATATATTAAACATTTAACCTCATTTACTAAATATTTTCTACACTAATACAAGTTGTAATCTTTTCTTTTTTGTTACGTTTTTCTTTTACATTCACGATACTGAGAAATAACTGTAAAATTCTGTCGATAATTGAGCGTAAATATTTTGTGCGATATAGTAACCAAAAACTACGCAAGCATTTAGCAACAGCTATCTTTAATGCAGCTTAAAATAATTAATAAATACATCCATGATGAAATGAGACATTTACGTATTTTTACATTATCTGTCTGCTTTGAGTTCAATTCAAACTGTTTTCAACGTAAACAATGAACCTTTAATTCAATTACGTTTTTCAACCCGTCTACTGCTAATATCAACCACTTCACTGCACTGGGCAAAGTGTAAATATATGCTTAAACGTTTTGTTCGGTCCCCAGTGAATGTCTTTATACAAAAAGAGTTTCATAGGATACAAATAGTAACGGCACATGTTGTATTGTATACGCTAACTTACCACACGCTTTTTAAGATTCACAACGTAAATTAAATGAAATACATAAATACACCTCTCAATCATTTTCACATTTCATTGTTAATAATAGAAAATAATTAAACTTTATGAATACATCTGATTCTTTCAGTTAGTTTCATCGGTAGATTTACTAAAGTAAGCATTTACATAGATTCAATTGTGAATTGAACAGTGTTTGATTGTTCAATGAAGTGAAGACAAACTTACTATTGTCTGCTCTAAAACAATTTTAATGTAAGCGCCTTTCATTAAAATGTTAACGTAGACAATCAGTTAACTACGCACCTTGATTGCTCATGCGTAAGATGGGAGTAATTAATTAGACAAATGAAATATATAAATTATTCGGGTAATTAACATGGAAAATGGGTGTTAATTAAAATAATTAATGGTATTGTCAATGTTTCGTTGGAGACAACACAATCATGTCGTTTAATAGTTTAAATTGTAATTACAGTAAGGTCAACGTCTGCAGTCTAGTGGTACAAGCTTCTTTTTTAGAAAATGATCTTTGTTAAATTTATTTAAAGCCCAAGTGCGGTATCAATTAGTTTAGTTCCATTTTGTATTTCAGTCATATAAAAAAAGGCGAATTCACTATTCAAACATAACATAATATTGGTCAAACAAACCTGGCTTATAACAATGACACATTTAATATATAAAAAAATTAACAATGATACTTTCGCGCAAATATTTAGAAGGAAACAATGTCAGGTTTAAATAAACTGATCACATTTAATATTGCGTGTCCTGATATATTTAATTACTTATTTTGAATTTAGCTGACATTTTTTATAATGGCACATTGAAGATGAGTAGCTTAAACTTTGAAATAATTACAACAAATAGAACTTTCTATATTTGGAGAAACATAAATATTATGTTTTCATTGTGGAGATGATCGCATTGAATTGGTAATTGATTGATAACCATTTGAAAATGAAATCTTCTGAGTAAATTGTCATGTTGGCCCACGCCTGTTTTTTACAAAATTCAGGTATGTTTATTACGAGGTAGTCATTTTAGATTTGCCTTCGTTGAAATTGAAGATGCAAAAAGACAAACCTTTGATCATAAATGACAACACATTTGGAAGAGCACAACATATTTAGCCATTCGAACATGTGTTTACTGCGACCCAAAAAAACTCTTCTAAATAATTGAGTTTCTTTTGCCAAATCTGGGACCTCTAAAAGGTCTTCAGTGTGTTTCCGAATGGCGAAGAGGCTGTTGGGAAAAGCAGGAAACATTCATTCAAATATTCATACGCCGCGCACTTTGTTTGTTTTTGCCTTTGTGCGAAATGACATGCAGGGCTGTCGACATGTGTGCTTACTGAATTTTGGTTTGTGTCTGTCACGAAAATTTTATCGTGTAGTTTTTTTACATTATTTAAATGTAACCCTCGACTCATGACACCGTTACGAACGTATATTTATAGAACATTGTCACACATAAGAGAATATTCTCGAATAATCCGGATAAAAAGTGATTCGGTGCATGGAAATTTCATTCAATTATTATAATTTTCTGTAAATTGAAAATGTATCAGTGATACGCTTGTACAGTATGATTTTGAACAAATGCATGTCATATTGGCTTGAACTGCGTATTATCAGCAATAGGTCACACAGTCACAACTGTTTTAACAGGCGCCGACCGATAATTTGACTAAGCCACGCTCACCCCAATGCACTATTTCGCCAACACTAGTCATCTAAACTGAGTTTTTACTGCTTGAACGAAAGAATACTTAATTTTCGACTCGTTACTATAAACCATATTTTGGATTATGTAGGTAATGAAGATAAGATTATATTTTCAAGACATGAATTAAAAATTATTGTAGTCTAATAATTGTTTTAATTGTGTACTCTTCCATGAGCTGACGCGTAATAAATAGTTTGTATTGCTTGCATATAAGAATAAAATAAAAAGATGTTAATAATGACAAGCTGGAAAAATTATATAATTAGTTATTATTGATATAACATTTCAAATACCTACAGAAAATAAAATTCAAATTCAAATTCACTGAACATCACTAACAATCAAAACTTTCGATAATTGTATATTGCGACCATCTTAGCTAAATGATATTTCTTTTATTCTTATATAAGCGATACAACTATGTCAGTTCAAGTTTATTCGTGCACTTGATATGCCTGAAGATAGATACTTTGACTTTATTTTTAATATTCGTTCTAACAAAGTATCAAAAAAATACTAGGAACATAAAAATTGCAGTTTTCCCGATTATTAGTAGTAAACATTACTACATTGTCAATAAAGATAACGTCACTACTCAAAACGCGTTTGGTTTACTAGTCATACATATGTATTAGACCTTTAGTGCCTTTCGTTACTCTATACTCTATCTCTATAACAACATCCTATCAAAGGCTTTCTAACAAATGTCCTTCTGAGCATTCTAATAGACTTTTTTCGATTAGCTTATCTTCTCATAAGCTGAAAGCCCCTGCTTAAGGCGTCCGGTTTGAAACAGATGAGGCGACTAATATTTGATTTTCTACACTGATACATAATTAGCTTTTCCATCATATCTTTTCAAACGTGTTTGCAATCATCGGATAATGATATTTGTTTTTATGAAATAGAAAAATCCGATTTTATTTTCTACATTCATAATATTTTTTCGATTCAAACATATCCCCATTTCCCACAAACTTCAATATAAAATATTCAAAATATAAACTATACAATATTCAAAATACTCAACATATTAAATATTCAAAATATTATATGCAAAAAATGTTCATACGGTTGTGGGTGGAATTAAATTTATCATTTTTGGTGCTTTGGACCGCTCATTTTACGATAACAACTTCAACATTATTAGCACAGTATAGTTACTAAGAAAATTTCTTACTGTTTGCAGTTTTCCAGCTGTTTGCAGATGTGTAATGATTTCATTATATAACCATTTGTGAATTTACTTGTGTATTTTCCATGTTCTGAACAATGCTGTTTCTAAATTTTCCAAATGTCTAGCCATACATGTTTCACCGGATGCCTTCTCATCTCAATATTTTTATTAATTAAATCGTCATCACATCTGCCAGACATTATCAACATATGCAAAAGTCACTCGTAGATAACACGTGACATTAAAAACACTCATTCCATCTCAAATGTATTCGCCACGTGAAGCTTATACCACTGGACTACAAACACAAAAAATACAACCCACTAAAGTGAACAGTCTAGATTTGGATAAATTATTTGATTAATGTTTTTTTATGTTCAATCACTGATTTACATAGAAATTTCAGCTTCAATAAATATTGATTTAAAGCAAAATACTATACTGGATAGAGTCCACTTATTTTATTTAACAAACTTCCTGTATGAAATCGAAAATACCGGATGTGACAGAGTTATAACATCATCAAGCTCAGTTAAGCCGGAAAAACAGTGCGCAGCCAGGAGATTGTTAACTTTACAATCAAGCAATAAAAATCAAGTTGTAGCTTTTATTGCCTTACCGGTCGAACAATATAAAATAAAGACATATTGTGATACAGCAACCATGACTAAGACCTTAAATGGGAGTCTCGGGAAGTTGGCGTTTCAAATTCACACCAAATCAAAAATACCCCTTGAAGAGATTGCAAGAGAAATCATTATTTATAAATCTTCTCTGACAACTTTCGGAAACGGTTTCCTAAGATATTCTTGAATATTCAATATGTACATTATTTTAAATTTACACACAAAATACATGCATTTTAGATGTAAATATGAGATTTATTATCAACACTATTTACCCGAATGCTTGAAATCGTTGCTTTCGGTTGCGGTGTTTGCAGATTCGCAACCTGTAACCAACGTTACTTAAATAAATAAATAGCACTATATATTTCTATTTCCACATTTATTCTGATAGAGATCACTCATCGCAAGCATTTTTCACTGATACTCTTGATGAGCAAAACCAGCTCAAATCTCGAAATTCATACGTAAATTCCTATACACAACTCATTTTCCTGATATAAGACATAAGTCCCATGAAATTAACAATTTAAAAACGACAAAAATATCCTTTTAGAATTCCCGCTACGTACTGAACGACATATTAAATATTTTATTAAGGTTTTACGGGGTCATGTGTCAGCTTAATCTGCGTCATTTTGTTATGTGATAAATAACGCATTGCGCTCTTGAACTCTTGAAAGTATATAGCGACAGCTGCAATTTATCAAAAAATATTACAAAATGCATGTAACATTTAAAATGTTTTTGAGATACCACGGTTACTCGGGAGTTACGCAATTCCAATATTCATTACTTTCACACAATAATTACCAAAATTACTGTACTGTGTAAACTTTGTTTAGGCACCAAAATGAGCGGTCCAAAGCCCTAAACAAGAGAATATTTTGAATAATTAAAATTTTGAATATTGTGTACATAGAATATTTTATATGTTGAATATTTTACATTATCAATATTTTATATATAGAATAGTGGTACGTATTGCTTACTTTCTCAATAAATTTTACATTTATTTCGTTTTAGCTAAAATTTTTGTATCGGAAAAAAAAGCAAAATAGTAATTGATTTTTTTTCAAATATTTACTTGTTTTCTTATAGTCGATAGCAATTTTGCTTTTATTTATTTGAATAATTCTTCCTCACTATAATTACTCACCTTTGGAAAGAACTCTTGCATTTTTAAAGCTACGTATCATAATTTAAAATAGTTTAATAAGACTTATATAAATATTTGTATTCCTTAACATTTACTTATACGAAGAATTCCGTTTTCCAAAGGAAATGTTCATCAACTGATGTAAAAACATTTCTCGTTAAATACTCTCTGAATAATTAATCCATTAGGGATATATACTATCCTTACCGATGCAAACGAATATGGTTTAAGAAAGAAACATCGAAAAATGTATCAATACAATACCCATCAATCTTTTCTTAGCTTGAAAAATAAATTGCGGGCGACTGGTTGGTTCTCTTTGAGTATTAACGATTGAATTATATCACTGTTTTTATGTTCTGCATTGATAGCAGACATAGTTCTAATATTACATTTACTATAATCTGATAATCAACGTGATCTGATTCTAATCGATTCATTGTGATAGTTCTCCGATTGATAGAATCCTTTATTTTCTTAAAAAAGAGTTTTTTTTTTTACGCAGAATGAGAAAGCAAATATCATCCGTCGCTTGGGCAGCATAAAAAGTTTACCCATCGCAAAACTCAATACTGAACCTTGGTATTCTATTTGGAAAAAAGCTCTGACAAAACTTTTTCTCTGCATTCGCAAGTTTTAATTCCAATTAATTTAATGTTGGTCTAGAAACAAACGGGATTGTATACTTTGAATTAGTTGGGAACAAATGAAATGTCCTTTGTCTTGTACTTCACCAGGGGAATATTTGCATTTCAATTCGTTCTCTCAATTACAAAAAAAAACGTATTTTCTGTATGATTTATTTAACATTATTTTATTCTTTCTCTTTATTTGACCAAACGGTACCTTTGGAATAATACTATCATCACATCGATGGTCAAAAGTATACAGTTTGTCATAAGCTCTCGCGTTTATCAAAATAAGCAACACAAATAAACCATTTTATTATTACCATATTAAACTATTAAACATATTCTAAATAATTTGATAATTAAACACTTTTGCCAACCTTATAACTTTTTATAAATAAAATATTAAATATTAATTGTAAAAAAAAACTAGTGGAGCGTGGTGGTTAAAATATTGTATGACATTAAATATATAACACATAAAAAAATAATATTTCAAAGGCATTTTCTGATAAAAAAGTAAATATACAAAAAAAATATCTTTCTAAGGCTTTGGTTAACGTCGTTGGTTTCGACCTCCAGTACTGAGTCTGTGATGTTTAAAAATCCCTCCCACTGAATGCGTAGCTATCACTAGTATTGCCCTACTTCTTGTAGAAAAACGTATGTTGAGATAAGATCCATTTAAGAATACATATACTCTACATTAGGAGCAGACATGGTCAAAAAAAATAAAGGTTGGATAAGATATAAAATAAAATTACTAAGCACAGTATTTTGTACTACATACTTCCACATATTTTGTAAAAGTTTGGACCGGTTTCGTTTATCACAATAATTTTCAACAGGTAACATATAAACAAGAACATGTATATTTAAACCCACTTGAGAAGCACAGTAAATATGTAATGTTTATTTAAAATTTAAACTACCACTAAAAATATACAGTGAACACCTTCAAAGAAACTCAAAAAGATAGATCAAAATAAATGTTTAGTTTTATATTTCATCTTTATTAATAGCTTCTGCACTATTTTTTTAAATAATATTTCTATTATAATATAATATTTTTGTTGTATTATTGAACTAAATTAATTTTTCACTGAATTTATCATTCTTTTGAGCTATTCCGAACATAAATAAAATTCCAATATACATTGCTGTTTTCTTGGTATTCGAAGCTATACCACATTTTGATGAGAGAAAAATCTGCAGCGTTTTTTATTTGTCTGAAGCTTTCTCAGTATTTAGTGCTATCTTTTTTGACCGAGGCCTATGTACCATAAATCAAAGTCTTATAATAATTATTTTCGCTGCTTTACCATTCTCTGAAGTTTCTTGCAATAATATATTATAAACAAAGCTCGGGCTAAAGTGTAATGGCCCACATATACAAGGGTTGAAGTTTTGTTTGAGAGCACTACTCAAAGGTCCCTCGATATTTATTATTTAAATTATAGCTCTTTATTTTCCGCATTAAGGATATATGTTCTATCATCTCAGCTTAAAAATCTTACTAGCTACCATAGGGTTATATAGAACAAGTCTTGACTTATGTTGATACAAAATAATAACATTGAAATTCACAGTTTTTTTTCTAATGCAGATGATTTTATTAGAAGAATCTATCTTGTTTCTTATGCAATACCTCTGTGGTTTGTTTGTTTGTCTGTTTGAAAGAATTAAATTTTCATTTACTGTCTGGCTCTTAATATAATATTATTACAAAACAAAGACCGATGTGTGCAATTCGTTTCGGATTGGCTGTTTACTAATACGACTCTAATTGGCTGTCGTGAAATATTCTTTCTTCAAATCAACAAACAAATAAATAGTTTACGCCAAACAGAATAATTTAGAATTCGTTGTTAATTACTTTTTAATTAGTTTTCGTAGAACTTTGGTAATTTTAATACATATAACAAACACTGATAGAAGCTGGGTGGAACAAATAGTAATATTATAAAACAAATAATGAATGACAATGTTTTTCTCAGTGCCAGGTGATGTTGAGTCTTATACCGGCTTAATTGTGTTTCCATAATTGTCTGTCGTATTAGAGTTGCATTTATTTTTACAAGCAGTGAACTGAATCTTATCTGTGTCTTTTATTTTCAGTGTGAAGACAGAAACTGTGGAAGGTGGTGCAGACAGCACTCTTCTGGTGGCGCGATTAAATGCAAGTGACAGTGGGCGGTACACCTGTTCCGTTGGCCAAGATCTCCAGGCAGTTGTCAACGTTCACGTTCTCAATGGTAAGTAATATAAAATTCTATTGAAGATTTATTTTTTTATATAGTGAAATCAAAATCAAAGGCATATGCATTTTGATGTCTTGGGATGCATGGGAGTTTATCACAAAATTTGTAACCATTTTAAAATCGTTAAAAACTGTTTTACGCCTCAACAACGTCTGATTATCAACTTTTAAAAGTGTGGCCGAAACTCTTTTTAATAGTTTCTTTACTAAGATGTGTATTTAATACTCATTGCTTATATTGATTGAAATATCTCTATTAATATTTTATAAAATCTAGGCTTAGGTGTTAGGTATTCTTTCTTTATACATTTACAGATAGAATAAAATTATAACCACTCATCGGGCGCAGCGCTGAAGATTTTGTCAAAATTCCGGGATAAATACACACCTTTAGAATCAAACGCGTACAAGTGTGCTATATATTCATTGTGAATGGTTGTTTGTTCTCTCTACGGGTAATAACAATTCATTTGTTGATCCGTATGTTTGATCGCATACGAATATCAACGCAGTAGAAAGAGAGGCTCATTCACATGTCGCGTCGTGAGAATGGCATGCGCACACTCTCTTGATAAAGCGTAATTTTTTGAGTCAGAAGCTTGTGAGTCTTTGTTTGGGTTGGTTTAGCTAAAGTTTTTCATGTTTTCAGGATAGTAAGCTTCAATTATACTACATTTCGATTTCAAGTTTATTTGGTTATTTCCACATCTAAGTATTTATAATTCCCATTATACATAATATATGTATGCTTTAAATCGCTCTAAAAACACAATCTTTACGTGGGATGTAATTTTTACGCAATTTAATGTAACTTAACCATACCGGAGAAAAAGTTTTTTCGTAGCGTTAGGGAAAGGTTAACCGAACGGAAGGGGCACTACCTGAGTGTACTACATTTTTCATTAAATTGGTAGCATATAATGGTGAATTGTGTTTTTTTTTTAGAATAAAAAGAGCTCTCTTTCCAGAATTGATAGATTTTACATCAAATGGCTACTAGCTTATTTTATGAAATAAAAAAAGCAATATCGGAAAAATATCAGATACAAAGAGCTATTTTCTAAAAACAATATCAAGTTTAGTGTACAAGACTTTTAGATATGATCGCTATAAGATACCTATGAATATTTTTACCATTTTGGCAAAAAACTAAAGTGAAAGCTTTTTTGTTGAAACAATATGATTGAAGGTATTTATAACTTTAAAATTAGTTGAAATGATTTTATGAAATTGGTCCTGATTCTCAAAAAAAAAAAAAGCGTCAACTTTATGAACACCTGATATCATTGGGAAAATAAAGTATTTTTTTAATGCTTATACGGTTGATTTTCTTTAAGGATTGTTAACAAGTTCGTTAGTTGGCCTGTCTTGAAATGACTTATTTAAGGATCTGTGTAAGCGCCTTTGTATGATCATGTGAAATAAGATGGGATATCACCTATTAACCGTTTGCATGCCCGAAATGTATATATATATATATACGGTCTACAATTCCGTGAGCGCAGTGCCGGCTATAGAAAATAAGCGCATATATACGGTCCACTTTACACCCACTAATACTAGTCATGGTCGACATTTATAAACATAGCGACATCTCTAAGAAGCACAGCCGTATACACACAGTTGACATTTTGTGTATTTAATCAATTTAATATCGTTTTAAAAAGACCTTCCTTGTAGTACTGAAATTCGTTGATATGTTTTCAAAGAAAATCTCGGCCTTCGGTGCACGACCTTTCTTATACACTCCGGGCGTATAATGTTTTAAGACATCATCTTAAGCTTACAATTTATCAATCATAGTATTCAACTTTTTGCGTGGGGGTTGTTTTTAGAACAGTCTTGATACGATATCACTCGGCTACGGAGATCGCCTTTGAGCGTGATTGAATTTTACATTACTAATTATGCATCCATTAGTGTTGAGCACCTCTCTACTTCGGAAAAAATCGAGTTCATAAAACCATGCGACAACCCGTTAAAAAATTTCGAGAGCTTTTCAAAGCTAGCTCAAAGTTTCCATCAAAAGCGATTCTGCATTTGAATTAAGCTCCCAGCCGCAAGCTCAACGGTCCATTTAGATGCAAATTAATGTAAAATATGAGCTTTTCAATCAATCCCGCCGATTTATATGAAGTCGAAAACTTTTCAGACTTTCCTCGGAAAACTTTGAGTCACGTCATAAATAATAATTTTTGAGATAATCTTTAGCAGCATTTTACCCTAAGTAAGTTTAATACACTGCAGAACATTTACTCTCAATGTTTTTTCAATATTTTCTTTTTATATTATACGCAGAAAAGTTTATCCATAAATACTTATTTGCCATCACAAATTTAAATGTGGACTTTAGAATAATAAAACTTATGTTACTTACCTAACCAAAAATGTCGCCGCTTAAAATTGTAACATATTTTTATGGTTTCCAGTAGAAAGACAAAATCATATTTTCGGACAAAACGGCAAAATTAAATAATTTAAAAAAAACCAGTTTACGAGTATATTTAAAAAAAATCAAATAACGCTTACCGAGTAAATTAAGGTATTTCTATGTTCTTAAAAAAATGCTCAACTGTTGTGGCAGTCGAGGTGTTGTTGTTTTTTTTTAATTAGAATTCAATAGCAATTGTTGTATCAGTTTATCATAAATCTTGATAATATAATCGAGCAGTGAAAAAAGCTTCGCTTACTTTTTCAAAGAATCCTATATTGATTTTGGTCAGCTCAAGTATACGGCTTTGATTGGAAGAAACTAGATTTTGTAAAAGCTTTCTTTTTCACGTCTCAGTGTCTTTCTTGGCTGTTTACACAAACTACTTTTCTGGTGTAAATAGCGAAGAAAAATCTTTGAAAGCATAAAACCCCATGCCAATTAGACTGGCTGTCAGACGACTGCCTACTTACATAAGACAAAGTCGAAAAGTCTTAATCAATTATAATGTAATTGGGAGTCTGGAAAATTTATAGAATAACTTTTGTATTGTTTTTATAAATATTAAGTTTTTATCGGATTGCTTTGAAGCTTTCTTGATAGTAATTTATTTTGTTTTTTCTTCAAATAAAATGAGAACAAATATGTTTTGCATATAAACCTACCTTCAATTTCATCTAACAATTAATTAAAATTCTAAAACAGTTATATTCAATGAGCCAATTAGCACGATTTGCCAACATTGTTTCAATGTAAACAAAGCAAGCTAAACTTGTAGCCATTTCTAAATTGTAATTTATTTTTAAAAATTCTAGACTTATGATTATTGTTGTCAAACAAAAAGAAATTTATTTATATTCGTATAAATTACCAAATTATATTTTGTAGCTAGAAATATAGAGTTCTAAAATTAAAAAACCAAATATTTTCCGGAAATACCATAAATAATAGAACTCTATCTACACTGAAAACGAAATTTCAGAATGAAGCTGGGCGCATATGGACTCTTCACGGAGCTGATCTCAACATGTATTTTCTACGAGAAATGCTTGTTACTTAACTGCTCAACCTCTCTTTTTCAAAGAGAGTAGGGATTGAAAGGATACCAGGATTAGTGGTTAGCTAATCACTCTCGCTACGCGCCTTTTTTGGGAACAGGAGGGTGGGGAAGGGATTTTTAGCATTACAATATCTGAAACTGAAAAATTTCTCGTAGAGGGGCTTGAGCCTGGACGGTCCGTCACAGAAGCCAATGACGTTGACCAGTGCGCCAGGGACCGAGCTATTATTAAATTAAAAGCATAAATTTTGTTTTATTTATATATCATTTTTAAAAAGATATTGTAGTACTGGAATCATCGTATCTGAAAATTTGTAGAATATTTTAAAAACAAATAAATATCATATTGCAATTTGAACATTATAATATTCGTAAAAATCATTCCACTTGAAGTGAAGCTACTTAAATTTTCAACCTGAGTTTTTCTTTTAAAATATGTGTTCAAATTTTCTGCATATGAGGTAATATTCCTACAGCGATAGAATTTCCAGTTTGGCGCAGCAATTTTTATTCTAGATTATGATCGTAAGCTCCGAGCAAAACTTTTTTCGGTACTGATAAGTGTTATTTTCTATCGCGTGGGTATTTGAATTTATCAGTAAGCGCTTATCCTCACACTGTAGCCTGAGGGTTGTATTTTTGCTACTCTTCACGTGGAATTTATGACAATCATCGTAAGCTTGCCATGATTATACACCCTTACTCGGTAAGATTATCGTTAACCTTTTTCGTTAATGTTAAATATACAACCTCAAACATTTATCAATTGGGTAGCCGGGAAAATATTAAATGGCAGGGATTGCCAAAGTGCCGGCTGCGGTTTACTTGTCGCCCGCAAGATCATTCATTATTTTCGACAGCCGCATTCTCATAATGAGATGATTTGATTTTATTTTTTATATCTTACTTATTAATAAGTCAATATTTTAAGTTCTTAATTTTATGATGTCAAAATTACAAAAGAATTTTGGGTAAAGCAAAAACTTTCATAACGCGACGAAAAAATAATCTAATCTACTTTTCCGTGACATAAATTCACTAATCATTTATAAGGTGTTCACTGTCAATACTTGGTGGAATGGTATTATAATAAAAATAATAACACATTTTTAGTACTTATTCCACATTGCATTTAATAAGATAAAGACCATTAAGAAGCATTTTCAACTGAGTAGTATCACCAGTTGGTAAACTCGCGATGAGCGAAACCGGTAATGATCTTCATAAATCCAATGAGGAATAAGTACTTGAACTGTGTTATTATTTTCATTGTATTTAGGTATTAACTTATGTGATTAAATCACATGCGGATATATTTGAAATATATTCAAATTATAGCTTGATTTTTTTTTTAAATAATGATGAACATAACCAGTTTCACTCACTTACAATAAATCTAATTATTCTCGTAAAATAATTACAAATAATTTATGAATCATTTAAGTGCGAAAACTTATTTTATTTTCAATAGTCAAAACACCTAAAATAAAACGATTGATTTGGTTTCAAAGACAAAAATAAACCAACAGCTAAATTAAATTATATGTAAAAGTTGAAATCATTAGATCATTTTTTTATAATTTACTGAATTTATGTTTACCGTTTCAAATAATATCAATAGAAAAAAACCAATTTATGAATTAAAATAGAGATAAAATTCCAAAGAATAAATCTTCTTGACGCTTTTTCGAATGCATTTTTTTTTCGCTGTAAAAATAAATATACGTTTATGACCTGCAAACTGCCAATGCAATTTTTGCGCATGTAATAAATATTGCATGAGCAACCTAACGATGATTATGCCATAGCGGTACAAAACTATTTAATTGTAATAAAACTAGAAACGTATCGTATTTGCAAAAGTGTTGAAGCAAAGTGCACTAAAAACATTGAGACGATATATGCATACAATTAGCTGTAAAAATTATCACTGAAATTGACTATTGAAAGTATGAAATCGTCGTCTTTATTTTATTAATTTAAAAAAATTATCTCGTCACATATTCACATAGCTTATAAAGGGTATTTCAATAGGGACGCTCAAAATATGTTACTTTGTCCTGCTGAGTAGATTATTCATTGTTTAGTGGCCAAATTTGAGTCAACCAGTTTGGTAAATAATCGGCCAACACCTACCTGTAAGTCATCAAAATACAATATCTGGTGAAAACATTGCTGCTGTGTGTAAAGTGTACAGGAAAACCCAAGGCAGCTTATTTCTCGTTGTTCACAAGAACTTGGCTTTTCTGCGACTTCAACTTGGCGAATTTTGAATCGGGTCTTATGTCTGCACCCGTATAAAATCCAACTAACCAAGGAACTTCAGGTAAACGACCACAGACAACGCCTGATTGGGTTCTGGAGCAGTTGGAAGTTTACCCAAATTTGTCAAAAAAGTCAACTTTAGCGACATGGCCCATTTTATAATGAATGTATGTATATTGGCAGACATTTGATGCTATATTCCATATTTAATGCCGTAAAATATACTTACAAATGAAATTAAAATTTAGTCGAAATCTCACAAACAACTTGTTTTATTTAGATTTCAAAACTAAGTGTCCTTATAAAAAGACCCTTTATGAGAATTGTTGAAGTATTGAAAGAATCATGTAGTGACTTGTATTTCATTTTAAAGTGTAGAACCAGACTGCCAATCGTGAGGCCACTCAAAAAACTTGTGCATTGTTCAAAGATATTGCATTAGATGACAACACATTCTGTGTGGATATGAGTCTTTTTAAGGTCGCTTTTGATAATTTAGTGACATATTTCAAAAACTTATATTTTTAATTTTATTTCTAAGATAAACAAGTAATTTTAATCTATTCAAATAAAAATGAATATTTGCTGGTTTGTTCCGTATGCAATCCTATATCGTTCATCTGTTTGCGATAAAACTTAGGTGATTTGTTTATGCGAAAAGTTTATGCGTTCCTATACCGTTGATCCGTATGCGATAACTTTGGTTTTACATATGTTTTGTGGACGCATACTAATGGTTTGTATACAAAAGCACTTAAATACACAGAATTAAATAACAAACACTTTCTCTTTTTGAGTGGCATTGCAACGCATGCCGGGTAATCGCTGGTATATTATAAATCAATATTTTTCTATGCATCTAAAACTATGTATTTTTAGGATAGAATTGATCATAACTGCAAACATCTTGATGTGTGTGCTCACGTTCATAGTGAAATGGCTACATACTATATCCACTGAGAGATACATCGATGCAGGAGAATTGCACGTGCGCACGTGTGCATTTGAGCATCGGCGGGTAGATTTCTCGCCAACTCATTTACCTCGTGCCACCGGCAAACAGTCCAATTTCATGTATGCTATTTGCTATTACGCTTGCTACAATTGCAAATAAGCTTGGCACAATTAAGCCGGCTTAATTGAGTTAAGTATTGGACAAGCGCCCGATATACGAGTGCCATTTTAAACAGATATATAAATGACTAGACATAGTCATCCACCATAGCTTGACCGAAAGACAACCGTTCAAATGGCCGATGAGTTCCAATCGAAGTTTGTTCAACAAAACATACGAGCCTTCAATAAATAAACGTCGTTTTTGTATTGATATCAATATTTTATAAAATAATTGGGAACTTCAATGAGTATGAATATTTTTGTAATTTTGTCATTTTAAAATATGAGAATCAATCTTGCTTTATTACTTAAGCAAACTTTACGATAAAAAGTCCAAAGATTCTTCTAAAAGAGGCGAAACACGTGTCACAATTAGTAACACAGTACGTGGAATAATCGAAGTCATTTAAAAATTTACATTGATTATGATTTTTATTACATTCAATGTGTTGACAACTCTCACTTCGTGGTGGGAAGGTTTTTTTTTTTTTAACAAATAAAATACATATTTTATTACAATTACCATGAATATTGATCCTCATCGCGAGCCGTTATCAACCGATGATGACATATGGGTACTACCCATGGCTTTATCCAACAAACTTTCTCTTAGGGATGCTCACTTTCAATAGTTTGAATGCTCCAAGAGAAATGTACTTGGCATTATATTTCTTTCGGCTTATCCGAGGCCAAAATGAGAATTCCACCATTCTTGAAAATGTTTGATTGAATGTTCCCGATAATTTTTTGAGGAATCGTGAGCATGAGTTGTTTGTTCTTCCAAGGGGTAGAACCAGTCTGCCAATGGGAATGCCTCTGGGAAGAGCTTTAACAATTTTAAGCGGCATTGCTTCGGATGTCGACATATTTCATATTGACGTGAGTGAGTTCAGACGAATACTATATTTTATGAATAAAAGTTGATTTTGTCAGACCTCACTCGGTTGACATCTTTGAAAATTTCTAATATGGTTTAAAAATATTTTCTCTCAGTTTTTATCACTACAATGTTTTCATCTTGTTTTTAATTAATTAGTGATTTATATTATGTATTTACATGTATGTATATATATAAATACATGTATTTATATTTGTCAAATACATGGCGCATTGGCATCAGCTGTAATGCCATGATTTGCTTTTTCTTAAATAAATAAATAATGATAGCGCTCGCGATGAGAGAACCCCGTCCTGATCTTTATCAGAATGTACTATGGGGAATTAATTACAAAATTAGTACACCCATCCCTCGCTTAACACGGAAGATAGGTTCTGATAGATGACCGTGTTAAGCGAAACCGTGCTAAGCGAGTCAAATGTATGAAAAAGAGAGGATATTAATATAGGAATTAACTTTCTTTTTATTGGTCAAGTTTATCTTCACTACAACTTTCAATTACATTTTCTGTTATGTTCCGTCGTCGTTTAAAAAATACGGTAATCTCTGATTGTTCATCTATTTTGATATTCTTGTATATCTTTTCATATCTGGCAACGCATTGTTTAATGTCACGTTGAAATTTCAATGCACGATCCGGATCATTATTTAGCAAATGCATTCCTATATTTCTTGCCATTTGCAACTCATCTTTTATTGTTTGAGCAGTAATCGTTGAAATTGGACCAGAACTTTCGGTGTCGCTTTCGGTATCGCTTTTGATTTCAGCAGGAACACTTGTAGTCATATCAATTAATTCTTATTCATTTAACTCTTGTTCTTCAAGCAATTCATCAATTTCGTTGATTGCTAAATCCCCCAATCCCTCACCTCCTATTGCACGAGCGATATTAATAATTTCCATGTTTAAAGGTTATCTTGATTCAATATCATTATTACCCAAAAACTTCGAAAACCATTTTTTTTCGATTGAAACTGAAACCGTGCTAAGCGAGTATCGTGTTAAGCGAGGGATAGGTGTATATTGAATCTCAATTGAAATAATATGATCCAAAAAATAAAGTAATATGTTTTTGTATAAAGTGACGAGAAAATCAGTCGCGTAAGGGTTAATTCTTTGTGGAAAGATATTTCATTAAAATATTATTTTTTTGTATACCACATAAGTATGTATATTCAAATATATATGTGAAAGTAGCATATAAAAAAATTGTTTTAATAATCTCAATATATAAGTAATATTAACACTTTCAAACTATGTACATATACTGATATGTTGATATTAACTGAAAATTCAATTATTTCACATATTACACACATACCATTCAAAAAATTTCCTTCTTAAGATAATTCCTCGTTTAAAGCAAATTATATATAACCATATGTTTTATAAGTAAACGAATTGAGATTATCTTTGAGCTACTTACGTAGTTACAGCTTTGAAAACAAAATTCTGTGAAATTTCAATGTGCCACGTAAAACCTAAAGCTCTTATTACCACTATGCTACTTACACAACCCAAATCATTATAAATTTACTTCAATTTTACAGCGTAATTGCACTTGGCAAAGCTCACCACATGTCCCAGACAGATTAGCTTCGGCAAAATTATCATTAGATGTCGTTACTTAGAACCGAATTAACTCCACATTAACTTTTCATAAAGATTCAAAAGTGAAATCAATTACGTCTTACAAGATTAGCTGGTAACTTTTAATGTAAAAGTTCCCAATACATCAACGTAGCGCGTTAGTTGTGCATTTACCCATACTAAATAAGCCTCTACTTAAATTACTTCAGCCGGCTTTGTTAATTGCTTTAAAGGAAAAGGTATGGAAGGACCTGCGAAAAGTTTTACCAGAAGCTCGAGATTAGATTGGCTTTCAGTTTATTCAGCTTAATGTGAAATTAGTCCAAAAATATTAATTTGTAACGAAAAATAATCAATATTGGTGTGGTATTTATGATAAAATTTCAAATGGGAAGTATAATAACCAAATTTTTTAAATTTTTTAATCATGCAATTTAAAAAAAAAAAATTACAATCCAACAACGCATCCGGAAAAAAATTCAACATATCATGTTATAAATTCGTTACATTGTATTTCACACTGACACTGAACCACTCATGTAGGAGAAGCTTCGTGAGATGGAATGGATTTCGGAAAAGACAAAATAAATGCTAATTGTTAAGAAAGGATCTTTAAGAAATATCCATCATTATAATGTTTGTTTCTTCATCCAAATGGAGTGTTTGCCATTCATTACTGGTATCTACTTATAACCTTATATTAAAGAATTTCTTGAGAGTCTATCAAAGATACTTTTTAAGTATTTCAACAACATGGTTCCAGTGCTTTATATCTGTCCTGTGTTTATAAGATTGGTATATTGCTGTTATTTCTTCGTATTCATTCTTTTCTTTTTTATAAACTAAAATTCAAACGAAAAATAGCAAAAGGCTTTAATGGGTATCGATTTAAAATAGTTGTACATGCATGCCAACACTCTGTTGCCAAGATGAATGTACGACCACCAAATCTCTGGCTTCCCCATGGTGTTACGGTTCCACACCCTTCTCATAGGGGTGTGGAACATTCCGCGATAAAGCTGTGTTAAGAACTTTCAAATAGTTACTAGTAAGGAATCTTGCAGGTGCAACTACTCAAGAAGAGGTTTTAAATGTTTCCATGCACTAAAAGACTAAAATATACAACAACAAAAAAAATCGTGGCTTTGCGACTACTTTTTCTGCGGATTAGTAACAATATTATTAATTAAAAGTGGTTTTTGCTTGGAGCTATCAATTAAGCGTGGACTTGATAAAAAAATTACGAAAAGTTTTTTTAGAAAGGTTTTAAGACACTTTTTAATCTCACGAATTCACATATGGTTACATTTTGAAACAAGTGTTTGTTCAAATTTCAAGTTCAAATTTTCGAACCGAATGCAAGCTGAAAATTTGCAATACCTGACAAATATATTATTAAAATAATTTGAATTTTTGATTTAAGCTACCTGTACACATTGCAATTATCTATAATTACAAAACGGCATTTCAAAATACGTCGAATAGCAAGAAAGTACCGCTTATTGTAATCGCAATAACGGATGAATAAATTAATTCTTTTATAATTATTTGGATATTTCTTCTTTGAAAGCACTATTATCTTTTAATTCAGAACATAAAATTTTATCTGTATAATTATTATTTTTCTGTTCAGTTAAAAATAACTTTTAAATCCTTAACATTCCTAGATGTGATTAAAATCAGTCGATAAATTGTTTCATTTATTTTTAATAAAGTTTACAATTGTTACTATAAAATGCGCTCGAGGGACATGCACAAAATATTATAGTAACTGAAAACCCACTGCAATGTGTTTTCCAAACAACTTTTAAGGGCTTCTGTGATTTTCGCTGTTTTATTTGATACCAATATTAACATATTCATGAATGCATGTTTCCGATCGTTTCCGCCTCAAGAATAGCTGTGCGAGAATCACATTACAACATGTAAGTACATAATAGTTCTATATTTTGACACCGGAAATTGCAAATTCAAAACCCGCGCCTGTTTGAATGTCAGTTATGAGTCGGCAAAATGTTTGGCACGTGTATTTGGAATTCAGTCGACTTCTCGGCAAAATGAGAATCCATGCGAACGAATTCCGCCCGGCAGTAGCGGATGGTTTTCTTTGACTATAAAACGAATGATTCTAACCACACTAATTTACAAAAGAATGATCGTATTACACATTTTATTTATTACGTTCTGTAGAATTAGCTTTCTTTTCTACGTATTTTTTCAAAATGTATAAAATATAAAATAACTAGCCGGTACTCGGTAAGCGTTGCAATGCCACTCAAAGAAAGAAAATGTTTGTGTTTAATGAAGTGCTTTGTACTATGCCCTTAACCTTCGCGCAAATGCAAGCAATAAGTTGAGAAAGTTTTATAGCAATAGGATGGACGGTATGGCAACGCATAAAATACGAACAAACACACTTCGATTTTTATATATAGACTAGCTGTACCCTGCGCGCGTTGCTACGCCAGCAACTAAAATAAATTTGAAGGAAAGACATTACACAAATATTCTATATATTTTTATATATAAAAAAAAATGGGGGAGGTTGGGGGGTGGTTGGGGCGAGGGGTTGGTAGGCCAGAAACCATTGCGAGAGTGTACTCAATAAATTTGTAAAGTTTCACATCGATCGGTCGAGCGGTTTAGTAGTCCATAGCGGACATACATACAGACATTCATTTTATATATATAGATAGATAGCTTACAGATATAATTTACTATCACGAAAATTAGTATTTTATCACTATGCCGATCAACATTGTAACCGAGTCGTATTAATTTTTCTGATTTGTGTAGACTGGGAGATCAAGGACTCAAATTCCAGTATGGAAACATTCATTGATCAATCAATGGGTTTCATACAAAGCTTAATACATCTTTGTGATATTCATGAAAATGGTGGGTTAAAAGCAAAAGGGTTACAACTTGTCGTATTTTAACCTCATTTATTTGTATTTACCGGTTTTTCTGAAAACTTCGACTTATTTATTCTCCAATAGTCTTTTTAAAAATAAAATTATAATTATATCCCATTCTTCATTCAATAAAAATCTTACATAATAACATTAGAACTTCTTGAATAAATTACTTATTTCTATTCATTTCACCACTTTTTATATGAATTTAAAATGTACCTACATAATAAACTCACTTATTTTGTCGAAAGACTGCACATATGAAAGAACGACGTAACTTTACTTTTTTAATTATTATGAAATAAATAAATAATTTATAAAATACACTTACTATTATATATACCTATAACCATACGAAATAATTAGTAAGTTATTTGTTGTAATACACATTATACCGTAAAGAAAAGATTTTTGATTAAGTAATACATATCTTTAGCAACCTAAATAAAGGTCGATAATAATCCGTTTACAATAGACGTGTTAATAAATCTCTGCGCCTAACACGTAATCATGATACCAGGTAAATCAATATGTATTCAGCAATGAACCAATATAATATATTAACTGCCACATAATAATAAATAAATAACAATGATTGTATTAAAAGGTGTTTTACAACTTATTTTCGTCTATTATCTCAATTATAGCTATTCATATTCAATTACTTTAGGGCATTGTGATAAATTTGCATAAAATAATGATCTAAAGGTAAATCTCAAACAAAGCATCAGTTTAACTGAAACCAATATTTGAATCATTTTAATGATCATAAACACCGTAGAACTATATTGTTATTGAGTAAAAATATTCAGTTTCTTAAATAATTATATGCCATATACCGTGATAATTTGTACAATATATTATATAATATATGTAGATTGTGTTCGCCTTTTCTAAATTATAAATATACTATAAAAACTTGAATATTTTTATCCATATACCAGAAAATTCTCGTCTAAATATTTTTTTATATTTTTACTTAATTAAATAGTGGAAGTTAGGAACACCTGTGAAATAATTTTGCATCCTTGCACTCGGTAATTGCTAAAATTTGTCTTACAATATTTTATAGAAAAATATCATACCATAGGCGGGCAATGCGTTTACAAATTATGTTCAGTGAAGACAATCGATTCTCAGCCATTGAAATATTTTTTTAAATCATTTGATATTCATCTTAAATTGTAGTATGAGCAAAAAAAAAGTTTTTTTTTGGAAACATTTATCATTCGGTCAACTCAACAGTCTTTTTTTTCTGTTAGCCCTATATATAGCCTTACAATTAAGAGCCTACGAGGCTTAGAGGCCCCTTCGCAGACTCTATAGTGGGCCATCCCTGTAACACAACGTGCATGCAGAATTACACGAGAAGATATCAGAGAATCGTTATAGACCGAGAACCATTCTTATCGATGACCCTCCATAATTAAAAAAAAAGTAAGCTGACCTCCTTAACTGTAGTAACCACACACTCCTGTCAGCAGCGATGGGAATGGAACTTAAGTATAAGCACTAAACTTAGAGACGAAGGAGACAGGAAGAACTTTGACGCCAACACGCCTTTAAGCTCCATCAAAAAGATAACCAAAAAAAATGTGTAAGTATCAAAAGTAAAAATTCCACTTCTTTGAGTTTATATCTTACGGGTTAATAACGTATTGTTTTATCTGTAAAAAATGCAGACAGTTATGTGGAACCGAAATAAAAACGGTTTATAGCATTTATGCTTTGTAATTTAGCAAAATAAACGAGAGCGAGATATTTATTTTCAACAATTTTATGTTGAAATAAATAACATCTATTATGCTGTAAATTGCATTTTCTGCTCCACCACTGCAATGCACTTTTAAATATGGTCGAATGCCGGCCAGCAGTTGAGCTATGAATCACTTTAATCGAATTGAAGTCATGTTGAAAATTTGTATGCTCATTGGTTATAAAGTAATCATGATTTTATTGATATATATAAGCTAGACAATAATTTTGACTAAACATCCATCAACTGCCATAATGATTCAGATTTTTATGAAAGAATTAAAAAATGTTCTTTTTTCAAAAAAAAAATTAATTGATCTACGATTGGCAGAATTTTAAAAACGTCCCGGCTTATAAGAACATTTTTTATTGTAAGTGTTGCCATGCCCACTCTCTGTGTGAAGTATATCAGCTCCCAATGAAGCTTGTCAATGAAGTAAACAGTTATTGTTTGCGAAAACAGCTAACGCTCAATATTTTTTAATTACTTAAATTATTGCACGAAGTGTGTATTCCAATACGTTGAATAATCGAAGTTATTTAAAATTTTATATTAAAATGAACAACAACAAAGTGACCGCCGAATATATCTTGAAAGTATGCCTGTAACTCGTTCGACCGTTATATTTCAAAATGGGGAAAGATAGAAAAAGAGGCTAATGCGGGATACTAAAGGTCAGCTTATCGTTCTCGATTTGCATTGTTTTATATATCGAATGTGTGGGAAGGGATTTATAAATCACAGACATGCATTGCTATTCATCCATGAAAAAAACAGATAGTATAAACTGCCCTTGAAAAAATGACAAGATATTTTTTTTATTTCTTCCATATTAAATATATTTGGCTCAAAACCGGTTTCGCTTTTTCAACCGATGATTAGCTTAAAATACGAATCAACAAAATCGGTACAGATCCAAAAAAATTTATTGCGGAATAAGTTATAAAAATGTCTTATTATTTTTTTAATATAATGCCATTCCACCAAGTCAATAAATACTTGGAGTGATTGCCTTAAAAGTGATAACTGTCGATGGGATTCGAGCCCGAGTATACCGCAATTGAATTCAATGATGTTATAAACTCAGCTACAGGCGCAATACTTCTACGCCAAGCTCATATTGTATTGATCGTATAAGGCAAAAGTAGTTTGACTTTTGAGGGACATATTTTTGGTTATACACAAATAAAATAAAATTCCTTTTTTTCATCAATCGATGTCACTATATAAAAATCAAAAATTTATCTTTCACTGTTAATATATATCAGGTTTACTTGCTACTCATCGCATTGTTTAATTTAATCTCACAATAAAAAAATTTATTTAGCGGAGTATACTATTTTTTGAAAATATATTTAGGAAAGGGTCAATATGGAAATATATTAACTATTTTCATTGTTTTTTTTTTCACAGAAAGCCTGGCAGAACTTCACCAAGGAGCTGGGTCTCACCTCCAGTGCCCATCACCATGGAGTATGCTGATAATCATCATGATTCTGAGTATTCTTGCAGACCAATTTCGCGAGGATATTTACCAATCAAAAGGATCCAGACCTCAACACATTCAGGCGCATATTAATAGGCCCAGTGTACATGTACGCTGACAATGAGATTAAGTTTGCTAAGAGAGACTTAACATTTAGGAGAAGTCTACATTATAAGTGATTGGATATATTATCGAATGAAGGTGCTTGATACAAGTTGGTGTTATATATCAGTTCTGTATATTGCAAGCTTTTGTATGAAATGTCGATTGAAAAAAACCAGGCTTGTTGCGGTATATTGCAGGCATTGAGTATGGTTGAATAACGAATAATACTACCCTTCTTGGTATAGGAAATACGTATAAGAATATGTGTTTAAAAAATACTACATGCATTAGATACTTCAATTAAAAACAATTACCGTTTTTTCTCTTGAAGTCTTTATTTAAAAAATAACGATATAAACTGTAAGAATGTGATACTTAAAGTTTGTGATTTTTTCCAACCATAGTTCGGTGTATCCTAGAAATAAAAATCAAAATTCCTAAAAACCCTGAGACCTTTTTTTTCAATAAAAGTTAATGATAGTATTATTGGCAGTGGCACTTTCTTACAGTAATAGAAATTACAGTCAATGTAAATATAATAAGAATAATTTCTCTAAACAAAAATATGGAGGACTAATGTATCAACATATGGAATGATTAATTTTCAATTGTAAAATTCACCTCGCTGAAAGAAATGATTCCGGATATTTGAAAATTTAAATTAAACTCACGTTAAATTAATTTCACCAAGTAGTTCTATTATTTAATTCGAATGATTAAAATGAAATATTTATTCATCTGTGAATAATGATCAATTTATATAATCACTGAATATTTATTCAACCGTTTCAAATGACTACGTTATACCGCAAAAATAATAAATTTATACTGATGTTTTTAATTATCTTTAGCCATTTTTTTGACCGCTTTTTTGTGTAAATTAATTTATTTTTATTTTAGAGTGGTTGTGGTAAAATCAAACAAAAACTAGTACGAATATGTATTCTTGTTTCTTATAAACCTTTTTCGTAACACATAACTTTCCAAGATATGGCGATTACAATTTTCTTTTCGATTCAATATCGACTTTTCAAATTACTTCCATAATGTTTTACCGTTTCTTTGTAAACTCAGCAAACAAGTTTTAGTTTTGTTTTGTGTGATATATTAATGGAAAACCTTTCTTTTAGTTCCTTTAATGTTTTGAATTATCGTTATATATGACTGATATTAAAAAAGCAAAATGAAATTTTTGGACAAAATTCAATACCATACATTTTGAACCGGGTTTTTTGATATATCATCAACAAATTATGTTTAAGTACGAATCTTATTCTTCAACTTATTGGTTGGTTTTTTTATGAATTCCCGTGGACTACTATCCTTAAAAAAAACTTTTATTGAACCATTGCAATAATAAAATTGATTATTGATTTTAATGAAGCAACGTGTTATGAGAATAATGCCAGTGTCCATGCTAGAGTTTTTTCTCGTATTTCTTTGTCGGGCTTCATTTTGGTTTCCTTTTTTTATGATTTCTTTGTTGAAAATTAAGTTACACAATCGTAGATATATTTTTAATTTACAGGGAACCATACATATTTTTTGGTATGTTGGTATGAATGTATGATAGAAAAAAATGCTATTCTTATAAACTATTAGTCCAGCTATATTATACGATAGTTTTGTTCGTAGCGTTAACTTTGTCTTTTGTAAATAAACATTTTACTTTTTATAACTAAGAGATAAGTAAAAGCGATTTCGTTAAGATATTATACTAAGAATTTAGCAAAATATATAATATGTTAAGAACTATTATTAATTAATTGATAAAATATAAAATAATGGCTTAAGCACGATAAAAATTTAATACTGTTCATTATGATATAATACTAAATATGATGCCATTAGCTAAATTTATAATAATAAGTTTGAAAAAAGGTTATTTTTTCTTATGAAAACAATTTATCTTAGTTTTAGAATTTACTTATGGTCTTATATCTGTTGTACTTATTTAAATTTATATAAATTATATTATTGCAACAGCAATTTTCCTTTATTTCTTATTATTTAAATGGAGAAAACATATCGAAGCATATTAAATATTTTTATAAAATAGATTGATGCATTTATGAGTATAATTGAAAAAACACAATATCTTACGTTGTATTGGCCGTATAACTATTTTTTGGTAAGTCTTTGAAATTATATTAATATAATATACATTAAAAGCTAAACATAAGCAAAATGTATCATTTTAAGAAAATCGATGCATCGACATGTGAAAATAGCATTATAGTCCTAACTGTCATTATTTTAAATAATGAAAAACAAAATCAAAAAATACAATTATTTAGAAACATCAGAGATGCACATTTATCAAGCACACAAAAAAAATATTTGAAAAGGCAAAACAATAAAACGTTCATGATTGCAAAAGTGTGTATTTTACGTTTTTCCAATAATTTGTTTACCTTTCATTTTATACTCCAGCGATTGCTTTTTTATCATTGCTGTAAAAAATAATTGATATCGATTGCAAGAGCAATTTTTGAAACTGTACTTTTATCACGTGTATACAAATAACGAATAAATTTTAAGGAAAATAATGAATCGACTTTTTTTAACCCTTAATAGACCAAAGAAGAAATAAGAGACACGCCACACCGTAAGTGCAGTTTTTATAAGAACGAGGAGCCTCCTATTCCATCTAGAGCGTTTAGCCAATCAGGTTCACACCACCACATGTAGTGTATTATGCATTCACAATTTAAATTTTCTCTCACCACACTAGCTTTCACATTATAGATATATAGATAAAGTACTTTTTCTTTGTCCCGCCACCACGCGTCATGGAAGGCATCACGAAACATGCAAATGCCTTTAACCTAGTAACCTCTTTCCTGCAGTATTTTGACGAAAAGGCATCAGAGAATCGTTATAGACCGATAGCCATTCTTCTCGATGACCCTCCATAGTTATAAACGAAAAATAAAACGGACTTCTTGAACTGTAGCGATTGTCCTTCCTGTCAGCAGCGATGGGAAGGGAATGTAACTTGAAAAACACTTAAAATAGAGATGAAAGAGAGAACTTTGACGATAACGCGACTTAAAACTTTAGACTCCATCAAATAGATATTCAAAATAAAAAAAATGATCGAAAATCTGCGAGAGACTCATCTTTTAGTTAAGCACATGTTTTATATACTCAATTTTAATAAATTGTATTATTATTAAAAATGTGACCAAAATTTTCAGATTCAAAGACTGAGGAAAAGTTTAGAAATGTACTTCCATATTCCACTGACTGTATTAGGTGGATTGAAAGCCGGAAAAGCTCTATATCAGTAACATATCATTATGTTCAATAAATAAGTATATGTCAACTAAAACGCCCGAGCTCATTTGAAGGCTTTACTTTGATACCAGCATTTTTTATATAAGGGTAAAATATATACTAAAGCACACATATTCTGTAAGAAAACCGTTACTACAGATGTATATGTAACATGCAGATGTATCTCGGGGAGATATTAAGTTACTGAACAGTGAATAATTGTCATTAAGTAACAACATGCACACACTTGGGGCCAATTCTTGAAACCAGTCTCAAGATATTTCGCACTGCTGGAATAAATTAAAAGACGAGAAACTTTATAGCATAGATAGCGTCACAAAAAAAACTATTTTGAGTTTCCTCAAATAGTTACTAGACTGTAATCGAAAATAAATGGAGCAATGACGAACATGTATGTATGTGAAATGAAAGTAATAAAAAACACACCACTAGTAATTCTTTTAAAGTATGCAGCTGTTAAATATACCATTATAATTAAGCTTGTTTGGGTGAAATATTTCAGAACAATTTTTGTTCATAGCCCCCCCCACCCTCCCAATCTTACTTCAAATATATATCGAGACCCTATACGAGAAAAAAGTTTCAGTCAACTTATCAATTCCGTTCGAAGGCAATGGGTAGGTATTATTAAAAATCCCATCCCCTCTACTGATCCCAAGAAACGGCGCGTAGCGGAAACGATTTGATAGCCACTAAACCAATCGAAATCATCCTTGTATCCTTTTAATCTCTACTCTTTTTCGAAAAAGAGAGGCTGAGCAACTAGCTACAGGCAGTTCACGTAAAAAAACAATGCTGTGGTAAACTCTATGAGGAGTCCAAATGCTCTAGGAATGAGAGCGGATATGGTTAAAAAATAGACACGAATTATTAATTTTATAATTTTCAATACGATACGAACGGTACTAAAATTATTACCCATGTGATTTTCCTCTTTAAACACACTTTATAAGTAATTTTGTTGTTGGCAACCCTTTCCGCACTTTTTGAGAAAAACTTTTTCACAATTTTAAATATAAAAAAATAAGTCTGATGATTCAACCCAGAGGAACAGAATCAGTCGAATAAAAAAATGTCAATTTAATTTTTATATCAAAACAGTATAATTAATTACAGATATGTATTGTTATATTGTTTCAAAAAAATGTTTCTATAAATGCGGCGGCGGAATTTTCATTTTGTACCGATAAAAGCTTTGTTTTTTTTTTAAATGACACTGAAAGATTCTTGAAAATTTACTTTTATCAAACATAAATTATTGCTGATCGGAGAATTTGTACAGTATTTTATGGTTGATATATCAGAAGCGACGATATGTTGATATCGACTTATTAAGAAATTGTCACAGGAACGAAAATAACAAGTAAGAGGGTCGGTCACGTTTTGTATTCAAGATTTTATCATCAGTTGTCGAGAAACTAACACTTCTAAGTCCTCTCGTACTCCTGCAAAGCCTGAAAACTTTCAGTGCCAAGTTTAGTTTTCAGACTGTGCAAAATAAGGATCTTAAGAACTGCAACGTTCATTGGTTGGTAGAACACTTTTATTATAAAACACTTTTTAAAGGTATCAGTTAAATTTAAATTACAATGTATTTAATCACAACAAGAACTACAGGAATAGATTCATACTGCATAGACGTCAACGGGCTAAAACAAATACAGTTTTAAACTAGTATCCGAACTCATTTTAATTTGTTTATTTTAATTTTGAAGCAATTATGAAGCAAAGAGGTTCGCATTATTCTTGTTAAGAAAATACATTAATAACAGTAGAAGACAAGTATCGTCGTAGAACTGAATACTTACCCTATTTTTGTTTAAATAATTTATATTCGGTATATTAATATTTTTTTACAAATGAGCACATTAGTTTTTTTTAAAATACGAATATTTATTTAAATACATAATATAATTTTTTTATACACGTATCTTTCATCACGAACTTTACCAACTGAGCTATAAGTGAAAACAATTTTTTGTCCATATCTAAATGTTGAGCATATGGCATCTGAATGGAATACTTCTATTTGTTTTTGTCTATTTGGACCTTGTTACTCAGTCGCTCAACCTTTCTTAAGTTCGGTGAGAGTAGGCATATAAAGAAAAAGGGCTTAGACAGGACTAGTGGAAAGCTCGTCGCCCTAGCAAAATAAAAATAAAAGTAGACTACACAAACACCAATCGAACGGAATCGATAACTATACTGAAAAACTGCTGCTCTTACCGAAATCCGAACCCGTGAGGTACACAATGAAAGCAAATGACGTTGACCACTGCATCATGCACTAGACAAATAAATAAGGGATAGCTATTCTCCAACGTTTCCTATTTTAATTTATGTACTCAACATTACTCATTTTCTTTCACAATGAATTAATAAAATTTTTACCGTAGTATTGATTTTGGGCTATAAATTTAGATATTATTATTCAGATTTAATTTAATGCTTTCTTTGTGCTGAAATGTAAGTATTTCAGGGAATCTAAGACTCAAGAACTTTTATTAGACTCTTATAGTCAGAACATACGCTCGTGCTAATTCGATCTAGCTAACTTGACGTCGAGTAAGCACGTACGTGAGTACCTCACTCTACAGTCTCTACACGACTATACAGTCTCTGCACTCATAGGTTGGATTCGGCAATTGGTTACTGGCTTATTTTTCAAATAGAGAACGTTTATTTGAAACTATCGATTCATAGACAATGCCAGGACGCATCTTAGGTAAAAACAGGCATCGTCAAATTTTACAGTGGATTTTAAAACAGGCAACACTTCTTTTGTTCGTGGAATACACAGATTACATACAAACTCTGATTCCTTAAATTCACATCAGGCAATTCATAACTTTAATCTATGGTATTGCTGCCAAGCTCATTTGCTTTGATCTGTTGAGTGATACGATATGCACCCAAACCTTTTTATGGGCGATTTCAAAGTTATGCGGTTTTTATTTAAAAAAAATAAATATTTATATTTTTGTAAAATATAAAAAATATTCTTTTTTGGGACAACATAAACGTACATAATATGTCATACGGTAAAAGTAAAAAATAGTACTGTTTGAGTAGGCATTTACTTGGTAGAACTCCATTATAATACGGTAAGAAAAATAACAATGTATTTTAGTTCTACATAAATTATTTAATATATTTGTTGATAGCTATTCCGGCTTACGCCTTCGTCAGAACTATGTTTTAAACGTGTATTAGAGATAGCTTATATACCTAGGCTGCGCATCTTATTTTTCTTACCGTAAAAAATAATGGTAGGAATAATTTCTCAAACTATTTCCGCTGTCCGTGGTCCGAGTCGATAAATCGATTTTGTTAGAAGGCTATGGGTGTTTCTTCGAAAAAGTTTTTTTTACAATTTTTTTAATTACAAATTGTTTTTATTTCCACCAATGTTCGGGTAACAACACCTAGGACCAGTGGTATCATGATAAATAAATAGGTACAATCTCGGTTATTGATTTCTTTCCTATTTTTAATTTAATTTTTTTTTATAACCGTCTGAAGCTTAAAATCCAAAAGTTAATACAATTAAATCAGTAAAAAAATTCACAGAACTATATTCATTGAATGTATGTATGTACATGAAAATTAAGTTTTGTCAAAAAAAAATAGGAGGGCGGCGCCCTAGCTCTTTTTTAGGTACCAGGTCGCTAACCTGGCCCCACTTCACCACTACCTAGGACAATCTTTGCATGTAATCAAACCTTAAAAGCTTTATGAAAATGTGTAACGGGTTACATCCAGAAAAAGCTGTTCGTTACGTACGTAACGGGTGGTCGCAGGTTAAGCTCTATAAACATTACATTAAAACATCTATATGAATATGGAAACAAAACATAATGTATTTATGCCGTCTTAAAATCTTTTTTTTTGTTTGCTTTTTGTATTGTATTTTCACATTGGTGATATGTTATATCAATGCAAATAAAGTCTACCAGTAAATATAATAAGTGCTTATTCTTCGTATAACTTATCGCGTGGTTTAAATATACAACGAACAAAAGAAACGTGACTTAGCATACACAATATTTTTCACAACATCATATCATCGCTTTCATATTTCTCTTATATTGCCTCACGTAACAATATGACGGCATCTTTATTCTAAGAATTCACTCAAAAGAAGAATACATTGGGGTGACTTTTCATTAAAAATGTAATACTAAATATAATTGATTAGCATAAGAGTTCACAAAAATTAGCAATACCGCAAATTACGTATATGATATATACATTATATAAATTATGAATAAGAAAAATAATACCAGTATTAATCGTACATAGCTTATTTTCAGAAACAAAATTCAAACATGATTATGTTTCTTTTTGATCATGCATTCATCAAAAGTGTTATATTAAATAAAAGTTGCTATTTTTACAAAGGATCCTTTGAAGTCTTTTTGTCATGTTTATTTATTCTTTATTGTTTATTCATCATTATTTTTTTTTACCGTTACGACAAACAGATCCATTTTTTATACGCTATTTTTTTCGATTCAAAAGAACGAATTCAAGCTTCAAATAATTATTATTAATTCGATCTAAATTTCAAATTTACTAAACATTTTTCATGAAGTTTTTTAGCGACCTAAAACAAGCTCAGTTATGCATCAGAAAAATCGAGTAGTTAATCATTGGGTAGGACTTACAGGACACTGATGATTTGAATTTTAGATTCTTAATCATTGATAAAAAAAAACATTTCACTTTGTTCTGTCTAGCACTGAACTTTACAGAAAGATTGCCAATTTAATACTAAAGAAATGTCAGTTTTGTGACTAACGCAAGCAATGAATTCTCATGAATTTTGTTACACAAAACACACAGTGTCAATTTGCTGTTTTACTTTAGTGAAAGAGTAATATACCTCCGTGCATTTCCTTTCACGACAACGATGTATTTCTATTCAAACTACACAACGAAACATGTACCGTCTTTGTACAGTGTTAAATTATAACTATATATAAACAGAAGAAGCTCATTTAACAACTTTGTGATGTGATCATCGAAAAACGTACGATTTTTATTACACGACCACGCTTTATTAGTGCTTTGATCATAGAAGAGCCGAATTTACACATTCTATCCGCCAAATCCCAAACTGATCTATTAGCCTAAGACTGATTCTATGAAATACTACAGCGGTCGGGAAGACGACCAGAACTTGGCTCGGATACGTGTTAATGATGCTACCTGAAAATGCTTAACAGTCTGTAATAATTATAACGGAGAATTCTTCGAGGCATGTCTTAATTCCCCCCAGCTCTGCCGCGGCAATAATCGCCATCCGATGTGGATCTCGTGTAATGAATTGCAGACCATTACAACTGAACAAGCTACCTAATTGGCGTATTTTGACAAAGAAAAAAAAGTGTGCATAAGGGTCCTTCATATGTAAATACGTCCTTGATTCAAAGTATCAATGTAATTGATAGTACTCACTAAGCCTCCGAGAAAGAATGAGAAAAATTCTTTTTATAAATTGGTGTTCTTTGATCATTTATACATATTTTTTGAAGCAGCGAAAGATCAAAGACGTAGCGTCGTAAGCTATACACACAAAAGATAATTAAGTAATAAAATTCATAGCGATTTTACATTTTCGTGAAAATACTCAAGTTTCAAACCATGAATCCGATGTTTCAGTATTAATACACAAACCGGAGTATTGCAGTGTTGGAAGATAAAATAGATTACTGTAATTATAGCTGGGAACGGAGAATTTGTAGCGGTAATCAATAGGGGAATACCGTGCAGCATTGATTGCCTATAAGAGCCACGCCATGCTAAGCTATTAGCGGTACTTCGAAAATTTACATATTGACGTAAAATAGGTTTACCTACACACTGTTTAAAGCTTTTATATCACACTATATGAATTAATTGTTGGCGTGTTTTTCTTCGGTTACAAAATACATATATTTTCGACCTCAGCTTTAATTTCTCGGAAGTTTCACGGAGACGAAAAGAAATCGTAATCAACCGTGCTCAATATTTCAATTATTTTTTCACCATACCTACTAATAATATAAGTAGCTAAATGACTAAATCTCTTTTTTACAGAATAAAGAATAGAATAGAAGAATAAAGCTCCCTCTTGTTACACCTCGTCATAGTTACAATTATGTAAATAATGTAAATGATTGGTTAATTGAGATTATATACTTAATTGCAAGTTTATGAATCAATGTTATGTGCTGACAATTTTTTAAATTGAGCTAAATGTTTCCTTTAAGAAGTTCGTTTTCCATCCCATAAAAGTTTACTGAAGGGCTAAGAAATTCTTTAGTAACATTGATGAGGCCAATTATTTATTTATAAATCATACGTCCCGTTTATAATGAATGCATTAAAAATATATATAGCCACAAAATCTTTTATCGTGTATAAAAAGCTGTTTCGTAAATAGTTTATTTAACTTATAACCTACAGTGTTAGTTTTTAAAAGCTTTTTTAGTTTAGTTTAAAGAGGCACTTAATGTAAAGGATTACGCAAAATGAACACTTCTCGCAACTCTCTACGGGAAAACCCCTGAAATAGTCTATAAAGTAATAAATAGCTAGTCTTTAATGATTATGATCCGGTTTTTCAAAAAGCAAGCGGTACGTAAATGTTAAATTGCTTACAAGCCAGTTGGTTGGTATCAAGAGTATAAATAAATACCATTAGAGTAGTTTCACTAAGTAGCAAGGTAGTTTGTAAAATAAAATATTTATAAGATTTTCGTTCAACATTTTTCGTAATGCATAGCCTACAACAGTAATATTTAGTTTTAGCTTATCCATAAAAAACATTTATTTTGCACACCGAATTTCGCTAAAAACCAGTTATAAAGTTCTACAATAAACTATATTATAATATAAAATTTAAAATAACTTTGATTATTCCACGTATTGTGTAACTAACTGTGACACGTGTTTCGCCTCTTTCAGAGGCATCTTCAGACTTACTATCGCAAAGTTTGCTTGACTACTATTTGCCAGACTTTGCCAGACTTACTATCGCAAAGCAAACTTTGCGATAGTAAGTCTGAAGATGCCTCTGAAAGAGGCGAAACACGTGTCACAGTTAGTTACACAATACGTGGAATAATCAAAGTTATTTTAAATTTTATATTAAAATGAACTTCCACAAAGTTACCGCCGAACCATCGAAAAACTATATTTTATAATTCGAAAACATCACTTCTTATGTAAGGATGTATATTAATTTAATTGTCAATGAGTTTGTCAGCATAAAGATTTAACATAGCTTTAAAGGGGGAAGAATATGGTATTTTTTAATGTTTATTTATTTATTCATTTATATATAAATATATATATATGTACATTGCAATAATCAAATTATAAGATTATTGCATTGGTAAAAAAAGTTTAAAGCATTGGATGAAAAAAATATATGGTTTACAAATATACGAGTGAAAAAATTACATTGGTAATTGGCAAAGAAGTCAATCGAGTAAGTTCCGACAAAACCAAAAACAAATATACTAAAAAAATAGTACTGGTCCGAACTCACTCACGTCCACGCGAAATATGTCAACAATACTGTTTAAAATCGATTGGCAGACTGGTTCTACACCTTTTTAAGAACAAACAACACAAACAACGATTTCTCAAAAAAAAATATCATTATCATCAAGTAGCAATAATTAAGACTAATCACTTTTCATGAGGAAATTTCGGATAAGAAAAGTTAATTAACCGTTTTAAAAAAAAAATGTCGGAATAGACGGTGATTATATCAAAAAATAGAAATTATCGTTTGATTTTATTACCTGCCATTTGAAAATGCATCTATGCCGTGCAGACTGCAACGGTATAATCGATGTGTAAATCTATGTGACCATAGAATAACATTTTTCAGTTCTTACTATCATGAAAGTTTAGTATGAGTTAACTACTATTAATACAATTACAACTATCGCATAGTTCTCATAGCGTCTTCGGTAAATAGATCTACAAACACGGATGTCACTTATCATTGTGACTAAACGTATTGCCAAGTATAACCTTTTCCGTGAGCATTATCCTCAAGTGTGTATTTCCTCGCTGCCAAAATGTTAAGATTCAAGTTGTATCAATTACTGGCAACAAACTCTGAGCGCAGGTGTCGCTTGCAACAAAACTACTAAAGAGTACCTATTACGGATGTATACACTTACTTAAATCATATGCATATACATACATACCAAACTGAGTCCGCTTCTGATGCTTAGCATATCGTTACCTTACTTTGAAAAGGTTCCAACTGAAATTTCGGCAAAAAAAATACTTTCAAAAATAGCATTCTTGCATATACATATGTTATTTTTAGAGTCATCTATTGTTGAATAATGAAGTAAGTTGAATGCTGGAGTTTTATCTGGACACTTATTTTCATAAAATTATTTGAAAAATCTCTTACATTATCATCACTGTTTCTACCATAAGATCTTTTTTCCATAGAGAATGGTTTGAGTTTTAAAAATTTATATAGGTTACATGAAAACATGCTCATGGTTAGAAGTAATTTTTATCTTTTGAATAGCATAAAATCAATTCAAACTTCTAACGCTTGTTTCTCAAAATAGGGTCAAAAACCGTAACAACCTTTTCAAGTAAGGTATCGATATGGACTCGTAATGTTTTATTGTATCTCAACAGAATTGGGTTCGATTCCTTCGCACAGAGCCACTCTTCAAAGAATATAAAGAAACAACATTATAGTTAGAAGATTACTAAAAGTAATGATTGGTGGGTTGGTACACAAAAATCACATACAGCCATTTATATTGGATAAAAATCCATTAATCGATTTATGACAGTTTTCAATCCGAGATTCCGTCTTGTGACGTCGTTTCTGAGAGGACAAAACCCGCCAACGTTAACCACCCACTTGGGAAATTAAATTATGACAGTTGGACAGTCGAGTTTCTAAATTTGTTTCGAGCAGTGCTTTGTCGATGGTTAATTGACAACAATAACGACAAATAGAAATAGGTGAATTATCGTCACATCAGTGTTGTTAACGTCTTATTGTGCGCGCATTAAATCGGGGGGGGGGGTATTTATTTCCTAACCATTGGGGAGACTTATCAAATCTTAAATCAAAGACGGATGCATTCTTTACATAATGATGATGCAATTGACAGGGATGACATCATCTCTGTGAATTCTTGTGAGATGGGCAAAATATTTTTTTTTCGTTAGTGTATTCGAATTTTTTTGCATTAGCAAAATTTCTTTTGACTTCGAAAGACAATTCCATGACATCCCTACATTATATAAACAGTGAGTGTTTTAATTTTTATTATATTTTTAAATTCTTGTGAAATGGCAGGGCTGTGTAGTCGGTAAAAAAAGTTCGACACCGACTCCGACTACAGCATTTACCGAAAACCACGATTCTGACTCCGACTCCGACATTGACCAAAAACACGACTCCGACTCCAACTCCGACTAAAAAAGTTGAATATCGTCACTTTTTTGCTTAATTTTCCTATTGATGTGTATTCAATTAAATATCTACTTCACCAATCCGGCCAATAGCCAAATTTGACATATTATATGCTTAAAATAAAAAGTTTAAGTTCGTTTTCTTTTTATTTGAAGTTGGGCTAACAGATGTCACTAGGGCTGGCACCTTACTATCGCAATGATCGCTCGTTTGATAGAGCGCATCAGAGTGAGAAGAGAATAGCTTAGTATCAGTAAGTGTGAGTAGACAACACATAGCATTTTATGCCATTTATAAAATATAGTTTATTTTAAAAAAAAATACTTTCCAGTCATTACAAAATAATTCTAATTTATACATAAATTACATTATTTTTTTGCGGCAGCCTAGCAATGCTATTTGTGCTACCTATATAATTAGTTTTATTATAGAAAAAATATAAATATATATTTCATATTTTTATTTATAATATGTATTGTTTTTGGCAACCCTAGAGATGTTTTTTAAATCTTGGACTTTTGATATATTTTTTTCACTTTTCTATGAAAATCAATAATAATTTTAGTATAAAATTATTTTCCGGGTATTTTACGTGCCATTTTAATTGAAAAATCGATGATTGAAAATTGAGGCGTACAGCAAAAATCCATGGAATTGGCTTGGCGTTTAAAGCAGGCATGGGCAACCTTTCCAAGGTCGGGGCCGATTGTCATTCCGTCTTCGAGTTTATTACACATAAGTTACATATATTTAATTCAATAAAACACGTTGCTACATCTTATATATTTTTTATTTATATAATGAATATTAATATTACTGATTACAAAATTTAGTGTGGCTGAGTGTGGAAGTAAGATTGGCCTTGTACTTGAATTACAAGACTCTATGGCGATGAGATTGCTTAAGGATAATCGAGATTTTCATTTGTTATCCTCGTTCGAATTTTTGATTTAGTGTGTTTCATCCTCGAAAAAAACTGATCGCACGTATATGTGCTGCCGAAAATACAAATGATTTTTCTTGCAAATGCGCGTACATTTGTATATTTTTCATCCACCAAATATAATTTATAAAAATCCGTCAAAGCAATGTTGTGGTTTTTAGACATAAATCCCGCTCAATAAGTTCCATCTGCAAATTTGCTGGCACATTTTTTTACATCTGAATCAATCGGATGAGCAAATATAGCGAATGTAGAGTCTTTGTTTTGGAAGTCAGCAAGCCTTGTATCATATTGCTCTATTAGTGCCTTCAGTTCATCTCCATAAGAATTACAGTCGCGCCAAAAGAAAACCGAAACAGCCGTTGAGCCTTCAAATCTCACATGTTTTTCAAAAGATGGCTATTAGTTTACTTTACAATTGGAAAGGAAAAAAATGGAAATCGGTAAAGATTCCGAGCAAATTTTCGCAAATGAATAGAATTGTGAAGGGTGCGCGGATTTATATTGCAACGACTGTATATGTGTTGTTTGTATGAGCTGATAGAATAGGAAAATGGTTTTAAAAAAAAATCCCACTGGAACTATTAATTTATATTCCAATTATTTTGCCCAGATGTATAAGGGCCGGACAAAATAGCTCGGTGGGCCGGATCCGGCCCGCGGGCCGGTAGATGCCCATGTATGGTTTAAAGGGTTAGTAAAATAAAACATATTTTGCAGTAGCAAATTTATAAATTAATGGTCTTGTGGTATTTATTCATTTAAAATTATATTATTCAAACTAAATGATAATGTTTATTTTGTAAAAAAAAAACAAAAAGTTTCTTCTGACAGGAAGCAGAAGTACGTTTTTATTTTTTAAACTTTTTGTTCGGTTGTCCGTGCTATTTTCAAATAATATTTTGAGTGCTTACGATATATAATTGACTCTTTTATATACTTTCCAGCCGGCCGTTTTTTTACGTCTACACGTGTAGACGAAGTCGGTTTGACATTTAACTAAAAATCGCAAACAATTGATCAACAATTTAGAATTAATATTAATTTTAGATATCGTGAATCGTAATACTTTTCATCGTTCTCAGATTCAGTAATTATTTTTTTTAACCAATTTATGTAGTCAAAAATATTTGGTTGCTTGCTTGGTTAGCGTTACGGTTTATTAAGTTCTATAGTCGACTTTGAAAACTATCTTCAAAGCATTTCTCACTTTTTCTTTATAAGAATACTTACTACCCGTCGTGAATCAAGCTGAAATCAAGGTATGTAAAACTAATATATAAAACTCAATGTTTGTTTGTTCATATTGTATGCGTTGTCATACCGTTCATCCGATTGCGATAAAACTTTGTCAACTTATTGCTTGCACTTGCGCGAAGCTTATAGGCATAGTAAAATCAAACTATAGTAGGTGTTTTATATAAAATGATTTTACATATTTTATGAGCAGCCATACCGTTAATTTTGACAACTTATTGTTACACTTGCGCAAAGGCTATAGGCATAGTACAATTATTTTTCAGTCGGTGGCGCGTGTGTCGTACCATAGACAAACAGCAAACGTCAAACGGCAAATGTCATCGATACCGATCAATGTTAGTGAAATTAAATCGAAATTATTTATCTAAAATATTGTGTGTCCGAAAGTACTTCAATGAACACAAATACTTTCTTTGAGTGGCATTGCATCGCTTACCGAGTGTATAATATAATAATTGAAAAACAGTTAAAAGTTGTAAATAAATTGTTTTTAGATACTTTTAAAGGGTAATATTGACATTCTCCGTTGATTTTTAATGCGTTTATATAATTTACAGCATTCAATTGCTTGCATCGAAATATATATCTTTTCCAACAAAATATGGTATTACTAAAAAAAAATACTTTTTTTCGATTGCCAAATCCACGCGTTCATTAGCGACTTCCAACTAGTCAATTTCATTTATAGATTATAGCTCTTAGCAGTGGTGGATTAAGCACTAGAGAGGCCCAAGCGCAATATAATTTCATAGGCTATTTTTTTCGTATGATTTCATTTTTTGACGTCTCTACAAAATGTTTTTTTTTATCGTATGTAATCGAGAGTATGACTTAAAAAATGTACGGTATTCCCGCAATTCACTATAAACAATTCAAAATCCACACTCTTTGATATATGATTATATGATACTATAATATATATGATACTCATCAGTCATTCAATACTACGACCATTGAAAATTCATTTTTCACTGTAACATCCATAATATATTCTGAACGAAAAGCATGTTTCAAAATTATTTTTCCCTTTTCAAAGTTTATTTTTGAGGCCCCTAGGACCCCACGCGCGCGAACTTTGCGCTATGGGTTAACTGACTTAAAAGACAATTTTTATGTATTATACATCTGAATATAAATCGTTCCAATTATATGCACTACCATAATTTTTAACACTTACGCACCGGGTAACTGATGATCATAATTCGGTGTGATATAATTGATGGAAGGTAACGAAATTTTAGCGGTTGAAATGTGATATTGAAATTTAATCATGCAACCCTTATTCGTTATCTTACATTATGTTATTAATCCCACTCAAAACTATAATTATGCATAGTAATGGTACGTTCTACTACATATCCATATAAGACATTGTTTTGCAAATATACATATTATCCGTTACTTTAAAGTAATCGCCGTTGAAGACGTATTTCATAAAATCTAAAAAAACAAATTCGTTTTAAACAATTGTGTGTTGTAGAAGAATTGTCTTCGATACTATTTTGATGTTTATACGTTGTTTTATGATTTTTTTTTATCCAATTATAGTTTTATTTTTGTTTATTCAATTTTTAAAGTCATTTCAAAACGAACGTACATATTTAACTTTTTGCTGTCAAACTTTAAAACTTTTATTTGAGCACAGTATTTTTAAATTTTTCCACAACTCGCTCTGCATGTAATTATTGCTTATAGAAACCTGAATACTTTTAGTAATATTGTATGCCCAGTCCGCGGTTGGTTTACGTGGTGGACCGCCCGGGCAGATTCTTTCAGTCGATTGATCGATTCTGTTCAAAGACTATGGGTGTTTGTGTTGTTAAAATCCTTTCCGACCCTTTCGATCCCAAAGAGAGATTATCTAACCACTAGTCTTCGTATCTTTTCAATTCTTACTCTCTTCGAAGAAAATGGTTTGAGCAACTGAGTAACAAGCATTACTCGCAGAAAATACATGTTGAGATTAACTTTGTGAAGAGTCTTAATGCTCCAGGGTTGGGAGCGGACATGGTTAAAAAAAATCATAATTTTCAATATTATGGGTGACTGAACCATATTAAATGTATTACCCATGTAATTTTCTTCTAGTTTTCGTATCCTTTCAATCCCTAACTTTTTCGAAAAAAATGGGTAGAGCAAATGGGTAACGAGCATTTTTCGTAGAAAAACCTATAGAGATTAACTCCTCGATTCCATATGCTCAAAAAGAAAAATACATTGGCTTTTCCCTAATAGCTGTGGCGGAAAAAAACATTGATTATATGTTTTTAACGAAAGCTAAGTCTTATGACTCAATTTCCAAGAACTTTATAGAAGAAAAAATATATTCACAATAGTGCATTAAATATTCTCGTGATTTTAGCGTTACCGTCTTTGGTAATATTGCTCTCTACGTAAGTCTTGAAAATACTTTAGAAAAGCGAGTATGAGATGCATCTCTTGTTTTATCTCTTGGGATCTTATAGATAGACAATAACGGCGGATGTATTTACTTTTTGCAAACTCCTGACTATATGCTTGCATTATACTTAGAAATGAATTATTATTTTTACAATCAAAATGCGATTCACTTTTTATAACTAAAATAAATTTTAAAATATTATAATCCGTTAATATTGATTCGATCCGAACCATTGATCATCAAAAAAAAATAAAAAGTTTTACTTACCTTCTTAAGTGAGATTTTCTTTCAACTGATATTAAATATAAAATCATTAAAACAGTGGTTCCTAAACATTTTGCTCTGTTTCTAATTGTTGAAACATTTTTAGGACCTTTTTTTTCTTTTTTATGAAATATCAATTGAAGTTGACTTTGAAACTTTGAAATCACTACACATGTATACCTGTTTATAATACTGTACAGCTCATTAGTTTAATAGTTTGTAATGTTAGCGTCATTTGTAGTATGATTATTTGTTTGCTTTTTTTCGATTCTATAATCTATATCCCCCTCCTTGCTTCCCGTAAAAAGGAAAAATCCCAAACTCCATTTTGTAATTTTATCATTTTAAAATGTTAGAATCAATCTTTCTTCATTACTTAAGTAAACTTTCTAGTGGTTGAAAGATCCCCTGCTTTTACGTGGAATAATCAAAGAAAAGTTTTTTTTTTACCGCCATCGAAATATCAAATAGGTTTCATTTTTATGGTTTTTTTCAACACTTAAATTATTATACTTGGGTGTAAACTGTCAATTCTTGATGGAAAAGCACTATATTTGAATAAAAATAACACATTTTCTTTGTACTACATTCATATGATTGAAGCCGGTCTTGCTCTTTATAAAATGTATGTTGTACAAAAAACGGCGCTATTTAAATACTTTCATTATATTGTGACATATACATACATATGGTAAACTGTCTGTAAATATTTTAAAACAAATAATCAATTTAAGAAAGTGGGCAATATATGAAATATTATTTTGAAAGTCCGGCATGAGAAAGTACACAAACTAGAAAAGAGAGTTTGGTTTCTTTAAAACCCCGTTTCTTCGGAGCATGTACATCAAACTGCCATGCAAAAATCTTTAACTAAACAGTAACGTGTTACGAAAAGTGCTTTTATTCAGTATTTCTTTAAGGTTTAACGCTCGGACCAATGAACTGTTTTCTATTTTAACGCTTTGAAAAAATTCTTCACATTTATTATATATTGTGAATTTCTCGCAAGATTAAGGAAAATGTTTGTATTATAAAATTCACAATGCAACGCATGACATTATATAAACCATGGATTTTCTAATGAACCTTTTTCAGCCAATCATTCAATTTCATTCAAAATATCTGATTAAAAAAATGATACATATTTATGGATAAATAATCGTCAAATCACGCTCTGATTTGTTATTACTGATAATGTGTTCGTATCAAACGTTTTAAGGTTATTTAGTCAAAGATATGAATGTCTGCAATGATTCCATACCTTACCACTAGACACTCCAATTACTTGACATCTCAACTACTCGCGTATCGATAATGTTCGCCGTAAGCGAAACCAGTCCTCATCGAATAAATTGAATGTGGAATAAGTATTAAGAATGTGCTATTATTTTTAAGAGAATTGATCGTCTCAAATTTTTAATTGGTTCAAAGTCTTGTTTTAAAATCCACGCGTAAGGCTCAGTTGAACGCAATGTTGAACGATATACATTTTTTTTTTTAAATATTTAAATAAAATTTGGAAATTAATCTTCATTAATAAACTACCAGTATCGAGTACTTAAAAATTTACGAGTATCGAGTAATCGATACTCGAATTGGAGTCTCTACTTACCACCCACCGTATTCTATACGAGGATAGTTGATATAGAGATGAAATAACAATTAGTTATTTTTATCGACACCATAACATTTTCCGAAAAAGCTTACAACATTGTACCTAGTATTAAATTTATAATGAGTTTTTAAAAGTTATGATCCGTAACAACTATTCGTGTGAATTCATATACTGAACAGTTTTATAGTTATAATGTGGGCAATAGAAATATTTTTATAAATATTACTGTAGATAGCATTCAAAAATATTTTTTGAATAATATAATACATATAAAATTTAGCAGAAGTGCCAAAATGGCAGGTAAACGAGTTAAAATTCACATTCATTAAAATAATTTTCAAAAATCATTACGTTTAATTATATTATTTCAACGTGAATTCTATTGAGTTCTACAAGTATTTCTTAGTAATGGAAAAGTTTTATGTAAGATCATTAAAACTACAAAACTTTTCATCATTTCACAAATACGCTAATGTCTTATACATGAGTTAATTCAAAAAGTAATGTCACGAAAATGGTAAGCGACAGGCTTTGTTTTGTCTCATAACTATATTGCAAATATATTTCCATGTCTGATTGGTTTTTTAAATAGTTATTTAATTTGAAAAGTTCGCGACAGTAGTGAATACTTTTCAAAATGAACAAATGTAACATAAATATTATAGCCTGCTCAACAGAAGATAAATCTAGTGATCTTATATATAAGACCTTACGGTTACTCGAACACACAATTGAATAGAATATTTTTTCAATAGAATTTAACATAACCATTACTGCACGTGCACCTGATCTTGAAAACGGAGTTCTGTAAGAGTGATTACGTAGCTAAGAGTCCTGTCCTAGACCTTCCCTCATACCCTGGCCTTCTCTGTTTTTTACTATGAATCTTCTTTTTATTACACTGTGAAAAAATAGCAATTTATTTCAGTTCTTCATAAATTATTTGACATATACATAGTTGATAGCTATTTAAATATTGTTTTTTTCACCGTTTTATAATGGAGTATACAAAATAAATTCCAATTCAATCAAAAACATTTTCTACTTCACAAGCAGCATTGTATCAGGTTTTAATCATCTTTTCGATAAAATTTCGGGTAGTTACGTTACAACGCATTAAAACACTTTCGCCATTAATCCTTTGCTTTATGCTTGCAGTTGTTAAATAAAGATGACTTTGTCTATGAAATGGAATAGTGTTAAAATCTTTACAACCCATTTGAAACAGGAAATAAAATGTATTTAACTTAAAATACTATTTATAACTTAAGAAAATGTTGCTCTGTAAGATAATTTTGCTTTTGTTTCTAACTCTTTGCAAAAGTTGCAAGCGCTTTCGGAATAAGTAAAATTTTCTTCGCCGCAGAATAAATAACAGGAGGCATTATGCGACGGGCAAACGAATCCTTATTTGGTATCGTATGCATCCTGTTGTTGCAATATTTATATGATCAATATGATTTACTTATTTAAATTTGTTTTTGTCCATACTATATATAACCTGTTTCAAATAAATGTTTTCTAGTTAGCTACATACTATTGGTTAGATATATTGGCCTCACAGAGACAGAGAAACCTAACTAACTAACAGGTTTCACCAGTAATTAATTTTTACTGATTTTTAGCAGATGTATATTTTTTTCATTGTCGTTAGACGATGCTTTGGCTTTCTAATGTATTTATTAAATATAAAATAGTTTTCTTTCTCGTGTAAAACGACAGTGATTTTAATATGCATAGAAATATGTTCGTATCCACTTCCCCATACATACGTCGTAACGTTCGTAACCCAACACCTGCAAAAATCGAAATACGTTTCTTATATACTAAGGGGCCGATATGGGCCATTGAAATGAATAATTTCAGCCAATTAAAAATACGTATTCACCAATTAATGCAAATATGTAGATACAATTAAATCAATCAATAAAAAAATCATTCAATAAATATAGTAACAACGATATTTTCTTGGGATATTTTTTAAATAAATCTTTGTTCAATTTTCCTTGTTGGCAACGTATCGTATAAAAAGAGGATTTTTTACAAACCCATAATTGATTGTTTGATCTTCTTTTAAATACCTCATGAACACTGAAATTCTTTTATAGTTTTCTCATAATGAAACATTTTTGCTAGTATCATTAACGATGTGTAGTATTATAATATGATATAATATTAAAACGGCGATAAATAATCATAATTGCACAAGGCTGTTTTATGTTCAAATAACATCGCATATAAAAAAAAAACAAATAATATGGTCTTAAATAATAAAATAACGAGGTACGTAATAAATTGAAATCCACTCAGAAGCATGGCAAAGCTCTCGCGTCTCATAAATAAATAATTAAATATGATAAATAATTCACACAACAGACGAAAATCCTCCGTTTGATATACCTAACTACGCTCAGACGTTTTCGTCAAGATTCCGCGCGGGTTTTCAAGAAAAATATTTTCCAGGATGACATTCATATTAGAACATTTTACCTTTATTTTGTAGACGGCGTTCTGTTAATGAGAAAAGTTCAATACTAAAATAACAAATAACTTACGTTTTGCTTAGATAAATAGGAAATTTTGACTGTAGTTGTGTAAGAATACCAATCAACCATGTCTTGATTTAGAAGCTAAAGCTCCAAATTTACAATTTAGCTCAATTAGATTTTTTTTAAAAGTGTTTTTGTATTTATCAATAATCCCGTAAAAACAACATGACAAAGTACAGGTTGACACATTCACTCCACATAAGGCTATTCGAAAATTCTAAAACAAACTATAAAAAAGGAGCAAGACTGCTAGATTGTGATTTGATTAATGAGAAAGGTCATTTTCATGAAGCTCAGTATCGGACAAAAAACATGAATAGTAATTTTGTTTCTTGTATAGCGCTTTGGAAAGTGCCTGTGAAACAGCAGCTATCAACACACCGTGGGAGGTGGTTGGACAACCAACTTGCATTTATAAATAACATCAATTTATATTTTTTTTAAAATAGTAGAATGTATTGCTGAAATATTACCAGTTGATTTGGGAAAATCTTATGAGACTTTTATACTTATTTATCAATTGTTCTGCTGTTTTTAATCGAAATGTATCATTATCATCCTAGATCGGTGACTTAGTTTTCAACAAATGACTTCTGATTAAAAATGTTAAGCTATAAGTTATATAATAACATTTGAATCAATTCAGACCATTATGTGACATCCGAATTTCATTTACCTACTTTCTTTTCCTATCAATAGATTTCAAATTCACAGTAGCTTCAGCCTTGCTGCCTCAATTTTAATGGGTTGCTCATGCAAATTATTTTAATGCAACAACGGCATAAAAGCTCCTTGTTTGTGAATTATGTGAAAACATCAAATATAGTGCTGTGTCACTGTTGTAGCAAATTAACGCGAGTTAAAAGATAATACATACTCAACATTACTGTTAATGTGCAGATAATCCATTCAATGTATTTCGGGATAAACAATAACGTTCAGCATTATTTTAAGATGCAAATGTTTAATCTCCCCAATTAATACAATATTTTCTTTTTCTTTTCTACCTCTCGAGCGCTTATAGAATATAGATACAAAATTCGGTACACCGTTGTTCTATTTGTTTGTATGGTGGAGGGGATTGAAAACTTGTTTGGTGTAATGCCGCACTCATTTTTACGTAATTTAATAAAACAGATCGTATTCAAGAATAATAACTGTATTAAAAAATAATAACATATTTTTTAAACTTATTTCACATTTATAAGGATCATGACCGTTTTCGCTCATCGCGAGCATTATTAAATTGAGTGAAACTGGTCCTAATTTCAATAAATCTAATGTGAATTAAACTCTAAAAATGAGTTATTATTTTTTAATATAATGCCATTCCACCAAGTATTAACAGTCAAAACCTTAAACTTGACAACTAAAACTGAATGTACATTTTTTTTAAACTTATGAAAGCAACGAAAAAACATGAATTCAGTCAAAAGGCACACTCGAGGACCTTCATACAACACTATAGATGTACACACAGCAATAGTTGCGATACAACATTGTTTGAAATTCACATCTTCATACGGTGTCAAATTCAACGTAAACAAAACGAAAATACGCTTACTAAAAATAAGAGTGAGCAATTACACGCAGAAACAAAAATTCATACTGACGTAACGAAGAACCTTTTAGTGGGGTGTTTGTTTTATCGAAATAAGTATTAATGTCAACGAAAATCAAGGACCTGCTGTGAGAAAATATTATGGTATAATACACTGTTATATATGATGACATTTTCATGTTTTAATTTATTACGCTACTGAATATGTCATTCTTACTTTAGTCATATACTCGGCAAACAAATTCATATACTGATATAGCCAAAAACTCCGCATTCAGTAGTCATTCAATTCACGGTTGAGAAATCTGAAATGGCAGATGAAAAATGAAATCTCCTCTTTGTATGAAGGTCCTTTGTTTAAACGACGTCTCTTATGCTCCATCATCAAACAAATAACCAGACTGATAGTTTTCTTTTGCGAAAGTATGGCAATATCCTGTTATTTCAATAATACTTATGACGTACCGAAATAACTCTTGGAGCTTTCATTTTAGTGCTTTAGATGTTTAACAGATATGAAAGCTTTTTTACGTGCGCTTTTATTTTAGTTCTGTAACTATACGATCGTAAATAGTATTTCACTTTATATTCAAAGTACAATACAATTTGTATTAATTTATACTTTATCTTACTATATGTTCGAATGAAACAGACTGCCAGTTCAAACTCATTTTTAAAATCAGGGTCGTTATAAGGGTTCCCAATCCCGGTATCCCGAGGATTTTCAATACCTGATGAATCCCAGTATTAGAAAACATGATCCCCAAATTTTCGGGATTGATTTATTTAACAAGCATAAATGATTTATCTTCAAAAATCGTAATGCTACGTGTCATCTTTGAAACACCGAAAGCTCGTGGAAGAAAGTATTTGCGTGATGCATTAATGACAGCATCGAATATAAAATATTGCTTTGAAATGAATTTAGAGGATGAAAAACATCAAGTAACAAAACTGTAGCTCATTAATGGTGATAAATAATACTTTGGTGAATGCCAATTAGGTACATTTCTTAAATTGATCCTAACATTCTGGATGGTAATGGTAAAGATTCGCCACTTTTAAACTTAGCTCACTTCACCCCTCAAGAGCTCATATGAACTTATTTCAATGATTTACATAAAAATTAATAAAACTATGTAGCTTGTGATCAAGGTTATCAGGTCGGTCCCTGTGTTCTAGCGATCAAGAGGCCCGGGTTCAATTCCCGGCAAGGTCAGATTTCTTCAATTGAAAAAAAAGAGATCTTGGGCTGGGTGTATGTTATTTATCGTTGATTTTGTGCACAACTGATTATTTATCATTGAATTAATCTCGTATGACTTTCACAATTACGAATATTAGGCGCATTGGCGTAAGCTGTAATGCCAAATATTATTTTAAAAAAAAATATGAATTAAATCAAAAATGAAAAATATATTAAAATTTTCTGTGTTATTCATTGCATCATCTGTAACGTAAAAATTTAATCCTATTTTTTACATAAACGTTAACGTCTTCCCGCAAAAGCCTAATACGGGATTTTCTTTGCCATAAAATGTCAAAGCTTTTATTATCTTTTAAGTAAACTATAAAACGCCATTCTAACGTTGTTCATATTAAATCGCAAACCACGAGTAGGTAAGTTTAGAGGGCTTCTCGATCCACTGCTTATGTAACGTGAAAACTTTTGTCGTGTAAATAATTTTGATCTCTTATCCAATGGATTATTTAAAAATAGTTTACGTTGCTTTAAAATTAAATCGTCTTCAATCGACGACGAGAATAAAAACCTTGGAATATTCATTGCCTATTTTTTATGTTTTCAGTTCAGTATGTATTATATTTAACCAAAATTCTTAGATAAATTGGATGTCTAAGTTTGAGGTTAAGACAAGCTTTTTTTACTTCTTTGTCCATCGGTATATTTTTGAAGAAAAACTTGAAAAAAATGGTACATAACCCCAAAATATCTTTTTTTTTAAAATGGCTCGATTTATTCAGTTCCCTCATTCCTGAGATGCTAAAGGATACTTATTAATCATTTTAATGTAAGCAAATTCATTATTCAGCACAGCTTAATGCGAATTAACGACATCCGATACTATTATTTATTTCCACACATTATTTATCTTACAATTACATCTGACAATATTTTTTCATTCATTAAGTTCCACGAAAAAAACGATTCCGAACTTAGATTAACACTTTTTACAATATTCTGCACAGCTCAACCTGTCAACAACACCAGACGGGCAATGTGCCAGATATTTTTAAATCAAATAAGATCAACGCGAGAAGAAATGAAAACGATTTTATTTTTTTAAAGAAAGTTAATATCTTAAGTCACTCAATCATTTAACAATAATTATTTGATATACTTACTAAATAAATTATTATATTCAGCCCGGGCCGTGGTGCAGAGGTCAACGTCGATGGCTTCCGCAATGGACCGCCCGGGTTTTATCAGTCATTAAATCGATTCTGTTGGATGGCTATGGGTGTTTGTGTTGTTAAAAATCCCTTATATCTTTCAAAAATAAAAGTTGAGCAAACGAGTAACAAGCAGTTTTCATAGGAAGAAAAAATGTTGAGACAAACTGCGTGAGTCCATATGCTTCTAATTAGGAGCAGGCATGATAAATAAAAAAAAAAATTAAAAAAAAAAAACAATCCACAGTAAACATACAAAAACTCGTTCGGTAAATTCTTGCCAAAGCATATTATTGTTTTTGTCGGAAAACTGTGATCTAAATTGGAGATTACTCTTATATGTGAGTTGGCTAAATAGTAGCGGAACAAAATGGTTCCCTACCTTTTTTATTAATTCCAATACGATCAATACCAATGCTTTATATCGAGGTTTACATTAATTAAAAAATAGCTGTATAATCACCATACAAAAAATACGTGGAATAAGTTGTGTCAATAGTGAATTATATAATATTTAAAATCTGCCTTAGAAATCTTAGATTAAAAGATGTGCAGTATCTCCCTATGCAAATATCTGCAAAGTGCAATCTTGTATCTTCCAGGTGCATCAGACATTTATGTTTAGCATTTTGATCGACTTTGAAGAGGGAAAACATTAAATTGTAAGTAATACACGTTCAAATATAAACTACTGTTGCATACTGCAACAAGAGCTGTCTAATATGCCAGGTAAAAATAAATAAAATCCAATGAATAAATAATTTACAAAGAAAGGTCGTTTTAATTTTGACTAGTTTCTTTTTAAAGCGTTAGTTAGTTAAAAAATATATGTGGCACGTACTAAAGTTTAAGCATAATGAACGTGTGTATACATCTAACACTACTTCTAGCAAACCATAATCCAAAGAAAAAAAAGTCTCTCCCCGCTCAAAAAATTATAATATAGAAGTTCATTTAAATTTAAAATTAAATTCATAACACATTGTTATTTCACGTATCGTGTAACAAGTAGTGAAGCATGTTTCACTTCTTTCATTTACATCTTCAGATTCCTCTGTTAATGCTAGGAATATATGGAATAACCCTTCCTGATGCAGGGTCAGCGCCCTGATCGTATTTGGTATTGATGTTCTTTTTTGCTATGATGCTTGTTTTATAATTGATATTATGACTATTATCATTTCAACTCAGAGAAATTATATCCAGAGCTATGTTTTTCAGTCCATAATCATAGATCGCCGACGGCTATGAAACAGTTCTGCAAGCACTATCAGATTTATCACCAAAAAAATTACTCGCACCACAAGGGTTACTCTTAATAATCTTATTTTTATATTTTTGTAGCTTTCAAGAAGATAACTTTATTGCAAACTTATTTACCATGGATGATTTTTATTTATTTTAAGCGCTATTTATACAAGAAACTGAATGAAAAAGTTTATTAAGATTATAACGTTATAATATTTTCAAACCTCAATAACGGCTGAGATAGAAATTTTTTTTTCAATTGGCTTTTTTTGCAACGTGTGTATCATTAGTATACACAAATTTTAAAACTCCAGATTCTGACATTTGAATCAAAATTTATATAATAAAATGCAAATCATTGCCAATGTATTACATTTGTTTTTATATTATGAATAATCGCAGACATTGGACTATAAAAACATTTATTTGAATTCAAATAGGGGTTCAAGGAAAATAAAGTGAAAATATTAAACCTAAATAACCGGGGTAGATGAATATGACCACACCTTTTCTGAAATGGAAAAACAAATCGATTTCCATATACATAAATTTTCCAAAAAAGGCGATACTGAATTTTGAATCAAAATTTATATAATAAAATTCAAATTCACTTCTATATAAAACATTTAAAATGTTTACCAAGTCAGTAAATTTTCATTGGACATTTGATAGTGTTTATATATTATCGATAAGACAATTTGGATCTCTTTTTTACAAAACTAAGGGAAATAGTTTGGTGTTCTTTTTTTGCAAATGACAATGAAGACAGAAGTTATACGTATTTTAAAGGCTTTTTTTATCCTGTAACGCGGCGGAACGGCGTTCCGGCACCTTTTATTCTCGAAATTTTAATAAATGTTCGTAAATTTTTTTTCTATTTTGAAACTTGAAAATTAAAATCGTTGATTTCCACTTTTGTTTATTAAACTCGTTGGAACACCTTTGATACTTTTTGATCCTTCAAAATACGTTGTCAATGGTTACTAGACGGAAGACATTCGGTTACAGACACCAACACAAAAAAAAGAATTAGGGACCATTTAACTGACGAAAATTGGGAAAAACTGAGGAAATCATTGTAATTGTAATGTAATTTTGGATAGCCTTTTTAATAAATTACATATTTTTTTAATGTTATGTTACATAGTGTATTTAATGTTCTTTGTTTGTTTAATTTTCATTTGAAATTTCTAAAATAAATATAAAAATATGTATATTTCATCTTCTTTTATATGAAAACCGTTTTTAATTCTATCAAAATGATATTCGAATGTTTTTTCTTAAAAATGACAAAGTGTGTTCCGGCACCTTTTTTTTCCAAAAAAAAGCACTGCGTATTTGTAATATAAATGTCCATTGTATCGCTATCTAGAGATTTATAGATCTTAGGCTCAACTTAAGACGACATTATTGAGTTAATATATACATATAATGCATGATCGCTTCTTAGGTCAAATAACAACAACAGTAATCGAGAGTTAATTTTATTTATGTAATCGAAACGCATTTATTAAATTATCGGTGATTTTGAAAATGATTAACAGGTAATTAATAAATTTTACAAATCCAAATAAATGCAACTCATCTGTTGATAATTTGTTGTGTTAACGTCGTTAGTAGTATGTTTTATTGTTTGTTTGTAACTACCTCTTCTCATTCCCCGCCATTCGTCTTGTATAAAGGAAAGATCCCAGCATAATTTTTGTAAGTTATCATGTAAGAATATTATAATCACTCTTAATTTATAGCGATAGTAAGTCTGATGATATCTCTGAAAGAAACAAAACACGTGTCACTAATAGTCACAGAATTATTATTGTGCTTTCTACTAACAAATATATCCATTCATGGAATATTTAATGACATGGATTTTAAATCTTTTTAGATGTACAATTAAAAACTTATAATTGAATCAAAGCTCATTAGAAAATAATATAACATTTTCTTTGTTTCAATGAAATCTTTAAATAATATCCGAAAACTCTCTCTGGGATTCTAATAACATAAACGGCGTTTTCATGAAGTGCAAGATGCTCAGTTTATATTTTTATAGAGCAATATGGCCTCTGCCTTTAGTAACAAAGAATTCCACTGCATTTCCATTCTTCTATTGAACGAACGTGAACTTTCAATTCTTTTCACAGTTGCATGCATAATTTTATTAGAACAATTCTTTTCTTTGCGATGTCCTTTCGTGACTAAAAAAAACATTTCTTTTCATAACGGTTCGATATTGTCTGTCAGAAATTTCTTTCAGGTTAAGATATAATATTCCACTGAAAGTTTTTATGCGATTCGTTCAACAATCATAATTTTACATTAAAAAGTCAAAGCTTTCAAACTCTTTTAACTAAACGGTTTTTCAAAAACGAATTTCCAGAATTGTAGCTACGCGATAGTCAAGAGTAATTAAGAATGAATGAAAATATCACGATATTACATGTTTTTAGTTATCAATTTATAATTTGATTGAATTTTTTAAAATACTTTGTTAAAAACTCATAAGCGTTACTTTTCTAATACACGCCACTATAAGAATATGGTGAGATTGAAAAAGCTTTTTTAATGATTTCCTTCAATAACTTATCACAAAAAGAGGGTGCGTAAAAATCTCGTTGCACCATCGAATATATCGACGATACTTGACTCAATATCTTGCTTATTTTTACTATGAGTCTTCAAATTTGTCCATAAACGCAGTAAACCGTAAAATGGGTAATGTTTTACAGTCAAGGTATTAAAGACGTGTGGCCAAGCTTATCAAAAAAATATTAACGAATCATTAGTATTAAAACACTATCTAATGAGATACTTACCAGTGTTGACAGTAAACTACAGACAGCCTTCATATACTTTACTGTAGAGACTCCAATTCGAGTATCGAGTGCTCGATACTCGAGAGTACTCTTCCATTTTTCTCAGTACTCAATACTCGAGTATTTTTCAAAATTCGTAATTTATAAATGATGATCTATGTATGTCTAAATTTTATTGAATTATTTAAAAAAAAAATACATAATGTTTAACCATTGCGTTCAATTGCTGAGTCTTACGCGTGGATTTTACTTCAGGTAAAAAAAATATCATGTAGTTTTTTCTATTGTGGGAATTATAAAACAAAACTTCGAACCAATTTAAAATTTGAGACATCTAATTCTCCATTATTTTCAAAATATATGTTTTGTAAATTTAAATAATATGAATTTAAGTAAGCTTATTTATTTATTTAACATCTATTTTATATACACAAATTTTAAATAACAATATACATTTTGGTACATCTGAAACTACTCGATTATTTTTAAGTTTTACTACTTGAAACTGTCATATGAACTTTAGAGCAGTGCTACTTAAATGCTGGTCCGTGGACAAGTAAAGGAGCGTGAGCAGGCGATTGCCGGTCCGTGGTCAGTAAAAAAAAAGTTTTATATCGATTTCAGTTTATCTCTTTCCACCATTTTTCACAAATACATGCTATTAAGTCCCCAAAATTGACAGCATAATTTTCAGTTATACACTAGAATCAGGTTTAAATAAAATATCTAATAGCAAAAGAGCAATAAAATTTTTATAAATATTCAGTCTATTATAAATATTGCTATTCTATTATAAATATTCACTCATTGTATTTTTATACTCACTAAATCGACAGTTATCACATTCACTAATTTTAATTTTTGCTTATAAAATTATACCGGTCCCAGTTTACATACACACTGAAAAATATTTACCGGTCCACAAACCAAAAATGTTTGAGTAACTGCCTTAGACTCCTGAGTATACGCTTTTGCGCACCATCTTATTGGAATATCTCAATATGCATATTCTTCCAGTGTTTTAGTATTATATTAGATAATAATTTAAAATTTTGAAATATACATGGTCAAATAAATTATTATATAAATTTATTAAGATTATAGGCCATGTATGAATATATATATTTTTTGTTAATAATCAACTATCCTCATGACTTGATGGATTCTTTAGATTTCTGTTTAATCAAGTTGCAAATATACCAGTGTCTACAGTTTTTGCTTTTATATAAATTCAAGTTGAGGGTGCACGCTTTTATTTTTGTCTGCCTTAAGGCAACACGACCTTATTTTTTTTTTATTCAATTTAATCTGTGGACACTGAGTGAAAAAACGGTAGGCAAGAATCACTCATTAATTCGATGTACGCCTGAGGTGTATCAGAGTTGATAATTATCGCTTACAAAACGAACATGTCTACCAAAGAATTGTCTCTCTAATTCTCTGAGAATTACCTTTAATACTTTGCATTTTTATTTTTTCACAAGTAATACGCATTTCTAAAGAGGATGGATACAGTCTGCTAGTCGGATCGGACATCAGTCGCTGTATTGTTTTACATGCTCCGATTTCAAACAAAACATGTACGCTTCGTTAACCTGCAACAATATACACTTTATTAACATCAGTTTATCAGGATGATAATTAATATACATATGATAATAAACATGAACTTTGAATGAAAAATAGTTCATAATAAAGTAAATATCATACAATGGGAAAATTTGGTATATTTAAATAAGCTTTTAAGCTTCCATGACATTTAAATTAATAGCATTATTATTGTGAACACACCGTGCTATAATTGGTATTTTTTGCCTGCCATTTTAATGTTTTCAGACTTACAAAATGGTTTTGATACTTCGTGTGATCGAACATATCGCTCCCTTAGTAATACTTTTTTAAATATCTTAAGGGGTTATTGGATTTTATATATTCATGGATGATTTTGATTTGTTTAAAATGGTTGTGAAATATTTATTTCAATCCACTGAACGAACACATGTATGAACATGTATGAACATGTATGAACATGTATGAACATGTATGAACATGTATGAACATGTATGAACATGTATGAAAATGTATAAACATGTATGAACATGTATGAACATGTATGAACATGTATGAACATGTATGGACATTTATGGCCATGTATGGCTATTAATGAATATGTATGAACGTGTATGAACAATATGTAAATGCCATATCTGATAATGAATATATTTTATGGATTAGTATCGAACCAACATGCAAGTATTTTATTCGCGAAAAATTTATTAGCATACATCTCCTATTAAATTTGCCTTATGTTTATAAAAATACCATAATTATGTGCACTTAAAGTTGCAGTTTACTCAGATATATATTCATATTAAAATTACAGTTGCAATCCTAATAGGGTAGATAATTATCTGACAAAATAATTGGGATACAAATTATCGATAAGTGGTACTTACCTCGCCCGCATTTCTACAGCCACTCATTAAGGATACCACAATTATTTTCAAAATATATATATATTTTCCACACCATGTATTCTCCTTTGCTATGAAACTTTATCTTTCTACCAGCAGTTCTACTAGCAATACTTTACAACAATATACAGAGCTTCATTAGGGTAACCATGCGATATAAATTCATCAATAAAACAGTATGATTTGGTTAAGTGAAATATTTTTTATACTAAAATCATTCCACAGATTTTCGAATGAATTATATTAAATAAATATCAATCTTTTCGTATCATAATGTATGTGTATAGCTTTTAGTTTCATATAATTAGCACATAAGTAGCACATAAATGAAATAATATTGAAAAAAAAAATTTGCAAGATGAAATTATTAAAAAAAACAGATTTCCCAATGCATAGTGTTAAATTTATTTCCTATAATGTGTTTTTATCAAGGACTCACACTATTTTTCGAATCAAGTTGGCTCTCGAAACATTGAGCACGAATATTAATAATTTCAACCCAGAAGTAAGCTTACGAAAACTTGTAATAAATAAGTATCACAACTTTTCCCATTTTAAATAGGGGAGTGAATGAAGTAAAGATTGTTAGCAGAAATAGTGGTAATCTAGTCTCACACTTGATGAAATGATAATATCGGCTCATTAGAGACAAAGAAGCGTAAGTCATTTTTTTCTATTCTAACTTACTTTTCGGGTGAGGGAAAAAATAGGTTCCACCAGTAATCAATTTGACATGTTTTTTTAACATTTTTTCAATATCTTTAACGGCGATGCTTTGGCTTTGTGATGTATCTTTTAAATATAAAATAGTTAGTTATACTGATGAGTTGTTTAAAGGTTAAGTGGAGCTAAGAACAAGAAAGTGGTTTTAATACGCATTATTTTGCGTCTAGTGGCATTCATAACTCAAAACAGGAAAAAATCGATACACGTTTTTTTATCTTAATAAGTCGATATATGTACATCCAAACATAGATTGATATTCTTTCCATTCTGCGATCGAGCCTACGACTCTTAACACCCAAGTAAGAAAACGGTTTATATACATTAAATTAAGCCAAGCAATTTCGCCAGCTATGCTTAAATATACAAATCGAAATAAATACCATATCACTGTTTGACCAAACCTAAAATAATTTTACAAAGTGTATGTCTTGTTATAGTGTTTGAGATATTTCCTTGACAGCTGGCCACCGCATAGGAAAGCTCATTCTCTCGCACGATACTTCTTGTGTGAAAGTTTACGATCGAATACTCTAAGCTTTGTTCGTTTCGAAACATCGACAAGTGGTTTTGAAGATTGGCATTATAATTTTGTGTTAATAACCTGTAGACTCTGGTGTGAATAACACTGTTCGTTCACTACGTACCGCCATAAACACAATTACTTAAGAAAAACAATGGAAGCTCTTCAACATTCTGATATAATATTATATTATTTAAACTGTGGTACGTCCTCAAGGTTAAATGTAAATATCTCTTGAGAAATCACAATAGATACCCAAACTTGTGCAAACAAACTATTCAATAATTTGGATAATAACACATTTCCGAAAGATTTTATAGATGTATCCTTGAAAATGTAATCAACATTATTATGTTGTACTTATTCTACAATATGATGACGAAGAGATTTGTTCCATTATGTCCTGTAATTACTGAATACAATTGTATTAAACAAATGGACACATCTAACGAACACCGCAGTAATTCACTTTATTCACAGCATATCTATATGAAATCAATCGTTAATCATAGAACAAAGCAAAAAATGATAACGATATTCGAATCGTTTTGGAATCTTCCTTACAAATTCCAAAAGCTGTACATACGTACTTTTATATATTCCCAAAACTGTATTTTAGAAAATGCGTTAAACCCCGTGTCTTTGGTAAGCGACGCGAACCGGCAAGCGAATTTAGGCGAATCCAGTCAATTTAAAACGTAGTTGATCAAAGATCTTACGTGCCATCGCTCGGCCAGACACAATTAACGCTCTGGTGAGCTTGGACCGTTTGATATTTTCAAGCGATTCGCGCGCGCCATGAGTCAGGCACTTGAGTCGACTTACGACATATGCCGTCCTGACCGGATCGCTTCGCCCACGTATGACACTTGCATGGGCGAGGACCGTTTGATATTTTAAAACTCTGCCGCTTTCAAAGCTGCGCCGGATCGCCTCGCCCAGCTAAGACGACACGTAAGTGTGTAAGAAAATTATTTGCCTTAATAAATCTTTTTCCGTTTAAAATTATAAAATTTATGTAGATAATTCTTCAGTAGTCTTATCGGTGTAATAATTAAAGTCAGTTTTTATTGTTCTTAGATGTTTGTTAATCATTATTTTAAAATTATTCATATCCATAACAAAATGATTACAGTTTAATGTTAATGTTAAAACAATATATGAACAACATAACTGAACATCACTCTCTTAATGAATGGATCAATAATGGTGAGAAGACAATTCAAAACCAAAATGTTTTGAAAAATTTCATGACTTCGCTGAAGAAATTTCGCTTCGTATGATGAAAATAACACCCTTACATACCTTAATGGATCAATAATAAAATAACAACGATGTGTTATCGGGATTTATGCAATTTTCTTTATCTCCTGCTCGCTTATCGGTAGCTATTTTTTACGATGTCATTTTGAGCTCATTTTATCACTCAAAATTTTATTTTATTAAATCACTTAAACAGCTTTCTCAAACAGAATATTAAGGCACACGTATTTGATATAAACCAGGCGCGTAAAACACCCACTAAAAATTCATAACCGGCACACAAAAGAATACGTTTCCAAATTAAATTAAGATGAAGAAAATCCCCACTGAAAATCGCATAATTGGACACACAGCATGTTCATAAATAAACATTTTTAAATAAAAATAATAATACATTTTAGTACTTTTTCCACATAAAACTTATTTGATCAGGACCGGTTACGCTAATGGCGAGCATTATCAACTGATAATGCTCAGTTGATAATGCTCGCCATGAGCGAAACCGGTCCTGATCAAAAAAAAATATGTGGGTAAAAGTACTAAAAATGTATTATTATTTTTATTATAATGCCTTTCCACCAAGTATTGACAGTGAAAACCTTAAAAAAAACATTTTTTAATTTAGATAAAATTCAAAAATATTTAAACCTATCTATTCAAAATAAGAATACTTTTTCGAAAAATAGCTGGCGCCAAATATAACAGGTTAATATTTAAGTAAAATATGGAAGAGGACGACACATAAATATTTTTTAAGGAGACAATACCACCCGAACCCGAACGACTTATTAGTGATTAGAAAATTTATATGTTTGCATAACATTCTATGTACGATGCACAAATAAAAAACACAATATAAATAATTTGAATTTTGTTATTAATTTTAATATTGTGTGTTAACCTTCCGAAATATTTTAAGTGAGGCAATATTTCTATATAAAGACATTAACTATTGCAGTTTTTAGTTTAAGTGGATATATTTACACTTTGACACAATTGTTCTTCTGAAATCTTACATAGGTCTTTCTGTGTCAATTTCAACGTGATCCTGTTCTTGTCGTAACTGTTCTGACAACACTGAAAGTGGACAGTAAGTGATAGATTTTTTTATTATCTGATCGATTAGTTTTAACTAGAATAGTAAATGGGGTTTTCTTACCTCCTATTTTTGAAACCATTGCGTACGTAATTCTAAAAACCAAACAAAAATTTGTTTTGTACATTCTTGTATTTTTTGCAGGTGGTTTTGTCTGGACGTATTTTTCAGGTCGGTAGTGAGCGGTATTGTAGAGGTGTAATTTTTAAAAGATACCTCATGTGGGACATTCGGTCTCATAATGAAACTTCTAAGCATTATCTGTAAACTATGTAGATTAAGTCGCTCAACCTACCCTCTTTAAGAAAAAGTAATAAAAATACAAGGACTAGTATTTTACGATACGGTTACACTCTGCTTAGGATATGTGAGAACTTATAAAACAGACATCGATACTTTTTGAAAAATTCGGAAATACGTCGGACTTATGTTCAGATTATAATAAGTTCATTATTTTATTGAAGACTCAAATCCATAAACTGATCCGTCTACATAATGTAATGTTAAAAAATCACGGATAAATTTCCAATAAAGAATTACATAATTTACTGTTAGCCCTGTAATAGGGATCCTGTATCTCTGATATCGTTTTAGAAATATTGGAAGGAGACAAATCGAAGTAGGTACTTATTAAAAAAGCGAAAAATTTACGAGCAAGAAATTGTGAGTTTCTGTAATGGCACATTACTTTTTCAAAAATGAAAAGACCATTACCAAAGCGCCTTATGCTAATAACAGATCAGTTCAAGTCAGCGCTTCTCAAACTTCCCGACATACATCTGCTCGCTCATTTGAAATTCAAATATGTTTATACTTCAGCACTATCAGATCCAAAACTTTTGAAGTTGAATATTTTTAAAGTCAAGCATATCAAAATTTGCAAATAAGAGTAAGAATTTAGGAACACTAAGCTAGCTACTTTCACCCTAGACGTTTATCGCCTATGCGGTCTGGCGGTAAGAGCTTTACAAGTTACCTAAGCTCAATATCGAATATTCTTATTCAATTTAAAAACTATTACATATTGTCTTAACCAGAGCTGTGAAGTCGTTGAAAAAAATCATGACTCCAGCATTGACAAAAAACACGTCTCTGACTCCGACGAAAACAAGTTTTTTTCTTCCTTTCCTATTTATGTGTATTCAATTAAATGTCAACCAACCAATCCGGCCAAAATACAACTTTTACATATTATATGCATAAATAAAAGATTCTAACTTTTCAAAATTTCTGACTCCGACTCCAACACGACTCCGTCCAAAATACCGCGACTCCCCGACTCCGACTCCACAGCCCTGGTCTTAACGAATAACAAAATATTTGGTGCATCCACAATTATTATAAGCTGTTAATGTACCATATGTGATTCTCTTTTGGCAGTATCGCGGGGGGGGAAGCTACTGAAATGATGAAATGAAAAACCATGTAGAAATTCCAGTGTCTTAATCCATTGGTGGATATAAAGCACCAGCTTAATGTAATATATAATGTTTTTATTCACATTACTAAAAGATATTTGTAACTTTTGAAAAAGAAAAAAATATCATAAGTTTGATTTTTATTCCGTTATTGTATAGGTATTTAATGGTAGAGCTGCGTTTTTTTTCTAGAACTAATTTAAAAAAAATTAAATCCACTTAGTTTTCAAAATAGCATTTACATCAATTCAATTTTTTTCTTCTTCCTTAACTTTAATACCTCAGTCATGTTGCCAATGCAATATAAGCCTTTTTTAATATTCTCTAAAGATTTTTTTGTTTGATTTCAATGCACACCTACAAATTTTATAAGGCCTAAAAAAACTTAGCTGCTTTTTTGCTTTGACCAGTTCTTAGAAGAGGAAAGAAGATTCTTGCAATTGTAATATTAAATTGAATATTTACGAAAGATCAAAATTTCTTTCTGTAATGATTAATAATTGAAATCAAGCAATTATGTTAATTAAAATAAACGGAAAGGGTGACAAAAATAACAGTTTAACGATGACAAATATGCGAAGCCCTGAACTCATTTAGATGCAGCACAGTCTAAATAATAGAGGATGAGCGTGGCAAAGGCGGTGGGGGAGGGGAGGGGAGGGAAATCACTCGGCATTCACGTAGAGGGGATCACTCACACGAAATTATGCATAATTGCATCTCGTCGAAATTCTCGCCCCAAAGGTCGGTCGCCGACGAAAACAAGACGATTTGCCCGATACGGGTCTGAAAATCGGATCAATTAATTAATTGGGAAGATTGTAAGCCAGCTGTAAATTCACAAAGATACTATTCTGGTATTTATAGCAGATTATAGGATTTAAGCTATCAAATAGTAAATAATGTTCTTCGGACAAAATAGCAGATATTTCTAGCAGTAACTAATTTAGTAAATCAGTTTAATCAATTATCACTATCTAATACTTAATCTAAGGTAATTTATGTATGAATTCATTAGGATTTATCAATTGTTTTTATTCATACTCTATATCAATGGCCTAGTCTTAACATTTTCTAACGAAAACTGATTCTTACTCAGTTACTCAACCTCTTTTTAGTTCGATGAGACAAGGGATTGAAATAACATAGTCGCACTTGCTACGCCCCACTCATAGGATCAAATGAGTAGGAAAGAGTTTTAAGACAACACAAACACCCATGCCTTCGAGTACAATCGATAAGCCGACCGAAAAAAGAGCTACTTGTACTGGAACTTGAACTTTTGCGGTCCGTCACGGAAGTCAATGACGTCGATTAGGTTTAGCTCCATTTAATTTGGGTGAAAAGGGCTGAAAATGATTAAATATTTTTTTAACCATTTCGATCCTTTCTTCGATTATATTGCCACTGCCACTACAAGGTATTTCCAAAATACTCTACTCTACAGTCTTATGAGTTGTGTGACATGCAAATAATGCAAGGACCAACGTGTGAATAGAAGTAAGGCATCGAAAAAAATGCTTTGCTATACAAAAAATTTCATACCCAAATACTGTTAATTTTTATAAACAAACCCGGTTTTTCGGTATAGAATAAATATCTGAAAATGATAAGATCCCGTTTTCAATTCGCATATTATAATCCATATGGCAGCAATAATACCATGCATTGTTTTTACGACGAGCAAATAACTAAATAGAAGACTGATGGTGAATAAATATATTCAAAGTATGTATTACCAAATTCAGAAATTCTCCGAATTAATTTTATCTGTTACACATTTTTTATAGCAGTAGAAGAAAATAAATATCTAATAATAAGTTCAGGATCTAAGAATTCATAAATATGTCGCATTTTTTCTGTAAACAAACCTCCGAACAAAATACATTTACTGGGAAAGTGTTCCAAATAGCATTAGGCGCATTCTTCTCAAAGAAGTGATAATATAACTCGAAAAAGTGTGACGAAAGTAAAAAAATATCACACAATGGTCTTCTATTTGGTATATTAAGTGCTCAGGGACAAGCCAAGGATTCGGTCTCCCATAACAATGCGAGGAAATCAATACTTACGTACAATGTATTGAAGACTCAACAGCCTATCTGTTGGAGCATTTTCATGATAGATGGAATGTTTGCTTTCCAGCCTTTTCGACTATAAGGTAGAATAATCGACGCACTGCCAGCCTATTCATGACAGAAAAGGCAGATCCATATCATAATGCATGCTTAACACGGGAATCGTATTTACATTGCAGGGAGTGCTTGAATTTTTTTGTATATTAGGTGATATTACTTATGTTGAGTCCACGAAGCAGGCTTGTTCCCTGATAATGCTTTGTAGTTGGGTGGATACACACTATGCTATTATTTCCTTTAATATGTTGGCTAACTAAGTATTGACTATCTGAAAGATTCTGTCACCGTAGCTTAGCGGTAGGTTTCAGATTTAAGTACCAGTCAATTAAATAGTGTGTGATTTTTATTACTTGAAATATAAGTTAATTATCTTCTTGAGTTCATATCGTGTGTTTCTCGAGTGATTTAAAATCTTGACAAACAAAATAATTATTTAAATTGTGTTAATAAATTATTTAAATAAAATTTAATAAGCAAGGCTTTTTAAATTAAAAAATAAATTTTCTAGTGAAATCCTGTTTATACGGTTATGAATGTACTAAAAAACGTTATAACACCGAAAACGTAGAGAATGTTTTAAATAGTTAAAATATATATATATATGTATATATCTACGTTTTACTACGAAAAAACACCAAATCGGTTCGGTATTTTTTTGTTGGTTGTTCTATCACTAAGCCGTGGCGTAACGGTAGTGATAAGCTTGCCACTACTCCTGTTCTAGACCTACCCTAACTCCCCTTGAAATAAAAAGAGGCGGTCACAAGAAGTTATCTCAAAAAAAACTGTTAGGATAAACTGCATTAAGAGTTCACATGCTCTACAAAAAGATAGTAATAATAATAGGTAAAAGAAAGAACGGTGCATTCGAAGTTTTTCATTTACTGCTACTCCTTCTAACGTCACAGTCTTTTTACCAGGGCTGTGGAGTCGGAGTCGTCGCGGCGATTTGGCCGGAGTTTTACTCGCAGTCGGAAATTTTGAAAGGTTTAAACTTTTTATTTTAGCCAGATTGGTAAGGTAGATATTTAATTAAATCGTGTTTTTGGTCAATGTTGGAGTCGGAGTCGTGGTTTTGGTAAATGCTGGAGTTGGACTTTTTTTACCGACTCCATAGCCCTGCTTTTTACACTATATATATATATATATAACACATAAACTTTATGACAGAAAACTTAATCGCATACAAAGTTTCAACAAAAATATCTCAGGCGTAATTAAGTATCCTAAATGTGCTTATAATAACGTAATTGAAACTTCTACCAATCTATTATTCTAGCCTATTTAATAAAAATATTTCAAGCATTGTTTTTTTATGAATCGCATAATTTAAAATAAGCATCAGATCTGGTTCGTTAACGTAATATTTTTCAGAAACTCTTGTTGATAATTTTTTAGAATTGTGGAAATAGTTTTTAGTTAATCTCAATTGACTGTCTTTCCTAAGTCTTTCTTAAATATACACAATAAACTAAAAATACAGAATGAATTACTTAGAAGTATTATTAAAAAAACAACATTGCATTTGAACAAAATTGTAAATCTGAACTACTTTATCTACCTTTAATTTCATGAAATATATTGTAATTAAGTATTTATAGTTTCAGCTCAAGCCCAATAATTTTAAGTATGGCTGTTTTATTTGAAAGTTATTTTATTAAATATTAAAATGAAGCATTAAAAGTAGCCATCGAATGAATAGCCGATTGATGAGTAACTCTCAAACAATCAATCTATAGATAAACAATAAAAAATCTTTTGTCACTCGTGCACAAAAGGCAACACTGATATAAATTCTCCCTTCGATGAAATCCCAATGTCGTGTTATCGTTGAAGTATTTATTGGAGTAACGAAGACGCAAAGGTATCTCGACCTTTCCTTTCCTTTGTTGGAATGTCTGCGGCTGTCAACCTGTCTGCATAGATTTCTTCAGTCGCCGTAGCTTTTAAAAATATCTGAATAAAGAAAATTTCACCCAAGCCGTGGTTTCAGAAATACACTGAGAAAAATAGTCATACATTTCCTGTTTGTGGGTGAAGCCCGGGAAATATGAGTAGTGCGAAAATCGGTAACAGAAAAACAGAAAATGCAAGTCTTCTATGCTTTTCTATTTGGTGATTTTTGGTTGAGATCAGTGGTAGATAAGAAGGAATTCATTCGTAACAGTCAATAAAAACTAATGTTGTAATTTTCAAATATTCGTTTCATTTTAAAACGAAATTTGAAAATTATACAAACAAACGTCAGACGTAGTAGAGTCTGGTCGAGTGTCAACGTCGTTGGTTTAAGTGCACGGGCTTACGGAGTGCACGGGATTGAGTCGCAGTCCGGGCAGTTTCGTTTATCAATCGATTTTGTTCGGATATTGAGATAGATGCCTTTGTTGTCCAAAATTCCCTCCCCCACCAATCCGAGACAAAACGCGACGTAGCTAGAGCGATTGGCTAACAACATGTCTTGTACTTGTGCCATTCTTATATCCATAATCTCTTCGATAAAAGAGAAGTTGAACAACTTAGTTCCAAGCATTACGGTAAAAAACTGAAATAAACTCCATTAGGTCCACATGCTCCACATTGGGAGCGGACATGGTTTTAAAAAAGTAGTAGAGCACTACAAAATTGCTGTTCTCGAATAATAAATAATCTATGTTGTCCACTGCTCGGAGCTCCGCTGCAACACCGAATTGAAATAAATCTACATCTTATTTAATTATAACTGCTATGTGAATTTTGAACAAAAATATATTTGATAATTTATTTTAATTTTCGATTTATAAAATTGTGGATATATCATATCCACCTTGGGATATGAGGTTCATTTTGCCATTTTATTTTCAAAAATTCTTCACTTAAAATACGTAATATATATGTTTTAAATTTATTGGTATCGAATATGGGTACATAAACATCATTTTTTTATTAAATAAAATAAGTTTATACTGAAATCATCGGCGTTTTATACTGAAACACAAATGTATAATATTCGATTATTCATGTTAAACTTTTCATATTCTCTTGCCAAGGTTAAATAAATACATGGGTATAATTTTACGGAAATAAATGATATTATATTCCAATATCAACCGTCAATTATTTGCTATGAAATCCTTCTCACTAATGATAACGGAATATCCACAGTTTGTTCTGTAAGAGAAATTATTGTGTTAAATATTCTTGGTGCGTAGGCTCAAGAAAGTTTAGCTTAGGCCCAAACGCTAGACCCTTCTCCTTATTGTTTGGAGGCTCTACAGTCTACGCTTCTAAAGCCTACATTTTGAAGCTTCCGTGAAAGGATATTCACAACTTAGATTACACGTCGCGTCCCTCTAAGCGAAAATTGATGGGGGGGATGCTGAATTACTTGAATTGGAGGGAATAATTTCATAATTTCGATTAGTAAGGACTGAATCAAATGAAATATTTCGAAAATAAGGAACTAGTGCAAATAGTACATGAATATTTCATGACATTAATTAATTCAGTTACTAATTCCATTACTCTGTGGAAGGTTACTGTAAATAAAATAAGCAAGGCGCTGTTAATAATCAAACATGCTTTATCTTAAGGAAAGCGAAAACTATTTCTCGATAATTACATACACATGTATATTATACATGTGTTTCTTGCACAAAAATATAACGGGTGTTTATTTGCTTACAGATATGTATATCGTTTCATCATGATAGCTTAACAAATTTGCTGCCTTTTTGTTTTACAATTTCATCTATTTTAGGATAACGATTGAAGATAATTGATGGAAATTCAATATCATATTTGAATCATTTGAATTGTGTGCCTTGTTATGAGCATTCTCGTTCGAGATTTGCGATTCGCCTTTATGTATCAAACAGACTTTTCAAGTGCATCGTTGAATTTGAACTAACGCGTAGTAGATTGTTTGTTTCGTTTATTTAAAAGAACAACATTAATATCAATTAGATTTAAAGTTATGGATGGCCATCTAGATAGATCTGCTAATACATTTAATTGAATAAGTAAATGCATAACATATGCAGGTCTTTAAAATGTGACATCGTTAAAAAGTAATTGATACGCACCATTGAACGATTGAAGTAACAATATTCATTGACAACAATATTTTAAGTATAATTATTTCAACAACATTTGACAGAAAGCAATATTTATTCGACCAAATAGTTACGATCACTGAATAAATAATTTCAAATTTATAACGAACACATTTTAATACATTTTAAAGTAATTACGCAGTAAAAATCTGTCAAATAGTTACAATTTCATAATATTTGTTTCTATCGTAATAATTATTGTGCGGGCGGGCAGTCATTTGTTTTCCGTTTTGGACAACCAAATCGTTCGGCTGATTTTATCAACCGCAATTTATTGCGTCGTCCATTTTGTTTTGGCGCTTCCGATTTGAACGAAGAGTGCATTTTATATTTCATGGTGTTTCAGATCAGAGGCATCCACATATTCTTTTTTTTATTTACAACTACACATCTAGCTTTTTCTCGGCTTTTTTCTTTTCTTGTTTATGTGTCAAACTCCGTGCCGTATTGTTATATGTAATCTTTACATTGTGTTGAGTGGAATGGATCGGGGTTCTTCAAACTGTGTCTCAAATTATTAAACAAATAAGCGACTTAGAGCTACAACGTTATTCTTTTTATTCTCATACGTTTCACTTTGCATTATTACAATAATTGTGTTTTTATCAGTTGGCAACGTCTTATAAAATAAGATTAATCTTTTTGAATTGCTTTCAAATTAAATGATTGATCATTTAAATTCAATATTATAAAATGAACAGCGACCAAATTTAAATAGAAGTAAAAGAAAGTCGTGGTTTTACATATGATGTTAAACCACGACAAACGCTGTAATTTTTCGCCCCTTTTTAATACATATTTATACGTTTATTTTAATCTATAATTTTCTTCTGCAGTGTAAGCGAGTGAACCGAAAAAACAATAACAAAATCAAATGCAAATAAAAATGCACAGATTGATTTATAGATCCTTACTGCAGCCAAGTTTTAAACGCTTGTGGTCTCATTCAAAAGTGGTTGCCACTTTCACAACTAATACATGTTTTTTGATTTATACATTTATGTTCAAAAAAATGTATGCCCCGAAGCTTATACTCTCTTCCATCCATCCAATACTAAAAACGGAGCATTAGAAGAACATTAAACTTAAAATTAATCACTTCATAAACCAATTCAAAACTTACCTAAAGGTAAGGTTTATAAATAACAAGAAAAAATAATTGGCTGAATAAAAAATAGTTGAAAAAGAATGTGACTGAAAATATTCTTTTAAGATTCTACAAAAGAGGTTTAATTTTATTGTTTTCCATATCCTGGATTCAATATCATTAATGTAATTGATTGTTTCCCAATTGAGAATACACACATATTATTAATTATGTAAAATACTTAACAGAGCGTGTTTCTGATTGGTTAAATAAAGACAAATTGCGCCTCGATAGAAAATGTAGTAAATAAATAATACTCACGCCCTTATATAAGATTTAAATTAAGGTTTATGTGTTTAGTGATATTAATATTTAATTGTAACCAACCAACCTCAAATAATACCAAAGGGATTAAATTATGAAATATTGCTAATAGCCTCTAATTATCACCCCTTTACTTTAAACAAAATTTTGAATAATTCTTAATTAATACTGCAAAGCTTTTTTGGCTATTAAACTTTTTATTTTTCAGAAGTACTGTGAAATTTTAAGATCACAGGCGCTAATTGTCTGAAGGTCGTGTGTATTATACTACGGTTAGTTATGCGCAGTTTATTTTTGGAACCGTATAACATCCATAAGAAATTGAGAAAAGTTTATGAAAGCTTCTCTAAAAAGCTCTAGTAAGTTTTTCTTGAACACTTGTTTGACCCGATTAACTTTATTTTCCAAAAAGGATTATAATACTTAACAAAGAATTTCGGTTCATTGGGCTAGAAATAAATTATGTAGCCACTCTTCATCATTTTTTTTAAATAGCTCTAAGTAATAACGGAAGAAGTTGAAAATACTACCGTATTAAATAAACGAGATTATTATAATCAAGGACTCAAAGAGAAAATGTCTGACAGGGCTGATTTTTCGTTGCTTCCCAACGATCGAAATTTCTGCACCACAAGGAAGGAGATAGAATTCTCACACTATGACATATGTATAGTTTCAAAAAATATTTTTTATTTATCAACAAATAGAATGGAGAGTATTTTACAAATAACCAAAATCTTGTTTCGTTTCAAGACAAACTTATATGTCCCAGATTTATATATATTTGTCTTAAACCATATGTTTTTCTTTTCTTTATGAAACGTTTTATTCATTTCGATGATTATGAGATGCCATCTGCTGCTGTTGTCGCTGATTAATGTATTGAGATTATATTCAGCGAATATATTTACCTTATTATTTTATACGACACGTTACCTATAATATTTTTGTTTTTGTATGGTGAATTACGTATTAGTATCATTCGTAATTGTATGTTTTATCGTTATTTTACTACAAAAATATAAAAAATTAGGTAAAAGGTTTTGATAGTCGATAATATTTTTATTTGGTGTAAATACGAAAAGTGCACTAAACATCGCTTATCAGAGTTGCGTATAATTTTTCTCGTTTATCTGTAAAACAACTGTTAAAATAATTCAAAATGTACAAAAATCGAAAAAAGATAAATCTATCTGTCGTTCACTAATCAGCTCTATGACATTCTATTTTTTCTGTCACAATTTGATAAAGCGATATATTTATTTGCCTTATAATAACAATTTACTATTTTTACAACATAACTGTCTGTTAAGATGTCATTCATTGTCTTGGCGGTAGCAAAAATGGTTTCAGTTTATTTTGGTTTGGAATATCTTTTTATATTCTTTTGTAATCTAATTTTCATTATTTGAGTTAATTAAGCCATAATTACTAACGATCCGTTTAGAATTGAAGTTAAGTGAAATGAAAAATAAATCCAGACATTTTTAATTCACCCTTGAACTCTACTGCCCGTGTATAGTGCATCTTCAAAACCTTCTTGGTTTAGCACGTACATGTGAGCTTAATAGCTGTATTTAATACCATCTTGTTATTGCGACGATAGCAAATTAGTACTTTTTAATTTTTCTATATCTTGAGTTTATTGAACATTTGTCGAACAAAATTTACAAGCACAGAATGGATTTTAATCTCGTAACTTCTAAAGCTAGGGTACCTAGTTAATATAAGTTGGCTTACCACTTGTTTTCTACGCCCCATTATTGGTATATACCAGGTGAGTGCGGAAAAAAGTTACTCGTTACTGATATCCATGACTTTAATTAAGATTACTATTCGATTACTTACTGCTCAATTATATGCGCAACTGAGTAACAAGTAGTTTTCGTTGAAAAAATCACGTTGAGATAAACTCCGTAAGAAGTCCATATGCTCCAAGTTGAAAGCGGACATTGTGAAAAAAAATCACAAATACTAATGGCTAAATGCAAAAATTTTATTAAACAATCGAATATGTATTTAAATTTAATTTATTAAGAGTTTAATGAGTTTTAATTAATGCTCTTATTTGATTTTCCGTGAAATTTAATTGAGGCACTGATATAAAATCATTTTTTGCTTGATTACAATAATTTTAGACAGTCATAGAAAAATATATAATACACGTTCTGTAGAATTTTCAAACACTTGGTATAACAAGAATATCCATTTGTTATATATTCAGTTTCATTCCTGTATTTTCAATAAAAAAATGTCTTTGTACATGCGTCTGTACTCGCGTCTGTTATAAATATATTATCAATTTGGTAAATGTCTGTCCAAAAACTCCATTGCCAGAATTCCAAAATTGGCAATGACAGGTAAAATGGAAACGCCGCAGGCCAAATTCTTGGGCGGGCAGGAGATGAAAAAATAAAAAGCTGTTGCCTGCAGATATGCACGGATAAAAAATAACAAAGCTGATGTCATGGACACGTCTTACTTTCCGGTTTAAATTTCAAATTTATTTCACACCCTTGATTAATTCCTCAGTTGCGGCAATTTTATGAAACAAAGACCTATTATACGGCAGATGTGGATTAAGTAAATGGGCTTTTTATATACAGTTACAAATAGCACTTTTAATGTGTTCACTGTCAATACTTGGTGGAATGGCATTATAATAATAATAATTACACCTTTTTTAGTACTTATTCCACATAAAATTAACGTGATCAGTTAATAATGCTTGCCATAATCGAAACCGGTCCTGATCCAATAACTTTCATGTGGAATAATTACTAAAAAAATTGTGTTAGTTATTAAATTATTTTTAGTTATTAATATATTCCAAAATACACATGCAAAATGAATCGCAGTATAAATCAAAAGTATAGACTTTGACTTTGGCAGAAGTAATTGTACGAGAATGAATCATTTTATATCAACTCTTTTCTTCATCGAGTATTTTATTAGAATTCAATAAAGACTCCATAAATCCAAGGAACAACCACTATCATAGTATAGCTGAAATTTGAACTGCAACAAAAATTAACCATTTTGCTAAAATAATAATTAATAGCTTATTTTTGAACATATTTCTTTGGAAAAGCTTCACTTTACAGAAATGTTTTCTCAATGTAATTATGATACTTTGAGAATTTTGGTACTATTTTGTATCGATAATATACGAGATTATCGTTGTGACTGCTTTTAACTATACATATAGAATTCCAAGTATCAGATTCCAAGTACACACTCCTAATTATTTAGATTTTGAACTGTATTTGAAAAATGAAAATTTCTGGCGATATTTCAGTAAAATTTTGTTTACAAAGCATAAACGTTTAATTTTAACGACTATTTATACTAACGAAGATTTGTGCAAAATTCTTATGACAAAATCAAAAAAAAACATTTACTCTTCGAAGAATCCAAATATAAATGTTAATATTGGTCTACGCAATTCCGAATTCAGCCCTGCACGGATCAAACAAAATGCTATTTTGAAGAAATTTATCAAAAACTAGGCAGAATAATAATTAACGTCAAAAGGACAAAGCGAAGAACATCTTCTCCTCTCTGCCAGTCAACAATGGCCTCGGCACCCCCCCACCTTTACCAACAGACACGATTTTAAGTTGTCACTTACAATCTAGTTGCCTGCTCAGAAATTAATATTGGTATTGGTGTATATTTCTTAATTTTATTAAGCATAAAACAAAACGTTTTATGAATATCAAACGAAATATTTGACAAGTTTTTAAAGTGATATAAATTGAGCGTAATTATAATTTTATATCTCAACAAGAAATTAAATAAATAAGGTTTATTTTTGTTGTATCTCAATTAATAAGAGGAGTTTTTTTTTTGAACGAGAGTGGTTTTAGACAAAGATATTAATTCAAATTCTATAGTCTATTTGCCAATAATTTGTTTTTTAGAAGATACTTTGGGAAATCTAATTAATTTGTCTATTATCAGTATTTTAGACTCGGACCTATATTTCATTTTTCGACTTCGTGGCAGACGCCGTATTAAATTCAAACAATAACAATATTGACCAAAAGTTTGGCATTCTAATTAATGTTAAACTAAACCACCATATATCTACATATAAAGGGTATTTTTATAATGACGCTTAGTTTTGAAATGTAAATAAAACAAGTTGTTTGTGAGATTTCGACTAAATTTTAATTTCATTTGTAAGTATATTTTACGGCATTAAATATGGAATATAGCATCAAATGTCTGCCAATATCCATTCATTATAAAATGGGCCATGTCGCTAAAGTTGACTTTTTTGACAAATTTGGGTAAACTTCCAACTGCTCCAGAACCCAATCAGGCGTTGTCTGCGGTCGTTTACCTGAAGTTCCTTGGTTAGTTGGATTTTATACGGGTGCAGACATAAGGCCCGATTCAAAATTCGCCAAGTTGAAGTCGCAGAAAAGCCAAGTTCTTGTGAACAATGAGAAATAAGCTGCCTTGGGATTTCCTGTACACTTTCACACACAGCAGCAATTTTTTCACCAGATATTGTATTTTGATGACGTACAGGTAGGTGTTGGCCGATTATTTACCAAACTGGTTGGCTGACTCAAATTTGGCCACTAAACAATGAATAGTCTACTCAGCAGGACAAAGTAACATATTTAGAGCGTCCCTATTGAAATACCCTTTATATATATATATATATCAATTTTTAGTTCCTTTTAATGTTGTTGTTTTATAAGAATAGATATTTATAAAAAAATACAAAATCTACAATTTATGAAATTTCCAGAGAAGGTGCGCGAGCATTTGCAATACATTGGAACTAGTAAATAATATAGATATACATACTATTTCTATTAAAAGTTTACACCGTTGAACCAATAATAGTATATCCATATAAAATTTAAAATAACTTTGATTATTCCACGCATTGTGTTACTAATTGTGACACGTGTATCGCATCCTCGGGCTTACTATCGCAAAGTTTGCTTAATTACTTAAACTCATTACTTAAGCAAACTTTGCGAAAGTAAGTCCAAAGATGCGAAACACGTGTCAGAATTAGTAACACAATACATGGAATAATCAAAGTTATTTTAAATTTTATATTAAAATGAACTTCCGCAAAGTTACCGCCGAAACCATCAAAAGTATAAATAATATATCCATTTAAGAAGACATGACAAGTATTCAAGAATTTGGAAAAAAAATCATGAATGATTTAATTAAAAGTGTAAAGAAGCACAAGAACTTGTATGGGACAAAAATCATAGCATAAAATAGGCGGCAACCATATTTACTTTATTTTTGAAAATAAGTTTTTTTAATTGAACAATGGTGTCTGTCGAACTTGTGAGGGAAAACATATTTTTAATTTTTCTTTTCCATATAATTTATTATTGGACTTTTAACTTTAAAATTAAACATATTTTCGTTTATTGGGTTCTACACTGCCACCAAAAGTATCTTAAAACCTTCCATGTGCTGAATTAGCCTCCGAAAACTCTGACATAACACTCAATAATTCTTTAAAAGAAATAAAGGAGCCATACTCCCAGCGATGGGTTAAAGTAGTAATATATTTTATATTTTTTTCGTAAAATACATTATGCGACAACCCGGGACCCGTTCCGTCGAATAAATACGTGGAGACCTTGAAAACAGCTGTTCCCCGTACAGGGTGATCAGATAATTAAAACAAATGGCGTGATAAAAGCACGGTGTTTAGAGTATGAACCGTTCTCCTCTCTTTTTATGGAGAGGCCTATAAATATTTCCATCATCATTTGTAACCATTAATAAAACTGTAGGAGTGGTGTACTGACGGGTTATATTTGGAGCTATTACTTGGTCAAACGTACATAAAAACAGTTAGATTTCATAACTTTAAATAAAAATGATAGCATATTTATACTAGCATTGAATATAGTTTGTTTCTATAACTTCACAATATTTCAGGCGATTTTTAAAAATCTTACACAAAACTGCTTACGATTATCAATGAATGCATCGATGCTAATCGATTAGAACTTTTTACCACTTCAACTCAGTATGTGGATGATATTGAATCGTTGCCAATCTCGTCGTTTCTTAGTAAAAAAAAAATGGAGAAACAAATAATTGGTTGTAATCATATTCTTTTATGTCGATCCCATTTTCATAACACTTAATATTGTGTTGAAGAACAGGACATCGCTTATTCTAAGTTTTAATTTTAGGAATTATTATGATGAAAATGCGTTGATGCGACAGACCTTTAGTTCATAGCAGATATCTTGGATGACAGCGATCAGCTAAATACACATGTTTTTACATTTTTAATTGAGTAGTTGCGTCTAGATTTATGGATGTTTGTTTTATTTAAATTGTTTCTCATACCGTAGAAATAGGGCAAGAATTGGAAATATTTAAGTAGTTAGTGTTAAGGTGTCAACTGCCACTTTATGGTGGAGAAGCATTATTTAAATAAATAAAAAACATTATACAGTAAAGTAAAATTGGTTTACACATATTCACTTAGTTGACAGTGCTCACGATGAGCGAAACTAGTTCTAATATGTATAAGAGTGTATATGGCAACAGTACTATAATATAATTTTATTTATTTAGCCTTTATATTTTAGTTTCACAGAAGAAGTCCACCAGAATTGTTTATCGAAAAAACATATCCTTTAACACTAGTGATATCATTAAGTATATAAGGACAGACGTATTGAAACAATATATTTACCGTTTTTAAATGGAATCTAATGATTAATAAGCCATTCTATTTGGGCTCAAAATATGAACAAATTTAATTAATTTATAGCAAATAATATCGATGTCTGATACAGCAGATTATTAATAATTCAAAAATGACGAATTCTCATTTCCGACACCATTTTACTGAGAGTGCAATATTATCATAAATCGATTGAAACATAAAGTGAACATATCAGTAAGACAAAAGATCAATAGTTCCGACGACTAAACTAAGAAAACTGACAACATAATACAGTCAAACCTCCGAAAACACCACTCCATAAAACACGCTGGCCGAAAATATTCCGCGCAAATACCCCGAAGTGCACGGTCGCATTCCATTACCGTTGCTAGGTGACGTTCCTGCTTGGACGTTAAAAAAATAAAACGGCAAATATAATCTTAGTTTGCATTTTTCGCGAAAAAGACGAAGTCCCTAATTTTGTATGAGATTCACGCCCCGTTTTACACTACTTCATATACCACGGTCCCGATTATAGTGTTAGCGGGGGTTTAACTGTAGTTCAATAAATAAGAAAACTTTTTTGGTTATGCCAATCAAGAGCTTGAAAGCTTTATAGACCTTTCCGGATATACTTACGAATATTATACTCATCTCATATGAGAGCATTTGAATAAATAAATACTTTTGAAAGTATAATAAATTGCTTATCGTGGGAATTATCATTGCGTGGCAGTAGAATAAATTGTTCCCCTTTTCGATAAAATTTATTACTTGTATCTTAATTGAGACAATTATTCTGAAACAAATAAAAAAAGTGTCAGCCAGACTTTTTCAATATACGTCGTAACAGGAAAAATTCAGTTCAATTTGTTACAAAAATACGATTGCAATAAAAAGAAAGAGGATTAAACGAATAACAAGTTCATCAATATGTTTATTGAATAATCGTCCCCATTATGACATAAAACGTTACGTCGCTATAATACTGGAAACCAAATACCTGTTTTTCACGTACTCGGATTCTTGATCAAATGCACGATGGACACTTGCAAAACTGACTTGTACTTATAGTGACGAAATCTAATAAAATATACGATAAATTCAAAAGCTTTAAGCAAATGCTGATCATAATGTGTTCATAATATCTTTTTTATTGCCATTAAATTTGAATAGCTAGTAAAAATGTGCAAAACTTTCATGAAATTCATAATTATAAATACAATCATCTTATATATAAAACCGAAACGGCGTATGTATGTATGTATGTCTGTAATTCCCTTTTGCAATGTTGTTGCAAGTTGCCATAAAAACGAATATGAAAGAAAATATGTGTGAATTTTTATCGGCGAAGACATTTAGTCAAAATGCAATAAATTAGTCTTCTACTGAAGTTTTTCCCGGCTTTTATTAATATAATAATGTTTATTATTTACGTGAATGTATTATTTGACATTTCTTTGACAGAAAATTAGATTTTTTCCTTAGAATTTGGACATTTTAATGGGCGAGAATGGGGCTGTCATCAAATTAAATAAAGTTTGTGATTTTATTTGAACTATATTTTGGATGTTAAATTTTGTGATATAATTATGTAGAATGATATAACATTAAATAATTATTGGTCGCTTAGTCCGAGCGACGCCGGGTATTAATACTAGTATGATATAGAAAAGAAACCATTGTGAAACATAAAAACTACGTTTTCAACCTACATCGGATAATGCATATATCAGTGCTTGTTTTAAAGCGCTTTAAATATTGATTTGTACTGGCTTATAGATTGATTACCGTAGATAATATGATATTTTACCCAATTGCCATCCACTGATGATCAACGACGAAGGGGTAGAGAAAGCGATTGGCCTTCAACATACCTTTGTTCGCCACGCGCTTTTATAATTTTCCGGAAAGAGACGTCGGATGACTGAACTGAAGTTCGAGACGAAAATGTAAAATAATACGCCGACACTAGATTGCCCGCCTATCCGTTATTCGGACCAGTTCAATCTCCGTTTGGTTCAGATAATCGGAGTTTCCTGTACCTCACTCTAGTGATAAGAAGTCTAAATGGTGAGCAATAAAGAAAACGGGATATTTTTTATATAAAATGTTCGAAACCATTATTATAACTACCGACGAGCATTCGGTTCAAAGGTACACCATCATAAAATCCTCATAAATTATCAAACACTAAACCTTTTTCATCCGTGGTCAGTGGAAGTAGTTGCCCCACTTTGCCCCGTATACGAATAATTTTTGAAAAGAGTATGTAACTTAAGTGAAAATTTCGACATGGCTATATTTTAAACAACCCACTGGAGAGTCCATAGGAACCCAGCTATAAATTTTACAAAGCTAACATCACTTTTTACAAAAAAATACTTTCATACAATACCAAAAGGTTTTCAATAAATCTATATCAATGATAAAACAATCGATTACTTATGCTTATGCTTTCGTACCATTACGTTTTAATATAAATATCGGTTTTATTGATGTTTTTTTATAAATATTAACAAAATATTGATTGTTTTTTAACTTTTACATGTTAAGTGCCTGTAAATTATCATATTACGTTGTTTAAATGTATTTTTCAATTAGTTTAGCATTGGTAACCATCCATCATTATCTTAAAATGATACCAATCTAAGCCCTATTTTAATGATCGAGTGAGTGCAGAGTAATTTCAATATCACAGACATCCGAGTCTACGAACACAAATATATGATTCAATTGAAAAAAAATGAATCAGGACACTGAAAATACTGGCATTTAGACATGACATGTGAACACCGCAATCAAAGCTACTGACGCAAACAACTCGGCTGCAGACGCAGTATTTTATACTCTTTAAATTATTATTCTAGTCATGTACGCAGCGATATTGATAAAGTTTACTAGCCGAATATGTAATTTTTGTCCTTACACATGGAAGGTTTAAATACAGGAAGACCTCTTTTGTCCGAGAGTAATGGTATTATCAAAAAATACATCCGTTCATACGCCACGGCGTGCAGGCATGCAAACGCCACTACATGTTTATTTATCAATAAATATCGTATTTTAAACGAAATCTAACGCAGACATATCTTTTCAATGTGATTGTTAAAATATCGGTCTGTTAAGTCGTTTTTATTTTATTTGAGGTTAAGCTAACATTTTTCACGAGGGCTTGCATCTTATTATCGTAAATACTATGGAAAAATTTCTTCAATATTACACTTTTGGTATTTTTTTCACTCTTCTTTGAAAACCAAAAATAAATTGTGTATAAAATGATTTTCTTGGGATTTTCCTTGGCATTTTCATAAAAAATCGATGGATAAAAATGGTGGCCTGTGGTAAAAATTCATGAAATTGGCATAGCGTTTAAAGGGCTTAACAGGAAACAAAGCTTATTAAATATTTTTTAGTTATTTTTTTCTACTTCGTTAAAACGGAAGTGTAATATAGAATACATGGTTTTTATAAATGATGTGGATAATAATATAACAGAGTTTAAATTTCAAAACAATATTTACTATAGCTGTATATAACCAATCCCAGGAACGCGCGATAATGTGACTGTTTCCCGTTTTATAAATAAGATGAAAAAAATACCACTCTTTTAAGATTTCATTTAAATTATCTAATATTTTCAATATATGGCCCATGGCCGCTGTCTCTTTCCGCCTCTCATATTTTGCATGACGGGCAAAAGGGGTCGACCTTTACCTTACCCTGTATGTCTGTCCTTACCACCTCTAAAATAGATGATGATCAACTCACAGACGGGTCTCGTTAAACACGCTGCAATAAAATGTTTCGCAAACAAAGCCATTTATATGGCTTTGGCAAAATTGGCGTAAATACATATCAAAACTTATGTCAGTAAAATAACAACCGAATTATGTAGTTGTAAAACTTTAGTTATTATGTATATTATATAATATAATAATTCTAGACGACAAAAATTTTTTAAGTAGCTGAGCAAACCTTTTTCATTTCAAAATATTATATATTATCCTGAAACTTTTGTTGATTTACATGTCAAAGTTTGTGATTGAACGAGAATTGAAGCTTTACAGTCTCTTGAAAATAAGCTACTAACTAAAACTTAGCGGCTGTTATTAAGTAATAGAAAACGTAAACAGGAGTCAACTGATACTTGAAACAAACATGTAGTTATGTAACTTTATATTATAAATAAATTTTCATTGTTAAAAATAATCACAGTCTTGTTAGAATGCTAAGCATTTAAATAAGGCTTCACCGATGTTAAACTAGTATTATTTCAAATATTCCTTGGATAATTCCATCGTCGAATCATTTGACATTGATTTTTGCGAACTGCAAGTGGCCGTGATAAATTTGAAATCAAATAGATAAATATCACAAATACCGATGTCTTATTTCTTAAATCAAAGTCTAAACTGACATAGATTAGTATTTGATATTGAATAGACCTTACCAGGAATTGCCAGGAATTAAGCTTTGAATCATCTCTATGCTTTTTAATGTATTATGGTGTTGCTAGGATATAGATTATTCCAATGCAAAAGTAGTTGTATTTCTAATAAATTCTGTGATCACTTTGTGGTTATTCAAATATTTTTTAATCATTATACTGCATATTGAAAATAGTCCGTACAATGATAATTATATTGCTAGTACTTAAATATTGAATTTTATAATAACTAGTATTAATTTAGTACAAAAAAAGGTAATCAGGAACATTCGGAGGAATTTAGATATAAAATGATTATGTATGTACAAATTTCCAATATTCCATTTTCCGCAAACTATCAAGTTAAAATATGAACACATTTTTTTTTATATCATCAAAATTTTAATTTATAGCAACATTTCTCAATAATAACTATTTTGCGGAACTTTGATGAACAGAATGAAACCTGTAAAATATTTAAGCGTAACCTAGCAAAATTGCACCACAGGCAAATAATTCACATTTTCTAGGTTTTAAGATTAATTGTAGTTAATTAAATTTTCAAATTAATAATGTTGAATAACAGTTATTAGCTTTAATTGTCAACTTCACTGAACCATGCGTATACTATTATTGTTTTTCATCAAAAGTGCAATTTAAAATAAACCAACGCTACATAATCCTTTCGACCAATTCTTCATTTGAGTTGGTGATATGTACATATGATCATTTAAGTTAATTAGAAAAATGAATGAGGAATTTATTTTATTACCACTCTACCACTGATTGAGCTGGCATTGCATTGTATGTATGTTGTAGAGAAACTACAGCTTTTAGCTCTAATGGCCAACGTTATCCCCATACTACCTACCTGCCGGATGACGTTTTAATGCAAATTTAATTAACCCATTTGTCATTTCAGGGGCTCAGTTTCAAAAACTACCAAGTTCTTTGAACAATTTTAAAGAAAATAATAATTTAAATTTTCACAGTGCAGCTAAGAAACTGCATTTTTTAATTATGTCTGCTCTAAATGTTCAGCATATTAAATTTCAATGGAACACATCTCAACATAAGTTATTCTACGAGAAGTACTTGATGCTCTCCCCATTGTAGAGATGATAGGATAGTAGTTTGATATTCTCTCCAGAAACGCCCCATTTTTTTAGATCGGAAAAGTGAGATGACAGTTTAAGATATCATAGACATCCATGCTTTTTAATATTACTCCATAAATTGAGTAATTAAATCAATTTAAACTAGGATTCGAGCCAGTGAGCATCGTAATCAAAACATTGTTTTTATACTTATTCCAGATTAAATTTATTGAGATCAGGACCGTTTTGCTCATCGCGACCATTATCAACTGATCTTGACAGTGAATACCTTAAAAGTGATGTAAAAAGATGTTTTACTGACTGTTCCAATATTCTTATGAATGCACGATAAAAATGTCCCAAATAGCTTTTTACAGACTAATACTGCACGCACATTATTCAACAATAAAGTTATGTATTGCCATAGGTACCTTTGCAATGTGCAAAATTAATATAATATGAAATAGATGCTGGGATTTGACCTGTACTACAAAAGTTCAAAAACAGCCATGTCAATTTACCAGGGTGGGTTAAATCCATCCATTTGCTGTATGCATTTACGTAGCGCATTTCGAATCGCGAATCGAATTAAGTAGATTATACTGTGTAATTTAATAATATCTGTGCTATTCCGAATTGTATTTATGACTCTCAGTAGAATAATATTTACAATTTTAGTCTCGCAGAGAGTAAAGGGATCATTTGCTGATTGTTTTTCAAAACTATATTTCAGTATTAATGCTATTATTTGTATATAAGGAACATACTGTAAGGTGTCTTGACTGAATATAACTTTTAACCATTGACTTTTTATTATAATTTTACAAAAAAAATATTGAAATACAAGCTTAGAAAATATTTTTGCTTTTTATATATTGTAAATGTTTCATGCCTATATTTTTTTTTTAGTTTCTTCTATAAAGAAACGGTCAGAATCAAAATTGCTTAATTCGATAAAAAAAAACAAAACCCTCTTCAAACATTATAAAAAATAATTCGCGCAACCATCATTAATCAGCGCAAAATAAATGATGACATTTCACAAAAATAATAGACTCTGGGAAAAATATTTCGAACTGGTAACTGGTGAACGAAAAATGTTCCGTCTCTAGTGAAAATTTCTTCAATTATATATTTTTCTCGTGGGAATTGAATGAGTTTCAAAAAAAAGAATTCGGGCATTTATTGAACTCTTTGAAAGTGGTCTCAAACTATCGATAAAAACCTTTTTTTCGTACCATATTGACTTTTTTCTATAAAATATTTTTCTTACAGTTAAATATAACTTCGGGTACGTTATTTTTTTAAATAATCGTTTTAGAATTAACATTCTTACAACTACCGATATCTTTGTGGAATGAAATTTTAGTACTTTTTTTTAAAAAGATAGTAGTAAAGATTCATAAAACTAGGCTTCAAAGTAGCTTCACTTATATTTGATAATCTGCAAAAAAGTTTCAGACTTATTGCTCAAAACACTCATTCCTCGATTTTACAAATTGCACAAAACGAATCCCGCGCAAATCGAGAGGTGACTTGATTGAAAATACCTACCCATTAGAAACCGAATCAAAGTAGCCTTAATTTTGTCCTACATCTTTAAATCGAAAACGTTTTTAATTATTTTTTAACTCTTAATTATCTATCAATAGCAACATCTTAAAAAGGGCGTTTACTAATAATTGTGACATTGCTTATTGCAAAGCTCTAAATTATTATTTGCATGTTTTATTATCAGAGTATTTTGTATTGGTATAATTTTTTACTGTTTTACCATATCAGAATTCATCCATTTTTTTATATACAATGAAGGCAAACGTGAACATTTAATTCTTCTTCTAAAATTTGTGAAAAAGCTTACATTTCTGTCACAGAATAACATAAAACGTTATGGCTTCATTTCATGCTGTTTCAACTAACTGGAAATGCTGCTATATACTGTTTTTTCACTACAACGATAACACGATAACCATAATATTGTTTGTGGAAAAATATCCGCCAACTAAAACGTTGCTTCACCTTGATACACAATAGAAATGATTAATTACAGCAACAACATAATGAAAGTGTATCAGAATTCGTACACAAAGTCAAAACATTACTTTTGTAGAAAGCGGACTTCCATTTGCAAGTCAGAACTAATTGGCATGCTTTCTTTCTTATATGGTTTTTTTTAATTACGGCTTTTGCAATAGCATTGCAAGACGAACGAAAATCGAGCTACTCATAAATAGACCTTCTAGAAAACGAAAAATCATATTTATTTGGAAACATTTAAATCAATCATTACATGTTGAATGGAAAGTTTTACTCAAGCACATCTTTCAACGGTAAAATTTAAAACATCTTTTGACTTTCTTTGACCTTATGATAATAAAAAACAATTGTTATAACATTTATTTTTCATCATAGTAAAAAAATGTACAAAATTTATGTAAATCTTTCTCATATCTTATAATTATTTTTGAAGACAAAAATGTCACATGAATTAACGACTTCATTCATACATCTGACTTCATCTAAAAATGTGTCTATTATCTTAATTTTGCTTTCTTAATATAGGGTTGCCAGACGTCCCGATTTTAGAACGACTGTCTCGAGTTTAATAATAAACTCATAATGTACAAAACAAAAATCAGTTACAACAACAGTTGGGACAAACATAGGGATCACTATATTATAATACTGTTATTACCGAAAATGGGATCAAATATCCTATATCCAACAATATATTTAAGCTATTTTTTGATAACATTTAAAAAAAATGGACAAAATTAAAAGATGAATTAAAGCATTTTTTTTATCTGAACTTGTTTGTCGCGTTTTTGAGTTAACTGCCACAAAAGATGCTCAGCTGATCAATGCAAACCTCATTGAAATGGACATTTTCAGCAGTCAACTAAGTGCTTTGTTTTTACCCTCTTTTAATTTCTACGCTGTGTCTTTTATGCCATTTTATTTTTAACGATTTTTGTGTTTATTATGTTTGTCAAATGCATGGCACATTGGCGTCGGCTGTAAAGCTTTGTATTGTATTTTTTCTACTAAACAAATAAACAATACTGTATGTCAAATTTACAATTAATTAATAGTTTTATGAAAATCAGCTCTTTATACTTATAATGAATTGCGTTTCTGTGATTTTGATTGTCTAATTATAATTATTATTTTTGTATATTTTTATTTGTTTTTGCTTACCCGGTATTGATATTATATATTCATCCCTTTTTGCCATCCCTAGATCTATGCATCTTGAAATTCACTAAAATAGTACTCAACCACTTAACCACATCGTTCCAGGATATGCGTACACGCCGTTCACAAAATATTATATACCTCCGAGAATGAAGCATTACATCCGGCATTAGTAAAATAATTATTTCGCCTCATCACAATGAGCGGGGGTTCTCAAACTAATTATTCATCTGTGATAGGTGGTGCTGTATCCAATGTTTATATAGAACGTGTGTGCCATAGATTTGGATTCTGCTGAACAAGTAGATATTCGTGTATACGTGGCCACAAGCTCGGCTAGGTGAGCGATGTACATCCATTGCCAACTATTGAGATTGGTGCCAAAAAATAAAGACGGTTTTTATTGGTCGTCATTTTGTCCATCCACGCATAACTGTTGGTTACTATATATTAAAATTTCATTCATACTTCAACAAAGCATCATACCACAATTTGAAACACTGATTGGACATGAATCTGAACATTCAAATAATTTGAATGATATATAATAGTTTAGGTTTTGATTGAAAGTGCTTGACGGTATTTCAAAATCAAATGTGATCGTTTGAACTTTTTACATTAACCTTCAGTCTCAACAAGATACAAACTATTTACCTGTTCATCCATGTATTTGAATGCCTGAAGAAGGCTAAACCCGAGTCGTTAGTGACAAAATGCACAGAAATGTATGAAATTCAAACGGTTGAAATTTTGTTTTTACGATGTTTTCTTTTTACTTTTGTATTTTTGCTGTCAATCTATTGGGGATTGTGACTGAAGTTGCTTGATAGAATTTCAATGTCAAATCTGAATCTTTTGAATTTTAAACTATTTCATGAGGTGTATTTTGTTTTCACTCTGGTTTTGCCGGGTCTTCGGGGGTCTAATAGTTAAAAAAAGTATATGAACTATTTTTTTTTTAAACGGAGGATGGAGATGTCTACGAGTTCAGCTTTTTAATCAGTTAATAAACCTCTTTTTTAAAGAGAGCAGGAACAAAAATTACAGTTCTAGGATAGAACAAATGGTTATCTTATTACACTCGCTCCGTCCCGTTTTTAGGATAGAATGGATGTGGAAGGGAATTATAGACAACACTTCCAAACTCAAATTAATAACTCGATTAAAAATCAACTGCAGGAAATGGGATTCAAACTCATGCGCTCCGCAAACGCAACCAATTTTTTGAGAGAGGAAAATAACAAGTTACGGGATATGTCAAGACAAGTGATCTGAATAATACATCCATGCTCTCGAACACAAATACGTAACTTTTTTGAAAAAACAATTTATGAATTTGTACCACTCGTCCACTTGACAGACAATTAATATTTTCAATCAATATTTTATTTTCGATAAATTATGTAAATCGTAACATTAATAAATGGTTGTCAATCTGCTCGTAAGAGTACATAGAGAACAAAATAACCCACAGTGGATTATCAGGTCGACCAGAGAGACGTTGGATATCTCTCATCATCTCTTCTGGCTTGCCACACCGCTACGGTCTAATTAATAAAGACGTGTGAATTTCCTGAATAAGTTTTCGCACTATCCTAATGATAGCTTTCAAAGCAAAACTTAAACAAGATTTAAGACTCGCAAGTTTCTATGCTTTGTTTTTGATCATACATCACCCAGTGATAACTCTCCGTAGTTCTCTTCTTTTTGAATCGCCAAACTTCTTTCATTTGAATATTTCTAATCTATGCATGAATTTAAATCGACACTGCTTCATTTTTTAAATACGTTACACTTTATTCAAGATGGGCGATGACTAACTAAAACACTTACTTTTATAATCAAAATCAAAAATTCATTTCATGGTTTCTGTTTTTACTAAATAAATATTTATATCATTGGTAAGATATAAATTAAGCCATGTATAATGATTATTTTGAATCTTTATTAGACTTATTACATTGTTTTGACTATATTATGAGTATAAGTTTGTCCATAACGAACTGGGTTTTACCTTTCGGCACCTTCATTTATTTCATGCGCACGGTGACAACTGCCAAGTGCAACATTTAAACGATTCATATAAAATTGATTCCATCAAACAGTCAAAAATTCTTCAGTCCAAATCTCAAATAAACCAAAAAACTGATTTGACTTTTTTTATTTTTATTTCAATTTAATTTCACTAGAATTTTAAATGCTTAGAGTTTAAAAATGTAGTTTTATTTGCTTAAAATAGCAGTCAGATACGTAAAACGGAATAAGTGAACTTACATACAATTGCATACAATATCATTTCATAAATAATACGTGTTTTTCATTCGCTCACATTTATTCGAAATATATGATAACCACATAATACTGGTACGTTATATGTATATTTTCAATATTTCAATGAAGAAAATGTTAATTTCTCAGTTTTATATTAATAAATATAAGTGTTTCGTAGATAGTCAAATAAATCAAGACAAATATCTTAATATTTTTATTAAACTTGGGAGTGAAGAATAATTGATTGCGTTGAAGAAACGCAAAGCTAGAGGAAACGTCTTAAATTTTGAGAAGAACCTAAGGTCATAAAAAACCTTTTATAAATTTTTAGCGTATTACAATTTTATACTGTAATCAGTTAAAAATACAAAGCCCTTTGCAAGAAGAAGGCATTTAAAATGTAGAAGCTGTTTTGTTCGCTTTCCTTAAAGTACATTATCTTTGGAACCAAAGATAAACATTACCATCGGCAATGTATTATAACGATTTTAACAGTTTTGCTTATTTTTCAAATAATAGAAACGCTTGATAAATAAGCTTTTGAAGCCATTTTTTGCGTCCGGACCAAAATTAAATTAATATAAGCCATTATTAACTTTAATAATACTGAAAGTTCATATTTCCTGAATGTTAAAGATGTATGTTCACGACCCAGTATCAAAAATACTATTTGTATTATAAAATAAAGTCAATATTTGTATTTGCTAGACTCAAGAATTTCAAGATTGCTCATATTATTTTAATAAATGTTTCTCCCAAACTTGAATTAATAACGCCTACAAAATGTCGATACCTGTTTTTTAATGCCTGTTGTGGAAAATTGGTGAAAGATCGATGATTTTTTAGAAGTAATAGAGTTTTAACGTACATCATAAAAAAAATACCGTGAACAGCTTTATTCCCTTATACATTATGAGCATTTACGAAATTGTAATGATTGCAAAATAGTACATGTCAACGCATTTTCATTTGGAAAAACATCACATGTCTCTTTATTCTCCACGAACGCTCCTGTACACTCTTTTAAAGATAACTAGACTGTTACATAATATAAATTATGTTAGTACACATGAATTGTTTGAATATGACTTCCTTTAGTTGGTTATGAATATGAATTATGAATTATCTATATGATATATGAATTATCTCTCTTCAACGGTACCATATTGTTAGGTGCATTTATTGCCGAAGTGGGGAGGCCTATCCGGCTATGTAAGTTAATTAATCAAAGATCTCACAAATAGCTTCTCTTATTAATCTCATCACAAACATTTTTTTTAATCAGGATGTTTTTAAATCAAAAAACTTATATAAGAAGAAAGAGCTTTTATATTTTTAACCGTTTTAGCTTTTGTTAGAATACAAGGATTTAAATAGAGCGGCTTCATACCTTAAAGAAGAATATTTAAAAACAAATATTGCTAGTTTATCTTCGCAGAATTTTAGCTCAACCGTTCCAATCGCCTGTACATCGAATAGCCAGGACATTGTTTGTATTATCCGCCCATTTTCATGTTAATTTGTAGCGCGCGGCGGCCTTCAAATATTTTACCTAAAACACTTGCCAAGCGCAAAATGCAAAACCACTAATGGTTCTTCATGAATAAGTTATCAGTTTTCCCGTCCCCCGGGCACCCGTGCACACCTAGCATTCAACGCCTGCCAACTCTTCATTTTATAAAACAATGAAGAAATTCTGTTTTACGAAAATTTCGTCATTTTCCTAACAACCAGCTGTGCGCCTTTTCCAAGATTGAGGCGTTACGTAAATTCGATTGACCATGAATACTTTTAGTTCATTTCCTTAAACGTGGAACCGAATTGGTTATGCCTGGTTACATATATTTTTGCCGCATGGGATCTTCCGGCGTTGACCTAGTTTGTTTAAAGCGCTATTGTTTTTCAAATAAGGGTGATAAAATTGCATAGAAATTCGATGTAAAAGGAATACTTTAAAAAATATTTGACCATTATCCCGGTACCAAATTGCAATTCGATTGCAAATAGCTTGGAAGGGCACAATTAGGCTTTATTTTATTGTTATAGTCCCAATATCTATTAAAAGTATCAGTTACAAAAACTATTAAACTAAGTGTTAAGAGAGTTAACCGATCAATATTGAAAAATAATACTGTTGAATTATTTAGTATAAACAATCATCATGTCTAAGAACATATAGAAATATATAAAATATTTATTTTTGAACACTTATTTACACTATTGACAAGAATAATGCCTTAAAAGTATTAATAAATGTGTGTTTGTGCTTTTTACTAATAAATAGGGATTCCAATGATATATTTGAATATATTCGGCTGTTTTTTTGATACTCGAATTTGGAATATTTGATAAATTATTCGAATATTTTTGTCGTAATCCATTTTTAAAAAATAATTGACAAATCTCTGGGTTGAAAAAAATATCCATCCTGTTATAATATATTTCAATAAAAAATAGTAAAATTTTTTTTTTAATTATTTCACATTAGATTTATTAAGATCAGGAAATAAGTACAAAAATGTGTCACTATTTTTATTAACAACATTATTATCATTTTTCAAATGGTGATAATCTTATAAACTCTCAAACATTAAAGCATCAGTCATGGCTTTTTTAGTTATGGCATATCTGCATTATCGCAATCAATAGATAAAGTTTTTAAATCATTGGAAAAAATTAACGACGAAAAGAGTAGGGGTGGTATTTCAAGGCTATTATTATAGCCAAACAAAGTTAATATTTAAGCCATACGGCAATGACACAAATAAACAAATAAGTATGACAAATTTCAAAAGTAAAAACAATATTAAATAATATCGAAACATATTCTATAATAAATATGCTAATCAAAATATCTCTCGGATGTTTATTTCTTAATTAATTCTGCTAGATAATAATTAAATATTGCAATTTATTACTTGCTTATTACACAAAATATCTCATTTAATAGATAAATGTAATGCTTTTTAATTAAATAGACTAACACAGTATCATTAATATTCTTCGAGTTTTCAGGTAGCTAGGGTAAAATTCTATTTCAGAGGGACCGTCAAACAATTTCCGGCATCTCGCAATATCCTAATTATTCCACCAAGGATAGTCATATTTTAAAAGCTTTTATTTTGGTGCACCCAGCTCTCACTTCAATCATTGTATGCATTTTAATGTTTTTAAAAGCCCCCTGCACATAATAAGATTTTTTTCCTGGAATTATATTTTTTTGTATTATATAAAAAATAAATAAACTTATAATATTCCATTGCTCACTTTAAATGTGTTATCTGTCAATACTTGGTGAAAAAGCGTTATCCTATTCATATAACAAAAATACACACTTGTTTACTAATTCTCCCTTTTTTCAATATTGATCTAGACAAGTTTTTCTCATTACGATCATTATCAAAAACAGTCGATTATCTATTATTTTCCCTTATCGAATGTACACAATTTGTATTGACAGAGATTTGCATATAAAGGAAAATAATTATACCAAATATTCGACTTGGATTTCATATTATTGTACATATAAATTATTGAGACTCATAGTTGATATTTAGTTGCCCCACCACCGCCAGTGAAGCGCTCTCAGCCACTGAACAGTCAAGATTAATAAATGAATTTCAAACACACTCTTGGCTCGATTCGTAACAGGTACAATAGCATGTTAATATATTGCAAAAGCCAACGCAAGACTGAATTCAAGGCATAAAAACAATGATTCTGGTATGCCTTTGGACTGTGTCGACACTTAAAACTTAACTTAACATTTCGTATTTGTTAAATTGAAAAAAAAGCGTGATATCGATATTTCTTATTTTGAAAACCCTGAATGTGTGTATATTGAAAATGCAGTTTTAAATTGAAGCCCAGGTTTTGGTACTGCTGGTACTGAAATCCCTGGTTGATATGAAGTCAACTTGTCCTATTAGACCCGTGAGGCTACAGGAGTGTATGTAACAAAACGCTTTTCCCGCTCAGGGTTAATTCCGGCGTAGTCCCACAGTACCATAATAAAATAGAATAGCTTACATCATTTGATTTATAAAACATATTCAGACGAGCTGCATCCAGTTGCATTACTTTCATGCAGTCGCGCCGTTCCATTCATGCGGTAAATAGAGCATAAGTATATGTATAGGTATACTAAAAGTTTAGTGATGTGTCCGGAGAGAAAGCTCAGTGTAGGCAGCAAGTAATGCCATTTTATTGCACTTAAATATTCTGCTGCACAGTCGAGATAGCTTCGCCGCCTGTTTTAAATTACAAATTCAAATTTTTATTTACATCGAACTTAAGCAGCGGTATCCAATATAAATAGGAAGCGCTTCCAACGCAAACTATTCTGAAAGTACTTTAATAATTGAGCACTTGGAAATTCCATATCACACGCTTTTGAAGAACGCTTAGAATCTGATGACAGTATAAAAAAAATGTTTTGTATTCATTTAAATACAGTGCTTTTCTTCTTAGAATTAAAAGCTGAAATCTCAAAAGTAATATCTGATTCAATTGGTTACAAATATCTACATATTATCCTAGGCAATGGACTTAGCTGGGATAGTGAATTGAAAAGAAGATAGTTTTCGGAAAGGACTTAGTCTAAGATCTAGTGATTCTAGTGTCTAACTTTTTATTTATATATTTTTTTTTCAGGATCGGTAAAAGATGTGTGTGCATCGCAGATATACCACGATATTATGCAATATTCGATTTTATTATTTGATTTCATTGCATGCAACCAAAATAAGTATAAATGTTGATAGAAAATTCGCGCTGTTAGGTGCGATGATCTAAAGCAGTTAGCGTGGGTTATAAGTTTGTATAGAAAGGCTGGATTCATTTATCAGATTTACAAATTAACTACAATTCATGTACACTGTTTTTTAATTATTTTAAGCAATCTAATTAAAAATTCGGTTTTAGACTATTGGCCGCAGGTTCTTGACCTCTGACGTAGATTTTTCCAGAAAGAATTTTAAGTAACATCAAGAAGCACTAGACGCCAGAGCCACCCCTGAAATAGATTTTTAGACAAAGCCGAGATGGGGTGGATATGTGAGAACGACTAGAGAGAGAGGAGGAGAGATGTCAGGATAAAAAAAATACCTGAATAGAAAGATATATGCAACCGTAAAAAGAGTTATGTGATAATTAAGCTATAATTAAGAATTCCTAGTGTAATTTGTTAATCGTTTACGTTTACACTATTCAGGATATTTGATATAAGAGTGCGGACCTGGCAGCCCCCTTTTTACGTCAGTGGTAATGAAGAAACTTTGGGACTGATTGAGTAACATTCCGGTGCCTTGGGAGAGACTTAAGCCCCTTTTGCTCGTTTTAGAACCAGCGTAATTTTACCAGTATGCTTAGTGCCTGAAAACAAGCCAATCATATCAAAAGTAAGTTCAATGGAGAGAAATGCATATTTTGAAAGTCACACTAATTAATTCAATAATATTTCTACATCTTTTGCTATCTCATATTGATTTATTAACGCAAGATTGTGCACCTAAATTATTTAACATGTTAAAGTAATTTTAATATTGAATTTCGAATGGTCGCCTTATTTTATCTATTGCCATTCGACAGCAACTACTTTCAGAGAATCGATCTGTACGTTTTGTTATTAAGAAAAAAAAAATCGCTTTCATTCGATTTTTATGCTTTTTATACAAAAGTGTATGATAAATATTTCAGCGTCTATTAATATTAAAAATATGCTTTATAGTACAAATGAAGTACATTTGAAAACAGTCAAGTGTTCGTATAAAATGAAAATGTTACTTTGCATATTTCTCGAATTTTGTAACAAATTAATAACAGATGGTAAGTCTGAAGATGCTTCTTAAATATGGGTTACAAGTGTCACTTTTTGTGGAATAAACAAAGCTATAATTGAGCTGAAATTTAATTATGTGTTTTGCTTCTTAACCCGTTGTATGCCGGTATGTATAAGAACGGTCGTGCACCGAGGGCCGCGATTGTTTTTGAAAAAATAGCGACGGTTTTCGGTAATACAAGGAAGCTCTCTTTAAAATCGGAAATTTCACCATATTTATATAATGTTTGGATTATAAAATCGTTGACCTTGTCCAGAATTAGTGGGTGTAAAATGGACCGTGCATATAGCGCATTTTCTTTGGCCGGCACTGCACTCACGGAATTTTAGACCGTATATGTACATACGTTTCTGGCATAAAACCGGATAACAAGTATCTTCAATCTATCGCAAGGTTACTCTTTCCAGAGATATATCACCCAACAATAATATACGTAAATTTTCAACGAAGAGAGTTCTATTCAAAATATGTTAATTCAGTCACGATAATATTTATTTGTTTCGTTTTGGGCTTCTCTTTTTTGTACCGCTTTAATAAAAATATGACAAAATGATTTATGGGATGTAAAGTTTTCCGACACAAGTTATCTATTATTATTTGGAGATTTGAATGAAATAACTCGGACAATGAACAACATTCTCGGCAACAAAAAAAACATGTCTCATATTTTTTTCTGTGAAAGATATTTTCAGAAAACGCAGGCCGGGGTCGGGCTTACAATATTTTTATATTAAATTTTTCCCTACATCATGAATGACATGTTACGAGAATAACACAAAATTTATATTTATATGAACCCGCTTCGACTATTTTTAAATAAATTATTAGAACGAATCGTATAAAGCCATACAACTATTTTGTCTGTGTGTGATATTTATAGCTATTTTGATGCTGTAAATTATTAAGCTACCGTTTTGTCTATGCTCAAATTTATACTTATGATTAGTATTTGGGATATTATATTATGTAATCCAGAGTTAAATAACTCTCAAAATAAACGCTACAACCGATTCATTGATATTCTAAAAATAATTTATTCAAAAACCAAGACTTTCAGTCTGTTTTGATACAGAAAGAAGTAAAATATAACAATTACTTAAGCAAAGTTTGCGATAGTAAGTCCAAAGATTCCTCTGAAAGAGGCGAAACACGTGTCAAAATTATTAACACAATACGTGTAATAATCAAAGTTATTTTAAATTTTATATACATATGACAAGCCATTGGAAAAAACGACCAATAGTTTTAACGATTGAGTTGGCTATGTCAAAGTCAAATTAATAATACATTATTTTTACTTGTCGTAATAGTTTCCAAATATTAAAAAGCCGACTAATTTCTCTTCAGAATATTAAATCGATCTTTTATAATTGAATAGAAATCTAGATTTCTATACGTAAATTATTCTTGATGCATAACAATTTACAAAGTGTCGCTTAAGGTAGGCATTCGAAGCTACTCGAACAAGTTGCAATTGGAATTTACCTCAACTAATCTACACAAGTACCCTGCAGTAAGTTTTTGCCTAATCCCGCGTTGCAAATTTTACTACAAAATGCATCTCAGCTTAACTTTACCCCAACCCTATTCCTCAACCGCTCACCACTATAAAATGCAAGGTTTCACATTTTGTAGTACGTAAATCGAGCATGATTATTCAACATGTCCATTCTGTCGTGGTAGTATTTAGAACTGATGTTTGCAATAGTCACTCGATAGTTGGAATTTATATTGATTGAGTTGAATATATTTTTTGAATATTTCTAAACTATTTTTTTTATCGCTTATATTGAAATATTTTAAATGCTCTTATCTTTCAATATGGATCGCAATCATGAGTTTACTATTTAACGGATTCAATTCAATTCTTGAATGAGATTCAGCTGGATTTTTTGTAGGGTCAATTTATACAGTCTACTAAAAAACTAAAAAATATTAACTATAATGCATTTTCGTCGTCTTTTTTTCATTACCTGGCTTTTATAAAAAGGAGTCGCCACTCGAAAAGTTTGGGAACCTATGGCTTAGTAAGTGGCGGATAAAGCACTTGCGAGGCCCCAGGCGCAAAATAATTTTGGAGGCCCTCTTTTACATTGAAAAAAAAATTTAAGGTGTTCACTGTAAATACTTGGTGGAAAGCCATTACATTAAAAATAATAATACATTTTTGGACTTTTTCCACATAAAATGTATTATTATTTTTATTGAAAAAATTATTGAAAATTTTCAAATTTCAAAATAATTTGTCACTAATGATCATTTCATAATGGCATTGAAAGCATTCCAATTAGAAAGAAATAAAATATTGCAAAAACTGTATTCAAAAAAAAAATTGTACAGTTAGGTTAATATTTGGCTTGAAAAGATACCAAATGACGCATTCGGGTGATATATGTACTATCCGCATGCGATCTGTGTGATGACAAAGCTATTCAAAGATCTGACTTGAAAATACACAGATTGACACATTTACATGATAAATTAATTGAATGCGAGAAATGTGATTTGATATTTGCATATATGTTTTACTTTAAAAAAAGGAAGCATTAAAATTAATAAGATCAACCTTTTGGTTGCTTCCAGTTTAATTATTTTATATTGAAAAAATAGAAAAACACTATCTTATCCATTCTAAATTCAATTAGTTATGCATGCCTTATATTTTATTCGCAGAATACATTCGATTTGTTATGCAATAAGATTTCATTTGAGACCAAATTGTTGTTCGGTAACGATGCGTCTATTATACGCTTTATAAAGAGTTTGAACTCTGGCCGTCTCGCTGCAATTTTCCATTATGACTTTGCAGAATCAAATTCCTTACAGCTTTACAAAAAGCTCGTGATTCAAGCTTTCGTGATGGAAATTATTTGATACGAATCCACTTGAAAGACATTGCATTTACAGAGACTCGAAATCGTTGTCAACCGTATTAAATGAAGTCAAAAACTTTCGAATACTTACTTGAAATCTTACGTCCTTTCACAAAAATAATTATTGAAATCGTAAGGGTGTCGGATTATATTTTTTTTTTTACATGAAACTCTTTAAAGGCTATGTATCACAATTCAATTTTATAAATTTTTGGTTGCTATGCGAACGACTGTAAGCGATAAGAATTATTTGTGTGTGGTTTTTTTTAAATTTTAAAACCCCTTTCTTGCTTCCCGTAAAAGGGAAAAATCTCAAACTCCATTGTGTAATTTTATCATTTTAAAATATTAGAATCAATCTTGCTTTATTACTTAAGCAAACTTTGCAATATGAAGTCCGAAGATAGCTCTGTAAGGGGCGAAACACATGTCACATTTAGTAACACAATACGTGGAATAATCAAAGTTATTTTTTTTTTTTATTAAAAAGAACTTCCACAAAGTTACCGTCATATCCGTCGAAAGAATTTCAATATCAGTAGCGAATTAGCATATCACTGAGTTCTCACAGAACGACGTGTCATACAACCGTCGATCAATAGCTTCTTATTTGAAACGCTTCATATCTTAGCTCCTGGTGTATTTAACATTATTGTACTGTACATTATTTTATATGTAAATTGTAAAAAATATCATGCTTTGAATCAGAAAAACATCATTCCAACTTTCTTATGATTCCAACTCAAATACTTTTTACTGTTATTTATTACAGGTTATGACTCATTTTTTTCTTTTTAATTTTTCACTGTAATCTATTCATTTTAAGGAGAGCAGGCAAAAAATGATAATGCTCTACTTCCAGCTATTTTTTAAATCGGATTCTATATCTCTATATATATATATATAATGATAATAATAATATATATATATATATATATATATATCTCTATCTCTATATATATAAAAATCTCGACACAAATTTTTGTCGCCGAACTCTCTCGAAACGGCTGGACCGATTATTATGAAATTTTGTATGTATATTTGTTAGATATGAAAGAAGGTTGTAAAGTATATATCATACCGCTAAGTGAAGGATGTCCCTTATCAGGACGTATTTTAATATTTCTGACATCTGTCATTAATTAATATGTTTGTTGTTGAATCACAGAGAGTGCTATCACGCGCGTGAAGTTTGACATTTCATACAACAATTCTTCAAGATTATTTTATATCCGAGATCGTTGACGTTCTGACACCATATTTACTAGACAAAAAACGTCCCGATTCACCCCGTTTCAAAGCATTGATTATATTAAATTTGTCTTTTAATGAAACTACGACACGTTTTCTCTTCGTTGACATATCGGTAATATTAAAAATAAATATGAAAATCGTGATCAATTTTTCAAGAAACAAACGTTCAATGCGCATCGAATTTGGACGATGACTAACCCATATTTTACACAGGACTTATTGTTAGAAAAAATGCAACGATCAAAATATTAAGACTGTATTCCATCACTTACGTAAACAGTGGATGCAATTCGCCACGTGCATAACAGCAAATTTGTAATATTTTTGTTTATTTTGACCAATCCGGATAATCGAAAATCCGGATAATCGAGGTTCTACTGTATTTCATTTTCCTACTTTAGAATAAAAAATTTATTACTCTTTAAAATTTACATTTATCTTTTAAGAGATTAAACATTGAATATGTCCGTTCCTTTAATGAAATACATTGAATTGAGAAAATGAATGGTTGGTGTTTTTTGTTTTTATCAGCGGTTATCGTCTACAGCGCTCCATTCCTATTTCTTTCATATATCCCATCCCCACACACTTACAATACATTCGTTATTTTTTACTTAACAACCAAAATATTCACTAGAAATAATTTATATGGGAGAACAAATTTTGTCGGGTCAGCTAACCTATATATATAAAAACAAAGTCGTTTTAGTTACACCACTTTAAAGTCGAGAACGGCTGGACCGATCTTGATGATCTTTAATTTTCTGGCCCATCGTCCCGAATAGCAGAATAAGTATTACAACATCCCAAAGTATGACGGCAAAAAAATTATGAAGGAAAATGATATCTATATTAAAGTATTAAAACATCTCATTTTGATTTTTGCACATTTATTGAACTAAATTCATTTTGAGTATTCATTTTAACATAATATAAAACTGAATTTAACTAAGCTAATAAGTTAACACATCCATTAATTCTGAGGCGGTACGAAGTTCGCCGGGTCAGCTAGTAATTATATAAAAAAAAACTTACGATAGTTACATGGTGATGTTTGCTTACAATTCAAAGCATACAAAGTCATGGAGCATTTCAACAGATGGCAAAGAAAGAGGATCTATCAATGACCCGTTGAAAAATAGTGGAAAAATATGGAAAAAATAAGTTTACACAAATGTATCCTTGTCCTTGGGCATGATTCAATCAAAGTAAATTCGAGCTACTGAACGCATAACCTTTTAATATAAAAACACATACTCCATACTTTTGATGTATATATTATACAATGTGTATTATTTTACACCGCGAGCTTACAAACTTTTGTTTTCATGAATATTTTTGCAATCCGAAGTTTCCATCATCCCTATTGGAGACTAGATATGTATATAGAATCGATGCAAAATAACAGACACAGCCACAGCCACATATATAAAGAATACAAGTGCAAAATAATTTTTCTCGGTGCAGTGATCATAGCGACGTAAAAATAAGTCCACTCAGTTTTTCACTCCTGCGACGCACAGATGGACAATATTCTTACGTCTTCTAGATTTAGTGCTATCATACTGCGGGAAACATGAAATCAATGTACAATAAAACCAATTCTCTTTTTGCTCGGGGGAACCGTTCCAGGAACCACTGTACAAAAACAAAAATTGTTTGACTAAGAGATATTGGTTTCCGTACTTTTAACAACAAAATATTTACATGACTTAAAATTTATTTTTCACAGCTTACATGTTTTTATAACCGTTTTTTTTCGAAACTTTTTTCAAAAATAGAATTAAAAATTTTATTCTCACTATATCAAAATCTTTTTTTTAAGCAATTTTAATTTTTGGGTCCATTTCTAACCCGCCCTAAACTGAAAAGAAAAAATCTTTTAGAATTGCAACAGTGCAAGTTGTGTGACTGACTTACAACCAGGATTCTTTACAGGGCTTAACCTGAATGATACAGATTTAACCCTTTACCTTAAGATTGCATCCCATTTAAGAGTATAAGTATAATAAGTACCTTCTTGTATAACCGTACACTTAAACACATGAGCACAACAGAATTTCTTTATGTTGGACTATATTACTGCTTTTGGCGTTGCAAGTTCTTCTGTCCGTTTCCATATTTTATTGGAAAGTTTTCGTTCTGTCTGTAACAAAACATCAAAAAATGCTAAAAAATTTAACTAATTTCAAATATTTATGTTTAGTTGAAAAAATTGTAGCATCAGTGATACCCAACCTGGGAAAGAAACCAAAACTGATGATTTGACAAAATGCCTTTCAGCAGGAGAATTTTAATCAAATTGAGAATTGAATAAATTCGTTTTCAAAACAAGAATTTAAGCCATAGACAATAATTATTTGACTAAGGAAAACATGAACACATTTTTAAACAGCTATATATTGAACTATTGTTTCCGCTGTCGAACTCTAGCTTGAATGAAAATAAAATGTTTGCCAGGCTTTGAACATTGTTTTCACGTCAAAGTATCCCAGTGTGCGTCGATCGCGATTTGAATAAAACTCGCAAAATGATAGCCATGCTCCTGAATGAAGTAAACCCTGGTGAGTTCGGGGATTACCCAAGCCGCTATTTATTCTTTCCTACAAAAGGATTTTGCAATTGAACGTGATACAATGAAAAAGGAAATGCGCTCCCGACTCGGAACACAATGATCTTTAAGCCCTGCATTGTTCGCACAACCATCCACAGCACTAGTTTATAGTAATTTAACAATAGAAAATGTAAAAAAATACAAAGCGTAGTTTAATCGAAAAAACACTTCCCTGTTCAGATAACGTAAGCTTAAAAAAATATCCGCAATAATTAGCAACGATTACAAAGCAAAACAAATCTTACACATATTCAGTTTGTAGATATCAAACGTTCTCACTTATAATCGATAAAAATTCAAAATAACTCCCAACAGTAAAAAACTTTATTTATTCCGCTCACTAATTCAATGTGTTTGTTTGATTGTGTTTGTTTGTTTGTTATTTAATTGTTTTTTTACTTTAAAAACTTTGTACAGTAACGTGGAAAAGGCGGAACTTGAAATTGATTATTTTTTAATAAATAACTAGTGGACGGCGCTTTTTTTAAATCACTAGATTACAGAAACCTGTTTCCTCAAAATATTATTTGTATTCTTCGCAAATTGACTATACGGTCAGATAATTTCAAAGCATGCAAGATTATCTTTTATCCTTCAAGGTCGAATTTAATGAACTATAAGAAACTCAATACCTAGTTAAATATAACATCATTCATTCATAATTTCTCTCAAGGATTGGAAGCCGCCTCTTTATTTTTCTATTATACATAGATCGTCTCGCTTCTGAAATAAAATAAAGCTTACATTAGGACTTTATTTACCGACAAAGATTATTATTTAATATATTTATAGGTATACAAGTAAAAGATATTTACTTAGGCAACACATTCATTATAATATTATGTCGTCGTCATAGACAAAAGGGAGAAAACTTTCATTTAAGTATTTTTAGTCTTTAGCAGTTTTATTGTACCGTTAACAATCTGACTAGTCCCACTCATTTATATAATCAATTATAACTCCAACCTCTTTGAGACACATAAACCTAAGTCATTTTTTTCTGCTTTTCAGGAGAGTCAAAAAACAAGATTCACCGGTCATCAATGTTATCTATTTTTAACACATACAAATTGTCTTTAAGAGGCAATGATTTGGTTTACTCATTTATTTGTTAAATAGAAAATAGTTTATAATTTTAATATGTTATTTTAGGTCTAGTGGAACTAAGTGATTTGAACTATCTTAGTATCCACTTCTTCTATTGATACGTCTCTTTGGCAATAGCGTGACATATTATTCTGTATCTTCTGGCATTCATAACTCAAAACTAGCAACAATTGAGTTACTTTTCTTTCACCCTAAGGAGCCAGCTTGTAAGGTGACTTCAGTCAACTTTCAAGTATATATTATTGTATATATTATAAATGACCCCAATTTGTCAATCGCTAGCACTCATAAAGTATAAATATAAACATGGCTGTATCAGTATTTTCGATGTCACTGTCACATTTTGTTGCGTCACGAGTTTTCCTGCAAATAAGTCCTAGCGTCCTAATAATTTTCTAGAAGCTATTTTTATGATACGTAAAATAATATCAAAGCTCTGATTGAAACATTAGTTTTCGTAATTTGTCGTTATCCTGAAATTTTTTCACGACTTCAAATCTCTTAACTGTTCAATTGTTTCATATTTGAAATATTGTTTATTCAAATTATTAAACCATAAACAATATTGAAAAAATAGAGCTATCCAAAACAGAATGTTTACAATAATTTTCATCGCATGTGGAAAAAACCTCTCTGCACAAAAAAAAATAAAATTAATGCGTGTCTTGGAAATAATTATAATGATAAAGCTCGACTGAAATGGTTCTGCCGCTCCGTGTAGGAATTTTTTGTAGACATTAACATACCTTAGTACTGCCGCCTTATTTCCCTTGATTGTTATGGACATGGAATTTCATTTATCGAAACGCCACGCTCCGAACGAGAAAGCAATAATAATAATTTGACCTGTGTTATGAAAACTGGACCAAATGTTTCTCAAACGTTTTCAATGCTAGAAAAGGGGTCAAATCATTTTTCATTCGTCAATAAAATATTGTGTGTGACAATAATCTAAAACGTCGTCAAATCTTGCGGGTTTTATTTATTATTTCTACAGCACTAATGATCGGTCGAGTATCAACGTTGTGATCTTCAGTTGAAGAGCGCACGGGCTCGAATCCCAATTCAGACAGTTTCATTTTTCAATTGAATCATTGATTGCTCATCGGTGACATGGATTTCTGTGTTTTCTGTGAAGTTCGATCTCACATCCATCTGATCCCATTTGCACGATTTTCTTACCACTAGTTCTGTCCTAGTTCTATTTTTTATATTCTTGCTGTATTTTAAAGAGAGGTTGAGCAACTGAGTAACAAGGAATTCTCGAAGAAAACTTTTGTATCATATAAACTCCATCAAGAATCCATATGCTCTATATTGGGAGCAGACATGGTTGAAAAAATGATTCAAACCATTGATGAGAAATTAGAATGCAATATATAGTAATTAAAATAAAAAAAAAACATTTTTAGTACTTTCTTCACATAAAATTTATTAGATCAGGACCGGTTTCGCTGTCAGTTGACAGTGCTCGCCATGAGCGAAACCGGTCATTATCTAATACATTTTATGTGGGAAAAGTAGTAAAAATGTTTTATTATTTTTATTATATTGCCATTCCACGTATTTTCAGTGAACACCTTAAAAGTGATATGGTACTTACTTCACTGGTGAACGGTCGCAGGATTTATGGCTCTATCTTGCTCCGTTTTTTTTAAGTATAACGTGGGATTACAATTCACTTATTCTCTAGGCTACATTTTTCTTTTAAAGTATTTGCTTTTCATCCAAGAAGACTTAAAAAATACTGTGGTGATGATTTTTTTTTTTAATTCAGAGATGTGTTTTTATATTAACCCATGGGAATAAAGTGTCACTGTCATTCAGCTGACTGTCATGACGTACCGTTTACAAATCGTCAGTATTTTGCGATTCTAATTTCAAAAAGATTTTCAAAAGAAAAAACAAATGACAGTTCAATGCAGTAAAATAAAATACATCGGTTTGTGATGAACAACTATTTAAAACAAAAAGAAAAACGCTATTAACGCCAGGGGAATATTAAATTTAAGCTTAAATATTGTTTTTAATTCTAAACATTATAAATATTTGATATTTTTACTAGGTAAACGACTTTACAAGAATCACATCGCCATCTTGCGTGGTATTTGCTTAGTGTAAAAATACCTGTCAATTTCAGCAGAACGTTTTTTCAAATAGATTTTTTTCGCGCCCCATTTTGAGATCCGTCAACAGAAAACAATTGGCATTTTTCCATGTTTCATTTGACAATTAGACTCCAATACTATGGAACATAATATATGTAACAGCATAATTATGGCATATTACTGATTTTATGGCCAAGATACGACACTGGCCAGCAAAACTGATTACTTCTAGCACAATTTCATTTCATAAAAGCTTTCTAGAAGAATAATATGTAATTGAACCACTTATTAGTTTCAAGCTCCTTCATTGGAGGAAACTTCGATCGCAGTTTAATAATTGGGAGTCTTCACTGCCACACGTTATCGATACTTCGTAATCGTATCGAAACTTACAAGAAAAAGTGAGAAGCTTATGAAATGCAATGTTAGAGAGCAGAACTTTAAGATCTTTGAAGTCCTAACAAAGTGGAACATATTTATTATTGATCATCCACTTGAAAATATTGTGTTGCTTGGTGAAAATTTACAACGATATATATGTGAGTAATCCACGGTGAAGCTAGTTCACGAATTTAATGTACTAACTAGTTAAAAAAATTAAGCTTTAGGATGTTTTTTTCAATTCAGAAGATGCAGCATCCATATTTTCCAAATCAGTTTTCATTATTTGTAAAAAAAAATAGAAGAAAAGAGATACCGAAAGGATGATTCGAATTTCTTTCTCAAGATAGCATTTGACTGAGTAAATACTGTATTCAACATATTTTAAAGAGGGTATATGTAAGAAAAATTTACTTATATTTCTGCTTATTTTGTATTTAAAAATATATAGAAAAATAATTAACACTTATTTTTTGAAATACCCAACGGACTTCAAAATAATTAGTCAAGCTTTATTTGTATTATTAATTTACGGTTTGTACTTTTCAAATTGATTTATCGTAGATACAAAATTACTTTTTACTGCACTTGCGAAAGAAACTTTTTGATTCATACTCTTGATATCAAATAAGGTTTGTTTTAAGTTAAATTGCCAATTTATTTCTGTCTAGCCGTATTTGAATTTTTCTTTTTTATACTTATGTTTACATTTAACAACTATGTTTAATGAGAGTATCGTACAAACACATTTATCGTTCACATACATTTATGCATACAGAAAAAAAACATTAATATTATCACAAGCGTATATATAGTTTTTTCCCTTGACTGTGATTATCCTAGAAGCAACTGCCCAATAATTGGTGGTGTATAGTTAAGTGTGCAGAAAATCATTCCCTCTAGATAAACATTGAAGTCTCTATTAGTTGAGGTCTACTCGCTCTCTGTATGACACCGCAAATTTCATAAAAGTGAAGGCATATGAGTTTTCTTTGTTAAAAATCCCTTCCGACAATTCTGTTCCCAAAAGTAGCACGTAGTGAGAACGGTTAGCTAACAACTAGTCCTGTCCTCACATCCTTTCAATCCCTACTTTATTCGAAAAAGAAAAGTTGACCAACTGCGTAACTAGCAGTTCTCGCAGAAGAGTCTCATACTCCACGTTGGGAGTGGAGAAATAATAATCAGTTATCGCCGTACAGATTAAAAAAGACAAATCGTGACGGACTACTGAAAAACTTTTTATCCCCCGGCTGACTGTCGACATCCCCTCGAAATGTTTCATATTTATTATATCTAAATAGGTATGTCATAAATATTTAAGACGATAGAATTCTCTTTTTAGATTACATTTCAAGAAAATGTAAGCGAGAACAACTAATCTGCGTTGACAGTCAGTGGAATATTCCAAGAATTCTTTTATAAAAAGGTGTTCCAAAGTATCTTATACTTTTAAAAAGTTCATTTGTGTGATATATTTGGTGCGACACCATATTGAATATCAACTTCATGAATCAATACTACACACGATGATGAATTTTATTTGACTTGGTGTATATTTATTTACGTATAAAAATACCTATGAACAAAATAATTGTCAAAATTATGGCCGTGTGGTTTAATGGTTATGTGGCTTAAGACAGCGTGATAAATATGGTCACTTTTAAAATCAAAATTAGCAAAAAACCATTAATGCATATGTTTTTATGAACATCTAACAATATATTCTAGATAGAAGGTTATGTGAACGTTTTCAAGACGATTATCTTCACACACATTGGCCGAATAGACATTTATCTCTATGCTCCTGTATTATAGATGATTGTATATTTTTGGCGTGAAAACTGCTTTTTTATGAAGCCAAAAAAAGAAGCAAAACAACTATGTGGTATTGAATCATTATTGTTAACTATGTAAGTGTAGCACAACCAGTAGCAAAACAAATTTATCACTTGTACTATTAAAAATACTTTTTTATCTATATGACATTGAAAAAATAAATGATTTAACCAATAAATATCCCATCTGATTATAATTTATAAATGTTATGTGACCACTTCTTACGTCATCGTATTTTGATTGACGTGATGTTTCGTCAGTTGCTGTATGTTATAATTGTACCGTTGCATTTAGATCTTACTGGCTACCATTGTGTTCAGTTTGTCGCTGCAGTAAAGTGTTATGTTTAAATTATTAATAAATCTTTTTAGATCCAACGCTGGGCTGAGTTCAAACATGTCAAAGAGAGCAACGGGTCATCGTACAGACTGGGGCGGTGACCAACTTAATTGTTCCAGTCTAAAGAGCCCTAAAGCCAAAAAATACGTCATTAAATAAACGCCCCAAGTGTCGAGATATAATTTCAATTACACTGAAAGAAAATAGTGAAATATGGCAACGAATTTATAAATGGATTACTTTTCAGTAAAGTCGACATTGAACGTTTGCATTGGACACCCTTCAAATTGTGATGACAACTACATTAACAATTTTGGTCCTTTTCTGCAAAAGTTGATGTTAAATATGAACAATTTTTAAATATAACTACTCTAATAAACACTCTTTTAACCACGGCTGGGGAGTCGCGGTTTTTGGTCGGAGTCGTCATGGTGTTTTGGCCGGAGTCGGAGTCGTGAAAAACTTTTGAAAAGTTTGAACTTTTTATTTATGCATATAACATGTAAAATTTGGCTTTTGGCGGGAGCGGTTGTTTGATATTTAATTTCGTCGGAGTTATGGATAGTTAAATAAATATTTAGAAAATGGTATTTTGATCATTTGAAACCAAAATTATCTTGAATCATTCAACATAATAAAAAAGTGGAATATGTGCACATCATCGATAAAAATAATTTTTCCCTATTCTGTGAGAATATGCACAGAGATTTCCCATCGCCAATTTATTTCCAATGAATCACAATAATATCCAGAAATTACACACTTCTTTTCGTATTTATATTTAACGCAAGTATAAGAACAATGTACGTGTTGTAATAAAAAAAGCTTTGCCGTGACCTTAAGAAAATAGAGAATTTGACTACATTTATATATTATATATTATATACATATAGTATAATATACAATAATACTGAGTATTGTAACAATTGAAATACCCTTTTGACTTGTGGCGTAGAGGTAAACAACAAAATCAATTTAAGACTGTTTACCGTAATATCGTTAGTCCTTGATTGAATGACACCATGAGATTATAATTAAATCACGTGTATATGTCACGCTTTTATTGAAAATTCGGCAATTTAATTCCGATCCGGTACTGAGCACTCCGTGAGAATATCGCTCAAATGATTAAGATTTCACAATTTGTCTTTTCCGTCTGTCCAATTAAAATTATTCAAATAAGTCCTCGTGATTACTTTTGTCGGTACGGTTCCTTACTTAGGCGCACCCTGTACTTGTCATTTGCGAAATGTTAGCCACACCGACGAAATATTGCAACGAAATTATTTTTCCGAGCTGTTGTAGTAAAACATAGAACTTTAATTATTCCATAACCTTTATTTTTTATGTTTTCAAGGGTCTAATTAGTATACAGGCGGACCTCTACTTTCGCACATTCGACTTTCACACAATTCGCACATTTTTAAAAATTCGTTTTTAGATTTCTTGGCGAGTATGCAAAAATGTATTGTTTCCATGCAGTTGTTACCCCTCCTCCGCTCCCTGACGCACTCTCAAATACGAACTAAAAATCATCAAGACTTAAATAATTAAAAATAGGAACGAAGCTTGTATGCATCTCGAAACATTTTTAAATATTATGGAAGAATGTGATCTCAATGGAGGACGCATATCTCAAGTGCGGAGGACGATCCATAATGGCATAGCATGTTACAAAAATCTCTATAAAGAAAAGAAATAAAAAAGTAAAATACAACTAAGTAACTCTGGACAAGTTCATAAAGGAAACCTAATTTTAATGAAATACAAAATTAATTTTTGTAAATAAAAATTTTAAAGGACAATTTTTGGTGCTATTATACATATACATATCTCTTCTTTCGTACCAATTATGAGCCAAAGTAGATGTCCGCCTGTATACAAATGAAAAATATTGTTAATATTTTCGATGGTTTCGGCGGTAACTTTGTGGAAGTTCATTTTAATGTAAAATTTAAAATAACTTTGATTATTCCACGTATTGTGTAACTAACTGTGACACGTGTTTCGCCTCTTTCAGAGGCATCTTCAGACTTACTATCGCAAAGTTTGCTTAAGTAATATTATCGAAAAATATTATGTTTAAAATGATTAACATCTATCCACGTGGATTTTTGACAGCCACGTCAATAGTTTCATTTAAAACATTTATTTTACTGATTAATTGAATTGAATTTTGAAGTTTTTGCTGATTTAAGAATAATATAAAATTTAAGCCAACATTATTCTAATTAACGATTTGTGAGATCGGCGTAACGATCCGAGACTTATCATCGTATGTCTCTAAATTAAAGGAAGATACTAACCAAGTGCCTACTCTGTATACATTATATTAATTAATACAATGTTTCAAGCTTAATATCCCATTAGGTGTGATATAAAATTATAAAAAAAAAATCTCATATAATTCAATACATGAATAAAATGACGAATATAGAAAAGCTTTAAAAATAAAAAAAAACATTGTTTAATGTGTATTCAAATACCATCATTGAAAAAGGTGTAGTTAAAGAACATTAATTGAAGTATAAAGATAATACTTAGGGCTATAAATATAGGTACGAGAAGAATATATAGAACATCATTATTATTCCAAGAAAGTATCACCTGTTAACTTGACTTTAGAATGTAATGGATTTAAAACTTTGAAAAGCAAAAGGATGCTCGGCATTCAACAACTTGTTATAAGAAATAGGTAAGTAAGAAAGAACGTGATGCCGATGAAAGGATCTCACGATAGAACGGCGTAGTGGTTTCGAAACTTTTTGGCTCATTCTAACTTTTTTCATAATGAAAGCGCATAATTTTTTTAAATATGATAGTGCGCTTTTTTCCGAATAGTCTAATATTTCTCACCAAAATAGATCATAAAAATATATAAGCGAAGATTAGCCAATTTGAAATAATGCCTTATTAAAATAAATATTGATAAATTGAAAAACGTGCAAAACTTAACACCGGCGTAAATAAAAGCATTTATTTCGAAAAATAAAAAATTGCCATGAACAAAATTACTTATGATGTTACTGAAATTGTATTTTTTAAAACATGTTTTAACACTTAAATAAAATATATATCTACATCACAAAACAATTTACTGCAAAGAAAAGAAAAAAACATGTCACAAATAAAAATTAATAAATAACAAATTAATGATACATTTTTTTAGTCTTTATTATCTTACAATAATATTAACAGTGTATTTGAAAACATATTTGCTTCACTTTGCTGTTGTAATAATAACGGATTACATACCTAGTAAAAATATATTCAAAATCGTTTTAAATATTAATTGCCATTTATTTACATAATATTATTCAAAACATTATCTAAGTCAAAAAAACTACAAAATTAATAATTATTGCTATATAGTATTTTTGTCCAGTCATCTTTTGACCAAAATGTATAGCCATTGGCATATTTAAGAAGTTACTGTTTAAAAAATATGGCGCTAAAACTATTAAATGTCAAACAGGAATAAAAATATCTTAACTTTACCGGCACGGCTTCTTTATCATAACCTGCGCTTAATTCATTCATAAATTAAACAGTCTTTTTTTAGTATCAAAATATTTATTTCGCAATTCGAAATAATAACAACCCCCATTTGCCTTTCCATCCCTCTTTTGACACTCCTGAAAAATCGATACAGGCATTTTACTACCGCTGTTGCGTGTCTGCTGTCAAGTGATCGTATTTCTAAAATTATTTTCACAATGGAAGAAGTTTGGAATGGAGTTTTACGTGAGTTGGCTGTCCCAGACGAAATAGCTGATAAATGGTGGCAAAAAATCGTAACCCAGTATTCGGAAACTAGTAGAATTTATCACAATATGGAAAATTGTTTGGCACAAAAATTTCAGATATACGACGAGCTTGTGAAAGACAATATTACCGAACAAAGTGCATTTATCCTAGCGATGTTTTTTCAACATTTCGAATACGATACGAAAGTATATGGTGGTTGCATAGATAAAAATGTGGAACACGTCAAAGAATTCTTCAAAGATGCCGGGATTGATCATGTAAGACTGCTTACCTATTTCTTGTGTTGTGAATTATTGTTTTTTCCTTCTTATAAAAAATGATTTACAAGAGCTGCTAAACATCACATTTCAATTAAATATTTAACTTTTTCAAGTCTTTAAACTCTTAAAATTTAGAAAAATCTTTCTGAATGGAATGTTGCACGAAAAGTATCAACATGTAATGATAAGACATTTCTCGTCACAAGTCACAGAAGACGCATTTAATTTTATTCAGAGCATAGCATAGAATGTGACGTTTTCCATTTGTAGATACATTGAACAGATAGGTAAAACATCACAGACAAATAAACCATGTCAAATAAACCACCTGATCAATCCTCGCAAATATCAATATATTATCAGTTGATGCTCCAACACACAAAGGGAAAAATATAATTAATAACTAGTATATTAAGCTGCATCTCCTCCTGCTTGGACACAATATGAAGAAAATGATTTCCTCCGTAAACATCCACTTTTATTCTCCACCTCCACAAGTTATTGTGAAACGTTTTTTTTTTTGATCAAAAGTTTCAAAAGCCAATAAGTTGCTTCTCTTACTATTACTACTTAGGAAATGCTCTCAAGTATAATTGAAAATTCATTATTTCAAAATGTTTTTCAGGAGGGTCTGATATCTGAAGTGGTTGGACTGCTCGGTGCTGGCAGAGAAGGTGGGTGCGGCGGTGAAGGTGCCAATGCTTATTTCCAAGATTTGGATCTTGCGTCTCTGGGAGCACCTCATGACCAATATCGTAAATATATAGCTGATGTTGAACGTGAATATGCTGATACTCCTTCAAATCTTTATCGAACATTAAGGCTCAAGGTAAACCAGTCTTTTCTTATTCTACATTACTTATTCAAATAACAAAGCATGATAAAGAATTTCATTCAAAGGAAAATTCATTGTGTCACAAAAAAAAATACTAATGATCAGGTTTTAGGAAATATACCATATGGTCACATTCCTTTTAAAAAAATCCTAAATTTAGATAATATAACAAATAACAGGCTTTTTGAAACACATATTTACATTAAAGTTAGCTACTGATTTCTTAAATAATATTTATTGGATAAATTATATTTTTTTATAAATTACTGAAAACATTGCATTATTTTGAAAGAAGAATAGGTAGCACTGTTTCCAAGTTATATCAACACATCTTGGGACTGTATTCATATTGCACTATTCTTAGCACATACAAATATTGTACTTTTTTGGAACTTTTTAAAAGAAATATCCTTTAATGCCACTTATAATGATTTTATTAGTAAGTGTTATTAAATATTAATTGTTTGATTTATGCATATCATTTTACGAAACATCGTTTTTATTTCAGGTTCTGCAGACTTTGCTGTTGATCCCAAAAATTTATTCGACTGACATCTTCTATGATAAATTTGAAAGCACTGCTCGGGAAAATATTGAATTTGAAATCAACGAAATGTTACAGTAGATAAAGGCATAAAATTATAACTGAAAAATATCTAAAATGTGAAAAATCAATAATTACTTAAAAAATAATGTTACATTATTATTATTAAAAGAACTTGATAAAAACTTATCCAATAAGGTTAGACATTTTAGGATTATTTAGTTGATAATTTTGCCTTCATATCAAGTATAATAAAGTATTTTTACTAGTCACAAAGCAGAAAACGTTTTGTAACTTTTCCAATAATCAGTGGTAAAGTTCTACAGGTTATTGTAATTGTTGCATCATCTGTAAATCTAGTGCATTTGATGCAATAAAGGGTAATAATTTATTCATTGATATTTCATGTATTTATTATAGTCATTCTCTGTTTAATTAAAAATTAAGTTTTATTTATTGTATATTTTTTATTAATTTTACACCAAACTATCGAAGAGCAAACCCAACATAGAAAGAAATAGAACTGTTAATTTGGTTGAAAGTAAAGCATTCAGTAGAACATTTATTTTTTTGTAATGATACTTAAAAATATTTTTTCTTGAATACTTTCTATAAGGTTTGCAGGAAATTGGAATATTGAGTTAAGTTAATAAGTAATACTAGTCATTTTTTTACTACAATTATTATTATATTCAATAGTAGAAAGTAACATACAGATTGACAACAGATTATTATTTTTTTATGTTTTATGTAAACTGGATCCATTTTCAATGTTATTTTTTTTCTTGATTGCAATTTTTTGTGTAATCCAGTCATAATGATTATATATTATATTATCTGTAGGCATTATGTAGAATAATTTTATATAACTTTCCAGTGATTATTTTGCTCTTATCTTACAGATAATTGAAAATTGTGTGCACAAATTAATGATAATTCATAATAGTTTTATTTTTTTAATTAACTGCTACAATTTTGAAATTAAAGTAGTTTTGCAAAAACCCAACATTACTACACAGTATATAGATCATTTCAGTCCTGTGGCCGGGTTGCATGGCCAAAGATTTTAATCCCCTTATGACTACTTTCACCTGTTTATTTTTCAATTAATGTTTTAAAGCGCGGATTTTTGAGATGCATACATAATTGATCCTAAAATACCTTAGAGAGGGCAATCAGCCTTCTATTAGCATATAAAAAACTAATCCTTATAATCTCCCCCTTCTAGAAAAGGAGGTTAAGAACTGAACTACAACTGGTTCTTGTAAAAAGTTGCTCTATGGAGAGCTGAAAGCATGGCTTGAAAAAATATATAAACGAGTGGATAATGAATTCAAAAGCTAGATTTTCTTTATTCATTTTAAAAGTTATACTATATTTACTCTTTTGTAGTTTTTGCTCATCTGTCTTACGCCTCGATGTTGTCTGCTATAGTTGTATCTAAATTCACAATGTGTGTATTTTTGCCTTTTATATTAGTATTTCTTCTAAACACCATAATTTTGTAGTTTGGCATAATTTTGGAAAATCTAAATGAATGTTTGGATACTATCTGACATTTAAAAAAAATTATCAATACTTTGATTTGAAACTGTTGCGGAAAAACGACGCTTTTCGCAAAAAGAATAATTACTAAAAATGATTAGAAACTTTCTGGAATATATGAATGTACTGTAAACAAAAGCTATCACTTTAAACAGTAAATATTGTAAGAAAATAATATTTTCTACCACAAGTTGCTTTGTTTCCAACAAATCTATTAAATTAGTAAAAAGGAATTGTAAATCGGTAACATATTACACAAAACATAACTGCTTAGTATTTTAGTTAATAAATGTATGCCTATACTCTTTTCGCTATTTACGAATATCATTAGATAAATTGTCATAATTTAAAAAATGTGTAAAACTGACTATTATTTTTATTTCCAATTCGAAAACTTTCAAAATTCACTAATAGACAACTGTATATCATTATTAAATATGCGCTTCCTCAGTGATGAAATGTAGATCTTCGGATATGTATCATTCATTAAATACAAGATATTTATTATTAAACCTTGCTGGGAAAATATCTTTTCTATAACTACCAGGTTTTTAACTCTCAGGTGTTCAAAAAATATTTAATATTTTCAAATAGTTGAAAGACTGTGTAATTTAATGATAATTAAGTGAAATGTAAACATAAAACAAATAAATAATCAATTATACATTATTGACAGCGTCAATATATATTCAGTATTACCGTATAGCCGTTTTTCAGGTCATCAATAAAAGTATTGTGTTAATTTGTCTTGTAATAAATTGACAGCCTTGTTTGTTGAAAATGTGTTTGTTTTACAACTCTGCATCCCTCTTATCATATAATCCCTGTGAAACCATAACCACTTGCACAATTCATCGAGTGCTAGACATAGAAACCAACGCAAAAGATACACTTAAACCCACTTGCTGAGGATGTGTGAATCATTGTGAAGGAAAAGTTCTATTATTAGATGGCAAAAATGTATATCAGTTTTTCTTCATTATTAAAATACATTCTTTGTTATGTGAATTAATTTCAAGCAAGAAGCAAAATGCTTTAAACTGAGACATGTTATGAACGATTATTGACATCTCAATTGTTTCACGCCATTCCACAATGATTATTCTTCTTTTTTGATTAAACTTACCAACATGAAGATTTTATACAATTTGGTAAATCGTTAAAAGGTATTCATTATAACATAGGTTCCTTAGGGTGGCGACCCCTTTTTATAAAAGTGACCCGCAACCCCAATGCAATTGAAAATGGCAACAAACAACTAAGACGTATGAAAGAGAATATTTTTTAAGTTGACTGTAGAAGTTGGCGAACCCACAGAAAAACAGCCGCGGCCCATGGGTTGGGAGCCCGTGCATTATACAAAGCATTCGCGTAAATCAGTGATGCACAAATGCGGCCCAAAATAACAAATACTATGTCAACAAATTTTTCATTAAATATAATAAAAAATAGTATTCGATATGTGAACAAATTATGCAGAACAACGATCAATTGAGATCGAAATATTAGGAAGGCGATCTGCAGAGTTTTTACAAATATCTCCCCGAAGAGCAGTTTCCTACCCTACGGAAAAAGGCTGCGCTTTGTGCAAGTCTTTTTGGAAGCACCTACATTTGCGAGCAAGCATATTCCATATTAAAACTAAATAAGTCTCAACACAGAAACCGCTTGAACAGTGATAATCTCAGTGCTGTTCTGAGGATAGCAACCTCAAACATTGAACCCGGCATCAAAATGCTTGCTGCTAGTATAGTGTCAGAAATCTCTCTAAGTTCCATCTTGCAAATCTGCATGTAATTTGGAGCGGAGAAGGATCGAAGTTGCTGATAAAATTATGTAACTATTAAATTAAAAATAAAATTTATATCTCATCTAGTATAATATATCAATATTTTTCTTCACTTTTACCCTTTGCGGCCCACGAAAATTTTTAAATGGATAAATTGGCCCTTCTCTCAAAAAGCTTGTGCACCACTGGTGTAAATGAATCATTTTACTGTGTTTCTAAAAACAGTGGCAACATTATGCTATGTATTTTCTTAGTACAAACTAATGTGATGAATTTAATTGAAAAAAAATTTCATAAGCAGCAAACCATTTTGTAGACTTGCATTACATCCCTTAACACCAAATCTTGTTGCCACGAGGTCAATTGTCCTGCTTAGTTGATGGGTCAAGATTATAATTCAGCAGGATTGAAACCGTACTCTTATTACACATATTTGTTTATGTTAAATAAGTAATATGCAAAGGATTAACAAAAAAAAAAACCATCGTAATGCTTAATAAATATTTTTATTTTACATGATACAGGTGGATTTTCAATCATTACATCGATTTCATGATTAACTTTTATCATGAAATTCATTCATTATCATCTTTCAGTATTTCTTACAGTCCACAATAAAATAAAAATATATACCTACATGAAATTATATTTTTTTCACGATTTCGTTTTTAGTCCATTTGATATTATCTAAGTCTTATAAAAAAATATAAATGTGTAAGTTTTTGCTAACATAGAAATGCAAATAAAACAATTGTTTTATCATAAGTCATCAGTGCCTAGTATGTTGAGATGTGAAAACAAAACAAATAATTGGTAAAAATGAAACAGTTTTAGTCAAATAGAGTGCATGTAATGACGTGGGAAGAGAAAAAAATCTGAAGGAACTAATTCAACAGTATGCTGACAATTGACTTTATCATCATATCAATAAATTTACTCAAATATAACAACTCGGCACATTATAGGATAATTTCTAGCAAAATTTATTGAACTAAGATAAATCTTGAAGTGACTCAATTATAATAAACTAACTACCTATGAATGCTGAAACATTTTTGTGTCATCCAATTGTCTAGCTGACCTAAGACAGGCCAGAGTCACAATAAGTCAACAATCCTGTTATAAAACAAATGATCAATTTTAGAAATAACAGTTTAGTATTGTTTATATTGGTTTCAAGTAGTGATATATCAAAAATATTCATGACAAATATTAACACATTTTTATTATTTTTGCAATAAACATATTATTTTGAAATTTACACAAATTAATTTAGAAGTGCTCTCCTGTAAAAGGTAATAAAAGCAGATCGGCTGCGTTTCGCAATACAATTTCATCGTTAAGAAATTAAGAATATTAGTATCAAAAATATACATGCATGAAAATATAAGAAATTTCAGAACCATTATTATATAAATTTTAATTAAAAGCTTGACAAGGTGGGTGACACAAAAATGTACTCGAATTTCTATAATTTAATAGTATTTTGTGTTTCTCGGCGCAAATTGAGAAATCTTATCTGGTGGAAGATTATAGAAATTGCACTATAATATAACATGTTGATCACCAACACCGCTTCTGCAATTTATGCAGCTATATATAAATATGATTCACTAACAGAATATACGTAAAGAAATACCGTGATAATGGATAGGTTTCAAAGAACCTTGGGGGAGAATGGAACTAATAATGCCAAAGAAAAGACTGCTGAGGCGTCTCATGAGACCCCAACAAAATTTATCTATGCACTTCAAGACATCAATGGTGGAAATTATGTTGCTGTTCACTATTCAAGCCCATTGCAACGCCACGAACATGCAGGCACGCAATCATACTGATATTTATGCATGTATATATATATTATGGTATGTTTTTATTAATGCAGACGTGTTTTTCATAGCTTTGAACCGTTCTTATTATATCAAAGATCAAGTGTCATTATAATTCAACATTATCGTAGATATTGTGCAACTTTTAATCAGAGTACAATAGGAAGATTTAGTCAGTGCGAATTAACTTACATCTTGTAAATCAATACATCCATGTTTTTTTAAAAAATATTTCTTTTATTTTTGTTTAGCAGCCCTAGAAATGTTTTTTATTTTTCTTTAATAACTGATTATTAATGATTAATATTTGGAAACAAGTCTGTAGCCATATACTAATAAAATTATAATTAAAATTTCCATTCGATACGCTTCCTGGAATCATCATCAATAGAAAACTGCGTGTCAGATGAATGCAATAAAGATCCAAGCGCTAATTGGAAGTTAAAGCTTATTGATAATTTTTTCGATGGTTTCGGCGGTAACTTTGTGGAAGTTCATTTTAATATAAAATTTAAACTAACTTTGATTATTCCACTTATTGTGTAACTAACTGTGACACGTGTTTCGCCTCTTTCAGAGGCATCTTCCGACTTACTATCGCAAAGTTTGCTAGAGTAAGTCTGAAGATACCTCTGAAAGAGGTGAAACACGTGTCACAGTTAGTTACACAATACGTGGAATAATCAAAGTTATTTTAAAATTATATTATTGATAATTATTTGAAAGTTATATTTTATTTCAATAAAAATATTAAATTTGCATTTTTTAAATTCCGAAAGAAACTATGTTTTTGTCCGGCATTAATAGTTTATTTAATTAATTCCAAAAAACCTAAGTAAATCCAAATAACTCACCACTCTAAAGCGTTAAAGAGTTAAATTCATTGAGATGACAAACAATTGCTAACTTTTTATTTACACAAAAGATGGAAGCCTGTTTCATTTTTCCCAATAATATTAGCTATCTTAAATCACTTATATAACCAGCCTGAGTATGTATAAGAATTCTTGTGACCGGTTTGATAAAAAGATTTAGAACTAAGATTCTGATGATAATTTCGGTCATAATTTACTCTAGAATTTTATAAAGTAAAAATATAGTTCCTAGATTATTTACGGTGAGATTTATTGAAAGATATTTTCATCAATAAAAGCAGATTCCTATTAAAACGTGACTTGAAATCTCAATATCGATACCTTGATATTTGAGCATAGATAAATACCAAGAAAATTCAGAAAACTTCTAGAAATTTGGCTTATTTGAAAAGAAAGAGTAGATAATTAATTATTAGTGTAAAAATGTTCAAAAAGCCATATTTGGAAGTCGTACCATATTATTATTATTAGAAGAAGTATTTGGATGTAAGTATGGAGACTTATCATACAAAAAAAAGTGATGAAAAATACAGTAACCCATGCAAGTCACCCTCCCTGTAAGGCACTCAAAAATGAATGGAGTATTTTTTTATGGCATTTACATATAAAAAAAGGAAATTTTGTATAGATTTCATATAACCTAACAGAAAAAAATCAATAATATAAAATTGGATGAATATTTAATCATCAACTCTATTAGTATCAACTTACAGAATTGAAATATGAATTCGATGAATACAATTCTCTCTTAAACTATCGGCAGTTAAATTTTGATAATCAAACAAGACACATTTTGCAAGTCTAGCATTGCACCTGATGGAATTCTCTAGGATATTATCAATTTAATATAAAAAAAACTAAGCACACACACTATCGATCAACAATCATGCAGTAATCTTTCAGTAAAGACCTTTTGTACATAAATAAGAGGCATTGAAACAGACAGATCAGACCAAAACATCGCAGTTAAAAAGGTTGTAATTAGGAAGCTCGGTAGAACCCGAAACTCTTCGGGTCGCAGTCCTCGCGACGGCAGACCTGTGACCTGTGATACAGACAGATGGAATACCTGCAACAGGAACCACAAAATATTATCAGCATTTGAAATTTGATACCGCAGTTACTTCCAACACACGTTGGTTCTGAAGCCACAATGCAAGGAAAACAAATGTATCTTTCACTACGCGTCAATTCAGCGTTCTCCGGCACGGTTGGTCGTCTCTTTGCTTCTTTACTGTCAATAGTATACACTTTTTGGCACAGGATGGATATAATCAAAAAAGATTTCTGAATATTCTAGATTTTCTGGGAAAATTAAATGACAACTAACTATTGATGTCTCTTCATACATTTATAACAGTCGATGACATTGCTCAAAAAAACATTATATAATAAGTAACGATTATTGTTATACCCTCTGAAATAAAGTTCAAAGATTAAGAAACAGTTGGTACATATACTTTTAAAAAAAACAGCAAATAGTGTAATCATAAAGTGGTATACTTTGCATAAACAATTAACAATCCAAGACTAAAATCCAAAGATGGATGTAGACTTTTCATACTTTCTATTCAGGCGAACTATTTAATTGTGCCTTCACAAAACTCAAAAATATATCACTATCCACTGTCATCAGTATAATCTAAATCATCCACAAGTGTTTTGTTCGCAAAATTACACAAAAACTTAAACGAAATCAATGAAAGAGATTTGAATTATTTACAAATTTCTAACCAAGATACTTTCAACCTTTTCTACCTTAGACAATCAATAATTAGTCTGAGTAAATCAATCAAACAGTATCCAAACTGAAAGGGCGATTGAGCAACTAACTCCCACAACTAATTTATCAATAAAAAGGTTTTCAAGTATCCCAAGTACACCAATTCAGATTTCTAAGCTCATAAAATACTTTTGAACAAAGTCTAAGTAAATTGATCATCATGTATTTTACTGTTGGCAGTAAAATTATTGTTCAATATATCTCAAGTAGAGGTTCATATGTTCCACATGGTACAAAGTTTCTGAAGTTTGGTGAAGACCTGATAGAACTTGATACATTACATAAAATTGAATGGCACCATTAGATGTCATGAGCGTGTTTATATTCGTTCAAGTAATGAATTAAGCCCCAGTTAAAGAACATTAACGATGAAGAGATCCATAATTATGTTACGAAACTAAAAAGCTCCATTCGCTTCCAACGACATAATATATGTCTCATTCACCACGTTCAAGGCAAAGACAGTAAGAAGACTCACCGTTTCAGGGATTGTCTTCTGTGGAGAGCAGGTCCTGATAACGGGCAACAGTGAGCTTGCGGACGCAGCTGCGATATGTCTCGCCCACAACAGCCGTGTAGATACTACGCTTCTGACCGAGGCCAACACCGGCATGATTGGGCCGTGCTTCCACTGGCAGCACCCGTCCTGACCCGTCCCGCCCCAAGCCTTGCCCTGCACTCCAGCCCATCTTTTTCAATAGCTTTTTGCCTACATTGTCTTCACCGATTTCACGAGGAGGTAGGGACGCATCACTCGCACTCCCAGCACCGCTCGCCCGCCCTTGGCCGGTCTTCCGCTTTTGAAGCACCGGCGGCTCTTCTTCTCCATACTTCATTCTTCGTTCAGCAGCTCGATCTCGATATGCATCAGAAGACTCGCCTCTCTCTCCCGCCCGTTTTTTCCATGATTCCAAATTTTTTCGGTGAAGGTCTGACATCTCAACATGCTTATCCAGTACCTCTGCCGAAGGGAACTGCCTTTTGCACAGCAGACAGGCGAGTTTCAGTCTGTCCACAATGGTTTCATCCTCATCTCCTGAGCTGTCACTGCCCGCGCCGTACGAAGGCACAAGAGCAGGCGGTGGCGCCACAGGAAGTACGGGGGCAGGGACAGAGGGGCGAGCTTCCAATACAGTAAAGCCAATATCAGCAGATCCAGAAGGGGCGCCTGCAGCTGCAGCGGCTTCTGCTGTCGCTCCTGCTCGCGCAGCTTTCTTTTTATGGTTAAGAGTTCGGGCCCAACGCTCCATATCTTTGGCTATCTTCTTGGCTACTTTAACCTTGTCCTGCTTTTCCACAGGCTTTTTCGGTTCTTCGGGTCGTTCATTAGTAGGGGCAGGGGCAGGAGCAGCTGGAACAGCAGCTGACGCAGAAGGAGTAGATTCTGCAGTCGCAGCTAGGAAATATGTCATTCTAGAAGCGTCCCAATAAAGATATTGTCCAGATTGACTGTTATAGTAGTACTGTGTGTTTGCATCATAATAAAGGCCTGTGGATGGGTCATAGTAGAAGCCTGAAGACGGATCATAGATATAAGTGGAGGTGTCAGGAACACGATAAATCCGATTGTCTAATCCGGTGGGCATCTCCTGCGGCGTCAGAGTCTGAATGACAGCGGAGCTGCTTGCTGCTATGGGAACCGGAGCTGCCCTCGCCTGGACTTGGCTGATGGCTGAGTGGGCAACAGCGGCAGCCTCATTTACTTTGTCTGCCTCTGAAGGACACGCTGCAAGTTGTCGCGTATAGTAATTTGTGTAGTAGGTCAAATACTGCGCACGCTTCTGGGGGGATGTCGCATAAAGTTGAGCACTGTAAGCGGCTAGAGCAGGGATGTCTTCAGCAGTATAAGTATTAGGGACGGGGGCTCCTGGAGGCGGCGCTTCGGAACGTTGTGCACCACAGAACTGCCTGAAGCAAGTGGTTCGCCTCTTGAAGTTTAGCGCCCCGCAGTGGCAGTACCATTCGCCGGCAATATGATGCTCACCCCTCCCGGGACTCCTCGACCTTTCTCTGGATGATCTGTCATCCCGGCGGCGTCGTCCGGATCGGTCTCTGGCCGGGCGGTCACCTGGCGAACCGCGACGTCTTTCCCTGTCAGAGTGATCGCGGTCTTCGTCGTCGTATTCTGCAGACCTGCGGTGGCGGCGTTCCCGATCTTTGGACCTAGACCGCGACCTTTCTCTGTCCCTGTCTCCTCTGGACCGTCTGTCGTCTCTGTCGCGATCCTCCGACCTGCCTTCCTCGCGGTCGTCGCGCCTCCTGCGCCTATCGTCGACGTCAAGGCCATCGCGCTCCTCAGTTCTCTGAGATTTTCGCACATGGCCCTCCCAGGAAGGCGAGCGTCTACCGTTGGTCGGGTGGTCGTCGTCGTCCGACCTCCGGCGGTCATCGAACCCACGTCGCCTGTAGGCCATCTCCCGAAAGGTTGTTTTCAATATTCTAAGGTTTCCTCGAGACAGTAGTTTACTGTAAGATGAAGCCTGTAAAAATGCAAAACAATGAAAACAAACAGTCAACTGAACGGAACATTACGCCCAGACCCTGTCGTCGGCGCCGTTCATAGCAATGACCGTCGACAGACTGCGTTCTGAGTGAGAAAAGCAGCATTTTAGGACTCCCTATGTCTTCGAAAACCTGGTTATGAATTACCTAATCCGACTTAGATTCTTTGACGTTCTTCTGATAAAATTTTTAAGAACCGAAAGATAAAGGTTTGCAATGCTTCAACGAAGCTATGGATAACATAAACGCAGCGTATCCAGCCATGTTGATAGATCACCATAAAGAGTAAAAGAGAGGTGGACCATAAACAACAAAGACGTATATTGTAACGTATTACTTGTACGGTTTTTATTGGTTATTAACAGAGCTGTGGAGTCGGGGCTTATTGGCCGGAGTGGGAGTCAGAGAATTTATAATGAGAAAAAAACTATTAAACCATCATAATTACTCACACCATTACAGATGGCTAGTGAAATTTCACTTAAATCAACTAATGCACGCTCATTACCACTTAAACTCAGATTTGCTTTTATTTCTAAAATACATTAAATCAATTTATCACAATTAACCGTTCTAAAGCTAATGACACGCCGGTGTGCCGCATAATAAAAAGCTCTGACAGCTAAGAGCTCACCGGTGGGCAACTATGTTAAAGGCGTCAAAAAATAATATTTATCAAATTATCACATCGAATATGTATCCGACATCTCTTTAGGCTCAACTTTAACGAGAACCACCAACGTAATATTAATAAAGTTTAATATCTTTGAAAAAGAATCTGATAGATTTTCAGCAGTTTGTGAGAATTGTCTTACAAAATTTGGTCCAATGCTGAAAAAATATGCAGTTATTATTTTCAATGATTTCCATCAAAAATACAACGATAAAAAATCTTTTACTTTCATGAATAAGCAAAGACTATTTACATAAGTGTCATTTTAAAAAGTGAACAAATTATTTCGCGTAATGTTTTTAATTAAATAAATTATATCTATTATTTTTTTTGCTTTGTGAAATGATTTTTTTGAACCTATTGTTGACCTATCTCCCTTTTTCCAAAAGATAGACTAAAACCATTGATCTGCCAAAAATCTGACAGTACGTGTACGGTACATTGCGTTACAAAACTATCATTTCTTATTAAAAAAAAACCAAAAAACGAGTGACTTCTTCAATTAAAATTATATAGTGCTAAATATTTCGTAAAACTCTCATGAGAGTACTTCAAACTCATCAAAGATTCAAATGATATTTGAATCCATTGACTATATTTATGTATTATTGTAATCAATGAATTCGGTGGTAACTTTGTGCTATTACGCATTTTTGGTATTTTGTAGTACTGGCAATTTTTTTGTTAATGTCAGTGTCGGTAAAAACAGTTTGTCTAAATTATTGACAAATAAAGCACTCGACTATACATAATTAGGCATGATATACTATTTGAAAACCGAATATGATTATTTTTTTATGTTTCAACGGTGAAAAAATAATTAAGCCCGTAATTCAACATGGACAAGGTGAAGCATGACACATTTGAAGTAGCTGCTGACAGATATAGGTTGTTGATGTTAGTAGTGAAGTCAATATAATATTTTGCTGAATAAATATGCACAGAGCCTTGAGAGAAATCAGAGGCCCAAAGGCAGCGATCATTGATAAAACTCTTGCCCACCCTCTTATAGGGACTGAATATACACCAAAGTCTACAATAGTTATTCACAACTAGAGTGAGGCACGGTTGTGTTTTTACTCGGTTCTTGTTATTTTATACACGAAAAAAAATCTCAAAGAATTTAAATATTTTTTTTAATTTTCATTTTCATAATTTATAGAATTTCAACTCGAGGTGCTTTTTGAATATTTTAGTGAAAATCAAACTTTTGGTGCAAAACACTTATTTTTATTTAAATATTCACAGAGAACACTGAGTGGTTTTCAGGATTACATATAATTATTCTAGCATGCAGCTTGATCGAGTCATGCAATGCGTGAGTAAAATAGTAATGAATATTCTTCTTTTTTACAGATGAAAATTCACTGAAATCCCGAAAATATGTCCTGGAGTTTGTGATTTCCTGCTATGAATCTGTAATATCCATCCTGTTTCATTAAAGTTGTTGAAACCAGTTGTACTTTTTACTTCTTGTCATTTATGTCTAGTAAAATAATTATTATTATATGTGGAAGTTATATTGAACAACGTCTGATGCAAAAAATCATTAAATAATAAAGTTCACTCGATGTACACATGCTCTACGTGCACATGCTCGATGACATAAACATTTGTAATTTATACATCATTCTACATTTTGATATTGAATGTCATTTCTGACTTTAAATGTATTAATTGTAATGCAAATATGGCTCAAAGAAAAACGTTATCCATCAAAGAAAAACAGGACATTCTGAAGAAAGTAGATGACCACGTTGGGTCACGCGTTTCACTTGCCCAGAATTTGGGTATTCCAATTACGACATTGGCAACTATAATTAAAAATCGTGAATCTATTGCAAAAAGTGCACTGCAATGTGGTCCTATGGCAAGAAACCGCAAGTATATAAAAACTTCAAAATATGAAGAAATGGAAGAAATATTAAAAGAATGGTTTTCCAGCACAGTTTCCCGTAATCTTCCTATCAGTGGTGTACTCATTCGTGAGAAGGCTTTATTAATTGCAAATGAACTCAAAATTGAAGGGTTCACAGCATCAAACGGCTGGATAGATCGTTTTAAAAAAAGGCATAATGTGGTGTACAGATCAATTTATGGGAAATCACGAAAGTTTGACATTGAACCAATCCAGGATGACATGGATCTTGACTCAAACGTAATGCCTTTGGAAGTGGTAGAAATAAACATATTGGATCACCAAGATAACTCAGACGAAGAAGTCTCCGGAGAAGAAGAGGTGAACTTGGACCCAATACCGACCACGGAAGACGCCATGAAGTTCATTGATGGACTAAAAACATATTTCATGAGCATCAGTGGTGAACACGAAGACACTTTTAGAGCTTTATATACAATTGAAAGAAATATTCATGATATTGTTAAAAATTCCGATCACACTAATTTGCATGACTATTTAATTAAAAAATAACATCAATTTTACTTAATTTTTTATTACTCCCAATTGATATTGTCCCATTGAACATTGTAAAAAAATCTCTTTAGTAATGATAAATCACTTTGAACAAGTTTCATTCATCGTGAGTATTTTCATCTGCCGGACACTAAAGCTATGCCGGGCTATTCATATAAATTGTAGAATCCTTTCCTGTCCTTTCAATTGTATTTAATTTTAATAAATATAAAGAAAATGTACCATTAGCTGACTGTTTAAGAGAAAATTTCAACAAAAATAACGATTAAGGTTTAGCACTGTACCGAATGATGGCATGGCAAGTATACCCATATTGGATCATATGTCTTAATTAATATTATGTAACAAAAATTACGAAAGGGCCTGTTTAAAAAAAGTTGTGTTAAATTATTTAAAACCATGTTCCTGTTTCAGTAGTTGACCATCTCACATATTTAAAAATCCCGTAGTTGACCATGTCTAATCAGGGGGGTTTATAGTGAACTTTCTGTCAGAGTTGCCTCAGGGCTTTCTGTCACACCACTCTTGGTTGATCAAGTAGCAATGGATGGTTCAGGAACAAGATACACACCGTTTCCTAATACACTTTCCTCACTAGGTGTTGTTTTCAAATGGCCAACCTGGCACTCCATTGGCTATATGGTGATGCGTTAGTGGCTCATTCCGACCACAGATGCCTTAACTTGTCTGAACTTTACAATTTAGAGCAATCCCGCATCAGCATTTATTATTTTTTGGGCCATTTTATTCTCAAATTTTCAACTACTGGTACATGGTCAACTCCTCGTACATTTACCTTAATGCCTTTTTAACAAGAATTGACATTTAGAAAACATAACAATTAACTTGCAATTATGCAGATTGAAGAATTTCTTAAAATTGTACACTTTCCTGTAATGATTGATATTATGATATACTAGTATTGCTACCCGGCGTCGCTCGGACTAAGCGACCAATAATTATTTAATGTTATATCATTCGACATAATTATATCAAAAATCTAACATCCAAAATAGAGTTAAAATAAAATCACAAACTTTTTTTAATTTGATGACAGGCCCATTCTCGCCCATTAAAATGTCCAAATTTAAGGAAAAAATCTAATTTGTTGTCCTAGAAATGTCAAATAATACCTTCACGTAAATAATAAACATTATTGTATTAATAAAAGCCGGGAAAAGATCAGTAGAAGACTAATTTATTACATTTTGACTAAATGTCTTCGCCGATAAAAATTCAAACATATTTCTTTCATATTCGTTTTTATGGCAACTTAATGACCAACAATGCAAAAAGGAATTACAGACCCACAGACATACATACGCCGTTTCGGTTTTATATATAAGATTATATCACTAGTAGTGACTTCTTACAATATTAATATTGCTTGTTAACTCTTGAGAGAAAAAATCTGTCATGATTTAAAAACATTAAGCCAATGTAGAAAGTTGTTTATTTTTTCCCAATCCTTCAAAGAAGTCGGTAGGTGAAATATAAAGTTTTAGACATCTGTGCTTTTTTTTATGAAGCTCAAAATTAAAATCTTCACATGGTTGTAGTTTTAAAATAAAGTAACAGATGCTAGTCTTTTGAATAATAAATTAATTATTATTTAGAAAAAATAAAATATGTTAAATTTCATCAAAGTTAAAATTGGCATCAGTTTGTGAACTCCTTTTACTTATCTTTTTATTTATCAAATAAAAAATAATTGAATTTCAAATATAATTTCTTTTACTTGAAGAATTAGGTTCATCCACCATAATGAGTCTAATTTCAACGGTTGCGTTTCTCCAGCGTTTCCAAACAGTGAAGTGATTATTCCAGAGTGTATACGTGAACGCTATGTACCCACAGATGACCACAGCCAGCATCAGGTTAAGGACAATCTCGGTGAAGCTTTGTGGAACTCTAAGCTGAATTCCTTGCTCTACCATGTATTGGAATCCCATGAGGCAGCACACAACAATGCCTATGGTGATGATTGAAACCAAGCAGAAAAATATGCAGTCGGTCTGTGAATGAAAAAATAAAATAAATATTTTTTATTTAATCAAAAAATATGTTTAGGGGCTAAAACTATAACTCTGCACATACCGGCGAGCGATCACTTTGCAAGAAAAACTATTTAGCGTCATCTTGTTATAGATTTTGCCCTTCTCTTAATTTTTTACACCCAATCCGCTTTTTGTTCGGTTTCGAAATAACACGGCTTAAAAAAAATACCGACTATTTTTTTACTATTTTTTTACACTGATTTTTTTTATTTAACCTAGCATAAAAAATGGTGAAGGAATAAAAATACGTATGTATGCATGCACATATTTATCCCAGCGAATGATAACCGAATTAATATTAAAAGCCATTGAAACAAAAAAACACAAGATGTTTATATAATTCAAGATACTCCCAAAGATGTCTCTTCATTAAATATTTCTAGCGATGAGAGTGATTTTTCGTCATCAAAAATAGTAGTAAGCGGGCACGTATTTTATAAGGTAGCGATACTAAATGAATATATTTAATCTGAATTACATCTGATTTACATCTAAAACTATAGGTAGTCTTTGGAACGCCTTCTCCGTGCAATAAGAGTACTGGGTGTATAATATATGTAATTTTGAATCCTGTATGTCCTTAAAAATAAACGTCGTCCACTTACGGCGTCTAGACTTCTGACTAACCATGATTGAACTACGCCCTTGGGCCCTTGCCTAAATAATATATCATACATACAACATTCGTCTATGAGATGCAGTGAAATAAATTTCAGTAACTGTCTTTACAACTTGTAGATGTCAAAAGCCAGACAAAAAAAACTGTTCTGCCTATATGACATTCATAGTTAAATAACATTTTGTATCGATTATACTACTAATTATAAAGCGGCGCCAAGAGTACAATACCGTATACCAGTAATGCACAATCTATCTGGGAGAAGGGCCAGCTTCATTTGTTTAACACCACATAAAAGGGTAAAAGTGATTAAATTGGCGATTTTTTTTGGGTATATTAGTTTGAATTTTTTTTTGTGCTTCCATCGTCCTTGAAAATATCTGAAGAAAAAAGGTGATTGATATTTGTTATATTGGGCCACATGCAATGTCATTTTGGGCCGCAGGTTGTGCATCACTGCCACATACCCTCTGTTTAATTAACGATTCAAGCACTGATTATATTATTTAAATCATATCACGATCCGGTCATCTTCACCCGAGATGCATTTCATCCAACTTTCACAATTCAATGACAATAACTACGACAGTGCAGTCGGAGCAACGAGTAATTCCATTTACACTTTGGCGTGATTGAAAATGGAGCGACGCGCTGGGAATTGACCGTTTGAATACCGACGGTCCCCAGCTCTCATTTCAATAATTGCCAAGAGTATGGCAATTCATTTGGCATTTAATTAGGAATCCTTGCCGTGGAGGCGATCTTTGAGTGAACTCTGCTTATGAGAATTTGGGAAATGGATTTTAAACACATCTGCAGATATAAAAGTAATTAAAAAACGAACAATAGGTTCTGTAAAAAGAAAGAAAATATCTAGAATTAAATCGTCAAACGGTACGTATTATAGTTTCAAGTCGTGTGAGAACAACGAATAAGCATTTTTTAAATTTATCAATCCACGTTTGCCCAAACATATGAATTAAAAACATTTAGGTAAATTATGGATATATGGTCACGGGTCAGAATTTTTATAAAGATTTATGAAAAATAAGCACATTAAATGAAATAAATGTAAGGCTTACGATTTTTTTAGAATGTTTTGTCTTTAATTTTTCAATTTATTTTAATAGAAAATCCTAAAGAATACTTCGCAATAAGTATGAAATCGAGTTGTTTTAATTTACAGGAGCAAAAATGCAACCACAAACTACACAAATAATAATATAATACAGATAAAGACAGTCACACTTTATTATTTGCTTAAAATAAAAATAATAATTTTATTATAGGCTAATATTAAAAAACAAATTCTTCTTTCAGAACTCATACAATAATCAGTAATATTCTTCAGATTTAATCATTTTGATTCCAAATTTTAAAATAATCCACAAGAACTCAAAGAGTAAAATCAAAACATAAAATTGTAAGCCAGTATGTATAAATTTTTTGAGTTTAGCTCGAGTGGATTGGGATTCTGTCCCGTGACCATATATCCATAATTTACCAACATTTTTTTGCTATTCATTTTGTGATCTTTATAGCACATATTTATCGAAAAATCATCTCTAATTCTAAAATCATTTGCACTTGGAAAATTTCACACGCTTATGTCGTACCAGAAATGTATGAAACGTTTTGCCTTAACAATTCCAATTCCTACTAGATTTGTGTTGCTCCCATTTATAAAATGCAGTGATAAAAAATTAATTATATGATATATTTTTCATGCACGACAGTTAAATATAATTCATCTTTACTCAATGTGACTCAGGTAAGGTAAAAAAATCCATACTCCATGATTCTAATTGCTTCCTAATTGCGTAAGTTAACAAAACAAATAGGTACAAAAATCTAAGTTATAAATGAGTGTGTGTGAGCTCCGTTGGAATATACATATAATATATTTTTACTAAACATAAATCGTTACTAATAGGTTGTGAGATAAACGAAGGAAACAATGACGCAATTATTTCACAAAGTAACATTTCATTGCAATCAAAAATATAAAAAAATACAAAAAAAAACAGCATCGGCGCAGCAAAATAACGGTATTGTGGTAGCATCAAAATTTACCCAGGCGTTTTATCATGTGAGTTTGAATTATATCCCCTCGATACCCTTTCCGAATCACAGTTTTGGTCCAGGTTATATTGTAGTCCATTTAATCGCCATCCTTCAAGAAAAAATGTTATGCCGAAAAATTTATGTTATTTCTACCAAAATGTTCCTTTTTCGAAAAGGATCTGGAAAAACACAGCAAAAATATTTAAATTGAAATTCATTTCGAAAACACCCGTCTCACAAACAGACAGAGGTGAAATAATATTGAATTAGATTAGCATTAACATATTGCTCTATTTAATAATATTTTATCAAAAGAAATGCTTTTATATGATAGAAATATTCAAACATTAATTAACTCAAAGCTGGTATTAACAACTTTGTTGGTATTAGCGCTTTGACCAAACGACGGTTAAATGGAAGATTATTTCAACGTATTGTTATAATATTTTTGACATGTGTATAGCGCCCATTGCTTCACCCCTGCGATTCGAAAAAACTGGAGTCCCAGAAAAGTCATTTTCCGACACGTCAAATCACACGATTTTTTGAATTGCATTTAATTTATTTTGGACATGGAGTGTTGGGTTATATTTTCTTAAAATTCTCATCGAGTTTATCTAGTATGATTTAACTTTTTTAACATTGTGTTTCACGACACATGTCGCATTCTCGTTATAAAAAGACTTGTCCGGTGCGTTTCGGTAAAGCAAAATCCCGCAGTGACATATTTGGATCAATTGATTATTCATCCTTTTTGGATAGTAACACAATGGGAGTTGAACTCATGCAATAACGAAGTCAGCCGTAAAAATGAATGAAATAATGGATCCAAGCATATATGTATACATTAAAATATTATTTCTCATTTAGAAGAGGTTTTAATGATAATGCACAACTGTTGAATAACGTTACTCCGCGACCTATTCTGGATGGCTTTGTACCGGTAAACCCATAATGTTTATCACGTGAAAAAGGAAAGATCGATCAACCCAATCCAATTAGGTGAATATCAAATCGACGCTGAGTCGTTTCAGAAGAAAAACAACAACTGGCATTCTATTTGTTTTTTCCTGTCAATCTTTTTCCAAATACACAGGTCACGCTATATCCAAAGCCGCGTCATGCTATAACTTATGCGATACGTAAAAAATGTGCAATGAAACATACTTTTAGATAAATTTAAATTATGTTTTTTAAAGTAATAAGTTCTACGTATTACCTGAAAAGTGAGTCTAAAATGACCCAACCAAATAACGAGCGCACGCTGAAAAGAATATCTTTGAGCGATTTCAACAGGGTAAGGGCCGGCGCACAATTCGCACGTGGTTCTACCGGAAGCTGAGAGCCACCGCTGTAGGCATATGGAATGGACACTTCCCAAAGTTCCTTTACACCGACATGGCGATATCAAACTGTAAAGTAATACACAAAGCCTGTGGTCGTAAATGATAATACACTCTTTGAACAATACATAATTCCCCATATTTACATCCAACTAAATATACAATACCTTAAAATATTTCCGTATTATAACTTCAAAAAGAAAATGAGCTTAGTGTCATAAATAGTGTTGTTACAACGAAAAAAATATATTTTATAATAAGCACCTGGTACGCTCAAGATGCAAAATAAACAATACAATATAAATATTTCTTACAATATAATTTACCGAAAAAGAATTTAATTATATGTCTGTCCAGAAGGTATACGCCTTTCATACGGATATAGCAAAGGGTATACATCGTATACCCTCCGCCAGATTATTGGTTACGCAAAATGCTAACAGTGGTATTTATTATTTCGCCAAATATAAAAGGAATGCTATTTTTAGCTCAGCGCTTTGTTGTATAACAACTGATATTTTAAGGAAGAATCACCTATTGCAGCAATACATACAAAATATAATTTATGTATCTACATAAAATTTTCTATGCATTATTATATTTTCTTAAATATTCACCTTCCTCCTCCAGATGCCATACAGATTCTGCAAAAAGCAGTATTCAAATTGGTATTTGACTCATTCTGATATAAACTGACATCTTTATAACTAGCATCTTTGTCGGCCATTTTAATTGAGATATTTGACGCTGAATTCAAAATGGAGTCAAGAGATTTAGTTTCTGGTTGAATTTCGAAAGAAATTTCACTCGTTTTTGAAGAAGCCTTTACATTATTCTCCTTTAGATTTGTGCCTCTGGATGTGCTTGACAAATATTTATCATTTCTCAGAAATGTTCTTGATGTTGTCGAAATACCTAAATCATAAAATATAATACTTAAACATAGCTCACCAAAGTTATCTTGAAGCTAATTTAGATTAGATAGTTAAGATGTAATGTCAATTGTGAATAGCTTGATGAGGTTAAATGGTGTTAATTTTTTTTATTTTACGAAAAATATTTTATCAAACAATTAAAAGAGTCTCATATTCGGCATGCCAAAAACAAGAATTTTAGAAAACTATGCATGAACTAGAAATTAAAATCGCTCAATATCTAAGTAAAATTATGAGTAAGTAACTGTGGATACCTATATTTCTCACATCATGTACAGCAGGAATAATATTTTGACAATTTTTTGTTAAATTTGTGTCAGGCTGACATTCATATACATTCTTTGAAACGTTTACTTCCACCTGCTTGGTAGGAATTTCACTATCAATCGACACCGACGCTTCGTTATTATTAGACATTTTGAAAACAGCGTTGACTAAATTAGTTGTTTTATTGATGATCCATAATAAATAGTTATAATGAAATTCACGCGAGAAATCTGTTACATAAAAAAACAAAAAAAGCTTCCATGTTCAGCTCAAATCAATCACTGAAATTTTGACACATTGTGATGTTTATTTGTTTTTGCTGTTACAACGGCAACATATCATTTTGAAATTGGAATGATTTGTGACAAGATAGTTTATAAAAGCTTGTAGGTACGTAATTTTATATTATCTAACGAAGTCATATTCATCATTATCATTCTCTTTAGGTTTATTGATTGAGTAGGCATTTACTTGGTAGAACTCCATTATAATACGGTGGGAAAATAACAATGTATTTTAGTTCTACATAAATTATTTCATATATTTGTTGATAGCTATTTCGGCTTACGCCTTCGTCAGCACTATGTTTTAAACGTGCATTAGAGATAGCGTATACACCTAGGCTAGATAGGGTACACCATACATACCCTCTCTACTCAACCATCCCAACCCCACATGGAAAAAATTAAATTAAAAAATTTTTCCATGTGGGGTTGGGATGGTTGAGTAGAGAGGGTATGTATGGTGTACCCTATCTAGCCTAGGTATATAAGCTATCTCTAATGCACGTTTAAAACATAGTTCTGACGAAGGCGTAAGCCAAAATAGCTATCATAAGATATATAAAATAATTTATGTAGAACTAAAATACAATGTTATTTTCCTACCGTATTCTCTTTAGGCTTTAATTTTGAATATATTCATTAGCAGTCAAGCTAAATGATGGTATTTTACCCTTTACTGGCTCGGTATGACACTTTAATTGACTCATCTAATAAATATGAATCACGCGTATTACTTATTACATATAAAAAAATCGTTCTTTACGCACTTATAAAGCTGATTGATGTTCGTCATCTGAAATGATTGAAAATATCATGGATAAGACGAAAAAGAATACAAATAAAGTACATAATAGCTGATTTTAACAATGCTAATTTGTGCATTGTTTATTTTATCCGTGAAAATAATTATCATAATATCTTATATATAAAACCGAAACGGCGTATGTATGTATGTATGTCTGTAATTCCCTTTTGCATTGTTGTTGCAAGTTCCCATAAAAACGAATATGAAAGAAAATATGTTTGAGATTTTATCGGCGAAGACATTTAGTCAAAATTAGTCTTCTATCATCTTTTTCCCGGCTTTTAATATTAATTATAATGTTTATTATTTACGTGAAGGTATTATTTGACATTTCTTTGACAGAAAATTAGATTTTTTCCTTGAATTTGGACATTTTATTGGGCGAGAATGGGGCTGTCATCAAATTAAATAAAGTTTGTGATTTTATTTTAACTCTATTTTGGATGTTAGATTTTGTATTATAATTATGTCGAATGATATAACATTAAATAATTATTGGTCGCTTAGTCCGAGCGACACCGGGTAGCAATACTTGTATTTTATAAAATGGGTACTCGTGAAAAATAAATAAAAATTGACTGATAAGCTCAAATAAGATGTACTGTATTGAGAGATGTCGCTAAGACTACAATTTCTATTTTGCATATATTCTAAAATAAGGTAGCATACACTACTTTAAGTGCATATAAAATTGCACTCTATTCTGGAGCATATAATGCAATTTGCAAAAATGCCAACCACTTTAAGTCTTTAAGGATAGCTACAGATATTCACAATACTTTTTGATCGGTAAAACAGTTCTTTGGAGAAAATTTAAAAATTCTACACCGAACAGGTTTTATTAGAAGAACCTTATGAAGTTATCTTTTATTTTTATTATTATATGGGCGATACCAGTAGGGATTCCAACTATTAGTTGGTTTTTCCCACCACCATCCGTTGTGTATATGCAGCCAATGTTTCATGGTCGCCTTTCACAACGCTTAGACTTAGAAAAGGGAATTTACCCGTCACATTCATGGCCCGAGCAGATCTGCACGGGGCTGATTTTGAACCATGCACTAGTGTGCTTGAAAATAGAAAATAAAATAAATGGGAGTGACTAGCTCAGCCACTGAAATCAGTTTGATACAGAGTATCCTGTGTATAATCCGTATACTGAGTGCCCATCGTGTTAGACGAGTATATTGACTCTAGTAAAGAATCGAAATTATGTCGATCCCTGAATGAATTTCCATTTTTTTTAATGCAATGAAGTTAGCCTTAGTTGCAATCAAGTCAGCGTAGCCTATTGGGCCCGTGTGAGGACTGACCACAGCAAACAGTTCTGCTCGAACTATTCGTCATTATCAACTATTCTGAAATCGAATGGTAGACTTAAGATATTCGGATATATTCGGATATCCGGATAGTTTTGACATGGCTTAAATGTTGTACAATAGTATTAAAATTATGAACATAATTTTGATTTAAAAAACATATTTTAATAAACAAAAAAATGCCAGTTGCTTTTGCAAGCTGACAGTGGTTTCGATTTCTAAGTTTTTAATAAATAATCGTAAAACTCGGACGCACATAGAGATGCTGCTCGATCAACGTTTCCTTATTCACCTTTATACAGTTTATAATAATTTAAGACTAAATCTGTTCCCACTTTTGTTAAATCTTAGATAGAGACAAAACATATAAAAACACATTTTAATACCGTTCCATTGTATTACAACATTTAAAATTTGCAACTGCATAATGAATGAAATTACAGCAATAAATGTTTTTTTAGATTCGAGTCCTAGCTGGATCGTTAAAATAAAGTAGGATTATGATAAGATATTGATAGCACCCGATTTGGCGAAGGCAAAATAAACCACTACCTGGGATATTCATAATTATTCTTTAAGTGTGGAGAAATTGTAAATCTTTCCTCGAATACGAATACTATCCTGATATTTTCCCAAATATCCAAACATAGAATAGTTTAAAAAAGGCCGAATATATCCGGATATCGAATATTCGAATATCCAAATTGGAATCCTTAGTGATACGTCATGTAATTATTATTTTAGACTTTCCAAATGTTCTTTGAGTTATTATATCTTATATTGAAGGAACATATCACTGTTGATTTAAGTTTAGATGTGAATTTGGTTTAGCGAAACAATACTTCGTTGTTTCGAAACAAGTCAAGCAGAGTACATTCATGAACGTGTGAAGGCTCTGTGGAAAATACACGTGAGTTTTGGAAATGATTCATATGAGAACAGTGGAGTGCTAATTTGAAAAATTGTTTTTCCAAAAAGCATATTATAAATATTGCGTTATAACGATAGAAAACCACACTGTTAAAAAATATATTTAGACTTTTTTTTATTGAAATAGATCACCTCGATTACGGCATAGATTGGATGCTATTTTGCGACCTCCTTTAATAACCCAATGAAGTTATTCTTCACGCTTTTGGCCATCCAGAGTTACATGGAAATTATTTTCAAAGTAGAAAGACGAAATAAAGTGTTTCAGTTTACGAAAATATTGAGTATCGGGTGTATATTAAATATGTATATAAGATTTTAATTTACTTCACGTTGGATCTCAAAAGGAATCAACGTTAACCCGTTCCCGATTGCTAAATGAACTGAAAAATTATCAAACGCTACAAATCAATTGATAATGCTCGAGATGAGTCCTAACCTAAATACGGAATAAGTACTAAAAATGTTTTATTATTTTTTTTAAAACGCAATAAATTTGGCTTTTGTTGCGATCAATTATTTAGTGTTACCTTTTGGACCCTTGTAAAGACTGGCTTTCTTAAATCTTAATAACTTAACCCCTTGCACTCCTCAATATATATTTTTTTTCCTTCCAGTAACTTCTCAATTGATTTGAGAAATTGATTAACATCACAGGGTTAGCGTACTTATAAGTATGGTGAAACGAAATACCTAAAAATATACCAAATTATGACACTATTATAAATGTTAACTATGGAAAATAATCCGATATATTATACGGTTTTTGAAGCAAGGCTGATTTTAATACATGTTGTAATGCAAGTTGAACAATGTCGAACAGGAATCGACATAGGAGTTCTTGGAGCTAAAGCGTCTCACTCTCAAGTCTCAACTTAACATTGCAACATGGTTTTGGGGTAATTTTTCCATACATGCTCGTAGTCAAACTGCTGTTTGATGAGATTAACTCAGGATAAAAAGTTTTTGATCAGTATGAAGATTTTATAATAGTCATGCTATTGAATGGGCAAGTAGTTTATTGTAGTTTTCGTTCTTTATCTTGGTGCGCTGATGCATGAAACACCGCTGAATACAGGCAAAGTTTATTCAGACGGATTGTGCTTTAGACATGTGCAAAGGTCCCCGAAGAAAACTCAGTCAGAAACGGATGCACCACCAGAAAAGGCTCATGCATAGAATATTACAAACTTTGACAGATTTCATTTTGAAAGGGTTAAGTGAAGTCACAAAGCACACATTGTCAACGAAATTGTAATTGTTCGTAAGTTGTGGCAATTGCATTCAGTAGAATGGCCAATGAGGGTCTGAATTTAAATTAATTATAATCGGATTTAGTGCAACGCTTTCATAATAGAACTTTGAGAATAAAATAGGGATTAAAAATGATCGTTCAAGAACGCACACCATTCACTGCACAAACGAGATGGACAAAATAATCAATAGATTGCCATAGCGATTCCGACTACCGGAAAAAATATATTTGATTTTTATTAATTGAGTATTTTAAAACGAAAACAATAGAAACATGCAGAGCGTATAATACCATATTAAGATTTTTCCATAAATTTAATGTACCGTATTTGACGGCATCTGAGATTAAAAACTATACCACGGCGGTCAGATTTTGGATTTGTGTTCTGGCTTGGTCAACATTAGATTTATAAAAAAAATGAGATCTCCCAGGGTGTTTTTGATATTTTGAGTAAATCTCGTGTGGCTAATCTACATCACGTGCCTTGGCTTTTATTGTTATTTATTTTGTGTACTCTTTACGTTGACTTAAAATATTCCTTGTTAATAAAGCGGTAAGCACGACTGTCTTTAAATTCAGAAAATAGAACTTTTATTATAGAATATGGTTTTATAATTATATTTGAATTTATATAACATCCGTACCCAATTGTTTTGTCAAAGTAATTTGTGTATGTCATTCAATATATGTTTATCAAAATTACCGTAAATAGTCCCATAAAAACTATATTATATTTAAGGTAGTGCGTGTGATATTATACTGTCAAGTTAGTATGGTTGCAAAAAACAATGAAGATTCTATAAAAATGCTGACAAGCATGGTGCTAATTTCGTGATCAAATTATAAACGAAATTCACGTAACCAACCTGTACAAAATCAATAAATATAATTATTAAAGATTAATTCTGACCATACTTGATACCTCAGGTAATATTCCTTTGCTTTATCGACGTCGCTTGTTCAATACTGTGTTTAATAATTCATTACAAAAGGTCATCTTCATTATTCGGCTGTTGTCGTAGAAGTACTGTCTTTGTGATGAAGTTATTTATTGACTCACCCTCGAATAATCTCCGTGAGAAGTGAACCTGTCGAGTTTTAATGTATTTAAAACGTAATAGCCACCCTCCTGGCCTTAGCTGTGAATAAAATTAATGAATAACAAGGCAGGATGACAGGAAAAGATTGGATTAAACTGTAATTTAAACTCAGGTAGAAACTTCATATTTGTTCAGCATCAATAACACGCCCTATTTCTGGACTATGAATCTATGACAGAATGGATTTATACGAACACATTAAATTTAAGGTTGGTAGTTGCGTTGTTATTTTATAAATTGAAATTAGTTTTCTGCCCTTCCAATCTGAGCTATCTTTTAATACAAAAGGAAATAAAGGATTTTGTTGGGACATTTGATTGTTTTCATTGAAATGAGTATGTGAATTGAAGTATTTGAACAGCTCCACTAGTGTTTTTCTTTATTCATAACATTGATTTAATTATTACAAATTATTTTGTTGCTAAGATGGTATCGTATATCAAAAGACAACATCGTCGGGTGTTTTGAGATATTTTATCCTTTGGTTGTCATTCGTTGGTTATGTTTATACAGTAGATAATTCCATGACCGAATTTCATAATGCAATAGATAGCAAACAAGACACGAAAATTAGTTTGTAGTATATTTTTAAATTTGAATTTATGATCTTAGACAGCGGTGTTTGTATCTTATCACCTTGAGTTGATCTCGAGTGACTTACAAAGAATACTGACATTTAAAACAATCTTTTATTTGGAGTTAAGTGAATAAAATAGCAATGGAGTGATGTGGGTTTTATTTATTTTACTCTACCATTTAATTTGTAAAAAGCAAAATGAACTAATAGCAGAATTACTGGTGGGAGATTATTTTGTGTTTTCAGCTTGTCATGAATTCCGTGGCACGCTGTTAAGGTTGTAACAATGAATAGCTAACGGTTTGTTTGAATCTGCAGGTATTTATTATATAAGTTGCAACTTCCCCCGACAGGTGGCGAGATGGTCATCACCCCACTATTCCCTTTCGTGAAAATGATAATTCGTTCTACGCCCGCCGACACTTTCAAAGTTATAATGGCTTTCGGCCAAATGGTGAGCGGCCATTAACGCCGAACCGCGTCAATTATTCAAAGTTAATTAACACTTGGCATGTTACGTCCGGCGGGGGGCGCTTCGGAAGCTCACTCCGCTCTCCACGAACGAGAGACATGAAGCCTGACGTGATGCGCCCGCTTCCGCCGGAACCGGATGCGAGTAATTCTTTGCAGCTTGCGCGGGAACTTTCAGAAACTCCTGCAACGATTGACAGTTCCCATGTGAAAACCCTTCGTGAAATTCAATCGTAAAACGTTAGCACAATGATGCAATACACTTAATGGCCTTAACCAGAGAGGATTTCAATTTTTTAATGATTTTTTTTATTATTTTATTTCATGGTATTTGACAATTTTTTTACATTGATGATTCATTTAAATATGTCATGCTACTGGTGAGAAAAACAATAAATAAATCCAATGGTTCATTAATTGAAATTAGAATATTTAAGAAAATAACATGCTCAAGGCCCATGCTATAGATAATATGAACAATATGCTTAAATGTGTGGAATGAATTTTTATTGAATACTATACTTATCGATATACTGCTGAGCACATAGGCGGATCCACGGGAAGAACAATTGGTTGACACCATTCACCAACATTAAGATGGCCTGGCTGCTTACCGCGTCTTGTCCTCATCAGTTAACCTTGAAATCATCAGAGCATATGACTCATCTCCAATCATCCAAAGTCCAATTTTTGTGCACCGTCGTCCATTCTTACCTCCATTTTTACATTTTTACTTTGGAAACTGTTTTTTAGGCGCCGAGCGGGAAATCCATGTGCCACGATTCTATTACGGACATTTTGCATAGATCATGTGAAATAACTAGTCGACTAAAGCTCAGCATGGAAAACTGTAGCAATTTTGAAGCGTTTTTGAAAAACCATTTAATTTGGGCTTTTATAGCGATTACGTTTTCTTGCGGCTATACATAATTAGGTCTGGCTCAGTACTGTTGAAGCTTTCAAATCTTGATTGTTTTTCAAAATATGGTTGTTGATTTTTCAATCGAATGAAAAAAATGAAAATCAGTAAAAATTCGAGGTAATATTCGCAAGAAATGGAATTATGAAGAGTGCGCGGATCTTTTGCCGCAACTGTATATATACGACATGACTGTGATTAGTTAATAATTATGTCGTAATTGTGTGGTTTCGTTACGAATTTTACTAAATTTGACAATCAGCGTTGCCTCCGCTGAAAGTGAGTTTTTCATATTACGACGCATGAAAACCTGGCTGAGGAATCGTATGAGTTCGAAAAGACGTGTGAAATACGTTTAATACGTGAAATACGATTGTGGTAACACCGTTTTGTGGTATTAAACAATATTTTTTTTATTTTATGTTTTTTAATGTTTGCATTTTTGAATTGAAATAAAAGAATCGATGATAATAGTCAGAGTCATCAATTAGATCACAAGATTTTGTTTGGCGTCATCACTTCAATAAACGCAGGGTCATCATTAATTCCGAAAAAAGAATCATGTAAAAAAAGTAGCGGTTCCGTTAAAAAAATCGCGTATAAAGGGGACTGGGTGTATAAATATTTTTTTTAATATATCATGTTTATTTTCAAAATGGCCACCCCCTGGGACAATTCCTGGATCCGCCAGTGGCTGAGCATCATTTCGAATGACTTTTAGCTATCACTGAAAAAGAGATTATTACTTTATATTAAAAATACAACAAAAATTATATTTCAAGAATAACAAAAGCTATTAACATGATTTAGTTGTATCGCATCCATGGAAAATAACTGCACCAACTTGTTTTTTATTTGATGAGATTTGTGTAGTATAAACTAAAATTATTGAAATTCTCTAGTGCTGTAGGATAAATTGCTGTATTACTAGCTGTATAAATATACAGAAAAACATTGTATGCTTCAAAAACGAGAAAAATTTGAGTGGCTGACAGACCAACTATCACTTAAATGAAAGCCAGTCCTGCCAGAATATAAGCGTTTACACAGAATATTAGGTGATGGTCATGGATTTTCTAAGGCAGCTACAATTTAAATATGCCAATTACTCAATCCATTTTAATTTGTCATCATTAGATCTTTAAGATCATTATTTCTCAGCAAGAATTGTAAAAAAATATGCTTAAAATGAGTAATTTGAAACATTTTTACTTGCTCATTGCTACAAGTGAGTTTAAATCATTCGAAACATCAAACGCTTATATCTCAAAACAGTGTCAAGAGCAGTTAGAACCCTTTCAAACTAAAATGTCGTACTGTTATTTCTTTTAATTTTCCCGCTCGTTTAGTAATTTAGTAGTGCTCGAAAATAATTGATATTTGTGGCGCATAAAAAAAGTGATACCGTGTTGAAAGGGATACCATAGACACAGAGAGAGATTACCGCTGACAGGTTTTACAAATCATATTATTAGGTACCTTTATTGAACAAAGCATTTTGCCGGACCGTCGTCAAGTGTTGACAGGCAATTCCTTACAGCGCCCTACCGTCTTAATGCTCTTAATTAATCCTGCTGTAATCCATATCACATTGATTATTCTAAGAAAGGTCTAAGTCCCAAAACGCAATAAAACATAAAGGTAATGGAATACCTACGTGCTGATTTTATGAAGGATGTATTACTATCTAGAGCCACTTACACATAAAGCACTAGAGTGGAACTATTTATAGCTTTTGAAGATGTGATTGAAAAATAACAAAAGAATGAAGAAGTATTACATTTATTTTATTACATCGAAACACAAGATTAACTGAAGGTATTGATTGAGTAGGCATTTACTTATTCTATTTACGAACTCCATTATAATACGGTAAGAAAAATAACAATATATTTTAATTATACAGAAATTATTATATATATATTTTGATAGCTATCTTCTAAGAAGATGTATTGTGTACCCTGTCTAAGCGGGCTATATATACTTGTTCTAATGCACGTTTAAAACATAGTTCTGATTGTTCTGAAGAGGGCGTAAGCTATCAAAAAATATATAAAAGAATTTCTGTAGACATTGTTATTTTTCTTACTGAATTAACTGAAGGCTCAATATTAATATCAAAAAATTTTAATTATGTCAATAAAGCGTATAAATATATCACTCTTAAGGTGTTCACGGCCAATACTTGGTAGAATGAAATTATATTAGAAAAATTGTACTTATTCCTTGATAAGATTTATTAGGATTAGGACCAGTTTCGCAAATCATGAGTATTATCAACTGATAATAAATGAAAAAATGCATCGTTATTTATACAAAAGCTACGAAGGACTAATAAGGGTATGACAAAACAATTGGTAAAACAAACATGCAAATTATTCAATGAAAAATTATGTATTTTCATATTTGTATCACCGATTGTTTGTCACACCTTTAATAGTCTTACTTACCTTTTCTATAAATGACGCTGTATTTTTGTATTTCCTATCTTTTCCTGATGCTAATAAATCTAATGTGGAATAAGTAAACCAAATGTCTTATTATTGTTTAGTAAAATAATTTATATGAGACGACAAAATTGGTAAGATAAGGAGTGTAGGCTAGAACTGGTCGCGTACTAGCAGATATTATATGTTCTGCGAGACAGTTTACCAATTTAATTAAGTCACTGAAACCTTTTGTATTTTCTATTCAGAAACTGATTGGGTCTTTTCATACAGTATAAAGGTAGAAGTAAGCATGAAGATATCAACACACAAAACAAACATATTTAATTGGATACAAAAACATACGTATATATATCGAATAATCATTGTATGAAAATGTATACATAGGTATTCTAGAATTTGTTCTCTAATTTGAACCTGTTCGCACAACGCTCGAATTGGACTTATGTTTATTTTATTGTTTTTTATTAAGTGTAATAAAGCAAAATGAATACCTAACGACTGTACTGTTAATGATACTTCAGGCGTAGCCATTATATAAGGTACAGGTCAGCCATCTACGCCACCTACAGGCTCTACGAGTCTACGTCATATACAGCGTAAATAGACTCGACGAATCAAGAGATTTAATTAAACAGTTGTAAGTAATCCGTAGAATAATCTCCATTTTGGTGTAACGCTGCCCATCAATTTGGAGGAAAACTACCCCCTGGCAGGTTTATGGCATGCGGGTGGGCTTTAGAGCAAAGGAGACGCGATCAGAAATGAAAATATGTGCCAAAATTTTACGTATACCTGAATTATATTTAAGATGGCGAATGTATTCAATATTTGTATAAAGATAATGTATGATTTTTTGTCAAATACCAGCTGGATTCATTGTTTTGTATTTTTAAGAATTATTTAATATATAAAGGGTCTTTTTATAAGGACGCTTAGTTTTGAAATGTAAATAAAACAAGTTGTTTGTGAGATTTCGACTAAATTTTAATTTCATTTGTAAGTATATTTTACGGCATTAAATATGGAATACAGCATCAAATGTCTGCCAATATCCATTCATTATAAAATGGGCCATGTCGCTAAAGTTGACTTTTTTGACAAATTTGGGTAAACTTCCAACTGCTCCAGAACCCAATTAGGCGTTGTCTGTGGTCGTTTACCTGAAGTTCCTTGGTTAGTTGGATTTTATACGGGTGCACACATAAGGCCCGATTCAAAATTCGCCAAGTTGAAGTCGCAGAAAAGCCAAGTTATCGTGAACAACGAGAAATAAGCTGCCTTGGGTTTTCCTGTACACTTTCACACACAGCAGCAATGTTTTCACCTGATATTGTATTTTGATGACGTACAGGTAGGTGTTGGCCGATTATTTACCAAACTGGTTGACTCAAATTTGGCCACTAAACAATGGATAATCTACTCAGCAGGACAAAGTAACATATTTTGAGCGTCCCTATTGAAATACCCTTTATTAAATACATTAAAAAAATCACAAATAGTAAGTTTATCGCTTTTGGAATGTGAAAAAAAAATAAAAATATTGGAAGAAAAAAAATGGTTTACAAATATAGAAATTAGAATGGAAATTGGAAAGAAGTCAATCGAGTGAGTTCAGACAAAATCAACTATAATACATAAAAAAACTAGAACTCATCTGAACTCACTAACGTCCGTGTGAAATTTCTTGACATCAGAAGCAATACCGTTTGAAATAGCTAAAGCTCTTCCTAATCGCATCCCTATTGGCAGGCTGGTTCTAATCCTTGGAATAACAAACAACTCATGTTCACGTTTCGTCAAAAAATTACCAGGAACATTTAATTTAACATTCTCAAGAATGGTGGATGTTTCATTTTGGCCTCGGATAAGCTGAAAGAAATATATGGCCAGGTAATTTATCTTCGAACATACAAACTATTGAACGTGAGCATGCCTTAGAGACGTTTTTTTATTAATATTTAGACTATTTTCAATGAATGTAATCTTTGCGGAGATGTACATATGTAAGCCAACTTACTTGTTGGGACTAAGCGAGGCATCATCTGATTCATAATGAAGATTTTACCTCAAATCAAATATTAAAATTCACAGGTTACTCAAAGTCATACCCACAACCAATTGCTACGTATTATTAGCCTAAACAAGGCGTAAGGTAAAGTGATTTGGCATGATTTCCAGGAGTGTCTTAGAAGCATTCACTCAAGAGTGCTATGCCCTTAACTACAGAGGTCTTGGGCTGGGTGTATGTTATTTATCGTTGATTTTGTGCACATCTGATACATTATTTACCATCGAGTTAATCTTGTATGACTTTTACAACTAAGAATATTTGGCGCATTGGCGATAGTTGTAATGCCAAATATTTTTTAAATTTAAAAAATTAAAACAAAAAAAAAAATATCAAGAAATTACGAAAAAAATTGAATTATAAAAGTTGACAAGTGACAGTGCCACGTGCTGACATTAGCTTCGCTAGATTAATGGGCTCGATGCGCAGACGGGGTGTGTGTGTGTACTATGTCAACAGATATATAAATCAAGATAAACAAAATCATAACGATGCAATTACCTAATAATTGCAAAACAAACAACAGTAGTAACGTACAATATTTTTTTTTACGTTGAGAAGATAGTGTAAATAAGCTAGCATACTGGTAGTGGTATCTAACATCGATTTCCATTGAAACATTGGAGAGTAATAGTTCTAATCAATTTCCGATTTCTAAGAATGTGTTTGAGTGAATACTATGACCCATACATAAGGAATGTATTCAATACTAGGGATAATTTAACTTGTTGTTCGTATTTCATAGCGATGAGCTGGGAGTCGGGCGATATTCTGTCATGTCGTCGAGTTAAGCGGGTTTTGTAAATAGTAATATATCTTTTTTGAAAAGTCCACAAGAGGCGTTTAGACCTCCGTCACGTTCAGACCTTCTTTATCTGGGTAAGTTTGCTGGAACTAGGTACATATTACATTATATCTGTTAACAGAAGTGGCAAACAAAAACAGCTATTTAACTTAAATCGTTGCATTATATTGGAACAACATATAATTAGATTTTCATCGCTTTTTTAAGTGACATATTTCTTTTGTTTATAATGTATTAAACACCAACTTCTTGAATAGTGTAAAGTGAACAGTTAATTATTGAAAAAAAACGCAATTCATGGTTCTTTTTTCGCAATTCTATATAAGTATTAACCCTTTACGCCCAAGCTTTTTTGAAGAGATTAGCCAAAATAATCAAGTAGTTGTTATCGGTTTATGTACTTTTTCCAAAAACGGATACAAATAAAAGATCTTAATTGTCTCGCTACATAGCGCCTTGAAAATAGTAGTGTATTTTTTCTTTAAAAAAAACAGCCTGAAACTTAAGGTCAATCACATTAAGCGTTATACGACGAAGCAAAAATCAAGTGCTTGTGCGAAAACGACCGTGCGATGATTTTTTGCTCTGCAGTCGTAATATGGTACCTATTTTACATCGATTGAAAATTCTTCTTTAATGACTGATGCTGGTTGTTTTATGCGTACGATATGTTATTATATATAACTAAACTGATTTTTTAAATATATATGAAGGTAAAGCTGTCATTTCACGGTCTCAAACGTTCATAGCGTAAGCAGAGATCCAAGGGTAAATAAATTAGAGATGCTTTTAAAAATATAAAACTAATAAATCAACTCCACAAGTGAATTTGATATTTTTTAGTATCTTGCGTATAGTCTGTATACTTAGTGTGTAGTAAAATACGAGTAAAGTGGCTCCAGTGAGGGAATCGGGCTATAAACGATCTACACGAGTAAAATGTTGAGCGAAAATGAATTGATTGAGGCAGTCAATGTTAACCGTCTACCTCAGAGCCAGAACGGAAATGAAGAATAAGAACAAACAACGAAAGAATTGATTCATTTTTAACGTTTATTCAAATAAAATAAACTGTTATAATATAAACATTAGTGTCTATACTAATAAAGTGAACCACAAATAAGTGTGTTCTATCTTGGCCACCGCTGTTGGCCATCGCTGTTGTAAAACTATGAAATTTATGATAAATAACATAGAAAATATAATACCGGCAGATGCGTGCGTAATGATAAACGACCTACGTAATCTGTAGAGAGTTTCACCAACACCACTACAAGAGCCCGCCTTGTTTTATCCCAAATTCAATTCGAAATATTTTATATGTCTAAAATATTGTCTGTAGATATTGTGATGTAGTATCTGAGTTACAACCATTTGGAAGTAATGTATCAACATGGTAAATGAAATCATTTAAGTCCGCTTAATAAATACAGATCTTAATACGGTGCCGAAGCCAAGTGGTTGACGCCAGACTTTCATTCCATTTATTCTAAGGCTCGAATCTGAGATTTTGATTGATTTCTCAATGAGTGTATGGATTCCAACTTTAAAGCATAGAAATCTTTGACGCTATCATCATTTGCGATCGGCGTTGATAGACTGATTTACAAAGTAAAAGCCCCTTTCTGCACCTTCATTTCTTTACTATTTGAAAGAGAAAAGTTTAGCGACGATAAAATACTTATTAAGAGAATTTTGTTTAATGTATGAAGTAAGAAAATATTAGTATTTAGAATTTAGATAATTGATCTCTTTACATTTCGTTTTTATAATCAGATAAGCTGAGTGAAAGCTTTATGTGAGGATTGAAATCTATTGTAACGTATTGATTACGAAATCAGTAAACTTATAAGCCCAATCCGGGATTAGAGTCCTTAAACACGTGGATTAGGAGAAAAAACACAGCGCATTAACCAATCGTCAACGGATATTTCAAACTCAATTAAATTTGACGATCAGCTTTTATCATTCAATATAAATGTTGAGTAAAAAAGTAAATGTAAAATTGGTGAGCTACTTTTTTGTCGCTTAAGTTTTCCGCAAAGTTTTATTTCTATTGCAGTGCAAATACTTAAAAAATCACTCAACAAAATGTAACAAACGATGTCAAAACTAGAACCAATCTACGGAAAGCTGAGTCGGAAAATGAGTCAGTAAAAAATGGCCACGGATAAATTTCATGGAAGTAGAAAAGTTTACTTGAAACTCGATACTTGAATAAATTCTCGACAGGTGCAAGGAAATGCACAAAGTTGCATCACTTCGTCTGGTCCAGTGTGCATTTAGTGCAGACACTACAAATATTTTTACAGGGTGAACCGAGGGTTCAAGATGCATAAGTTTCTAAAATTAAAAAAATCAGCCGTCGTGTCGCTCTTAACGAAAGAATATTTTCAATCGATGAAAAAATACAATTGAAAAGCGAAAAAGCATTTTAATTCGGTTAAATGTTCTTTTGTTGATAAGATCATCGTCTTGGAAAATAAAACATTGTTTTTTTAAACATTTTTCAACACAAATTGTAAATAAACTAATTTATTTTTAAGTAAAAAGTACCAATGGTGCTGAATCAACTTTGTATTAACCTTAAGTATTTTGAAAGGAAAGAAAAAACATCATAATATGTTTGGCGTATTTTCTTGATATATGCGATATCGATTATAAAACGAAGCATCATTTATTAAGCCACTAGTAAAACACGATACAAACTTTATTATAATATTTCTTAGTATTACGGCCACATATATTCTAATAAAGATCAAAAGTGGTTTCGCTCATCGCGTGAATTATCAATGGAGGAGATAAACAATGACACACAGTTAATTATATCATATTCACCGATAGGTACACGTTTTTACAAAATTTGAGTAATACATTTCATATAAGTCATTGCACAAAATATGTAATGATATATGAAAAAATCCTTCAACCTTTTCGCATGTTATGGAAATCGCACCCACAAACGGATAAATTCAATGCCGATATGTCCAATTTTAATTCCGTTCATATTTATTGCGAATAAGCGGTCGAGTGGCTCATAAAAAGGTCATTTTTTATTAATTGGATTTACAATGCGTTGTAAAAAATTTACGTTTTTATAATTTTGAGTTTTCAAGGATGAAACACGAAATCATCGTAGTGAATATTCGAGTTTTTGCTCATGTTGAATAAGTTCATGGAGTCTTAAAATATGATCGAGAATGTTTGCTTTTTCCCATAAAATATATCGTCGAATTTGCCATTGAAAACATTGTCCTCCAATATTTTCTTTGTGATTTAATTCCTTATAGCCGACACCTTTTATCTCTACTTTTGAAGATCGTCACGACAGCTGCACTTTTAGCAGCGATTGTATAATGCCATTCGAATTTAGAAAAATCTATGTAAGAAAAATGTGCGTTATATAATTGAGAGTGATCGCTTATGACTGGTATACACCACGAAGCGGATTTTTGTATACTAAGTAAGTTACATGTACTACTTATGCTTTAAAATATATATATACAGCCTTCTACCTAATCTGTTATCTGTCTTCGTGTATAAAGCTAGATATGAATCACTGAGATAACTTTTTTAATAATAATTCGCTGATAATAAAACAGATGTCACCCTGTACTTGTTTTATTTTGATATATCCATCTGGCGGCGGATCGCAAAACTTTTCCACTCAAAACGAATTTGATGGGGTACTGAACGTCCAGCGGCAGCATCTGTGCTAAGGTTTTTTTCCCTCCTGTAATTTTATTTCATTTAGTCGTGAGCCACCCTTAAAGCCTTTATATAGAAAAGATTGAAATTTATTTGACCCTCAATGCAGATAACCGGTATATTTACGAAGACGTTTGAGAAAAAATAAAAAGAATTTGAATTTCCGTATATTATAATATATATATAATACACTTAAGAAATCAACCTCATTAAGTGAAAATTTATTGTTCCATACAGAAAGCGGATATCCTCGTACCTTTAATCGAAATTAATTCGTTCGGAATCCCTTCAAGTCGGGATCGAATCGTCAAAAGGAATATCAAATTGGATTGTAATAATCTTTGCAACAGGAAATCGAAATGATTCATCATTTTATAATAAATATCGGTAATTAGATTTCTTACCCATAAAATAGCATAAAGAATATATTTTATACACGTGCAAAAGCAAAAATGGGTATACTTTACATAAGGTCTTTCATAAATTAATATAAGTAAATATGTTGATCGACTTTACTTCATAGAATAATATTTAGATACGCACGAATGAAATGATGTAAGTCTCTTAATATACCTAAGCGTTTTGAATTTAGATGTTAATGAGAAATAAGCATGTGCGTTAGAGATAACATAATTAATGTAGATATATATTTCATACGAAATTCAAAAGAAACAAATTCATTTCGTTTAAATCACTTTACAATTTATTATTTTAATAATTTTTCGCGTAGTAAAAAGATAAGCAAAAAACATTTTTATACATGAATAAAGATTATTATTGCGTGGTAAAAGTTATTAAGATAAGGAACTTAAAAAAATAGGTGAGGTATTTATTATGGTGTTTAAAGCAGGGCTGTGGAGTCGGTAAAAAAAAGTCCGACTCCGACTCCAGCATTTACCAAAACCACGACTCCGACTATAAAAAGGTTAATATCGTCCCTTTTTTCCCTAAACTTCCATATTGATGTGTATTCAATTAAATATCAACCCTATCAATGCGGCCAAAAGCCATATTTCACATATCAAATGCAACAATGAAAAGTTCAAACTTTTCAAAATTTTCGACTCCGAGTGCGACTCCGGCCAAAACGCCGCGACGACTCCGACTCCGACTCCACAGCCCTGGCTTAAAGCAACGGTGGGCTAAACTTGTCTTTAGACCAAACCGAATACAAAATAATAATCTTTTATGTCGAACTCTATTAAAATTTGATCGCAATAAATTGTGCTACGACAAATTAGAAAGAGCAAACATATTATATGAAATGCCGACAATTACATGCATATGCAAACTATGCTATGTTGATATATATTTGCCAAATTTAAAAAAATGAGATTTCCTACCGGGCCACACAACAAAATATTTTTTTTTATTCATAGCAAACAGGAAATATATAGTTTTTTTTAAGAATATATTACAAAAATGAGAACCAAACATATATATTGGATTAGAGTTACGCAATACAAAAAATATTAAAAAAACATAATCAAAATATAATAAATTTTAGTGAGTCGTCTGATTTTGTTTGTCAGAAATAAGTTCATCAATGTTCATAACGATTGATGTTGTTGCTACACACAAACAGTTTTCCAAATGCTCATCAGTGATTTGTGTTCTCATTTGAGATTTAATATGCTTCATTCGACTAAAAAGCTGTCCCCACGTGTAAGTGTTTCCAAAAAGCGAAATCATCGATAGAGCATGTTTGTAAAATGCAGGATATTTCTCCTTGTCCAAATATGTTTGGTAAAACTCTTCCAAACCAACCTGATTGAATATTTCCTTTAACTATGCATCACAACACATTTCACAATGTTCCATTTGTAAAATTCCTGCCTATAAATTCACGTCTACGGAGAATGGCGTTGCAAATGGAGCAAAAACCACACGATGCTTCTTAAAATCGATTTCAAAATCCAGTTTTAAGTCGTATATCACCGAAGCGTATTTATCTGCCGCTATTTGTGTGACGTCTGGCTGCAATAACGGTGTAGGAAAGTGAGTGAATATTTTTGTCCATAACTGTTGTTTCCAAAGCCCAAGTTTCATTTGGAATGCGAAAATAAGATTATACGTGTAATTGATTAGTTGATCTTTTCCTCGTAGACGAGTATTAACAAAATTTAGGTGGCTCACTATATCGACCAGAAATGCAAAGTCGCTAACCCACCACTTGTGTTGAAATTCTGGGATACTACTCGACTTGCTTGCGAAGAATGATTGCATTTCTTGCTTCAAATCAAACACTATTTTCAACATTTTGGCACGCGTCGGCCATCTCACTTCTGCATAAAATGTAACGTCATTATACTGTGAATCCAAAGATTTGAGAAACTCTTGGAACTGACGGTAATTCAACCTTCATGACATGATCAATTTTAAGAGACTTGGAACATAATTCTCCGGATGAAAAATGCAATTAATATTTAGCATCGAAGTATTACCAACTTTGCAGGCCTCATTTTCAATGCGATTTCAGGCGACGCAATGTCGATGTAAAAGCTCTTAACAAATCTCGTGAACAACTTGTGTCCTTAAGTTGATACAGTGCCGCTAATTCTTCTATTTTTTTCAGATAAATATCAACACCCCTGATAAAAATCGCCACTTGGGTGGTAACTGGTAGGTCTGTGCTTTCATCCAATGCTAGAGCATAACATATAGAACATGGATATTCAATTTCTCCAATTATCTTCAATATGGTTTCTTATGTCGTCGACACGCCTAGTCATAGATTGATGATACAGGCTTATTTTTGAGAAATTCACTTTTTAAGAAAATTGGTTTTATGTACACTAAAAGAAAAAAATATGTGCATATGCTCCGCGGGCCCTGCGTTGGCCACCCTTGTCTTAAAGCAAAAAATCTGTTCCACCTCACTATGATTTATTTTAATTTGGGAGATATATAAGGTACAAAAGACAATAGAAACTTTTAAATGTAGTGTTATATGCTTTTCTCTGAAATTATAGATTTAATAGCAAAGTTTAAAGAGTGCTGAAAATTTATTACTTTGATCTCCTTGTTTTTAGTGTATAATTTTTTTTTTGGACTTCGTTATTTGAATATAATTTACAATTTATTTTTAATAGATTTAGACATTTAAATTGAAACACAAGCCAACCAACTGAAGTTTAAAAATATACTGGTGAGTGAAGAAAAACGGAAAAAATCCGGCAAGAATTGTAAATATTTAATTATTTATAATGTTATTTCCGTTGACCTTTCTTAAGCTAAAAACAGCTTAGTTTTCTTTTTCCGAAAGGCAATCTATGGTATTACAGAAAATTCAAAACAAACAACGGTTTTTCTAGAATTCACAAATTGAATTGTTATCTATAATATAAGTCCCGAGAAAGAAGTGAAAGAAATAGGTGTAAAATATAAAATATATAAAGCAAGGTTATTTCTTTTCAGAGTACATGAATTGAATAAGTCCTTAGTGTATTTATTCTACAAATCGTAAACGTATCTTAATAATTCGTGAGTTTTAATAATGAGACGATTTAATTCAGTCCGTTTAGCATCGCAATACATTAGAGTTATAATACAGCAAAACACTTCATTAACGCACGATTGGAAGATAGAGACAGCGTAGAGGTCTGCACGGGCCGAAATTTTAAAATTTCACCCGGCCCGAACCCGAAGACCTCCGACCCGGCCCGGCCCGGCCCGAGGCTCATTTGCAAAAATCTTACCCGAACCCGATCCGAGCCCGATATTTTTCGACCTTGCCCGAAAAAAACCCGTTTTTTTTTTCAAATAAAAATTAAAAATTGACTCACCAACTATCGTGTGTGTGTGCAGTTGTGCGAAATACATTTCTTCCTAATTAGAATTTGTTTTTGTTTGTTTAACAGGAATGATGACTCAAGTGAGAAGTTTTTGAACTAGAAAAGCTGAAAATGTATTTACATTTTATACACTCAACGTATCCAACTTTTTTATTTGTAGCCACCTCTATGATTTCACTAAATGATGGAAATCATTTAGTGAAATCATCACTTCACATTTCCTATGGGTTTTAACTAAAGAAATATATTCTCCACTCTTCAGTTTTGTCTTAATATTTTCGAAGCCTATTTCTTGTCGGTAAATTTAAAAAAAAATCAACCTAACAAATCGAATTGCGACTGATCGAAATCACCATATAAGACATACTGATACCATGGATCATATTATGAAATTCATTGTGCGTATTGTACAAACGCCGATGAAGCAGACATCATTAAAAAATACTAAAATAATTGCGTCAAAAGTCATAAAGTTAAGAACAATCATCTTATTCTTTCGAACGGGTGTTCATGAGAGAATGTTTTTAAATAACGAACAAGACGTCGAAAAGATGACTAATACGAGTACGTGAAGTTTATTATAGTATTAAATTTAGATTTACGATAATGGAGACCTCATTCGGAAATGGCCGGATTTTTGTTATATTTTGTTGTAGGCTTGCGTCCGAGCCCGGCCCGGGCCCGAATCCAAGCCTTCGTTACCCGGCCCGACCCGGCCCGCAGGCCAAGCCCGATCCCGTGCAGACCTCTAAGACAGCGTAACGTGTGTTGAGAAAATGTTGAAAAGTTTAACCTGATTAAGCATAACTAGAATACTAATTTGTAATCTAAAAATAATAACTGCTGACCAATCTAGTCGTAAGATTTAAATTTAAGAAATGTTCTGTTCCACTTAATTTTATATAAATATGAAAATATAACGAATGTGTGTTTTTATTGCCAGAATATATGGAAAGTTTTGGTCATAATATGACATTTTTGATAAATGTGAACGCAGGATGATGACCGAATAAAAACTGAATTGATAAGATATTTTTTGAAGATTATGTTTGACAAATAAGTCATTCACTATAATACAAATAGATACATTATTTTTTGTATTCATAATTGTATTCATGATACTAACTAAAATCAAAGTAAATACTGTTTGTATCAAATAAAATTAGCGAGTCCGAGTTTGCCTCCCTGCATATCTCGAAATGAATTTGATACATATTGCAATATTTATTCAGATATAAATGAAGGAAATTAAATTGAAAACTCCCTTTTAATTTTATTAGACAGCGGAACGAGGGCATTTTGAGAGATGAGGTAGCAAATTGGCGCGAAGCTTTCAATCCAACGCTACGGTGTCTCACAGTGAATATGCATATGAACGAAATAAAATGTTTGTTTTATATTCTGAAAAAAGGCAAAGGCAACTAACGATAAAGTAAATAAAGCATCCTTTTGACGATTTACATTTCATGGAATTAATTCAACGGAGACTAATTCCTGCGTTAACTGGTTGGAAGCCAATCACTTTATTCTTCTTCTTTGACCATATCCGCTCCCTTTTTACCACTCGTTACTTCAAGAATTAAATGTCACCCGCTTTTTATCTTTTACCCATGATATATACCGACCCTTTTTATGTCTCTGAGTACTTTTTATGTTATCGGTTAGATCTCTAGGAAGCCGGAATCTCACTGGTTGGAAAAACATGCATGCCGGGTTGAGGATCTCCATAAGAATTTTAGTATGATCCAAATTCTCTTAATGGGCACTGACGTTACATCACAAATAACATTTTATAAATGTTATTCCCGCTATAATCGAAGTAAGACATAAAATGATTGACATAAATTCATTAAGAAATCAACAATCGCAAATTGCTCAGTTGGGATTTGTAATTTAGAACGCTTTTTGGTTAACTCAAAGTTGTTTTCAGAATATGTATGATCGCCTTTATTTTACTATTTAATAATAGCTGCTGTCGGATATAAAATAAAATTTGAAATCTTTGTTATTAAATTAGTTCGTGCTTGGAATCTTTGAGAAGAATCTGCAGCTTATTTTTTATTTGTTGAAAATGTTTGTGACGAGTCAAACCAGTCACTATGTAATTCGATTTAAAAATTAACAAAATATAAGGGCAGCTAATTTGCCAGACAACATATTGTTGTAGCATACTTTGAAAATACCAAGACTACCAAGAAATGTCTATGTTCACATTGACATCAAAAGTTGATTTATAAGTGTCAAATCATCACTGTAGCCAAAATATTTGTCAAAACAATAATCGCCTATACTGAACAATTGATATATTCGACATAGGCACTTCTAGCATAAGGCCCAACATATATAGAACGTTTTTCTACAAGAATTTACTGTCAATACTTACGGGTGAAATAACCAGTAAAACACGTATAGCTAACCAGTAGATATATTTAGTGTACTTAAGTTTTCTCAGTATTATCAAATTTTTCTTTAACAGTGGCAAAAATAAAAATAACAGACGGTTTCCTCGGTTTTGCAGCACTACTTTCGTTAGTTGGCTGCACATTTTCCATTTATATGTAAATTTGTCTGTCGAATTTCATTTTTGTAATACTTTGCTCCAGCTTGCTAATGAAAACTAAGCAATGGCCAGTAATTTAGAGAAACAGTCAGCATTTTTTAATAAAAACTTTCGCATTGTTTTAATGAAGTTTTTGACAGTGAGAATCTAAATACCATAAACATCCCACGGCACGATACGTTGCTAGTTGTTTTCAGATTAAAAAAGATCACTTTATTATTGTATCTTATATATAAAACCGAAACGGCGTATGTATGTATGTATGTCTGTAATTCCCTTTTGCATTGTTGTTGCAAGTTGCCTTAAAAACGAATAAGAAAAAAAATATTTTGAATTTTTATCGGCGAAGACATTTAGTCAAAATGTAATAAATTAGTCTTCTACCAACTTTTTCCCGGCTTTTATTAATATAATAATGTTTATTATTTACGTGAAGGTATTATTTGACATTTCTTTGACAGCAAATTAGATTTCTTCCTTGAATTTGGACATTTTAATGGGCGAGAATGGGGCAGGGCTGTCATCAAATTAAATAAAGTTTGTGATTTTATTTTAACTCTATTTTGGATGTTAGATTTTGTGATATAATTATGTCAAATGATATAACATTAAATAATTATTGGTCGCTTAGTCCGAGCGACGCCGGATAGCAATACTATCATTTATAAAATACAAATCTTTGTAAATGAAAAAAATAAACAGTGATCATGATCTTTACTAGCACCAGCACATCATACTTATATGCTACAACATGATGAATTAAGTTGAATCCGATACGATTAAATATGAAACAAAATTATTACAATTATGACAGATTCCGTAGGTACCAACAAATTAAATCTATCCCGTTAACTACTTCAAGGTATTCTAATACAAATAAGCCTCATAAAATCGCATAAAATGCTGTATTAAAATAATAAATCTGAATTATCAGAACAAGCTATATATTATCCTTGAACTACACGCCTTTAATATTAATAAATAAATGTATTGATTTGTTTATTGGTCAATCCGTAACGCGTAACAAAGCACTGTACCTGTGCACCCATGCATGATGCACAGATAATGTGTGTGTGTGTGATTTTGCTAATGTTAAAAAATGCACTTCCTTTTTTATGATTTGTTTCACACTGTAAAAACATGACAGCTTTTAAGCTATTTTTAATTGTTAATTTTTACAAGTTACTAAAATATTTTTTTAAATATCATAACAGAATGATCGGTGGAAATATACTCCAAGTCTTCGTAGGTCATGAGATGTCAAAACATTCTTCACTATCATCCTTATCGTCGACTAGATTTGTGGCCATCAGCGCTGCGCCATAGTTACCGCTTCCAGGGTTCTCAAAGACGACCTTTCCTTCAATCAGGTATCGCTGATAGTAAATTTCGTTGTGTTTCTGGAAGCCAAAGTTCAAGGCAATCTCTTGGTTGTACCCTGAGGTAAATATGCCAGCTACCACTTGAATATGCGAAGCACGCGCTGACTGCATGGCACTTTGGTAAAGAGCTGTGGAAAGTTCTGGAAAAAAACAATATCAAATATATAATTTAAAAACATAAGCGTGTGAAATGATTACTTCAACAAACTATCCATATCAACTCCCAAAGTAACAACCTTAAAATGAGAATGGAAGGTATTAAATGAAAACCAGTTGTGTGTTTAAAAATTAAATTCCCTTTCTGGGAAAGGAAACGCAAGAGCATTAATGACTTATGTTGCGCTATAAACTTGAATTTAAAACAAATAATGAATGCATATTGGTAAAATATTTTTTTATGTTCCTGTGTAAACAGAATTATACGAAAGTAATATTTACTCAAAAAATGGCTGACTTTAAATGTCCATTTGCGTATCTTCGATGGTTTTCAGTCAGTTTAGGAATCAGTACTTAATAACTAATTGGTTGTTTTGTGTTCACCAATTTATGCCGAAATACTTCATTACGTGGTCAAACAAACAAAATGACTTAAAAATAGATAATACGTAGATAGTATGTTACTTTATAAACACCATAAATTTGACTGAAATATTTATAGTCAATCAATAATTGTTTGCGACCAAACACATCAAACAAGCCGCATTGCGAAATAGCGTAAGAAAGTACAGTAATGAGTAGAAACAAGTGTTTTTAGCACTTTGCAATAGATGCAAAATGGATGCTAAAATTCGGAATAGATGCTAATAAATGCGAATTTCATAAAATATGCAAATAGATGCTAAAATCACAAATAATTGCAAAATTTGCTTGTTTTTTAAAAGAAATTATACTATCCTACATATAAAATGATAGATTTTGCATACATATCGTATATGGACATACTTTGCATCGTTATGTTCATATTTTTATTTCTGCAACATTGCCCATAACGCGCATTGTCGTTGCATGTACGTCAAGTTGATCTCGTTTTTGACGTTGTTTTCGTCTGACATTTTGATTCCATCTGTATTATTAAGTTTATCCATTGGTAAGTACATATACTATTTATTAAATAGCTATTAATTATTTCGAATTATTTGCTTATTTTTAAAAATAAAATATATATATTTTTTTAGTCTTTAAAAATCATGGCGCGTACAAAAATATCTATACGCGAAAGAGCAAATGCATACAAATCCGACGGAATTTATTTATGTTAATGATGCCAATATCATGATGTGCAAGCATTGCAATTGTCGAGTGGAATGGATTAAAAAGGACAATATAGAAAAGCTCTAGAATCCAAAAACCATCAGGATGCAATTTCAAAGCCTTCTACAAGTACAAGCATCCAATCTACAATCACAGGCATTTTAAAATCAAAGTCAAAAGTATTCAAAGATAAAAATGTCTTTATTAAAGATACTGTGAATATGTGTCTCAAAGAGAACATTCCTATAGAAAAAATGGATGATCCAGCAGTGCAACAGTACGTCAACAAATATATTGAAGGATCGGGTAATTTTCCATGTGCTGATAGTTTGCGAAGAACATATTTACCAATTTGTGGAGCCAAAGCCAAAGATGAAATCAAAGAAATGATGAAAAAAACAAGCCAATTGTTATAATTGTTGATGAAATATGCGATAGAAAAGGCCGCTGTATCTTTGCTGTATTGTTCAAAACGGTTCTACTATCTCCTGAACAGATTACTGTATTGGAATCAGTTAATTTCTTGGACACTGCAAATGCTACTACTTGTCAGACAGTAGTAGACACTATGAGAGATTATAATGTCTCTTATATGAGTATGGTCGGTTTAGTTTCGGATTCGGCACCATACATGATTGCATATTTTAGTAGTTTAAAGATTTTAATAGGAGAAAATATATTACATTTACAGTGCTGGGCACATAAAATAAGCTTAGTCAGTAATATATTTATGAAAGATTTAACACTTCTCAATGAATTCATATGTAAAATAAAGTTGGCATTCCTACATTCAAGGAAAATGAAATCAGCATATTTGGCATTTTTGAAGTCAAAATATCCTAATATTAAGCCGATTTTATTTCCAAGTCCTAATCACTCGGTGGAAGTCATGGTTTAAGTCTGTGTAATATTTCGACACATATTTTGATCAATTAATTGATTTTTTTCAGACAACTCATATTAAAAATGATTGTAGGGATAAAATACTTGCACTCTATGAGGCTGGTCCAATATTAATAAGAACACCGTCAAAATATGTGGGTGATATTTGTTTTAAATTTATAGATTTGATAGATAAACAAGAAGGCTCTACATATCCTTTCGCACATTTACTATGGGAGGAAATTGACGACATAAAACGAAGCCTACAAAATAATGTTAATGGAGTTTTTTCAGCTGAAACATATAAAATACTTTCTCTCACTAGTGAAACAAGAAAAAAGGAACTGGAATTTTATTTAACTAACGTTGCTAAAAAAAGTCTTCTTAAACTTGAGTCTCATTTGGTGATGAAATCAATTTGTATTATGAAACTTTGAGTCAACTTTTTAATCCATCTGTAGTTGGATCAAAATCTAGCATTAATATTAAACAAACCATTGTACTTTTTAAAAACTTGCCCTTATTCAATTTATTAACACAATCCCAATGTGTTGAAGGATATCAACAACTTTTGGAAATTATAAAAAAGGATTTAAAACCAGATATTTTACAATTATTAATGGCCACAAAATTAAAGTATAAAGAAGTTGGTTGTGCTGCCATCCAATCAATTTGGTGTCCAGTAAGTAGTGTTGATGTTGAAAGATTCTTTAGTAAATACAATCTAATAGTAACTGATCGTCGCACTAATCTGTTCAATGATTAATTATAATAAATAAGTAAGATAAGATTCAACAGCGTACATTGTAAATCCTTTTTTTTCTGTAATATATGTAGAATAAACAAACAATGTAATTTACCCTTTTATGTATATTTATTAATATTTTATATTAATAAATTGTTAAAATAATTGTAATTGATAATTATTTGATATTTGTGTTTTATAAAAATAGATGCTAAAATCCGAAAATCTAGAATTATAAATGCTACAAAATGCGAAAATTGAAAAAAATAGATGCTAAAAACACGGGTCTCTAGTAATGAGCTATGTTGTAAGTGTATGTTTTACCATTAAATATCTCTGAAAGATTTCAACGGCGTGAAACCGATATCTTAATACGCTATCACGTTACGCTTTCACATTAGATCCCCTCTCCTTCTTCCCGGCCGCTTCACACAACGCATGTTTACCAACAAACAGATCGATTAATTAACCGCCACTGTTTGGCGGCAGATTTACGAAAGTAGCGCCGCGCCGCCAACGTCACATGGGATGATTTAGGGACAGCATCTGTCAATAGGTGGATATGCAGGATACAAAGTAACCCCAATGTCAATATTAGTTTGTACTGTGTTACTGCCAAAACACTACGTAATGTTATGTTAAGGATATTATGTCAATAGCCTGTTGTAACTGCATGAGGTGGCAGATTCGCGCATTTATAGGTCCAATCACGTATCGGTCTACCCCTCCACGTTCTGCCGCCAGTTTCACCATTTGAGCTATATTCCAAGTGTATTTCATGGTCGATAGAATGTATCTTGCACTATTATCTACCTACATAGCTTAAATAAAAATTGCCAAGGTTTTTAACAGATATCTTCTTTTCTTCTTCCACCATAAACCATATTTTTCTCCCATGATATGTCAGCATCTTTTCATTCCGTCGAGAACGTCGTACAAATAGAATTCATTGGCCGTTGAGGTTGCCGTCATTCCTCCAGACGAAGAGTTTTAAATCTTATTGCAGAGTTTCCCAAACTTTTCTGCAATGGAACACTTCGCAGACCCGGAAAATTTAACGGAACATTTAGTTTATTTTTTAGGTTGGGTAATTCTTATACAATTCCGAAGATTCCGAAGACAATTCACTGTTTTCAAGTTACTGTTTTCAGATACTTGTCAGCTGGTCGGGTAGAATGAATTTAACCCATCTTTTTCATGCGCACGATGTAACATAAGATAGTCCTCCGCAAGTACCAAGATACTTGACGCCATAAAGATCAGTGGAGGTGGATCATCACTCGCCTTCCAATTTTAAGCGAAGATCTTTTAATATGTTGCATTGTATTAAACACCTATTCAGGTTCGCCGGAATGAATGGTTCTCTAATAAAGGACGGTCTGGTAAAAAAAAGATAGTAGAGCATCCCAAAGACAAGTCGCTATAGTTAAAAGCTTATAATAGTAAATTAAAGATGAGGAAAAATGTCACCATATGAGAATAAGGAGGTTCAATTTATTAGAAATTATGCTGAATATTACAGAGCTATAGATTTTTTACAAAATTGAGCCGCTTTAAGTTACTTAAACCAAAATGTCTCTTTTGAGCAGGGAGTGGAGTCGGAGTCCGTGATTTTTGGCCGGAGTCGGAATAGTCGCGGTGTTTTGGCCGGAGTCGTACTTGGAGTCGCAAATTTTGAAAAGTTTGAACTTTTTATTTTTGCATATATGTCAAATTTGGATATTGCCCAGATTGAATGGTTGATATTTAATTAAATACACATGAATAGAAAAATTAGGAAAAACATAAGTGAAGAGATTGAACTTTTTTTAGTCGTATTTTAGGTCAATGCTAAGGTCGGAGTCGTAGTCTTGCCTTTTTTGTGAATAAAGATATTTTCGGTGAATAACGACTCCACAGCCCTGCTTTTTAGAATATAATAACTCATTACATTTTTTTAAGAACGTCTGGCGAAAACAAAATATTTGATTTGAAAGAATGCCAAATGATTTTTTTAAACGCAAAATTTATTAATAGTTCCGTGCATTCGTTATTCACCGGCCAATAAAGTAGAGCTGTGGAGATATTTGAACAATCGCTTGATTAAATATCGTTTGACAGTTGTGATTGAGAGTATATAATATGCACAGTCGATTGTTTTTTTGCCAGACCTATATATGTCTCATGATTAATTCAATACAGTTTTTATACTGTCGAATTTTAACAATATTTTATTCGTGTAATATATTTCCACGATGCTCATTGTCAAACTTTAATACTGCATATACATGTTTAAGTTATTTGTTTGAACGGAATATAATATTGTAATTCTGATAATTGTCAAACGCTAATATGCGGTATAATTCTGGTAAGCATTTGATTTGGTAAACGGCATGCATTGTCAATACTAACTACCTAATAATAATTATTGTGTGCCTAACGAATTATGCACTATCCCAACATCCATCCACTTACTGATCCTAAGCAATTAGCGACAATTAGCCGACTGACAGTCCGTATCGGCAATTTGTAATATTAGAGATTAACGTGTATGCTCTATATTCTTCATCAATAAAAAATTATATCTGTATATTATTAATGGAAGTATAGCAATTATTTATTTACAGACTTACAGAAGCACAAAAATGAATATTTGCGTTGTAAATCTTTATACTTCCGAACATACATACACCTTCAACTACTTTTTGTTCAATCATGCGTTCTCAATGTGAAGCCTACGGATCTGAAGCATTTCAGTAGAATGTTTTGCTACCAGAAATGGTTGCAACTAGGGTTTCCAATCCTGGGCGATTTTCAATGCCCGATAAGCTTCGGGATTATAAAACATGGTCCCGAAATTTAATTTTCCAGATTAATCTATTGATCAACAACAAACGAATTATTAATAACTAAATCGTAATATTTAGTGTACTTGCACGTGTCATTTTTGGAACACAGAATGCTCTTGGATAATACATTATTTACTGCGTTATGATGACAGCATCGTATATAAAAAATCATTGTTTTAAAATGAATTAAGAAGACGAAAAAAAGTAAGTAACAAAACTAGAGCTCATTTATTATATTTTAATGAGTGCCAAATACATAAATTTCTAAAATTGATCCCATATCTTAGATGATAATTCATTTTTCATCAATAAAAACGTTATTTCTTTTCACTAATGTCCCTTCATTTTACACCAATAACAATGTGAAATTAAAAATAAAACACAAATCCAAAAAAATATCTAAAATTTCATTTTAGTTATCAGATCGCATTCCAACGAGACCGATACATATTTACGTTCTTCAATAATGGATAAACAACTAATATTAATAATTTTTAATGATTAATTAACATGAATTATATTTAATAAATATGAAGAATATCCCGACATCGACTGCAATCCCAGGATCAAATTTGTGGCCTTTACTGTGAGAAACGGGACGAGACACATTGTGTTCAAAGTTGGACGTGCTATCAACGGGTTTAGAGCATGAATGTGATCGAATAGAAAGACAAGTATAAGTTATAAGGCAAAATCAATAAATAATATATGGTCACAGAGTAATTTTAATAAATATTCAAATTCGTTGCATGAGTTTCGATGTAAATTAAACATCTCAAAAATTTTATTCAAAAATAGGCGAATTTTAATAGGCGATAGAAAAAATCAATCGACGCGATGGTTTGCTCATGGAAGGTGCCACCGGATTGTCCCTATTGAAATTGCTCTTGTCTTATTCATTTTCGTTTCTATAATTCGCAGTTTTTGAGACGCCGCCGGAGGGGGGGGAGAGTAAAATTGCTTTTCGATTATAAAAAAATGTCTGCCTATGCAAATGACCGCCCAAACACTTCGGCGCCATTACAAGGTGGTCAGAAAAGAATATTAAATAATTATTATAAATATCCATCATGTATTGTATATCATGACATTGGGATCAACATCTTCCTCATCGGGCGGTATCCACGTGCTCGATTCCATGTACGAAAATTATCGATTTCTAATCCAAGGAATATATGTATGCTTGTGATATGCGCATTTCCGTCCTTACAACTGATCCTTAAACGAGGATCCATAGCGAGAGCGATTAACTTCTTGCAAATCGTGTCCAAATCAAAATAAATTGAAGATCTTAAATAATGCGAGGAGGGAAGGATCTAACGTTATTTATTAGTTTTCTAGTTATGAAATAGTTTCATAAAAAATTGCAATTATCCACCTACAAATTTATTTTAGCTTAAAAAGAATAACTTTATATTTATAATATAAAATAACTGTGATTATTCCACGTATCGTGTCCACTAATTGTGACACGTGTTTCGCCTCTTTCGGAAGCATCGTCAGACTAGCTATCACAAAATTTGCTTAAGTAATAAAGCAGGATTAATTTTAATATTTGAAAATAATAAATTACAAAATGGAGTTTGGGATTTTTCCTTTTAATGGGAAGCAAGTAGGAAGTTTTGCGCTTCAGTGTTTTTCTCTTGAAGTTCTCACTTCAGCAATAAAAATCATTATGAGTGCATATTTCATATTTCATTTATCATTATTAATTAATTGATAATAATGAAAATTACATTCGTTTAACTTTTGCATCCTCTACTGGCAGCACGTTTATTGTATGAAGCATGCTGTAAATTCAACTGTATCAGTAAAAAAAACAAAAATATCTTTGCGAACTTTTCTCATTACCTATTATTCCCGATAAAAATGCAGAGATAAGTTTTTTTTTAATTAGTATAGTTTGAATATTAATATCTGTTTATACAGTGTATATGTTGCAGCGAAAGTTTATAATCAGGGATAATATATTACCACTGGCATTTAAGTGAAAGCATATTCTACTACATTTTCACTAGCCAAAATTTATTATCACTAGCAAGAATATATTCAACTATTAAGTACCTACAACTATTTTAAAAATAATTTTCCACGATAAATCTATTTTTAATTTATTAATTATTTCCTTATTTTCATCTCGGAAACGCTTTGAATATTAGAAAAGCATTTATTATGTTTCTTACTAAAAAGCTTGTTGTGACATAAATCTGCGAAATTTTCCGTGAAATATCTTGAAACGCGGTTGATGGCAAGTTATTTATAAAATTTCTTCAGACCCCTCTGTACGAGGCGATGGAAATTTTCATAGTAACAGGAATTCTTCAGGACCTTTGCAGGCGGGCGGCGGGAAAAAATTGCGAAAAATGAGAGCAGGGAAATGGGATGAGAAAGGGCGAGGGCCAAGGAGCGTTCGGTGGATTGTTTGAACGTAAAACACCTGCCGCCAATATCAAATTCAAATTTAATAGTTTGATAAAATTCTGGGTGCGTAAAAATCCACTGGAATTTCAGAATATTAATGCCCCTAACACCAATGACGTCCGTCCGAATTTGAAATCAGACGAGGCGCGAAAGAAAAAAAAATAGAACCTCTAATAATAATTATCTGACCCCCCCTGTTCACCAACGATTAGTAACCAAACAGTCTGACCGTGCTTAAGGTATTAGTCGAGCCTTTTTTTTAGTTATGCTATCTCTAAGATTATACTATGAATACTTTTCATCAAAAATAAAGTCATAAAGTTTGTGAGATTTTGGAACACATACATAAGTTAAGCTGTTCGATTTTTAAAATTCTAGCGTTTTGGAAGATTTTATTTTGAAATGGTTCCATTTTTAAATTCAAAGGCCAATTTATGTTTTTGAGGGTATATTTTTTGGTATGAAATTTTCGTTAAAATATTAGAGTTAAAGATTTTTTTAAATAATTGAAAGTTTCTGAAGGTAAATATATAGTTTTAATATAGCAACATTCTTATAGATACATTTTTACGGAATATAAATAAAAATAACAAAAAAGTAAAATTAGGACAAATAAGTAGAGGTGAAAATGAAGTTAAATTGAGGATCATCCAAACCTATGTAGTTATTAACAGTTGCTTACAATTTGAAATCAGATTGTCTATAGTGGTTATTTACAAATCGCTAAAATTGTACTCTATATTGTATAATATTATATTGTTAAATGTTAGATCTTTATTTATGTATGTACATACACAGAATAGAGATGGCAATCAGGTCAGTAGCGTTTTGAACAATAATTTACTAAAAGCGAATACATTATAGTGTATTCGCAATTGCGTCATTTAGATTTTTACTAATTCTTGTATAAGCAAAAACTGTGTAAGCAGTCAAATTATTTTTTTCAATTTTAATAAATATTACAAACTTCTTTTGTTCTTTCGGCTTGTGGTAATTTTTTTCGCGAATTTTATTAATTGATACGCTTTCAGCCGGTAAGTTAAGTGTAATCAAATAAAATCAATTAAAGTATACACTTTCTTATGAATATTAAAAATGAAGATTTGAAAACTGTTTTAGGCGTAGTAATTAAGTAAATTATATCGTTACTAATTAATAAATTTAAGTAATAATTCTTGCGGAAGTCGCGACATAATTTTACCCTGTTTAATTACATAAATTAAACCCTCCGATGATTAAGTGAATATAATAATAATAAACGAACTTTTGCAAAATATGGCGTTAATTTGAATTTGAATGATTATTATTCTAGAACGAGAATATTCCGCGAACAAATACGCTCGAAATAGCGCGAACAACTACGAAATAAATATGTACATAGAATCTTGTTGAAATTTTAGGATTTATGTATTCTTTGATGTTCCTTTAGGCTTTAAGGGTATTGAAAATCACGTAGAGTAAATTATTTATGTTTAATGTATTAAAATAAGATAATTATACGTATACATAATAGATTCTATGTTCAGACTATTTATTACAATTTGAATTTTCTCAGCAATGCAATATTGACAATGGCTTCATCATAAGTATCTGTAACTTATATTCCTATTCGTTCGAAATAATATTGTTGAACAAACCAATCAAAACAATTTTCTAAAAGAAAATTTGCTCAGGTTCAAATTATAGTTTTTTGTCAATGCTGGAAATATTCTATTTGCTCTATTATTAAGCTCATTTTTCAGCATGTATTGTATCAGCTGTTCTATATGCTCAAAATTTCAACGGGGTAAGGTAAATGTACTAGTAGTTGATCATGCGCCAGTAGTTGACCGTTTGAGAATAAAATGGCCCAAAATAAGAAATGCAAATTTCGGGATTGCTCTAAATTGTAAAGTTCAGACAATGTAAGGCATCTGTGTTCGGAATGAGCCACTAACGCATCACCATATAGCCAATTGAGTGCCAGGGCGGCCATTTGAAAACAACACCTAGTGAGGAAAGTGTATTATTTAAAAGTGATCAATCTAGAAACGGTGTGTACCTTGTTCCTGAACCACCCATTGCTACTTGATTCAACCAAGAGTGGTGTGACAGAAAGCCCTGAGGAAACTCTGACAGAAAGAACACTATACAGCCCCCTGTTTAGCACAGTCAACTGCTAGATTTGTGAGATGGTCAACTAATAAACAAAAATATGACTTCAAATAATTTAACATAACTTTTTTTAAACAGGTCCTTTCATAATTTTTGTTACATAATATTAATTAAGACATATCATCGAATATGAGTATACTTGCTTTGCCTTCATTCGGTACAATGCTAAACCTTAATCGTTTTTTTTTGTTGAAATTTTCTCTTTAGCGGTCAGCTACTGGTACATTTACCTTACTATTAACATTTTCACAAAATCGATGTTGTACATACAAGATTGGTTGTCGAGAATGATATTAATAACATGGTAAGTGTGTAGAAATGATTTTAAGGTTGTAAGTTGTAACATGATAGTACTGCCGAGGATTTATCAAAAACATGCTTAATTATAATACATCGTGTAACGATAATATAATACACGCCATTTTCTTATAATTAAGTCAGCGCCGTATTCTCGTATTGATATTGTTAAGGTATCTATTTACTTTAGAGATGTAGTGAAGGCTGACGGGTGCGTTTAGGGGGCAGGCAGAGAGAGGCGTGGGTACAAACTAAGTCTTCAAAAGGAAGCCTTCGCCCAGCCTACTGAAATACGTAATTTATTTAAAACATTCTTGGGTAGACCACGGGTACAGAATGGTTCGCACTCAAGTGTTCAGGAAAAAATACACATTGGATAGAAAATATTTCGTGAGAATAATATCAAAAAATAATAAAATACAAAAATATAAACGATTGGTATTTTGAATTATTAAGAATGATACAGGGTTACCCAAAATCAACTGTCAAAATAAAGACAACAGCGACGACCAGATCAAAATTTTTATGTTATTATAAAGGAAGGTTTTCTACCAAAAAAGCATTTTAGAGAGTAAGCCCAAAAATTAATTTAATGCAGTTCAGTTAATGCTCGGTAACATAGTGTTAGAAACACAATATATGTTTACCATAAAAACCAGTTATTTTACTACACTCTTTTAGATATCTAAATTATAAATATAGATAATGCTACATTTCCTACAATCTGTCACATGAAGCGAGCGGCCATTTTGCCACGTGTTTTTTATGTATGGTGTTAATTTTTCACGAGATTTTAATATCAAAAAGACAAATTTTGCACCCCAAACGGTTTTACCGCGTGGACAATTAGCTTTAATATATATATTTGTATTGATAGGTTATTTTACCATTTTTTCGAAGATTGCTACATTTTCTTCTATGATATGCCTCAAATATCAGCACTTTAAAACACTGTCGAAGTAACTTATATTTTAAGTATGAATATTCAGATTAAGAGAGAGAATTTAAAGTGATGTGCGAGAGCATATTAAACGTATAAAAGACATACTGAATATTGTTGATAAAAGGTCCAACTGAGGTAGTGCATTGTTATACAAATAATGTTAGTGCATATGGCTATAAATTTTGCCCACTTGTCTATGTATGTTATTCTTAAATAGGTGTTGAATTACTATCCATATTATAAATTTGAAGATAACTTTAAAAGTAGTTTGTAATATTCGAACTCTCTAAATTGAAGAAAACGAACAGATGATTATGTATCATTCATTAAAATTCTTCACTTCCCTCCATGAAAGCTTGAATCTTGATTGGAAGCAGGTAGTGAACCGCTGCCCCCAAAAATACTTTAATAATCAACGAGGCGAGCTATGAGTTTTGAGTCGATCTGTAGGCATTTATAAAAGAAAATATTCACATACCGCGCGGTTGTAGAGACGGGAGATGGAGGCCGAGCAGAACACGGGAGTGAGAAATTTGCTCGTCAAATATTTAGACTCTCGGTTTCAATTAACGCAACAAGGTGGGTTTACTTCGCAGCGAACGGACGCCTCATTTGCCCGCGAAGATGGCAAAAAGAATTGTGCCGTACCCACTTACCGAATGACCTTAAGCTCTGCGAGATCCGAATTTGAAAAAGATTTTTCAATCCCAGATATGGTAAATATATACGATTCGGCGAAGAAAGAGAATATCTAATGATTGGGTAAAAACACTCTGTTAATCATATTCCATTTGAAGTTTTGAGAAAAAAAAGACGGAACGGTGCTTGAAGGTTTGTAAAGTATTTATAAACGTTTATTCAATAAGCCGTGACGTAATTTACTGCACAGATGCATGCTTTGTCATGACATGACATGACTGCAGCCTTTTTTGCTTTTATAAGTTTATTTTAATTTTTAACATAATAAGACAATTGACATCGAATTGATGAATTATTATATAATTATTTTTCAGATCCTAAAAATATATATATATCTATCTAAAGGTTTTATATTTCTTCTTTTTTTAAAACAAATATAAAACATTTTTTGTAAAACTACCATAGATAACTAAGTAAAGATCAGGACCAGTTTCAGTTCGCGTGAGGATAATCAACAGTTAAACTGTGAAAACGATTCTGATTTTTATCAAATTATATGTGGAAGTAGTACAAAAATGTGTTTTATATATTAAAGATAATACCTTTCCACCAAGAATTGACAGTAATCTCCTTCAACATGGAAAGGAAATATAACATGGCAGGCAGCTGTCAATTTAGACGTACATGTAAAACTTGTAACAAAAATAAACATAAAACTACTCAATGATGCATTGGTATAAATAATAACTACAGTGATATATAAAACAAATAAATCATGTCTTAGTTTAGCATGCTATTGTGAAAATATGTGCACAATTGTTTTTTTTAGTCATTGAGCAAAATCGAATATCATTATGTTTTTAATTAAATGTATTTTGCATTTATTTTTGTTTGATATTATAGAACGTAAAATTTTCAATCGATTCTGTATTGCACCCCAAGAAGAAAACGCGTGTGCCAAATAATATAACTTTATTTACACTAAACAACCGAGGCTCTTGCGCCCGGAGCAAGAAAAATCCTAAATCTACAAAATATAATTCTCTGTATTCAAAATATCTGTGAAAAGGCTAACCCACTTCCGCCGCCCGGGAAACAGCTTAAACTTTTCCTTTTTTCCTCAATAAATCGTTATTATATACACAAAAGTTTATCAAAACGGTCGCTGGAAAAGTTTTTCAAGTACCCTTTTTCTCTCATATACACCAGCTAGTGGGTTATTTTAACTCGTTTCAAAAAATTTGTGAGTAAAACAACTTTTATTATTGCTCTGTGACTATTTTAACAAAAAAATTAGTGTTGAATATCAACCACGAAGAACTGGAATCAAAAATTAAAACATTGCCGAAAATGGAAGATGTTCTACAACTCTCAAAATTATCAATTAATAGTATATAAAGATATTTGAGTAGCAATAGCGATAATAGAACAACTAGTCTCGTCATGTTTCTATTGTTATAACCCTTTTATGCGTTACAATTTAAAAGATGGGCTGACAACTCAGTTACTAGCAGCTCTCTTAAAATAAACTTATTTTCAGTTTTTATTTAGGAAATAGATTCAATGGAGCGATTCAAGTCCAAAGGCGCGTTGGCGTCGAATTTATTCCCGTCTCCTTTGTCTCTGTGTTTAGTTTTATAGTAAATTTACATTTCCTTCCCATCTTTGCAGAGAGGAGGGCGTGATCGCTAAATAAGCTCAATTACCAGTATTATGCGCCATATTCGGATCGGTCATGGCCAAAAATATCTACATATTTTTTTAACCAAATGTTAAAAATTCAACCGTTGGGTGAATTTAAAGTTTGTTTATAAGGTCATTCAATTATTTTGTATGCACTATCAAACACTAATTTAAATCAATCATGGTAACAATGAGTTGCGTAAACTGGAAATATTCAAAGTGAACATTTGCCATAAATAAGGTGTGGGAATAAACACATGGTAGTGTAACTCATTATAAACAAACGTATGCTCAACAACGAGTGATTTCTAGAAAAAATGAGCTTGCAACTTGAAATTTTGATTTTTTAATTATTATTAAAGAATGTTAAATAATAAAAAAATGCAGTTGTAGTTTTAAAATGAGAAAAGGTAATTTTAGGCCCCTAATTGTAATATGAGTATCGTCGTATAACATTCGACGGCATTAGAATATATTATAATACTAAATTGATTCAACATACCTCTTGACGCATAAATTGGATCGATAGCAGTCGCAAAAATTTTCAAATACTTTTTTTCATCATAGAGATTGTGGAGATTAACGGGCTTTTCAATTTCATTGTAGAACTTCATCACAGTGGCGTAGCAGTCGCATATCGTGAATTTTAATTTGCTGAATGTTCTTGAAAATGCAACTGAAATGAAAAAGTAAAACAATTTATAAAAATCTTCAAGTAAGTTTACATTGTTACTGATTGATTATATCCGTGACTTACTTAGTCACGAAAACATTTGTTTTTGTAAAAAATAAAACAAACAATATTTCATTGATTTTGTAAGTCTTTATTTTTTGATGTTTTGGCTATTTATATCCGTGCAGAAGTTTTCATAATTTCATTATCTATATATATAAAGCAAAGTCGTGTTAGTTACACCACTTATAAATCGAAAACGGCTGAACCGATTTTGATGATCCCAAATAGCAGAATAAGTATTAAAACATGCCAAGGTATCACGGTTAAACAAAATATGAAGAAAAATCATATACTTATACATTTTGTAAGGAGCGTTTTTTTGAAATACTTTCATTTTGATTTTTGCACATATATTAAACTAAATTCATTTTGAGTATTCATTTTAACTAAATAAAAAACTGAATTTAATTCAGCTTATAAGTTAACTCAACATCTTTTAATTCTGAGGCGGTGCGAAGTTCGCAGGGTCAGCTAGTATTCAATAAGTAAAATTTTCAATGAAAAATGAAAAGTTTCTATAATGAACGTCTGTCAATAGTCTGTATAGCAAGTGCTGTTCGTATATAATTGTCCCAGCGTGAATTCCCCGAATTCTCAATGCTCAATACATGTTCACTATTTTATTCATACTAAGTGTAACCTCTCAACTTCGAACGGTCACTGCACGCTCACTATTTTACACATATAACTGGGAAACTCATTACTCACTCACTTGAAATATTCAGTAATTACATGTGATTTCCACAAAGTTACCTCAGAATTCATTGACAGTACATAATTATTTATATTAATTACATCTTTTATAGATAAATGCAATATATTCAAAATGAAATTGTATACTGCAAAAAAACAAAACTTTAAAAAAGTAGTTGAATAAATTAAGCTATTATAAAATAAGACCTTTGTTATAATTAAGGATTTAGACTGAGGGTGCTTGATGGAATTCCAATATCAAATTTGAATTGTTTGAATTTTGTACTTTTCCATGAGTTTTGTCGCTAACGACCCGGGTTTCGCCTTTTGGCATCTTCATGCATTTTATTTGCACGAATGTACTTGAACTGACGCGCAGTAAACAGTTTGTATCGTTTATATCGGAGGTATCTTTTTTTAAACGAAAAGCGGTTAAATGCTCAGCCACTCTCATTTTCAAAGTTCGAGATGTTTTACCAATGTAAAACATAGGGCAGTCACTACACTGCAATCTAAAAATTGAAATGCCCGAAGATGCCGAAAGGAGAAAACCCGGGTTGTTGGCGACAAAGCTCATGGAAAAGTACAAAATTAAAACAATTCAAATTTGATATTGAAATTCCATCAAGCACCCTCAGTCAAAATCCTTAATTATATCAACATTGATAGTACGGCAGGATTGACTGAATTCTATAACAAATCTTCTTCGTGTTGAAAAACTGTCAGACATGGATTTTTAAATATCGCATCGGCGGAAATGTAATGCAAATACAATGAAAAATCAATTTATTTTCTCTGAATATTTGTTCGAAATAATTTAAAATCAGCAATTCTAAATTGTCAGAATCAAAACTATTCATCGATGTCAAAGAGCATATTTTCTAAATGACTAGAATCTCTTAGATATAAATAATACAATTACTGCTTAAAATTGTAAATAAATATGAAAATATAAATCGTTTGGCGGATAAGATATTTTCGTTTCTATAAACATTTGCCGTGCCCGTCGTAGAGTAGTCAACATCAACGTCATTGGCGTCGGTTGCGGGGATCATGTGTTCGATTTTCCAATATATTTATGAAATTTGGTTCAAAGGCACGGATGTCTAAATGAAGTCTAAAATTTGCTCCCGCCCTGACGATCTTAAAAATGCGATATCCCTCTGTTTCCACTTTCATTTAACCCCTGATCTCTTAAAAAAAGTAACTTAGCAACATGCAATAAGCTGTGTAAATATAAAACGGGAAAGTTCTAGATTGATTATTTTTAGTTCTAAGTTATAGCACACAAATGATTTCATATACTCAAAGAAAGAGTAGCTCAGTTTGTTAGTTCATGACATCAATTTATGTGTGGAAGATAAAAAGTAATGCAATACTTAAATATAAAATTAAAAATTACTTGAATTATTCCATGTATTGTGCTAGTACTCGTGACACGTATTTCTTTAAACATTGAAATTTAAAAAATCTCCTACGTCAGTTTAAGCTAGAATGACTAGGAGCTTAGACTTTCATTCCCATTTAATTTAGATCTTTCAATTTTATAGTTGTGTCAGTGCGGCGGCGAAAGAATTATATTTACATATTATGTTTCGTATTTTCACTTAAAAGTTGAGAACCACTACGCTAAAACATCTGTGTCAGTAATATTGTTTTATTTAAAATTTTGTTGGCGAAATGAAACAACAGTTAACATTGAACTGACCTCAAGACATGCTACCTAAGCTTTGTGATTATTTACGAATTAACTGCTAATCTCGCCGTCTTTCGAGACTTGGCCTTTGTATCTTGGAGAGTGGCCCGTCTCTCGATATATCGCCGTCTGAATTTCAATTAGAAATGAATAACGTAATATATTCGTGCAAGCTACAATTATAGAAACGTTGACTTCTGCAGACCTAAAAATTAAAGTGTAACTGAAACAAAATATTCGGTAAACAGAGACATTGTGGCTAGAACATGGATGCCCAACTGAAATCTTCATGTATTTATTGTGCACGAATGAATTGAATTGTCGCGTAGTAAATAGTTTTTGTCTGACGTATTATTAAGGAATTTAAAAAAAACCCCACCTTTTTTATGATGAGTCACAATGTTACGATACTTTGAGAAAAATTACTCGCATCGATATGTGGTGCCAAATACAGTTGGAATGCACATTTATCTTCAAGGATATATATTTGATAACATTATTGTATTATATATTAATTCGTCACTAAATTTAGTAAATTTTTTTTTATAAATAACAAAATGCATGGCGAGTGGAAATCCTCGAAAGGGCCACACAAAACCTTCATGTGGCCAACGGGCTAAGGTTTGGGCACGACTGCTCCAGAATCTGAAACAACGTATTTTTTTTCAAATAAAACAACTGAAAGGAATTCTGTTTCGAATTCCAGTACTAACAACCTCATAAATGGTTTTTTCAATCGATTAATGAATTTATCTAGCAAGCAATGGTTGTATATTATATCTGTATTCCATCCCACCAATTCGATTAACGATGTCGCGAGATTTATTTTCTAGTTCAACCTTCCAGAATATATTTTCCGTCTTCGAAGAAACACAGCACAGCCTGTGAGCTTTAAACAGTTTTTCTAGAAACAATTCTCTTGAGATAAGCATCATTAAGAGATGCTTAGAAAATAAAAATACTAAAACAAAAAAAAGTATGATGCGGTATATCTTATTTTCTTCTGGATTACAGACATCAAAGAAACTTAATTGTGAACAAAAGATTAAAAAAAGATAATGACCTCTGTCTACCACTCTCAAAATTATGACAGCGACGATATTTCCTGAGGTTTCGTCAACTGCTACTAGCGAAGCCTTGTCTTTCATTTGGGTTCGGACATTTTGAATAAATTCTTCCACTGAGTCTTCATCGTGAAGGGTATTGAGACATTTGTAAGTTATCTAGAAAATATAAGTAATCGTTGATGTACATACATACATGTATGTAAGATGTTGATTATTATTACAAAGAACTAATTTAAGATTGCTGAAATCAAGTTATTAAATAAATATAACACACTTTGACGAAAGTAAGAGAATGAATGAATTACGTTTTTCACATTCTCCAGAAATATTTAAGTTAGTGGATGTAAGAAAATTGCGTTAGTATAATGTTAATATAGTGATTTGAATAATGTAAGGCGAGATTGTCCGATTATTAGAAACGCCTTACTTGTAAATATAAACTAATCTTAGCCTTAAAATAATTAATATGAAATCGATCTTTATTTATTATTTATTTCAGTTGATATTGGATTTTGCTGTTATATCAATTTGTTTTCGTATTGTCTTCGCGCTACGAAATTTGCAGCAATCTTTAGCCAGATAAAGCGAATTTATTAAACTTATTACTTCCGTATCCAAAAAATGATTTTTCAAAAGTGTGATAGCTTCTTCGTATCGCTTCTCTTGGAGGTCTTCAATCCTTAAGCCCAACTCAGGAAGAATATTCCAGACCAGAGGTGCTCGTATTCTTGCTTCTAATGCATTTGCTTTGTCTTCTTCGGTCGGTTCATTGTCCATGTCGCCCAAATTGTCTATTCAATTTTATCTGAAAAAAGCAATAATACACCAATTTATGATATGGAACATTTTTTTATTTTATTGAAAATGATGATTCCTAATGTCAAAATACTAAGCACGTTTCAGTTTATTTTATTCGAAAACATGACATTAAATCCTGAAAAATTACAAAAGTAAAATTTGATTTTGATTAGTTAAAAAATGCTTCTGTGATTACTTTAACCAGCGCACCAAAACTACATCGTTTCATTTCACATTAAATACGACACATTGTGTTTAATTTTCACAAGAGTTGACAGCTAATTTTTACAATCTCGCTTGTAGAGAAATAAAACATAGCGATATGTTCATTAAAACTGGGTGAAAAATATTGACATACATATTTATATAAATATAAGACAAAGTGTGTCAAAATCAATATTTAAATTAAGATGCAAAGCATTGAATACAGCACAGACGATCAAACGGTATAAAAAAAAATCTTTTCTTTGCTTTCCACACAGCAGCTTCGATTGCAAATGTCAAAAAAGTCAAAACAAAAGAATACAGAAGAATTCAAATATTTAGTATTCCATAAACGAAAATTCTAAACAAGCAATTTAAGAAAGGAAATGTTTTTCTTTTAATATGCATGAAAAATATTACTTTTTCACAAAGCATTCAACATGATGACGCAAACAAAAAACTGCGAGAACCTCATATGGAAAAAAAGAATTTAATATTTCTATATTTAAGGAAATGTGTTTTTTTTTTATTTTGAGTAAACAATAAAAGATTTTCATTTACGCTCAGTGAATCATACCAGCGTGTTTATATTTTGAAATGTTTTTAGATATTATGTATTATAATATTCTATTTTCGAGGTTTTTTATATTGAGAATTTTTAATGTCTGAAAGCTCACTTAACGCCTCATTTTCCATCGATTAAAGCTCCATGAACTTAAGCGGAAATTTAAAAATATATAAAAAAGCAATGATTGCAAATTTTCATGAAAGGAAAAAAGACTGTTCACATTATTCACCCAGTCAGTGAAGCATGATAATATAGATTCACACAATGTATTTTAATAGTGCTATAATTAATAAACTATGTAATGTAAATATTAATTATGGTTTTCTCAGTCGGCTTTGCTCAGACAGTGAGCTTAATAAAGTTTTTAAAATATGAATGATTTAGCTAGCTAGGATTTTATCATTTTTGATTTAATTCCCGTTAGTAAATAATTTGCTATTTTAGATAAAAAATATAGTATTACGGGACTTTTGTGTAGAAAAGAGTTAGAGAAGAGAGAAGCTGATGTTTTTTTGCTGCATAAATCTACGTATTATTTAATAATAATTATTATATTTAAATAGAGTAAAAGTTTCAAAACTCTTAAAAAATTAATACTTTTCAAAAAATAAGGAAATGAAACAGTCTGCTGACAAGTAGGCTTTATGAATATTCTAATTAACGACGGTAAAAACTTTCCAGAGCGGTCAGATTTTTTTTTTAATTTCCGCTTGACTTGACACGATTGTTGCATTGAATTTTTTTGGTGTAAATTTTTATCAAAATATTCGATTGAATAATCATCTCGTTAAAGTAAGAAACTGAAAAGAATACAGTACAATAGAGAAACATTGTCGAAAAGCTTGTACACAAATGTATAACTCAGGTATATAGACTGACTTGGAATAAAAAACAAGAAATCTGATAAAGTTTCTATTAAAAGGCTAACGCGCAAAAATGCAGCGAACTTCCGGCGTTTTGCATAGAGCTTTCCTTAGCTTCTTTGCTTTCAGCTAAAACTGTTTTGCCGACTTACTGAAGTAATTTTCTAAAGCTGCGTTTTAGAGACTTAAAATTTAATCCGAGAGTAAAATAACTTTGCCTCTAATGAAAAGAATATCCTATATTTTGTGTACAAAAGCTGAACTCTTCTTGCATGCAATTATGTTTTTCTTTAAGGTGCAGTTTCTGCAGAAAGTTTATTATTTATATTTTTTTGTTTTATAAAAAAATCAACTGAAATTAAAAGCCTATTTTTGAAGCTTTTTCTCGTTAATGTCTTCAATTATTCTTTTATTATGTATGCTACGAATTCTATTTCATTGATAATAATATGAAGATATGAAGCATGTTCGTTTTAAACTCCGCTTATTATTTTGGTAAGATTGTTATTATTAAATACAACTAATAAAATTAGCGATCACTTTAAAGTTTTATATAAATATTGTGTGCTATAAATTTGAACGACAAACAAATATTTTCAATGAATTCCGTGCTTATTGAATGATTTATTTTAAATTGAAGTTAATTTTCAATACAGAATAAAAATTGGTAGCCTTGTTGTGTAATAACGTATCCCATTTGAGAAATATACTCGCAAAAGTAACTAAATGACGACCCATTCTACATCAAAGTAAATGACAAATGGATATTTTATTTCATTTTAGCATACTATTATTAACTTATTATATGAATCATAAATACCGCAGCATTTTAATGACGTGGGAAACGCATATTTTTTAGTTTATCAAAAGAAACGCTACTGCCAACGAATTTTCTCGTTTAGTTAACAAAGTCGTGACAAAATATACTTAAAATTACATTGTAGGGTATTAAAAAAATAGCTTTTGAATTTTCTATGTGTTTCATGACGTCATTCATGCCGTGATGTAAAAACATCAAGTATGTTGATCTGCACATTATACTCCGGAGAGCTTATTCGGTGTGTTTATAATTCAATCAGCGAAACAGAGACTATGAAAAAATTTATATGTTATATATATTTAAAAAGTCTATAAACTCTACATAAGTATACATCAGTATACACACTTGGAAATCGTTCAAAAATCTTCATAAAATTCTGTGCCTCAATTGAATTTCAAAAAGTAAAAAAAATACCGATCATCATTCTCTTTCCACTTTGCATTAGTTGTATGATGCAAGTGGATGACTATGACGATTACAACAAAAGGCGTTTATTGAATAATTCTTTATAAATCACCTTTCTGTTTGTTTTCCTTTAAAGTATTATTTTATTTAATTGATATTGATTCGACAGCTCTTTGATTACTACTTTTAAAAAATAAATTCTAATTAAACCCATATGAAAAAAAAAAACTCGAAGTCATCTCACTTTTTTTAAAAATATTAATGTCCATCTCAACTGATTAAAAAGATAAAAGCATAATTCTAAATGTCGCGCGAAAAACGAAAATCGTGAAAAATGTGCGGTATTACGTGTTACTTTGGCCAGCTGTGCGGTTGCCTGAGTGTTAATGTCCAGATTACTTTGAAAACATTTTTTGATAATAGTTTGAATTTATGCGTTAATGCAATACATGCAATGTTGTGTGATTGAACTACAAATAACATAGACATACAAACAGCCCGATTCTCGCACCTGTAGCTCTATTTGATAATGCTCTTTCATACACCTCAGTATTAAAACCAACTATGAATATCAAACTTTAAATTAAATATGTTACATTGTTTCACCAACGATATGAAAGTGTGCAGAAGAAGTTAATATTATATAAAACATATTGTAAAGATATTTTTCATTACATATATTTACAAAATTTACCAGCAACCATGCAGGCACTGGTCAACTTAAAAAGTAAGCTAAGATAAGTAATTTCGATGCGTGTAATTTTTTTTAAAGTGGACAGTGTTATTAAAAGTAAGATTTTTTGAACTATTACCCGCTGTCTTTTTGCTTCTTCTAGTTTTATGCTTGCTAAGATATGTAAAGTTTATTCTCTTTATTCTATCTATCAAGTAGCTTCTGTTCTGAAATATTATACATAATATCTCTCGGTATATTTGGAAATCGGCTGTGATTTTTTTAAAAATAATTAATTTTCTTAAAAAAAACGTTATTTATGATGGATAATCAGCTTTACTTATATATATTCTGTACCAGTTTTGCAATATGAGATTGTGTCACAACTAAAAAAATATCCTGTATCACGCCATCCTAAAAATGTCACGATAAATATCAAAATAGCAGAGTAACCATAGATGACCACTTTGAATTGACATTATTTAAGTCTATTTGAAAAGCAACAAAAAGAATCAATTAATTTATGGTTGAGTAAACATATATGTGTACATGCATAATTTTTACTTTTATTTAATTAATTCAAACGGCTCAAAAAAATATTGCTATTGCATGGCTATGCAAGTGTTAGGGACGTAAAAATGTACTGTACATATAAAAATATTTATGAATCTTAGTTTATACTAGAAAGTTTGTCAATTGCAGGAATTACTACTAACAACCAAGGTGGAAAATACAAATTTATTTGCATATCCCAGCTCTCGGCACTCGTAATTTGTTTGTCATTGCTTTTATGCCACTTTCGACTATGTTTATGTTTATATTGCTTGCACGTGCTTACATGTACACGCTATTGTGTGGCTCTATCCTTGGTTCATAGTGTTTTTATAGAAAGCATAGGTACTCACAAATGTGCTTGCAAAAACAACTCGATGGGGCTTTCGTTGGATACGAACAAATAACACACCTTCACACAGTAGGTACGTACTGCCGGAATTTGTGCAAATAAAAGCCAACGTTGTGCGTTGAGAGATTAGAATACGAAAGGAAAATGTGATAATTATATTTAACTTAAGAAGTAGTTTACACCCTTAAAGGATACGAATTAATTTCTTGTTTTAATATATTGTTGACGCTCCCGCGAAAGCATTATTTTGGAAACGATAGTTTCAAACGAGTAAATGTTGATTATTTGTATGCTATAAACGATTCGGCAAAGTGTTCAATTCTTATTTCAAATAGAGAATGCGTGTATATCTTATTACAATGATAATTTGAATTATCTTGTGTGCTCAATCAGGTAAGCAATTTTTGGTTTATTTATACCAAAACTCGCTAAAGTTTTTCGTCGGAACGAAAACGATTTATAATATACGTTTTAGATTAAGAATAAATTGAATTATATTTGATATCTTCTATAGATCTAATTGTATGTATGATTGATTGATATCTCGATGACTCGATCTGATGACTCGATCAAGCTCATAGTTATTTTAAGTATTCTGAGAATCCACATAAGATGTTGAGACGACCAGGGTTTCTTCCCAATCTGACTGCGTCAGACAGCATCCTTCCACGGCGTTCGGAGACGGAACTTAGGGATAGGATGGGAGGAAAGGTATCTCTGTATAGATTTCAATCGGTAATTTATCTTGGCCGAAAACTCTATCATAGAGTCGGCTAATTTATTGTCTTCAAATTATTACATTTTTTTATTCCACACGAATACATTGCAGTAAGAACATTTTTAAACGCGTAAGACCAAATGAATAATGTGATTTCCTCCTGTCCGAGACAGGAGGGCATATAACTATCGGCTTGAACGGTTACGACTGACGCGCTTCGCGGTTATTTTATTTTACAGCCGAATTTATACTCCGTGATTCTAGTATAAAAAACAGCTCGACCAATCAACGCAAAGCATTCTCGCCTGAGCTGAATTCAACCAATCACTGCAAAGCCGTCGCAATGAGTCGGTTACATGAATTTATAACAATTTGAATGCATTTATTCGCGTTATATTACTCGTTTGGTCTTATTATCATTGATTGAGGTGATAAATAAGATCGTCCGAGAGAGTTCTGATACCTTACAACATCATGCGGTATCAATGTATACCAATATTAAAACAAATCGACACAATTAAATAGTTTATAATAAAAAAACCCAAATTTGGAAAAGTGTTATATCTTTTTATTTGCTTTTATTTACATTTTCCAGTAAAACAAGATTTCGAGTATAAACTAACAAGACTTGAAACTGACTTGTTTTTTTAATTTAAATAGACCAAAGCCAAAAGGAGAAGCCCGGCTTAAGAATGAAAAAATAGCTTATACAAAATTGATATATGATTAAAATATTTTTTTTTTTTTTTTAAATAGCTGTAAATTATTGATAATTGAAATAGTACATCAGTACATCATTATGAGCAAACTCATGCGGAGCTATTCATTGTATTTAATAAACTTTCGAGCCAAGGCATGTTACTGTACTTACAAGTAGATACAAGTTTTCATTTCTCTCAGAATTCGCGACACAATCAAAATCCAATTGGATCAAGTCCATTTATTTGTTTATTAAGTAGTACCCAAGGGATTGGATAATTTTGCCACAGACAGATATATAAATAATAATATTTATTCTTATCGACTGTTTGCATCATATCATATAATTTGCAATGCATGTTTGTTTCTAGCAAGTGTTGACTGTAGGGTAGTCGTACTGTCTAACCTCTTTCCGTTTGAATGGCCATGATTTAATACAGAAAAAGATTTTTTTTAAATAGATAGAAAAATATACACAGTGAGATTATAAACAAGAAAAACCTGATTAAAAATCTCATTATTGCGCTCTTTAGCGTCATTCTATTCAGGATAGCTTTAGTTAAACAAATTTTAAAATTGATATTCTTGTTACTTACGTAAGTAAACTGTATTCACTGTTGGATAGCACGTCTATGATAACAACAATTTTTGTCTTATTTTTATAAAAACCAGATGTTTAAATTTTTAACTCAAAAATCATTGCACCTACACAATATTTTGTGTATGCTAAGCACGTGGCACACATGCTGGAGTTTAAACGTGTGCTGGGCGATGATTTAACCTTCAATAACCCATGGCAAGTTGTGTGTGTGTGCGTTTTTTTATGATAGATTATTGAAAACCTGAAAATAAATATATTGCCATTTATTGGATCAATAAAAATGCATATAAAACCCTATTATACCTAATAAATATACGTTCGGATTACACGGGCTCGTTCTTTTCCACATTAATGCGTAATGTTGAGGTTTTATTGTATATAGATTGTTTTTGGGTACCACTGATTTGCCACCCCAAATTTGTAATCTATGGCTGGCTATACCGCGGATAATATACATCTACGTACTACAGTATACACCCTCTTAAACTTTGGAGTAATAGAATTTAAGATAGGTATATATTTTCTGGATAAAGTTCCAAACAAAAAGTCAAGAAGACATATGGTTTTATACAACAAAGCCTATAATCGACTTTACAAGATGGGAAAGTTTATGTAGGATATACAAGGATTTTGTTTAAATAAAAACCACCTACACACTAGGCTGAAATATGTACGACCACTTTTGGGATATTGTAAATGAGTTTGAAAACTACTTACGTGTTTTTGTCAAAGTTTATACGTGTGGCCTCTTACAGGTGAGCCGGCGTGTAAAAGACTTTATAATGGAATTCAAGGCCCAAGTGGATTATCTACGGAGATATCCTGTAAGTGTTAGTTTTTAATGTTCCGCTTTTGGAGCAGTGAGTGGCAAAAGAGTGAAAGATATAACAGCAAGTTAATTGCTCCACCAACATTCGTGATATGTGCACAATCACTGAATTTATTACTACACTCCAAGCGATTGAAAGAAATGTATTAAATGACACACGTTTCAAAAGATGCAGGGCTTAACGGAACTTTTCTGCTAACCACACACTTTGGGCAAAAAAATTTAGAAACAATCCAATAAACCAAAGTTTCCCAAACTTTGTTCCGCGGATTCTGAATATATGTTCCGTTATATTTTGGAACACTTAAAGGTGAGTTATGTTCTTGCATTTATTTTTAGGAAGTGCCGTGAAGTCAACTAATTATTTCAAGGAAAACATATTTGCAATTTTTAATAAAAGATATATAATTTCATCTTTTGATAAAATTAAATCACATGGCTTTCATCATTGGAGAGGCGTAGCCGTAGCCAGATTTTAAAATTAAACTTGCCAATATTGTGTCTGACATCAAGAAGATTTGCGAATAAAGAACTCAAAATCAATAGTTACCAAGAGCTTTATTTGCTTATTTTTATTTATATGTTGTATATAATATTTATTTTAGCGTTAAGCCAAAATTTCCGGATTTGCGGAAGTGTTCCATTGCAGAAAATGTTTGGGAAGCCTTGCAATAAGCCAATGTCTTATTCAGAGCAATTGGTCACATGGCACATTTCAAACACGTGTTTCTTAATAAAATAAAATCTATCTCTACTAGTTTGTGTCTTTATTGACTTTCTAGCATGTGTGTAGAAATGTGAACAAATTTTACAGTGCTATAAAACATTACGACTAGTATAGCTTTGAGTAGTGTATGCTTTTCTATTTAGAATTCTGATATAAATTGTGCAATTTTCCATACAAGGTTATATTATAATTGTAAAAGAGTTTTCTTATAATGTGACTTTTAACACGGTTCACCATTTTGGGTCAGGAGAAGGAATATTTAAAATGTGGTATTGTATGTACTTTTTACAAGATACATATCTACAGGTTAAAAGCAATTAGATATTTGTTTCATTATTTTAGATAGTTTTATTAAAAGACAGTATTATTATTTTTACCTATAATATATATCATTAATCGACTTAACCTCCTCGTCCTGTAGCCGAGTGATCGACGCTCATTATCAGGCAAGAATAATTTTGACGTTTATATGAACTCCTAATTATCCAATCCTAAAACAGGGTAGTAGAAGAGCGACTAGCTCACTACTACTATCTTTCTTTATCTATCCTATTATCATCATCATCATTTTATGATATTTATAGAGTGCAGAAATGGTTGAAAAAATATTTTGAAAAGCTACAGGGAAATTATAAAATTTGTAATTTGTAAAAGTGGGTAAAATATCCAAATTCAATGTGTCTTTTTTAAAGTTAATATCAAATAATACCACTAACACAAATATATGCGTATTCAACAATACTTTGATTTAAACCAAATAAATCATAGTTCATTTATTCACTCGAAATTTTTTTTAAAAAAATACAGCTATCAGAAAAAGAAGATCCATTATTTATATTAGAGTTTAGTTTTTGCTACCCCTGTCTCAAGAGGGAAATGAATTCGTATTAAAAAATAACTATCCATGTATAGTGACGTCACCAGCTTCCTCCAAACGAGTATAATTTGTTTGATATTGCGGTCTGGCAACCCAGAATGAGAAAATTTCATTTCGATGAAGAAATCGATCACATGATTGGCTGGCTCAATTTTTCATAAAATACACTACCATTTAACAGTTTGTGCATGTATATGTTTGCTCTATTTCATTCTTAATTCAAAATGCGGTAAAACTAGAAATGCTATTTATTTGCCAAACGGATTTTTATTATTAAGAGCTTTTATGTGTGTAAAAGTTATCTATCTAATAAGTTCACTTAAATCTGATTTAATATGGACTCAATAAATATAAAAAAACACTTATTTAACGAGACACGATTGCAAGTGATTCGTTTGATTGTGTTTTTAGAGATATGTATTATGGTTGAAAGGACGACTCAAAGTAAGGACTGTTCACTGTCTATTACTGTATATACATTATGTTTTCAGGATTGATGAGCCTATTAAATCTATTGTAAAAGGATTTTAAAATTAAATTATAAAACTACAATAAAACAGTAGCTTTATGCGAAAAATATAATTATATATCTATATATATAAAAATGAATGTCTGTGTGTATGTCCACTATGGACTACTAAACAGCTCGACTGATCGATGTGAAACTTTACAAATTTATTGAGTACACTCCCGCAATGGTTTCTGGCCTACCTACCCCTCTCCCCAACCACCCCCAACCTCCACCCCCCAACCTCCACCCCCCAATTTTTTTTTTTAAACTTTACGAATTTTTCGAGTTCACTCCTTCGAAGGTTTCTGGCATACCCCCCCTCATACGCTCCCCAAACCCCACCGCGCCAAACAAACCCCTTCCCCCCCAAAAATTGATTTCGATTTTTTACAAATTTCTCGAGTAAACTTCTGTGAAACTTTCTGGCGCACACCCCATCCCCCCCCCAATCCCCCTACAATTGCTGGCGTAGCAACGCGCGCAGGGTACCGGCTAGTACATTATATATATTGTTTTCACACAGCAACTAATTAAAATCAAGGCGACAAGTACATAAGTGTTTTTTTGTGGCTGAGATAGCTCGGTGAGAATTTTTTAAATAGCTTGAGATTGATTGGAAGCGAACACGTCATCAAAACACGTTGCCAAGATATCAAATATTATATCGCAAAAATCTAAATTTGATATTGATCTTATCAGAGCTTCTACCAAGACCCATCTGATCACTAGGCTACAGCTTTTATCTTTAGACAGTCGATTACGATTGAAAGTGAAATTTGCGTTAAAGATATAAATTAGATATAGACGACGTATTATGACACTAAGGCGTAATAAAAGAAGGTTTGACAACATATTATTTATTTTAATTGTTGAAAATGAAATGTATTCTTATCTGTAAATGATTAAGATATTATAGATTTGACCTATTTCTTCTTTCTTATAAGAAATAGCACAATCTTTGTTGAGATATAAGTTGAATCAAAATGGTTTTGTCTAAATAAACATTTTTGACCTATATTTTTTTTGAAATCATGAACAATTTTCACATATTTAAATTTATGACACATGTTTTAGAATAATTACTACGCGAAACTTGCGTATAATCCAAAAATCTAGACCAGATCGAAAAACCTTATATAATTCCTACATAATTTATATCACATTACGTACCTTAAATAAAATATTACAGTATCAGAGTCGAGCTTTCATACGCCACGTATGATGAAAAAATGTGAGCTTGTTCTCTTTATGTGATGCCTAAGTCTCCGGGGAATATGTATATGACAAAATATAACATAATGTATGCGTGGATGACTTCCAACATTTCTGTAAGGAAACGAATATTTATGTAAATTATTTATATTGAGATTGCTTAGTCGCATGGGGAATTGTTACGTGGTTTATGTGTATTTTTAAAATTTAAATGCGTAATAATAAAACATATTTTTATTTCTTATCGCAAGTTTGGTATATGTTCTTTTCTGAAGTAAATGGTATCATTCCCAATATAAATCTGAAGAAATTTACGGATTTCAAAATACAGAATATTTTATCGTTTGTTTTTAAGTGTTAGGTTGTAATTTCACTAAATTAGCGTTATTCGATGTTTTATTTCAAATTATTTTTCTATATCTTGCAATTTTTCAATTCATTACTTAAATATTGTAACACTTGTATTGTTGCCTATTTAATATTACTATTTTTTACATAACATTACATACATACAAACATATTTTTTATTGTAAAAATTTAAGTCATTTCAAAAAATTTGGAGTTCTCGAGTTATTTGTTGAATTAACTATATTTTATTATTGAATTTAGTGGGTTATATTTAAAAAAATTACACTTCATTGTCTTGACTCATTATCTTTATTTCTCTATGTGATCGTCGATATCGATATTTATAAAAGAAGAAATTTTTTCCATCGTAAAATAACACCCGCTCAAAATGTTCAATTTTGTGGTGTAGATTGATAGATACATATTTGTATCTGAGAATTGTAATACAAAATTGTTTAAATAAGTTTACAAATTTTATTACGTCACTCTCTTTAGATGATGTTTTTCAATACGATTAATACTTATTGAACTTAAGAAAAACCAATATAGTAAGCCAACGTAATAGCTTTATTGCTTAAATAATATTATTTTTATAGCCTAGAAAATGAAAGTTTACAAAGGACTCCCATAATTAAAATTTTGCGTTAAAACAACTTTTACTACTCGAAAAACTTGAAACTTACCATCGCAAAGTGACTTTAGTAATATTGAGCTTATGGATATGAAATAATTAACCTTGCTACCGTAAGTTTGTAGATGCTTCGTTAAGATACGAAACACATGTCACTGTTTGTTACACAATACGTGGAAAAAATAATATAAAAATAAATTTTGACTCATTTAAATTCACGACCAACTTCTTTAAAAAAAATACTAAATATCTTTTTGGTCTCTGTTTTTAAAAGTACAATATGCTGGATGATAACAGTATATATTTATATTAAACTGTAACAATGCACAAATAATAACCACATTTTTTTTCCTATTAATCCTAGTGCTGTTTATCAAAAATATAATACAATAAGTAAATCCGATTATTTTTGTTTGTGTTTTTCGTTTCAAAGATATTTTCTATTACATTTACTTAGACAAAGAATAAACTTTTATATTTATGTAACGATAGTGTCGTAGATTGGCGTTTCTTCTTTTGAATTTGGAATAATGCACTGATTTCGCTCAGTGAATAATATTTCATATCTTTTGTTTTATAGTTCTTGAGGTGGATTTATTTCTGTTTTATAGAGAAAGTTTCTTCACCATAAATAAGTAGACGCTTTCTGAAACACTTTTCTTTATCGTTTATCCAGAATGAAATCTGAGATTAGCATTAAATGAATTGCCAAAAGCGAAGAACATTAGCTTTAACGACGCCAACTTGTAGTTAAGTTTTGGGTGATGTATGAATGCTACGATTGTTTATTGAGTGAAGCCTTCGTAGACCTCTGCAATCGATTTTCATACTGTTCATGTTTTCTTTTATTTCAAGTTCTACGCTTTCGAAGTTCGCCTTGAATGACGAAATGTTAATATACCTAGCCAAATTTGAGTTTTTTTAAAAGTACAAAGCCAATCGTTAAATTTAAAATCAATACTTCGCCAGCTTACAATACAAAAAGCGGCACTAAAAAAAGATTTTGATACGGTTATATAACACAATTAACAATGCAAAATACTCGATGCCTATAAATTTAAGTTTTGTAAGTCACACGTTCACTAACAATTATTTGACTAATTAATTAAAATATTGAAGCGTATCATAATTGAAATTTGTAAATCCAAATATTTTTTTAGCGTCGTCTATATTCACTTGTAGGATTTAATATTTGTAAAGCGCACGCAGGTCTTTTTCGAATTTCGTTTGGCTTTAAATTAACATATTTTTTAAAACATGTAATATTTTGCAGTTTTATATGTATTTTCAAACCAGTCAGTAAATTTCCTAAATTATTATTTCTCGATATGATCGATAGCTTTCAGCCACTTTCGATGATAGAGCACGATCTTACAAATAATATTTTAATACGCTTTTAACAAAGTGATTTTCTGTGTCAATTTATGATATAGAAAGTTTACTTATGTTGGCTTCTAGATTAGCTAGCTGATGCTGGATAAAAATAGTAACTTATTTATACGCTATCATCTTGGGACATGTACAATCCTAATGGAGTACTTCAATAGTAGTTACCGAAAGAAGAATATTATGCGGTTCGGCTGCTTCATTTCACAAATATGAGGACGATAAAAAGATGCTAAAAGTCGTTAGCCAATCGTCGTCTTTAATGTCATTAGTTATCATTTTTTAAGGTAAAGTGACAATAAGGAATCATATTTATATAATTGTCTTGTTGATAAAAAAATCATAAAACAGTTGAAAGTTATATGCTATTTTAAATAAAATGAAATTTAAATATTAAAAACTCTATGGTTATGTATGATATGTGTTCTTAATTATTTACATACGAGTATTTGTAATGAATTTATTCAGGGACTATTCAATTTTGACTAAAGGTGTTTGATGGAGTTTCAATATCAAATTGTTAAAATTTTGTTCTTTTTGAGTTTGCTCGCCACCGATCCGGATTTTAATCTCAGTTCAAGTACCATTCCTGAAGATGCCAAAAGGCAAAACTCGGGTTGAAGTACAAAATTCAAATGGTTCAAAAAATAGAATTTTTTGTAGCAACTATCTAATTTAATGGCTTTGTGTGTCTTTAGACTTTTTAATGAACAAAGCATATAAATATATGTATTTAATAATACTTTTAAAGCGTAGCACGAAATAATACAATCTTTTGCATTTTTTGTTGATTTTAGATATCAGCCTGATAAAAAGACTTATTCAAATATATTTCTCACATTCCGTGACTATGCAGTGAACTTTCTATTCATTAAAGTGAACACATTTTGTCAAAAAAAGCATTTGAAACTGGATCAAACTAATAAAAATGTTCTTTTAAGTGCTTTTAATACAGTGTCTCGAACGTCTTATCTACACGCAGAGCTTCTTATGAAAGAAGTGGCAAAATATGCAACATAATTTATTCAATAATTAGATGCTAAGTTAAAAAAAATATTTTACACTATTTTTATATCGTATTTTAGTAAAAAAACACTAAATGCCTAATGTATTTTGTTAAAATGTATCAGGGTAAAAATAATTAGGAAGAACGCATATTCAGTATGTAATAGTATGAGTAAAAAATGTGGCGTAGAAAAAAATAACGATTTAAAAAGTATTTTATCAGAGAAAAAAAAAAGCTCTAAATGAGAGTAGGTAAAAATAACTGATATTTAATAGTAAATTTAAATACCAATATGACTTTTAAAGTGTTCACTGTCAATACTTGGTGTAGTGGCATTATAATAAAAATAATAAAATATTTTTAGTACTTTTTCCACATAAAATTTATTGGATCAGGACTGGTTTCGCTTGAGGCGAGCATTATCAACTGATAAAAAATACAACGAAACAGCGATATTTATTCAAAAGTTAAGTAAGAATTACAAGGTATGACAAACAGTTGGTATTACGACTAAGTATATAAATTGAACCAAAATACAAACACATTTTATGTGGAATAAGAACAAAAAATGTTTTATTATTTTTACCAATATATATTTGAATATAAGATTAAGAGAAAAAGCTTCAATAAAACTTGAAAAGGTACACAGCAACTTAAATTTACCCAGCAGGGTTATTTATGTAAAATTATATTAAACTGACTGGATATAATATATCTGCAGATATTATCGATTGATAAATTTCGATAAACAATCCATTTTCCAATATGAACCGATAATTGAAAAACTGCGGTACTATAAAAAGAAAAGTGCTGCGAAATGAATATGTGAAAAAGAAACAATCAATCTCTTACCTTCCAGTGCAGTATTCTCGTATATCAGCACGAAGAGCACATAATAAAAACACTTAGTGATGAAAACGGCTACTTAGGTAATGAACCCCGTCGATAACTTCGCAAGTTTCGAGGCGATGATGGGAGGAGAGCTTTAAACTTTAGCGGTAGGCTGTGTTTAGTGAGCGATGTATGGTGTATCGCTATGCTCTACTGATGAATACTACCTATTCCATCGTTGCTTGCAAACAATTCCCCGGAAAAGCTTCGCATAACGGATAGCGGCCTGCCAGATGATTGATGGTGGCTAAAGGCACGTCTACAGCCCTTCAAGCACGTTGTTAAAAAAAGAAATTCATATTTCCGTCATAGGTGAAAACTAATCTGTCGTGCTTTATATCTATCGGAGTTATTGTGGGCAATTTAACGTTACCTCTCAGACAATAATTACTCCTCCACTCGTAGTGTAGACTTATATATAGTGATAGCGAATGGGTGGGCTTTCATAAACGACGCATCCTATTGGTCGCGTCGTTCGTCAATATATTCGATGAGCCGCTTAACCAATCCCCGCACGACGTTAACATCGAATTAAAAGAACGGGAAAGTTTTTGGGCTGTCCATAGGGTTTTGTTGTAATGCAAAAATGGAAATACCTAGATTATTATAGAACTGACGTTCATTCAAGTGTATGCGGTTAAACTAACTTTGTATCATATACAATTTTAAATAACTTTGATTATACCACGTATTGTGTTACTCATTGTGATACATGTTTCGCTTCTGATTTTTTTGACATACTCTCTTAATCTCTCTTAATATAATCTTAATGCTATCGGAATTTTTCATAAAAAAATAATAAAACATTGGTTTGATTTTCGTTTTTTTTTTTGTTTCTCTGTTACACATATTTTTTGTCATAAACACCAAAGCAGAAAGCTTAAAAAATTTCGAGACTTCTTTACTTTACGTAAAGCGTCCGATGACTACCCAAGAAGATTTTTAACCAATGAGCACCTTTGGCACTTGAATCTGTTTTAGGCACGATAGTGTGAAAAAATATAAAAAAGTCCAAAAGATCACTCGGCTTCCACCAACATACATTCATTTCAATAAAAATTTGTCATATATTAAAATGAATTCTGAAAGAAAAATGTTAAAACCGTTGATATGTAACATATGAAAATATGAACAAGGTTATAAAACAGTATTTCTAAATTTAGAAAAAAAAAAACAGAGCTTTTATATTTCACTATTTTAAAAGGGAACATGTAATATGAGAAATATTGTGAACAGAGCATAAAGCTATAATGGAACTTATACTTGTATGTATTTATGACCTGTTTGGAATGGAAAGCTTTCATTGTATCTGCAAACTGGAGTCAACCTTTATATTACAAAGCTCTATTGAATGTTATAGGAAAATAAAATTTCTGTGATTGGCTACGCTCACTACATCATATTGTAAAGAAATGCGACGACACTTAAACTAAAGTCCCATTTATATAAAATGACATTTCCAATTTAGTTTCCTATGAAAGTTAATGATGTATGATAGTTGTATAGTAGTTTACTTGGTAATTTTGTAAAAATAAGGTTTGGAATTGTTTGTTAAATAAAGCTGTCAAATTAAAGACGATAATTATGAACGTCACACATTAAAAGTTATATGTAGGCAACGGTCAAAATATTGAGTGAACGGGTAAGACTGTAAATTACTGATCTTTTAAATAAAATAAGACATCAAAAAAAATATTTTTAAACAGTGCATTGCAGTCAAATTTGGGTTGGGTTGGTAGTTGAAAAAAAAACTTTCTTTGGCATTGAGATTTAAAATAATATCATTTTTATCGGTCCATTGCAGTTTTAAAATAAATCCAATTTTTTCAATATCGTTATCCAACAAAAAAAAAAGATTTTTGAAATGGTTCAAATCACGGCTAATATTTAAATACGAGTAATATAGCCTTTGCGGTAAACTGAAAAAAAACAGGTAAAATGAAAAAATTTAAGCTACAACTTTTTAGAAATATTCACATAATTATCACTAATAATCATTTGCTTACATTTGAAATTTAGTTTTTTAATTTCCTCTTGTTTTTCGTTAATTGTTTAAAACTTCAAGGAACACATCAAAGAAAAGAGTTTTTTGGCAGCAAGGGGATGATATGAAATATCAAAGCTAGAACTTTGACTTTATAAGCAAATATTCGATAGCGGGAAATACTTAGCGATATCATAAAATTTATTAAAGTAATGAAAACAAATGATGGCAGAGTATTTAAAAGAAAAAAAAAATATCAAAGCAGTTTTCCAAGCTTAATTTACTTCGGTTTTCTTAACAACCACTTTCTTTAGAGCTTTGACGTATTCAAGTCAAATTTAAAAAGTGATAGGTCTCGATAGAAGCCACTTAAGAAACACAATAACAGTGATGTTAAACGGGAACGGATATTTAAAGGTCAGGCATGTATATTCTCATTATTAACAGCATATGTTAGTGTATAAAGGCCAACTATAGACATAATTTAATTTTTAAAGATCACTTATCACCTCATCCATATAATTTAATGTGATTTATTTATTATCAAAGTATTAAACCATTTCAAGTTTTTAGTTCATGTATACAATCAATTTATACACAAGCGATAATTTGATTTACGATAAGTCTGTTTCAAATTTTTACATACATGAAATGCCTTTTCAATTTGTCTTTAGAATACTATTTTTAAGCCAAACTGCACTGACGATGGGCATAAATCAATAAGAACGAATACTCAAAATTGCATGTCATGCGATTGTATAGAAAATGGTTAGGTCTATTTATTCTAAAAATAATCTAATAAAATAGTTTCAGTTTAAAAACCAATTTAGACTATACTGTATTTTATTTGAATAAAAACTTATGATTGTGTGCTATATTATTGATATCATAAACTTCCACCAAGATTTGACAGTATTTTCGATTCATGTGGTTAAAATATTATTAAATAAGACAAAAATCATAAAGTGAATAAAATAAAAAATACTGATGGCTGTGAAAAGGTAACCAAACAAACAATGCAAACAAACAAGGTAAATTACCAAACAAAATAATCAGGTAACGTCATTCCAGTGAAATTTTTATTTGAATATTGTTGTTGGAATTAATATTTTTTTTTATCTCATAGTGTTGATGAAATTAAGGTTAATTTTATTTTGTACAACAATTAGTCTATGTGGATAATAGTTTAAATTGCACAAGAAAATTACACGTCGCATAGAAAGTCACTTCAGAGATAATAATTATTTAAGAATAAAATACAATGGCAACATTCTTCCATAGGAATTTTGTAAATTCTCAGACATGCGTGCATAAGACTCAACACAGCGAGCGCAAATTTGTGAATGATATATTACATTTTATGTCCAGACAATGTCATGAACACCAAAGGAAAAAAAAACATCTTTTGCTTACGTGCGAGCGATATGATTCTTTTGCATTGGTTGACATATTAAATTATGAATAACCATATAAACAGAAAATATGAATTATAAGAGCTTGAAATTTAAAAATTGAAACGTCATTGAATCACTGATTGGATTTCTATTTATTTTTTGGTACTCGATTCTTATAGAGGTACAAATTGTAAACTATTTTGTTTCACAATCACTGTTGTTGACAGCTGTTTTATTACAATCAATTATGTGTTACTAGATACATTTTTACAGTTTTACTTACAACTTTATTTACATTAAATTGCCAACTCCGATAGTATTTCATAAACAGAAAAGTGGCTTCTTTCGATCAAGACCGAGTTATTGACTACAATAAAATATGCTAGAAAAATGTTTATTCCACAAATATATTTCAATAAGTTTACTAGGGGTTCAGTACCATTCCCCATTGAGCAGATATATCTTGAAACGGTTCACTATTTGGTATAAAAAATATTGAGAGATCAATCTATCACCCATATACTACAACTTAAAATGTTCCAAAAATGCTACTCAATAAATTTAGAACAAAAATACAAATATTAGTAAGCTTGGGAGGTATATAAAGAATAGTCGTGAATGACTTCTAGTTTTCAGACTAAATCTTATAGTTAATTGATAAATTAATTTCTAGTAATTTCTTCATGTTTTTTAGCATGTTTTCCGTTGCTCACACGATCTTTGACTATTTAAAATATTGAGATTTACAAAAAAGTAGCCCAACTTTGTCGATAGAAAGAAACAATTAACTGCGGCATAAAAGATATCTATCAACATTCGAGGTAAAATATTTAGTTTAAAGACAAACGATATTAAATATGGCTTAAGATTTTAGTTGTGTATAACTGCAGAAGATTGATAAATCAATGAGCCGTTTTTTTATATTCAGATTATGAAGAGTGTTCATTTTTTATTTGTTTCTATGGTTACGCCAGTCACGTGGTCATGAGCCTCCATAGAATATTGAATGATTAATTTGCATACAATTAGCATGAATTTGGATCGATACCTAAAGGGGATTAAAAAAATGAAATTGAAAAAATCTCAGCCCACGAAAGCGTATACAGATTTTAAAGAGGGAGTATACATTTAAGTCGACGTTGGTAAATATTTGATAAAACGATAATTTAATTTAAAAACAGAATTCGCTTTACAAATGAAAATTTGCAATGCAAAAAATCACAGATTTTTTGGTTTATCTATGTGTGGTGAATTGAAATTTTTCGGTTTCCACTTAGTATACAGTATTAAAGATTAATATTATTATTTTAGCATTTTTATCTAAGTCTAACAAAAGCCTATAAAATGTACCACATAAAAAAGTATCACTTTTATGATAGATTTTTATTGAGTTGCTTAGTGATTGTTTATGTATTTATTAACTAACTGAACATATAGAATATAAATACATAATTAACATTGTTTGACTATTGAGATACAGACATTCGAGTGTTTTTTTAATTTCAATTAAAAAAAAATCCTTTATATAAATCAAATAGATCAACTTGGTTTACAATAGAATTTAATAAAACACTAAGAGTGGATGAAATAATATGGTTAAAAAATCATCAACAATAAACAAAACAAAATAATAAAAAAAACGATATCACATTAAAATTTATCTAATATTCGTAATTTACCACTTTTGTGCTGTAGTATGAGAATACATATGTACATATTCCAAAATACATTTTTATCATGTATATATGTATTATATATTATGCACAATATATGAATAAACCATCCAATTAGTACAGTGTGCATTTGGACGAAATTAAAAATAAATTTACAGAAGTAGAGCCTAATGTGAATTTGTAAAAAAATGCAGTGCCGCGCGTAAAATGCTGTAATTTAGGCAACCGTTAAATTTTAATTACTTATTTAGCAGTGGCAACACGTTTCTACAGCGCTCGCACCGCCACTGGAAAAGGGAAATTAAACAAAAATCAGCGTATATAACGCGAAAAAACGAAAATAAGCAATTAAAAATGAAGCACGTGTATTTTTGTGCTGCGTGCGACACATTTAGGGATAAAATTATTTATGGCTTAAGCGTTCATTTTAGGAAAAATAGTGCAAAATAAAAAATGCAGCAAAGTGAAAAAATACAGAAGTAAAATTATATTATTTTATCGTGTCACAAAAATTAAACAGTATTTTTAATTTATCACCATTTCGATGGAAATGAGAGTTAATTTGCATAGTGCTTAATCAGTTCTATAATAGTTTTTAAAAATATTACTCAATACCCATAAAGTTTTTTAATGTTTCACAATCACATTTTTTATCTACTTAAATTAACATACGTTTCTTTCAGTTTCCTGCATATTTTCATTCCTAGGTTGCGTAAAGAGCAAATACTTACAATCTATTTTTCACATGTACTAAAGCTTAGTATTGTCTTACTAAAAGCTTTGTTAGTTAAAAGCTTTGGATTGCAAAAACATTAAAATAAAACTCTGTTGATTATGCGTGTTCTTAAAAAATAGAATTGTATTGCTCGTAATATAATGACATAGTTATTTTCTGCTAGAAAGTTGATTCTTCAATCTATTTAATAGAATAGAGAATATCTTTAACGATTGATTTGCTTGTACAATAGTATGTATGTAGGCGTTGCATAAAGAACTTGACGTCGATTTATGTAGCGCTAAAAATTTTCTTTAATAATCTCTAAATATTAATTTATGGCATTGTTGACTATCAAGATAAACAACATATCTCAAAAAATATTGCAAAAGCGTCACCCACGATCCACCGATGGAGCCATATAGGGTATAAAAACAACGTAATGAATTAAACATACTATTCAACGAAAAAATGAAAATATATTCTTGAATTTGAGTCAACAAGTGGACAGTTGATTTGGCTTCTCTTCTGACAAGCAGTAGTTATGAACGAAATATATGTTATCTAAAACTTGTGAAAACGAAATTGTATTTTTGACTTATACAACTTGGTAAAACAGTTGGAACTCACTTCTTAGTGTGCTGTTAAGAAAACATAAAGGTAGTTATTTAATTAATTAGATACTCGTCCCAGTATAAAAGGTTTTTTACCATTAAAAAGGAAAACGAAACTAAAATAGTTTGCAGCAAATTACTATCTAAAATACAGTTAAGGGAAACCAAAATATATTTATCAATATACTAACAAAATAATTTATTTATCAAGTTTCTCTTCTGCTTTATTTGACTAAAATCTTTTAAAGTAGACAGCAGTGTCATAAATAAAAAAATCTTACGTTTTAAATAAAATATAGATTTTCTTATATAATTATAATAAATCCGTAAAAAAATCTGTTTATGTTAGAAAAAAACGACATACTATGTAGGTCGATAATTCGAATAAATAAGGATTCTATCTAAAATAGTAACTTATAACAGCTTATTTGTAGATGGAGGTCTGCAAGATTATCTTTAAAGGGTTTTTGGTATGCACATAAATCTCCAGTGTAATCATGAACGCTTATTGGCTAAAGAGAATCAATACTGTAGAAATATGATACCATGGTACGGAACGATGCCTTAATCTCAGCAGTTCATATTAACTTCGGGCGAAATATATCATTGTTGCAATTTCCAAACCGGTTACAGCAACTGCGATTTTTTTTTTGTAATTATTTTTCTACCAGTCCGCAAAAAAAGTGCATTTTTTTACAGACTTATTGTCTCATCCAATAACTGACTTATCAGTCCCACACGATTTTGGTATCTGGTCAAGATGATAAGAAGTAAATCATTTTCTTGATTGTACACCGTTATGGAAGGCGACCGTGAAGTCAACTTGTGAGACCAGTGATTAACACATTTATTTGCCATATGAAATCGTATCTATAGACCAACTTTAATAAATATAATTTAAATGATATGGCTTCTAGATATAAAAGTATTGATATTCAAAAGTATCGCAAGAATTGTGCCGTATATTGCTACTCTGTTCCGCCACGTCAGAAATCAACCTGTTATACTGAATACTTTTGGCTTTTTTTACCATATTGTAATGAAGATCCGTCACGTGAATGACAGTTCGATCAATCGATTTGTAAAAGAAATCATACTCAATTCAAAACGGATTTTGGCATTTCAAATATATAGCTGGAATCATGTTACAAATAAATATAAGTATCTTTGAAGTCAAATAAAAAGAATTTTCTGGTCTCTATTAAATTGGCAATTTTTAATTGATAAATAATTTGCTTTAGGTATGTCTGTTGATAATTTGTTCATACATAATTCAAGAGACGTGTGCTCAACTACACAAATTTACTTTTTTAAAGGTTTCATTGTAAAGGAAATTATTTTAATTATATAATATAACATGCTAGTGGTTCAATAATAAATAATTTTAATTCACAGAAAATTCAAATTGTATTAAAAAAATCAATTTTAGATTTTTTTATAATAATTATTGCGAATAAATTCAGCTAAGTAACCACCACTTATACATGTTGTTCATTTATTTGTAGCCGGGTAATACGAAACTATAATACGGTTTTAAATTGGCATTTGATAAAACAGCAGAAGATAAACAAGTTTGTCTCACCACCACTCGGAAAAAAATAAACATAGCATTACAGAAGCCAATGCGCTATGCATTTGACAAATATAATTAAGACACATAACATAGTACAAAACACAACAAAAAATGACAAAAAATACAACAAACCATTAATGTATAATTTAAGAGAGAAAAAAGAAAGTCAGAAACAAAACACCAAGTTTACTGCTGAAAATTTACACCTCAAAATGCATTGATCAGCTGGACAGCTTTTGTGACTGGTGACTCAAATACCTGACGCGACAAACAAGTTCCGTTAAAAAAATATTTGGCTTTGGTTATGACCGCGTAGGTGACTATATGTAAATCTAGTAAATATGGTAGTAGTGATATAAGTGGTACAGATGCAATGACAAAAAACATAACGGCTTAGTCACAATTACTTAAATGTTATTTCTCAAACAAATCAGAGACGTTTATTTGTTTCGAACCATTATTGAAACTGGAAAATTTATCTCAACGGAGGTTTACCAAACGTATTGTCGACCGGTGCTCCCAAAAGCTGTCTTGACAATATTGCATAGTAAAGTGGCTTTAGGCGCATTCAAAATGGGATTTAATATGAGAATATTCAATGTGAAGTATATCAGGCATGGGCAGCCTTTACGTGTTAGGAAGGTCAAATTATCATACTTTTCCCGAAGCAAAAGGCGTACCAAATTACGAATTTGAATAATTTCCTTCTTTATATTTTATTTATTTATGTAAAATGAACGCAATGAAGTGATTGCAAGATTAAGTTTTCAGATAAGCTTCGTATTTATTATGACCGAATATTTTTGTTTTTAACTTTATTTTTTACTTTGTCCGCTCCCTTAGAGCATATGGACTGCTCACGGAGTTTATCTCAACATGCTTTTTTTCTACGAAAACACCTTGTATATCAGTTGTTCAATCTTACTTCTAAGAGAGTAGGGATTGAAATGATACGAGGACAAGTGGTTAACTAATCGCTCTCGCCACGCGCCGCTTTTACAGATCTGAACTGTCGTAAAAGATTTTTAACAACACACATCGACTGTCTCCTGACAGAATCGATTTATCGACTGAAAAATCTGCTCGTACCAACCTTATAATTTCTCAATGATGGATTTGGGATAAATAAAAACTACAATGATAATATATAATGAATATATCGTGTCCTAGTTAAAATGATATCGCGAAAAAACTTGTAAAAAGTCTGCCACGAAATAGTAAAAAAAGAGAGCTATTTTTAATTTTTCTTAGTAAAATAGTAATATGTATTTTTTGTAATATTTATAATGCCTTTCCACCAAGAAGTGACAGTCGAAAAATAAAGATTGATTAGCTTTGTACTCGAACAACGAAATTTTCAATATCGGGGTTGGCATTAAGAATAATCACATAGAATCCCCGTTCGTTAATTTCCATAAGATGTTTCAGAGCTGAAACAAAAGTAGTAAAAGGCTGGATCCGGTCCGCGGGTCGGGAGTTGCCCATACATGAAGTAGATCTTTGAACCCAAAAGCTTAAATCATGCAAGCATACAATAATTCTACGCTGAACGTGAGGGCTATTTTCCATTGCAGGAGTGACAAACTTATAATTTAGAAAAAAATAGCGATAAAAAAATGTAGCTAATCAAGTGTAGAGAACGAAGCATAGAAAGTCTGGTTATTATCAGAATAATACATTTTTTAAAATAGCTAATTTCGTCAGCTTTAGGCTTTGGTTTGGTTTTCGTTTGATAACTTTTTTCTATATCAACTCGTGAAAAATATAATTTGTAGAAGAATGTTATGTAACGTATATGTTGATGAATTGTCGTTGTTATTCAGCACCCCACGATTCGTTATTATGAGAAACGTTGTTCTCACTGTATTGACGACTAAGATATATATAAATCTTCTATCGTGTAAATCTAATTTCTTCGTCATGTTATATAGCCTATCATCGATAATATTGGAATACACGAGACGTAGATTTTCGTTATTCTCCGCACAAGTAAGGTTAAAATACATTTGAAGCACTTTTACTTGACTCGAAAATTTTTTGCACGATTTTTTTTAATTTGAAACCGTAAGGTGAATGAAATGCAGGTTGATTGGTACACCAATAATAGTAAATGTTTGCTCGTCAATAATGTACATAGATCATCATGTTGCATACCAAATTACATTCATTATTATCAGCTACAGCTAATGTTAAGGGGAGATTAATTGCCTTCGAAACTAAACGTACAAGATTTTTAATCAAATGATGACAGGTTCAAAATTCAATTCATTACCAGTTTCAAGATGACCATCACTGGTATACCTTGTAGAGTTTTAATGTTTTATTAGCTCGAAAGATGACTCTACTACCTTTTAACTGAGTTAAATTGAGTGACATTATTCGGAGGTATTATTACCATTCAAAGTATCATGACGTCATAGGATATTTTAAGATTCATATTTCACCATGTTTTATGATAGACACGTGATAAAGGGTCATTTTTGATATCTTAAATAAATGCACATACCTACATATTGGCTAGAATACTATAATTCATTTTATGAGGTATCATTAAAATTCATCGCTTTGTGTAGAATAATCAGTTAAATTTGGTCATTAAAACATTTAATAAATAAAGCGTGGATATTTCAACTAAAACTTGGATGCCAAAATGGATTTAAGGCCATAAGCCTATTTTAACAATCAACTGAAAATAAAATTGATAGTGATGATTATTTCAATTGCTAGGTTAACTTTATATCGATACAAAGATTTTATTCAAGCAGATTTCTCAAAGCAATTGATTGAATTAAAATCTTAGACACTTTTCCATATTTATAAAAATAGTAATTAAATGTATTCGATATGTAATTCAAAAGGTTACCACGTCATTAAATTGCCTAGTTAAGCAATAGACATACTGGAAAACTTACATATGCAATTCGGCTGCTGTCTTGTTCTTTCTTCTTCGATCGTATCCGTTCCCTATGTCGAGCCATGGAAGCCGCCCGGTTAGCTCAAAATACCTTGTCACCTCCCAGAATTGTCAAGTTCCACCGAGTATTACCTATGGATAAACCACTTCTAGAACACTGTAGTCACATTGAGAAGTATGCAAGGCTGATGCTCCCAAGTGGCATCCGCGCCACGTATTCTAGCTGGTTCCAAGATCTTATTTAATTTTAATACTTTATGACACAATTATACAATTTTCTATTGATTGAACTTTATAGCAGATATAAAAAGAACAATAAGTGCCAAATTTTGTAAATTTCGAATTCTCCATCTGAATGTTGAGAATTTATTATAATTTTCAAAAAAAAAATGCTTGTCATTACATCTAATGTACATACATTCTACCAAATGTTTTTTAATATGATATGATAAAATCGATGAGAAACTTTATGAATCAGTCGATAACAACACAACGAAAACTGACATACACGGTATACCCAAGAACTCGTTTTCAATTGAAAAAATCTGGCCTTGGCAGGGACTTTATGACACAGGGAGGAGCCCAGTGTCATAAATTATAAGTTTTATCAGATAAGGTGTAGACCAGCAAAAATTACGAGAATTCTCAATTTAAAATACAAAGCGTTTTTTTATAATCGAAAAAAGTTCATTCATACTGATAAAATATCTTAAGAAACTTTTTTTGCGAAAATTCGTTCTCGCAAAGACGTGGTTATTTTGCATAAATGTGTAATTATTTACAGGATTATTTTATAGTTTGTGGAGTTCAGTGAATCGACTGAGTCAAATCGTAGCAGATCTTTGACAAGGGTAGCTGCCATACAGCTCGACATTTGTAATGTATTCCCATCCGGGGCGCCCTTATATTCCATCCCTTGTGTCAATTAATGTAAATGTGCTCCATAAATTTGTGACCTTAGTGAATATTTGAGGAGCTTTGCGAGATATGAATGAGAAAGAGGCGGTTCCACGACGCGTAAGCTTAATTAGGGCTGCCAAAAGATGCGCAATAGTTCCAGCAATTGTGGCCATATCATTAATTTCACATTGCGTATGTAAAACATCGTAGATTTAAGATGTATATTTAATACACGATTATCTTCTTAGTTCGAAGCCGGCTTGAGAGTGGATCAATTATTTGGGCCCCGAGAGGTGCAAAATATGTTCTTATGGTGGAGAGGGTTCAAGAATACTCTAGTTCTAGTGAATAATTAATTTAATAGATAAAAGGAGACATATAATTAACATTTATAAAATAATATTGTTCCTACAATAAAAATGAAGATGAGAACCGGTTTAACTCAACGCAAGAGTTTTAAGCTAGTCATTTATAAATCTGTAAAATTAGCGCAAAAAATGCTTTATTTTTTATATAAAAGGTATATTTATTCGAAAAGCTATTTCTAAGACAAAATATTTTGATCAGAATTGCTGTGCTGAGTTAAAATTAAACTAGTTAGATTAAATGGAAAATTGTTTCTCATGATGAAAATTTTTATTTATGTCATTAAAATCGAGTTCTATCAAGTAAATACTAATCAGATCGAAAAATGAGAATTGCATTGTGATTATTGAATTTGAATCCAGTTGGTAAAGAAGGAAGGAAATATTATTATTACTGTTTTACATGTTATTAAAACAAAGTTTGAAAATACGCTATGGCTATATATGTGCGAGTTAGCAGCAAAGTGGCCACATTCGTAGAGGTAATGGCAAAGGCGACCGTGCGGCCCTGCTTAATTTGATATTAAAGTGCTTAGACAAAGAGCACGAACCCATAGGTCAACACTGCGACTGTGAATATTGAAGCCCGTGCCTTGATTAATGGTGATTTGACACATGCTGAGGAGCCGCTTGCTTAGTCTAGTCTAGAGGTACAATATGTTTAGCGTATGCCAGTGATAGAGTGACGCCTGACACTTGACTCACAAAGATAGACAAATTATCGCACTATCATCTTCAGCGTCATACCGAAATGAATTAATGGTTTTAATTTTGTTTCAAAATTAGGGCCTATTATATCTGTCGTATTGTATTTAATATCATTTTATAAGTGGCACAACAGCTTTGACCTAAAGATCTTCTACGAGCAGAATATTACAACAACCCCAACAGACCTGTAACTCATTCTTGGTCAATTCACAAGAGAGAGACATACAAGCTTAAAACTTATCGATAGTAATTAAGACCTTCGAATACGTTCAAATTAACAAAAGCCTTAATAAGTAAATCAAACTAAATTTCAGCAACAGTGCTATATTTCTGTATGCGTTTCAGACGACATTATTGTATTGAGTTTTGAAACTCACAAAATGGAGAAAAACCAGGAATCAAAACGATTTGGCTAAATAATAAATGCAAATGGTAAATGCATCCAAAGTCAACATTGAAGTCTTATATATTAGATCCTTATAACACTCTGTATGTCCGTAAGGTTATAGCAGCATACTCGCACTTCATTGCTTATCTTTGGGATTGAATCCCTTGCTAAAATATTTGAGAATATTTTGTTTTACATATGATTATGTGTTGAAATAGAATATTAGTATTTAATAAAGAGTTTGAAATGTCAAGATAAAATATAATTGAGTCTTCAGTTCCACGAGAGAAAAGTGATTTATTATATCAGAACTATAGTTATAATGATAGCGAAATTACTATCATTTTGAAAAGAAAAAACAGATAAATCCATAGTGTGTATAAATCGAACAAAAAATACTTGTTTCTCAATGTGTTGGTTACTGGTTATGCTTGAAAAAACATTCATTTGAATTGATTCAAAAATATACGACGTTTTGACAATAAGGTGTACGTTTTCGATATATTGCAAAAGTAAAAAAAACTATATTTTTTAATATTTTCTCCATGAAAAACTCCTTATGAGATGAGTGTTTAAATAACGCAAACAAAATACTTAGTTTTTCTCTTATCAAAAAAATGAATGCATTTTTTTGATTTAATTAAAGTTTAATTATCAATCAAGTCAATGATGGATAACTGTATCAGCGACTGTTAATATCATTTGAAAACAATGGCATTTGACATGACAGCTCGCCGTGGCATTACGCAGCATGGCGGGGCGTTATGCTAATTTGTAGTGACACAACAGAGGAGGTCACCTTAATCTCTCGATCAATGCAAATTAGCACGCACAGTCCATAGCCAGATGCCTGTAAAGTCAATGTTGTTGGTAATTAATACACAGATAATTATGTGAATATTTGCAATGTATAGCCCGTCAGATTGTTTTGTTCTCAGCTCACCAAAATTGAAACGAATTCATTTTGTGGCTTGCACTTAATCAAATTTTCGTCTGAATTATTTTGACATGAATCACTGTATGCGATAAGAGGACATTTATTTGACACCGCCAAAATGAGCTAATCTCGAATATTCAGAATGAAAATAATATTTTCAGATTTCTCTATTGATTCCAAAACTAATTTTTATGTTTTTACAGAAGAAGTTTTTCTTTGCTATTTGCATAAAATTGAGAACATATAACATAAATTATAATATTATTTTTTCATAATATTGAAATAAGTTTTTTCTTTCAAACATTCGTTAAGTCAATTCATACATTATAAAAAAATCAAATAATATAAAAAAAACTCCTATACATATATCTGTACAGAAAAATATATTTGAAATATTTGTACAAAGTAAACATCAAAATCTCCAAGAATCAGAGGTCATTTCAAAGTGTATCTTTCCTCTCAAACATTATTTCAAAAAGTTTTCATATAAAAAGGTATGGAGAAAACAAACAGAATGGCATTTTATCAAGAAATAAATATTTCAAAATAACTTTGAGATACTGAAAAAGAACAAAGTGCATTTTAATGATTGTTATTCAAGTAAATAACTTTTTCCTTTTTTTTTATCTCACAGCAAATAAAATAAAAAAATGTTTTTATTTATTTGCTTTTTGAAGCGTTCTAAATTTAAGCCAAAAGTTTTATCAACGCTTTGAAGCCAAGATACATTTTTTTTTAAAATGCCTCATCTTTTGGTACAACTATATAGTGATATACCTGTAAGCATATGGTTAGCGATGCGCTCTTCCATTATCGAACGAATTTTAGTGCGGGATTTGTTTCAGTTATTTCAGTAAATTCATTTTTAATCGATTTTTACATCTGTTTCTGATTCCTTAAATTCATTTGCAGCCATCCGACAAATAACTATCTTACAACCCCTAAAAATAAAATTAGAATCATAAAATATATACAGATATAAAACATTTATATAACGTATAATAATTAATATACCTACATATTATGAAACATTTTTATTTATTTTTATTTTACTTGATATTTTACTCCCAACGGGCAGTGTTGGATCAGACCAATTTTCATTCTAAATTATACATACTGACTCTTGTATTATTGTGTACGTCTTGAATGTTCGTGTGAAATAATCATTTGAGGACATCTGGTCACATGATTTTTTCTCAGAAATCCCATCAATAATTTTTGATTGAAACATTCCTTAATGTTTGGTTTTACGCCAATGCGATTGAAATAAATTAATTTATCTGCAAATAGTGTGAAATTGACTCTATAAAATATCTTAAAAAAGATAAGATTGTTATTTGCATAGTGATAGATTTTACTGTTGTTATAGAATCAAATTGTTATTGTTATTCATTACAAATGTATAATTTATGGCGATTTATTTATTAGGAGATTTTTTTACAGCTTGGGATAAAAGAACTAGCACTGCAAAAATAATGAATTTTGAATACATATATTACGATAACAGTTTTATTAAGCAATAAAAAAAATGTTTATAAAAAAGCATATGTTTTTAACATTCCGTAGCATATTGAATATTTAATTTACAGAAAAATTTATCACTACATTTCCAACAAAATAATTATTTCCCACCCGCCAGATTTTAAGTCCACGAAAATCATAAAAACTCTTCTAATGTAATATCCTCAAGATCATCCATTTTTGTTAATTTAACGAGTTGATTGTTTGTTTTAGAAAAAAAAAGTCTGGGCGCTCGTTCTTATCACTTGTAAATGTATTATTGAGAAACAAGAACCGTTGAGTGTAACAAGCCGAGGATAAACAGTGATAAAGTTAATACAATTGTGATACGTTTCGTGTATTACATCAAGATTCCACCATATTTATTTCTATCTTCTATTGTAGTCCAACGGTTTTCAGTAAACTCTCTTTATTGCTCCACAGGTAATTACCATGAACAATAATTATTGTGTGACGTGTCCGATAGCAAACGTTTGAGATTTTCTTTAACAATGCTCGAATACCGATTGAAACAATAGTTTTCCTGTATTTCAGTGAAATGATAAGGACGATTTATTATGTTCACTATTTAAATGTTAACCACAAGATTTTTGTGAAAATGAATTATCAATATGGAAAACGATAAGGTTAATTGTTTTTTTATACACGACTACCCGAGTACACGATTCATGAATGTTAAAATAGGAAATGAAAAGTTTGTTCAGATTAATTTTGTCTAGCAATTATTATAAATATTTTTGTTAGGAAAGTTAATTTAAAAAATAATACGTAGGTAATACAATTGAGTGGTATACATAAGCTTCTTAAAATATTTCACTATATTAGTTAATTGAAATGAATTTGAAATATTTATGGAATTATATTTTTCTTCGTTATAGTTCATAAGATTTTATATCAGGCCATAAAGAGTTCTTCACATTTTTCTTAGAAGAAACATAAGCTTCCTTATTAAATATTTAGTATCATTGAATACATACTCTAATATCAATGGATAGATTTTGCCTCACAAATAAAAGGAGAAATATTTGAGTAGCTAATATACTATCAATCAATCAATATAGCCAATTAGTAAAGTTGAGGAAAAATAATACCCTATGCTTCAGCTAAGAGAAGACGGATGATTTGAGAAGTAAATGATTTGAAACATTTGTCAAGTTGTTTTCTTGTGTACATGACTTTTGTAAATAGCTTGGCAAGGAAAAAGGGCGATCAATTAGGCTTAACTTATCGCTAGGCCAGTTGTGCTAAACAAGTCAAGCAGATATAATGAAGTTGTTGTTTTATAGTGATAAATAATTTCACTATAACAACAGAATTTCTGAGATTGCTGCTATTTTGAAAAAATAGTTTTGTTTGACGGTGATATAGCTTAAATCAAGCTCTCGTGTCGTTCATCCATAACAATAAGGTTTTTACTACATTATTTTGGCCATTAATTTCTCAAAACTAGCATGTAATTAATACTCCAAAAACATGATAATTATGAATTTGGAATTCTTTTGAATAAAATAAGTTTGTATACAATGTATCTAAAATCAATGTAAAACATAAGAAACACTAGAGAAATATTTTAAGTAAAGCTTTTTGATTATTAGTAGAAAATGGCAACAAATAGAATTAACTACAGATTTCATGCAAAGTATCTAATGCGAAAAATGTAATATTTTTTAATATATTATTACCAAAAAATGGAAATTTGTGTGCTGTTATTTTGGAATTTATAACAATTGTAATATTTTCTATTTCTCCTGCAAATGGGAAAATTGATGTAAATCTTATATAGACATCTTCATGATAATGGTGATTAGGACGAAGGCTGATGATAGTGTTTTTATTTTTTAATTGAGTTTATGGACTTTGCTTGAAATAATTCTGCCAAAAATATAACGATTGCCGAGTGTTTATATCGTATGAGTTTTAGACCAACAAAACCTGCCGACAGACTGAAAAATTATCCTGGATTAAATTGAAAAATCAAATCGTTTCAACTATATGAACTGGACGATTTAAAAGCTTTTGTTTCAGTCCGACCAATTCATCATTTTTAATGACGTATTATTTGCTGACAACAAATTGCTTGTTTTTAACGCATTTAAATAGATATTTTTTTGGCAATAAATTACGTGGCGAAAACTTAGATTGATGATGTTTTAAACATGCCCACTATTGGTGTATTGAATATGCATTCCAATTGGTGCCACGTTACAATTTTCAAGTTAAACACATAATTTTAAATGGTGATAGGTTAAAATATAAATCAATCACAAATTTTTTTTTTTTTTAAAGATATAACTATATTATATAACTAATTTCAACTATTGAATTGTGTGGTTGATATCATACTTGGTGTTTTATAACCAATATTATGCATTTGACCATAAGCTGCCGTTTTAAGTCAATATGAAGACAGTACAGTAGAAATTAAAATTCTAAGCTTATGCATTTTTCTATTATCCTACTAATCGATATATCGGCATTATTTTAACCTAGGCACGTGTTGCTCAAAAAATGCTTTTGTTCAAGATTATGATTTTCGGAAACAAGAATTGTACCTACTATTTAATATTCGATGACATAATCTACCGTGATAAGAAAGAAGACAGCTAGTAGTTGTAGATAAGCTCTAAGCAATAAGTATACTGTATATTTAAACTTCAGCAATCTTTATTCTATACAAATTGATTTGGTTAATTTAGGTGTGTTAATGAAGTAACATAATTTGAAATCAAAATTGTTACTAACGATGGATACGGACATAATTTTTACTAAAATAATCATCCGCTAGTGTGTCTGAAGATGCATCTTAAAAAGGCGAAACACGTGCTTTTATTAGTTACACAATATCATAATTAATATGTCATGCACACTAGTTAGTGCATGCTTCAAAATCAGCCCCGTACAGAATTGCTTGGGCCATTAATCTGAGGGGTAAGATTGTGATCGGAATACTAATTCGGGTGATAAAAAATACCAATTATATTTTATTTCAGTGTTTGTATTAACTGTGTTTCTACGTATGGTGACAAATATCGTTTTTCGTCCATGGTGAACCTTTAAATCATCGAATTAACTTCTAATTGCTGTTGCTTTGAGCTGAATTAACCAACTGAATACAAATTATTTGAGGTTAATCTAGTGTGTAAAACATCCAATGTGAATGGGGACACAAATACTCAACAAATATATAATACTATTTGAATAATATAAATAGTCTATTTACATCAAATATTGTTTTTCTTAGAACAGGTAAAACAGAATTGGTTAAACGACTTGGATCGCTAGTTGATTAAGTACACACATTAAACGATAATTGGCAATGGCGAAATACACAGTAATTAGCAACGTGTGGATATACAAATAATTTGTGAGCACCAAATGCCTATAGTGTATAATGAAAGTTGTACAAATAAGATGTACTACATCCATCAAAATGTTTCTGCCTATTTCAGTTGAATTGTACTTTCAACATTTGTTTAATTCAGTACCACAATTTTTGATAATTGACCTGATATATTCTTTGTTGTATTCAGAAAAAATCACCAATGCGAACCACATAATGCCACACATTTACTATATTCTTTTTCTTTAAAATGACAAATAAGTGTTATATTATTAATATAAAATTTAAAATAACTTTGATTATTCGACGTATTGTGCTACTAACTGTGACACGTGTTTCGCCTCTTTTAGAGGCATCTTCAGACTTACTATCGCGAAGTTTGCTTAAGTAATCAAGCAAGATTGATTCTAACATTTTAAATTATGAAATTACAAAATGGATTCCGGGTTTTTTTCCTTTAATTTAAGTTCATTTTAATATAAAATGAACTTCCAAAAGTTACCGCCGAAACCATCGAAAATCTTATATTATTAGTTCATGTTTTTTACGATGTTTTTAAATAAGTTTACAATGATAGAAATACGTAATGAAAAATGATTAGCAGAATAAAATTCCAATTAACTTCGATAAACTGCAAAAAATACAGCGTAAAATTGGAATTTTTATAATCCTGTTTTCCAGGTATGGAATGGATCGAGCAACTAGTAAATAAAAAGAGAAGTTACTATCCAATCGCTTTACCCCATTAATTGATTGTTAACACACAAATACTCGCTCTTCGTTTTCCGGAGAATGTGTTTATTTAAAAGATTTGAGTTTGTTTTTGACCAACACAAGGACGCTTAGACCATAAATTCAATACATCCGATCATTACAGATCCGGTAGTGCAATACAGTTTTGCTATTTTATGAACAGTATCCACGAAATCCTATACTTATTTATGCAACTATATGTGTTATTTAAGGATGAAAATCAATAACATCATTCAAATAATTCATAACACACAAAATAATTGTAGTCAATATTATTATATGCTTTATAGTCATTGAATGATTTAAATACTATAAATATTATGTGTTATATCTTATCATTGAAATTTCTGTATAACATAGACGTAATATTACCATAGGTGAGTTCCATCACACTAATCATTACTGATACGAACACTTGAACGTTTAATTGGTTACGTCGTACAGAGTGATTCAATAAATAAATGGACATACTTGAGAAAATGGAATATTTGTATTTGTTTTATTAACTGTTCATTGATTGCATTTTGAAACGGAATCATTGTTCAACCAGTATATTTTCTATGGCTCAGAATAATACACCGTTACCACATACTACATTTTTTTAACGAAAATTAACTGAACAACAATGATCTTCCCATAAATGTCAAACAACTTAATCTGAAAGTTTCATTTACTATTAGGAATCTGCAGATTAATTACAATATTTCAGTGGGTTAATTTGAAGAGTACACTCTTTCTCTCGCATAATATAAATATGATCATTGTTGTATTTTTAAAATGTGTTAGCACAAGATCGTGATGTCAAATTAAAAACATGTCTCTGTGAACAGATGGGTGGGTCTATGGTTAAAACATTGTACGATCAATATAATATTTATATACCTTTCTCTGTTATCTAATAATGAAGAATTAAAAAAGCTTCAAATGTACAAAACTAAACAAATTGTCAAATATTTGAAAATAATTAAATAATAAAAGGTTAACTAAAATGGCTGCATTTATAGGCCCGCGGGCTTCTCATATCTGGCCTGGATAAATATTATTGAGGGCTTTTTGGTTGAAAGCAAATACAAAACCTTTTGACAAATGCTGAATATGAAACATCCGTACACATATTTAATAAATATCAAGAATTGTTTTTTGTATTTTTATTATACTAAAAAAATGAACACGACCATTTATTGTCTAATTTTTACTGTCAAAAAAATGTAACGGGTTTATTTGATGTATAATACAATCAATAAAAACTATCATTCAATTTATTGATTGAATAAGTCTGGTAATAGTGATGCCACTGGGAAAAACATAAGCATTTTATAATAATATTGATTTCAGTAGGAAATTCAAATGTTCTATGTAGCCGCTAATGGACTTAATAAAACAGGGCTATGAAGTCGGAGTCAGAGTCGTGGAGACAGCGTTTTTTGGCCGGAGTCGGAATCGTCACGGAAAATTTTTATAAGTCTTAGCTTTTTATTTTTGTAAATACATAATATGTAAAATTTGGTTATTGGCTGGATTGGTTGGTTGATATATTATTGAATTCACATACAAAGGAAAGGTAAGAAAAAAATGTGGCAAAATAAAACTTCTTTTAGTCGGAGTCGGAGTCGTGTTTTTGGTAAATGCTGGTGTAAGATTCGTACTTTTTTACGACTCCACATCCCTGTAGTAAAATAATAATTAAAGCTTTTAAAGTAAATTTTTACACAGTTCTTTCGTTAGACTACCATGGATTTTTTTATTATAACGTTTTCTCCGTTTGTTTTTAATTTTTATGTTTATTTTTCTGTGTTTTTTCAGTAGTATATTGAATTGAATTCATATTAAATTGAAGTTAATTCTGTATATAATAGTACGAAGGCGCCATTACACAGTGGTTAAAGTGATTGCACACGCTATTGCATTTAGCGTCGAAGCGAATAACCGCACTACCCTCACTATGCTATTACGTTGAACGTAATACACGATATATCTGTATTACGTATGGCGGTATCGTGTAGTACTTATCCATACACAAAGACATAACACTGAAAAGCCAATGAGTCACACACGGAGTTACATATTATCAATAAACAGAAACCTATTATTGCTCATAATATATTGTTTATCCATGAGATTATGCCATTTTATCGCGTTGATTTGTTGTCATTGTAGAGTGTTTCAATTATATGGTACTTATATTTGCAGTTGTAGCAGTGTTTTGATTAATTGTATGTAATGAAGAGTGGAAGGTAGTTGGTTGGTTCATACTACGAAGTGTATCGAGTATTGTGTTGAGGGAACTCGACCATGTCGTGAAATAGTTTCGAACAGCTATGAAAACATCATGAGCTGTTTTAACTCTTTTCTTTTCTATGTTTCTAGCATCATTGATTTTTTTACATCAGAAAATAGTCGGTCCCTGTGGTCTAGTGGCAAGAGCTTTGTCCTAGCGATTTGGAGACCCGGGTTCAATTCCCGGCAAGGTCATATTTTTTTAATTGAAAAAAAGAGATCTTGGGCTGGGTGTATGTTATTTATCGTTGATTTTTGTTCACAACTGATTTATTACTTATCATCGAGTTAATCTCGTATGACTTTCACAATTAAGAATATTTGGCGCATTGGCGTAAGCTGTAATGCCAAATATTTTTTTTAAATTTATAAAAAAAAAAAATATCGTTCAAAAAGATGCCAAATAAGTACATCCAAACGGTGATTATAAAAACTTCTATTGATAAACTCATACAGCTGTTAGACATTTGAAGTGCTTGAAAACTTTATTTTGTTTTGCCTATATTTGATAATTAAGTATTTATTTACAACAAGCCATTCAGTTCTTAACATCTTTGCGCAAGTAAGCTTCGCACTGAAGCTTTATACGCAAACAAACTACTAGGTTGTAAGGCAACTGATTTCTTTCATTTTTTTTGAGGATGGATGACTGTCACATGTTTTATTTTATTATAAGATCAAGAAAGCCAAGACTTTAGCTGTAATTTCATGAAATGATTAAGTAAACCTGAAAATGAAATGTTGAAAAACCTAACCAGAAAAAATCTACATATTTTTTTTCAATTAATAATAACTTAAACCTACTTGCTACGGCTTGCGTAGCTGAATAAGGTTTTATATGAAAATGATTATATTTTATGTTTGATGTGTGTTTGAATATAATAAAAACGATTTGGATAGTCTTAAGCAATGAAATTTATATTAAGAATTATGGTTCAATACGTTTAAGAATTGAGTGAAAAAGATTGTTTAACTTTATCGTATTATCGAGAGATATGTGTTATATATATAATAAAAAAAACGAGAAAAAAATTCGATACTTAAAACGTTTAAAACCTCAATTCATTGCAAGTATAGAAATTGCACATAAACCAATATAAACCTATATATTATTATGAGCAAAAGCTCCCGTAGTACAAAATTGCCGAATCGAGCTTAATTCACGTTGCCAGCGATAATAATATATTCGAAATAGGTTTTTTGCCTCGCCGACCGGGTAGGTGGTTGATATAAATTGAACGGGTAGAGGTAGAATTTGCAGCGTAATCCACATTTTCGCGTTTTCCGTTTGCAATTAGTTTTATGTCATAATTATAACCGAGTGCCCTGTATTTATTATGCGCTCGTTTCGAAACATTCGATCGAAGAAATGAAATTGGAATAATTGGAAAAACTCATTGAAATTAAAGTCAATATGAAGGAAAACAAAAGTACTAAAATTTTCCAACCTATTATGTAAAATATTATAGAATCAATCGATTATTATTTGTTTTCGATACCAACAACATTTATTTTAAAAACGGGAAAAAACTCATATAAACTACAAAATTAAATTTGATTTTTGTTCCTTAACAACTAAACAAAAACACTTCATTAAAACCATCAGTTTATTTAATGAATCGATTTGTATTTTCAATAATGATGTATGATGGAATTATTTTTTATGCAAAACCTTTAAATTGATAATATGGATTGTGCATTATTATTTTAATTTGATATATTTACAATTTCATTGTTTTAGTTTCTTGTTATAAAATCAAGGCGAATTTTCAGAAATGTATTTGTGATTCAATGAAGAGAAAATAAATCACTCACACTAACTTACAACCCTTTACATTATCGGTGAAAAGAAATACAATTTGTAGCAATAAAGATTTTTTTTTTGTATTTATTGCACTATTTTTTAAAAAATATTTATCGGGACCGACATTTTTCCATTACAAAAATTTTCTGAAGAAAATTAAAGCCGAAGATAGTTTATCTTTATAATGCATGCTTTATGACACTGTATATATAATAATTGATAAAAGAGTATGGAAAAAAAGCATTCAAATTCAAATAGTAACCTCTTAAAAGTAAATGAATTTCACTCCTGTTGTGAAAACGATACAACACAAAAAACGGTATTGCATTTACTTACGCTTTTCATTGCTATCTAGAGGTTTTATTTCTTAGCTGTTAATGGTTAATTATTAGCTTTATTTCCGATACAAACACTTCATCCACATCGAAGATGTGTAATTTCAGTATTCAAATATACTTGTCAGTTTTTTATTGAGTTTGTAACTTGTAAGATTATTTAAGTGGTGTTATTAAAATTGATTATTTCCTATATAATATATGTCAATCTGACATCAATACAATGTTAAATGGCCTGTTTTTATGGAATCAAATTAAACTCGTTATGACCAAAAGCCGCAACTAAACGTTTTTGTTAATTACGGAATTTCATGTTAGAACTTTCAATTGATGAGCGATGGCCAATTAAAATTTGAAAGCAATGATAAGTACTACATGAGTACAAAAACCTTAGGTCCCACTATATTCTTTTAACCCTTTCAAGGGCGAATTATTTTTTATTGGTTTTTACAATATTTTTTTTGGTAGCATTAGTCAAAACTATTAATTTAAGGCAAAAGTATTTTTTTTTTAAATTTGTTGTAACATACAATAACAAAAATATACTTCCCGTGGATCTTTCAGTGTCGTAAAATAAAATTTAAAAAAATGCATTTTTAAATAAAATGATTTATATTTAAAATTAGAAGTAATGAAATAAAAATAAAGAAAAAATGCATAAAAAAGAATATTCATTCATATATAAAAAAGCATTATATTGAAAAAAGTTGAAAATAAAAAATAAAAAATTTACATTTGTTTTAATGAACATTATTTATTGTGGAACAACGGAAAGCATGGTGATACACATAAAGGAACACTGAAGGAGAGGGGGAAGCCCTCCTTGACAATGAGTTGCTTTGAGTCAAATTTCATTTTTTTTTAGGTTAAATAGGGTCCGGAGCGCCATGCGCCATTTGGTATGGCATTAAGGGGGCTTTAAGGCACCCCTGGGGGGAGGAGAAACCCCCCAGCAATAAGTTGATCTGCGGAAGTGTTATCAAAATGTGTGCTTCACTTGGATCCGTGGGAATATGTATTCCCATCAAATAAAAATTAAAAAAATCGGAAGTATATGGATCATTTCAATATTAATTTATATTATTTATAATAAAACAAGTGCAAAGGTCATAAATCAATCGTTAAATTTCTTATAAAGTTAAAAAATATAATTTTACTTTGTACCTAACTTTTTCCCTCCTGTCAAGTCAACGAGCGCGCCGGCCACCAGTAAAACTGAGAAATGATGGTTATGTTACGGTCGATAAAGCAGATCTATATTGCATCGTGTTGGTGGCCAATTTCGCCATATGTCAGTAGTTTTAAAAATTAAGGACGGGCTTCCCACATGGTTTTTGAAGCGAATAAAGTTACTGGGAATACGTATTCCCACGGCCCGCGAAAGGTTAATGTCAAAAATAGCCCGAAAAATATAAATCCGTTTTATTATCTCTATATATGTATAAAAAATGAATGTTTGTTTGTTTGTTAGAATTGTATGCATTCATATACCGTTCATCCGATTGCGATAGACTTTGGTGAGTTTTTGGGCGGACGTCCACGAAGGATTCTTATAAAAATATAAAATATAAACTTAAATTCACTTGTATTGTCAGGAATGCCACCGCACGTTTTAACATTGATACATTTCGGACTTATCATTCTTGTGCGAAATAAAAACTCTACCACGACCTTAGCAACGTCAACGGTACAACACTTTTAATAAAAACGATAATGAACAATATCAAAATTTAAAGAAGAAGACTGTTGCCACGCATTCCAATGATTTCAACAGATATTCCATTCAAATTTAAAAGTTTGCAGTTTCCGGTGCGATTCGATTTCTTATGACCATCAACAAAGCACAGGTACAATCGCTTTAAGTGTGTGGACAAAATTTTAAAAAATCATGCTTATCACATGGACATGTGGTCTGATCACGCATTGGAAAGCACTTCAATAAACAGAATTAAAACAAAAACACTTTCTTCCTTTGTCTGGTATTGCAACGCATGCATACATATATTTTAATACTACAACCCTTAGTGTAATTGTAAAAAACGATCGGTATAAAAATTGGGTGGTAATAATATCATAATGTTTGGATATGAATTTATGTTTTGTTTCGATAATGATACCTTTGTTTAAATTACTGCCCAGTTATGAATAGTAAAAAAAAAAAAAATGATAAAGAAATCTTGTTAACACAGGCTTAGGTTTGGTTAAATATTTACATTCATACTTTGAAATTATTTTATAGGATACCCAACATAGATTCGTTCGTTTTGAGATATAGCCCGTCCAAATAGCAAAATTTCCTTTTGAGGAGAAAAAGAAACGGCCAATGGTTTTTATTAATAAGGGTGAACGAAGGGGTCAATGATCCGCCTCAATACAAATGAAAGGCTTAAAGCCGTGAAAAGAAAAAAGATTACAAGCTCAAAAAAATATTCCGAAATATTTGACAAGACAGAATATATATTATCTTGAAAATAGAGAAGTGGGCGTAATAGGAAGAGAATAAGGGAAATATGCGGCATAAAATGGTAACCATAGCTACTGAAACTCTACTGTTAGTGGAAATTACATTTGGTAGTGACCGGGTATTGTGAATTGTGACGATTTTTTACTTACAAATAAAGAAATATGAAAAAAAGGAACAAACAGTTATATATATTTTTATATGGAGTCTTAAATTTTGTGATTTTTAAAAAAAATATTGGTGTATTTGTACAAACTGGCAATAAGCAATATACTAAAGCGATTAAAATAATGATAACATGATGCAATATTATTTTAAAAGTATGTATGACTGACTGTTTAAATTATAATTATTTGAAATACATACTTCTTAATTATGTTCTTTTCTGTATGTTTTATGTTATCTGGCTTCAACTGACGTTTAATAAACAAAGATAGTATTTAAAGCTAATGTAATTATGTCCCTTTATACAGTGAAAGCAAGCAAAGAGAATTTCGGTCTTTAAATTAACACGAAGATACCAGATCTCGTTATTAAATCTATCAATTTATATCAGCATTATCAACTGATAAAAAAGTTATTTATATAAAAATTAAAAATATAAGACGAGATATAATGAGCAATTGGTTTAAATTAAAATAAAAATGTTAATGATTTTTTACAAATGATATGTCATCAAACAGAAATGCTCAGTTATAAATTATACCAGCATGAAATATAAACATAAGATGAGAAAAATAAAATGATTTTAAATTCATTCAATGGGAAATATTTGCATGAAGACTGAGAATTAATTAATAATGAATACAATGACTCTACAGAGCATTGCGACAAGTGGAATCGAAGATCTTTCCAGGTCCAGAACCGCTAATGAGTATCTTAAATGTTATGAAAAACCAATATACATTCTTTAAAACAAAAAACAATAATCTTATTTGAAGATACTATCGTAGACGGTTCGCTTAACAGCTTTCGTGACTGTGAACGTTTTGTGAAATTTTGGCCAGCTAAGTTAAAAAACTTTTGTCGCAAATCCGCATTGGAATCTAGAGTAAGAATAAACAATTTGTGAAATGAAAATCATTTACCAAAATAGACTTATGATTGTACATGCAATATTTTATTTCTCACTATACATCCTATTTAATGACGTGTCAAAAAAGTAATTGCCAAATAAGGCTTTGTTAAATTTACGAAAAGAGATTGTTGCTGTGAAGTACTTATTTTCGTTTTTAAAATTTAGTTTATGAACCGTTTTTTAAAAAAATATTAGACTTACGTCAAAGGACACCACTGGCATCCTGTCTTTACTAATTATGCGCGCATCACGGGCACATTCAAGATTGAGTGAAATGACGGCGAGTGAAAAATGGATTTCTAAAAAGAAAAAAGTTTGTGTTAGTATAAAGTTTAATAAAATCACAGAAGCCGAGGTAACTTTTATTTTATGTTCCTTTTTTCAAAATTTTGGCATGTAAAAAGCGTGAAAAGCTAACCACAATTTTTATAGTCATTTTAGATCATTTTGTTTTTATATTTATTCTCATTCTCATTTTTCATTTTAAAATGATGAACTGATTGAATATGCATTATTATGAAAGGTTTTTTTAGAAAGAATCTTGTTCAAAAAATTTATTCACTCATCATAGATTTGACGATGGCGTGATATTGATATGACTATCAAAATATAATACATATTATAATGATTGAGAAACTAAATAATTAGCTATTTTCAACATGAATTAAACTATACTTATCTTTTGCGATTCTCAGGCCAATTCTTTTATAACAGTCATTCATACGAGAATAATAAAATGGTTAGCGATTAAATTGAACTGGTGTATGTATCAAATTCATTTCCGTTGATTATTTAAGTCCCTAAGAATTATCGTAATGAGTATTTTAAGTAGCCAAATAGCCGATAAATCTTTTTGGATATGCCATATAATTATAGCATTATAAATTTTAAAGAATACAATGTCATTTCTCAACAAAGTTTTGAAGGATGTATGTTGTGAGTAATGTTTTTAATGCCTTAGTTGTTGTAGTATTTATATTTGAGTCTTAACTGTTGTAGAAATTCTTCAATAATAGGAAGTTTGATTGAGGATAAGAATTTGACATAAATACATACTTCCGAAGTATTTTTTTTACCCAGATTAACGTGGAATAAAGTACTTTGGTATTACATACAAATTTTAGTAATGTTTATACAGGCCTAAATATTTGAAATAAAGATTAAATGTACTCAATGAAAAATAAGCCTATAACTATTTCAATTATTTTCAAAACAAAATTGTATACACTTGAAAGCGATAAATATAATATAACACAAAAACTTTGGACTGAAAATACTATTAACTTTGTACCTGAATAACCCCAGGGTTCTAGTTGAAACTAATACCGAACAATACTTACCTCCATTACTAACAAGTTTTGAAAGACAAATACAAACTATTTGATCGCATAGATTAAATTTGTTTATGGTCGTTATTAATGTTTATGGGACGATATTGAAAAGCTTAATTAATACTGTAAATTAATATTTAAGATACATTTTTTGAAAGGCACATTGTTTATTGCATGTTTTCATTTTCACCATGATAATCAAATAGTTCCATCAACTTTTCAGTTAAATTGTCATACAACGACTCCAGGAAACGTTTATAATGATGACTCAGTAAATAGACCAAACATAAAATAGACAATTGGTCAGATTCTTCATTTAATACCAATTGAGATTTTTTCTGCAATATCAAAAGCTGTGTTAAATCAAAGTCGTTCTGAAAACTACATTCAAATATTTAACTGACTTTTTTGACTCATTTTAATTTGAAAACAAAGTACTAGAAGGCACATTGCGAAAAAAGTATTATAACTTTTTGCGTTTTATAATAAAGATTATTGTAACTGTTATGGTCTCAAATTGCTTGGTTATTGAATTGGAAAAATAGCCACGACGTTACATTATTTTTTGCCTCATTTAAAAAGTTTCAATGATTTTAAACAAAAAATAAAAATACTAGTAAGTACGCAATAAAATTATATGGAATCTCTTATTACTTCGTTAAGACGACTGAGTGTCTTTTCAATGATTTTCAGTAGCATTGGAGATCTGCCTACGACAAGAAATTCTCGATAGCTTTACTCAAATAGATCGAATTACAGTTAGAAAGGTGCACAAGAACAATACATATCCAATAATGGATTTTAAAGCGAAATCAATTCGCGTATTTAAATTTCTGATGAAAGTGATCATTATAGACGAAATAGAATATTTACTTAGTTCTAAATACAAATAAATATAACTGCTCATATTTTAATATTTTCGATGGCTTCTGCGGTAAATTTGTGAAAGTTCAGCTTAATATTAAATTTAAAACTTTGATTATTCCACGTATTGTGCTACTAACTGTGATAAAGCTACAATCACCTGTCAAAAAGAAATACAAGCTTTGAAATACATAAAAAAAATAAAAAAAATAAAAAATATTTTTTATCAGAAAATCATGTTCAGGTACTTCGGACTTAATATGGATTAAGAAGTTAGTCGTTAATCTTTTAATATTACAGTATTATTTATATTTTGCGAAACAAAGCGGGTAAGTAATAATAATAATCATTTGAAATAAATTATTAACGACTGTAGGCTTAGCGTATAAGTCTCAAAAGGTAATCTTGAATCCATCAAAACTCTGCCGAAGTAATTATTCAGATTTATTATTACTTCCAGAAACGAGCTTTTAGGATTTTAATGACGTCACCTGTCGGGAAAAGCTTAGCACATTATTACGGAACAATCACGTTGAAATCTAAATACCCGTGAAGGATATTACAATAATTATTATCATCAGCTGATCCCTTCATTATATTGTTTTCAAATCGATTTTAACGATCGACTCAATGATTATATAGCTTTATCATTTTTAATAATTTTGTGTCGACCTTCATATTATCAATTTCTAAGGCCGGAGCCAAAAGTTTTGCCACTCCAGGAAAGATCGATTTCTTTTTAAAACAAACTGATTTATTCTATTAACTTCTATTCATTAACAAGGCTACAAGCCCTTTTAAAATTCATATTTCAGTCGGTCATTAACTGCACCTACAAGCCTTTTTAAAATTCATGTTTCAGTCGATCATTAACTGCGACTATACGTAACGTCAGCACCACATTTAAGAATAATTAACTGTAGTACTAAGTTCTTCTTAGCTTTCGTCTTGATAAACTTTTAATTCTATTGAAATATATATGAATATAAAAAAAGTCAAATTAATTTGATATCTTTCTAAAGCAGAGAGTAATTTATTTCAATCTTCTATAGGGGTGGCCCCACATCGACAATGTTCTTCTTTTTTAATTACTTTTTTTTTATTTCGAGATAAAATAAAAATATTTTTAAGCCCAAAGATAATTAATTTTAGTCGTTTTACGATCAACAATGAAGGTATTAAAATGATTTTTTAATTGGTCTCGTTAACAATCCTATAGCTTAAAATTTTATAGTAGGTTCGAAATTTCATTTAAGATTATTTACATTAAAATCGTAAATGTGTTTAATTTTGACATAGAAAATATTTCAACCTGTTGCATTTGTTTGATAAGGAGGTGCGGTGCATCTTGTTTGACTGCACCTGTCTCTCTTAGAAAATTAGTTATGAAAAGATCAGTGGAATGGGTTGTCGCAGGTGTGCGGAGGAAGCATTACGGATTAATGAATCCTTAAAGGGTTAACGATCTGAAGTGAGATTATGAAGCTTAAATGTTATTATCCGATACAATAAAACTTAATTTAGGTTACAATAACGGCTAAGATATGTATACTTTATGTATGCCTCATATCCATCGTATTCTTTAATACTATATTGTAAGAACATTGGGATTTTGGTTGTTAATTTTACATGAATATAAAACACTTTCGATGTATTCACGGTCAATACTTAGTATAATGGCATTGTATTAAAAAATAATAACACATTTTGTGTACTTATTCCACATTTATGAGCACTGGTTTTGCTCATCGCGAGAATTATCAAATGATAAGCTGGAAAGGCTCGCGATTCGCGAAACCGGCCCTGATCCCAATAAATGGAATGTGGAATATATACAAAAATGATTTTTAATTTTTTTATGAATATAAATAGTTTTATTTATTTGACCAATATTGGGAATGTAAATAAGTGGTAAAGATATTTTTATTTAACAGCTTCGGCTAGTACCAAATGAATTTAAGCTAAATCGTGCTTAAAACACTGCCTGTACAAATATAAACAGTGGTAGATGACCGAATTATATATTAGGTTATTTATATTTTATTTACTTTATTTAGTATTTTTCAAACTGCCCAACCATTTCTAGGTAAGAAATAATACGGTTAACTAGTTAATTTATAGACTAAAATAATTGTTCAATAGAATAAATAAAAAACGTCAATAAGAATGAATATTTAAGCGTTGGTGCAAAAACTTTTTTCATAGTTTCTCAAAAAGACTTTTAAAAGACAGTACCCTTATCGTAAATTAATATATTGTTAACCAAGTAGGAAGAAAAACAAAGAGTTTGATCAGTCAGCATCGAAAATGTTGAATTGAAAAATAATTTTAATATTGTAAGCCAAAGCCACAATTTGAATTTTGAAAACAGAATCATAAATTCAATTAACATTTGATATGATTTATTATATTCGTGAAAGCAATTGTTTCAAAAGTCATAAAATTATTTCTGAGGATTTCATAAATGGAATAAACTTCTGAGATAAAAGGAAGAATAAACAATTTCAATTGCACTGTGTACCTTCTGCATTCATGCAAGAGTTGATTTCTTGGCACCATTTCCAGGTTTTCTTTCGTTTTGATATGCACAAACCTAAATAATTTTCGCAAGACTTTTTGTCAGTATATTTGTTTTCTCTATAGAATGCAAGTTTAAAACGTGACCTGTTTTATTTGTTTAGAACTCAAACAGTATGAACGCAGTAACAATTTTTAGCGACGAAAATAATATTAAAAAAATGTCACGATGCATAAAGTTTCTTTAATTTAACTTTTTGTCGTCAGATTTTGTCCATGTTGAGAAGGAATAAAAAAATACTTTAAAACTTCATTTATGAAATAAACATGACACACATGGTAAGCTTATTTAACCAAAGTTAATTTTTTAACTATTTTGTTGTATTTATCATGATTTTGTAAATAAGTGTAGATAGTCCATATGAAATATTAATAATAAAATAAAAGCGTTATTGGAAAGCGTTTTTTACGAATTTTGAAATGATATTTTTATGTATTAAATTTGGTTTTAGTGTACGATGCTGACGTTAAAGTATGGTTGATTCTTTTGGAAAAACCTCAGTTCAGTGAGCTTAGGGTACGTGGTAAAATTTCCAAATACAAACCAGAAAAGGCTACGTAGATAAAAAGCCAAACTGATTTTCTTTTTCATTTTCACAGCGAAAAAGTCATTTTGGGCAATGTTGCCGACACGCTGTTCCTGTCATCGCCATTTCGCTTCCCGCGCATTTTATGACGTCACGCGACGTAAAATGGCCGCCCGGCCGATCACAGCTGATCGCTACGATCAAATATGACGGTCCTAATAGAAAAATACAGAACATCAGGGACGCTGCGTATCCGTTTTATTGGAGTTTTCGCTTTCGTTACGTAATATGTAAAAATGCCGCAAGACTTTGGGTTTTTTTGGGACTCTACTAGTTTTTTTTAAAACCGTTTAAAGGATATGCAATCTTTTTTTATCTGAACAAATAATGCGAGATTTTTACTCCGAAAACGATTACCAAAATTATATTTTACGCATATCATAATACGTTTATTAGCTTACTTATGAACACATTATGTAATATTTAACGAGGCATACGAAGAATTTTTTTAAGTTGGTTAAAATAACTATAGCAATAGTTCATTCTAAAAATAGAAAACATACAAATACATTATAACCACATCGGCATCTTTGATTCTAGAAAAACACTGTTAAACGTGATTACCAATAGGGCTGCCCAAGCTCAAATTTAGGAAACACAACGGTATGTGTCAATATCAAAATATTCTTTCAAGCATAGTAGACGGACAAAAATTAGACACAATACTTGATTTTGTATTTATTAAAAAGACATAGTTTTCGTCATAAAAAAATATTTTTCAAGACTAGGCAATATTGCTACCTACTATAAGTTTGATATTAAAACACTCTGGCAACCGCATTTATCGGGCCAAAGTTACACGTAATACCGCACATTTTTCACGATTTTGGTTTTTCGCGCGACATTTAGAATTATGTTTATATCTTTTTAATCAGTTGAGTAAATTGGATAAAATAAAGTGTATTGTGTATTGTATAGTATAATATATCTATTTAAAAACAATTAGTTCAAAAATAAATTATTAAAGCTGTAAACACATGATTTATTTATATTTTTGAAAGAAAAGCGAAACAAATATTTCTTTTCCATTCATAAACACATAAAGCAAAGTCAAATTCTTTTGAAATGTGGTCTGCGATCATTTTACACAATATTGTATAAAAATATTTGAAAAAAATAGAGTATTTATTGAGAGCCGCTAGACTTACCATTCATCCATCAGTCGTATAAATTAGGAAAATTTACTTGTCATCACAATGCCACAATAACATTATAACTATTACTTTTACCAGCCAAAAGGGGTTAATTTATTGTCATTAGTTTTTATAAACACTTAAATATTATTTTTTTAATGAAAACATTAGAAGAAAAAATTACACACATATTACTTATCACTACTAACTATACTATACCATACGTCTACAATAATCACTAAAATTTTATCAATATTATTTTTTGTGTGGTAATCTTCAAAACATTTTCCCATGTGTAATGGAACATTACAAAATAAACACATGTAAATTGTGTCCCCTCGTCTTTTATTAGCGGTACAAACTCAACATGCTCTTCGTACAAAGCTTTTAGTTTTATCACTTCTAATTTTCCGAATGATGTGTCTTTTCAAATCGCCCGAAAGTCTTCCAGGTGAATCAACAATCGAGTGTCCTGATGTAGTTTTTAATCCAATTGATGTTGATGGTGATGATTGTGGTATCATTGCTGAATTGAACATTGCGCAATTGAACAAAAAGAAAACAACTTTTTTTGTCCATTTTCTCGTCTTCCGATATATTGAGTAATATGATCAACGCCTTTCATATTTTTGTTATAATCTAAAATACAATTGGGTTTTATTTTTGGTTCTATGATTTAGTTTATAATATATTTATTTCACAAAACACGTAAATTTAAACTCTTTTTCCACAAATTATAAAATTATATACCATTACTATAGCACGTATGTAAAACGATTTTACATATAAATACGCAATAATTATAAATGCAATCGCGGAGTAATTACATAGGATGTATTCTATTCGACCGATATTTTATATAATACAATTCTTATGTATATAACATGGGGATGGTCACATCGTATGGACTGTGTAAAGACTTCGCTAAATGTTTAAAAATACAATAGAAATCAATACCTCAAACATTCCCGGTAATTTAATTTTTATGATTCGTGTATTTTTGAAAATAGGGTTCAGTATAAATCTTTCAAAAAACATTATGCAATGTGCCCCATTCATCCCCAACATGACATTGAGAAATCCATTCATATTTTTACCGAAATTACTTATATTGTCCTAATTCAAATATTTAGACGCAGAGTAGACAATAAAACATATTTTGCCGAGCTAATTAACAAAAATACTTAGTTCGTTTCAGTCGTTATATTTCATTATAGGAAACTTTTTGACTCAACAAATATATTTTATTTCAAGGACGTTTTTGAGCCATAAGCTTGTGAGAAATTGAATAAAAAAACACGGAGAGCTATTAACCGGACAGTAATGGGTCGTAAAATAAAAAAAAATAATCCAAAAGTGTCATGTAATGTGCCAACAGATGCAAAGACAGTGCACGGGGCGTAAATCCGCGCGAACGCGGGACCGTTGACTTGAGTGTTAAAATAAGTTTTCGATAGTTTTCAAGCATGTTTGACATTTCATTCAATTTTTGAATTGTCGATAAAATAAAAATAAAACTCAAGAAATATTTAACGTCACGTGAGATAAACTTGACGAGAATTTTTAATATCAACCGTGCTCAATGAAAAGATATCCCATTAGCATAGGGTCTCAAAAATGTTTAATTGAACTCATCTAATTTTTGATTATTAAATTATTACCAAGTGGCAATTTCATCTATTCACTTGCTAAGAGATTAATTCGAAAGATACAGAAAAAAGGGAGAGTGTATATGCAATGGGCGTATTTTTTTTTTCAAAACTTACACTCTCTCTGTCTCTGCGCATACACTTATTGAGAGCACGGTACAGATACATCAAAATCAATTGATGTGTAAAATTTTTATGTGCTTGTGAAATAGCTGCTCTTACAATGAACCAAAACAATATGTTAACCTGTTTTGCATACTGTAAAATTATTCCTTTGAGTAAAATTTGCATGGAAAATAAAATCAGAAAAATCAGAAAACACTGAACACGCGCTCTACATTATATGTGACGGATACAATTACTTGTGTGCTTTTCAATTGGGAAAACCGTGTGCAAGCATGCAAAATACACTACACGGCGATGGAAATCCATGTGAAATGTCACGATCGGCGTCACTCACGAACCATGTGACGCCACGTGGCGAAATGACACCCATCGGGCTGGACTCATACTGTGCAAGCCCGTCCATTTATTTATATATTGTTTGCACTTCAATGATTGTTTGGCTCTGGCGTGTATCGTCATGCTAAACTGTGGCTTCAGGATACGAGTGAACCAGGAGTAGCAGGACTGTGACATAAATGATCAAATGTCAAGGTTCTTAGACCAAAGGTACCTGAAGGAGAAATTTTAATGACTGCCAAATGACCGGGAAAAGACGACATTATGGAAGATTAGAAATGAAACACAAATAACAAAATCAATCTTTTAACTTAAAAGTTTTATAGATATACAAACTACAGTTATTAAGAATTACATTTAATCCCAAACTATAATTAAAACATGATAAAGAATGCTATGTATGAGATTTTTTATAAACGATTTCAGACAAAAGGTTTTTATTAAATCGAAATACCAAGTACATATAGGTTTTATAAAAATGATTCATTGTATTATACACTAGCCGGTACCCAGCAAGCGTTGCAATTCCACTCAAAGAAAGAAAATGTTTATTTTTATTGAAGTGCTTTCGGATGCACAATATTTTAGATACATAATTTCGATTTGATTTCACTAACATTGATCGGTATCGATGACATTTACCGTTTGAAATTTACTGTTTGTCTATGGTACGAAACACGCACCATCTACTGAAAGTTAATTGTACTATGCCTATAACCTTTGAGCAAGTGCAACAATAAGTTGTCAAAATGAGCGATATGTCAGCGCATAAAATATGAAAAACATTGATTTTTATATAAAAGACCAACTGTAAGCAATTTTTTTATTTCCTTTAACCTTTCCGCAAGAACAGGCAAAAAGTTGAGAAATTTTCATCGTAGCCGGATGAACGGTATCGCAACGCATAAAATACAAACAAACAAATATTGATTTTTAAATATAAGATTATACAATGATATTATGATTACATAAAATAGTTAAAAAATATGAAAAAAACACAATAACAAATTTCCCTTCAATGGCATTCGAAGGGTTGTAATAGAAGGAAAATTAAATAGATTCATGGATGCGGAACAAAGTCAGTGATGCAATAGTCACGTTAAGTCGCATTTCATGTTGTTAACACTAGACGGTGAAAGAATCGTCCATGCTGCGTGGACCATGACGTACAAAAAAAAAAAAAATCATCGATACACTACTTCAATAGAAAAATAGTTCAAAATATGTTTAGTAAATGAATAAGAATGGTGTTCTCTTCATTGTTTTATTTAATAATACATTATACTTTTAACGCTTGGTTGTATAAAAAACGGAATTATTCTAGAATTGTAATATAATTATTCAATAATGAAACAAGTCAATTGGTTTTTTTGATATTGACATCTTTAGCTTGTTTTTATTGTAGTTCAAGGAAATTATTATTTGTGAATATCGAATTTGTTAAATTATCATAAAAAATATTTTTTATAGTGAGATTACCTCTCAATTCAATTAAATTATCTATTGTTTTGAAATGGAAGACACAACAGTATTGTCTCTTAAATGGACATAGAACATTACTTTTATTTAAAATTTCTGAAAATGTTTTCCTTCTAGAAACCATTTGGTGGCTTATTTAAGAAAAATACATTTTTACAATATTCTAGAAAACAATTTTAATTATCGAATGAATTTAAAAACTCATCATTTTTTTATCAAGTTCTCGAACATTTTACGGTACCTGAGTATTTCATAATCAGGTAGGCAAATTTATCCGTGATGATGGCTGCCTTGAAAATTTCACACGAGCTTTGCGTGGCCTGACATGTTGTTAGGTGCGAAAGTCTTGAAATGACAGTTTTTCTTTATGATTTACGGTATCGGTAATATATTTGAGAATATTTTTAATGATTTCAGCAGAAGTCGTTTCGAAAAATATTCATCCTAAGCAGGTTGTATCTAAATATAAATCATATTCCGTGAATATGTTTTTATTATTTGTAGGTTCTGTATAAAAGGTAGCCATCGTTATTTTTTATTGACATGACACTTACAGATGATAAGAATGTAGAAACATATTTTCCTCTCCTAACGAAAGTCATCGATATTATATTAAGTATTGTTAAAATGGGGGGATTCAAGCCCTGGATATCACACAATAATAATTGAGGGCCAGTATTAAACTGAGCGATGTATCAACTTCGGTTGCTTTGAAATTTTGTCCACTAAGGATTATAACACATTGGATTCAAGATTTTGCTTCATATGTGATTTCATTCACAGATTTTATTTGTTCAGATCCATAAAGTGATATTATCATTTTGCATGATATTCAATTTATGTCATAAACCTACAATAATAACAATTCATCCCTCAAGTACTTCTACGTATTTTTTATAACTTGATTCAAGTCGCTTTGCCGTCTGAAAATCTTATATCGAAGGATTCCTATTTCGTGATTTTGAAAACTTAAGTATGGTCATTGCTTCGTTTTCTGAACTACTTTTACGCACAATTAAAAATAATATCATTGACTCGGAACCATGATCACCGCAGCTTAAGCCAGCAATATTGACCACTTGACAACAGGCACGGTAACAGTATTGCAGGTGTACATGATAAAATACAACTAAGTCAAGTTCAATCAACTCGTCATTAATACACTGTGAGTCTATATGAAATTAGCTAGTAGGTGAAAAATAAACTGCTTATTTTTTTCCTTTTTTAGAGGATTGATTTCAATGGTTATAATTTTCTCTCACTGCTCCAGGTTTGATATGATCGAAATCTTGTTAAATGGAATAAATGTTATTGCTGCAGATAATAGGATATGGTGCACATTATGTGAAATCTGGACCAAGAAAAATTTTTTTATTTTTAAATCGTTATGACGAAATAAATGTTAATTGAACACATCAATGTAGTGACACATTTCCTTATTGATTTTATGTGGCAAGGCTTGTGTCTTGAATCAAGCAAATGGTGGAAGAAAATGCGTAATAATGGGTCATATAGATTGTATGGAAAGGAAATCAAAATTTTATCGCATCTTTTATGACAGAGAAATTAAAAATAAGCAATAAAGCGAAAGGGTGGTCATAAAATTTGGTGGTAAAGTAAATAAAAGAAAATTCGGTACACTTCAATATCAAAATAGTAAATTTTTATAATAAAACGAAATTATTGTGAACATTTCGAACGCTGCAAGAGTCGAAGTAAAACAACGCTTGCTTTATTGAAAACTATTAAAAGAACTAACTTTTGTTCATTGGATAACATTTTCGAAAGATGAATTCAAAAAAAATATCAAACATTTTTTTTCGAAAAAAATTAAAGATGACTTCATTCAATACATATTTAACAACTTAACTACCATATATGAATCTGAAATAAAATTCTTCGTATTGTATGAACAAAAAATAGAGTATTAATTTTGATGAGTATTCTCTTATTATTGTGAAAGCGTACTTATAAATTTCTTTTGAAGAAAAATATATTTTTTCCACAAAGTTATTGTGGCGAATAATAAAAAAGGGATAGAGCATTTTATTTTGTCATGATTTCTTTTAATATTGAATGGAAAACAAAAAAAACACGTAGCTAGTTGTAAACCACTAGGGAAATTTTCTAGTTTTATACGAAATAAATTCTTTGAAAAGCTGAAGTTAAATATGTTGTGTGGAATCTAAAAAAAACTTATTAGTGAAACATTAAAAGTTGAAACTTTCGTTATGTTTTGAAATATTTAGTATATACATACGTGTATTAAAAGTTTTGGTACTAGAATGAAAATATATTAATCAGAACATTTTTTCTCCATTACATTAAAAAAACAAGTACAGTTTGCAAGTGACTTTGAGTTAGTTATCTGTCATACATTATAACATTAAGTTCGATTCAAAATTATTCATTACAATCTCTCCGCTTTTTAAGCTAATTACGTAGTCAAAATATTATATAGTATATGGTCGATTGAATTTGACGAAATACTAAAAGAAAATGACTATGTTTATATGAAATATGTTAAAATGTTCTTACATATCTCAATTATAACAGAAAGACATGTTTTACTTCATTTAGAAGCATATTCGAATCTTGGTCAGTTGATTTTTTGTTTATGTTATGCAAACACTTAAAATGATGTCTATTGAAGTGTAAATATTAATTATAATATTTATTGCTTGGCTGTGAAACACCCAATTTCATAAAATTTGATTTCGTGAAGACAGAAATTTATGCGACGAAGGATGTGGACCTTAAAGTGTTAAGTTTCTCGGTAAGCTTCTTTATGGTCTGAATACATTATCTTTATGTTGATGACACAGAAACACATTAAAAAGATAGGTTTAGCGGCGCGTAATGTAGGGACACTTTTCTTGGTATACTTGAGGCGTGACCGCAGATTACTCAAACTTGCTCAACAAAAACACTAAAGTGTAGATAAAATTAAATGAAAATATTGCTTGAGCTTTCATTATAAAAGTTTGTCTGAGTGATGAGACTCTTTAATAAAAAAAAACAAATCATATGTATAAATATAAAACAATGACCGATGAGTGTTTCTGATTGGATGTCGTCAGACTTGTAATTGGCTAAAGTTCAATATCATTTTCTCGTATGACTCAAGTAAATTCATATATTAGCAAACGAATGTAGTTTACTTAGACATATACACAATAAATTTATTCACAAGTATTTATTAAATATTCTTAAAAATCTGTTTGTAATAATGATTAATTCAAGCATATTACTCAATCAATAACTGTAATGTACGATTATCAATACAATAAAATTATAAATAGCTTATTTCCCATTTTATGTTTCAAATAGTGATACGTGTTTCGCTTAGCTATTATTAAATTGATTTTAAAATGAACTTCCAAAAAGTTTCCGCTAGACAAAATGGGTTTTTCAGATATCAAAATTAATTTTAGTTTTTTGAAGATCGTACATTAAAAATAGTAGCCCTAACGAAAGTTTCACACATTTATTGAAAATGATTAGTACATTTCAATTGTTCTATATTGTAAAAGAATGCCTTGCTTATATTACGGAACTGAAATAAATCATTTTATCGATTTTGAGCGGTTGTTTTAGCACGTACTTATTTCAAAGGTAATGGAGCAGTATAGGAATATAAAAATTGTTCGTCTGCTAAAATTGGTCGGTCGATGCTTTGCCATTTGCCGTTCAGAGAGACGAAGCGGCGCAATTCATACCGCAAACTTAAATTCAGTACTTCTGAAAGCATGAGAATGTGTGGATTTTAAATGAACGAGTTTTCGATATTATCTAAATAATTTTATTTGTCGTGAATGCCATAAAAAGCGCAGTATCTATTGTGCAGTTTTCGATACATTTAAAAAAATCTTCCCGCCAGTTAATTGTTAAATACACCAGAGAATTGATAATTTATTTACGTACAATATTGAAATTACTTAAATAATACACGTTTAATAGAATGTGGTATTTTTACAATATTGTAATGTAGCGATTCTACATTATTCAGCAAACTAATTGTCAGTGATTATATTCACATATAACCTGTTACGAACCAGCAGGTATATTTTTTTGGATTCAATTATCGGTTGTTCATGACAATGTATTAATGGTTACAGCGAGTTTCAATAAATCATTAAATTATTAACTGGTTTTAATATGTTATTTTATCTATACAAAGCAAAAACGTACGCAATAAATTTGATACTTTCAACATAAAAATATGGCATGCTAAATTAAAGTAAAATTATTTTGATGCAATGTAAACAAAAATTAGAACCTTTATTGTCCGGACCTCGGTTATTCGTACAGAATTTTGTCTCGATTAATCGGGACAAAATCAATCGTAAAAGTTAACTTTTAATTTATAATGAAATTCGCCACCTCTGATTTCAGTTAGTGCGGATAATCGGGACTTAGCCCATTGATCTGAAAGAACAATCCAATATACATGAGTCGATGATTTTCTAAAGATTTCTATCTCCCTGCATGTTGAGTAAATATAGTAAACGAACATTTAAGCGATTTCATGCGTGCAATATGTTCAGTCACGTAAGACCTTAATTGGCGGTAGCATTAATGATATTAAGTGATTTTTATATCCGATGAAACAGACAATTGAGGAGCTTGGGATCAAAAATGACCCACTTTTTCAAGAACAGAGAAAATTACACTATCCGTATAAAAACTTATCGCCATTACAAATTATTCAAGTAACTGTGTAATTCGATGTATTTATTCATATTTATTCATTTGCCATTTTAAAATAACCTGAACATGCTCCCAAAATCATGAAAAAAACTTTTGGATTTGGTTAAATTTGATCCCAAGCCACTGGATTTGGGCAAGTAATTTGGATTTGGTTAATATTGATTCTAGATTAAAAATCTGGATTTCTTTTATGTTTCCGAGCTTAAATATTAGTTGATGCACCATTATCGATAATCTCTTCGTGAATTTCGGTATTAATATAAAAAAAACAATAAAAATCAGACACAGACAACATTAAACTGGATTACAACTGACTGAACTGTCATGGCCGACGAATGCAAACACCCTATTGGCCGATTTAGGATTTGGACATTTATGAAACAAAAATTCTACAGGATTTGGGCAGTTTTGATTCTATAGTCAAATTTTGATGAATTGCATGTAAGCTATGAGAATTTTAGTGAGTTTGAAAATCAAATTCTGAGATTTTGAATACGCACTTTCATATTACATCGGTATTTCGTTTTTTTATCCAAACTGGATTTGAGCGTTTGATCCCAAGCTACTCCAATTAAGGTGAAAATTCTGGTTGTTTGAGCTTTGAACAGAGCTTTCAGTGAAAACTTTGACATTTGGTGCTTCGGAACAGCCGGCGCGGATTGTCCGCTGACGCTCTCATGTCCACGTGTCTAATGCAATATGTAATTTCAAATCCATTTAGACCACAAACATCATACGTCTGCGAGTGGGAAAGGGATGCACAGTCGTCTCCTTTACGCAGTGTGAGAGGGATGTGCACATGCGATACGGATCTGGTGGCATTACTGGAAAGTGCACGAGGCGCGTATATTTTTTTTATCGAGCGCCATTTTCCCCGAATGATTTTTTTGAATTTGAATATGGAATTTCAATAGTGTTTTTTGAGTAAAACTTTCAATTAATTTATTCAATATGGTCATATAGTGTACATTGAATATCTAATATTTTTCACAAATATTGTCAGCAATATAAATAACAGTTTTATTTGAAAAAAAATATATTCGTCTACCTATTGCTAATTCAAAAATTAGTTTATGGCCACGCATAAAATCATATTACACAGAAATGGGGTGTATTAGGATTTACAGAGCAATCATAGATTAAAATCCGTTTTGTATAGGATACAATACATTTGATTGTACTAAATAAAAAAAACTATAAGCAGCGTGCAAAATGATACTCTTTCACTTAACTCAATATTTGTGTCGCAATAATGAATTTTAAAAATATATATCCCTAAAAATATCTGCTGATTTTTACATACTCAATTATTGTATGGGTATATTAATAAGTCAGGTCCGTAGTGCAGTGTTCAACGTTGTTGGCTTTCGTGACAGACCACCCGGGTTCGAGTCCCGATACGAACAGATTTTTTCAATCATATGAAGCGATTGGCTAGCTCCTCTCCTAGTCCTCTTTCCTTAAAATCCGTACTCTGTTCGAAAAATAGAGTTTTGGAAACTGAGTAACAAGCAGTTCTCGTAGAAAAAAACATTTCGAGGCAAACTCCGTGATGCGTCCATGGCTTCCTGTTGGGAGCGGACATAAAAAAATAAATAATGTTTTTATTTTAAAAATGTTTCATGACAGTCAAATGTTTGTATAAAACAATAAAGTGTCTTATTCACACTCATGTCCGTTCTCATATGAAGCACAACCGGCAAGCTAGTCAACGATAAAACCTTATATTATGAAATAATAACACATTTTTAGTACTAATTACACATACAATTATTGGATCAGGTCCGGTTTCGCTCATGTTGAGCACTATCAACTGAAGTCGTCAGTCAGTTGATGTTATCAATTGATAATGCTCGCCATGAGCAAAACCTGTCCTGATCAAATAAATTTGATGTGCAATAAGTACTAAAAATGGGTTATTATTTTTATTATTATGCCATTCCACCAAGGATTGACAGTGAACACCTTAAAATTGGAAAAAAATATATGTACAAAAAATTAAAAATATATAATTTATAAACAAAAAAATAATCTGTTATTGATTTTTTTTTCTTGTCAAGATTGCTACGTAATTTAACCGTACGTCTAGCTGTACGGAGAAAATTATTGCACATAACAAAGCTCAGAAGATTTTGCATGTTAAACGTTTATCATAAAACTAATTGCCGTTATTAAAAAAAATGTATAAGATATGTTCACACAACATGAGGAGGTATATCGTTCACTTAAAAGATAATTGAAACTTTGGATAACATTACGAAAAGTGTGATTAAAACGTTCCACGATAGTGTTAACTGAATGGCAAATGGCAAATGGTTAATGGTAAGGAATATGACCATTAAGAAGTAAGGTTTCCTCTTAGGAACTTGTGCCATCTGTTGACTGAAGCCTGGCAATATAACAGTTGTGAATATTAAGCGGCATTCAATACAAAAGTGGCTTTCAAAGATTGTATTTTAAGCCCGGATAAGTGTAAACATGTTTTCCTATTTGATCGCAATAAACTTTCAACTAAAAATTGTTATGTTTCCTTCATCATACAATTAATTGAAAATATTGATGAAATTTCAATATAAAATTTTGTACTTTTCCTTGTTTTGTTGCTAACTATCCGGGTTTCACCTTTCGCCATCTTCAGGCATTTCAAGCACACGAATTTACTTGAACTGGCGCCAGTCAGTTTTGTTATAGTACCAAGTTGAAACGATTCAAATCAAACAGTTAGTTGTTTCACTAAGGATATTAATTATATACAATGGTTTTTTAGGGTTGCATTTTTTACCTGAGTATAAGTCCTCAATTAGTAATTGTATTTAAGTTTATCTCTTTTAAAACCATTTAATAAAGTTATGGTGTCTTCTAAATTTGCATTGCGCCATGATATAACTTAACTTAATGGTCCACGTGACGCATAGTGATAGTTCTGATGTTTTGTGAAAATTGAGTATATTTTGATTAATAATTTGTAGCGTTCAAGTCGGAAGATGGTCTTATTTAGATAATGTTGTGGTTTTTAGAATTAAAAATAAATTATATGAATATCCATCTATAAAATAAAATTGATGCTTTGATATTCCGCGTATTATATAACAAGGAGTGACACGTGTCTTGCCTCATTACTGAAATAATCTAACGAAAGTAAGTCATAATTTGCTTCTTATATAGATGAAACACGTGTCACGATAAGTTGAGTAAGAGTTATAACTAAAATTTTAAATTAATATTTACGGCGAAGCCATCAAATTGATGTTATGATGAACATTTTAACGATAAATATTTCTAGTTTCTAAATGAGTTTTGCCGTAATATTAATGGTTGTCACATTTCTAAGATGATTCAATAAGCACAAGCATCGGTTATGAATTTTATGAATTGAAAATAATATTTTGTACAATTTTGTAAAACAATTTTAAATGTTTTTCATCTCTGTATAAGGACATCAGCAGCAACAGTGGCAAAAGCAGTAACACGCGGTGCTTAATGTTCTCTGCGGAAGGGTTTCAGTGCTTTTAACTGTCTACATGTATGACGGCTACGAGGGGCTTGGAAGCTACGCCGTAGAGGGTTGACAGCCAGAGGATTTTCGTAAATATCAAAAAGTGTAGCCATAATGGCTTACGTATTACCTAACGATTTTTTTAAAGGGAAAGTACGCAATATGATAATGGGATTAAAATTAGGCTTTCATGTAGGTTCTCTCTCACAGAAATGATATGAATTTCTATTTTAACTGGTGACCTTTTTTTTTTAATTATTAAGGATTTTCTAAAATCATCACGAAATTATTGAAATTGTATCATAATTTATTTTAAAAGACCCAAATTTATATTTTTTCAATTAAAATATAAAAATACGATAGTTGAGTGGCCAATGAACGACTTTCACGTCGCACTGTCGGTTGAGCAGTCAAGAGTTCAGATTACCAAATTGAAACTTTAAGTCATGGATTTTTCTTTCAATTTTTTCTTTCTGTGTTTTAAAAAATAAATATATTTTATTATTTTTTCTCCTTACCTTCCATTTGGTCCTGAATATGGAACGTAGGTAGGGCCAGTCGCTATTCCAATACTCCACTGTTTTTTGAAGAACCCTATCTGAAAACAGATATTGAGTGACTGACTGAAAGATCAAAGACAGCTTTCATCTGCTTTGCTGAAACCAAAAACTAAAATCTTGCTTTTTTGATAGGACATATTTTTTGACTAAATAAAATAAAGTTCGCAACAAAATAATATTTTCTCATTTAAATAAATTAAAAAAAAAAACCTGAAAAAACACCTGTGCTGTACTTACATTATTATACTTTTGTTTATATAATAGTTAATAATAAAGATTAGAAGTAAAATTAGAATATTTTTTCATCGATTGAATATGATTATACGTTGAGCGTAAAAAGTTTTTTGATTATTATACAGATAATGATAGACACCATTTTTTTAATGTCAAATGTAGAATTTATTATTTTTAACCGAAAAAAACCAACTAATTGTATTTTTTTATTGAAATATAGCGATAAAATCTACGTATGAAAACAAATTTGTTTTACTTCAGATTGGTTGATTGATAAACGAAGAATAGTCCAAATCAAATACAGTAATGAGGTTTGCCACAATGCTAGGTTATCTACATATATTTAGATTTATACGCACTTATAAAGCCCAAGTTGCATGTAAATTTTTATTGAACAAAAGTTACAATAAAAAAACCAAAGTCGTATAGAACTAGATTGATATAAATTTCATCTTATTACTATGTATTCGAGTTTTTCTCAATTATTAAATTAAATTTTAAACTTATATGTTTGTTCATATTTTTCAATAGCAGAACATTTATAAAATAGAAAATTAAGCTTTATTTAATGTTAAATTTAAATAAAGCATGAAATTTTGTTTAAAATTTTTCAATCATAGTTCAATCTAAACAAGTAAATGATATGTATTTTGTTTTCGATTATTGCACTGCAAATTGAAAAATAATTGCATCTGGTTGTAGTGATAGTGAAATATTGAAACAAAGCATACAACTCTTCACAAGATAAAAGCGAAACAATTGTTTCGTCTGCGAGCTCTGTATTAAATCAAACATTGATATCGAAATGTACATTCAAAATAAAACAAATTGAAACAGGCTTGCAGTTGGAAAAACTACTACGAAAAACGATTAGATTGAGTGTTATACGGTTTTCATCGCAAGTGCAAAAAAGAAACCGTTCACTATTTTGTCTGTTTTAAATTAAATATTGTTTTTAAACCGTTTTAGTGATTGAACGTTTTTCATAAAGTTTTCTGCCTGCAGTGTTATTCTTAAAGTAGCACCTTTGTAGAAGTTGTTTGAAATTATGTATTTTTCAGTCAGTTCAAATTAAAGCATCAGAAAATATCTACATATAAATTCGAATACAAATTAATAAAATGAACTAAGTCTGAAGAAGGCGTAATCCGAAATAGCTATCAACAAATATATAAAATAATTTATGTAGAATTAAAAAACATTGTTATTTTTCTTACCGTATTAGAATGGAGTTCTACCAATTAAATGCCTACTCAATCAATTTAATAATAAGTATCTGAATAAACATGAAGTAATCATATTCTGCCAAAGTAACCCAAGATATATACTACTGTACTATTAAATAGAGTAAAAATAGTGTTGCCACTCTGCAGTGTGTAGTCAACATTTTGCTTGCGTAATATTCTGTTGCATAATCCACGCAATCATTTTGAAAATATAAATTTTATCAATTTTTTTATACGAACTACGCTACTTGGAGCATATGGTCTTTTCACGGAGTTTATCTCAACGTGTATTTTCTTCGAGAACTGTTTGTTAATCAGATGCTCAACCTATAATTTTTTAAGAGAGCGTAGGGATTGAAAAAAACGACTAAGATAGGACTAGTGATTAGCTAGCGAGGCGCCGGTTTTTTTGGGTCGGAAAGGTGAGAAGGAATTTTTGACAACACACACACCCATTGCCGTCGATCAGAATCGATTGAAAAAATCTATTAGTACCGGTACTCGAACCCAAGCGGTCCAACACTTAAGCCAACGACGTTGACCACCGCACCATGAACCGGATTTATTCCCTTATAAATAAATATACATATCCAAATATGTCTGCAATTTTTACGATTTGTCTTACTTAGCCGATACTCAAAAGTGAACGTAACAAGGCCTTTTTACTATTAAACTTGTGTCGATCGATTGAAAAATAGCCAATTCTTATAAATGGAAATTCTCTTCTGATGCCCTCCCTATTAAGCGTCCATATTGACGATATTCAGAGCGGGCATGAATAATTATCTGGATTGGAGAAATATTAAAAAGTCATGTATTATCTTAAATAAATTTCTTTATATTTTTTTCTTTTACTGTTAAAATTAGGTCACGGGTTTCGAACATGAAGAAAATTTTCTTTTATTTTAAGTACATCTCTCTACATTCTGTTCTTAGATAATTATTATTTCTTTACGTCACATTGTGTAGCCTTGGTATGCAGAAATATTTTTTTAAATTCTGCTGTTTTTTCTCTTTTTATTTATTTATCGTTGGATTGGTTCATAACCAATCTAAGCATACGTAACTTTTTTATAATAATAGCATTTGATA